>CM049381.1:3053421-5810921 GCA_026937815.1 Etheostoma perlongum
CAGCCATGAGGCTTCCATTAAGTGTGTGTGTGTGTGTGTGTGTGTGTGTGTGTGTGTGTGTGTGTGTGTGTGTGTGTGTGTGTGTGTGTGTGTGTGTGGACAGGGCTAACAGTGGCCATGTGGTCGGCATATCGGGGGACTACTCACAGGAATTTTCATACAGAGAGACCATAGAATATCAAAGCATTGCAAAGGAAGTATTCCCAGACCTAACAGCCACAGTAACTTAACAGTAACTTAGAACCACTAATGACACCTTTTTCTCTTCTTATCAATCCTAAAAGGCAACATGACCGAGGGTGTACAATGACAGTGCAGACGTAGCACTTGAATGAGAAACCAGACTGAGCATCTGTTGGACTTTCCTAACTCCTCAATTCACTGCCTGTCTCCTCTGTCATTAGCTGAAGAAACTGACTCAGCAGAACGAAAGGAAAGCCCAATGATGTATTATTTCCAGCCATTTCCATTGACCGTCATTGAGTCATTTCCTCCATATTGGTTGTTTAATTAAAAAGACATAAAGACACTTCCTTATCCATTTCTGTGTAAAAGGGCCACACACACCTCGCTTAAAATATATAAATAAAAGACCACCCGGTCTGCATATGTTAACACTGTTCATGTTGTTCTTCCAACACAGACAGGGAGTTACATTAGCAGATTTGTAGGATTGAGCGTTTTTTGGAGGTGGATGCATATTAGTAACTGCAGCCATGTTTAGACAGACATGAGCACAACTTGAAAAGAGTGACAGTTGCCAACGTGTTGGGCTTCATCAGAAAGATGCTGAGTCGTATCTCACCTAGTAGTCCGACCTGCTGCCCTCTGCTGCTGTTTATTACTGACCTTATCGAGTAAAAGGAAAAAGCCCCAAAAATAATCTTATATGGTCTCAACGCAATGCGACTTCATTTTACCTTCATTAGAAATAGAAAAGGTGCAGGTGCACAGCACTGGTAGAATATTTTGTCATGTCACAACAAAAGGTGAAATGATAGATAGAGTTGTAACATCTTTCCACATAGTATTTTAAACCGCTGTGCAATGTTTTGGTATAGAATATCCTTCAAAGCCACGGATCCATTACTCAAACTGGACTTCCTGGATTGGATTTCAGTCTCACCGATCCCGACACATACCTACACCAACACAGCTCCTTTAGAGAGGGAATCACAGCGTTTTAGGGCTGTATTTCTTCCCTGTAGAGTTGGGGAACTTGTAAAAACACAGTGTTAAAATGTATGCAACAAAGGCAGAGATATCCTGACTTATAGTCCCTAATAAGGGTCAAGCTATAATTACTATAATGCACTTAGTAGTGTGTTTTATTGGACCTATCCTGATGCCAGAAGACAGAAGACTTTATACAACTATTTTTACAAGCCGAGTACTCAACATTACAAACAAACAGATCTCCTTGTGTAAAATATGTATATTTTAACTGCTTTGGGAATCCACTTTAACTGCCTGCAGTTCTTTGAAAATAGACTAACGAATAGAAGAAGAATAGAAAATATCCTTGGTAAATGTATTTGTTCGTAGAAACTTTATCTTTATCTTCCTTTATCTATCTTATTAGAGTGTTTAAACTATGTTTTAACAAGTTCCTAGCCAACTGCAATGGACTTCAGACACACGGAGGGTGCTTCTAAAACCAGACAGAAGAGTCTACAGCCATGTTAGCTGCTCCGTGAGGCTGTTCCTAGGCATGGGCAGCAGCCCACGGACACTACCCATGCCTGCAGGCGCTGTTATGGGAGGTGATCCACAAAAGCCTATATGGTCCGAACTATGGGATGTCGGAGCAGAGGGTCTATTTTTTCGAAACAAAGGGACGTCGACTAGTGGGCTGTAAGATCAAAAGGGAAATTTCAGGTTATTGAGAGGCATGCTAATGTGCTTACAATCCCAATACTAACAGGCTGATGTTTATCAAGTTTAATGTTACCATGATCACTATCTTGTGTGTTAGCATGCTAACATTTACTTGTTACATTACACAAAGCTGCCTGAGGCTGTTGGGTCTTTAGTTTTGCAGGTATTTGGTCATAAAACCAAAGCAATGGACAGATTAGAGTTTTGAACCGATGATGGTGTAAGAGGAAAAGTTAAATGATCACCAAAGTCATTAAGATTCACCAGCTGGGAACCATGGGAGCATATCAAAAGTGGTGAGACACGTCACTAAAAAACAAAAACTGTCAACTTCATGGTGACGCTCAAAGAAAAGTCAGCTACAATACATAAAAAACTTTTAGCAAGCAGAAGATGTGTAAGAAAACTCTAATTATATTTTAACTAACTTTCTAAAGTCTTTGAAAAGCATTGAGATGCTGCAGTATGGTTCCCTGAATAATGCATTTAATACATCACAGATTCTCAAAATTAGTGATTTCCCACAATTCATGCACTCATCTGGAGGGCAAAAACGCAGACATTACCTCTGGTGTTTGTCAAGCTCAGTTTATCAGTTCAGTGTTTGTATTTCAGAGCCACATGGCAACAGAAGGACAGCCGAGCCTTCATTCCATCTCCCGGCTACGCCTTACCACTACATAACGTGATTAGCCTAATCTAGTTAGGCTGAAATAATGGCCATGGCTGTGCAGGACGCGCCATGTTGGCAAGGGGACTTTTCTGGGGAGGGCTGAAGGTCTCTGCCTGGCATCCATGCTCCGTGTTTTCCAAGGCACCGCCATGCCAAGGCGCCGGCTGGCACCTGCTGGGTTGGGAATCTAGATATGGATTTCAGGGGATTTGAAAGCGGTGATAAGTTGGTTTAATGGTAATTTGAATGTATGTAGTAATTGTGGGTGATTGTGTTTCTGTCAGTCAAAACGTCTGCGTTTTAAGCAGGACTTCAAACATTCTTTCTTTGTCAAAATGACACCACTTTGTGGGAATGAATACCTCTTGAATAAGACAAGGCACAAGCTGTGTTTTGACCAAAAACAATCCGCTGGTTTCACTTCCAGACTCTTCAGGAATCAACTGTCAACATTAAAGCAATCAATACTGTCAGAAGGAATATGACCCAGCCGCAGGCAGGTGTTAGAGGAACACCCTCTTTAAACGCTTCTGTCAAAGTGCCAACTCTCTAACCATGTCATCCAAAACAGTCATTAAGACCGGCTACACACCGGCTGCGTTGCACGAGTGTGGTGTTTCTGTTGCGTGTCAACTGTGTGGCGGCTGCGTGGATTTTTCTATGTCCTACACACCAGAAACATGTCTGCTGCGGCTGCTGCTAGGTGACGTACAGGGAGGGCTATCTCTGGACATAGCACCGACAGATTCGGATCACCCTTGTTCGACATATGGGGAGAGAGTTGTTGAACATAAATATATAGGCTATGGATTTGATTAAAGCAAGACAATGTTGGCAGTATTGACCGCAAAATAGGTTACAGAATACATTGTTCTGTATGACAGATGCAATATTTGAGAATTTTTTTTTTTTTTTTTTTTTGTGCTAAAACTATCCATGCTGTTCTGAGTGAGGTACAGTTTCTGTCTTGTCTTGTTTGCACATTTGTCATTCCCTTATTTCTATTTCTTGGGTAGAATGTGTGAAATAAGGTGCTAGGAGAATATTGTGCATGGAGATACTCAAATTGGAATTCCCTCTAATTTAAGGGTTTAATTCTCAATATCAGTGGAGTGGTTAGTTGTCCAACACATCCTTCTTTCCTTCAGTCTCCGGGTGAGCTGTTCAAAATCTGCACGGCTTTCTACGTCACTAGCCGAGACGAGGTGGCTAACGGTAGCATGCTAGCACTAGCATGCTAGCTCGTTCTCAATGGCGAAACACTGCTCCAACTAGTCGTCCATAATCTCCCAAAGAACTACTTCCTGTCCCTGTTGTGTCCCTGGTCTAGAAGAAGTCTCCCAGCTAATCCTGCCTTGGACTGACCAAAGCTGGAGAAAGAGTTATCTAGCTGATGGGATCTTACCGAGCTACTGAGCATGTGCAGCTCCCAACAAAGATAGGATAGAAGTGAGATGTCTCACTCTGTAGCTAAAACAGTGAGCTCAACACACAGGGTGAAAAGAGGAGCTGCAGCAATATGCAGTGCAACACACACACACACCTATACACTTCTGTGTTAAAGAGGAATAATGTCTCAATCTAGGAGTCTATTCAGCCTTCTCAAACTCTCCCAGCCTCTACCTATTCACACACCACAGCTTATCCAGGAGGATGGGCACTGGGGGAGGGGGGGTCCAGTCATCCACTGGTATGCCACTTTTCTTGTTTGCACATTTGTCATTCCCTTATTTCTATTTCTGGGGCAGAATGTGTGAAATAAGGTGCTAGGAGTATATTGTGCATGGAGATACTCAAATTGGAATTCCCTCTAATTTAAGGGTTTAATTCTCAATATCAGTGGAGTGGTTAGTTGTCCAACACATCCTTCTTTACCAAACAAAAGACAGATTTCATTCTCAGGCTTGTCTTAGTCTTCTTGCCCTATACCAGAAATCCATGTTCCAGTCATTTAACCTCAAAATACTATGTAATACTAATACGGCACAGAGCAATATAGCAGGACGCTCCCTTTTGTGAGCCCTTAATTGTTTCCCATCATTAGCAATGCACGCGGCACTCAGAGTTTGTTTATTGTTTGGGGGATGGCTGGAGTGTACCGGGAGTCGCATGGGCAGATAGGGGTGACAGGAAGAGGTATGGGGGTGGGGAACACAGAATTTAAAGAGTTAAAGGCAACCCTACCAGTACATTCAGAGATGTGGCCCTCGCTGATTATTTTCTGTTTCAACGTGTTGCGGGACTCATGCAAATGACCTCGTTCTATCAAATAGGCCACAAAGAAAGAAAATGGTTTCAGACAGGCAACTAGGACCCCCGAAAGCTGGGGTCAGGATGTACACATACCCCCCTCAGCACAGGCACTGCAGCTCCTGGGAACAGACTCCCGTTCCCTTAGAGACACAAGCATAATCTCCTGCCTCACACTCATTAGCACGCACAGGCAAAACAGGCACTCTTGTGCAATGAAATGTGCACACACACACACACACACACACACACACACACACACACACACACACAAACACATTTTAACAAACTTTTTACATCAAAACACACATGCAAAGACACATTCTCAGCAATCTCTCAAATATCTTGCACTCCTTTTACACTTTATCCCACTGCTAAAAAGTCTGGGAAAAATACAATATATATATACTGTATTAAATATAAAATATTTCCAACCAGCATCTTTTCAAAATGCTAGGTTGTATATTATTTTTATCGACGAAGCGGTGTGTGTTTGGGTTGGGCTCGTCTACAGCTGGCTGCGGAGTTTCTCCTAATTATCAGAGGCATTTTTGCCCAGTCATTTTTAATTTCACAGGAATTCTAGGAACCTTCAAAGGAGGTGCTGATATGCCGTACCTTAGATTTACTTTAGCTCCTCTACTCTTGACATTTAAGACCAAAAGTCCAGTCTTGACAGCCTCAGCAATATTACCCTCAACGTAAAGCTACAATATAGTTTTAGCTACTTAGGGGCAGCAGAACAAGCTGAAAACATAGCACTGAAACATAGCACACAGACCAACATTAGCATTCAGTTAGAGTTGTGTTTTTGGCCAACACAGGAATGTGAGTCCAATATTTACTCTTTTATTAGCTCTCCTTTGGTCTCCACCAACTCCTGAGGGAAATAGCTGGCTCTCTAGCTGTTACATTGTCTAATATGTCCACCAGCTGGCCCTTACTGCGTCTGCTTGCCGCCTCGTGCTGATGTGGTGTATAAGTGTATCAGAGCTTTTTCTCCGTGAAAAACTAAACTATAAAAACTGAACTATAAATGGGGTTGAGGTTGAAGAGAGCTGGAAAACTAACCATCCATTAATTAATCAATTATTAACATAATATTATGATTGTAAAATTTTAGTGTAGCTTTAATGCTTTACCTGCTCTGGCAAAATGACACACAGCTTTGAGAAGAAATGTGAAACATACAGCTGTTTACAGCTTAAACTAATCTTAAGTGATCTAAATCACAGCTGGAACTGAATCTAGTGTCAGATGGATTAAAATGTTAAGCAGAGCAACAAATTCCAGTTTCTTTAGATGTTCTGGCACACTTGACCTGGATGTCAGGATACTCTGCCAAAGTAAAGACAGGCAGGAGAAGAAACAGCCAGACAAGCAGACAGGAAACAAAAGATGAGCGACAGACAGACAGACAGACAGACAGACAGACAGACAGACAGACAGACAGACAGACTTCCTTCCACCATTCCTACTCACCCTTCATTTTGATCTGAACTACACACCTGTTAAGTTTTGACTATATTTTGCGAGGCTATCGGGCCAGGGCCAGGGACGGGGGGGCTTTCCCACTTCCAACCCCCCCTCCTGCTGGCGCCATTGCTCGGCCCACACTCATTGTGGATCTTGGCCTTCATTTTTCATCTCAACTACACACCCGTGAAGTTTAGTGACTGCATCTTGCGCTGTCATGACACTTTTGCAGGAACAAAATCTGACCACAGACATAAACACCTGGCAAAGTACTACACACACACACACACACACACACACACACACACACACACACACACACACACACACACACATACACACACACACAGTAAAAACCATACCAGCATATCATTGGTCACCAATGATGCGAACGCACCTACTTCTTAAAAATAACATATATGAACCTAATAGTTGAGAAATGAAATGCCTGGTTATTATTAACATTACTCAAGTAATCAAACTTATTAAAGACATCTGGAAAATTAGTATTTGTCAAATGCTGAGTCACAAATTGTAGATAGTAATTATCTCATAATGGAAATAAAGAATGGAACTGTTGATGCTGAGCAGCTTGGGCTCCATGTGTTAGGTCATGTTATAGTGTGGAGATAAATCCTTCCAGACTGCTTTGCGACAGACATTCCAGCTCAATAAAGTCATTTTCTCCTTAAGTTTAGAACTCAAAACTGTTACCTCAACTGCTTCGAAAGTGTGACTCATGCAGAGACTTATGTCGACACACACATACACACACACGTTCACTTTCAGCACTTCGTGCATTACCTCATATACACATAGAACCATGTTTTCATGTGGGGGGGGTTACTCACATGCACAAAAATGTTATTTTGTCTCGTTTACGTGAATTAGATTGGTATAGATTTACTTTTCACAAACTTTTCCAAACAATATTTATTATTTATGTTACCGTTTGATTTTTACTGAGTTCAAATCTTTAGTGTCCCACATGAGGACATTCTTTTTACCAAGGCAGCATAAAAAGATAGCACAAGGCATTAAAAATGTGAATCATACACGCAATACAATAAAAAATGTGTGAGCAAGAAGCAGTTTATGGTATATTTGAATTACATGCGTTTACTACATATTTGGAAAACATGTAATAATTACAATAATTGGGATTGTAATAATGACACTGGAAAACAATTGCATCCTTAATATTTGGAACAAGAGCACAGGATGTCCGTCTGTATTCGCTATGGATTTTAATTTCTATGCAGTTTGACTAAAATATCTTTATCTTTCAATGACTTCACTGGCCACCTGGGCAATGGAGTTTGCATAGTAGCGTGCTAATATTTGTTAATTAGCACAGCTGAGGCAGATGTCAATCATTTTGAAGGTTTTTGGTCATGAACCAAAATAATTGGATAAAAGAACATTTTGACCAAATGATAGCGCTAGAGGAAAAGCTAAGGGGTCACGCAACGTTATTAGAAATCATGCCGAGGACAACGATGGATGATGTGTGTACCAGATGTCCATCTATCCAAAGGTCTCGGCGATTCGATCGAATTCCCTCTCAACCACGAAGACAATGTCATGGTGGCACGAGAGGAAACGCCAGGGGATCGCCAACCAGATACTCTGGGAATGGCCGTGCCAAATTGTGTGCCAATCCATCCCGTAGATTTGAGATTTCACAGAATTTTCACCCTGGAGACCGCGGCCTGTGTCCCATTTGAAAAATAAAAGCTAAGGTCAAGTTTTTAGTTTTTTTTTAACTTTCTGGACCGAACGGAGCAGTGTCACGTACACCTGAGCTAATTGCAACTGTTTCACAACGTCAACGGCATGTTTAAAACCTGGACCGCTACGTTCTCCTGTTTCGATATGAGTTGGTATTTCCTGCCACCTCTAGGGGCGCTATTGTATGAAACGAGCCCGTGGGTCGTATTAGAGGGTAGGAATAAATGCCCTATATTGGCGTATAGTTTGGACAACTTGTTGAAATATTTTTAAAAGGAAGGAAACACATTTGTTAGAAACAATTCAAACACCTTGCAATGGGTCTCAGGAAGTGATCCTCACACCACTCGGTATAATTATTACCACACTCAAAGCACAAACAGCCGAGCTGAGACACTTTTAGTAAGGAGGTAAGAGACAGACAGGCAACAACCCTGACAGTTGGGCAAATGGACAGACAGACACACAAGACACGCACGAGCAGTCTGCTCTCCCTTCCGGTGTTGCAGTGATTTCCTACAGTCTGAATGAAGTCAATGAAAAGCATAAACACGTACACACATGGCAGCACTACATGACCCCCCACCCCCCACCAGACAGAGGCTATTATTCGTCCTAACGGAACCAGAAGACTAAATGAGACCTCTCCAGTCAACTGGGTTAATCAGCGAGTTAGCATGCTGCCGTCTCTCATATGGAACACCATATGCATGGGTGGACACTTTAACAAGACGCACTGGGGTGACCACCACATGTCTCCATATGGTGTGTGTGTGTGTGTGTGTGTTTTATGTGTGATAAATACTGACCTAAATGAGTGTGTATGCGAGTAAAAACTCATTTTGAGAATCCATATTTCCCCAAGAAGACTTCCCTAGACACAAGACTCTAGAGCTGGGCAATGTATCGATATTATATAGATATCGTGATATGAGACTAGATACCTTCTTAGATTTTGGATATCGTAATCAGAGGTGGGTAGAGTAGCCAAAAATTTTACTCAAGTAAAAGTACTGTTACTTCACAATAATATGACTCAAGTAAAAGTAAAAGTAGTCATCCAAATAATTACTTGAGTAAGAGTAAAAAAGTACTTGATGAAAAAACTACTCGAGTAGTGAGTAACTGATGAGTAACGTCTGATTTATTTCTTAACACAAGCATCAATCAGACCGACAAAAATACAAAATAATCATCTTTAGGCAAATTATAGTTCATCCAATCAATAAAATAAATTAAAATTAATTTATTAATTACAAAATAGCTTAAGTGAAGAGACTTAAACATCACATTTTGATGGATACATTGAAATATATATATATGAAATGTTCAAAACGTGTAAAAGACAAACATTCGCCTCTCCACAGCAAAAACAAAAAGGACTGCTACATGTTTCCTCAGGTTAGATGTTGAGTTTTTGAATGCTCACATGTCCGTTTGTTTTGGTCGACCCAGAAGGCGCCGCATAATGTAGCTGCTGTTTCACACTTTTATTAAAAGGTAAACATGCTTTCACTATGAGGCCGGGGGTTTCTCCTGGTCTGCGTTGCCTTGGCGACGGTAGATTCTAACATTAGTTATGCTACGACTGTCAAGGCCCCGCGGCCGCCGCTGAGATCGAGTATGGTCACGTGACCGCACAACGCCGTTTGATTGGTGAAACACAGTCACGTGGTGGAGCCTTTAGCGGTAGTCTCTCTCTCTCTCTCTAATAAAACATTATAATGAGACATATGCTGGGGTAAAAACGATGACACGTAGAATACCAAAGAGGTAAAAAGAAAAGTAAGGAGCTCATTGTAGCCTGATGTAGCGGAGGAAGAGTACAGCTTCTTCTTCACTAATCTACTCAAGTACAAGTACAAGTATAGTGATTTAAAACTACTCCTAGAAGTACATTTTTTTCAAAATCTTACTCAAGTAAATGTAACGGAGTACATGTAACTCGTTACTACCCACCTCTGATTGTAATATGACATAAAATGGTGTCTTGGTTTTAAGGGCTGCATTACAGTAAAGTGATGTCATTTTCTTAACTCTAGCTTTTACCCACTTAGTCATTATATCCACATTACTGATGATTAGTTATCAAAAATCAAATGGTGTAAATATTTTGTGAAAGCACCTACAGTGGGTACGGAAAGTATTCAGACCCCTTTAAATTTTTCACTCTTTGTTTCATTGCAGCCTTTTTCCAAAAATCAAAAAAGTTCATTTTATTTCTCAGTAATGTACACTCAGCAACCCATCTTGACAGAAAAAAACAGAAATTTAGAAATTTTTGCATATTTATTAAAAAACAAAAACTGAAATATCACATGGTCATATGTATTCAGACCCTTTGCCGAGACCCTCATATGTAACTCAGGTGCTGTCTATTTCTTCTGATCATCCTTGAGATGGTTCTACACCTTCATTGGAGTCCAGCTGTGTTTGATTATACTGATTGGACTTGATTAGGAAAGCCACACACCTGTCTATATAAGACCTTACAGCTCACAGTGCATGTCAGAGCAAATGACAATCATGAGGTCAAAGGAACTGCCTGAAGAGCTCAGAGACAGAATTGTGGCAAGGCACAGATCTGGTCAAGGTTACAAAAAAATTTCTGCTGCACTTAAGGTTCCTAAGAGCACAGTGGCCTCCATAATCCTCAAATGGAAGACGTTTGGGACGACCAGAACCCTTCCTAGAGCTGGCCGTCCGCCAAACTGAGCTAAGAAGAGCCTTGGTGAGAGAGGCAAAGAAGAACCCAATGGTCACTGTGGCTAAGCTCCAGAGATGCAGTCGGGAGATGGGAAAAGTTGTAGTAAGTCAACCATCACTGCAGCAATCCACCAGTCGGGGCTTTTGGCAGAGTGGCCCAAAGGAAGCCTCTCCTCAGTGCAAGACACATGAAAGCCCGCATGGAGTTTGCTAAAAACACCTGAAGGATTCCAAGATGGTGATAAATAAAATCCTCTGGTCTGATGAGACCAAGATAGAACTTTTTGGCCTTAATTCTAAAGTACATGTGTGGATTTGCTCATCACCTGTCCAATACCTCAACAGTGAAGCATGGTGGTGGCAGCATCATGCTGTGGGGGTGTTTTTCAGCTGCAGGGACAGGGTACTGGTTGCAATCGAGGGAAAGATGAATGCTATCCTGGACCCAAAACCTTTTCCAGAGTGACCTCAGACTGGGCCGAAGGTTTACCTTCCAACAAGACAATGACCCTAAGCACACCGCTAAAATGGTGTCTCTGTGTTTCTTGAATGGGCCAGAGCCCTGACTTAAACCCAATTGAGCATCTCTGTAAAATGACTGTCATTTTACCATCCAACCTGAACTGGAGAGGATCTAGCTTTTGACCCATCTTTCCCAAAACGACTCATGGCTGTATTAGATCAAAAAGGGTGCTTCTACTAAATACTGAACAAAGGGTCTGAATACTTATGACCATGTGATATTTCAGTTTTTGTTTTTTTTAATAAATATGCAAAAATTTCTAAATTTCTGTTTTTTTCTGTCAAGATGGGTTGCTGAGTTTTACTGAGAAATAAAATGAACTTTTTTGATTTTTGGAAAAAGGCTGCAATGAAACTATTTATCTTTCCGTACCCACTGTATATCGCAACATCAATATTGGTCAAAATGATCTTGATATTTCATTTTCTTCATATCACCCAGCCCTACAAGACATCCCTCTTCTGCTGTTTTGTCCTACAAGTTGTATTTCGGAAAGTCTTCTTGGGAAACATGAATTCTCTAAATGAGTTTGTACTTGCATAAACACTCATGTATCCCAAGAAGACTTCCCAAGACCACCCTCCTCTCCTGTTCTGTCCTACCCCCTTCCCATGGGCACGTTCCCTCCTTACAAGGCAGCTATTCTTCATCTTTCTCAGCTAAACAGGAGCTAGCAAGGGCCAACATGACCTTTGACCTATCTCCACGTCTCTGCTTCCCTCAGCCTGACCTCTTCCCTCCACACTCTGCCCTCCTCTTCTCAAGACACTCCCCAACTCCTGCTGCAAATCCAACTCATCCTCCACTTCTCCTGTTCATCCACCTTTTCCCAGAACCCCCACTCCCTCTCACATCCTCCCTCCCTCTCTCTCCCTCCCTCTCTTGTTGTCTTGAGACTATAAAGACCCCAAACAGTATCTGGACTGAAGGTGCATGGGAAAGACGCAGAGAGGCTGTCACTGTGAACTAATAAGGAAATCAATGAAATCCTTATTTGTAAAAAAAAAAGGAGCGCTTTTGGTATCTTTAAAACCAGCGGTGCTAATAGGAGGGAATTAAATAAAAAACTAAATACCCTGAGGAAGGCTCAAGCCGACACGCGCTGGAGTTTTTGTAATGCCGTGCCTTGTTAATGAAAGGCATTTTAGCACTTTGTGTAACCAACCTCGAGTGAATGGACATGTTTATTATGACATTTTGTAAGAAATAAGTCTTCCTCCTTTCCGTATCAGTGATCCTTGTTGTGATCAGTGTGCAGTCACGCGCCTCGTTTGATGATGCATGATCCAGTTACAGGAGCGGCTTTGTCAAAACATTCCACGAAAACACACACACACACACACAGGGGAGGTGAAGGGGAGTGAGCTCTGAGGACTAAAGACTCCAAGACTTAATTGATCTCAGGTGCTGAGTATAGGTATAAATGGGATTGGGACAGCACTTTACCAGATCCCATGTTACCTTGGCAACATTTAATAACAAAGATGTTGCTGATGTTTTGGCTATTTTCATTTTAGTGTGTTGCTTTCCACATGGCCGAGGCCCAGGAGACAGCTGGCTGATTCCACATTTATTCTACAAGCCAGACAACAGGTCCGCTCCGCTCCATGGTCGTGGGGCATGCTCTTGTTTACCTTTCTAATTTCCGAATTTCAGTGTAACGCTTTGAACTGTGGGTAATTCCCATGCAGACTCATGGAAAGGGTTCGGTAAGTGTGCACTCGCACCCTCACGCCCTTTGAAATTTGACATTGGGACAACCCTAAGCTCTTATAAGTTTCGCGAGAACACCCAACAGAGTCCGTGAGTCCGGACTTTGGGATTGGGCCAGACTCTTCTGATTTGAAACTAGTATGGCCAAATGCTGGCAAGTCACTGCTGCTTTGCATTTAGTGTTGAAATACATTAGCTTGCAAAGTTTATTCCCTGTCTGTACAAATTCTAAGGGCTTCTCTAGTTGATTTAAAAGATGTTGACTCACAAGAGAGATTAAAAAAAGAAAAGAATGATCAAAATCGAACCAGTGCAGGCTGAGATATCTTGACTTTTGGTCCACAGTGGGGGTCAAGTTCCAGAAACATTGGGATACTACAATTATTATAATGCAACTTAGCAGCGCCTTTAATCAGATCTGCCATTGTTCAAATCACACACCGCAATTTTCGATAGCCTCCACTCAGTTTCAATGAGGACAGCTGTGCACCGACAGACAACAAACAGCGCTGTACGTTGGTCTGAAACAACAGCTAAGTGATTGTCACATCATGCATATTGGCCAATCCTTTTGTTGTTTTTGATACTTTTCAATAGACAGCCTACATGAAGCTTAAACGCTTACACAGAGAACATACAACTAACTGGGGTGACCTCTAGCTCACCCACTAGAATGTGTGCCCCTTGTAGACAGAGTCCTTGGCAGCGGCCCTGGGTTCGAATGCGACATGTGGCCTTTTGTTGCATGTTGTCCCCCCTCTCTTTCCCTTTTCCTGTCTTCTAGCTGCCCTGTCAATTAAAGCTCGTAAAAAAAGACAAAAGACATTAAAAAAAGACTAAAAAAATACAACCAACACCGCGCCTGTTATAGCTCTTTTTTCTAGGGTGGAAAAATGAGCAAGAAACTAAACATGACACGCCCCATCAGAGATAACCCTGATGGAACCCTGATTTGTGAAGGGGCGCCTGGATAGCTCAGTTGGTAGAACGGGCGCCCATACTGTATTTATAGAGGTTCACTCCTCATCGCAGCGGCCCAGTTCGACTCCAACCTGCGGCCCTTTGCTGCATGTCATTCCCCTCTCTCCCCTTTCATGTCTTCAGCTGTCCTGTCAAAATAAAGGCTGAAAATCCCCAAATAATAACTTTGTGAAGATCCTCAAGAACCACAGAAGACATTGTTTTTTCACAGGAGTATAATCCTGAACCTTGTGTGTTAAATCAGTAGCGCCATCTCTATCTAATAAGATATCACAAGGGTGACTGTTGAACGGTGACTCAACTCACTCAAGTATCAGTGCTCCACTGTTAGTGCTACAAATGAAATCAGAACGAGACTGCTCTCCTGGACATAATTCATGTGCTTATTAAATATGACTATGACTGTTACCATGCATATTTTTTTACACTATGTCGTCAGCACTAGATAAATGTCCCTCCTCCAGTTAATCATTGGGACTCCAGTGTAAATGTACATACTATATAGCAGAAAGAACAACAGATAATCACACAAAAGAACACACAGCACAGGTAGAAAAATGTTTTCCTCAACTCGCAACAGTCGAATGCACGTGAAGTAAAAACCTATGAGTCATTTGCATTATAATAAAAGGAATTCAATTATTCCTCCCACCACCAACAGGATAAGGCAACATAGAGTTATGAGTGTGGTAAACACAAGCTTAAATAACAAGACGGATTCACCAGAAGGCTCTGTTTCAACAAGCACAAACACACACACACTACTATTTTCTGCTGATCCCCATACTTACTCCATCGGTAACCAATTAGCTATTATCTGTGCAAGTCTAAACATTGTATGGATTGCTATTGTTCCTGATTCTTATTCATTGCATTCACTTTGTTAATTGAAGGTTCTTTATTAGTTGTGTGCATAACCATAAGAGAAGAAGTTAGAAATAGAAATCTTAGGCTTTAGGAACCTCCAACAATTGTCATTAAATAACTAAAGAAAAAAGAACACAAGTATAACTACTATTTAACTCCCAGCTCCAAGGTGCATGTTACATTACATATCATTTAGCTGATGCTTTTATCCAAACTGACTTGCAATTGAGATATATATATATATGTCTGAGATCTGGAGCAACTAGGGGTTAAGCTCAGGGACACATTGGTTGATGTATCGCAGTGGGAATCGAACACACATCTCCCACACCATGATGATGTTTTTTAATTATTATATTAACCAGTGTGATTGAGAGGTGAGCGTGACCATCACAAAAGAAAAGAAATGCTTAGAGCATCACACAAGTGGCTTCATTTTTTGGGAAAGGTTTTTAACCAACTTCTCTTGAATGACAAGTCCCGGTGCATTCAGTTGAAGGAGGAAGTGTCTGTGAATCCCCTAATTGTAAGCAGCCCATTACAGAACAAGTGCAACAGGCAACAATTCACAGCTACATTCCAGAAAAAAAGAAAGCTTTCCTTCCTCCCTTTTCATCCGCTCTCCGATTCCCACTAACCAAATGCCCTTACAATGAACAGTCACCTGCTTTTCATTTAGGGGAAAAATGCACCCCAGGCATTCCAATCTCTCCTTCCTCCCCCCCTAACTCCACTCTCTACATGCATTTCATCTCAGTGAGGTGGATCCCAGGGAGGAAATTACTCAATCATCCAGAAGTGAAGGAGGGAGGGTAACACAGAGTGGTCATCTTGTGTTGGTTGTCAGGATTTGGTACTCATTCAACTTTCTAAGTAGAGCTGGGGGTGACTGAGGAAGATTTATTCAAGGAGGGCAACGGAGACATAACTGTTTGGTAAAGAGTCTCTTAATTGTAATGCAGAAACAAATGTAATGCAGTATTGGCACTAATTCTCTGAATTGGCAACTAAATGTAAGGCTAAGTGTGACTGTGAATGGTGTCCTGTCTCTATGTACTGTATCAGCCCTGTTTTGCCTGGTGTTGGGAGCTGGGATTGGCTCCAGTTTTGTTTTCAAGGTTTTGATTTTAAGCCATGCTTGCGATGTGGCTCTAGTGATAGCAATGTCAACCGGATGCTGGATTTATTGCCATGGGATTTGGTACAGACATTCAGACATTCATGATCTCCACAGGGGGATTGTAATAATGTGGTCTCTTGACTCTTCATCTAGTGCCATTATCGGTGCCATGTCATTTCTCCGATGCGCCACTGTTCCGACCTTTCAGTAACTAGAAAATTTCCCCTTGGTCCTACAGACCACTGGTCCGATAGGTCCTATCCCCTGACCAATCGGCTATCCTAACCTTAACCACTCGATCCCCCAACCAATCAGCCAACATAACATATATTAGAGCCTATATGGTCGGAACAATGGGATATTGGAGCAAAGGGTTTATTTTTTGGAAACAAAGGGACGTCGGACTGGTGGGCTGTAGGACCAAAGGCAATTTTTCGAGTTGTTGAGAGGTTGGAACAATGGAGCGAGGAGAAATGAGATATCAAAATACATTTTTGTATAATACAATACTTTGGTTTGACATTCGCAATCAGCCTCAGCTCTATGCAGTGTGTACTGCTAATTAGCTAATGTTAGCATTCTAACATGGTAAAATAAACATGGTAAACATTACATATGCTAAAAATCAGCATGCTAATGTGGTCACTGTGAGCATTTACCTCATGGATGTATTAACTAAAAAACCTGGATTAGAGTTTGAGAAGAAGCCCTTCCTGTTCATTCCTATAAGAGTTGCTCAGTGGTGCAAGAAACCATCATGGAACCTAATTACCTGGATGGTTGTTGCTGCTTAGCACTGTGCGGCTCAAAGAGAGGTACGCAAGAGACTTAACCTTGCTGAGCCCACTACTTCTGATTTAGCCAGATTACTTGTCTTGTGTAGTTTTTTTCCTTTAAAAATATGATGTTCCGCGGCGCCTGGGTAGATCACCTGGTAGAGCATGCGCCCCATGTACAGAAGCTCAGTCCTCGCCGCAGCAGCCGCGGGTTCAATTCCAACCACTGGCCCTTTGCTGCATGTCATCCCCCCCCCCCCTCTCTCCCATCTTTCATGTCTAAGCTGTCCTCAATCAATAAAGGCCTAAAATGCACGGAGACTGAACCCTGACTGTATTAAATTAAAGTATGAAAATATTGACTGAAACATGAGAATAGAAAATTAAAGTGTAAGAACGGTAGAATAAAATATTTGTTTCCAGATATGTTTAAAAAAACACTGTCCATGTAGTTGTATGAGGTGATTTTATCAGGGCAAGCACCGTAGGCATTTCAAAAACAAGTTAGCCAAGTGATTGAAACAAATGGTTTAGCTCCAAAACAAACTACACACTGCTTGTAAAAAAAGTCCTTTCCAGGTATTAGATAGTCTCTCAATCTCCTTATCTCCAGAAACCTACATGACACAAACAAGTCTAATTAAAACCACATTCTTCAAAGATCAAGATGAAGTATTGAATTCATAAAATAAAGGAAGAAGGAAATAACATCCTCACACTTTCATCTAATCATGTAGAAAATACTGTCACGTTTAACCTATTCATTCATCTTGCTTTGTTTATTGTAGATATGTTCAGCTTTTTTCTTTAGTGTCTATTTCAGTTTGTTGGTTTGATTTGTGTTTCCAGGAAATCTCTCACTGAGAATAATACATTCTTTATTACTGCTGTAACACAATTAGATTGTGATTCCATGGCCTGGATTCAGGTATGTGTTTTGTAATCTTATGACAAATCCATATTGAACAACTCATACTAGTTCTGTTTCATATGTTTTCAGTGAAAATGTCAAAATCGTTCAAGAACACCAAGCTCAGCTAAACGCTAAACTTTCTCTCACAGTACTGCCTTTGCCAATAACATTGATTCAGTGGGATAAAACAGGTTTAATCAGAGACAGACAAAGTTCACCATAGGAGCCAACCGCCGAGGGAAAACAGCACGTATTCCATATCGCGCTGGGTTGGCAGGTACTCAGGCACTTGGATGAGACCAATGAAAACTAAAACCATGAACCAAAAGGTTCTCTGGGGTGGATGGGGATGACATGTTCTTTAGGGATTTTATTCTTATGATTAAATCTCATAATTTCCTGAAGAGTGCCTCTTCTGTTCTCCCGAACCAGATAAAAATCCTTTCTGGATTGTTTCCAAAAATACTTTCATAATTTCAACAAATCCCTTGTGGCACTGAGAAGGAATACATACCAAGTCCCTTACGGAGTATAAATTAGAAGAATGATTTAACCCTTGTGTTGTCTTCCCATCAAAAATGAAAACCAACAGTTTTGTTGATGCTTTTTAATCAATGTTTTTAACTTTTTCTTATTTTTAAATCTTGTTTCAATGTTTGTCACTTTTTTTATGTTTAACATTACGTAACACTAACTTATTAACTTTAGTTTTACAGTTATTTTTGGAATTCATGGTCAATAAACCTCATTTATAGGAAATTATACCTAATGTTTGAGTTAGAAAAGCAGAAATTAGGAATTATTGAGACTAAAATTAAAGGAATGGATGTTGATGATAATCACAGACTGGAATATGTCAACTTTTACTCAATACTATTTCAAAAACACTTCCATTTGTTTTACAATGCTATAAAATTGAATAAGACGCCCCAAAATTAATGAAAGTAGAGATTTGTACTTGGCAAAGAGCGTTGGGTGGAATCAATCATGTTATTTTGGGGAATTAAAAAGAACATTGATATAGGAAAACCGGTCAATTTGACCCAAGGACAACATGAGGGTTAAAAAAAAAAAACTCAAATGCAAATCCCATTCCCTTTGGAGAAATGCACAGGCAGCGCAGCAGGACGCTGTCAGCGCCACTTCCAATGACCATTGTTTGCCCTCACACTTGAATGCATAGGTATCCACGGGAGGTCTCAGATCTTACACAGAGTTAGAGGTTATCATGGCATTAACAAGTTCCGCGGGCCTCTTTGGTGAGGGCCTTTGACTGACAGATTGGAGAAATGGTGCCAACAAAGATCTTGATCTCCTCAAACAATCCGGACTACAGCTGGACAAGTCAAGAAATAAACACCTGCGTAATGGAGAAAGCTCCCAGCTCGTATTCTTTCACATTCATTCACACAAATGTACACAAGCTCAACTCTTGGCATCAGCTTTAATAAAGTGACATGTTTTCCTGGGCTTGATGAGTGGTTTGTTGCTGTGTAAGAACAGTGTCTCGTTAAAATATCTTTTGCATAAGTTTAGCTTGGCCGCTCTGTTCTACGCTGGCAGTAAAGAAGCACAACATTTGAGTCTACATGTACATTTAAGGAAGGTTTTGGCTTATAATGACTGTTGCACACACGATATATTAAGCCTAGCCATATAAGGCAGCTTACATGGGGTTGATAAACAGCGTATTAAACCTTTAGTCAGGCTATGTAACATGTGCTGGACAGCGTCAACAATGACCACAAATGGAAATCAACAAATTGGTGTGTTTACTTCCAGTTTTAATTTTGCGATGAACCACTGAAATTGTCTGTGATAAGCAACTGGACTTTATTTTATAACTCCACAGTTCTAGCTGGCTTTTCTCCATAATTCCACAGTAGATGTGGAAATGTTGGGCATCCCTAGAACGGGGAGGAACATGCTATTGATGCTATGCAAAGTCAAGGAAGTTTAGCAATAGAATTGTCAAAATCTTGATTTGTTGCAGCTGGCTTTTCTTGAAAGAAAGAAAGAATTTGACAGCTGTACTGTTTTTGATCAAGATAATGTATGTTTTCTGAACAAAGAAGAAGATTTCTGTACTTCCAATTAAACACAAATGATGTTTATGTAATCGAAATCGCTGTCATTAACGTCACTGCCGACTGGGTAACAAACTAGCAGGGGATTTGTTTTGCTCCAGTATTGAAGGTGCCCGGGGCCCCACAATGAGCTTCCTGTTAGCTGTCCATCTTAACTACTACCAGGTCCAACACCTCCCCACACTCTGCAGCCAGTCCCCACAGATATTCCCCACAACAATGACCCCTGACCGTCATTCTCAGGGGTCTAACAAGCATTTCCTTGAGTAAGATCACCTTCATATATTAATTGCCCACAAGAACAAATTGAAGTATGGCACTTAAAACCCAGAGAGGCTGACAACTACAGAATATATTGTAAAACATGTACAGTATATGTGTACTTATATGTGTTTGTGTGTGATATATATATATATATATATATATATATATATATATATATATATATATATATATATATATATATATATGACTACGCACAAAACTATGCATGATCTGTCGCCGTACAGTAAAGGCAAGGAGTCTGTGTTACCTTATTAAACAGAATTTTATGCATTTTCCTGTTATTTCGGACAATTAAAAAAAAAAGTCTATTATGCTTGAGTAAATGAAACCCCAATTAACAAAACTGGTCTAATATTTACTCTGGGCGGTAAAACTGAGATTAGTGCTGGTATTCAAGTTTAAGTTCTTGTTTAATGATTGTTTGCTAAATTACAATTAAAACAAATTCGGAGAGGACTTGAAGTGCTATTTTTATTCTTAATTCTTATCATCTTATCAGGTAATTTTCCTAGCTCTGGCTAAAAGCTCTTTGGGGGTACTTATATATTCCTCTATTCAGAAACAATTGCTAGTTATAGAAACCAAAACAGAACTTACATTTTAAACTAAAAAAATGTAATCAAAACTACAAAGACTAAAAGTTGGTAGCCACACTAGAAGCTCCTCGACGCTGACATGTTAAAGGTGCTGATCACAACAAAGTAACAATTCTGCTAATCTTAGAAATGTATCAGAAGTGACAAACAAGAAAACCCAGTCCCAAAGGTGCTGCTACAGGAACGGAATGGGGTACTGGGGAAAAGTCAATGGAAATGGTATCCTTCCAGCAACAGAAATGTGAAATTTGCCCAAATTATGTGAACTCTTTTCTTTTAGAGTTGACATTTTGACCCAAGGTGGCAAAAGAGCAAAGGTAATGAAAATAAACAATTAGACTGTTGAAATAGAAATAGTCTATACGATAGAATCCCTTAAAGTGATCTGTATATTAATGATAAAATAGAATAGATGAGGACCAGAGGACATCCCAGGCAGATTTCATAAAGATCGAATCACTAGTTATTAATTAAGGTTTATACAAACCAAAGTGTTGGTCAGAGCTCATTTTTACTAGAGACTAAGTGAAGGGGTCACCAAAATAATCAGGAATCAATTTCTGGGAACCATGGATCTTCACGCCAAAGAGATCTTGGACATCAGAAGGTAAAAAAGAGAAGGGATATTTGCCGTCCATATTACCTTCATACAAATAGCTAGACGTTAAAGTGGCGTGTCAAAGCCAAAAGTTGCCATTATAGCTTCATACTGTGTGGGCCTGCCATATGTAACTCAACACCAAATCCAAATGTAACATAATGGCTGTACAAAACTCATGACATTAAATAACCTGTTGAGCCTAAAGGGTTTGGTGCAGTATATTCTGACTGCCAAGACTTTATTCATTACTGTTGATCTGGTTGTAATGTGTGCTCATGATGTCATGTCTCACCTCTGACAGAATTATGGAGTGTGATGGACATGACACGGCACATAATCAGAGGTGAAAAGGGCAAGGATTATTATTTTCTGGGGGGCCAAGCTGGTTACAGCCCTTCAGAGATTTGAGGTAATATTGCACTAAATTAGACACACAAGTTAGGGGGTCATGATGTCAGAGATGATGGACAAAATAAAAAGATGTTCGGAACAAAAAAGAGAAAAATGACTCACTCTAGATATGAGGGTGAAGAAATATGCAATACAGCTGACCATCAGTACATCCTATGTATTTACTATGAACTGCTCAGATTAATTTCATCCAAGAGTTGGGGAAACCTTATATCACCAAGAGAGCAAAATGGAGAAACTACAACCCGGTCAAATTTCTGAATCCTGAAAGCCCCTCCAGGGATAATCAGAAGGCCATGGTGGAGGTTTAAGGCCAATGTGCCCAGTGAAGTATACACAAAGCTGGAGGTCTCTTCAGGAACCAAAGGGGTGGGTGGGAGGTGTTACACAAAGCTCAACAACTCCCCTAAATCAAATGAGCAAGGGTTAAACTTCCCATTGTAGTTGTTCAAGATTTTTCAAACAAGATCCAAAGAGCAACGCCAAAATAAAACAACATGGGTCTCGTCCCCAGGATGGCAACAACGGAGTGAGACAGAAAAGAACTGCATGGCAAATCAATTATAGTAAAAAAAAACATTGGGGCAACGCAAACCCAGATGTTACAACTACAGACATGTTTCCATATTTCAAAAGGGGCCCCACATGTGGGTCTTCTTTTCAACAAAAATCTGAGTTAATCTCAGGAACTCAGGTGGGGGGGAGAGAGAGAGAGAGAAAAAGGAGGAAAAAGGAGATGAGTGCATAGGGTGTGAGAAAAGAGCCAAATATAATAATTTCAAAATAGGAAGAAATGGTGGAAGTGAGACCATTCTAATCAGAAGGCAGAGGTTGGGGCTCCAAGTCTGTTTGAAACAGCAACAACAGGTTTAGGACCTAACAGTCCTGAGATGACACCATTTCCCAGAGCGATCCTTTTGACACCAAACTGAACCTGGATGGACTGAGTGTACATTAATGGATATCGATCATCCCAAGGAGTTCTCTGAACCCTGACAACTCTGAAGGTTTAGCCAAGGGTCAATATTTGTGAGGCAGTGATCTGAGGCAGTGTTTCCTACAACAGCACCTTGCTGGACTAGAGGCACCTTGCCACCGCTACCGACACCTGTTTGCTGCAAAAGCCACAATAGGTGGATGCATTCATGACCTGCCATTCTTAAATGTCAACAGGATTTGCATGGCCTTAAAACTTTCTCTCAGCAACGGGCAGAGGACATTTGAATGGTTTCGCAGCCCTTTCAGAGAAACTTGATCAAACTCTCCCAAAAACCCTTTTTTGGCATTCATTAATTATTCAGTGTTTGTGGGGGAGTGGCACTCTTCCGAAGGTCTTCTTTCAAGGCCCTCTTCACCATCCGTGCTTACTTTGCCCTCCGATCTTGCCCAGAGCATCTTCTGTTCATTTCCTTTGTCCTTCGGGTCTGTTCCTGTCATTTCCTATACTTTATATATTCTATACTGAAAATATCCCCTTTTATCCAGGACCATCCTGCTCTGACAGGAGGAAACGTCCCTATTTGAAGCCAGGCTAAGGAATAGATCTTGTTTAGGTCATGGAGATGGTCTGTTTTCTGCATCTGTATTCACTTACTCACACATGTTCATTCTCTCTGTATCTGTCTCTTCTACTTCTCTGTGGCTTCAGAATAGCTTTTGCAGCTGTACTCACTTTCCCAGCTGCCCAAGGAGTATGTCTGTGTCCAAGCAACGCAAACCTGTTCGGTTGAGACAGAAGTGCAGCAATGTATCATCAGAAAAAAAAGAGTACCATTTAAGCATTTGACCATTTTTCCTGATCTTTAGTGGTCTTGGAATATCCTTTGGGTTCCTGGCAAAGCTTCATGGAATGAAAAGCACATTCACAGGGAAAGGTTAGTGGTAACCCTAACTCAAGCCCCAATCTGTTGGAATAAGGTGTGCCCAAATTAAGACTGTTTTAACGCCAAACAAAGATCTGCTATTAAGGCAGGGCTCAGATTGAAGCCCGCCCCCTTAAGTGAGCTGGCTTTGTCATGCAGTGCTCTGATGCAGTCAATCAGTGACCCAGAGCTTAGCTTGGGGGCTTTGAGAATCTTTTATGACCCCCCCTTTCACCTCGCCTCCCGCTCCTCAAAAGAAAGAACGGTAATTAACTGATGAAGAGCTGTGTAAGATTATCCAGTCTGCTCGCCAAGGACTGCAGCTCTGTCAGTGGTGTGCAGTCATGTCCCAAAGGACCACTGCAGAATGGGGAAGGATGGCTCTCAATGGTCTATTCAACTACTCTCCTCTTTCATCCTCTATTCAGCAGAAAGAGAGAGTAGAATGCTATGTAGTATATTTGAGCCAAGAATGTCCTTTCATATCAGCACAAATTAGGAAAAGCACTCAGTGTTTTAAGACAAGTGTCTAGATCACGGTTGCAATGCGTTGGAAACACACACACACACACACACACACACACACACACACAAACAAAGAGAGTTCTTCGCTGACCACTTCATAGCTTGGAGGGCACACAAGTGCACAAACAGCCCCTCACTGTGAGCGGGAATGCGCGGCAGATTGAATTATACAAGAGAAAGCAGAAATAGCTGTGTGTCCCAACCACCCAGCGAGAAAGCGGGACACAGAGGGAGTGGGAAAGGGCGAGAAAGAGCGACTGAGGGAAAGAGAGCAGGGACTCCATATAATTCAACTCAGAGCAGAAACAGTTCAGTCCATGCATGGAGCTGTAGAGAAAATATTAATTGTGTTTCTCAATGGAGAAAACACCCTCCCATTCTCCTTTATAATATCTCCCTCATTCAAATGTGTCACCGTGCTAAGGCCCCCCACAGCCGGAGTCCCAACCCTCAACCCAACCCCCGACAACAGACCACCCAATAGATCCCCAGCTTGATTTGATCAGTTTCCTCAATGGTAGTGGGCTGAAGTATCATCAGTCCAATGAGCCAGCAGCCTCTCTCGATGTGGTACAAAATCACAACAAGCTCATTGTGGCTAATTGCATCATGAAACTGATTCTGTCACTCAACTCACTCATGCACTACTCTTAATTCTACTAGGACAAATTATGTGATTGAAGTTTGCAAGTTATTATATTTGCATTCCCAGAGGTCTGCTATTCAGTGCAAACTGCTCATAGAAGTGACAGAAGTCATGTGCTGACAGTTACAAGTCAATGAAAAGACACTGAAATCACTGCTAAGTTATCTCACCCAGAACATGCAGGACAGGCAGACCCAGGTACGTGCAGGACCAGCCAGAGCTGCAGGCAGGCTCAGAGAGACAGACGGCATGGTGACGGCCAGGAGTGATGCTGCTGCTGCTGCTGCTACAGACCAGTGGGCTTCCTTAAGTATAATCCAGCCAGGAGAAGAGTTGCCCAACGCTGCATAGCCATGACTCTGGACGTAAACACTGTCTTTCACCTCGGGCTCCTGCTTCCTCCCACTTCCTCACTGTCTGACTTGCTTTCTGCTCCTAAATTGGATCCTGACTGTCTCTCCACTCCGCTGTGCTCACACTCTGGCTGTCTTCCCCTCTGCCGGGGAAAGTTTCACAAAGCCTTTTTTTTTGGGGGGGGGGGGGCTGCCCCCACTACTCCAAGGGAGCGAAGGGGGAAGGGGGTGCTCTGCTTATTATCCATCCCTTTTGCCCCTCCTCTCTCTCTCATCCCTGTCTCCCTCCCTCTTTAGCCCTCTAAGTCTCACCACTTTTAATTTCATTCATTCCTTGATCCCACCCGCCACCCCGTTTGTCCCCCTCAGCATCCGTCGCACTTCACCTCCCCCCGCCCTCCATCTCTCTTGCACAGTTTCCCCTGTGTATTTTTGTATTGAGCCCATTTTAATATTTTATAAACTCTGTCTCGCCCCTGCATTCACCCGTGTGATGAATATCCACAGGCATTTCTCCCGACACTGGGAAATGCTATCCTGTATCATTTGGGATGTCAGAGAAGACACCTGCTTTTTAGAATGTTACTCTTCTCAACATTGTGTGACATTATTAGATGCTCAATTTTTAGCAATTCTCCAGAAATGTCCACAACTGTCCCAATTACAAGGAACAACAGCTGCAAGTTTGCATATTAAACTCTTTAAGTAACAGTAATATTTACAGACACCTGTTCACAAGTCATACCTTTTGCATGCAAGCCCCAATTAAATGAAATTCACAGATGCTGATTTTGAGCTTCCATGACTACAGTTTTGTTGTCTTAATAGGTAATAAAGACACCTATTAGGCACCAATTAATGATCAGCACATGCAATATCAAAATAGGACATATTGTCCTCTCAATCTTACAATTTAAGTATAAAACTTTCAGGATTCTATATTTTGCTGACCATCAAAATCACCAAAATCAAAATGTGTTAAATTGTCTCACAATAGTTTCTGACTTCTCTACCCTGTGGCACTCGGCTCCAGGGCCATTTTTCACTACTTAAAAAGATATAAATCTCATAACACAGTAGGGCTGAACGATATTGTTTTAGCACTGACATCGCGATGTGCGCATGCGCGAGAGTCACATGGCAGGACGTTGCGATGTTGACGCTAATCCTGTTTTGCTGCTTGATAGAAAAGTAAATGTTCACCGTTCTCCTTTTACATGATTATTACCGTCCGACCCTTCCCCTTTAAGACAGGTAGCCATGTGGGTAATGTGACGTTAGTCCGACGGGGTTATTGTCATGGGAGGTGAGGCTCTCTGTGTGTAGTAAAGTCCCATAGGCAGCAGCTGCCGCTGACACAGTGATGTCATAGTTTTGATGGGTAGTCAGTGAAGCTACAGCAGTCAGTGTTTTATGTTTGCTGCAAATACAAACTAAATCAGCTGATTAATGCAACATAATCACAACGTCTCCCGGCCATTTCCCCCGCAGAAAGCTGCTACCAGCCAGGCTAAAGCTAATATAGTATAGTAGTTAAAAATTACTTTTTCTTTTTTCATATCGCAATATATATCGCAGGGAAAAAAATATCGCAATGTCAGTTGTTTTTCCTATATCGTGCAGGCCT
The DNA here is from genome assembly GCA_026937815.1 of Etheostoma perlongum. Taxonomy (NCBI): domain Eukaryota; kingdom Metazoa; phylum Chordata; class Actinopteri; order Perciformes; family Percidae; genus Etheostoma; species Etheostoma perlongum. The sequence continues at coordinate 3,080,022 of CM049381.1, forward strand.
ATAACACGGGTCACAAATAAAAAGTTTTATCTATTAAAAAAGGCTCAGTAATAGCCGAAAACAGCCAGCCACTGTAGTTTAGCAAACGTTACTCAACAAGATGTAATAGTGCATTTGTTGGAGACTATTTTCAGCTGTGGATTAACACACATTTGGTATGCTAGTGTGTATTTACAGCAGCAGCAGGACGGTGCATGTGAGATTGAGTCTAAATAAACTACAGTGTGTGTGTGTTTGTGGTCCAGTGCAACAGTGTGACTCTTTAATGTTTTCATATTACAATTAATTGGAACAGAGGAATAGGATATACCAGACTTTGGACACAAAACTTGTTAATACTTTCATTGTTGACTTTTGCTTATATTTCTTAACAATAACAAAAATATAGAATATTACCAGACTTATCCTTTAACCATCTTGGTTACCATTTTCAATCTCACCGTTGGCCTCCCAAAGACAGAAAGTGAAAGAAGTCCTGGAGGATCTACCTCTAGCAGTAGCAGTGGCCTCAGACAGAGTCCCGCCCCAATCCATCTTCACCCGTTAGACCAGAGAGGGGCTGGGAAGCTAAGGCTGCTTCATTAAGTTCTCACTGCTCATCAATGACCATGTTAGCCCCATGCGTGACTTATTATCCCCTTGTGTGGGGACTTCTTTTCACACACACACACACACACACACACACACACACACACACACACATATACAACCATTACATGTGGGCTACATGCACCTGTACACACTCATGCACCCATAATCTTCCCACACACGGAATTTGGGGTCCAGGCCGACTATTTCCTCACAACATAAACACACATAATTAAACTATCAAACTCACAGTATGCTGCATATACACAAACATTCACCAATACCCACATATTCACTTCTTTCTCACACACTATATAAATACACAAACACACCCATTACATTATTACATTACAAGCACACCCTCACACAGAAACATACAAACTCACTCACCCAGTGGCACAGAGGATTAAGCCCCTGGTATTTCCTGCTGGCCACCCCTACAGAGACAAATCCGCTAAAGGAGACAATGTTAGAGAGAAAACATTTGGACTTAATCCCCATCCAACCAACACACACAAACACACCACACTCCAGCTGGAATTTTGTCTGAAAAATGACTGCATATCTGTGTCTTTTTAGGGTTTCAACTAAACATTATTTGTATTATTGCTTGATGTATTTATTTCAGTTAATCAACAATCCCATTCACCAACTGATCTAGTTTAGCCAGACCTATTGCCACATCACTGTGGAGTAAGATCTGGCTACACCACAGATGCATTCTGGGATAGGAGATAAAAAAACACTTTACAGTAGGTTGTTTGCATTTCTTTAAACCAATCACAATCGTCTTGGGCGGTGCTGAGCTCCGGACGCAGCGACGGTGGCTCTGCTAAATAGTCTCAGGAAGGAACTTGTTCTGGTGGAACATTTTCACCCCGCAAATGAAAACGCCTCATACAATATTAAATGAAGTTAACTGTTGACATAACACAGTAACGTGAGCTATTTCAATTAGCTGATACATGGTTACACACCTCAACTGCTTTTACTAGTGTATCACCGTGTGTAGCAATGGGTCCCAAAATGTCCCAGTTGGAGAGTAAATGCTGTAAACATTTTCTTTGTACATCTTCACAATCATACACCAAAACAACCAAGCAGGTTCATGTCTCCAGTAGCTGATGGATTTTGAGAACGGCAACACACAGAGAGTAGAAGGTGAGAAACATCCGGCGTGTGGCTCATATGCCGGATGTCAGGCAATTATCCTGGAAATGTATTTCCATTGATCGGGAATAGTAGTCTGCTAAGTGGAAGTCCAGGACTGTTTGACTGTTGGTCAAACAGGTCAAAAGTGAAATTGACAATGCTATGAAAGTAACAAAACTAAGCAAATCTTAGCATATTGATTTACCTGCCAATTGTTGCAGTTTTGTAACATCAAGTTCGGCACTTTCCTAACGACGCACAGCATCAATACATTCTGAGGTGCTAACTACCACACTTTCACAGTTTACCTGACAATGCAAGACATATCTACTTTTAGATAGCATCAGTAATTAACGAATGCAAGATATTCATGACAACAATGAATCAAACTTTTTTGATCACTTGAGGACAGTGGAGACAAGGTGTAAATTAAATAAACATAAGACTTGCCAAATTGTAAGCAGTTGAGTCATGTTTGTGACCACCTGGAGAATGTAAATCTAATATTTACTCTCTGTTTAACTGGTTTTGTCTCCACCACCTCCTGAGGAAAGTATCTGGCTCTTTAGGTGCTAAGTGCTTCATGACCGATAAGACGCAATCAGGAAGACAAACGCTGGCATCAACACTGATGTAGCCAGAAGTCTCCGTTTGCGGCCGGTGAGACTGCAACACAACCCCGCAGATTCCAAACCAAAATCGGGTCGGAGGTGTTTTCACATGTCTGCGGTTAAGGGGCTCGGAAACGCCAGAGCACTGTGAACGCAAGGTGTAAACATAGAAAACGAGGTAAATGTAGCCTTAATCATTGTCATGGATGCCGAGATGGGAACTAACATAGCAAAGTTGCGGGCCAAAACAACAAAATTAAAAAAGCTAAAAGATGCTAAACTGCTCTGTTTATCTGAGGAGAACAGCAGTGGATGATAATTCTCTGTGTGTCACTACAAGTGACCGCTTTTGACACAAAATCTTTTGAACCATTGTTAATATAAAAAACATTGAATAAAGCAGCTTAAATGTTCTTTGAATTTTAATGTTATAATAATAATAATAATAATAATAATTCATTTAGATCAAAAAGTGTTTAGGAGTGTGTCTAACTGAGGCTATTTTAGAACATGACACAAAGTCACTGAATGACATTGCACTTGAGTGTTGTCCAGCAGGGCTTAGTTGTACTAAAATGATATCTAAGCATTCACAACATCGCACAGCATGTTCTAGTCTTGCATGAAGTCATCTCCAATTCCCTGTCTGCACACTCTGGTGTGGCAAACAGTGCATGATGCAGCATTTATTTTTGATAAACAAAATATCTTCTAAATATAACATCGGGATTTACAGCACAGTCTGTAAAAATAATATGCTACTAAGTAAAAGTCCTGCATTGAAAAGGTTACTTAAGTACAAATATGTAAGTGTCATCAGGAAAATGTTTTAAAGTCAATCCAGAAAAAAATCTCACATTTTAGAAACTGGAAATGAGTTTTGTCAATGAGAGTGTTAAATTGGCTAATCCTTTCAGCTCTACTTGAAGGCCTATATATTGTTGGATAGTTTCATTTGTATTAAACCATCATATTTAGAAATTTTGTGTGTGTAAATTAACTAAAGCTGTCAGATTAATGAAGTGGAGTAAAAGTACAATATATACAGTAATTAAAGCTGCAAGCAGCGTTGGACGGGCCTTCGCTCCTGTTTGCGCGCCGGGGTTACGTGACCCTGCATTTGTACAATTGCTGTTGTAGGAGGGGCGTGGCAGGGGCAAACCGTCATCAATGAAAGAGGAACTCTCCGCTGAGTTCAATGATACCTCACACAATAGCCTACAATAAACTGATTAGTTATGAAAGGGGTGCGGCTTAAGCATATGGGGTGGGCACAGCCATCTCCAATGAAAAGGGAACTCCCTACTGAGTTCAATGACACCTCACACAATGGTCTACATCAAACGGGTCATTAGTTATAGAAAGGGGCGTGGTTTCAGCATAGGGGTGGGCCAAACGGATGACCAATGACAAAGGAACTCTCTTCTGAGTTCAATGATACCTCACACAAGACAAGACATGTACATTAGACTGAACATACGGTTCAAAAGGCAATAAAAGGGGTGTGGCCTGAGTACATGAGCGTGGTTAAAGTATAGGGGGCGGCTCAGTATCACATGTAGACCCCACATTATAAGTTTCATCAGATGATGATTTTCATATATGGCGAATATCCTGTTGCCAGTGGCGGGGGTGCTATGTCAATTGGCCTAAAAATGTGCTCAGGCCTGGACTCTTGGAAATTTCAAGCAGATATGACAATGTACACTTAAGATGCAACAACTTCTTTGTCCATCGATAAATGTTGAGAGTGGGCCATGCCACGCCCACACCATGTGACGAAAAGGTTTTCTTTAAATAACTTTTCATCTTTAAGGTGTTGAGATGGTACAGACCAAATGTTCCTAAGTCCATCGGATGAAATCTCTAGGAGGAGTTGGTTAAAGTATAGCACCTATAGTTTTAGACCTACTTCCTGTTGCCATTAGGGAGCGGTATGACTTTGAGCCAATATCGGTGCGAGTGTAGATATCGTCAGAGTTGTGAATCCTGAAGGGTTTCGAGCCAACTGAACGATGTACACTCAAGTTACACCCACTTCCTGTGCCCGTGACAAAAACTTCAGCCAAAATCACACTAATTTCGAACTTTCAAACTCAAGGCCCGTGTGGCCCGCCATGTCTTTTATGTGGCTCTTGGGTTTAGGGTATGGCTTCCTATGAGCTTTATATAAATAATGATCCCAAAATGTCCATTGACATGCTACATATGTGTACCAAGGTTCGTTAGTCTACATTTTGAACCAAACACGGAGCTAAATACGCTAAAGCTAGCCTTCAAGAAAAAGCAACAAATTGCCCAAGAATTAAAAAGGCAAACTGCGGTTTGTTCATGACATCCACAGCCAAAAAATGAGGCCGCGGTGAAAGCTAGCTTCATTGTGGCTGAAGAAATCGTCCGCTTCCAAGTCTTTTTTTTTTTTACAGGGGAGTTTTTTGAAGCTGCTGAGGGGTCTCAATGTCTTTTTTTTTCAGAGGGATGCAGGCGTGTTTTGTTAACTTTGTAGGGGGCACTAGAGAGGCATTTTTGTGTGCCTAGTCCTTAAAACCTTAAAATACGTATATTTTCACCAGGATTGAGGCAACCACCAATTTTGGTGAGTTTTTGTAATTATTTAATGTTTGCAGATTAAGCCCCCATCAAAAGGCAATTCATTTAGGAATAATAATAATTCCTTCAGTTTCAATAGGGCCTTTGCTGTTGTTAGCAACAAGCAAACATATGTTTTCTATGGGCCTTGAATGTATAATAAATAATGTTATTTAACTTTATTAATTAATATATAATAATATTATACATATTATATAATAACCCTTTGAAATGTAGCGCAGTAGAAGAAAAAAGTGTCATGAAAGGTTTTGGTGAAAATTAAGCCCCTAAAAGGCAATTCATTTACTTCCTTTCTTTTGAGTAAATGTCATTTTTGTTACAATACTGTTGACAGACTATGTTTCTCCCTAAAGACCATGCAGTTACAGCAAACCACAGCACCCACTGGTGGTCACTGAACCAACTGCCTCCCCATTTATAATCAGACACATTTTCAGTTTAAATATAGGAGGGATTGTAAGGATAATTGGGGGGAGGGAGTATGCGCGAGGGTGAGGGAAGTTGTAATGCAGTGGGTGGGATGTACAGGGGGGGCTTATTTCCAAGGCTGATCAGATCACTTGTGGGATTTGTTTTAGTACCTCTTTAACCTTGACCATTTCTGTCTTCTTTTGTAAACCAGAGCCGACAGCAGACAGCGGGGAAACTCACACAATTAGGAAGATTAACCAGTGTCAGGTCGCTGTCCTTGAACCAAGAAAAGATGGGCAAACAGCAGATGGATTAAAGCTGTGCGCCCTGTTACAACAGTTTCTTTTATTTTTTTAAAGGTTTCAGCAGAAAAAAAGAAATACAAAGCAAGCAAAAAAGACGGAAAGAGATAAACTAGGGTCGGATAAGCAGATAGACGAGAGAGTGAATGTGTAAACAGAGGGGTGTGTTTGATCATCTTGGCTGACGTCCTAGAACCTGCGAGATGAAGGGGGGAGTTCACTTGTTGACAGACAGAGGAAGAAAACACTCCAGCAGGCCACCCAACACACACACAGACATGCACACACCCTTTCCCACCCCCATGACTCCCATCTGTTGAAAACAATACAGACCCCGGGCCCTCCCTTTGCAGAACACTCACATGTGTGTGCACGTTTTTCTCTGTTGTCTCTGCAGCGTAGCGCTGAGAGGAAGGGCTGTCCAGTACACACTGACCCATGAACACAACAATACTCCTACAGTACATGGTGTGAAGAATTATGAGTAAACATAAAAGGGAACATTTTTGGGATCTTTCCCAGACTCTTTGTGAGTAAGGGGGTTTTAGGAGGGTTTCACTAACTTCACTACACTTCCCACAGATCACCTGTCACTTTCCCTTTCTTTCCTAAAGTTCCTCATTTTGAAGTTTCACTCGGCAGACCAACCTTTTTCTATACATGTAAACCACATTGGATTCTCACTTTTTCTTCCATTTATGTCAAACAATCTGCTTTTGCCAAGGCCAGGTACATAAAATGACTAAATACTACAGATATGGGAATACATAACAACAGTAAAATCAACACAAAGGTGTTGTATTGCCTGCTATAAAAATAAAAGCTCTTACACGGTACACTACCGGCCCAGCACCAAACAGCAGACAGACGCAGTTAGAGCCTAGCTGGTGAACACACGTGTTTTGGAGCATTTAGCAACCAGATGTGTCTTTAAGGAGTTCATGGAGACCATAACCACAGCTTTAAAAAAAAAGCTAATTTAATATTGGACTAATCATCAGGTGTCCAGAAACATGACTCCAAATGAATTCTAATGTGGCTCCATATTAATCTGACGCGCCAGATGGTTTGTTATATAGAAGCATGTGAGAAGCAGTCATAGGAAACTGTTTGGAAAAGGGCAGGCACTTATAGAAGGGTGGCTACAGGTATAAACAAGTTACATTTACGACTTTTTAATACCAGTTCTAAATTAAATTTAAGACCAAACTTACAATGGAAATACAAAGTGGAAATTTACAGTAATCTTTCCAAGTAAACACAAAAATTAACAGTATGGTAAAATGACAATTATCGCTTAAGTTTAAGAACATTGACTTAATGTGTGTAATGCGAAAGGATAACACAAAAATGTAATTGCTGTCCTAAATTATATTATTACAATATTTTCAGAATATTTGGGTCCCATGAACAAATGGTTATAACATCAAGGGAATATTAAAAAAAACACTGTTCCTTTTGAACAAAAAAAAAAAAAAAAAAAATGCCAATTCCTTTGCTTTTAAAATGCAAAGACTTTTTATATAATTTGTGTGTGTGTGTGTGTGTGTGTGTAACAGAGAGAGAGAGAGAGAGACTCAGATGGATGGGTTGCAGTTTGTGGAGGACTCATCATGGACAGAGAGTAGACAGCAGTGTGTAAGCGTGTTTTGCGGTGTGGGAATGTGTGTTTGTGTCTGTGTGTGTGTGTGTGTGAGAGAGAGCGTGAGACTGTGTGTGTGTGTATGTATGTATCTATGTGTGTGTTCTCATGTCTCCATGTGAGTTCTGATGTCCACAGCTGAGCTTTTGTGAATATACTTGGAAAACAATCCTTTTAATATAATAAACAAAACAGTGACTTGGCACTTGAGAAAGCCTTCCCAAAAGAGTGTACTTACTAATTTATAACAACACACGCACATGCAAGTCCAGCTGTTTGCTTTTGGTTGTCTGGTTCAGTGTCTCGTCGAACATAATTACTAACGCACCGCATTTTTGGACTTCTGTGATGAGCTATTTTTTGATATATTGCGCCAATCAAAATTCAGCCACATATCTGGTCTTGTCTTTTAGAGGTAAATGACTGTACCAGCCCTGAATCTGGAAACATTGCTTGGAACACTTCTTTAATCCCGTCATTTGACCTGTATGAATTGTGGCTTGTCACGGTCCTCCCCCAAATCCCCTCTGCTCGGAGTGTTGGCGTAGAGCAACAAATTGCTCGTAGGTCAGCCGGTGTTGTTGGTTGTGGATTTCCCATCGTAACATCTAGCGTTGTAGCGTTGACATTGTTGCTAGCGGTGGAATTGGTGGAGAAGAAACTAGCAATGGCGGGTTGCTGGCGTCCCTTTACGTAGTCTCTGTGTTTTTTACTTTATACGTGCGATTCCACCGCTCTGATCCCCATTGTCCCAAGTTTGAAAATCTTCCGACACATAACGCAGTTCGCTTCGTAAGCATTTCCAGGCACCGACTACTCGTTGTTTTCAAGCCATTTGCCACTGAACTAGCATTCCCCATGTTATCAATCATTGCTGTATTACCTGTATGAGAATCCCACAAAATTATGAATCTCACTGACTAGATAGATAGATAGATAGATAGATAGATATTTATTGATCCCAAAAAAATGGGAAATTACGGTGTTACAGCAGCACACGCACATCAGTCACACAACACAGAATATAAATATAAATGAGATACTAGGAAAAATATACATACATACAGTATACATGAAATAAAATAATAATAATAATAATAATAATAGGAATAAAATATAAGAACAAATATTTAAATATATACAGGATGGGAAAACAAAATGCCAGTGTAGACTGGCCAGAACGAGTGGAAGGTGTCCCATAGGCATTTGACGGGCAGGGATCGCCCCACTTCCTAGCATTGGACACTTAATTGGCTCACCACTAGCACTTCACAGTTTCACTGACCACTGACAAGCAAAGAAAACTGTCTACTAGGGGTTAGAGTTGGGCAGTATTCAAATGTTGATAGCGTCAAACCTCCTCCCTATTTTACCGCGGTATACGGTATTACTAATTAAAGATGGTGACGTAAGGCTCAGACGGCGACACCAAACGTTTGGCTTGTGTCGACACAAACTGAATACAAACACTAATACTGAAACACCTCTCCCTTCTCATTAGGGAGCAACCCAACATGCTGTTCTTCTTCCAGACCAGGTCACTCGGAGCAAAGACTTGCCATCCACCCCCCTACCCCCACCCCCCTTCTCCTCTACACTGTCACGTGATAACAACCACACATAAGCATTTTTAGGCATTAAATAACTGAACCGAACCATGCCTTCTGTGTACCGTTCCACCCCTACAGTCTACACCCTGCAACAACCCTGATGGCTTCACCTGATTGGGTGAACGCTTCAAGTGGGTCTGTCTACTCCTTAAATTTAAAAAAGACCCTGTTGGCAGCTCGTTTGCAAATTTTCTCTTATTTTTACGAAAATAGTTAACTTAAATGTGTTTCTGAAAACATTTTACGCAAAAATAAGCTATACAGTTGCTGAATCAGTCTTCATTTTAGATTGAGGTGGACACCCCTGATTTGCGTAAAGAAGCCTGGACATCAAGTCTGGATTTAGCAACTCAACGTCCCGCTTCTCAAAAGTTGCTGCAACGCCACCAGAATGCCTTTACCGGCTGCTTACATGGAAATAGAACGGGAAGCATGGAAGACGTACCATAAGGGCAACTGCAGGTGAAGTGCCTATTCACCCCTGTTGAACGCCACCTCATGACACAGAGACCATCAAAGTGCCAGCAGAGGAAGATGCACAACCCCAGGAGACGGAGTCGCATGATAAACACACAGCCATGGACCAATAACACTTTCTGCTTTAATTAGGGATGAGCTCAGTGTGTGTAGATGAGCACTGTGCAGATCAAGGTGTGTTGTGTTTGGGAGGGTGTGTGTACTAAAACACTGAGCAATGGCAGTGGCATTTGAAAGATTAATGGCTCCGTTCGACAAGCAAAGACCTACTTTCAGGAAAAGTCAAACTGGCAATATCCTGGCCTCTGTGTGTGTGTGTGTGTGTGTGTGTGTGTGTGTGTGTGTGTAATAAAGTGCTTATCTCTCCTGCCTGTCACATCCTCTGTGCTTACAGCAGGCCTATCACTATCTGGACGCCATATAAATATTAATTTTGTTTCCATTGTCATTTGGCAACTGCAGATGGAAATGTTGGGACATTTGGTGAGTGAGTCATGCAAAAAAACATAATCCCAACGTTTCATACATATCCAAACGAGGCAATTACTCATAAGGTGAATTAGGTGTTTTTTTGTTGATCACACTAAATGTCACGATTATGCTACGGAGATTAATTGAAATCATATCTAAATTGTAACGTTTTTACAACTTAGAGTAAAATCTTTGCATATTTACGGTGTGAGAAAACCAATGAATAGACTGAATATAATAATAATAATACATTTTATTTATACATCACTTTTCATTGTACTCAAAGAGACTTACATTAAAACCAGTACATTAAGCACATTAAAAACAAGTGAAGCAATAAAACCGACACGGCAATTAACCATTGAAATGCTCCTCGGAGTCTACAGCCAAGCTAGCAGCTCTGTGAGGCGGTGTTTAGACACAGTGGTGCTTTGAGCTAAACGCTAACGTCAGCATGCTAACATGCTCATAAGGACGATGCTAACATGCAGACGTTTGGCGGGTGTAATGTTAACTGCGGAAACTAGTTTAACATTTGCTACTAAGCACAAAACGCAAAGTACAGCTGAGGCTCTTGTGACCATACAATTGTAAACCATACCTGATACGGTTTAATGTGACACAAATTATAAAATTGATTGTTTGATGTCAATAGTTTAGAATAGCTGCAAAGTAGTGGCCAAACCAGATTTTGACCTGATGATGGCGATAGAGGAAATGTTAAGGGATTACAATTCATTCTGAGCTAGATACAAATATCTGTACTAAATTGGATTGCAATCCATCCACTAGTAGTTGAGACTTTTCAGTCAAAATCACAATGTTAACCCCATGGTGGCGCAACAGGAAACGTCAGGGCATTAAGAGTCGTCCTCAGGGAACTATGGATATCTATAAAATATTTCCTGGCAATCCATTTAACACTTTCTGAGATATTTAAGTCTGGACTAAAGTGGTGGACCGACCAGCCTACCGCCAGACAAACCAGCCGACCAAACGCCATTGCCATCTCTAGAACGATACTGCGAGCGTGGCTTAAAATAATGTCTGTCTCAATCAACCCAGAGTTAATGCAGCTCTGTTCCAGGCAAGAGGCAGCATGTGGTTTGCTCTATTACAGACAGGGAAATCTGGCAGCCACGAAAGCCAAGTTCAGCATGCAGGTGCATTCATCTTAAACTAAGTAAAAAAACACTTAAATAGCAAAAGTGTTTTTTCTATTAACTTAAAATAGAAAAAACCCTTCCAAAAAAATAATTGAAATAACATCTAAAATATAAATTGTACCTTGTTTGTACTTTTCCTTTGTTTCCAAAACGGGAAGATGCAGTAGAAGAACAATTTTGCCCAACTGAAGACTGCGGCAAGACACCAGTCTAGTCCGCCCATTCTCTCCTGAAAACCTCCTCACGTCCTCTAGTGTATAACAGCTGCTCCTCGTCTCCCCTCCCTCTCTAGCTTGTCCTTCAAAACCACTGTCCAGAGGTATGACACCCTAGTAGTTAGTCTTGGAGAGAATCCTGGGATGGTTGCTGATCCGATACAAGAAAAGCTCAATCTTTCTTCAGTTTCAGTGACTAGAAGTGTGGGTGAGGTCTTATGCACCCTTCCCTCTCTTGCTTAGCATCCCCTACAGCATCCCCCCATCCTCCATGGTCCCCTCTTTCTCTGGATGCTGTAGGTTCTTCCATTCAAAGCACGAGGAGGAAAAAAGATTAGAAGAGGGGAAGACAGAAGTGGGCGGAGGTGGGGTGGGTCGGGTAGAGCCGTCTGGTAAAGAAGGAGGCACTTATAGTGATGGGAAAAGGAGGGGGGGGTCTTCAATTTAATCTACAAAAGGGGGCTTGAAGGGAGTCTGGGAGCCGTGAAAGAACAAATATAGGCTGTCTTGAGTGGAGTAACAGTTAATTCCCTGGAAATAAAATGAGGCTGTAAATTATGATGCAGGCATTCTTCATCCTATGTTATGTTTATTGAACGTTTTATGTCAAAGGCTCAGAAGAAAAGATATCCAGAAGGGATTTGAGGTGAGTGGATGTATGAATGTACACTATATGACAGAACAAGAGATGGAGATTAAAAAGGTGAAGGTGTGTGTTGGGCAGGTCAGTGTTCTGCTGGTGCATTTGTAGCAGTCAGGTGGACCCCAATGAAGATGGAGCCTGTGAGCCTGTATGCATCTGACTAATTAATATAAAGACTGAGAGCAGCATCAGTGAGCCAAGCCAGCAATGGAACTGCATGTTTACGTTCCCTTATTAGGCAAAGTGCAGGGCACATGAAAGGTATTGTTCCAACAACATGGACAAAAACTACAGAGAACAAATAATGCATAAAAGAGCTAGAAATAAAACACTTGATAACTCCGTCCCAAAAACACAAACTGGAACTATGAAATTATTAAAAGGGGGTTCATCAACAAATCAAACCAGACCATTTGTAGCATTGGGCATCCTTTGGATTTTAACGATTCAGATTCTTCATTTCGATTCCGGTCCTTGACGATTCTCGATTCTGATTCTTTGATTCTTTTCAGTCACATTCTTATTTCACAAATAAGAGAAATGTTTTATTTTTGAATTAATGGTGGGTTTGCGGTTTTATAGGGCTTTTTCAATGTAAAATAAAGCCACACTAGAGCGCTGCTTACTGTGCTCCACGGCTGCAACAAAGCAAGCGCCTGGCTGCACACCTAAACCAAAACTTGCGCATATTAAATTGGGAAGCGATGATCGGATTTAAAACCAAAATCCTCCAAACAATTCCAAAGGATTCCAATAAAGAAACGATTCTACTGGAATCATAATTTTTAATCATAACGATTCCAAGTAGGAATGGGTTCTCGATGCCCAACCCTAAACATTTGTCTCCATGTTCTATCAATTTCCCCATTAGCCGTATAGCCTTATAAAACAACACATAATAACCTTGTTCCAGATCATGGCACTACACAGGAAGAGCCCTTCTTTCTTTCCTTTTGGGGAAATGAAAGAATCAAACATCTAACTTTTTGGTAAAAATATTGCAACAATAGGCCTACTGCCCTGTTTGGCTATTCTAAGCTGCTTCATGTTTTTTTAAAAAGGTCAGCCTTTTCCATGTCCAAATCCAAAAATCCTAGCAAGGTGTTTAGAATAAAACAGTTCTCCTGTAATGTTTAAACTGCTCATCTAAATCTGTACTACTCCTGCTCCACAGAGAGAAGGAAAAACATTTGTTTTGTGCACACCAATTAGCTCTCAAATTAATTATTTGTGCATCTTGTGCTCATATACAGTACCACTGTGTTGCCTTTGATTTATTAATGCATTGCAAGTTGTCAGGCCATGGGAAATGACATCCCTTGAACATAATGTTGTTTAACATCAGTTAAAAAGCCGAACTACTGATGTATGCACATTGATTATTTTTAATAAAAACGTGGTATTTCACCCAGATGGGCATGGTTTTACAGGCCGCAGCAGTGTGTGCTTCAGTGAGCTCTGTTATGTCTCGGCCCGTCTCTGAAAACATGTTCAGGAATATATAATATTCATATTTATTTCAGCAATATTTAGTTACTGATTAGTGATTTGAGAATGTATTAGCAGTCAGTAAGTCATTTAAAAATCTGCAGGAAGTTTAATTGTGGTTGCAGCTGTGCCAGCAATACAAGGAGCAAATAAATTGATAATTGGTAAATTGATAAACATTAAAAAATAAGAAATCATCTGTTTGAAGTGACAATGAGGCATGAGGTCTCCCGTAACTTTATTATTGGGGTTAAGGCAAGATTAGGTTAATAAATAACTTTTTAGTTTACGATTTAGCTAGCTCATCCAAAAAGTGACGAGGCCAATGTGAGCCGGTGAGACACAACACGCAGGATGTAAGGCACTGCACTAGGGTGAAATTTCAAGTTTTTAAGTTAACAGAGTTGGTTCAAGAATATGTACAGTGTTTGTAGCACTGACTCCGGTGTCACAGCTGTCTACTAACAATGGACAGCCCTTATGTGACCAGGCGTGTGACATTTCTATTGTGCCGCGCTCTACTCTATTCCTATGGGTGACATCATCGGACTTCAACGTGCACGCAAAGCATTCTGGGAAGATGGTGCTGCATTTGAAAAGAATGGTGCGCGTCAAAAAGCTGGCCGATATCCATCTTTATGCAACTGAATCTGTTGAACGCGACTATCCAGTAGAAGTAGATGAAAATCTTTCAAACTAACCTTTGTCTTTCTGAAATAAAGACAGATTCAGCAACTGCATGGCCTATTTCTCTCTTAAAGTGTTTTCAGAAACACGTTTCGGTGAACTATTTCTGTAAAATATGACATTGTATTCCCTGCGAGCTGCCATGGCAGTGTTTTGAAATGCTCGAGCAGCCAGACACACGTGACACGTTCGTCCAATCAGCTGCAAGTCAGGGGCGTGGAGTATCAACCATGGATGTATGATGTCGCGACACCACGCTTCAGTTGTGTCACAAAAATGAATCTGTACCGTTTACCAAGTCATGGTCAGCTACAGAGCAGTTAGCCAATATTCTGTGCGTAGCCCGCAGATACTTCGGTAAAGGTGAAGTAAGGCAATCAGGTTTTGGCAAAGCATAACCAATCTCCTGAAGTCCTGTTAAAGAAGATTACACAATACTGGCAAAGGGATAGAGAAGCAGGAGTGAATACAACATCATGCGCACTTCCTGCCTCTCTGCAGTACAAACAATGGGTTGGTTTCAAGTCTCGATCTGGCAACGTCAGGTCTGTTGTCCGTTCTAGGAAACCAGACAAGAGGTTAGGGGGGTTAAGGGGTCATTGTTCCTGAGAGAATACAAAGGGAAGTGGCCGGTCATGGTTTTAATGGGGGGCTGGCAGAGATGGTGTTTTTGGTCACAGCTGGTGGTATTCATTTGTCAATATAATTTGATATTACCCATCAATAAGATGCAGATTAATATTAAAAGCACTAGGGCTGCACAATAAGGAAAATATGCGATAATGTTGTTATAATGTTGAATATCGCGGTAACAATATTACTCACAATACATAAACAGATATTAAAATGTACTCAGTTCTGCATTTCTGCTGCTTTCAGTATTCTTCTCCAACAAATTGCTTGTTTAATTTAAAACAAATAAAAAGAATTTATTTCCAACAAATTGAACATTATATTGAATATAAAAGGCAACACTAAAAAAGGGACAGTTACAGACAGTTTTATATTCATATTTTCTTTCAACTAACACAAAACAAATAGTTTTGTACCTATCGCGATATGTTGCAGGTTTTAGCAATGCATATAATGCGACAAACAAAAAATATTTTGCCCTACCAATAAAGAAAAATGTTTTAATGCCGTCTAGGCTACGGTTATCTCTACCCAAAGGTCTAACAGGTCTCTTTGGATTATCAAGTCGACATTTGAAATACCACATTGATTGAGTTAGTATTTAACCCCCAGTGCCAGTTATTAGCCACAGTCTTTTCTACAGACTCACTTTGTGAAGACAAAGCGCTACACTGCAGCTCACTGCACACACTGTGATTGATCTCTGTTCTAAGCTCTCACCTTCTCCCATCTTTCAGATGTACTTCACCTGTCAATGACATCATGCAGCAGTCACTTTACACCCTGTATGCACATGGCTGCTGTAAAACACCATTGTTCCCGTTATATGAATTGACATCCATATCAAAATTCTGCTGCATAGGCACAACAAATTTAACATGAAGTTAACCAATAGATCCCGTTTGTTTAAATTTTGCATTTCATGTTATTGCCCCCAACAAAGTAGCTGTGATTAATGCAGCAATTATCTCCTGCCCCTCCCACTATTGATCGAAGGCGTGCATTTTTTGGATTGAGAGCTTGGCGAAAATGTTAGCACATGGCAGAAAGCCATGGGGAATTATGTAAAGCTAATTTCATCTTCGAACACAGCAGAGACGTTGCTCTATCTTAAGTCGACAGATAGGAACAGCTTTGGCAAATTGGCAATCATGGGAAATTTAAATTCGGATTGGTGACGAAAAGGAGGGCACAATATAATATCCCGTTTTAAGAAAAATGATAATCCCAGCTGTTAACCCAAAGCCTCTTTAGACAGAAGGAGGCACAAAGATCTAAGAAGCTCCCCAGGCGGAGGTTCATAGCTCAATGCCTGCATACAACCCAAACCTGTAACAATGTTGTCTGGTGAGAAATGATAAAGAATATTTAGAATTGTCTGCCATGCAATTTTTAAAATTTGTAAATCTGAATTGTTTTTCCAGTAACATGTTTTAGTGAATCACTGAGACCCCAAGATGTCCAGTACATTATATGAATGAATCTGATCAGGAAATCTGAGATTTTCCCATATTTTGGGTAGTGAATAAGGCCCCAGTGGAACCAGTAAATCAGAAAAAAGGTATTCCTTGACAGCTTTAACTATGTTGGGGGGAGGGGGTTCATTTATAAATTCCAAAAGGGCATGGGTGAGCTATTTAACCTTTAATTACAATCTACAGAAGTGCACGCCAAACACAAAGTACCCACAGTGACCATTTCACCTTCCAAGCAGCAATTATCAACCGGCGTCAAACACCAAAGGCCTCTAAGCAGTCATCAGCTGCCTCATGAAAGCCCAGACAGGGCAGAAATGAACAGGATGTAGGCCGAGGTGATGAAAAGGTATGAAGGCCCAGTGTAGGGCCGGCTCTCTTTCTTCTCTAAGTTAAAAAACCTCAAAAAACTGCAGGAACACCCATCAAGTATGCAAGTACATGTAGACTATATATCCATAAAGCTTGCAAGTATTTGAACATGTGTGTGCTTCATGTAAATATCCCTTTTAATGTAGGATGAACAGCAAATGAAAGTCATAAAGGAGACACTGTAGGTGAAAAAGGGTTCAATGAAGGCTAATTAATGAAGTCTCTGTTTTCACATAACAGACAGCCAGCTGAGGCTGACCATTGCATAAGAGTCAATGAAGAGCGGACAGCCCCTTGTAAAACAGTCCCCGATGTCAAAGTCATTACGTTCTGCGCAGCTGTAAAGTAATAATCTGTCCGGACACCTTCAAGAGTGACACTTCCCCATCAGAGGACAGGACAAAAGAGAAGCAGAGAGAGAAACAACTCATGGACAAATGGAGACTGTCTCTGAGGTCAAAACAGAGTCAACTACACAAGGCAAAGTGTTTATGTCATAAAATATTTATTTTATCAGGTTGAGATACAAAGCATTTCATATCCATATCCAAGAGGACACTGCACCGCCCTCCCGGAAGGACAAGTCTTAAATCATGCCATTTGGGACTGGTACACAGCACCATAGTTAGATGGGTAATAAAGATGACTGCAATGTACCACTTAGATTTCAGCCACCCCATTAAAAGGAATATTTTCACATTATTCTATTGACAATGTCCATAGTTGTCTTCCAGGTTTGGTTTTCCGACAAAGCTCGAAAGCAACCCTTTTCAGCCAATGGTTCCAAAAATTGATAAAAGAATTAAAACATGGGTGTCATGCAAGAACCACACAGAGCTTCACTCTTAAATGGCACATAAGAGAGATTCAAGAGCAATTTCTCGTTCTGCCTGTACTTAAATTGTCTCCTCTGTGTGTATGTAACTGATGAATTGTCTGGAACAGTCGTACAAGTCAGGGGAAAAACACACTTGCTCAACTCAAGAATCACAATACTTTAAAGGTGCCCTGCCACACGTATTTCATGACTTTGTGGTAATGTCTGAAGTTCTACCATGGACTCTGTAACTTGGTTACCTTGTTTTAAGCCATTCTAGTGTGGTTAGGAACACCTGCAGGAAGACTCAGCTCCATTTGGGCAGGTTCTCATTACTATTCAACCAGCTAAGCTGCTGGACTCTGATTGGCTAACAGCTAGCCAATGAACGCCTGGCTATCAGCAGCATTTACCCAGCTCATATATATTAATGAGCTCAGACAACATGACGTCAGACTGACCAGCTGTTGTGATTGGTCTGATTTCTCCTCTTATTTCTTCTCAGTGTCTAGAGCTGACAGAGGAGGTAGCAGTTCATTTTCACATTCACCACATAACACACACACACATATATGAGCCTCACATATTTCAAAAAATGCAAGTAAAAATGTTTTTGTGTGGCAGGGCACCTTTAAATAAATTCAGTTTAAATATGATATTGATATACCAAAAATAAAATATATAAAAAACCTTAGCAGCACACTCATTTAAGCCCCCATTCATGTCACTTTCAGTGACGACCAGCACAATATATCAGCTAGTTCATTGACATTCATTCTGAAAAAGTCATTCTACAACCGCAAATCAAGTGATGACTCTTCCCTAGAAAAATGATCTAGATGATCACATCAGCTCACTATGAGGATAAGCGTATATTAATTTCTTAAGCTACGGTGCTTACTAGTCTTGCATTGAAGCCTTAAAGTGTTTTGAGCAAGTTTTGAGCAAGTAGGTCTTGAAAAGAAACATATAATTAACATGCAACGCTGCCACTCGAAGTGTTTCTACCTTCTCAGCCAACCAAAAGTCATAACTGATCTTTGAATTGAATTATTTAGAACTTTAATTACTTGCAAATGTTGAAAGCTAAACATATTCAGCTTCAATAAGGGTTTCAATAATGGTTTTGAAGCTGATTCAATGCTGAATTAAGATTTGATAAAAGGTTACAGCTAAACCCTATCTACAACTGGGTTATCATATCCAGACAAGTGCACATCAGAAAATAAAAGAAGATGGGATAACGTACAACAACTTAGAGTTTAGGCAAGAGTGCAGGAGAAAACTACACAAAAATGGCCAAAAGGGGGAAAGAAATTGTGTATATACACATGATCTAATAAGACACACATAAAATAATTAAGCAAAACACATAAAGGCTGTTGATCTACTTTAACACATTACATCTGACCAGCTCATGTTTCCAATTCTCCACCTTTAAACATGACTGAGCCTCACTGTGCCATCACTGTGTGAGAAGGTGACTTTCACAAGCATACTAAAGGCTTCAGCATGGAACATTACAACTTGTGTGTGACAAATACTGTGTATGTCAAAATTAAAGAAACTCAGATTTGTATGTATATTTTTTTTTAAATCACGCATGGAAATACATTATATAATCGAATCGTTGGCCTCTGAATGGGAATCTAATCGTGAGGTGCCCAGAGATCCCCCCCCCTATTAATTGAAGTAAGTTTAAGTAAAGATGCTTGCTAACACACCCTAAACATTTGGTGTGCTGGGGTTGGACTGACCTCGAGACGGGAGCGAATCCCTGACCACCCACAGCTGAAAATGACATGTTGCAACAGCACTCACCAGCCACAGGGACATCGCACAGTTTTCTTTGAAGACACCTGGGGCAGTAATTCCTTTTCACAGATCCACAGCTTTCTTCAACACTGAACCAGCGTTGTGGGATTAACAAGACTATGTTATTGTCCCTCAAAGTTGGATGCTCTGGCAGAAAAAGAACCCAGCAGTCTGGCCCTTATCCTGACATACTTCCTGAGCTGCATTGTTAGCAAGGGGAGAGGAAACACACACACACACACACACAAACGGAAAGCCAGTGTCAGGAGACCATTACATGGAAAGTGAGAATACCAGGAGCTGTTTTTTGCTCTCTGAGATTTTTTTGTTTCTTGTACTTTTACAAAGGTCAGTGTGAAAGCCATAAACACGGTGGGCTTGATGTTCATGATAATCAGATTGTGGCTCTCTGTAAGCAGAACAAAAGAAACTTATCCAGATGTTTCCAGGTTTCAAATCAAGTGATTGACACACACAGAGGAAAGACAGAAGGAGGGAAACACAACTACACCACAACAGCAAAAGTGACGTCCACAGCTCACAAACAACACAAACAGAAACATACTCGACCAATCTATCGGTGGGCCGATATTATCGGCCGATATTAGGCATATCCCGAATTATCGGTATCAGCATTTATAATGGCCGATAATATACACTCACCGGCCACTTTATTAGGTACACCTGTCCAACTGGTCATAAGTTAACACTTAATTTCTAAAGCAGCCAATCAGCATGAGCGGCAACTCAGTTTGCCTCTGCCATTTAGGCATGTCAGGTTGGACATGGTCAAGACAATCTCCTGCAGTTCAAACCGAGCATCAGTATGGGGGCCAAGAACAGGAGTGATTTGAAGTGACTTTGATTTTAGCGTGGCATGATTGTTGGTGCCAGAAGGGCTGGTCTGAGTATTTCAGAAACTGCTAATCTACTGGGATTTTCACGATTGCAACCATCTCTAGGGTTTACAGAGAATGATTGCCACCACCATGCCTACCTGAGACTATTGTTGCTGACCATGTCCATCCCTTTATGACCACAATGTACCCAACCAGAGATGGCTACTTTCAGTCCTTCAGGATAATGCGCCATGTCATAAAGCTGGAATCATCTCAAGACTGGTTTTCTTGAACATGACAATGAGTTCTGCTGTACTCAAATGGCCTCCACAGTCACCAGATCTCAATCCCCCGATAGAGCATCTTTGGGATGTGGTGGAAACGTCTTCCATTTGGAGATTATGCATCATGGATGTGCAGCTGACAAACCTTGACCAGATCTGTGCCTTGCAACTGTGTGATGCCATCATGTCAATATGGACCAAACTCCCTGAGCTGTAATGCTTCCAGCACCTTGTTGAATCTATGCAAACACAGCTGGAAAAAGGTGAGGCAGTTCTGAAAGGCAAAGTTACATATGGGGTCCAACCCTGTTACTAGCATGGGGTTTTTTACCTAATAAATTTCTGTGGCAAGATGGGTGAGTGTACATTATATATAAAATAACTATTTTTGGAAAACTTTTGGGAAAAAGGCTATATATATATATATATTTTTTTATAAGATTCATCCGAATCATTCATAATGGTAAATACATAATTCTGATAAATAAATATAAAGATAAATGAATATTTAAAAACTCTAATAAAAATGGACTGTCAACCATGTTATGAGTGTGGATTTTGCATAGTTTGTCCACCAGAGGACGCTCTACAACGTCCCTGTTAGTGATGGCGTTGCATAGTCTGTCCACCAGAGGACGTTCTACAACGTCCCTGTTAGTGATGGCGTTGCATAGTCTGTCCATCAGAGGACACTGATGGTGTTGCATAGTCTACCAGAGGACGCTCTACGTCCCTGTTAGTTATGGTGTTGCATAGTCTGTCCACCAGAGGATACTCTACAACGTCCCTGTTAGTGATGGCGTTGTATAGTCTGTCCACCAGAGGACACTCTACAACGTCCCTGTTAGTGATGGCGTTGCATAGTCTGTCCACCAGAGGACACTCTACAACGTCCCTGTTAGTTATGGTGTTGCATAGTCTGTCCACCAGAGGACACTCTACAACGTCCCTGTTAGTGATGGCGTTGTATAGTCTGTCCACCAGAGGACGCTCTACAACGTCCCTGTTGGCAACACTCATTTTTAGGTTTTTGTTAAAGAACTTTAAGTTTCGTATCTTAAGTTTGTATTTTTATACATTTTATTATTATTTATTATTATTATTGTTACGTGTTGCTGGATTTTTTTTTTAATACAGTATATATTGGCCAATATATCGCAATATCGGATTTTTAAATAACCAAATATTTGTATCGTATTGGCTCTAACACAAACGCACGCACACACACACACACACACACACACACACATACTCACAAGCACACACACAAACACACACAGACAGAAACAAGATAAGGGACCAAACACATGCCCAAACAGAAGCAAGAAGGCTAATTTGATTTATTGTTAATATACAGTATACTTAAGTTTATCTGCATTTAAAGTAGGAAAGGGCTTAATCAAAATTTTATCAAAATCGCAATATACAGTAGACTAGTGCAATATTCAAATTGCAGGGAGGGGCACAATATTTAAGGCAAAATATGTGCCAAACCACTCAGAATGAAGTATCGTGGTGCTGCAGCGACGTCCCGGCCTACCACTCCGATCCTACAGACTCTTTGTTTCATTTTAATTAATAATCTTTTTAATTTCTTGAATGACATGAAAATGAGAATGATACGATATGATCATTCCCTCCAATATCGTGAATATTAGTCAAAATAATCACAGTTACATATCTTCCTCATATCATGCAGCCCTAATTTAAAGCAAATTGAACTAGGGCTGTAACAATTCAAAATGTTGCTGGACAATTAATTGTCTCGGAAATAATAGCAATTGACAATTGTCTCTTTCAGGCAACTTTAAAAATATTTATTTAATTATTACTTTTTCACACAAATGAAAGTTTTGAATGTTTTGTTATTTATCACCATTATGTGACCCAGGTAATGTCATAACACAAATACACAGCCTATAAAGTAAACCCCGCCTCTTTATTTTTATAAATCATTTTTTCTAAACGGTATTCAGCCCCCCCTCGTCATTTTTGTTGCTATGAACGTGTTTAGGGTCAAGTGCCAACAAACTAACATTTGAAATAAAAATAAAAATACAAAGTCCAACTAATAAGCACTTACTGTATGCCAAATTGTAATTACGTATCTAAACAAAATCAACAACTACCAGACATACCCCTAAGATCTTAGCTAATGTCAGCAATTAATTGCAGTTAAACAAAGAAACCTTGATTATGTAGCTCTGGCTAAGTACTGCTTTTACCTTTTCCCCTACTACAAGAGGGAGAGAACTGTTCCAGGAAAGTGAGTCAGTACACTGGCCGTGCTGGCAGCTGAGGTGAGGGGGTCGTCCCTTTGCAACGGGTCTCCTGACTAAGTAACTCCCAACTCAACAGGCTTCTCCATTGTTATTTTAACAGACCCTAATGGGAGCCACCTCACACCTGACAGATTCATTGCCACTCGCCCATGAGCGAGGAAGGGACGGAGGGAGCGAGCATGCAGGGTAACAGGAGTAGCATTGGACATCAACATTCTTCCTGTCCACGCTTCTCCTCTCAACACCACTTTTACAAGGTTTGGAAGAAAGAGGCACTGTTTACTTTGCTGGAGACACAGTGGCAGCCTAATCGCCTCAGAGAAAAGCACATTAGCAAAACACACACACACACACACACACACATATATATACTGTAGGGTTGGGCATTATTTTGATTTTA
Organism: Etheostoma perlongum; assembly: GCA_026937815.1. Classification (NCBI taxonomy): domain Eukaryota; kingdom Metazoa; phylum Chordata; class Actinopteri; order Perciformes; family Percidae; genus Etheostoma; species Etheostoma perlongum. Next base: position 3,103,012 of record CM049381.1, read on the forward strand.
ACAATTGGGATTCAAAGTTCAGTTGTTCTCTTCAAATCTGGTTTTTATTATTGTTGTTGTTTTTATCATTGTTCGGGTCACATATTGTACGGGTCACATGCTAATTTCACAGATAAGAGGAAAATGATGATTTACAGTTTTCCTGCGATTTTTCAATATAAAACAAAGCCACACTTAAGGGCACAGCTCACTGTACGGAAACCAAAACTTGCGTGTGTTAAATATGGAACCGATGATCAGATCTGAAACAACAATTTGGAATGGGTCCTCAGTACCCAATCCTACACACACACATATATATATATATATATATATATATATATACACACAGTGCCTTGCGAAAGTATTCGCCCCCCTTGAAGTTTTCAACCTTTTGACACATTTCAGGCTTCAAACATAAAGATATAAAAATTTTATTTTTTGTGAAGAATCACCAACAAGTGGGACACAATTGTGAAGTGGAACGAAATCTATTGGATATTTTAAACTTTTTTAGCAAATAAAAAACTGAAAAGTGGTGCGTGCAAAATTATTGGGCCCCCTTGCGTTAATACTTTGTAGAGCCACCTTTTGCTGCGATTACAGCTGCAAGTCGCTTGGGGTATGTCTCTATCAGTTTTGCACATCGAGAGACTGACATTCTTGCCCATTCTTCCTTGCAAAACAGCTGGAGCTCAGTGAGGTTGGATGGAGAGCGTTTGTGAACAGCAGTTTTCAGCTCTTTCCACAGATTCTCGATTGGATTCAGGTCTGGACTTTGACTTGGCCATTCTAACACCTGGATACGTTTATTTGTGAACCATTCTTTTGTGGATTTTGCTGTATGTTTGGGATCATTGTCTTGTTGGAAGATAAATCTCCATCCCAGTTTCAGGTCTTTTGCAGACTCCAACAGGTTTTCATCCAGAATGGTCCTGTATTTGGCTGCATCCATCTTCCCCTCAATTTTAACCATCTTCCCTGTCCCTGCTGAAGAAAAGCAGGTCCAAACCATGATGCTGCCACCACCATGTTTGACAGTGGGGGTGGTGTGTTGAGGGTGATGAGCTGTGTTGCTTTTACACCAAACATATCGTTTTGCATTGTGGCCAAAAAGTTTGATTTTGGTTTCATCTGACCAGAGCACCTTCTCCCACATGTTTGGTGTGTCTCCCAGGTGGATTGTGGCAAACTTTAGACGAGACTTTTTATGGATATCTTTGAGAAATGGCTTTCTTCTTGCCACTCTTCCATAAAGGCCAGATTTGTGCAGTGTATGACTGATTGTTGTCCTATGGACAGACTCTCCCACCTCAGCTGTAGTTCTCTGCTGTTCATCCAGAGTGATCATGGGCCTCTTGGCTGCATCTCTGATCAGTCTTCTCCTTGTCTGAGCTGAAAGTTTAGAGGGACGGCCAGGTCTTGGTAGATTTGCAGTGGTCTGATACTCCTTCCATTTCTAAATGATCGCTTGCACTGGTTTTGCTCCTTGGGATGTTTAAAGCTTGGGAAATCTTTTTGTATCCAAATCCGAGGATTTAAACTTCTCCACAACAGTATTAGGGACCTGCCTGGTGTGTTCCTTGGTCTTCATGATGCTCTCTGCGCTTTCAACAGAACCCTGAGACTATCACAGAGCAGGTGAATTTATACAGAGACTTGATCACACACAGGTGGATTCTATTTATCACCATCAGTCATTTAGGACAACATTGGATCATTCAGAGATCCTCGCTGAACTTCTGGAATGAGTTTGCTGCACTGAAAGTAAAGGGGCCCAATAATTTTACACGCACCACTTTTCAGTTTTTTATTTGCTAAAAAAGTTTAAAATATCCAATAGATTTCGTTCCACTTTACAATTGTGTCCCATTTGTTGGTGATTCTTCACAAAAAATAAAAGTTTTATATCTTTATGTTTGAAGCCTGAAATGTGTCAAAAGGTTGAAAAGTTCAAGGGGGCCCAATACTTTCGCAAGGCACTGTGTATATATATATATATATATATATATATATATATATATATATATATATATATATATATAAAAATCTGATTACTGCCCTGGTTAAAAAAACAATGCAACTGATCTCAGCTGGCATTCTGTCTACAATGGAGTGCAATGGGGATTTCTATGTGGCCCCAAACTTTTGACCGGTAGTGTATGTATGTATGTATGTATGTATATATATATACACACACACACACACACACACACACACATACATACTGTACATACACACACACACACACACATACATACATACATACATACACATTAAAACTACACTGATCCAAGTGGCTGAATTCAATCCTACCATATGTTCATCATTACTTAATCACAAAAGATCCATGAGTCATGTCTGGTCACAGTGAAACCATTAAGATTCATGCATAGTCTAATTTGGAACACAGTCTTCAAGTTCTAACGCTTCAGTTTATGTACTGAGTGCTTTACATAAACACAAAACCTGCATAATGTCATTAAACAACTAGAAACAAATAAAAGAATCCCATAGTTAAGTGTGTTATTGCCCAGGCATGTGTGTGTGTGTGTAGATAGAGGGATCCTAACTGTGTCTGTAATGTAAACATTGTGAAGCCCTGAGCACAAACCATATAGGCTTCATCTTCCTAAGCCCTTTCCAACCGCCCTCAGCTGGATCAAAGTGTGCGTTGTGTGCTTAGATTTTAGAAAAGTGTTTTTTACTTTCTGGCTGATTGTTATTGCTCCCCTCAGTGCTAAGCCATGAGTGAGGCCTCAGTGAAGGCTGCTGCCAAAGGAGTGTCTGAAAGGTCTGTGTGTTGTTTGAGTACTCCTCTCTGCCATGTGTGCTGGGGATAAGCATAAGCATTGGTTTCAACTGGAAACGCCTGTTGTATGACCTCACACTTGTCATTTGTGATTAATCCATATGAACATCACATTACAGTAATATGGAGGACCATGTCTTTCATATTAAAAAATAAATACAGAAATAAATAAATGCTCAATAAATAAATAAGCACACAATTAATTGCCCCAAAAAATACAATGAAGAAATAAATGTAGGTAGAAATTAAATTATACAGTGAGACATAAATGTATATATCTCTTTTAATTAGCTTCTTTATTTATTCACCTTTGTAATAATTACCTTATTTATTTATTGTCCGTTATAATCTTCAACTTTATTTATTCCTTACTTATTTTTAAAATGTATTTATTTCTGTGTGTGTTTAATTTTTTTGTCTGTTTTATTCTTCCGTTGCATTTTCTACCCTATTTATTTTCACCCCTGGTATTTATTTCTGCCTGTCACTTTTACATTTCTGCCTGTCACTTTTACATTTCTACATGCATTTCTGCCTCATTATGCAAATGAGGAGGGGCTGGTCTTAAGGGGTTAACTTCTGCCCATTGGTTGGTTAGCATTTTACTCCCTCGGTCGAATCTACATGCCACCGGCCACAGACACAACACAGATGGCTAGCTACGGTGAAGTTGTCAGTGAGCTCAGGCATTTAGCAACTGTTTTTGAAAACAATGCTAACGTTATAAGTATTGACTTTATAATTTTTCGTTTAGACGCTCTGACAGAACGTGTGTTTCAGTCAGCGGTGTCGTGCCAATGTACTCGTGTATCCCCTGGCCGCGGGAGCGCGCATGCACACAGAGCGGAGCTTCTGCTGCCCTTCGAATTGTTTAACTGCTGCACTTTGAATTAAACGGAACAAACAGCGACGTGGAAGACTCGGCAGGGTTTCCATAGTAACAGGGGTCTCAGTTAACTACATAAATACGTGTATTTGTCTGTTACATTAAGGCGTGTCAAATGTTTATAGCGTGGTTTAATATCGAGTGATAGGCGTATCCTCCCTGTCCCTGTCTACCATATGAGTTACATAGGAGGTACTCAAATATCAGGCCGTTTTTACACCTGATATTTGGGTATCCCCTATGTAACTTTTGATAAACAACAGCAAACCTCTCCAAATTGTGTCAGGTTGTTTATTGTGACCTATTAAACACACAAAATAACACCCATGATGACAGGACAGACCCTTTGCATGTTAGGGATGGGATACATAAAATATCAGGTGAAAAATGATATTGATATTGATATTGATGATAGTCCTTCATGCAGTGCCATCACATAGGTTACACACACACACACACACACACACACACCGCCGTGAGAAATACTAATCAACCTGTTCGCCGTTAGAAGCGGCGCACAACTTAGGACTTCTCCATCCTGAGACGTCTCCGTTGGATTTATTCTAAACATCCACCTGCTAAATTTCATCGGGTTTTTGTAGTGCAACCTTCTTTGAACGAACTGCGGCTGTTATCATTCTGTCTCTTCTGATGTGCGACAGGAAGCCAGAGAGAGGAGTGGATTTGGAGACAGACAACCCACTCCCCGGCCGCTTCTAGCAAGGGAAACCCCCACGCGTTGCGCGCCTGGATCGCCAGTAGAAATTCGGCGTCGCGGGAGTGCGTGTGCATGCGTCAGGCACTAAATGTGTGTGTTCGTGCACGGCAAAGCCCCGGCTCCGTCCTCAACAGTTGCTACCGGAGCGACGGAGAGGAGAGGGGAGAGCGAGAGAGATAAGACACTGAGGACAGACGGACGCGAGCCCCACGTCGCTCAGCCCGGCTCTGCTCCTGACATGCAGTCATGTCAGGTGAAAAATGATATTGATATTTTATGTATCCCATCCCTAACATGCAAAGGGTCTGTCCTGTCATCATGGGTGTTATTTTGTGTGTTTAATAGGTCACAATAAACAACCTGACACAATTTGGAGAGGTTTGCTGTTGTTTATCAAAAGTTACATAGGGGATACCCAAATATCAGGTGAAAAAACGGCCTGATGTTTGAGTACCTCCTATGTAACTCATATGGTAGACAGGGACAGGGTGGATACGCCTATCACTCGATATTAAACCACGCTATAAACATTTGACACGTCGCCTTAATGTAACAGACAAATACACGTATTTATGTAGTTAACTGAGACCCCTGTTACTATGGTAACCCTGCCGAGTCTTCCACGTCGCTGTTTGTTCCGTTTAATTCAAAGTGCAGCAGTTAAACAATTCGAAGGGCAGCAGAAGCTCGCTCTGTGTGCATGCGCGCTCCCCGCGGCCAGGGGATACACGAGTACATTGGCACGACACCGCTGACTGAAACACACGTTCTGTCAGAGCGTCTAAACGAAAAAATTATAAAGTCAATACTTATAACGTTAGCATTGTTTTCAAAAACAGTTGCTAAATGCCTGAGCTCACTGACAACTTCACCGTAGCTAGCCATCTGTGTTGTGTCTGTGGCCGGTGGCATGTAGATTCGACCGAGGGAGTAAAATGCTAACCAACCAATGGGCAGAAGTTAACCCCTTAAGACCCGCCCCTCCTCATTTGCATAATGAGGCAGAAATGCATGAAGAAATGTAAAAGTGACAGGCAGAAATAAATACCAGGGGTGAAAATAAATAGGGTAGAAAATGCAACGGAAGAATAAAACAGACAAAAAAATTAAACACACACAGAAATAAATACATTTAAAAAATAAGTAAGGAATAAATAAAGTTGAAGATTATAACGGACAATAAATAAATAAGGTAATTATTACAAAGGTGAATAAATAAAGAAGCTAATTAAAAGAGATATATACATTTATGTCTCACTGTATAATTTAATTTCTACCTACATTTATTTCTTCATTGTATTTTTTGGGGCAATTAATTGTGTGCTTATTTATTTATTGAGCATTTATTTATTTCTGTATTTATTTTTAAATATGAAAGACATGGTCCTCCATACAGTAAGTTGTTTCTTAAGGGAAGATAACTGTTTCAGGCTTTCTGCACCAATACAAAACCACAACACTGACTGCCCCCTGCTGGTGCCTTTTCTCCACAATCAACAGGGCAGGATTATTTTAAGCAAGATTAAACATGGCTAAAGCCACCAGCCAGGCTGTAAACATGGCAACGGTGCCTTCAATCAACTCTGTGTCTCAACACAGGCAAGTGACCAATGTTCTCACTAAATCCCTCAACACTTATTTTACTGCACACAGGGTGTGTTCAATCATGTCTTAGAGGATTTCCAAGAAACATAGCAGCATTACTAGCAGCTTAGAACGGTCTTTGGAAGTGCATGAATATATATGAATGAATACCAAAAGTCCCAGTGTTTCCCACACATAGACTAATTTGTGGCAGAGCACCACACAATCAACACCGGCCGCCACACATTGCGTTTTGTTATTTTTAACGCTATTTAAAAAACACATTTGTTAAACTGCATTTCTTTTCCCTGCTCTCCTCCGTCTCTCTGTCACTCTACACTCTTCACAAAAGCGACTAGCTACAAATCTGGCAACTTTTCAACAGAAAGTCCAGCGAGCACACAACGTATTTTTCTCCTGTGGCCACCAAAACAGTCACCTCTCTCTGAATCGGTTTTGTGAGGAGCAGAGGCGCAGACCCTCCCGTTTCTCCTCATGTGCGGCAGAACTGCGCACAAGGTGCATGCAGGTAGAAAACCTGTCTATCACCTTATTGAGTACCAGCTCACCCCAGGCGTGAGTCTTGAGCCCTCTGCTATACACCCTTATGACCCATGACTGCTGTGCAAAAATTGACACCAATCACATCATTAAATATGCTGATGACACAACAGTGGTGGGTCTCATCCAGGGCAGTGACAAGGGCAATTACAGGGAGGAGGTGAAACTCCTCACAAAATGGTGCCAAAACAACAACTTGATCCTGAATGTTGAGAAAACCAAAGAGTTGGTGATCGAATTCAGGAGAAAATCGGCCAATGCACATACCCGTCCACATTAACAGTGCTGGGGTGGAGACTGTGGAGCACAAGAAGTTTCTAGGGGTTCACATGTCTAACCACCTGGCCCTAGTGCTGCATACCTCCTTCCTCAGCAAAAAAGCCAACCAACGCCTGCAAAAAACTGAAAAAGGCCCATTTCAACCCAACAGTCCTCACCACCTTCTACAGGGGAACTACTGAGAGTGTGCTGACAAGCAACATCTCCCTCTGACATGAGAGCAGTAGGGCCTCAGAGAAAAGGAACCTGAGGAGGGTGGTGAGGTCAGCTGAGAGGACCATTGGGGTAACGCTGCCACCTATTGAGAATCTGGCCAAACAACGCAGCCTTTCAAGGGCAAACAAAATCATCAAAGACTCACACCCCTGCCCAGTTTGTTCTCTCTCCTGAGTAGGTCTGTGCGGTTCCACGACAGTTTTTCCACCGACTGCAATAAGACTGCTGAACAGCACCACACTGTGAACTGGGACAAGATGGAATGTACAGTATGTGTGTATATGATGTATGTATATGTATGGGTATGTGTGGGATATGCATATATATACACATGTGTATCTCTACTTCTCTCGTATTTTTAAAATGCTAGCTATCTTATTTATATATTGTATTTTTACATTATTTATAATTGCATTTTTCTAGCTGCTGATGGGTTTCTATGTCTGTTTTTATGGTGGTCACATGCAACGTAATTTCATTCTACTACCCAAAGTGTTTTTTGGAATGACAAAAAATAATCTTGAATCTTGAATGTTGAAAAAGGTGTGGGGGCCGGTGTAGGTACAAGAGACAGCGGGATGCGATGGGAGAAAGATGCAGCTGAGCTGGCCTGGCCCTGGGCAAGCCCGCCTTCTTTGACAATTCTTTATCGATCTTTTTCCTCCCTTTGTAGACTTTCTTTTTTACTTCAAATATAGGCTACCTAAGTAATAATTATACAGTAAAATAAATTCCTGTTTTGAAGTTGTAATTATTTGGCTAAAGATTTCTATTTCTTTCTACCTTGCTGACACAATCACTAAGCTTTTTGCAAATAATTGCGTAATGATGTCACATCATTCCATCAGTCCATACTATTGGAATGTGACTTATTTTTCTTTTTTATTGTTGGCTAACATTAGCTAATCTTCCTCTGCTTGCCTTGGCCTACCTGCATGTGTCACTCATGTCACGTCTTATGAACAATAAGTTAGCAGGAGTGAGAAACACAAGGCATTGTGAGGCATTGTAAGCATTGAGGTCAAAGCTAATGTTACGTACTGAGTAACGTTAGTACGGGGGAGGGGGGGGGTAACATGCTGAGGCAGGAAATCGGAAGAACGGGAAATTGTCAAGGTTTGTTTTTTTTTGTCCTGTTTGCTTTCCCTTCTCTGTGTTCCCTCCCTGGGGCCTATTGCACAAAAGTAGAATAAAGATATCCAGGATTAAATGAAAAAACGCAGCTTGACTTAGTGTGATCCGCTTGCACCAGGATGAACAGGTGAAGCTTGTCCAATCGGAGATTGAACAGGTTTGTCCAGCCAGGTGACATAGCCAGGATGAACAGGTGAAGCTATGTCCAGCCAGGTGTAGATAACCAGGATGAACAGGTGAAGCTATGTCCAGCCAGGTGGAGATAACCAGGATGAACAGGTGGAGCTATGTCCAGCCAGGTGTAGATAACCAGGATGAACAGGTGGAGCTATGTCCAGCCAGGTGTAGATAGCCAGGATGAACAGGTGGAGCTATGTCCAGCCAGGTGTAGATAGCTGGGATAAGTGCCCGTTCACGGCTTTCTCACATAGACCACGGTATCGATCACAGATTTCCTGATGCAGAGATGGAGAGGATGCATGCGTCATATGTTTCACCCAATGAGCAGCAGCTTCTAATGGAAAGTAACGAGGAGGGGAAGAATATGCAAAAATGGAAATACGGCTCTTATCAAACGGAGAGAAAAAGCCCAACATAGCGGACCGACTGAATGTGTGAGGATGTAAAAATATCTACTTAGCCTAGATATTTTTACACTCTCACATCTCATACAAAATGTGGAGTGACTATAGATAGTCACTCCACATTTTTATAAAGTTGTAGGCTACACTGTAGCCTACAACATTACTTTAAATAAGCTAGTTTCATGTTTCTGTTTTTATGTGATAAATGTGCTGGTTTTACTGTAAAGTGTCTTTGACTAGCCTACCATGTAAAGCACAATATAAATAAAATGTATTATTATTTAGCCTTTGCCTTAAAAGTGAGCAGAAAGAATTAATGTTCCCTGGGAAATGGACCCTATGTCTAGGCTTAATTTCAAACCCTTATTCACAACGTGAGTTTTACAACCATATGCACAAATCTCTATAAGCTATATCTAATTCTTTGTACAATTAATGTTCATACAGAACGATCAGAAAGGGACAACAACTAGAAAAAGATGTAAATGACTTCAATACACGCTGTGAGCATATGTAAAACAATATTCATCTTTTTTTATTCTTCTGACAAGTGACCGCACCAAAATAAAAAGATTAAGAAGCATTGTGGTGTTCCCGGTGTGATGAATGTAAACTACACTACATACGTCCTGTATATAGGCCACGTTATTGGTCCAGGGATGGGAGACTAATTGAGAAGGTTATGAAACCAATGTAAGCTATAATAAAAACATTAGGCCTACATATTAAGGAGTAACACAAACTGTCCTTTATTAGAGAAGGACAAGCAACACGAAAATGAAATCATGAATGTATTGATCTCTGACCAGTCTGCCATTATTATCATCTGGGAATATTGCTACATTAATATCGTCACACTTAATCTTAGGAGCGCGTCCTGTAACCTGAAGCTGAGACCACGGACGCTGCGCTGCTCATCTCTACTTTTACAGAGAGAGTGGACACTGATGCTACTCACAGGTCTGCCGGCAGGCAGCGGCCACCGGGCAGCGGCCACCGGGCAGCGGCCACCGGGCAGCGGCCGGGCAGCGGCCGCGCCAGGCAGCCTCGACCATAGACCGTTAATATACAGTCTATGGCCTCGACACAGTACCGTCCCACCGGGAAGTCCCACTCTGCATCAGGGTGCCAGTGCAACCATTTCTAACCATCTAAACAACTGTAGTAGGGTTTAAATCAAACTCACGACAACAATAGTGACAAGTAGGCTAATGCATGTTAATGAAAATAAAGCAGAAGACATGCAGAAGACAACGGAATAACTGTTAAACACGTTTATTTCGGATCAGACGGCAGCTGATTTGACACATGAGACTCCAGGATTAATCTTAGCCTGGCTGTTAGCCTGCTCTGGACCAGGCTAGCCGCAAAGAATAAATCTCCATGGTTACTTGGCTGGGCTTAATTCAACCTGGTTTGGTGCAACCGAGTCAAAGCTAAATTCATCCAGGATAACTTGAATATCCCGGCTTAATCCCTTATCCTGGTTTTGTGCAATAGGCCTCTGGTCTGGTGTTTGGATCTTGTTTTTTCCCCGGTCTTGTGTTATTGGTCCTGTCTTGTGTTCCCCTGTGTGTCTGCTTGTTCTGTTTCCTGTTTTATTTTGAAGTATGTTTTTTGTCTCGTCTTGCCTCTAGCTTTACTTCCTGTCTTCCCGCGCTTGTGATTACCTGATGTTTTCCACCTGATTACCCTGCCTTCTGGTCCCCTGCCTCTCGTTACCTCGTTACCTCGTGTATATAATGTCTGTGCTTCCCTCGTCTCTTGTCAGATCCTTCTGGTTTGTCTGCCTGTGAGTTCTTCGGCCTGTTCCTGCGTGCAGTCTTATTTGTCTGCCTGTCAGTCCGAGTCCTGTTGTTGTTCCTGCTCCTGCTCCCGGCCATCCCTGCCTTTTGGTCCTGTCTGTTCCCTCGCCTTATTCCCCGGACCACTGTTCTTTTTGGATTTTTTTGCCGATGTTTGGCCTTTGTGTGCTCTTGTGGACTGTTTCTGTTTTACAATAAATCCATCCTGCCTTCTCCTGCCTACCTGCATTTTGGTCCTTCATTACCCACAAATCATCACAGGAAATAGTTTTAACATGACTTTAAAATTTACATCCACCAAGCCAATGTGCTTATGTTAACATTAATTTGCTCATTCTTGTTTCCTAACTGTGTCGCGAGTTATAGGAGACAGCTAAAGTTCATGTTAGCTGTCCTACAGCTGTCAGAGTTAGCCTTGACTTTATATATTACCTTCTAACAGCTGTATTCTCAGTAACATAATCTGCAACAAACAGATTGCTTATAAATCACTAAAAGTAAAAAAAAATAATGTATTTATGCATTTGTCTGTGTGTGGTGGTAGTGAGGACACCCCGCCTGTCAGCTTCAGACAAGATACACCCACTTAACACAGAGCAGAATTTCTTCACTGCGCCAACTGTAACCCATGGCGATGGTGAGCCTGCACTGTAGCTGGCCATTATGTAAATGTAAATCACGCTTGACTGGCCACAAGGCTGTGTCCATCGCATGGCTTCACATTTCACCCAAACTTTATTGGTGCCAGTGGCCTTTTGTCTGCTTTAATTAAATTAACTTCTCAAACGGACCTTGTTGCATTACACAGCCATTACCTCGGCATGGGAGCTTTAATAGTGTTTACATTGGAATCATTTAATGCTTTAGTAGAAAAGGGGCTTCTCTTTCAGTACATTTTATAACTTGTTAGGAGCTAAATTAGACATTTGTCACAGCCTCGGAACATAATAGATTAGCAGATAAACAAGACTCATGTCACTTTTTCTATCATTTTGTGTAATTTTTTACATACACTTACAAAACAACTACAGTGCTTTCACTCTAATGGTTACATCTTAATACTGACTGTCCTTCCTACTTGTGCCAGTCACTTTGAATGGCTAAAATAATTCAACAGTTCAACAGGTGTAATGGTCTCTAGAAAAAAGCGTTGTTAAAGACCTTGAAAATGAGCTTTTTACTAGGGCTGTCAATTGATTAAAATATTTAATTGCGATTAATCTCATGATTGTCCATACTTGTGATTCTTCACTAATTATTGGCACTTTTATTTTAAAAAAGGGATATTTTTCATGTTTTTAATGCTCAAGTAGAATTTGAGACTGAACGTACTGTACTCCGGTGGTATCTCAATTCACATCGACAGTAAATGCAAATAACTTTAGAGAACCATCTGGAAAGGCTTTAAAACTCAACTTCCCAATCAAAAGAACATTTTCTTTATTCACTTCTACTCAAGGAGCTTTGTTTCTGCTTGCCATCCACAGCGTTACTGCTGCATCACTTCCTGATTTCCCAAACCAGGGAGCGGCCCAAGACCCAAATCAAAAACCCATGTGCGTCAATCGCGTGTCCAAAATGTGCACCGTTAAAAGAAATTTGAGTTAATCCATTTCAATAATGGCTTAACTCAAATTTCTTTTTTCTTTTAAAAATGAACTCAATGTTCATTTTTACAGCCTTAAAAAGGTCCAACGTTGGGAGAGTTTTGGCTATTTCTCAGGACTGAGCTCTTTTCACTGGTTTGACAGTAGTGGGGAACAGTTGACAAAAAGGTGATGTCACATATTTCTGTGCACCAATGGCAGTTTAGCAGCATTTAAAACGTAATGAAGTTGCTGGATTGTTTTGTGGTGTGCTTACATTGCCATTGGTAATATGTCTTGGTAACAATGGTACAGAGGACTACTGCAACACCCATATAATAAAACAAAGACATGAACCCCAGTATACATTTTACCACATAATTGAACACTAATTTACATAATAATAATATTACCATTTAAGTCATGTGCATGTAAATTACAGTAGGAAAAGTCAAAGGCAATGTCCCCATCTGCTGGTTAAAAAGCACAAAATGCTATTCTGTCAGTGGTCATGAGCTACTTTGAAGGGCCTGGTGCTTTTTAGACAGCCATGTTCAGATGAAATACAGCAGTCTGCCATTGTTTTGACTACAAGTCATAGTTTAAAAGAAAGAAGACATGTGATCACTGTGTTTTGGTTGTCTTCTTCTTTCATGTCTGCTAGTCCCCAGTCAAATTGGCACAGACCAACCCAGACGCCAAGCAAACAATGTCACGTGGTTTCCCCCAGCAGATAAAAGAGTTGTGGAAATGCTAATGTTTGGCCAGTCTCAGAGAATGTGAAGCAAACAAGTTTCCGTCATCTTGGTGTGTTTGATTTTCGCAGAGTTAAAGATTTGAGCAGACTTTAATGAAACAACCACTGATCTTTGGTGCTTAGAGCATTGCTAGATGTGATAGGTGATACATCAAGTATCAGAGGTGTGGGATTAACTGTGCTGGGACTAATCCTTAGCATAAAGATCATTTTGAAACATTACAATATTAGAAAACAATAAGTATTACTACAAATAAGACTATTACTAGTCTTTTGTCTAATTATCCTTGAGATATAGCTGTCACTTTGTATTTAAAAACTTTATTGGTCATTCTAGCAGATAAAATAAGCACTTAATCTAAATTCTTCTGGTGAAATTTAAAATTTCAAGCAATGGAAAATTCATGGATAGAGTTCAAGCTGTTTGGGAACTTAAAAACTGTCAAATTACCGTTAGCTTGTCACTGAAGAGAGGCAGCGGTAGTGTCAATTCTACAAAAACGTTTAGGATACGGCTGGCTTCATGGGTTGTAATCAAAGTCATTTGAACAAATACTGTGTTAGTGTCATTTAATTTGACTTTGACACTTTTTGTGATTTTTTTTTTTAAAGTGAGATCTTTAGAGCAGGTCTGACTGAGATCGGGTCTGTATCAGATTTGGACTCATGAAGACCTCTAGTGTCTTACCCCTGAGTAGGGCTGGGTACCGAACTTCGTTTTTTTTATGGTACCGACTGAAATGTTTCAGTTTTACACAGTATCAAATTATGCCTCGTCTTTCGGTGCCAAGTTTCGGTGATGGGCTGTAACGTTAAACGTGATTGCGTCACCCAGGAAAAATACATACGTGGTTACGCCGACAGACGGGGTTCACGTGTATCTGTTGTGAACTGGTTGCGAGCATCGTTGAACCGCTTAAAAATGCCACCTAGATAAAAAGTGTGGCTTCACTTTATTAAGATTGATGCAAACAGTGCGAAATGCAATATATGCAAAAAAGACATTGTTGCTAAGGCTGGCAACACGACTAATTTGATGAAGCACCTGATAGTGCACGGGATCAATTTAAGAGCGGAAAGTTGCACAGTGTTTGACTGCAAGAAGAGCGGACCGCAGCCAGCGCAGCCAGCGCAGCGCACAGCCAGCGCAGCCAGCGCAGCCCTCCTCCTCTCAGCCGCCCGTGGGCAATGCAAAACCAGAGCCGACTCCGAGTGATTCAAAATATCCACCACCGGACTCCGCCTCATCAAAGAGTACCGAGGACGGCAAAAAATATTTTTTTATATGAGAGAAGTACTTTGAATGGAAAAATATGAGCTAAAAATAAAACTCAAGATTTGAACTTTATTATGTTGTGTAATTTTCTTTTTCTCAGAATTGATATTATAAAACTGGTATTGAAAAAGGTATCGTTCAGGAACCGATATCGAAGTAAAGGTATCGGTATTGGTACCGGTATCGAAAATATTTGATTGATACCCAGCCCTACCCCTGAGAAGGCTATTTTAAAACTATTTTAATTTTAAAAAATTACTTGTGTAAGGCTGTTAGACCCATCTTCGGTATAAGCTAGGGTCCGTAGTCTTTAATGAACGGAAAGAAGATTGTAAAGTCAGATTTATAGAGGTGGGGGAAAAAAATTGATACAGCATTGCCAAGTATCGATCTGTTATTATATATGTGTTGGCTTGTTTGTCTTTGATGAATTCGATACGGCTACACCACAGCCTGACATGAGCCTTCCCAGAAATGTAACTTCATGCAGAACTCAACTCAACTGTGATTGGTTTGCTTGGCTGTGGATTTGGTAGCACCGCATTTCCTCCTACTCATTTCAACGAACAACATAACATCGAGAAAAGGGTTAACTTTCGCTGCTGCAGCTTTCCGACCGTGGTCAGAAATTATTACAGTATTATTCCTCACAACGGCATAAGCCACTTGCTTAGGCTACAATGTAAGCTCTGTGTAAATCAGCCTTCACACAACCGCTCATCACTGATGGGTGTCTGCCACCTTTAACGGTACCATGTCAATATGATATGAAACAAGCCTGCCGTTTTCTCTGTTTAATTTGTTTCATTCAGTTACTTGCTTGTCACACCATGCTCCATGAGCAATTTAACATGACTGGGTGTTTTAAAATCTGAGCTATTGTTCTGTTATTGGACAAAACTTGATAGCAATGTTGTGCTATGATGTAAATATTGTGCAAAATGAATCTTTAAGCAGATGCAGAACACATGACAGGAAGCATTAATGCCTGACATTAAAATGTTTGTACTAGTGTGTGTGTGTGTATTATATATATATATATATATATATATATATATATATATATATATATATATATATATATATATATATAATCAAACCTCTTTTCTGCAATTAACAAATATTCAAAACTATTCCATTTTTTTTCTTCGACAGCTTACATTCTTTTTGGGAAGTTTGAAGGAATGCCTCGGCCCTCAGTTTGGCACCTCTACCGTCTCCTGGGAATACTAATCTCAGTTTAAACACAAGCAGGCAAATGACAGCTGTTAAAGGACTGGCTACAGTCGAGCTTACCAGTAATATTAGACACAAGACAACCGTGCAAAATGACAAAGAGATCCCAGGAACGTGCCACAAATGTGAAAGTGCAGCAAAGGAATGTTATCCAGGAAAATGATAAGTAACAGTGTTGCAGTGGATGGAGCTGCTAACTGATAAAGCAGCCATTAAAGTGGTTGTCTCGCTTTCATCATGTTTAAAGGCACTTTATCTAACAATGGACTGTTAAATCCATTACTGTTATCTCTCACAAGGGAGCCCAACCTTTCAGGACAGATAAAGTATAGCAGGGAAACATTCAGAGTATGTATTTTACATCAAGACTGGGATTAAATATAATATACAACACAAGTGTTTGATCTAAATAAAGAGCATGTCCTAATGTGTAGAAATAACTCAAAGCATTTTCTGCCGGATGCATTAGTCTTATAATCTGCACACATTTCATGATTAAAATGTATCTTCAAAATGTGACTGCTGTTCAATACAGGTCAAGTTGGGGTCACGGCTGCCACTTACTGTCACTACAGTAACTAGTCACTGCATCTAGCTATCATGTTTGGTCAAGAAGTGATTATATAACTTACATATCCAAGGACATATTAGCCTCAAAATAAAGTTGCTACACAGTTCTTAACACAATACAATGATGCCAAGGTATTCAGGCTATTTTCAGAGTCATGCCATGAAGGCTTGCCAAGGCAGACAGGCATGCACGCAGAAGGTAAAGAAGTAGCAGATTATGTTCTCAGAATGTTAAGAAAATGGAGTGGGTTTAAAAGGGTAAAACCCCTCAATTTAGGTAATCCAATATGCTGTTCTTGCAGTCTGGGAAAGTCCATGTAGAACCTAAGTAACTGACAAAAAGCTTTTATGCTCGATACCCTATTGTGATACCCAAATTTTTCTTTATTTAACCAGGCAAGTCATTAAGAACACATTTTTATTTACAATGTGGGCCTGGCCTCTTGAGGGAGTGGGGAGGACCTACAGCAGAAATGTCAAAAGTTAAATGCATTTTAATATTCATCCAGAGCTGATATGCGGCTTCGGTCTGTTTTAGACAAATTAAGAGGGTATCTTACAAAGTTACCCACCTCTGAAACCTCATATTAGCTCCAGCTAAACCTTAGACTGCATTTCTTACACAGAATAAGGTGTTTGGATTGCATCACTTTCTCTTGAAATTGCTTAAAGGAAGCATTTCTTTGTCTATATCTAAGCATTTAAAGTTAGCGTATGAATAAAAATTAAAACTAGTATATACTGGGATGTATGTCCAAACAACAGCCATGCAGCCCGCAGTGGCGGCCCGTCACTGCAAAATCAAGATAGAGGAAACACTGTTGTACCTTAAAACCATGTGGTAAAGATTAGGGAGTTAAAACAAAAATGCTCTTCCATAGAGATGTTTACAACACACTGATTAGGATAACATTAAAATCCCTGATAAATGTAAATGTGCTGTATTTATATAGCGCTTTTCTAGTCTGAACAACTACTCAAAGCGCTTTTACATAGTACAGGAAACATTCACCATTCACACACATTCATACACTGTGGCCGAGGCTGCCGTACAAGGTGCCACCTGCTCACCGGACACTTCAACATGGGACTGCAGGGCCGAGGATTGAACCACCAACCTTCCAATTGGCAGGCAACCACTCTACCACTGAGCCACAGCCGCCCCAATCCTGGTTCACTTTACAGCGATGCTAAAAACCCAATGCCTTTTATAAAGCAGCCCTGCACCTAGATTTATTAGATTTTCCTAATGGACTAATCCATCCAGATATACTGCAGGGATCCCCATAAGTATAAAAAGATATAACTTAATCTGTAGCCAAATCCTGTCATCTAACGTGACATATCACTTTCTCGCTTTATATACATGTGAGAATTAAATAGAATCAGTATATTTCCATGGGGGTATAGGCTACCAAAAATAAACTCCCAGCCTGTGTATATGATAGAAATGCATGGCACGCTGGTGATGCTCGTGAAGGATTTCAGGCGCGTGCAACACATGTGCAACATCGGTTCTGAGAGTGTGATTTAATTAAAGATTCCTTTGCCTGGTGTATAGGACGGGACACACCCGCATTAACAAGGATCAGGACGGGACCGTGGAACATGTGCCGTGCTTTTTTATGGAGGGCTATTGAATTTCTACTATTAATAACGGCATGACAAACTTTCTCTACAGGACAATCAACTGTTGTGTCCCCCTGTGTTATCTTTAGTGCACTGGAGACAGAAAAATAGCATAGGTGTAAAGAGTTATGTTTCTCCAAAAAAAAACTAATAAAGACGTGTATTAATATGTTCATAATGCCCAAAGATTTGTCTTATCCAATCCAGTGAACCCTTTCTTTTCTTCCCAGCTTTGCCTGTGACAGTAAGTAGTCGATATGGTTATTAGACATTTTGTGGTTACAATTCATTACTAGAGCTACAAAGATTTAGGGCTGCAACTAACGATTATTTTCATTGTCAAATAATCTCTTGATTATTTTCCTGATTAATCGATTAGTTGTTTGGTCTATAAAATGTCAGTAAATGGTAAAAAATGTTGATCAGTGTTTCCCATAGTCCTTGAATATTTACTTTCTTTACATAAAAATTACTCAAATCAATTCATCTTTGCAGCTCTAAATTCAATTAGTTATCAACTATTAAATTAATCGCCATCTATTTTCAACTAGTTTCTTCTCTCCTCTGGGACAGTAAACTGAATATCTTTGAGTTGTGGAAAAAACAAGACATTTGAGGACGTCATCTTGGGCTTTGGGGAAACCCTGATTGAACATTTGCAACATTTTCTGACATTTTATAGACCAAACAACTTATCAATAAATCAAAAAAAAATTAGCAGATTAATCGATAGTTACTTATTACGTTCCCCCTCCCTTTCCAGTGAAAACAACATTCCAGTGCAAATACCTATGAAATTCCTCCACAGCGGAATGTCTAAGTGTGCAAACCTATCCTTTAAAAAACCAGTGAAGGCGAACTAGCAACAATGATCTGCCCTGGCTTGTTACAAGCATTGGTGCAAAATAGAGACAGAGAGAAAAAAACAGAGTCTTTCTTCCTGTGTGTATTCAGAGTAAATGCAGCATGTCAAAGGGGGGATTTATTACGTCCCCAAAGAAAAACATTCTCCGGATGATGAAAACATGATTGGGCGACCTGGGTAGCCCAGCCTAACTTCTGCTCCACTGTCACAGTAATTACCCTTGGAGCCCCGTGGCATCCGACCTCTGTAAAAAGATCCCCGGGAAAAGAGAAGAGCCACAAAGACACATTTTTGAGGAAAAAGGGATGAGACCTGGGAGAGCTGAGCTCTCTGTCCATCACTCGGAAGTGTTGTGAATGGCTACAAAGGCCCCCAGAGTGAGACTTTGTGGGATTTTCAACGTCGCCAAGAGCAAATGCCACATTGCTTTGCCAAGTATTAGGGGAGAAGACAAGAAAATCCCCCCCACACGTAGAGAATTATCAACAAAACTGCAGCATAAAGGCCACATTCACGGGTGCACAAAGCCATAGAGGCTGCATGGTATAGGACTAAACTGAGTCTATTATGTTGCAGGGATGCCACAAGGTCTGAGGCAGAGGTGGAAGTTAGCCCTCTGCTTTACATTCCAAGAAAAGGAGCATGCAACCGTGACTCTCGGGGGGGAATACAGTTGCCCCTATGCCTTAATTTATCATTCTGACTGTCACTCTATCCACTGTGCATTGCCAAGTGAATTGAAGACACTTTAAGGAGCTCAATGAACGCCTTTTGTATCCCATTATCTTCTTGTTCCCCAGGCTTTGTGGGCAACATTACGCATCACAGAATTAGTAATGTCTTGAAGGCAGTTTGGAAAAGAAATATCCGCTCATCGGATTCACACATGCTTTCACAACAAGGCTTTGAAAGTAAAGGCATTAACTTCCAAAATGTATAAAAGGGCTAAAATTATTAGCGATTCCATGCTAGCTGCTGGCTCAAGCTGAAGGATTTCTTCTCAATAATCTTGTACAATTTAACACATGCATCTAAATTCCTTGACAGTATTTTGAATACTCTGAAGTTGTACGTAACAATCTATGCAGTGTAAAGTTGGCAAGGTACAATGCTAGTATAAAGAAAGCTACAGCCAATATCACTTTCAATACCCCGGCAAAAAGATCCTAGGCATACAAAATAGGATACATTTTTTCTTTTTGACAAACTTAATGCATTGAACATCTCACGCTACATTTACACAATTAACTGATGTACACTCACCTATAGGATTATTAGGAACACCATACTAATACTGTGTTTGACCCCCTTTCTCCTTCAGAACTGCCTTAATTCTACATGGCATTGATTCAACAAGGTGCTGAAAGCATTCTTTCGAGATGTTGGCCCATATTGAGAGGATAGCATCTTGCAGTTGATGGAGATTTGTGGGATGCACATCCAGGGCACGAAGCTCCCGTTCCACCACATCCCAAAGATGCTCTATTGGGTTGAGATCTGGTGACTGGGGGTGCCATTTTAGTCCAGTGAACTCATTGTCATGTTCAAGAAACCAATTTGAAATGATGTGAGCTTTGTGACATGGTGCATTATCCTGCTGGAAGTAGCCATCAGAGGATGGGTACATGGTGGCCATAAAGGGATGGACATGGTCAGAAACAATGCTCAGGTAGGCCGTGGCATTTAAACCATGCCCAATTGGCACTAAGGAGTGTGCCAAGAAAACATCCCCACACCATTACACCACCACCACCAACCTGCACAGTGGTAACAAGGCATGATGGATCCATGTTCTCATTCTGTTTACGCCAAATTCTGACTCTACCATCTGAATGTCTCATCAGAAATCAAGACTCATCAGACCAGGCAACATTTTTCCAGTCTTCAACTGTCCAATTTTAGTGAGCTCTTGCAAATTGTAGCCTCTTTTTCCTATTTGTAGTGGAGATGAGTGGTACCCGGTGGGGTCTTCTGCTGTTGTAGCCCATCCGCCTCAAGGTTGTGCATGTTGTGGCTTCACAAATGCTTTGCTGCATACCTCGGTTGTAACGAGTGGTTATTTCAGTCAAAGTTGCTCTCTCTTGAATCAGTCGGCCCATTCTCCTCTGACCTCTAGCATCAACAAGGCATTTTCGCCCACAGGACTGCCACATACTGGATGTTTTTCCCTTTTCACACCATTCTTTGTAAACCCTAGAAATGGTTGTGCATGAACATCCCAGTAACTGAGCAGATTGTGAAATACTCAGACCGGCCCATCTGGCACCAACAATCATGCCACGCTCAAAATGTCTTAAATCACCTTTCTTTCCCATTCTGACATTCGGTTTGGAGTTCAGGAGATTGTCTTGACCAGGACCACACCCCTAAATGCATTGAAGCATTAATAACACAGCAGAACGTAATAACACAGTGGAACGTAATAACACAGCAGAACGTAATAACACAGTGGAACGTAATAACACAGTGGAACGTACAAGACAAAAATTAAGAGTTTACTTGCAAAACGTAATGTGCAAAATAATATTTTTTTCCTTGATTACTCTGTTTTTGTAATCATTAGTAGCTGAAATCATTAGGAGCTAAAACCATAATCGCGATTACAATTTTGATTAACTGCACAGCCCTACAATAGTCCTATTGAGAGAAGCTTCCTACTCTCTGCATGAGGTTAAATTCCTGTTTGCATGGGCATTAAAAGGTAAAATGACGGGGGGTTAACCTTGCTGAGGCATCATAACTCTGTCCCGGGTCAAGCACACACTGGTGCACCTTTCCACAGAGGAACACACAGAGAGGGTGTTGTTCTGCGGCCCATGTGCGGGTCAGTGCCGGCAGGTAGGAGTGAAATGATAGGCCTCCCCAGAGCCACAGCACAGAGGACACACTGTTTCCCCACAGCAAAAGCATCCGCTGGAATGCAATATGGGGCGGCAGGTAACTTTCAGTTCACCACATACCTTTATCGAAAATCTTCACATCCCAGGAAAGCCCCAGCTTGCCGTCTGACACTTTGGTGGGAATTCAGAAACGGGGCCAGAGAGCTGGACTTGACAGGCATCAAACTGAAAAGAGGATTAGTTTCTTAAGGAGGGATAGTCAACGATGTGACTTATGGTGAGAGTTTGGGCTGCCCGTTACTTGAAACCCATTGAGGGCTGGCAAACTGATACCTGTCCTAGAATGGATTTAATATCTCTTTAAAATAGTTGTAGTTACCATGATGTGCATGTGTAACATTAAGTGTAACTGTACTTCTTGTGTGTGCATCTTTTATTTAAACATAAAACAATCATAACATGTACAGTAAGTATTTAAAAAAACAAACTCTAGTTATACCGTTTACATATTAGTTTACATAAAGGCACACCAACACATGCCTGTTCTAATGTAAATATGCACTAATTTGCGCAAGAAAGAATGTCTGTGATGAGTTTTTTTGTAAAGTGTA
The DNA here is from genome assembly GCA_026937815.1 of Etheostoma perlongum. Taxonomy (NCBI): domain Eukaryota; kingdom Metazoa; phylum Chordata; class Actinopteri; order Perciformes; family Percidae; genus Etheostoma; species Etheostoma perlongum. The sequence goes on from CM049381.1 coordinate 3,124,940, forward strand.
AAGTCCTTAACGTTAATGTCATTCCAAATAACTGTACCGAGCACTAGCTCCAAAAATCGCTAAAAGTTGGCAGATGAGCTGGACCTCTTGCCCCCCCCAGTAAGAGCGTGCACCCCATGTTGAATGAGTCCTGCAGCAGCCCGAGTTTGAATCCGACCTGCGGTCCTTTGCGTTGTGTCATCCTCCATCTCTCTTCCACCTTTCCTGTCTATCACTCTTACTCTGAAATAAAAAAGGGGAAAAGCCCCAAAAAACATCATCTAAAAAAAACAAACAAAAAAATGTAAAAAGTTGGCAGATGACATAATATGCTCATTTGAATATTCATGTCGCTGTACATACAGTCCCTTGCGAAAGTATTCGGCCCCCTTGAACTTTTCAACCTTTTGACACATTTCAGGCTTCAAACATAAAGATATAACATTTTTATTTTTTGTGAAGAATCACCAACAAGTGGGACACAATTGTGAAGTGGAACTAAATCTATTGGATATTTTAAACTTTTTTTAGCAAATAAAAAACTGAAAAGTGGTGCGTGCAAAATTATTCGGCCCCTTTACTTTCAGTGCAGCAAACTCACTCCAGAAGTTCAGCGAGGATCTCTGAATGATCCAATGTTGTCCTAAATGACTGATGGTGATAAATAAAATCCACCTGTGTGTGATCAAGTCTCCGTATAAATGCACCTGCTCTGTGATAGTCTCAGGGTTCTGTTGAAAGCGCAGAGAGCATCATGAAGACCAAGGAACACACCAGGCAGGTCCCTAATACTGTTGTGGAGAAGTTTAAAGCGGATTTGATACAAAAGATTTCCCAAGCTTTAAACATCCCAAGGAGCACTGTGCAAGCGATCATTTGAAATGGAAGGAGTATCAGACCACTGCAAATCTACCAAGACCTGGCCGTCCCTCTAAACTTTCAGCTCAGACAAGGAGAAGACTGATCAGAGATGCAGCCAAGAGGCCCATGATCACTCTGGATGAACTGCAGAGAACTACAGCTGAGGTGGGAGAGTCTGTCCATAGGACAACAATCAGTCGTACACTGCACAAATCTGGCCTTTATGGAAGAGTGGCAAGAAGAAAGCCATTTCTCAAAGATATCCATAAAAAGTCTCGTCTAAAGTTTGCCACAAGCCACCTGGGAGACACACCAAACATGTGGAAGAAGGTGCTCTGGTCAGATGAAACCAAAATCAAACTTTTTGGCCACAATGCAAAACGATATGTTTGGCGTAAAAGCAACACAGCTCATCACCCTCAACACACCATCCCCACTGTCAAACATGGTGGTGGCAGCATCATGGTTTGGGCCTGCTTTTCTTCAGCAGGGACAGGGAAGATGGTTAAAATTGAGGGGAAGATGGATGCAGCCAAATACAGGACCATTCTGGATGAAAACCTGTTGGAGTCTGCAAAAGACCTGAAACTGGGATGGAGATTTATCTTCCAACAAGACAATGATCCCAAACATACAGCAAAATCCACAAAGGAATGGTTCACAAATAAACATATCCAGGTGTTAGAATGGCCAAGTCAAAGTCCAGACCTGAATCCAATCGAGAATCTGTGGAAAGAGCTGAAAACTGCTGTTCACAAACGCTCTCCATCCAACCTCACTGAGCTCCAGCTGTTTTGCAAGGAAGAATGGGCAAGAATGTCAGTCTCTCGATGTGCAAAACTGATAGACATACCCCAAGCGACTTGCAGCTGTAATCGCAGCAAAAGGTGGCTCTACAAAGTATTAACGCAAGGGGGCCCAATCATTTTGCACGCCCCACTTTTCATTTTTTTATTAGTTAAAAAGTTTCAAAAAACCAATAGAATTTGTTCCACTTCACAATTGTGTCCCACTTGTTGGTGATTCTTCACATCTTTATGTTCGAAGCCTGAAATTTGTCAAAAAGAATACTTTCGCAAGGCACTGTAATTTCCATAAAGCTAAAGCTTAAAGGTATAGGTGTCAAACCATTGGTTGGTACAGATCCTTGCAAAATAAAAAAATAAATAAATAAAAATCACACTTCAATCATTTTTTTTTCAATGAAAATAAGAATAATGATACAAAAATGATCATTCCCTCCAATATCAGGAATCAAATACCTGTCAAAATAATCACAATTAGATATTTTCCTAATATCATGCAGCCCTAATCTGAGTGAGTCTTTGGATTGTGTTTTGCTCTTCACCAGTTCCTTTTTTACATTGGCTACTCATCCTTTGACACTGGAAACACTACCAGCTATTCTGATCTAATGTGCTGGGAGTGGCTGCTCAAGTTTTTGTATGGGGTGGTTACTTCAATCATACAACAGAAGCCAAAGCAATGAACTGAACAGAGTGGCTAAAACTGATTTCCATTTTTTTTTTTTTTTTATTAAAATAGAAAACATAAATGGAGGTTTAAATTAAATTAGATTATGAACCCAATCAGAACATCTCACAATACTACATTCTACATTTTATATGATTAAAATAAGAATGCAAATTCCATTGGTTGTATTTCTGTAAAGGATGGTATTCGCCAAGGTGTGCCTGACCTGGTTTTGCAAGCTGAGCCAACCCAATAGCATAATGCATCCTTTAATGCCATTCTTGCAAATGTATTTTTGCAGTAACAGAAGAGTATGTCCCGTCTGTCAGCCTATGTACTGCCATTATATAACCACTCCTTGATGCAAAACATGCAGTGCACATTCTTCCTGGAGCCTTTTAAAGACCCTTCCTCTGGTTCAAAGTCTCTGCTGTGTGCTTTGGTTTTACATGAGGGCTTTACTTTCTGGGCGATTGTTATCGCTCTTCAAAGTTCTGCTCCATCTGAGCGCCGCTTCTTCTTCTTCTAGGACACTAACCACAAGCATCACACATACAGTAAGAGGAGCCATTACCACAGGGATCTGAGCACACCTTCAACACAAACATCAGCATGAAAAAAGAGCAAAAGGTATGCAAAAAAAATGCTAAGGTGAGCACAGCATTTGGTAAGGTACCGTACAAAGCACAAATATTCAGAATTATTCTACTGTGCCTTTAAGATAAATCAGGGAACCATTATAGTAGTTTAAGAGTGATTCAGATTCTGACAACAAAAACTACCTACATCTTCTTCAGCCAGGTCATACACAACAGCTCCACATGTACAAGCCTCTTCTGAAATCCTACTTTTAAATCATAAGTTTGTTTATACCCTGCATTAGAGCCCGACCAATATGCTGCGAGCTGATGTTATCGGCCGATATCAGGCATTTCCCAAACTATGTGTATCGGCATTTAAAGTGGCAGATAAAAAAATTATAAATGATTCTGATGAATGAATTTAAAAAAATAAAAAATAAAATGGACGGTCAACCATGGTTGTGAGTCTTGGCGTTGCATAGTTTGTCCACCAGAAGATGCTCTACAACGTCCCTGTTAGTGATGCCATTGTATAGTCTGTCCACCAGAGGACGCTCTACAACGTCCCTGTTAGTGATGGCGTTGTTTAGTCTGTCCACCAGAGGACGCTCTACAACGTCCCTGTTAGTGATGCCATTGTATAGTCTGTCCACCAGAGGACGCTCTACAACGTCCCTGTTAGTGATGCCGTTGTATAGTCTGTCCACCAGAGGACGCTCTACAACGTCCCTGTTAGTGATGCCGTTGTATAGTCTGTCCACCAGAGGACGCTCTACAACGTCCCTGTTAGTGATGCCGTTGTATAGTCTGTCCACCAGAGGATGCTCTACAACGTCCCTGTTAGTGATGGCGTTGTATAGTCTGTCCACCAGAGGACGCTCTACAACGTCCCTGTTAGTGATGGCGTTGCATAGTCTGTCCACCAGAGGATGCTCTACAACGTCCCTGTTAGTGATGCCGTTGCATAGTCTGTCCACCAGAGGATGCTCTACAACGTCCCTGTTAGTGATGGCGTTGCATAGTCTGTCCACCAGAGGATGCTATACAACGTCCCTGTTAGTGATGGCGTCGTATAGTCTGTCCACCAGAGGATGCTATACAACGTCCCTGTTAGTGATGGCGTCGTATAGTCTGTCCACCAGAGGACGCTCTACAACGTCCCTGTTAGTGATGGCGTCGTATAGTCTGTCCACCAGAGGATGCTCTACAACGTCCCTGTTAGTGATGGCGTTGTATAGTCTGTCCACCAGAGGACGCTCTACAAAGTCCCTGTTAGTGATGGCGTTGTATAGTCTGTCCACCAGAGGACGCTCTACAAAGTCCCTGTTAGTGATGGCGTTGCATAGTCTTTTCCACCAGAGGACACTCTACAACGTCCCTGTTAGTGATGGCGTTGCATAGTCTGTCCACCAGAGGACGCTCTACAACGTCCCTGTTAGTGATGGCGTTGTATAGTCTGTCCACCAGAGGATGCTCTACAACATCCCTGTTAGTGATGGCGTTGCATAGTCTGTCCACCAGAGGATGCTCTACAACATCCCTGTTAGTGATGGCGTTGCATAGTCTGTCCACCAGAGGACGCTCTACAACATCCCTGTTAGTGATGGTGTTGTATAGTCTGTCCACCAGAGGATGCTCTACAACATCCCTGTTAGTGATGGCATTGTATAGTTTGTCCACCAGAGGACGCTCTACAACGTCCCTGTTGGCAACAACTGATTATTTTTTGTTGTCATTGTGTTTTTGTTCAAAGGACTTTAAGTTTTACATCTTAAGTTTGTATTTTTTATACATTTTATTTATCAGAACTTTAATATATTTTATTATATCAAAGTAGTTTATGTTTTCAGAATCTGAATCACTCTCAAACTACTTTAATATATTTTAATATATTAATGTTGTGTTGTATTGTTGTAATTCTATATTATTTTAGTGAGAACTCATAAATAACAACAAATAAGTAATGTCAGGGAAATCTGTTTATGTTTTGTTACGCATTTCTGGATTTATTTATTTTTTAATATAAATATCGGCCAATATATCGGAACATCGGATTTTTAAATAACCAACTATTTATATCATATCGGCCTTAAAAATCCTTTATCGGTCGGCTCTACTCTGCATGACTGACATTGGAAACTTCACTTGAGTGACTATTTTCAACTCTTTAGCACCACTTCATTACTTCAACCACAGCTCTGCAGGATGGATTCAGGGCATTCATATCCCACAGCTCTCCATGCGCCCACAGCCCTACACACCTCGGTGCCAGCTGTTTGGCTGTGCCACAGGACAACTCAGCATATCTGGGAAAAGTCATCCGAGATGTCTGGAAGTGTCTCTTTAGTGTTACTTCCCAGCAGCACAGGAATTATACTGGTTAATATACAGTTTATGTCTGTGCTGTGGTGGGAATCGAGGCCAGTGATCCCCAACCAGGGGTACTTGTACTGCAGGTATACAGATGCTATTAAGAAAGGATTGTGGAAAACTCAGATAAGAAAAATAGAAATTATGGTTGGAATAAAAAGGATAAAAGGAATACACCAACATATTTGTATTTAGAATACAGATAAACAGCCAAACCAGATATTTAAATTACAGGATATTTATTTATTTATTTAATAGCTAATAAACTACGAGCTACATTAGGGAGACTGCACAAAATATGCATGCAATCTTGATTCACCCTGTTCACAATTACATTTTTAAATAAATTTGATTTAAAAAAATAAAATAAAATTAACCTGACAACTGCATCACAAACGCTACTACTTTCTTCTGTGAGTTTTACACATAGAGTGTATAAAACAGGTTTTAAAGTGCTCCCAATCTCTGCAATGCTCTCCCTTCTCTTAGCCCTCCTCATAGCCTCTAGCTCTGTTTCCATACACACGTTTTTATCCAAATTAAGTGATATCGAATGAAAAATGCCTTATGGAAACAGTCAAATTTGATGGAATTTCATGAACATCGACTCAAAGGAAATATGTTCGGTCTCATCGGATTTTATCTTGATCGATATGCGGCTTATGCAATAAACACTGATGGAAACGTCATTTGCCGAATAAATAGTGAATTGCGATTAAGTTTTAGGTCATTTTATGGTTGCAACCCGCCCAAAACGAAGAAGAAGAAGTTTTTAGTTCATTTTCGCCCAGTATTAGTCCAACTAAACGGCTAAATGAATGAATTTATGAATTATTTCTAGACAGCTTTTTGGTTACACTGTCAGTTCTTTTAATACCATAGCTGGGTTGAAATAATTGATTCTCCAATTAAAATTAATCTTTGTTTGAGTGATCTAATTAAAATTGATCTTTCAATATATGCCTTTTCACCATGGATGTATAAGGGCATCATTTATGTGACACACCCAGGGAGAGCGGAGTTTGTTTCCCGAAAGAACTAAACGGGAAAACACAAGACTTCCACCCAAGAAACAGGTGTTTGTGTCCCGGGAGTACTACTTAAGGGGGACGCTGTTTAAACCCAAACCACAATCTTTTTTTTAAATCTTAACTGGTGTTTTTGGTTCCTAAACTTAACTGTTGTCGTCGCAAGGCAGTCACCTTTAGTCAGCTAAACTCAACTGCGACAGCCACTGAAACAAGCGTAACTTTGCGGTGCTCTGTCCCCGGCTCACAGTCAGCTTTTCTCCTCTGAACTCAACTGCAAAAGGCAGGTGAATTGAATATGACCTCCAAAATTGGTGTTGTAACTGACAACTTAGATAATTGATATTGAATGGAAAATGTAGTCGAATCGGGACCTTGTAGATCGGAATCGAAGCGGGAAATTGTTGTTGATTCCCAGTCCTATTTATTACAGCCCACCTGAAGCCATATTAGCTCTGAATTCGGGAAACAACTCCAAATATTTGTCACCAATAAATTCAGCGGTACTTGTAGGCCTATATATTTTTGGGTAGTTGATTTAAGAATAAAACATCGTATTTTATAAACTGCATGTGTTTTGAGTGCAAAAAGCTTAACTTGTAAAGTAACTGAAAAAGTAGAATATTTCTCTCTGAAACGTAGCATAAAGTGGCATGAAAAGAAAAGACTCAAGTAGAGTGCAAGTACCTCTAATTTATACTTTAGTAAAGTTTAAAGTTAACTTAAAGTTTAAGTATGTTAATGTAAATGTACTTAGTTACATTACATTACTGGGCACTACTAATGATCCCTGTAAGTTGTGTCTTGCAGTCCAAGCATGACTGAACTTGGCAGTCTTTGTAGTGAATGGTTTACCTCATTCATTTTCTGAAGCAGTGTGAATGCCTAATGTCAAAGCAGGCATTAAACACACAACATGGTTCAACAACCATCAATCACCTTGTTACTTATGTAACAACCCAGGCTATACCAGTGGTGGAATGTAACGAAGTACATTTACTCCAGCAGCCTACTGTAGTTAAGTACAAATTTGTACTTAATGTCTTTTCTTTTCATGCCACTTTCTACTACATTTCAGAGGGAAATATTCTACTTTTTACTGCACTACATTTACCTGACAGCTTTAGTTAGTTTAGTTTGCACACAAAACACATGCAGTTAAAATAATTCTAGTCTTATTATAAATTGAATTAAATTGCACAACGATGGCCACAGCTTAAACTGTTTTTACGTAATTCTACTTAATACTTGTACAGTTTCCTGAAAACGTACATACTTTTACTTAACATTTTAAAGGCATTGCTGTTATTTGTAAGAGAGTATTTTTACAGTGTGGTATTAGTACTTTTACTCCACTGGCTATACTCTGGTTTGTAAGCTAGCTGAAACATGCGTATTATTGATGCTGATAGTCTTTATGTGCTTTTACAGGTCTCACTGTACACTCTTTACGTTTTTTGTCAAGTCAAGTGGAACCAAAGGTCGAAAGTACTTACATGAATCAATGTCCGACATAAAGATAGTCAATTAGGTCATAAACCATTCATTTACATGCAAATAAACATGTCAACCTCGAAAAGAACCTGAACATACACGCAGCCCCGTTATCGCGAGCGCTAATGTCAGCTCGAGCGCAAATGTCAGCTCGTGTTTTGACGTGTCTGCACGTCTGTGGTCTGCACGCACTTGCCGCCTTTCTTAAGTTAGTTGCGCCAGCAGTTCTTACCTTTTTCAGGCTCTCTTTCTTCTTCTCCTCATCATGGTGGTGAACGGGCATTTGCAGAAAGTCCTCTTCACAGCAGATGAAGCTCACCGTGCATCCCATCCAGAGCGCACGTTGAAACCCATTCAAGCTAAACTTCACCACTTGGTTCCCTTGTGTCACGCAGCTCTGCTGTGTGGCTACTAGCTTAATTAATGTGACTTTATTCCGCTCAAACAGTCCACTAGTCTGCGCAGTCGCTCTGGCATCCCTGCGTTGTCAGACTAAACGAGTTTTTAAGAGGTTTCGATGCGTTTCCCGCTCTTGTTTTTTAGTCACCGTGCGCTGACTGACTGCCACGCTGAGGTGAAGTGACTTCTCACTGCAGACTGTGGAGACCAACAGGTAGCCTCTCTCTCTCTCTCTCTCTCTCTCTCTCTCTCTCTCTCTCTCTCTCTCTCTCTCTCTCACCTTTACGTTTGTTTTCATAGTGTTTTCTGGTTGGTGGCTCATGCTGTCACTCAGAACTATTATTATTTCAGTGGTTCCTAAACTTTTTTCACTTCAAAGACCCCTAAACGGACACAAATTAGACCAGGGACCCCCATTTGGTAAGATTTTGTTCCAGGGGCCCACATCTGATAGGAGTTTTGTTTTTATATGTTTTACTGCAAACATGTATAAAACCCATTACCAAAACAGACATACATTCTGCCACTGTAGTGTCATTGGTGTAGAAGGACTAAGCAAACTATCTCGCTGACTTTGTATAGCTCCGGTGTTGTTAACGTGGTTGTTTCTATGTGTTTATGTAACTGTCCGTTGGTTATATGTTGATGTATTTGTCAGTGTATTGTCTTGTGCATAAAAAATGACCTCATGGAACAGTAAATACTGTATCTATCAAGCTATATCTATCTCTCTATTGTGTTACTTATGGATGGAATTGGGGACCCCTTGAAACCTCCTCAAGGACCCCAAACACTAATTTGAGAATCACTTATTTTATAACATAAATGTGCAAACATTTCAAATCGACATTTAGAACAAAATATGCTCAATTTAGGGGTCAGTAGGGAGTTGGGAGGAGGGTTGCTTGTTCAAGTCCCCATATGGACCAAAGTATGGTGGTGGACTGGTAGCTGGAGAGGTGCCAGTTCACCTCCTGCCAAGGTGCTCTTGAGCAAGGCACCGAACCCCCAACTCAGGGGGCCTTTCCCTCCCCCCCCGCCACACACACACACACACATTCTCTGACATCTCTCCATTAGTGCATGTATAGGTACTGAGCATGTGTGTGTAATTCAGGCCTGTGTGTAAATTGTAATTTCCCCTTGTGGGATTAATAAAGTATACATTATTATTATTTAGGTCCCAGACTGTGTGAAAGAAAGCTATTTTCTCCTGTGTTTTCACATCCGCTGGTGTGTCCATTTGGCCCAGAGTTCACATGTGGCCTGGGCTCCTAGATGACCTCCAGTCCCAGCTGATTCACCAAACCTCTAGACTGTGTCAGTGCAGGACCCCTGTGGTCTGAGTAACACTCAAGTTCAAGGCCTTTGTTCTTTTCATGCAATTATGCTGCCCCCTGCTGAGGGATATGTGAAATAGCACTTATACCATGAGCGATACTATAATAGTTCCATCGTGAAGGCACCGTACTCTATCTAGATGGGTCTGAGTCCCTTTGGAGTTATCACATATGTGCAAACAGTGCTGACTAATAGGTCTGACTTCTTCATGAGGGCTTAAACGGACTAAGTGTGAAAAGGCCCTTTTGATTGGAGCTGTGCGGACTATCTTCCAGTAAAATCAAAACACAACACAAAGTTTTGACTATATGGGTTGCCGTTGTATTTTACTATATAATTTAACCAGTATTGAGGAAATAAGAAGTTTTCTTATTTGTGTTCACTGATCACACAAACCATGAACAGCATAAGAAAACATAAAATGTCGAGATGTAACTGTTAACCCGTCCAATAAGGACCTGCCAATCAAGATGGGACTTGCAACGGGACCTGGTCCTGGGTTGGGTGACGCTTTTGTTAACAAAACATCAACACATGCCTTGTTTCTGTGTTTTCAAAGCATTTTTTTCAGGATGAATGAAGTTCTCTAACAAAGCATTGTTAGGCCTGAGGGTCCGCCTGGGGCCAGTCACAGACTGATGGCAACTTTAATGTAGAGCCAAATAGTTTCTGTGATAACAGAATCATGGACGGAATTGCCAAATTGAGAATTTAAAAAAGCTGCAAGACAGATTTCATAGGGCTCTACATTAAGTCAGTGCTAAAAGCTAACTGGAGATTTGAAAATATGACTACGTCTAAGTTTCCAACCGAGCCACCCCGTTGTAACCGTAGATTAAAAATCCTCTTAAAAATACATTCAGTTTTTTCCCCCCATTAGCTTAGGTCTGGTGGGTCACCATGCTTGTAATACACTGGTGGGAACCCTGCTTCACTGCTGCCCGTTGACGGTTTTAGTCCCTTGCTCAAGGACACTCCATTTTAATGGCCTTTTTCCATTAATGGTACCTGCTCGACTCGATTCGCCTCGCCTCAGCCATGGTGCCCCCTCGTTCTATCTTCCATTGCAGATTAGTACCGCCTCATGCGTGAGGCGAGCCGTGGCTGGTTGTCATAGCTGGAAACTGCCGTGACTGCGAAAGGTAAAAGGTGTTTTTGATTCTCTGCATATGGATGTTGCCACTGCCAGAAAACCAATTTTGTTTCAAAAGAAGCAGGAGGCAGCAAAAAAATAAACGCAGGCTAAACTATTTAAACACGGCGGGTTTGTTCCGTCTGTCGCTAGCAAAGATGACGAAGTGATTAGTGACGATTCTCTCGGACCAATCAGCAGTCTGCAGGTTTTCACGTCACCTTTTTGTCTCAGGTCACTTGGAACTTTGACTGAAGTAGTAATTATTATATATAATATTATAATTATAATAAGTACCTGTTGATTCAATTTCAATTCAATTTTATTTATATAACGCTAAATCACAACAACAGTTATCTCATTGCACTTTTCATAAATAGCAGGTCTAGACCGGACTCTGTGATGTTATTTACAGAAACCCAACAATTCCCACCAAGAGCAAGCACTAGGTGACAGAGGCAAGGAAACACTTCCTTTAAGAGACAGAAACCTGGAGCAGAACCATGGCTCAGGGTGGGCGGTCATCTGCCTCGACCGGTTGGGGGTGTGGGGGTGAGAGAGAGAGAGAGAGAAGACAGACAGACAGACAGACAGACAGACATGGAGAATTGCAGCAGAGGGTGTGGAGCAGGAACATGGAGGCAGCAGGTGACTCCAACCACAGATCCAGAGCCAGAAACAATGCAGGAAGCGATAGGAGGAGAGAGGAGAGGGGCGAGAGAGCACAAGACTCCGGGAAAGAGAAGAAGTTGAGTTAGTAACATGCATTAATGGAATGAGGTTGCATACAGATGGAGAGAAGGAGGAAGAGAGAGGTACTCAGTGCATCATGGGAAGTCCCCCCAGCAGTCTAGGCCTATAGCTGCATAACTAAGGGATGGTTCAGGACTTTCCTGAGCCAGCCCTAACTATAAGCTTTATCAAAGAGGAAAGTCTTAAGCCTACTCTTAAATGTGGAGACAGTGTCTGCCTCCTGAACCCAAACTGGAACCTGGTTCCACAGGAGAGGAGCCTGATAGCTGAACGCTCTGGCTCCCATTCTACTTTTAGTAGTTAGCAGGTACCGGGGACGTTTTTTCAAAATGGAAAACCAAAAAAGGTGAGCAGAGTCAAGGCGAGTCGAGCAGGTACCTTGCAGTGGAAAAATGCCATGAGATGGGTATTTTTTATTTGTATTTATTTGGTATCAATCATATACTGCATATATAGTCCATTGCATCAATGCAGATGTTTCCTTCTAAAACCGTAACTCCAACTGGAAATGTTAAAATATTTTTCTCTTTATTAAGTAATCAGTCTCCAAACCACCTTGAGGTCCTGCCGTTATATTAATTGGGCAACATTGTCTATAGATCCTGCGGGGTCCATTTTGTGCAGTAGAAAGTGTCCTTGCACCTGGGCAGCGCTGATCTCAGAGTGGACGGCCAATGCGCGCTCTGCGAAGCGCTCTCCCTCAGAGGCAGGCTCGTCTGGGTAGAACCGCCGGAACATCTGCGTAAGCTGCCAGTGCGTGCAGTTCCCAATGTACTGCTTCAGATCCACACGGCCGGGTCGGATCAGTGCTGCGTCCAACCTGTGTGCAGAGATTACAAGCAGGACTGGCAGTTAATGCCACTAAAAATACCCCAAAATGTTTGTAAAACTCAAATGTGAAATGTCATAGAACACATTTAGGTAGCCAGAACGTAGGTTGTGGTGTCCATTTAAAAAAACAAAGTATAAATGAAACTGGGTAATTATTATAGTTTATGGTACATTGAATTAGTTTAAATATGTCAAAGCTGCATTACTTGATATTTTTAGCCACTAAGGGGCAGTATAAAAAGACAAAAACACAACATTAACATATTATCACCTTATAAAGTTGTTACGGCAAATAGTTTAGTAGATCCAGCAGGCACAAAATAACAAAAGCATTTACATAAGTCCAATCTTTTGTTTCCCTTTGACTTGGTTTGGTCTCCATAAACTCCTGAGAAACATACATGTCGCTTCACCATACATTGGATTTATCAGAGAGAAAGAAAAGCTGCTGTGGCTGAGACAGGGTTCATGAGGGCACAGTTTGTAGGCTGGCAAACCAAAACAAGGTCCCAGAATCGACTGAGGGGAACGGCAGTTGGTTGATTGTTCTCTGTGGTTTATCACTTTTACGTTCCACATATTCATCTAATTGAACATACAACAAAAATATTTACTGGTGCAGCAAGTGTTTGTTTTGCATAGTTCTATTTATTAGAGTTAACCTCATTTGTCTTAATTCTGTGCAAATCTGCCTTGTCTGTAATATGTCAATTCCACCGCAAATGACCTACCATATTTTGCCTAACACTGAGGTTGTGTGATTATATTAGTCCCGTGCAAATCGGCATCTCTGTGATTCGGGGTTGTATTGGCTGCGTTGCCAAAATATAAATGAAAGTTTTGACCGAGGTTTGCTGGTTTGCCCCCCTGTGGCCCTTTGCTTTAAAAATGCCCATAAAAATAATCTTTAAAAAAAAAAATATATATATATATATATATACTAGCAAACAAACTTTCAGAAATGAAGTATTTAAACCTTATAATTAAATACAAAATGAGGGAAAATCTCCAAGAAGGTCCCATTTTTGAAAAAAGAACCCCCCCCTTCCACTAGTCTGGCTACAGATCTGTGCATTGACAATAACACATTTCATAAGCACTGTGTTAACACATTTGCTTCCAACAGTACCTGTCAATGAAGTTGGTGGTCATAAAAACTATTCTGGCCTCAGATGAAGCCACGCCATCCAGAGAATTAAGCAGGCCGCTGAAGGTCAGTCTTCCCATTCCCTGATAGGCTAGAGGGTCTGGGAGGCAAAGACAGAAGGGGTTTGAAAGTTACTCTCAACAGTGAATGAAATACAAAAGAGTCTCAAGGTAATGTAAATAGTGGGGCAAACATGTCATTTCTAATCATATCGGTATAGAGAGGAAAAGTCCCTCCACTTTCAGAGGACCATTATGGGCCCATACTTTGGGAAAAATATGTACGGTAGTGAATGGGGAGAGACAAATAATGATTTGATCCCATTTGAATTAAGCCATGGCTTACACATATGTTGTTTGTCAGTTTAAAAGAAGAAAGTCTGTTGTAAAACTGTTTAAAGTATAAGACCATGAAAATAGGTCATTAGAAAGACTACACATCCCAAAGTCCCATAAACGACGTCTCGCTGAAGCTACGATGCTGGCATGTTTGGTACCGGGACGTAATGTTACTCACACGAGTAACGGGTCTTGCTCGTTCATTTGCTTCTCGGCTGATAAAGACAAGACACTGATAAGACACTGGATAAAACTATCAGGTAAGGTCCATGTACTGTGGAACAGAGCTAAGCTAGCTAGCTAACTACTGAGCAAGCCGAGCGACAGGCAAGGTGACTAAGTGGTACTACTAAAAAAACTACAAACTGAGACTTTCTTCAGTTGCAAAATTATCTTTTAAATGGACAAACACCATATGTAGTAGGGATAGACCGAATAGCGGCCCAGGCCGAGTATCCCACACACACAACACTATCTGACTATCTGTTACTGGGTGTCATGTTGGAAGTTTCTAATCTATTAAATAGTTAGTAGTAAGAATTTTAACTAAGTGTTGTGTTGGAGTTTGTAACATTCCAAAATCTTAATTTTTACTTGATTAAAAAATTTTTAAAAAAAAAAATGTGGTTTATTACCTACTACTACTACTATTACTACTACTAATAATAATAATATCATCTATCGGCCAGTATCAGTTGATTCCTAATATGTGTCATTCAAAATGGATCAAAAAAAGTATTTGTCTCTCCCCATTCACTACCATACATATTTCTTTACAAAAAAAGGGTCCAATGATGGTCCACTGGAAGGGGAGGGACTTCGCCTCTCTGTAGTAAAAGCAAGTAACAACCTAAATTTAAAGTTCAACTTTTGCTTTATGTTGCTGTTTTTTTTGGACAACAACTAAACAAAATCTTAAACCACTGGTCCTTCGCTGCTACTCACTCTCTGTGGGAATCAGGTCTCGGCTGACAAAGGCTGCATCTACATCCTCCAGCAGTATGATGCTTTGCTGCGGTGCCACGCTCAGGAGGTGATTCAGACGGTCGTCTGAAAGGCTGCGGTCACTCAGACTCATCAGACAGATGCTGTAGCCCAGCTCGCCTGCCAGTGCCGTGCTGGAATATAATGAGCCACAAAGTAGGTCAAATTCACCCAAGTATTTGACATACAGCCTGTCTTTCAATCAGACTTTAAACAGGAAGGGTAAGAATTCAAAACCAAAGCACACTCACATAAAGCTGCTTTTTCCACACCCCGGGGGGCCGTACAGCAGGTATCCTCTTCTGTAGGGGATGCCTGCATTGACAAATAACAAATAACAAATATCAACATGGTCATCCAGAACGCAGACTGAATGAAATTTTAATAAGAAGAAACAAATCTATTAGAGAACATTCCCATTGATTTGCATGTTTTAGTTTTAACTACAAATCATACATTTTACATCGCTGCAACCATTTTCCAAGCATACCAACATTTATGAAAATCAGCTTGCAGATTCTTTTTCCTGTTAAATTATTATGTTGTTGTTGATTTTAAAAAGGTGTGCTATTGAGTAATTTTGACACGCAGGAAGTGCTTTGAAGATTCTGCTGAGTTGATGCATTCAAGTGCATGTTGAAACCTGCACCTGCACAAGACTCTCTCAAATGTTAGATGTCAAAGTGTCAGTGAATGCACCAACAAGAAAGAATTTATGGAGTCTGCTGTCCATAAACCCTACCAACCCTAGAGAGCCGAAGTCCCGCTGAATGAATGAGTTTGAGCTAGATATTCTACCTCTGTCTGTGTACCACTTGGGGTTTCCTATGAACTCCTTCACATCATCTACGATCCTTTCGGCCACGCCCCCCTCCAGGACCACAGAGCTGAGAGGTCTGCGTCGCCGTGGGAACCCAAAGGGCCTCCACTCGGCACCCATGGCTGTGTACATCACTGTCCGTCCCTCTTCCTGCTTTAGGGCCAATTCTCTGGCTGCAAACACAAGTCAAGTGTATTACAGCTCTCACATGGCAAGCCTCTTTAAGATGTGTGTGTGTGTGTGTGTGTGTGTGTGTGTGTGTGTGTGTGTGTGTGTGTGTCAGGTATATACTGCAGACCTGTGTAAACCTTTACCTTCTTGTAAGATATTAAAGAAAATCTGTCTGTCTCTGCCTAAAGCAGTGAAGGTGACCGACTCCCACGGGGTTCCAGTGTGCAGATCCACCATCTGCTTCTCTCTGGTCCTCTCCACCCTGATCCACCGCCTCCCGTACCTGCAGACCACAATAGATGACAGTGTGACAGGATGCACTATTGACAGAGAGAATAGTATTTGTCAAACAGAGTAATAAATGTAGGTATCATCTCTGTATTTGTATGACATACATCTTCAACCTGATGTACATATTTAAAAAGGGGTTATCTGTTTGTTAAGTGTATTAGTAGGGTTAACAAATTCAATTCTTTTTAGGCCTCCAAATTATCAAAAAATGCCTTGTCATTCAATACCAAATTTCAATCCCTAAGGAGCAAATCTCATCAGCGTCAGTGAGCCAATAAGCATGGGTAAAGATCTAATGTATTATTAGATCTTCTACCAAGATCTAATAATGAGAGCCTAATGTTTGTGATTGGCTGTCTAACATTACACGCTTTTACACAGAGACAGGCTCACGTAGTAAGAGCTGAAAAAGAAATAAAATGATTTGCGCCGTAATGTTGTCCTTTCTTTTTGGGTTATAAAATTGGTATTGCTTAGGAACCAGTATCAAATGTACAATGCTGAAGTACATTTATTTACTGACCAGATGATGTGGTTCCCAGGGCTTGGGTGGAAGTCAAACTGTGTCTGAACCCGTCCACTCTCATGTGCCAGGTAGGAGGTCTCCACACTCAGGTGCTGGGTGTGCTTGGCGTGTTTGGTGATCCAGCTCAGCAGCCAGTGGTAGCTCTTATCCCTGCTGGGGACTTCCAGAGTGATCATATAGTTCCTGCGGAAGAAGATCATTCCCACCTGGGCACCTTTCCTGGCCACGGCCAACGCTGTCCCAACCCCAACCAGTCCAAAGCCAGCCCCAAAGTATGGGTTGTCCTTCAGGCCGTCCAGAAAGTCTGACAGGGGCATGTTGCTGGTATGCGCACCCCCCCAGTTGAATCAGACTATATAGTTGTAAAACCTTGTAGGAGCAAAGACCTACAGACAAAGTGCAAACAACATTTGACCTGTGTGACAGGCCAGACTGTCCGATCTACTGTTAGTATGATATCTGCCAGTAGCTAAAGACTTGCTGCCAAGCAGGGAATCTTAAAATGTAATAACAGTTATTGCTATTTTCTAATGATAGCTACATCCGGACGGGGTAAATAATGAGCTAATATCCACCTGACTTTCCTTCAATGTCTCCAAGTCATGCAGCTGTCTTGGAGGCTGTCGGTTCCAGTGTAGACCGTTTCTTTCTAAACAGTACTGTTCAACCACCTAAGATACTCATGCATGCAATGTATGGATGGCAGCGACCTCTACTACACTTCCTGTGTTTGACAAATAACATTCCGTCTGTTCGCCTGCCCTCAAACATTCGTTCCTCTTCCCTGTTAGTGTTATCTTAGCAGGATTTTGCTCGCACGCAAGGATGACAAATAACTTTGATAAATATTTTGGTGGATAATATAGTTTGCGCATTTTACCGTAGACTGTACGGACCGCAACGGCAAATTTAATTGCTAACAGGAACTAGATAAGACTTGAACAGTTCGCAAGTGCGACACAAAACACAAGAAGCTAACGTTATCGTTAGCTAGTTAACGTTAACAGCGATGTTATTAGCGTATTGATACCAGGTTATATTGTCATTAAAAGTAAGTGACACTATGAATACTAGCTAGCTAAGGTAAATACAGCCTCCTAACTAACTAACTCGCAGTAATTTTACGAGCTGGATGTTGACAAAGTGATAACGGTTGATATTCTGTTCTTCAGAGAGAATGGACCGCGGAAACCCAGGCAGTAGGTTGGAATTCTGTTTGTACATGTAAATAATCACCTAGTAAAGACACCTTAACAGTCATTCCATGCAGTGGAAATTCACAGTAGGCCTAATATTGAAAACACAATATATTGTACTAAGCCTATAAATGGCTGTAGACACTGTTGCCCAGTGCAAAGATGTGTTTTTTTAACGCATGGACAGGGATTTGTGAACCATGAAGGGTTTTCATTGGATTGCATATGAAAACTGTCAACAGTGGTTTGTGGAAACCATCCCTCCCATTCCCAACCACTCAAATGAATCTCCCGCACGAATCCCAATTCAATCCCTGGCAATAAAATGTAATTTTGTACCTGATGGTGATTGTGTTAGGAGTAGCCTATGTATTATTGCAAGCCGATATAATATAGTTACATTGCATTTACAATCCTCACAGAAGTGTTGTGTTTTTACTCTATTATGGTGATAAGTAAATAAAGATTTGGTTAGAATTATATCTCTAACAACCCACCAATAACACCTGTACATCATAGTGTGTACTGTTCATTGTGTTGTGTGCACTCAGAATTATATTAAATTGATACAAAACTTGAGTTAAAAATGTTTTTAATGCGATTTTTAAATCCATCAAATTGTAACTAAGTGCTGTGCTACTTTTTCAGACACAATGGAAACTGTGGAACCTCGTGGATGTGAAAAATGTGGACAGAGCTTCTCAGACAGTGGCTTGTTTACCTTGCACCCCTGTACAGAAAGGCTGACTACTCCATCCAGTCACAAACAGTTGGTGAACTACAAGTGTTCTCAATGCAGTGAGGTTTTTTCCAAGCCAGGTGTCCTAAAACGCCACTTCAAAATCCTCCACAGTGGACATGAGCGTGAAGGCCCATTCCCCTGCACTGAGCAAGGCTGCCAGTTCAGCAGCACAGACCGTCAGGCATATCAAACCCACTTGATGTCCATGCACTGTCTCACTCTCATTCCTTGCACCTTCCAGTCCTGCAGCGTGTCATTCCTCACACAGGGGGAGATGGAGAGACACTTGCGGGGCCACATGCCCTTTGGCTGCCTTCAGTGTCAGTTTGTCACTCAAACTGTAAAAGACCTGAGTGTCCACATCTTGGAGCACAACCATCCTCCACCTTGCGCAGGTAAACAGACACTGCAAGTTGTTGGTGCTATGTTACACAGATGCAGAAAAGAGCACAGGTAGGATATTGTTGGCCATAGCTGCATATAACGCTACAAAGATTAAGCGATTAGTTATAACTATTTTAATAATCAATTAATTGGTTTAAGTCATTTTTTAAAAAGATTTTAAAAAGGTCTCTGATTCCAGTTTCTTAAATACGAATATTTTCTAGCGTCTTCTCCCCTCTGTGACAGTAAACTGAATATCTTTTGAGTTGTGGACAAAACAAGACATGTCAAGACTTCATCTTGTGCTTTGGAAAACATTGATCATCATTTTTTTTATAGACCAAACAACTAATACAAGAAATGACAAAGGAAAATAATGGTTGGTTGCAGCCCTAGCTACTTACTGCTCTGTAGTTTGTACATTAACACATTGGTACATGTATTCATAGGGAATCACACTGCAACCACAACCGAATGCACTAATGGAAGCCACCAGCCTCAGGTGTCCGGCAAGCCAAAAAGAAAACTGAAATCCAGCCCAGCTGATGCATCATCAGTACCTGAAGACGGGAATGAGGAGCAGCCGGAGAGACAAAGGCACAATATTAAAAGAGTGAGAAAGGCAGTGGAAAGAGACAAACCTTCAGCAGTGGATGCTGCACCACTGCCATCCAAAGGTACATACACCAAACCTCTGCATGATATGGTATAGCAGGACAGAAAGTAGATTAACTAATTGCCAATGGAGATTGCATGGCTTGATCTAATGCACCTTTTGGTAATGGACGTGGTTGAGTCAACCAAAGCCACTTTTATTGATTTAGAAGGAAATGACCGCATGCTTCTGGCCATATAGCATCTATAGCATTTATCAATGTATCATTTGACAATGTGAAAACAATGTGCACGGGGTCATCCCCTTGTAGTGATGAAGCTACAGAGAACTATCACCTGAATCTGCAGCTTTCCTCGGCGTTGAAGAGCTTTATAGTGAGTTTCAGCTCGTTGTTTAGCAGATCTACAACTTCACTGTTTGGTTCACTCTTACTGCATTCATAGCATCGTTTTTGGCTGCAGCATGCAGCTATTTTCTGAGAAAAAGCTCTAAAAAACCACTGTACACTACCTGCTCTGTGCCAAACAGCAGACAGACACAGTAAGCAACGAGCTGAACACAGTGGAGCATTTAGCAGCTGAAGATCCAGACCCCAAATTAATTCCAATGTTTCTCCAGAACAGCTGGATGTGTAAATAAGGAAAGGTTTGCCATATCAACTTAAAAGGAGATAATATGTCAATGATGTGTTCATAACTTGTTTCCACGTCCCCACAAGTGGCCCAAAAAATCCATTATTGTTGGTTTAAGGGGGGAAAAAAATCAACTTCATTGATCATTGCATAGATAAGCAACTATGAAAACATTTTGTAAACAATACATTATGAAGATGATGCTCTTAAAAAACTAAAATAGAAGGTAGTAAATACTTTATACACCAACATAAATGGTAAAGTGCATGAGACTAAAATAATCACGAAGTAAGGAGACAATAATGTTGCAGTAGAAAGGTAAATATCAAAATTGCCCTTGAGGGAATGACATGGGGTTGGGGGTAAAGTATCTGGTCTCTGCAGATAGCAGTGTTATCAACTTAAAGGGAAACTGCCCATTTTCAAAATGTATACAAGTTATTCCTATGGCCAAAGACAACAATATTACTTATCATGAAAAGCTCTCTCCCGAATCCCAAAACTAGGGTGCTAAAACTCCAATTTGTGATGTCATCAGGTATAAATGAACTGCTCCATAGACAGTGAATTGGGAAAGATGTTATAGATGACACTGATACAAGTTACATATCAGTTTGAGACTTACTTCTCTGGTTTCTGGCTTTGAAAGAGAGTAGCTCGTTGACAAATATTGATTGAACTTTTCTAGGCCATGGAACTAATATATTCTGTAAAGAAACACCAAAGGAGAAAACAGTGTAACAAAGACAAAAGTATGTTTTATAGTTGTTTAAATATTGCTATTTTGTCACTGGAAAATATGCTTACTTTTATGACAAACATTGTCACTATGCTCTAAAGGAATTCCATATGTTCTTGTCCATCAGAGTACCTTGCAGAGGGATCGGAGCACACCTATCGCACCCACACATGCCCCAAGTGTCGGCGCTGCTTCAAGATGCGCTCCCACCTGCAGGAGCACCTGCATTTACATTTCCCTGACCCGAGCCTCCAGTGTCCCACCTGCAAGCGTTACTTCACCAGCAAGAGCAAGCTGCGCATACACAGACTCCGTGAGGCAGGGGAAAAGGTTCACCACTGCCACCTGTGTGAATATTCCGCCGTGGAGCGGAACGCAATCCGCCGCCACCTTGCTAGCGTGCATGCCGATGAGGCAGAAGATGCTGTAAACGGTCACAGCTATCCCTGCCCCACCTGCGGTCAAAGCTTTCGCCAGAGCAGGTCGCTCAAGGCCCACATGAAGACGCACAACATCCTGTCAGACAGCAAGCCGGCGGCCTGCTTCCACGACGCTTGTTCTTTCCACAGTTCTTCGCGCAAAGAACTTCTCCGACACACCGCCGATGTCCACGGGGTCAGGGTTGTAGAGTGTCGTCATCACGCCTGCGCTGCCATCTTCCAGAGTGAGACGGACATGGAGGCCCATTATCCGTCACACCTGGCCTACCACTGCTCACAGTGTGATTTCTCCTGCTCCAATAAGAGCGTCTTCCTCCAGCACCAGCGGCACGGTCACCCGGGGGAACGACAAGCTCCGCTGTGACTTCTGCTCCTTCGTCACATTTAACCCCGTGGAGTTCGAGCAGCACATTGGACATTTGCACGCCAACGAGAAGATCCATCGCTGCGCTCAGTGCAGCTACGTGACCTCGCATAAACGGGGCTTGAAACGACACATGCTGATCCACAGTGGTGAGGAGGGAATTGTTTTTGTGATTAACAATTTTTTATATTTCATTTTTTTTAACAAAATACAGAACAAACGCAACATGAACAACCACCCCCCCCCTTCCGTCATTACCAACCACCCCAGACACAATAACAACAATATTCAAGACCGTTCAACAAAATAGACAATAAACCAAATAAACATATGTATGCATGACATTCTTTACAATTTCCTACATATGTGTATAAACTTATAAATATATTAAATAATGTAAATAAATAAATAATCTGTGAGAACACCTTTCTCCTCCCTGTAACTTGTGAAAACCATATTTTTGTATTGCTTTTTGAACTGGGTCATACTGGAGCTCAGTCCGTTCCACAGTTTCACTCAACATATATAAATACAAAAAGCCCCCCCTCCCCTCCAGAAATGATATCCCCCATCTTTATTTTTAATATTGTCAAGGAGTAGGTCGTTCATTGCTTTATACATTAAATGTGTCCTTTAAAAAAATGACCAGATAAGTGATTTTCAATATTTTTTATATTCTAACGGTTTTATCATTGGACACCTTACAGTTTTCGTGTTATTTGGGTAGCTCCTGTAAAGAGCTCCTACTTTTTGCACGACATCCCCTGATTTATTCTTTTCCCCCCCGTAATAGGTGAGAAGCCCCATAAGTGTAGCCTGTGTGACTTCAAGTGCCGAGATGAGTCCTACCTCTCCAAACATATGCTCACGCACTCCGACGACAAGAACTTTATGTGCGCTGAATGTGGATACGTCACTAAATGGAAACACTATCTGAACGTCCATATGAGGAAACACGCTGGAGACCTCAGGTACAGACTTTAGTCATTTCTCATACAACCATTGGTTATGTTTTCATCTTTGTACTGCACACGGTACAAAGTATCATCTTTTACTATACTTTTTACTTTACTTATACTATACTATACATTCACACACAGGGTAGCTAGTCTGGATATCTTATGTTCCTTTGGAGCGTATCGACGAGACGCACAAACAGTTAGTTAAACCCACAAGCAGTAGGGGCAGCGGTATATATCCTGAACAAATAACTTAAACAATGGCAGACAGATTTGAAGACAGGCAAATCCACTGTACGATGGAGCCGCGGCCACTTTTCTTCTATAATATTGGAAGTTTCTAAGGAAGTTATGCCAGTTCAGCATCATTTGACCCTGATTTTTATCTTCCAGGTACACAAGTACAAGTATGTGAACAGTGCCAATTATTAAAGTTAAATTAAATAAACATTAAAACAGGGACATATATGAATTACCATAATCAAGTTAAATAATATAGGCCTATACTCACTCAGACTAAAAGTAATTCCGCACTTTAAGGCTATATTTAACTTTAAATTAACAGAGAACAATGTATGCAGATTGCAGATGTTTGCCTTTCATTTCTTTCAAAAGCAGATTTTTCCAGTCACAATGAGCTGGCAATTATTTCTAATGGGTTAGGGCTCAGGGTTTTGGATGGGTTTAAAAAGGTAATATGAAAATGAAGTTAATGTAATTGTTCTCTCATTTCTTTATGTGCTGAAAAAAAAGAAATTGAACAGATCTTTCCCCATACTTGCCCCTTCCTTAACACACAACTTACAACTGATACATACTTTTTGGTCTCTTTTTTTATTGCAAGACAACACATTAACACAGTACCCAAACTGAACAAAACAAAAGCAGTGACTACATACCTATCTGCAAACTATCCAACCTTTTTGCTTTTAATGTAGTTATGTCCTTTAAGTATCATAGAAGTATCTGGAAGTATCATGTGGTAATATTGAATATTCAAATTTAAAGCAAGATTGTATGAAAGACATTTTTTATTGAAGTGTGCAGAAGTTCAGTCTCTGCTCTGTGTATGACATGGTTAGTCAGTGTTGTAAAGACATTATTGTCGTTATGCCTGAACTTCCTGTCTCCTGTCCTAGGTATGAGTGTGACCAGTGCCCCTACCGCTGTCACCGCATGGACCAGCTGAATAGCCACAAGTTGCGACATCAGGCCAAATCACTCATGTGTGAGATCTGTGCGTATGCCTGCAAACGCAAATACGAACTCCGCAATCACATGATGGCCAAACACTCGGGAGAGGAGAAGCCGCCGTCGGTCTATAAGTGCAAATACTGCACATACACTACCTGCTATAGACAAGCCCTTCAAAACCACGAGAACTGCAAACACACCAAGCTGAAAGAGTTCCGCTGTGCCCTCTGCTTCTATTCCTCTTTCAGTAGCATCAGCCTCTTTCTGCACAAGAGGAAAGCTCACGGCTACGTACCTGGTGATAAAGCATGGCTAGAGAACTACGCTGCCAAGGAGAAGGAAAGAAACTCAACCCATTTCTTGCAGGAGTTTAACAATAAGCCCTCAACAGCTCATGAGCAGTCTGAACAATCTCCCTGTGAAGGACCTTCGCAAAGAGAACAGTCTCATCTGCCTGAAAGTGCCGGCAAAGGATCTGTAGATGGTTCACAAACTGTGGCTACTGTGGATGTTTTTGATGTTGCTTCTCAACAGGTTGTTAATGAAGGAGTTTCAGACAGTCCTCCATCTGCGAACAGTCCCGAGGAGTACTGTACTCTTGTTTTAACGGCACTATCGACCGCTGACTATCAGACCTCCTCGTTGCATAATCAGGAGGAGATTTGTGCAAATGATACTCCAAGCTCATCCAATTTAAATTGTGTTGCGTCAGACATATCACAAGAGAAGGCAGACTTCTCTACATCACCATCAGAGGACGGCAATGCAACTGTGACAGAGGCAGAATGTGAACAAAGTGACGTAGATGATAACTGTGAGCCTCTGAATAATATAAGTACACCAGTAGAACATAGGGAGTGTCAGACTCAGACGCCTGCGGTGGAGAATGCTGGTGCAACAATCAGTTCCACTTTTCCATCTGAGCAAAATCAGCTATTAAAATCTGAGATCCGTCTGAAAGCTATGAAGAAGCACGACAAGGACCAAGCAGAAGCCATGGTGTTGGAGGGACGGGTCAAGTTGCTTGTGGTGCCAACTAAAGACATTTATCGCTGCAACAAGTGCTCCTATGTAACCAGCAAGGAGACCACTCTGAAGTCCCACTGCCAGGCTTTGTGCTGTGGCAGGACAAAGGGACACAAGTGCCAGGCCTGTGGCGCGCAGTTCAAACAGAGGCGAGGCCTTGATAGCCACCTTTCAAAGAAGTGTCCAGCACTTCCACGAAAAACAAGGACTTTTGTAGGCATTTCAAATACAGCAGATGACTCTACTATAGGTCGGGAAGGATCTAGACAACTGGATGAGGGAACAAATTCCAACCAGGCAGAGCTTATTTCTTCACAAAATACGATTTCCACAGATTCAAACAATCAGGAATTCAATCAGCAAGAAGAGGGAATATGTACATCTCATTTAACAAACTTTGTCCATAATGCTTTTACATCCAAAGAGTCAGAACAGCAGCCAAGCAAAATTCAGCCAAAAAAGCTTTTGAAAGTTAAACTTGCAAAAAAGCAATTGTTTCCTAGTAACAAACAAAGAAATGTAGCACTGCAGAAGTCCCTTTATACTAAAGAAGATGGGAAGTTCAAATGCAAGCTGTGCAATTATTCATCAGTCAGACTTGCGGCCGTTGAACGGCACCTCTCAACCTGCAGAAGAATCTCAAGGAAAAGAGAGAATCCGACCACTCCAGAAGTGGAGGATGAGAGTGGTAGCGAGTCGCTCAAAAGAAAAGAGGACTTGGTGGAAAAGTACAACAACAGAACTGGGAAAGTACCAGAGAAACATCAGCTCTTTTCTTGTCCAAGCTGTGTGTTTCAGTGTAATCAGAAAAGGGTGTTAGACAGTCATGAAAAGAGAGGCTGCATGAAGCCAGATGAAGTCCAATGCACCATGTGTTCATTCATAGCCAAATCCAAAATGTCTCTGACCCGTCACACCCTGTGTGCCCATACCAAACAAAAGGTTGCCGTTGCTAAACGTTTGCATTGCCAGCATTGCGCTTTCACCTGTAAACAAGAGCGATGCATGGAGCAACACGTTGCACTCAAACACAAAGGTGCCCAACCTCACCAATGTCGATATTGTCCTTTCAGCACCACAA
This sequence comes from Etheostoma perlongum, assembly GCA_026937815.1. Lineage (NCBI taxonomy): Eukaryota > Metazoa > Chordata > Actinopteri > Perciformes > Percidae > Etheostoma > Etheostoma perlongum. The sequence goes on from CM049381.1 coordinate 3,150,832, forward strand.
GGCGCTATCGCTTGGAAGAGCACGAGTCTCTCCACACAGGAATCGGTCGCCACAGCTGCGATATGTGCGACAAGACCTTTGGTGCAGCAACCAAATTGCGTCAGCACAAGATGCGCATCCACGACAAACGGCCCCCACACTTCTGCTCACTCTGCGACTTCAGTGGCTACACGCTCGACGATGTAAGGCGGCACAATCTCCGATGCCACACGGGGGAGTTGCACCACGCTTGTACACATTGCGATGCTCAGTTTAGCTCTGAAGTTGCACTGAGAAACCACTGTAAACGTGTGCACCAGCTCCAGGTCTGTTTCTCATGTAAGCAGTGTGACTACACATGTGTTAGCGAGGTCACTCTCAAGACCCACCAAGAAATCAAGCACCCTCAGGCACAGTGCAACACCTGCCAGGAGTCTTTTAAGACAAAGGAGAGCCTCGAGATTCATCAGAGAACCCACTCGGCACATCCGTGTCAGCTGTGCCCCTTTGCTTTTAAAACACGGCAGTCATTAGCGCAACACCTTCTGAACAAACACGAGGATGGACCTCCCGAGGAGAAGCCTCTCAAGTGCAGCTCTTGTCAGTTTGCGTGTCGCCATCAGCTGGTGTTAGAGCAGCACCTGCGATCACACGGAGGCAAGCGTCTGTACAAATGCACAGACTGCGAGTTCTCGACCCGGAACAAGCAGAAGATCACGTGGCACATCCGCATACATACTGGAGAGAAACCTTACAGCTGTGAGCAGTGCAGCTACACATGCACTGATCCGTCTAGGTTGAAGGTAAGGTGTTTGTAGGATAGAACTATAATCAAGGGAAAATTATCAAAAATGTTTATTTATGTTGGTGTAAAAAGAAAAAAACAGAATATCTATACCACTATCCTATCTGTCCGTCACATTATGCAGCCACAACCAGGAGATAGTTAGCTTAGCTTAGCATAAAGAATCTAAATGAGTAAACCGCTAACCTGGCTCTGTCCAATGGTAAAAATATATCCACCTACAAACACATCTAAAGCTCGTTAATTAACACGTTGTCTTGTTTGTTTAATCTGTACAAAACTGAAGTGGGTTGATGTGCCCGGCCAAGAAATTGTCTGGCACGACGTGGTTCAAAGTGATTAAATGTTATTTTGTTATTGACAATTGTTCCGAACCTCAGACCTTGAATAAAAATCTGATAAAGACCATTGAGTAATAGGTTTGAGAACCCCTGTTACTTATAACTCCTATACTCTAATGTGACATTAACTTTATTCCCTAAAACGAGAACATATTGATAATAATACCTTCATTTTTTCTATGTTTTTTAATAAATTGTATCAAAGCTTCACACGAGGGTTCACCAAGAAGAGAAGAAGTACCTTTGTCCAGAGTGCGGCTACAAATGCAAGTGGGCAACTCAGCTGAAGTACCACATGACCAAGCACACAGGTATCAGCAAGACATAAAGCTCGACCAGTATAATACTTGGTCACTTTTAAAAGATTTGGGAACTACTTGCCTCATTTCCTTGGTCAGTTGTTAATCAATGTGAGGCAGGAGTTTTCTGTAAATATTTACCAATGCATAGCCAAACTTCACACATCTTTTTGTGCAAATTTTTGTAGTAGGTTTTTGAGCTCTTATCTGAATTTTGTAATGTAAGTATAGTTTACAGGTTTAGTGTTGAGTCATTTATCCTGCTGGGAGACATAACATGTATTTGTCCCCTTCAGGGGACAAGCCATATGCCTGCGATGAGTGTGACTACCGCACTAACAGAGCCGACGCTCTCCGTTCCCACTGGGACACGCAGCACTGCGACCTGCGCCCTTACGTCTGTGAGAAATGCGGCAAAGCATTCAAGACTACTTTTATACTGAAGACCCACCAGCGGCAGCATAGTGACGACCGGCCATATACGTGCGGCTTGTGCCACAAGGCCTTCCGGTGGCCCGCAGGTCTCAGACATCACTACCTCTCGCACACCAAGCAGCAACCATTCTGCTGCCGCCACTGCTCCTACAAGGCCAAACAGAAGTTCCAGGTGGTCAAGCATTTGCGGAGGCACCATCCAGAGATGGCAGTGGAGCAGGGGGTGGAGAGGGACTCTGGAGCCGTTAGCCTCACCCTGAAGGAGGCCCTGCTGGGGACACTGGATGAGACAGGAACGGCAGACGAGGTACAGGAAGCAGCTGAGGAGGTTGAGCAAAGAGAGGAAGGCAACAAGACACAACATTGAAGAGAGGGCGCAATAAATGCCGGGGTCGATTCAGATTATAGATTGCTATCATTACCAAAAGGAACAGTGGAGACTCTCCTCCCCCGATAATACAACCACATAGGTTGTTTGTATAAGCAGCAATTGCAACCTATGTTTACATTTGTAGTGACAGTGCCCTATGGCGGCCGTAGTAGCTAAGCCAGGAGCAAAGCAGGAAGTCAAAGCCAAATCTGCGTGAGGGATGGTGGATGGGTCAAACAAATATAAGACTTTCACCCACGAGATCGGGGGCTGTGTTTAAAAGTAAACTGCATGTTTTTTATAACTTTATGACACAAATGGTGCTATGTCACATTCCGCGTCACATGCATAACCGGAAGTAAAGTAGCATTTGATTTTAACCTAAATCACAAACGTTTTCACATGGGCTAAACCTAACCAAACGTTCACTTTCCCACAAAAGTTATGTTCGTAGCAAGCTGTTTATTTAAACTGAAACAGGGGTGCGCCGAACACCCTGCTGTGTTTGTGTTTTTATTACGAGTTAGCATCCGTGTAACATCCTACACGTTGCTACTGATTGGGTATCACCTGTGACACAGCCACTAAACAAGAGAAAACATACCTTGCACCCTTGTATGGCTGTGGCTAGAAGGCGTTATTATGGAACCCAGGTAACTTCTAGGCAAGGCCCGCTCCACGAAGCAGCTCGATTGGTTGGGGTTAGGATAGCTGATTGGTCCAGTGATAGGACCTAAACAAATTGGGTTATGTGTCCTCACGTAAGCATAGATGCCTGGCCAATAGTAGTGTGTAAATACTATTGTAAGATTATTTTTGGGGGCTTTTCCCTTTAGTGACAATGGATAGATATGAAAGGGGGAGAGAGATGGGGGATGACATGCAACTGGGTGATCTAGAGTTGTGTGGGTTCCATAATAACGCGCCTAGAAGGGATATACAGCTTTTAGCCAAAAAAAGGTGGCGACGACAAGAGACTCAGTCCTTAATGCAGTGGCCGGGGGTTTGATTCCAACCTGTGGCCCTTTGCTACATGTCATTCCTCCTCTCTGTCTCATTTCCTGTTTTGAACTGACCAGTCAAATACAGGCTTAAAAATACACTCCCAGGGAGCTAAGCTTGGCCACGATTGGAACAGCTAGCCAATGAGAGCCTGGCTATCAGCATGCTTTACCCAGCTCATGAATATTAATGAGCTCAGACAGCATGACGTCAGACTGACCAGCTGTTGTGATTGGTCTGATTTTTCCTCTTATTTCTTTCCAGTGTCTAGAGCTGACAGAGGAGGTAGCAGTTCATCTTCACATTAACCACATAACACACACACACACACACACAGACATATTTCACACCTCACATATTTCAAAAAAACGGTTTTGTGTGGTAGGGCACCTTTAAGTGTGAGAATGTGGATTGAAAGGAAGGTGTGCTCTGTGAAAAAGAAACCATGGTTTGTTTTATTTCAAGTCCTTTAATATTTGCTTGCGATAAAGAACTATAGTATGTAAAGTGAATAAACAAACTTGAACAATAAATGAGTCACAGATGTTGAATATTGAACCATTCAGAAAATGTATTGCATGTATTTACAGACCTATATATATATACAAACATTTACATTATACACAACAGAACCTTGTGCAATTTGTACATTAGTAAACCGTGTTGGGCAAGTTACTTTAAAAAAAAGTAATTAGTTACAGTTACTTCTTCCAAAAAGTAACTAAACTAGATACTCAGTTACAAATTATAAAAGTAACTAGTTACTTCAGAAAGTAACTAATGCGTTACTTTCAAGTAAATTGTTAAATGCTCAAATGTGACCCCCCCCTCACCCCACTTTAACGGAACTTAAAATACACGTTCAATTATTTAGGATAAATCTGAATATTAAAATGAAATGGACACTTAAAACAATACATTACTAACATAAACTGTACACACATCTAAACTCTTAATGTTGCTGTGGGACAAAGTGACACTAGCCTCCAATCAAAGTCCCCCCCCCCTTGATTTCATGTCTCCATACCTGTCTCTCGTTGACTGACTCCTTGTGTTGTTTGTTGTGCTTCTGAACACCCGCCCGACTCTACCTCTGATTGGCTTACCATGACATTTTTCTTAACCTCCGCCAATCGTCAGCATTTAGGCGCTTGTCTCGTGCACGTCCACTAACTAAGGAAGAAAAGAAGTCTCTTCTCTTGACTCAGAGATCAAGTTGTTCTGATGAAGAAAAAACAGCTTCAATTATAGTAACTTGCCGCATTTTAACGGCAGTAACGGTAACACCGTTATTAAGATGGGAAGAGTAACCAATTAGATTACTCGTTACTGAAAAAACGCCGTTATTCCCATCACTGTTAATGAATACAAATAAGATTATCCCAACATGGTTCAAAGTTCTGAGTCCTATGATAGTAGGCAATGCTTTTTCCTATTACACTTTTGGTTATTTTAGGTACTGTTGCTTCTGCATATGCAGTAGGCTACACTTAAAGGCAAACGGTATATTTAGACATTCTAGACATACAGCAATCCTTCTCAGATAATGACAGTTTAGTTTGCGGGCAATATTTACATACAAAGTTGACTTGATAATTGAACACAGACATAAGAACATAGACATATTTCTTTAAAAAATGCTTATAGTACTACATGATATATATTTATCTATCTATCTATATATCTATATATGTTGACCTTGTTTCTTAGTAGTTGTTGTGGTGAAGAAGATGCATCAACCCTATTTTAAAATGAGTCATTTTAATCTGATCCAATCTGTTTGACGAGAGTACTCTACAGAAATCATCCAATACCTTGTTTTGAATAAACGATGCTGAGAAACAAAGTCAGATTTCCAACATGTTTCCCAGAAGGATTGTGGGAAAGGTGCACTGTGCCTTCTTTGGTGTGTGTAGTGTACTTTTCTGTATGTTGTCATCTGGACCAATGTGGATTTTTATTAATATTATTATTATTGATATTAAGTTAGCGGAGAAAATGTTTTGTCTTTAGCCATGCAAATGCCCAACATCTGATAAAAGTATTTGTGCATCCTGTACGCATCCTTTGTCAGCCCAAAAAGGACCGCCTCTGGCTTCATGTCCTCAGATTTGACTTCTTCATGTGAGCTCTGAGATGCTGATGTTGACAAAGAGGGAGGCGGGAGGGATAGCTATTCCATCTTTGGAGAGCAGATGTATGTGACGATATCCTGAGAAGGGGAAAGGCGTTGAGAAGAATTTGGTAAAGAAAAATCTTTCTAACAGAGTGGTATCGAGTTCTTCTGCATCTGGTATGTGAGGCAACATATGATTGAATGTACATATTTAATAAATACCACAGTGCGTTGTAGTTCTGGGGGTTTCAGTGCCGTGCTTTGGCTCCACATATCTTTGCTCACCTGCTTGGATGCACGTAAACGGAAGAGTGAACTGTCCAATGAAGTCGTTCCTGGACGCCCTATCATGGTCCTCCACCTCAAAGCGAACCAGGGCCAACTCAGGGGTGTGGATGACAAAATTTAAAGTTTCATCCCACACTGGGTTAAAACCTGCCGGTAGAGAGCAGTAGAGCAGCGAGTACAACCAACTGGAAAGGGACTCTTATTTGCACAAATATTTTTCAATTCATCTTGTAGCCCGTCGGCTATTTTTCAACTCCTTTAGCCGGATGTTTTGAGACCAGTGCAACAGGAAACAGCTAGACAATTGTATGGGTTAAAATACAGACAGAAAACAACAAGACGCCATAAAGACAGCAACAAAATAAGCTTCCTCAAGAAGCCATGCAGAGCACCGGGAAGACATTAATACGTTAATACATTAACAGCATACACATTCAGTAAGTGTAGCCACGCAAGCAACAAAACACAGCCAATCAACACAGAATTATAGAAAAAAACATGCACACATGCAGGGGAGCAATAAGCAACAACAAGTACAAGTTTTTCTTTCACGTCCTGGCCCTTCTATCATCTATATAAATGAAATACACATATGTGTACAGAGAAAACTCACCGTTGTTGTTAATGTAAGGGGTCTCTTTCATGTCCTGGTCCCCTGGCACTCCAAAGATCTGCACTCTGACCAGGGGGTCTACAATAGAGCCCTCTTTCTGATTCACCTTTGGTAGCTTCTGCCCACTTATCACCTGATGAACACACACACACATATTTGACTATTATATACAGAGACCACTATACTGTACTTGCACAAAAGCAATTTGTGTCTTTTTTCTTTGTTATGCAGTGGTTTTCATACACTGACAAACTACTGTCGTGCAGTTTTGAACCTGTATGGATAAGCGGAGGGGTTTGTAGCCTTGCCGGTCCTCGGGTTTGTCTGGACTGAACTGAGTGTTGTCGTCTCTCATGAAGTCAGGCTTGAGGACGTAGCCGCAGCAGCCGTTCTGCCTGAACAGCCCATCATTCAGGTCCATTTCCAGACCAGCTGTCTGGAAGTTCAGAGCCACTTTGGGAAAGAGGGAGAAGGGAAATAATATCATTTACTGAGATGTTTATTGGCAGGCTGTATCACATGATTTCCTAGACTCACAGTATTCTATCTAGCTATCAAAGATCATGTGACAAGTCCAGCCTCTCATCCAGAACAGACGGCGTCGGCTTGGCCCTGATGACAGGAAACATCTGTCCTGTTAATCTGCTCCAGCTGCCCTGTGCCTGGCCCTTACGGAAGAGGACGGTCCACATGTTCTAATTGTGAGTGATATAAGCTACATACCATATTGCATGTTCCTACATACCATATTGCATGTTCCTGGTTCAATTTTGGCTGGGGACCATGTTTGCTACCACAATGTACTGTCAATTATAATTGTTTTTTATATTTATGCATTTCCCTGGAGTGTGTGGCCTTTCTTTGGGTTAAGAAGATTCTGTGGCAAGTTGGGCTTTTGAAACCATCAAGCAAATCACAACAAGCCTTTATTTTTTTAATTGGAAATATACAAGGTTTTCATCCAGCAGCGAATATCTTATCAGTCCTTCCAGAAAAATGCGAGGATGAATTTAATTGTGAACGTTTTCTTAATAAATGCGATGGAATATGCGGGATATTTATGCAATTTTATGCAAGGAAATTGCAAGAACTTGCAAAAACTGTGATTTGATGAAAAAGTGTCGCGTAATTACATTACTTCATGACGTCACTTCATGACGTTCCCATGGCAAGAGGGGAAAATGGCTGTTCTTGTGTGAAGTAAACACAACACTTTTACTAAGATATACAGTATGTGATACATGTATGTGATGTGTATATTTGCACGAAAATCGTCTTTTCTTTTTTATGCAGCGAAAGTGCGGCGTATTATAAGTAAATATGTGGTCTTTGACTGATTTTTCTGGAGGGACTGTCTTATGTTAAAGTTGTATGCTATGTTAAGTGCTATTCATATTTGGCAGATTATACTGCAACCAAATGCAAATTGATAGCACTGACGCTGACTATATCATACTCTGAATCCTAAGTATCAAAAGCACAATTACATCTTTCTGATCCTGAAAGAACTTCAAGACATGTGGCTGAAATAATACATGAAATTGCTTGTTTGTGGCCATCAGAACACTCATTAAGATTGGAAACGGGATATCGGTGATTTCGGAGGTAAGTAGTTTGTAAATAAGTAAGTTTGGAATAACCAGCAGAGGGCGAGATCACCCTTCCCCTCACCTATCTGGCAGCCCACGTTCCACATCTCCTGGGGGTTGTAGTTACAGGAATTGGCCCTGAAGCCACCGGGGTAGATCCTGCTCAGCTGCTGGGTGTTGTACCGCACAAACTCTGTTCCTGAGGAGGGGTTTAAAGATTATAAAGCCACTCAATTTCTATAGCATAAATAGAGAAATGTGTTCCTCTATCTATTCTCAGGTACAGTTATAAATAATATAATGATTTAACAAGAAAGAGCACCAAAATCACTATTGTAAAACCCACCAGACTTCTTTAACAAGTCCAGATCTAGATCTGCACATGGCTCGGGTGCATTAAGGGTTTATTTCAACCAAATGAATGACTGTTGGAACTGTAGAAAGACAAGCCAATGCAACTTTTGATCAACTTTCTGTCGATTTTGAATGAAGTGTGTTTTATGATGATAAAAATGATTATGTTTTTATCCAAATGGTGTCTGGTGGGAATAAAGCCACTCTATTTCTACATAACCGGGGGCTCCAACCTTTCTTTATCTAAGGGCTACTTTAAAAAAACAAAAACAAAACAAAGACCCTACTTGCATCATATCGCTCATATTTAATTAAATAACACACATAAGCTGAGTGAAACTACTGTTTGTACACGTATGAAATTGCAATAACCAAAGCTTATAAAAAAGCTTCACTTCAAGGTGCATGAATATTTTACATTTCTTTTAGCCTCTGTTCCTGAGGAGGGGTTTAAAGATTATAAAGCCACTCAATTTCTATAGCATAAATAGAGAAATGTGTTCCTCTATCTATTCTCAGGTACAGTTATAAAGAATATAATGATTTCACTGAAAATATTCCCATCAGGGTTAAAGAAAACATGATCACTTCTATGGCCCACAAAATGAGCTACCACACTATTAATATCGTGGTCATTTTGTGTCTCAGTTTGTCAACCTATTGGCGAGCTACTGGAAAGCTACATGTTGGAGACCCATGTTACAGCATGAACACAGAGATGCTACATGTTCCTCTATCTATGACTCACAAACAGTTAGGAATAATATGAACATGTCAAAAGAAAGATACTGTACACCTCATAACACACGGATAACATGTTGGATAACATGAAACATATATTATGTTAGCTGAGGGATATGAACTGCACTTTAGATTTTAAAGTTGTCCACTGTTGTTCATGTACCTTCGTCCTTAGCACGTGTCTGGGCCTTGTTCTCAGAGAACGAGGAAATCTCATAGCATTTGCCGTGGGAACGAGCATGCTCAAAGTCACGGAAGTGCACACTCTTGCAGTAAACCACCAAGTCCGACAGCTCTCTGGACAGTTTGGATTTCTGCAAAATGGGAGAATGAAATGGAAAATGAATCAACAAAGAAATCATATTCCCATCACTTTAAAGGTCCCATGACATGGTACTCTTTGGAGGCTTTTATATAGACCTTAGTGGTCCCTAATACTGTATCTGAAGTCTCTTTTATATAGACCTTAGTGGTCCCTAATACTGTATCTGAAGTCTCTTTTATATAGACCTTAGTGGTCCCTAATACTGTATCTGAAGTCTCTTTATATAGACCTTAGTGGTCCCTAATACTGTATCTGAAGTCTCTTTTATATAGACCTTAGTGGTCCCTAATACTGTATCTGAAGTCTCTTTTATATAGACCTTAGTGGTCCCTAATACTGTATCTGAAGTCTCTTTATATAGACCTTAGTGGTCCCTAATACTGTATCTGAAGTCTCTTTTATATAGACCTTAGTGGTCCCTAATACTGTATCTGAAGTCTCTTTTATATAGACCTTAGTGGTCCCTAATACTGTATCTGAGGTCTCTTTTATATAGATCTTAGTGGTCCCTAATACTGTATCTGAAGTCTCTTTATATAGACCTTAGTGGTCCCTAATACTGTATCTGAAGTCTCTTTTATATAGACCTTAGTGGTCCCTAATACTGTATCAAGTCTCTTTTATATAGACCTTAGTGGTCCCTAATACTGTATCTGAGGTCTCTTTTATATAGATCTTAGTGGTCCCCTAATACTGTATCTGAAGTCTCTTTATATAGACCTTAGTGGTCCCCTAATACTGTATCTGAAGTCTCTTTATATAGACCTTAGTGGTCCCCTAATACTGTATCTGAAGTCTCTTTATATAGACCTTAGTGGTCCCTAATACTGGATCTGAAAGGCAGAGCAGGATACCCAGGGCTTGGTTTACGCCAATCCACGTCAGGCCTGGCATCTCCTCCACATTATGCATTCTGCCCTCAGGATACATCCTGTGCTCTTTGCAAGGTCACTCAGCTTGTTTGGTGCAAATGATTGCATCATTGTAAGGTAAGAGCTACTTAATGAATGCTTGGGAATTTACATGTAACCGCCAGAACATTATCCTGATGTAACCACACCGTGACCTCTACAGCAGTTATAAATGTAAATAATGCTTTTAATCAAATTTAAAACAGGATAAAATTATGTTACCTAACTATCTCATTCATAACTTTCTCATGAGTCTTGACCTTATTTGGCACTTCTTTATAAACCCATGCAAAGCAATTGATACAGTATCAAGTGGTTTTCAATATCTTCTAATATTTGCATGGCAATTTGCCACTATTTGGAACAAGCAGCTCATTTTCATTCCACTAAATCGAAAGCATTCAAGTGTTGTCTTTACTTTTTTCACTCAAAATCAGCAATGATTACACTATTATGTGGATATTAGTATTCTGCAGATACTGTATATATGGGGGTGGCAGTACCTCAGTCTGCTGGAAGTTGGGTTGAGAAGCAGAGGGTCATGGACTCGATGTAATGTGTGATCAAACAACAGAGGGCAACAATTCTAATAAAAGTATCAAATATGCATACTGTATCATTTGTATATACAGTATTTTTATACAAATATTGAGCTAATTACTGAGTATTTATTAGTTATGTTAACATGCTTGTTGCCTTTCAAGGAAAATGTCTAATTTCTGTTAGCCTCAGCTGTTTTATTTAAATGTGGGACATATTACTAGGTAACGATTACTTTATTGATGCATTTTTACATTTTAATAGTTATTGTTTAGTTGTGGACAAAAAACAGGTATCTTTTTTCTTACTTCCAACTTTTTTCACACTGTTACTTTGATTGTTCATGTGGATAAGTAATTTATTGTTTTTATTATTATTATTATTATTTAATAACAGGCCTTTAAATTACAGCAAGTGTTTGAGGGAGAAAAAAATAACTTCAAAGATGAATTTAGCTTTAATGCAGCTAATAAATCTGGCTAAAAGGGTTAGAATCCCCTCTCTCCCTCCTCACCTCTAATTAAATAGTTAAAGCCACAAATGCTTCCAGTTCACATCCCGCTTCTCAGCAGCTGCACTGAGCACTTCACTTTTATAATTTAGATATTTTCTGATCAGCGAGGCGACAGACTCTGGTTGTGGTTTTCTTTCTCCCATATACGTCTTCTGTTAAATACGTTGCTTGTTTCTTTTCACTATCTCCTTTCTTCTACTCCAGTCTCGCATCGCTGTCTCTTATGTCCCAACCCAGCTTCCTGTCTCTCTCTACAATCAAGCTCCATACACTTCTGTCTTGTTTACAACCACTTTTATAGCATCCCCTGTCTTCTCTACTTCTACTATTCTATTTCAAAGCATGGTCAAATCATGCAACAAGAAATGTTATTTTTATGTCACCTTTATAAGTTCTTATTTACAATGGCGGCCTGACAAATGGCATAGTCACTTAGGGAAAAGGAACGAGGGCTAGATAATAACAACAAAATAAAAATAAAGTCACTTTCTTGAATCCAACATTAAGAGATCTCAGATCTCAAAGTATCAGGTTGATGTACCTTCCGAGCAGGTGGGTTCCCTGTAGACGGGCTCTCTGCATCTTCAGCTTCTTCGTCGCTAACTTCATCTGACTGGGTTCCATCGAGACGGTCTTCTGGGTTGTTAAGCTTCTTAGCTTTCAGCAAAATCTTGCCTTTCAGTTCCTGTAATGAACACCAACACAGGCACAGATTGGTGAGAGCTGTTTGTCTGCATGCTTTATGTGATAATCGACTCCACTTTATTTGCAGTATTTTTCTGTTCTTTTGAAAGTAGAAATTAGTAGATTTAAGAACTTAATTTAACCCACTTAGATAAAGAAACCCATTCATGTTAGTTGAACGCACTGAGCACCCAGATTGTTCATGAAAGTGGTCCAACTTTCTGCACTTTGCTGTCTCCCAACTATAATGCAGCAATGCAGCTATTTTTAGAGCATTTTTGGCCTTTATTTTAACAGGACAGCTGAAGACATGAAAGGAGAGAGAGAGGGGGGGAATGACATGCAGCAAAGGGTTGCAGTTGGAGTCGAACCCGGGCTCGCTGCGTCGAGGAATAAACCTCTATATATGGGCGTCCACTCTACCAACTGAGCTATCTGGACACCCCAATGCACCAATTTAAAGATATAATTTTTTAGGGCATTTTTGGCCTTTATTTTTGACAGGACAGGGGAGAGAGGGGCGCCCAGATAGTTCAGTTGGTAGAGCGGGCGCCCATATATAGAGGTTTACTCCTCAAAGCAGTGGTCCGGGTTTGAATCCGACTGCGGCCCTTTGCTGCAGGTCGTATCCCCTTCTCTCTCCATTCCATGTCTTCAGCTGTCATCAAAAATGAAGAGGTGGGGAATGACATGCAGCAAAGGGCTGGAGTTTGGAGTCGAACTTTGGCCCGCTGCACTGAGGAGTAAACCTCTATATATGGGCGCCAGCTCCACCAATCTGGGCGCACCAATTTAATTGCCAAAATCCTCAATGGAAATCTACACAGGATTGATCTACCATTACTTCAAGTTAGCATTGATTGCCGTAAGTGCTCTAATGGAAAAGAGATTGTAATTTATACTATGGTTATGCTTTCAGTGGTAGATGCATAACAGGCCATACACAAACCATTCATCTTTAAAATGTCTATATTGTAAATGATACCTAAGTTTTATACAGACATTTACCTGCTGCCCCATCCACAGCAGCACAATGCTTAGCTTCTGTGTCCGTACTCCTGCCTGCTTCTCCAACCTCCATCTACTGTAGCTGGGTTTACATGATGTAATTTTCAGGAAACACCATATTTTGTTGTACTGCACATTGCTGCAGATCCTGTTTGTTGAGCTCTCTGTTTTAGCTAAAGAGTAAGACATCTCACTTCTGTTCCATCTTTGTTGGGAGACGCACATGTGCAGATCTGGGTAAAGACTACTAGCCAGTCAGAAGCAGAGTATGAGGGTGTGCCATGCTGGCAGCTAGACAAGCATTACAATGTGTGTTTACAGAGTGATGCACGTTAGTCTCTGAAGTAAAAGCCGGACTACGATAAAGCTGTTTGGAGCAGTCTGTTAACAGAGTTTTCTGTTGGAGTCCCATGCATGCACAAGAAGCTATCACAATAAAGGAAAGGGGAAAAGCCCAAAAGCATAATATGAGCACTTTAAGAGGTCGTTATTTCAACTTGGATCCTATTTCCCCCATGTCTAAGTGTAGACTGAGTTCATGTAATGGCATATGTATGACACGCCAATTCCTATGCCATTGTTGGCGCGTTATCAAGATGCATACTCTCTTTTTAGCTTGTATATCAACGCTTTGCCACTTATTTATAAACCCATTGGCCTACATTGACTTACATTACCTTGCGATTGCATGTGAATTTACACCTTAGCAAGTAGTATGAAAGGGCGAAAATCAGCGTAGGTTGGCCGGGGTGGTGGATGGACATACACACTGATAGCTCAAAATGCGTACGGATAACACATGCCACTTGGCTTAAGAAAGTTGGTGGGTATATTTATGCAAAGTCATGATGCCATGTTGAACACAAATCTTTGAAATTGTCTCAGTATTGAGCGGGGATGTTATACTTTAGTGCAAATGTGCATTGTTGATTTCTTCAAATTTCATCTAATTTTGGATCTTATTTACATGGAGTCTGAAGGGTTTGGTGTTGGTGATTTCGAGGCTGTTTCATGTTAAACTATAAGGATCTTACTCCTTTCCTGCTTTAACAGAAAATCACCAAAATGAGGTGTATACATATAAAAGAGACTTCAGATCCAGTATTAGGGATCCTTTCCTACAGTATAAGGGGACCACTTTATTTTTCAGATACCAAAGGTTTCCAGATACAGACAAAAAGATAAAAAGAGACTTCAAAAGTTTCCCTAAGGTCTAAAAAAGAGACTCACCAAAATATAAAAGAGGTTCAGATATACATATAAAAAGAGACTTCAGATCCAGTATTAGGGGACCACTAAGGTCTATATAAAGAGACTTCAGATACAGTATTAGGGGACCACTAAGGTCTATATAAAGAGACTTCAGATACAGTATAAGGGGACCACTAAGGTCTATATAAAAGAGACTTCAGATACAGTATTAGGGGACCACTAAGGTCTATATAAAAGCATCCAAAGAGCATCATGTCATGGGACCTTTAAAAAGAAAAGTTAATTCCCCGGTGCCTCGGCCTGTGAAGTGTATAGTATGACCACGAAAAAAAGAAAAAACCCAAACAGATTGTAACCTGTGGAGAAGGAAGCTGTTGAGGGACCTGCCCATCAAGAAGGGTGGTCAGTAGTGTGTCACCCAGGATTTCGTTAAGGTGCTGGGCCATGACTGTCTGCTGCTCCACGCCACAGTGATTCTCAAGAGACAGAATGACTGGGAAGTCCGATGCCTATCAAACAGGAAAGAAAATACAAAATACTGGCTTTTAAAACTTATCTGTATTTTTATTATTATTTTTATGTCTTACAAACATTCACAACTTATGTGCTTCTACAATTCTCTTCACTTTTATACCCCAGTAGCCTTTTAACCCCTTCCACATTTCTCTGTGTAGAAACCTCATTCAAACATTCAGCTTATATAGGACATGTGTGCTTTTACTTGTCATATTCATATCTATCATACTCAGAAAGAGTCAAATTGTTCAAAATCTATACATTTGCACACTTTTTCATACTTTTTCATTATATACCCATTCATGCTTTCAGCTAGAAACGCCATTCAAATTTGAAAATGTCTGACATCTGTTATACATTACGGGTATTATTAAACTTTCAAATCCCATTAAAACTTAAAAAAAATATTCCACCTTATTTTGAAGCTAAGTGAAAATGCCCTAATTGGATTTTTTACATAAGTGTGTATTGGATGCCATGTTCAGAGCTAGAGAGGGCGGCGATATGACAGCTAAAGTGGAGAGGAGCTTTAAAAACCTCTACAAAAAAAGTCTAGCTCTTATTTTCACAATGTTCCCTCTTTATACATCATTTAAGTTAAAATGTAGAAACAATTGTACAAGTCTCAGACATGTTACTATAGAAGCAATCAGACTTATACATTTGGCCTTGAGTGATAGGAACTCCATTCACCTGAGACTAGAAATTACTGGGATAAAGTTTTGTTTTTTAAACATTTTCTTTGCTTTTTTACATATGGCATTGGTATTATTCAACTTTTAAATGGCATTCATTCTAATTAAACCTATTCACACTTTTTCAACTATTACTACTACTTCACTTATACATTTCAGCCAGCAATTTAGTGTAATGTCAGCTTTTCAGCATTCACACCACTAAGTTATGAACACAGAGACGATGGCGGTGAAGTTAACTGCTGCACGGCTGAATACCGCTAGGAGTAAGTGATGAAATATGTTTTCTGTGATAGAGTAAACCAACCCTTTATGAGCAAATAATGCTAGTGCTGCTCACCTTGAAGGCGTATTCCTTCAGAGTTGTAATTACGTCTCTAAAAAGGATCTTGGAAGTAAACGTGTGACCATGGTACACAATAGGTTCACCATCACTGCCGTCCCAGCAGTCCACCTCTACACAACGGCAGCCTCTCTTCAGGGCCCTACACACAGTTAAAGATCCCATATTATAAAAAAGTGAGATTGCTATATATATATATATATATATATATATATATATATATATATATATATATATATATATATATACTGACCTATAGGATTATTAGGAACACCATACTAATACTGTGTTTGACCCCCTTTCTCCTTCAGAACTGCCTTAATTCTACATGGCATTGATTCAACAAGGTGCTGAAAGCATTCTTTAGAGATGTTGGCCCATATTGAGAGGATAGCATCTTGCAGTTGATGGAGATTTGTGGGATGCACATCCAGGGCACGAAGCTCCCGTTCCACCACATCCCAAAGATGCTCTATTGGGTTGAGATCTGGTGACTGGGGGGGCCCTGTTAGTACAGTGAAGTCATTGTCATGATCAAGAAACCAATTCAGTTCATTTGGCGTGTCCTTGAAGAGATAACCAGTGCAAAGGAAAAGATAGAAGTCCAGCTGGTGGGGGGGTGGGGAGAATAGTTGAACAATTTCAGTCCAATTTAGGTTGACTCGGTGGAATTTGTTCGAATCAATGTCCATCACTCAATTGCTACCGACCTCAGCGTCATACATGCATCCAGTTCATGTAGTGATTTTGTCAGTCCATCTACCTTCTCTGCCAGTCCGGTGGTCACACAAAGCAACTCCACCGACTGGGCCCTGATGGAATCAATCCCCTTCTGCGCTTCCCCAGTCCGGTCTGAGATGTTCCGAGACAGTTCACTGGACTGGTCAGCCCTCAGATGTAAAACCTTCATCCTCTCAATCCCTCCATGTAGGCACTCTTTAACTTCCCCAGACAGCTTGTGGGTAAATTTGCTGCCGGCTTTCTTACCAATTTTCCGATCAGAGAGACCCCAAGTCCGATGATCGGGAGCCCCACCAACAGAATTCCAATTATCCATATGTCTTCAACGTCTTCCACAGTGGGAGCGTCCAGGCAGACCGCTTGCCAATTCTCCCAGGAATCGCCAGCGTAGCCTGCAGGGAGTGTCCCACTGGGGCAGATCGGCTCCCCCGGTGAAGCATGCTTGGGTGAAAAAGATCTTGTCAATTGCGCTGAGTGACCAGTTAATCAATTCCATGTCGAATGTTCCAGGAAAGCAGCAGGCAGGGGACAAAGAGAAAGGAGAAAAAGTTCCACACGACAAGGTAGACAGACTGGAAAAGGAGCCAAGCTAAGATAAGAGGGGAGAGGAGGAAAAACACCACTGCTCTCGCCAGAAGCAGGAAGAAGAAGGAGAAACGATGCCCACTTGGCACTAAGGGGCCTAAAGCGTGCCAAGAAAACATCCCTCACACCATTACACCACCACCACCAACCTGCACAGTGGTAACAAGGCATGATGGATCCATGTTCTCATTCTGTTTACGCCAAATTCTGACTCTACCATCTGAATGTCTCATCAGAAATCGAGACTCATCAGACCAGGCAACATTCTTCCAGTCTTCAACTGTCCAATTTTAGTGAGCTCTTGCAAATTGTAGCCTCTTTTTCCTATTTGTAGTGGAGATGAGTGGTACCCGGTGGGGTCTTCTGCTGTTGTAGCCCATCCGCCTCAAGGTTGTGCATGTTGTGGCTTTACAAATGCTTTGCTGCATACCTCGGTTGTAACGAGTGGTTATTTCAGTCAAAGTTGCTCTCTCTTGAATCAGTCGGCCCATTCTCCTCTGACCTCTGGCATCAACAAGGCATTTTCGCCCACAGGACTGCCACATACTGGATGTTTTTCCCTTTTCACACCATTCTTTGTAAACCCTAGAAATGGTTGTGCATGAACATCCCAGTAACTGAGCAGATTGTGAAATACTCAGACCGGCCCATCTGGCACCAACAATCATGCCACGCTCAAAATGTCTTAAATCACCTTTCTTTCCCATTCTGACATTCGGTTTGGAGTTCAGGAGATTGTCTTGACCAGGACCACACCCCTAAATGCATTGAAGCAACTGCTATGTGATTGGTTGATTAGATAATTGCATTAATGGGAAATTGAACCGGTGTTCCTAATAATCCTTTAGGTGAGTGTATACATATATATATATATATATATATATATATATATATATATATATATATACACTGTATATATATACACATAAACACACACACACACACACATACAGTATATATAGCACCTTGCTATATAAATACTATGAAAGTATCAAAATGGAGACATGACAAATGGACACATGCTGTATTTAGAAACTGTGCCTTTAAACAGGGCGTCAGGACTTCAGCTTTTTCGAAAGCCCAGAGATGCTAAAACAGAGCGTTTTCAGACAGATACAGGTTTATTTAGACAGACGGTATGAGAAAAATAATGTTTTTTAAACATTAAAGCATGTATGCATGTTCTAGTAGAAACCTAAAATACCTACCTAAAAGTATGAACCTTAAATTAGCATAAGATGGGCCTTTAAAGTGCGTAATGAGAATAAGGGTGTTGCATGCTGTGCGTGCATCAGCTCTTACTTGCTGTATGCCTCCAGGCTGCTCTGTCCCAGCAGCTGGTCCTCCAAGAGATAGGTGTTGTGTGAGGAGGAGATGAAGTAGTGGCTGAGCGGCTGGCTCATGTCTTGGTAAAGATCCCGATGCTTAGGATTAAATATGGAGCCCTCCTGTGAGCACAAGTAGATCTGGAAGCCTTCAAACGACATGATGTGTTGCTTCTTGGCTGCACAGAGGAAATGATATGACTTTAGTAGTCACAGATCAAGAGGCAGCGCAGGCAGAGGTGGAAGAAATATTGAGATTTTTTACTTAAGTTCTAATACCACACTGTAAAAATAGAAATACTGTACACTGTAAAAAGTCATGCATTGAAAATGTTACTTACATGATAGTATGTAAGTATGATCAGGAAAATGTACTTAAAGTATTGAAAGTAAAAGAACTTGATGCAAACAAACAAAAATCCTCACATTTTAGAAAATGAAAACAACCATAACAGTTCTGTGTTTAATTGTCAAATAATTTCAGCTATACCATTATATTGTTGAGTAGTTTCATTTATAATAAAACACTGCATTTTATAAACAACATGTGTTTTGTGTGCAAAAGTCTCAATTTGTAAAGTAACTAAAGCTGTCAGATAAATTTAGTGGAGTAAAATCTACAATATTTGTCTGTGAAATGTAGTGGAGTAGAAGTCAAAAGAGGCATGAAAAGAAGACTCAAGTAAAGTACAAGTACCTCAAATGTATACTTGAGTAAATGTACTTTAAAGTTACATTTCCACCACTGTACACAGGTCAGCTGAGTTGCTGGAGTTTAATAAATATACCTTCAGTTTGCATACCGTGCGAGCAGATCCACAGAGGATGCCATCGCCGTAGCTCTCCACTCTGCTGAGCCACCTGGAGCAGCAGCAGAGCTACGTCCGGATGCTCTTTGTGGATTACAGCTCTGCTTTCAACACAATCATCCCGGACATTCTCATCTCCAAACTGGCCACTCTCGGCCTCCCCCCTCTCACTTGTGCCTGGATAAAGGACTTTCTCACCAATCGACTCCAGACGGTGAGACTGGGCCCCCACTTCTCCTCCACTTGCATGTTGAGTACCGGCTCCCCCCAGGGCTGCATGCTGAGCCCCCTCCTGTTCTGTCTCTACACCCACGACTGCAGTCCGGCCCACAACAACAACCTCATTGTCAAGTTTGCTGACAACACCACAGTGGTCGGACTCATCTCAAAGGGAGACAAGGCAGCCTACAGAGAGGAGGTCCTGAACGTGGCAGCTTCAAGGAAAACCAAGGAGATCATCGTCGACTTCAGGAGGAACAGCACCGACCTAGCCCCCCTGTACATCGACGGCGAGTGCGTGGAGAGAGTCCACACCTTCCGGTTTCTCGGTGTCCTCATCTCCGCTGACATCTCATGGACAGCCAACATCACAGCGGTCATCAAGAAGGCCCAGCAGCGACTACACTTCCTGCGGGTCCTCAGGAAGTACAACCTGGACTCCAACCTGATGCTGACCTTCTACCGCTCGTCCATTGAGGGCCTGCTGACCTACTACATTACAGTATGGTACGGCAGCTGCACCGTGGCAGACAGGGAGAGGCTGCAGAGGGTTGGAAGGTCAGCACAAAAGATCATCGGCTGCCCTCTTCCCTCCCTGATGGACATCTACACCTCCCGCTGCCTCAGCAGAGCAGAGAACATTATCGAGGACAGCTCCCCCCCCCCCCGGCTCTGATCTGGTTGACCTGTTGCCCTCAGGACAACGCTACAGGTGCATCAGAGCACGGAGCAACAGACTCAAGAACAGTTTCTTCCCAAAGGCCATAACCACCCTGAACTCACATATGCACTGACTCCACTCCACTTTATATTTGCATACAGTTGCTTTCTGGACTGCACCACCCCCCCCTTCTTTTTCTCTGCACTACCTACATTTTACTTTTTTTTTTTTTTAATTTTTGACTTTTGATATGTTTGATATTTTATATTCTTATCTTATATTTTGTGTCAACACTGTAAAGGGATTGCTACATCTCATTGCAATGGTACTGTGTACCTGTGTATAATGACAATAAAGGCATTCTATTCTATTCTAGACTGGAAAGGAATCCACACACTCAGTGAATATTAAATATTTATGCACAATACATACTTAACGTTAGTGCACGTTGTTATTGTTGCATCAATCATGTGCAGCTGTATTTTAGGGCAGTAATGCAACTCCTAATGAGGTCCAGGCTTTCCCCAGAAATCCCGTGTGACATGGAGATGCATTGCTGTCACTCACAGCCATCCCCAGTGGTGGAAGAGGTTTTAGTACTAGTACTACACTGTAAAAGTACTGTGTTACAAGTAAAAGTCCCGCATTGTCAGATGAATGTAGAGGAGTAACTAAAGTAACTAGTAACTAAAGTAACTAGTAACTAAAGCTGTCAGATGAATGTAGTGGAGTAACTAAAGTAACTAGTAACTAAAGCTGTCAGATGAATGTAGTGGAGTAACTAAAGTAACTAGTAACTAAAGTACCTAGTAACTAAAGCTGTCAGATGAATGTAGAGGAGTAACTAAAGTAACTAGTAACTAAAGCTGTCAGATGAATGTAGTGGAGTAACTAAAGTAACTAGTAACTAAAGCTGTCAAAACTGATGAATGTAGTGGAACTAACTAAAACTAAAGTAACTAGTAACTAAAGCTGTCAGATGAATGTAGTGGAGTAACTAAAGTAACTAGTAACTAAAAGTAACTAGTAACTAGTAACTAAAGCTGTCAGATGAATGTAGAGGAGTAACTAAAGTAACTAGTAACTAAAGTAACTAGTAACTAAAGAACTAGTAACTAAAGGAGTAACTAAAGCCGTAACTGTCAGATGAATGTAGCGGAGTAATAAAGTAACTAGTAACTAAAGTAACTAGTAACAAAAGCTGTCAGATGAATGTAGTGGAGTAAAAAGTAGAATATTCTCTCTGAAATCTAGTGGAGTAGAAGTAGAAAGTGGCATTAAAAGAAAAGACTCAAGAAAAGTACCTCAACATTTGAACTTAAGTACAGTACTAAGTAGTAAGTGCGTGCAGACACGTCAAAACACAAGCTAACAGAGCTTGTGCAGACGGGTGTACTGTATGTTCAGTTTGGACTGGTTAATTTACATATAAATGAATACTTTATAACCCAACTGACTATCTTTAGGTTCAACTTGGGTTTCAGATAACAACTTACTTCCTTTGGTTCCACTTGACTTGACAAACGAAACACGAAGAGTGTACAGTGAGTCCTCATAAATACGCTGTTTGTGTTTTTAGCTAGTTCACAAGCCAGAGTACCAGTGGTGGAAGATGTATTCAGATCCTTAACTTTAATTAAAGTACTAAAAGGCCTTTCACACTGTAAAAATCCCCCATTGAAAATGTAACTTAAGTAAAACTATGTAAGTATTATCAGGAAAATGTATTTAAAGTATTAAAAGTATAGAACTTCATGCAGAAAAATCATCACATTTTAGAAACTGGAAACGATGAAAACAGTTCTGTCAATGTACGAATCATTTCATTAAGCCTATAAATTGTTGGGAAGGTTAATTTGTAATAAAATATTAACTTGTAACTAAAGCTGTCAGATGAATGTAGTGGAGGAAAAAGTACAATATTTCTCTCTTAAATGTAGCGGAGTAGAAGTAGAAAGTACCTCAATTTCGTCTTTACATTACTTGAGTAAATGTACTTAGTTACATTCCACCAGCGGCCATGTTTACCTGATTCAGATGGTTCGTAGCGGTTGATCAGCATCTGGGCGAGCTGGTAACTTTGCACTCCCTCATGCTGCTCCATGCTTATGAAGGTCTCCAGCTCCTCCAACAGTAACTTCTCTCCATCTCCAGAGTAGTCCTGGAACACCTTCCACACTTCATCCCTCCGGGTCAGCATCTTATAGAAATGGACAAACTGCTCGATTTCCAAAGAGCCACTCTCCGACTTGTCAGCCTTCTGTGGAAATAAAGCATCAGCTTTTTTAAAAGGATCCCCATTAACTAATGCCGCAGCAGTTAGCTACTCCTCCTGGGGTCCACACTAGACACACTAGACATACCCATTATATAACAGACATCCCATTTCAATAATATATGTAAAATTACATCAATATGCAACACCTATCCACACCCACATACATACACATGCATGTCTACATCCACCTACATACACACATACCCCCCAAAAAACTAAAATGAATATACATTTGTCACTCCACATCAATTCAGTGAAAGCCCAGTATCACCGATAACAATTTTATGTTTTTATTTATAGCATCAATAGTAGTAGTAGTAGTAGTAGTAGTAGTAGTAACAAATTTGCCTCCGAGGGCTTTACAATCTGTACATCATATAACATCCTCTGTCCATTGACTGAGGAAACCCCCCACCCCAAAAAACTCTTTAACAAAGAAAGAAATGGAAGAAACCTCGGATGGAACCAGGATGGACAGATGTTCAGTAGAGTTGTGTGTACAGATCAACCAGTATGATGAAATTACAGCATAAGCAATCCAAATGATACATAGAGATTGGGAAATTCCTCTTCTCTGAAAACGTTAGAGTCAGTGTACCAGGCTGTGTTTCCATTTGTCTCCAATTCAGGTTTCCACACACATCATTGCAGTTTGTATGAGAATATTGGTTTGTCTTCTTTATACAACTGTAGAATGAAGAACTGGTATATTTTTCATTATGAGGCCGTATTGCAAAAAACGCTATTATTTATTCTCCACTGATACCAAATACTATTGGCAGCTGCACCCTTCGGTCACATGGGTAAATGATGTACGTCATTCCTCAAACCTGTTCCCTTTGGTGAAAGTGCTTTTAATGTTTTTGCTCAGTGATCTTGGTGTGAGTTACTGAGTCACCTTAAACTAGATTATTTTATTAGCACGGAATATTTGAAAACAGGACTTTCTGACCACTGAATGCAAATATGCTGTTACTAATCTCTGATCATGATTGTTTGATGTACCGTAATTTGCTTTTGTGTTATTTTTTTTTATGTTGTAACTTTTTATGCTGCTGTCTTGGCCAGAACTCCCATGTAAAAAAGATTCTGAATCTCAATGGGAATATTTCTGGTAAAATAAAAAATAAAAAAGAGATGGGGAGAAAAAGAAAGAGGGAGATGGTTGAGAGAGAGATTAGGGCTGCATTATATGAGGAAAGTATCTGATTGCAATTCTTTTGACTGACATTGCAATTGCGGTATGATGTACGATACTGAAGGAAATTATCATTTTTTTAATTATTACTCTCATTTTCCTTCAAAAATATTAAAGTAAAAATGATAATAGTGTGATATTTGCCCGGCTCTGTACCAAAAAGAAGATTTTTAGGATGGGACGTCTCTGCAGCATCACACCACTTAATTCCGAATGGTTTGACACATATTTTGCCTTTGACAAATATTGCAGCCCTGACCCTACAATTTGGATATTGCATTACTCCATATCGCGATTTCAATAAAATTACAATTAATTGTGCAGCCCTAAGAGAGATGCACTGCAGCAACAAGTGAACTTAATTGACCAATCTAAAGAGGTTCATAGCTCACCGTGAACAGATCCAAAGCATTGTCCTCATTCATTTCCACGTTCATCATCTTCAGCAGTGTCTGCACCTCTTTGAAATTCATCTTCCCATCTTTGTTTTTGTCAGCTTTGTGAAACCAGTTGCGGACCAACCTGAGAGGATACTGAGGGAAACACCAGCTCACAAGTTTCGTGGAACAACAATTCAAATAAAAAAATAAATAAAAAAAACTTAATTCAAGTGTTACAATCAGCTGGAGAGTTCTTTTATAAAACCCCATGGATAAAATCTCATGGGTAGAGCAAACTTCACTGGTTTTACTGGTTATTTATTCTTTTGTTGCTGTTGATATCTAACATAAGAGAAAAAGCACTGTAAAAAAACAAAGATGTTATCTACACTCCCAAGATCATCATAGTCATTCATAAATAATCAGCGTTATTTAATGCTGTAGCAGTCAGCTACTCTTCCTGGGGTCCACACTAGACACACAATACTGTACATAAACACTACACCACATTCCATTACAAAAATATATGTAATATCACATGCAATATGCTTATCCTTGCTCACATAGGCTACACATGCACGTACAAACCTACACACACACACACACACACACACACACACACACACACACACACACACACACACACACACATTTCCCATAAACAAGAGATCAAACTAACAGTCACACTCAATACATCCAATTATGCATTACCACCAATCTAAAACCTGTTTGCACAGAACAATTTTTTCTATAGAAAAACAATTAAACACAATAAAAGGAATATTTTTCAACAGTATAAGAATTATGGAGTGTATGTCACTCCAATTGTTTGCCTCTAGATCAAACTACATTTTTTGTAGGCTTATAAATAAACCTTCAATCCATTACCAGACATTTTTCCAGAATGATTCGTACTTCACAAGTGTTCTTGAAGCTTTGTGCAGAGAAAAGCCAGTGTTTGATATCAGCTACCAGCAGATTTAACACTTGTTTTTCATACCATAAACACAGTGCCACAGTAAAAGGATACTGGTCCTGCCTCTCCTTCTCGTCCATCGTTTGAGCCTTGTGAATCAACTTGCGCACTCCCTCGATCCAGGCTTTGGCTTCCTCGGGCGTCTGGGCCACAAGGTCCAGGTTGCCGTGGCGACCGTGAAAGACCAAGGTGAAGCAAAGCTCAGCAGGGAACTTCTCAGCGGTGCTCTGCAGGACTTCCGACTGGTGGCCCTCACGCACAGTCTCCACCTCACTAATTGAGACTGAGACATGATGACTGGATGGTAAAAGTGGCTAGATAGCAGGGGCTCAGTGGTAGAGCGGGTGCCTACCAATCGGAAGGCTGGTGGTTTGATCCCTGACCCTGCAGTCGCATGTCAAAATGTCCTTGGCCAAGACACTGTCCCAAATTTCTCCCAATGTTGCACCATTGGAGTGCAAATGTGTGTGAGTGTTTATTTTATGAGCAGGTGGCACCTTGTACGGAAGCTTTGGCCACAGTGTGTGAATGGTTCTATGAACTATGTAAAGGTCCTTTAAGTAGTCATTAAAACTAGAAAAGAGCTATATACTGTACATTCAATTTTATTTATAGTATCAAATCTCTAGGAGGAGTTTGTTATAATAAGACATATGTAAATGGCCAAAATCACAATAATTGCAAACTTTACATACAAAATGGCGGACTTCCTGTTGGGTTTAGGGTATGGCTCCTATGAGCTTTTATGTATGTCTTGACAAGATATATATGTGTACCAAGTTCCGTGAGTCTATGTTAAACATACTGCAGGGGCTCAATTTCTTAAATTTTGTAGGGGAGTGCCAGCGAGCCATTTTCCTGCGCCTATTCCTGAAACCCTAGAAATATGTACATTTTTACCAGGCCTGATGCTGCTTTGGGTGAGTTTCTGAGTACGTTAAGGCCCTCAAAAAGACAATTCATTTGCAGAAAAAAAAATTCAATAGGGCCTTTGCTGCTCGGGCCCTATTATCTCAAGACACTTTACAGATAGAGTAGGTCTAGACCACACTCTATAATTTACAATGCCCCAACAATTATAGTCCCTCAAGAGCAAGCTTTTCGTGTGACAGTGGCAAGGAAAAACTCCCTTTTAGGGAGAAACCTGGGACAGAGCCAGGCTCTTGGTAGGCGGTGTCTGACGGGCCGGTGGGGGTGTGACAGCGGCTATTATAGTCACAATAAAGACAAGGGAAGTATGACTAGAAATGGTAGTTGTTGTATTAGTTCATGGCGTAGCAACACACGGCATGGCGTAGCAGGCATAGTTCATACAGTCCATTTACATTTATATCGTCTTCAATTTTAGATAATTGTTATCTTTTCCTGGTTTTTATGGCTGTATTACAGTAAAGTCATTTTCTGAACTTACCAGACAGTTCTAGCAGTTTGCCTTACCCAAGTCATTATATCCACATGACTGATGATTATTTATCAAAAATATCATTGTCTAAATATTTTTTGAAAGCACCCTGCAATATCGTCTATGATGTATTTGGTCAAAAGTACTGTGATGTTTGATTTTCTACATATTGCCCAGCTCTACCTGGCTCTGTCAGAAGCTAACACAATGTGCCTACCTACACATTTTAAACTTCCCAATTAACATGTTGTAATTTTTGTTTAATGAGCAGAAAAACCGAACAGCAAAAACCAACACAACCACCCCAACCAGTGACGCTGGCAAACTTTGATGAAGGCTTTGACAGGGACAATCAGGAGAGAGCCATCACGGCTGTAGGCCTACTCCCTGCAGACCGTCAGCCCCCCACACTCTCTCCTCTACTGATGAGGCAGGATTAATGCTCGTAAGGTGGCCGCCGGCCTTAAAGGCATCCCTGGACGGATGCTCTAGGGCTGAGCGATTTGAAAGAATGCAATTAGCTAATCGTGAAGACGATTCAATTTCACAGAACTTGAACCCATTATACAGAATAATGTGGTTTATTTATTCAGAGATTGACCAGGGAGGATCATTATGAATAAAACAACAGTTTATATGTCATCCATGCAAACATAGGCACATGCTTTGGTACTCACAAGTGGAGTGGCCTTTCCCTGCCCATCTGGACTTATACCAGATCGTCATGGCGTCCTCCAGAAGGCGGAAATGCCGCTGCTTCTTCCACAAACGGGACTTGACCTTATTCAGAGTCGACCCTGCCATCATCACCTTGACATCCGGGTCATCTTCGATGCCTGCAGTCACAATGGTTATGACATACTGGAGATACTACACCATCAGAACAGCACACCAGGGACAGGATTTTTTTCATTGGTTTTGCCATTACTGATTACATTTGGATATATGGACTTAATGCTGAGCTTAACTTCTATTAAACTGGAGATCTTCAGCAGGGGGTAACCCTAAAGTTAGGGTTTAAACTAGAGCCCGACCGATAAAGGATTATCGGTCGGCTCTACCGATATTTGTATCTGTATTTTTAAGGCCAATACCGATACAAATATTTGGTTATTGAAAACTCCGATATTACAAAATCGTTTGATATATATTTCTAAAATAATACAATAATTTGTTTTATTGTCACAACAGAACAGAGTAACATCAAAATATATTAAAGGTCTGACAAATGTATAGAACTACAATCTACGAAATCGGCCAATATAAATTTCTACAAGAAAATCCATAAATGTGTAACAAAACATAAACAGATTTCCCTAACATTAGTTATTTGTGAGTTCTCAATAAAAATATTCTAATTTGTTTTATTGTCACAACAGAACAGAGGAACATCCAAAAATATTAAAGGTCTGACAAATGTATGAAAATTATAATCTTAAAATGTGAAACTTAAAGTCCTTTGAACAAAAACACATTAACAAAAAAAAGAATCAGTGTTTCCAACAGGGACGTTGTAGAGCGTCCTCTGGTGGACAGACTATGCAAAGCCATCACTAACAGGGACGTTGTAGAGCGTCCTCTGGTGGACAGACTATACAACGCCATCACTAACAGGGACGTTGTAGAGCGTCCTCTGGTGGACAGACTATGCAACGCCATCACAAACAGGGCGTTGTACGTTGGTGGACAGACTATACAACGCCATCCTAACAGGGACGTTGGTGGTGGACAGACTATACAACGCCATCACTAACAGGGACGTTGTAGAACGCCCTCTGGTGGACAGACTCACTAACAGGGACAACGGCATCACTAACAGGGACGTTGTAGAGCGCCCTCTGGTGGACAGACTATGCAACGCCATCACTAACAGGGACGTTGTAGACAGCGTCCTCTGGTGGACAGACTATGCAATGCCATCACTAACAGGGACGTTCACTAACAGGGACGTTGTAGAGGCATCCTAACTGGCATCCTCTGGACGTCCTCTGGACTGCAAAGCCATCACTAACAGGGACTATGGTGGACAAAACGCCATCACTAACAGGGACGTTGTAGGTGGACAGACTAAACAACGCCATCCTCTGGTGGACAGACTATACAACGGCATCACTAACAGGGACGTTGTAGAGCATCCTCTGGTGGACAGACTATGCAACGCCATCACTAACAGGGACGTTGTAGAACGTCCTCTGGTGGACAGACTATGCAAAGCCATCACTAACAGGGACGTTGTAGAGCGTCCTCTGGTGGACAGACTATGCAATGCCATCACTAACAGGGACGTTGTAGAACGTCCTCTGGTGGACAGACTATGCAAAGCCATCACTAACAGGGATGTTGTAGAGCGTCCTCTGGTGGACAGACCATACAACGCCATCACTAACAGGGACGTTGTAGAGCGTCCTCTGGTGGACAGACTAAACAACGCCATCACTAACAGGGACGTTGTAGAGCGTCCTCTGGTGGACAGACTATGCAACGCCAACACTAACAGGGACGTTGTAGAGCATCCTCTGGTGGACAGACTATGCAACGCCAACACTCATAAAATGGTTGTCCGTCCATTTTTATTTTATTTTTTTATATCGGTCATGCTCTAGTTTAAATATGTCTGAAAACATACATAAACACGAGTCCAACATAGTATTACCTTAAATTTACATCACATTGATGACATGCTACTGGCCTATAGGTAAGTAGACACTAAGGTCGCCATCCACAGATACAGAAGCTCCAAGGACTCACTGCTACATGTATGTTTAACATTACAACAGAATGTATAAATATGAGTGTCAATAATTATTTAAATGGCTAGTATTGTATGCACCACAAAAAGATGTGTAAAGGTTTTAGGCTGCCCTACACGTTATTGTAGGCCCAGCTTATTTTGCTACTCAATTTTATATTAATATGTAGTGGGGGGTCCATTTACCATCTCTTTCAGCTAAGAAGTCCTTCGCTTAAAAACCTTGAAACCCCCTGCATAAGACCATAAATCTTCAAACAACTTGCAAAATCATCCAAAATCTACATCATCAATCTGATGGAATAACATTTACTTACGTGAACCTTCAGGATCCATCGCTATTCTTGAATCATGCCAATGAAAGTGTGCCGCTGAAAAGAAGCAGGGGTTGGAAACTTGTTCCAGATGCTTTTGCCTGTTTCCAAACAACATTAATTTAGTAAAAGCTCTGGTTTAAATCGATACAAAACCTCAGGACAGCTGGTGCAGTGCCTTAGTGTAGGGAAGTGGTTTAGAAAGGACATTACCAATTCCCTATACTTTGTCAATATACAGAACGTCTCTGCTGATCCATGTGACATACAGTATGTCCATTCAAAACCTCCAATAATCAGCTGTTCAGCTGTGTAGTGGGATGTTGACAAGTGACTGCTCTACTGTAGTGTCTGCAAGGATGAAGCAGATGCAAGGCACTAAATGCCAAGATGTTTTCAAGGCAAGTCAGCATTTAAATCTTACTCCACTCATACCATCGATCTTTACTCAACTCCTGCAGTCTGCGTGCTGACTAAGAAACGTCTCACACACACCCAGAAGCCTCTGCTCGCCTCAGCAGATAAAAAAGTGACAGCAGTCACTCTAAGAATTTGATTTAGATTGTTATGAAATGAAAGTGTGTGTTGATCTGTCAGTGGATGGGTCTTCTATTTTGGGCCAGATGTATATTTCCACTACAGGATGGATTAAATTTAACAGACATTCATGGTTCTCATAGAGTCCTTTGGATGACCAAATACCTGCAAAACCATCAAAATTCCCATCAGCCTCAGCTTTTTTTTAATGCTAATTAACAAATATTAGCATGATAACACAGTAAACTTACATGGTGAATATGGTACCTCCTAAAGATCAGCCTTGTCATTGTGACAGGGGTGCCCCTCCGAAATATGATTGTTTTTGATCCTCTACAGTATTTGTACAGCAATCTGACTGCTTCATAATTAAAAAAAAAAACGTTTTACAATATGGGACCTTTAAAGTGTTGAAACTACTCTGTCTACGGAGTTATACATAGCCATTGCTATATAAAGCATGTCATTTTTTTTTCTAAAGCCCCAAATCATTAATCTGTGTTTTGACCTTTTTCAGAGGTCAGAGTGTTTTGCAATCTTACCATTCTACAACCCTTCTATCCTTGCACCCTCATAATGTGGCTTATTAAAAGTAAAGAGGCCTAAATTATCAATCAATCAATCAAACTTTATTTCTAAAGCACATTTAAAAACAACCAGGTTGACCAAAGTGCTGTACATTGACATGAAACAATAAATACAAATACAAAAACAAATACAGCATACAGTTCTCATGCCGGATTAAAAGCCAAGGAATAAAAATGTGTTTTTAGTCGTGATTTAAAAACCGGAAGGCTGGGGGCCGGTCTGACATGAAGAGGCAATTTATTCCACAGTCTCGGGGCTGCGACTGAGAAAGCCCGATCACCTCTACTCTTGAGTCGCGATTTAGGGACAATGAGACTAGAAATTAGCTTCCGACTTGCTGCTTATCAGTGAAAACCAATAAACTCCTGCAATCTCTGTTGTTCACAGATAAATGTGGATCAAACACTTCCGGAAGGGAAGGTTTTCTAAAGTCTGTATATCGGTATTCCTGCCTGACAACTATCCTTTCCGTTCATTGTCTCCCATGTGCCATCCCCCCCCCCCCAGCAAGTTTAAAGAAAATAGTTCTCATCACAGTTTGACTGAGATGATACAAAGGAATGCAGTCACAGTTGCTTCACAATTTAATATCATACTCCTATTGGAAAAAAGACCAACCATGAAAGTGATGCTTAGTTTCCACAGCTATTTGCTCCATAAACTGATGGGCGCTGCAATTAGGTCACATTATTTGTGTTTTATTTTTGGGGCCAAGCTTAAGCATTTTGGATCGGCGCTCTCCTTAGGCGAGATGAGTCACAAAAGGCCACTTCTTTAGGGAGTTCACTGACCACACACATACACAAAGACATGACTAATGTGCATAGCTACCAGGATGGACGTTGGGAATAAACAACTCAGACATAAAAAACAACAGCTTCTTGCATTTATCTTGTATGCTTCTAGTGTGTAGTTTAAGTTTAAATGCATTTTTATCATTATGCTTCATTTCCCATGTACAGTGAGATCTGTGTCCTGATATTTACTCATGACTGCATTTTTCCTGCACACAATTATGTGAAGTATTCAACAAACAAGTAAATAGACCATGACATTCCAGTGAAATCCATATTTAACTTCAAACTGTGGCAGGGAGGTAGGTGTGTGTACAGTAAATTAAAACCAGCGGGAGACATTTGTCACATTAAAGCATCACTTCAGTAAAGCCTGCATGCAACTGCAGCTAAAGAAAGAAAGAGTGAGTCAAACCATAAATTGCATTTTTCCTTCCCTATCCTTAGGGATAGGAAAAAAAGTTATACTTACCAAAAGTACAGATCTTGCCAGGGATATGCAGTTCGACCTCCAGAGGTTCGTACTGTTAAGGAGACAGCTGGCCTCAGATATGTTTCGGTAGGACCCGGGAAAAGGTTAATGGAGGTGTGTATGTCACACTGGCCCTGTACGCTGAGATCCAGAATCAGTCCAGGGACTGTTAGCTGAGCTCAGGGACTTTAAAGCCTGGGAGTGTCTGAAGTGAAATCTGGCTCAGCCTCCTCTCTCCTCCCCCCTCTCACTACTGGATCTACGAAACCCGATTCCCTGGTCCCTGCTGCTGAATGCTGGTGTGCTCTGATCCAACCCCCCCCCACCCCCCACCTTCCTTCCTTCTCCTGCCACTCCCTTACTCTGCCATCCACAGACCCCTTGCTGCATCTGGTGAGGCTCACTTCCCTCAGTCCGCTTCTCCTCGTTCTGTCTTTTAATGGTCTGCAGAGTGACTCCCATGTTTCTGTATCAGCACTGATAACGGGCAACACAATTCTGGGAAATAGTCTCCTATGTTAGGGGGAGAGGCCAAATAATAAAACAATGAAAAATACATATTGTGCATTTAAAAAACAACTGATTTCAAAAGATTGCAATCAGGAGTAAACACTGATCAAGGCAGTATTATGCCGCGTACTGCAGATCAGAGCTTTAATGGGAGACAACTGTTTAGATGCAGGTTTCCAAACAATGTTCACTCACTTAATCACTTTGATTTGCATTTCTCCAGGACAACATGCATATGGAATTGTCTTGATTACAATTGTAAACTGTTTCAACACTCAAAAGGAAATCATGGGTGAAAATTAGTGGCCGACAATGTAGACGTCTGAATCACAAATAGCAACATGAAAATGGAAAACATCACTTTCGCAATTCTCAACCCAGTCAAGCTAATGTACTCCATTTGAAAGGGTCCCAGCACCGGAGGCCTATAATGACTTTAGCTACTGTAGCTTTCTTCATATGGAATAAACCAACCAAAACGTGCAACGCATACTTAGAAAGGTGTCCTATGGGAATCTGATTTGCTCACAAATGGAAGGCTTGAGCGTAGGGGTTTCCGCGATGGATGCTGTTCATCTCAGCCGTTGTGAAGATAATGGAACCTATGGGGGCCACAATCTGTTAATGTACTGGTGAAAGGAAATTAGGGCTCATCAGCACAGTCTGTGGGGCTGTTAGAGTGTGCACTCAGTGAACACAGGTGAGCCCATTTCCCATTGGACTGACAAAGAATGAACCCAACTTCAAAGTAACTTTCAAAACTTTGACTGCATTATCAGCAGATTAAAAAAATCCTCTTGGGAAAAAAAAATGCTTTTTTCACAGCAACACTAGTGACAATGACACCTTATCAAAATACTGCTCATCAGAGCTGCTGCATTTGTTAAGCTAAGACTGAAATATAGTTAAAACAATTAACAGAAAAATACCCAGCAGCATATGTCCTTCAAAATCAACGTGGTGCTGTCTTTCCAGTAAACAAGACCGAAAGCAGTTCTTCCTTCCAAATGTCAAAGGGACAATACAAACTATTCACTTTGAAAACAGTTTATTTCTAAAATATCTTAAACAAGACCAACAGCTGAGATTTCACTCTGAACAGAAATCATTTATGCATTACTGGCTCTCCACATACAAAGCCCTTAAAACACAAAACTATAGATCATACACACATCCAATGTTTTACTAAACAGGAGCTTAGCAAAGAAGGAGACACGACCAGTCATAAAGAAGGTTTAAAAGTCTTATTTGAAATGCAAGAAAAAAAAAAAATAACAGTTCCTACTTTGAAGTGGAATGTTACAGGAAATTACAGTGAGAAACGGGAAAAGCTAGAGCTGACCGATATTTTGGAAGAGTTGATATTAACAACCGAGACAGACATCCAGATAGACATTGCAGTACGGTTAACTGCAGAAATAAATGTTTTTGACCATTTTTTCTTATTTCAAGTTCAATGCATTTCTCATTTCAAAAAGGAATGGAAAGGAAAGGATTGTTTTGATAGTGAAATCTTTTGTTTCAAACTGTAAAATATCATACTCAAAACTTTCATTTTGGATCTTGCCAAAAGCATTAACGTCATAAACAAATACCAGGCAATATTTCCTTATTAGATTCAATTATTGTCAAATATCAGTTGTCAGTATCAGCTTTGAAAATCTTCGATCAGTATGGCTCTTTAAAAAACTATGTTTCAGTTGTGAAGTCAGGACTTTGTTTGTGGAAGTGACAAACTGGTGTAAATTATCTATCCAAAAGCAAATCTTCCTCATTATGTCCTCCACTTTGTAGACAGTCTCAGCGCCGGATATGGCAAAATACAAAATCGAGGCGGGGATGAGAGAGTCTTTCTGTGTCAGCTGTAAACAACACACTCTGTCCTCATCACTGTGGAGCCAGTGGGATGCCTCTAGCGTCGGTGACTTGGCCCTCCTGCAGGTTCTTGACCAACTGTGCCAGCCAGCGCTTGGTGGTGGTGTCATCCTTCAGCACCTGGGCAAAGGTGCTGTCTTTTAGCTGGTCTGGCAGACACTGACGCAGGGCCTCTCTGGCTCTGAGGAAGGAAATAACAGCTTCTTGTGTTGGTGGCTCCAACCATAAACCTATAAAGTCTATACTTCTCTACCTACAGTATATCAAGATTACATACCATACTGTATGTCAAAGACTGATAGAAAGCTTATTCTTTACATAAAGGCTGCTATTTATGGGAGGCTCTCCTGCTTCCATCTGTTATCATCAAAGCAATCTATATTTCAAGTATTACTTAACCTCTGCAATATACTTTCCTCAATATGCATTATTGATATTACTTAAAGGGTAGTCTTGCATTGCTAGACCTATCTCCACAGTGCTGGAGTGGGGTCTGGCTTCACCAGCTTATCATTTCAGGATAGAGGGAAAAAAAATCTCACAACACTATCTGTGTTGTTTGTATCGCTTTAAATCAAATCCCACCTGTCCTGGCTGGCACTAACACTGCTACAGAGGCACAGGACATTCAAGTCAAAGTTGATGACAAGATGAATGCAGCATGTTATTGGAAAAATATTGGACGGACTTTGGAATTTGTAGTCCGAAGCACAAGGCCACATCAACCTTTCAGTGGCTACAGCAGAAAAACGTGAAGGTTCTGTAGTGGCCGTCTTAGTCTCCTGAAATCAGTATCATTGAGCCTCATTGGGGAGAACTCAAAACATGCAGTTCATGCAAGACAACCCAAGAATGTACAGAACCTGGAGGCTTTTTGTCAAGCGGCAAGGGCATCTCTGCCAACTGAGAAAATAAAAAAGGTATTCATTTACATCTATAGCAAAACACTGCAAGCTGGCATTGATGCAAAAGGGGGGCATACATACAGTATTAAGATCTAAGGGTATGTAAACCTTTGAATGGGGATAATTTCATTATCTTAATGATTCCCATTAAAATAAAAAAAAAAATAACATGTTTTGCCTGTTAACTGGTGTTTTCTTAAAAGAATGGTACACATTTTACAAAATTCTTTTAGGGTATACACATGACCATAACTGTAAACATCCACAAAACATACATGGCTCCCCTACAGGAAATTGGTTAGCAGAGCTCTGGGCTGTCATACATGGTGAATTCCTGGGAGAAGAGCAGCAGCTCTGTGCTCTTCTTCAAAATAACTTTTGATCAGATGGTCATTGTGGGGGTCATTTCGGACCCTACCATGTGCTAGCTAGCTATTAACTAAAAGGAAATGCATGATTGATTAGTTAGAGAGATTGTGACACATCTTTGTGATAAACTCAACTACTAGATGACAGTCTAAACCAGGAGACAGCAACCTTAGGCCTGCATGCCACAATTGGCATATGTTAGCTCAAATAATGGCACACAAGTGTGCAAAAGCTCACTTTAGCATCTCTAAGGCTGTAACTACCAAACAATTAAAACTTCGTTGGAAATTAATTTTTATATTAAGCAGTAAATTCATTTCTGGATCATTCCCTGATAAACAATTGCAAGCATTCAGGTCTGACCACAGACTGACCAGCATTTAGACTGACAAGCCATTTAACTTACAGCCACCACAAACTGTGTAATGGCTCCTCCTAGTGGTACTACTACTACTGATCAAATTCTACAGTCATATTCTCTTCCGTGTTAAAAGTTATACAGTCTCACACAAATAACCACTTAATCAAGAGCCGACGTTAAAACAGGCTGCTCTACCTGAGATTGTCCGAGAGGCGAAGGTAGCAGCGAACAACATGCTTCAACAGGCGAGCTGATGGTTCTTTAGAGAGCTGGAGCACCATTTTGCCCTGCAAAGAAAAACATCAAAATTATATTGTGAAAAGTGTCACACTGTGCCAATTCAAAAGGTTAATTCTATCAAATGCAAAGGTTTGTCAAGGACAACTTACAAGAATCATGGCCACATGTGAGAAACGTTCATACGTCTGACATATATAGGCCAGCCCTGTGTCATCCAGCAAGATCTTCTGCAGTATGAAAGTAGCAACCTTTCAAACAAAATTAAGAGAATAGTGAGGTGTTAGCCGATGTTACAGTACCATTATGCACCAAACCTGCAAAAAAATAACATACAATTTATTTTTCTATAACTTAAAAGTAAAAAATGACATTTCACCTTGCACTGAAACAGTTTTAAGGGCTCAGAATGCTAAAAGACTAGCAGCAACATGGGAGAAATGACTGGTATTTGATAGTTTATTTTTATTATTATTTTTTTTAAAGGACCTTTTTCAATAAAAGCAAAAGGAAACAGTTTGAGCAGTTAAACAGTGTAGCTAAAGGAGAAAATGTAGTGGTTGTACACAGGTTCCAACCATATACTACTGTATACCAAAGGTCAAGTTAGGGAATACGTATGTCAGTTAGAAGACAGCTGGAACAGTTCAGTACCGTCTTAGAGAGCTCACTCCCTGATTCCATGATGCGGAGACACAGCGGGATGATTTCAGTGGTGAGGAGGAAGTTAATCACTTCTTGTTCATCTGTTTTGACCAAGGCACCTGCAGTAAACACAGAAAGACGCTTGAGGAAAAGGATGAAGACAGAGTTTTGTGGACACAACCATCAATCTAGAAATAAAACAGGACTAAGCAGGTGTAAAGTTTACCTATGACACCGAGGCTGGTAAGTCGCAGGTACTCAAACGGACGTGTTTTGCTCACAGTGTGCAGGAAAGGGTAAAGAAAAAGAGGGATGTGAGCAGCAAGAAAAGCTGACCTGGTAAGGAACAAAGACATAAAAGCATGTTAATCACTATGACCAGACTCTTATACACAATCAGACGAAAGCTACAGTCACATTTATACCTTCATGGATTATGACAAGAGAGACCAAAATAAACACCCACATTACAGGGATTAAAGCATCAGTTCTCCGATGCAAGACCCGTTCTTGCGTCAATACAAAAAGACACATATTTTAAAAAGGAATCAAGTTTTGTGTGTGATAAAGATACCAGTTCTTGGGCATCACCTTTAAAAGGGATAGTTTGGATATTTTAAAGTGGGATGTATGAGGTGCTTCTCCGTAGTCCTTGTGTTAGCTACAGTACATGGCGGTCAGCATGTTTCCAGTTTGGAGAAGCAGGCAGAAGGACAGGCACAGAAGCTAAGCAAAGTACTGTTGTGGACAGGGCAGCAGCAAAAACTTATTTTAGCCACTTAAAAAATGGAAATGGACTGTTCTTATATAGCACTTTTCTAGTCTTAACAACTACTCAAAGCTCTTTACATAGTACCGGATCCGTTCACCATCCACACACTGTGGTCGAGGCTGCTCATCAGATAAACACTCACCCTCATGGGGTTCAGTGTCTTACACTTCAACATGGGACTGCAGGGCCAAGGATTGAACAACCAACCTTCTGATTGGCAGGCGACTGGTCTACCACTGAGCCACAGCCACCCCGCACAATACTTACACAGTATTGGTTTAGATCAACGCTATATTCATTTAGAATCACCACTTTCCAGCCTTTCCGTTCCACAAGTTTCCCCACTCTCTTTTCTGGCCTGTTCATTCACACTGTGCACTGTGTCTCTATTCTTTGGCCTTTTTTTGTCTCTAAAGTTATTGCCATTTCCTCATTGCTGTCATAATCGTTCATTTATATTTTCTTATATTTGTTTATTCCATAAACAGCTGGTCTGTGGCGCAAAACAGTGTGCAGCACAGTTCCGCTTATGCTTAGAAATATGGAAGTTCTCCGGTTAGTGCCAAAGTAAAAGGGCTGTCTGATGGCAAGATAAAGCAGTAAAAATATTCTAAAAATAGCATACACTTAAACATTTTTTTAGTTGGCTAAAATACGTTTGGCTGCTGCCCCCGTCCACAGCAGCACATTTCTTTGCTTCTGTGTCAGTACTCCTGCCTGATGTCCAAACTGGGGGTGTGCCAACCTCCATCTACTGTAGCTAACACACCAACTATGGAGAAGTAGCTCAGACAACCCCGCTTCAATATATCCAAACATACTAAATAACACGGTCACACCAAGTCTACAAAGTGTTAGGATGGAGGCTGCTTCGTTGCTGCTGTCAAACCCCGCAGTAAGCGCCATTTCATCTTAACATAGCTAACGTTAATACAAATATTTTGACGTTTTCGCGTGTGGAAGTTGGTTTTAATCTGACAAATTAGCTATTTTAGCTACTAGCTAAGTTAGCTACGCCATGTCATAGTTTAAAGTAACTTGAAATAGTAATATTATAGTATATACTTAATATAGCAATATTTGTTGAGGCAAAATATGTGTCAAAGCATTCTGAATTAAGAATTGTGGTCCCGGCTTACAAATCATATCTTACAGACTAAACAAAAGGTTTGTTTGGTACAGATCCTCGCAAAAAAAATAAAAATCACACTAATCCTGTAAGTAATTTTCAATGAAAATGAGAATATTGATACAAAAAGTGATCATTCCCTCCAATATCGTTTATCACATCGCAAAGGCAATATCAAACTAATTGCAATCAGATTTTTTTTTCATATTTTGTATCCCTAATTCAGAGAAAACTGGCAGATGTAGAGGAAATAAATGCCTTTGTAGTCATGTACAGTATATGAAGTACATTACATAGTTAGTTTAGAAATACAGTCTGTCATCACTGGCTGAAAAAGAAAAGAATAGTTACAAAAAAAGTGCCGTCTTTAAACTCCACATTACCGTGTCTCCGGGTGTGAGGCAACACACTGCAGAAGAGCCAGGGCATTGCACACTCTGTTAGATTGGTGAGCTGTAAGCGTAGGTGGATTTATAGATGGATAGATGTTCACTATTTCCTAATAAAGCCGAAGGAATGCGATAAGGAAAGAAATCAGTTAAACTTATAATCAAGGCCTTACAACAACAGCAGATACATACATACACATGAGCAAATAGATACTATGTGTGACATCTAGGAGTGGGACATGGGTCGTACCTGCAACAGGGCAGCAATTGTGCCACAGGAGTGCCAGAGCATTGGTGCCAGGTCTGGCACAGACTCGCGTTTCTTGCTTAGCTCCAGCAAGGCATTTTCTCTGGTCTCTGGACTGGACAACTCATTAATCCATTGGTAGATCTTCTCCCTGTCTACCTGGGCCAGGGCTGTGACGTTAGTTACAGCCTGTAAAAGCAGGTGGAAACCGTCAACAAGTGCCTCCATCATCGCCATCCAATACTAACTGTAGCTATATCAATATGATGGAATGAGAAAAGTCAACAGCAATTTTGATTATCATAACAATGCAACATACATATTGTAAGTATGTTACAACTAAACACATCCCCAATATGGTATCCCTTTATTGATATCAATGTATTTCTGATTTTGTGGGAGCAAGTAGCTTTATTTTGGCATCACTATAAATTAATTTGCAGTTTAACTGAATCATTCTACATACGGTTATGTCTCAGACAAAGATTAAAATGTATTAAGATTAAAATATTAACTTTAATCTTATTCAGAGGCCCATACATTGCAAACTGTGCAGCCAAACATTGTTCAAAGCCACAAACCTTTATTTGAAGCTTCGTTGGAGATCCCTAAGTTTCAAAAGATACCAAATATGTCAGGCTGAATTTGGGGAAACACTAATAAATTGA
This sequence comes from Etheostoma perlongum, assembly GCA_026937815.1. NCBI lineage: Eukaryota > Metazoa > Chordata > Actinopteri > Perciformes > Percidae > Etheostoma > Etheostoma perlongum. The sequence goes on from CM049381.1 coordinate 3,190,647, forward strand.
TGCTGAAGACATAAAAATGTGTAACCATGCAACCATGAATTAAGTGTTTAATAAAATGGTTTTATCAATCAAAGCAAATCAAAAAGGATATAGTGGAAATGTAGCTATGTTAGGACGGTTGATACCGTAACGTTACAGTGATATTAAAATACTCACTGCTCCCGTCGCCAGCATTCTCTGAAGCTCTTTGTTGTCCAAATATGTTGTTAAAACGTCTGTATCAGCTGAACTGGGGTGTAGTGGCAAACTTATGTGGCAGCAATAAAACAAACTTGGCGTAACTAGCTAACACACAGAACGGGCAGCTAACGTTAGCCCAGCTAGCTAGCTGCTAGCGTTATACGTAGCTACACATGGAATCCAGTAGTTACGAGCGAACATTTACATTACAAATAACGTAACTTCATTTCAATAACAAAACGTTAATATTTTAATTTATCTGTATCGACAACAGCCTCGAGAACTTATAACTGACCGCTATTGACCAGATAACATAATCCAGTGTCGAGTTTTTGTTGGTAATGGAGGCAACCCAAATACAGATGGCTAAAATATCGCGAGAGGGGAATCGGGCGCACTCTCGGTTATCATTTCCGTTGTAAATTTTCACATTCCCGCCATCATCGCGAAGCGTTGCGAGGCGTAGTGTGCGGATCCACTGTCAATAACATACGCACTGTGGAGCAGGTGAATGCCGGCAAAACAAACTTTCTGCCCTCGGAGGACCTACAATAACGATACCGTGATATAAAAGTTTCAAGACAAGCATATACCAACAACAGGTAAAGAACTACGACGATTTTAATTCAACCGTGACACTGTTTTCATCACCAAACTACAATCAGGCAAATTAGCCCGTTAGCTAGCTAGTACCCGCTAGCCGACTTGCTAATGACGGCCTTCCCCATCCATTCAACGTCTGTAGATGAGGGGACGACATAATTATGGTAGACTTTAGGCATTGCTGTTCTGTCACCCTAGCCGATTCTCTGGAACTTTGTAGGTTTTGCACATTTTTGTAACGCTTCGTCTTGTCAGAATAACGTTGACCAAGCAAGAAGTAATGAACGCTGGTCGTGTCGTGCGTCTTCGCTGCCGCGATAAAGATTGGCCATCGGGCTAGTTCGTTAGCTAACATTAATGCAAACCAGGCTAGCTTGCTAACATAAGTGCCGTTAGTTTCCCCACTTGACATACACCACCGTCTTGTCAAGATTTTGCTGCGAGTGTATAGCTAGCTAGTGAATTTTAAATTAACGTGTCTGCCTGCTGCTTAGCTGTCGTGCTACGTTGCTTGTGGTTGACTTCGAGTTTGTTGTGACTTTAAACAAGCGCTCAGTAGTTCAACGGCTAACGTTAGCTTAATTGCGTTATTAATAGTTTTGTTTTAGCTGGGTAACGTTAAAATTGAGCAAATCACACGTTTTATTTTTTAAATTAGCCGTGCAATATTAGTGCTTATGATGTCTTTCAAGTTGGTTTGGTTTATCGTTGAGCTCATTATCTTACGCTTGTCATCTCTCTGTAAAGCAATAGTGAGAGCTTTAATTCAGTGGCACTGGTATGGTTAAAGCATGACATCTATGATGTACTCAGTGCAGACTTGACATACATGGGTGGTTATAAATGACACACTGGTTGTATTGACACAGTTGAATTAATTTCCCTCTTGTTAAGGAGTTGTCTCAGCACAAGTGACAGCCTCCCAAGTGCACCAACTGGATAGTAAGCCATGTCAACCATAGTGCCCAAACTCTCCAGCGGTGGCGCTGTCAAGATTCGCTTTTCCAGTATGGATCTGGGTAACACCAGGTGGAAAGAAGGAACTTTTGAGATTCTGGAAAAGGACAACAAAGTCAACCTCTGTCTAAGATTCAGCTGTGGCGGAGCTCCCAAAACTTTCCAGGTATTGCTCAGTTTGTTGTGTTCGTATTTATTCAATAATTGATGCAACTGCTAAAACATTGCTTTATTTTATTTTTAAATTTCTCATTGTAATATATTGAGTTCCACCACATAATATGTCTCTTTGATGTTTCTCTATCATCATCTACATATCAGAAGCCTCAGGGAAAGCAGGTGCTATGGTAGCTTGTTGATGTTCTTTACTTGGCAAGATGAAACAATGGTACAATTTTAATGGTTTAAAAACAAAATGGGGGAAAAGTTAGGAACACACAACAAAGATGCTCCACATATTTTAGCTACTTTTTACTAACATACACAATTTCTTTAGTCTTGACAGTTACGAAAGATGAGTTGTGAATTTCACTAAATGGAGGACAGAAATGTTGTTAAAGGCCCCATGACATGGTGCTATTTGGATGCTTTTATATAGACCTTAGTGGTCTCCTAATACTGTATCTGAAGTCTCTTTTATATAGACCTTAGTGGTCCCCTAATACTGTATCTGAAGTCTCTTTTATATAGACCTTAGTGGTCCCCTAATACTGTATCTGAAGTCTCTTTTATATAGACCTTTGTGGTCCCCTAATACTGTATCTGAAGTCTCTTTTATATAGACCTTAGTGGTCCCCTAATACTGTATCTGAAGTCTCTTTTATATAGACCTTAATGGTCTCCTAATACTGTATCTGAAGTCTCTTTTATATAGACCTTAGTGGTCCCCTAATACTGTATCTGAAGTCTCTTTTATATAGACCTTGGTGGTCTCCTAATACTGTATCTGAAGTGGGCAAAGCTGTGAAAAGGGAGGTAACCTTGCCTCTGATGACCTCATAAGGAGCAAGATTCCAGATTGGTCCATTGGAGCTTTCATTTTCTCAAAGGCAAAGCAGGATACCCAGGGCTCGGTTTACATTTCTAGCCACTGGGGGGGCCACATATTGATGTTGAAAAAACCTCAAAGTGAAATTTCCATGCCATGGGACCTTAAAGTAAGCTCAAGTGATCAACAATGTGCAGTATTTGTTTTTTGCTCTCTTGACATTTATAAATGAGTGCATATTGAACAACTGAGTAAAAACAAGTAGGTAACTATCAAAACCCTGCACTTCATTGTACCAAAATATGACATAGCACAAAATTGTTTATCTGGCTACTTCATGCTGCAAACTGCACAGAAAACCATCATACTTCATCATTATTTTGAAGCAATGCTCCACTTAAAATGTATCAACTACATTGGAGTCTTGAAAAGTGACTTTATAAAAAGTACTTAATCACATTAATCTAAAAAATAAAAGTACCCCCAGGAATGAGTCTTCCGTCACATGCATGCACATGCTTAAAGAGCTAGAGAAACAAGCAACAAACACAGCACGGCTAGGGGATAAAAAAAAAAGACAGGGTACCCATTTAAAGGGTCGCTTCCTCAGTGTAAACATTTTATAAAATAGTCTCACAGTAAACATTGGCATATCAGCCAAACCTAGTCCATAGCCATATAGTGGTTTCTAATAGGTATTTTTTTCACAGATAACCTTTTAACAGTCACAGTAGGAATAACAAAGGTGTTAATAATCAAGTTAGTAGGTAGCTCACCCAGTAGAGTATGCGCCCCATGTAGGCTGAGTCCTTTGCATTCCCGGGTTTGATATTTTGGCAAACCTATAAGCAAAGGGGTGGACACTGGAGAGGTGGCTGCTGCGGGAGGGGTTTGAAATATATCTTTGGGCATTCTAATGACTGCCGCCCTGCGCAAGGGGCTGTAAACGGTAAAACCAACCTTAAGTCTGTAGGCCATGAGTTATGTGGCAGCAGTACATGATTTTAAAGTAAAAAACTATGGATGTAGCAGAGCTGACTCATCAAATTGACTGTGATGACCTGGGGTTAACCCTGGCACTAGGTTGGTTAATTATCCATTTCACAGGGGATTTCCCTCTATTCGTTTTTCAAATTCACAAATGCGTCAAATGAAAAATATTCAATTAAGCAGAAATTGGTAAAATGAGTGCATAATTAAAATGCAAGTAAATTATTTTCAACATAACACTTAAGGGCTGCAAAAGTATGCAGTTGTAATTATTTATGGAAAATCAAATCCACAATCAATGAATTGATTTGATTACTTTGTATTGTCCTCAGTTGAACCAGAACTTGAAGAAAGTTAACCAGAGTTTGAACCGAATCATGCTGACTTTGAAGGACAGCAGTGTCATCACCCTGGACAAGATACCCCAGACTTTGCTTCAGAAGACTAAAGACTACCTTGAAAAGCTCAAGCTGGGAAAGCCAAGTAATACACCACTGCCATTTTAAGAAATCTTTGTTAATGGTGATTCTTATTTGTGATGTTGACAATCGTAGATTTTGCAAAATCATTATTTTTGGTTAAAGCCTTGCTTTAGTTCTATTTATTGGTACTGAGGCGAGTATGTCCTCTTCCTTCTGCTAATTATATGTAGTTACCTTCCATTTCAATACATAGTTTCTTGTGCACCGAGCCCCTTTCAGAAGACCGGGTGGGTAGGTGTGGTACGGGCCAGAAGTTTGGGACACACCTTCTCATTCAATGCGTTTTTCTTTATTTTCATGACTATTTACATTGTTGATTATCACTGAAGGCATCAAAACTATGAATTAACACATATGGAATTATGTACTTAACAAAAAAGTGTTAAATAACTGAAAACATGTATTATATTCTAGTTTCTTAGGGAAAAGTTTAACAAATCAACAGTAAAAACCCATAGAACTGTGAAATTTGAACATTTTTGTTTTCATTTAGAACGCAAGACAAAATAAGTTTACTTTTAAAACGTAATGAGCTAAATAGTTGTTTCTCGATTATTCTGTGTTTGTGATCATTGGGTGCCAAAATCACCATTAAAATTCCAATTGCACAGCCCTAGAGTAGCTACGGTTGTACTAGCTTGAAACAAAATTAGTGTTTTATAAGAGGGAAATTTACAACCCAGACTGAATTGTTCAAATAATCATTCCATTGTCCTGATTTCTTATTTTTTCTTAATTTAGCTGTTTTAAAATCAAATGGAAGTGCAAACTTAAGTGTGCTTGGGAACCGCTCTGTGAAAAATGAGACCAATCCATCAGGGGAGAGACAGGTGAGCCAGAACAAACTCACATTTTTAACTTTGAATTTAGACAAGTGTACTCTTACATTTGGCTTAAATATGCAGATTCCTAACATCTTCCAGACAACACCCAGACGGCAAAGCACAGAAGGCAGAGAGGACACAACACCACGAAAGCCTCTGGGCAGCCCGAGTAGAGCTGCCTCCACTCCCACTCGCACTGGACTCTCTGAGAATAGGTAGGATGGAAATTCATGTTGCAGTTGCCAGGCTATTTGATCATTGATAAACATAACTTGGCATTATTACAATAGAGTCCTCTGAAATTGGAAAACTGCTATAGTCATTAGGTGTGTGTGTGTAAAATTTATTTATTTATTTAATTTTTGACAAAGTATTACTAAAGACAAAATTACTGTTGGTGTCCTTTCTCCCGATAACATGCTTGCCCTGTATTCCTTGTGATGATCTTCCTAAATGTGATTGCTGACCTAAAGGAGAACTTTGACACTTTTATGGTTTGGTCTGTCGAGGTCAGTTCAGACTTGTGACACAAGTTGTTCTGTGTCACTTTTTTTCAGGAGCGAGAAGAGAAAGAGACTGCATACCTCTGAAAGTGACCTGACTGAGGACTACCCCAAGGAAAACGACTCGTCTAGGTAAAAGGAACATGACTCACTGACAAGACTTGGTATCTAGAGCCACTTTTACACATGCACTGCAAATCTGAAGTTATCTAGACATTACCCGACAGAGCTGGATGTTAGGACACAAATGTCTGAATCAGTCGGATCAGACATGAAACGGCTAGTACGAAGTCTGTAATCTTTGATTGAGTCCAAAGTGTGAGAATTCACAGCAAGCAAGTTGGAATTAACGTTTCATCAGCTCCCGCAAAACTGGACAGAAACACCGAAGGGTGAAGAATAAGAATGGTGATTTGCATGACGACGGAGTATTTCCAGTAAGAACATGTCTCACACGGGCAATCTCCGGTTGTTTGCTACATGTGTGAAAGGGCAACTCCAGACAGTAGCTTTGTTTCCATCCACACGTTTTTATGCAAATGAAGTGATATCGAATAAAAATGGCTTATGGAAACAGTAAAATTCAATGAAATTTCATGAATATCGACTCAGTTTATACACTCTGTCTCATCAGATTTTCTCTTGATCAATATACAGCTTATAAAGATAAAGTTTTAGGTCATTTTATGGTTAAACAGACGCACCTGTACAATAGAGGATGGATACCCGACCCGAGCCCGACGGTACCCGACGGGTCGGGCCGGGTTCGGACAGATATTTAGAAAGGATGCTCGGGTTCGGGTCGGGCTCGGTCACATCAGCGCGATAAGGCATTGAACATTTTGAATTTAAAACAGCTTAAAATAAATGTCAAATATTACCCTAACATCCGTCTTCCTGTGTGCTGTAACAACGAAAGACGAGCGTATTAAGCTCCATGTGGCAGCGCAACGATGGAAGATGTTAAAAAGAAGTTGGCCGCAGGAGATTTTAAAACTATTGAAAACGAAGGAAAGTCAGCTGTGCATTGATGCGCTCATCTGTTGACATTTCCGAATGCCTTCCTACAATTGCTTAATAAAAGCGGGCTTTCCACACAAACAAACGTACATGTGTTATTAGTATGAGAAACAAATGCGATTTTAACTGTCGGGCTCGGGTCGGGCTCGGACATAAATATCTTAATGCCTGTCGGGCTCGGGTCGGGTTCGGTTACTGCTCTGTCGGACGCGGGCCGGGCTCGGACAGAAAAATCCGGCCCGATCCGCACTCTACTGTACAAGTCAAAATTGGTGGAGACCGCCCCCCAATGCGCTCTACCGGGAGTGCCGACACAAATGTGCCTCAAGATGCAACGACAGTCTACCAGAGCCTGTAGTACCATTGATGGCCAGCCCTTCGCATAGTCCTTGTTCGTATGGCGTTGCACTACGTCGTAAGTACACGGTGGTCTTGCTACAAACGCTTTGTCTACCACTCTGTACTCTGTGCATAGCCAGTTTGTAGAGCACAGTTGTAATACGCTTCACAATTGGAACCGGAGGGCCATGGCTTATCTGGGTCAAGGGACCGGCCAATTAAAAACAGGTCAAATCCGAAAATGCTTTAACCAAAGGTTTTCCGTTAATTGTCTTTAAACCATGATCTTCATGAACAGTTTGGAGCACTCCCGTTCCCACGCCACAGGCCCTCTCCGTTGTTGTCTGGCATTTACATGCATCTGCATCATCATAGCAATGTGTTGATAGTGTCGTTTTCTCGTTATAGCTTGATAAGTTGCTATCAGCAGCATGCACATTAGCACTATTATAACTTGTGAAATGTGAATCATTTGTAGGTTGACGGCGCGATCAATTTTGTCAGTGTGAAAATGAATGGAAACACTACAAATGTCTGAGATCAATTCCATATACCAATTTGATCGCAAAACTGCATGTGAAGTCATTACGCACAGGTTTTTATTTGCCATAAAGCTGTTGGATGAAACACACTTCCACCAGCTTTATTCGCTTTAATGTTTTTAACCGCACTTCAGATAATTCGATTGACAAGTGGATGGAAACCAAGCCTGTTTAATAGTCTGGAGTTCATGTGACGGAATGGCTTTTTTCAGATAGTTTTTGTTTCCTAATCTGGTGGTCAGATGGATACCAGCATTTTAATATATACAGTAGTGAAAGTTGTTTGCATACAAGTGTTTTGGGTTTTCATAAATTCTTCCATAGTTTCCTCAGTGAGTTAAAATCTATGAATATACATTTTCTTAGCAACAACAAGGCCACATTGGATCCATCCAGAAAGTTTCTACAGAGCTGCAAAGAAAAGCTGAAGCAGGCAGAGGAGAACAGGAGCGCAGGTAAACTTCTACATCCACAACTCCAACAGAACACTACCTATATGCTGCTGCTTACTGTGCGTCTTTTAATCACTATGTAAAAGTAATTTTGCCTGTTAAATTTACCTTCATAACTTTGTTGAGATTACATAACTGTCCATTGCAATGTTTGAGTCAATAAGGGGATAGTATAGAACATCAACCTGTGTATTCAGACCTAATATTGACTTAGTTCTATCTCACTTTTTCCTTTATCCTCAGCTCCACTGGGTTCAACTCCCCTTCAGCCAACATCATTCTATGGCAGCCGATCTGGGACTAAAGACTACAGCCAGAGCCATTCTTTCCTGGACCGGTGAGTTTCTTTTAGTCGTCAGCTAGCAGTTTGAAATGCATTGGGTCAACACATATCTACAAGTGATTTGTGATTTTCTAAATTTAATTGAGAAATTTTCATTTAAGTTAAATCTAATTTTCAAGTTAAAGCATCAAATCAATGTAAGGCAAGTGATTCATTATCTTTACTCCTCCCCTCCAGCCCATCCAGTACAGCACAGACCACTACAGCCAAAAGAAGCCTCATGTTGCCCAATCACTCAACTCCGTTCAAGAAGGTACGCCCGTCTATGGACTACAGTGGCTGGAACAAACAGAGGCCTTCCACTTTGACCCAGCCTCAGACCCCACTGCAAGGGTAAGAATATGCCACATGGGCTGTACATGAAAACCATCTCTGTAATTCCTGGAAAATGCCCAGTTTTTAAGTGTAAATCCTTTCACTCATGTTTTACAGATTCTCCAACCTGGGCAACACTTGTTACATGAACGCCATCCTGCAATCCCTTTTCAGCCTCCCCTCTTTCTCCAATGACATGCTGAAGCAGAGCATCCCATGGAAGAAGGTGCCCATCAATGCATTGCTCAGGTACTAAATTAGATGATAACCTGTAGGTTGTCAAGCTACAGTTGGTAACTTTCATAAAAAATAAGGTTTGTCATATTTGCTGAAACTCAGTGCATCCTGACAGCTTCCTACTGTTGCTCCAAATGGCATAAAGAAAACTACTACACCAAACCAAGGAGTATCTAATGCAGTATCAATGATAATCTTCAGATGTGGTGGAAACTTGTGAATGCCATTAGCAGAACTAAGAGGGAGGTCAGAGCAACATGATTTTTACACAGATTATCTGTCTCATGTACTACTGTAAGGATATGGTGACAGCACAGCAAATGTAACAAAGTTATTTTTATAAAAGTTACCCACTGAGCTTTTAAAGGAACTTTAACAAGTTTTGTATTTTTATTTTATTTTTATTTACTTTTCACATACAGTGGGTACGGAAAGTATTCAGACCCCTTTAAATTTTTCACTCTTTGTTTCATTGCAGCCTTTTTCCAAAAATCAAAAATGTTCATTTTATTTCTCAGTAATGTACACTCAGCAACCCATCTTGACAGAAAAAAACAGAAATTTAGAAATTTTTGCATATTTATTAAAAAACAAAACTGAAATATCACATGGTCATATGTATTCCCCTTTGCCGTGACCCTCATATGTAACTCAGGTGCTGTCTATTTCTTCTGATCATCCTTGAGATGGTTCTACACCTTCATTGGAGTCCAGCTGTGTTTGATTATACTGATTGGACTTGATTAGGAAAGCCACACACCTGTCTATATAAGACCTTACAGCTCACAGTGCATGTCAGAGCAAATGACAATCATGAGGTCAAAGGAACTGCCTGAAGAGCTCAGAGACAGAATTGTGGCAAGGCACAGATCTGGTCAAGGTTACAAAAAAATTTCTGCTGCACTTAAGGTTCCTAAGAGCACAGTGGCCTCCATAATCCTCAAATGGAAGACGTTTGGGGACCCACCAGAACCCTTCAGAGCTGGCCGTCCGAAACTGAGCTATCGGGGAGAAGAGCCTTGGTGAGAGAGGCAAAGAAGAACCCAATGGTCACTGTGGCTAAGCCCAGAGATGCAGTCGGGAGATGGGAGAAAGTTGTAGTAAGTCAACCATCACTGCAGCAATCCACCAACTTTATGGCAGAGTGGCCCGAAGGAAGCCTCTCCTCAGTGCAAGACACATGAAAGCCCGCATGGAGTTTGCTAAAAACACCTGAAGGACTCCAAGATGGTGATAAATAAAATCCTCTGGTCTGATGAGACCAAGATAGAACTTTTTGGCCTTAATTCTAAGCGGTATGTGTGGAGAAAACCTGGCACTGCTCATCACCTGTCCAATACAGTCTCAACAGTGAAGCATGGTGGTGGCAGCATCATGCTGTGGGGGTGTTTTTCAGCTGCAGGGACAGGACGACTGGTGCAATCGAGGGAAAGATGAATGCCATTAGGGATATCCTGGAGAAACCTTTTCCAGAGTGCTCTGGACCTCAGACTGGGCCGAAGGTTTACCTTCCAACAAGACAATGACCCTAAGCACACCGCTAAAATAACAGTGGCTTCACAACAACTCTGTGGCTGTTCTTGAATGGCCCAGCCAGAGCCCTGACTTAAACCCAATTGAGCATCTCTGGAGAGACCTGAAAATGACTGTCCACCAACGATCCAACCTGACAGAACTGGAGAGGATCTGCAAGGAGGAATGGCAGAGGATACCCAAATCCAGATGTGAGAAACTTGTTGCATCTTTCCCAAAACGACTCATGGCTGTATTAGATCAAAAGGGTGCTTCTACTAAATACTGAACAAAGGGTCTGAATACTTATGACCATGTGATATTTCAGTTTTTGTTTTTTAATAAATATGCAAAAATTTCTAAATTTCTGTTTTTTTCTGTCAAGATGGGTTGCTGAGTGTACATTACTGAGAAATAAAATGATTTTTTGAAAAAGGCTGCAATGAAACAAAGAGTGAAAAATTTAAAGGGGTCTGAATACTTTCCGTACCCACTGTATATACATCACATTTCAAACAGATGTACATCAGACATTGTACCAAGCATTCTCATACCTAAAAGCACACACATCAAATAGGTGTATGCCTATATCTACATCATCTAAGTGTGCCTGTTGTGCATCTATACCTCAAGAATGCGAACTCTTGCTATGATTTTTTTTTTTTTTTTTTTTTAACATTACTCTCTCCCCTAAACACAAAAAGGAAAAAAAAAAAAAAGAGAGAAAGAAACTATGTACATGTAGGGAGCAGATTTCCTAGACGTTCAATATATCATTCAGAAAGTAAAGTCCAGTCTGTGAGATGATGCGTACTCGGTCCATTTTTCCCAGCACAAGGCAAACTGGTCCAATTTATGGTGTAGGAATGCTGTCATCTTCTCCAATTTGTAGATGTCCATTGTAATGTCCATCCATGCGTTGATAGTGGGGGCCTCGTGTGACAGCCATTTTTTGGAAAAGCTCTTCTTTACAGCCACCAGCAATATGTTCATCAGATATTTATCTCACTTCAACCACTCTTGAGGTATATACCCAAAATACAAGGTTTTACTATCAAATGGTGTTGTACACTGAAAAACTTCTTGTAGGGAATTATGTATCTCCTTCAAATAATCCGTAATGACCGAGCAGTCCCAGAAGACATGGTAGTGGTTTGCATTTTGGTCCCCACAATTTCTCCAGCATATAGAGGCATTGCTACCGTGGTATGATTTCTGAGATGGTGTAATAAAATATCTTATCAAATTTTTCCACCCAAACTCTCCATTTCTGCGATTTGGAACACTTCCATTGATATCTCCATATTATTGTCCATTCCTCCTCAGATATATTTATTCCTCCCTCCTTCTCCCATTTTGCTTTAATATAGGAAGTCGAGTGCGTTTTAAGATTTGCCAGACATTTATATATGCATGAGATGATTTTACCAGATAGATCTGAGTTGTATGCTTTTTTGAATAGTGCTGTTATAGCTTTGCCTGTCCCAGCCACATTCTTCATTTTCGTATTCACAAAGCATCGCATCTGTAGATATCGGTAGAAGTCTTGTGCTTCTAATGAATATCTCTCTTTGAGTATTCCAAAGCTAGCTATTACGTTACCCTTCAATATGTTACATAGAACAGTCAGTCCCTTATCTGTCCAGTCCTTGAATCTAGTATCAAATCTATTCGGTGTGAACTCTGAATCGTATGCACACCATTTAAGGGGCACGGTATCCTCCTGTAAGTTATATTCTATTATGATAGTTTTCCATATGTTAAGAGTGCATTTCACCCATGGATTGTCAATAGCATTTATGTGACCTTGTAGATTTCTATCGGCAAGGGTTGCCTGTATAGGTATGGGGGATAGTTTCTCCTCTATATCCTTCCATTGAGCTCCATAGGATGGATCGCACCAATATATCACGGTTCTCATTTGTGCTGCAAAGTAATAGTCTCGTAAGGAGGGTAGTCCCCAGCCCCCCTTTGTCCTTAGCTAATTGTAACGTTTTAAAACGAACCCTAGGTCTTTTACCCTACCATATATATCTTGATAACATCTTTTCCCACTCATTAAAGTAACTTTGTTTAATCATTATCGGTAATGTCTGGAATAGATACAATAATCTAGGTAAGATATTCATTTTAATAGATTCAATTCTCGAACTCAGGCTGAGGAAAGGAATTAAATTCCATCTTCCCATATCTTCCTTAATTTTTGCACATATGGGTGAGTAGTTATATTCAAATAGTTTTGCGAGATCCCTTGGCAAATTGATGCCAAGATATTTAAAAGAGTCGGTTTGCCATAACAAGGGGTATCTGATTTTGATTTCCCCTGGTATTCTATAGTTATATGAAAGTAGCTGTGTTTTACCAATATTAACCTTATACCCTGACAATTGGCCATATGCGTCGAGTAAGTTTTGTATTTTTAAAGGAACTTTTACCATCTGTGTAGAAAATATTTGTTCATTCATGTGCTTTGCTAGCTGGCCTTGTTAACAGTACTTAATTCTGTGTGATATCTTCACTGTCTGCAGGCGTTTTGCTCACCTTATGGTTAAGAAGGATGTGGGCTGTCCAGAAACAAAAAAGGACCTCTTGAGGAAAGTTAAAAGTGCCATCTCCTCAACAGCTGAGCGTTTCTCTGGCAACATGCAAAATGTAAGATTGTCTAGAATCTGGATTACCTGAATAGATACAATGTTGTGTGGCTTTTAAGGCTTTTACCTTCTTGTCAAAATTAATGGCAAATGGAAAACAAATATCTTAACATTAATAACCTTAAGTATGTACAAAAGTGTGTGTGTATAACTGTATTCTATCTGTCTTAGCTTTTTGTATCAAAACACTGAAGTTGTACTGAGACATTCCATGTGTTTTTCTGTTTAATTTGCCACATAGCTGCACATAACCTTCCTCTTAGGTTTAGTCATTGTAGTTAATTAAGTCATTGCGTGTGACATTGTTTACCAGGATGCTCATGAGTTTCTGAGCCAGTGTTTGGACCAGTTAAAGGACGATGTGGAGAAAATGAACAAGAGCTGGTCAAATGAAGCTGCAGCACCCTCATCGTCCTCTGTGGTGTGTGAGAATGGCCAGGAGGCAGCGTCATCGGCATCCAAGGCAGAGCCTGGTGATGAGGCGGACACCTCCCGCATCTACACCTGCCCTGTGGCAGTCAACATGGAATTTGAAGTGCTGCACACCATCACCTGTAAAGGGTGAGGCACCTCTCCTGCTCAATCATCTGAATTTATCCTTGCTGTGCATCTTTATGATGTATTTGCCAAAACTTTTGTGACTCTGCAGAAAACAAATGGTGTCATAATACCGTTGTGTCCTCTTGCAGCTGTGGTGAAGTAGTGACCAAGAGAGAGCAGTTCAATGACATGTCCATCGACCTACCACGGCGAAAGAAAACACTCCCACTTCGCTCTATACAGGATTCGCTTGATCTCTTTTTTAGGGTGAGTCTTTTGCATAAACAGGTTATAGTGCAATTTAATTTCTATTAAGATTTACAGAGATTCTTCAAGTCAAGTAGTTTTTGTTTTTTGAGTTGAATTGTGAGTTGTTGTGCAGCTACTTCTAAGGATTAATTTTGGTCCCCAGAAGTAGCTGCCGTGTTAGCTCTCACTGCTATCATGCTGTTCTCCGTGGTAAAATCATTCCACTATATCTTCCCGGCCTTTCCTATTCGTATTAAACAGCCAAATCTAATACAACAATATTTTGAGTCGGGCACAGTACAGTCCTAGAAAGATTAACCTTTGGCCACTTTCCATGCTCAGTATATTCCTTTTTCAACTAACTATCCCTTAAAGAAACAAACAGGCTTCAACTATATGCATTTGTGTGTAATGATAGAAATTACTTGTTTCTTCTGCAGATGGAGGAAATTGAGTACTCATGTGAAAAGTGCAATGGGAAATCTGCTACTGTTGCGCATAAATTCAGCAAACTGCCCAGGTATCTACATGTAGACTGTTAAGAGTGAAATTCACAAAGAGAAGGTGTCTCACATATTGAAGCACTTGATAAACAACGAAGCCAATAACTTTCTAATTTGTGATTGATCTATTTTCCCCACAGAGTGCTCATCCTACACCTGAAACGGTACAGCTTCAATGCTCAGCTGTCTCTAAACAGCAAGCTGGGGCAGCAGGTGGTGATTCCCAGATACTTGACCCTGCTGTCCCACTGCACTGAATCCACACGACCCCCTATTAGTCTCGGCTGGAGTTCCCAAAACTCCATGTAAGACCCTCAAATATAATGTGTGAATAATAACTTTAAATCTTTCACTTTCTGAGTAATTACATCCTCAAAAATTAAGTGATTCAGCATGGTTTTAGCTAAAAGCTTTGCATTTGACTTGCTTTTATTTTGGCTTCTTTGGCTGGGGGAAGATGGCAAATATTTAGCTTTCTAAACCTTTTCTTTGTTGTTCTCAAAGGTCCAGAACACTCAAAACGTCACAGTTGGTCAATTCCTCCACCACACCTCTCCGGTAAGTACTGCTTGTTCTGCAAGACTTTCAAATAATGTCAAACCGAGAAAAGTAAGGAGGAGTTACATTTACTCTGGCCCCAACCTGAAAGTGAAGTCTGCGATTCTAATCCAATTCACTTTTTTTAAAATGTCTTCATGGTCCACTAGCTGTGCGTTCTGTGTGCGCTGCAAAAAAATTCATACCCAGCATTGGGAGCAAAAGGGGCAATGTTCAGAATGAGAGGGGTGTATTTGTTTGGTTGTTGAGTTTAAATATCAACAATCTTTCCCCATAATCGCAGACTCCACCTTTGGTAAAGCTCTGAACTCTTAAGTGTGCCGCAACTTGTTTTGTACTTGGCCTCCTTGATAAAATGTGTGTATATGTGATAGTTGCCAAAGAGATCCCTCTAAAATCTCAAAAAAGAAAATGTGTATAATCTGTCACATATTGCATGACTGGGAAAGGGACATAAAGCTATAGTGCATAGTTTCTGTTGCCGCCATAAGGAATTCTAAGTAATGACAACACTTACGTAGCCATGAAGGACACGGGAGGATTAAAAAAACATTATGGACTCTACAGAAGAGGTAATTATCTTCACTCAAGCTTCAGCGCGGGAAAGTCGCCGGAGGTCTTCAGAACATAGCCATATTGAGAAATACGACAGTTGTGTGGAGCTGATTACAGACTGAGCTCATTGGCGGTCTTAATTAGCTTTGTAGCAACTCATATAGCAACGGCTTGAATATATGGGACGTTCATTAATATCAAAAAGCTACGCACTATAGCTTTAAGTGTGCCAAGACTTGTTTCTACTTCTGCGTGTAAAACCAATCACTTGGCTTATGACTGTGTGTGTAGAAAGATTGGAGGGAAAGTGGTCAACTCTAGTTGCACGTCTTTGCTCTCGGACTCTGACTGTGAAGAAGAGCCTAACAGAAAGGTGACTGCGAGCCGCAAGCGACGCTTTAGCAGCTGTCTGCCTGATGATGATGACCGACCGGAAGAGGTAAGCATTTGCTGATGGACCATGCCAATTATTATTCAGCATCCTTTTTCACTGTTGCTGTTTTGACCCTGTTTTATGTGTTTTCAGCGAGGAGCATCAATAGAATCAGCAGATTTCAGTGGCATAAATGACGATGAAATGCTGGCAGCTGTGCTGGAGATGAGTCGTCAAGAGGCTGGGCTCTCGGCTCCACCCCCATGGAGGATGAGCCAACCAGCAGCCCAGACACAGGCTTTGGGGACACAGATGCCCATGACCTGGCCTATCATACAGATCTGTTGGAAACGGACAGCAAGCAGCCTGCAGGTAGTCCAACAACATTCAGTAAAAGGGGCTTTATAAAGGAGGGCAGTACATTTACACATACAGGGGGGAAAGTACCAAAAAACGTATGAATTTCAGGTATCCGTACCTATTAAAATGTGAACAGTACCAAACCCTAGTAATGTGGATATGACTAACTTAGTAAAGGAAAATAATAGCGAGAACAGTACAGTTCAGAAAATGACATCACTTTATTGTAGGGGTGGGAGTTTCTGGGCACCACACGATTAAATTCTAAACTGATTATCGATGCATCAAGATGCAGCTGTTTTTTAATGTACATTTCCATGCGTGATAAAAATATACATATAAATCTGAGTTTATTAGATTTCGACATACAGTATTTGTTACACAAGTTTTAATGAAACGTTTAGTCTCCTGGGGTTTTTATTGTGTAGTCATTCCATGCTGAAGCCTTAAACATGCTTGTGAAAGTCACCTTCTCTCACTGTGATCTTCCATGTCACTGTATTTTTGACCAACTACCTTGATATTGACACCACAACGATATTGTAGTGTTGACTAATGGTGCTTTCACAAAATATTGACAAAGTCATGTTTTAAAGGTGGAGAATTGGCTTCTTAAAACATTTTTGCCTAATTATTTTTATGTATTAAATGTGTATATACAAATTTTAATTTATTTTTCCTTTTGGCCATTTTTGTTTTTTTCTGCACTCTTGCCTAAATACTGTTGTTGTCCATTATCCCATCCTCTTTTAGTCACTCTGTTTTCTGATTTGTACATGTAACTTTAAAAAACATGTAACTTTTAAAAACAATTATTAAATTATCAGAATCAAGCATAGAATTGTTCTAGCGAGAATTGCGATGCGTCTAATAGATTATTTTTCCCACCACTACTTTACTGTAATGTAGCCTGTAAAACCAGAAAGAAGATCCAGAAAGAAAATAGGACACTTAAGTCATGTCATTATGATATCCAAAATATAGATATCCAGGTATCCAGTCTTATATCACAATACCAATATATTGCCCAAGCCTAGCCAAAATGAATATCTCTTAGCAAAGTAACATTGTCATTATTAAACCCGAAATATGTTTAAGTGAAGATCACTGGTATTTAAATCAACTGACTTGTGTATGTGTTGATGTTATGTAGATGTGCTGGATTCCCTGGACTTAACAATGGATGAGAACAAGGAGAACCAGACTCCAGAGAGTGTGCAGCAGCAGGGAGAACTGGACTGGGTCCAACAATACAGTCTGGATCAGGAAAGGGAAGAACAGGAGCTACAACAGGCTCTGGCCCAGAGCCTTCAGGAGCATGTAAGCTCAAAGGCCACATGGCCAAACCGTGTGGAATCAAACAATGGTGCTGCATCTTAATACTACTCTAGCACTATAATGCCATGAAACCATTACCTGGGTCAAATATGCAGACTTAACATAGTTGTGGGGAGTGCCAAATAAAGAAACTAAAATATAAATAATAAAAAATCCTGTTGACTATCCAGGCTGAGCTGGTGTTACTTAAATCACAGTAGGGAACAATGTACTTTAAGAGTAGGCAGATGTGACCAGATTGAAAAAGCAATGTTCAAATTTATAAGACTTAATGTCATTGTAATGCCTTGTCTTCACCTCACCACCATACAGGAGGCCCAAGAGTTGAGAGAGGATGATGATCTGAAGAGGGCCACTGAGCTCAGTCTGCAAGGTATGAACCGAGACTCATTGAATGTTGAAAAGGTGCTTGCTGAAACTCACGAGCCCTGAAAATTACTCAAAAGGAAGCACCGTTGGCAAAAGTATTCCCAATTTTTTTTAGTTTATCCTTTTCTTTTTACACAAACAAAATAATCCTAGGCTGACACCGGTGCAAAGCAACTGTAGCACTTATACTGTGTCGGTCACGGCATATGATATGTGCTCAGAGCACTTAATGACGTTGTTTAATAAGACTCAGTGCTGTGAACATGCCTGTCCAGCATCAAATATCTCCTTTTCACCCAACAGAGTTTAACAACTCTCTTCCCGAGTTACTGTGCTCAGATGATGATTCTGGCAACGAGGACGTACTGGACATGGAGTACTCTGAAGCAGAGACAGAGAACCTGAAGAGGAACGCTGAGGTACTCTGCCGCCACACATCTGCTTTTGGATTTTAAACGAGTAGACTTTCCAGATTAAGGATTTTATTTTTCCTTCTTTTTTTCTTCCACAATGAACTGAAAAGCAACTATTGTGAACTACAAAGTAAATTCCATCTTGCATAAAAGAAGTAAAAGTAGCTAATTTTTTCTAGCTATACTAATAATGTACAGTAAACATTAGATATACTGAGCTGCGTCCTTTCTGTTAACCTGCTTCTAAACGTTCTAATCCACAGAGCGGAGACCTGGCCAATTCTTTTAGACTCATCAGTGTCGTCAGTCACATTGGAAGCAGCTCCTCCTCTGGTGAGCCCTTGTGTGTATTTGTGCTTCTGTGTGTAGGTACATTTTATATAATTTTTGCAAATTAAAGCAAAGGAGTTGTTTTACAGCTGCCATTTTTCAAGAGATTTTATTGTTTTGTCTCAATGATGTTTGCATGTAGTGTAATATTCAGAGATGGCAAAAGTACTCCACGTACTCAAGTACAAGTACAGATACTTTTGTTTAAAAAAATAAATAAATACTCTGGTAAAAGTAGTACTGATTTAACTTCTTTACTCAGGTAAAAGTAACAAAGTACAGGCTTAGAAATTCAAATGGACATGAAAAAAGGCTCTTTATATGCCATTGGCTACATTGTAAGTGGATGTCTGCCAATAAGCCTGCAACATCACATATGATTATTGGGACTGGGACTCCAGGTTATTAAGATTCTGACTGAGCAGCAAGATATGAATTCAGTTGTAATTCTGTGAGAATTCAGAGATCCAGTTTTAGGGCTGCATGATAAAATGATAATCACGATTATTTTGATCACGATTATTTGTTGATTTTAACCAAAACAAATTTTGTTTATTTTTTATTTGCTGTTTCTAACTGCTTTCACATCCATATTATACTACATTCTTATGTTGAAGCTGCAACACATGTAAATGAAAATTACCTATCTGAAATAAATCGCATAGGATTATTTTTTATTTTTTTAAATGCATCTCTGAGAAAGCTCCTTCACTTGTTTTCAACAATAACTGATTAAAAAAGCTAGGGAGAGGGGGGGGGTGCGATGGACGTACTCACAGAGAGACGGCTGATCATTATGAACGGGTCCAGCACGGGTCGAATGGCAGATACACACATGTGTATGAAATGTCTGTATCGTCACTGCGCTGCATTTTTATGAACTATGATATTCTGGCCATGGATCACATCTCTGGTCCGGGTCCAGGTCCAGCAGGGTCCGTCTCACACACTGTTACTCTACCAACTGAAGTTAGTTGCATTCAATAACTTCTTCTGTGTTCTTCGCCGTGGCCGCCGCAATAGACGTTACCAACAGAAACACTGGTACAAATACAGGTTTCCCCTCATATTTAACAATATACAGCTGTGTTAATAAAAAATTTAAACTGTAGACAAATATCAGAAGTGTGGACCGGCGCTGTGTGGCCGGGCTGCTCGGAGAGTAAGAGGAGAGAGATTAGAGAGATCCAACACAGGCACGGCTTTACAGAAGAAATGGGTCATGTAACGTTAAATGAAACCATATCCATAACATTGCAGCGGATGCGAGAACATTAGCACCAGTGCGTCCTAGAAGAGCTAACAGCTAACAGATGCTAACTAGCACCGACTAGCACTGGTCACTGCTGTTGTCTGAAAAATTACACAGACGGCACAAAATGTTGTTTACTGGTAAACCTTGAGACCGATGTGTACTGCTATCTGTTGAATTTTCCTCATATTACTCTGTCCTCTGTGACTGTCTCTATCTAGAAACTAAGCTGGGCGGTGCAGTGAACAACTGACTGGCTCATGAGCAGACAGGGGTTTACGGATTGGTAGATGCGCTATGCAAAAATAATCAGCGTTCTATGAAATGACGCTTTAAAAAAATAATTGCTCGATCACGCAAATTTGATCGTGGGAAGTCAAAATGATCGTGATTAAAATTTGATTAATTGTGCAGCCCTATCCAGTTTCTCTTTTTTAATCTTCTGCTTAACATTTAAAGGAGTCTACGTGTATGTGTGTTTTCTCAAATATGGCTTTGGGAAAGAAAATAAAGGATAAAATATGAATTATTAAACAGACATTATTAAAGTTCTCCATCACATTATAACGGTAACTCCAGGTAAATGATTTGAAACTTGCTAGTGAAAACTAGATTTAAAGCTGATTCTGGTTTCATTCTGGTGTCTGCAAAGAAATAAATAACATCGCAAAGGATATATGCTGCATAATATCTTAATGCAGAGTAACTACTTCAACATGTAAATAATGCACCTAAAATACAAACATGAGCCAGGGGTTCCAACAATCGCCATATTGTATCAACAGCCAGGTGCAACCTAGCTAACAGGTGAAGAACACAACAGAATCACTAGCTAACTTTTGTTGGCAAGAACTATAGATCTCCCTATTCTCCGACATACACTCACACCTGATAGACTACCTTTTGTACAAAACTAAACGAGTCAATTTTGTAAAATATAAGGAGTAGAAAGTACAGATATTCCTGTTAAAATAACTAGTAAAAAGTAAAAAAAAAAGTAAAGTAAAAATCTACTTAAGTAAAGTAACAAAGTATTTGTACTTCGTCACTTCCCATCTCTGCATATATTGCGTAATATTCCAATGCCTCGTTTTATGAGTACAGGACCTATTTGTACCACTGTAGAAGTTTGGTACCATTCTAGGCATTATTAGTGGGGTAATTAACAATATAAGCCTACTCTTAGCAATTCGGCTAATAACTTGACCAATGTTAGACCAAGGGAAAAAAGCTTATGGGGGGGTGTTTGGCTCGAGGTCAAGGTGCAAAGGACCCTAGGGTTAAATGACTCCAAACCATCTCTTTAAGTCCAGTTCTGAGCAAAGATTTGCATAGGGCTGCATAATTAATCAAAATTTGATCACGATTTTGACTGACCACGATCAAATTGACGTGATTGAGCGTTTTTTTTTTTTTAATGCGTTATTTCATAGAACGCTCCGTTTTTTTGCATAGCCCATCTACCGCTCCGTAAACCCCTGTCTGATCATGAGCCAGTCATATGTCTTTTCCACCAAGGCAGTTCTGGTGCTGGTTCGGAGTCAGTGCCAAATATTGAACCGGTTCTTTGCTTTTCTACACAAATAAACCTGGCTCTGGGCCAAGAAAACGGGTTCCAACTCAGCACCAACTCGGCGCTGGTCTAGAGATAAGAACCAGTTACGTCAGGTGCTGGGAGCGGGTCCCGGTAGGCTTTTTGTCGGGAAAATTGGGACTGCCCCGGTCAAACCGGGACGTCTGTTCACCCTAACGGTGTTTTGCTTAACGCTACTGATGTTGCCTTCGCAAGCTAGCAAAAGATAATAATAAACGTTAAATTATGCGAGATAATTCCCTTTCTTCTTGGACGTATCCTCGGTCCATAGCGGTCACAAATAGCTGTCGAGGCCCATCTTTGAATTCCAGTGGGAATTTGTAAAGCCAGGAGCAAAAGTATCGGGATGTAGTCCTCCATTATTGATTGTCATGACGCGTTGCTATGACAACGGAGGTACTTGCAGTGACGTTGTAACGTAGCCCTGCTCTGGCTCTCAGGCTGTGGAAAATCGAGCTGGTTCTTAGATAACTGGCGAGTAAAACCAGCACCGAACTGGCTATAGCACCAGCCCAGAACCAGCACCTGGTTAGCCTTGGTGGAAAAGACATATCAGAGTTGTTCCCTGCATTGTGCAGCTTAGTTTCTAGATGTAGACAGTCACAGAGGACAGAGTAACGGGAGGAAAACTCAACAGATAGCAGTCGGTCTCAAGGTTTACCAGTAAACGCAACATTTTGTCCTATCTGTGTTATTCAGACAACAGCAGTGAGCATGCACCATAGTGCTAGTCGGTGGCGGTGCTAGTTAGCCTCTGTTAGCTCACAGGCTCTATGGCGCGAGTAATATTTTTCCTCTAGGACGCACCGGTGCACATAATGTCCTTGCATCCGCTGCAATGTTGTTATATGAATATGGTTTAATTTTGCGTTACATGACCCATTTCTTCTGTAAAGCCGTGCCTGTGTTGGATCTCTCCTCTTACTCTCTCTCTCCTCTTACTCTCTCTCTCCTCTTACTCTCTCTCTCCTCTTACTCTCTCTCTCTCTTACTCTCTCTCTCTCTTACTCTCTCTCTCCTCTTACTCTCTCTCCTCTTACTCTCTGAGCAGCCCAGCCACACAGCGCCGGTCCACACTTCTGACATTTGTCTACAGTTTTAATTATTATTAACACAGCTGTATATTGTTAAGTATGAGGGGCAAACCTGTATTTGTACCAGTGTTTCCGTGGTAACTGCTATTGCGGCGGCCACGGTGAAGAACACAGAAGAAGTTATTGAATGCAACTAACTTCAGTTGGTAGAGAAACAGCGTGTGAGACAGAGCTGCTGGACCTGGGCCAGAGATGTGATCCATGGTCAGAATATCATAGTTCATAAAAATGCAGCGCAGTGACGATACAGACATTTCATACACACGACGTGTGTATCCGCCGTTCGACCCTTGCTGGACCCGTTCATAATGACTCAGCCGTCTCTCTGAGCCTATGTGACAATACAATTTGTTTTGGTTCAAATCAACAAATAATTGTGAGAATAATCGTGATCACTATATTGGGGGTCACTCACTGTTCCTCAAAGTGTGACAGGTAAAGACATACTGGGCTGCTAGACTGCAGCTCTCTGGCTGTTCTCCCAGCAGGATCGCCATCTTGTTAATGTCGGGTATTTGGTCAAATGTCGGGTGCTTGTGTCTGAATTTGGGGAAATATTGAGTCCGGACCGGCTGCAGGGGGGCATTCTGTCAGGAAGTGCAGCTCTGTCTCGACTGTGTCGCTCTTGCACAGCTGGCAGAAGCGCTCCTCTTTGGGGAGCCACTGTTGTCTGTAGCGCCAGTCTCGATGGCCAGGTGGTGCTCGCTGAGTCTGTACCTGGTCAACGTGGTTCTTAGTGTGACATCAGTCACTGTGGTCAGCCACTTCAGTAGTCTGCCACTCTGGTGAGTCTGCCACTCTCTCTTTAGGGTCAGGTAGTCTGCCACTCGGTACTCTCTTTAGGGTCAGGTAGTCTGCCACTCGGTACTCAGGTAGTCTGCCACTCGGTACTCTTCTTTAGGGTCAGGTAGTCTGCCACTCGGTACTCTCTCTTTAGGGTCAGGTAGTCTGCCACTCGGTACTCTCTCTTTAGGGTCAGGTAGTCTGCCACTCTGTACTCTCTCTTTAGGGTCAGGTAGTCTGCCACTCGGTACTCTCTCTTTAGGGTCAGGTAGTCTGCCACTCGGTACTCTCTCTTTAGGGTCAGGTAGTCTGCCACTCGGTACTCTCTCTTTAGGGTCAGGTAGTCTGCCACTCTGTACTCTCTTTTTTAGGGTCAGGTAGTCTGCCACTCTGTACTCTCTTTAGGGTCAGGTAGTCTGCCACTCTGTACTCTCTCTTTAGGGTCAGGTAGTCTGCCACTCGGTACTCTCTCTTTAGGGTCAGGTAGTCTGCCACTCTGTACTCTCTCTTTAGGGTCAGGTAGTCTGCCACTCCGTACTCTCTCTTTAGGGTCAGGTAGTCTGCCACTCTGTACTCTCTCTTTAGGGTCAGGTAGTCTGCCACTCTGTACTCTCTCTTTAGGGTCAGGTAGTCTGCCACTCTGTACTCTCTCTTTAGGGTCAGGTAGTCTGCCACTCGGTACTCTCTATTTAGGGTCAGGTGCATCTTGCTTTGTGCTTTTGTTTGTGTGTTCCAATCGATGATGTAGTTTTGTTTCTGTTGTGTTATAATTTGGTTGACTCTGATTGGTTGGTTCCCAGACTGGTCTTGAGGCAGAACAGGGTCTGGAAGTGGACTGAGCGTCAGGACCAGCTGAGTGAGGGGACTCTTCTCTTTGCCCATCTCTTGGTCTTGCAGGGCTTTCTGCTGATAGGAGTGGGGGTCGCTGTTTTTCTGTTCTCTCTCTCTCTCTCTCTCTCTCTCTCTCTCTCTCTCTCTCTCTCTCTCTCTCTCTCTCTCTCTCTCTCTCTCTCTCTCTCTCTCTCTCTCTCTCTCTCTCTCTCTCTCTCTCTCTCTCTCTCTCTCTCTCTCTCTCTCTCTCTCAACTGACTTGTAGCTGACTTTGCGTTGCTAAGAGCTGATTGGCCCTTCTAACAGGGGCCATGCCATGCGTTCTAAAAGCAGCCACTGGCGACTTGACAAGCGGAGTTGCAGGTGACACAATCCGATGGCTTGAGGCGAGCCAAAATGAGCCAGTTCAGACCCCTTCGACATTCTAAATCGGTTTTGTCTCATCATTAATCTTTGGTCTGAACTGGGCTTTGGGCATACCATGGCACACCGCTACCTGTTCTCACTTGTGTCCACAAATAAACGTCATTCATTTTCCACTATAGGCCATTACATCAGTGACGTTTTTGACATGAAGAAGCAGTCATGGCTGACCTACAATGACCTGGACGTGTCACGCACACAGGAAGCAGCTGTCCAGCGAGACCGGGACCGCAGCGGATACATTTTCTTCTACATGCACAAGTGGGTTGGCAGAATAACCAGAGTTGTCTTTTGAAATTGTCTGTGTGTTATGTCAGTGTAACATTTGTACTCTCACTTGTAATGAAACTGCTCCACCCTGACCAGCCTCTTTGACCCGTTACGTACAGACGTAGTGAGACTGCAGAGGCTTTTGTGGCAGATAAATTGAGATTGCTTAAAATGTTTAGGCTGCATTAACCCTAAAGGGGTAAATACTTTTTACAATGCAACAATATTTTGTTATTTCAGTGAGTCGCAGGTTTTACACCACAGCAGACACTAGTGTAAACACACACACATACTGGACTATGTTTTGTAGTAGTACATGTTTCATCTGATGCCCATTTCACATGAGTTCCCCATAAGGAGCTCTGACACGTTTTTATCTGGTGTTTCCTCAGGGATGTGTTTGAGCAGCTGTCTGAAATGGAGAGATCTGGAGTCAGCACGCCTTCAGAGGCTGGAAGGAATGTCCTGCAGCCCCTCTGAGCGCTACATCTTTGGACAGCCGCCCACACACACACATCCACAACTGAACCTTAGTAGATGGAGCTCTCCTCTGAACAGCCTGGAGTACTACTGATTGCCGTCCTTCTTTGGTCATCTTCAGACACTTTGTTCCTTCTACAAATCACTAAATACTCTGCTAATTTAGCACCTGTAAATGCCAACACAGGCGCGACACTGTCAAGACTCTTTAAGATACCAGAAATGCAGTTAGAAATGTTCAGTGGATCAAATTTTGCCTCCATGTTTTTGGGGCTGGTGTTTTTCTTTGCTATGATTTTTATCAAACTGTTTTGTAAAGGTTTTTTCTTTGTTTCTTGATACACTTCTTTTAAAAACTTTAAAGCCGTTCATTCAGACTTTTCACTTAAAGAAACTATCAAACACCAGATGCCGCTGGTGCTCAATGGATTGTATGTTTTACAGACCCTTTATTTCCTATATAAACTAAATAAAGATGCTATTATATGTTGGAGTATAAGCTATTCTAGAGTTAGGAGTGTTGTATTTAGCAGGTACATTTGGTGCAATATTTATGTTCTGGCACAAACCGGCCAATTTAAAATAGCTTTCTGTCGGTGTGTGGATGTTTTGTTACTTTTACTTTTATTGCCTGATCTATGAACTAATCTGTGCGTGTCTGGTTGTCTCCATATTGTAGATTTGGGAAAAAATCCATAAGCTCTAATAACAAAGCCTGTTTTTACCGAGCTCTTCTTTCTAAAGCCTACTTAATTCTTTTGGGATTTTGACTTTGTGCCTCCCAAGAAAACTTTTACAACTGTGTATACAAGCTTTACTTTAAAGTTGCACATTCTTGTTTTTGAATTTGTTTGTCAAACATAAAATATGTAAGACAGATTTTCCTTTATAAAAAGCCAACAGATTTTCTATTTATTGCAACATAGGGTTAATTTATATATAACCCATCCAGTTACGCCATGGCAAATAAGTCATTAATTCTAGACCCCCAGGGAAGCTAGCTATAGTGTAATGTCTTTAAATTCACAATCTTTAAGGCCAGTAAAGAGTACTTGACACCTAAGACCTCTGCAAACCTTGTTTAACTAGTTCCTATCAGGTGTGCTTGCTTATAGAATGGAAAAGTATTTTATTCCTGTACTGGTTTCAATACTAGACACTGGTTGTATAGCTTTTTCCACTGTAAAAATAAAACCACATTTTCTTCAACTCCTTACAATAAAAGAAAATCTATAATCTAGCATTGTAAAACATTGGTATGGATTAATTATTGATTCTACCCAGGCATATATGGTTGGGTTTTCAGGAAGTGTGCATTACTATTAGCTGACTCCTTGAAGTACAGTATTGGGTTACACCATGAAGGTATACCTGGTTATGACAGCAGGCAATATTTACTCTCAAATTGGTTCTCTTGTTTTTGTCAGCCTTGGACTGACTGTACATTTTTGAAACATTGTGCTTTCCTGAACATTCTGTCCCAAATGCAGTGTAAAGAGGGTGTAATGTATTTGTGAAGTACATATGAACAGCTTTTTCTATCCTTCATACACAACTCTTCCTAAAGCAGATTTTAATAAAACATTGCAGTGAAAGTGCACAGACTTTTTATTTGATGTTTAAAACTGTAACAACACTACCATCCAGTGTTTGAAGATGATATCCACAAACTGCTGTACGTCTGCCGGGTGATTAAAGTCCTTTGATTGTGGAGAAGACAGCATGACAGTAAATCCCGTTGGAACAGTAGTCCACCAGGTTAAAAAAGGAGTGAAAACAATAGCAAGCACCATAGTGAGAGTGTAAAGCCGGCAGGTTGGCAGTCGTCACCTGTCCTGACTGCATCTCTTCATCAGTGGCTCCAGATGTCTCCCTGTAAGTCTGTTGTACTCACTTAAAATGTAGTGTTCCCTCTGCAGCATCTGCAAACAAATTTAAACTTACATTTTCAACATGTTACCCCATCTATGGTGCTTTACGGTGTGAGAAAACACATTCAGATTTAAATGAGTTCCCATATTAAGGTTTCAGTAGCACCCAAACAGCATAGAAACAAGCCATCAAATCATACAGATCTACAACAGTTATGGCATGTGAGCACAGTTGGTTATGTAAAAATATCTGTTGCAATGTTTATGCTTGAAAGATTAAACCTTATTTAATCAAGCATTTCAGAGATGGGTAGGGGAAAAAAGGCTTGGACAAATAAAACTTTTTTCCAGCTAGTTTGCAACATATTTTCAGTTAAACGGCCAGTTACCCAAAGAATTTTAAAGAAACATATTTTCTTAATTGGCTTCAGCGATATCTAGCCATGCTTCTTTTAAATATCTGCATTTTACATTTTAATAGTTTGACAGCGGTCAGTGTATATTTTGGTCATTCAATTTTCATTTCATGAACAGGTATTAAAAAACAAGTGGTTGTTTGATATTTGTTTTAAAAAACAAAATTGAAATACAAAGCATTTTCCTTTTCATGGTCAAAAACGGAACATACCATATAATCACTAGAAAACGGCCTGCTTTTTCATATAAATAAACAGGCCTTTTTTCATTTCTGTTTTCTAGTGATTATAGAAAATGAAAATGAAATAATTTTCTTTAAATTCCGCTCATCCGTTTTTGACCAGGAAAAGGAAAAATGCTTTGCATTTCAATTTTTAATTTTGTTTTTAAACAAAATCAAATAACCACTCGTTTTGTTTTTTAATACCTGTTCATGAAACAAAAATCGAATGACCAAAACATACACTGACCACCCGACAGCATGTCGCTTTCCCAAAACAGTTCTCATTTTCTAGATCAGTGTTTCTCAAACTTTTTTTAATATTCTAACCCCTTTGAATTGCTTTTTTAAGCCAAGTACCCCTGACCAGCACACAACATTTTTGGCAGAAAAAGCCCATAGAAAGAGGTACAGCGCCCTGGAGGGGCAGATTCACTAAACAACCTTTTAAAAAAATATAGATTTATATAGATTTATATACTATAATGCTACATTTCAAATGTTTAGAATCCATCACTTAATTTATTTATCTATAGTTATAGTATAATTATTTTAGGGATTATGCATGACATATTTTTAAATTTCACGTACCCCCTGCAGTACCCTAGGGGCACTTTGGAGTACTGAGTAAAATCTCACCTGTACTGGAGGCAGAAATGTCACAAACACATTTGGACACACAAAACCAAAAGTAAATGCATACATAGCATAACATAACATAACATAGTAGTTAAGTGAGAAAAATGTTACTTAGTAATTCGGTTGAACGGACTCTTTAAATGTGTTTTGCACATAAACATTCTTTCACCATGTCCTCTCTACAAACCTCAGTCCATTCTTCATCTGTCTCATGCCTGTAGCCCAACAGGTGACAGATCCCATGTGCAGTAACAACCTAAAACATGAGACAAAAGAGGAGCAGTTAATGTCCGCTAACATCACTGCACACACAGACAGGGTGGTGGAAGTCATAGTTTAAGACCCAAATTACAGTACAGAATGCAGAACAAAGCAATTTTATTAAAAAAAATAAAAATGTAATGATTTATCAAAAATGTTTAGGTGTAACACATAATAGGTGGAATTCAACTAACATGGTCGAATATGAGACAAGTTTGTGAAACAATCACCAGCCTGCATTTCTAAGAGATGTTATCGGTGCTACGTGGTGTACAATGTTGCAGTCTGTGTTGCAGTCTGTGCTGCAGCCAGCTACTTACAGTGAGGGTTCCATGCAGATCTAGTGCTTCCTCCTTACACTGCTTCATCACAAACTCGACACCCAAGAAAATGTCCCCAAGGTTCAGCTCATCCCTGTGAAGGGGGGAAGGCAGTTTACCAGGCCTCAGGTCCTAAAAAATAAGTTAAAGTAGCATTTCAGTAAGGTTACATTACACGTCATTTCGCTGACACTGTTATCCAAAGCAACTTCCAATTGCTATACATCAGGGTGACACGCCTCTGGAGCAACTTTAAGTGTCACTTGCCCAAGGACACAATGGTGAATGATAGTGGGAATTGAACCCGGATGTCCCACCAAAGGCATGTGTCATATCCACTGCGCCATCACCACCAATAACCAGGGCTGTGCAATAAATCAAATTTTAATACTGATTATGATTACAGCTCCCAAAGATATATAAAAAAACTGAATATTCGTTTAGCAAATAAACTTTATTTTCTCTTGTGATCTGAATGAAAAAATAAAGTTTAAATAGCAAAAGTATTAAGGCACATTTTACAGTTGTATGTGGGTTTTTTTACTGTTGATTTAACATTTCCCACTGTTTTTTAAGTTCAATAATTGCAACATCTTTCCAGAAGTCAACTTCAAAATAATCGTGATTATATTTGGTTCGATAATCGAGCAGCCCTACCAATAACACTGCCTCTACACCACCATCGAAACACAATTGTGACTGTTTTCAAGAAATCCATAAAATAACGAAAGGAACATTCTTGGTCAGCCCTGGAGGCCACTTCCCAAATCCCAGCTGGTTTCTCTTATTGAAGGGAACGCGTGTAGTCCTGTAAGGGAGCAGGTGGCACCAGGTTTACGGTCATGTGTTGACATGTAGTCCTGTATGGCACCAGGTGGCACCAGGTTTACGGTCATGTGTTGACATGTAGTCCTGTATGGGAGCAGGTGGCACCAGGTTTACGGTCATATGTTTACCTCGTAGAATGGAAATGAGAGGACATCAGTTGGCACATTTTTCTTTCTGTATATGTTATTAATTTGCTGAATCCTGTTGTTATCCACGCAAACGATGCCCAGGTCAAACTTGTGGATGCCCAGGATGTGCCTCAGTGTGTCCACATCCTTGCGCAGTCTGGCGCGGCGAAGAGGCACCACCTTCTGGAGGTTCCGTAGAACTACTCCCATTTTAAAAGTCGCCGTAAAAAGAGAAGCCGGTTATTTGACAATTCCTGAGACATAGGTAGCTAACGTTGAAACTATCCAACCTCCGACCACGGCCAGTTGCAATACTGTGGAAGTACGAGAACAGTGGCTTAGCTAGATGTTGTTAGCTATTCCGGCAGGCGGAATTCAAGGTGACACGTCCCGGCGGCGGCAGCAACATGTAACGTTAAGTCCCCGAAACTGATTATGTACGCTTCCACTGGGTTGTGTAGATAGATAACAACATAGTTGAGAGACATTAAACAATCTATTGTTTGCGGAAGATGGTTCCTCGCTTGTTGACCAATGAATCGGTCACAACGGTGGCAGTAGCGGGAACGTCCATGAGGGGACCTAAAAAACCGTCGGACCGGAACCGGAACCGGATGTGGAGGTAAAATATGTTTGAACTGAACCAAAAAAAATCAACATAGCAAACACAAACTGAAAGGTGAGGATTTTTTTTTCTTATCCGAAGTTGCTTCATTTTTCTGTGTTCCCACGAGACTTTTTGTTGTGTCAATATCACAACTTTAAGGGCAGTGGAACAAAGTTAGCTAGCTAAGCTAACTTAAACAATGTTGTTGGTGTTAGCTTATGCTAACGGCTAAACGTTATTTATTTTTAATCCTTAGTGTCTTCACAGTGTTCCGGGGACTTTTACGTGATAGGGTGGTGCATCGACCAGCTTGGAACACGGGGACAGTGTTACAGATGTATGGCGCTTAAAGCCTGGATGATAAACATTTATTTTAACGAATAACCCAGGATATTAGCCAAACCTCCGCTAATATTTGCGCCATGAATCCATCCAATCCGTTTGGCAGTCCACAAGGTGGAGCTTTCCAAGCCCCAAGCAACACTTTAAAGACTGGTTTGTTCCAGTCATTTGGACAGCAGAATTCTAGCAATCAGCCCCAAACTATGGTTTTTTTTCAACCATCAGCGTTTGGACAACCATCTGTGTTAAATCAGCCCTCGCCTCATGGAAATAGCATCTTCGGACAGACTCCTGCCTTTGGACAGTCGTCAGCACAGCCCCCCTCGCTGGCAACAATAAGCCAAGCACCAGCATTTGGACAGACATCAGTAGGAATGAGTAGCTCAGTGTTTAGTAATAGCACTGCACCAGCTTTTGGACAGACTAGGGGATCGAACCAGAGTTCAGTCTTTGGCCAGATGACTTCATTTGGGCAGACGTCTGCCTTTGGGCAGGCGCCAGGGTTTGGCCAACAGCCCCCCTGGGTTTGCAAACACCCAGATGGATTCAGGCTCTACCACTGCTTTAGGGCAACCTCAGCCACTGGGTTTTGGACAGTCTGTATTTGGACAGCCGTCATCTACCAGTGTCACCACAAGTGTATTTGGTACAGCTCAGAGTGCGACCCAGAGCAGATGCTTCGGAGCACCCAAATACAATTTCAAGCCGGCCAATGAGGCAACGTTCAAACCCATCTTCAGTGCTAGTCCTGAGCCTGCTAACCCTCAAACTGCTGCAATGTCCAGCTCACCTTTTGGCAGCAGTGGTTCCCAGACCAGCTCCAGCACCATGGGCAGCAGCAGCAGCAGCACCACCACCACTGGCTTCTCTCTGTCTACTGGGGCTCAGTCTGACCAGCTGGGCTTCAGCTTCTCACAGCCAGCTGCAGCTCCTTCTATATCTGCTCAGGACAATCCACTAACAACCGGCAATAGGAGCACTTCTTCCAACACGCTGCAGTTCACCTTTTCTCAGCCAGCTGCACCCTCCAGCTCCAGCCCTAAGGCACCAACCACCCAGCCCACCACACCATCGTCTTTTAACTTTTCAGCCAAAGCCCTCCAGCCCCAGGCAAAACCACTTTTTGGAGGAACCAGCTTTGGTCAGCCCCCAGTTTTTGTTGACAACAAAGCTAAAGCAGAGAGTAGTACAGAGGAGAAGGGGAGCAACCTTGAGGGCTTAGGAGACCCAAATATATTTTTGCGACTTAGCAAAGGCACCAAGCGCAAGGAGGATCCAACAGTCGCCAGCACTGGCCCAGAGAAGCATTTTGCAGGAGAGAAGGAGGAGGATGTTCCAGCAGATGCAGATTCACCAAGACACCCTTCAAAGAGACCCCTGATGAGGTCCCGAGGCCCACCAGTAGGCTTATTCGGTAGGGCATTAAGTGGTATTCGTAGAGATAGCTCTAACCCAGTGAGGCGAGAGGCCACAAAGGAGACTCAGCAACAAGTGCCAAAGTGGGAGGAGACAGAGAGGGAAGACATCCAAGCCCAGGAAGACGACCTACCTACAACTACACCACCCACAGTGCAAGCTCCGACCAGGGATGTGCTTGAAAAAGCTGAAAAGTCAGGTGAGATGTACAAATCATACATACTGTGTATTGCCTGCATTTTGTATCAAGTTGTTATGCATTTCTTAAATTTGCACTAGAAAACAATCTAAAATTACTCTTGCATGCCAGAATAAATTGTCTAATGTACTTTTTATTGACCAGTTTTTATTTTAAATTTTGGTGAGATTTATCACCAAATAAATGTTCTCGTGTTGAAAGACTCCACACTATAAAAGTGGTGAAAGTAGTTGCAAGTCCTCCACATTTGTAAAGAAATCGTAGGATTTATTTGAAAATCACAAAACCCAGACAGAACTCTTGATCCTACTGAATTCAAGTACATATCTTAAACGAAATAAAAGAGTGGATTGCATTATTAGAATATACTCATCCTGTTGTCTGCCTGCTACCCATCAACCATCTCTAGACTGCGCAAAATCACCCGACTCAAACCTCGGCATCACAACCCCTGTGAGATGTGGCGTACGCAGGGAGAGCTCGGAGAGCCTGAGCGGCATGTCTCCCACCGACTGCACCATCATCCGGTGCATGAATGTGCCTCCAGCCTACAACAGGAAGGACGTGATCGAGAAGCACTTCAGTCGTTTTGGCAAAGTCCGTAGAGTCTTCTGCCGGACTGGCAAGAACATGGCCATAGTACACTTTGATGATCATGTGAGTGAACTCTACGCTACTTATCCCATTAAAGCACGTTCACCTATACTGTAGCTATTTAGAGTTTCCTGGCTTCGATAACTGTTCTCCCACTCTGGTCCTCAACTATCTTAGTTTTTTCAACACACTTTTACCTGCTATTTCGCGTTTTACATGGCCAGAGTGGAGCACTAATTTGTACGGCTAGTTGTTGGACTTCTTTTTTCCTTAATTTTTTTACTGCTTGCTTCAACTGATTTTGGTTTAATACTACAGATAATCCCAAAAATTAAGCTAACCCACTGATCCTGCTCTGTGAGACAGGCCAAAGCTGATAATGGGTTTATTTGTTAATTAACTTTTTTTTTTAAATCATAAATTAGATTATTCTTATATATTTTGCTGTATTTTATTCTTATTTTCTTTTGCTTTCTCTCACTTGACTTTCAGGCATCAGCAGCAAAGGCAAAGAAGAAAGGCAAACTCCTGCATAGACACGAACTCTCTCTCTTGTGGCAGAGAAAGAAGCAGAGTAAATGCAATATATTACTATGAAATTTAATTGAATACATAAATAATTGCTAGCACCCAGCTGTATTGATATTACTGTGTAGAGGTACCAACAAAGTGACTATAAATCAAGACTTTTTTACGCATCTAAAGAGTCCTGAGCAGTTTCGTTCATATTCCCTTTAATTCCTTGCATTGAGTCACTATGTTGCCTTTTGTGTATTAGGTCCCGGGGACAAAGGGATCAGACCTGCCGCAGCAAAGGAGGAGGGAAAAAGTCAGGAGGACACAGAGTCCAAGGCTGGTTCCTCGCCACTCAGAACAACCACACACAGAAGTTCTGCAATCCCCAGCACGATGGCCTTCAGCCGCAGGTACCGTTTGCACCTGTATAGAAAAGGCATGGCACCTTTATTTGGGTAGCACACGGCAACTCAAAGTGATTTACAGAAGCATAGAAACACATTGTAAAGCAATTGTTAGCAATAAAAGTAAATTCAAGAGACTATTACAAAAAGAGAAAACTAGTTACAATTTGGAAACATGATAAAAATAGACATAAAAATTCTTAAATTAAGCCAGTAGAAATACATTTAGGGACAAGAATGAATAGTTAAGAATTACAATAATGGATCGACTTTATGAGAAAGCTGCGGTAAACAGTAATGTTTTCAGCCCTGATTAAAATGAGCCAACAGTTTGAGCAGACCTTAGGTGTTTAGGTGTACACATTACTGTAGTGCTGTGACTGTCTTACATGCGTTTTTGTGTCAGTTCTCCGGCAAAGAAGTCATCAGCCAAGTCTCTGCAGTTTGACTCTGAAGTCCAGAGAGAGAGCAGCACAGAGGCCCAGAGCTCTGAGTGCCCAGTCCCCTCCTCCCTTCTCTGCCTCATTGGCCAGGTGGCTGAGACCGCTGAGGACAAGTACCGCCTCCTGGAGCAGAGAGACAACATCCTGCGTCAAGGTGAAGCCACCTCTCACACCAGTCTACTGAAGCCATTTAACGTGGCGAAAAACATGAGACATTCTCACCTTGTGCATGATATGTCCGCACAGGTCGGCCCAAGAGAACGGACCTGGACCTGTCGAAGGTGTTTGTGGGGACGTGTCCTGACATGTGTCCGGAGAAGGAGAGGTACATGAGGGAAACCCGGAAACAGCTGAGCGTATTCGAGATCCTCCCAGATACGGAGATGGTAACATCCTTAATGCTTATGTTTCATTCATTCATTCAGACTGAAGAATATAGCTGATGCAGCACTGTGAGACGTTACATAATATGTGGTATTCTTTTTGGCTTTCTTTCAGACACTTTTTTTAATTTAATCTGTAATGCTTTTGCAATGCAGATCACTTGCTATATTCCATTCCACATAGGAATGCAAAGTAAAGAAGGATAAACAAAATGTTTTTTTTTTTTTTTTTTACAATGTAGTTTAATTTATTGTTGTTGTTTTTGTGTCCATCTGCATATTAATACATTGATGGAATGAATATATATTGTAGCTTAAAGGATGAGGAATAGTATTTCAGCAGGAGCTTGCAGGTACTTTGAAGACAGCAGGGACAAAATATGAAACCTCCTTTCCCTCTGACTAGGTGGACCACTCTGCAGCCATCAAGGAGTACAGCCGCTCATCAGCCGACCAGGAAGAGCCCCTGCCCCACGAGTTGCGCCCCCTGCCTGTGCTCAGCATGACCATGGACTATCTGGTGACTCAGATCATGGACCAGGGCGATGACAACTACCGGGACTGGTATGACTTTGTCTGGAACAGGACCCGCGGCATTCGCAAGGTAAGGGTCTGCTTCAAATCTCAGTTGTAAAACGCTAAAACCTGGTGTTCAAAAAACAACAAGCACCTTGTCAGCCCACAGACAAATACATGCATGTGGATAATAAAACAAAACAGAGCCCAGCAAAATACCGGAATACCCAGTTTAATAAAAGTGAAATGATTTGCTTCTAGTAGGTATTGTGATCAGTTCTCCATAACAAGTGAAACAATCCTAGATCTGAAACAATTCCAAATTTTGCTGTACAACTAATTGTCTCAGAAATAATTGCGTTTGACAATATAATTGTCTCTTTCAGTCAAAAACATTTTTTATGTATTACTTTTGAAAACAAATGTTTTGCATGAATTCCAGCATACATCTTTTGGGTATATATCGCTGTTATGTGACCCAGATAATATAATGACACAAATACACAACCTATGAAGTAAACCACGCCCCTTTATTATAAAACATTTTTTCTAACTGTATCCCTCCTCATCGTATAGGGTCGAGTGCCTACAACTAATAATATGATTTAAAAAAAACAATTTGGCAACAATTTACCAGTCGTTCGCCTTAAAGCGCTGACACATCAACCCAATTAGCGAGGTCAGTGACTCGAGTCGGTTCAGTGCCGTCGTCAGAGACGGTCTGGCTTTTAAATTCTGAAGAAACCAGACCCACGTGACGCGTTCGTCCAATCAGCTGCCAGTTTTAATTTTTTTGGGTGACAATACAGATTAGCGCTGCCTGCTGTTACGGAGACATATTACGTCTCGTGCACACGCAGAACGTACGCTCAAGTCGGTGTCTCTTCGGTGTGTTCCGAGGTCCTTTTTAACCAACTCGGGGAGACTGGTCAGTGTGACTGCCTTTTCTGCCGAGGGTCGGCCATCGGGATGGTGTGTCAGAGCCTTTTAAAGCAACACTAAAAAACCTTTCCCGCTTTGGTCCCCCTACAGGTTGGAAGCGGAAATGTCCATTACATTACATTATACAAGTTTGCCAAGTGGTAGCGGATCTGTAGTTCGAATGAGACACTACGACAGCGGTAATGGACAATTCAGCTTCTAACCTGTAGGGTGATTGAAGTGGGAAAAGTTCTTTAGTCTTACTTTAAGACCGTAGCTAATGTCAGCAATTAATTGCAGTTAAACAAAGAAACTGGCCGTTATGTAAAAAAAATTGACAATTAAACAAATATGTAGTAATTGTTTAGTAACAGGACTAAACAATCTTTTACATTTACTCCCCACAGGACATTATCCAGCAACACCTGTGCTGCCCATACACGGTGTCGCTGATTGAGAAGTGCACACGCTTCCACATACACTGCGCTCACCACCTCTGCGAGGAGCACATGTCAGCTTTTGACGCCAAGATCAACAACGAGAACATGACAAAGTGTCTGCAGAGTCTCAAAGAAATGTACCAGGACCTGGCCAAGCGTCAGGTCTACTGCCCCCTGGAGGCCGAGTTCCGCCAGTACAGCGTGCTGCTGAAGCTCAATGACGGCGATACCCTGCGGTCAGTCCATTTAAACACATACAAATCAGGGGTGGGGATCCCCAGAGGCCACACGATACAACATTATCACCATACCTATGTCACAATATAATATGATTCCAATGTTAAACACATTGCAATATTCCGTGATATATATATATACAGTATATATTGCAATTTATTACCTTTTTCCATCTTCAAATTATGTCCCCCAAAAGAACACTTTGTCAACATCTTTTGCCAAAACTCAACTGTCCATCTAGTGGACTGAAAAGCAATTGCTTTTATTCTAGTACCAAAAAGTAAAATCCTTATGTGCAATTTAAATAATAAAAAATAATTGGCGTTCTTGTATTGATACAGTTTTGCAAGAAAATACCGCGATACTATGCTGTATCAATTTCTTTCCCCCATTCCTAACACAAATGATGACATATGTTGTTTGAAATGTTATTGAATGATGTGCAAAACACCTTTTTTTGTTTGTCTTTGTCAAGAAATTACCACATTGAAATTACTTAAATTACTTAAATCTTCAGCTGTGACTTTACTTTATTTTTAAGCATGTTTGTATGCATTCACTGCATTTTGGTCCTCGCTCTGTGCTGTAAAGAAGTTCTTCCTCACACTTCATGTCCACACAGTGAAGTGCAGCAGTTCCGCGACGAAGTGCGCAATTCCCCTGAGGTGAAGTTCGCCGTGCACGCATTCACTGCAGTCGACAGCAACAACTTTGTACGCTTCTTTAAGCTGGTCAAAGGTGCTTCCTACCTCTCCAGTTGCCTCCTACACAGATACTTCAATCAGGTCAGAAATGGTTTTCTTTTATTAATGAATTAGGCTTAGAAAACGGAACTTGTCTGAAGCTCTCCAATAAGGCATGAGGAGAATCCAGGCAATTACCAGTGTCCCTTTCCTGTTTTCACATAACAAAACTATACCCATTGTAGAGAAGGAGATACAAATACATGAGATAAGAGAAGGGGGACTGCTCTATTATATACAGTATACTGCCATTTAAGGCCTATTGCGTAATATTTATGTTCTTTTCAAATTTGTGTGCGCGTGCATACAGGTCAGAGCTAAGGCCTTGAAGGTCTTGAACTTGGCCCACACGGTGGCTCTGCGGTCGACTGCGTTTCCAGTTGAGGACATAGTTCGGATGTTAATGTTCCGCAACACTGATGAGGGAATCGACTTCATCCAGCAGTACGGCCTGACTGTCAACGATGGGTGAGTGTCTTTTAAAAGTTTGAGTGGCTAAATTTGATAATAATAAAAATGATTTTGCAGCCACAGAATTATATACCTATCCTGGAGAATCCTATACATCAAAGTTAAGTAGTATGATCTGAAATGTAAGTTACACACATACATATATAATAAATAATATATACACACAGTGGGGAGAACAAGTATTTGATTTGATTTTGCAGGTTTTCCTACTTACAAAGCATGTAGAGGTCTGTTATTTTTATCATAGGTACACTTCAACTGTGAGAGACGGAATCTAAAACAAAAATCCAGCAAATCACAATCAAATTGTATGATTTTTAAATAATTAATTTGCATTTTATTTTGTGTGTATCTATCTATCTATCTATCTATCTATCTATCTATCTATCTATCTATCTATCTATCTATCTATCTATCTATCTATCGGTGTGTGTCTGCCTGCTAACAAACAAATATTATAAATTCCAAAATGTACATTAATATATTTGATTAATATTGTTGACAGTATGGTAGACCTGAGTCGGGCAACCTATCAGGAGGCAGAGCTACCTCTCAGACAGAAGAAGTCTGACGTCATCCTTGCAAAGAAACCGGTGTTGATTGGACAGGTGGTGCAGGGAGGCCCCCTCCCCAGCCCTCTGCAGCACACCCCTGTCTGCTGCTTCGACTCCCAGAACAGGTTCCGTGGAGAAGGCCCTCTGGCTGAGCCTACTCCAAGCCAATATAAAGGTATTTGCTCTCTTCCCCTGATGTTATCCCTGGCAAATAGCTTTATTTCTTGATTTATAGTTCTCTCATTGGCTCAGGATAGCAAGAGATGGTGCATTGTCTCATTTCACTACCCTGAACAGCACTGTTTATATGCAGAGCTGGAAAATATGTTTTTGTTATTTTCAGATCTTGAAGTTTCCCACACTACAATACGTATCCGATCCGTATAATGCTACATTTTACAGCTACTGGAATTTATTTTTGTGAGGAATAAAACATTTTTGTAGCAACAGAGCCTGCATCATTTTAAAAGCATTCATCTTAAAATAATTTTAAAATAATTAGGTGATCTTTTCGCATCTACTGTGCATAACAATGTAAAGACTTGGGCTCATTGACTGCTGACATGTTTCCTAATTGTCTCAGGAATTGGTGCCACGGTGGAGGTGAAGGCACCACCCAGCGTTGAGTTGCAGTCGCAGGGCGTTCCAGACATGCCCGCTACATTCAAGTTGCCTCCAGCCTTTGAAGACGAGACGGGAGAGCCCAGTGAACCGTGTCCCGTCATGGCGCGCCCAGCAGACGCCCAGCAGCGGTTCCAGCCCATATTTCAACCTCAGCCTGTCAAACCGCCATCACCTCCCCCCAAACACCGGCCGGCGTACAGCAATGAGGTGGGCAAGATTTTTCCAGTGCGTGGTTATTTTGCAGCCACTGCCATGCAGTAACAGTACCTTTGCTCTGATCCTTGTAGTCCTTACTGATGCTGTCTTGTACATCTGGTAATGTAGAAAACATTTACTAGGTACATGAGGTACTTCAACTTGAGTAGATTAGATAATACTTTATTCATCCCACAGCGGGGAAATTCCCTTGTTACAGTAGCATTTTCTACAATAAAGCAAAAAACAAACAAACAAGTATACACACAAGAAAAACAGGCAAACAACAGACAATGAGCAGAAGGCAGAAGTAAAGTGGCGTAAAATAAAGGTATTTTAAAGTAAAGTGCGGTTGCCATAGTACAAAAAACAATATTGCAGTGTAAGTAAGTGACGTTAAAATTAAATTGAATATGTAATTAAAATAATAATGCAAAAGTAGGTAACCATAATATAAGTTATATTCACCTGTGGCCATAAATAATATTGAAAAAGTAACTCCTTGTAATTGAAAAATATAAATACAGATAATAAAGATATACAGAGAGTGTGTGGAGTGAATCAAAAACAGGAAGAGAAACTACAACATTATCAGGGGGTGCAGGTGTTGTAGAGTCTGACAGGACCTGCGGTACCTCTCCTTCTTACACCGGGGGGTATCAGTCTGCTGCTGAAGGAGCTGCTCAGGGACCCCACAGTGTCGTGTAGGGGGTGAGAGGTGTTGTCCATGATGGATGTCAGCTTAGCTAACATCCTCCTCTGCCCTACTTTCTCTATGGGGTCCTCTGGACCCCATAGAGAAAGTCTATTGAGCCTGCTCCTGTCCCGGTCCGAGCTGCCCTCCCTCCAGCAGACCACAGCATAAAGGATGGCAGAGGCCACCCCAGAGTCATAAAAAGTCCTGAGGAGAGTCCTGCACACTCCAAAGGACCTGAGTCTCCTCAGCAGATGGAGGACTCTGGCCCTTCTTGTAGAGTGCATGGGTGTTGTCAGTCCAGTTCAGTTTATTGTTTAGGTGAACACCCAGGAATTTGTAGCTCTCCACTACCTCAATGTCCGATCCTTGGATGCTCACCGGTGAGAAATGGGATGTTTTCCTCCTGAAGTCAACGATCATCTCCTTCGTCTTGCTGGTGTTGAGCTGAAGCTGGTTGAGCTCACACCAGCTGACAAAGTCCCTGATGACCGACCTGTATTCCAGGTCATTCCCCTCAGAAACACAACCAACAACGGCTGTGTCATCTGAGAACTTGTGTGTGTGTGTGTCTGTAGTCTGTAGTCTGTAGTCTGAGGTATAGAGGGTGAAAAGGAAGGGGGGAGAGAGCACCGTACCCTGAGTATTTAATATGTATGCTATGCATTTCAGAGGAAAGTATGGCATTTTACTGCAGTAGATCTTTCTGTGGTGCTTACACAAATGAATATGTAATATTATCCAACATATTATTACATAATATAAATAGCAGCCTTTCTAAAGAAATTTGCTGACTTGAATTCAGGGCTTTTACTAGTGATGGACTGTTTTTACAGTGAGGTATTGTACATTGTAGATGTCAGAGTGGGGGGGCTGTCCATGGAAAGGCACCCCCGAGAAGTTGGGGGTTCGGTGAACTGGCCACCATCCGATCCGTTTGCAACCCAACTCCCTACTGACTGACCTACTGCCACCCCCATTTTAAGACCAGATGCAATTACTCACATTATTTAAATATAATCCAAAAGCAAACCAACAAGGAAAAACGGCTGGGCCTGTATTAATTACAGCTCATTAAAGAAACTGAACTAGCTGTCCTTTTAGTTTTGTGTGTGTGCATGACCGTGGCTGTGCTGCTTTTCTCCCCTCCTGCAGGATATTATGGCTGAACTGGACTGTGTGATTGAAGAGGTGTTGGAAGTAGCAGTGAGGGAGGTAGCAGACGCTGGTGCCACCTATGCCACCACAGCTCTTGCGTAAGTTCAAGTGATTTATCCATCCAGATTTTCTTACATTCAAATCACATGTTCTAGTTATCATTCATTTACGTGAGTACAGTGTGTAAAGACAGTAGAGCTCTGACCCCCTCTATGTTTTTTATTAAGATGACTAACTTGCTGTTCTGTTGCTTTTGGTTCTGCAGGGAGAGCAGTGTCCAGGCAGAGTCTCTGGTGAGCGAGGTGCTGGGACAGATGCTGCAGGAGATGTCCTCCACTGAGATCAAGCTGGAGCAGGAGCGCATTGCTGAAGAGAAACGCAAGCTTGAAGAAGCCAGGTTGGTCTACTGATAACATCCTGTTGATCATAGCACACTGTGTTTTATCACTACACTTGGTTAAGAAAGAGGACAGCATCCTCAACCCTAACCCCAAACAAAGGACACAAAATAATCTTTGTCAGCTGTTTAATTTTATGCAGAGGTTACAAAAGTTGTATCCATTCCATTTATTCAAGCAGACATACCAACTGTTAAAGCATTCAATGCATATTGTGACATCCAGTGTCGGGCTGCATAATTATTTTATTTTACACACACACGCAACAAAAAAAACAGTTCCCCATGTAAGCAGATTTCATTTCACAGCATCATATCACGGTGTTTAAACTGTTGTATATAATAAATTGAAATAAGACAAAAATCCAAGGAGCAAACACCCAAGAGAAGCAACTTCTGTTCCTCAACTTCAGTCATTTCATCATCGGTGTATCTTGTATTATCAGAGTAGCTGTATTTGCCACAGCTCATCGCCATTTCCTTTTCCATGTTTGTTGGTGGCAGGAGGAGGCAGGAGCACGAGGCCTTCCTGGTTCAGTACAGCTTCTCTCTCTGCACAGAGCTCATGTATGAAGTTTTAAGCGAGACCATCAAGGAGACAGCAACCTCTGAGATCCTGTAAGGCTTTAAAACTCGACCATTTTCCAAAGTGGTCTGATGAGAAGTTGCATAATTAACAAAACTAATTAAAATTATAATAAGGTTAACTAAAGGAGTATCATTAAGTTTAATGTCTACAAGTGGCACGCTTATTTTCACAAATGAGTTTCACTGAGTTTACTCTTTTCCCTTTTTCAGACATGCAGTGAATGAGAAAGCAAACCGTGTAGCTAAATGCACGGAGCAGGTCTGTACCGGTCTAGTTGAAGAGACTTTGAATGCAGACATTGCTTTGTTGGTTGAAGAAATTCTTGAAGCTGAGCTGCAACGCATTCACAAATTCATCAAAAGGTAAGAAACAATGTAGACCAGACCGTCATGTAACTCTAAACTCTGCGATGCGACTCAAGATTGACTTTGCCTTGCTGAAATGAATCTGACACACCAGTATACCATTCAAACTCTGGCTAAATGTACCTTTTAATCACCCTTTTACAATTAATTCTCCATTTCTTCTGTTTCTCCTCTCGTGTACAACCAGGTGGCGTGATGTGGTGGCAGTGCGTCGGCAGCTGAAGAGACAGATGAGAGGTTTCCCTGCAGCTCCCTGTTGCGTGGACCCGCGATTCAAACTGAAGGCGCTGGCTCCCAGCGCCCCTGCACAGCCCTGCATGGCAGATCTGGCCCGGGGATTGGTCAACCTGGGAAACGCCGGAACGCTGGCCCTCTCCAGCACCAGGTAAGTTCATTGTCATTTTCCATGCGTGTTTTTGGACGGCATCGCCAAACCGTTTTAACCGAAATCTGTTCTGGTCCAGCTCAGCTAAAAACACAACACAGAATCCGTCCGCACGTTAGCTTGGCGTTCACTACCAAGCCTGTTTGTTACTGTCAGGCTACCAACAACTTCATTCAACTAACCCAAGCACACTCAATGTTCCTGCTGTTACAGACATGAACCACCCTCAGACGGTTGCCTCATTCACGGACTCATGGCGGTGCGTTGCTGCAGAATGAATATAGAAAAAACACTATGGATTTTTGGCATAAAAAAATATTTTTCTGGCGTGGGTTCCCGTTTCCTGTACAATTATAGGGGGAACACATTATAATATAATTTACAGCTCATGATGTACAGTATGAGTGTTTGTAGGGCTGGCCATTATATCTATATTATATTGATATATGAGGCTAGATTTATTAGGCTAAATTTTGGATATCATAATATTGCAATATGACTTTTCCTGGTTTTAAAGGCTATATTACAGTAAAGTGATGTAGTTTTCTTAAACTTACCAGACTGTTCTAGGGGTTTTATTATTTACCTTTACACATTTAAGCAATATATCCATATTACTGATTATTTATCTAAAATTTCTGATTTGTGTGTGTGTATGTGTGTGTCTGTGTGTCTGTGTGTCTGTGTATTTTGCAGCATGGCTCTAATCACTTATTAGTATACTGTCTTTGTCAACCTTGAAATAAATGTCACTTTGCTGCTCTATTGAATATGAAAGATGTTTTGTATTTTGTTCAGGTTGTTGCGAATGAGACAAGAAGCGATCCACCAGATGAGAGTTCACTACTACTATCAGCAGCTGCTTGAGTAAGTCCCGAGTCCGATTAATCAGTCAGTGGTGCAGTTAACAAAGTACCATCTTGACCTTTTATTTGTGTTTCTTTCAGTGAGACAGTGTGGGCACCACTCGACCTGCCAGCACTTGTGACAGAAAATATCCCCAACCCACCGGACCGAATCTTCTGGAAAGCTGTTCTCCTCCTACCGAGTGACCACGAAAGTGAAGCCAGCATGGCAGACAGGTAAGCAGCTGCACTTCAATATGTCAAAAGGTCACCTGTTAAATGTCTTCTTATTCAAGGCACCCAGCGTTGGTAGGTCTGTCCTGAATACCATGGGAGTGTCACTTTTATGCCTCCTGTTTACTGAACGGGACTCTCATACCGCCTCAAAACGAACTGACAAGTCTGATCGCCGGTTACATGACAAAATTTGAACCTTTCTAAACTTTATTACATCCATCCATCCATCCATCTTCATCCGCTTATCCGGAGTCGGGTCGCGGGGGCAGCAGCTCCAGTAGGGGACCCCAAACTTCCCTTTCCCGAGCCACATCAACCAGCTCCGACTGGGGGATCCCGAGGCGTTCCCAGGCCAGGTTGGAGATATAATCCCTCCACCTAGTCCTGGGTCTTGCCTGGAACACCTCCCTAGGGAGGCGCCCAGGAGGCATCCTTACCAGATGCCCGAACCACCTCAACTGGCTCCTTTCAACG
This sequence comes from Etheostoma perlongum, assembly GCA_026937815.1. Classification (NCBI taxonomy): domain Eukaryota; kingdom Metazoa; phylum Chordata; class Actinopteri; order Perciformes; family Percidae; genus Etheostoma; species Etheostoma perlongum. The sequence goes on from CM049381.1 coordinate 3,235,333, forward strand.
CGAAGGAGCAGCGGCTCTACTCCGAGCTCCTCTCGGATGACTGAGCTTCTCACCCTATCTCTAAGGGAGACGCCAGCCACCCTCCTGAGGAAACCCATTTTGGCCGCTTGTACCCTGGATCTCGTTCTTTCGGTCATGACCCAGCCTTCATGACCATAGGTGAGAGTAGGAACGAAAATTGCCCGGTAGATCGAGAGCTTTGCCTTCTGGCTCAGCTCCCTTTTCGTCACAACGGTGCGATAAACAGAATGTAATACCGCACCGGCTGCTCCGATTCTCCGACCAATCTCACGCTCCATGGTCCCCTCACTCGTGAACAAGACCCCAAGGTACTTAAACTCCTTCACTTGGGGTAAGGACTCACTCCCTACCTGAAGAAAGCACTCCATCGGTTTCCTGCTGAGAACCATGGCCTCAGATTTAGAGGTGCTGATCCTCATCCCAGCCGCTTCACACTCGGCGAACCGATCCAGTGAGTGCTGAAGGTCACAGACCGATGATGCCATCAGGACCACATCATCTGCAAAAAGCAGCGATGAGATCCCGAGCCCACCAAACTGCAACCCTCCCCGCCCCGACTACGCCTCGATATCCTGTCCATAAATATTACAAACAGGATTGGTGACAAAGCGCAGCCCTGGCGGAGGCCAACCCTCACCTGGAACGAGTCCGACTTACTGCCGAGAACCCGGACACAGCTCTCGCTTTGGTCATACAGAGATTGGATGGCCCTGAGAAGGGACCCCCTCACCCCATACTCCCGCAGCACCTCCCACAATTTCTCCCGGGGGACCCGGTCATACGCCTTCTCCAGATCCACAAAACACATGCAGACTGGTTGGGCATACTCCCAGGCCCCATCCAAGTTCCTTGCGAGAGTGAAGATCTGATCCGTTGTTCCACGGCCAGGACGGAATCCGGGATTGTTCCTCTTCAATCCGAGGTTCGACTATCGGCCGAACCCTCCTTTCCAGCACCTTGGAGTAGACTTTACCAGGGAGGCTGAGAAGTGTGATACCCCTGTAATTGGCACACACCCTCTGGTCCCCCTTTTTAAAGAGGGGAACCACCACCCCGGTCTGCCACTCCTTAGGCACCGTCCCAGACTTCCACGCAATGTTGAAGAGGCGTGTCAACCAAGACATCCCCTCCACACCCAGAGCTTTCAGCATTTCAGCTTTATTATAAAAACTTTATTACAGTATTGGAAAAAGAAAATTCAAATCCCTATATTAAAAATGGAATACCTACCCGACTTAGGAAGGCCCTAGTGTTCACTGAGCCTTTCATTGAGCGTGTCCTTTCCTATCTGTTTTCCTCAGGATCCTGTCGGACTGGCTGGAGGTGAAGCTTGGTGGCGGTAAGGACTCAGAGGTGAGGGAGGAGCAGCAGCTTGATGGCACACTGCAGACCCTCTATGTCACCAACACACTGCAGGATAATGGACAACACACTCACAAAGTCCACATCAGCATCAAGGTAAGATCAGACTGCAACTTATACGGATCACTGCAGTCTAATGCTGAGAAAAGAGATCGACAAGTGTGTATGTTTTTGAGGGCATGTGTAGTCAACAGGGTTTTATTTTAATCTGGGGTTATAAATATAGATTGTATATACTGTAAATGCTCATTTAAAGAGCCCCTGTCCTTTTCAGCCTCATATTTTACTCTTGGGGTCTACTGTCAGAATCAGAAAAGGTTTTATTGTCATAACAGGCAGCTTTATTTGTATAGTACATTTCAGCAACAGGGCAATCAAAGTGATTTACATAAAAACAATAAAAAATAAAAACAGATAAAACACAAGAATAAAAGTTACAGTGCAGTATTAGAAATTAAAGAAATCAGCAACTGTTTAAAGAAAGGCAGCCTCAAAAAGAAAGATCTTCAGAATTGATTTAAAGGTGTGTTGAGCCTTGAGGCTGAGCTAAAAGGCTTGTGTGTAATGAAGAGCAATAATTAGAATGAGTATAAATAAGAATTAATTAAAAAAAGAAGTATAAATGATAAGAAAAATACCACAGACTCAACATTAACTTTACACAATGTAACACTATTTATGCTTAGCTATATATTGAGACTTATTAATAACCCCCGTTGTTATTGACACATTAGTTTGTACTGTGCCCTAGTGTAACGTGTTTTCTGACCAGTCCTCTCGGTGGTGTCTCCTCAGGCGTCCAGAGGCCCTCTAACCGAAGACGGCCTGTCCAAAACAGAGGGGAGCGGTGAGCTCCAGGGGACGGGAGCCCTTATGATGTTGCTCCCCGCAATGCCCGTCATCATCGAGCCCGGGCACGACGAGCAGGATGTACAACTGCTGTCAGCCCTTCTTCAGCTGAAACAGCTACAGCAAGCCAGCACCTGGCACCACCCGCTGCCTCTGGCCATTCTGGTGCCAGGGCCCAAGTGTGGCACTGGGGATACACAGAAACTCCAAGAAGGTAATTAATTAATAACTGTAATAAAGACATAATTACAAGATTAAAGTAAATCAATTCACCATGCTCTGTAACCGGGTTATTTGGTATTACACCTGAATCAAGCCGTCTGACTAAAGTGCAATGTGATCGTCGCTCGACAGCTGATTCTGATAAAATGGAAAGACTGCAAACCTACATTTACTCACTGGATCAAAGACCCACTTTGTTTTCTCAAACTTGAAAGAATTGGATATTCTTTGAAAGGATCAGCAAATAAGTACAATAAGATATGGAGACCTTTCTTAGATTATGTTAGGGAACAAATCACATTGCCTGACTCCCAGTAGAATGAGCAGAGACATGCTTTATATTTTATTTATTTTTCATTTGTGGATATGTATGGAAGTTCCGTAATGTATGAGGCAGTAGTAAGGTTGTCACGATTTCTATTTTAAATCCCAAATTATCAAAATGTATTCACAATCTTAAATATCCAATGAAAAACTGATACTGCCACGCTCCCACATCACGTCTGGTCGGCTTGTCAAGCCCCCAGGAACGGCGCCATGTCTTAATGCAACCATGGGCTAAGTGGTCAAAGGTAGAACCGCACCCCTCTGATCCAGAAAAGCTTTTCCCACAGACTGCATGGCAAAAAAAATCTAGATTTTTAGCAAATAATTTTTTTTGTGGTGTATCGACTTACCAACCCGAACACTTAAAGGGTCCTGGTTTAAAAGATCATTTTTAAACATCGCAGCCGAAACCAGAGTTATTAAACTAGGCATGATGAACGCGAGCAGAAAGTTCATAATACACTGACAAAATAACGGCAACATGTTCCTGATTACATGTTGTGATTTGTTTAGTCACATTGTGTACAAATAACAAGGTCACATCAACCATCTTCTAACCGTATACATACAGGGAACTATATTCTCAGAAGCCGAAGCACTGCTACTTGGGCGGAGTGATTTGCTCATAGCACACAAGAAGCCACATGGTGAGGAGCAGAGAGTAACAACGGTGGGTCAGGTGTTGCGCTAATCACTCCGCCCAAGTAGCATTGCTTCGGCTTCTGAAAGTCCCCAATAAGTTGGCATGTTCATTTTTTAATTCAGCTACTGTTCCATAACTACTGCCTGACATACAATGTGACTTCAAAATATGTAAACCATGAACTTTTCCTCTCAGCCCTGATGCTGCACACACTGGTCCAGGAAGGCCTGATATCGGAGTTCACATTCTTCTTCATACCAGAGACCACAAGTGATATACAGGGATCCCAACAGGTACTACGCATACCCATGCATAGAAACTAACCAACTTGATCTTTTATGTTTAACGACCTTCACTTTTACAAGTGAAGGACTGTTGAGATTTGATGGAAGTAGTGATGTGTTTAGGTTGAAGAATAATTACCTAAATCTGCAGCTTTTGTTAAGCATTGGGTCATTGTTAAGCTGTCCGGACAACAACTTTTCGGCAACAGAATGCGACTGTTTTCAACGAAAAAGCTACCTACCCTGGACCAAACAGGCTAGCTGGTAGACATACGTAGTGCACCATTTAGCAGCTAAGAGACAGATGTTTTCCTCTGGAGTTGGTGGAGACCTAAACAGAGCTAAAGAGGGAATATTGGACAGAAATAAAACTTCAAATAAATGCTAATGTTACTCTTTTAGCAGCTGGATGTGTAGATGGGTTTGCTAATAAGTTTGCCATATCAACTTAAAAAGTGGTGATTGGTCAAAAAATCAAGTTATAATTTCTGTGAAAAGCTGTCAGAAACAGCTGGCTTTTTAACCCACGGCGGGGGAGATTGGAGGAGTGGGGTTCTGAGAGGTAGCCAGATGATTAATGAGATGGGAGAGAAGGAAAAAAACAAACAGTTTTGCTGCTTTAGTTTTTCTATTCTGTTTTTTAATGTGACATTTCTGTTAACGTTGCTTTTTTGTGTGTGAAATGTATAGTTTTTTGCTCAATAGTTTTTAACAATTATCCAAATGAAACAATTTGAGAAGTTTTGAGGGAAAAATTACTTTTTGGTGCTCACTGCTCACATTTTATAATGCCATAAGGGTTTCATTGTGAGGTGTCATTAGCCAAAACAGTTTTATCACTGATGTAGATTGATAGTTTTTAAATGTTTCTTCAAAGTCTTCTCCACCTTCTCTCCCGCTGTGTCTCTAGCTGAGCCAGGCTACACATTGGCTGCTGGCCCGTGCTCCTCCACCCTTCCCACTCTCCTGTCAGACCCTGGTGCAGCTTGTAGAGGCCAGTTTGAGCCAGGAGTTCAGCCCCAGAGTTTACGCCCATCAGCAGGAGCGGGCCGCTGCATGTCTTCCTCCGGAAGACCCCGGGCCCATCATCAAGCTGTACAACGCTGTCCTGGCTCACATTGCTGACAAAGTGTCGTCCCAGGATCTTAGCAGAGTCTCGTGGCCGCCAGGCGAGTTCTGCCTGCCTAATACTCGTGACTTTGTCCCTCATTTGGGCTGGAACTCTGCCCAACACCTGGCCTGGTTACGTCAAGCCGTCCTCAGCCTGCAGCTGCCACAGTGGGAGCGGATATCTGCTACAGGTCAGTGACTAACATGCCAATGTTGTGTGAAAGGTTATTTCTTACTGCAGAGTTTTTATTAATGGTTCAATCACTGTACAAAATCCTCTCACATACAAAGGAAACAGAATGATAATCCAATAATGACCAATAATCATGTGATATACTTCCTTCTCCTCCCTCTCTCTCTGTCTAGACTCGTGGTCGGAGATCTGCTCCTGTATCTTTCGCTACGCTGCTCAGATCCCAGTCTCACGCCGCAGTCAGCCTCTCCTAATGTCACGGCTGGAAAACTTTCTGGAAAGGGTCAGGCTAAAGGGTCGCCATACCCGAAACCCCAGATCCAAGTTAACCATGACTCACTGGGACGAGGGAGTTGAGATGGTGGGTCCAGCTTTCTGTCAGATTCCTTGGGACGACGTGTTGGTGATTTGCATAGACCACAAGCTGAAAGACTGGCTGATCCCAGGGCCACCTGTCTGTGAAGGTGGGGACATTCTTAATTTATTCATTTTACTGTGATCTAGAATAAGAACCAATGCACATGTCCTATAGCTGTGTTTTTATCCAAAGGTCCATGGACTTTTTAGTTCTTGAAACTACTTCAAGTTTACTACTTCCTTGGTTCCTGCGGTTGAGACACAATGAGTTTGTCATATGGTTCCTTGTTCCAGGGGAAAGTTCCTGCAGTCAGTAAGTTTTGTGAACTTACTGATTTATCAATTGCATTACAATGTGTCTTTATTTGTTTGCTTTTGTTGTTAAGATGCCGTTACCGATGACGGGGAGATCCTGGTTTACCTCCCCACAGAGTCATTAAAGGGTTTCCAGCCTCCAGAGGAATGGACCCAGACCGTCAGACAAACCCACAGAGAGAAGCAGCAAGAAAAGGAAGGGTAAGAAGCTCCAAAAAGCCGTCATCAGTCTTTTAGACGTTAACCGTAGAACTGCTGGATGCGTGTTGTCGATTCGAGGCAGTTCAGTGTAAAAATGATACATGTTGCATCAGTAAGTTGAACCCAAAAGGGTTCAAGTTGGTGTTAATTTTGTCAGACGAGACTACATATGTTTGTCAATGAGCTTTTTTTCCATGACGAGACTTCACTAATGTCCAAAAACGCTGACTAAGACTAAATGAACATGCATTATTGTTGACAAAAAAAGACGAGACTAAAATGTTTAGCATAAAATAAAAACCAAGATAAAATGTCTCTTCATATTCATCTACAATCGTCTCTACTTTTTCATCATGAGATAGAACTAGTGCAGTGCCTGTTTGGAGCGTGTACCAACTCCCAGTATTTTTTCCCCCCACTAAGCGCAATCAGTTCAATCTGGCGCGGCACAACTGCTGCTCATCTAGAGATTTGGCGTGTTCCCTTTTTTTCCATCTAGCCGTCACACATCCAGGTAACGATGTGGCCCGGGCTGGGGAGGGAGGAAGCCTGGTTCAGCCTGCTGGAGAAGCCGCTACAGCACGTAGCCCCAGGCAAGGAAAGGAGTGCTGTTGAAACAGCTTGCGGAACTGCTGGCACAAAACAACGTGCTGTAGAGCCCAGTAGCCCTGGCGCTTATCTAACATGTGTCTGTGAAACAAGGTGCTGTAGAGCCCAGGAGCCCTGGCGCTTATCTAACATGTGTCTGTGTAACAAGGTGCTGTAGAGCCCAGGAGCCCTGGCTCTTATCTAACATGTGCCTGTGAAACAAGGTGCTGTAGAGCCCAGGAGCCCTGGCTCTTATCTAACATGTGCCTGTGAAACAAGGTGCTGTAGAGCCCAGTAGCCCTGGCTGTTAACTAACATGTGTCGGTGAAACAAGGTGTTGTAGAGCCCAGTAGCCCTGGCTCTTATCTAACATGTGTGGGTGAAACAACGTGCTGTAGAGCCCAGTAGCCCTGGCGCTTATCTAACATGTGTCTGTGAAACAAGGTGCTGTAGAGCCCAGGAGCCCTGGCGCTTATCTAACATGTGTCTGTGTAACAAGGTGCTGTAGAGCCCAGGAGCCCTGTCGCTTATCTATCATGTGTCTGTAAAACAAGGTGCTGTAGAGCCCAGGAGCCCTGGCTCTTCTCTAACATGTGTGGGTGAAACAAGGTGCTGTAGAGCCCAGGAGCCCTGGCTCTTATCTAACATGTGTCTGTGAAACAAGGTGTTGTAGAGCCCAGTAGCCCTGGCTCTTATCTAACATGTGTCGGTGAAACAAGGTGCGGTAGAGCCCAGGAGCCCTGGCTCTTATCTAACATGTGTGGGTGAAACAAGGTGCTGTAGAGCCCAGGAGCCCTGGCTCTTATCTAACATGTGTGGGTGAAACAAGGTGTTGTAGAGCCCAGGAGCCCTGGCTCTTGTCTAACAAGGACAAGGACATTTGGCACAAGACAGACTAAATTAAAAGTAGGTGACAAAATTAACACTAGTTCATGTTACTGATGCAACATGTATCATTTGAGATTATCATGAGATTGAGTTGGCAACTGACATCTGTAATTCCATTACATGTTACAAATTTATTAAAATGAAATATTGCTGTATTTAGCTTTCCGGGTCCTACTACTGCTTCCTGTGGTTCCTGTAGTGGCCACTGCTGGTTAGGCAATTTATTACAGAGTAGATGGTATAAAGGGCAATATACACCCATGTCTGCCCATCCAGTATGTGTAAAGGGTGTCAAAATATATGCATTGTGGCTTGTGTGTCTCACCCAGAAGTCTCATGAAATTTCAAAATTATTTCTATTATAGAAAGACACATATTCATAATGTACATGGCAATTTTATTTATTTATTTCAAAAGTTGCATATTGCATGTATAAATGAACTTTGACTTCATTTCCCTGTCACTCAAGTTTTAAATAAGAAATTGCTGAAGAAGGTGCTCATAGTTTTTAAAGAACACATCAGCAAGTAGCCGTAACATTTTCACGTTCTTGCAGCTACACAGTCACAGTTCTCCTCTTTTGCTCTATCCTTTTTCCAATTTCCCTCCTTGACACTCTTTCCATCTTCAGGGCGGGTGCAGCTGCATGTGCCATGCCCAGCAGTCTGTCCCTCAGACAGAGGTTGTTCCACAGTGTGGTGGAGCCTCTCGAGGCCCCGGCAGCCCCGCTGGACATCACGCTCACTCCCACAGCACAAGAGCTACTGGCCCACAATGTCCTCCAGAGCTTAGAGAAGGAAAAGGCTGAAAGCAAAAGGTACAGCTACAGCACTGCTCTTAACCGTTTTCATTGCATTTAGAATTCCTGTTTATAGAATATGCTATTTTGAAAGAGGTGTCTATGAATAAAAAATAACCTTGTCAAAAATAGTTAAAGGCCTTTGGTTGCACTGTTTATTGATAAAGTATTCAAAAATACCTCAGATAAAGCTCACTGCCAATGTTTAGTTTATAGAGTAATTGTAAGACGGTGATAATTCAATTTTACTAAACGAAAAAAGTTCTTGACACACTATTGCAATTATTTATTAATCTACAAATCTGTGCGTACTGTCTTAACACACACTTCTGTCTACAGGAGCATGGAGCAGCTTCAGCGTTGGCTGGATGGTGACCCCTTGGACCACTTGTCCACATCGCTTTTTATTCCATCGTCCACTCTGTTGTCCATGCCCAGCACGACCATAAAGCATGCACCCACAGCCCAGATGCGAGATGCCACTCTCACACGGGTATGACATGTCCCCTCCCCTCACTCACTTATCCTACTTCCACCCTAACTTGGGGATGGAAATAGTGTATGTGTCTTAAGGCCCTAACACACCAACCTGATAATCGGCCAGCGGACAGACTGGAGAGGTCGGTGACTCGAGTCTGTTTGGTGTGCTTTAGCCACCTCCGGGACGCAGTCAGTCCGTCTGCCTTTTCTGCCAACGGTCAGCCGTCTGGTTGGTGTCTCAGCGCCTTTAGGTGATAGTGTCTTAGATAATGGCTGTAAACTATGAGAGATTCATTCATTCATTGTTTTGACTTTCCAGGAGCCAGATCCCGGTGATCTGTTGGACCAAGCAGACTGGCCTAAAACTCCGCCCGTATCTATGGCAATGCGATTAAAGGAACTCGAGCAACAGATTTTGGCAAGCCATGAGGAGGAACTGGCCTGCAGACTGAGGCTGAGTAGTATGCTGAGCATTGTTGATGATTGATGGACTATTAAAGGGAAATTAAAACAAAGGACTCTATGCTTATGCAAATATTTTAAAACTAAGAACATATTAAAAATTCTCCCTGTAGCAAGAAACAACTTTGATATTTTTTTTTTGCTGAGCTCATGGCACTCTGTGGCACACTGAGTTCACTGTGTTGTGAATGTCTCATCTTTTCTTTTCATCTTTTGTCAGATTGCAAAAGTGTCTATTTTTGTATTAATGGCTGGGTTTATATAAGAAAGTAAAAGCAAATTAAGATTAAAGTTGAGTTTAGTACCATGTATTTTGCATTTATAACTGTGTGTGTGTGTGTGTGTGCGCGTGCTTATTTTGTGAAAACTCAATAATATGATTTTTCCTAAAGTGAGTTAAGTCTCTGGAAAAGCTGCTTTTATTGTCACATATTAAATGACTTGGATTGCATTTATAATAACAGCTACAATCCATTGAATGCCTTGTGTTGTTTAAACCAATGTTTGTATTGTATTGACCTGAGTTGTGAAATCGTCTAACAACTATATACTGAATAAAAGTGGTATTTTTTAAGTTCTTGTCCCATTTAGCCCAGTTGTCATTTATCAGTTTAACAGGCTGTGCTTGGGCATTGGGTCATCATGGTCATCATAATCAATATGTGAGCACATGTGTAGTGTTTGTCGTAGGAGCGCTCCGATTGGAGGACCTCGCGGCAGACCCTCCTATTTCTCCGCCCAACCGGTGTGTGATTGGACAATTGAGTCTCGGCTCATGTCTCTCCATATTGAGAACTTCTCGGGCGGCACCGCGATGTTTGCTGGGAAATAAAGTCTGAATTACGCTGAACATTAACCTATACTTTATCTAAAGCACTAAAATTCCCAGTAAAGAGAAGAGCACCTGTAAAGAAATCCATAAATATGTTCCAGCGGACGATTTAATTCAGTGTTTGTCACAAATATGACAGAGGGGACGTAAGTATTTCTTTTATTTACCTTATAATGTCGCGATAACGAGTGGCTTTCAGCGTCTTTATCAGAAATACTGATGTGAAAGGGATAGGCTGTAGTTACGTGTGGCAGAAGTTGTCAGACTAAATTGACGCGGTTGTGATAATGAGTCTTGTTTAGGATGAGCGACTGTGCTTTATAGTGAGTTAGGCATTCTGTCAGGTGGGGAGTTACATGTGCTTTATAATAATATAGAAGATAAGACAGTTTGGGTCATTGGGTCAGGTTAGCCAACTAACGACAAGTGGAAGCGGTAAGGGTCATCGGAGTGGACAGTCGCATGTCTTTTCTGTCTTTGGAAAATAGTACATTTAGTGAGTGCTTCTTATTTATACTACTTAACCCCTTTCTTCACTCTATTTCAGAGGGAAATACTGCAGTTACTTTGTAGATTGAAATTCAACATAACCCCCTATGCTATGCATTTAATATAGATGATGTATTATGATGCATTGTTACAGGTGAAGCAGCCCGACGTATCATTAGTAGCTAAACCAGCTAATTCATCAGTTATTATGAGCAAATGTGATATCAGAAGCCGTTCTGCTACAAAATGAGTACTTTAACTTTAGATACTGTAAATACATTTAGCTAACTGTAAATATCATAAATATTAACATCATGGTATTGGTATTTTTACTTAAACATGAAGATCCTTTTCCACCACTGTATACAGTATGCTTACAATTATTGAACCAGGTTTAATAGCTTATTTTCCATCTAACAGAATCAAATACCTAACTGTCGATAACAGGGTTGACTATTGAAATGTGTGATGTCCCACTTCAAATAATGCAAAACAATATAACCAATAATAATAAAATGAATCAACACTTCAAGCACAGCTAACTATTGTTGGGAATTTAAAATGTTATATGTGTTAAACATTGTGTGTGATTCACATTACACATTCTACATTTAAGCTAAAAGGCAAAAGCATTATTTCAACATAAATGAAGACATGTTGGTCATGCATTAAGTTTGTTGTTCATGCATTAAGTTGTTTTGCAATACTTCTGTTCTATAACATAAGATGTTCTGGTACATTCCATTTTAATCCAGCTCTCCTAAATATGCCAGAAGCAGAATTGATGATTAAGGTTGCGTCCTGTGTCTGGTGTCAGTCCCTCTTTACAGCCCAACGGATCTTTTGCTCTGCAAGTCCTGAAAGGGTCATAAACTTTCAGTCACATTCCAAGTGAAAAGATAGCGAATAAGCACAGAAATATATCACACCACTGTGGCCTAGAGACCCCACACATAGTGAATAAGACCAGGGGTGCAAGAGCCAAAGAGCCAGACAAAGGAAGGGGAGAGCTGTGATAGCTTGATCCAGGTAACTTTGCCTCTAGGATATCCTATGTAATAAAAAGAATTCACACATCAACATCTGAGATTCTGACTATTAATTGACTGAACCCTGAGACCGGAGCAGGATTTAGCTCCAACACTATACAGGTACAATATACAATGAATGTCAGTAGAGGTTACTTTATTGTATTGGTTTTCATGTTTTTTCTGATCCCCTGTGGATGAACAGCCAAGTCGTAGAGGAATTCAAACTGATTTTAAAGGAGAGGAAAGTTACCTTTAAATATATATTTATATTCCCATCACCTATAGACACTGTTTTGGATTGTGTATCAGATGTGAGTAGAAGGTTTTGAACACATAAAAATCACCTTAACCAAAATGATTGGTTTTACGGTTGTAAATAGTAATATTTGGTGAGACTCTATCACAGCTTGCGTACACGGCAAAATATATGATAAGTTCAAGAATCCAGTAGTAAACTGGGTTCACGTAAGAATACTTGCTGTTCTTCAGGCAGCTGCGGAGGCGGGGGGGGCCTTACAAGACAGAGCCAGCCACAGACCTGAGCCGCTGGAGGCTGACTAATGTGGAGGGCAGGCAGACCTGGCGCTACGTGGACGATGAGGACACCCCGGACAGAAAGCAGACAATGCTGGAAGCCCATTCTCTAGGCTTGGACACGGTAGGTTTTGAACCTTTATTATTTATTTATTCTTGTTTCAAATGGCAAAACAAATGTGTTTGGTTTGTGATTGTTACTTATTCACTACTTTTACATAGTACTCTGGGTTCATTTAAGTTGACTCTGGACAGTTCTCTCTGGATAGTTTTAACAACAGTATAAAACAGACAAAATAGCAGTATTTATGAGAATATATACTGTATATAGTGTGTGAATAATGAATGATTTCAGATCTGTCCTACATTATCACGCTAGGAACTAATAGACTCCTTAGACTTACTTATTCTTATGTACAAAAACATAAGAGAACTACGTTTTTAGCTGTTTCTGTGGCTGGCAGAGCCCTGAAATGTATGACATTTGTCTGGTGTTCATTTCTAAATACCCATTCTCTCCGAAGAGTCTGTTTGTGTCTGGCTCCCCAGCTGCCCACACAGCTGTAGATGCAGCTCTGAAGGGTATGCTCTTCTATAGCCAGCTCCAGGCCGAGGATGGTCACTGGGCTGGGGACTACGGCGGACCTCTCTTCCTGCTACCAGGTAAGCCAAATCATCCTCCTCCATGTCCTTATATTTGACACCTTTAGTGTGCAGCAGGTTTCTTTTGTCCTTTTGTGTAAAAGAAAAGTTTATTAAAGCCAAGAAATTGGCATTGTGATTTTTTGTAGACAGAAGTGCACACTACTTTAATTACACCAGGTGACATGATTTCTAAAATGTACAGAGACCAATTTGAAAAATGACCTCGTTGTGGTATGTGATGCAGGTGGAGCTGCGGAACTAACCATTATTCAGCAGAAGAGTTCATGATTTGTGTGCATGGGCTTTTATGTCTGTCACTGTATGAGTGTCCATTTCTGTGCTTTAGGTCTCCTCATCACGTGCCATGTGACTAAGATCCCTCTGGCTGAAGCCTGGAAGAAAGAGATGGTGAGGTATCTGCGCTCTGTGCAGCTGACAGATGGAGGCTGGGGTCTGTAAGTCAACAGCAGCCTTTTTTATCTTATGATATCCTCACATAGCATATCACTTAAGTGCATCTTCTGTAAGAGGTGTAAGGTCATCGTAACAGGCAAGAGATGGTAGACTTACCCAGTATCGTTTATACCAAAGGTTAACTCCAAAAAGAGGGAAAACGTCCATTCCAGAAATGATAGGGTCAGTGTTTATAGTGAGATGTAATGTTATGATACAAGTATTAACATATAACTGTTAAAGAATTGCTACAGAAAGACTGGTGTAGTAATTACTTAAAGTGTACATTCATCCCCAACGTCACAAAAGAATTGCATTGCACGTCTAAAAACAAACTGGCTCGGGCTGTCTGAAATATTGCTTATGGCAGCATGTTGGATGTGTTTTGTTTTTCTTCAGACATATTGAAGATAAGTCTACCGTCTTTGGCACAGCGCTGAGTTACATCTCATTAAGGATCCTGGGAGTAGAACCCGATGATCCAGATATGGTTCGAGCCAGGAACAACCTGCACAGCAAAGGTGGGAAAGAAGGTTGAAATGGTCCCCAAAAAACCTGTCTGTACTGATAACACACAGCTATAAAAACACACGCCATCCCCACAAAATGGTCAGATGTGAAAAACAGATTTTTTATAATGGGGAATATGTAACTGCTTTGTGTTTAGTAAAGGCATATTATTTTAATGTGAGCTGTAGTCAATGCTGGGCTATAGAGTGAATGTCAATTATTTATGGTAGTAGCTTCAAACTGAAGCTGCCTGTTTTTATTTTGTATAGGGGGCGCTGTGGGGATTCCCTCATGGGGTAAATTCTGGTTGGCCATTTTAAATGTCTACAGTTGGGAGGGAATGAACACATTGCTACCAGAGATGTGGTAAGTTCTAACATCCGATATTATCATTATCAGTCATGCTTTGAAGGTGCAATTGATGACATTATTAACATGGATAACATTCAGCCACTAGATGTCACACTCCATCTTTCATTGCATTCACATCACAACAGGTGGTTGGAACCAAACTTCATTGAGAGCTTACAGAGATTAACGAAACATTCATTTTGGACCCGCAATTTGTTTTAAAATTCACAATCAGAATTCTAATTTTCCAAAACAATTTACTATGCACATAAAAACACACAATGTCCTAAGGAAAGGGCTGTAGCCAATAAATGATGCATATGCACACATTTACAATTTGCAATCAATACACGTTTTTAAATCAAAATCATGCATAAAATATAAAATACTCATGAAAAGACACAATAACAAAAAGGTTGGCTGGATGTGCACACTATGATCCTTCTCAGCCATTCATGCTAAATGCCCAGTTTTTCTCTGTCTTCCTTTCAAGCTGCTGGTGGAAATGTAAATGCTATCATTGCCTTGTGCAACAGAGGATTTTTCATAGCAAAGACCAGACATTAGCCGCTTTCCGTCTGGAGGGATTTTTGCAGTTCCTAGAACATAACATTCCTAGAACCCTTGTCTTCTCCTGTTCAGACTGGACCAGTTTGGGGATTTTTAAGTTCCTCTGACCACAGTTCCTGTAACTCTTTCAGCTCCTGCTTCAGGGCAGGGTCTTTTCACTGTTCCCTTTTCCACATAGGTCAATGAGAGTTGAGTTTCCGGTACAGACTGACCAACAACGGGACAACTTTAACAATTTTCGCCATCTAATTCATCACTAAATTCACTTCTGAGAATGTTTTAGGCAAGAAATTAACTGTTTAGATTAGAATATAGGCAGTATTGCGAAAATCATCGGCAAATTGACAATTAGTTTCAAAGTTTTCGGAGTTGAGAAGCTCCATAAAGTGATGCGACAGCCAGCTAGCACCTGCCGGGGCCACTAGCTTGTCGCTCGGCCAGTCATGCTCGGAGACCCCGCTGTCAGCTGGAGGTCTCAGACCGCTCTCGTAAATAAGAGGCTTGTATTTTGCCGTCGACGGATCGTTTGGTTAAATATCACAACACATGTCCATCATAAGGTCAACGGGAACCTGTGTTAAACTGTCTTTTTGGAGTTAAACTCCACAAGCTGGCCGGCCGTCTCAAACATTCTCACACGCACACACACACACACACACACACACACACACACACACACGCACGCACGCACACACACGACCTCAGCGCAGCAGGCAGAGGCGGTGGGGAGTTAAATTACGACATAGGCTATATACATTAGATTAAGTATTTAGTTCATACTTTTTTTAGGTGTATTTGTTTTCTGATTTTAACGTTATAAAGACCGTTGGGGTCCCTCCCTTACCCCTCCTACCAGTTCCTACTGCCACTTAGCCAGTGCGAATGCAAATGAAAAAACTGGTTTTGGGTGAGAGTAGGTAGTAGAACTGTTTAGAAGTGGACTGTTCCTAGAACTACCTTCCTGTAACTACTTGGATGGAAAGTGGCTATTGTGTGTTAGATTAGAAACATTTAAAAAGAGAGAGAAAGAGAGAATCTTCGGAGTCAATGTCAAATGTTTTTTTCGTCCACATCAATTCCGGGATGATGGATCTATTTTATCTGTTCCAGGTTGTTCCCCACTTGGATGCCAGCCCACCCCTCTACCCTGTGGTGTCACTGTCGCCAGGTCTACCTCCCCATGAGCTACTGTTACGCTGTCCGACTGTCTGCAGACCAAGACTCCCTGGTCCTCAGCCTCAGACAGGTGCTGGAACCATCTCATTCCACATGGGGTGGGGGTGGGGGGTGGGGACACCATAGGAAGAGAGGCTTTGCACGTGTGCTTTTCATTCCTGGGTGTAGTTTGTTCTTTGTTTAACTCTCAAAGCTAAATGCAGATAGATATGTTCTAATAATATTACATAATTAAATATCAGTATTAAAAGTCAGAGCTGCAACTTATTTTCATTATCAGTTAATATGTCATGTACTTCTTTAAACAAATCGATTAGCGGTTGGTCAAGGTCAAGGTCAAGGTCAAGGAATCTTTATTATCCCGAGGGGCAATTTGTTGTGCAGCAGCATGTAACACATTAAAAATTTATACAGGACAACAGCCATACATCTAGAAAACAAAATAAGATAAATACATACTACACGGAAGACACCTCACATTGACTTGTTAAGAAAGCCTAAAGCAGCAGGGACAAAAGAGTTTTTGTGTCTGTTTGTTTTGCATTTAGGCAGACTGAATCTGCGGCCAGACGGCAACAAAAAACGAAAGCAGCTGCTCAGGGGGTGACTAGGGTCGGCCAGGACTGACTGGGCCTTCTTCAGGGACCTGGTCTCATAGACAGAGTTTAAGTCAGTTAGAGGGATGTGGGAAATCTTGCCACACACCTTAACTATATATTGCAGCCTGTTCTTGTTTTTAAGCGTGAGGGACCCAAACCAGCTCACAAAAGCAAAGGAAAGATTGGAAAGTTGAGGCTTTGAAATGTCAGAGAAAAAGTAAAAAAACGTTTATAGTCCAAATAGAGATGGCTTGGTTTACCCTATACCCAAAGATGCTTGCTCTAGATGCTTGATTGGCAATTATACACCACAGAGAGGCAGCAAGCTGTCATCCTGGTCATGTTTGGCATTTTAGCACTATAAATGACTGAAATATTTAACGATTAGCAACACTGTTGCCAATCCATTTCCTGTTGCTTAAGTTATTCAATAATTTATTAACCAACGTTTGGTTTACATGCTAATAACTTTAAATGTCAGCTTTTTGTTGTCGGATGCTTACAGTTACAGTGCAGGATTGCTTTCTTCATTCATAAGCGTTAACATTTCTATAACTATTATTATATTATTAACATTTTTCTACAGGAAAACAATTGCTGCCTCTTTGTGTTAAAGCAGCACGTTATTGGAAAAAGTGGTTTAAAATGAATTGGAGAAAGTAGAAAGCTATCAACATCACAGATTGATATTATACAGATGGATGACTGAAGAAAGGAAAAGCTAAAGTAATGTGTCTGCTGGGCCACCTCAAGCCTCACAGATTATTCAAGTCTGAGCTCTACTGGACATCGAGTTCCCGTTGACCCAAATCCTCCCGTAGTTCTTCAACTTGGTTGAGATCTGGTGATTGTGAAGATACGACAAACAACAGCTCATATGGTACAGTTTAAAGAAGACAAATAAGACCAAGAGGTCAGATAGTGAAATAACATTTCAGTTGAGGCATAAATGATCCTGATCACAAGGAATGTGAAAAATGAAAAATGTACAAGCAGACAAAAAGTTAAGTAGTATTAGTTAAATAAAACAATAATTTTTTTTTAAAATATCAGTAAATGAAATAAATATGGCATAAAAGTCTGGTTCCAATCCCATAATCAGACTACTAGTCAGAAGCCAGGTGGACCATATAGTGACCCCAAATCCCAGTGTCCCAGGCTCTTTGCCCCTTATCCTTTCATGAGGAGTTTCCACTCCTACATTGTTGGGTTTTTGGTGATTTCCAGTGTCTCAATCTTTGATCCACCTTTAAACTATGCAGAGGATACAGCCCTATGCAGTTTCTTTCTTTCTTTTTTATTTTTGGCAGTATTGAACTGAAATGATATATGATCTACTTCTTCTTTACATATAATATATAAACACACAGTATGTCCTGCTCTTTGTTTATTTAGGAGCTTTATGTCCAGGACTATGCGACCATCAACTGGCCTGCTCAGAGGAACAACGTGGCAGCATGTGACATGTACACACCTCACAGCACACTGCTCACCGTCGCCTACAGTAAGCATGCACAGCACACTGCTCACCGTCGCCTACAGTAAGCATGCACAGCACACTGCTCACCGTCGCCTACAGTAAGCATGCACAGCACACTGCTCACCGTCGCCTACAGTAAGCATGCACAGCACACTGCTCACCGTCGCCTACAGTAAGCATGCACAGCACACTGCTCACCGTCGCCTACAGTAAGCATGCACAGCACACTGCTCACCGTCGCCTACAGTAAGCATGCACAGCACACTGCTCACCGTCGCCTACAGTAAGCATGCACAGCACACTGCTCACCGTCGCCTACAGTAAGCATGCACAGCACACTGCTCACCGTCGCCTACAGTAAGCATGCACAGCACACTGCTCACCGCAGTAAGCATGCACAGCACACTGCTCACCGTCGCCTACAGTAAGCATGCACAGCACACTGCTCACCGTCGCCTACAGTAAGCATGCACAGCACACTGCTCACCGTCGCCTACAGTAAGCATGCACAGCACACTGGGCGCCATGATGACAAACCACCTACAGAAGCAAGTTGCTGCAAAACAGGCAGCACGCAATGATCGTTCACATGAAATTGACGAGGATGTAATTAAAACAAACAGTTTGTGATTTCAACACTTTTGACGATAAAGGCGATGAAAGACAAATAAGTTGCACTTTGCAGATTAGCAATGCACTCAAGTATGACAAAAAATATTAGGCGTATCTCAGGCAACAGGATGATTTTAACAATGATAAAGAAAGGTTTCTCTGTGAATCACTCCCCTAACATCGTGACTCTGTTCCTCTTGTCCTGCAGTGGTGTTGAATGTGTACGAAGCCCACCACAGCACCATGCTGAGAGGAAAGGCCGTCAAAGAACTTTATGAACACATCCAGGCTGACGACAGCTTCACTAAATGTATCAGCATTGGACCGGTAGTGTACACACAGATACAGAATACACATAATCCAACAAAACAAAGGAAACATATAAAACACAGTAATGGAAATATGTATGCTTGACACAGGATTAAAACTCTACAACTTATTTCCGAGGGTTTTGAAATTAGCAAATAAATTAAAGTTAAAGAAAAAGAGGGTGTGGTGTGAACATGAAGTATTGGGATTTCTCCTCAGATCTCCAAGACTATCAACATGCTGGTTCGCTGGTATGTGGATGGTCCCTCCTCTCCCGTCTTTCAGGAGCATGTGTCCAGGATCCCAGACTACCTCTGGTCAGTCAACCGGTCTCTAACAACTTGTTTTTTAAACACAAGAGACTTCTGTTCTATCACTGACTAAAACAAATGTGGTGTAAAAAAAATGACATTCAGTGGTAATAGACCCATAACCAGAGATGTGCAAAAAAATATACAATTGATAAACTAATAATTAGTTCTGTGTGTTCCAGGTTGGGATTAGACGGCATGAAAATGCAGGTGAGAGTTTGTTGAGTGTGACAGTACACAGTTGTACAGATGTAGTAGTAGTAGTACTTTTATACCTGTTAAATCATTATGGTGTCTCGCCCTAAAGGCTCCCATTTAGGAGTGGTCATGGAGCTCAGATATTGAGAAGGAGCTCTGAGTGAAACAATTCTTTCTTTTGCAATTAAAAGGAGTCAGTTATGGTGCAGATAAGCATTGGAAAAATGGACACATGGACCTCAAACTACCTTAAAACTAAATCAACTTTTCACCTTCCAATTCTATTCTTTTAGGCCACTTGCTGGTTTCCCACTTTGTCTTTTGTCCTGCCGTCAGTGTTTCAGTACTCTCAGTTCCATTTGAATGTGTGTGAGTGTTTGACTACTTTGTCCTTTTTTGTTGTGCACAGGGGACCAATGGATCTCAACTGTGGGATACTTGTTTTGCTGTACAGGCTTTCCTTGAGGTAACACAAAAAACTAAACAAAATGGATACTCATTACAAGCGAGCAAGCAGGCATACATTATAAACCTCTAAGAGTAGATGTATGCGTGTTGGCATTACATCTTTTAATTGTAATTGTATTATATAGCGGTAGCTGATTATAATTAGTTGTTTGTTGGGGGCTTCCAGGCTGGAGCCCAAGATAATTCCAGACTAGCCGAGTGCCTTCGAGATGCCCATCAGTTTCTCACCATCACACAGGTACCACCAACATCTCACTTACACAAATAGGGTTATGATCAGAATTTAGTCTGTCTCAATGACAATAAGACTGAAATTGTTGTATTTAGTCGTGTTTAACATTTTAGTGCCTGTGTAGACACTCTTGGTACTTTAGGTTCCTATATTCGTCCTTTTACCAAGAATCTGGGTGTGATTTTTGATAAGACTTTTAAATTTGATAAGTTCTGTTGTTAAAACCAGTTTCTTCCAGCTGAGACTTTTGGCTAAGGTCAAGCTCTACCTGCTACACCAAGACTTCGAAAGAGTCATACATGCATTTATTACGTCTCAATTAAACTACTGTAACTCTTTATGTTGGATTGGATCAGTCATCCCTTCATCAGTTACAGTTATTCCAGAACGCAGCAGCTCGACTTTTAACCGGGACCAAAAAGCGTGATCACATTACAGCAGTTTTGGCCACGCTCCACTGGCGTCCTGTGAGTTTCAGGGTTGATTTTAAATGGGTTGTCGCCTTCTTATTTATCAGAGCTTTTACACGTTCACACACCTGTCAAAGCACTGACATCTTCCTATCAGATGCTCCTCGATGTGTCCAGATCCAGGTTAAAATATAAAGGTGACAGAGCCTTTGCCGGGACTGCTCCAAACCTCTGGAATAGTTTACATATTTATATAAGAACATCTCAGACCGTTGAAACATGTCCTTGCTGAACACCCACTACCGTTCCTTGGCTTTGATACCTTAACCCTTTTTCTACCATTGGTTATTTTGTATTGTGTATTGTTTGTGTATATTTTCACAGCACTTTGGTCTATCTAACTATGGTTGTTTTTAAATGTGCTATAAATAAAATTAAACTGAACTGAACACATGGTTTTCATTATCCAGTAGGAATAAAATCTGTATTTTGACATTCTACTGATATAATGTGTTTGGCAGTGCTTCAGCTTCTGTTTTTTTTACTACCAAACACATATAGATGTGCTAAAGATCAAACCTGTAATCTGAACTGCTTTTAACAGTGATTTATTTATGCCTGACACTCTTAACAGATACCTGAGAATCCTCCTGAGTATCAGAAGTACTACAGACAGATGAACAAGGTAAAACTAATATCACAAAAGAGACACTTTTCAACACTAATTGGAATAAAAAAAAACTCAAATGCCTTTTGAAAAGGAAGGCAAAAATGGCCTCTTAAAAAACCATTTCTTAGCCTGTTGGCGTGTTTGTGTGAATGACTGCATTTTGCATCATTGCGTTCTTTTTTGTCAGGGAGGCTTCCCCTTCAGCACCCGCGACTGTGGTTGGATTGTGGCAGACTGCACGGCGGAGGGCCTGAAGTCAGTGATGCTGCTGCAGGAGCAGTGTCCCTCCATCGGCCAGCTGGTCCCCTCAGAGCGCCTGTATGATGCTGTCAATGTGGTGAGTCTGCCCTCAGTACATAAGACTCCTTTAACTCGTGTTTCATACTCCCATCAGTTAGTCTTTTGTTGGTTTCATTTGGTGTAAGCACATAAATATGCAACCATTGTCATATTTCCCAAGTTCATCTTTTATGAAAAGGTCCAGAACTTTTATTTTGATAACACTGGTTTAAAGGAAGTTTCAAATTTTGCAATGAAAAACATTGACTGGAGTCTTTCAGTATTATAGCTCCTTAACTATGTGTCTATTTTCTCCTTGTAGCTGCTGAGCATGAGGAACTCTGACGGAGGATTCGCCACATATGAAACTAAGAGAGGAGGGAGACTCCTGGAGCTACTCAACCCCTCTCCGAGGTGTTCGGTAGGTCTGTTGCCAACACCCTAACCCATTAAATGTACTACACCGCTAGATATGAATAGTCTTAAAACATTACTTTCAATCTACTACATGTTATTACACTTAATTGTGGAGATAGAGATTATAAAAAGATATAAGTCCAAGGCTAAAAAATAGGATGCAGTGTTTGTTGTGAAATGTGTGTTAGTAACACTGTGTTCTCTCTCTCACCTGCACACACACACACACACATACACACAGGGGACATCATGATAGATTATACCTATGTGGAGTGTACTTCTGCAGTAATGCAGGCACTGAGGCACTTCCAGAAGGCCTACCCTGAACACCGTGCTCAGGAGATAAGGTATAATACACACATCTATTAGTTTTATTTACTGAATGGCACAGATACAGCTGACTAATCTGATGAAACATGCACATGTAAACCTTGGCAAACTAATCTGGCTTTAACCCACATGTATTAAAATCATATTTTACATACTATCCAGTATTTATGTAAAAGTCCTATGACATGCTGCTTTCTGGATGCTTTTATATAGACCTTAGTGGTCCTAATACTGTATCTGAAGTCTCTTTTATATAGACCTTAGTGGTCCCCTAATACTGTATCTGAAGTCTCTTTTATATAGACCTTAGTGGTCCCTAATACTGTATCTGAAGTCTCTTTTATATAGACCTTAGTGGTCCCTAATACTGTATCTGAAGTCTCTTTATATAGACCTTAGTGGTCCCCTAATACTGTATCTGAAGTCTCTTTTATATAGACCTTAGTGGTCCTAATACTGTATCTGAAGTCTCTTTATATAGACCTTAATGGTCCCTAATACTGTATCTGAAGTCTCTTTTATATAGACCTTAGTGGTCCCTAATACTGTATCTGAAGTCTCTTTTATACAGACCTTAGTGGTCCCCTAATACTGTATCAGAAGTCTCTTTTATATAGACCTTAGTGGTCCCTAATACTGTATCTGAAGTCTCTTTTATATAGACCTTAGTGGTCCCTAATACTGTATCTGAAGTCTCTTTTATATAGACCTTAGTGGTCCCTAATACTGTATCTGAGGTCTCTTTTATATAGATCTTAGTGGTCCCTAATACTGTATCTGAAGTCTCTTTTATATAGACCTTAGTGGTCCCCCCCTAATACTGTATCTGAAGTCCCTTTTATATAGACCTTAGTGGTCCCCTGTATCTGAAGTCTCTTTTATATAGATCTTAGTGGTCCCTAATACTGTATCTGAAGTCTCTTTTATATAGACCTTAGTGGTCCCCTAATACTGTATCTGAAGTCTCTTTTATATAGACCTTAGTGGTCCCTAATACTGTATCTGAAGTCTCTTTTATATAGACCTTAGTGGTCCCTAATACTGTATCTGAAGTCTTTTTATATAGATCTTAGTGGTCCCTAATACTGTATCTGAAGTCTCTTTTATATAGATCTTAGTGGTCCCTAATACTGTATCTGAAGTCTCTTTTATATAGACCTTATTGGTCCCCAATACTGTATCTGAAGTCTCTTTTATATAGACCTTAGTGGTCCCTAATACTGTATCTGAAGTCTCTTTTATATAGACCTTAGTGGTCCCTAATACTGTATCTGAAGTCTCTTTTATATAGATCTTAGTGGTCCCTCATACTGTATCTGAAGTCTCTTTTATATAGATCTTAGTGGTCCCTAATACTGTATCTGAAGTCTCTTTTATATAGACCTTATTGGTCCCCAATACTGTATCTGAAGTCTCTTTTATATAGACCTTAGTGGTCCCCTAATACTGTATCTGAAGTCTCTTTTATATAGGCCTTAGTGGTCCCTAATACTGTATCTGAAGTCTCTTTTATATAGACCTTAGTGGTCCCCTAATACTGTATCTGAAGTCTCTTTTATATAGACCTTAGTGGTCCCCTAATACTGTATCTGAAGTCTCTTTTATATAGGCCTTAGTAGTCCCTAATACTGTATCTGAAGTCTCTTTTATATAGACCTTAGTGGTCCCCTAATACTGTATCTGAAGTCTCTTTTATATAGACCTTAGTGGTCCCTAATACTGTATCTGAAGTCTCTTTTATATAGATCTTAGTGGTCCCTCATACTGTATCTGAAGTCTCTTTTATATAGATCTTAGTGGTCCCTCATACTGTATCTGAAGTCTCTTTTATATAGATCTTAGTGGTCCCCTAATACTGGATCTGAAGTCTCTTTTCCAAAATTCAGCCTTGGTGCAGAATTACAGCCACTAGAGTCAGTCCCACAATGAGCTTTCCTTATGATGTGCCATTTCTGAGTCTTTAGGTTTAAATGCTATTGAGGAGGAGCAAGATTCCAGACCGGCCCATCTGAGCTTTCATTTTCTCAAAGGCAGAGCAGGATACCCAGGGTTCTGTTCACACCTGTCAACATTTCTATCCACTGGGGGACCATAGGCAGACTGGGAGAACTCATATTAATGTTAAAAACCTCATTAAGTGACATTTTTGGGACCTTTTAAAAAACTTGAAATTGTTTTAAAAAGAATAAATGGCAGAGATATCCACCAAAAACACTGATACACAGACACTTTTACCTAAATCATTTCTCAGTTCTTGATGATGTTCGGAAGAGAAGATGTGGAGGGTTTCTGTTAATCTGTTTGATGGTCCGTTTTAAGGTCCACTCTAAGAGAAGGCCTGGAGTACTGCAAGAAGGTGCAGAGGCCTGACGGATCATGGGAAGGGTGAGACTGTACCTTCTGTTAAACTACCTGATATGCTAACACAGGTCATGTTTAATAGAAACTAATTATTTTGCTCTTGCTCAGGTCCTGGGGAGTGTGCTTCACATATGGAATATGGTTTGGCCTTGAAGCCTTTGCTTGTATGGGTCACATCTACAAGGATGAGTAAGTGTTCCACTGATCACTGAAGCTTTACACTGAACCAAGCACACAGTGTAATCCTTAACTTGCCAAGCCACACAGGACACAGATAAACTCCTAGCCCACATACCTAATTGCACTACTGTGCCGCTGTTAACAGGGATGTGTGCGTGGAGGTGCACAAAGCTTGTCAGTTCCTGCTGGACCGGCAGATGTCTGACGGGGGCTGGGGGGAGGACTTTGAGTCGTGCGAGCAGCGGCGCTACATCCAGAGCAGCAGCGCTCAGATCCACAACACCTGCTGGGCATTGTTAGGCCTCATGGCTGTCAGGTAAAGCTCAACTCAGAGGCTTGGTGTTTACACTGGATCACAATGCAACTCTTGATATGATGGGCTCAGGTTTGGAAAATCTCTAAAAATTGTGCAAATTACACGCATGCTGTACAGTTGATTCACCTGACTACCAGAGTTGATAGTCAATTAAATCCACTCAAATTATTTCAATCAAATCTCTTGTGTGCATAATCAGGCATCCTGACCGGCGGGCCATTGAGAGAGGAGTGAAGCTGCTCATTGACAACCAGCTGCCCAACGGGGACTGGCCTCAGGTGAGTCTCTGAAACGGGTGGTACACTAGCTGAGGTGGCGTGTGCCAATGTGACATAAAAATGACGTAGACCTGGGGGGCCATCTAGCTCACCCAGTAAGAGCGTTTGCACCATGTAGGCTGAGTCCTACAGCGGCCCTGGTTCAAATCTGACGTGCAGCTCTTTGCTGCATGTCATCTCCCATCTCTCTCCCCCTTTCATGTCTATCAACTATAATAAAAAAAAAATAATCTTTAAAAAATGACGTAGATCTCACTGGCGCTAGGATTTATAGCGCTAGTCCTACACTCTAATTATATTTATCTTACACTGCAAATAACTACTAACCAATGAATCTAATGATGGTATAAAGTATAATGTGAGCTTTGATATGTGATGTCCTGTGCTTCCCCTCCTCAGGAGAATATTGCAGGTGTGTTTAACAAGAGCTGTGCCATCAGCTACACCTCCTACAGAAATGTCTTCACAGTCTGGACCCTCGGTCGCTTCTCAGCGCTTTACCCCAGCAGTCCGTTGGCTGGGAAGGTCAAGCTGTGAAGACCTTTTTAAAGGTTCATCAGACTTTGTGCCAGGATAACAAAACTGAATCAGCCACCATCTTTTTTGTTGGTGACATGAGCTGTCCATATGGAGTCATGAGTCAGCCTACCAATGTCTACATGTAGCCCTTTATGGACATTTAAACACTTAAACTGTGTTTTCAGAGTTGAATCTATCACATAAAGTAACACATTTAATTCTCTGAATTGCTTTCTGTGTTGACATTCCAGGACAGCTCACCCATCAGAGCTACTCCTTAAACACATTTGATGAAATGCTGCGTTCAGTGACGCCCAGTTAGTGTGCTCTGGTTTATAAAGTCTATCAAACACATTTCTATGTTGCCCTTTATCCCTGTTCCTCACTTCTCTACCATTTTCCTTTAGAATAAATCCTGTTTCTATGGTCTTAACTTGACTGGATGTGTCTTTAGTGAATATTGGGTTATGAACTTGTACCCGGATTGCTTTATTTATCTTAGATTGCCATCTGAGCCAAATATTAAACACAGAGCACCTACTGTATGGAAATAAGAGCAAAATATGGAAAGATTTTCTACTTAGATGAATTCCTCACAACAAATGTTGCTGATCAACCAGGATTTTTAATTGTATTGATTAGACCAAATGTGTTTGTGTGATAGTATGACATAAAAAGCAGTCTTTCTACCAAAACAGAGGCCTACATTGACTACATTTGAACCAGTGAACATGATGCCAAACATTATGTTTTATCCTTTTTTTTAGAGCGAAGAGTTGGTAGAGCAGACACATGTTTCAGCAATGCCTTGCACCACCTCCTACTGCATCAGGATTAGTTTTACTGTTAGCTTGAGTATTTCTTGAGTGTGCAGTCTGGCCGTTGCTAGAGGGAAAGAAGCAGAGAGGATTCAAACCTGCAACCTTTAACCTGGCCAACATATACAAACTGTAGACTGTCAGAATGGATCAGTTGTACTGCAAGCACAGATGGCCTGTCCCAATTTGAAATTCATTATGTCCTGAATTATTCTCTGGAGAACAAATGATTTCCCAAAGCTCCAGTCTTTTTCCCTTTACAGCTATTTATTCTGTACATGAATGTTCTCAATGAATAATTATGTTGTCAAATATCATGGGCGTGTGTGTGTGAGTTTGTTCCCTGAGGTGCAGTCGGGGACAGATGACTGCAAAGTCACAGCGTCTCTGTTAGGACACAGAGGTGGTTGACAACAAGACAATGTAACTGGTTAAGCCAATAAGGCAAGGCAGCTGTATTTGTAGAGCACATTAAAGCAACAGGGCAATTCAAAGTGCTAAGTGTTAAAATAATAAAAGTTACATTGCAGGATAAGAAATTAATCATTAAAGTCCAAGGTTTCAAGTTTTTCTCATCACTGAGGTTTCTTCCTGAAAGGAAGTTTTTTCCTAGTCTTGGGGGATTTACTGTAATTGTTGGGTTTTGGTAAATTATAGAGTGTCTTCTAGACCTACTCTATCTGTAAAGTGTTCTAAGATATCATGTGTTATGATTTGATACTATAAATAAAACAAAATTGAATTGAATTGCTATTCAAAATAAAATTGACAATTAATTCATTTTCATTTTCAATGACCTTTCCAGGATTTATGTCATTGTTGTAATCTGGTGTCACATGATAACAAAGACATAAATAGTTAAGTTATAAAAAGCAACAAAATCTGAAGTGTATGTTTACATTCTTTACGGAGAAAACAATATGTGTGGGAGTTTAGTCTCTGCCCCTGCTGCCTGATTGGCATTATTTCTCCCTGAGGAGTGGCTTTATGTTTGTATAAAGGCCGAGCCAGCTGACTGCTGTGTCTGTGGATCTGCACTCCAGCACAGTGAGTTCCCTAGAACCTTTCTCATCTTTCTCAACCTTGTGTGTTTGCTTGCATGTATTTACTTTGTTAACTGTATTGCATTATTTTGTGATCATGTCTATATCATTACGCCATACCCATGGGTAGCTTTGTCTTTATACAGTCATATGTGACTTGGCTTTATGGTATTTCTGACCTGCTCTGCCTGTTTGCAACATTTTACAAAGCTCACTGTCATTTCCACAGTTAAGTGGACTGCTTTTGCTTTGTTTCTAGACAATATAGTATTTTAGGTTTTATAACCACTCATATCTGCATTTTCATACAAAGTCATTGATTTTCCTCTGTTTAGAGCGGATTTCTAAGTGGATCTAAGTGGTTTCTCTCAGTTTCTGGGTTTGGAACTGGATTTTCGAGATGAGCTGGAATAACGCAGGTAAATAACACACTTGTTGTTACTGTCTTTTTCACTTTTACTGACAACACATCCCCGCCCTTATGTTTATCTTTATTTATTGAATTTTAAGGGTCATAATTTGACATCAAGTGTATAAAACTGAATGAGTATATGATGATATGAAAGGATTTAATTCTGTCCATGAATGTTCTCAATGTATAATTATGTCGTCAAATATCATGTCACATTGTGACTTTGCATAGTGTCTCTATTAGGTCACAGGGGTGGTGGACAACAAGATAACAAAACAAGACAATGTAACTGGTTAAGCCAGTAGATGCTGATAAACCATCTGGTTTTAACTCCTCCACCTGTCTTACATGTCTTCTTCTGTGTAAATCAGGGGACTTCCTCATATGTGAACCAGGCCTTAAAGCTAGCATGTGCATGTTGGAGGATTAGAAAAACACAGACTATATGGTGAATTCTCCCCACAACAAGAGTTAGGATTAAATTACAAAGGAAAAATGTATTATTTTTCAAATATTCCTAATACAGTTACACTTTTACTGACACCCCATCACCACCCTTATGTTTAACTTTCTTTGTTGAATTTTAAGGATGAGAAATTGACATCAAGTGTTTAGAAACTAAATGAGTATATGATGAGCGCCACCCTTTGTCTTTCCCTCAGGCCCAGGCTATTTTCCTCAGCCAATGCCAGGAGGACAGTATCCTCAATATCCACCAGGCACTGTCCCAACCCAGCCCTGCGCGCCTCAGCCTTGGGGTGCACCCACTCAGCCATTTGGTCCAGGCCCTCAGCCTTGGGGTGCACCCACTCAGCCATTTGGTCCAGGCCCTCAGCCTTGGGGTCCACCTGGGAATGGTACTGTAGCCCCACCTTATGGAGGTTATGGACCTGGCCATGGGCAATGGTCCAACCATCCCGGGCATCATCATGGACATCCCGGGCATCATCATGGACATCCCGGGCATCATCATGGACATCCCGGGCATCATCATGGACATCCTGGACATCATCATGGACATCCCGGGCATCATCATCACGGGCTTGTTCCAGGCCGTAGACACAAACACAAGCATGGTCACATGCATGGCCGTTGCCACAAGAGAGGAAAAACCGGTCACGGGGTAAGATCCAGTTGATTCATTGATCAAAGTGCAAATTATGGAGTCTCTCTTGTAACAACCATACTGTATCACAGTCCACTTCCAATAAGTAGCCTGGTAATATCCTGTAGAATGCTGTGAATATCTGTATGGCCGGAATATCAAAGTGATCATATTTTCTTTGTCTGTTGTGTAATTTATATACAGTATATATATATATATATATATTTTAAAATGTAAATACAAACAGTTTTAGGAATTGTAGTTTTTATTAAACTATATATAGTATATTTTATCATTGGAACATTTCCTAATTTTATGGTTAAGGTTTGCTAAAGTTGAGGCATTACTTGGTTAACCATAATCAAAGACCACCATAATGTGGCAACAATCAATTTGTTATATTAGTAATAATAATAATAATAATGGATCAAATGACTATATGCAATGTGAAAGGTATCACTTTACAGCTCTCTTCTCTCCTCATTTAATATCCTAGTGGCACTTTTCTCTGTGGATTGAGTGTTTTGATACTTTTTTTATAGCACCTTAACCTGCTTTGTGTTAAAAAAAAACAAAAGACATGGAAATATCACTTTTTACAATAAAGGGACCTTTTTTCTTTTATAAATTCCTAGATCCAGAAAAATATTCATCATTCAGACACACTAATGAAACTGAAAATCACTTTATTCGTTTCTTAGTGTTTTTGATGATATCTTTCAATGATGAAGCCATAACTTAAATAATTACCTGTTTGACACGTCATCATGAATAAAAAGACAATGTTTGTTCCTGCTGTAGTCCTCCAGCAGCTCCTGCAGCAGCGACTCGGACTAGACCAAGATGACAGAAACCAGACAAGCTGCCCCGGGAACCTTCACCCTGCTGCCTTACAGGAGATTATAATAAAACAGTATGTTGGATTTCAAATGTTGGGATTATATACACGTGTTTTTTAAAAAACCTTTTAAAGTAAGGATCAGCTGTTACATATTATGAAGTGTTTAGCCAATGTATTTGAAAATATATGTATTAGCGTGTGACAAGGGGTAGGTTTTGGATGTGTTAGTTAGACAATGATTGTAATTGTTCCCTTACAATATGCAACATAAAACAGGTTTCTGTTATTCATAAAAGCATGTCATCCCTGCAATGCCCTACCTCTTTATTCCCCAGCTGACCTCATGGTTTCCATGACACTGTGTGTGTGTGTGTGTGTGTGTGTGTGTGTGTGTGTGTGTGTGTGTGTGTATGTGTGTGTGTGTGTTTTCTATATGATCTTTAATGATGACTTAAGACCTGTTTCTCTGTCTTGTCTTGTTTTACTTCCTGCCTTTTGTGATTGTCTGCCCTGATTTGTTTCACCTGTTCCCAACCCTTGTGTCACCTTGTTCCCCTTGTATCTAGTCTCTGTGTTACCCTTGTCTAATATCAGATCATTATGTTACTGTTTAGTGGCATTTTCTGCCACTGATTCTGTGTTTTGCCTATTCCTGTTTTTTTGGTTCCTGCTCTTGTATTTTGCCTGTGGGTAGTTGTGTTTTCTACCCTATTTGCCTGCTATATCCCTTGATTGGTTTGGATTTTCATTAAAATAATCCTCAAGGTTACTCATGTGTTTGCCATCTCTGCATTTGGATCTGACATTCCCCGTTTCCACATGACATATAGTACTCCAGCAGAGACTCGGACTAGACCAAGATGACAGAAACCAGACAAGCCCCCGGGAACCTTCACCCTGCTGCCTTACAGGAGATTATAATAAAACAGTATGCAACACAAGTTTTATGAAGTGTTTAGCCAACGTATTTGAAAATAGAATTAAATACACGTATTAGCGTGTGACAAGGGGCATGTTTTTGATGTGACCTCAAAGTTTCCATTACACTGTGTGTTTTCTATCAGTGTGTATTAATATTATCTTTATTTACCCTGGGAGTGTTGAATTAAGACCTTTGTTGTGCAGTGTTTTTGACTTATAGTAACACACCTTGTCGCTCTCCACTGCATTCTCATCAACCCAATTTAACACCATTTAATTCCTGACACAAACTTTTTAAAGATAATTTTTGGGGCATTATTGCCTTTGATTGATATGACAGGAAAGGGTGGAGAGAGAGAGAGAGAGGGATGACATGCAGCAGTTCAGAATCAAACCCTGGGTTGCTGCAGTCAGGACTGAGCCTTGGTGCATGGGGCGCACGGTCTACCAAGTGAGCTACCAGACGCCACCTATTTATTTTTTATTCTTTTTATTTTATGCATATTAAACAGGCACAACTCCTTAAAATCAAAACCAGAAGAAGAAGAGACACCAGACGCCCCCTTTGACACTTAGATTAATGTATCATGATTACCAGCTCTCTTTTCACCATTTTGTCTAAATGTATAAACTGAAAGGTGAGCCACGTAAACTGTTCTCATGGATCACTACAAATTCTCATTGAGCAAAAAATGTGAAGAAGAATGATGAGTACCATCCCAAGAACACCATCCCTACTGTGAAGCATGGGGGTGGTAGCATCATGCTTTGGGGGTGTTTTTCTGCACATGGGACAGGGCGATTGCACTGTATTAAGGAGAGGAGGACCGGGGCCATGTATTGTGAGATTTTGGGGAACAACCTCCTTCCCTCAGTTAGAGCATTGAAGATGGGTCAAGGCTGGGTCTTCCAACATGACAATGACCCAAAGCACACAGCCAGGATAACCAAGGAGTGGCTCTGTAAGAAGCAGATCAAGGTTCTGGCGTGGCCTAGCCAGTCTCCAGACCTAAACTCAATAGAGAATCTTTGGAGGGAGCTCAAACTCCGTGTTTCTCAGCGACAGCCCAGAAACCTGACTGATCTAGAGAAGATCTGTGTGGAGGAGTGGGCCAAAATCCCTTCTGCAGTGTGTCAAACCTGGTGAAAAACTACAGGAAACGTTTGACCTCTGGAACTGCAAACAAAGGCTACTGTACCAAATATTAACATTGATTTTCTCAGGTGTTACTTATTTGCAGCTGTATCATACAAATAAATAGTTAAAAAATCATACATTGTGATTTCTGAATTTGTTTTAGATTATGTCTCTCACAGTGGACATGCACATACGATGACAATTTCAGACCCCTCCATGATTTCTAAGTGGGAGAACTTGCAAAATAGCAGGGTGTTCAAATACTTATTTTCCTCACTGTACATATCAAGTTTGACTGTACAGTCAAAGATCACACACACACACACACACATACACAGGTGTCACAAAGCAAAACAGCTTGTGGTGGGAGTTCAGGCACTGCCCACTGCACATATAAAGGAGCAGCAGGTGACGGCTGTGTCTGTGGATCTGCTCTCCAGCACACAGTGAGTTCACCTCTAAAACTCTGCCGAGGACTTGCAGCTCTACGGCTGCTTTCAGGATCTAACCTACAAAATGTACGGACAGAACCAAGGTAAATCACACAACCACTTTCAATTATAATGAGCGTGCTTTACATATTTGATAATCACCTTATTTTATTGTATTAACTAACTTATTTCTCTTTTCTTGTTATGTTTAGGGAACCAGTACCCTCCAGGTTATCCAAACCATCCTCAGCAGATGCCAGGGGGATACCCTCAAAATCCTCCAGGCGCTGTCCCACGACCAAACTACCCTCCTCAGCCCTATGGTCCACATGGAGGCCAACAGGGACACGGACTTTGGACCTAGTTATGGTCAGGGCCAGGGACAGGGATACAGACCTGGAGCTGGTTATGGTCAGGGGCCTGGTTATGGTCAGGGTCAAGGACAGGGATATGGACCTGGACCTGGTTATGGTCAGGGCCAAGGACCGGGATATGGACCTGGACCTGGTTATGGTCAGGGCCAAGGACATGGACCGGGCCATGGAGAGTGCCATGGACAGGGCCGCGGACACGGCCATGAGGAGGGCCACGGACAATCCCATGGACACGGCCACAGGCACAGGCACAGGCACAGGAATGGTCACAGGCATGAGCGATGTCACAAGAAAGGAAAGCACTCTCGGGGGGTAAGATTCAGTCATGTTCTCAAATATGATTCTTACGTTTGTTTGTTCCAAAAATTAAATTGTATTTAGAATTCAAACTGTGAAAAATAGAACAAAGAAGTTATGCAATAATGTCAACTAATCACAGCACAGAGATGCTGTACATTGGTCCAATATTAGCATATGATTCCAAATCTTTTGCACTGAATGGCAGACTATCATTTTATGTTCTCAAATGTAGGTATGTAGATAAAACAGCTATAATTTTAGTTTCCTATTGGTTCTGGAGATGATGAAGTGATTCACTGATGTCTGTGGTATGTCCCTTCTGTAGTCCTCCAGCAGTTCCTGCAGCAGCAACTCGGACTAGATAAAGATTCCTGGAATAGGAGGAGAAACAAGACAAGATGGCACCTGGAAACCTTCATCCTGCTACTATATATTATTATCAATATGTTACTGCCTAGATGTTTATTCACATATACTCCTTAACAAATGATTTGTATCGAACACCTGCATTGATGCTAAAAAGTATTCAGAGGCTGACTCTTTCCTGACACCCATCCAGGATCCAACAATGCTGACATTATATAACTTTGTTACACGAGACACATTTCAGACATTATTGTATGCATGATTGTGTTTGTGAGAAACAAAGTGCTTTCTGTGTATGAGACAGCTAGTAAAGTAACAATGCAATGTCTTGCTTTTTTATTTGATTTGGTCTCCATTCTTCTTACTCTGGCTAATGTTAAGGTGTGCTCTTTATTTGCGTAGGGAAGGTCGACATCACACCCTGAAACTGCCAGTGCCGTCACCCTAATCTTATTTTGATAGCCTGTGCATTCAAACACTTACACGTACATGTTGATATCCACCCTTGCCACCCTTTCTTGATCTTGGATTCAAAAATAGTATAAACTTGCACAGTATTTGCAGTATAGTGGTGAAAGATAGCCTGCATTCAGATTCTTTACTTAAGTAAAAGTAGCAATGTGTCGATTAAAATACTTAAAGCTCTGCATTCAAAATTTTACTTAAGTTAAAGTATAGTATAGAATATTATAGTGAACTATAAT
This sequence comes from Etheostoma perlongum, assembly GCA_026937815.1. NCBI lineage: Eukaryota > Metazoa > Chordata > Actinopteri > Perciformes > Percidae > Etheostoma > Etheostoma perlongum. The sequence continues at coordinate 3,269,447 of CM049381.1, forward strand.
ATTGGCTACAAAATGTACTTACAATATCAAAATAAAAGTAGGCCTACTGATCATGGCCCCTGCCAAAATGTTATGGTATTATTATAATAACATGTATTTTATTGAAATATTATCACTGATGCATTACTGGGTTAGCATCATTTTAATGTTGTAGCTAATGGAGGCAAAGCTCTTTTAACTATGCTCCTTCATATACTTTTAGAAAGCTAAAAAAAGAGAGAACAACATTGTCCTGGGAAATGCAGTACAGTAAAATAAAGTATAGTAAATGAATGAATGCATTGTTTTTCCAGAGGAGTGGACAGAAAGTGAGAGGAAATCATTTGAAGAACACAGGCGTGAAGTAGCCTCCTCTGAACAGTAGGTGGCAGAAACACAACGTGGACTTCCATCGGATATCTCCATCTACGCCCACAGTGACGTCACCACAACGACCAATCAGAGCTAGCTCGGTGTCTCTTTCAGGAAGTACACAGAAATAGCAGAGGAAAGAGCAAAGAAGCTGTACCTGAAAGTGGAGCCACAGGACAGAAGTCAAAGATAATAATGTCCTTATCCGTTTTGACGTCCGCTTACAGGTACGTGGCAAGTGACGGTATTTCTCGCGAACTTATACAAACGGTACGTCATAGTTTGCTGACATTAGCTAATAAAATGTCACACATTCTGGCAAAGGTGGAAGTAGCGTTAGCCAAGTCACAAGGATGCTAGCTACTGTATGGATGGGAGGAATACTATCTTGATAGTAAATGGTTGAGGCCAATTCCCCTTTTTAAATGTTAGAATTTGACATAAATCGATACTTTAATTTATTCTGAGGCTGTGAAGTCAAATGTGTTGATGCTGTGTCCACCCTGTGGAGGTTTTCATAATAATGTTGACCACTACTGTTTGTTCCAGACTGAGGTCCATCTGCAGACTGCAGCGGATCCAGGGCCACATGGTGAGACACCCCCCCTCCTCATGTACTCTACATACATGTTGTATTGTACAACTTACTTATTGACCCTATTAGCCCTCATACAGAACCTGGACTACATCTTCTTACATCTTAGAACTTATTCCCTGTTACATCATGTTCTTATTCTTATTCAGTCAGTCAGTTAGTTTATAGGTTATGTTTATATTTTTTAGTCAATATTATTTATCATGATCTGCTGCACTGTTCAATCCCTGCACTGTTCTATCTATCTATCTATCGCTCGATCGATCGATCGTAGCTTCTAAAGGTTTCCAGTAATGTATAGTGAGGATTGTAGGGATGGAATTATATGGTTTTATTTACAGCACAACTTTGTAATTCCTCTGTCAGCCAAGTATTGGAAGCAAAATTAAAAGTGGACCAGTTTTTTATACAGCATTTTAACTAGTATCAGCCGGCATTGTTAGCATGCCAGTCAGTGTATGGATGCAGTGTTCTCTCCAAGTACCTGTTACGTCTTTAATACTAAATAAAAGGCTGTTTTCCAGCTTCAGGTTGCCATCACTCCTGGCACATCACACATGTTACTGTATCATTGATTCTGGAGCAGTTTGCCAGTGATGTGCATCCATTACACATTTCAGATGTGTTTCCATGTTATAGTCTACTTTAGTTTTTGTAATTTAGATTATCAAAATACTTTACTCTATTTGGAACATTTGCTTTTCTTCAACTGATTTATTCTTTTACACCTAAGTATCACTCTATTATAGTTATATTGTATTGAAGTGTCAATAGCTAAGTCAATAGTGACATTCAGTTTCAATCAAAGTATTTTCTTTAGTCTATCCAAGCAGTTACACTAAGTCAACTATTTAAATCAGTTGGAGTGATGCAGCTGTTTCTGAGTTTATTCCAGCGTGCTGGGCTGTAAAGACTTTTTTGTGTCTCTCTCTTGAATCAGATGTCGAGTCAGGTTGAACCAGGGGTTCTTCTGGAGAAAGTGGGCAGCGCAGGTGTGATCACCATAAACAGACCCAAAGTCCTGAATGCTCTCAACCTGCCCATGATCCGTCAGATCTACCCTCAGCTCAAGGTATGAGGAAAGCTTGGCTGATGCTAACTCCAACCAGGTCAAAATATCTCGGCCTCGATACTATACTGTAGCAGCGTGTTGCTGATCATCAATGGCTGCCATTCTCACTTAGTTTGACATAGTCAATGTCACAAGGTTATTGAGAGTTGGATAGATTTGCTCAAAAACCTTTTCAAAACTTGTTAACAGTTATTTACTTGTACTCTGTACAACAGCCCTTTTACAAACTATCTACTGTACATGGGAATGTAATTACTCACCTAACTTCCTGAAAAACAACCCTATGGTATGATGTAATAAATAGTTCTAATGATACAGTTGTCCCTCCCATTGCCTAAAAATGGGAGGACACAACTGTTGAATCATTTGTGGTTTTAAATGCATTATGTGCCACTTGCTTGTTTAGTTTTTTGCCTGGAAGCCTTGAATCCTCTGAAGACCACATCCTAACAGCCTCATTCATCATTCATTCATCAAATGAGAGAACAGTCTTCATATTACATTTTGAATAGTTTAAATTTCTTGGAGCTTGTATTTTGAAAGTCTAAACCCAAAATAATGCAGAAACAAGTTCCAGATAGTGGCACATTACATTAACACAAGATTTGGTTGTTGAATGTTTGTTAAATTGGTTCCTTTCTGTGATTCTAGAAATGGGAAAATGACAACGAGACTGCCATTGTGATCATCAGAGGAGCAGGTGGGAAAGCCTTTTGTGCTGGTGGAGACATCAGAGGTAAGCAGAAGCTTTGAGATCAATCACTAGGGGTCTGTGTTGCCTAAGTTTGGCCCTCTCACAAATTCAGATCACAGAGGTTACCAGTTTCTCTAAAAGAGAATCTGCGATGCTCGATAAACCCAGAGGGGGATGTAAAAACACTTATCGTTGTTTTTAAGGTATTTCCACAATCATCAAAGACTCGTTTAATCATATGGATAAAAAAATAACTGAAAAATACAAAATAAAAAAAGAGTTTCAACCGGGGAAATGGGTTTTCAATCTTTGTATCTTGCAATATGAATGTTTGCCCCTGGGACCTGAATGTATACATAAGGGGCACAAACTGGGCCTGGGGTCTGGGGAGCTTTAATGGGCAACAGTGTAGAGCTGGGCAATATATGGATATTGTATCGATATCAAGATATGAGACCAGATATCGGCTTAGACTTTGGATATCGTAATATAACATAAGTGTTGTCCTTGTTTTAAAGGCTGCATTACAGTAAAGTGATGTCATTTCCTGAACTTGCCAGACTGTTGTAACTGTTCTATTATCGTCATTATATTAACATGACTGATTTTTACTTATCAAAAATCTCATTGTGTAAATATTTTGTGAAAGCACCAATATTGTTGCCGTATCAATATCGAGGTATTGATCAGAAATATCATGATATTTGATTTTCTCCATATTGCCCAGCCCTGCAACAGTGTGACTGCAGCTAACATGTTTTCTCCTCTCAGCGGTCACAGAAGCAGGCAAAGTTGGAGATCCTCTTGCAGAGGACTTTTTCCGTGAGGAATACATTCTCAACAATGCTATTGGTAAGCTTAAAGTACAGTTATACCTTTATTAGCAATTATATCCATTATGTATGGGTACCTATTAAGTTATTGTCCCAGGACCATTTTTCTTTTCCTTTTTTTAACACACTTAATTTTTTTTTTTTTTCCAAGGAACATGCAGGAAACCATATATCGCCCTTATTGAAGGAATAACAATGGGTGGGGTGAGTACATTCATTTTTTGTTTTCACATTATAAGGTTGGGTAAACCTTTCATAGTTTCTTTATGGGTATTTGCATCTTAAAAGGCACTGAAAATGTTTTATCCTGGTGTTGAGATTCAAATATTCCATCGTCTTTTTTGTTGAGGGGTGTCATATTCACAGTTTGCTGTAGGTGTCAGTAGAGAACTATCTGCAGCTGTTACCTGCTGCCAGTGTCAAGGTTGGCCTCTGATTGGCTGAAATATGAAGTGACAGGGCGTTGTTGCTGCCACTGGCTGCTCCCTCTAACTGTCAGATATGTTCGGAATTTGAATCCCTACCTTTTCCGAACATTGAACTTTGCTGTTCAAATACTGGCAATTACGGTGCACTATACACTCTGGCACTGGAAGGGCTGAAGAAATAAAAGGACAGCAGTTGGACTTTGTATGGTTTTATCTTCTGTTGACATAAAGGAAAAAGAGGACCCAAACATGCAGAGTAGGGTGCCTGGCATACTCTGTGTGAAGGATGGCCAGCCCTCACTGATATAGTGGTGTGTGTCACGCAGCTCTCTCCGCTGTCAGCGGCGTCAAGGAGAAAGCCACAAAATACAACACTGTCTCTAACCAGCACCTGTTTACTGCTTCCACTTGTTATTTATTCATCACTCTATTTCAGAGCTGTCCAGCACCCTTTGCACTATGCTCCACAATTAAAATGAAAACTATCGTTATTTACTCCTGCAGACTTTGCACTCTTCATTGCACTATTGCCTCAACCTGTCTATAATGTTTCTGTTTGGAGTGTGTATATATTAGTGTCTATATATTGTTTGGTTGTTTTGTATGTGTAAGTGCATTGTGAGCAATGATGATCCAAAGCAAAATTCCTTGTATGTGTCCTCATACCTGGCAAATAAAGCTGATTCTGATTCTAAAATCAGTGCAAAAAAATAGCTTAAAACGCATAGCAGGTAAAGTAGCTGTTAAGAAATCTATTCCATAGCCTATTTTTCTTTTACAATTCATTTTATTTTAATTAATAATAATAATTTATACAGTCAGAATTCTTATTGTTGGTCTAACCTTTTAATCATTAACATAAGATCCATATTACTTGGCCTGAACGGTATCAATGTGGGCTGCTATGGACTGACAATACAGAAAAAGCAGCTTTTTTTTGTTGGTATGTAGTTCATAGGGAGGAATCCTAGAAGCTTTTTAAAAATCCTCTAGTTGGCTTGTTTTTCCTATGTTTGGACAGGCATGATAAAAATGGCACCCCCACTAACCCTTTCCTTTCCAAGAGAGACAGAAGCTGTGATTTATTTGTCAGAACAAAACTGCTAAAACAATGTAGGGTAGCAGCGTGTGCAGTAGTGGATGCAAGGGACAGCTGAGTGCTTGCTTATGATGTACTGTACATGTGTTGCACCATATGGTGTGGAACAAGTCACTTCCACTCAGCCGTCCCTGTGGAAAACCTCAAAAGCTGTGATGTTTGTTGAATCCTTTGCGCTGCTTATCGCACAATCTTTTTCTACTCTTCTTTTTGCTGTGGGTTTATAGCTCTGGGAAGGGATTTGAAGTAAATCTCTCCTGTCACGTCAGTACAGAGGAGACACTAACGTTGAGGCAAACCATCTTCAGGGCGATTGCTGTGTAATGTGTGTGTCGTGGTTGAAAAAAGCCTAGGTCTATATATGGAAAAGTCCAAGAGGCACCAAAGTCCCTATCCCCAGATCTGGCCTGAGCTCCGGGCAGAACTCCCCACATCCAGGGAGTATTCTTGCATTAGCGACAACAAACCACCAGGAAGTAAAGGCATGTTCTTAGCAGGTCAAAGGACACACATACACACGCTCTATCTATCCGTTTGCCTAACATCAGTCGGAGCTCATCTAGGGGTGGGAAAAAAATCCATTCTTAGATGCATCTCTAGAACGATTGGATTCTGATAAGTTAATAATCGATTATTAAAAAAAAATAATTTAAAAAAGTGTGGATTTTTATTTAAAAGTTTCTGTCTCCAGACATGTACAAATGGCCGAACCACACAAAAATGGCCGAAAGAGAGATATACACACACATCAGGGCTGTAGTGCTCAAGTCCGGTCTCGAGACCATTTTTCTATGGACTCGGACTTGTCTCGGACTCGCTAGTATTTGAACTCGGACTTGACTCGGCCGCTGGTCTTGCCCAATATGGCTTTTGGTCTCGACAGAGTCCAGGTGTCTTTATTATGTTGATGATAATATTGGAGGGAAAGTGAAACCCAAAAGTATTGTCTTGATACTGTCATGCATAAGACCTTTTTTCTGTCCTGGACTCGGTCTTGACTCGACTAGTCATGGTCTTGCACTTGTCTTGGACTCGACAAAGGTGGTCTTGACTACAGCCCTGATATACATACACACACACAGTAATAAGATGTACATAAAATAATTAGGCAAAACACATAAACGCTGTTGATCTGACCTTTTTCATGTTCTAAGAAGCCAACTCTCCACCTTTAAACAGGCCTGAGCCTCTGACATGGAGGATCACTGTGAGAGAAGGATGTTGAAGGCTTCAGCATGGAATGACTACAAAAAAAAAACATTTCATTAAAACTTGTGTGTGACAAATACTGTGTATGTCAAAATTAAAGAAACTCAGATTTATATGTATATTTTTTTAAATCACGCATGGAAATGTACAATAAAAATCTGTTTAGAATCGAATCGTTGGCCTCTGAACCGGAATCGAATCGTGAGCTGCCCAGAGTTTCCCACCCCTAATCTCATCTCACGCACATCATTAATCGCTCTCCAAGTTTAAAATCCCTAGAATGAAGGTCTGTGAATGCGGGAGTGTTATTAATCTGTGTCTGCTGTGTGCTTTGTGTGTGAGCAGACACAGTGTCTCTCTGTCTTTTAAGCGTGTTTGAGTTTGCTTTAGAGTTGCACTAATTTATGGTAAATGTATTTTTTTTATAGCCAAAGGTTTTTTATTGTTATTATTATTACTGTCTTCATCTTTTTTTTCTCTATACTGTATTCTTCTTGCTAAAAACGGATGCTTGAAATTTCAATTTCCTTGCGAGAGTCATCCCAAAAGGATTAATAAAGACAAGTCTAACGATTATTTTTATTATCAATTAACTTGCAGATTAATCGATTACACATTTGGTCTATGACCTGTCAGAAAATAATGAAAAAAGTTTAAAGATTTAAAGTCCAAAGTGATATTTTTAAACCTCTCATTTTGTCCAAAACTCAAAGGTGTTGAGTTCATTATGATATAAAACAGAAAAGTACAGCAAATCTCCATATTTGAGAGGCTAAAAACGGCATTTTTACTTTAATGATTAATTGCTTACCAACTAATTGGCGATTATTCTTCTATCAATCGACTCATCAATTAGTTGACTCATTGTTGTTTTTAAGATTTCAAACCTGTACGTAGTCTTAGAGTACGCTCCTCACATTCAGAACACTGTTTGTAACAGGCGTAGCCCAATTGTCCAGAGCCATACGATTGTAATCTCTTTCCTCTGGAGAACAGAGCTCTTGTTTTGCTAATGTCCACATTATGGAATGAAAAGAGAGTGAGAGCCAGAAAAAGACCTCAGGGAAGATTTTGATCCCTGCTGTAAGGTTATAATCAGCCAGAGCCTGTGCAGTGCTTGTTTTGGAAGTGAATATTTTGTGCAAGAGTGATGTGAAAAGTCATTTTCAAACAGGCACCACTTTCTCTTACTTGTGTTGCTTCACAAAGCGTTACAATATTATTAGGGAGAGGTAGCGAGATTGAGCCTGGTGAGCTGAGGTGTGGAAAGTAATGCAAGTACCACCCCACCTGTTCTGTCAGTATTTGGTTAGTATCCAGTAAACCAAATATCATGATGAGGGTTTCATGAAGCCCTCCATATTCTTAGCCAAACTCTCCCCGCCAGGTTGTAAATTTAGCAGCTTATTCTGTTTGTAAGCACTAGCTATAAACATGCTCGTCTGCACACTTTTGCACATTTCCATTGTTTACATCAGGATCTGGAGACATGGTCTTATAAGGGGCTTGGTGGTACCACACTAGCACGTGACATTGTTCCACTGCTTTTATGGTAAAACTCTTATGACCCCTCATTCCCTCTGGGTGCATCCAGCTATCATTGGAAAAAGACTGTTTATTCTTTTTCCTCTTACTCTCTCTCATTGCAAAAAATGTTGCTTTTAAGGTTGTGTAATTTCTACATGAAATGGCAATGATATGGTGTACAAGGTTCAGTTATTTAAAATTTTAAGTGCACTCTATTGTTCATGACTAAGATGGATCTTTGAAATGTTACCATATATAACTCTCAATGGCCAATGTCAATTAAGATTATGAAACAAATAAGTGGTTTAAAAAATCCAGTAAAATATGTAAAGGAGCAGATTGTATATTGTGCGGTACCTTTAGAAAAAAATCATTCATAATTATGAAATATGTTTTTATTTTCATAGTAACGGTTTTATTTGGAATTAATTACTATTTCAGAATGTGCAATTATTACTGGGACACATCCTGTAATCACAGCAATGCAGAGATCATTTTAATTGTGTCATAGTAGAAAAAGCACTGGTGTTACTAGTAACAATAAAGATAGCTTTGTTTTAGACTTCTCCTTATTAATCCTTTTGGGATGACTCCCGCAAGGAAATTAAAATTTGCAGCATCCGTTTTAGCAAGAAAAGAAGAATGACAGTATAAAGATAACAAAAAAGCAGTAATAATAATAATGATAACAATAAGAACATTTGTCAATCAAAAGAAATAAAAATACATTAACCATAAATAAATTATCAGTTGAAAGTGTCAGTGTTGAATCAAGTGTTAAAGTTAAAGTGACCATGTATTAAAAAAAATGCAAATACTGCTATTGGAATTGAATGTGCAATGTCCCCAATGTATTGATACTATGGAATTAAAAGCTATTGTAAGGATTTTGAGCATTGTTCACTTTTTTAAACACACTGATGGAATGAATCACCAGTATCATCCCAGCCTGTAGTTCATGTGGATGTTAGAGGATTTACCTGATGACCTTGCAGAGTCAATCACCACCAGTCAGTACAGTTGCTGACATATTGGATTTTTAGCTGACCTGACCAGTAAATTACTATGCTTCTCTGTATAGATAGATAGATAGATAGATAGATAGATAGATAGATAGATAGATAGATAGATAGATAGATAGATAGATAGATAGATAGATAGATAGATAGATAGTTAGTTAGATAGATAGAGTTCTTTATTAATCCCAGACAATACATATAAACACAAACTATAAAATATAAATAAAAAGCAGGGGATTTTTATACTGTATATGTACACATGTATGGTAGACGTGCAGAATAAAATGCTAATTATACCTTAAGGTCACAGTGCAGTTATGGGTCTAATCACAAGATATGTCTCTGTCTAACAACTGATCTGGTCTCTGTCTAACAAGGTCAGTGAAGTAATGTGATTACTTTATACTGTTGGACCGTCCCTTCCAGAAACAACATCGTGTGTGTGTGTGTGTGTGTGTGTGTGTGTGTGTGTGTGTGTGTGTGTGTGTGTGTGTGTGTGTGTGTGTGTGTGTGTGTGTGTGTGTGTGTGTGTGTGTGTGTGTGTGTGTGTGTGTGTGTGTGTGTGTGTGTGTGTGTGTGCTTAAACAACACATGCGTAGCATTTAGCAAACTCACTGAAAAAACGCTGCAAATATAGAAAAACACAGACCCTGAAAACAAATGCAACAAAAAACAGCTGCCTCCAGATTACTCAACGGAAGTTCTCCAGGCCTCTAGGGGGAGCACTAAGTGGAACAGCTCAATCTTCGACCCCACGGGGGGGGAGCGCTCTTCCTTTTTGTTACAGTCGGGCATGGCTGCAACCTGGAGACCTTCCGTCTCATGCCTCCCATAGACTGTAAATTAAATTGATATTATTATTAATATGTTTAATATATTAATAATATAAAGTCTACGCTCCCGTCTCATGCCCTCCTGTCTGGTGCCGTCCCCAAGGTTTGACTTTTCAAAATAAAAGCTTGCATCTGGTCCGCTATGTCTTCGTACTCTGGTGTTTTGGATGTATTTAAAGGTGCTCTAAGCAATGTTGGGTGATGTTACTTCTTGTTGCCGTTCAAAGTATTTTCAAACATAAGTATTTTCAAACCCCCATAAGGCTAGTTTGCCAGGCTAGAACACTGTTAGTGTATGCTCGTGCTGCCTGTGGGCCCAGTTTGGTTTTGTTAACGTTTGTAGACCCTCCTCAGATCCGTCAGGTGTTTTTTTACAGAGTGCTCTGGGGACAGGCAGCTAGCAGATAGTGAGATGTTTGCTGTATGTGACAACAAATGTAGTCCGCTCACTAACACCTTTAAATTAAACCCCGACAATCCCACAGTTCTGAAATTCTTCTTGTGGGTTACTGGCTAGACTGGAGAACCATTGGCTAGTAATCATGCTTTATTTAGTTGCATTTGTTTTCGGGGTCTGTGCTTTTCTTTTTCGTGCATTTGCCTGTGGGCCCAATTCTGTGCATTTTAAATTAATGAAGAAGTCTTCTTAATTTGTGTTTTGTCTCTTTACATGTGTTTTCTTAAGTTGCAGGGTGTTTGACCCTGTCGGTCACCGTAGTTTTCTCCCCTAAAAAGATGGTTAAAGTTTTAATGATTCTTTCAATAATTATGTATTTTTTATCATAACTGAACTAAAGGGTCACTTACCTGTCACAGTCCGGCAGGACAATACACCTGTCTGTGTATCGACATGTTTTCTTCATAGAGGGCAAGAATGTATGCAAGAGGATATTGTTTCCATGGTTACCTCATAATTTTACACACAGAGTCTAACTGTACTGAAAATGTCCTCTGGCCAACACTGCTCATTAGCCTTCACCTATCTCCCTGCTGGGAGACACACACACATAAATCACACTCCCACTAATGCAAGGTCAGCCTCATTTACTTTATTATTTTTTCAGGATTTTTTATCTCAAACTTCAGCTCAGTGCTTCAATTATTGATGTTTTCTTCATGCCCTGTTTACCTCCTCTGTGTATTCCTCGGCCTCTGTTTTCTCCTCTTCCCATCATATCATTTTTTTTGTTAACCTTGATTTCCTCCACCTGCAGGGCGTAGGTCTGTCAGTTCATGGACGGTTTCGAGTGGCCACTGAGAAGACGCTGTTTGCCATGCCAGAGACCGCCATTGGTAAGACTGTCCAGCTGCACTAGCTGCTGTTTCCTCAAGGGAGGGGTGGGGGTGTGGGTAGGCCCACATCAGTGTGAGCGGGTATCGAGACCATTCATTATGTAGGAGCAGTGATTTCAGTTGCAGACCCAGCTGGATCCAATTCAAACAGTATGCATTTAGAGACATGAGGTCTGTCTGCATGTGAAGCTGTGAAAGAATACACAGACGGCCTAGGTTATAGATCAGTTGGATTCAGCACCGCATATAATGGATGACCTCATGCTGATAAAAATGGGTGTGAAGCAGTTGTTTCCAAGGGCAGGACGGCTCGTTTCTCAAAAAATATGTTTATACAGTGACACCTTCTTTGCAACTTAAACTAATGATCATGAAGATTTAATAAAAAAAAAAGGTCTGTTACTATCTATCACCGACTGAGGTAACACAATGGTGATTGAACCTAGTGCCCACGTAGGGCTGGGCGATAAGAGAAAACCAAATATCATAGTATATTTGACCATTCAATACCCCAACGATATTGTAGTGTTGACTATTGGTGCTTTCACAAAGTATTTACTCAATGAGATGTTTGATAAATAATCATCAGTAATGTGAATATAATGTCTGAGTGGGTAAAGATAAATAATAGAACAGTTACAACAGTCTGGTAAGATCAGAAAATAACATCACTTACTGTAATTCAGCCTTTAAAACCAGGATAAGACAACACTTCTGCCATATTAGGATATTATATCCAAAATCTAAGACAATATCTAGTCTCATATGGATATAATATTGATATGCTGCCCAGCTCTGGGCCCATGGTGATGTCATTAGTTCTGTGCATATTTAGTGTTTAATAAAACTGTCAGACAAATCAAAGTTTTTTTGATCTGATGATGGAGCTAGATAGAATTAGTAGAATAAGAATAGAGTTATAATTAGTTAATAGATCAACAGAGTTGATGCAGTTACTCCTGTAGGACACATAAAATATCTGAACCAAATTTTATTGTCAATCTAATCCATCCAATAGTTGTCGAGATATTTCACTGTTATCCAGAAATTCCAACTTTATGCGGGCACAAAAGAAAGTTTCAGGATGTCAACATGTCATTTTAATCAAAGTCAAAGTAAGAAGGATTACTTATCCTATCCTAATAGGGACCTTAAATATCTGTACAGGTTTTAATGGCAGCCCAATATTTTTCTGGAGACATTGCCGTCTAGGCCCAATGGTCTTTGCCACTTAGGTCAGTGTGTGTCTTCTGATTTGGAGAGTTGGGCAATTCAAAATTCAGTTTTTCATTGTTTATTGACTTTGAGTAGTATCGTGTCATCTTGATATAATTATATTGCTTTTGTTTTACAAAATCCTGTTGTCCAAAGTGATAATTCCAAGCAAGCTGTTGCTATAAACTAACACAATGAATGTTTATTGCACCAAACACAAGCACAATCACTGTATTTAAATGTGATTTTGCATACATTTTACATATTTTGATATGGATTGATATATTTATTGATAACATGATATTGATTTAGACTATATAGCTTAGCACTTCTGCTCTGCTGCATACCCTTTGAGAAGCTGACAATGACAATATAAACGCATATAAAGCCATGACCACAGGACTAGCGCTAGACCGATTCTATCGGCCGGGCGATTTATCGGGCCAATATTTGCGTTTTTATTGGCTGCTGCGTTTGCCGATTGTTTTTCCCCGGCATTATTTCCAGACAGACGTCCCCGGGCAGCTCTGTGTTGCTGGAGACGCTGCAGTTCACGTGCAGACCGTGCACTGCCCCTTAAATTTCAAATTAGGCACTTAATTTCAATGGCTATTTTTCAGGTTTATTGTTTTCTTAAATGATTTAAATGTGTTGACAAAAGACATTTAGTGATGACCTGATTATATCTGTCTTATGATATGTAAGCAAGCAACGCATCACCAAGGCTGTGTTGTAGATGGTGATGTAAGCCTTAGTTTGCTTTTTAGCTAATTGACCGTGTAGACAGATGGCCGTCTCTTGAGGCACTGAGGAGATTAGTAACAAATCTCTAACAACTAACAAATTACATCTGACGTTGGCATAAACTAGCTGGTTGCAACTTAAACCCAGATGGCTTATTCTATAATTGTGTATGAACATAATTGTTCATGAATTATTTTCAAAAAACTGTTCTACTAAAGCATTATTCTTCTCTCCCTCTTTCTTTACACGCCAACAGCAATAAATAACTTATGGTCTTAATAGAAAGAGTGAAAAAAATCATCTGTATCTGCTGTTATCCAATTAAAATGCCCACCAACCACTGCCTTGCGGCCCACTTGGAAACAACCAATGAAATGCCTCCTTGCCCCGTGCGTCCTCTTCCCCTCCTGTGTATGAGCCTGACGTTTGGTGCCTAAACTACTGTTAGCATTGCTAACAGTTTGTTTTAAACATTTGTTATGGTAATATCAGGTATTTTCTGACTGGTGAATGAGAAATGATGTAACCAGTCTGTGTGTGGGCGGAGCCCAGAGGGCAGGAAGAAGAGTTACACAAAGAGATGCTAATTTCTAATCTCGCTAGTTTTTTAACATTACCAACCCTGCCTTTAAAGACCAGCAACTCTTGTTTTCTGCAAAGTAAATTACTGCTTTGTCAAAGGAGTCTGTTGGTTTAGAAAAGAGCATACAGTATATAACGGCTTCAGTTTCCCGTACTGATGGGCTGTCTGGTAAGGAGGTGAACATACTCTACATAAAGTTTACACTTAAACCAGTATTGATTTTATTAGTTGGGCCTTTTTTAGGTTTCTAAAATATGTTTAGCTGCTGCTCCCGTCCACAACAGTACCATGCTTAGCTTCTGTGTCGGTACTCCTGCCTGCTTCTCCAAACTGGGGGTGTGCCATCTACTGTAGCTAACACACTGACAACATACTGACTACAAATGTATCTCTTCATTTTCTGATTAATCGACTATGCATTCACTCCCTCACATGTGCAAACTTCCAAGGACACTCATACATAGACACGTGTTTCTTTTTGCTACAGTGGAGAAGAATAATAAGAAACCAATAGGGTTCCACAGCTCCGCTGGATCTGTGAACCGTGTTGCCTTGCAAACACGGACCCTTAAAAATCCTAGTGGAACCTAGGCTATTCAATTAAAAACGCCCCGCTGAGACAGATTATTTTGCAGGACGTGTCCAACTACTGTCATGTTTCTTAACATTATTGACATGTTTTCCCACATCTCACATGTCATCTCATGAAGGCCAGATGGATGAATGGAAAAGCTCTGATCTATTGTCCCCCTCTGGTTTTCATCATGTTATCAGGGCTTCTCTTGCTCTTTAAAGAACCCAGGATATGATTTATGTATGACCCCCTTCCTTCAGTTCCCTACCTCTACCAACAACGCTTTATAATTCAACAGCCACCCTCGTGTTGGACCCATTGGTGAAAAAAAGTAATTATATTTACTCCCTCATAATAACTGTGTTTTTATGCCTCGTCGGGTTGTCTGTCCGTCCGTCCATCCCATTCTTTTAAACCCAATATCTCAGGACCCCTGGAGGAAATCTCTCCAAATTTTTTCCACCAATGTGCTCTGGGACGCAAAGATGAATTGAGAAGGGAAGAATTATGGTTGGATACTGAATCTGTGACGCTAATCTCCAAACGGTGGTGATTGTTCAGATTGTCTTTGCTGCTGGGTTGAAGATGTGTGTGAAGCGTCCACCCTTTGCTAAAGAATACAATTAATACCTTTTTTTATTATTAAAATGTCTTCAAAGTCTTCACTACATATACAGTATATTACATGAGTCATACATGAACTGCAACTGGTTGGCGAGGCATATAACCGCAAGGCAGTAATTCCAGGTAAAATGTATTCTAATTTCATAACTACACACACTTCTATCACACTCATTCCTTTATCTTTCAGTCACACACACACACACACACACTCACACACTCCATCACTACGCTCACGCGTCAAAGTTTTCCCTTTCTGTGGCAGGATTAACACATTTAACCCAGCACTGCTAGCATTCTGAACAGCAGCCATAATCTGTGACATTAATGATATTACATATCCAGCTGTGAATCAGGTCAACTCATCTAATCCCCCCCCTTCACGTCATGGCACGATACAAAAGCTGTCAGAAAACCAACTATGGGACCAATGGGATCTCATTTCCTATCAGAAACAAAGAAATGAAATTGAAACATTATTGCGACCACAGACTACATTCTGTACGGATTATGGCTGTGTATTTTTCATAATCATAATTGCTCGTAAGCCGCATGTTTACCTTTTTGTAGTGCAGCCATCATTTGTTTTGTTAATGGTTGAACTTAATCATGCTGGGTGTAAATCACATTTGGGTCAGATGGAAATATATATTTTAGGAACATAAAAAGCCAAAAAGAAAGGTATTACTTCACCTAAAACGAAGCGAGGTACACCTAAAGTAATAACCCTATTACAGACAGAGAAGACCATACTGATCCAGAGGTGTAACCAATTTTCTATGATTGGTCATCATAGTCTTTTGTATCCTTCAAGTTATTAAAATAACCCTGAATTTGGACTTATTCTGCAAGACTGTTTTTCTGACAAAACCATCAAGACATTTGGTCTGAAGGAACCTGTGATGTTTTCATTTGTTTTCTGATGTTTTGTAGTTCAAAGGATTGATTAATGATGATGATGAATTGATTTAAAGTAGAAAACAACCAGCCGATTCATCAACCATGAAAACTAATTAGTTCCACTCTTAGCTGGCTTATGTAATTTGGTGCTGGTTTTGTGCACTTCATTACAGACATATGTCAGCCAATAACAGATGCTAAATGTTTACATGCTTAGGCACATTTGGGCATTTGACAGGGTGAACTGGTCCGTCACAGATTGTCACATATCTACATGAAGTGCCTGTGTATTGATACTGCCTAGTTTTGTGTTTTATTTTGACAGGGCTTTTTCCTGACGTGGGGGGTGGCCATTTTCTGCCGAGGCTCCGAGGGAAGCTGGGACTGTTTTTGGCCTTGACAGGCTTCCGTCTCAAGGGGCGTGACGTGCAGAGAGCTGGAGTTGCCACTCATTTTGTTGAGTCTAAGAAGGTACAATAATTTGAGTTAGTAGATCACAATGAATGCCCTCACAAAATAAATGTTCCATTTTATTTTTTTATTGTAAACAGAAAGGCTGGGTACCAAACTTTGTTACTTTTTAGGCACCGACCACATTTCCTCTTTAGTATTGAGTAAGACCTAATAATGTTACACTGTGTATAGACATGCAGGTAAAACTCTACGTTACACAGAGAAGGGCTGACGTTTATTGTTGTATTTTGCGAGGCTTGAGTACAGTGTCCGTCACATAGGTGTAAAGGAGCAGAAAAATTATTTTTGTTAAAATGAATTTTTATGGAATTGGTTTGGAAAAAAAGTATCATTCAGGAACCGATATCAAAGTCACAGTGTCGGTAAATATCTTGGAATGATACCCTAACCTTACTGACCAGCCAATAAAAGCATCCTGAGTTATAATGTGGGGATAATGTGAGGAATAATTTTAAATGAAACAAATACAAGAATGCAGACAGAAACTCGACAAGCCACACAACCAAGATTTTCTCCATTATACTGCTTTCAATTTGTTATCTAACGTACTTGACGGCCCATGCTCTATGTGCGTGTGAGCAGCGTGGTGGAGAGGGACGCGGGGGGGGGAGGTTAAAGCTCCAGTGGAAAGCCGGATGCTGAGTCACTGGGTGTCTCACTCTTGCCTTAAAGCTGCCAAAATCCAATGGCTGTTCCAGAGGCCGGGTGTGTTTGTCTTGCTTTTGCCGTGTGGTCAGAACAGTGGGCGGCTGTTTGTTTAAGGCTGTGACCTTGACTTTCAGGACAGACGTGCAGTGGGGTAGATTTGGACAACTTTTACAGCAGTTTGACAACAAAAAAGGGTGGAAACAAATCTCTATATCTGTTGCATTTGTGTGTTATTTTCTCATTGTATGAAACCCTAGCTGCAAATTGGAAACCATTTTGGAATATGGAAATGTGATGCCGGATTAGTTAAAACCCGCACACATATCCACATTGGATTTTTCAAATTTACAAGCATTTCTTTAAATTTTAATGTCAAGCCTTCTACTTCCACAGATCCCAGAGCTGGAGAAGGCGCTGGTGGACTTGAAGTCTCCCTCTGCTGAAGACGTCTCAAGAGTGCTAGATTCCTACCAGAGCCAGGTTAGAATGCTTACACAAGCCATATAACTAACACTGAACTTGAAATATCCAAAACAACTTAAATAGGCTTAAATAGTTGCCCTTCAGACATCAGTTTCCATGTGCACGCCTGAGAGTCTTGACATATGTCTATGCTGATGTTGTCTTCTGTCCACAGAGTAGTCTGGATTCTGAGAAGGCCTTTGTGTTGGACAAGCACATGTCTGATATTGACAGGTAGGCCATTATCTGACGTGTGTTGCAGGAATACTAGTTCACAGCTACTTACTCAAAGGATAAAGCTGTGGGGAGCCCTGGTTACTCACCTGGGTGAGCGTGCCCCTCACCACAGCAGCCGTGTCCCCCCCTCTCTCTACCGCCTTTGCTGGCATCATCTGTCCTATCAAATAAAGTCCAAGAAAATAAACTTGAAAAGAAACGAAAAAACTAGATAAGGCTGTGATATGCTATATTTTGTTATTGTCAACAAATGCCATGAAAAGATAAAAACCAACAATGTGTAGTCCGTCTCAGTCTTTCCCACTTCCCTTAGTGTCAGCTCCAAGGCCATTCATTCCTATTAAACGTGAACAGCTGGGCAGGGTAGTGTTAGCAGAAGCTACACACACTGGAGTACATGAGATAGTGTATTTGTTTGATGTTCATTTATGTTTCGAGGAAAATGACATTTTTGATTTCAGTTTAAATAAGAGTGAACTGAGGTAGCATGTGTTTGTCCTTCCCTCCCTCCAGGCTGTTCAGCTCCAGCAGTGTGGAGGGCATTGTGCAGAACCTGAAGGCAGATGGCTCAGAGTTTGCTAACAAACAAGCCGAGGTATGAACTTGACCCTGCGGCTTCATTGCAATCACTGACATCATTAATTTATTCTCCAAGTACAACAGTTGTACAGAAATGTAGCAACACTGGCGTAGAGGCACACTGACAGTTACTGTACTATTGAAAAGAACTGCTGTACCTGTGTACGACCCTTCTCTGCAGCCCTGTTACCCCACCGTCAGATAATTCCCTCACAGTGCCGGGATGGAGCCAGGGCATTATTTGGCATTAACAGGATATGTTAGTAATTAGTGGTCACCTCGGTTAAAGAACTTAATGGGGTTAGTCTTTTGTCTTGTTGGCCGGACCGGAATCCCTTCTGGGAGATATCAGTGCTCTAAGCAGACCACCGTGGCTTCATAAATCTGACTCTTTATGGATGTGACTCGTACTGTATCTCTGATTCAAATTTTCAGGTCATTTCCACTCAGATGGTCCAATGAGCTCAAACCTGGGAAGAAAGGCGTATAACCTTTTGTAACATTAATCACATGACCAGATTAACCCCCCTCCCTTGTCTACGCCATCCCTCTCTTCATTGTCATGTCTCCTGATCACTCCAGGATTGATAATACTGTACAAGTAGTCAGCTGTTATTGGTTTATTATTTGATTTGTAACATTGGAAATATGTTCATATTGAAGAACTGTTTCAAGGCTTAACATTCTGCTGGGTTCAACAAAAGACTTCAAATATTTATTATGAACCCACTTCCTCAGTTACTACTACACCACTGACTCATTGTCCCGCCAGGTACATTAAACATTCATAGCTGTCTTTGCGCTTAGTTACACATTTCTTGTTTGTTTTTATACCAGTTTATTATTTGATAATTTCAGTTGTCTTCTTAGTTAAACACTAATTAAGCAGTACATCCCCACCTTTCTGTTTGAAGCCTCTTACACAGAAGAGCTCCCTGTTGTCTTCTCTTCCAGACGCTGTCCAGGATGTCTCCCATGTCCCTGAAAATCACCTATAAGCAGCTGAAGGCAGGTGCAACTCTGAGCCTGCAGGAGGTGTTGGTAATGGAGTATCGCCTGAGCCAGGCCTGCATGGTGAGAACCAACAGGTTTACTCTAACTGGAGAGACCTGCAGAGACGTTATCAACATGCAGCTGGATTTTCATACTACTAGTAATCATAATTGGATAGGAAAAGGAGGACTAGTTGTCTGACTGAATGTAGACTGTTATAAAGCCGGCCATTGGTGGTCTTTTTTGGACTGAATTCTCTTCCGCTATCTCGTCTATTTTGCAAGGGCACCATCACCCAAGACAATTGTGATTGGTTTAAAGAAATACAGACAGGCCTGAGCGTTTTTTCCTGTATATCGAAATAAGTGTTGCTGCCAGACCATACAGCGCCGTATGCTATGCAAGACTAGACGATTAGTTAATTATTCTGCAAGTTGAGGATCCCATTGCATTCTTTAACATCCTTATAGCTAAAATGTCAGTATTACATATCTTAATCATCAGCAACAGCTGTTTGACTTTGACTTCTTTGACTCAAATCTAAACTGATTTTATCTCATGGGATTGTTTCCGCTGTTTTGCAGAGGGGCTGTGACTTTTACGAGGGTGTACGAGCCGGTAAGTCAACAAAAAGTGAAATAGGGTGGATGTGAATTTCAATGATGTAGCATGACGTTCATGGATTGCACAGAGAGCTATGTGCCTAAAGCACAAAGAATAAAACTGGTCATAGTGATTCTAAATTGTATTCATGGATCAAATAAATACTAGTTTTCTTTGCTTGACATCATGTTAGTCACATAATCTGATTCCCCTTCCGGTGTCGTGATTTTCTTCATGTTTCCAGTGCTGGTTGACAAGGACCAGAATCCCAAGTGGAACCCGTCGACTTTGGAGGAGGTGTCTGAGCAGGCTGTGGAGCAGTGCTTCTCCTCACTGGGAGACAAAGACCTGACTTTCTGATGCTTCCCACCTTCAAACACACACTACTAAGCCTTGGCCTCCTGCCCCCACATCCCTTTATGGTCAGTCATGTGTGAGGACTGTACTGCTGAGGATGAAAAAAAGTCTGTTCATTTACTGTGGTAACATTTTACAGGAAAATCCAGACTGAAGAACAGGTTTGACTGGAATCTAAAATAGTAGCAGAAGAGGTAGCTAACAGATACCCTGTGTGCTGCGCAGTGGAAGTGGAGTGTTTTTTAAAATTTCTTTTTTATATAAGCAATGACTCTTCTGCTGCAAATGCAAGGAATGTGCCACACAGCAGCATTAACATGAGGACATGGGAGGAGAAACTGATCTCAGCTCTGAGTGCTTTATTGCATTTCCTGTGGGTGTTTGTTGATGTGACATGGATCGCTATCATCTGTATCTCTGCAGTGTGGTCACTTTTTTGTCTTTTTCCAGTGTTTTTCCTCTCAGTGGTATTTGTAGTTTTTCAGATGTAACATGGATGAAAAAAGGTATTCTTTGACATATCCAAACACTCCCAGGATGAGGCAGATTTAGAAGTATATCGATATTGGTTCTGAATCCATTGTTACATCGCTTGCATGTTACACTGCAGTTAATCTTATCTGATGGACAAATCACTGTTTTTAGTAGGTATCACGTCACATCCCTAACATTAATTCTGAATAGCTGCATTATTTATGAGACAACCAGTCAGATTAGACATCTATGCTGGAACAGAGGGCAATAAACAATTGGTAATGTAATATAAAATGTTGTGTGTTCTTGCTGAGGTAAGAAATGGCTCATCTTTGAAAGAACTACATTTATGGAGGGCAGGATGTTTTATGATCTGTTTATAAAGTGTCTGTGTCACAGTTTGTTATCAGCAGCACTAAGCTGCCTCTCAGATAACTCTGGAAAGCAAACAATGATTTTATTTGCACGTTGAGTTATAAACTGGTCTTTTTAAGCTTTAGTGTTGCCAGGAAGTGCTACATATTTTAACAACTGGTACAATGGTCTAAACAGTGATTCCCAACCAGGGGTACTTGTACTTTAAGGGTTACATGGAAAGATTGGAGAGTAGAAACAATATAAATTATGAATTGACTAAAAGAATATAAAAAAAAGAGACAACTGTAACCCCTGGTGTGAACACTACATACATGCTTAAAGTAACGTTAATGGATAAATAGTTTGAACAAAAGATGATTAGAGACCACGGTCAGAAGCAGGTTTCAGAACAGGTAGTCTAATCAGTAATCTTATCTACTGTACCTGCTACCTGCTCAAAACACACATCTCCTTTCAACATTAGCCTCTTACAATGTGTGTCATATTTATCAGCAGTGCTTCATGAAGACTCTCTCAGCTGCCCTGCATCCAGCATAACAATCCATCCAGAGAGTCAGGGGGTACTGGAGCTCTTTCATCAGCATTTATAAGTAAGTTATGGTTTTAGGAGTTAAAGGCAGATTGGGAGGGGGGGTTTCCCGTGGCTCTCGTTAGCAACTATGGAAGTTGTTAAGGAAAGTGCAGGGTTTAGTCCCAAGGAGCTGGTTTTTGCCTACACGATTCGTGGTCCCTTGGCGGTCGTGGCTGTCAACTAAACCTCCTTACGTATGTGAATGGCTTCAGGCGAAGGCTTTATGAGGCTGGGGAAATGGCTAAACAAAAATTGCGTTTGTCTCAGAAAAAAATGAAACGACTGACCGCAGAGTGGAGCGATGGGAATTTAGTGCAGGAGATCAGGGTTTGGTACTGTTGCCACTTGATGAAGGCAAGATTCTTTGGTGCATGTACAGTTGTCTGTTGAGCGTCTGAACAGAATTACTTAGTGGAGATGCAGGGTAGGATGACCTCCACATACTGTAGGCCCTAAATGCTGAGAACACAGTCTGAGTTGTTCTCTCATATAAACCCTCATGCTTTAGAGCTACCATTTGCTCTTCAAACAAGCGCTGGTCAGCAGCCATGCATAAATCCTTTTGTTTGTTCTCTGGTTCTCTATGCAGCTGCACTTTTAACCTGCTGTGTTCACTTACAGGATGCAGCTTGTTTGACAGGTAGTTTAAATAAATACGGTTGAGTCCGTATGTGCCACTCATACACCTGTGTGTGTGTGTGTGTGTGTGTGTGTGTGTGTGTGTGTGAGGTTCTTCTGAAGTACTGATTTAGAAAATGATCAAACCTTTCACTAATGATAGAAGGCATAAATCTGATTTATTGGCATCATTAGTTTTTACATGTACAGTTTGCAAGTTAAATGAACAGTTTACTGCAGGAATATGCAACAAAAGTCACACATATCAAGTTATTGATGATGATATATTCCCAGGCCAGATCACATGGATCATCTAACAGCTGCTTCCCAGAGGCCATTTTAAACTCACTGTATTTGGCAGCAGGTAGGTCATGGTCTTTATAGTCAAGTCAGGTCATCTTGCTTCTGCTTCAGCTCCTCCTCTCTGGCTGCTGTTTGGTCTATGGGTCAGCGACTGTTACAAAACACGGACACATCAGAGGCATTGTGGGTACAGGAGTCCAAACCCTGTAATCACTTGTGCTAATATTAACCTGGCATAGTTAATGCATTATGGGATCAGCTGATATGGTTTCAGGCTAACGGCGCAGCTTTGAATCGTGGGCAGATTGTTGACCATTTAAAGGCATAGTTAGACATTTTTCTAAAACATAAAAATTAAACATATCATGTAAATGTTTCACTTTGCCCAACAGCTCAACATTAGTAGTGTAGGAAGGAATAGTAGGCACAGCTGTTATTATTGTTCTGGCTGCCTAAGAACCTATAAGCAACTCATTTAAACCAGGTGCAACGATTAATCGAGTGGCAAAAAATGAATCTGCAACTTTACGTGACCATCCATTTAGTCAATTTTCAAGTAAAAATGACAAACGTTAATGTCAGGATGCATTTATTTGCCATATATGATGGTAAACTGAACATCTTTGGGTTTTGAACTGATGTTTCTTTCTTTTTTTAATTTGTCAATCTGTTTTGTCTGTAAATGTCAGAAAATGGTTGACCAAAACAAGCTTTCAAAAATAGACCACTGGCATTTTTCAATTGACCGGTTAATTGATGATGAAATGAATCGTTAGTGGCAGCCCTAATTTAATCTGCTGCCCTGCGCCTCGGGGAACCCTTCCTTCTCAAGATGAATACATCCTGCATAAAGGGCTGGGGGCCAATGGAGCAGCCTCTCCATGTCTGTCCACACACCTGCTGCTATTTAATAATTTACAATGTTTGCACTATAAAAACTACAAATGACGGTTTCCAAAGGAAGCACTGGCAGCCCTTCAGTCAGTGTTAAAAGCCTCACCTGAAAGATACAGATGTTTGAATAAAGACGTTTACATTGGATCAGACTTTTAACTCCTTGTGGTACAAGGCTGTCAGAAGAAGCAAAATCCAATTCTCTGCTTTTCTTTTAGGCAACCACGAGACATATCTTTGCCAGAGTTACACAAACTGAACCTCTTGTGAATTTGTAAACAAAGGTGATCCCACAATTTGTAAAAAAAGAAAAAAATGAAACTGACTCAAAATGTACAGTAAAGCCTGACATCAACATTATGGCAACATCTTTAATGTATAGCCTAAAGAAATAGATCCCCATGACCTGGTTTAGTGCCCGTATTCTCGTCTGTAAAAGCAACATGACAAATAACATGACTCGGCATCCTCCAGCATGTAAACTGTAAAGAAATGTGCATCTTTAATTGGTTGAATCAACCTCACACTGCCATCAGCTTTTTCTTGTGCTTCTGAAACAGACCTTTGGTTTTTGGTTTTTGAAACTGTGTTCAGCACAAAAGGGACATTAGCCTTTATCATTTTATCGGACGCAAAACAAATCCGATTTCAGAGTTAGCGTGTGGTAACAGTGTTATCTCTAATCTTTAGTGCGTTCACAACATGTTTGGGACATCTCCAACAGATTAATCTGTCCACACAGATTATTATGTTTTAGGAGCTGCCTTTCAGAGTAATGTGTGTGGGGAGGTGTTTTATAGCACACATTGTGTTCCTTGGGGGGGGGGAAACCTCTCTATCAGCTGACATTTGATCAATCATCACCCAGCGGCTCACCCGAACTAAGATGTTTTTGAATGATGGTGCCCTTCACTAAAATGGGCCCAGTTTCAGACAGCACTGAAACATCTGTATTGGTTAGACTTCCCAACACAATGTGACATAACACGGCCAGTTTTCTGTCATTACTGAAACAATGTTAGTGCTAAGATCTGGGGAGAAGGCAAGTGCAGAGAAAAGTACCCTGCCAGTGTTTGATATGGCTTATCAGCTGATGTTGAAGGTATACGGTTACTGTTTTTTTTTTATTATGGTCATTACTACAACACTATTCAAAGCTGTTATTACTGCAAATAGTTATGTGGCAGTTTAAGTGTCCTCAATGCTTTTCAGTAGCTAGCAATGTGACTTGAATTTTGGGCAAATCCCAGTGACATCATTTAGAGTACCTGTGCACCAATCTGCAGCTCCACCACCTCTCTGTCCAGGGGACAAAGACCTGTACAATGTCCCCTTGGATATAAATAGAAAATAAGAAGAAAACAGTGTTGGCTCATAGTAATATTCATTAAGGACTTTGCCGGTTGTGAACCTCTTATCCAAATATATCTACGCTATTAGTTTGTATTGTTTCCCTCGATTATGGAGTAGCACCACACTATTTTAAAGAGCCCCTGCTATTCTCCTGAAACATGATTCTCGTACTGCCCATTGCTTCAGCTCCTCTGCCTGAAACGCTCGGTCTGAGCTCTTGGCCCGCCTTCCTGAAAAGCCCAGTCTGCTCTGATTGGTCAGCTGGCCCACTCTGTTGTGATTGGTCAACTTAATTCAGACAAGCTGCAGGGATGCAGGGATGCTCAGGTCAGATTGTCTCACTTTGCCAGACCTTCCTCCACAGCGCATTCCAGAAGGGGAGATCCGCATTGCCGCTGCAAAACAGCCTCAAGAAGGACCTTGTTTTGGTGGAACGTCTACGTTCAAAAGTAGTTTAAGTCGGGCAACAGAAAACTTAGATTGGACAGATAGTCTAGCTAGCTGTCTGGATTCACCCTGCAGAGATCTGAGGACCAGGTAACCATAGTCCTCAGAAATCCACCGGAGGTTAGAATGCCAACACAAAGACAGAGGAAGGTAACGGATATCCGGCTAAAAAGAGTGTGATCTGACCTGATCTGAATTCAAAGCGGCACCGGAGCAATCCGGAAGTGGAACGTCAAGTATATAAAAGAGCTCAGACAGCACCTATGGGCAGCACATATGGAAAACTGGCCTGGCTTTCAACATCACTAATTGAGATCAACTACATAGCACACTAAAAGACAAAAAAATCATAAAAGGGGCTCTTTGAGAAGTCATACTGTATATAGACTTTGATAGAGGTTTGCATATTTGTGCTGTTGTCCTCTTTAGGGCAGATGGCAGTATTTCTCAGTTAGGCTTTGTACAATAACACAATGTTGACAAAAATGAAACAAGGCCTACAACATTTCAGCTAAAACCATGTGTTTTTTGTTTAGTTTTTTAACTCCAGTTGTGTTGACGAGCCAAATCATTTTTTTAAATTATGTTAATCCTTTCCCTGTTTTCTTTGTGGCTGAGAAGCCAGCAGGTCCCCAGTGATCTGGGTCCTGATGTCAAAGTTCCCAAACTGTGTATACAGAATATCCTTGAGTGCAGGAAACGCATCATTTCCTGGACTCATTTTGAGGCGATGCCGGCTGGATGGAGGGCTGCGGTTGAGGCTGCCTAATGGCAGTGCGAGAAGCCAAGCTAAAGGAAGATGCTACTCTTTGCAGCCCAGCCACAGGATCTCCAGGGAGACCATTAAGGAGAATGTCAGCCCGCAGAGCTTTTTGTGAGACAAGAAGGAGCTAGACAGCTGGGTGTGTTTCTGACCTGATGACACCAGTGGGGTTTTTTTTTTTTGAAAGTGAGAGTCTTCATCAAATGAAGGGATCTATTAATAACTTCCTCTGCAAGAGGAGGGAATCTTGGCCCTGGGACAGCATCAATGGTCAAGTTAGACTTTCACTGGCATTAAAATTCCAAGCAATATCTGATAGGATTTCTTGCTTTGCGTTATAAGTTCAGCCCCAGAGAACCAATACATCCTGGGAGAGGGGACGAATAAGGTCTGAGAAAGATGATAATCAAGTGAAGACACTCCCGGCTCTGGCTCTGAGACAGATAATCACAGGGCACGTGGATCAGAGTGCTTTGGTCGCTCTGGAGGAGGGTTTTTAGGGTCAATCCAAAAGTAGGTCAAAACTGAATTACTGGTAGCTCATTCATATTCCTGCTCACAGCAGAGAAATGCTTGAGAGCTCATTCTGAATGAAGATGTTTGAGACTATCGGCCTTTTTTTAATCACATGTAGAACCTCCAGTATTGAGGTCAAAGCAGTCTTGGCTTGGCCCGGCCTTCCCACTGGGACATCCCGTCCCATGTCATGGCACGTCACATTCAATGTAAGGGATGTCGCTGTAGCGACGGTCTACCTCCACCCACTGCTGCACGGCCCGGGCCACGATCTCCTTTGACAGCCTCTGGGCGTACTCCTGCAGCACTGGGTTGACCGAGGGGGAGCTCTCCGACGAGTCCATGTCTGAGTGAACCAGGTTGGCTTTCTCCCCCTTTGCTTTTCCTTCAATCTTCTCTGTGAAGTTTGCATTTTGGGCTGTAGAGTCACTCCTCTTGGATTTGACGCACCCCATACTCTGGATGATGTAGCATTGATTGACTTTAGGGTGGGAGATGTGCGGTGGCAGTAAGGTGCGAAGAGTCTTTGGTTAGATTTGGAACTCACGCATCAATATTTTAATTCTGATTCTGGAAGTGAGCGCTCAGTCCATCCCATCCCCTTCACTTCTCTCTGCTCCTGTCATCCACTCCCACTCTCATCCATGTCTGAGTGGCAACATGTGTGACGATCAGTATTACGCAGTAGAGGGTGGTGATTTAGAGGGCAATGGGGGGGCAACCGGCTAGGAGGCCCATCCCTGTGTCGTCTGCTGGCGTTGAAACAGTCAGTTCTGCTCTCTTTGCTGTCTATCACTCTCTTTCTCAACTGCAGAGAGAGAGAGAGAGAGTGGAACAGAGTAGATTAATCAATTAGTTGTCAACTATTAAATGAATTACCAGCTGTTTTGATAATCCATTATTGTATTTGTGTAAAACGTCTCTTTATTCTCAAAAAATGTATTTGAGTTCTGAGATTAAAGTTAGAATTCTGACTTTAAACTCTTTAAAACACTGATCCACATGTTTCACCATTGTATAAACCAAACATCTAATCAATTAATGGAGTAAATAATCAACAAACAACAATCAACAAAACTAATCGTTCTTTGCAGCCCTAAAAGACCAGAGATTGAACGTCTGTGGTAAACTGTGTCCCCCAGGCTCCAGCGGCTGGCTCGGGGTCAAGGCCTCTGGGGCCTCACCTCTGCAGGGTCATTTTTCAACATGCTCTGCTCTTCTGCACATCAAACGTGTTACTACTTCACCTGCCATCTCCTCTGCCTCTAGTGTTTTCTGACTCAATCCCTCGGCCTGTTTTGTATTGCATGCCACAGACGTCTGTGTCTGGCTTGCTGTTGTGTTGTAAGCCTGTGTCCCATCTGTTCCACTAGCCGAGCCTCGCAGCCTGATTCACAGTGACAGCTCCCGTTCTAGGACTACACAGGCCTTGGTGCACAGAAACCATGGACTTCATTCACAAAGCTGCATGCTGTAGTCTACACAACAGGCAGGCCATGGATGATTTAAGCAGAGCAGGGAGTCTGCCTGGGAGTAAAACATTTGGTGGTCTCTCCACAGGACTCTGAAGCGTCACAAAATCCTTCCTGATATTATGTTAATGAGCATAAATTGTGGTATATATTTATTAAAAAAGGCAGACTAAACCAAATGTTAATGTTAAAGTGTCAGAGCATCTTCTAGCATGGGATTGGGATTAAACCGGATTTATTTGAACCACACAGACAGTGCACACTGAGTTCAAACCTCTGTAAACATGTGATCCTATGTGAGCTATACATACTTTTAACAGAGTGTGGCGTCAGGTTTTTCTCCATTCCAAGCAAAAATAATCCGGGGACAGAAGATATAACCCAAGGTCGTTCACGTGGATATCAATCCGGACATGATGTGCTGTGGCGCCGGTTCTCCTGCCTTCTCTTCAGCTCCTCAAACAACGTCCATGCGATTTCAACTTGACGCGTTATCAATTTCGTGAAACGTGTAAAGACTCAACATGATCTGCCAAGTTTCTGCTGCTGGCTGGACGAAGCGCTCCGCACCACATGTCAAAAAGAGGGGCAAGAATCCCAACCTGGTGCACCAGATGGCGGGTTAACCTTCACGCCGGTTACCGGCGAGTGGAGCTCCTCAGCAGAGCGGAGATCAGTGGTCTGGACTGTCTTCAGGCTACTGATAGTCCACGGGAACTCCCGAGCTGCAGCGGTGCTCCGGAGGAGAGCGAGTCCGGCCACTGCGCACTCAGAGCGGCTGTGCGGATGGGCTGGGCCGGGCCAACGCTGCCATCTGGCGGCGACACTCACAAATACTTCATGGGAAAAATGACCACACTGATCTTCAGTGTGTTGGGGAAATCATTCAGATTCTTCTCTTAAAGATGTAAACTAGAAGCTTTTCTTTTAACCCTCATGTTGTCCTTGGTTCAAACTAACCCGTTTTCCTATATCAATGTTCTTTTTAATTCCCCAAAATAACATGATTGATTCCACCCAACGCTCTTTGCCAAGTACAAATCTCTACTTTCATTAATTTTGGGGCGTCTTATTCAATTTTATAGCATTGTAAAACAAATGGAAGTGTTTTTGAAATAGTATTGAGTAAAAGTTGACATATTCCAGTCTGTGATTATCATCAACATCCATTCCTTTAATTTTAGCCTCAATAATTCCTAATTTCTGCTTTTCTAACTCAAACATAAGGTATAATTTCCTATAAATGAGGTTTATTGACCATAAATTCCAAAAATAACTGTAATACTAAAGTTAATAAGCTAGTGTTACGTAGTGTTGAAAATGACAATAAGTGACAAACATTGAAAAAAGGGACAAAAACATAAAAAGTTCAAAACATTGATAAGAAGCGTCAATAAAAGTGTTGATGTTCAGTTTTGACGGGAAGACAACACAAGGGTTAAATAAATGTCTGTCACTATCGCTGAAGGAGGTAACACAATGGCCCACTGATAAAAGTATTGCAATAGTTATACAATTGCAGTAGTACAAACTGGGTATTAGGCGTGACCTACAGTATACCTTTTAAAAAGAAATCCTGTATTACAGTTTTTCTCCATTGCATACACAAAAAAACAGAACTATGCACACAGTCCTGATACTTGGAGCTCACGTATCACACAACAAGACTCCAGACCATAGAAATAGATTGAGATTCACTCAATTTCTACGCTCCACACTGCTAAACTCCCAGCAAAATGTCGTTCTTTCATAGAAAATCAACCAGGACTGAATCCTCAAATTTGTCAGCTGGCACCTGCCAGATGATCTTGGTTTGGTGCAGCAGCATTTAAATGTAATCCGCTGATATTTTCGTGAGAATAAGGAGCCTACCGTTACTTTGGTTGCATATATACATAATAAATGTATGAAGTAACTGTGAATTAACATTCCTTCATTTGTTTTTGTATTAGTTTTTTTTTACCAATATACAAAACTCGCAACATGAACACCCCCTTTCTGTCATCACCACCCACCCAGACAAAAATCAAGAAACAATGACACACAATATTCAAGAGACCATTCAACAAACTAGTAATAAAATAGGCAATAAACCATAAACCAAATGAACATATGTAGAAATGACATCACTATAAGCTCATCCATACATGTTTCTTCCCAGAATCCCAGCACAAAGCTTCTTAGGAGCCCTCCAGAAAGCTCAGGTAGGCCTACTTTCCCCATTTTCTAGAGTAGAGATTTCTTAAATGCCGCCACCCTAGCCATCTCACAAGCCCACTCTTGGATTGACGGCACGCCTTCATTCTTCCATCCTCCTAACAGAATCAGTCTGGCGATCATTAAACTAGTCCTGCTTAGGATTGATCCATCTCCCACAACAAATCATCTTGTGTCCCTGCAATCCCCGTACGTTATCATGCACAGTACGTCCAAAATTCCTGGATCTTATCACAGGACCACAGGACATGAAGTGATTGAACATCCCCTAATTGATGATCTATTAAGTGTGAACTAATGAAGTT
This sequence comes from Etheostoma perlongum, assembly GCA_026937815.1. NCBI lineage: Eukaryota > Metazoa > Chordata > Actinopteri > Perciformes > Percidae > Etheostoma > Etheostoma perlongum. Next base: position 3,299,701 of record CM049381.1, read on the forward strand.
ATAGTAACTTGGTAATTTGTTAACGGCGAGCAGCAGGAATTATTAACACATCCTGCATGAGTCATGCATTGGTTAACTACCTCTGCTTTATATACTGTTGGTAGTTTATTTTATACCGACGCATTACTTATTCTATGCCGATGCATTACTTTACAAGCTCATCACATGTTTTGTATATAAAATCCTTATTGTCAAAGAAATTAGCAACTCTAGTTGTAAAAATAAATGAAGCGGAGTTAAAAGTGCACTTTTCCCTTTCATACATCATTTCCATTCCATAAATGTAAGTTTAATTAAGTCAAACACTTATAGTCTACACACGCCACAGAAGAAATAATATCTTACTATCACTGAAGTACTTAGGTATCGGCCAAAGTGAGGAAAAATGTCCTAACAATGACAAAACCTCCCTACTAATCTACCATTACTACTATGCACAGCATATTCAATACGTTTTCATGCTGTCGTACATGAATGTCACACTTGAGAGAGGGGAGTTGACTCTGAATGCACCTGGAGTACACTATAAAAAACACACATGCTCTGTAAAACAATGCAATTTGTAGGTTCAGGGTCACTAATGTTACTCTTCCAAACTCACTGGAGTAAGTATGGGGCGCCAAATGTGAACATTTAGATACACATTTTATAGGTAATATATTTTGGTTATGTAGCTCACTTTTTACATTACATTACATGTCATTTAGCTTTTCATCCAAAGCGACTTCCAGCTGCTACATATATCAGAGGTCGCACGGATCTCAAATGTGCCGCCACTTTCCTCACATTTAGCTTAATTAAGGCAGGAATTTGTGTAAAACAACATGTCGTATGCAATTGTCAACAATCTGTTTATAAAAGTAAAATAAAAAGTAAAATCAAAATTTTAAATGTAAAGCTAAATGTTTAGAAATATGCAAATAGACCACGCCCCTTGCCGTGTCCCCGCTGACTGTGGTGCAGCCATGGGATCAGGTAAAACAAAGAATACAATCCAATAGTATGCAGTCGTAGTACACAGCATCACGGCTCGTTATTTGCGGACAATGTTTTGGTCTTTTTGGAAGACCCATCTTAGTCTCTCCCACACCTTCTATCATTATGTGAGGAGTATGAAAGCTTATCAGGCTTTCAAATTAACTGGTCAAAGTCTTTATTCACTAATACAGCTCTCCTGATTGGTGGGGGGCCGATAACAGCCCCACAATGGGAACAAAGGGGGGGGCTTCATTGTCTAAAAGACATTTTTAGCGAGGTTGGCTTGTAATCTTTTTCTGACTTGCAGAACGCATTCAACTTACCACGTTCCTCTTTTTTCTTTTACCTTCAACAAAAGGTTAAAGGTGTTTTGTCTATTTGCATGTGTTTTCTTAAGTTGCAGGGCGTGGCCCCTGTCGGCCACCGTAGGTTCTGGAACAATCTTGCATCCAAAATATCTGCCCTGATCAATGTTACTGTACCTTTTACTGTTTTGATTCTGAATGACCTGTCAGCCCTTCAGCTCTCTAAAACTCACCTCATGACTTTGCTTATGTGTACTTGGACCCTTTCCTTTTTGGATGTCATATACATGGAGCTCTCCACTTGGCTCAGCATTGCTGGATCCTTGAAGTCCATTCTGTAGATTTGTACCACAGCCTTCTTGCTCCTATGTGTGTGTGTGTGTGTGTGTGTGTGTGTGTGTGTGTTTGGTCCTTTTGTCTTATGCCGGTCTCCCTGTCAATGCCTCTTATTTGTGTGTTTGTCTGTGTCTGTTTCTTTGTGTCTTGTATGTGAGCTACGGGCATCGTTGCTGTTTTTGTTGTGTCTCCCTCCTTCCTGTATTTCCTCTCTTTGTCTTGGTGTGATACATTTGATTGCAGGGAAAGATTGTGGGAAAGGTGCACTGTGCCTTCTTCGGTGTGTGTAGTGTACTTTTCTGTATTTCTGCTTAAATCTTGTTGCACGGGTACTGCACTTGTATATAATGACAATAAAGGCATTCTATTCTATTATATTGTATCTATTATACCAATGTTTTACACTTTTGCTTAAAGCGTAACTTTTGTCTTTTTATTTTACTTTTATAAACATATTGTTGACAACTATATTTAACATGTTGTTTGTCTCAAATGTGAGAAAAATGATCTGCATGTGAGGGAAGTGATCTTAATAATACAAATATTTTAGCTATAAAACTGTATCTGAACATTTCCATTTGGCGCCCCAAAGTGTCTTCACCTCCATGCCTTTCAGTTTTCTTTTCATTTGAGTTCAAAGCCATGATTCAGGTCGCCATGTGGGTGCTGCAGATGATGATGATGATGATGATGATGACGATGATGATGATGATGATGACGATGATAATGATGATGGCATTTCTGAAGTGAACGATGCCAACTTGCCACACGATGGCACTATCTTCTCGCGTGATACAACCAGGGTTCCTTCTCTTTGCTGATTATTGTTTCTAACCCATGAATGGAGACGGTGTCGTACTGTATGTCCAGCGTGTCCAACGGAAGGCTGGTCGACAGACGTTACCTCAAGAAGGACTTTTACTAATATTGTAACCTATTTTTCCTTAAAGATGTATGTACAACCAGGCAGACCCAGTCCCATGTCCCTGCCAACAAAGACAATTCGCAATTTAAAACGCAAATTTGACACATTTTAGAGTGTATTGGGGTTTTCTTTTTTTAAACAGGCGTAATCCAAAGCACAAACTACACACGGATCGGTCTATCTGGCAGTCTTGCATAATATGCACCAGATATTTTGTTAATTGGTGGTGATATAACTTCATCAGGCTCATCACAACGTTATAGACAGGTCTGCGCCTCGGAAGCGCATTGCGTAATCGCTGTAAGAAAAGTGTATTTCTCCATCTGTGGACACGTTCAGCACATGCTCACAGTCTCCATCCCTGTATGGGTTGACAACGAAAACTGTTCATGTCAGTCGGTTAAAATTCATTGTTGCCTGTCCAGCCAATCATAGTTTTTGACGACACAAAAGACGCTAAAGTTGGAGTATAAAAAGGTGTGCGCTATTAAAGTATGATGTCTGTCAGTGTGGGACATTAATCCAAAACCAGTGTCGCCGCGCTTTAGGTCCAGCACACACCAAGGGATCTTTTTTAAACCAATCCGCACACCTTTGAGACAATGCCTTTGTCTCAGACTGTGCTGTATCTCAGCTTGCTGATTGCTTTGGGTCCAGTAGTTTGGAGTGACCAAGAGACGCACCAGCAGCCCTCAGCCAGCAGCCCGGAGGACCCGGAGCAGTGCTCCTCTACCTGCGAGGTCCGCCAGCAGATTAAAACCATGCGATTAAACGCGATAAAATCTCAAATTTTGAGCAAACTGCGAATGAAAGAAGCTCCTAATATCAGCCGAGATGTGGTGAAGCAGCTGCTGCCCAAAGCGCCGCCGCTGCAGCAGCTCCTCGACCAGTACGACGTGCTGGGAGATGACAACAAGGAGCTGGCTATGGAGGAGGACGATGAGCATGCCATCACGGAGACAATCATGATGATGGCCACTGAACGTAAGTTTTTATTTGGATTTGTTTTGTTTTTGCATGATGCAAAAAGGACCCGCTTAGACGTCTCCATGATAGGGTTTTACGCACGGAGCAGAGCGCACTGGGGACGCTTTCAGTAGTTTTGACAACACGTAGCTTTACCAGGGTTTGATACAGGGAATGGGAATGTCTACACCAGCATTACCAAGGTTTAAAACTGCTTCTGGGTAGGTGCGTTTTGGCAGAAAGCGCGCGTGATTGCACAAAAATTGTATGGGTTTCTAACATTAGTTCATTAGTGTCGAGTCAGGGATGTTTTTGTACACCAGTTTATTTCTGTCTGAAAGTTAATGCACATGGTCTTTAGAGCTTTTGTCTCTGTGTCTCTCTGCAGCCGAGTCCATCGTCCAAGTGGACGGACAACCGAAGTGCTGCTTTTTCTCTTTTACTCAAAAGTTCCAAGCCAGTCGCGTAGTCCGGGCTCAGCTCTGGGTGCATCTGCGGCCGGCGGACGAGGCGACCACTGTGTTCCTGCAGATCTCCCGTCTGATGCCGGTCACAGACGGGAACAGACACATACGCATCCGCTCTCTGAAGATCGACGTGAATGCCGGGGTCAGCTCTTGGCAAAGTATAGATGTCAAGCAAGTGTTGGCCGTGTGGCTGCGGCAGCCGGAGACCAACTGGGGCATCGAGATCAACGCCTTCGATTCCAGGGGGAAATGACTTGGCCGTGACTTCTGTAGAGCCTGGAGAGGACGGACTGGTGAGCTGAACCTTTATTTTGCATTCACACCTTATGATCCAGTGTTACTATAGTGTACTATGTGTACTATTACCATAAGTGATGCCTAGCAGTTGATCTCGTCATCAGTACAGGAGTGGACAGTGTCATTCTAGCTGGACTCCTGTCCTCATCAATATGATTCTTAGTGCTATAGATTACAATAAACGCACACTCCTGTTTGCTTTTTTTCTTGTTTATGTGTAGGTGCATTTCGGCACACCCCTGGACAATTAGCGCACATATTGTAGGGTTTCCTAAACTTTAGTTTAAATGCAGTGTCAGGGATGTTCATTGTCTGTAAGTTTCAATCTCATAGCTTTTTGTTCTTCTTCTATAAGTCCAGTTTCTAATTTTGTTAAAAAAAGCCATTTTGGGTTCTATATTGTACCGTCCTGAGCTGAGGTCTTAGTGCAGAGAGGAGAGGCTTTGCAGAGTCAGCAGGTGGCTAAACATTCATGAATTTCCCTGCTGGAGGAGAGAATCAAGACTTAAGACTTTTGAAAGCTGTTAATCAACACAGACTCCATGCAGGCGCACACCTGCATTTGGACAAATGCCCGGTCCACAATAACCTCAAATCTTATTGCTTGATTACATAAAGTTCACCTGCCCCACATTCCTTAAAGCATTCTGTGTGACTGTTCACATCAGAGTAATTGCCTGCACACACACACACACACACACACACACACTGCTGCTACCAATGGCAAACACTTATCATACGGCTCAAGCACTGTCACTTGGCTCTGAGGCAATTACAAAACCTAGACGGCTGTGGTTAACCAACCGTCAGATGATTGAATTTCTTTCCAACTCAAAGTTTCATAATATTACCGTGCCATGTTTGAAAACCAGCTGCCAAAGGTCGAGGGCACCAGATCAAAAGGTGTAAAATGAATGCTGTCATCCGCCTCCTTTTGCAAACCAGTTATATCCAAAGTGTTCACACACGCTCTGTTGTTGCAGCAACCGTTCATGGAGGTGAAGATCTCAGAGGGCCCCAAGCGTGCCAGGAGAGACTCGGGCCTGGACTGTGATGAGAACTCTCCAGAGTCCCGCTGCTGCCGTTATCCGCTCACAGTGGACTTTGAAGACTTTGGCTGGGACTGGATTATTGCCCCAAAGCGCTACAAGGCCAACTATTGCTCCGGGGAGTGTGAGTACATGCACTTACAGAAGTATCCGCACACCCACCTGGTGAACAAGGCTAACCCCAGAGGAACCGCAGGCCCCTGCTGCACCCCCACCAAGATGTCGCCCATCAACATGCTCTATTTTAACCGAAAGGAGCAGATCATCTATGGCAAGATCCCTTCCATGGTGGTGGACCGTTGTGGATGCTCTTGAGTTGACCTGGCGAGAGGGAGGGGAGCCCCGAGGGGTTGTGGCTCGGTCCGGCCTCCAACTTCAGACTTTGTGACACAACCAATCCACCCGTTCCAATGCTTTCCTGCAGAACACGGTGCAGTAGAACCAGAGTAGAAGCCACAAACAGCCCGACCTTCCCACAGGGCAGCACTTTTCACAACCGGCATAGCTCTTACTTTTCTTTCCTTCAGTGAAATCTTAGCCATAGAGGCTTGAAGTCAGATGGATGCAGAAACACACATACGCACACTCACACACCTGCTGGACCTTGGAGTGAATGTAGATAGAAATGATCAAAGTTAACCAAAAACTTTTTTTTTTTTTCTTCCTGTCTTTGTGTTCTGTGCCATCCATTTATACACACACATGCCAACAGATTATACTCGTACGCCATCTACTCCACTCCACTCGTAGCCAACATACAAGCTATTACACTTTTTTGCTAAGCTATGTGTTTGTGATAATCATTTTTCGAGTTATGTTTTCAGAGTGAAACCAGGAATCCTCATGGACTTTTTGAAAGGGCTTGGAAAAACCCATCTGGAGACGCTTTGGAGTGATATTTCACACTGATAGAACATGTTTTAGTACACACAGGAGTCAATAAAAAAATAGAACTGACTGGACGGCAAACCCTTAGTCACTCCTCCGTTACTACGACCATTTATAAAGACCCAGCCAAGCATTGCAACATTACTAATTTGGAAAATTAAGCAGGTTATTTATATTTCCTTTGTTGGATCAAGCTTTGAGTTTGTGAGAATTCGGGAATAAACCCTAAATGCAGGTGGTGGCATGGTGGTTGATCATCTCGAGATCCTTATGACGTAAAAATGTTCCACCAGGTTGAAGTAGCACTTTAGGTTTTGGCACGTCTTCATGTACTCTACCATACATACGAGCAGCAACATACCCGACCGAGGAGCGTTCTTGCTCGGTCTTAATCTTCACTATCCAACAAAACAGCCTGACCTGCCCGATACACTTGAATTATTCTGATTGTAAATTCACATGACTGGACAGAAGGACTTGAACTGAAGGCACAATGAATGCAGCCTACAAATGAAATGTGTTAAAGACAGAGAAACTGGATTGTTGAGATGTATGAATGTTGAGATCATGCTTAAACTCTGTCTTACAAACAACACAGTTTGCACTATGGCACACCAATAGAAAGAATTGGTTGCTACAAAAGTTGTAAAAACTGATTTTGATAAGTTTGCTAATTTGTATTGTATACGAATGCCATTGTTTCCGTTAGGAGTTGCCTTTCTAAACCACTGTTGGTAATGTATAAAACCACAATCTAGCCAGATGAAAGATGTAATACAGCAACTCTATATACTTGTTTTAACAAATAAAGTTTCTAGCTTGTTTTTTTGAGCTCCGTTTCTTTGAGTATTTTGTTCCTGCGTTACATTCAGACATTATGTCCGACCAACTTCTCTTTACAAGAAGCAAGTAGGCTCATTTTCTATACATCTGAGCATTAACTGTTGTATTCGTTGCAATTCAGATTCATGTAAATTCCTGGAATATGTGGAGGAATATGCATCGTCTTCCTAACAATATGAAATCATCACTTACAGACATAAAACTCTCCAGTCTTATCCCTTTTGATACTGCAGTTTATCACACAAATAAAACTGAATATGCCTTTGTGGCTTCAGAAATGACTTAGTGTTATTCTGCTGACTCAGATGATACCAAACCTGATGTGTCAGTGTGAAAACAACCTGAGCATCGCAGCACCATTCACACTTGAGCAGCTGAGAATCTTTGTCTTCAACAAATGCTGTAAACAGATAGCTTACACAGGCTGTGTGTGTGTGTGTGTGTGTGTGTGTGTGTGTGTGGATGCGTGGGTGCGTGTGCGTGGAGAAAAGTAATGACAACTCACTCTGTCTACCTGACTACACCTGCACATTCCCATCACCATCAGCCTGTTTTATCATTCAATTCAGCCCAATTTCCTTGACTTTGCCTGTTTTCAGTGAAGGATGTTGAAAGTATTGCTTTCTAATGAGAGGATGTGAACTCTGGTGCGCTCTGACAGCATGACCTATTCGACTGACGGCCTCATTGAGGCTTGACTTCCGCCCAGTAGAGGGCGAATTGAGCACTGCCCCTGAGAGCCACTTCCTTTCCTGCTGAGAGCTGGAGAGCTGCCATGACAATCGGCAGAGCACAGCAGAGAGCAGACTCCGGGTAGAGTGGATCTACAGAGCTTCATCTCCCTGGGGGGAGGTTTCTAGATTCTATCCTACTCTGTTTGCTGGTGACGAGGGGGGAAGTGTCTGAAAAGATTAGTAAACAACAGAGCACTCTGTTAAATACCAAATTCAATGTACTAATGATTGCATATTTACTAGCAAATAGCTCCATCATTGTATATGTTCCTACAACTGTGCTGTGTCAATCTCCAGTTTGACATGGGTATGGACTCTTTAGTTGGACACTGTTAGAAAGTCTAATACTCTCCAACAGTTTCTAGCTCTATACTTTCACATTATTACTAATGTGTGTCTTAAAGGTGTATTAAACATTAGCAATTAAACATTACACAGTATGACTATATCATTGCTCCCAGGCACTGTATAAATGTCAGTTAAACTTGTTTTTATAGCTTTCCAGCGCTAGTTTAATTTTTACACAACTCTGTGACTTACAGCTGTGTGTGTGTGTGTGTGTGTGTTGTGTGTGTGTGTATGTATAAATATATATATATATATATATATATATATATATATATATATATATATATATACAGTGTATACACATATATATATATATATATACAGTGTATATATATATATATATACACACAATGTATACACATATATATACAGTGCAGTGTATACACACACACACATATATATATATATATATAGTGTATACACATATATATATACAATGTATACACATATATATATATATACAGTGTACACACACATATATATGTATATATATAAAAAAAAAAAAAATCCCCCTCTCACTCCTTGTGGGGTGGTATGTGTCATCCTCAAGCCCGATCGGGTCCTGGGAGTTTGAGGGTTCTGCGCAGTATCTTAGCTGTTCCTAGGACTGCACTCTTCTGGACAGAGACCTCTGATGTTGTACCTGGAATCTGCTGGAGCCCCTACCCCAGTTTGGGGGTCACAGCCCCCAGTGCTCCGATTACCACTGGCACCACTGCTGCTCTTACTTTCCACATCTTCTCTAGCTCCTCTTTCAGCCCTTGGTATTTCTCAAGCTTCTCGTGTTCCTTCTTCTTGATGTTGCGATCACTTGGGATTGCCACATCTATCACTACTGCCTTCTTCTGCTGTCTGTCCATCAACACCATGTCTGGTTGGTTAGCCATCACCAGTTTGTCAGTCTGGTTCATGAAGTCCCACAGGATCTTAGCTCGGTCATTCTGGACTACCTTAGGAGGTGTCTTCCATTTTGACCTTGGGACTTCCAGCCCATACTCGTGGCAGATGTTCCTGTACACTATGACAGCTACCTGGTTATGGCGTTCCATGTACGCACTTCCTGCCTGCATCTTACACCCTGCTGTTATGTGCTGTACTGTCTCAGGGGCATCCTTGCACAGTCTGCACCTGGGGTCCTGCCTGGTGTGGTAGACCCCGGCCTCTATTGATCTTGTACTGAGTGCCTGTTCTTGTGCTGCCATGGTTACGGCCTCTGTGCTGTCCTTCAGTCCAGCCTTTTCCAGCCACTGGTAGGATTTCTTGATATCAGCCACTTCTTCTATTTGTCTGTGGTACACACCGTGCAGCGGCTTGTCCCTCCATGAGGGAATCGAACCGACGATCACCTGGATACTCCCGCTGGGATAATATACAGTATATATATAATAATGGGATGAGCCTATCAGCATTGTTTTTTGCTTTAGTTAAAGGTGCAGCTGTAAACCTGTGTGAGCTGCTCTGATTCTACGATGTTTATCATGCCCAGGTGCATCATTTCAGTAATTGCTGCTGTCTGCTTGTTTCAAGCTACATGGTGAATAGGAGCTGGGAAACGGTTTCACTGAGCATTGCTACATCTGTCAAGAGTTAGACCCTGGAGGACTGTATCCGCCAGCGACATTTCAACTCTGATAGGTGAGGAAGTGAGAGTGAGAGAACGGGAAGAAGGATGTTAGGGGGTAAAGGAGTAGTCCAAGGCAGCTGGAGACCCCGTTATTGGACAGGATTCCTCTTATGTTAAGTTAATAGAACTTGAATGGATATGATCTGGATTCCTCTTCATGAATGGTCCTTCAATGATGTGTGAATTGGCTGCCTAAAAATGTTTGATAATAATATTATAATCTATTCTGGTTATTGGCTACTAACAAACTAATTTTTGCACCCTTAGAATACAAAATTATTTATTTTAAACAATTCTACAAATGGAAAAATGTAACAAAATTGAATAAAAAATTTAAAAGAAAAAAGGGGTCTACTTTTAACCCTTGTGTTGTCTTCCCTTTAACCAGTTTTTTCAACACTATAATCGCTTTTTCCGTAATTTTTGTCACTTTTTCAATGTTGTGGGTGCTTTTTTAAAATTGTTTTTAAAACTTTAAAAAGTTATTTGATATTTTTAATGTTGACATTTTCAGTGCTTATCTTGAAGGCCAATTCTTTTGTGATAAAAAAACTGAAAACGAGTCAAATTTGACCCGAGGACAACATGAGGGTTAATATTGGATTAGAGATGCTAAAGGGGGTCGTCAAATTCACCAGTGTTCATCCTCTGGGGAACACAATATCTGTAGAAAATGTCATGGCAATCCATATTATCTAATTTAGTCTGGACCACTTTATTTTAGGAAGTTCTAATAGGTCTCTAGAGAAGGTCCAGTGTTCCCGGGTCCAGACAACTGACAGATGAAAGCAGCTATTCAAGATAGAGATGAGTTAAACTTAACACTAGAGGCTGTCGTCAAAGAACAAGGGCCAGAACCAATAGACCGTTAATATCAATATATATACAGTCTATGGCCAGAACAGAAAACGTGTCTTAGCTGGATGAAAAGATGAGAAAACTAAAGGTCGCAGTTGGTCAGGTGTTCTTGTTTTATAGGAGTAAACCACCGAGCCTTTAGGTCTATTGTGATGTGGTTATCCACTACAGTAGACTGTTCCCTGAAGGTCCATTCAGTTATTTGAGTTATGGACCATTGTATTCTTCTGTATATTGTTAATATGTATTCTCTTCTTTGATTTAACCCTCATGTTGTCCGCATGTTGTCCTATATCAATGTTCTTTTTAATTCCCCAAAATAACATGATTGATTCCACCCAACGCTCTTTGGCAAGTACAAATCTCTACTTTCATTAATTTTGGGGCGTCTTATTCAATTTTATAGCATTGTAAAACAAATGGAAGTGTTTTTGAAATAGTATTGAGTAAAAGTTGACATATTCCAGTCTGTGATTATCATCAACATCCATTCCTTTAATTTTAGTCTCAATAATTCCTAATTTCTGCTTTTCTAACTCAAACATTAGGTATAATTACCTAAAAATGAGGTTTATTGACCATAAATTCCAAAAATAACTGTAAAACTAAAGTTAATAAGTTAGTGTTACGTAGTGTTGAAAACGTCAAAAAAAGTGAGAAACATTGAAAAAACGAGACAAAAATGTTGAAAAAAAGGACAAAAACGTAAGAAAAAGTTGAAAACATCGATAAAAACGTCAACAAATGTGTTGACTTTCAATAATGACGGGAAGACAACACAAGGGTTAAAGTAAATTTAGTGTGCAGACAAGGATTATATTCTTTTATATCCTATACTTTTAATTTATTTGTTGGCATCATATTATTTATATATTATTTATTATAGTATTGGTAGAACCGGCTCATGAAGGTTCATGAAGGTTTGAATAGGATCGTGATTATCTGACATGCAACAATCAAGGCTATCCTGCTAATGTGTTACCTCAAGAAAACATTCATGTAAGCATTCTACTTCATGCCCTGTAAACTGTCTAGAGACTAAAAGAACAATTGTTTCCCTCACTAAGTTTCCAATAATCATAGAAGCAATCATGACTTTAGAGAACAACACTTCTGTTCCTCCTAACTCTGCAGCAAGGTCTACAGATTTCCACCACATCTGGACAAAGGAGGGGAAGCCCTGCCTTGGCCGTGGTGTAGGCCATGGACAACAGGTTGGGAGAGAAAAGGGGCTTGCCAGGTGCATCCAAAAACATCTGGAGCCTTTAACAGATGTGCGAACCATAGCATCTGGAGAAGTGTTTCTGCTGACAGATCGCTCCGTGGCAACAATCTTCCTTGACAACAACACAGTTCAAGTGTGATGACAGATCAAGAGGCTGCAGTGAACATGTCTGCAACGGCATCATGAACTACAGAATGCATTTGCTGAATAAAACTGTAATGTTGTGTTATTGTGTGAATGCTGATTCAGCAGCATTCACACAATAACACAACATTGTATAACTGTAATGCATGTGCAGGCACACATATGTGTGTTTATATATGTGGATAACAATGTGTATGTAATGGGTATGAGGATACTGCGCGGGTTCTTTTTTTGGCTGCCCTTTATTTTTTTTATTTTTTTTTACCAATATATATTTTATTGAGATTTTTTCCATTTGCAAACACAAACAAAGCTTCTCAGAAACAGGGGTGTTCAAGCAAGTTACAAATTGGTCAGACATGAATGTACACATCTATACAACATGGCACACCACAGGTTCCAGTACATCAGCACTCAAACAAATCCTCTGTCAGGTCTACATCTTTAACAAAATTAATAAAAGGTCCCCAAATCCTTTCGAAAAGGTACCGTTTGGATTTCTTAATATATGTTATTCTTTCTAGTGGCAAGTTAGACAACATTTGTTTAAACCATTGTGTGGCACTAGGCCTACTGACATTTTTTCAGGCCAAAGCAATACATTTTTTTGCTGCTAACGAGCTTATATCTATAAAAGTACGTTCTGATTTACTAAAGTCTTGTTCTCCAGAGTATAGGGCTAACAGGAACAATTTAGGATCCAGTGAAACTTCTTTTAAAATAATTTTTCCAATTGTATCTTTCACCTCTGTCCAAAATGCTTTGATGTGTTTGCATTCCCACATGCAATGTATTAAAGTCCCTTTAGACCTACATTTTACACAGAAATCTGGGGTGTTATCATTGTATTTATTTAATTGTACAGGCGTAACATATATACGCATTAGCCATTTATATTGTAGAATTCTAAAGCGGCTATTTATGGATATTGTATGAGCTTTAGTGCAGGCCCTTTCCCAGTCCTGTTCACTGATGTTTGCTGATAGGTCCAAATTCCAGTTTATAAGCTTACTATTTGAGTTCTCTAGTGAGTTAGAGATCAGCGCATTATAAAACTCTGAAATGATGCCTTCCCTTGGTTCATTCCGAATCATTAACTTTTCGAGTATTGTAAGAGGGGGCTTATTAAGACTGTTGTGATTTGCTTTAACAAAGCTTCTTATCTGGAGAAATTTTAAATAATGCTTTTTATCCAGCTTAAATTTGGTTTGTAGCTCTCGAAATGACAGAAATATATCAGAGTTTGATGAGTAAAGGTCACCGATACTTTTTAAGCCTTGCAGTGCCCATAGTTTAAAGGTTTTATTTGTTTTATTTAATTGTTATTGTATTTTCTATTGTTTTGTATTTTCAAATGTAAGATACATGTATTACATTTGTACCATGTATATATGTGTATGGTGTTGCCAGCATATGACATAAAAAATAAAGCCTGATGGTTTGTGGGGGGCTGTTTGCTGTTTGAAGTATAATAGGGTAAATCCTGTATAGTGCATACACTTATAGCTGTTATAAATTTTTATAAGTCATTGTAAGTCTCCCTCAAAGGCCAAGGTATAGTTTGGACACTGCTGGGCATAACAGAATGTCAAAAAAGTCATACTATAGTACATCAAAGAAGTCAAAGGTTAGTATGTCAAATGAATTTATAGTATAGCATGTCAAAAAAGTGATAAAAAGTCATAGTATAGCATGTGAAAAAAGTGATAAAAAGTCATAGTATAGTATGTGAAAAAAGTGATAAAAAGTTATAGTATAGCATGTGAAAAAAGTGATAAAAAGTCATAGTATAGTATGTGAAAAAAATGATAAAAAGTCATAGTATACTATGTGAAAAAAGTGATAAAAAAAAGTCGTAGCATAGTATGTGAAAAAAGTCACAGTATAGTAAAGAACATGCAACCATATATATAATATATCAAATAAAGTCATAGCATAGTATGGCGAAAAAAGCCATTGAAAAGTCATAGTATAGTATAGTATGCCAAATAAAATCTGGAAGAACATTCAAACTCCATAACCCAGAGTATACAGTGTCTATTTGTTGGACTGACCAACTTTGTTACCAAAATAAATGCATTGATAACAGTCATAGCAAAATATGTCGAGAAAAAAAACATAGTATGTTGAAGAAGGTCTGGAAGAACATGCAAACTCTTCAGCCCAGACTGGGGATTGAACCATAGGTCAGAATCTGCCATGTTGATTTACCAAAATAAATCCATTGATAATAGTAGGTCGAAAACGGTCATTGAAAAAAGTCATAGTACGTCAAAGAAAGTGTCACAGCTCTTTGTCAATCAGATGTATTTGCTGACATTAGGAAAAACTGTAAAAAGATGTAAAACGTGGTAAAACAAAAAAAAGAAGCATGTCGAAAAAAGCCACAGTATTCTATGTCAGAGAAATTGATTAAAAAAAAGTCATGGTACAGTATGTTGAAAAATTGATAAAAAAGTCATTGTATATTGAATAAAGTCATAGCATAGGGTGTCGAAAAAGTCATAATATAGTATGTTGAAAAAAGCCATTAAAAAGTCATCATAGCATAGAAAGTCTGGAAGAACATTCAAACAAAACAGCCCATTCTGGGGATTGTACCGAGGAACAGAGTATACTACATACTCTGATTCTCATTCTGTATCTATACTTGCTGCGCTGCTTAACACTAAGCCACCCTGCTACCAATTTGAAATAAAGCCTTTAAAAAGTCATAGAAGAGTGTGTAGAAAAAGTCAGAGTATAGGATGTTGAAAAACGCCTGGAGGAACATGCAACCTCCTCGGCCCGGGCTGGGGACTGGACAGAGGGTCAGAGCATGCAACATCTGTTTGCTGGACTGCTTACCACTGAGCCACTGTGCTACCAAACATACATTTAATTTAATTGATTGAATTGATGCGTTGAGTATGTTGAAAAATCCATAGTTTAGTATGTTGAAAAAAGACATAATATAATATATCAAAAATGTTACAGTATGTCAAAGAAAGCCTGAAAGGACATGAATACTCCTCAGCCCAGATTGGGGATTGAACCAAAGGTCATAGTGTGTAATGATTATTTGATGCAGTAGTTACCACTGAGCCACCATGCTTCCAAACTACATTAGAAAACAATCATAGTGGAGTATGTAGAAAAAATCCATTAAAAAGTCACAGCAAATAGTATGTTGAAAAATGTCATAGTATAGTATGTTGGAAAAAGTCATAGTATAGTAAGTCACAGAAAGCCTGGAGGAACGTGCAACCTCCCCAGCCCGGACTGGGATTGAGCCAAGGGCCAGAGTAGAGAGAATGTAACATCTACATACTGCAGTGCTTACCACTGAGCCACCATGCTACTAACTAAAACTAATTGAAAACAGTCATAGCATACTATGTTGAAAAAAGACAGATGTATTTGCTGACATTAGGAGAAAATCATAAAAGAAAAAAGTGATAATATAGCATGTGGAAAAACATGATCATAAAGAGATAGTATAGTATGTTAAAGAAGTGATAAAAAGGTATAGTTTAGTAAGTTGTAAAAGGCCACAGTATTCAAAGACATTGATAAAATGTTAAATAAGTGATTAAAAGTCATGTTATAATATATCAAATAAAGTTATAGTACAGTATGATTAAAAAAGCCTGCAGGAACATGCAACCAGAGTATGCAGCAATTATGTGCCGCACTGCTTACCACTGAGCCACTGTGCTACCAGTTAAATCAATTGGAAACAGTCATAGTATAGTATGTTGGAAAAAAGTCATAAAAAAGTCATAGTATGTTAAAAAATATCTGGAAGAACATGTAAACTCCACACAAAAAGTCTACGTCAGGCGATACACACATTATACATGCAGAAAAACCCTGAAAGAAGCACTAAACTTAAAAGATATCAAAAAATCATCTGGTAGTGATGCCTCCTGGGGGGGTCCCTAGGGAGGTGTTCCAGGCACGTCCAGCTGGGAGGAGGCCTCGGGGAAGACCCAGGACTAGGTGGAGGGACGTCCAGCTGGGAGATGGGCCCGGGAAAGACCAAGGACTAGGTGGAGGGACGTTCAGCTAGGAGGAGGCCTCAGGAAAGACCCAGGACTAGGTGGAGGGATTATATCTCCAACCTGGCCTGGGAACGCCTCGGGATCCCCCAGTCGAAGCTGGTTGATGTGGCTCGGGGAAGGGAAGGTTGGGGTCCCCTACTGGAGCTGCTGCCCCCAAGACCCGATACCGGATAAGCGGATGAAGATGGATGGATGAATATCAAAAAGGCTGAAGCATTTTCTAATGCTTCCACAGCTATTCATTCTGCATCTTTTTGGGCCCTCCATCTCACATGAGGGCCCTGAGTCCCCTTACCACAGCCATCCATCCATCCATCTTCATCCGCTTATCCGGAGTCGGGTTGCGGGGGCAGCAGCTCCAGTAAGGGACCCCAAACTTCCCTTTCCCGAGCCACATCAACCAGCTCCGACTGGGGGATCCCGAGGCGTTCCCAGGCCAGGTTGGAGATTTAATCCCTCCACCTAGTCCTGGGTCTTCCCCGAGGCCTCCTCCCAGCTGGACGTGCCTGGAACACCTCCCTAGGGAGGCGCCCAGGAGGCATCCTTACCAGATGCCCGAACCACCTCAACTGGCTCCTTTCGACGCGAAGGAGCAGCGGCTCTACTCCGAGCTCCTCTCAGATGACTGAGCTTCTCACCCTATCTCTAAGGGAGACGCCAGCCACCCTCCTGAGGAAACCCATTTCGGCCGCTTGTACCCTGGATCTTGTTCTTTCGGTCATGACCTAGCCTTCATGACCATAGGTGAGAGTAGGAACGAAAATTGCCCGGTAGATTGAGAGCTTTGCCTTCTGGCTCAGCTCTCTTTTCGTCACAACGGTGCGATACACAGAATGTAATACCGCACCGGCTGCTCCGATTCTCCGACCAATCTCACGCTCCATGGTCCCCTCACTCGCGAACAAGACCCCAAGGTACTTAAACTCCTTCACTTGGGGTAAGGACTCACTCCCCACCTGAAGAAAGCACTCCATCGGTTTCCTGCTGAGAACCATGGCCTCAGATTTAGAGGTGCTGATCCTCATCCCAGCCGCTTCACACTTACATTACCACAGCCCCTGTGGTAATGGGGTGGTGACATTGGTGACATCATTGTGTATTATTTGCATAAAGCTTAGCAGCTGTCGGCTAACTGCCTGTTGCTCATGGCTCTAGGGAAGAGGGAGAGAGTAGAGGACTGGGATTACTCTGAGCAGCATGCATGGGAATAAATGACAATACATCTTGTTTGTCCCCTGATGGTCTGAAGTCACTAAATTTGTTGATAGTTGCTTTTTTAGTAATAAAGGAGCTAAAAGGGTCTGAAAAGTTTGTAAATCTAGTAAGAAAGTCGCCAAGTCTACATTTGGTATGCCCTTGAGGTGTGGTTTTTATATAAGCCATTACAAGTTTCTACCACACACTCACATGTATTTTATATTTCTTCAATGTGATTTGTATTTATATCTGTGAAACAAATGAACATAAACATGTTTAAAACACAGCATGAACATATTGTTTCGTGGGGCCATCTGATGGAATGATTTGATCACTTCCTCACATTTGTGTGTACCGTATTGTAAGTGTTGGTAGGAACCTGAATATGAACAAGATGTCAAACTCAATAAAGTAAGGTAATGACATGCAAGTGAAATGAAATGGCAATTCAGTCGGGTTATCAGGACGACTCCATAATGCCAGAAACTCCTGAAATGGTAATGTAGGGTATGTAAGAGACAACATGGGACACTTTACCATAACATCAATTGGATCATGTCTTCACCCCCGTTGATTAAAGGCGGGTCAGTAACCCAACATGGTTCTGTTGTGGGGGTTGCCATGAGGTTTTAATTACATGTGAAACTTGCATTTATTAAAACAAGAACCATGTTAGTCCAAAATGATTGATTGCTTTTTTCAACCTGGCTTATCAGATCATTACATTTAGACTGTTCAGAGATCTCTTAGATCCAGAATTATAGTTTAGGAAATAACCATTTAAACCAACATCAGATTTCCCCCATGTGTTACTAGGGGAGGTAAATTCATTAAGTTTGTTAACTGTTTTATATGACAACTTAGAGAAAAAAAACAATTGAGTTCATTTTTGAAAATGACTGAAGTCACTGAAATTGCATTACTACCAGTACATGTCTTATTCCAGGTAAAAGACATGGCTCAGGGTAATAGTACACAGCCTCCAATGTCCAACTGACTTAAACAATGTGCCCCTGGGAAGCCATTTATCTTATGAGGGCATGATATTCAAAATGCACATTGTAATCACTTAAAAAAGCAGCAGAGGATGATCACCTCAGGCCAGATTGACAAGTTGTTTATGAAAATCCCTCTTGGGTCTACGGAAAGCAATGAAAGGCTATAAAATAAACCAGTCTGGGACACGATAAGGGCCAGATGGCCAGCTGCTGAATGCTAGCTGTCTTCACTTCTTGAGTGATTTATCCTTTCCGTCTGCACTCCGCTTGCTTTTTCACTTAGGGATGAGGAATCCCTGTTCCTACCTCAAAACTGACAGTCACCTTTGGGAAGCTATCATATGATTAATGACTTTGTAAAGCTACTGGAAGTTTGGAGACAGGACAAATTTGGTGTTCACTCCAGATATGTTTACAAATTCCTCAATGTCAGTGTTTGTTTGCGAGGAGGGGTTAGGTGACGAGCAAAAAAGATGGCCCTAAGCCATCCAAGGTTCAAGGCAGAGAAGCATTGTCTCTCTGGGGATGGAGGGTTGACAGTGATGAAGAATAAATGTCCCTCCAAGGAGACTAACGGAGAGCAGATTATGGAAACCTCCTGTCTCCCGATGATATGCCTATGCTCTTAACACAGACGGATGTAGAGAAGTATCAGGTATGTGTCAAGAGGCCTGGATAGATTTTGACATTTGTACATTTTTTTAGATTACTGCACACAATTAATTTTACAAGAACCTCAGTTGATTGACATTCATGCGTCAAGCAGTACTTTCCAGAATTAGGCCTCGGTAGATAAATCCAGGAGACTGTCAAGTTTGAAATTTATCGATATGGAGGGAATACAACTTTCAAAAATGTTTCAATATGTTTATATGATATATATATATTTGAAAACCCCACAGTGTTTATTTCTAAGTTAAACATCCCGTTCTACAGGCTTGTAGCAGAAGGACATATTCCTTGAAAGCAGATATTCCTTGAGCTGGGCATCCTAAGTGATTTGCCCTGTGAATTTTAGTTTTACCCACTAATTAACCATTTTTCTTTCATTCCCTAAAATGTATCCCTCCAAGTAGCATGTCTTGGAATATTACTTCAAAACTTGCTGTGGGAATTGTTGACAAGTGATTAAAAATTAAAAGGAGTAGACTTGATGGCCCCACTGTGGATGCCCTTGACCCATGAAATTGAATGTGGTGTGGCTGTAAATTCTCCAACAGTTGAGAACCTGTGGCTTTTTAACACCCATCACATTAGTGTGTGCCTGAAGCCCATAAAAATAACTAAGTGGCTCTTCTGTGGTTGGCAGAAAAGTGCACAGTCACAGCACGGCACCACCACCAATTACCAGCTGAAAAACACAAACTTAGATGCTGCAAAGATTTTATAGTTGGTCTCATATGGACCAAGGTATGGTTAACAGGTTAAGACGCTTGATTAAGTCCTTCTGGGAAAGTTTGGTGTTGATGGAGAGTTTTGAGGTTTGTTGACAGGTTAAAAGCCCTTTGTTTGCAACTGATTCAAAGACTTTTTTTAATGGCATTTTTATTATAGTCATAGTAACAATAATTCAAATGTTTAGCTACATGTAATGTGACGGGGTCTCTTGCAGTGAATAATATAAAATGTTTTTATTCAAATCTTCAGATGCTATTCATCCTAAATAGTATGCTATTTTTAGTACAACAATGTAGTTTATCTTTAGAAAAATACAACGCAAAACATACGCAATTGTTTGATCCTGTTTTTTTAAGAATATCCTGTTGTCAGTTTTAATTCGTCCAAATGTTGTATTGGTGGCTTTAATGAGGGTTTGTTGGAAAACAGACTATGATTTGGCAAAAAAGTACAAGGTACTTGTGAAGGCCGAGTACTTGTTGTACTTGTATATATGGATGTCTGCTAGCGTGTGCAATCTTATTATTTGCCTTGCTTTCAAATCATTTTAATATGTTTTCCTTTTATAATGGATTAGGATAGACTGGAGGATTCCGTGCTCAAGTCCCTCTGAGGGTTTTGTGCACCTCTCCATCACATTTTCTGTTGTTTATGTAGGCTATGCTGTATCGATTTTTTCCCCTTACCCCTGTTATGAGGTATCCCCATATGTCATTCTGTTTTCTGTAGATTATATAATATCAAGGGCTATAATGGCCCAAAATGATTGTCAAGATACTGAAATACATAAGACATATGAACACACACATTTTTTATAGCTTGCCTCTATGCAGTGTACAAGGGTACAAGCGGCCAAAATGGGTTTCCTCAGGAGGGAGGGGGGGTCTGGTGTCTCCCTTAGAGATAGGGTGAGAAGCTCAGTCCTCCAAGAGGAGCTTGGAGTAGAGCCGCTGCTCCTTGACGTCGAAAGGAGCCAGTTGAGGTGGTTCGGGCATCTGGTAAGGATGCCTCCTGGGCGCCTCCCTAGTGAGGTGGTCCAGGGGAGTCCAACTGGGAGGAGGCCTCGGGGAAGACCCAGGACTAGGTGGAGGACGTCCAGCTGGGAGGAGGCCTCGGGGAAGACCCAGGACTAGGTGGAGGACGTCCAGCTGGGAGGAGGCCTCTGGGAAGACCCAGGACTAGGTGGAGAGATTATATCTCCAACCTGGCCTGGGAACGCCTCGGGATCCCCCAGTCGGAGCTGGTTGATGTGGCTCGGGAAGGTTTGGGGTCCCCTACTGGAGCTGCTGCCCCCGACCCGATACCGGATAAATGGATGAAGATGGATGGATGGATGCAGTGAACTGGTGTTGTCTAGGGATAAGTAGCCTTTCATATGACTCAGTCTAAAAAGAATGGTGAATTAAATATAAACAATTAAAATACTTGTGCGTGCTGACTTGGAGGGGACCATGATCCTGTCTGAAATGTGTGTATACTATCGCCGAACAGCGGCTCAAACGCACTCACTCCCCTACAGCACAAGCTCTCCACCGCAGTTTGGCCCCCACACACACACACACACAAGCACCCGCCAAACAGCGACACGTTTTCACCAGAGGAAGAGGTAAACGCTTAGAAATAACACTAGGCTGCAGCTAGTAGGCTACCATCAAAACGTGGGCTATCTAATCAGAAATGTGTTAACGTCGTGGGAAAGATTTAAATAGGGATTATTACTTGATTGTTTAGAGACTAAAAACACGTTTATACCTTGCCCTGTTGAAGCCTGTTGGGTGCTAACTCCAATAGGAGGATAACTCGGTGTAGACAGCACCGATTGGTTTCATTTTTCTATCTAATGACAGCACTCCAAATTTACAAATGTTTTGAAATTGCCCAGAATTCTCCTTTAAAGGATGACTTGGTCAGTGATTATTATTGTGGACCATGTCTTGAAGATTGACGATGAATGTTTTAAAACTATATTTGATTACTAGATGTCCATCCTTCTCTCCATATCTTTCCCCATTTCTAAACAGAAACAGGTGCTGCTTGTACCCAGTGCTGGGCAAGGTACTTTACGTGACTACTTCTCATAACAGTTCCCAAAATAGAGCGGGGAAGATGTTAAATATAGTTTACATCATTTTATTTTGGATTTGATGACTCTGTTTAAGTGCACCGTTACTTCTGGGTTGTGAGAGGGGTGTACAGTTGCCCTGACTGCTGAATACAACTTGATAAGCAGTAACTCTGCACATTAGGGCAGTAACAGGAGAACAGATAACTATCTAGATGACGCTGTATGTGAAGGTTTGCACATTCAACATTTTGCATGCATTTCAAAACTGTTCCTATTTTCCATTACTCAGGTAAGGTAAAACATTGGAAATGCCTCAAATTGCTTGCAGAAAATGTCAAAAACAGTCAAACAGGTGGTTTAAAAGACAGCTGGCAAAATGAACTGCTGCTGACCTTTAAAACTGTGTGGTCACATGGTCAAAAGATGATCATCAGTTAATCCTCCCTAATTACTCTAATATGCCCCTTGGGTGCCGAAGGCAGCATGCGCAGAGCAGATTCTGCTGCCGCACGCATTTCTGGACACAAGCAACTGAGGAGCACTTGTCCCACAGTGAGACGCTTCAAACAAGAGTCCATGCAGGAGTGAGGGGCAAAAAGCTGAGGGGAGAAGGGTGAAAAGAGGGACATGGGTCCTCACTGTCATTTATCCCCTTCCCTGAGGCACTCTGCTGAGTGTTGGCCCTGCAGCAATGTTAAAGCCATCTGTGGGTTGTCTCAGCAGAGGACACGTGTGCTGTGTATTGACCTTTCATGGTCCTAACTATAATATTATCATAGGACGAGCGATCAGATTGCACTTTCCCCTGTGGTGGGATACAGTGTCCATATGAAATGGCTATGAGTGAAAACCTTTCATGGCATATGTATTCCTGTTATCCAAGTGATGGTCAAATCCCAGTCAATGTTTATGTAATAACAAAACCAAATGTTATCCAATGAAATCACTTGTGGACATACCATCAGGCTCATCTAAATTGATTAAGAAATATATATGAATAATACAAATTTCCATGCCTTTAGACATTAACGTCTGCGTCCTCTCCTTTTTTTTAAGTTGTGGAGTTGGAGTTGTCTAATTCAACTTATTGCCCCACAGGAATCCTCAAGCAACGCTGGACACCAGAATGATGGTGCAATAGACTAATGTCTTTAGGAAGTGGCACCACCACAAGCAGTGTCAAGGATTTACTAAACTTTGTGGTTGGAATTACAGTGCAAATCTCTCAAGCATTTAGTGCAGCCAGGGATAATATACAACTATCTGTCAATACTAAAGACCGAGCAGCTGGCACTCATTATGGCTGGCACAGTGGAGATCTCTGGCTTGGAGCTTGCCAATACCCATTCCAATGGTTCCCCAATGAGGTTTAGGGGTAGTAAGTAACTCTGGCTTTGGGACAGAAATGAAATTAGGAAGTCAGAGGTTACTCTGCTGGTCAAAGTTGGCTGTAGTTTATCCAAGATGATGCAAACAATGCACAAAACAAATCTACAAAACCAAAAAATATAACTTAGTTAAATAAAACACTTGCATAGAGCAAATCTGCATTTGAATTAGATCAATGTCTCAATTTTAAGTGAGGCTGAAATAGTTCGTTGTTGCAAGGAATCAGCTTACAAAGGCCACTGAATTTACTGTAGTTGCACCACTAAGTGTGACCAAAGTATTGTCCTTTCTCTACACCTGCAAATTCCTCATACTCCAGGGGCAAGCTTTCCCAAAAGTACACATCTTTTCCTATGTACAAAGGCTCAGTACTTTCCGCAGTGGCTGCAGGTTCAATTTCGACTCATGGCTCTTTGCTGCATGTCATTCCCCCTCTCTCTCCCCTTTCCTGCATCAAATGTCCAAAAATGGTTGTATATAAAATATATATATATATATATATATATATATATATATATATATATATACACACACACACATACATATAGAAAAGTTTGACTATTTCAGCACAAGCACTTGTACATTCATTTTGTGAGTAAAACACACTGAAGGCCGATTATTGGTCACTCATCTACAATGTATTAAGTGAATTGCTGAAACAGCATATGCTAAAAGAACATTACCTGTTATCTAGACTTTCTGAGTGAATGGAGATTCTAACCTGCGTCCTTCCACAGTGCAGCTAATCCCTTTCTTTTGGTGCTCTGTGAAAATCAGGAATCCCATGTTTCACTGTGATTATTTGTTGATCACAGAACAAAAGTACTAAGAGTTTGCCTTTAGTAATTCCGTGTTCAATTAAATGTTATGTCATATATTGTGAAGTAAATGAGCCAAATGGAAATGAACAATTCAAGGTTCACATGAGTTACATGCTTGACTAAACCACAGAATGTGGAAAAATACATTTATTTTATATTCTGTTTGTGACAAAGTTGGACATCATTTGAGCAAAATCGAAACAAATCACGTCTCTTACATTGAGATTAATCAGCCTCATTAAAATGAGGCATAGACATTGCACTGCTGTGATTTTTTATGAAGGGTCTACTTCTTATAGCTCTAAAGGCCTCAGCAGAGCTTTGGCTTCCTGGTCTGTAGAAGGGATGTCACATAGGTGTTGGAGAAATGCTAGCCCATGGATGCAGGTCCAGTTGCTCTCACCGAGCTGCTGATCCATCCGTCTTAGAGTTTCCTCCACGTCACATCGGGATAAATTTGTAGGTAACTGACGGGCAAGTCGTACTGCTTCACCCTGTGAGGGAAAAATCACAATTTAGATATTTAATTTAAAAAAACAACAACAAATATCTAGCATAATAACACTGATTCATAGCTTCTCTCACTTGTAGGTAGTTTGTGACTTTAAGTGGCCGGCACTCTTGCACAGATGTAGCCTTCCTGTGAACAACTGCAGTCAGGATCTCCCTGAGGTCCTCCACACCGAGGAAAGGCACGCAGTCTGCCATTGCTGTCACTTCCAGATGTCTCTCGGCTGACGTGAGGCCTGGCCAAAACAAGCAGAAAACAAGGATTAATATACTCCAGACGCCACTTCTATCTCCAGGAAAGAATAATAAATAAATATTGTGGTTTACGGCTGGACTGATGACCAAGTCAAACAAGCAATGTGTTAAATGGCTAATAGCAGCCCCAGCAGACAGGAAGGAAGTTGACTTGTAGGGTGGAAGAATGATAGCTTCTCATTTCACGAGGAAATACTGCAAATCATGCACAATTTATATTTCTGATACATAACTTTGGATGCAAAATGAACTCAGAAAGGTATGAAAAACCTGGAGAAGTAGAGGTAGGTATAATTATTTCTTAAATATTTCTGTGCTGGTTGTGTTGCCTGTATAGTCCAGTACGTTTGCTTTAACATATGTGTGTTGAGAGCAATGACTGAAAGCAACAAATTAACTTACAACAATAATAATAATAAAAATAATAATAATAATAATAGCAGCAACATACACGCCATACAGATATTTACTGTTTTTAAAAAAAAAATCCATTTCAAAATGTCAGTATCAGCAGAATCACATTATACATACGATTTGGGAAATGAACAACACATTTTAGACAATTCTAACAAAAGGATAAGATATGAAGCAGAGATTGTGCAATAAACCCATCTTATATACTCACCGCCACTTTATTAGGTACACCTTCAGTCCCAATTTCTAAGCAGCCAATCACATGGCGGCAACTCAGTGCAGGTTAGACATGGTCAAGACAATGCAGTTCAAATGGAAATTTTGAGTGACCTGGAATTTCTTAAAGGGCAACCAATCTCATCACCTGCACGCTGGGGTATAAACCCACTGTGAGCCCACTCTGTCAGGCAGAGAGCCAATGTCAACCGAGGTGAACCATTCCAGCAACAAAAACAACCAACACGGATTCACAGGACACTGTATGGCCTTTGCAAGCAAACAGAGAAATAATGCCACTATGGGACAAAAAACTGTTTTATTTCTGTTGTTTACTCTTACAATATATTTATAATTTAAATTACCCTTACTTTAGAATTAATTTATTACAGTATATACATGATTAAACTACACCGTTATCACAACAATCTGTCAATCTAGACTGAAAAACTATGCTAGGTAAATATACAACTGTGCCGTAAAATGTTTTCTGATCAATTATTTGCATACCTTATACTAGCTAGAGTTAATTATTAAAATATGTGCGCAGTGCAAAAGACAACTTCTCACAAACTTTACCCATTGTACATGTGTGCGATTAGAGATGCTGTGGGCAATGTACATAATATACTATATGATTAAGTTGTCTTAATGTGTCAAAGTTATTTTTACACTTGTCATGATCCATTATAAAAGACAAAACTTTTAATTACAAAAAACTACTAGGTTGTTTGGTCCAATATGTCACTTCTCTTGTGATTTACATGATTTTTTTTCGTCATTCATTGTTTGACAATGAATCACCGTTCATTGTTTCATTGTTGCAATGAACAATTAATTGTTCATAGTTTGAAAAATGTGTTAAAGGAATGGAAATAGTATCCACAACTAATCCCGTACACAGAGTCTCTGTCAGAAATAATTGCCTGTAATCCAGTTACTTGGGACTGTACGTTTGACATTTCTAAGTAGCCGGTGAACTATGACATTAAAAGACAAATAGCTCCAATATTTGTTAAATAGAACGGGACAATCCGTGAGACCTTTAAACGGCGTGACTCAAACCAAATAAGAAAGCCTTGTTTTCTGATCGATTGGGTGTGGTAGACTGTGTCAGGACTTAACTATTTTGTAACAAGGTTCACAAGGACACGACTGGCAAATTAACGTTCAATCAAACAATGACGTTACGGTCCAAATTTTTATTTACAACGTACCTGGAGTGAGTTGGATTTTAAACCCATTAGCCACAAGCCTGGGATCAGAGAAGAGGGCCCTTCCCTTTAGCTCAGGGCTTTGTTTCTCCATGTTGCACAAAGTCTCAGTATATTCAGCTCCTCCTAGAATACTATAAAAGAGAGACAAGGAGATGGTTAACATAAACTACAGGGTGTTTTCAGACATTAGAAAAGCCTTAGAAACCAAAGATTTGTTTGTCTAAAATTGTCTCAAACATACAGTTGTGTTCAGAATAATAGTGTGTTTAAAAAAAATGAATAATGCTCAAAATCCTTAGAATAGCTTTTAATTCCATAACATCAATACATTGGGAACACTGCACATTCTATTCCCAATCAAACCATGACCAAGTTTGTGTTCTACCTTTACAGAAAGGGAATAAAAAGGAATATTAGGCTGTTCATTTATGCATTTTCCTTTACAAACTCAAATATTTACTGTATAAACTAAAACATGTCTCAAGGGTTTGCATTACTTTGAATCCCTGCACTAATATTTAGTTCCATAACCATTATTTCTGAGAACTGCTTCACATCTGTGTTGCATGGAGTCACCTGTGAACAGGTATTCCAGCCCAGGACCATTGAACTACATCCCACAATCCCTGGTATGTGATAAATAGGCCCAACACCACAGTATGAGAAACATCCCATAACATGATGGTTCCACCACCATGCTTTACTGTCTTCACCGTGTACTGGGGCTTGAATTCAGTGCAGGGGGTCGAAGGACAAACTGTCTGGGGCCCCTAGCGGCTTCTAGCTGATAGCTTTTCTTCACACAGCCTTCTTCTGATCGTAACCGTACTCACAGGTAACTTTAAGTCTTCTTTGATTGTCCTGGAGCTGATCATTGGTCGAGCCTTCTCCATTTTGCCGATTCTTCCATCCATTCGAATGGTAGTGACCGTTTTTCCCCACGTCGTTCAGACTTCGGATGCCATTTCAAGACATTTGAAATCATTTTGGCTGAGCAGCCTATCCTCTTCTGCACTTCTTTATGTTTTCCCCTCTCCAATCAACTTTTTAATCAAAGTCCTCTGTTCCTCAGAGCAATGTCTGGAACGACCCATTTTGCTGAGTATTTCAGTGTGAAATGCACTATAACCAGCATGCATTGCTTCCTTCTTTCCTTAAATATGGGCCATAACTGACACCTGTTTCTTCACAGAATCAATCACCTCACTAATTGAACACTCATCCATCTTCCATCCATCTTCATCCGCTTATCCGGAGTCGGGTCGCGGGGGCAGCAGCTCCAGCAGGGGACCCCAAACTTCCCTTTCCCGAGCCACATCAACCAGCTCCGACTGGGGGATCCCGAGGCGTTCCCAGGCCAGGTTGGAGATATAATCTCTCCACCTAGTCCTGGGTCTTCCCCGAGGCCTCCTCCCAGCTGGACGTGCCTGGAACACCTCCCTAGGGACCCCCCCAGGAGGCATCCTTACCAGATGCCCGAACCACCTCAACTGGCTCCTTTCGACGTGAAGGAGTAGCGGCTCTACTCCGAGCTCCTCTCAGATGACTGAGCTTCTCACCCTATCTCTAAGGGAGACGCCAGCCACCCTCCTGAGGAAACCCATTTCGGCCGCTTGTACCCTGGATCTTGTTCTTTCGGTCATGACCCGCCTTCATGACCATAGGTGAGAGTAGGAACGAAAATTGCCCGGTAGATCGAGAGCTTTGTCTTCTGGCTCAGCTCCCTTTTTGTCACAACGGTGCGATAAACAGAATGTAATACCGCACCAGCTAAATGAACACAACACTGCTATTATTTTGAACATGCCCCTTTCAATTATAGATTTAATTACGCATAATAAACAGCATGCATGTCATGACTGTTGGGTCGGTTGGTTTTCTATGACACTACAACACTTACTAATAAATTATTTCCCATGTAGAAATATCACTTATATCACTTAAAAACATATGATTTATAAGGTTAGTGATGTTGGACTGCTATTATGTTGAACACAACTGTATATGTATGTAAAGAAATTGGATGAGTGTGCAGTTTTCCACAAGGAAAATGACAGTCAGTGTTGGCATGTTGCTGGTGAGCAGTGAGTGATACGTTACCCATCTGTTAGCTGTATAGGGTTCTGCAGACTCACGGCTGGAAGTATATTATTCTCTAGGAGTCTCTTAAACAGCAAGGCTTCCTCCACTCGAAATGGGTTTAACAACATGAGCCTATGACCACATAAAACAACCCAGGCGCTCTGAGAGGCCAGCCGGTTTACAAGACGGAGGCCCTGTGGCACTGCGCTGCTCTGGGATGAAAGGCGCTGGAGCTGCAGCCGAAGGGCAGCTAGGCTGCAGGGGAGGGGCTGCGAGGGCTTGGGCGCAGGGCTCTTGATCTTCTTTTGGGGCTGTGCAGAGAAGAGCTGGTCCAGAAGCTGCTGGTTGGACAGTGGGGTCTTGCGTTTTTGACCCCTTTGGGGGGTCCTACTCATCTCTCTGGGGCCTTCAGCAGAGGCCATCTTGGTCTTTTGCTCGTGGTGTTCCAGCTGTTTCTTTGCCTTCTCCTCATACCTGAAGAGATCAACCAAGTCTTTCAGAGTTACAACAGTAGTGACAACCCTCTTTGAAATCTATTCCATGTTGCCATCCCAGCATGCCCAGATTTGTAGAACAAAAACATGCCCAAGTGCCTTGGTTAAAACTGGGCTAAATTAAAGGGGCACATGAAGTTCAGTTTACTCCTCGCAAGGAGTACTACTCAATCTGGGAAAACTGTTTTAAAATGTCTTTGATGACTCTGAATGGAGATCTCGAATGTTTGAGTGATAATCATCCTTATGATGTCATCAGGGTTATCTTGAATTGGGCTCGACACTAAACATTTTTAACAAAAAGCCAGTGTTTTTTAAAAATTATTTTTTAGGCATTTTAGGCCTTTATTTGTATAGGACATCTTAGACTTGAAAGGGGAGAAGGGGGGATGACATGCAGCAAAGGGCCAGGTCGGAGTCGAACCCACAGCATCGGAGAGTAAACCTCTACATATGAGGGGCCGCTGAAAAAGAATTTAGATTCTAAAATAATACAATTTAGATAAGGAGTACCGCCTTGTTTCCACTTTACATATATATTGGGTGCTTTCCTCAACAAAACAGTTTGACAACTCCTGTTTCCACAGATCTTCATATGTTAAGCATTAGGGCTTACACTTCAGCACCCCATTATTCAAAGAACCTGTTTCATGAACTTGTGCAAGTGTAATTCCTAGAAGTGGTGTGCCACTTAACAGTGGCGGTGAAAGGAGCCAAGTCCTCGCCACATCCTATTTCATGTTTAAGACAGCACTAGGTCAAGGCAGGATTCTAAACAGATGGCTTTTTCCATACATTATATAAGGCCCCAACTACTGCTGATGCACATTTTCCAACTTTGCAATTACTTTAAATTGGTATGCTGTAATCTAGCATAATTGGCTTGAATCGCCTTCAGCGCAGTATAATGGTGTTATTCCATGATGCCACTTGCTGAGTAGCTCAGTGGATAGACATCAGTAGGTAGCACAGTTTGTTGTTTACTGACATGTCTCTGCAACTGGACCATTCAAGAAGCTACTAATGGGTGTGTGACAAGATTCACCTCTCTTCTGATTGCATAAGTGGTTTTGATACAATCAATCAATAGAAAACTTGCCAATGAGAAAAAGGAAAAAAGAGTTGGCCATGGTCTGTGCACCGTGCTGTACTGCCTGACCTGTTACATGTTTTGTGTACTGTGAAGTAAGTTTACATTTATCTGATCACCATGTTTTTTTTGTGTGTTTTTTTCATCCCTTTATTACCTTCATTAATGTAAATCCTTTGACTCGGGAGGGAGCAAGGGGTCAAACACAAACACTCATTACCTCCATCTGTTCTGTGCCAAATCGCTTCTTGACTAGCCAACTATGTGTCACTCCTCATACCATTTGTGTAAGTAAGTTTAGGTGAGATTTTAAATGGACATATGCACTGGAACTTGGTGACAGGACCTGTAGATATTACATTTATGTTGTGGTAAATATCATTGCCTGTATATAAAAGGGAAGTCATATTTCATATCTTAAATCTTGTCTTTGTGTCTCTATGAATACTTGGTATTCATAGAGACATACATATTACATATTCTAGGTATGTGAAATAAAGACTTTATTATTATATAAATGTTCAATAAAAACTGTTTGTGGGACATGTGAATTCTCTGGATAGATGGCCTACTTTGGAAATCGAGGACATTTCACCATTAGTGATACCTGCTGTACTGCGGAAAAAGTCATTGACCTGAGCCCCTATTATACACAGTTGTCAGGAAATTAGAAACACAGCTCATATCATCATATCGACAAAGTTTCCAGACTGAGCTTTTACACATACAAATGACAGGTCAGACCCCCCCCCCCCCCCCCTTCTCTCTGCCTTGCAAATAACAAGAAATGGAAACAACTCCTTGGAAAGGTGAAGGTCTGGAAACTCACTTCTTACGATCTTCCTCCCTCAGATTTTTCCACCTCTCGTCAACGGTGACGCTGACTTCCTGCAGGCTGGCTGTAGGCTTCTCCCTGAGGACCTCTAGTCTGGCCTCCTTCTCAAATAGGGCGGCTGGAGACAGCGGTGCCCTCAGGGCACGGTTACTGACCAGGTCGTAGGCCGTCAGAGCAGCCCGCTTTTCTGTTATGGCGTTGAACATCTTTTTGTCTGAGCTGCTCTGACTCTTGATCTCGTCAGAGTGATTGTTCCTTGTGGGTTGATGGATGCTGACGGGCTGCAGGGGCTCCCGTGATACGGGGTCGGTCAAAGCCGTCCCCCCGGCTCCAGCCTTCAGCAGATATCTGGTCTTTGCTTGTGCTTGCGCTTGACGCAGCATTGTCCTCCAGCCTGTCAGGGGGCTTGCTTGCTGAACCGGTTTCTTCTGTCTGCAGTTGAGTGCAGCTGTGAGCAGTTTCATCATCATAGAGAGAAAAGTCAGACAAAAGCCCAGCTGGGATCTGGTTGACAAACCAGTCCTCTGCTACAGACGATGAAGAGCTGCCGTTTGAGGCCTGGCGGTTCAGTGAAGCAGCAGTGCTTACTGCTGTTGACAGAGCTGTGTCATCGTGTTTAGATGCACCTTTGAGGAAGTTACCGTGGTGGTTGGTGAGACTGGCATCCTTCTCTACACTTTCTTCATTGTGTGCTTGTGAAGCATCAGTCTGCAAAGGACTAGACGGTGAGGGGGACGTCTCAGGGCCAAGCTGCTTCTCTGCTGGGGTGTCACCATTGGGCCGATAGCCATAGATAGAAACCAGAAATACCTCTACTGCGGTCAGCAAAGCCTCCTAAATTTCAGACAGATCACAGACGGTAAAGATAAATTTATATTACACAGAGTTTAACTCCTCATTACATTTGGTAGGCTTGGGTTTTGGTTAATTTCCCCAATAAAGAGCAAGGCTGGATCCCCACTAAGACTGGGTATTGCCACCGACATCCGAATCGATTCTGATTCACATTCTGATTTGATTACATTACCGATTGAATGCCGATTTGGGACATTTCAGTTGCAAAACCAATTTTGCTTGGATATGAAAGAGATTCTACAATTATACAAGGTTCCCTTCAACCTGCTGCATTAAATAGAAGTACCAATGTTTACATTAGGAATAGACCCCAAAGCAGTTACATGAATGTCCTTTTTAAAAAACATGAACACACAATAAAGTGCAGCTCTACAGACAGTCATTGAGTTGACTGAATTGCATTCAGATATACAGTATTGAGGTGAGGGGTCAAGGGACCCCATGCCAAAATGAAGCCTAACTTTGGATCGTTATTTAACCCCCTTCCTGACAAGCTAGCATGACATAGTTGGTTGGTCCCAATAGATTCTGGATTTCATAAATCGATATAGGATAATTGAAATGAAAATCAATTTAAATCGGAAAATCAATTTTTGAAACCCAGGCCTAATCATGACTGAAATGTTATCTAACCAATTCAATCCGAATATACTGAATTTCATAGCTACCTTGTTATGAAGAAGAACCTGGGTCTTGTCCGGTGTCAGATTGACATCGACTGAGGATGGTGGAACTGTGATTTTAAGCATGGCGGTGGGATAACGGTTCCGGGCCGGGTCATCCCGATACTGAGCAGTGTAGTGTTGACGCAACAACTGACAATTGATCACACAATCCAGCCAGAATAAGGTTTTCAGGTAAACATGAAATAAAAGAACTTTATTAGACACAAATAAACTATTCCTTGTATGAATTGTGTTGTACTGAGTAATCCAAAATGACATTACCTTCATTACTTCTTTTTGGTGGACAGGCCGGTTGTTGACAAATATAAATGTTTTGTCAGGGTTAGATGAGCTTGTAGAAGAGTAATCCGCTCCAGGCTTTGGAAAAAGCCATCTAAAACAATCTGAAACATTGATAATAATTATGATCTAACAGATCACAAAGTAGGCGTCAAACATTAACCTCTACAGTACAGTAGGGAAAAATGTACACATATGCAAATAATGGTTGTAATAAAGGGCTGAATTTGACAAGGAAGTTTATTCTGAAACAAGACCTTCATGCTTTTGCATTATTTTCAAATTGACATGCTCAGCAGCTGGCTGCCACTGGGGCATGACAGAGTAACTACTGGTTTTAAAACCAGGACATTACATAACTTTTACCATCATTACATTTTCAATTAGGACGGCACGGTTGATGCATTCCGCTGACAGCACAGCTGGGAATGAAGCCATTAATTCTGGTTGTGTGCAAGCGAAACAGGCACTCAGCGCCGGTCACAGCATACCGTGCATACGGCATAATGAGGACGAGTTGTAGCGCTACATTCCCTAAGAAGTCCACTACACTCATCTCTCTTTACATTTTTGATGTCTTATTACAGACTTAATTTCACAGGAAAGTTGGAAACAATCAAGAAAGAAAGGCAGAGAGATGCCTGAGTTTGTTGGAATCAAAATACTCCACCATGAACTTTGTGGCCTATAGTGGAACGTAGCATGTCGTACATGATCACCTTTCACCTAGAATCATGCCAGAGGCAGTTCTCGTGAGCTAAAATTGATGACCCAGCATACACACCTGAACAATTGCACATAAAACTTCATTATGAATGTAAGCTAGTGAGAAATTATGGATAGCTATTAACCTTCTACAGATTGCAAGCGGTATAGCTATGCTTTTTTCCACACATGGTCTAGGGCTCATTATTAGCAGCTACGCACACCAATGAAGTTAATAAATGAACTGCTGTTTCAGGTCGGAGCACATGTGCTTCTCTCCATTTCTGCTCATTAGGGTCACTTTATGAGAGCACGAATGGCACCTCTGGTCCCAAAGGGCCGCGGTTACGTGTAGCCATGCTGCCAAAAACGAGTGTTGCATTTTGTTCTGCAGAAGAACACCTCTTACGACTCTCCTGGAGTGAGGCCGGGGTGAAATTGTCAACCTGGTTCCCTTGATCACAAAGCTTTGGTGTTGGGAACAAAGAGGAGAGAAAAGTTCTCTTTTATTGCTACAGGGAGTAAGAGGAAAAGGTGAAAGGTTGTTCTCATAACTGGGTACCAAAGTGAGGTAGCAAAATAACAACAACAAAGAGGAAAATGGGAGAGAAACGGGGTGAAAAGGGCTGCTCCATATCTGTCAGACTAGATTAGTAGGCAGTCCGGCAGCAGGTACAAGCCACATGACGCCTACCGTGACCAAGCAGAAAGTTACCGCTCGACAATAATTAAATTACGATCAGCAAAGCAAAGCTTAGCTAACAAAAATACCTCACTCTTCATCAGGAAAGAACTCAAGAGAAAAGGGCAAGGAAATAGTTGGCGAGCCACCAACTGACCACATTTGCTGGCTTCAGACCAGGTGTTCATGATGAGGTTATTAGCTCACATCAAGTATAACGTGCATGCTCTCATTTGCTCTGCAAAAAGTATCCATCTTAACCAGGCATTTCATGTAATATTGACATTACAATTACTGTAGACCTTTCCGAAGGAAGTAAAACAAATAAGACATCATTGTTTATTCCCAAGGCAAATTAACTTGTTTCAAATCTAGTTTAGGGTTAGTATATATTTCTTTACTTATTAAGTTTTTAAGCATCAGTCTCACACAATTTCAAAGACACTGACTTTCAACCACATATCATATTTCTGTATATCTGTATTTGTCTCTGTGTCCCAACTGGCAGCGGGCAGACGGCCGCCACCAAAAGTCAGGTTCTGTCCGGGGTGTCTGCCTGTTGAAAGGAAGTTGTTCCTCGCTGCTGTTGCACCAAATGTTTGCTCTTGAGCGGAATTGTTGGGTCTTTGTAAACTGTGGAGAGTGATCTAGACCAACTCTACCTGTAAAGTGTACTGAGATAATCTATCTGTTATGATTTGACACTATAAATAAAATTGAAAATTGAAATGTCACAACATTTTATTGCATTTGAATTTTGCATGCAGCTCTGTGCTCAGCCGTGCTATGTGCACGTGGCGCACCATGTGAGTGGAATGCAAACCATGTAATCTCTTCACATTCACGACATCCGTTTGTTACAATGTTCAAAGGTGACTTTGTCCAGCTGAGCAATGGTCCATGTGACAGACAGCGTTAACTATATCAAACTGGTTTTCTACTGATGTACATGCATGCGATGTTATGAAAACCAAACGAAAACTAAAAAAAAAATAACTTTATTTGCTACATATTTCCCCTCAACTAACCTCTGGTTGCTCTTGGTGATGGTGGCAAGGGAGCAGGTTGGCAACGGCGCTGGCCCCCAGTGTCGCAAGTAGAGCACTTCTGTGATCTGCCACCTTGGCTTTCTGCCAGACTATCACCTGCAACAATAGGACACTAGTCAATTTCCATGAGTCAAATCACACTGAACAAGTCAAGATAGGAACTGAGACACAAAGAAGCAAACATAACTGGAGCTCGTACATTTTGTTTCTTTGTGTCAAGAGATCAGCAAGAGATGGACAAAAATCATCATGTTTAAAACGTATAGCCATATCAGCCTACGTCACAATTTAGGTCAAAACATAAAAGATATGGAAGCGTCGTTGTTGCCAAAGTAAAATTAATGGGTTTTTAAATTAACATTAGCCATTATTTCAAATCAACAAGAACTGTTAACATTATTTAAACTTCAAACCTGAGATGCTACATGCACTCCTAATCCTTATAGATATGTTGCTGTGAAAACAGTTAAAGCGCCCATATCATGCTCATTTTCAGGTTCATGATTGTATTTTGAGGTTGTACCAGAATAGGTTTCCATGGTTTCATTTTCAGAAAACATATTTTTGTACTGCACATTGCTGCTGCTCCTCTTTTCACCCTGTGTGTTGAGCTCTCTGTTTTAGCTCCAGAGTGAGACATCTCACTTCTATCCTATCTTTGTTGGGAGCTGCACATGCTCAGTAGCTCGGTAAGATCCCATCAGCTAGATAACTCTTTCTCCAGCTTTGGTCAGTCCAAGGCAGGATTAGCTGGGAGACTTCTTCTAGACCAGGGACACAACAGGGACAGGAAGTAGTTCTTTTGGAGATTATGGTCACCTAGTGTGTGTGTGAGAACGAGCTAGTATGCTACAGTTAGCCACCTCGTCTCGGATAGTGACGTAGAAGGCTGTGCAGATTTTGAACAGCTCACCCGGAGACTGAAGGAAGAGGACCTTCAGAAACTCACTCAAAACGGCATGGATGGTTTTTTCCAAGTTTGTATGCGTGTGGAAGCACCAGAGACACAAAATAACACCCCAAATCCCAGAAAAAGCCTTATAATTTGGGCACTTCAAGGTTGACACAATTCAATATTAAATCTGAGGGACTCTGCACAAGCTCAAAAACATTTAGTTTTACCATGATTTTGTTCAGGGACCGATGACACACTGTCAACAAATGATGATACATTAAAGGTCATAATTATTTTCCTAACAATTACCTTACATCATTTTTAGAACGTAGTCAGATCAGAAAATATTTTCAGTGTAAAATATGTTGACACCCACAAGTGGGTTTGTTGGTTTGTGTCCACCAGTGAATTTATTTCTCGGGTGTTGATTTCTAAAAGCGTTCCAGGGCATGTCTTGGCTATTAAATACGCAATTTGGCACATGCAAACAGATCACTCCTGTAAACAGTTCTTGAAGAAGCTATGAAACATGACACTGGTCAAAGAGCAGAGTTGGAGATAACGGATAGGGGCAACTGAGTGCTGATTGTACGAAATGGGTCAGTCCTTCGTCCGAACACCATGAAACTGATTTATAGGAAAGTTATACGGTGGTCGTGTGGCTCCGCTGTGACCCACACCACCACCTCACACTTCTGAGAACAAACTGGCTGCAGCAGCCTGAAACTAAATCTGCGGTGAAGTCCGCAGCTGTGTTCAGCAACCTAATCAGGCGTCATAATCAGCCAAATCAGAGTTCAGTCAGCTATATTTGTGTTTGGAGCACCTGATAGTTACGCTTAGCTGTGGTGGGAAAGAGCATAAGGGATGGAAATGTCTAACTGCTCAATAATTAACCCAAAATAAATGGCATTTTTATTTTGCACACCAAAAGTCTGCAACCCTGTATAACCCAGGGGACGGGTGATACAAAGTAACCAAACACAACCAGTTTAAAAAACATGCAGTTATTTTTGTCATTAATACCAAAAACATGCAACCTCAATACAGCGAGAATAAGTATTTGAACACCCTGCCACTTAGAAATTATGGAGGGGTCTGAAATTGTCATCGTAGGTGCATGTCCACTGTGAGAGACATAATCTAAAAAAAAAATCCAGAAATCACAATGTATGATTTTTAACTATTTATTTGTATACTTACTAATCTTTGTGTAGTCACTCCAAAGAGTGGTTGGAATGACACAGGGCAGACATGTTAAAGGTCCCATGACATGGTGCTCTTTGGATGCTTTTATATGGACCTTAGTGGTCCCCTAATACTGTATCTGAAGTCTCTTTTATATAGACCTTAGTGGTCCCCTAATACTGTATCTGAAGTCTCTTTTATATAGACCTTAGTGGTCCCCTGTATCTAATACTGTATCTGAAGTCTCTTTTATATAGACCTTAGTGGTCCCCTAATACTGTATCTGAAGTCTCTTTTATATAGACCTTAGTGGTCCCCTAATACTGTATCTGAAGTCTCTTTTATATAGACCTTAGTGGTCCCTAATACTGTATCTGAAGTCTCTTTTATATAGACCTTAGTGGTCCCTAATACTGTATCTGAAGTCTCTTTTATATAGACCTTAGTGGTCCCCTAATACTGTATCTGAAGTCTCTTTTATATAGACCTTAGTGGTCCCCTAATACTGTGTCTGAAGTCTCTTTTATATAGACCTTAGTGGTCCCCTAATACTGTATCTGAAGTCTCTTTTATATAGACCTTAGTGGTCCCCTAATACTGTATCTGAAGTCTCTTCACAGTACAGTATTGGAGACTGGGGGTGTGGCCTTGACCAACTGCCACTTTGCTTTGAAAGCCATGATGTCTCTCTCTCAAATGTGGGCCAAATTCTCTGGGTGGGCAAAGTAGAGATAGGGGAGGTAATCTTGCCCCTTATGACCAATCTTGCCCCTTATGGTCATGGCAAGATCAGCCCATCTGAGCTTTTCATTTTCTCAAAGGCAGAGCAGGATCCCCAGGGCTCGGTTTACACCTATAATCATTTCCATAGGCAGGCTGGGGGAACTCATAGTAATGTTAAAAAAAACCTCATAAAGTGAAATTGTCATGCCATGGGGCTCTGACTTGGCCAGTCAAACATTTAAGACAATATCATGTAGATTTAGACTCTTGAGTAGGGTCATCATTACTGTAAGGTTTCAGAGTACATACTGATTTCTTGTGCTCATTGCTTCCATTTAAGAACTATCTGACACAGTGTTACATCACTAGTCATCAGGGAGGGTTTGTAGTTCTTTCTATATATATATATATATATTATACCATTACATAGCCTAATTATATTTAATGATATAAACTCTTTTGATGACAGTAAATGTCACCTTAGCAGATGTCAACAACATATTTCAAAAGAACAGGGGACCTTTAAGCCACACCTGACTGTCCTTTCACTACATTGGTTAAATACCTATAAGCCCCTTTCAAACAGGTCGTTATCCTAAAGGTTAACATACTTAAGTGCCCTTAAATACTCGGGTAGAAACAACAAGCTGATCAATTTTAATAATCAATTAATCATTTAAGTCATTTATCAAGTAAAAATGCCAAACATTTTCAGGTTCCAGCTTCTCCAATATGAGGATTTACTGCTTTCATCAAGTTTTATATCTTTATTATTTGAATATGTTTGGGTTTTGGAATATGGGTCGGACACAACAAGCTATTTGTAGATGTCGGGTTGAGCTGTGGGAAATTGTGATGGGGCTTTTAAACAATTATTTGACATTGTATAGACTGACCGAATAAAAGAAGAAGAAAAAAAAAAAAATCAACAGATTGGATTGACCCGTAATGAACATATTTGTTAGTTGGAGCCATGAATAAATACTGAATGTACTGAACTGTGTTCAGGTAACGTTGAGGGTAATTGAAACAAGTCCTGCGGCTTGTAATTATTTCTTAATATCTACCCTCTGTTGCATGTCATTTCGGGACATGTTTTTTGTAAATGACTTGAACGGTTATCAAGCCGAGACAGCACAGACTTACTAACCTGCGCAGAAGTCTCTTTCTAATAGGTTAGT
This sequence comes from Etheostoma perlongum, assembly GCA_026937815.1. Taxonomy (NCBI): domain Eukaryota; kingdom Metazoa; phylum Chordata; class Actinopteri; order Perciformes; family Percidae; genus Etheostoma; species Etheostoma perlongum. The sequence continues at coordinate 3,338,955 of CM049381.1, forward strand.
CTCGCGTGGCTCGATAAAAGCTGTAGTCTGTGTGTTCCTAAAGTATTTTTTCTACAAGCCAAATACATATTTTCCATTACACGTAACAATTTCATAGCTCACTGACTGGCATAAACACTGACAACAAAACAACAGGAGGCTGGAGACGAGTTCTGTCTTCAAGAAGGTGTTTGATAATTTACCTAACAAGCTCCTGAATATGCTTTAGTAACGTAAGAGAGGCACAAACATAAATCTCTACTGTCAAAGATTTACTTTTGCAACATATTACATTATCAAATGAATGAAATTTAGACAGGGAAACTCTGTGTGACAGGGTGAGATTATCTAAGGTACTTTTATCTAGTACTAGGGTACTTTTTCCTTCCTTCAACTTCTCTTACTTGTTGATACTGTTTGAGATTTATTATTTATTGATTGATTGAATGTCGGTGGATATAAACTCAACTCAATAAAAAATGGTTCAATGTAATTGTGAAACATGTAATTCTCATGTTAAATTAACTGATCAATGCAAATATATTTGAAAACAAAACATGCCATTTTTATTTAATGTAGTTAAAAGTTAATTGTTACACTGTATTATTGTTGTTGTCTTTATACATTAATTTTCTGGAAACAACTATTTTCTTTAAAGGTGCTTTATAAATGCCATGTGTTATTATTAAAAGTAGTAGCTCCAGATGTAGTAGCAGTGGTATCAAAATGTTGAGGGCCAATGTACTCCATGGAATCACTTTTCCCTGGACATTCCTGTTTGTAAGCACTTATCTTACATTTTATGTAATCTTACATGTCAATGCCATTAATTAAGATCTCCACACATATAACACTACACTGTGAAAACATGGCATATCAACAAAAAGCAAGGGCGATTTTGTGTCAGTGATGTTGGGACAGCCATTTGAAGACTAATAAGGACATCTAGTGGTTGCTGTGCATGGAGGACTACACGCTGTATGAGCAGACACTTCATTATGTGTTCTTTTTTACCATTGGCTCATTACATACTTTACTGCAGACTTGAAAGGTGACACGTTTGTCATTTCATCCTGCATAAAGAACTTGTGTCTGACTTGACTTGTGTTTTTATTAGCTTCAATTATTTCTGGTACAGTGGATTCCAAAGGAGGCAAGTTCTGACTGCAGACAGGAAGCACTGCAACGGGCACACAGAAACCTCTCACACCTCTCCTATTCCACTGCACCTGTCCACCTCTACGCTTAGATCAAAGATGCAACTGGCAGCGTACAAAGGAAGCAGCCTGCGGCGAAAAGTTGAGACTGACTCAACTTTTGGAAAAACGCAACCAGACGTCGCGCTGCAGTGGCCAACCATGTAACCGGAGATCAGATTGTTGGTGTGTTTTGAGTTGGGGTTTGAGGCGGTGTGAGAAACCTGTACATCCTTTTGTGGCAAATTTTTACTTTTAGTCCTTACATTTTAACACAAATATCTGTATTTTCTACTCCTTACATTTTACAAAATTGGCTTTTTATTTTAGTTTTGTACAAAAGGTCGTCTATCAGGTGATTGTGAGCGCTTGTCGGAAAATTGTGCAGACACACGTCTCATAGGGCCAGTGGGCACGCGCGCCACGCAGAGAAAAAAATGAGAGAAAAGAAAAAGAGACTAGCTGTCCGGAGGATAATCAGCTTTGATTGCATGTGTGCTATGAGAACTGTAAGTAATATAACTCATGTTGTCAGTTCATTTAAGCCTGTTGTTGTATTGGTCTATAGTTCTGATACATTTAAAGTTAGTTAGCTAGTGATTCTGTTGTTTGTGTTCTTCGCCTGTTAGCTAGGTTGCATGTTGCATCAACAGAGAGAAGTTGTCTCCGTCCGTGTTTTAACACACACACCTGGGGCCAAGTTGGAAACAGAAATCAGCTTTAATACAGTCCTAATCTATTCCTCACTAACAAGTTCACAATCATTTCACTAGAGTTACCATTATTATTATTATTATGGTATATCAATACCATATTCAATCTGATTGGATGGGAATATACAGTACTGTACATTGCACATGACGCACCACAACAAGACAGATTCAGCGCCATTCATCTGCGGCAAATCAGTGCAGCTGGATGGCGCTAACGTTAGCACATAATAGTACGGATGGCGACATGATGGAAAATGAAGAAAACAGAGACCCCAGAGATCCGGCAGACAAGCAGCGAGACATTCCCAATCATCCTCGGCCGTATCTGAGAGAGATGTTTGAGATAGTGAATGACTCCTGGCCAGTGGTGGGCAAGTTAGTTTAAAAAAGTAATCAGCTACAGTTACTAGTTACTTCTTCCAATAAGTAACACAATTAGATAGTCAGTTACAAATTATAAAAGTAACTAATTACTTCAGAAAGTAACTAATGCGTTTCAATGCTTAAATGTGACCCCACCTCCCTCCCTCTTTAACGGAACTTGAAATACACGTACATGTTTCATTATTTATGATAAATCTGAATATTATAATGAAATGGACACTTAATACAATATTACATTATACAATAATACAGTATTATTAGAAACTGTCCACACATCTAAACTCTTAATGTTGCAGTGGGACAAAGTGAGACTAGCGTAGATGCCATGTCTGTAGATATTATGTCTAGTGCATCGATACTAATAACAACATAGATGTTTTGGAACTTTTGATATTTACTTATTTATTATGATATTTATTGCCCCTCAACAGGCCACAACTGGGCAAAATTAAATAATGCTTGATAAGCACTATAGCAAAAATAAATAACATAAATATAGACATTAATATACACTTGTTGTAGTGTAAATAACCCAAGTGGCCTGATGTTTATACTTTTGCGCTGGTGTGTGTGTGTGTGTGTGTGTCTGCGTCGCTGCGACATGTGGTTACATTTCTGAGGTGCATGTCAGGCTACGGTGTAGGGTACAGTATAGGGTTCGTATCTATGTGTACCCAGGCACGTACCTACGACATTGATTCAATGCAGTACCATTAACTAGGCTTAACTCTTGAAAGGACCATAGCGTGACACAGCAGTGCATGAAGTCATATTTTGAAGAAGTGATCTCAGCTTGAAACACACTGATCAAGCAGACTGACAGCTAAGAAGTGATTTATGCTGCAGGACTGGGAAGAAACTACTCTAAAGACATTTTTATATTTGCATACCACTTAAAAACAGACATTTTGTGAAAACATAAAATAGACAGCTTAATTTTTACTTAAGCTTTGTCTACATTTAACATGTCATCAGTCTCCAGTTGATTGTAAATAATATATATTATGCATATATTTGTATGCTGCTGATTGAAAGCTGCCACTTACATCTGGCATTACCAGTGAATGTTGTCAGAACAGTTTTTCTTGCTCTAATTTAAAATTGAAAAGGGGGGTGTTACTGACCTTATTGTGAATGAGTGTGAGCCTCAAGTCAGGTTTTATAATGGCGTAGGCCATCAGCAGGTCCTGCATTTTCTTCAGTTCCTCCTTGCACTTCTTGTTAGAAGAATAGTACTGCCGTCTCACTGGAAGATTCTTGAAGAGCTTCAATACACTCACTGTTGTACCTGTAAAACACCAAAACCAGAGGTGTGCAAAATGTTTTGACCTAAAATGTACTTTTGCTACAACAAGGCTAAAGGACCCAGGTAGACTGAGTGTCTATAGTAGCTCTATAGTAGTACCTCTATCATCAAGAATTGTACATGATCCCTTAAAGACGTGTAAATCTTTCTACTGTTTTTATTCCAAAATATGAATAAATGGTATAATCCAATCATGGAATAAATGAGTAACGTCATCAGCTCCCCTTGAAACTGAGACACGCCCCAACTTTAGCCATTTTTAAAACTATGCCTGACTATGACTGTTCTCTTTTCCAGAGCTTTTAATTGGTCTTGTTTTATGGTACTTCGTAGCACAAGAGATAATGTGACTGCTGGCGGTGCCAAACATGATGCAAATGGGTGTAAATCTGTCAGTGACATGACGATGCATTTCATAGTTAAGTATTGTTTTACAAAATTAAAACTGCTAATAGATTGTTTACAATGTCTCGATCTGTACCTACAACTCCAATGTTCCACTTCACCATTTCAATAAATAAAGCAGTCCTTGGTTTCTGTTTCACACTACCGGACTGATTTAATGACCAGTGCCTTGCCTTGACCCAAGTGAGACGGCTTCTGAGAAACAATCTCCCCCGTGAAGTTAAGCATGTACTGGGTGCTGATGTCATCCTCCTCTGTCTTCGTGATGACAGACACCTAAAAGGAAAGAGTACAATAAAACATACAGTTATTATATTTTATGAGTTTATTTTATATGGACCATGCATCATCATCACATGCCCTTCACCATACCTAGAGATTGGCATGGTTTTATTTCAGTTAGACTAATATCTGGTTTGATTTGCATTGAGAGATGATTTTATGGAAAGTATCCCATGCCCATCTCTAGGTATGGTGAAGGGTATGTGATGATGGGGGGGGACTTTATCAGGATGCATAGTATCCTGATCCATTAAATAACTGGCCTTTAATAATAAAAATCTGCCTCTATAGGAATTTAACATAGGGGGGTGTATACTTATGCCCCCTGTATTTTAACATAGGGGGGTGTATACTTATGCCCCCTGTATTTTAACATAGGGGGGTGTATACTAATGCCCCCTGTATTTTAACATAGGGGGTGTATACTTATGCCCCCTGTATTTTAACATAGGGGGGTGTATACTTATTCCCCCTGTATTGTAACATAGGGGGGTGTATACTTATGCCCCCTGTATTTTAACATAGGGGGGTGTATACTTATTCCCCCTGTATTTTAACATAGGGGGTGTATACTTATGCCCCCTGTATTTTAACATAGGGGGTGTATACTTATGCCCCCTGTATTTTAACATAGGGGGTGTATACTTATTCCCCCTGTATTTTAACATAGGTGGGTGTATACTTATTCCCCCTGTATTTTAACATAGTACATTAAGCCCCTGTATTTTAACATAGGGGGTGTATACTTATGCCCCCTGTATTGTAACATAGGGGGGTGTATACTTATGCCCCCTGTATTTTAACATAGGGGGTGTATACTTATGCCTCCTGTATTTTAACATACAGTGCCTTGCGAAAGTATTGGGCCCCCTTGAACTTTTCAACCTTTTGACACATTTGAGGCTTCAAACATAAAGATATAAAATTTTTATTTTTTGTGAAGAATCACCAACAAGTGGGACACAATTGTGAAGTGGAACGAAATCTATTGGATATTTTAAACTTTTTAAAATAAAAAACTGAAAAGTGGGGCGTGCAAAATGATTGGGCCCCCTTGCGTTAATACTTTGTAGAGCCACCTTTTGCTGCGATTACAGCTGCAAGTCGCTTGGGGTATGTCTCTATCAGTTTTGCACATCGAGAGACTGACATTCTTGCCCATTCTTCCTTGCAAAACAGCTCGAGCTCAGTGAGGTTGGATGGAGAGCGTTGGTGAACAGCAGTTTTCAGCTCTTTCCACAGATTCTCGATTGGATTCAGGTCTGGACTTTGACTTGGCCATTCTAACACCTGGATATGTTTATTTGTGAACCATTCCTTTGTGGATTTTGCTGTATGTTTGGGATCATTGTCTTGTTGGAAGATAAATCTCCATCCCAGTTTCAGGTCTTTTGCAGACTCCAACAGGTTTTCATCCAGAATGGTCCTGTATTTGGCTGCATCCATCTTCCCCTCAATTTGAACCATCTTCCCTGTCCCTGCTGAAGAAAAGCAGGCCCAAACCATGATGCTGCCACCACCATGTTTGACAGTGGGGGTGGTGTGTTGAGGGTGATGAGCTGTGTTGCTTTTACACCAAACATATCGTTTTGCATTGTGGGCAAAAAGTTTGATTTTGGTTTCATCTGACCAGAGCACCTTCTTCCACATGTTTGGTGTGTCTCCCAGGTGGCTTGTGGCAAACTTTAGACGAGACTTTTTATGGATATCTTTGAGAAATGGCTTTCTTCTTGCCACTCTTCCATAAAGGCCAGATTTGTGCAGTGTACGACTGATTGTTGTCCTATGGACAGACTCTCCCACCTCAGCTGTAGTTCTCTGCTGTTCATCCAGAGTGATCATGGGCCTCTTGGCTGCATCTCTGATCAGTCTTCTCCTTGTCTGAGCTGAAAGTTTAGAGGGACCCAGGTCTTGGTAGATTTGCAGTGGTCTGATACTCCTTCCATTTCAAAATGATCGCTTGCACAGTGCTCCTTGGGATGTTTAAAGCTTGGGAAATCTTTTTGTATCCAAATCCGGCTTTAAACTTCTCCACAACAGTATTACGGACCTGCCTGGTGTGTTCCTTGGTCTTCATGATGCTCTCTGCGCTTTCAACAGAACCCTGAGACTATCACAGAGCAGGTGCATTTATACAGAGACTTGATTACACACAGGTGGATTCTATTTATCACCATCAGTCATTTAGGACAACATTGGATCATTCAGAGATCCTCGCTGAACTTCTGGAGTGAGTTTGCTGCACTGAAAGTAAAGGGGCCGAATAATTTTGCACGCACCACTTTTCAGTTTTTTATTTGCTAAAAAAGTTTAAAATATCCAATAGATTTAGTTCCACTTCACAATTGTGTCCCACTTGTTGGTGATTCTTCACAAAAAATAAAATTTTTATATCTTTATGTTTGAAGCCTGAAATGTGTCAAAAGGTTGAAAAGTTCAAGGGGGCCCAATACTTTCGCAAGGCACTGTAGGGGGGTGTATACTTATGGCCCCTGTATTGTAACATAGGGGGGTGTATACTTATTCCCCCTGTATTGTAACATAGGGGGGTGTATACTTATGCCCCCTGTATTGTAACATAGGGGGGTGTATACTTATGCCCCCTGTATTTTAACATAGGGGGGTGTATACTTATGCCCCTGTATTTTAACATAGGGGGTGTATACTTATGCCCCCTGTATTTTAACATAGGGGGTGTATACTTATGCCCCTGTATTGTAACATAGGGGGGTGTATACTTATGCCCCCTGTATTTTAACATAGGGGGTGTATACTTATGCCCCCTGTATTTTAACATAGGGGTGTATACTTATGCCCCTGTATTTTAACATAGGGGGGGTGTATACTTATGCCCCCTGTATTTTAACATAGGGGGTGTATACTTATGCCCCCTGTATTTTAACATAGGGGGTGTATACTTATTCCCCTGTATTTTAACATAGGGGGTGTATACTTATGCCCCTGTATTTTAACATAGGGGGGTGTATACTTATGCCCCCTGTATTTTAACATAGGGGGTGTATACTTATGCCCCTGTATTTTAACATAGGGGGTGTATACTTATTCCCCTGTATTTTAACATGGGGGTGTATACTTATTCCCCTGTATTTTAACATAGGGGGTGTATACTTATGTCCCCTGTATTTTAACATAGGGGGTGTATACTTATGTCCCCTGTATTTTAACATAGGGGGTGTATACTTATGCCCCTGTATTTTAACATAGGGGGTGTATACTTATGCCCCCTGTATTTTAACATAGGGGGGTGTATACTTATGTCCCCTGTATTTTAACATAGGGGGGTGTATACTTATGCCCCTGTATTTTAACATAGGGGGTATACTTATGCCCCCTGTATTTTAACATAGGGGGTATACTTATGCCCCCTGTATTTTAACATAGGGGTGTATACTTATGCCCCTGTATTTTAACATAGGGGGGTGTATACTTATGCCCCCTGTATTTTTAACATAGGGGGTGTATACTTATGCCCCCTGTATTTTAACATAGGGGGTGTATACTTATGCCCCCTGTATTTTAACATAGGGGGTGTATACTTATGCCCCTGTATTTTAACATAGGGGGTGTATACTTATGCCCCTGTATTTTAACATAGGGGGTGTATACTTATGCCCCTGTATTTTAAGGAAGAACATTTATTTATTTACAATACATTATTCATTCACAAAGAAAATTGGTGTCATTAAAGGTTGGATTTTACTTGATTTTTTAATTAAGGCATTAAGATAAATTTCCAAAAGATGATTTTTTTATTCCTCTTTTTAGTCAACTTTACCATGGGTATGTAAACTTATGAGCACAGTCAGTCATAAAGACAGTCAGCAGTCATACAGCACTTATTCACTATAAATTAAAAAGGGTACACATAATGGTGACATATACTTTGGCAAAACAAACAAAAATACATGATGACAAAGATATAATTCATCCACCTCTATACTTCATTCAACTTAACAGTGAAAGTGTATGGGTGATGAAATGTGTGACAGTTGAAAGTGAGTGTACTCTGGTTTTCTAGGAGTTGCCAACCAGCCCAGTTTATACACTGTAATAAACCAGGGCGTGTATTTCATTCCTGATCTGTCAAATATAATAAATGTGTGTATGAGTCAGATTTTTCATGAACTTTATTAGTTCAGTGCATGTGTACAACTTAAAGATCAATATGTATGACTTCTGATAATTCTGTCCCGTTTGACTTTTTCCTTCATGATTTTGTTTTTTATTATAACTTTAACCTTTCTGATCAATGTTTTCTGTTTGATGGTTCGATGATCCATGCTTATTAAAAGAGAAACACTTATGGCTGGCAACTCATATCTATGTTCTTATCCTTGCATAAGAACATTGAGTTGTTTTGATGGTGTCTTGTTATAATGCTCCATGATATGTTTTTATCTGTTACAGTGAATATTGAACTTTAGCTTAACAAAAAAAATCGCAAATCAAATCGTAATACCAATATTTGGCAGAAAAATTTCAATTAGATTTTTTTTTTCCCCAAAATCGTTCAGCCCTACTTTGGATCTTTGGGTGTTAAACACTTCTCACCTCGGCCACTGCACAGATGGAGCCCAGTGCCTCTCCTCTGAAGCCGTATGTCTCCAGTCGCTCCAGGTCCTCGTGGCTACAGATCTTTGAGGTGAAATGTGTCACGGCCATCACACGAGTATCTTCGGCTTTGATCCCATGGCCGTTATCACGCACTTCTATCCGGTCCAAACCGAAGTTCTCCTGCAATGTCAAATTAAATGATGCTGTAGACTGCCTGAGGGGAAATCCAAACCAATATTGTGACTACTCAGCACACTTTTAACTGCAGGAAAACTATAGCTAGTCATTAATATCTTCATAGCAATGTGTTGTTTCAAACCATGCTTTATTTGGATGTAGTATCATTCAAAAAGCTAAATAGCCAAGAAAACACCAATGACAAACAATTGGTTTATCTCCGTTCCTATTGTAACTGTTTTTAGTTTTGAATATTTATTTGTCATTGCTGTTGTTTTTTCTGTATGACTGGATATATATATATATATATATATATATATTTTTTTTTTCTCCCAGTTACAAGTACTTACTTTTTCAATACTATTTATGGTTACCTACTTTTGCTAAACTATTTTAATTACATATTCAATTTAATTTAACATCACTCACTTACACTGCAATATTGTTTTTCTGTACCATGGCAACCGCACTTTACGAAACCTTTATTTGATGTCACTTACATTCAGCCATACCTTCTGCTCACTGTCTGCTGTTTGCTTGTTGTGTGTTTACTTGTGTATTTGTTTGTTTTTGCTCTTATTGTAGAAAATGCTGCTGCTGTAATAAGGACATTTCCCCGCTGTGGGATGAATAAAGTATAATCTAATCTAATGCATATAAAAGGCATCCACTCCTGTATGGCTAAAGCCTACTAATGCTAACCATAGTGTTAAGTGTATAGCTTTATTGAGACAAATCCACCTATAGACAATTCCACTTATAATTTATCATTTACTAATCAATCATATATTTTTTTTAATTCTCCTTGTTCTAACGTCTGATATTTAGACACTGTACCATTTTAACGTCAATGCTTGAAGCCCCAGCATCCAGGGAATTTTCCATCAACTCTTTCACGACGTTCACCACAGATGTGATGACCTGGGAGCTGGAAAGCAGCCGCACAGTATCAGGAGGCAGCTGCTTCATGATTTAAGGTACCTGTTGAAGAAAGGTCTGGTTTGAGAAATGGTACTTCTGAGTGTTGTTGAGTCACAACAAGAGCATGACGTAGGAGTGGAGCGTACCTTGAGAGAGGATTTTAGTGAGATCTGTGGCTTTACACATGACTAGACACACTTCCATGAACCAACATTTCATGTAGAAATGATACAATAAAAATAGAAAGAAAACAAATTTAAACACATTGATGTCTCCTACTTAGGACTACAGACATATATTGATAAGAAAAAGCAATTTAATACTACACATAGCTGTTATTGTCTTCAGATGGGTCCAAAAGTGTCTCTCAACCCAATGGCTCTACCCAAAAAAGCCTATTTCATTCATTTTAGGCATGGGCATGAGTGCCAGCCTGTGATGTCGACAATGCAATACAATACAGTGAGCGGGTGACTTTTTTTTTTTTAGCATTTGCAGCATAACTTCATTAATAATTGACAATAATAGGAAGCATAGCCTGGAAATATTATGTGAAGCAAACACATGTGTATTATTGTCCAGTTGCATTAATTAGTAAGCTTGATCTTGGTTGAAACTGAGATTTAAAGTTTGTTTTGGGGTTTCATAACAATTCCTTATGGCAAAAATATTGATTTGTTGCTGTTGATCATAGAAAAATAGGATTTGAATTTTACAAATAAGCGCTTCCAGGTAGAATGACCTCTCAAATGCCAGGTCACTGACGAATTCCATTATAGATTATTTATCTTACACATTTCCTATTACAATTAATGCTGGTAATATTGGATTAACGTTCACGTTAGTCACCATAACGTTATAACGCTACACAATTGTTAACTTATTGACCCTTGTGTTGTCTTCCCCGTCAAAATTGAAAATCAACACTTTTGTTGATGCTTTTAACAATGTTTTTAACTTTTTCTTACGTTTTTGTCCCTTTTTTTCAACACTTTTGATGCTTTTTTTTCAATGTTTGTCATTTTTTTATGTTTTCAACACTACGTAACATTAACTTTAGTGTTAGTTATTTTTGGAATGTATGGTAAATGAATCTCATTTTTAGGTAATGATACCTAATGTTTGAGTTAGAAAAGCAGAAATTAGGAATTATTGAGACTAAAATTAAAGGACTGGATGTTGATGATAATCACAGACTGGAATATGTCAACTTTTACTCAATACTATTTCAAAAACACTTCCATTTGTTTTACAATGCTATAAAATTGAATAAGACGCCCCAAAATTAATGAAAGTAGAGATGTGTACTTGGCAAAGAGCGTTGTGTGGAATCAATCATGTTATTTTGGGGAATTAAAAAGAACATTGATATAGGACAACATGAGGACAACATGAAGACAACATGACTCTTAAGAGACTCGAGAGGGACAGGCAGTAAATGCCAATTTTTACTGCTAGATGAAACATTTAAGTTATCTTCTTTCAGTCAAGACACAATTTAGACTATTTTATACAACAGATAAACGTCGTGTCACGCGGAATACCTTAATAAAACAGTCGCTTTACTGTAACTGGTAATGTTAGCTGCAATAACTTAGCTAACTGCTCTACAAATGAGCTGGGTGCTAAACTTGTTAGCTTACAAGTAAACCCAAATTCCGTTGACATTTACAGTAAGTGGCGACATTACAAACTCATATGACGCCTACTAGTAACGTTAATAAATAGCTAAATAAGCAGATACTGACTTGGTTGAGTCCTTTCGACTGAGGTAGACCGCGAGCCCAATCATAGACACCCATAGACAGTTGTAAACAACAGACCCACGAGCCACACGCCGGAAATTAACTGTTTCCCGCCCCCTTCCTTACACTTTGATTGGTTAAAAGTGACACGAGGGCGGGCTCATTAAGCCCAACTAAATCTACCCTGAGGAAAAACTCGCAGGTACAACCTTTGTCAGGCTGGTTTGGTAGGATTGCCATACCGAACACAGTCAGCCTCTAAGTGAGCCTAAGTTTAATCCTAACTAACCCATTACAGCCAATCTAAACCTTAACATTAACGTAGGGCTTCCATACCTCGTTGTCCTTCGAAACCACGACTACTTCCGCTCTGGTCAGTCTCCGACGTGTGTTATGCGCATGCGTCTGCGCTCGTGAACAGCGAAGACACATCAACAAGGAGATACACCATTTCTCTCCATAGCAGTTTGTTTCTATAAACACCTCCACTGCTCGCTACTACCTGTAAGTTTGCAATAACTGTCTGTCTGGGTGTTTAATGTTACAATCTTAACCACCAAATGTTTCTAACTGTTTCTCATTACCGTAATTACGCTGGACAACTTAGTTTAGAATAGTGGTGGTTTGGTCCGGGCTATGTACTGGAGACGAAAACAAGGGACGTCTCATATTTATACATAACTAGCTAACGTTACTTGACAAAACAATAAAGTATAGATATCATCAGTTTACATTAAGTCACTGATGAGTGTAATCAGTTTGATTTATGTAATCGTTTAACTAAAAGTATTTTGACAGTCGTACAGTTTGCTATTGCTACGACGAGCGAACAGACTGATAGTGGTTTAGCACCAAAGCTTGTAATATTTGTATGCAACTTTAGTCAGATCTTTTATTTATTTAATTTATTTATTTTTAGTCAAGTCTTGTCTCATGTTACTCTCCAGTTGTCCGTCATTCCCATCGGTGCAGATACAAGTAATTTGCATTGTCATCAGTTTTGTTATCAGACCAAATGTATCAACGACTGATATGAGCACCATTACCCCCATCATGTTGCAGGTAGCACACAGATGGTACACTATGGTAATTGAGGACAGTCCTTTGGCTAAATGTTGGGGCTTGTGTAATGTTAATTTATTTATACTCTTTATTGATCCCCTATGGGGAAATTGCAATTTACACTCTGTTGTTATTACACACACTACACACAGGCCTGAAATACACACACATGCTCAGGTCCTATACATGCACTAATGGAGAGATGTCAGAGTGGGTGGGCTGCCAGTGCTGGACCAGCGCCCTGAGTGGTTGGGGGGGTTGGGTTTGGTGCCTTGCTCAAGAGCTCCTTGGCAGTGCTACCACACTCCGTATTTTGGTCTGAACAAGGACTTGAACCAGCTGGACCTCTGGTTCCCAACCAACTCCCTACAGACTGAGCTACTGCCACCCACAATACTTTGAAATTTGGTCGAAAGTCATAGATATATTCTCTTCATTCACAGCCAGATGTCAAAACGTAATTTTGCTGGTAAAAATAATGAATTTGAATGAAAAATGTAACTGGCCTGGTTGGGAAAGTGAAAAAGATTCATAATTTCCTTTAACGACTTGAAACTTAAGCTCTGTTTGTTTTCTTAACTCCAGTATGACAGCGTAAAGTGTGCCAGAGGGTGAAGTTCAATAAGATTGCACAATTGTTTTATTTTTGTTATCACATTTAGACTTGCATGGAGCACTGCTATATTGGCAATCGTTGCTTCTTCAAATAAGGTATACCTTTAGAAACTTGTAAATTATGCATTTCTGTTGCCCTCTGCATGTAATGTATCTACAGTCTATGTATATTTGATATTTTCAGGGCTCCTTATAATAGTTGCATGATTGTGGGATTTAGAGCTTAAATAATAGTTATAATTCTTATGTCAAGGTCTGATTATTGGATATTGCCACAACCATTGATTAATCTAACATTTTAAACTTTTGAAGTACTTGCAAAAGGACACAAATGGCTTTCAGCACAGCAACAAAGTCCATGGGAAAAAAAAATTGTTTGTTTTGGACCCTATTGATGAGCAAGACAGCCAATGCAGAAAGCTTTTTTAGAACCATTAAGGGGGATCTTCTTGCAATAGATAATGGGGGGAAAGGAAAGAAAAAGTGTGGTAAATAAGTGTATAATAATATGTGAATATATGTATATATATTTTCTGTTCACAGACCAGAATGAATGTGGGTGTGGCACACAGTGAGGTGAACCCTAATACTCGGGTCATGAACAGTCGAGGGATCTGGCTGACCTATGCCCTGGGTGTCGGAATACTTCACATTGTGCTCTTGAGCATCCCCTTCTTCACTGTGCCAGTGGTGTGGACTCTCACTAACGTCATACACAACTTTGTAAGTCCCACTCTCACACCGTCACGGCAGCTCATCACGAGGTCAGGTCAAATCTCTCTCCAAAAACAATTAACCATTTTGCTTTAAGGGTGTTTTAGATTACAATTTGAAAACCACAGTCAGTTGTAGCCTCTCAAGCCAAATGAATCTTGCATGCAAGCTTAGCCTGGTGTCTGTTACCGTGTGCCTGAAAATCAACACTTTTGTTAAGGCTTTTAATCAATGTTTAAGTTTTATTTTTTTCTTTCTTTTGACGCTTTTTTCCCCACTACGTAACACTAACTTATTAACTTTAGTTTTACAGTTGTTGTAGGAATTTATGGTCAATAAATCTAATTTTTAGGAAATGATACCTAATGTTTGAGTTAGAAAAGCAGAAATTAGGAATTATTGAGACTAAAATTAAAGGACTGGATGTTGATGATAATCACAGACTGGAATATGTCAACTTTTACTCAATACTATTTCAAAAACACTTCAATTTTCAAATGCTATAAATTTGAATAAGACACCTCAAAATTAATGAAAGTAGTAGAATGTTATTTTGGTTTATTACAATTGGAAAGTTAAAAAGAACATTGATATAGGAAAACGGGTCAATTTGACCCGAGGACAACATGAAGGTTAAGATATGCTCTCTTTTGGGGAGACAACCTACTGTGTGGCCTATTATGATTACTTTCCCAGTCCACATGTCTGTGTACCAAACTAATCTTACATTGTTACATGGCTGGCCTCAAAGGAAGAAACAAACCTGATGTGTGTGACATCATCAAGTAGTGCAAGCTCAAAGCAGTTTACATACAGTATCACAGCCAATACGGACGGCTATTAACAGCAACGGCTACGGTCAACTAAAGGGCTATTGTTTTCCACACAATACAACTGCAGTGGGCTGATTAATGCTTGGCTGTATGTCAGCATTTCAGTTGTATAACTTTCCCTCTGTAATGCAGCATTCTTATGTTTTGACATAGCGGCATGTAATTGGAAATGAGTGGCATGCCCAAGATAGCTAACTTAGCAATAACTCGGCATCATCCTATGCTTTTTCTTGTGTCTATATAACATGTTTTTATCAAGGGCCCAAGCACCAGGCAGGAGCTTTCTACCTCAAACCTCCTGCAGCAACGTGTGTGTGTGTGTGTGTGTGTGTGTGTGTGTGTGTGTGTGTGTGTGTGTGTGTGTGTGTGTGTGTGTGTGTGTGTGTGTGTGTGTGTGTGTGTGTGTGTGTGTGTGTGTGTGTGTGTGTGTGTGTGTGTGTGTGTGTGTGTGTGTGTGTGTGTGTGTGTGTGTGTGTGTGTGTGTGTGTGTGTGTGTGTGTGTGTGTGTGTGTGTGTGTGTGTGTGTGTGTGTGTGTGTGTGTGTGTACTCCATTGTAGACAGAATGCCAGCTGAGATCAGTTGCATTGTTTTTTTAACCAGGGCAGTAATCAGATTACATTATGTGCTTACATAATAGTAAAATGGTTCTCCAATGTTTTTCTAGTTTTTTATTTTTAAATGATAGATTAGTACACAGAATGTGCCTTTGGAACATTGGATGAATGGTTGCTGATAATGGGCAATGTAGATTTTGCATTAAAGATCAGCCCCCCCACCCAAATTAGCAGGTATTCTGTCTATAATGGAGTGGTATGGAAATGTATAAGTGACCCCAAACTTTTGACCGGTAGTGTGTGTGTGTGTGTATATATATATATATATATATATATATATATATATATATATATATATATATATATATATATATATATATATATATATATATATATATATATATATATATATATATATATATATATATATATATATATATTTATCCTCACTATCCATCCATCCATCTTCATCCGCTTATCCGGAGTCGGGTCGCGGGGGCAGCAGCTCCAGTAAGGGACCCCAAACTTCCCTTTCCCGAGCCACATCAACCAGCTCCAACTGGGGGATCCCGAGGCGTTCCCAGGCCAGGTTGGAGATATAATCTCTCCACCTAGTCCTGGGTCTTCCCCGAGGCCTCCTCCCAGCTGGACGTGCCTGGAACACCTCCCTAGGGAGGCGCCCAGGAGGCATCCTTACCAGATGCCCGAACCACCTCAACTGGCTCCTTTCGACGCGAAGGAGCAACGGCTCTACTACGAGCTCCTCTCGGATGACTGAGCTTCTCACCCTATCTCTAAGGGAGACGCCAGCCACCCTCCTGAGGAAACCCATTTCGGCCGCTTGTACCCTGGATCTCGTTCTTTCGGTCATGACCCAGCCTTCATGACCATAGGTGAGGGTAGGAACGAAAATTGCCCGGTAGATCGAGAGCTTTGCCTTCTGGCTCAGCTCTCTTTTCGTCACAACGGTGCGATACACAGAATGTAATACCGCACCGGCTGCTCCGATTCTCCGACCAATCTCACGCTCCATGGTCCCCTCACTGCGAACAAGACCCCAAGGTACTTAAACTCCTTCACTTGGGGTAAGGACTCACTCCCCACCTGAAGAAAGCACTCCATCGGTTTCCTGCTGAGAACCATGGCCTCAGATTTAGAGGTGCTGATCCTCATCCCAGCCGCTTCACACTCGGCCACGAACCGATCCAGTGAGTGCTGAAGGTCACAGACCGATGATGCCATCAGGACCACATCATCTGCAAAAAGCAGCGACGAGATCCCGAGCCCACCGAACTGCAACCCCTCCCCGCCCGACTACGCTCGATATCCTGTCCATAAATATTACAAACAGGATTGGTGACAAAGCGCAGCCCTGGCGGAGGCCAACCCTCACCTGGAACGAGTCCGACTTACTGCCGAGAACCCGGACACAGCTCTCGCTTTGGTCATACAGAGATTGGATGGCCCTGAGAAGGGACCCCCTCACCCCATACTCCCGCAGCACCTCCCACAATTTCTCCCGGGGACCCGGTCATACGCCTTCTCCAGATCCACAAAACACATGTAGACTGGTTGGGCATACTCCCAGGCCCCCTCCAAGATCCTTGCGAGAGTGAAGATCTGATCCGTTGTTCCACGGCCAGGACGGAATCTGCATTGTTCCTCTTCAATCCGAGGTTCGACTATCGGCCGAACCCTCCTTTCCAGCACCTTGGAGTAGACTTTACCAGGGAGGCTGAGAAGTGTGATACCCTTGTAATTGGCACACACCCTCTGGTCCCCCTTTTTGAAGAGGGGAACCACCACCCCGGTCTGCCACTCCTTAGGCACCGTCCCAGACTTCCACGCAATGTTGAAGAGGCGTGTCAACCAAGACATCCCCTCCACACCCAGAGCCTTCAGCATTTCTGGACGGATCTCATCAATCCCTGGGGCTTTGCCGCTGTGGAGTTGTTTGACTACCTCAGCGACTTCCACCAGGGAAATTGACGACAATCCTCCAGCTCTGCCTCTACCACAGAGGGCGTGTCAGCTGGATTTAGGAGTTCCTCAAAGTGCTCCTTCCACCGCTCTATTACCTCCCCAGTTGAGGTCAACAACGTCCCATCCTTACTGTAAACAGCTTGGATGGTTCCTCGCTTCCCCCTCCTGAGGTGGCGAACGGTTTTCCAGAAGCACCTTGGTGCCGACTGAAAGTCCTTCTCCATGTCTTCTCCGAACTTCTCCCACACCCGCTGCTTTGCCTCTGTCACGGCAGAGGCTGCAGCCCTTCAGGCCTGTCGGTACCCTGCAACTGCCTCCGGAGTCCTCCGGGATAACATATCCCGGAAAGACTCCTTCTTCAGTCGGACGGCTTCCCTGACCACCGGTGTCCACCAGGGTGTTTGCCCCTTGAGGCACCTAAAACCCTAAGACCACAGCTCGCCGCCGCAGCTTTAGCAATGGAGACTTTGAACATTGTCCACTCAGGTTCAATGCCCCCAGCCTCCACAGGGATGCCCGAAAAGCTCCTCACTAGTTTGTCATTAAAGTTTTCAGGGTTCATACAATTTGTTAAGTTATGGAATTTGAAAAATGCAAATTCTAGGCCTGGAAAGGTTTTGGAAATAAAAAGACCCAGAAAGTTTTTGAAAAGTCATGGAATCTTTTAACAAAGCATAATATGTGATTAATATTTAAAAAAAAATTATTTCACACCATCTTAACCTTAACGTTCTATTCTGGGCGTGATATTACGAATTGAATTGTGAACTACATACATTGTCATTCATTTTATTGTTAAACCTCTGAGGATAAACGTTAACACAGATGTTAATTCTTATTGTATAATGTTGACTGAGATTTTCAGGAATACAGTCATGGAAATTTACCAAAAAGTATTGGTTAAAATGCATATGACCCCTGAGTTTTGTACAGTTAGAAGCTTGACATCGTGGGCGCCCAGATAGCTCAGGAGGTAGAGCAGGTGTCCACATATAGAGGCTTACTCCTCAACGCAGCAAGCCCGGGTTCAACTCCGACCTGCGACCCTTTGCTGCATGTCATCCCCCCTCCCCCTCCCCTTTCATGTCTTCATCTGTCCTGTCAAAAATAAAGGCCAAAAATGCCCCAAATTAAAAAAATTTTAAAAATTGACATTGTATTTGTATAGAAAATATCTCTGAACCAGTCCTAGAGAAATGGCCAAACTACTCTTTTACATATTAATTTCCATATATTGTGACCACTATTCAAAACATACAATAAGTTATGAAAACAGAATAATGGTCTTGTTCTTTACAGACTGCCCTTCTTGCTGTTTTTGTCTCTACAGGGAATGTATGTCTTTATGCATGCAGTGAAAGGCACACCGTTTGAGACCCCTGACCAAGGAAAAGCCAGACTTCTTACACATTGGGAACAGCTTGACTACGGCGTGCAGTTCACTTCATCTAGAAAGTTCTTCACCATCTCCCCAATCATTCTGTATGTATTAGAGATCACGTGATTCTGTCTTTACACTGATTCAGACATAGATAAGGAACATTTAATACTACCAGACATAAAAAAAGATTTCATCATTATCTCTAAAACTGTTGACCTTGACCACAATTATAAATGTCTGTGGACCAGTTGTGGAAACTGACATTTGTAGGAACTCTATAGATAATTGTTCTGCACACATGTTTTCTCTTACTGCCTTTTTTAATGTTTCATGGGGGGGGGTCCTGTCTGTTGTTCTCCACAGATACTTCCTGGCAAGTTTCTACACAAAGTATGACACCACACACTTCGTCATAAACACTGCCTCACTTTTGAGCGTCCTGATCCCCAAGCTGCCACAACTACACCGAGTGAGAATTTTCGGCATCAACAAGTATTAAGTAATTGTAAATATTGTTTCATAGCAAAAGAAGTCAACTCCTGTGTAGTCCATACCGCCGATGTGTGTGCTAGGTCGTACAGTTTGTGTAAACGTCACTGTCGTCGTTTAGATATATCAGGTTTACGATGAAATGTTAAAAAATAAAGCAGGAGTAGGTTTGTAGATGACAGGATGCCATATGCATTACTAACTTATGTGAATATTTAATGATGTATTTTTGGCCTGCATAGACCTGGGCTGGCCCAGGCATCAGTGAGGCTTGTGGTTGAGTTTGTTTCTTCTTTGTCCTCAAATCACATGGCGACACAAATTGTGAGTATGAGTCCCAAATGTATTTTTCAAATATGTTTACTTCCTAAGGGTTGGGGCCTGTGGCTCGTTGTTTATTGGTACACTCTCATTTTGTAATGGGTGTCAAACGTATTCATGCTGAGTGAAGAATGGAATCCTAATACTCTTTATTTGCACGATTTCCTCGGTATGTGAATCATTTCTGCGTTTGTAACTAAATCAAAACAGGGCAGACCTTTGTTCATTGTAAAGTTGTTTTTTTTGTGTGAATGTTATGTCCTGTATGCTAAAGATAAAGTGTGTAGAAGTGAGACACATTGTTGTCTGGTTAAGTGTTTACTGAGGAAGGTCTACAGTAGCTCTGTGATCAGGTGCTCTCTTTAGATTAAGACTTTTGGCAATCATCAAGGCAGCTAGTCCTGCTTGGTTTGCCCATAGCTCTCGAGACTTCTCATCCTTAATCTTATTAAAATGTTTGTGCCCTCAAAGTGTTTCATCTCTAAAGCTTGTCCATTGCATGTTTCCCAATAATAATAGAATATCAGGAATGTAATGAAACTGTTAGATACCTGCCACAAAGGAAAAGTCAGTCAATTCAGGATTCTCTCAGATCAGAGGATTTTACACAAGATTTTTTTTTAGAAAATTATATTTGACCTAAGAAGCAACACTGACAATCCTAGGCTTATAACACATCCAAGTATAATAGATGCATGATAGTGTTGCAACAGATTGCACAAGAAGAACGACGCTTGGAAGCAATTATCAAAATGCACATCTGAGAAATTAATCCCATAGATACAATGTAGTTTGAAAACTAATTTGACATGCTCTATGAGGTGCTCATACTGTCAGGAGTCCACATGGAGGGGAAAAGCCTTTCACAATTTAACATTTGTTGTTTTACAGCCAGAAGCTGAATTGTGACAAAACAATAGTATGTTATTTTAGTTAGTACTGTAGGTTAAGGTTAGGGTACAAGTTCAAAAACACTAGCTAAATACTGATGTTACCTCATCTGGACCTACGCACTGAGACTCTTACAAAATGTAATTCCCCGCTAAATTAACTTTTACTGTGCCAATATCTTACCCAAAGTCAGCCTTTAGTGTCACCAACTTATTACTTATTCCTTCCAACGAGCCTAAAGGAAAGTCCACACTATGGTGGAAGGAGCCTACATACATACTCTCAATACAACAATGGCCAAATGATTCAAAAGTTTATTTAAAAGAAATTCTTATGTAACAATATAATTTATGTAAAAACTAAAATGCCCATTCAGGGTTGATGTTGATACATTATCTACTTTACTGTACACTTTCTCTTTTGATGTGGTTGCCCAGACTGTTAAGATCCTCACACTGCTTGCCCAACACTCCTTTGTAAACCTCAAAGTGATGGTTCAAATCTTTCTGCGAGTGGATTTTATATCTGGTCCCTACAGCCCCGTCAGCAGAGGCAGTGCCGTAGAAGACCCGACCTATCCGGGAGTGTACCAGCGCCATGGCGCACATGACACAAGGTTCTCGGGTCACATAAAGATCGTACCCGGTGCATATGTATGGCTGAGAGCTCCGCTCTGCACCAGGAACGCTCTGAAAGGTGTCTGATGTTGGTGAGGTCAACCCGCAAGCAGGGTATCTGTCAAAAGAATAACATCCACCGCCCTGGCTCTGAGCCACCAGGTCAATACAGACCATGGCTGCATGATGAAGAGGATGGTCCCCTCTGCAGTCATGGCCTACTGCAATGATTCTCTCCGTTGCTGGGTCAACCACCACAGCCCCCACCGCCTCCATTCCCAACTCATTTCCTGCTTTGGCAGCTGTTAAAGCAGACGTCATGTACATGTGCATCCTGGCTTTCTGAGGCGGACTGAAAAGCTCGCCTCTCAGGGCCACGGTCACCTGTTTGTCCTCATGAAAGGAGGTGGGCCAGTGTTTGCTCGCCAGCTCAAACTGGGGTCGGGTCAAGGGGGGGGCGTGCAGGGACTTTAACCACAAAAGGCTCACCTAATCCATCACGTCTAACTCCATCCGAGGGGAGCAGAGAGTTGATGTTTATCACCTTCATGTCTGGTGCGTCACTGACGAGGCACACGAGGACTTCCAGAGGATGAGGGCTGCCCTTCTCCCTGACCGCCCGCACCCTCTTGATGTGCTGAAGGCCATTCAATGGGTATAGGCTGCTCAGCTCCCGGAGAAGCCGAGACGTCTCTTTCTTGTTGACAATGGGTGCAGCAAACGCATTTACCAGCTCAACATCTTGTGACTGCTCATCTGACAGGACAGGATAAGCAACCCAGGAGTCGGAGTCGCACACGAACCCTTTCCAGCGCTTCGTCTGTGGCTCCATTGTTTGGGTTTCCTCCTGTGAAATGTGATTTCACACCAAAGTCAGTGCATTTTTTAGGACAGAGCACATGATGACAAAGCCTTTCAGTTGTGCTGGACAGAAACTAAGCCTGCTCTACAATATATAATATAATCATAGCTTTAGCCCAAAAGAGCTTTGCGCCATTATATTTCCAGGGATCAGCTGGCATGGTTGTGTCCCAACAGTCTAGGCAGGTTTACCAACTCAAAACACGAGCAAGCCAGTTGTAACTTCGAAGATATCACTCTGGTTAAGAAGTGAGGATTGCAGGGTGAGGAATACACAAAGCACAACCAATAAGGATTAATATCCATTTTATGTATGTAATGCTGATCACCAAAATTAATCAACAAAAACATCAAATTTAAGACACCATTCTTCTTCCATATTTTTGCTACTCAGATCCCATGCTCCCTTAAAATATTTAAGACATGAATCCATAATTTAAACAATTTCTAGTTTTGACCCTGTTTGTATTGTTGTCTTTGATAATGTACAGGAAGGGTACTACAGCAGTGAGATCACTTGAGGCAGCACAGATATTTAACAAAGCTAGAAGTGATCCATTATAAACACGTGAATAAAGCAGCCTGGAGCCTGGAGGAGACAGTCCCATTGACAGTATGCTTAATGGTGGCAGTGGCAAACACAGCATGTAGTATTATAACAACCTATCATATAAACAGGCAGTCTTCCTTCATTTCTTCCCCAGTACAAGCCTTGTCTTCATAACTTTGGGCACATGTCGTATGGTGAGTGACACTCTGGTTCCTCGGGTCAGCGTCTCTCCTGGCACAGCCCTGGCAGCAGACCGGTTCACCACCTTGTCTGTCAGCGTGTCCTGGGCGCAGGGCCGGATGCCATGGAGGAGACGCTGGTACATGTCATCCTGCAGGATGAGAAGACTCCGCGGCTTCACCAGCAGGGAGAAGAGGAAGCGGTTATCCTCCGTCTGCGGTGCATCAGCCTCCTGACTGCTGATGGGTGTGTAGAAGTCAAGTAAGGTGTGAGAGCCCAGACTGATGGTGGTGACAGTTGGGTGGTACAGAGGGCCGTCTTCATGAGGCATAATCCCTTCTCCTTGTTTGTACTCATTCACCAACACATGATTGGCTGTTTTCCCACTGAATGCACCTAGAGAGGAAATCTTCTCACAGTACGCCTGGAGCCAGTCAGGAATCTTTTCTGCCAGCATGCCTCTGGGATGTGGTACCCCTCCCCAGTTCTGAAGCCGTCTGCCTGACAGCTGAGTCCATTTAGTTTTGGGAGATTTATACACCTGCTGTTGAAGGTAGGACTCCTCATCCTCCGATATGAAATCTGGGATGTAATACACTGTTGGTGGGGCGTCGTGTACGACAAATTGCTTCAATTCCTCCAAAATACAAGTTGGGCCTTCCATACCTCCTTTAGGAAAGTTGACATGAAATGCTTGTTAAAAAAAATTTAAAAACTAAGTCAAAAGAATGCTAATGCTGCTAAAGCTAACTTTCCTGGTGGAGGCTAACAGCCATGTTTAATAACTACTAACGTATACTACTAGAAACACTGACTGGAAAATCTACCAGAAGCGTCTAAAATGTGGATTCAAACGTACAGGTTATTTAATTAACGAGTTTATAATTAAATACCATATCATATAAGTTATGTTGATAGCATTAGCAACGGTTATCTCCCTCAAAACCTTTGGCTACATACACACTCCTGCCTACAACACAAGAACTAAGCTGCAGGCAGACCGTCAAAAGTTTAATGTATGATAAATTACAAATTCACTGACATGAAATGGGTAGATAACGTCACTGGTTTGTTCTTCTGCAGTTTAAAGCCAGTCTGCGACACAACAATCCCAAATGGAAAAATCACGTACAAATGAACGTATCTGGTGCCTTTATTGTTGTGGTACTTCGGAACTTTCTACTGCTAAAACGAGTTTAACACATCCAAAATAAAGTTATTTTGGTCGGAAAGATTACCATAACAAGTGGCGATAATTTATATTAATCCCATAAATCTTACTTTCCTGATGATGCCATGACATAATCGTTACAAAAGTAAGAATATGTTACGTGATACCGTTCAGTTATACCAAATATTATATTAATAAGATGTCTTCATACAACACTGATTGTTTCAGGAAAGGTATTAACAATCTGCCAACTTTCCCAACAATACAATACTTTCTTGTTCCTGAGTTATTGTGCGGATTTTATCAGAAGTCCCGCATTTCCGGACGTAGTAACGTTACCCGTAAAGGCAGCACAGCTCAATAACGTCACACGGAAAACGGTCATTTAAAATACTAAAAAAGCGCCATGTTTGTAACACACAGTACTACCTATAGGAACCTAAAAACGGTCACATTCGATATTTTAAGTGACACCAAATCAACTTTACCTCTTTCAACATCAAATGTTTGATGAAAATACCGTTTGGTCAGAAGTAAGCCCAGTCATCCGCTCCACTCATGCACATGCTTGTGCAGCTGACTAAAATGTCCCCTACCAAAAAGCATCTACTTTTTAGACCCATGCTTTATTTTCCAACCGATTTTTTAAAATGGTTTTCTATTTAAACGTATGCGTTTAACAGATATAATTTGAATTATGTTGCTAATATTTTTGTTAATGCCTTCATGCCTGTACTTAAAGGTCACAAACTTGCCGGTGCACGGAATTATTTACATGTGACGCAGCCACAAGGCTAGAGAGAGGACTTATGTTACTCACTAATTTCTGCTCGTAGCTCCACGGGCTTCGTGTATTTTACTGTTTTTGGGTCGTTTCCCTGGAAACTAATGTGATGCCGTTCCTCATTCGTCTCAGCTTCTTAATTTAAGAGTTTAAAATTCAATGGGAAATGAAGTGAGGTCACCCCCCCAGTTCCTAGGCTATTTTAACTCACAGTTGGCTAGTATTAGTCATGAACATGTTCCCTACTAAAGTAACAATTCTACACAGGCTGCTACAGTTTAGACACACGTTTTGGTCCTCTCCTTCACTTGGAAGAGCACCTTGCTCCAGACTGGTTCTGGGCATTGAGACAAGCTGTGATGACACTGGAGCTGCTGTGATGGACGAGACAGGTGAAATACTGGGAGAGTCTCTCCATTCACAGAAAGAAGTGCATCTGAGGTGGGTGTAGGAGCCATTTACTGAGTTTATCACTTTATTTACATTTACCAAATCTTTTTTCTATTAGTATAAGATGGCCTGCCTACATTATGAGTGGTATCATTATTAACATACAATAGGTATTTAAGTTGTTTACGCCCTAGTTTATTATTTTCTATTTATCATGTCTGCTAGTAGGGAGGGGGTTGGCTTGAGACGGGGTAGCTATACCAGTTTTGACTCACACATACACAGTTTTTGCATTGCTGTACCTGAAATGGAAATAAATGGATTTTCCTTTCAGTCTATTGTGCGTTGAAATCATACCCCTAAGTTGGTAAGTGGCTCTGGGAGGATTTTAAGCCACTACAGTGGGTGTCAGAGCTGTGTTCAGTTAACAGGGTCATTACTTTAGGGCTTTTGCTGTTGACATACTGTATATGTCCTTCCCTCTTGACTGCTGCAGGACCGGTGGCATCATCCCCACAGTGGCACAACAGCTCCACAGAGAAAACATAGAGCGTGTGGTCCAGGAGGCTTTGGAGAGGAGCGACACGGACCCGAGCCGGCTCTCCGCTGTGGCCACCACTGTAAAGCCCGGCTTGGGCCTGAGCTTGGGCGTCGGTCTTGAGTTCAGTCAGAGGTTTGTGAGGCAGCACAACTTGCCCTTCATCCCCATCCACCACATGGAAGCCCACGCCCTGACCGTGAGGATGCTTCAACCTGTCGCCTTCCCCTTCCTGGTCCTGCTCGTTTCTGGTGGTCACTCACTTCTTGCTGTGGCTCGAGGAGTCGACGACTTTCTGCTTCTGGGTCACACTCTGGATGAAGCTCCAGGGGATACACTGGATAAAGTAAGGTCTTAAGTAAAATATGAGTGCTGTTAGTGGTCATGAATACAAACAAATCAAATATTGTCTTTTGTGGATTCTCAGGTGGCAAGACGTTTGTCCCTCATAGAGCACCCACAGTGTTCCACACTAAGTGGAGGACAAGCTATAGAGCTTCTAGCGAAGGATGGAGACAGGATGAGGTTTCCTCTCAGGACACCTATGGGACAAACATATGACTGCTGCTTTTCTTTCGCTGGGCTACGGAATCAAGTTAACATGTTGATAGTGAAAAAAGAAGCAGAGGAAGGTATGAGGACACACACAAGATCTCGCAAATGACAACCATAACCCATGAATTCATCCGTGTTCATCAAGTACACCCCCCACCATATACACATATTTATTATTACCACTGTTTTATTGCATAAATTGAAGGCACTGCCGGATTACATTTCCCTGAAATTGTATTTTTATATGATTTCACGCAACAAGTAAATTGTATTGAATTGTAACTTTTTGTCCCCCGCTGTAGGTATCGAACAGGGGACACTGTTATCATGTGTGAATGACATTGCAGCGGCCACTCAGCACACAGTGGCCTCTCATCTTGCAAAGCGCACGCATCGAGCCATCTTGTTCTGCAAGGCCCTCAGCCTGCTGTCATCGAGCAGTCCGACCTTGGTGAGTGCGTCACTTCACTTTGTATTTTATTTTAAATGCATGCGTTGATATTTTTAGAACACTATAACAACAATGCCAATGTCTATGTGTTGCAGTGATTGGGTGCACTTTGTAGAAAATATGACATTTTAACCATATACATTTCTTTTTCCTTATTCAGAAGGTTGCTTACAAAAATATGGACACTGTTACTGGTGTTATACTGATCTTATTTTACTTGTGCTCAACAGCATGCTGTACATTAACATAGTCTGTGTACAAGAATAAATAATAAGTACATCAAAGTCGTACCTTTGTAAAAGGTATATACATATTTTCTATATTTATCTTATAAATACTCACTAGTGCCCCAAACATGTTAATTTGCAGCTGAAAATAGTCCCCAACTAATATTTTACTCCGTTTGTTTGGTAGAAACAACATCGCACTGCCCAGCTGTTTTAGGAAGTTAAATAGCTCCTTTTTTTATTTTTGGGATGTATGCCCCCTAACGGACTAGGAGTTGAGAGCCATAGACGAGTAGAGGTGTCACCAACCAACAAACACATTGTAGGTTTTGGTCTTTTCATGGGATTTGAAGAAGAAGAACACCAGCCCCATCCTTTAAATCAGACAAGACTGTGATAATAGATGTGAGCTTTCGTTATGAACTCTTCTGTGACAGGTGCTGTCTGGAGGAGTTGCAAGCAATCAGTATATCCGCAAGGCTTTAACTCTTATCACTGACACGACAGGACTACGCCTGCTCTGTCCTCCAGCCAAATTCTGCACTGACAATGGAGTGATGATTGCATGGTGTGTATATTGACCTTTAAGTAAAACTTTGACAGTGAATCTGATTGGATCCATCTGAGACAAACTTATTTATTTCTTCTTCTTTTTTTTTTTAAACCAGGAACGGTGTTGAACGCCTGAGAGAAGGGAAAGGCATACTGCCTCCATATGTGGATGTCAGCTATGAGCCAAAGTAGGACCACACTAAACCAAAGATTTTATTTCTGCCAATTTTTACCTTCAGCTCACATTATTGGTGTTTTCCAGGGCCCGGCTGGGTGTTGACATGACTGCAGAGGTGAAGGCCGCAGCGATCAGGTTGCCGCCAGTCCGGATGAAGATCCCCAACTGACACACGGATGGTTTGGTTCTGCACAGAAAAAAGTGTTTTGTCACTCCTATATTTTCCCTGGTCAGAGTATATACTGTGTATATATTATACTGTATGTATAAGCACATTAAACATCTATTTATTAATGAAGGTGTCTTTTACATCTTGATTTAAAAAAACAAAATACAAAAAAAACAATACTCACACTTCAAATGTCATCAAATTGAAATCTTTATTTTTCTATGAATGTTTTTTTTTTTTAAATAATACAGCCATTATTAGAATAGTTCAGCTTATTATATGTTTATGTCCAGACAATAAACTAGGGGTGATTGAATAATGTTCACCGCATGACAGCTTCCTTGTGTTGTGACAAGCAACTGGTTTTTGAATAAGACATGTCACATTTTGGAGTATTTGAACATCTTGAGAGGCTGAAACTTATCCAGAACTTTGCTGCTAGACTGCTGACTAAAACAAAGTCTGAGCTGCACTACTCTGGCTCCCTGTATCCTCTAGAATTTATTTAAAGGTCCTTGTATACAAAGCTCTCAGATGTTAGGCTTAGGACCGGCCTACATCACACATTTCCTGTCCTATGTTCCTTCCCAACCCCTTAAATCACAGATGTCCAATTCAAGGCCCGCAAGCCAGATCCAGTCCCTCGCACATTTTGATCTGGCCTGCATACCATGTAGGTTCATAATATATTTCCTCTCACCAATTTCTTGTTGCTTTTTCATACATGTGACATTTTTGGGCGCTTTTTTTCTGTGATGGCTGAGGAACTTCTCTGGATGTGAGTCTCATTTTCCAGCATGGCCCTTAGGGAAGTTGTGTTTGACCCCCCCCCCCCGCCAGATCATCTACTGCTGGTTTGCTAGTTACTCAAAACTGGACATGCAGCTTTTTTAAGCTATGCTCCCAAACTGTGGAACAGCCAACCCAAAGATATCAGAGGCAGGTTCTGTTGAAATTTTTAAACTGCATTTAAAGACATACGTAGCTATCGCTGTAACCTGGCACCACTTTTTACAATTGGTGTGCTTTATATGGAGTCCAACATGCTGTTTTTAAATGGCCTGTTTTGCTGGTGTTGCACCGGACTAACACAACGCATGCATTAAAACAAAAAATGCGGTACCCCCCCCCCCTATCTACAGTTAGGGGAGACCGTGATAAACCCTATTTCAACAAACGGTGGAATGTTTTGTTGGCTCCTTTTTCACAAACATGCATGCACTTCCATTTGATTGTATGTTACACAGAGAGCTGGGGTTTTGCCACCTGAAAGCTAAGATCAAAGCGTATTATAAATACAGGTTATACAGCTATTGGTGATACTGAGTACACCCCTTTAAATCCTGTCTAATCCTAGTACAGGAGGTGTAATATTGTCATTGAGGTGCAGACTTGTTGGTTATTGGTTAAGCATCATCCTCTAGTGGTTCCGTTATGTATATGCACCTCAACACACAGAGGGGTTGCTGATGACCAAAAAGAACAAACCAAAAAAACACTGACATAAGAACGTCATGGTCATCCATTCAGTGACTGATCATTTCCGGTTCAGAAAAACACTTCACACTAACAAAGATTTACCTTCTCACGTCTGTCCTCTCGTACCAGATCATCCACCTACACTGGAAATGAAATGCAAATTCATCTCTTTTAAACTTTTTTCTTATCTTGGTAAAAATTCCCATGAATCCATCGTTTCCACAACTGAGAGCAATATAAATTACTGACATATTGTAGTTTTCCACATACACTATGGTTTATTCATTGACTGTTCCTAAATACAATTGTTCAACTGGATGCAATGAAAATCTTTTTTACCACATAAAAATGTACACACAACTTGTAAACGTGCATTTTATCATCAATTTTATTCAAACTTCTAAATCACCTCTACATGTGCCGACATTTATTTTTGCCTTGCTTGTATTGGACATCCTTTCCTGGAAGTAAAGAAGTATTTGCAGTCACTTTTGAATATATCCACCTCTATCACTGGTGTGATATGCAGATTAGACGGTAGAAAAATCACAGGAAGTTGGGACAGTTGAAGCTCCTCTCTCAATCTTATTTGACATGGCAGTCAGCTTACAGTTTCAAAGACAAGGATTCCACAACATATTGCAATCCTGTGGTTTCTTTTTTTGGTTCTGCAAATTGAATCAATGTTCACCAAAAGACAAAAAATAAAAAAAATAGTTTAAATGCTTACATTTAGTAGCCAGTAAATCTAGACCCAAATCTGAAAGATTAAGATAACACCACAACCAATCACAGCAACACACAGGGTGACGTATCCAGAGCCCCATACTCTTAACTACCAGCGAAGCTAACCGGTAGATTAAACTGTCGTCATCGGTTTAGCTCACCTCTGGCCCCCCTTTATCAGATACACCAATGTGATTGGTGCAGCTTGCCTCTGGCCCCGCCTATATCATCTACATCTATGTGATTGGTCGCTTCTGGCCCCGCATATATCAGCTAGACTGATGTGATTGGTGCAGCTCAGCTACAAGGGCATAGTTAATGAGCAGCATTACTCGATGCCAGAGTGACTCGCTGAGTAATTTCAAGATGGGCTCTCGTGAGAACTCTGGATTTCCAGGGTATACATTTAGTGGTATTTTCACAGGTGTTGGTGATACTTTTAAACTATGAGAGTTGAGTGGCTAGTTTGCTGGCTTGTAAAGATGTCTCCAAATACCTTAACGTTACTACTTCCTTCTAAAAAAGGAAAAATCCAGCCCAAATCTTTTTTAACAGCTAGGGCTGATTGGTCAAGACATTGTAATATTCATTGCTATAACATTTTTATAGAAAAAAAGAACATCTGCAATATAAGAACATTGGAGGGTGGAGTTTTCCCTTTCCTTTTTATGTTTTCTCTCAAATTAATCAATGTACATCAAGTATAACAATTACCAAGGTCCACTTCTTCCAACACTAGAGCTCATCATGTTCATAAATATTATACTCCTTGGCACTGATCAGCCCGTCTTTGTCGTGGTCATTCTTACGGAATATATCAGCCATAATCTTCTCGTAGAAAGGGTCGTCGCGTGCCTTCCCGCCCTTCTCATACTCCAGTTTTAAGTATTCTTTCAGCTGAAAATGAAAGGAACACTTTATTGTTCACACTTCAGAATACATAAGACGTATTTCTTTCTATATATCTTTTACACGTGCAGTTTTGGATTTCTAGACAACTGCTGAGAAGAAGCCATGGTGCTGATTGTTGAGGAGAGGTCAGATGAGTCTGGGGCGAGGTCAGATGAGTCTGGGGCGAGGTCAGATGAGTCTGGGCATTTAAAACCTTAAGATGGACATCACCTGGTCTTTCCAGACGAGGATTGAGAACAATCCATGACGCTGTCAGGTCTCAGCTTTCATAAAGGGATTATACGAATGTCTAATCTGTCATTTGGTGCCTTTTGAAGATTTTTACATATTTTCTTGGCTTCTTTATGCACATTAATACAATTTTTTACCTGGGGTGCCCAAACTTTAGAGCCCCACTGTATATATATATATATATTAATGCTGTCAAACGATTGAAATATTTAATCGCATTAATGTCATAGTTAACTCGCAATTAATCACACATTTTTATCTATTCTAAATGTCCCTTGATTTCTTTTTGTCCCATTATTTTTTTTCTTATTTTAATGCTCTTATCAACATGGAAAAGTGGATCATTGGCATATAATCTACTGTAATGTTCAGTTTCACACTGACATTCTCACTTGGAGCAAATAATCTCTAACGCAATGTAACACTGTACATCAATAAAAGGGGGAAAATAATACTCTCTCACACACACACACACACAAAACAACACACACACACACACACACACACACACACACACACACACACACACACACACACACACACACACACACACACACACACACACACACACACACACACACACACACACACACACACACACACACACACACACACACGGGTCTGAATCCAGATCGTGTTACTTTCTCTGTTCTCCCCATGTTTGCGTGGAGTTCCTCCGGGTGTTCTGGGACAGTACCTTTACCTATTCCTGATTTAATGCGTTAAATCAGATTTCCGTCTGTGACCAGATATCATCCAGAATGGAAAGACTGTACACACTGCACAGGTAGAGTAACCAGTGTTTAAAAAGGGGCTAGCAGCTTATTTTTGTAATCCAGCTATGATTATTACCTTTTCTGTCTGAGCTACTTTTGAGATGAGTACCAGATGATGTAGATGATAGTTACCTCAGCCTTTGTGAGACTTCTGTCTCTATCAAGGTCCATCTGTCCGAAAGCCTCCATGCTGCGCGGTCCCCTGGACACAGAGTAGACTTCCACCTCAAACACCACCGTTGCATTGGGCGGCACTGGATCTATTCCATCAGGGGGAAATAACAGCAGCACGTGAAGAGTTTAAAACACCACAAGCAATTTTAATGCCATAGTTGTAGCTTATAATTACTGATCATTTGTTATCATGCACTACCGTACAGGGTGGAGTCGTGAAGTTGGTGTGACGACATTACAGAAAGGAGGGGAGTAGCATTTTACTGAGTTCATCTGGTGGTTCTGCTACATGTTCTGACTTTGTGATGAACTTAACAAAACAGCTACTAACTACATAAATCAATGGATAATGTCTACAAAATGTAAAGGCCCATAAGGATATGGCTTTAATCCAGCAAGAAAAGAAAATAGTCTCAAGAGAGCAACATGCAATTAAAGCTGTTGATGTTTTTTACTGAGAGAAAAACAAGACCACGGAGTCTCCATTCAGCTGTACAACACTGTTTTTTTTTTTAACTCAGCAGCTCTCAGCCTAGGGTACTTAAAACTAGAGCCCGACCGATAAAGGATACCAATACAAGTATTTGGGATTTTAAAAATCTGATATTCCTATATTATATACTATATATCCAGAAACACGTAACAAAACAGATTTCCCTAACATTAGTTAGGGAAAAGTTAGTTCTCACTAAAATAATATGATTTGGTTTATTGTCACAACAGAACAGTGTTGCCGACAGGGAAGTAGAGCATCCTCTAGTGGACAGACTATGCAACACCATCACTAACAGGGACGTTGTAGAGCATCCTCTAGTGGACAGACTATGCAACACCATCACTAACAGGGACGTTGTAGAGCGTCCTCTGGTGGACAGACTATACAACGCCATCACTAACAGGGACGTTGTAGAGCATCCTCTGGTGGACAGACTATACAACGCCATCACTAACAGGGACGTTGTAGAGCGTCCTCTGGTGGACAGACTATGCAACGCCATCACTAACAGGGACGTTGTAGAGCATCCTCTAGTGGACAGACTATGCAACGCCATCACTAACAGGGACGCTGTAGAGCGTCCTCTGGTGGACAGACTATGCAACGCCATCACTAACAGGGACGTTGTAGAGCATCCTCTAGTGGACAGACTATGCAACGCCATCACTAACAGGGACGTTGTAGAGCGTCCTCTGGTGGACAGACTATACAACGCCATCACTAACAGGGACGTTGTAGAGCATCTTCTAGTGGACAGACTATGCAACGCCATCACTAACAGGGACGTTGTAGAGCATCCTCTAGTGGACAGACTATACAACGCCATCACTAACAGGGACGTTGTAGAGTGTCCTCTGGTGGACAGACTATACAACGCCATCACTAACAGGGACACTGTAGAGCGTCCTCTAGTGGACAGACTATGCAACGCCATCACTAACAGGGACGTTGTAGAGCGTCCTCTGGTGGACAGACTATGCAACGCCATCACTAACAGGGACGTTGTAGAGCGTCCTCTGATGGACAGACTATGCAACGCCATCACTCATAACATGGTTGAACGTCTGTTTTTATTTTATTTGGTAAATTTTAATTTATGATGAATGAATATTTAAAAAAAAAAAAAATCTGTGATAATATCGCCCAGCCGATATATCGGTCGGGCTCTAGTTTAAACTTTACATGTACGTAATTCCAAACTGTTACAGAGACAGCTAAAGCACGAACACTCAGCAAAACCATTTCCTCCACAGCCAAAGAGTGAAATCAAGTGCTGAGCAACACCCCCATCAGAACATCATACCAAAGTGCATTTACCAACATGAAGAGGTTAGTGAGAAATAGTAGTTAAAGATAAAACGCTAATAATCAGCTGTTAGTTTTTTGACAGTGCTCCAATGCATGCAGAAAGAGTGAAATGAAGTAAAGACCTTAAAACCTTTGTGCATGCTTACAGTACATGCCATGGGGGGGGATGAGTAGCAAACACTGCAAGGGATGTGATGCCCTTTCAACTAAAGTGCTGAAAAAGAAGACAAGACAACATGAAGCTCTTCCAGCACATAAACAATACTACACAATAATCAGTATAAATAGGAGTTATTGTTTGTAACTTGTCACGGTGCAATCTTCCTATTGGTTGCCAGGCTGAGGTGGGAGGGGCTTACCTAGTCGCAGACACTGGGCAAGTTTACAAAAGGGAAGAAGAAGAAGCTGGAGTCAGAGTTCACAACAAAAGACGTGTTTCTGAGGAGAAACCTCTTCCCCCATTCAAGTTGTGTTAATATTGTAATACTGTATCTGAAGTCTCTTTTATATAGACCTTAGTGGTCCCTAATACTGTATCTGAAGTCTCTTTTATATAGACCTTAGTGGTCCCCTAATACTGTATCTGAAGTCTCTTTAATATAGACCTTAGTGGTCCCTAATACTGTATCTGAAGTCTCTTTTATATAGACCTTAGTGGTCCATAATACTGTATCTGAAGTCTCTTTTATATAGACCTTAGTGGTCCTTAATACTGTATCTGAAGTCTCTTTTATATAGACCTTAGTGGTCCTTAATACTGTATCTGAAGTCTCTTTTATATAGACCTTAGTGGTCCCCTAATACTGTATCTGAAGTCTCTTTTATATAGACCTTAGTGGTCCTTAATACTGTATCTGAAGTCTCTTTTATATAGACCTTAGTGGTCCCCTAATACTGTATCTGAAGTCTCTTTTATATAGACCTTAGTGGTCCCTAATACTGTATCTGAAGTCTCTTTTATATAGACCTTAGTGGTCCCCTAATACTGTATCTGAAGTCTCTTTTATATAGACCTTAGTGGTCCCTAATACTGTATCTGAAGTCTCTTTTATATAGACCTTAGTGGTCCCTAATACTGTATCTGAAGTCTCTTTTATATAGACCTTAGTGGTCCCTAATACTGTATCTGAAGTCTCTTTTATATAGACCTTAGTGGTCCCCTAATACTGTATCTGAAGTCTCTTTAATATAGACCTTAGTGGTCCCTAATACTGTATCTGAAGTCTCTTTTATATAGACCTTAGTGGTCCATAATACTGTATCTGAAGTCTCTTTTATATAGACCTTAGTGGTCCCCTAATACTGTATCTGAAGTCTCTTTTATATAGACCGTCCTAATACTGTATCTGAAGTCTCTTTTATATAGACCTTAGTGGTCCCTAATACTGTATCTGAGGTCTCTTTTATATAGACCTTAGTGGTCCCTAATACTGTATCTGAAGTCTCTTTTATATAGACCTTAGTGGTCCCCTAATACTGTATCTGAAGTCTCTTTTATATAGACCTTAGTGGTCCCTAATACTGTATCTGAAGTCTCTTTTACATAGACCTTAGTGGTCCCCTAATACTGTATCTGAAGTCTCTTTTATATAGACCTTAGTGGTCCAAATAACCCTGGTGATTTAGTAGTGATGTCATCAGGGTTATCTCGGCTCAGGGTTGGAGACTACAAATTTATAACATAAAGCCTTAGGTTTCAAACAGGGGCTGTGTAGGTTAGAAGGCGTGTATGTGTTTAATGAAATGATGCAATCAAGTTGCATTATGGGAATTGAGTCTGAACCATACTAGGGACTAAAAACCCTGTAAAGTAATGTAATGTGTAAATCTAGGATTTAGCAGTGGGTAATATAAAGCTTTTCCTGATACAATTACTTACCTTTGCCTTTTTCTCCGAAGGCCAGGCCAGGGGGAACAGTTATTTTTCGCTTCTCTCCAGGACACATATCTTCCATCCCAATATCAAGGCCCTTGATGACTTGTCCGACGCCCAGCACAAACCACTGAGGGTGCCCAGCTTTGTCCGATCGACTAAACAGAAACAGTACAAAAAAATCAATCAGGATTCACATCAGTAGAATTTGCAGGGCACATCCGAGCACATTTGGGGGAACAGACGTCTGAAAAAAACTAAATTTCCAAAAATGATAGCAAAGTCTATCGAGTAGTTATAGTCTGATAGGACATTAAAAATTGTTCAAGGTGAGAGTTCTCCTGCAGCCAGCTCCCATTGGCGGTTGAGACGTCAGGCTGCATGCTAGCAGCACACAACATCTCTCCCCCCAAACATTTTTTTACCTATTCTCATCATCTAGTCACCCTAGAGCACATATGAACAGATCTCCATTTTGGTCAGGGACTGTACCATTACAGTAGGGGGTTCCTCCCCAATTCATTTTCGTACTGTCCCTAAAACACTCAATTAAACCAAGTGAGGACTGATGAAGGTCTAAAGCAGGATTAACTACGATTCCCAGTATTTAGTGTCCCTACCCATTAAAGAATAAACTTGATTTATATCACATTGAAATAAAGAGAACACAAGTTTACAACACACATAAAGGAGACCTTAGCATATAATGTAGAGTGTAATGTGAAACCTCTGTAGTGATCAATCTTCATTCAGACAATACAAAGCATGCCAACACGGCATACGTGCAGTTTAGTGTCCCAAATTCCATTATGGGCACGCCAAGACTCGATTGGTTAAGGTTATATGGATTTGACCTGGAGTGGTTAAGGTTAGGATAGGGTTGGGGTTACGTTGCGTTACGTTAGGGGGAATTTGGGACGCTAAACTGCACGTATAGTATACCAAATAACACAGTAATAAAGCCTGCTAAATTTGCATGTTGACTATCAAAGCATCAAATTGGCTTGCAAAGAGCAGCTAAGTTTTCCTCGAACCACCAACCTGCAGTAGAACTGAGAGCCGTCTTTGGCGAGGAAGCCATCGTAATGAACGTTCATCAGATCTCCTCTTTTACTCTTGGGAGTGCACTGCTCGGGCTTGAACAAAACTTCAACCTGGACGTCGCCGTCCAGCTCAGCTGCTGTCGCCCAAACACACCACAAACTGAGCGGTGAAGACACAACCAGCCACAGTGTGCAGCTCACTAACCTCCACATCATGCCGCCGTGCGTTCGTGGCAACTTCTGACGTTTGGACACACCGGAGGACGTGGAGATTTGGCATTAATTTGCCCTGAACTCTGACTGTCAGGGATTTCTGTTTTCCAAGTTCTCTAAATCCCGTCTCCTTGTCTTAACTGGACCAAGCCATGGCCCTGGCCTTCAGGAAGGACGCATTGGACTCATGGATGTATTATATTATATGCATGGATGTATTAAAAGAGATTGGACTGGTGAAGCTTGCTGTAAACTCTACCTGAAAGACTTAGCTAAGGGCAACCTAACGTCAGTCACTCCACAGAATAGCATACATTAGGTGTTGTTATTTTAGACAAAGGCTTTATATTAGATACATGTTAACGTAAAATATTTGACAAATATTTTAATTTTTGAAATAAAAATAACGTCTCAAATAATAATTTGGCTGCGCCCCTGCAGTAACGCTGATGACCCCTAGAGGTCGCGGAACCACTGTTAAAGATCTCGGATACAACCATCGACTGTACACATTTATATATAGTCTATGCTATCTATGCTATGGATACAACCTAGATTAAATTTATTGTGTTGTAGGAATGAATGAATAACTAGAAGTTGGAATATGTAAACATGTGAAATACACTTTACATGGAGAGTATTGCTGCTGTAAAACTAAAAGAAAAACAACTTCTACAACAGATGACAGTCTGACATTTATTTTATTTATTTTTCACCAGTATAGCATTGCTTTATGTACCTATGTTTTGCTTTTACCTCCCATTTTTAGATACATGAGAATGAAATAAATGTACAACTGCCTGTGAATAAAAAAAAATATGTTAATTTAAATAGGGACAGATGCAATGTACAGCATACCTATTGCTAATTTCATGCCTGTCCCAAGAAGGGCTTTAAACAGTCATAAAAAACAAACATGAAACATTGCAGCATTAACATAGCCTTCATAAAGCACATAAACATACAAGGCACATCCATCTTAACCCCCCACCTACACACGCACACACGCACACACACACACACACACACACACACACACACACCCGAGCCTCCCACCCCTTTGTGACTACAGGTACAGCGATTATCAATTAAAAACTTCTTCAGTTTCATTTTTAAAAGCTTTTTCTTTCTATTGCTTTTAGCTCAATTGGCAGCTTTCTCCATGCCAAGCTCTCTTAAGGTTGTGGTAGCAACATGCAAACATACTGTATTATTTTTTCATTATGATGACTAAATAAATTCCATTCACCTCCTAAGGAAAACTGGCCTATTAACATTTAATTACTTATTTAAAATAGCCTACTTTGCCGATACAGGATCTTATATCCAACCATATATAATTACTAAAAACACTGTCATTAATAGGTTATATGACGTTTATAAGCAACGGCTATCAAGCCCCAAAAAAAACATAACACGAATTGATAGACACAAAGACACACCAATAGCAAACTTCAGAGCGTCATAAGTCATCTCTGGACGCGGGAATCATCGATGCCACCAATAGGAGCCGGGGGGGCGGGAACGTGCGCTTCTATTTATTTTTGGACGCCGGTGTCTCTGAGTCATCGCCCCTCAGACACTCAACGTGGTTGAGCAAATTGCTTAACAACCATTCAGTCGCTACCGGATATTTTTTGGCACCACGACGTTTTCTCTAATTGCCTGACAGGATTGAGATGTTACAGTTTAGGTTTTCGATAGTGCTGAAGGAGTTGTTTGAAGCCACCCTCAAGCGTCCCTTGTCCGGCTCTAGACAGAAGACCTGGTTACTGACCCGCCGCTGCTGCTTCGGCACCGCCTCCGTTGATGCCAGAACAATCTCTCCTCAGCTGAAGGTCCTCCATGCCGCGACTTACCGCGCCGCGCCCTGTACCGCCCCGTTCCGCTCGTATTGCACAAAAACTGAAGGGGCCGTGGAGCTGGACGAACAGCCGAAGAAGGATGTTGTCAGCCCTGAAGAAGCCAGTGAAAAGTAGGTTTCAAGTACGGAACAAGCTGCCTGACACCACGGTATGATGCTACGACTGGCGCTTATGGCCAGTTGTGACGCATACAGGCGCAAGCGGATGTTCGCCGGTTAACCGCCACAAAGGCTGTATTAAAAGCGCACTAAGGCGCTCAATATATAGCTAACTTAACACCCTGCATCCTAACACGTAAGATACAGATGTATTGCTTATACAAAGAGAAAATAACCTCACTCAAAACACAGAAAGCTAGTTAGTATAATGGCCCGGATAACGTTATGGCCTAACAGCAACAGCAGCTATCACAGCATGTGTGACTTCTTCATACCGGTGTAGGCTCCGGTATGAAGAAGTATAAATATAAATACGTCTCCTTCAAATACCAACGCAGCAACTTAACTCAAAGTTAATTAGGGTTTTAGTTGGCCGGCTTTTGTAGCGTTTGTGTTAGCTAGCAGCCCCCTGGTACTACGCAGCATGGTGCGCCAGGTTTGAAAGTAAAATAGCAGTAGTATCCCCATTCAATAACTGTTATATCTGTTATAACAGAGTTACCACTTATAAAGTGTATGTGGCAGCTGATGGTCAGAACACTCACTTTGTTGTTAGGTTATTATATTGCTGCCTGGGTGGAGACCAGGACTGGGTTTTTAGCTTCTGGTGGTTTTCTAATGTGACCTTCTATTCTCCTTGGGTCACAGCTGGAGGGCTGATCCGGACTACTGACAATACCTGCTTTCTGTCCTGTACAGTAGGACCGTAGTCTGACAGAAAGTGGAAAACTTGAGCACTGCTTCATGGGACAGTAAATACATAGACAATATAGTGAGTAAAAAAATGTAGGTATAATAATTTGTTAGCTGCACAGTAGTAATTGTAGTCCTCTCATGTTTGCTCTACCCATCATTCTCTTACATATTTGTCATTTTTATAATCTGGAGAAGCAGTGCCATTCTGTATGGTGCTGTACACATGAAACCTTAACCACTTTGCTATGTAAGTGACTGCTCCATGTCCAAATGTCCTAGTCTTTGCAGT
This sequence comes from Etheostoma perlongum, assembly GCA_026937815.1. Taxonomy (NCBI): domain Eukaryota; kingdom Metazoa; phylum Chordata; class Actinopteri; order Perciformes; family Percidae; genus Etheostoma; species Etheostoma perlongum. The sequence goes on from CM049381.1 coordinate 3,378,944, forward strand.
CGTGTCTCACTATGTATCATAAATTTCAGTCTGAATTGTATTTTTCAGAATATATATTTGACAAAATAGAAGAACTTTTACCAGGTTAACAGATTTGAAGTTATAGTTCGTCTCAATGAGAAAACAGTTAGTCAATGGATTTTATTTATGAAGGTTTTCCACTAAATGATGATGGTATTTACAGAGCTGTGCAGCATTCTGTTTCATAGTATGCACAATATATGCAGTATACTCAGTGAGCAACACTGAGAGAGATTGATTGTTGTTTTTTTTCTGCTTACCCTACCACACGCATGTAAAATACCAGCCAACAGGCCAGGTTTAAACAGTCATCATCGCAGCGATCATACACATGCTCATATTTGTAGAAATTAAATTTTTAATGAAAGTCATCGTAAGCCCAAATCCACCACACACAGAAACACACACACATGGTCAAAATAATGTAGTCATATCAATAGTGACTTTCAGAAGAACTAATTTTACACTAAGTTTACACACCCATGCTAAAGTTGAATAAAAAGAGGAATAACCCCCCGTCCCCCAACCGAGCATGTCTGGTCGACCAAAATGAAGGCCGCCGGCCCATCCGGACCACTCCAGACGGATGACGGCACAGAACACACCGAACAGACTCAAGTCACTGACACTGGCCGTGACACACCAACCCGGGACACATGTAACCCAGGTTACAGGTTGTCATGTTCTTGCAGTAGAAAATGGCTATGAGTAGAAGTGCTGTTTCTGTCTGATCCTGCGTCACGTGAACCTTGAATCATTTCAGCACAAACACACTTGTGGTATGTTGAAAACAGCAATAGTATTTTTTTAATCTAGAGGGATAAACAAAACAGGTAGGCCTATCCTCACCAGAGCCTGTAGTGGAGCGCTTAGGACAACAGTGACCTTGGAAACTAGCTGTTCTCTATATTTGAGATCCGTTCTGTGATTCATATTTTATGGGTCAGCAGCACGAAAAAAAGTGTTGTGGCACGTGATGAGACCAGATTACTGATGATGACTCATAAGCTAAACCTCAAAAGTCTCACATCCCATTCTGTGCATTAAGAAACAATCAATCTCATCTCCAGTCTGAATCTTTTTATGAGAAATTAATTAAAGGGATTACATTTTTTGACACAGCAGGGTTTAGTTATTAAGCTGTAGACTGAGCTGTAAGATAGTAGTAAATTAAGGAGGAAAGGCCACACCATTGGCGCTGTTGTCTGGTATAGCTTACAGGAAAATATAGTGCTGGATTGCTATTACCTTATTAAGGCGTCACAGACATGCTGTACACAAAAAATGTTCTTGGCTCACAGCCATCTACCGTGAGCAATTTATGGGATCAGTTACAGCTTTAGTGGGTGGAAGAGGTGGATAGGATTAAGATATCAAAAACTGACAAATGACTCTTGTGATACACATGACTGAGATGGAAAGTGGAAGATATACTTGTAGATTTTTAGATAGCATGCATGTCTTTATGGTGGGAAGAAACTAGAGCACCCCCATGCAAACAGGGAGAACATACAAACTGGTTCAGATAGGATCAGAATGACCTGGATTCGAACCAAGAACCTTCTCGCTGTGAGGAAGAAGTGCTAACCACTGAGTCACTGTGCTAGTCTGGTTGTTAAGCCCTAACACACAGCTTAGTGAAGTGTGCTAAGTCACTGATGTGACCTTGCTTAGGAAATTTCCACACTCTCCGGCCAGATAGTTGAAACATTGAACATTGAGGCCATGTCGTCTCCCTTTCGCATCTTTTAATCTACGGTAATCTTAGCATTTCTTGGGCCTCCAAAGCACCTATTGTATGACCTGTTATTTATGGTCCTGTGTCTCCCAAAACATGCACTTTTTTACAAAAAAGCCAACTAAAAGAACTGCAGAGAACATAGAGGATTGAGGATTGATGTAATCAAGCATGTTAAGATGGCTAGACCAGTGACGTGTGAGGTGAATTGAACAATAAATACACTGAGTGCTCTATGATTAAATAAATAATGGCCATTTTTACTGCACTGTAAAGCCAGAGGCCTGTAACTCCTCTAGAGCAAACGTGACGTTAAAATCACATCTTTGCCTCTTATTCAGGAAACTCAAAGTAGTCTGCTTTCACCAATGGGCAGCCATCCAGAGGCTAACGGACTCTGCCTGGGATGAGGACAATGATATTTAAATGCAACAATGTAGAGAAACTGGGTGTTTTAAGGCTGTTTTTATTCACACCTGATGTGTTTAAGCAGTTTAAACAGCCTCTGGTTTGTTTGCCCATTTAGTTCAATTCACACACCATCACAAGATTATGTGATATGGATATGTGGAAAATATTAATTCTGCTGTTTTCCACTGGGATTCTACGGTGGTTGACGGGGAAAACACCCTGCAACTTAAGAAAACACGTGCAAATAGATAAAACGCATGCAGTCATTTGACAACACATGCACATCATTTAGCAAACGTGCTGCAAATACACACAACACAACCAAATGCATAAAAACGCTGCAAATATAGAAACGATGCAAAAAGAAAAGCAAATAACTGCCAACCTCAAGAAAGTATGGGAACAATTCTGATCATGCTGTAGTCACTTGTCTACAGCATGATCAGTACATGCAAATCATGAGCCTTAAAGGGACATTCCAGTGAGTCAGTATTGCACTTCTATGAAGTTAGGGGACTTACAAGAGACAGATTATAAAAATACTTTTAAAAGTCGACGCAGCTGAGGCTCCTATGCTTGGTACTGTAAATGCACATGGTTTTTCTTTAATGTTTGTAGTCCCCATTAATCTAAGAAACTGTGGTGAACACTGACACCATCAACAAAGCTCCTCCAGAGCCAATACACGACTGTTTTCCCAGGCTGGGGATGACGCCACATGACTAATACATTGATCCTGATGTGCCCATTTAATAGCCCAAATACTATCTAATTTCCCCTCATGTTTCTGCGGTTGCTGCACAAAGTGCTGCCACTTCGGTCCCTTTCACGCTTCACAGCAGAAAGTGCACACTCTAGAAACAAACACTCTTCCCCTGCTAAAAGGTGTGTTCGTGCTTAATAAGCTTTTCACCACCTTGAATAATTTCTCAGTCCCACGCAACAGCATACAGTATTTAAGTGTGGTTGCACAGGTTGTCTGAATCATGATTGGTGCTTTAGCATTCTATCCATAATTATTTTTAATTATGAACATGTCACTATCATGTGTATCCTAGCTTGTCTTGTGACTATGCGATGGACCGGTTGACTGCTGCACGGCTGTGGTAGTGACAGATGTCAGGGCAAAGACACTCTATGAATTAGGCATGCCCGACAGACGGCATTTTTGTCAATCTTGGTTTGTTAAGGTGCCGTTGCCTTGGCTGGATGAGGAGTGTTTACTCTGTGGAGAGCACAGAATGTGCCAAAAGAGGTGAAGGCAGGGCGGAGGTGCAGACTGAATCCTGGAATTCCAAATGCTGATTTGGCCGTGTGAAGTACATCTCAGTGTTAGTTATGTCAGTGAGTAAGTTTACATGCACACCAACATTCCACTATTATTCCGATTATGGCAATATTCCGAATTTAATAGAGGTTATGTAAACAGCATATTCCCGGTTGGATTTTCCGAATAAGGCCTTTTTCCGGATATAGCATTTTGCGATTAAGACATGGGCGGTATTCGACTATGATTCAGGTTTTAGAGGCATTCTTTGGACATCTATACAGCGCATTCAGAATATGTGTCTCAATCAGGGTTTTTACCGAAGTTTAAGGCCCCTTGCCTGTTTCGGCTTATGGTCATTTCTGTGCGTTGTAATGGTTGCTGTACAAAAACCAACCAGCCAACAATTTCCAAGGCTGCAGACCCGATAAGAAGGAGAAACAGCTACTTTAAAAAAATATTTTTTTAGCTTTTCCACCTTATAATGGACAGGACAGCTAGGGGAGAGAGTTGGAAGACATGCAGGAAATCGTCACAGGTCAGACTCGAACCCTGGACCTCTGCATCGAGGCATAAACCTCTATGGAAATGTGCACCTGCTCTGGCAACTGAGACAACCAGTCACACACAGCTACTTTTAAACATTATCAGGAGACTTGGATATCAACAGGTTTTTGGCTACGCACACACATTGCTACCTTTTCAAGAAGCTGGTTGAAGGAATGGAAGACGGACGCTGTGTTCACGCAGCCCAACAAGTCCACCACCGCTGGGAAACTCGTCGTATTTTGCACGGCTACATGTTAGATAGATGGATACTTTATTGATCCCAAAGGGTCAATAAGTGAGTGGAATACTCAATGTCATCTTTTTCAGAATAAGGGTCATAAACGGAATATCGTATGAATGTAGACCAGAAGCATATGGTCTGTGCCATGTAATGCTTCAGTTTAAAAGGGTCCTTATGAGGACAAGTTTGTCTTTTTGTGGAAATTAAAGCTATAGTGCGTAGTTTCTTTCTCCCCCATGAGGAGTTCTAAGTAATGATAACACCGCAACAACACAGTTGCTGGTAGCCAAGGAGGACACGGAGAATTAAAAAACAAGAGACTCTTCAGAAGAAGTGATTATCTTTGCTTGATTTTCTTCTGCGACACAATCTTCTAAACATAGCCATACTGAGAAATACAGTACAGAGAGTTGTGTGGAACTGATAGTCTTAATTAGCTTTGGATCACCTCATTTGGCTTGAATGTAACAGACGTTCATTATTATAAAAAAGGCATGCACTAAAGCTTTAAAGGTTGCTTTGAACAACATTATGACTTATTCAATGGGATGCATGGTCTCTAGAAACAGGATGTTAAGAGAGGGACAGTAGACCATACTGGGTTATAGGTATGGAGAGAAAATTACTTTGATTTGATAGGCAACCACATTTTGAATGCTGATTGTGTACTGAGCTGAGTTAGCCCCACTACAGACCATGCTGCTGTGTCATGACTAGCGTGTGAACAGGCCACAGTGTTGGCTTTATTAATCCAAGAGCCACAGAGGGCTGGCAAGGGCTGAAGACGAGAAAATCCCTGGAATTTAGACTGATCTAACACTGCCGCCAAACCTACGTGTCAGTTCACACATAGTAGTCGGCCAATGGGTTTGTGTAATGTAAATATTAGAGGTACTGTACTAGCACTAAGTACTAATCTGCATTTACTAATGGTGGTATTCGGTGTTGTCAAAAGATTAAAAAGCTTTCCAATTGGTCTTGTATCTATAACCCTTATTTCTGTCCTTCATTATTAATTCTTTGCAGGCACGAATGTTGTTAGAACTGCATTTCCCAACACACAGAGTTGGGAGCAAGTGAACCATGTAGCAGGGTAAACAATAAGGGCTGATGGCCTGGGGCAAGTAAAACAACAAAAAGTACATATACCGTAACAACCCACAAAAAGTGTCAACCGTTTTTTTCGATCATCGTGTACATTATTTTTTTCTAATCGTGCTGTTAAAGTATTTGCATAAAAAAGGTCTCATTTGCAGTTATTGTAAGTTTAGAAACTAAAAAATACAAATCTTCCAACTTAAACTATGACATAAGTAGAAATAAGGGCACCTGAAAATGTATATGGTCAGACTAATTACAGATAGAAACTACTGTCTTTCTGGTAAGTTAATTATTGCAATTAATTTGTTTTTCTTTTAAATAGCAGCCTCCACTTTCAGTATTAACTTAAACATTGTAAATCAAGATGTGTTGCTTTTGATAACCATTAATAAACCAGACAAGGGGAAAAGAAGCTTAACTTTAAACCCTGATGTCATGACATGACTAAGTATAGAAGCCAATAGTTTCCATTGATTATACTACACCCCACCAATGGTGTGTTTCCAGTAAACGGGTGCTTTGAGCAAAGGAGAGGTTGCTGTGCCTCCATTTCTGTGACGTATTGAGGATAAACAAGTGTAACTGTTTACCTACAAATGCTTATGCTGTTTCATTACGGCCATGTTTCTTTTTTTACAAGTTATCATACTTGTAAAATGAACAATGCATCCTCTCCATCTCTGCATCAGTAAATCTGTGATTGATACCGTGGTCTATTTAAGAAAGCCGTGAACGGGCACTTATCCCAGCTATCTACACCTGGCTGGACATAGCTTCACCTTCTCATCCCAGCTATCTACACCTGGCTGGACATAGCTTCACCTTCTCATCCCGGCTATCTACACCTGGCTGGACATAGCTTCACCTTCTCATCCCAGCTATCTACACCTGGCTGGACATAGCTTCACCTTCTCATCCCGGCTATCTACACCTGGCTGGACATAGCTTCACCTTCTCATCCCGGCTATCTACACCTGGCTGGACATAGCTTCACCTTCTCATCCCGCTATCTACACCTGGCTGGACATAGCTTCACCTTCTCATCCCTATCTACACCTGGCTGGATCTACACCTGGCTACACCTGGCTGGACATAGCTTCACCTTCTCATCCCGGCTATCTACACCTGGCTGGACATAGCTTCACCTTCTCATCCTGGCTATCTACACCTGGCTGGACATAGCTTCACCTTCTCATCCTGGCTATCTACACCTGGCTGGACATAGCTTCACCTTCTCATCCTGGCTATCTACACCTGGCTGGACATAGCTTCACCTTCTCATCCTGGCTATCTACACCTGGCTGGACATACCTTCACCTTCTCATCCTGGCTATCTACACCTGGCTATCTTCACCTTCTCATCCTGGCTGGACATAGCTTCACCTTCTCATCCTGGCTATCTACACCTGGCCGGACATAGCTTCACCTTCTCATCCTGGCTATCTACACCTGGCTGGACATAGCTTCACCTTTTCATCCTGGCTATCTACACCTGGCTGGACATACCTTCACCTTCTCATCCTGGCTATCTACACCTGGCTGGACATACCTTCACCTTCTCATCCTGGTTATCTACACCTGGCTGGACATAGCTTCACCTTCCCATCCTGGCTATCTACACCTGGCTGGACATAGCTTCACCTTCTCATCCTGGCTAGCTACACCTGGCTGGACATAGCTTTTCCTTCTCATCCTGGCAGCGCTTTGTTTAAGCTGAGTGCTGTGTGTGTGTGTGTGTGTGTGTGTGTGTGTGTGTAGCTGGTCTTCTTCTGCTACTGTGTGTAGTAATCTAGGTCATTAGCGACTGGACGTGACATGTGGGCGTGGCAGCATCAACGATTCCATTTTTTTATTTGAAATTCAAGATTGTGATTTAACTTTGGTCGAAATCGTGACACTCTTATTATTTCATGGTCAATGACTTATTTCCAAGAAACTTATCATCACGTTTTTGGTAAAAACAAGATTGATTAGTCGACAAAATCACATGAGGGTTAGTCAACTAAGAATTTCTTTAGTCGAGGACGGCCCTACCGTAAAGCAGGTTGTATTTTCTTAATGCAGAGCTCTTTAGCTACCATCTGTTTTGCATTGCACATTACACAGCTATAACACAGAGAAAAGTATAATTCAGTTTTTGACTTGGTATTTACTATAATAAATATTACATAACTCTTATCAGGGCTCATCTCTACTACTTTAACCCATTTCTGTTTCAGTCCAGCTTTAGTTCTGTTCTTGTCTCCTGATTTCCGGTTTTAAAACACAGTGTTGCTCATCAGGCACCACTGCCAACAGGAATCATTCAGTAATATTGTGCTGCACTATGAAGACTGTCCCACAAACAAACACACACACACCTCTGTGGCAAATGCTTACACTTGGATTGCATATTTCCAGTATGTGTGGCTCCAATCCATCACTAATGTGATAAGACTATCAACAGCCACAGATAAGCTCTGTGTTGACACTGGCAAGCCTGGTGGGAACAGGCTTTATCGTGGCTCGTGCTAAAGGGCAGGTTTTTGGCATATAAACCATGCCTTAATTGCAGTTGCTACATTGGCATAAGAAATGTTACATTACATGTCATTTAGCTGACACTTTTATCCGAAGCGACTTCCAATTAAGTGCTTCCAACCTTTTGGGGCGGGTTGGGGTCTAGGGTTTGACCGTGCCCTGGATGTAAGCTGGGCCTCAGTAAGCCCAGTAAGCAAGGACTAGTGTCTTGAAGCGGATACAGGCAGCAACTGGTAACAGGAGCGGTGTAGTGTGAGAGATGTTCCTACTATATCTGCTCATTCGGGGTGGGGAAAAATCTAAATACTCAATACTATTGAATCGCAATACTTCTACAATCCTTAAACTTCTAGGACCCCATTAATGAAAATCACAATACAAATCGAATCGCCACCCTTGTACCGTCAAAGAATTGATTTGGGACAAAAGCATAATGTCCTGGCCCTACTGCTGAGCCCATGTATTTTACTCCAGAGGTCACACCGTTATACATTTTTTTTGAGTACTTCATTCAAATGGGCTTACACGTGTGTTTGTGTCTGTCTACCACTTTCCAAACCTAGGAGAAGAACTGCAGGCATTCTCCCCAGTTTGGAGGACTTGCTCTTCTACACAGTCGCAGAAGGCCAAGAGAAGATTCCTGCTCATAAATTTCTCACAGTAAGTCCTACAAATTCAGGTCAGCGTAAGGCTTGGTGCTAATGTCACAGCATTGATAACACCCAGCTTATGTATTTTCACTTTTGATTGTTTCCTTTACATTGTTTCCATTAAGAGGTGTTTCTAACCACTCTTTATTTTAGGCGCTTAAAGCCACCGGGCTTCGCACTGGAGATCCCAGACTGAAGGAATGCATGGACACCCTTAAAGAAACTCTAAGGAACACCAAAGATGGCGTTACGCTGGACAGGCACCTATTTAAGAAGTAATGTTTTATCTCCATCATGTACATACTAATAATGTATACTAATAATCCCACAGGGGGAAATTACAATTTACACTCTGTTGTTATTATACACTTTACAACACGCATTACACACAGGCCTGAATTACACACAGGCCTGAATTACACACACATGTTCAGTACCTGTACTTGCACTAAATGGAGAGATGTCAGAGTGGACTGGCACCTCTCCAACGCCCAGTCCACTTTTTTAATCATGTTTCCCAGGAACCTTTTATATCTATCTTTAGCCTAAAAAAGCATTTCATACATTTTAATTACCATATTTCTTTAATAAGCAAAACATACTTAAATTTTAATTGCATAATTGCAAAAATGTATCCATCAAAAATCATTTAGGCAGCACTTCTGTTTTGTGTGAGTTGTGCACTCCCGTTGCAATAAATTCTATGGTTGAGATCCTTCTATTAAGTAAGTAGATAGGTGGGATGTGAGGTTATGCAGCATTGCAATTATTGGTGGTTTCTTATAGATATTTCAACAAGATTCAACTATATGCATTTATAAATACGATATAAGCCGCTCTGTTTTATGCTATATATATATACGTGAGGAAAATAAGTATTTGAACACCCTGCTATTTTGCAAGTTCTCCCACTTAGAAATTATGGAGGGGTCTGAAATTATCATTGCAGGTGCATGTCCACTGTGAGAGACATAATCAAAAAAGAATATCCAGAAATCACAATGTATGATTTTTTAACTATTTATTTGTATGATACAGCTGCAAATAAGTATTTGAACACCTGTCTATCAGCTACAATTCTGACCCTCAAAGACATGTTAGTCTGCCTTCAAAATGTCCACCTCCACTCCATTTATTATCCTAAATTAGATGCACCTGTTTGAGGTCGTTAGCTGCATAAAGACACCTGTCCACCCCATACAATCAGTAAGAATCCAACTACTAACATGGCCAAGACCAAAGAGCTGTCCAAAGACACTAGAGACAAAATTGTACACCTCCACAAGGCTGGAAAGGGCTACGGGGACATGTCCAAGCAGCTTGGTGAAAAAAGGTCCACTGTGGCTCCATGCAAGATCTCACCTCGTGGGGTCTCAATGATCCTAAAAAAGGTGAGAAATCAGCCCAGAACTACACGGGAGGAGCTGGTCAATGACCTGAACAAGAAGAACACCATCCCTACTGTGAAGCATGGGTGGGGGGGGTAGCATCATGCTTTGGGGGTGTTTTTCTGCACATGGGACAGGGCGACTGCACTGTATTAAGAAGAGGATGACCGGGGCCATGTATTGCGAGATTTTGGGGAACAACCTCCTTCCCTCAGTTAGAGCATTGAAGACGGGTCGAGGCTTGGTCTTCCAACATGACAATGACCCGAAGCACACAGCCAGGATAACCAAGGAGTGGCTCTGTAAGAAGCATATCAAGGTTCTGGCGTGGCCTAGCCAGTCTCCCAGACCTAAACCCAATAGAGAATCTTTGGAGGGAGCTCAAACTCCGTGTTTCTCAGCGACAGCCCAGAAACCTGACTGATCTAGAGAAGATCTGTGTGGAGGAGTGGGCCAAAATCCCTTCTGCAGTGTGTCAAACCTGGTGAAGAACTACAGGAAACGTTTGACCTCTGGAACTGCAAACAAAGGCTACTGTACCAAATATTAACATTGATTTTCTCAGGTGTTCAAATACTTATTTGTAGCTGTATCATACAAATAAATAGTTAAAAAATCATACATTGTGATTTCTGTGATTTTTTTTTATTTTTATTTTTTTTAGATTGTCTCTCACAGTGGACATGCACCTACGACGACAATTTCAGACCCCTCCATGATTTCTAAGTGGGAGAATTTGCAAAATAGCGGGGTGTTCAAATACTTATTTTCCTCACTGTATATACGATACAAGCCGCTCTGTTTTAGGCTACCAAACGAGCATGCAGGCTGAAACTCAACCGGGCCCGTTTCATTGGGTTAAAGCTATAAACAGAAGGACTGTTCACTAGCTGCTAGGCTAATGTGCAATGGTAAACACTGCAGCTGTAACATTAATCTGTCTACCTCAGCTGAGAGCGGAGACATGTCCTTGCCTTCCCTACCGTGTATGTTATTATGCATCATGGAACATTGCCCTCCCCAACTCGCCAAAGGTCAGATTTGCTCTGTCTTTTGATAAGTTTTGTTTAGAAAACCTTGAATCCATGTAAGACACAATGTCATCAGACACAATCCATGTCATTAGAATCAATGAATCCACGGTGACGAGCTCAGACCCGTGATAGGAGTCATGTGACTGCGGTATTGCGGTAATGCAGAAACTGTCCAAGCCCTAAGCATTGTCGCTGCATCTAGAGCTTAAGGCTGCCCAAAAAAATTGAGATTGGTTTACAGAAATACAAACAACCCCGCCTATCCTAGAATGTCACCTCAGCCAGACCAGACTCCAGCGCTGTGGTCTGGGTCCTTCCCAACCTTCCCAAATGGATGTCAGTATAGCTGTAAAATGCCATCACCTAGTGTCATACAGTATCTCCCCTACGCTAGCTAATAGCTAGTAAACAATAAGTACCCCACATCATCTCCAGACTCCATCTGTAACTTGTAAACAAAATAAGACAATCAGCTATAAAACTGAAATACATCATCTCTGTTCTCGGCAAAGACAAACTAAGTTAACTGATTAATGCAGCGTTATCACAACGTTTCCCAGACATTTTTTTAAAAAGATACTTTTTTGGGCTTTTCTGCCTTTAAAAACAGTTAAGCGAGAAAGGGGGAAGACATGCAGGAAATTGTCACAGGTCAGATTCAAACCCTGGACCTCTGCATTGAGGCATAAACTTCTCAGTACATGTGCACCTGCTCTACCACTGAACCACCCTGGCCACTGCCGGCCATTTTTCAACTCAGAAAGCTGCTCCCTGCCTGGCTAAAGCTAATAGAGAAGAAACAAGGCGTCTGTCCCAGCAAACGTAATTGAACGTAACACTAAACTACAACAGCAGTTTTATCCACCACTCTCTCGCCAGTACTACTGGAACAGACTGAGAAGGAGGCTGTCGGGTCCTCTAACTCTTCACCACCACTCGCCATGCTCGCCCTTAGCGCTGCTATCTTTGACTCACTAAAACTCCATACATAGGCGGAGGCGGGTACATACGATGCGCGCCAATTAGAGCTTCAGAGCTACAGATTAGGTGTCCCTGAAGAACCCACGTATCTAACAGTAGTTTCGCATTACATTAATTAATTGCATGTGAGTTTTATTTATTTTTATACCTTGTATTTTCCATGTAAATTCATGCACCAAACCATGACGCACGTACATTTTTGTTCAATGTGAATACATGAACTGCTCCACCCCTGGTGGCAAGGCTATAATTTTATATTGTTTTTATTTTTATTTTAGTGTTTGCGAGTTTCGGTTTTTATGTAGCTTCAGTTCATCAAAAATATGTCTTTCACGTATTATTTTGTTTTAGTTTCAGTTTGAATGTACTATAGTAACTCTGCCCAGTGGGGAAATGACAACTTCTTTCCTTTCTTCAATGAAAAACAAAAAAGTAGAAGTCAATAGATTTTTGTCTACTGGATGTTAATCATTATTTAGTTTCACTTCTAGTGTGTGTTTTGGTGCCATACTGGAAAATCATTATTCTATAAGTCCCACGCCCGTAGCTGCCAGTAGTTTCTCACAGGACACTGATTGGTCAGAGTCACGGTGGCTCAGACACAAATGCATTACTTGAAGCCTGACAAGAAGGATTTTCCTGTGATCCTGCGAGATCTCGTGAAATAGTAAGAATCCAGCTGCCGTGCAAGGTAAACACCAAGGTGGTTGGCACTCATTTGTCCACAGAGGTGCTTCACTTTCCTCAAATTGTTTGTAGTAACCACTAAAATCTGAGCATCACCACGTCCCAATTACCCTTGGATAATGTCACTGACACCATGAACATGGTCTCTAACTATCACTATATGCATTCACATTGGATCACACTATATGGCTAAAAAAGCAGCTGATCAATATGTTAATGATGAAGCCTCTTCATCAGACCCATTCTTTACCATTCATATAAGTTTGTCAGACTTCAGGGTTGCAGACTTGGTTGACAAACTTTTTCCTCCAATTGCATGCAGTCCCAGTGTTATAGCATGCTATTTGTGGTTTATTCATCAGGTGTGTCCAGAGCAACATTGTCCTGCTCACTCAGGCCTTCCGCAAGAAGTTCGTCATCCCCGACTTCCAGTCCTTCACCTCCCATATTGATGAGCTGTATGAGAGTGCCAAAAAGCTCTCTGGAGGACAGGTGTGTCCTTTCATCCATGCCTCTTTTTTCACATCATAATGGTTTTAGTTTGTTCTAACAGTGTGGTTTCAGTCTGCATTCAGCTGGTATGTGTAATCAGTCCTTGATTACACATCCAGCAACACTCTGATCTGATTGAAAACCACTGTATTAGCACGGTGCCATCCTACACTTAAAGGAAAAATCCACCCCAGGTCATGTAAAAAGAAATATCATAGTGGTGTTCCCAGCTAGCTAATACTTTAACATGTTGGTGCAGGAATCTCTTTGGCAGCTCGTTTCTGTATTTTACATGCTAGCTACAAAACTGTTGAGACCTGATGAAAAGGAGAGCACCATGAAAAAAGAGGAATCATGGTGATAATTAGGACTGGGTATCACCTATGATTTTTCAAATCGATTCCAATCCACAAGGTCCAGATTCAATCACATTTCCAGTTGGATATCAATTAGGTTAGGGGAAAATCTGTTGCAATACCAGTTTAGCTTGGAAGTAAAAGAGGTTCTGCTGTAAAGTAACAAGGTACCCTCGAATATCTTTTATAATGCACCAGGTCAGCGGTTTCATTAAAGCTGCTCTAAGTGATGTCACATGTGTTTTAGGCTACATTTGTTGTCACATACAGCAAACATGTCCTCACTATCCGTGAGCTGTCCCCAGAACACACTGTAAAAAACATCTCCTCACTATCTAATAGCTGCCTGTCCCCTGAACACACTGTAAAAAACATCTCCTCACTATCTGCTAGCTGCCTATCCCCAGAACACACTGTAAAAAACATCTCATATCCGCGAGCTGCCTGTCCCCAGAACAAACTGTAAAAAACATCTCCTCACTATCTGCTAGCTGCCTGTCCCCAGAACACACTGTAAAAAACATCTCATATCCGCGAGCTGCCTGTCCCCAGAACACACTGTAAAAAACACGGTCTCTGTAGACAGCCTAGTGTCTACAAACGGCAGAAAAACAAATACACTAACAGTTTCAGCCAATAACCAAGGTCTCGCCTTAAAAGCATCTGGCGACTCCATAATATGTAAAGGAGGTGATACATGGTAGTCTACAGCCTCCTAAGACCATCAGAAGAGTTTAATTAGCAGAAGAGACCTTTTTCACAGCAGACATTTTAACTTGTCAAAGCAGGAAAAGCACAGCTAGAATTAATCTACTCTGCAGGTTGGTTGTCAAAGATCTCTGTTTTATTGTGTCAAAAACAATCATTTAGTGTGAAGCAAAGGTCAAAATGGAGAGAGAAAAAAAAGTTCTCAAATTGAGCCAGCTTCAGTGTGAATGTACTAAAGCAAAGAAACATCTCTGGAGGTTGTGATAAGGCATCCTGGAACTAAAAGGAGATAAAATGCTCAAAGTAAACAAAGCACTTGATATCTGAGGGTGGACTTTTTTCCTCTCTGGTAAACAGATGATGATTTGACCTGTCAATTGTTTTTGTGTATTGCCAGTGGTGTTAGCTTTCCATTAAAACCTGAGGCCAGGCAGACATCAGCACTCTTTCAGCTGCCGTACCTTTCTTTCAGGTTGCAGACTACATTCCTCAGCTCGCCAAATTCAGCTCTGACCTGTGGGCCGTATCTCTGTGCACTGTGGACGGACAGAGGTGAGACCGAGTCAGGAGCAGGACCAAGAATTAAATATACTGTGACATTTTTAAATGTTTGTATGATGTCTCTCAGTTAACATTATAATGGCAGGTCTGTGCTGTGTGCATTCCTGAGTGAAATCACTGAGTCCAGATTACCGTAGGTCAAATCATGACCAAATGGAGACCAAGGGTTTCAGTGAAGAAAGTCAAGTATGGAGAAAGTCAAATATCAGAATATTCTTGACCAAATACCTCGATTTCGATATTGTGGCGATATTGTAGCGTTGACTATCATTTGTATTAATCATCAGTAACGTAGATACAGTGACTGGTAAAAGGCAAATAATAAAACAGCTAGAACAGTCTGGGGGGTTCAGGAAATGACATCACTTCTCTGTAATGCGGCCTTATAACCAGGAAAAGACAACACGCATGCCATGATACGATATCCAAAATCTGAAACAATGTCTAGTTTTATATCACGATATTGATTTATTATCGATATATCGCCAAGGCCTACTAACAAGCCAGTTCAGATGTTTTTTATTTTTAACTGCAGTTTAGGAAACCTTTCATCGTGTCTATTAGTATTAGTAAAACATTCTGAGTTTGGAAAATGTGTTTAATCTAAAGTGCCACGATGATTAATAGAGAGTAGTAGATGGGGCTTTACTTCATGTCATGGCAGTGGGCAGAATAAAAAGGAACATTAACATGAGTAGTACTATTACATGTAGTTTAACAAAGAAGAAGAATGTATGTTGTATAAGTGTTGGGTTAGATTTATTGCAGGCCATTGCATCATGTTGTACAGTTTTCAGTGTAAATGTCCTTGTATTTCCCAGTAAAAAACAAACTAGTCCAAGGAGACAGTCCCAAGCTGATAGGCAGTTGTAAAATTCCCTAGGTGTGTATATTCATAAGTTTGTGTAAGGGTGGAAGTCATAAAGATAACATGGGACTGAATGAATCATTATTATGCTGTAAACGCATGTTACTGAAGTTTATGGATTTCCCTTAACACATATTATTCTATGAAATGGCATCTTCTTAATGGGCTTTTACTTTTGCATATCTCTTTCCTATTTTAGTCTGTTTCTCTTTTGCAATTCGTTTCTAATCACTGATGTCTGCCTACTTAGATAATTTGTTATCTTTTGTCTTTTGTAGGCACACTGTAGGAGACACCAAGGTCCCTTTCTGTCTGCAGTCCTGTGTCAAGCCTCTGAAGTACGCTGTGGCTGTCCATGACCACAGCACAGAGTATGTGCACAGTTTCATTGGGATGGAGCCCAGTGGCCTGCGCTTTAATAAGCTCTTCCTGAGTGACGATGGTGAGCCATTAGACTTCTTTGTCTCTTTTCTTCCTACCGTCTGTGAGCCTATCAGCCCATACACACTTTTGTTTCTCTTCAAAATGTTGCAGTAGAGCCCTAATACTAGTTTGATAATGGGGCCCTGGGATTGTTGTGTTGTGTAAGCGGATCACACACCAGTGAGAACATGTATCTCTCTTAGAGAGATCTGGTCGTTAAATGTGCCTGGCATTTCCTGGAATTTTAAGTCAGCTTTGTAGATGTGTGGTTTAGTTCAGAGCATAACATAGCATAGATACAATCAGGTCAAGTTTCCACACAGACTTTGGGAGCTTGCCAAGCTATGTGCGTGCCAAAATCTACAATCTTATCAACATAAACACTCAGTTCTGGCCATACATCTTTTTCAGAACGAAACTATACATTAAATAGTTCTACATTCTACTGCTACAGTGTACATACTTTATTGAAGTAGATAGTTGTTTGCAAGTTTACACACCCATGCTAAAGTTGATTAAAAAGAAGAATAAACAATAGGAAAATCCTAACTTTTAAGGACACAAATTTTCTTTGTGAATGAATAATGTATTGTAAATAAATAAATGTTCTTCCTTAAAATGCAGGGGGCATAAGTAAACACCCCCCTATGTTAAAATACAGGGGCATAAGTAAACACCCCCCTATGTTAAAATACAGGGGCATAAGTATACACCCCCCTATGTTAAAATATAGTTCATCATTTTTTTAAAAATTGAATTAAGGCATTAAGATCAATTTCCAAAAGATGTTTTTTTCATTCCTCCTTTTAATCAACTTTAGAATGGGTGTGTAAACTTATACAGGACTTTGGTCCTCTACAGCATGCTAACTGAGCACTTGGTGTTTTGCAGATAAGCCCCACAACCCCATGGTGAATGCTGGCGCTATAGTTTGCACTTCACTGATAAAGGTAAATGCAATATCACCTTTTTTCCCTCCGTCATGTGTTTTTTATGTCCAGCCTTTGTTTGTGTGTGTGTGTGTGTGTGTGTGTGTGTGTGTGTGTGTGTGTGTGTGTCATGTGTACTGAAACCATAGCAATAAAACTCCTTGTATGGTGGGTATCAGTGAGCTGCTTTATCTAGTAGATATAATGAAGGTTAACATAAATATTGGTAGCAGATAAGATTTGACTGTTTAACAAATAATGCTGATTTTACACCCTGTCCACACTCAGATTTTGTGGTATTGTTACTTAATTGTTTGACTATAGACTTCCCAGTGTGTTCAGACATTTCTGGCTGGAATCCTTTCTAGGTCACTATCTTAGTCCACTGCCATTTGTCTTGTTTGGGTAATTAAGACCTGCTAATCCTTCCTGAAGGCACTTATCCGCCCCAGCATCACACACGCTGTTATCGTCCCCGCTGAAAATAACCTGGACTCAAATGCAGGTGCACACAGACGTGACCCAGTTCTCTCATTAGGAGCGATAGCAAGTCAGATCATTAATCCTGTTCACCTACCACAGCTCCTCCATCATGTCGCCAGAGTTTGGTGTCACACTGTTTGGATTTTCTCTTGGCTAACTCCGTGTGAAGACAGATTGACACAGGGTTCAGAAATGAATCACCCGTCATCCATTAAATTAAAATGAGCTGCAGCTTAGCTCAGAGCTTCACTTATAACAGCTTCAATACTAGCTTTGTATATAGGTTTTTCAAATTGGTAGTTTTAGATTTTTAAGCTCCTACCAGCTGTTAATGATCATTCTCAGGTTGGATTTTAAATTCTTTAAACTTACCAGGCTCTCTTTACATAATTAGTTCAAGCATTGAATTATTAGCACTCACACAGATCCAGAGCTGTCTATGAATACCTTCTTACAGCTGAAAGACTTGATTGCAGGTGTTTGCTTTTTAATATCTTGAAACAAGCTTATTTATGCTTTATTGAATTATGGATCTTTGACACATTCTATGTTAATTGCCCTAAAATTCTCAACTCCAAGGATTGGTATTTGATTGAAGCGTTTTCTGGAGATGACCTTATGTTAGCCAAGCTTTTGTCCCAAGAATTTGTATTCATTAATGTTATGATGTTGTAAGAAACCATGTGTTACCAAAGCTTGGAGATGTGATTATTAAGTGTTTTTGTTTTACTTGAGGAGGATGCAATCTAGCGAGGAAACATAATGAAATCTCCACCCTGTAGACAATGCCAAAATCCTCCCCTATGTATGACGAAGCATGCTGAAGCATGTGGCCTGTTTGATCTTGATTTGATTTGGGACCTCTTGTACTCTCTGTTACAAGTCTCAGGGTCTGGGACCTGTGTGTTTTCAGTGTCCACATGTTAAAATCCCATTCCCTCTTTTCACCTGTGCTTGTTGTGCATTATCACCTTGCAAATATAAAACTATTCAACTTAAATGTAGTTTGCCTCATATTCTCGACCAGATAGTTTCTGTAGACAAACTCTTTTTCACACAATGACATTTATCTGCAAAACAAAGATGACAACACAGTTGTCGCAGTAAGCCGTTTTACAATGACATGTTTATGAAGTTGGAGTTAATTTTTAAGCAAAGTGCTACAAATGACCTTACTGTAGTGCTGTTCAGGGCTAATTAATAATTAGACCATTAGAAGAATGTATAACTAAATAATAATCTTTCATAGAAAAAGTGCAGGACAAAGGTAACTGCATCATGTGTCAAAACGCCATTGACATCTACGTATGCAGGCATTGAGACACCCAAACAGTTAAATATTACTGATAAATATTGTACTTAGGGATGTAACGGTATGAAAATGTAACCTAAGGGTTATAGTGACCAAAATGATCATGTTTTTCGGTATTATCGCAGTATTTTAAAAAGTGTGTTCAATGCCTTTAGCAGCAACTTTTTCCCACACGTTCTGCAGACAGGATCGTTATCAACTGTCCTTAGGCATTCTTATAATGTTATAATAACCCGAATATGTCCACGCTTCAGACTCAGTCCTCCTAGAGGGCTGATAAATGTCCTGAGAAGTGTCATCGCCTCCTTCCGCCATGATTCTAACTTCAACAGACGCACGTTGGAGGCTGCGCAGTGATCCTGCACGGCATCTTCATGAAGCTGGGAAGGACTAAACACGGTTTCCACACCGTGGTAATCATGATATTTTAAATGAAAATTGTTATCAACATTTTTATCGTGGCTTACCGTTACGCCAGTAATCATTTGATACCTAATTGTCTACTAAGGCAACTCGAGAAAAAATGTATTGATTTTAAAACTGCCCACATGTGTATAAAACACAAACATCTGGTCTGTCTTAGCAGCCGTTAGATCTGATCTGTCACCAGTGATGTTTAGAAGCCAACTGTCACTTCTTTGTGTGAGTTTATTTTTTTGTTTTGACCAAGTATACAAGACAGCAGGGGCTGTCATTAAGGTGTATTTCTGTTTCTGTTGCAGTCGTCGTACAACTGCTCAACTTTCAGAGGTCACAAAGACAAACTCTAGGATTTGTAGTTGTTAGCCAGTTAGCCATTTGTGACCTCACTGTCATGGAGCAGAAGTAGAGTAAATTGTGTTAAATGCTGTAATAAAATACACATAAGTCATCACAGACAGCGGTGAGTAAGTTGGCTTTTAGTAGTGGTTTAGTAGTTTTTAATAGTTCAACATTTTGGGGAAATACACATTTAGCTTTCTCAGAAAGTAAGATGAGAAGATTATCAATTTATCAATCAATTTATGGCATTGTTTTGGTTTCATGGCCTGCAGTTTTGCTCACTTTCTCAGCTCCCATTAACGTCACTTTCAGCTGCAGCAGTAACAGTTTTTAATTAAACCACTGCATGCACAGCACCAAACAGCAGACAAAGTTAGCGACTAGATGAACACAGTGGAGCATTTAGCAGCGAAAGAGCCAAAAGAGAGAGCAGCGAGAGACCAAAACCAGCTAAAAGGAGAGTAAATACTGAGCTAACACGGCTCCAGATAAATGCTAATCTTGCTTGTAAGCCACTGCTAACACGTTCCGCAGAAAATGTCAAATGTTACGGAAATATTGTGTTTACAGCTTGTACTGCTGGCACCAAGTGGCAAAAAAAAAAAAAAATGCTGCTGCAAGTTCCGAGCTGGATGCCAGACATGTTTAGCTAGCTTAGCAAAAAGACTGTAAGCAGGTGGAAACGGCTAACCAGGAATGAATAAATGACCATTTGAGGTATTGCGGGTTGCTGCTGTTTATTATGTTGTGGTTTTTTAGCGAGTGTTGAAGGATATGGTGAGCACAGGTTATAGTTTTGGACTGTGAGAAGCAGTGTGCCAAAATAGTTTCAACACGTAAACCTTTAAAGAAATGAGCTTTAGTGTTGGTAGGTGTGCTTTTGAACATGCCACCAAGCTAGCGGATTCCCCCTGCTTCACGCTTTATGCTAAACTAGCCAAACACATTCGACATGAGATTATTATTTATCTTTTCATCTCACTCTCGGAAAGAAAACACATAAAATGTTGAACTAATACTTAAACATTGCTGGCAGTGGTGAGAGCAGATCTTTACTGGGCTAAGATAAAGCAGGAGAACATTCATTGTATTTTAAATCATATATATTAAGAAAACTACTCTTCTATTCTTTTTCAATACCAATTAGTCCAGTGAGGAACTCCTTTTATACTTAGGAGCCTAGCTGTACTCCTGTGCTCACAGTAGTCAAGTCAAACTACAAACTCCACTTTGTAGTGTGTGGATAATTATATGTGCAGATTACTCTTCCAGCACACAGCAAACCTGTTGCTGCATACGTCACATCACAGAAGTGAATCAAAGACATCAGCTCACATTTGCAAAGCCACTCGTGTGTCTGTGTCCATCCGCCCACCATTGCCATCAGTGTCTCAGTGTCTCAATGTGTTGTTTCTTTCTATTATGAAGCACGAATGTCAAGTTGGTCAGGTTGCTCAGTTAGCTTTAACCTTGGTGGGAAAACTATGGGATGGTTGCCGTGGCAGAATGCCCCAAACTGTTGTTACATGGTGCTTGAAGGCTACATGTTGTTGCTATTTTTGTATGTTGTTGCATATTTTCCAGACTTAGGAACTGTGGGAAATAATGACTGCTGCTGCAGGTCAAATGACGTTGGTAATTTTTTCTTCCTTTTCCATATCTATCTCCTCGCACTCTCCCAATCCCCCGATCCCTCCCCCTCTGCCTCCCCTCTCTTCTCTATTTCTCCTCCAATCAGCTCTGTAGAATCCCCCCTACTCCCATTTATACACATATCACATAGTGACTCTTTAACACCTCCATCAGTGTCACTTGCTTTTTCTTCTGCACAGTATAGTGTAGAATTTAAAATGTACTGTCAGTCACATATAAAGCATTTGCCTTTTTAAATGTAAAGATATAAATCTTTTCACACCATCCAAACCATAAATAGTTCAGTATGTTATATTTGAAACTAATGCTATAGTACTTTAAAATGTGCATGCCTGTTCATTTTTCTTTTGCTGTGTTTACTTTGGTGGAATAGGCAGCATCAATGAGCTTGATAAATGTACACTGAGCTACAAGCTGCGATTTTATTCTCAGAGGAAAACCATTCCTTTCTCTTCGGCTAACAGGCTCTTTGCACATGACACATGTTGACCTCGAGTAGACACACATCCGCAAAAAACAAAAACACATACACACGATTTTGAAATCTTATCTTTTTTACTTTTTACTCTTTAGACTTGAAATCATATTGACTTGAAAACATATTGAATCTGGAATTAGTGAGATGTAGTGGTCTTTAACTGGCTAACCTTTGTTAACGCACATGTCTACTAAATCTCCCTTTTAACTTCAAAAATGACCCTCTTTGTAACCTATTGGCAAGCCAATCTTATTAATATTGTGTATCTTCTTGTATAATTCTTGGCAAAGTTCATGTGTTTTTTTTCATTTTTTTTGTAATAAAAATCTGTTCATGTATTTTCTAATTCTGTAGTTTTCATTTGTCAACATTATTACCATTTAGTCTAATCTTTTATGATGTTGTGCGTGCTCTGCAACATCCCTCGGTAAAGGAACTGTACTAACTGCTTCTTCTTCTGTTCTCTCCTCAGCAAGGTGCAAGCAACGCAGAAAGATTTGATTATGTAAGTATTAGAAGTCAGACTTTGAAGCCGAGTTAACTTTCATGTACTGGCTCCTTTCGACGTTATTGTATTACCGCTTTAGAGAGTCTAATGGAGTTTAGCTGGGACCAGTTGCTTCCTTTTCGTTTGGATTTCAGAGTGGAATCAGTGGGCCCTCCGTGGTTTCTGACCCTCTGTCTCTCAAAGATGTTTTGGCGAGGTTTAGAGGCAGGTGATCATCAGATCCCTGGATGTACTGTCATCAGTCGCCAGCGGAGTCCCGATCTGATCCCTCCTTGAAATCCTGCCGACAACGCCAAGTTTGTGGTGGAAGTTTCTGTTACAGCGAGGGAGGAATTTGGGTGAAGAAGAGACCTTGTAGAAACAAAATAAAGACAGGCTGCAAACTGGATTAAAAGTTTAGGTATTCGGTGGAAGGGTTTAATTATTTTCTCGAGAGAACAATCAAAAATGACAAGAACAGCATTCACAATGAATCAGAGTTACAAAGTGACAACAGTTCTGTGTCTCGCGTAACATATGACAGTTCCTTATATCCAGTCCCCCAGAGGAGAAAAAACCCTTGTTTAGAAAACAGTTTAATCTCAAACATAACAATTAACAGACCTCAGGCAGACAGTTTGTTCTATTACGTATTTCTGAATCTGTACCTCACGTGTATAAGTATCTTGACCGGTCATTCTATCTTAGCTGAAAAAGGACATCTTGTCTCTTGGATAGGCTATGGTCTCGACCTGGGACCTGCTATGATAAACACTGCTCTAGGCAACTGTTTCTGTCAGGCTCCACGTCATCTATTCTTTAAGGAAATGGTGTGGAGTCATAACAAACCCAGTTGTCTCCATCAAGGAGAAACACACAGATGACAGATACAGAAGTCATATACTCTGAGAGGCATTGGAGATCCTATTATGAATAATTAATATGAAAATCATTGGTTGAATGTAATTTTCCCATTACACTACACAGTCATAGTAAACAGTGTTTACTAGAATCACGATTAATCGCATTAATGTCATAGTTAACTCGCAATTAATCACAAGTTTTTATCTATTCTAAATGTCCCTTGATTTCTTATTGTCCCATTATTTTTTTTTCTCATTTTAATGCTCTGTGCTTTGTGAAAATGTTTTTTTTTTTTTTATTGAAAAAAACATTGGCATACAGCCTACTGTAGTGTTTTGTAAAGTTTAATTGGCAACTGCACTCTAAAGTCAGACTTTGATTGTTGTTTATTGACACAAGTATTGTATCATTTACTCTTATTATAAAACAACTAACTGAAAAATCAGTATACTTTGTGACACTTTCTGTATAGTTCATACTGTTTAGAATTAGTTGGTAGTAGGGAATTGGGACACAGCTATTTTTATGATGGCAAGGCCATAAACCAATGGTAGAATTTAACCTCATACCATGAACCCCTGTTGATCATTTGGTCACTCTGCTTTCTCTCCAGGTGATGAACTTTCTGAAAAAAATGGCTGGAAACGAGTATGTGGGTTTCAGCAACGCCACGTAAGTCCCTCTTAATCATCAGTCAATGTTATCAAAGTCACAAAACTGGCTACACTGTATGGGTTTTAACTTTGAAGCATGTTGAAGCTCTAACCCACACAGCAGGAGTCTTTAATCAGCTTTTAGATAACATGCTCTAAACCCCAATTGGCTCAGTGATGGTTTAAAAACCAAATCTGGAACCGGAATCTGGGGCTTGTGCAGCACGAGAAATGCCACGTGTAGCAATGTAAACAATAATATCTGGTGAATCCATGCTCACGTGGCTTGTCATGGATGAATTCAAGCTTTTGGATGGACCTTTCATGGACATAAGCAGTCCATGAAAGGTCATACACACCCCCACACTTACTGACAACTGCTGATTAGACTTCTACTCAGGTGGATGTGGAGCAGAGCTGTACTAGGGCTTACGTGATGAGACCAATCTACTAGGGTTTGATACGTTTTTTCCGAGTACCCGGTTCTTGGCATTTTGGTATCTGTTGTAATTTGGAACCAGGTATCATTTCCCAACCCTCAAACTCCATGTACAAATTAGAATATATTAAAGATGTTGTGTGACACGCACACAGGCTAGGTGACACACCCACACAGTCTATAGAAGGTCTAAGCAGAAGGATTAAACACCTTTGTGGATGCGCTGTGTGATGCACACCCTAACAGATATTATCTTGTTTCTAGTTAACCTTCTAGACTAGAAGTGCCACACAATCTAAAATCATCAAAAAGAAGCGAATAATGAGGGTGGTAAATGCTCAGGACCTTTACCTCAGTTCAACAGCATTCAACAGATTGGTCAAAAAGACAACTTAGGACCTTATTATTCTTGAAACAGAAGGTATTAGTAGTATTGATGGACTTTATTATGGACGAGGATTGGAATTGGCATCTATGTTAAAGGTCTATGATGACATCACATGCTACCAATTACCAATGTGTCCAGAAAAAGACCCAAGCACTGGGGCTCATGTTGCAGTATCATCATATGACAGCATGAGAGCTCTGGTTGTACTGTACACATGAGGGGAGGGGTGGTGGGATTCCAACACACAAAGTGCAAATATTTCCTTCCTCTATGTAAAGAGTGCTCTCTGTGTCACAGATTCCAGTCAGAGCGTGAGTCAGGTGACAGGAACTTTGCTATTGGCTACTACCTGAAAGAAAAAAAGGTTTGTGCTTGGATGAGTCATTACTGACTTTGTGTTTCCCCTTTCTCTCTTTTGATGTTTCTCTGCCCTACACAGCTGAAAGATGGTAACTGTAAAGACAAAATAAAATGAAAGTAAGATTAAGAGTAAGTTACTGCCACAGGCCGGCATTTTTAGATTTATAATTATCTTTCTATTTGGAATAAGATAGATTTTGATAAGCATTTATTAGACCTACTTATCACACGGCTTTGTACTCTGTACATTGTATGGTCTTTTCATGGATGCAGTTCTCATCGTAGACTCTGGAGGACAATTTTTAAATCTATAAAATAAATGTGATTTATCCATTTATTGATTTCTTATATAGATATTGTAGAGTGAATGGGTCATTACTGCAAATTGAACCCCTTCAAGGTGATTCAAGACCCTGTCAGGGTTTACGTTGTCTTAATGACTCGCTCCCTTCTACATTATCCCTTACTTGTTTTAATCTCTGTGTTTCTCTGCAGTGTTTTCCAGAGGGGACAGACATGACATCTGTTCTGGACTTCTACTTTCAAGTGAGTGTAGCAGTATTTATGTTGTATT
Organism: Etheostoma perlongum; assembly: GCA_026937815.1. NCBI lineage: Eukaryota > Metazoa > Chordata > Actinopteri > Perciformes > Percidae > Etheostoma > Etheostoma perlongum. Next base: position 3,404,322 of record CM049381.1, read on the forward strand.
CCTGCGTTTTGCTGCTCTTCCTCCACTTTTAGCCACTTTCACACAAATGATGCAATATCGCCGTTTACACTGTTACTTTGCTTTTTCACACCGAACCAAACAATGGCGCTGTAATGCAGTTGCAGACAGCATGCCGTCATTCTGGAGGCAAAAGAGGTGTTGACGTGTATCACAACAGCGTCTGGTGCGTGTGAGCCAGTCCCATGGATGTATAATAAGAAGTTCATACAGCATGAGGCGAGAGTTGTTTAGTCGCGCATGAAGCCATCATGGAGCCAAAAATGCCCAGATGATCGGCACTGAAGGCTACTTCCTGTTAGGCTCCGCAAACTTGAATGGGGGGTAAATGATTTAATCGTGCGTCTCTCTAGACTCTCCAAATGTTATTTGACCAAATGGATTAAATTCTGAAAGTGAAACGAGTCATTTAGCGGGTTTTGTGACGCTCACAAAAACACATCCACTGATTGACAGCCAGACATGGGCTCGGCTCTGTTATGGCTCTGGGACTACCTCGGCTGCTGGCGTAAAGCAAAGCACCAACTCTTCTCTCATTCTGTCTTCATAACTTTACAGCCTGGCAGCTCAAAGGCGCAACAGTCCCACCTTGAACAGGCTGTGTGAATGTGGGTCATTGATTCCGTCCCTGTGGGTCTGTTTTTCATTATGTTTACTGCCCTGTATGCTACAAGTAGCTTGTGATTATTGACAAATGACAAATTGTCATTTTGTCAATTGACAAATCCCCTACTGGAGCTGCTGCCCCCGCGACCCGATACCAGATAAGAGGCTGAAGATGGATGGATGAAATTGTGTCTATTAAGAGAATAGAGCAAATTGAAACAGTTTGCTCTGAGGGCCATGATTGACATAGTTTTAAATCATTCATTGACCCCTTATGCCCTGAATGGAAGCTGCAATTCTTTATTTAAGTTGTTTTTATCACCTGTACCACCATTGTGCTTTGCTGTACTGTAGTGCTGTGCAGAGTGGAAGACAGTTGTGATAGAAAAATGATACAAACTGTCCCTTGTGTGAACCTCCAGCTGTGTTCAATTGAGGTGACCTGCGAGAGCGCCAGCGTCATGGCAGCCACCCTGGCTAACGGCGGCATCTGTCCAATCACGGGTGAGCGTGTGCTGAACCCCGAGGCAGTGAGGAATACCTTGAGTCTGATGCACTCCTGCGGCATGTACGACTTCTCAGGACAGTTTGCTTTCCACGTAAGTAAACGGCACGGGGCACAAGTATAGTTGGGGGACATACTTGTTAGTTTGATAATGGGAATGAGTCAAACCAGGGGAGTGATCGCTAACATTATTTTAAGTTAAGTTGGCACATTTTAATGAGACACCTCCTGGTGGCAGAAAAATGTGGACAAGGAACGATGTATGAAAATATTTTTCAATTTCTCATGATTGGATGCAGGTACGTTTGACAGCTACTCTTCATGGATCATGTTTGAGTTAATAAGAATTGGGTTTTGGAAACAGTTTCCACTTCTTAATAGATGGAAAATAAAGGACTAGTAGAAATACCGACCTCATCTGAAACACCTCCTTTTTGCTTAATTTTAACTGTTTAACAAACAAAGGAATTCTCTTTGAAATTGATTGAGTCTACATGATTCTTAGACCTCCGATTTCTAAAAATTGTCGCAAGCTAAACAGTGGATATATTTCTCTAACTGATGAATTATTGAAGCGGTGTTGTTCTTTGCTGACTTTCCATTTCATGCTGTTGCCATGTTGCTACTGTACTACACACACAGCTGATCTTCTGTTCTGTGTGTCATATTTGTCCTTGCTGCAGGTCGGTCTGCCCGCCAAGTCTGGAGTAGCGGGGGGGATCCTGCTGGTTGTACCCAACGTGATGGGCATTATGTGCTGGTCACCTCCACTAGACAAGCTGGGCAACTCGGTCAGAGGAATACAGTTCTGCACGGTAAGTAATGTCCAGCTACAGCCTGTCTGCAGTGTGTACTAAGAATATACACAGAGTAAGAAATAACTGCACCACTCGGTTTTTATGTCATACATACTGTACCAGCTAAGAAATATCCAGAAGGCTTTTTTAACCCTTGTGTTGTCTTCCCGTCAAAATTGAAAATCAACACTTTTGTTGACGCTTTTATCGATGTTTTTAATATTTCCTTACGTTTTTGTCCCTTTTTTCAATACTTTTGACGCTTTTTCCAATGTTTGTCTTTTTTTGGACATTTTTCCAATGTTTGTCTTTTTTTGGACATTTTCAACACTACGTAACACTAAGTTATTAACTTTAGTATTACAGTTATTTTTGGAATTTATCGTCAATAAACCTCATTTATAGGAAATTATACCTAATGTTTGAGTTAGAAAAGCTGAAATTAGGAATTATTTAGACTAAAATTAAAGGAATGGATGTTGATGATAATCACAGACTGGAATATGTCAACTTTTACTCAATACTATTTCAAAAAAATTGAATAAGACGCCCCAAAATTAATGAAAGTAGAGAGTTGTACTTGCCAAAGAGCGTTGTGTGGAATCAATCATGTTATTTTGGGGAATTAAAAAGAACATTGATATAGGACAACATGAGGACAACATGAGGGTTAAGAGCTGGAAATGTTTGTTTGTATCCATTTTGACCAGAGACAGTAAGTGTGCATACTGCGGGCCAAAAAGGTATTTTGGAGTGATTTAATTTTAAATGACAGAGTCACTCAGTGTAGTCAAATGCCTTAATCCACACACACACACACACACACACACACAGTATTGTAGACTGCTTAGGTGCAAATGACTCATTTGCATATTGTTGACATCACTGCGTAATTATTTGCTGGGATTTCTCTTCCCATTGTTTTTGCATCCATACGCTTAGACGCTGTTGTAGTTTACATTGTGTGTGTGTGTGTGTGTGTGTGTGTGTGTGTGTGTGTGTGTGTGTGTGTGTGTGTGTGTGTGTTTTTAGGCACTGTTGATAATTTGGTAAACAAGATGTCCTTTAGGACATGAATGTACTGTTTTTTGTGTATTTGGATACTTTTTAATTTAAACCCGTTGGGCTTTAAGGTAATAATTTGATGTACACAAACACAAAAATTTCTAATGAAAAATATTGGATAGTGTGCACCAGTGTCCTTGAGGTATTAAATCAACTTGGTTGACATACTGTCAGAGACCTGTTTTTAAAAGTAAATGATTAATGACTCCCTAGAAACCAGATCTCAGTAAACACTGCATGCAGGAATCCGCCTCTGCTGCACATGTAACCAGATTCCAGCTCATGTGCTTTTTGAAATGTCAGAAATCATTGACTTTCAACCCCCAGTCATCAGGAAGAAAAGGCCACGTTGAGTAGCTAGTTCCCCTTCTGATCTATCTGCCTTTTCATCCCAGGACCTCGTGGAGCGTTTCAACTTCCACAACTACGACAACCTGAGGCACTTTGCCAAGAAACACGACCCTCGCAGAGAAGGGGGGGACCAGCGGGTAAGGACACAAGGCATCATGTTAAGGAACAACCCATCCCAAACAGCATTCCGCCCATCACACACACTGACCAGAACACCTTCTCTCTAAGAGTGTGGGTGAGGTCGAGCTTACCATAGTTACTTTTAATAGCTGGGAGCGTTTTGCATCAGCTGCTGTAGCTGTGACATGTTTATGTTCTTCGGGTGCGCTGTCTCTTTGAAAACTTGTGGAGATTGCAGCTGATGTTTTCAGGCATACTGAGCATTTCTTTCTAGTTGGGTCACTGGATGTTGTTCAGTTTGCTGCATATTGGTTTCACAATGGACATAAGAAGCTAAATTACCTACATTTGTTTGATAAAAGCAGGCAATTTATACCTTAGACGTTGGTGTGTTAACTGACCTTTACAAAAGTGTGACAAAATACACACTGATGGAAAACTAGAGGCAAAGTGTGTCCGCCTCAAAACCTGCCATTCCTAAAAGCAAAGCGCTGAAAGCTGTCCGGTTTTGCCAGTAAATGATTAAATTGACATTGGAAAATGTGCCGGCAAACTACATACCACTTACACACTCCACACGCCACACTCTCAGACATACACACTTCACAGAGAGAAGGAGCGAGACTAATTTCTTATTCGTGTCAATTGAAACAGCAGCTCTCCTTCGGACCCATGGATTACGAGAGCCTCCAGCGAGAGCTAGCCCTGAAAGCCCCTCTTTGGAAAAAGGTGTCCCTCACTGAGTCGCACCAGGACAGCTCCACCACTGTAGTCTATAGGATGGACAATGTCACCGAGTGAAAAAATAAAAGGAGACCCGCCTGTCCCCCCGACCCCTACCTCTACTGATCTCTCTCTCTCTCTACCTCTACTGATCTCTCTCTCTCTACCTCTACTGATCTCTCTCTCTCTACCTCTACTGATCTCTCTCTCTCTCTACCTCTACTGATCTCTCTCTCTCTACCTCTACTGATCTCTCTCTCTCTCTACCTCTACTGATCTCTCTCTCTCTCTACTCTCTGATCTCTCTCTACTACTGATCTCTCTCTCTCTCTACCTCTACTGATCTCTCTCTCTCTCTACCTCTACTGATCTCTCTCTCTCTCTACCTCTACTGATCTCTCTCTCTCTACCTCTACTGATCTCTCTCCCCACCTCTCGCAACACCACCACCTCCACATTTCCTCACCCTCAAATATTTATACATAAATTATGTAGAGGATTATTTATTACTTGTGAAGCACTTACTGTGTGGAGTGGACGCACTGGAAAGCTTCTTTTGTTTGTATTTGTGATGGAAAATTGGAATTATGTTTTTGCTTGTTAATTGTGCTCTGAATAATAATAATACCAGTTTTCAAATTATTTTTCATAGCGCTTTTCTAAACAGTTTTGAATTCCAAATTAACTCTAAACCTCTGCCAGCTTGTTGCCTTAGTGTGTGTGTGTGTGTGTGTGTGTGTGTGTGTGTGTGTGTGTGTGTGTGTGGTGTAATAATAATAATACATTTAATTTATATAGCACTTTTCATGAACTCAAAGCCGCTTTGGAGCATGAAGATAATAAAAACAATGCACAACTAAACAACAAAACAGTACAGTGTACAGCTTCTGCTCCGTTCTCATATCATCCCCTTTATTGCAATGAGTTTGTGACAGAATCCTCCGATAGGCTTAGGGTTGATTTGAAATTCAGTTTTATTTTTAACCAACAAAAAGTTCTGTGTGTGTTTGCGTGTGTGGAGCTTCAGTGCAGACCGCGTTTAGACCAACAGTCATTAAATATACATTCAGAGTACTTTTCAGTGAAGATTGCTTCCTGTACCTTCCACTGGTGGTACAGCACATTACTACAGATGCTGGATGTACCGTAGTACATGATGAAACAGCAGTATAACCGATTGTGTTTTTGGATTACTGATGGAACACAAAAGAAAGAGACTATTGTTAACATATCAGGTAACTGCATGCCTCGGCTGGAGTGCAGGAAAGGTTAACATGACGTAAAAAAGGATCTGTGCATTCTGAAAAGATTTTAATAATTCAGGTGTTTCGCTTTTCCAAATTTAACACACTAGAACTTGAAAGGAAAAATCAACCCAAAAAGTGAAAGCTTTTCTGAGTCACAAGATTCTCAGCCCTCTAGTCAGAGCCACAGCGCTGATCACAAACCTTAGCCTCTGATTCTCTTTGGTAGTTTAATGTTTAAGTAGAAAATTTCTCTGCACAATATACAAGCACTTGTGGTTAAGCCCTGAAAGACATTACACTTGCCTACAGATGTCTGAAGTAAAATAAATACAAACATTTCTGACATGAGATTAGTTGGAACCCCCCTTTAGAGTCGCTTTATTTGACTTGAAAAGGGTTTTGACTGCACATCTGTATGTGCCCAAATTACTTTTAATAGTAAAGAAATAGCATCATTTGTGCCTCCCTCCATACCATTAAAGGTCCCGTGGCATTAATCTTAACATTTAACATTAATATGCGTTCCCCCAGCCTCCCTTTGACCCCCCAGTGGCTAGAAATGGTGATGATATGTAAACCGAGCCCTGGGTATCCTGCTCTGCTTTTGTGAAAATGAAAGCTCCAATGGGCCAATCTGGAATCTTGCTCCTCATGAGGTCATAAAGGGCAAGGTTAACTCCTCTTTCTCTGCTTTGCCTGCCCAGATAATTTGGCCCACCCATGAGAGAGAGACATCATGGCTTTCAAACAAGCAAAGTGGCAGTTGGTCAAGGCCAGACACCCATGGCCTCCACCCTACACGTCAGGACAGCTCATTGTGGGACTGGCTCTAGTGGCTGCAATTCTGCACTGCACAGGCTGAATTTCGAGAAAGAGACTTAAAATACAGTATTAGGGGACCACTAAGGCCTATATAAAAGCATCCAAAGAGCACCATGTCATGGGGCCTTTAAGAAAAAAAACACACTAGACTTTACCTTCTATGAGCTATTGTGCTGACTACAGAGATGGCATATTAAAAAGAGAAACTGCAGTAACTTTAACTTGACTTAATAGAGTATTTGTGCCTGGACCACATTGGGGGCAGATTCTATTGATGATGCGATTATAATGTGAGTATTAAAAAGAGGTTTGCTCAGGACAAAGGTGAGATGACTAGAAAAACAAGCTGTTTTCTCACTTCTCAGTCTCGCTTCACTTAGTTGTCCTCACCAGCGCTCTCGCTGGACTGGCTGCATCATGCGGAGCTGCTGTTGTGTTTAGACTGTGTTAGTGTGTGTCAAGGCCAGTGATTATACTTGGTATGACGTTGGCAGAGGGGTGGCATGTGTTGATTGCTGCGACCCCCAGTAAAAGCCCGCCATTCAACCTTTGGCTCCTGTGCTGTGAGGAGGACACTGCAGGGTTTATCTGGGCTGCATTCCAAAACCATCTCTGTGTGTTGGCACTGCGCACAAAAATATGCTCAGTTAAAGCTTTAAGAGGAAAAAAGCAGCAGCAGAGGAAGGGGAATGTATTCCCATCTTGCACCAGTTTGTTCTTCTTTTTTTTTTTTTTTTGTTGATAATATGCCTTCAGAGGAAAACAACTGACAACTTGAAACTGCATATCATGTAATTATATCAAATTAATAGATGCCTCAGTTCCACTTATCCAGGAATGTTTTATCCGTATACTCAAAAGGGGGTTTGAATGTCACTATGGAAACACACATGTATTCAGTATTGTTTATAAGTGTTACTCTTCTAGTAAGCTTGTACATTATCAAAACCTTTTTTCCATATACTATATATGTAGTATACATAGTATACTATATATGTAGTATACATAGTATACTATATATATATATATATATATATATATAGAATGTGTGTTGGAAATATACTTCAGGCGTTCCCAATTTATAATGTTGTCCCCTTCAGGAAATAGGAATACTTACAGCTCTTCTGTGAGTGTAGTGTGTATGTGAGTGTGTGTGTGTGTGTGGGGGGGGTCATTGTTCAGTCATTGTTAAAACTGGACACGTGGTGTTGTGTGGGGTTGTTCCTGAGCTCAAAGTGATGGAGCCAATGATACCGTGTAATTACTCATGGTGTGTTGAAATGTATCTTTTTTTTTTTTTTTTGATGGCATGGACTTCTGTTAGTGTTTTTTTTCTGTTTTTAAGGTTTGTGTTGATTATTGTGTGGAGGTACAACATATTCAAAAGCCTCAGTCATCAGTAAAGCTCCTTGGAAATGTTCTCTACAGTAAGCAAGAAGTCGAGTTAGGTCTGCTGGCTACTTTAAATGGTTTCATCTATGGAACTCCTTGCTTTCCGCAAAACATTTTACAGTGTACTTAAAAAAAAAGGTATAATCCTTTTATTATTGTCGCAATGCGTGTAATTTGTGCGCACATGCATACGTCACATTAAGACATGATCCGGAGAAACGGAGCAGTCGGTCCCAGGCATTTTGAAGAACACATATTTGAGTCAATAAAGGAATAGTTACAACAAATTATAATTAGTTGCAATTGGGTAATTATTGGGTAAAACACAGGACTTTCACCTAGGAGACCGCCGGGGGTTATGTCCTGCGTGTCATGTTTGCTAAAGTCAACCGTCGCTTTCTGCTTTTAAAAGCCAACCCCGTTCTTCTTTTCCTAAACCCAACCGGCCACTTGGCTTAAGAAAGTCAGTGTGTATATTTACACAAAGTCATGACACTGGAGCTTCTGCGCGCAATTGTGGCCGACGACACCTTTTAGTAAACATAGCCATACTGAGAAATCCAGAGAGAGCTGTGTGGAGCTGACAGTCTTAATTAGCTTTGTATCGACTTTCAAGCCATTACATTACATTTCACTTCATTTCATTACATTACATTACATTACGTTCAAGTACGTTGGCAATGGCTTGAATGTAACGGACATTCGTTCATATGAAAAAGTTGCGCACTATAGCTTTAAGATGTTCATAATGTACCACTAGTAACCACAAGTGGATTAATGATCCTAACTTAATATATTATATAATATAATATACAATAAATACCAGGTCCATTGCTGCACGAGTAAGGGGATTTCCAGAAGTCAATCATTTTATTCATGCTGATAAAGCCTGCTTCATTTTGGTTATTTTTCCGTTTGATGAGTCCTGGTGGCAAATCCTGGACTACAGTATTTAAGATTGAGTAGCTCTCCTCTCAGGCCTAGTTTTAACCGCTGTTTTCCTTTTTCCTGACCTGTCTGTAACAGTTTGACCAAAGACTCAGTCTATGAGTTGCCTTTCTGGTATGAGAGTAAAGGGAGTCGGTTAGTAAGCAATGTGCAAGCTCTTTTCTTCTTCTTTGCTGCTAGCGTACAGGGTCGTTGGCACAACATCTAAAATACAGTGCCTACATGTCTACACGACTGGACCAGACCAGCACTGACAAGAGACTGGTTTAACCAATCAGAGCTGATTGTCTGATCTCTGCTTTGCTAGATCACAATGACAAAGGGGCCTAATGTTGTTTGCATGATCGTCGACCCCCGTCTCTCTCCTGAAACTCTGTACACTCAAGCTCACGACAGAAGGGCTTTGAATGCAGTTACCAGTATTTCCATTGACATATTTAGATGTGTATGGTTCATGTCATGTATGTAATGCTTCCGGGTGAATTTATTTTTTCCTCTGTGCATTCTCGTTATCCCTTTTTGCATGCATATTTTTGTATGATTTGATAAATGTGTCTTTAATTCCATGTAATCATATGTTTTAAGTTCATTTGATTACCTTCCACCTGTCTATTCATGTTGATTTATGTCTATTGGACACTTTTACTTGTGACAGGGAAATTGCAGATACATTTACAAACTATCTCCATCATTGCAATTTGGTGACCTTGGAATTGTAAGGTGCTCTGATGTTTTGGTCAGATATTAGATATTCATGTAAACACAGTTTTACAAGATGATCTTATGGCCAAAAAATACATTTTGGAGATTTTTAAAGTTTGGAAAGTTGTTACATGGGTTGTAAAATCCCCAAAAGTAAATGTCCCCAAGCATTAGGTAGATGAAGCCTTACAGTTCCAAGCTCATGACTGTCAAACGTTCCTGTATTTTGATTTCTTTACCCAGTCCACATGGTTGTAATTCTGTATGTAAAGTCTCCATCAACTTCATGAACTGTTCTGTCTGCTTGGAGGAGAAGACAGTGCTAAGACATGTCTTCCTTCATTATTCTGAGCAAATAGTAAAGTCTCTTTAGCTGTGATTGATGGACTTGCAGACATGACAGTGAAAGTGGTGTTGGTGTTTTTTAGCCTTGACGTCCCTTGTATAAAATCTAATAAAGCTCTATTATATATCATCTCATTTCTCTGTGCCTGTAACTTAACAACCACAGTAACAACAACTTACTTACAACCACAGTCGCTGTCACTTCAGTAGTCAAAGGATCCTTCTGCATACTTAAAGAGTCATTTCTTTTTTGTCAACCCTATTTTCCCATGTATTGGTGTCGAAGTAATTAATGTGAAAAAAAATCTTTGAAATTGGTCCAGTATTGAGGGACAATGCTGTAACCGGCAGCTGCAAACCGGGCTACAATTGAACCCTCTAGGGCAAATGCGCATCGTCAGTTTTCATCTACTAAAAGTGGTGTTTTGCCACTGACAGGCTCAGATTATTATGTGTCTGACAACATTACGGTAAGGGTCCCTATAGCGATGTCAGCCCCGAAATCACCATCACCCAACCCACCAGACCCCATTTAAATAAACAATACTTTAAGCGTGTATAGAGCTGCTTATTTTCACATGTAAATGGGTGAATTAAGGGAGTGGTGGTTGTGGGAACAGTGAAAAAACACAAACCAGTGGTCTCATAGTGGTCATGTAAAAAAAAAGACATGATCACCAATGGTCACTTTTTTTGTATCAACTTTCACATATACAGATTTCCTGAACAGAAATGGGCACCTTGTAATTCCCTACAGGTAATATGCTAATGATGTGAGCCTCACAACCCCTGAGAGGTTCAAATGAAATGATACAAACACTTATTAGTTATATTAATAGTTCAGGCGTGGCCCAACAAAAAGTTGTAAGAGTAACTTAACACTTCCCTCAGGTAGAAGTGTGGCAGATGACAACTTTTTGACAATGATGACAACAGCTTTTGTGCATTCTTAGGCAGTCTTGTAATCACTTGTAAGGAAATACATTCTACTAAAAGAAAAGAAAACTAAGCATTTTGAACCAGCTATGACCTTCAGATTAGCGAACATACAGAGAGAGGGATGTGATGTGAGGAGGTTGCGTGTGTTTCCACTGTCTGAATCTGTGAAGATGTGAGGCTTTTGGGTGAACCGAGGCCCGTGTTCTGTGCTCCCTTCTGTCTGTTACTGCTTTTACATGTCTGAACTTTACGTTGAGTTTTTGCTTTAATCATTTGACGTTTAGTTACAGCTAGGCTTTAATGGTTGTAACTGGTGAATACTGAATATTTTACTTTTGCTGCATAGGCTGAAATATTAGCCATGTGTTATAAAGTGTCGTGGTGGTGAAGTATGAGTAAGTACCCATCTGTACCCTTGTTGCAAAAACACTATTACTACTCTTTGCTTTTTCCAAATAATTTTTTACTTACAGTACATTTGACAAATCCCTCTCTGTGGTGTTCACATCCAGTCATTTCAGTGAATTATAAAGATTGTTTTCAGTAAAAGTCTCTTTAGAATTCAAATTCTTGTATAGTAAACCATATGATAATACACTGAGATAGCCTCCATTGAAGGCTGCATTCAGGCTAGTATCTATCCTCGTTACGTGTCTTTGCGTGTTTTCAACTCCTGAAGTTCTGCTTATAGGAAATGATTGATTCCTGTTTGATGGTAAGTCTGTATTGCTGCAGGGATCACTTGTGTTACTGTGTGTTGTTCTTGTAATTGAGTAGATGTAACTTTGTCTGCAATGGTAGACAGCTGAGCTGAAGTCAATTTCATAGCATTCCTCCCTCTTTTTCACATAGAAGTGGTTTATAGCATTTAAAAGCTGGGAACCTGAGGATTAATTTGACATTCAGTTCAGCACTGTATCAAGTTGTTCTTAATTCAAGTTGTTAAATAATCAAGTTGTAACTGGGAAGGTTCATTCACAGCCCATTTCCAAAGGGGCGTCACCAACGGACGCCACTGAAATGCCTCTGGGCGCAATTGGATAGATCTAAAACCAATTAGAGCGATGAAGAGGATGACGTATGCAGAACAACGAAAAAATATCCCAACCAGCAAGCATGTTGCAGAGCTATCGTCAGCGTGTAGAACCCGCCTCCATGGTTGGGATTGGTGCCTGGATTTGGAAAAATTGGAAATGGGCTCTTGGCCAGACAGACTTGCAGAGCAAATTTCAAATTTGCCAGAAGTTCGTCAGGGTTTTCCCCGGCTACTTCTGTTCAGGAAACTGCTCAAAATTGGTCTCACTAAACTGAAATGGCTCCTATGGGGACAAACATCACCAACAGTCTGTTTCACATCATACCCAAATGATGCAACTCCAAGACCCCAGTATACAGAAATATTCAAATTCACATTACATTAACTTGAGGTCAGAGGTCAGGGACCCTTTTGAAAATGGCCATGCTAGTTTTTCCCTTGCCTAAACACAAATGTGTTTGGGATGGAGAGCCACCGACAGGGTAGGGAACTCTCAAAGTACCGAAAGATAAACTGTTGCTTTTTTATGTAATCTGTTGACAATAAGAAACTATAGAATAACACCGGCCTCATCCTATAAATATGCAAATCAATAATGAATGACAGTGAAACTAAAATATGTAACATTAGTCATTTATGAAGTATTTTCTGTTTTATACCCACTGGTAGAACTTAGTAGCATGTCTTCTAGCTGCTAGAGTTGGTGGAGTAGTAGTGAAAATAAATAGGGTGAGTCTGTGGTCCTTCTGCAAATGTCGTCTCTCTTTGTCTGTCTCTGTCCACAGGTCAAGTCTGTCATCAACCTGCTGTTTGCTGCCTACACAGGAGACGTCTCTGCGCTGAGGAGGTGACCTGCTCACACTCTTTTTCACATTTACTAAACTTATTCAGGCTTATTTCACTTTGGTCACCCAGTGGAGTCCATTCCAAATAAAAGTGAACTGTGTGTGATTATGTATTCACTGACGCTCACACAAAAACAGAGAGATGGTAAATATCCTCCCCCAGAGACATTGAGGCTTAAAAAGCATGGTCATTAACTTCTGAGAAGCCTGTCTGAATTCAAGTTTCTCAGCCGGGCCGAGTGCCCCCTTTTTGGAAATCAAAATATGGTCACCCTAGCCTTATCCGATAGCTGGCCTAAAGAGGAAAAAGCTAGAGCAAATTCGTCTAAAGGGCAGCTGTATTTCACTCGAAAGGATTCAAACACCGGGAGTCCCCGTCCCAGACGTGTAACAGTCTGCAGCTAAAGACACAGTGTAGCTTACCAGTAGCCGGCAGCTGTACTTTTGTAGACACCAAGGCCGCTGTCGGAGATGTCAGATATACAGTACAACAGACCTGGCAAACCCTCCCGGTGCCCCGAAGTCACCCTTTCCTGTGAGTTATAGAAACACACAATGAATAGTTAAGCGCGCCGGCAGGTTGGCATCGACGGGACGTCATGGTGCATTTAAATGAACCTTGTAAACTCATGCTGCATTCAGGTGCAAATAAAACATGTTGTCAAAGTCAATGTTAGAACTGTAATAGTATATTAATGAAGAACTTATATCGGTAGTCTGTATTGGTACCGTACCCAAATGTAACTATATATTATAATTTTGTAAAACAGCATAGGCCTATATTTGGAGGAAAAATGGCAACATTTTAGTGTTTCAGTTGGGAGGGGTTTCAGTTAACTCTGTGTCATTTTGCAAAAAAGGCAAATATTGAAGGTATTTACTTAGAAAGTTACTGTGTGTGTGTGTGTGTGTGTGTGTGTGTGTGTGTGTGTGTGTGTGTGTGTGTGTGTGTGTGTGTGTGTGTGTGTGTGTGTGTGTGTGTGTGTGTGTGTGTGTGTGTGTAGGTTTGCGTTGTCATCCATGGACATGGAGCAGAGGGACTACGACTCTCGAACGGCCCTGCATGTGGCAGCAGCTGAAGGTAACGTTCAGCCTAACGTCAGCCTGTTAGTCTTTACAGATACTGCAGCTGTCATTCAGTTCAGTTCAAACGTATTTGACCAGGGGGGGCTACTTTACTAATAATGGTCCATGTTGACCAGATGGTAGCCTGTCCCTTTTAATGTGCATTAAAAACACATAGCAAGCCTTGCAATTTTGATTCAAGTGTTGTCCGGAAACACCTGAGTAACAGAGTTGACGTCTCAATTGCGTCATGCTCTTTTGTCGCTTGCTCTCTCTATAACTGCCTAGTCTATATCCGCTCTCAGGCCTATTTTAGAGCAGCTTTTATAAACATAATCTTGTCTTTATGTTTTCTTTAGTACTGTATCCAAATTAGGCCACATATGGTTTTGCATTAGCCACTTACTTTAAAAAACGTAAGGTCTTAGTTTAATAATTTAATCCAAAACCAATTTTACCGGTATGTCTGATCATCAGTTTATTACAGCACAGCTAGTTACAATGGTCAAATTACATTAAACTGGAATTTCCTCCGTTTTCTTTAATAGAAAAACATTTCAGCATTCAGCCCTAAACTCAAATTGTCCCCGCTTTTCATTTGAGAAATCTGGTCACCTTAATAATGTATATAGCCTACATGCATGCGCTTAAACCCAATGAAACCGAGATTGTCATATAGCTATGATAACGCAATGAGCAGTTTATTGATGATTTAATAACATCGGTAAACGCTGCTCTGTACTGTCTTCGTCCTCTCAAAGCTTACAGCTGTGCCTATTAAGGGGGGGGAATCAGCAGACGCCTCCCGATACGATATCATCGCAATACTTATACTTACTTAAAGGAAACTCTGTTTTATTTAAAAAGAAACATTTCTCTGTTTGTTCATATACCTTCAATGTTGTTGCTGCAAAATGGGAATGTCAAGCAGACAACCTGACCAACACATATATAATAACAGATGGATACTTGGCGCCTGTTTATCGATATGGTATGTCCACTGAAAATATGGCGATACTATGCTTTATCGATCTTTTCCCCCCCACCCCTAGTGCCTATCTAATGCTGTCCTGTCCCCGGGGAGGACAGAAGTCTTTCTTTCCACTCTGGAACTTCTGTTTCTGTTCGGGGACTTGTTTTGTGAACAATAAATCCATACTCTTAGATCCAGTATTGATGTGTCTTGTTGTCCATATTTGATCCAATAATGACCATCCATTAACATGTACTGTTGTTTGCTTTGTTGCTAAAAAAACAACAACAACATTTTAGTATTCCCATGGGAGTCTAACCATATCAGAGGTTTGTTTACACCTGCGTGAGGCAGGTCAGTTTGTGTACTTTACTTCCCATCAAATACAGTCGGAAAACGCATAACGCACAGGCGACTGGTGCTCTCTGGCTCGTTGCAGACAGGAACTGCTTTGCTTCTAAGGGTGCCCAACCTTTTTTGACCCAAGATCTACTTTTCAAATAGCCAACCTCCTAAGATATAAAACTCATTGTTTCAGTAACTAACCTCACAACACTTTTTCTTGTCTTACAACTACTAGACATCACAACACAAACCCTCCCTCTCTCACACAGTTGCCAGTTTGCATAATGAGCTGTTGCACAAACCTTGCTCTCTCTGCTCCTCTCTCTCTCTCTCACACAGACACACACAAACACACCAATCTGCATGATGGGTAATAGTCATAACTGACCTTAATATGAACCAAACAGAAAAATAAACCAGATACAAAACAGGTAGATCTCTGAGTTTAAAAAAGGAAATCACCTTCTAGTTTAGTGGGAGACCAGCTGGCACTGGGAGGAGGAGGCTAGCTTCTCACCCGTCATTGAATGGTTTCTTGTGTTGCTTCTTATGACTGCCGCGATAGGAAGCAACATAGACTGTATATATATTGAATCAATATATATACAGTCTATGGGGAGCAATAGTTGCAGACCAACCATCTGGTTTGGTGAAGAGTGATACTGCGCTGCAAGCTCTGCTTTCAAATCCCGCACTTTGGTGGCGCGTAAAAGCTCCCGCCCCCCTAACACAGAACGTTAAGGGAACGTTAGTTTATGGTTCTCTATAGGTTAGTTAGGGAACGTTCCCTCTGGGTTAAAACGTTCCCTAAACGTTAAGAGAACCAACCATCTGTAACGTTCTCCTGTGGTCGCACTGAACCGCCACACGTTCCCATTCACTTGTTTGGTTGTTCGGAGTTTTTGAAGTAGCATAAAGGTTTGCAGTCACTCAAAATTTTATATACTATTTATATTTTAGACAATAGGGTGCCTCAATTTAAGGAAGGCCCTTACTTGTTTTAACGTGACAGATGAAATGTCCATCTGCTGGAAGACTGGAGGCTGTGATAGCGGGTCATGTTTTTGGAATGAGACGGTCAGTCATTACCATCAGTCTATGGCCATCACACATGGGTATAATTCTTGGCTTCACAGTATGAGCATTTACATGAATGCGTAGTATTTCTGACGTGTGCTCTGCTTTCAGGACACACAGAGGTGGTGCGCTTCCTGCTGGAGGCCTGCAAGGTGAACCCAGTACCCAGAGACAGGTGAGCCCAGACCGACCACGGTGCATCAGTCTTTTACATCCTCTGTACCTCTTCCTTCTTTTATGTAGCAGAACTTTCACTTGATGTCAGCCTCTTCATCTCACAGATTTCTCTTTAAATGGGTTAATATTCCATCGTTGTCCTAATTTTTATTGTTATATCTAGTAACATGAAACAGTGAAGAATATAACACCTTACAATCATTCCCCGAAAGAACCAAGCAGGCCTGCCTTGTTGCACAGTCCAAATTTTCTTCCCAACTTGCCATTTTCAGCGTGTAGCTTGCTAGCTCGAAGCTTGTTGTTGTTTCTTGAAGCGAAGGGAGTTTAAGAACGGCGACACACAGAGAGAGTGGAAGGTGAAGGACATCTGGACAATTATCCTGGAAATATACTTCTGTTGATCCAGACTAGTATTGTGTGAAATGCACAATGATGTATACTGTTTGTGTACGCATGCCCCATTTCCCAGCCAGTGTTTTTGATGTACCAAAAGGCCTATTTCCTTTGTACAGATGGGGGAACACGCCAATAGAAGAAGCGGTGCACTTTGGCCACCACGACGTGGTCACCATCCTGCAGAAACACAACGAGAAATACAGCCGGGCTGCTGGGGCTGACGACAAGGAGAGTGCTGAGAAGAGCCTGGACAGCCTGCTGTAGACCTGCTGCACACATCCAACATACTTTAGGTGGACCATTGTGCTTGAACAACTTTATACATTAGTGACCAAACTTTGGATATGTGGGGTGAATTAGTTATTGTTGCTGTGTCCCGTCTGCTATGCTTTGCTTTGTGGCTGTACGTCACTGTTCTCCTTCATATCTCTCCCACGCCTCTGTCATAACGCAGTGTGTTTTGTGTGTGTGAGTGAGCGCCTCATCAATGCTGTTTAAACATATGATACAATATCTGGACATCTATAATGCAATACTTACAGTATATTACTCATGTCATGTGTCGGTCAGAGGTGGGGGACTCTAGTATAAACGACTCAACTTGAGAATTGACTTAGACAGCTGACTGGATAGGACTTTTTATTTATGTAATACAACGCAATATTAGCTTTTTTTTCTCAAGCTATTAAGAAGTTACGGTTTATTTTTTTTAAACATTTTTTTGTGAAAAGTTGGCAAACCTGGCAACCTTCCAGAGTGCAGCAGACCGACAGAGGCCAACGCAGGAGGACGGAGGGGGCTAGTCTCACATTGCCAGACCGCCATTCCTGTATAGGAGATAAACTGTTCTGTTGTTCTGGTTTATTGGTATTTCTGTAAACCAATCACAATCGTCTTGGGCAGCATTAGGCGCCGGACGGAGCCACGATGCCTCTGCAAAATAGTCTCAGGAAAGAACTTGTTTTGGTGGAACGTGTGCACGTTCAGAAGTAGTTTTAGTCGTGCAGCAGAAAACTCAGACTGGACAGATAGTCTAGCTAGCTGTCTGGATTTACCCTGCAGAGATCTGAGGACCAGGTAACCATAGTCCTCAGATTGGACAGATAGTCTAGCTAGCTGTCTGGATTTACCCTGCAGAGATCTGAGGACCAGGTAACCATAGTCCTCAGATTGGACAGATAGTCTAGCTAGCTGTCTGGATTTACCCTGCAGAGATCTGAGGACCAGGTAACCATAGTCCTCAGATTGGACAGATAGTCTAGCTAGCTGTCTGGATTTTACCCTGCAGAGATCTGAGGACCAGGTAACCAGAGTCCTCAGATTGGACAGATAGTCTAACTAGCTGTCTGGATTTACCCTGCAGAGATCTGAGGACCAGGTAACCATAGTCCTCAGATTGGACAGATAGTCTAGCTAGCTGTCTGGATTTACCCTGCAGAGATCTGAGATGGAACAAATCGAAACCCTAAGGACAGGGATGTGAATGTGTCTTTTCAGGCAGGTTAAACATTCATTTGAACCTACTTTAGACTGTGGGACTTGCTTGACTGAAAGCAGAGACTCAACTTGACTGGCTTGGTTCTCACTACAGTGACTTGAGACTTGCTTGTGACTCACTCCCACCTCTGGTGTCGGTACTGTAAATCACATCTATGGCATCCCAGGATATAGATGGTATCAAAGTGTATTAGTTTAGTTCCAGTATAGTTCATGTTATACTATTCTCTACATAGAAATAATTGGGTACTCCCAACTGTATTAGTTTTGTGAAATAGTGAGGTGCCTGGAAATTCTGATATGAACTTTATAATGTGTCTGTGTTTATGTAAATGTGTAAAGCCTCACAGGCAGTACGCTGACACTACAGTTGCTTGCCTGTTTGTTTTCCATATAGCTGCAGCTATTCTCCGATTGTTCTCCTGACTGTTGCGAGGTCAGCGGCAGGTTTTATGAAGCTTCGTCTCCTTTGAAAGATTGTACTCCGAATGTATTTTTCAGTGGCAACATTGCAATAGAATCACTGTATTTATTTCACAGAGATACTTTTTAAAGAGTAAAAATCATCTAAAGATGTAAGATTGAGTCATTTTTTGCACCTGGGATTAAGGCAAGTTGGTTTCTTTATTTTTGTTGTCATAGTTACATTTTTCTGTGTATGCATTGCTGGTTTTTAAACCTTTCAAGAAATCTTGATAACGTTTAGAAGTAAGCAGGTCAAAGTATGGTGCTTTTCTCCCACATCCTCCATCCCTTCTTGTCTACAACATCCACAACCAAAGTCCTTGTCAAATTTGAAATATTCTTTGACTACACATGACAAATACATACTTTTGCCAATTGGTTTAATTATAGGCTTCATTGGCCGTCATATTGATGGGTTTTCCTTCACAGAACTATTTCAGCAGCACAACGACAATTTATAAAACTTTTGACAATTACCAATCTGAATAACTTTCAGAAATTCTTACTTTAGTATTCTGATGTTACATATGCAGTAGAAACTTTCTCTTTCACACACATCTAATCTATACCAACGAGAAGGACTGTACTGTTTGAATGTAACGAATTTCACCTAATGGCATTAAGTTTGAAAAATATATTTAATATATAAATATGAGCAGTGCATGCTGTGCAATTACTGTAATTATGTATACTATACTAAAATTATATACAGTATATATATATATATATATATTTCACATACAGAATGGGATCTAATTCAAGCCCCAGAAGTATCAATAACAGACTACCTGATGATGGGTCAACATACAGTTAATGTGTATTACATTTAGCTGTGTACATTGGTTAAATAGTTGAACAACCAAGTTATATATACATTAACTCCAATGAGGTAAAAAATGCTTAAAATTGTTTTCTCATCTTTAACTGGCTCTTTTCACTTCAGTAGCCCCTGAGCTCCATGTCATCCTTACTGACCGCGAGAGGCAGTGCTTAACACTGAACTTGATTCTTAGAACCGTACTTTATACGATCATGATCCGTTTTCCTTCTTTGCCATTTGGTTGTTAAGTGATGGTATCATATAACAGTGCATTGATGCTGACCACTGTTAACTACAGAAGGCCTAGTGTCCCACTCTCTCTCTGTAAATCAAATTAGTCGAATTAACAGACCATCATGGTGCAGACAACGCATACAGATCAACTAAAGCAACATAACCCAACCAAAGGAGAGGCAAAGAGAGCTGGAACAGCAGAGAGAGCTCCAAGCTACACTGTAGCCAGGTTTAAATAACCTGGGATAACACAGCAGGGCTCGTCACGAAGGAAAACTGCTAGTGTTGTTCTCAACTGTCCTTGTTTAGACGGAGAGGAAGAGGCTGCATTCACACAATACAATCTCATGTCGTAATTGCAGTCTCGCAGTGGTGCAAATGTCATGGCAGACCATTGGAGAGTTGAGATTTCAGTAAAACAAAAAGGGGTAATCTCAAATGTTTAAATTGTTATGGACAGGACAGAACAGATCCAAATGCAAAGCTCAGGAAAACTGTTTATTAGGAAAATGTGAAGAGATGGAAGGCAGACGCCTCCCCACATCGCCACAGACCCGTTTACAAAAACTACCTTTAGCACAACTATGACAAAAGAACGTTGGAAAAAGGGACAAATGTTGAAAAACAACTACAAAAGTGTAGGAAAAATGAACTGTAAATGCTGTAAAAGTGACCAAAAAATAAATAAATAATAACACGGAAAAAGTGACAACTAACTGATTTCTGAAAAAAAAAAGGCTTGGTATATTTCAGCAGTGCAAGCTTGTGTGTGACAGGTGGTGTATTGGTCAGGACAAGAACAGGGAACTGAAAACAAGCAGTCAACACAGGGAGCCACTGAATGGGTTTTCATAGAGTTATGATATAGGTTCAGTCCTGTATAATGCAGAAGGTCTTGGCACTGGAATGTATTCAGATGAGTTTATTTTAATAAACAAAGAAAAGAACATATACAGTACAGTATGGAGTTTACTTTATACACACACACACACACACAGCATTGAGATTTTAATCTTCTAAATGTTGAGTGAAAAGTGATCATGTGCAAGTACAAATGTTTAAAGTTTACTTTAAAACAGTAAATCAGAAAATCACCCCACATTTTGTTATTATAATATTTTAACTTGTAGCTTTGTGCAATATATACATTTAACAGAATCTTACATAATTACGCTCATATTGATCATCATTTTAACCTTTGATAGTAGGCTATTACTGACACCTGACCTGAAAACATTGATGAACTTAAAGAATAAAACATCTCTACCTGATAACGTTCTGATTGGGACACAGTGACCTGCCACATTTTCAAAGGGGAAACCAAAATCAGCACAATCTGAAGTCGTTCTAAGTTTGTATCATTTCTTGGTGTCCAAATGATGTCCACATGTCTTCCGGTGAGTTGTGTAAATCGGACAAAACTTCCTGAAACAGGAAATCCTCCAGCTGCAAGGAAACAAATGTGCATGTTTTTATTTAAATGAACAAAATATGAATGAATTCACATTTTCAGATAAACAATGGCTCAAATAGCAATGTGAGGTGTTGAAGCCACGGAGAATGGTCACCCAACGCTGCGGTTCCTCACACACTTCTCTTTGTTGGCGTGATTGCGCCCAACTTTACTTTCATTAGTCTAATTGCTCTCATCTATCTATAAATTACAGTCTGTCTGTGTTATGCGCATGTCTCGGGACCGTTAGTCCGATGGACATAACAGGTGTCTTGCTACGGGCACGAGTAAGTGCAGAGCCAAGTTTGACGTTGTTTGGATTAGAAATATATTGAAGTTGTGTTAGCAGCGACCTGCGCCCAGGTGGCTAAGAAACAAAATAAATAAATCAATAACAGGCTGCTATACAGTGGATACGGAAAGTCTTCAGACCCCTTTAAATTTTTCACTCTTTGTTTCATTGCAGCCTTTTTCCAAAAATCAAAAAAAGTTCATTTTATTTCAGTAATGTACACTCAGCAACCCATCTTGTTTAGAAATTTTTGCATATGATTAAAAACAAAAACTGAAATATCACATGGTCATATGTATTCAGACCCTTTGCCGTGACCCTCATATGTAACTCAGGTGCTGTCTATTTCTTCTGATCATCCTTGAGATGGTTCTACACCTTCATTGGAGTCCAGCTGTGTTTGATTATACTGATTGGACTTGATTAGGAAAAATACACACCTGTCTATATAAGACCTTACAGCTCACAGTGCATGTCTAAATGACAATCATGAGGTCAAAGGAACTGCCTGAAGAGCTAGAGACAAATTACAGTCTGTCAAGGTTAAAAAAAAAAATTTCTGCTGCACTTAAGGTTCCTAAGAGCACAGTTATAATCCTCAAATGGAAGACATGGCCGTCCGGCCAAACTGAGCTATCGGGGAGAAGAGCCTTGGTGAGAGAGCAAAGAAGAACCAATGGTCACTGTGGTTTGCTCCAGAGATGCAGTCGGAGATGGGAGAAAGTTGTAGTAAGTCAACCATCACTGCAGCAATCCACCAGTCGTGGCCCGAAGAAACCTCTCCTCAGTGCAAACATGAAAGCCCGCATGGAAATTGCAAAAACACCTGAAGGACTCCAAGATGGTGATAAATAAAATCCTCTGGTCTGATGAGACCAAAAATAGAACTTTTGGCCTTAATTCTAAGCGGTATGTGTGGAAAAACCAGGCCTGCTCATCACCTGTCCAATACAGTCTTGAAGCATGGTGGTGGCAGCATCATGCTGTGGGGGTTTTTTCAGCTGCAGGGACAGGACGACTGGTTGCTATGAATCCAAGTACAGGGATATCCTGGACGAAAACCTTTTCCAGAGTGCTCTGGACCTCAGACTGGGCCGAGGTTTACCTTCCAACAAGACAATGACCCTAAGCACACCGCTAAAATAACGAAGGAGTGGCTTCACAACAACTCTGTGGCTGTTCTTGAATGGCCCAGCCAGAGCCCTGACTTAAACCCAATTGAGCATCTCTGGAGAGGAAAATGACTGTCCACAACGTTTACCATCCAACCTGACAGAACTGGAGAGGATCTGCAAGGAGGAATGGCAGAGGATACCCAAATCCAGATGTGAAAAATTGTTGCATCTTTCCCAAAAAGACCATGGCTGTTTAGATCAAAAGGGTGCTTCTACTAAATACTGAACAAAGGGTCTGAATACTTATGACCATGTGATAAATAAATATGCAAAAATTTCTAAATTTCTGTTTTTTTCTGTCAAGATGGGTTGCTGAGTGTACTTACTGAGAAATAAAATGAACTTTTTTGATTTTTGGAAAAAGGCTGCAATAAACAAAGGGAAAAATTTAAAGGGGTCTGAATACTTTCCGTACCCACTGTAGGTAAATACTACAAAAATAGTATGTCAAACCCACTAGTGTTTTCAAGTCCCCGAAGTCTATGTCCAGATCAGGAGGCTGCATAGGTGGAGAGGGTGGTGGCGTAGGACTTCTGAGGAAAAATACACACAAAAAAGTCCTAATTTCTCCTATACAGCACTGAACAGAATAATGAATGTTGCTTATATTATTATTTATATTGGGATTTAGCTTTTTGAAAACATCCCTATTTTCTCCATGATGGAAACGGCTGCAGATATGGAAAGCTACGTGATACAAAGCGTAGAAATCTTGATGCATTTCTTGTTTCATTATTATTGTCTTACTTTGAGACGTCAATACGTGTTTTGGCAATGTACCCATCCTCTTTAGGGGTGGACTTTTCTGCAAGACAGAGAGGATTGGAGATCATCACAGGCTCATGTTTAACTCATTTTCTGTTGCACAGAGGTCAAATCTGCACATTGTTATGTAATACTCCTTGTAATAGACAAATGGATTTGTGTTCTGGAATAATTACATTTATTTAGGAATTTAAATTCCTTTAGTCCCGAGTAGAAAAAGACTAATCACCATCATGAAACAAATTCTTTTATTGTTGTTCTTAGGAGAAAGTGAGAAGGAGCCCGTACTTAAGGTGTTGTAGTGTCCGAAGACTGTGTCTTTGTTGATGTCTGGGTAAAGATAGATCAGAGGGTTCCTGTACATGTTCCCCTCGGCTCTCAGACTGTAGTTGTTGATAATGTAGGGCAGAGAAGTGTTCAACAGCTCTTTCTTGATGTAGGGAGCTACGGCGTGCACATGGGTGTCTACAGGGGGAACACATGCAGAAGGGAAAGTAAGCAAACACAAAAAAGACACATGCTATGCAGGGTCAGTCTGCATAGCATGAGACAAGCTGCCATTAACAACCAAGCAACTCTGGCTGTGACCTGACCATCATTTTAGTGTAAAAATACTCTAAGGGCCCGTTCTTGAACCGAGCGCAATTGACTTTGTACACCGACACATGTATCATTCCTGTTTTGCACCTGACGCTTCCCTCCACAGACACGCGTCAGTAAATTAGGGAATGAACTTGCGCTTCCGGCGGGTGGTTCAGCAAAAAGGAGGCATGTTACGGCGCAAATGTTCCCGCGTGTTATGTTTTTATTAGAGGACTTAAGGCGATGTGATGATGAACCGTATCCCAAAATGCCCCAGCAACAGCACGGGACAGGAGAGAAAAAAGGGTTGTGGGTTTGATCCCTGGCTCTGCAGTCCCGTGTCGAAGTGTCCTTGGGCAAGACACTGAACCCTGAGTTGCTCCTGATGCTGCGCCAACTGAGCTATCTGGGCGCCCATATATAGAGGTTTACTCCTCGAGACAGAGGGCCCGGGGTTTGACTCCAACCTGCGGCCCTTTGCTGCATGTCATGCCCAACAAAACAATCTTAAAAAAGAAAGACCTATACCAAGACCAAAAAGTACATCACAGTCACAAAAGTACTTGCATAGTAAATACCATTATTAAACCTTGAATAAAAGCGACAGAGTAATAATGATCTGTACATATAAAGCAAATTATATTTGGACTAGCGAAAGAAAGAACTACAACACCATGGAATAAAAAATACATTTGAATCAGCACTAGCATTGCATGGATATAGGGACATTTGTCCAAACACGGGTACATGCCCAGAACCATACCGCCATTGGAGTGCTCAACCCAGCTGAAGGTGATGGCTCCCTCTTTGTTGCTCTCACTGAAGCGGAGCAGAAAGGTCCCGCTCGGTTTTTCCTGCAACAGATCCTCGGATTTCTTCCTGCTCACAAAGCCCATGATGAGTCTGAAACCCACACACAGAACATGGAGGGAGTTCAGTTCACTGGGAAGCCTAGTGTACCAACACTGGGAGACTGGGTTACTGTTTCAGCGCTCGCCTTCCTTGTTTGATTGGGGATATCGTGATTTTTGTCGGGACATTGATTATTTCCCCTTGAATCATGATTTTTATATGTATTTTTAACCAATGAGTCCCCTAAATATGCTCCGTTTATACGGTATAACAGACATTATATCCGGCTCCAGCAAAACAGAGCAAAAGCAGAAAATCCATATTTTGTTCTTCTTTACAAATGAAATCAATGTCAGACTGACATGTGATGTGGATGCTTCTTAGAAAAATATTTTTCAGAAAATGTCTATTCAAGTGTATTATTATTATTATTATTATTAACGAAGGAAAAGACAATCCCAATACTCAATATTATGGAATCCATGAAATTGCAATACAAATTGACACCCATGTAATGTGAAAGAATCCAAATCGGGACAAAAGCATAGCGCCCGGCTCTAATAGTTATGGTGAATGATACTCGGGGTGTGTCTTACCCATCACGCCAAAGATCCGCCAAGTGTTTTTCAATCAAATCCAGGATCCCCTCGATCCAAATCCATGCATTTTCATTCTGTCCCCACAGGAAAGAAAAAAAAAGTTAACATCTAAACACACAGGCCCACTGAAGTCCTACAGGTTGGACCGACTGTTTTAATTGAATAAGAATCTTACTCAACACTCACCTTGGAGAACTTGCTCCAGTGAACCAGATCATCAGGACCATCTGTGAAGAAAGCAACATTTACATTAGAAATATCATGAAAGTAGAGCCCAACACCCTTTATATCATAGTTTTATCCAAGCAATGAGTGGGAGGTTTAATTTAAGAACCATACTTATTATATTAATACAATCTCATCCTACTGACATAGAGCTCGACAGTAGACTCATGGATGGATACTGTGGCCCATGGAGCAAATAATCATAATATGGAAATCATAGAATGGAGAGGTTTCATATTGGGAAAGACGGTTTAACTATGTCACATCTAATAGGCCTGATGGTGTTTCTTTATTTTACTGAATATGCTAACTTGAAAAGATTACTCCCTGACAGTATATAGTTTTGTCATTTTTTGATAGTTTTGAATCTTTTAACCCTTGTATTATATTTTTGTACACAGTCTGAAAATTCTGTATCAAAATGTATTTGATTCTAAACATTAACTATAAATTATTAAAATATTTGAAAAAAAAAAAAAACCTACTGATAGACATTGAACTCATATGTGCTTGGTTTATTTTCCAAAAAGAATCGTTTTTATTTGTCTCTCATATCATTAGAGAAAACACTTTTAGACATCCGGTTTCTTCAGTTAGATTAAAGATTAAAGCCACTTACATGTCTGTGCAGAATGAAGCTACAGAAGCTGAGCTTAGCTTAGCATAAAGCCTGGAAATGGGGACGTAGCTAGCCTAGCTCTGTCCAAAGGTAACAAAATCCACTTCCCAAAACCTCCCATACGCTCATATATTAACGCATTATATCTCCTTTGTTTAGTCTATACAAATAAAGTATTTTCACAAGGATTTCCAAGAAGTGTCAGTGCCCAGCCAAGAAATCCTCCAGTACATAACCCCTGGTAACATCACAACGTGTTGTTTTTAATCATCATTTTTTGGACAGAGGGAGAGAGAGAGAGACACTAGCTGTCCAGTCTTCCTGCTAAACTAAGTTAACCATCTACCGGCTGTAGCTTCATATTTTTCACAAAGACGCCACAGTGTGTGTATTAAACCTCTTATCCCACTCAGCAAGAAAGTAAGTAAGCATATTTCCCAAAATGCCTAACTAACCCTTTAACATGGAAGTTCAACATAGAAATAAATTCCCAGTCCCCAATATGTGTGTGGAAGTGAAGTGCATTTTATTTAACATTTAGTAAAATCCATTTAGATAAATATCTCTCCATTAAAACATGACAGTTTATTGGATGGAAGCAGTGGTCAAACACTCACCCACAAGTTTGGCTCTTAGATAGGAGAGCTGGTTTTGGTCGAGCTCCCGTTGGCCAGCGCATAAAAACTGCCAGCTCAGAACGTCTGACATCTGCTGCCAGGTGAGCGGAGGAGGGTCCACAAACAACGACAGATTCTACAGAACAAAGTTACAGACTTTTTTTAGGTTGCCATTTTCAAACTGGCCAGGGACAACAGATGAAAATGAGCCTGCTGAGCTAAATCTGGCTCATTTACAGGTGCTTTGCTGTCGATTAATGAGCATTGTCCTGTTACATAAATAAAATAAATAAAATGGGTTTAAAGACAAGACGGTTGTAAAAATGAAATGGTCATCTGTAAATGAGAAATCAAACGCATAGGACCCAAATGCATTCGCACAACTGTTTGGTTGGTGTAGTTTGGATGTGTCTTATGTAGCCAAACAGAAGATGATATTGTTTATTTGTTGTGTGGAGGTGTGATGGCTTTACCCTGGGTTCACCGATGGACAGCATGTTGCACCACATGACCGAGGCCCAGGCACTGACCACCTGACTGGTACTGGAGATGACAACCACAGGCAGAGAGCTGGCCTGGACCAACACAGAAGGAGGAGGAGACCATTCAATAAACGGCCTGCCTCTGCTCAAATAGTACCTTCTCTTCAACCAACGATACCTTCAGCGCAGCAGCAAAGAGCACACACAAATCAAGTGTCATGTTGGACTCACCTCAATGTCAAATTTCAGTCCAGCATGCTGAAACTCCGTCACAAACTTAATGATGTGGAGTTCTTCAGTGACTGTCAGATGACTCTGATGAAGAAGAAAGAGATATGGTTTTAAAAAGGGAAGAAAATTACTTGTTTGATATTGTAATTTGCAATCATGTAGAAGTAGTGTGTGGGAGAAAACACTAAAATCTAACAATACTGAACTAGAATTACTGCCTTGTGGTTGTACATCTATGCCTCTATGCCAAATAGTCAAGTTGCAAGTTGTACATTCATGTCTGTCCAGACTCATAACATACACTACTGGTCAAAAGTTTTGGGTAACTTCAAAATCTCCATTCCACTCCATTGTAGACAGAATACCAGCTGAGATCAGCATTGTTGTTGTTTTTTAACCAGGGCAGCAGTTTGCAGATTATGTGCTAACATAATTGCAAAAAGGTTTGCCAATGTGTTCTCAGTTAGTTTTTAAAATGATATCAGAATGAGCCGTTGAAACATTGGATGAATGGTTGCTGATAATGGGCAATGTAGATATTGCATTAAAGATCAGCCCCCCCCACTCAGATCAGCTGGTATTCTGTCTACAAGGCAGTGGAAATTTGAGTGAGCCCAAACTTTTGACCTGTAGTGTATGTAGTAGGCTTGCACGATTAATCGTTATAAAAATTGCAATCTCGATTCAGCCTGTTTACAATTTAATTTAGAATTCATTTTATTAATGACTTTGATTCTCATTTCATTTTACGAGCAGACTGCATCCCAAACGCTACGACGTTCTTCTGAGAGTTTTAAACAGACTGTGTAAAATAGGTTTTAAAAGAGACGTGGCAAAAAACAAATCGTGGCAAAGAATTGTGATCGAGCAACAAACTAAAAAAATCGTTATTCATATTTTCCCCCCGAATAGTGCAGGCCTAATATGTAGTTAAGACTTGACCATGCAAATTTTAGTTTTTCTTGGTCAAAATGTAACATTTTGGTTGCTGTTCCCGATGGCCATTTTTTCTAAGCTTTTTGTGACATATGTTGCTTTTTTTGTCAATTCTCAACATTCTCATACCTTGTAAGCAATAAAATTGAATAAAATACCCAAATTCAAAATGCTGAAAAAATGAATTGATCATTTGTTTGGCTTGTGAAAAGCGTTTTCTTGCTTTAAAGAAACCCAACTTTCTGATGTAGAAACTTTGAAAATGGCTCAAATTTGACCATATTAAGTGTATTTTTTAGGAAATTGTGGAACACACACACACACACACACACACACACACACTCACTCAATCTCTGACCAAACATCTCCCCTTCTGTTCTGTTTCTGAACAATGTCCAGAAATGTTGTTGTGGAACATTATGATGAAGTTGACCTTTGAGGATAAAAACTACCACATCATTTTATCCTGTTAGACATTTTTCTGAAATTTCATAATTAGCATAGGAATTCTTGGGTTATGGTCAAAAACGTGTTTTGTGAGGTCACAGTGACTTTGACCCCACTGAATCTAATCCGTTCATGCTTGAGTCCAAGTCCCCACTAACAAGAGCATCAACAAAGACTGTTAAAACTGTCTCAAGTGTTTGTTCATAAAATAGACTGTACTGATTTTGACCTACAAATAGCAGATCGATGATTCTGAATGTCTCATCTTACCTCACTGGATCCTTTGGCGTTCTGTTTTAGGTTGAGTGACTGAAAAGAAAATTGAAAAGAGAAAAAACAAATACTGACAGAATGATCTTTAACATAACAAAAAAATCATACAGAACAATGAATCAGAAGGCTACTCCTGTGTCTTGACTCCTCATAACTCAGAGGCTCATATTTAGCAACTCATTGGCACAGATACAACGCTATTAAGTTCATTACAAGTTGCTTGAAAGATGGCTCAAATTTGACCGTATTAAGTGTATTTTTTAGTAAACGTTGGGGGACACACACTCTCACACTCTGACCAAACATCTGCCCTTCTGTTTCAGAGTGCGTTGAGCAATGTCCAGAAATGTAAAAAAAACTATCAAGTGTTTGTTCATACAACAGACTGCAATGGTTTCGACCTACAAATAGCAGATTGTTGATTTTGAATGTCTCATCTTACCTCATAGGATCTTTTGGCTCTCAGTCTTTGATTAAGTGACTGAAAAGAAAATTGAAAACGTTTCAAAATATGCACTCATTCTCAAACTCTACCATGTTTGTTTGATGTATGCATGCTAGGGCTGCACGATTATGACCAAAATGGTAATCACGATTGTTGTGATCAATATTGAGATCACGATTAATTATCACAATTATTTGTTTATTTTAACCAAAACTAATTTTATTGTCATATAGGATATTTATAACTGCTTTCACATCCATATTGTGCAACATTGCTCTTATGTTGAAGTTGTATGCCCGTTATCTACCGGATGAAATATCAACATGGATTTTTGCTCGATCACGCAAATTTGATCGTGGGAAGCCAAAATCGTGATTGTGATTAAAATTTGATTAATTGTGCAGCCCTGATGCATGCATTATATTACATGTACTTGGTCATAAAATTCAAAGCTATGTTTCTTGTTTGTTTCTGTGGTTTCCTACCATTTGTCCAAATTCTGCCACCAAGCCTCCACAGGACGCGTCCACGTCCAACACCCTACAGTAATCCTCGTTGAAGACAAAGTGACGGAACCTACAACGACATCGGATTACAGTGAGTCTGTGTCAGTAGTTTATCAGAATTCACATTGTTTTGGTACCCTTTACTTACCCTTTAACTGTCTTGGCTTCTTCTACATCCCTTATTTTAAGGCAAAAATAGATGTGAAAAAAAAGATAAAACATTGTTTATTAAAACATAAAGTTATCAATAAGATTTCTATTTATGTGAAATAATAATGTACTATATCACTGGCTAAGAACAAAGTTATCTTTGACTTACTTGTCAAATACAGGTTTGACCTTGAGCAGGCACTTAAATTCTGGGAGGTTTGCTAAGAACCTGAGAAGAGAACAAACAAATACAGACAGAATGATCTTTAACATAAAAAAAAAAAAAAAAAAAACATATAACACAATGAACCAGAAGGTCCCTGGTTCCAGTCCACTTTTTATGCTACTCCTGTGTCTTGACTCCTCATGGCTCCGAGGCTCATATTTAGCAACTCATTGGCACAGATAGAACGCTGTCAAGTTCATTATGATATGTCTAGGGCTGATAACCCTTTGTTATTGCTGCGAATCCAGTAAGTAATTGGTTCTTATTAAAATAAAGCTACTTTAACTGCGCATGTGGATCATTTTGAAGTCTTTCCAGTAAACGCAGTTCTAGCAGCGATGAGATCTGGATTTACCCTGCAGGGATCTGAGGAGTAGTTAACCATAGTCCTCAGAAATCCAGAGGTTTGAACGCCAACACAAAGCAAGAGAAAGGAAACAGATATCTGGCCAAAGAGAACGACATCAGAAGGTTGTTTTTTTTTTTGGTCGTTTAGTTTTGGATTTCATAACCATCTGACACTGGGCGTACGAGTTAGACATTATTTTCTGGGTGGAGTGTGTTGCAACACTTCTTCTGTCCACTATGTGGCGCTAGAGAAGATTACATGTTTTGAGAGTGAGACTTTGTTGAAAAAAAAATAAAGACAGCTGTGCAACTGAGTGAAGGTTGGTCTTCGGTGAATTTTAAATTATTATTCTCTGCAGAGAATAACAAAATGGCGAGAACAGTTTCACAGAATTAACATTAACAGCGTGACACAGTCTAAGCGCAGTAAAACAGAATCTTCATCGTCTTATATCCTGCTTTCCCTAGAGAGGAGACCTCGTTTGGAAAACATGTCTAAACAATTCATCTTAACACACAGAAGAGTTGGAGCCGTTTCTACGTCTTTTCTGCATCTGCCCCCCTGCCTCAGAGTCTGTAGCAGTTGTTTCTTAGTTGTGAAAGACAACCTGGTGTTGTTTGGTCACGTACAGTAAGAAAATGTCACTACAGGGCACCGGCCTTCAGCGGGTGATTAAGGCACAGACAGCTGTCGACTCTGCTCAGGGAGAGTTGAATGAAGTCATACAACCTGAAAAAGCATGGTAAGTTGCTCCTATTCATTCATTCATGCTTTAGTTACATTAGGCTTACCTCACTGCCACTGTGAACCGCACCCCCATCTTTAGTACTTGAGGTCGACATGGTAAACTCGACATGACGGGCTGTTTCTCAACCACCAGAGCACTGCAAAGCAAGACCATGACAAAACAATGTCAACAAAAAGGAAAGAGTGTGTACCAGTCAGTCAGTGTGTGTATAGAACACAGAAAGGTCCTGATGCAATGTCTCACTGTGCAAGAAGTTTCGTGAACAAATGCAGCGTGGATCTCTCAATTTCTGCTATGGTACCAGGCAGGCTGGAGGTGTCAGTGCTGTTGTATTTCTGGTTCTGGTCTTGTAGTTCCTGCAGCTGTTCGCGTACACGTAGTAGTACATGTGCCACAGTCGTGAACCTGCACATACAGCATAAGCAAACACAGGAACACATAACACCAAGTTTGTTATTAAGTAGAAACTGCGACAGCTAGGACAGAGAATATACAAAGTTTCTTCCTCAACATGAAACTTGAAGAGCCAAGGTAGTACCAATACCTACTTATGGAACCATTGTATATCCTGCACCGGCTGCTATTGCACTTCTGGTTAGACCTAAACTGCATTTTGTTGCCTTGTACCTGTACCTGTGTAATGACAATAGAGTTGAATCTAATCTAATAAGTTCTTACCACTTCTGGAGATGGTCCAGGCTGGTGTCAACTGGACTTCCAATGCATGCCATCCGCTGCCTGCACTTCCACTCCGGCAGCTCCACCTCTGTGAGAGTCGCCACCATCTGCTGTGCTATGTTTAAAATGTTCACTATCTGCTGCAGCACCATCTGCAAAACAAACAAAACACAGCAAGTGTTAAGTACTTTACTGAATGAGTGGAGGTCTAATTAAGCTGCTTAAACAACGACCCCTTCCTAACCATGTAAAGATTGTTGTTGAATCATTTTATCAAGAATAAAATAAACAGTCACACACACACACACTTCTTACCAAATATCTCAATATCAATATTTTGGAGATATTGTAGGGTTGACAGTTGGTGTTTTCACAAAATATGCACACATTGACTTTTTAAATTTCTTAATAAATAATCAGTTATGTGGGTAAAGGCAAATAGCACAGCTAGTCTGGTGTGCTCAGGAAATGACATCACTTTACTGTAATGCAGCCTTTAAAACCAGGAAAAGACAACACTTCTGCAATATTAGGATATTACAATATCCAAAATCTAAGACAATATCTAGTCTAATATATTGATATCCATATATTGTTATATTGCCCAGCCCTAATCAAGATACTCTTGACCAAAATACCTCGATGTCAATATTGCTACAATATTGTAGGGTTGACTATAGAAAAGTATATAAAATATTTTCACAATGAGACTTGAGAATTGAATCAATAATGTGGATTCAATGACAACGTGGGTAAAGGCAAATGATAGAACAGCTAAGTAAGACATCACTTCACTGTAATGCAGCCTTTAAAACCAGGAAAGACAACACATATGTCATATTACCTCATATATATCAATATAACATCTATATAATGCCCAGCCCTATGCTGTGTCAACAACTCACCAAACATGCATACCTTTGTTTTTGTGATAAAGTTGGTCCGGTTAATAAATTCCCCTTCCATAAAAGGACAGGACTGGGCCAGTCCATTCTGCTCCTCTACTGGAAAGGACAAAAGAGAAACATAAATGAAGCATGAACTCACACCAAACCTTTCACCTGGTTCTGTCTGTCTCCTACCATACCTTGGCTTTGCCAGTTCTTCATTATGAAATCGATGTTTTTTTGTAACTCCAGTAACTTCATTTCCTCCTTCACCTCCTGCATTAGAGTTAAGGTTTACAAATTTAGAAATGATAAAGCATGTTTTCCCTGGATGGCTGTCAGGGAGAAATAAAACCAAAAGTTACAGTAAACATGAGTTTACCAAAGTGTGTCTACTTAGTTCATTGATTTTGTTCAAGTCTTTCCATTTCTGATCCATTGCTGGACTGCCGCAATCGTGACAAAAACAAAGATATTTATTTTACTCTTTTGCTATTATTTCCATCTGGTGGTAGTTCTTACAAAACAGACTCTTGTGCAAACAGTGTGAGCCTCTTGTACTGTAGCGTCACTGTGTCCACGTACTTGCTGCTATCAACCATATCCGGACACTTTCAGACTGACGCACTGTCTGGTCTTTTCGCAGTACATTTCCAATCATCACCAAAATGTTAACAGAATTGACCCATCTAACAATCTACGTATGAATTGTCCTATATGTACATGGCCATTTAGATGTCTAATTACTATATGAAATAAGGGATCAAGAACGCTCGGGCGATGAATTTTCCTCCTAAAAAGTTTCTAGTTTTTACTGAACTGGACATTAAGGAGCTCTTATTGCATAATTCAGAGTTATTGAAGCATGGTATTTTATTGGGAAGGACAGAAGTAAGATGCAGTAGTTTTGACAGCATTGACGGGACTTTCTTTAACTAACTGTCTCCAGTGGTGTCCAGTTACGGCCAAGGGTAGCGCACGGCTGATTTACCGGCAATAGCGTACTTTAGCTGGCTCTTGTAAAGTAAAAGCTAAAGTAACAAGTTAAAACTAATATACCGTTATAAAGACAAGAAGTCACATGATAGTTTTACACCATTAAATTAACTTAAAACACAAATAGATAATTTATATTTGTATTTTAACAGATATTTTGATAGAACGTTAGCCAATAAGTGTCCGAACGTGGACACAGTGACGCTAAGTGACATTATCAAGGTGCTCTGCAAAACATGAAGCTCATTCTCTCAGCCAAACAAGACTAGATGTGTCTCTTCAGGGCGGGAATAAAGTAGTAAAATCAAACAAAAGACAGGTTTGAATAAGCTTGTGGCCCATGATTAGTTCCTGGGTCATTTTTTGAAGTTTAATGTTTACAGCATTTGTGCAGCCTGGACTGTTGATCCATCTGATGTTATCGCCATCTTACCTGGGATGAGGTCAGGATTTTCTTTTCTTCCTTTAAGCATTCAGAGAGGATTACAGCCAAGTTCAGAGGCTCATCTTTAAAGCATTTCTAAGTAAAAATATATAAATAAAATCAAATACACACTAATGCAATAAGGTTAATTATTCTGCTTTGAGAACATAAAAGGTAAATCTAAATAAAATGTTAAATGTAAGATCCCATAACCACAGGTCCGTCCCTACCAGCAAGTAGTCTTTCATTCCTTGAAAATTAGGTCCCTGTACAATGTTCTCCTGGATAGAACGATTCCACTCTTCTTCCAAATACACCAGGAGTACATGTAAACAAGTGCTTGCTTTATTCTCATCCACAGCTGCTGCATCCCTAACACAGAAAACATACATTCATTTAGGGGTTGTCTTTCTGCGGTGCTGAATGAGGGAACACTTTGTGGGACATTGGTGAACAGTAAATACTGTTGGATCTACCCAACTACTACCTCAAACTCATTTAATAATAAATCAGCCAATTAAAATGCACATTTGGACCATACAGAATGAAAGATAAACTACCCCTTTCACTCACACAGGTGTTTTAAGTTGTGGCTAATTAGACCTCTGCTCAGAGCTTAGACGACAATTTATTAGGTCACAAGTCTTCATCTACCAATAAGAACAGGCTCGTTCGAGATGAACTGCGCCTCGCCTGTAAAGTGGGAGAGAGCAGGCGGGGGGGGGGACAAAAAGCTGTGGTAAAGTTGATCAGTTTCCAGCCGCCTTCAGTCTGAACAGGTAGTCACAGAAACACTGGTCTGATTCTGATTTAATAACATGTTATCAGACCCATATACAGTGCCTTGCGAAAGTATTCGGCCCCCTTGAACTTTTCAACCTTTTGACACATTTCAGGCTTCAAACATAAAGATATACAATTTTTATTTTTTGTGAAGAATCACCAACAAGTGGGACACAATTGTGAAGTGGAACAAAATCTATTGGATATTTTAAACTTTTTTAGCAAATAAAAAACTGAAAAGTGGTGCGTGCTAAATTATTGGGCCCCCTTGCGTTAATACTTTGTAGAGCCACCTTTTGCTGCGATTACAGCTGCAAGTCGCTTGGGGTATGTCTCTATCAGTTTTGCACATCGAGAGACTGACATTCTTGCCCATTCTTCCTTGCTAAACAGCTGGAGCTCAGTGAGGTTGGATGGAGAGCGTTTGTGAACAGCAGTTTTCAGCTCTTTCCACAGATTCTCGATTGGATTCAGGTCTGGACTTTGACTTGGTCTAACACCTGGATATGTTTATTTGTGAACCATTCCTTTGTGGATTTTGCTGTATATTTGGGATCATTGTCTTGTTGGAAGATAAATCTCCATCCCAGTTTCAGGTCTTTTGCAGACTCCAACAGGTTTTCATCCAGAATGGTCCTGTATTTGGCTGCATCCATCTTCCCCTCAATTTTAACCATCTTCCCTGTCCCTGCTGAAGAAAAGCAGGCCCAAACCATGATGCTGCCACCACCATGTTTGACAGTGGGGATGGTGTGTTGAGGGTGATGAGCTGTGTTGCTTTTACGCCAAACATATCGTTTTGCATTGTGGGCAAAAAGTTCGATTTTGGTTTCATCTGACCAGAGCACCTTCTTCCACATGTTTGGTGTGTCTCCCAGGTGGCTTGTGGCAAACTTTAGACAAGACTTTTTATGGATATCTTTGAGAAATGGCTTTCTTCTTGCCACTCTTCCATAAAGGCCAGATTTGTGCAGTGTACGACTGATTGTTGTCCTATGGACAGACTCTCCCACCTCAGCTGTAGTTCTCTGCAGTTCATCCAGAGTGATCATGGGCCTCTTGGCTGCATCTCTGATCAGTCTTCTCCTTGTCTGAGCTGAAAGTTTAGAGGGACGGCCAGGTCTTGGTAGATTTGCAGTGGTCTGATACTCCTTCCATTTCAAAATGATCGCTTGCACAGTGCTCCTTGGGATGTTTAAAGCTTGGGAAATCTTTTTGTATCCAAATCCGGGCTTTAAACTTCTCCACAACAGTATTAGGGACCTGCCTGGTGTGTTCCTTGGTCTTCATGATGCTCTCTGCGCTTTCAACAGAACCCTGAGACTATCACAGAGCAGGTGCATTTATACAGAGACTTGATCACACACAGGTTATTCTATTTATCACCATCAGTCATTTAGGACAGCATTGGATCATTCAGAGATCCTCGCTGAACTTCTGGAGTGAGTTTGCTGCACTGAAAGTAAAGGGGCCCAATAATTTTACACGCACCACTTTTCAGTTTTTTATTTGCTAAAAAAGTTTAAAATATCCAATAGATTTCGTTCCACTTCACAATTGTGTCCCACTTGTTGGTGTTTCTTCACAAAAAATAAAAAATGTTATATCTTTATGTTTGAAGCCTGAAATGTGTCAAAAGGTTGAAAAGTTCAAGGGGGCCGAATACTTTCGCAAGGCACTGTATCAGCTTGTACACAAGTCTCCAGTTGTGTTATTAAGACTGAGTAGCTGTCATAATTCTCTGCATGTGATCTGTTGCTGCTCCAAACGGATTAAGTCTCTGACTTCTACACATCACTCTGCCACAGAACTCTGTACAGAATGAGCCTTTAAATCAGACAAATGGCTATTAAAATCCCTCTGATTCAAAATCAATAAAAAGTTTATAGAAAACATCATGTTGAGTTCTGAACCAATCAGCTGTTAAATCAGCTGAGAGGCCAGCATTTCCCAGCATGCCCTGGGTCTGCATGTGTCTTGCAGTCGGTGAAAAGCAACTACGCTGCCTGCGTCTCAGAACTGCGGCCGCCTTGCTCTCGTGAGGTTATCGTTGCCTACGTTTGCATGACGTCAGAGCAAGTCGGGATCAAGTCGGAGACAAATCTACCCAGCATGCAACGGGCGGCGACCTGGCTCATCTCGAACAAGCCTAATGATGAAGGTGTAGTCATCAACCAGATTAACTGGAAATACCGGTGTGGGTGTTCAGAGCCTGTCATTCAGTGTCCCAAAACAATTTATTTATAGTGTTTTGTTTTTTTTTTATTACGTAGTTAAGGAGTCTCTCTTGTCTTCTATAATTATAATAATAATAACAACAACAACAACATAGTAATTATGTGCTTTCTCCAAATTCCAGAAAAGAATATATTATGGGCCACCTCAATCTTTCACACTCTTTGCAATGTGTAAGGCTTGGTCCATAATACCAAGTAAATAGTTTGTTTAAGCCAAATATAATTTAGTAAAATACACCATTAAAAGGACAAACACACTGTCAACAAAAAAGCTAGATAACAATTTTAAGGGCCCCTCTACTAAAGAGTACTTTAAGACAGTAATGATGCAAGTGGGATTACAGTATTCACATTAATCTCACTTTTTTCCCCACTTTATTAGACAGAAATACAGTGGATAGATGTGGAAGGGGAAGAGAGATGGGGCATGACACGCAGCAAAGGGCCGCAGGCTGGATTTGAACCCGAGCCGCTGCAGGACTCAGCCAACATGGGGCGAGCGCACTAACTTATAATAATAATACATTTTATTTAAAGCACCTTTCATGACACCCAAGGTCACTTCACAAACAAAAAAAGGACATTAAAGTTACAGTGAGCTACAGGCCGCTCCTGTTGGTCTTACCAGTCCTGGCCCTCTAGCAAGACGCACAGATAGTGGCGGATCTCTCTGGGGAACTTTCTCTCGTCGTACAGCTGGTTCACCCGGCTCTGGGAGGCTGAGTCCAGCCTCAGCAGCTCCTGCCACTGGGCCATCTGCAGTTAGCCGACAGAACCAGTAACCATGGTGACTTTCAGTCACTTAGCAACGCTAATGCTACTGTAACGTACCAAAGTAATACGCTCTGGGTCTGTGAATTACGGCAATAACGCAGTGTCTTTTTCACAATCGAGAAAGTATAGTTTTAAGTTATGTTTGGATTATATTCAATTTAGTACTGACAAAAGTTAATAGCAGATAATTAGGCACTTAAAAAATTAGTTAAAACCCACGACTTGCTAGCGTTAGGTTAAATAGCACACACTAAAAATGATTAATAACGTGTTAACATGAAAATAACAAAGCATAAAGTTATATTTTTCTTCTAAGCATTCCTACAGCCAACTCAACGACTTACCTTGTGGCTGTTTGGCCGTGTTGTTTATCGATAAGGTGAGCAGGAACATACAGTAACTAGGTTAAAAAAGAAAGCGGCTTCAGTGTCGGATGCTGTTTTGACTGTTTTCTTTTTACCGGAACGACAGAAGGAATGGGGCGTGTTTTATATCCACCGGGCACGCCCACCACCCACGTGATTCCCGAGAAATCGTCCCGCTGAGAATGTCAAGGCAACTGGCGAGCACAGTCACACAGTTTTTGTTTCCGCCTTCACAGTAAAAGACCTTTTCTTTTTATTTTATTTAAGAATCTTTTTATCTTTGAATCTTGATAGTTTTAAGAGGCTTCAGTCAAACCTAGGCGGTGTTGTCGGCCCCCGTTTCAACTTATCCATGCCTCACACATAGGCCTAGCTTACACCTGTTTTTGCCGCTTCGGTAAAGTAAGAAAGATATTCACAGATTCGAACTTCCGGGATCAATTACTCTATAGCGAAATGTTGTTAAATCACAAACGACTTATCTTTCCTAGCGTAGTAAGGTTAACAACGAGCTACAAACTCATTTTCATCCAAACGAACCGTCCTTCAATCTGGAGAAATAACAATGGTCCGTAGCAGCCGGTGGAGAGACGGCAGTGAGACGTCTACAAAATAAAACACCGAAAAAAAAATACCGCAAAAATAGTCATTAATTTACTGATTAAATAAGGTAGTGCCTCCAAAATTACCTCAATTATTACTTGTCTAGTGGTAGTTGTACCACAGCACCTACTTATAAAAAATAAGCACATTTATAATTTTGGTGAATTTGTTTGCCAAAATCATTTAATAGTTATTATATAAATAACGATTTGGGTCTCTAAGGGCTACACGCATAGATGGCCCCCCTGCTGGTTGTACTACGAAACTGATGTGATTTTTGAAATCACAGCAAGTAGCTATTGTTATTCTTTGAGTTTATTCATCTAGTGAAATGATTACTCTAAAAAAACAAAGCTCATGTCCGACGCCATGTTGGCTTGTTCTGATCATGTGACACGCTGGAGACGGAAGTGGGGAAACGTCACATGTTGTTCCAGTGCTCAACCGCTAGGGAGCAGCAACGGGTTTCATTAAACGGCCTCCTTTTAATTAAAGGGTGTGTGCAGACTGTAGGCTACTAGATGCACAACTATTGTACTGTTCCGCCAACTTCTACTGTTTATCAAATACAAAGAAGAATAAAGTCATGTCAAAAAAGAAAAAAATATATATATACAGTACAGGTCAAAAGTTTGGTTCCACCTTCTCATTCAATGTGTTTCCTTTATTTTCATAACTATTTACATTGTAGATTATCACTGAAGGCATCAAAACTATGAATGAACACATGTGGAATAAAAGTGAATAAATAAAAGTGTGAAATAACTGAAAACATGTCTTATACTCTAGTTTCTTTAAAGTACACTCCTTTGCTCTGATTGCTGCTTTGCACACTCTTGGCATTCTTCCAGTACCTTTCTAACCTTTCTCCCATGCAGGAATGCTGAGTGGACTAGCCAGACCCTCCTCCGCAGCACTGTGGAGGAAGGTCTGGCAATGCAAGACTAATTTTTTGCTGATGTGTCGTCCCTGCAACA
The DNA here is from genome assembly GCA_026937815.1 of Etheostoma perlongum. Lineage (NCBI taxonomy): Eukaryota > Metazoa > Chordata > Actinopteri > Perciformes > Percidae > Etheostoma > Etheostoma perlongum. Next base: position 3,444,528 of record CM049381.1, read on the forward strand.
AACAATGAGCTAAGCTTCACCAAGTGGCCTTAGATGTCTAACTGAATGAATATTGTTATGTGCTATTTTGACACTGACAAAACACTGTCGTTAGTATTAGATCATTTAGTGCTCATTTAGGTCATTTGAGAAAGCAAAGACAAAGTATTTTGGTATTTAGGTATAATGACTGTATTTACAAGTTGATATCAAAAGGCTGTATTATGGGAAAAGCTAGGAAAATCGTTGTTTTCGTTAAAGCAGCAGTAAGTTGGTGCCACAGCTGATTTAAAGCATCTTAGAGCTGTATCATCACATTTATACCAGCGCCTGATATGTTTTATACTAATATGAGTATATACTAAACAAAACTATTAGAGCATCTGACCCCCCCCACGGATTTTACTCTGTAGGACAGAGACCAGGGTATAGTGCATATAGGAGGACAGAGACCAGTGAATGGCCTCTGTAGGACAGAGACAACTGTATAGTGTATATAGGAGGACAGATATTAAATATTAAACCATTTTAAGAAGAACATTATATTAAATTAATTAAGAATTACATTAATTTGTAATACAATACATACACAAGTACAAAATCCATACAGAAATGCAGAAATAATAAGAAAGAGGAATGTCTCACCGTGGGGTATAACATTAATGATGTGACCAAATAAATGCCCCCCATCAGGGCGTTTGGAGAGCAACTATTGTATAACAGTAGCTTCAAAAGTGAGACTAGTTGATACTATACCCAAAAACCACAGCGTTGACCAAAGATTGTATAGTCAGGACAAGATAATCCACGTCAGCGCCTACTCCGTCACCCAGCACCCACAAGCAATGACGGTGATGATGATCAGAGGAACAAGTCATATCTTGGCGTTGTATTCATTTGTTTTAGGCAGGTAAATCACTTTTTGGAGATGGATAATACACCTTGGTGTCCTCCATGCTAGATACGGCCATGCTCCCCATGATGCTGTGTTTTAGTGGCAGCATAGATCCAGTCCTGTGTATCTGGCCACTTACGTTCTGCAAATGTGCAACATAAATCATGCTACTCATACTAATCATGCTAAGATTGGGAAATCTCTGCGTAGGGCTGAATTAATTCCCTCCATGACAGGAAATGCATTGCCAACATTGTATTTTTTTACAAAACAGGTCACCAAACTTGAAATGATACATTTGTTGAACCTGACGTTTATAAGCAGGAGTTTTTAGGAGAATATTATTGAAATATTTTTGATATTCCATACCACATGCGCTTGCCTTTTCACTGGATTATGCCTGGCCTCAAAGTTCATGCATCACAACTGAGAAAGAGCTCCAAACAAACAAAGCATTCATGGATAGTGTACCACAAAAATGGTGCTTCAGATGAGGGCTGGGCGATAGGGGAGAAACTCAGATATCACAATATTCTTGACAAAATACCTCAATATCAATATTGTGGCGATATTTTACAATTGAAAATTGGTTCTTTAACAAAATATCTCCACACGCAGATTTTAGATAAATAATCCAACAGTTACAACAGTCTGGTAAGATCAGAAAAGTACATCACTTTAATGTAATGCAGCCTTTAAAACCAGGAAAAGCAACACTTACGTCCTGTCACGATATTAAGATGTCCAAAATCTAAGACGATATCTAGTCTCAGATCGATATATCGATATCAATATCAGCTTTTGGGCTAAACAACTTCTTATAAAAGCGTATGATGATCAATGATAAGATGCTAAAAAAAAAAACACAAGCCCAAAAATAATGCTGCAGATTTCACTAAAGGAAATAAAAGTCTCCTGAAATAAAGAAAGGTTTAGTCATTTGAAAAAAGTCCTTATTTAAAGAAACACCAATTGACTCATTTATATATTTTTATTTGTATGTAAATATACAGTATATTTATATCAGGATGTATTTCATAGACTGTTTACCGGTATGTAAGTACATAGTTATTAATTGACAGTGTACTTCCTCCATGAGGCAAAGTAAACACACCGTTTTATTATACTGTACAATTATGGGACATACCCGCTCACTCTCCAGCATGTGTGTGTGTCAAAGGCCAAAGTGGTGCCTCATGCAGAAATAATGAAGCAAGCTAATGTCAATATGGTACATTCATTGTAGACAAAACCATGTCATCACAGACTAACAATAAAAAACAGACACGTTATTTTTAGAAAAATTATGAATATATATATTAAAAAAGCAATAAACAACAGCTCAAGCAATGGATCCGATTTAACCACAGCATCTCTTTAAACAAGACACACTTTTCTTTTCTTTTTTCATGATACCAAAGATGTAGACATTGATTCATCTCGCTTTACTCTGAATATGAAGAGCTCATCTGTAAAACAAAGAGAACAACATTAGCAGCAGAACATATGGAGGACTCATCTATAATATATATTTATAAGAATATACAAAGAATGCAAATTTACGGTGTCAATGTCAAAGCATAGGTGCTCGTTGAGCATGTTAAACTCCCCAGGAGTCATGGGCGGCTCAGGAGACTGACAGGAAAGTGGTGTGGAGCTTGCATGAGAGCTGGGATGAGACAGAGAGAGAATACAAGTGAAGGGACCAATAACTAAATGTCAGGGTAAAACTTCTCATACATTTTTTTTTTACCATAACAAAAAGTAAGTCAGTAAGAGGTCTCATCATATTACTGGGTCCAATCATCAAAACTGGCCAGTGCATAACCCCCCCCCCCCCAAAAAAAACTATTATAATTTCCTTTACATAGATGAAAATGGGAAATTATGGTGTTACAGCAGCAGAATCAGTCACACAGCACAGAATATAAATATACTACACATACATACAAGATAATAATAGAGACATTGTCATTTGCATTATAAATTGTTGGAGAAAAGACACATATTGTTGCAGAAAAATTCACCCGAATGAAGAAAATTGTTTGACATTCAAAATGTACAGTTACGCCCTTGGGTCTCATGCAGGCCTGCTGCCATGATGGCTGCTGGTCTGGTCTCACGTTGTCTTCATATGAACTCACCGCAATTCCGAGATGGGGATCAGGGTGGAGGCGATGTATGGATGGACTGAAATATTAACAGAGATATGAGAGAGATTAGTGTTGTAGCCTAATCTAATCAACCACCAAAGTTCTAAGCAAGGACTACGACATGAGCTCTAAATGAAGAAATGGTCTCGCGCTCTCACCTTTGCTTGGCTGGCTGTTGTAAAGCCGTCCAAAGGCTTCATCTTTGGGGATGTCGGGGTACAGGAACTTGAGCGGGTTCTCTGGGACAACCCCGTCTGAGATCACTTTGTAGTCTCGTATGATGTCGGCAAATGGGAGAGCACTAAGCCGGTTTTTAGTGTATGGCTCCACAGAGTTGAACTTCACCTCTCCTGTTGTAAAAAAGTCACTGTTAGCAAAAGCAGTTCATTATATCAAGTAAAGACAACAGGCAAGAAACATGCCTGAAATATATATTATATACTTGACATATATAACTGACCCTTGTAAAAATGCACTTTATTGAGCCAACTGTATGGGGTGTTCCTCACCATTGTCATTGTGCTCCACCCAGGTGAAGGTGATTCCTCCGAGGTGGCTCTCACTGAAGCGTAGGAGGAACGTGCCGGGCCATCTGTCCTTCAGCAGGCAGCGTTCCATCTCTTTACTCACAAAGCCCATGATTAAGCTGCATGGATGGTGTTAGTAAAAGAGAAAAAAGCAATTACATTTTCCTGCTTCCTGTATCACTTTAACATTTTTCTTACATTATTTGCTTTGTATTTGCACTACCCATTACTGTATGTACAATTGAAGCTTCTCAAACCTGGATAAAACAATTAAAGAAAAGGCAAAGACAGTAACAACTGTTGCAATTTTTTTCAATTCAATCAGGCAAGACTGTTAGAGCTATTTGTTTTTATAGCTGCTATTTGTGAGTGTGTTTAAGCTTTTGCATTTTAAACCTGCTAAATATAAACTGGAGCATAATAGTTTCTGAGTATTACTAGATTTTCTCGGTCTGTGGCAGGCTACATTGACATGTGAACCTCTGCAGGACCGAAATGCTGCTGCTGTCTTTTTCCTAGAAGTAGTGCAGTTTGACAGTGTAGAACTAATCAGACAATAACTGACCTAAACATTATTGCTGCTTAATACAGTGATGCATGTCAAGTCTGTAAGATGCTTCTAAATATTTAACTATTTGATTGCGATACAGGCAAACATTACTGGACTACTGGACATTGCTGGACTATTTTTTGGCCCAGTCTATGCTGGTTGCCTGGCAACCTCGCAGTGACAACAGAATCAATCAAGAGATAACCTGTTAATCCGTGAGGTGCTAGTTGTTAAAAAGAAGTCCAGCTAGATGTTTTCTCATTTCCAGCCTTTATGCTAAAATAAGCTAAGTTAACTGGCTGTAGCATCATATTTGGAGGAGGTACTGTACATTTCTTTTTTGAAAGGGTGGTCTCTACTTAGAGAAAACAAAACACAAACAAATGCTCCCACATTTGGTGGGGTGCATGAGGTGCATGAGTGGCAATCCCGTGCTTCAGTACAGACTGCTCTCATCCAGTGAATCATAGTAACATCCTACGAGGAGCAGTACTGCATGGCAGCGATGTATTGGGACAGTTGAAGGGGGTGCGACAGTAAGGTGGGCTGGGAGAAATAGCAAATTAGCCTGTGGCTTACTTCTCATTCCCAGACCTGGAGCAAATGCTTCTTGATGAGCTCCAGAATTGAGTCCAGCCACATCCAGAAGCTGAAGGGCTTTCCTGGAATATTCTCCTTGAACAGAACAGAATAGCATAGAATACACTTTATTGTCCATGTGGGGAAATTTGTTTTGGGCATAGTGGTACAATCTGTTGCTTTACAACACAAACATGTAGCAGAAATTTCTTTTCAAAAATCAACATAAAATCAACATAAAAACATAAGATCGTAAGATCAACGAAGCATCCCAAGGACATATATGAAGGACACGTGACTGTACAGGAAAGGATGAAGAATGACACATGGAAACGGTACAATGAGTCCTTTTTTTTTACATTTAAACATTACATGAGATATGTGATGCAGATAAGAAATGGGTGTCCAGAATCATCAATACAGCATGGGACACAGAACATGTTTTCTGATTGGCCACTAGATGGCAACCCTACTGGAGATGAGACCACGTGGTGCATTGTGTTAAGCACCATACAGTACTTATTATTACACACTTACCTTTGAGAACTTAGACCAGGACACTTGATAGTCACTACAGGAGGCATGCTGACCTGCAACAACATACAGTAAATAACATAAGTGGCAGAACTGAAGTACCCAACACCCAGTAGCGTGGCAGTTTAAAACAGTAGCTATGGGTCCTGATGAAATGAGCAGGGTGCCAAACTAAGTTATGCCTTATCCTCATACATCAGCCTCCAAAGACCATCAGCTATCATACCAACGTCAACCTCAACCCATGTGGTCTGAATACAAAGTGCCAATCACCAGGTGAAAAACCCCATTAATGCCAATCCAAACATCTTATCTTGTGCTTCAGTAATCCCCAAGTCAACAGGTAGTCTGAAAGCTAGAGGGCCAACATACCGAGGAGCTTTTCCCCCAGCATGGTGAGCTGCTCCCGGTTGAGGCCTTGGCCAGCAAAGGTGGAGAATTGCCAGCTGAGGACCTCAGAGAGTTGGCTCCAGGTGGCCCGAGGGGGGTTCCCAAAGAACGCCAAGTTCTGTGGATGATAGGAAAGAGGAAGATAAAAGGTAAGAGGAGAGGAGTGGGGATGTGGAAGTAGTTTTGGAAAACACCTCTTATTATATAATGCATTACGATTCAATAGCAGACATACCGGAATTGGATGTGAAACATACAACATACAATAATAATGTTACAGTGTGTAAAAATTGTCACATTTTTATTATGTAATTATACAAGTCTCTGTCATTGTTAAAAAATAGTGAAACTAGGGGCGGCATCTAGCCCCCCCAGTAAGAGCGTATGCCCCATGTAGGCTGAGTCCTGCAGCGGCCCGGGGTTCAAATCCGACCTGTGGCCCTTTGCTGTGTGTCATCTCCCATCTCTCGCCCCCTTTCATGTCTATCCACTGTCACTTGATAATAAAGGGAAAAGCCCCATACATACTGTAGATACACTTGGTTTCTCCTCTGATACCCCTCATTTCGCGGTAGCATTACGCTAATGATATCGTAAATATTGCCCATTTGCAGTGGGTCTTTGAAACGTGTGTTAGCTCACCCTGGGCTCATCAGTCAGAAGGTTATACCACATGACGGACGCCCAGCCTCCAGGCAGCTGGCTCACATTGGAAATGACCACCAGTGGCAGGGAACACGTCTGGAAGGATTGGCATACACAATGAGAAAGTGACTTCAACAACAGAGACCAAACATCCAGTGAAATCTACACTGCTTCTGACCTCCAGATCAATGGTGAGGCCCTGCACTGTGAAGCAAGCCTCAAAGCTGAGATAGTGAAGTTCCTCCGTCACAGAGAGGAGACCCTGCAGGACACACAACACACATCCATTTCAGAGTCTGTCCCTCTTATACAGATACATATTTGGTACAAATAATTAAGAATAATAACAGTATTTTTTAGACAATAATAATAGTAATGACAGTTGAAACATTTACATATTTTTATTCAGGAAAACATTGCACAAACTACAGCGTTTAGAAAAAGTCACGGTTTCAAAACCATTCAAATTTCCCTTCATACCCTTTTAGCAATATGAGCTGTTTTTCATGCGTAAAGGACAGAAAGTGCAGCTTAGAAATCCCTCTCCCTGCCAGTGTGCATATACGTTGTGTTCAGTGGGAAAAAAATAGTTTTTTGACACAGACATTTCAATATAACACATTAAAAATAACACTGACACATTACAGTAGCACAGGTATTTAGCGTTTGTGTTAAGAGACCACTTTGCTGGTGCATTAATGGTCAATTCACCTGCATTTCTTACCTCGTTCCCCTTGGTGCCGTTGATGTATTTCTTCTCTTTCAGCTGCTGTAAGACACAAACTCAATGTCAGTAACAGAAATACTAAAACTCAAATTCAACATATCACCACTTTGACCAACTGGTTAATGTTTTATGCCGTATCCAAGTGTAAGTGAAACTGGATTTAGTCTACTGGTACTGCATGATAGCTACTGAGAGCTAATACAATAACGTAAAGTTCATAAAGTTAGTTAAAGGACTGGTAGTCTCCAAGTCTTATTATATATTTTCTGATAATATATAACACATAGGTATTAGTAATGTTCTGATACCAGAATTGTAAAATACTCCAATACTGCCGAAAATGCTGGTATAAATAGCGGAAAGTACTGGAGTGTACACAGTGATCCCATACCACGTAATTTAGCCCAGAAATAAATCTACTTTAAAGTAGTTTATTTATGTTCTGTATGGATAATAAAAGAAATATTCTGTCTGACACTGTGGGGTCCTTGAGTAGCTCCTTCAGCAGCAGACTGACTTTACAATACCTTTATTTGACGCCACTTTACATCCAGTCTATAGTCTGTTGTTTGCCTGTTTGCTTGTGTGTTTTACTGCTGCTGTAACAAGGGTATTTCCCCACTGTGGGATGAATAAAGTATTCTCTAATCTAATCTAATCTAAAAGAAACGGTATCAGACCATCTCTAAAAACGCATAAATAATAGACATTGGTTGTGGTACCAGGTGTCTAAACTCCACTGAGAGGCAGCCGTTTGAGTAGTCCTCTATGTCCATCACTTTAGTGTTGTTGGTCAGGATGAAGAACTGACGACTTCTGAGGAGAAAAACAGGAAGCCTCGTGTATTTGTGTATTCATGCTGATGGTTTTCAGATGATACCGATGATACTGCTGAAATCTGGAATGTGAGTCAATTTTTGTGAATGGTTACAAAATAAAAACTCCAAACTCCAAACCCTCTTGATCTATAAAAGAAAACAACTTGTTTTCAGATTGCTGGAACAGCTTTTACAGTAAATCTCTGTGGTAGACTTTGAACAGCTTGTATTCCTAGGAGTGATGACTCTCTCCAGCTAAATATTCAGTTACAGAAAAGTATTTTGTCTTACAGTGAATGCGGGAAAACAGCAGTTTGTGCCATAGGTAATCAAAAAAAGAAAAGAAATATACAATTAAACATTTCTTTGTTTACTTGCTTCTAAACTGTGCCGTGAATTTCAGGCAAAGCACTTTGTAGCATTTTGGAAGTAATCCTTTTCCTGAAGCAGTACTACTGACCGCAGTATCACAACATGCACATCCTGTCCTTGGGGACATTTATACTCACACTCTGCCAGGGGGGAGGTCCCTAGAGACACACACACACACACACACACACACACACACACACACACACACACACACACACACACACACACACACACAAACAAAAGGATTAGCACTAAGACAAATTAGCCTGAGGAATATGACTTACATTGCATAGATCGATAGATCGATAGATAGACAGATAGATAGATAGATAGATAGATAGATAGACAGATAGATAGATAGATAGATAGATAGATAGATAGACAGATAGATAGATAGATAGATAGATAGATAGATAGATAGATAGATAGACAGATAGATATAGATAGATAGATAGATAGATAGATAGATAGATAGATAGATAGATAGATAGATAGATAGATAGATAGATAGACAGATAGATAGATAGATAGATAGATAGATAGATAGATAGATAGATAGATAGACAGATAGATAGATAGATAGATAGATAGATAGATAGATAGATAGATAGATAGATAGATAGATAGATAGATAGATAGATAGATAGATAGACAGATAGATAGATAGACAGATAGATAGATAGATAGATAGATAGACAGATAGATAGATAGATAGATAGATAGATAGACAGATAGATAGATAGATAGATAGATAGATAGATAGATAGATAGATAGACAGATAGATAGATAGATAGATAGATAGATAGATAGATAGATAGATAGATTGATAGACAGATAGATAGATAGATAGATAGATAGATAGATAGATAGATAGATAGATAGATAGATAGATAGACAGACAGATAGATAGATAGATAGATAGATAGATAGATAGATAGATAGATAGATAGATAGATAGATAGATAGATAGACAGACAGATAGATAGATAGATAGATAGATAGATAGATAGATAGATAGATAGATAGATAGATAGATAGATAGATAGATATGAGTGGTGTCCTTGTAGGTTTAAAGATAGAATACTTTATTAGGACTTATGTATATTCAAGTAGGCAGCAGTGCAAAACCAATTACAAACATTTAAACATAAAAAACTCACTTGTCAAACGTGGTTTTCACTTTCAGCTGATAATCCACTTCTGGAAGTTTAACCAGGAGTCTGGGAGAGATGAGGAAGAGAGAAAAACAATTGAAAAATTGAATTTTAAACCAGCATTAACGGTTAATTATGTAACTAAAGGCTGAGGTGGAAACAGGAATGACAGACCAAAATATAGCTGAAAAAAGAATCATCGAACCATCTCGTCATGTGATGATACCTGACTTTGGTGGTGAACTGTACTCCGGTCTTGATGATGAGGGGTTTCTGTGGATGTGTGGGCATGCACGGCTGCTTCTCCACCACAAACGAGCTGAGAACAAACCACACCTTATATGATTTACACAGTTTCCACCATGTTCATGTCACTTGACAGCGCATGCCTGTAGAGCATTCAAGCCCCCAGTGGGTTGTGTTGGTCCTGTATTGACAACCTTACTATATTGTTGTGTTGTCAGTGCTGCGAGTACAGGAGGATGTTGTTCATATATGTCAATGTTCTCAGTCCTGCATGTGTTTACAGTCTTTAACCCTCATGTTGTCCTCGGGTCAAATTGACCCGTTTTCCTATATCAATGTTCTTTTTAATTCCCCAAAATAACATGATTGATTCCACACAACGCTCTTTGTCAAGTACAAATCTCTACTTTCATTAATTTTGGGGCGTCATATTCAATTTTATAGCATTTATAGCATCTTCTTCTTCCTGCTTCTGGCGAGACCAGTGGTGTTTTTCCTCCTCTCCCCTCTTATCTTAGCTTGGCTCCTTTTCCAGTCTGTCTACCTTGTCGTGTGGAACTTTTTCTCCTTTTTCTCTTTGTCCCCTGCCTGCTGCTTTCCTGGAACATTCGACATGGAATTGATTAACTGGTCACTCAGCGCAATTGACAAGATCTTTTTCACCCAAGCATGCTTCACCGGGGGAGCCGATCTGCCCCAGTGGGACACTCCCTGCAGGCTACGCTGGCGATTCCTGGGAGAATTGGCAAGCGGTCTGCCTGGACGCTCCCACTGTGGAAGACGTTGAAGACATATGGATAATTGGAATTCTGTTGGTGGGGCTCCCGATCATCGGACTTGGGGTCTCTCTGATCGGAAAATTGGTAAGAAAGCCGGCAGCAAATTTACCCACAAGCTGTCTGGGGAAGTTAAAGAGTGCCTACATGGAGTGATTGAGAGGATGAAGGTTTTACATCTGAGGGCTGACCAGTCCAGTGAACTGTCTCGGAACATCTCAGACCGGACTGGGGAAGCGCAGAGGGCACTTCATGAATTGGATGCACGTATGACACTGAGGACGAGTGGAATTGATTGACGGACATTGATTTGGTCAAATTTCACGAACCCCCCCCCATCCTTCACCCGAGCAGGTAAACAGCCTGCAGCTGGACTACTATCTACTCCTCCTGTACTGGCTTATCTCTTCAACGCGAGGCCGAATGAACTGAACTTTCTAACAACTTGGACAGTCTGACACTTCATATTACACACCCACACACACACACACACACACACACACACACACACACACACACACACACACACACACAACTCTCCCTCCACACCATACATGCCCTCCCCTACCCCCCCCTTCCGTCTGACTGCCTCAGTATCTTTTTATTTTTTTTCCCATCCTCCTGAGTCACCACAAAAAATTCCTTCATGTATCCACATGTACCGTGTAGTCTAGTGCATTATGTTGTGATGTTGTTATGTCTTGTACACTATGTTGCTGTCTGCATTGCTTCTTTTCGAGAAAGCATGTGGTGGCGCTGTTCCATAGCTGCCGCCCGGAGGCTTGCTCCAACCTAAGTCAAATTCCTCGTATGTGTTCATACCTGGCCAATGAAGCTGATTCTGATTCTGATTTGAAAACAAATTGAAGTGGTTTTAAAATAGTATTGAGTAAAAGTTGACATATTCCAGTCTGTGATTATCATCAACATCCATTCCTTTAATTTTAGTCTCAATAATTCCTAATTTCTGCTTTTCTAACTCAAACATTAGGTATAATTTCCTATAAATTAGGTTTATTGACCATAAATTCCAAAAATAACTGTAAAACTAAAGTACCACTGAAAACAAAAAAACCACTGAAAAAAAGGGACAGAAACGTAAGAAAAAGGGACAAAAATGTGAGAAAAAGTTAAAAACATTGATAAAAAGCATCAACAAAAGTGTTGATTTTCAATTTTGAAGGGAAGACAACACAAGGGTTAAAACCTCAAAGCTAAACGTGAAAACTGGTTTCAAAATAAGACTCACTTATGTGTGTCATTAATTAGCAATAGTAACAACTCCCTATATAAAAGGGTTGTACATTAGAGTACAGAAGTCATGATTAGCAAAGATTAATCGATTAGTTGTACTATTAGATTATTCGATTAAATCGGTTAGATTCATTTTTTTTGAAAAAAAAAGTAAAAATTCTCTGTTTCCGCTCGTTAAATGTGAATATTTTCTATCTTATTTACTCCTCTGGGACAGTAAACTGAATATCTTTGAGTTGTGGACAACACAAGACATTTGAGGACATCATTTTGGGCTTTGGGAAACACTGATCCACATTTTTCACCATTTTCTGATGTTCTTTTTTGAGACCAAACAACTAATCGATTCATCCAAAAAATAATCGACAGATTAATCGACGATGAAAATAATCGTTAGTTGCAGCCCTAGTCATGATTAAATCATCTAATTACTAAAAAAGAAGGTGTAAGAACACTAAAAAGAGAATAATTGCATCTGCATTACGTTGCATAGTATTGCAGTTGTTGATAATGTACATTGCTACGCTCAGGGCTAACAGCTGAGCTACCGAGCTAATGTCGCGTTGTGTTGAGAGTACCTCTTGATGAGGTGATAGATGAGGTATTTGATCCGCTCCTCCATCTGAGGTCTTTGCAAGGGGATCGGGTCACTTTCGTAGGTGACCTTAACAACCAGCTCCACCAGTTTGTCCAGCTGACGCTTGATCTGGAAGAGACTCTGGGCTGTCAGAGTGAACCTGGGGGGGGCAAGGAGAGAAGCATAGATTATTTAATATACATGACCTTTTAATGAAAGTTTAATAAGAATGGCTCCTTTTAATCACTCATTCAACAAACATCTCTCTCTGGTCTCTACTCAGTGGGTGTTCAATCTATAAGTAGTCCAACTAGATCTTGCCGCAATCTCTCTTAGCCAATCATATTGTTGCTGTAAAAATCTGTTCTCCTCTCTGCTGCTGTCATTTGTATTGTGCCCTAAAAGTATCAAATTCGGTACCCAGCCCTAGTCCTTGGTCCTTTTAGTACGAACGGATGCGACCCTCCTCCACCCTTCATCACATCAACACCCAGTACTGCTCCACATTCCATCATCTAGGTCATCTAGGCCTAAATATGGGGTCTAAATGCCAAAGACTCTTCTCTAATTCTTTTTTATCATGCTCTTGAATAAAAATGTATTGTTCACTCTTAATGAAGTCTCTCCTGATTGACATGTAATGTAATGCTGATCTGGGTTGAAGTCATCGTGGGTGAGAATTCACACTGGAAACGTTGGACGTGACCATAATCAGAGCAGAGTTGGACCCAGCTCTCAAGCCAAAAGTGTTTAAGGATCATATGAGGTGTGATTGTTCATACAATGCACAACAATGCATGTAACTTTAATAACATTCAGCTCATTACTATATCCATGATGTTCCACTTCAAGGATTGCTCTGGTACAGCTGGAAATTCCGCCGGATGCACCTTAATTTGCCAGATTTCCGTTACCTTCCGCTTTCATTGTGTTGGAATTTTATGTTATTTGAATATTGCGATTGGTTTAAAGAAATGCCAATAAACCAGAGCATTTTTATCTCCCATCCCGGAAGGCTGTGTGGACTAGCCAGACCCTCCTTTACAGCACTGTGGAGGAGGGCCTGGCAATGGGAGACTTGCTTATTACCAACTCTGCAGCTGGTCCAGGCCTGTGAGCAGCGGCCCGCCGATGGCGGCGATCTGCTGCCGGCGCTTCCAGTCCTGCAGCTCAGGGTTGAGCTGAGACGTCATCAGGTCATCAATCTCCTTAATCACGACATCCATCTTTGACAAGATCTCCTAACAAAGGCATGCATAAAAAACACAGCTGTGATGGTTAATGAACTGTAAATGATCAGATGTAAAAAGTCTGTATTTGTTCACTGATGAGGTTTAATGATTTGGTGGAGACGTCCCTCCTGTGGCTTCGATGATGATGATACCAATGCCTACCTTCCTTTTAAAGTCGAGCCTGTTCAGCATTTCCTGCAGTCTTGTTACTTCCTGTTTCACCGTCTCAGAGTTTGGCCGAGGATCTGTTGATTCTGACACACACACACACACACACACAGGCATGCAGGCACACACGCGCACACACACACATTCCCACACACGCACACACATGCACACACGCACTCACACACACACAGGCATGCAGGCACACACGCACACACACGCACACACACACACGCGCACACACACACACACACACACGCACACACACCCACACACAGTTTTGAGCATGATCCTATGTGTTGCAGGCTGTGCAGTTTTTTGCACAGTGGTAAGAAAAGTTTTTTTCACAATGCGTGAACATCGTATAACAGGACACACCTCGAGACTGTAGGGTTTTGTAGCGGAAATCAAAGTCATCCTGTATGTCCTCGATGAATTTCACAGCCTGGTCCATCAACTAGACAAAGACAGACATTTAATTTTAAATTTATTTGGATGGAAATGTAGTAGTTTCTTTGTTTTGATCATCCCTGAGAGGTCTGTTTGTGTCCTTTACCTGCACGCTGGCCCTGATGTTCCCAACTCTAGTGTCCATGTTCTTCTGCCTCTCAAAGGCCACAGAATTCTGCAAGGATTTCTCCAGTGGACCCTGTTGGAAAATATTGTGTATACAGTATACGTACATATCACTGTTTTGTTTTTTATTAATTGCCCATTGGTCTAACTACATCCTTGACCTGTCTCAAAAATCAGTGGGTGATCAGGGGAAGGTCGTCACCAAGCTCAGAGACCTGGGACTCAACACCACCCTCTGTGATTGGCTCCTGAGCTTCTTCACGGGCACCCCTTCTGCTTGTGTTGTGTCTTGTTGTGTGCTAAGTTCTACATTGTGCTTTGTTTTGTTGTTAATCTTTCTGCTTCTGTGAAGTTTTGTCTTGCTTGTGTTGTCTTCCTTTTTGTTTCTTTGTCTTTTAAAAAGCCGTTTTTCCACATTGAGGGCAGGGGACTACAGTAGACTTGACTTCTGTAACGATGTCTTTACAGGTCTCCCTAAAAAATCAATCCGACAGTTGCAGCTGATTCAGAACGCTGCTGCTCGGGTCCTCACTAAGACCAAGAGACTGGATCACATCCCTCCAGTCCTCACTAAGACCAAGAGACTGGATCACATCCCTCCAGTTATGAAGTCTTTACACTGGCTTCTTGTGCCTCAAAGAACTGATTTCAGCGTTCAGTTTCTATGCTCCTCATATCTGGAACAATCTCCCAGAAAACTGCAGATCCGCTGCTACTCTCAGTTCTTTTAAATCAAGGCTGAAGACCTTTCTTTTTGATGTTGCCTTTCTCTAAATGGTTGTTATGTTTAATTTCTTATACTGCACTGTAACTTTTATTCTTGTGTTTTATCTGTTTTAATTTTTTTAACAGTTTTTTAACAGATTTTGTGTAAAGCACTTTAAATTGCCCTATACAAATAAAGCTGCCTTGCCTACAGATGAAATATATCATTTTGGCTAATTCAGGCTTTTTTAACCCATGTAACCCCATTTCATAAATAAACTGAATAATTTGCAATACTGTCTACACAAATTATATTTTCTATTACTTAATTGATATTTTATTTGTTTACGTACTTTTTAGGTTTTTAATGAGCATTGTTGTTTGCCTGAGGCACAAGATTTCCATTGTCAATGAGTATTTCTGTTATTGCTGTGCACATGACTAATAAAGAAAACATTGAACCCTGTTTTATTGTTTTTGGTGGCGGCAGCACTTTCAGTAACATAAGCGACATAAATGCCATGCAGCATTGTTTCTCTGGAATTAAGTGAAGCGGTTGGGAAAGTGGGGGTGTTATTTATACATTACTGCTTTCCTGGTACCAGCTCTGATTCACCAGTAACAGCAGCATTTGTTATTAAGCAACCAGCGGGACTTTCCCTCTGAAGAAGACAATGTGACAAACCTGTTCCTGCATGCAGGCACTGGAGAGAATACGTCGCTCTTCCCTCAGGCACGTGGAGATAACCCTGGCCATGACAGCAGGGTTTGCTGCGTATTTCACCTGCGGGGCCCCACACGCACACGCACACACACACACACACACACACACACAATATTCCAGGTTACAAAAACACCCAAGCACTTGGATTGCATTAATGTTAGCATAGAAATGTACAAAAGCAATACAAGAACCAACAGCATACAGAGGTTTCCACAGTGTCTGTTTATCTTGCTATCTTAGACTTAGACTTAGAGACTTAGACTTAGAGACTTAGACTTGGAGACTTAGACTAAGACTTGGAGACTTGGAGACTTAGAGACGTAGAGTTAGACTTGGAGACTTAGAATTAGATACGAAGACTTAGACTTAGAGACTTAGACTTGGAGACTTAGAATTAGATACGAAGACTTAGACTTAGAGACTTAGACTTGGAGACTTAGAGACAAAGACTTAGACTTAGAGACATAGACTTGGAGACTTAGAATTAGATACGAAGACTTAGACTTAGAGACTTAGACTTGGAGACTTAGACTTAGACTTGGAGACGAAGACTTAGACTTAGACTTAGAGACTTAGACTTGGAGACTTAGAGACGTAGACTTAGACTTGGAGACTTAGACTTCTCTTTATTAATCCTTTTGGGATGACTCCTGCAAGGAAATTGAAATTTCCAGCATCTGTTTTAGCAAGAAATACAGTAAAAAAGACAGAATAGAGATAACAATAATAACAGTAATATTAATAATAATAATAATAATAATAATAATAATAATAATAAATGAGAACATTCAGCTGTAAAAGGACATTAACAATACATTATCAATCTTATCTAGAGAATCTTGACTCCTCAAGTCATAGAGTCATCACGGGTCTTTTAAGTTTTTTACTGGTAGTGTTTCAACACATTTAAACAGGAAAGGAATGAGCTTCAAAAAAATAAAAGGACTTTACATCAGTCATAATGAAAGTGTACACGGGAGGCATGTAGCACAGATACTTGGAGAATAACCAGTTTTCTTCAAGGGCGTTACAGTATAGCCTGTAACCATAACGTTCGTTAGACTCTCAGGGGACATTTGGAGGGTGTGATCCTCAGGAAATGCTGATGAATAACAGCTGCTTGAATATAAGAAGATTGTTTTTGTTTTTTTAAAAGCAATAGAGCTTAACAGCAACTTGTTAAGTTGGGCAACACATTTAATAACCATTCAAATGTGAAAGATTATTTGTAAATAATCAGTGCGGGGAATGTACCTATGCGTTCTGGAGGGCTCCTAAGAAGCTTTGTGCTGGGGAGAGACGTGCATGATGGGCTTATATACAGTGAGGAAATAAGTATTTGAACACCCTGCTATTTTGCAAGTTCTCTCACTTAGAAATCATGGAGGGGTCTGAAATTGTCTTCGTAGGTGCATGTCCACTGTGAGAGACATAATCTAAAAAAAGAAATCCAGAAATCACAATGTATGATTTTTTAACTATTTATTTGTATGATACAGCTGCAAATAAGTATTTGAACACCTGTCTATCAGCTAGAGTTCTGACCCTCAAAGACCTGTTAGTCTGCCTTCAAAATGTCCACCTCCACTCCATTTATTATCCTAAATTAGATGCACCTGTTTGAGGTCGTTAGCTGCATAAAGACACCTGTCCACCGCATACAATCAGTAAGAATCCAACTACTAACATGGCCAAGACCAAAGAGCTGTCCAAAGACACTAGAGACAAAATTGTACACCTCCACAAGGCTGGAAAGGGCTACGGGGACATGTCCAAGCAGCTTGGTGAAAAAAGGTCCCCTGTTGGAGCAATCATTAGAAAATGGAAGAAGCTAAACATGACTGTCAATCTCCCTCGGACTGGGGCTCCATGCAAGATCTCACCTCGTGGGGTCTCAATGATCCTAAGAAAGGTGAGAAATCAGCCCAGAACTACACAGGAGGAGCTGGTCAATGACCTGAAAAGAGCTGGGACCACCGTTTCCAAGGTTACTGTTGGTAATACACTAAGACGTCATGGTTTGAAATCATGCATGGCACGGAAGGTTCCCCTGCTTAAACCAGCACATGTCAAGGCCCGTCTTAAGTTTGCCAATGACCATCTGGATGATCCAGAGGAGTCATGGGAGAAAGTCATGTGGTCAGATGAGACCAAAATAGAACTTTTTGGTCATAATTCCACTAACCGTGTTTGGAGGAAGAAGAATGATGAGTACCATCCAAAGAACACCATCCCTACTGTGAAGCATGGTTGTGGTAGCATCATCATCATCAAACATCATTGGGGGTGTTTTTCTGCACATGGGACAGGGCGACTGCACTGTATTAAGGAGAGGATGACCGGGGCCATGTATTGCGAGATTTTGGGGAACAGCATCCTTCCCTCAGTTAGAGCATTGAAGATGGGTCGAGGCTGGGTCTTCCAACATGACAATGACCCGAAGCACACAGCCAGGATAACCAAGGAGTGGCTCTGTAAAAAGCAGATCAAGGTTCTGGCGTGGCCTAGCCAGTCTCCAGACCTAAACTCAATAGAGAATCTTTGGAGGGAGCTCAAACTCCGTGTTTCTCAGCGACAGCCCAGAAACCTGACTGATCTAGAGAAGATCTGTGTGGAGGAGTGGGCCAAAATCCCTTCTGCAGTGTGTCAAACCTGGTGAAAAACTACACGAAACGTTTGACCTCTGGAACTGCAAACAAAGGCTACTGTACCAAATATTAACATTGATTTTCTCAGGTGTTCAAATACTTATTTGCAGCTTTATCATACAAATAAATAGTTAAAAAATCATACATTGTGATTTCTGGATTTTTTGTCACAGTGGACATGCACCTACGATGACAATTTCAGACCCCTCCGTGATTTCTAAGTGGGAGAACTTGCAAAATAGCAGGGTGTTCAAATACTTATTTTCCTCACTGTATGTCATTTACACATATATTTATTTGGTTTATGGTTAATTGTTGATTTTGTTATAATTTTTTTGAATGGTCTGGAATATTGTAGTTACTGTGTCATCTTTCTTGATTCATGTCTGGATGGGTGGTGGTGATGGGGGGGGGGGGGTTAATGTTGCGAATTGTATATTTTGTATGTTTTTAAAAAAACTAATTATAAAAAAAAAAAAATGGAAATAATTCGTGCTTGAGACTCATTGTTTTAAAAAAATATATATTTTGATTTATTTTGTAATTGAGTCAAATGTTTTAAAAAGACACACCAGTAATTTATGGATGGATTAATTAGACCTGGCCTAGCTTGCATTGCCAGACCGTCCTCTACAACACTGCGGAGGAAGGTCTGGCTAGTCCACACAGCATTCCTGGATGGGAGAACAACATGCTCTGGTTTATTGGCATTTCTTTAAACCAATCACAATCATCTTGGGCGGTGCTAAGCTCCGCATGGAGCCGCTGCTAAATAGTCTCAGGAAGGAAGTTGTTTTGGTGGAACACGTGCACGTTCAGAAGTAGTTTTAGTCGTCAACAGAAACCTCATATTGGACAAATAGTCTAGCTAGCTGTCTGGATTTACCCTGCAGAGATCTGAGGACCAGGTAATCATAGTCCTCAGAAATCCACCGGAGGTTTGAATGGCAACACAGAGAAAGAGGAAGGGGACAGATATTATCAAAAAGACATGCATTCGGCGAAATTTCCAGCAGCACCGGAGCAATGCTGGAAGTGGAAAGTTGAGGGTATAGATTAGACTGGTACCTACACCAGACAGCTTTTTTCTTTAACTTTTTGCTCCCAGTCTGTAACACACAGTCTCCTGTTACTACTTTCCAAGCTGAGAAAACCCTGATGACATCACTATGACATCAGAGTTATCTGGGGGATTTTATGGGGATTATAGCAGCCTATTCCTTTTTCAATAAGCTACGGTGGCAAATAATTGTTTTTTTCATGTATGTTAACCAAAAAATTAGGGCTGTGATGATACACCAAACCCAGAGTTCAGTTTGTATCACAATTTTTGACTCAGTTAATGTAATACAATATTTACTTTTCATTGGTTAATTAACTCGTTGGAATGAGACATAAGAATAATGGTAACAGTAATGGACAAATCCACTCCTAACCTGTAGGGGGAACCAAAAACAGCAGCAGGGAACCAAGAGAAGTGCTTTGGTGCCTACTGTAAAGGTGCTGGTTGACAAGTAGCTAATGCTAATACTATAATATGTAAATCTTGGTAGGTAACGTAAGATTACGGCACCATTCAACACGCTCAGTTAATTTTAGTATGATTGTTTTGACCACGGTTAACAACTCTGGGCTAACCCACAAATTCATCAGTAACGTTAACTGTATAGATAGACGACTGATCTAAATGGTAATTCTAGCTAGCACACCCCTGTCTTCTGCCTCAGTCTCCCAGTGCTGCAAGGCTTCAGTCGGTATGAGAGCTGACAGCAGCCCCGGGGACACATCCACAGTCAGCCCCCAGCCAGCTAGCAGCCATCCACTATCATTACAGCACCGGGGACACATCCACAGTCAGCCCCCAGCCAGCTAGCAGCCATCCACTATCATTACAGCACCGGGAACACATCCACAGTCAGCCTCCAGCCAGCTAGCAGCCATCCACTGTCATTACAGCACCGGGGACACATCCACAGTCAGCCCCCAGCCAGCTAGCAACCATCCACTATCATTACAGCCCCGGGGACACATCCACAGTCAGCCCCCAGCCAGCTAGCAGCCATCCACTATCATTACAGCACCGGGAACACATCCACAGTCACCCCCCAGCCAGCTAGCAGCCATCCACTATCATTACAGCACCGGGGACACATCCACAGTCAGCCCCCAGCCAGCTAGCAGCCATCCACTATCATTACAGCCCCGGGAACACATCCATATTTATTTTCCATATCGGTACAGCCCTACAAAATATAGTTATTCATCATCATCATCATCACCCTCATCTTCATTATCAGCATCCCCATCATCATCATCATCATCATCATCACTGTTTCTAATTGTTAAAGATTCATCACCTCTGAATTGCAGCAATGCCTTATGTTCCTTCAGTGTATCTAAAATATGGAGCAAACACAAACTTTCCCTCAGCCACCCTCCTGCTTCCACCGCTGCTTCTACCGCATGATTCACATGTTGTGCTTGAGATTTAGACGAAGGCTGTGGTTTCGTTTTTGTCATCAGCCCATTCAAAATTGCACTTAGAAAAGTACTGAAAATTCTGCTGAGGGAAGAGGAAACTTTCTCTCGCCTCCAGGTGTAACTTAGTTTTAGTGCATCAGCATCATTGCCAGAATGTTGACTGAGGATGCATCAACACACACCTACACACTCTTTAGTTACAGTTATACTCATGCCATTTAGCAGTGGCCAGCAGCAAATTAGTTGGGTTCAGTGTTTCTAGATGCCATCACACAAGCTCACTTCTGTTTAAGCAGACCTGCATTGTTTAGCATCTGTGGTGCTTCCCTCTTACTGCTGCAGTGTTTACCCAACACACATCTCAGAGACCACTTGAAGGCCAAAGCAGCAGCGTGCAGACATCGTCTTTCTACATGTTTCTGTTAAACATTGTTAAAAGATTTCTTTATAACATTTCATTTCAGTTAGCTGATGCTTTAATCCAAAGCAACTTCCAATAAAATAATTTAACAATGAAGTTACAAACTCAGAACACCAAGAATCACATATACTGTACATTAGCTACAAATAAGCCAAACTATAAAGTAGTAAGTCACATAAGTGCAACATTAGTGCAATTCTTTTTTTGATATGCATCAGTGGGGTTTTCCTGAAGAAGATTATGCTTGAATGTGAGTGATAATAAACCCACATAAAAGAGAGACTCAAACACAACTACCATTTAAATTAGAGCTGGGCGATATGGAGAAAATCAGTTATCATGATATTTTTTTAACAAATACCTTGAATTATGCGAACAATATTGTAGGGTTGACAATTGGTGCTTTTGCACAAATATTTACACCATGAGATTTATGTTAAATATTCACCAGTAATGTGGATACAGTGACTGTGTGGTTATTAATTAATTATTGACAGATAAGAGAAATTACATCAGTGAACTGTAATGCAGCCTTTAAAACCAGGAAAAGACAACACGTATGTCATATTACGATGTTCAAAAATATCACAAAATCAATATAGTATTGATACATTGCCCAACCCTAGTTTGAATCGTGATATAAACTCCACTCATACACATCACACAACAACAACAACAACAACAACAACAACTCTAAAACACCCTTGACTATACTGCACAGTAGTAACTGCTTCCTCTGAAAGGTATTGACTGTGACACACACACACACACATTCAGACACACAGGAAACAGCGGTATGAGCCGCATGGGTTTGTTCTGCAAAGATATAGTCTTTTCCAGAATGAAATATGTGCTGAGGCTCATGACGTCGCTGAGCTCTGGCCACAACATCCTGTAAGGCCCCTGGACCTTACCGAGATATTACTTCCACAACATGAAAACATGAAAGAAAGTGACATAGGAAGTCTTTTTTTCCTTTAACACATAACTTTTGTACTTAGTACAAGTATTTAAGTCAGCTGTAAGTACGTCATTTGTAAAAGAATTGCCTTTAATGTTGTGTAAAATGCCAAAAAGACATATTAGGATTTGCACGGCCCCTTCCTTTGACATTTGAGTCAGTGAACAGTAGAAATAGTCACAAAAACACAAAACCAGCTACACATTAAACATGACTTCCCTCTTTCCACTAGTACACATACTTCTCCTTACTAGAGATGTTTTAGATTTGACTGTCAGTCAACTGTTAGTCTGTGGCTGAAGTGAAGCACGTGACTTATCCTTTTACAGGGAGTGATAGTGTAGAAAGCAAGAGCATACCAGCAAATGTACTGTAAGTAGACGTGTGTATACAGAACAGACTAGACACACTACATTGTTCTGGGGCTTTTGCCTTCCCTTCCCAGAAATACCGCAAACACCAGGGATCTGCAGAAATGTAAAGGTCCCACATCATGCTCATTATCAGGTTCATTCTTGTATTTTGGTTTTCTACTGGAACATGTTTACATGATATGTTTTTAAGAAACATATCTTTTTCTCATACTGTCTGTCTGAATATACCTGTATTTCCCCTCAGCTAGAAATGCTCCGTTTTAGCGCCTGTGTTTTTCAGCCCTACTGGAAAAAAGCCCAGTCTGCTCTGATTGGTCAGCATTTGGTAACCATCATTGCAGCCGGGGAAGAACTGTAACAGCACTTCAGCAGCACTTCCTACATATGATTTAGTTGTGACATCATGGTACCTTTAAAACCATTTCCTTTTGGTTTACCTTTACCTATCATTCCTTGTTCTGTCAGGTATCCTCTAAATTGTTGTTAATTGTATTCAATTTTATTTATAGTATCAGATCATCGAGACACTTTACAGATAAAGTAGGTCTAGACCACAATCTACAATTTACAAAGACCCAACAATTCTAGTTATTCCCCCAAGAGCAAGCAACAGTGTGACAGTGGCGAGGAAAAACTCCCTTTTAAGCAAGAAACCCGGGACAGACCCAAGCTTTTGGTAGGTGGAATCTGACGGTGCCGGTTGGGGGAGGAAAGCACAGTGGCAATCATTTTTAGTTTAGTTATTAGAAGTGTCTGATTTCCCCCTATTAAAGTACATTGAAAAATACAAAGTACAGTGAAACACAAGAAAGTTAACAAACAATAGCACAGTGCAAGTATAAAAGTGAGCAATGATTCAGAAAATGAAGTTCCTGTTGAAAATATCGGGTTAGGGTTAAAGGATGGTGACACACCTGTAGCTGCTGTTGGATGATTTTCATGTTGTGCCTTTGTAGGAAGTTCTGCTCCTGTGAGCGCACCCTATCCAACTGGGACAGTAGGTTGGTGAACAGCACCGCCGCCATTGACTCATCGTTAGCTGCGATGTCCCTGAAAAACAGACAGGGTGTGACGTTTAGGACATTTCCAGCAGGACCCACAAGGAAGAAGAAGAATATAGCCGATGGTATGCTTGTAAAACAGAAAAACGTACACCCAAATAAAGTAATTCTGGTTGTGCTATTAATTTTCAGTTACACTTTGTCAGTACAACTCCCCATACAATACTAACTGCTAATAGCTTGTATCACCCTGCAGTGCCCTGCTATGACATAAACAACTACGACTACCATGTCTAGTCATTGTTCTATTATCTTTATTGTGACTGTTATTGCCACTGTGCATCACCCCCGTAGTAGTATACATTATGGTAAAGGTTTCATCCTAAAAGAGTTTTTCCTCGCCACTGCCGTACTAAGATGCTAGTTTTTTTTCTTTTACTATTTAAAGCACAAGTTCTCTAAGAATATTTTTTATATCTAAGCAAAATTGGTATTGTAACTGAAATTTCCCTAAATTAATTGATATAGAATAAAATCGGAAATGTAATCAACTCGGGATTATGTGCTTTGAAATTGAATCATTTTAGGAAATCATTGGTAATATCCAGCCCTATTCACCCGCTAGTCACTAACCCTGCCTGTCTGCTGCTTGGTGCTCAAGATGGGTTTTTAAATTGTTTGTTTTTTAATTATTTTTTGGGGCTTTATCCATTTATTAAAGAGATCGTAGACTGAAAAGGGGGAGAGAGATGGGGGATGACACAGAGCAAAGGGCTGCAGGTCGGATTACTCAGATTTACAATGAGATTGATGAGAGCCTGTACAACCAAAACAAAGAGCCAAAGGTGCTAAAACACACATTGTAAATGTAAAGGCTAAAGACCCCATCTGCAAAAAATTACTCAATTAATTAAATTAATCTTAATATTTTATTAATCTTTTAAACTGTCTGTCTCTGAGACACCGGCATTGACCCCAACACCTTAAAAGTCAGTATAATAGCTTTTTTGAAACACACACACACACACACACACACACACACATGCACGCACGCACGCACGCACGCACTACTCACCAATCCTGAGACTCGATCCAGCTGGACAGACCCTGGCGGATGTCCATGGGGAAGTTATCATCATACAGGTAGTCCACATGTTCCAAGAGTCGGATCTCCAGCTGCTGAATCTGCTTCCACTGGGTCATGCTGCCTGCATTCAGACACCGCAAAACACACACACACACACACACACACACACACACACACAGACAATGAGAAAATTAGCACCATGCTTAAAATGGAGAGAAAATCCTATTTTTTGTCTATGATTGTTATGATATATCCCACACATAATAATGTTATAATAATTACAGTTCAGTGCTATTTTCTGTGTTACCTGCGCTGTTTCTGCGTTGCTTTTCCGTCGGTCTCCGTTACCATGTGCACTTGTTTCTCTCTGTGACTTTCGTTTTTTAATGTTCAGGAAGCGACCTCATTAACTCTCAGGGGCTGTACCCTGGTACTGTCTATTGACTGTAGTCTATTCATCATGACACACACACACACACACGCATGTGTGTGGTGAGAGAGGTAACATTGTATACGTCACAAACGTGAGACTGTCGTCAGTGCCGTTTCTTTTTCTTTTTCTTTTGAAAAGCCATTTAAAGACGTGTAGGCCACTCTGGTGTAGGCTAGACTATTATAGGACTGCAACGGAAAAAATTATTGGATATAGTCCAAACAATAACACTTTTATTGAATGAACTATGTATGAAATAATCATGTGGGATCGGACTTAATTAGTGAAGAAATAGGCATAACTGTAAATGAAGACGAATTCTCTCAATAAAGCTAGCATGGGTTGGCCTGGTATTTAAATGTGTTCTGCAATTAGCAATACTTAAGACACAATAAACAGAGATAGCGAAATTGCTTTAAATATGCATTTTTATCATAGACTGTAAAACAAGTTATATACAGTCTATACAGACAACACCCCTCACCCCCTACACGACACCGGGGTCCCTGTGCAGCTCCTTCAGCAACAGACTGATGACTTTGACTGTGTTTGTGTGTATACTTGTTTGTTTGTTTGTTTGTTTGTTTGTTTTTTATTGTAGAAAATGCTGCTGTAACAAGGGAATTTCCCCGCTGTGGGATGAATAAAGTATTATCTAATCTAATCTAATCTAATGGATTCATGGTTTTGGAGGAACTGCTACATGCCAGTCCAGCCGGTGGCAGTAAAGCGGCTAGCAACAGTCTCGCAACCACAAAGAAGAAGCGGTCAGAGGTGAAAGTTGACTTTAGTAAAAACATGGTTGAACACGGGGATATCCGCGTGGTTCACCGAGGTGGCAGTAAAATAAACTTCAGGGAACCTGTCATAACCCATGACTCAAGGTGAGTGTGTGTTTTCAGTCCGATAATTATTAATATTTGGTAGAAGACATTATGGTGGTTGTACGAGTTCTTATTAGCCAGAGAGCTAACGCCGGTGCTATCCATTAGCATTAGCTGCCAGCTAACTGTTGATATTGCTGCTGCTGTTTACAAAGTACCACGAACTTGTCTCGCAGACACACTGGCACTTATCTGTGACGGTAACTTCACTGACGCACACATAGCGTTAAATAGTTGAAGTCTTTTGGTTCGTAAACTAGCTAAGTGGTTTTGTGAAAGCTGGGGTTGTGTTGCTCCAGGTATCTGCTATGCGCCTCGGGAGAGTGTGTGAAGGTGTTCAGCACCTCCACGGAGGAGTGTATCCACGACCTGCGGGGACACACCGGCCTGGTGACGGGTGTGCTGCTGAAACCCTCCAACCACCTGCAGGTACAGGCAACCCACCACACAGTCTGCAGGAGTACAGCTCTAACCTCTCAAATTGTAACTACTCTCACAGTATGGGAGTAGTAATTTATAATTTATTGATTCCCAGTGGGGAAATTACAAGTTACACTCTGTTTTGGTAATAATGACTAAACACCTGAAATACACACACATGCTCAGGACCTATGCATGCACAAATGGAGAGATGGGGGGGGTGGTGGTGGTGGTGGTGGTGCCTTGCTCAAGAGCACCTGGCAGTCCAGCTACCAATCCACACTCCATACTTTGGTTTTAAATCCATTGACCCTCTGGTTCCCAACCCAACTCCCTACGTACTGAACTACTGCCACCCTGTCACAGTATAAAGTTACTGCATGTTTATTGTACTGTATTTGATTTAAAGGGCCAGGGTGGTTTCCTAAATTGTATCTGTTAATTATAAAATTTATAATTAACATTAAAATTAAATACAAATTACTTGCAAGTCCCTCTCCAGTTTAGTGATGACTTCTAAACAACACATGCTTTTCATGATAAAAATGGTGTCCCCTGTTTATTTTGACAAATAATCCAAACGTTCATATATGTCAGAAAAATGCTGCTCACAATTCCCTAGATCCGAAGGTGACGTCTTTGCTTTGTATGAGCAATAGCCCAAAACCAAAAAATAAAACTTTTGCAATTTTAATTTTTAATAAAGAAAACGTCAGCAAATGGTAAAAGATAAGTTGAAACCAGCAATTGTCATGTAGCTTGATGAATATTATAATTATTATTGTGAATCAATTATCAAAAACCATATTTCTGTTCCATTAATTGATTGAATCATTTCAGCACTAAATGGTATGGATCCAAAAAGACTAACTCAATAACAAATGTACGTTTTCAAGCCTTATAAAAATATCGTTACTGCCCAATGTGTGTGAGCAGTTTCATTGAGAACAATGTTTTACCTTTAGCCATCTACCTCCATGCAGAAAGGCACTGTTGCTTACATACTTAGTAACTGTTTGTTTTTTATGTCCGTTGTTGGCACTCGGAGCACCACAAATCAAGTGCAGCTACTATAGGCTACATTTTTTTGTCAAATATAGCAAACATCTCCTTACTATCTGCTAGCTGCTAGAACACTGTAAAAAAAACGCAGTCTCTGTAGACAACCAAAGGTCTACAAATGGCAACAAAAATAAACTGTGCCCACCTGCACCATGAAGCATACACTAACAGCGTTCCAGCCAATAACCAACCAGAAGGATGTGGGGGTGGGTGGATTAGAGCACAGAAGGGAGGGAAAGAAGACGGGAGGAAGAGAAGGAGGGAAGGGCAAGCTAGCCTTTGTTTTGTTTAAAATACTTTGAATGTCAACAAGAAGTAACGTCAACCTTTAATAAAAAAAAGGTGCTTAGAGCACATATTCATAAATGTCAATATCTCCCCAGCAAATCCTGGATTGATGGTTTGTGCTATAACGTAGAGTAGATATTGATTTCTTGGCCTGCATTTGTGGTAAAAAACCCAACCTCCTAAGCATTTTTAAAGAATTAAATTATATTTTTAAGCTGCAATGGGTAGAATGCAAAAATACACCAGGATTTGAAGTAGAGCGAGACCTCTTCCTGCATCTTTCCCTCTTTTCTCTGTCGCACAGGCAATGCATCCCCCTCACTCTCTCTGAAATGACCTGTGATTGACCAAAGTCACAGCTAGATTTTCTAAAAGCTGATATAGCCACGATAAGATGCAGAAGTCTAGTTTTCTCTCATACCACTTGAATTGCAATATGCTGAATGATTATTTTGGAAAAAGAATTTAGAGAAAGAAATGTGTTTCCTTTGATGTTTTCCCTGGTGTAGAAAGTGTAAAAGTGTTCCGCTGTTGAACCTTTTTTAGCTGTCTTGCTCTTCATATGTTTAGACATGTGATTGCATGATGGTTGATTGCACCTGGCAAATATCAGGGGCCTTCATTGCTACATACATTAGTGAAATAGGTAGTTGGATTTTATTGTTACATTTAACTTCTTTTCCTGTGACAATGCATAACTGTTTGTTGTTGCAGGTCTACTCTTGCTCAGCAGATGGCACTGTCAGACTTTGGGACTATACAGATGGCATCCTTATTAAGGTACAGCTTGATTATTGTATTGTTTTCGCTCCAGTCTTTGCAGTCAGTGTGGTTTGGCCTGTGTTGTTTTCTCTGATGTCTGGCAGCCATGTATCTGTGTGATCTCTTCCAGACGTACGTCATTGGATACTCGGTTTACTCCATCTGCGCATCTGCAACCCATGAAGGAGTCATCTTCATTGTTACTCCCATGCTCAGTGACAAAAGATCTGGTAAGTTTGACTTCTTTTCGAAACATGGTCATTGCTTAGGTGTGATGTCTGAGCTGTTTCAGCATCCATTAGACACCCTGTGTGATTTGGCAAATGTGACTTCAGTCTAAACCCAAAACCTTAGCGAATAGTACCATGCACTTCCTCATTCGGCTACATGAAACCAAGAGGAGAGGGATCAATAATAATTCTGAAATGGTACCAAACTGCAGAACCAGGCTGTCTGCTATCTGTCTTTCTACAGCTTCACACTAGTACTTACAGCACCATGTTATTCAAATGTATAGCAGTGGTTTTGTTGCTTATAGTGGCAATAAATCAAAACTTCTGAATACATCTCACCTGAATTTGCATTTTTGTTGTTGTTGTGTCAGCAGGTTGTGCATTGAGGTATTACTGTCTTTTACAGTGTCTGCTTTTTGATACTTCCACTAGGAGTCACTAGTCACATCATTCTCACAAGGGCTTTAACATGTGTGAAGTAGAATTTGGGTAAGAGGTCACTGGTTAAGTATGTGTAGTAGGTTGGTGTTTGACTCTGTGTGTGTGTGTGTGTGTGTGTGTGTGTGTGTGTGTGTGTGTGTGTGTGTGTGTGTGTGTATGCAGATTTATTCCAGCTGGTTGCGGTAGATCTTCCACAGAGCGGAGATCAGCTGGTGGAGGCCCGAGAGCTTTCTGCTGTGCTCAGCGATGTCAGCTCCAACCCAGCAGCCATTGTTTTCGGCAGAGGGGTACGTACACCACCACTGCTGTCCCCAACACACCATCTGGACCAGTTGCATTCCCAAAAGTGATATTCCCTACATGGATTGCTGATGTATCAGAGGGATATTGATCTGAAAGCTTGTTGACATGATCACACTTTTCTGCTGGGGCAAAATAAAATGAAGCATGTTTGGACGTTAGAGCTAGCTATAGTCTTTTAAAAACTCAAAACAAAAACAAAGGAAGCATAAAATGAGTCCCTATCAAATGAACTTCAGATAATTTGCTATATGATTGGATTTAGACCCTTATTGACACCAGTATTTACTTAAGAACAGGTTTTAAATACAGATCCTTGGTTAGACTTTTTTCCTACCTGTGTTAATGACCGAATGTTGTCTTCCTCACAGGGGGAATATATTGCTTCAGCTAAAGGTTTACATCTGGAGGTCTACTTCTTCAAGAAGCAGAAGTCATACAGGTGAGCCACAGTGTGAGATGCTTCAGTTAAAGGAACACTGACTTATTGGGACTTTAGCTTATTCACCGTTACCCCCAGAGTTTGAATGAATGAATGAAAAGTCGATACATACCCTTCTAATCTCCATGCGTGCTGTAACTGTCTGACGCCCCAACTCTGAGCAAACTCCAGATGAACTCTCTGCTCTGTGACCGGGCTTCTCAGGTGCTGCAAGCAAATCACTCCGTCCAAGTAGCAGAAGTACCGGTGCTTCGCCTTTTCTGAGAATATAGTTCCCAGTTAGTATGCGGTTAGAAGATGGCTGTGTATTTGTACACCCTGTGACTACAAATCACAACATGTAAATAGGAACATGTTGGCGTTATTTTGTTTGCGTTCACTTATTGGGAGCAGTAGGCTAGTTGGAGCCAGTTACCTTCAGGATCTTTGCTAGGCTAAGCTAATGCTGGGGCCGTCAGACACAGTTACAGCACGCGTGGAGATGAGAAGGGTATGTATCGACTTGTCTAACACTGACGGTAACGGTGAATAAGCTAGGTGTGAGTATTTCATTGAAGGTTGGGAAAGAATAGAAGATAATCACTTTAAACCTTTTGTTTCAAACCCAATAAACCCAAAACCAACTTGTCACTATGTGACAAAGGTCATGAATCATAAAACCCTGATGATGTTCTTTAACACTGCATGTCTGTCATTGTGTGGGTTGGTAAAAGGTTTTCCCTCAAAGAAGACAACAAGAAGGGAGGCAAGAACACATTCACGTGCGTCGCCTGTCATCCAAAAGATGACTGCATTGCCACGGGGCATGAAGACGGAAAAATTCGCTTGTGGTGAGTGTAGTAACAACATGGCCTTGAAGAATATGGAGGAGTTTGTTAAAGTACGACATGTGGAAACGGCCAAAATTGCACTAATTTCAAACTTTCAATCCAAAATGGCGGACTTCCTGTTGGGTTTAGGGTATGGCTCCAATGGAGTTTTATGTCCGTCCTGCCATGCTACAGATGTTGTATGCTACATATACCAAGTTTTGTGAGTCTATGTTAAAAGTACTGCAGGGGCTCAATTTTCTTAATTTTGTAAGGGGCGCTAGCGAGCCATTTTGTGCGCCTATTCCCGAAACCCTTACTATACGTAAATTTTCACCAGACTTGATGCAACCGCCAAATTTGGTGAGTTTTTGAATATGTTAAGCCTCTCAAAAGTCAATTAATTTGCCGGAAGAATAATAATTCCTTCGGTTCCAATAGGGCCTTCGACGCTGTCAGCGCTCGGGCCCTAATTAAGGAAACAGTAAATAACTAATTGAGAAAAAACTATTTGCACTATACAAGGTAGAAAGCATACAGTTCTGCATACATGGAGTGAAGATCCTTTTTTCTTTTCATCTAACATTACTGTTTATCCTTTCAGGAGAAACTTCAACCACAAGAAGGAGTACACATACTCCACCTTGCACTGGCACCACAGTGCTGTTAGCTCGCTGTGCTTCACCCCAGAAGGTACACACGTGTCATTACCTGTCTTGTGATTTCTTTCTCATTCCCCATCTGTTTCAGAGAGAAGTGTTCCTCTCAATCAAGCTACTGTTAAGATCTCAGATGGGCAACTGGAGATTTGTCTTGTTTAAAAACATTAAGTTTGCATTACAATGACCGAATGAGCTCAGGATTTGTTTTGCTTTTAGAAAAAAAAATCCAAATCTAGGTTGTCTTTGTTTTACCAGGAACCAACCTGTTGAGTGGAGGCATGGAGTCGGTGCTCGTCCAGTGGCGATACAACCAAGAGGCCGAACGGGACTTCCTGCCCCGCTTGGGTTCGGCCATCACCCATATCACTGTTTCGCCTGACGGAGCATTGTTCTGTACCTCACACAGTGACAACAGTAAGGAGCTGTAACCTGTATTATGCGCTCTGCTGAAAAAAAAAATGAACAACAAGCTTTTGGGAAATGATGGTAATAGAAAGCCAACATCAAGTGGCCAGTAGCGTTACATCATAATGCACATGTGCTACTTGCTTTGAACCCTGCAAGCTTAACATGTGCGCCCCAGAGCTCAAATCTGTGTCCTTGACTGATAAAGTTGAGAAATGCCACACTAACTGAAGCTGTACAATGTGTAGACAGAATAGTAGATTCAGAGTTTTCTGTGTGAAAGGAAGGCTGTGGTAACTGATTTCTGTCTGTTCTTGTTTCAGAGATTACGATCATCCAGAGTTGTGTTAAAGTGTCAGCTGTCATTCAGGGCCTGGTCAAAGGTGAGTAACGACTGTAGGTGGCAACGGCACGTACATCGATCATAAACATGCTGTATGGGCTCATAAACAAATCTATTATAAATAACCTTCACAGTTCATGGAGAACAAGCTTGCTTATATAAGGATGATTTTGCCCATTTTTGAAAAGTAACATCTTTAAAAATATCTGTCTTGTGGCCGGTTTAGCTCAGTTGGTCGAGCGGGCACACGTGGAGGTTCGCCCCTCGGCGCAGCGCCTGAGGCCCTTTGCTGCAGGTCCCGCACCCCCCCCCTTTTTTTCTCTCTCTCTCTCTGTTCCTCCCCTTTTCACGTCTTCATCTGTCCTTTGGAATTGAGGGTTTAAAATGCCCCAAAAAAAATCTTTAACAAAAAAAAAAAGGAGAATCTAATTTCAAATAACTACATTTGACACTAGGTGATCACAGTACTGTGTTCAAAAACATTACCAAAAGAGATTTAGGGAAGTCAAACAAACCCCTGGCCCTTTTTGAATTGTGTATAACCAGCTGCATAACAATTGCCCTGAAATTCAACAATGATAAATTCACTCTGGTGGTGGTGAAGAATGGATGCAAAGGTCTGATCACCGTTAGATCAGACCTTTTTAATGTAGTATCGGAATGAAATGTCCTCGTTCAACAAGTCTTGTCGTATTTAACCAGACACCTCTTGTCTTAGTTTTTAACTTAGTGGGAATAACACATCGTTTGTAATTGTATCATTCTGTAGCGGTGTGCAGATGCAAATTGTACCCTGTAAAACCTTCGGGGAGTTCTGAGCAATTGCGTCTCTTTGTGTTGAACTTGTCTTTCTTCATATGAGATATCAAAATGAGAAATCAAGGTTTAAATGCCAAGTTATTCCGTGCACGTTAAAGAAGCAATATATTTCTCACTTTTCTTTTCTTCTTTTTTTGTTTTTTCCTTTGTCGTGGTACAGGAGAAAGTGTGAGGACAGACTTGATGGTGGACCCACGCAGCAAATCCCTGGTGCTGAACGGGAAACCAGGCCACCTGCAGTTTTACTCCCTCAAAAGAGACAAACTGCTGTACAACGTAAGCACTCTGCTTTAAAATCGGAGCCAAAGATGGCACACATAAGCCAGACCAAGTTAGTCTGAGGATCATTTTTGGAAGCTTTTTATGGACATGATATGCCATAACAGCACCTGAAATCAATATGGTTATGAGTATGCAGTGTTTTGATAATTCTGAACATTATTTAGTCCAAACATCTGCTGCTCACTTGTGTTGCATGCATTTTTCTGAAAGCAGCACCATTCAACGCCACTCCAGCAGCATGATGGGGAAACTTTGGATTGTTTTGTCATAATTTACCTTGAGTATTTCCTTAAATATTTCCATTCCTTTCTTATTTTTGTTTTTCAGTTAAATTTTGTATTGGAATCTCCGTTTATGTAGACAATTAGGGCTGGGAGGATTCGTCGACACAGTCGATGTCATTGATTACAGAAATGCGTTGACAGAAATCATTTTCATCGACGTGACGCGTCTAAAAAAATCATGGCTGGTCCATGATTGGATTCCTCGCAACAACACGTTGAGGAAAAAGGCTCGCACACGGTCTTTTAAAGTGTGGGAGTATTTTACTCGAGACACTTTACAGGTAGAGTAGGTCTAGAGTGTGTGACGGGGCCGGTTGGGGGTGTGATGCACAGTGAATATAACAGTCACAGTAAAAGATAATGAATCAGTGACTATGCCGGCTCAGTATCGCATGTAGACCACACATTATAAGTTCCATGTAAATCGGATGATTGTCATATAAGGCTGATTTCCATGTAGGGTCATTTTTGGAAGCTTTTTATGGACATAATGTGCCATAACAGCACCTGAAGTTGCATCGATATGGTTATGAGTACTTGGAGAGAATGTATTTCCATTACAAACGGAAGACACAGAAGAACACAAATCTGTTCTGATCCACAGGCTCACTTACCAGTTATGTCACCTTAGTGTGAATAATCTGTAATAAACAAATGGTGAGGTCTGCTGTCTTTGTGTCTCCCACAGCTGGACATAGTGCAGCAGGAGTACATCCATGAGTCAGGCCTGGAGCAGTTTGAGGTGGTCAAGGCGTCCTTCGATGCCTCTGGCAGCTGGCTGGCAACCGTGGAAGAAAGAAAACAGAGAGACGCTGAGCTGGAGCTGAACTTAAAACTCTGGGCATTTGATGAACAAACGCAGAGGTACATACGTAATAAACGGCATGTCATTTTTATATGCTGGTGGTTTTTTTTTGTGATCAAATTATTTTATTGATTATATATTTAGAAACCGATGGTGACAAACAACCACAAATGTTGACAAAGTGTTTAAACCTTATTAATCACACTGTTGTGGGAAGATTTGGTTATTTTTGGATTACAAAAACAAACCACTGGTGCATTGTCCTGTCTCAAGCAGTAGTTTAGAACAAGGGCTGCACAATAAAAAAAAAAATGGTTTTATCATCCTCACAATATCAACTGGCGCAATATGCACATCGCAATAGGCTGCGACATATTATGGAAGACCGTTGAGATGTTTTGAATTAGTTTAAATTAGTTAGTTGAGTGAATGAGTGTAAAATTGCACTTAATAATTTTTTAGTGGTGCCTTTTTATATTTAATTCAATAAATAAAAATATTAAAATGTTGGAAATGATTTCCTTTCATTTGTTTTAAATTCATCAAGTATTTGTAGTATTTTAGCCAAATACTGAAAACTGCAGGACTGAGTAGAATTTAATGTTGATTTATACGCAATATTCAACAACATTACTGCATATCGTGCAGCCCTACTTTGGACTGGTGTACTATACTCTTTTTCTTACCACAATCCTGTAACATGCCGACTATCACCTGCAGTTTTGTGCTGAACACGACCATCTCGGCCCCCCACGAGGCGCGGATTACAGCCATGTGCTTCTGCCAAGCCACCGACAGCCAGACCACCATGCTGGTCTCCACCAGCAAGGACGGACACTTCAAAGCCTGGCAGCTGGCCGCGCCCGCCCACACGGAGGGTAAGCAGTTCAGTTCAGCTTAATTTCTGACCGTGCACTCTACCGAGAGGCAGATTTTGGCTGTTCTGTTAAAGTGTGGTAATATTTACCGTGCTCTTTTTAACTTGCCATACTTTATCGGGGCAGCTGTGGTTCAGTGGTAGAACGGTGGACTGCCAATTGGAAGGTTGGTGGTTCAATCCCTGCCCCTGCAGTCCCATGTCGAAGTGTCCTTGGGCAAGACACTGAACCCCAGTTGCCCCCGATGCTGTGCATCAGAGTGTGAATGTGTGTGCATGTTTATCTGATGAGCAGATGGCACCTTGTACGGCAGCCTCGGCCACAGTGTTGAATGTGTGTGAATGGTTCCGTTACTATGGAAAAGCGCTATATAAATACAGCACATTTATTGTTTGCTTTCACTTCTGATTCTTGGTTTCCATCTCCAAGAACTGTTTTTTGAGTTAGTGCTCTGTGTGATTTGTCCTGGTGTGAGCAATTAAACTGTAACTAAAGCTGTGTTGAAAATCTCTCTTTAACCACAATTTAGGGGCTTATTCAAGCATAACTTTGAAAAAAAATGCACCAAAACATCATTGCAAAATACAGTCTGTAACTTTTTAGTACATTTTCATTTACATCTCTACCAATAACTTGTCTTTGGTCTCAATGAAAACCATCAAAAGATTAATGTATACGTCATCCTTTTTAAGCCAATACTTAGGAACTGTAAGACTGATAGATCCATTACCTTTAATAATATGTTACTACCAGGCTCAACAAACCATTTAACATCTTTGAATGTGAAAATGTGTAACCTTTAAATTCTTCCCAAAACATCTAAACTACAACATCTAAAACATCTAAACTCCAAATCATGTTGTACATCCCACCAGCAGTGAAACTGTCCACCATATCAGGTTGAATGTTGGGTTTGAGCCAAATTCTGCTGTAATTTTCACTAATCTAATCCTCTCGGTGTCTGCCTTCCTTTTGAACGTGGCAGCAGATGAAGGTCCTTCCTGGTCATGTGACTTTGTGGGAGCCTATCACAGCCTGGTGCCTGAGTGCTGCTGTTTCTCAGCCGACGGATCTTTGCTGGCCGTCAGCTTTCAGGAGGTGGTGACTGTGTGGAGCCCGGCTTCCTGGGAGCTCCTGACGACTCTGTCCCAGCCACCAAAAGCTGTGAGGTCAGAGCATAAACATGCACTAAAATGCCCCACACATTCACCAGGGCTGGGTGTGTTCAACCTTGATATCTTTTTTTTTTTTTTTTTTTTTAGGGCTACTACTCAACCCTTACATGCATAATGAGAAAGACACATGTAAGAAAATGCATTTGAAATGCATCCAAAACCACAGAATCAGTCTTTAGTCAACAAGCAGCTGGCTGCCTGGGTAAAGTGTGATACCATATGCAAGTCCTCGACACACCGGCCGCAGTTCAGTTCCAACCTGCGACCCTTCGCTGCATGGCATTCCCCCCCTCCCCCTCCTCCTCTCCTGATGCAAGTGTCTTGGCTAGTTTAAGACCTACTCAGTTGGCAATGTCCTGTTCAGCGCCGCGTTGTTTAAATAGCAAATGCACCTGCACCCATGGGCGTGCTGGTCTAAAAGGGAGGTGTGTTCCGTTGCATTGTGGGTGTATTGCGCCATTGACAAACAACCTGATCTAAAGTCAATAACGCAGCATTTCATTGTTGTTTTAACAGAACCTTAGTAAAATGCTCCTAGGCTCACACACACTATGCTTGTTACACACACACAGGAAAGCAAACTATGCTTGTTACACACACACACGCACAGCAGCACACAAACATGCAAAAGATAAAAAATAAAAATATTACAATGTGAAATAGTATGATAATATGATCTGCTCACGAGCAGATCACTTTCTCCTGAACATCTCTCCTTCTTGCTTAGCAATCCTCCATCATAATAGCAACACGCCAAGGTACAACCGCGCCTGGCTTTTAAAGGGAATGGGAGATGACACTCTGATTGGTTTATTGTATATTACGCCCAAAACACACCTATGAGTAATGAAGACACTAAGTACAACCATTTTGAATGCGCCTGCTGCCCGGACCCTTTTTCTGCCGTTTAACTGCAAAAGTTAACGCCAGGTGCTTCCTGCTGTGCGCCTAGATCATTAAAATAGGCCGCCTCCATGTCTAAGCTGTCCTGTCAACAATAAAGGCCTAAAAATACAAGCAGCTATTGTTTGATTGAACAGGATTACAGACTAGATACAGGGACGTCTGTGGCCTTATATGGGTATGAGGAAGCCTGCCTTAATTGGAAGCACATCAGTTACAAACTACAACAACATTAAATCTGTAAATTGGAAAAAGAAATCTTAAACAAGACATGCCAGACACTTAAGTAACTGCTTTAGCAAAGATGTTTCCGTTTCACTGAGCAAAGACCGCTGCAAGAAAATGCTCTTAATGAGGATCCAAGCTTTGACTTCAAAATGGTCATGGAGGACAGATGTTGTCTGCAAATTAATATTGGTTGTCGAGCTGCTGTACTGCAAAATGTTGGATATTTTTTCCCTCCCCAGTAAGCTCAGTGGGCACGCTGGGACTCGCATTCAGGAAAAAAGGACAGACAACTGACAGTGTGTGTGTGTGCACACACACACATACTAAGCAACCAGCTGCTTTTGAACAGTTAAATGTCCTTTTTACCACACTGGCAAAATTCCAGGTTGTTGTTCTCACAGTGGACAGGGGATATCACCGCCTGAGAGAAAGAAGTGTGGGGTGAACGGGGTCAGGCTGCAGTTTTGCAACCTTTTGTTGTTTGAGTCTCAGAAATGTTGGCATGTATCTGAACTCAAGAAGGGGCCCCTTCAGGTTCACTGAGGACACAAAATTACTGTTAGTTTCTGTACCACTTTTCTAGCACAGAAGCCTGAGTCAGCAGCTAAGAAAAACGTTTTAATTGTCAAGAAGCCTTTTAAAAACTATGAAATAAATGATTTAAAAATCAGAGAAAAGGCCACTAGAAAAAATACTCTTGAATATTAGGTGCAGGCAAACCAGTCTGAGCTGCATGACAGATAAACTGTTCCAAAAACTCAATCGTGCCCAGAAAGCCTTTTCAAGTGACATGACATTTCCTTTATGATTTGAGAGCTGAAAGGGAATTTGTGCTTAACGGGACTTAAAAGTTGTAGGGAGGAAATAGGAAAACGCTAATGGTCTGCTGTTTTGACAGCTGCCCGGTACCGCTTACATAACTACCACCTATGGATGTGTAGAGCTGGGTCAACGACTTACCCTCCAACCTCACCCACTCTTAGACTCTTTACGTGGGACCTCAGAAGTTAATGACTTTTTTTAATGAAGAAAAGTAATGAATTATTTTTATTTTATATATGAATGTCAGAGACTAAATAAATAGTATGAGTAGCGCAGCATTTTGAAGTGTTAAAGTGTGGCTGTTATTGATTTGTCTGCCAGACACGCGTTTTCTGGAAGTTTGGTTCTCGGTGGGTGTTCAGACTCAGCTTGTGGGTTGCCTCCCAAAGCAGAAAACTTCTCAAAAGCTAATCGTGGGGGAGGCCTCTAGCTCACCCAGTAAGAGCGTTCCCCCCTAAGTAGTCCTGCAGCGGCCCAGGTTAGAATCCAACCTGTGGGCCTTTGCTGCGTGTCATCCCCCATCTCTCTCCCCCTTTCATGTCTGTCCAGTGTCACTAATAAAGGAAAAAGCCCTAAAAACATATTCATAAAAAAAGATAATCCTGTGAAATGTGTGGTGTTGGTTTGGGGGGGTCACGAAAGTCAGGAACAAAAATGTCTTTTCCTTCTCCACCAGGGATCTTTGTTTTGGGCGACGAAGCTGTTCCAAGTATCTGCTGGGAACCACGGGCAGCAACCTGCTCTGCTGCTGGAACCTCCTCACCTGCTCACGTAAGGCAGCTCGTATAGACGGGCTAGGGCTTATGCTTTTGTCCCGTTTCAATTCTTTCACAAGACTTTTGTATTCCAATTTTCATGTATTATAGAAATATTATAAATTCCAAAGTATTGGGTATTGAGAATATCTTTTCCTCAACAAAAACAAAAGTTGAAGTATATATTTCTAGAGACAATGGATCATGAGAAATTTCTTTTTTGATACATTCATTTGTAAAGTAACATGTATTTTGTGCAAATTTAGGTTGGAAAACCAATATGATTGGTCGCCGTCGGCAGTGTCACATAAACAAAAAATATTTAGGTGAATCATTGGTAAAAATAAATAAAAAATATTAGTCCAGTCAGTTAAACGGGTTATTAACGCCGTTAACACAAACTATCGAGTGAGACCCAGAAACACAACAACAAGCACGCCGCACACACGGCGTTTGGGCTCGTAGTAACGTTACGTTTTGAGTGGATGGCGAGCGCGAGACGCCCAAATAGACGCCAATTTTCTAAATGTTCGGTTGACCAGACCAAAGTGATCTGTGGGTCTGGTCGTTGTGAACTGAGCGATCATTGCAGCACGTCCAGTCTGAAACCCCGCTGGATGGCCAAGCGGGTTTTCTTTAACCGCTAATGCATACTGTACCTGTCTAAAATGAATGTTGCAGCTGAATGCATTTGTAGCGATTGATTTGAGTTTAGTTGATATGTAACTGTACCTTTCTTTTGCCCCGTTGTCCCCTGCCCTCCCTGCAGTGGAGTGGAGCACCTCGATGGACATCAGCCTGCTG
This sequence comes from Etheostoma perlongum, assembly GCA_026937815.1. Taxonomy (NCBI): domain Eukaryota; kingdom Metazoa; phylum Chordata; class Actinopteri; order Perciformes; family Percidae; genus Etheostoma; species Etheostoma perlongum. The sequence goes on from CM049381.1 coordinate 3,484,319, forward strand.
CTGGCTGACCCCCTCACTGAGAACATGGCCGCCTTCTGCTGCCAGGCCGGCTCCACCGACTGTAAGCTTTTAACTGGCTGTTTTAGCCTTTCCAAGTTGTAATCACATCTCAAAGCACAGAAATGTAGTTTTTGTTTGTTTGTAAAATCACATTTAAACCCACTGCAACCACAACAACATATAGATCTGACTTGAGTGGCATGTAACGGATTTTCACAGGAAGTCTTAAAGTTCATATGTGAGAAAGATAACCAAATGTACTTTTACCTGTGTTATCATTTGCTGCAGTGTATGCTAGCATCAGCCTCATAAGTTCCGTGCTTTGACTCTACAGGACGCTTTCATTGAGCTGGGGGTCTGATAAATATTTTTAGCACTCCTAGCAGCATTTAACATTTGCTAAATGGCATAATGTGAATGTCATTAGTTTTAAACCAAAGTATTGGGTAAATGAAAGTTTTGACCTGATGACGGTGGAATCCCAAAGGTTAAACAGTTTATTCTGTGGGGACATGAATGTGTGGACCAAGCTTGATGCCCCTCCATGCAATAGTGAGGCTGGACTAAAGTGGTGGGGCATCATTAAAGCCATGCAGCAATACATGAAGAACTCTTCAGAAATGCTTTTTGATCCAAGATACAGCTGCTGCAGGTGTTCACAAAATTATCACGAAACACAAAATTATCATAAAAAAGTTTATCCACAAACATAACCAGGTCAATGGTTGCTTCTAGTGCAATCAATGTTATTAAAGTTGTTAGACTGTGCGATGGCTTTTTCTTTCTGTCCGTTGTAATGTACTTTTATTTTTTTTGCTGTTTTCCTTTTCAGTGTTTGTTTTTAAGCCCAGCGAGCCTCGGCCCGTGTTTTCCCAGAAGGCCGTGTGTTCAGGGAAGGTGACCCGCGCTGTCTTTGCCCCGAGGGAGGAGCTGCTGGAGAGCTGTGAGGAGAGCAGCCAGTGGCTCAACCACTCCCAGCTCTACTTCCTCACTCCGTACATGGTAGGAGAGGAACTAACTCAACTAACCATGTGTTTTCTATTTCACTGATAACTAAGATTATAAGTCAGTTGCCATACTCTTCTGTTCGTTCATACAGGTGGGACTGGGTTACATTGGCTGGCAGAGGCATTTTGAAACAAACGGGTCTTTTTACTTTTAAAATAATAGATCTGCTATATTTTGTCTGTTGGAAAAATAATCTGTATGGTTATTATGGTGTGGCATCTCTTTAAATTTATTTACAATTACCGTGATTGGTCCCAAGGTGGCGCTACACTGACAGGTCTTATGAGGTGGCCTATTTGTTACTGATTGAGTGACTTTGGTCAAACCAAATGGACACATGCTAAATCTTCAGGGTCTGTGTCTTCTCAGTAACGTCCTATGTGACCTGAATGGGGAAAAGAAACTGCAGTAAAAAAAATAAAATACTTTGCTCCATAATAACCTTTTGCACATTCTGCCTGCTATTGTTGTTGATGCTGATGTGGACTCTCCTCTGCAGGACCTCATGACGTTCACCACCAAGGCGGAGGAGGACAGACTGATGGCGTCCAGCAAACAGGTAACAGCACACCTGAGCACCAACCACTGCTCCGTGTCATCCAGCGGGGTTATTCAACACCTCAGGATGTTAAATACAGAGCATGTTGAGAGCAGTTTATCTGAACTCGCCTCCTCATGACTTGGCAGTCTGAATAACAAAACTATCACAATAAGAACTGTTAGCTTCACATGTTTTCTTCTGGAATGAGTGCAGGGTACTGGTGTATCAGCTCAGCTAAAGTTATTAAATAGATAGAGGAGCTATCTGTGGATCCATGTAGCCTTAGTTTTCAAATCCATCTTTTAATTAGGGAGAGAGAAAACAAAGTATTCAACTATACCTCCTCTTTTTATTAGGGAGAGAATACAAAGTAACTATACATCTGTTTATTAGGGAGGGAATACAAAGTATGCAACTATACCTCTTTTTATTATAGAAAGAATACAAAGGATGCAACTATTTTTATTATAGAAAGAATACAAAGGATGCAACTATACCTCTTTTTATTAGGGAGATAATTAAAATTTTTTTTTCAAATGTCCCTCTTTTCTTTCTCTCTCTCATCTAGTCTTTCTTCACTCTCTATCAGATAAAAACAGATTTACCTCTGTCCTATCCCTTTTGAACTCTTCTTTTAATTGACAAAAAAGAGACCTTCCTGTGTTTGCTGACATTGTGATTTCCCCCCTTCCTTCAAGCTTGTAATCGATGACACTGTTGCCATGACACCATTCTACCTGTTGCTGGGGAAACACCGGCAACAGGAAGATCCTGACCCACTGAGTGGCCTGTCTGCTGAGAGAAGGTCTCTGCCACAGGGCTCTGTTGCTATCAGAGAGGTCAGTAGTTCAGCGCTGCATTGATCCTGTCTACCTTGTGTTTGTTTCTCAGATTTGTAACATTGCCTTATAAGATTTCCAGATCAATAAAGCTTTTTTTTTCATTTTCTCGACAGCTTTTGCAGACACCGGCCCACGTCTTGCCCTCTACGTCTTTCCTCTGCTCTATGTTTGTAGAGTCCCTGCTCATCTCCGTTACCGACGGCAGGTCAGTAGTCCACTAAGGCCGCTCCGACAACCTTAGCCAACTATTGGCAAGTAAAAACTGAAAACCATTAAATTAGTTATTTATTGTTAGTATGGCAATATTGACTATCTATTTGACATGACTTGGCATGACTTGACAAAACACTGACATTCAGGGTTTCCATTACTCTGCGACTTAAGAACCTGGCAGCAGTACACGTGGGAAATGTGACTCTGTTCCATGTTTTCAGGGAGGAAACTAAACACGCAGAGGAGGAAATGGAGAGCGAGAAAGAGGAAGAGGATTCAGAAGGGGAAATGGAGCCAGGCACCCAGAGACAGGAGGAGGCGTCGCTGGGGGGCCAGGCGGCCCCCGCTCTGACAAAGATCCAGCTTAGGGAACTGAAACGGGTGAAAAAACTGGACCACAGCTGGTTTGCAGGACTCCTGCAGTCTTGAGCATGACCCTGTGTAAAGACACTCGCTCACACGGTGCCTATAGGAAGTTTTCAGCACATCAGTGGGTTTTAAATAAATGATTTATTGTGTTATGTCATTGTATCAGAATGGATTTCTTCTGGAAAGGAGAAAAAAAATGTCTAGGCAATTAATTACAAAACAGAAAATATCTGATTCCACAAGTATTCTCTCCTTCAGCAGCAGTTATACCTTCGAGTCACTGTGGACAGGTTTCTATCAGGTTACACATTTCAACAAACTGCTCCTGCTTGACAAGGGTCATCTGTCAGCAGCAGTCTGAAGCCTTAAGCCAAGACCTCTGGACTACATCGGTCTGGATTCTGACTCGGCCTCTTTAGACTATTAACCTTAGTGTTTAGTGGCATTCCTGCATACCTTTGACTGCATGCTTGTGGTGGTTATCTTGTTGGAATTTTTTTTCCCTCTCCTAGTTCTCTTGCAGCCTGCAGCACATTCTCCTCCGAGATTTATCTTTTGCTGCACTTCCAGGCTTCTATCACCACATTTGCAACATGCAAATTTTCCTCTTTCTCTTCTTCTGCTGCTACATAGACCAACACTAGCAATCCAAAAATGCAAAAGGCTCTGTAGGAATCTTTTTTTGAAATGGTAAATGCTCTACAGCCGGAGCCAGTGCTCGCAAATCACTTTTGTAAAAGGCTGCTTGTTACGTGCTGACTAGACAAGCTACCTGTCGCTGCAGAGAGGAATGGATGCCACCACTAGACTTCATGCAGGGGACGGTGTGTTTTTAGTAATCTACGCTCTTTGAGTTTAGTAGTTTTTTTATTTATCAAAAAGCTCAATTTTTGTCTTCAAAAGACCACAGAACCTTGTTATTTCCTTTCAGTGTCACGTGCCTACTGTTAATAACTAGCAGAGTATGTTCTGAGCTTTGAATGACAGCTATGGCCATGCCATATTTGTTTTATTTTAATGCCTGTTCTTGCTGAACTCCGAGGGAGATTGGGCTCATAATAAATGTTGTGTCCTTCCTCTGACTTGTTCATTTCAGTTTCACAGATTTGGCTGAAAACTTTGTCTTCCCCACCCTTTTCTTATGTGACATAATTGTTAAGATTCAGTGAAGATGCAATGCTATTCCCATCCAACCTTGCAAGGAATTTGGTGAAGTGCTCATTACAAAAAACAAAGCTATTTTCTTTTAATTCCAGTTATTCCAGTTATTCCACAATCTTCCCCTAGTTGGGAATTATAAATACACCTGGTCCTGCCTCATAAAGCTTTATTTAACTTTCATGCATTTACTAAACACACTTCTTTCACTTCATGTGACCAGTGTTGATTTTGGTATATCCTGGTTAAGGGATACTTATGCAATCATTTGTTTTTGTTATTGAACATGAAATATGTTTTGTTAGGGGAAAACCGCTCCGATCCATTGTGATTCATGTTTAAACCAGAAAAAGTCCAACGGCGTGGTGAAAACTTTCTGTATGCATGCATGCACATATGCAGTATGTGCAATTACACATTTTTACATACTTCTATGAATTTAATAAAAATATGTAAGCATTTTTTAAAGCTTTTTGCCACGTCCTCTCACTTTTTTATTCATTGTTTTTTTTAAATTTTGTATTTAGTGTGTCTTCCAGAGTCCATTTGTCAGGTTTTGTGTAATGTGTCGTGGCCAGGGAAGGTTACATGTGTAGAATGCGCAGGTGAACTTTCTAGTTGGTCCGTTGCTTTCCAAAAGAATAAGGATTAAGAAATAAGGCAAAATTAAAGAAAAAAACATTGATCTCTTTTTTATTGTAATAATGCCTGGAAATGCAACCATTATATTTCATATCACAGCTTTGCGTTGAGTTCTTGGAAATCTTAGACATAAACCAGGACCTTGGAACGTCCCGTTATTGGTGCTGTAAAGTAGGTCGGACTCAGCGGAGTGTTGAGTAACTGTCCTGAGTAAGCTCTATCAGAAGGAGAAGGTCACGTTTTGTTAAAGACACTTTCATCTCAGCGTGTTTCAGTTCCTGTCTCTATCAGGAGACCTATGTGCCCCCCTCCCCTCCCCCGCCGAGGACCGATCCAGCCTGTCCTGATCTCTCTCATTGACAGACTTATAGTGCTGGTAATCAAACTAGGTCTTCCTATACTATACATCCTTATTGAGTCCTGAGCGGTTCATCTGTTGCATATTTTCTTGCTATGCGCTGGGATCACTTCCAGTAAATACAACGGGCCCGGTCTCATTCTTCATGGTGAACTTTACTTTCTCTCAATAGAAGTCAGATCAAGGCACTGTATTAAGCAATAGACCATCCTTTAAAGGAATGTACATTTGTGTTCAAAATAACTCCATCACTAACCTCATAAATAATTTTTTTTTGGTAGAAGTGATATTTCTACATGCCAAATAATGTACTAGTAAGTGTTGTAGTGTCATAGAAAACCAACCGACCCAACAGTCATGACATGCATGCTGCTCATTCTGCGTAATTAAATCTGTAATTTTAAGGTGCATGTTCAAAATAATAGCAGTGTTGTGTTCAATTAGTGAGGTGATTGATTCTGTGAAGAAACAGGTGTCAGTTATGGCCCATATTTAAGGAAAAGGAAGGAAGCAATGCATGCTGGTTATAGTGCATTTCACACTGAAATACTCAGCAAAATGGGTTGTTCCAGACATTGCTCTGAGGAACAGAGGACTTTGATTAAAAAGTTGATTGGAGAGGGGAAAACATAAAGAAGTGCAGAAAATGATATAGGCTGCTCAGCCAAAATGATTTCAAATGTCTTGAAATGGCATCCGAAGTCTGAACGACGTGGGGAAAAACGGTCACTACCATTCGAATGGATGGAAGAATCGGCAAAATGGAGAAGGCTCGACCAATGATCATCTCCAGGACAATCAAAGAAGACTTAAAGTTACCTGTGAGTACGGTTACGATCAGAAGAAGGCTGTGTGAAGAAAAGCTATCAGCTAGAAGCCCCCGCAAAGTCCCATTGCTGAAAAAAAATGCTGAATAGGTTGAAATTTGCCAAAGGACACATTGACTGGCCGAAGGAGAAATGGAGCAACATCCTGTGGACTGGTGAGAGCAACATTGATCTTTTTGGGTCTAGGGGACGCAGACAGTTTGTCCTCCGACCCCCTCTTGGTCATGTTTTGATTTGGATTGAATGTGCAGTGTTCCCAATGCATTGACATTATGGAATTAAAAGCTATTCTAAGGATTTTGAGCATTATTCACTTTTTTAAACACACTGATATTATGCTGAACACAACTGCATACTTAACAAATCCCAGTTCCTGTCTGCTGATATTGGACTTTCCCTGCAGTCAGCTGTATTTTCCCTCTCAAGTATGCCACTGTTTTGAGTGTTAGTATGAATCCTGCTGTCATTCAGAACTATCTTAGGTCTACAGCACAAACACATTTTATTACTTACTGCGGTTTACACTCTTAAGCTTATCACACAAGCTACACGTCCTGCGATGCCCTGCTACACCCTGCTACGTCCTGCTATGACATGAACTACAACAACGACTATTTCTAGTCACTGTTCCATTATCTTTATTGTGACTATTATTGCCACTATGCATCCCCCCCCCACCGGCACTGTCAGACACCACCTACCAAGAACCTGGGCCTGTCCCAGGTTTCTCCCTAAAAGGGAGTTTTTCCTCGCCACTGACACACGAAATGCTTGCTCTTGAGTAAATTACTACAATTGTTGGGTGTTTGTAAATTATAGAGTGTGGTCAAGACCTACTCTATCTGTAAAGTGTCTCGAGATAACTCTTGTTATGAATTGATACTATTAATACAATTTAAATGAATGTGAGTGTTTGCCCACTCAAGTTGGTTACGATCCAACCAGCCTCATAACCACAACCACGTGTAACAACACCAGTCCAGGACCTCCACATCCAACATCTTCTTACCCTCAGGTGGAGACCCCGATGAGGACGAAGAGCATGCAGATGAGCTTCCCTCAGACGGCTTCTGACAATTTGCAGAAATTCTTTGGTTATGCAAACCGATTGTTGCAGCAGGTGTCCGGGGGGTGGTGGTCACAGACGATTTCGGAGGTGAGAAGATGGTGATGGAGGTCCTGGGCTGGTGTGGTTACACGTGGTCTGTGGTTGTGAGGCCGATTGGATGTGCTACCAAAATCTCTGAAACCCCTTTGGAGACGGCTTATGGTAGAGAAATGAACATTCAATTCACAGGCAACAGCTCTGGTGGACATCCTGCAGTCGGCATGCCAACACCTGTGGCATTGTACTGTGTAACAAAACTGCACATTTCAGAGTGGCCTCCCAATCACCAGAGTGGCCTCCCAACTTCATCCCCCCCACGGATCCCCCCAATAGTAAAACTGCACATTTTAGAGTGGCCTTTTGTTGTTGCCAGCCTAAGGCACCTGTTCATCATCATGATGTCTAATAAGCATCTTGATATGCCACACCTGTGATGTGGATGGATTATCTCGGCAAAGGGGAAGTGCTCACTAACACAGATTTAGACAGATTTGTGAACAATATTTGAGAGAAATAAGCCTTTTGTGTACATAGAAAAAGTCTTAAAAACTAAAGTGTTGCATTTATAATTTTGTTCAGTATATATTAAAGTGCTCATATTGTGCTTTCTGGCTTTTTTCCTTTCCTTTATTGTGTTATATATCTATTTTTGTGCATGTTATAGGTTTACAAAGTGAAAAAGCCCAAAGTCCCCCGCCCCAAAGAGACAAACGTGTATTACTTTGTAACACACGTTATAATGCTCACCTAGCTGCTAGCATAGCACGCCCTCATACTCTGCTCCTGACTGGCTAGTAGTCCTTACCTAGGTACTGTCAGGGCCCTCATACTCTGCTCCTGACTGGCTAGTAGTCCTTACCTAGGTACTGTCAGGACCCTCATACTCTGCTTCTGACTGGCTAGTAGTCCTTACCTAGGTACTGTCAGGGCCCTCATACTCTGCTTCTGACTGGCTAGTAGTCCTTACCTAGGTACTGTCAGGGCCCCCCTCATACTCTGCTCCTGACTGGCTAGTAGTCCTTACCTAGGTACTGTCAGGGCCCTCATACTCTGCTCCTGACTGGCTAGTAGTCCTTACCTAGGTACTGTCAGGGCCCTCATACTCTGCTCCTGACTGGCTAGTAGTCCTTACCTAGGTACTGTCAGGGCCCTCATACTCTGCTCCTGACTGGCTAGTAGTCCTTACCTAGGTACTGTCAGGGCCCTCATACTCTGCTTCTGACTGGCTAGTAGTCCTTACCTAGGTACTGTCAGGGCCCTCATACTCTGCTCCTGACTGGCTAGTAGTCCTTACCTAGGTACTGTCAGGGCCCTCATACTCTGCTCCTGACTGGCTAGTAGTCCTTACCTAGGTACTGTCAGGGCCCTCATACTCTGCTTCTGACTGGCTAATAGTCCTTACCTAGGTACTGTCAGGACCCTCATACTCTGCTCCTGACTGGCTAGTAGTCCTTACCTAGGTACTGTCAGGGCCCTCATACTCTGCTCCTGACTGGCTAGTAGTCCTTACCTAGGTACTGTCAGGGCCCTCATACTCTGCTTCTGACTGGCTAGTAGTCCTTACCTAGGTACTGTCAGGACCCTCATACTCTGCTTCTGACTGGCTAGTAGTCCTTACCTAGGTACTGTCAGGGCCCTCATACTCTGCTCCTGACTGGCTAGTAGTCCTTACCTAGGTACTGTCAGGGCCCTCATACTCTGCTTCTGACTGGCTAGTAGTCCTTACCTAGGTACTGTCAGGGCCCTCATACTCTGCTTCTGACTGGCTAGTAGTCCTTACCTAGGTACTGTCAGGGCCCTCATACTCTGCTTCCTGACTGGCTAGTAGTCCTTACCTAGGTACTGTCAGGACCCTCATACTCTGCTTCTGACTGGCTAGTAGTCCTTACCTAGGTACTGTCAGGGCCCTCATACTCTGCTTCTGACTGGCTAGTAGTCCTTACCTAGGTACTGTCAGGGCCTCATACTCTGCTCCTGACTGGCTAGTAGTCCTTACCTAGGTACTGTCAGGGCCCTCATACTCTGCTTCTGACTGGCTAGTAGTCCTTACCTAGGTACTGTCAGGACCCTCATACTCTGCTTCTGACTGGCTAGTAGTCCTTACCTAGGTACTGTCAGGGCCCTCATACTCTGCTCCTGACTGGCTAGTAGTCCTTACCTAGGTACTGTCAGGGCCCTCATACTCTGCTTCTGACTGGCTAGTAGTCCTTACCTAGGTACTGTCAGGGCCCTCATACTCTGCTCCTGACTGGCTAGTAGTCCTTACCTAGGTACTGTCAGGGTCCTCATACTCTGCTTCTGACTGGCTAGTAGTCCTTACCTAGGTACTGTCAGGGCCCTCATACTCTGCTTCTGACTGGCTAGTAGTCCTTACCTAGGTACTGTCAGGGCCCTCATACTCTGCTTCTGACTGGATAGTAGTAGTGTGAGATGTAGAAGTGAGATGTCTCACTCTGGAGCTAAAACAGAGAGCTCAACACACAGGGTGAAAAGAGGAGAGAGCTGGAGTTCAACAAAAATATGGTGTTTTTTTAAATGAAACCATGTAAACCTATACTGATATAAACTCTAAATACAAGTATGAACCTGAAAATGAGCATAATATGAGCACTTTAAGTGAAATTAGTTAAATGCATAAATGAACACGTAATCCAGAGTCAGAGCCCCACTAACGTGCCCCAGGCCGAGACCTTCTGTCACACAAACACCAGCTCACTCTTTGTCTTTGTCAAGTCGGGATCATCCAGGTCAGCTTAAAGTCAGCAAGTTTAACAATGGTTACCTGAAAGAAAGGGATTCTGGGGGGGGGATCAGCGGCTAACTCTGCTGTGGTTTGTGACGTCACACGCACACACACACACACACACTGAAGACCATACAGACAGGTATTTGTCGAGGTTTTCTTTATTTAGACCTCATGCTATACAAGCAGTACCTACTAACATTCATTGAAGTGTGATTATTAGAGAATGATTTCTTTATAATTTGATGCTTTTGAGCTAAAATAACGATATAGAAATACAGACAGATATGTATGTATACTGTCAGATTAAAGTAGTATGATACAAATGTATTCAAATAAAAGGTACTAATTGCTTTACACACAATTTTCAAAAATCTTTAAGAAACCTCATCTAACACAAAAGGCTAACACTAGGTGTATAAAAACATGTAAAAAAGAAGAGAAAATTCAGCATTTCCAGACAAACAGCATGACAACAGTATACACATATACTGTATATATATATATTTTTATTATTGTATTATACTTAAGTAAATTTTGTATTGTCTGGCTGCTGTTATTTACATTAAAAATACAGATTTATGGCTATGTAAGATGTTCCTGAATCAGCAGATTCGGAGCTGTTTGGTTTCCATGCCCACACTGAGGTTCAGGAACATGAACATGAAGCTCCCCTCCCAGTAAGTCAGCACTTTAAAGGCACCTGCAGACTGAATCCTGACTCAGCACATGCAGCTTAAAAGTGGCTTTCTGTTCTCCTACATCTTGTGTGGCTACCTTCATTTCCAACCAAAATATTTCTCCATCGCAATTCCCAAAATCTGGGCCAGACAGGCTCTATTTTTCATGGGTAGGGTGCGGCTAGAAGCCGTCTGGATGTGTGCGCATAACAGCTTTCAAGGCTAGTTTACATTAAGGCAACAGAGATCATGGAAGGTTTAGAAGGTGAACGGACCTAGTTACTGCTACATTAGCAACTACCGTATATTTGGATGATATTTAAAGTGAGATCATGAAATTCTGAAAGACAAAATAACCCATTATTCCTCTTACAAATCAAAAGTTGAACTCTGGGGTTTTGATGCTACAGCCTTACTTAGCTTACGGTGGCTAATGTTTCCAGAAAACTGGATAACATGGATATTGCTATCATAACGACTCTTATTTGATACACTATACTTTAGCATTCATCATTATCCTGTATGTATCAGATAGAGTTATGTACAGTAGGCTCACTTTGTAGCAAGGCCACTTTCCAGATATCGGTGATGTTTAGCTGTTTTTGGAAACACTCTTTTACAAAATCACTTCACAGGACATGCAAACAGAGACACAAACGTTCATGAGATACTATCAAAATACATTTCCTAGACTAGTACTATACAGAGATGTCAAATAACTGACTTGAGTGAAATGGGTCCACCTCTGTTAAAGCTTACAGCAATTAGAGTCAAACGGAGTGAAACAGGTCCAGAGTCTGTTGGCGGTCTAAGATCCGGGACGTTTTGCTGACTGAGCTTTCTGGCTGACTTTTGAGGAAACATGGGTCTCTGAGGTAAACTTTCCAGACTTTTTCACATGAGCTGGTACAGTTTTTCCTCATAAGTGTTACAATATGTGCCTTATTTTTTGTTTCTGACCGAGAGAATCGAAGTGATTGTATGAGATTGTGCGGGGGTTCACGGGACTTCAGCCATGTGCAAAAATATTGATCAAATGCCTGATCACGCGAGTTAGGTGTAATGACAGACGTCAATCACTTAAAGTGCCTGTGTAATCATGATTAATCATGATTAAAAAAAATATCCAGGAGAGAGAAATCAAAAGGTGACTAAATGAAGCTATTAATGAACTAAACAGAAAACTAAATGTAAGTACAATCTCAGAGCGGGAACTTATTCAGGTATACCAAGGGTGTATAAACGCATTAGTGAACCTACACTACTGTCACCTGATGTAAAGAATTACATTTGGAAGACTTCGAACAGATATCTGCTGTCCCTCACATCCTTTTATGCCACATATGCACTTTGACTTTGGTTATTGAGTGAGTTATAGATATTGGTGCATAGGGTTTCTTATTTCTTTCTTAGGGCACAACCGCGCAACACAACACTGAGTATACGATTATTATAAAAACCACCGTCCACCATTTCCTGAATAAATACAATTAACTGCATTACCCTTATACCTGCGTATTAAAGAGACTAGATCCCAGTTTTGTGTTTGGTTAAATAACCCCCCCCCCTTGGAGGAAGACATCCACAACCTGCTCATCATACATGTACATGTAAAGCCCGGCTACCAGAGATCAGTTGGAAGTCACAGCTACAGCACCAATGAAGTCACTGAGAGCCAAGCGTCACAAAACGTATGTATGTATGCATGTATGTATCACAGAGCATGGACAGGCGGGAGGCCGAGGCTCTTATCTGGATCCGGCCCTGAAAAAGTTAGCGAAACCCTGCCTCATCTAAAAGTTCCACTGTGGATGCGTTGTTCTATGACCGTAAGCGTTCTACTCACCACCTTCTACTAATGATTAATGCTGTATTCATGGCTACAGTATGCATAGCATGTTAAGTTACCTTTCTCTGGTTTAGGTTAACATTCTGCCAGCTACAAGCAAAGTTGTTAGTTAGCTAGCTAAGATGCAGGAGTAGAGTAAGGCTTGAGAGCTATGTACCCAGGACAGAGTCTCTTTAATGGGGTTAGACGGTGGTAGGAAGTGACAGGCTGTCCACCGTCTCCACCTTTTGCTCCGGCGAGCAGCAGAGGAAGAGGCGGCTGCCCAGGTTCTTGAAGGCATATCCAAAGTACATGATGTGACCCATGGCCACGAAGGACACAGAGATGAGGACCAGCAGGCCAAAGGCCTCTGGGTTCGGGGCCAGAATCACCATGATGAAGTGCAGCAGGTCTAAGAGGTAGTTCATGGAGTTCTGGACACCGTTGATCACCCCTCGCTCCGACTCAATCACATTCTCCTGCATGAGCTGGGTCACTGTCAGGTCGAAGGACCACAGGCCTGCGGGACAGAGACAGACAGAACAGTCAGCCCCATGAAGTCTTTACAGCCACGTTATAACCGCTTTGGAAGACGATGGTAGCTGTGGCGGCAATTCTCAGGCAAGATTATTGGAACCAAAGGTTGCAAATATTGCTCTGACATCCACGGCACATCCTTACAGGTCTTGTGTGAAATTCCGGTTACTTGTGTAAAAGTTCAACCTGTGGACTTCCGTGAGTCACCTGTAGGAAGTCATAATTTGTGAAAGAACCTTTTCTAATCTTATGAAAGGAAGTGAACATGCCAACAAAGCATGGGCACTGTAATATCTAAACACTCATTTCCTTTCAAATAAAACCATGACTCTGAACCAATGCCAATCAATTATCATTTGCACTTTGGAGCTTCTACACTGCTCCAAAACAAAGTAATAGACAATATCATACAATATCGTGGTATTTAGATAACCACCACAAACAATTTATCTTAATAAATCTTATTTTAGGGCTGCAAATAACTTTACTAAAATAAAATAATTGATATGTTTTTTATAAAATGCCTGAAAATGGTGAAAAATGTGGATCAGGGTTTCCCCAAAGCCCAAGATGACGTCCTCAAATGTCTTGTTTCGTCCACAACTCAAATAATATACAGTTTAATGTCACAGAGGAGAGAAGAAACCAGAAAATATTCACATTTGAAAAGCTGACATCAGAGTCTTTACTTTTTTATATACAAAATGACTCAAACCGATAAAATTGATTATTAAAATACCTGGTGATTATTTTAATAGTTACTAATCGATTAATCAATTCATCTTTGCAGCTCTAGACTTTTTTTACTCACCAACTCTAGCAGCAATGACGCCAGCAAACAGCAGGCTAACAGACATGTAGGAATGCAGGCGCGGCAGCTCTTCAGCGGGGGGGGCAGTAGTGGCGTTTCCGCCGGTGAGGACGCTGGTGAGGCTGTAGTCGGCCTCGGGGAGTGTCTTCTCTCCGATCAGGTGGGTGTACAGGTCCTGGAAGGGCGAGACGCTGAGGTCGAAGGGGCTCCCGGGGAGCAAAGACAGAGGCAACACACAGCAGGAGGCAGCACAACTGGGTCATGCCTGAAATGAAGCCCGTGCGGATCAGGCCGCACTTCTTGCGGACCCAAGTGAAGGCGACGGTGCCGCAGATGCCCGACACGGCCGAGGCGCCCATTAGCAGGCTGAGCACCGAGCCGTTGAGGCCCTGCGTGTAGGCGTAGCCCGTGGTGATGCAGTCGAAGCCCAGCACCGTCATGTAGAGGAATGCCAGGGACATTCCGGCTAAGAAAATGTTCTGGTTGTAGTAGGCCACCCAGCCGGCCTTCAGGGTGCGCAGGGGTTCTGTCATGTGGGAGCAATAGCCGCGCTGCTTGGGAGAGTCGGGCATGACCGTACCTGACGTTTCATTCATCAGCGGCTGAGACGACTCCTCCGGACTCTGGTCGTTGTCCAAGTCTGAGAAAGATTTAGTCATATTCAGTCTGAGGGGCAAAACTCTCCAAACTCAACCAATGAATACGATGCTTATCACCATGATACAACACACCAGGAGCTCTCAGATGGTACAAGTTAGGGGAGGGAATCACCAGAGGCCCCACAATACCATATATTATCACAATACTTATGACACAATACAATATCATTGCAATTTTAAACATATTCTGCAATATATTGCAATTCATTACTTTTTTTCCAACTTTAAATGATGTCCCCAAAAGAAAATGTTGTCAACATCTGTTTTTATCCAAATGACTTCAACATTATTGCTGCAGAATGGGATTGTCAAGCAGACACACTGAAACATGTATTTAATAAAAGCGATAATACTGTATGCTGTATCAAAAATCAACCACTTGCAGCTACCTTTGGTGGGGCTGAGCTGTTTGAGCTCCTGTTGCTGCTCCTTCTGACCGCCTTTCATGGCCAGGGCCGGCGTCTTCTGGTAGACCTTCCACAGCAGCGCGTACTCCACACACATGGAGCACAGGTTCCAGCCAGAGATGAAGCCGCAGCCAATGAAATGGGAGCCAAAGGACATTATCTGACCCACCAGCATGGGAGCCAGGATGTTGGTCAGCTGGTCGATAATCCGCACTGTGGCGTTCATGTCTGTTAGATACAAGAGTGGAAGCGGTTGAAAGAGCCCCTATTATGCTTTTTTTTTTTTTCCCATTGTTTAGTGTGTGTTTTTTGTGTGTATGTACTGTATGTATGTTGTATGTATGTATTATATTACATATATGACATATTTCAGTCCAAATGCTTTCTCTCCCACTGCCTGAAATGCCTACCCAACATTCCTATTTGAAATTCCTCAGTTAGTGATGTCACTGATTGAGGAAGCCAGCCCAGGTTTTCACATACGCTGCCCATAGGTGCTGCCTGAGGAAGCACAGCCCGCCATGCGGTTGACTGAATTTGGTGTACCAATCAGAGCAGACTGGGCTTTATTTTAGGAAGGCCGGCCAGGAGCTCAGACAGAACGTTTCAGGCAGAGGAGCTGAAGCAATGTGCATTATGAGAATCATCAAAAAACATCAAACCATGTAAACCTAT
The DNA here is from genome assembly GCA_026937815.1 of Etheostoma perlongum. NCBI lineage: Eukaryota > Metazoa > Chordata > Actinopteri > Perciformes > Percidae > Etheostoma > Etheostoma perlongum. Next base: position 3,499,725 of record CM049381.1, read on the forward strand.
TCCAGTAGAGCCCAAGAATACAAATATGATGCTGAAAGGGAGAATAGTAGGGGCTCTTTAACAGTTTCTTTACACCTGATTTAACATGAATAGAGGTCAAAGGAAATGTGATTAAATATCAACTAGTCTTCATATTCATTCATACATTCATATGATAGCAGGTTTAACTAAGCTAATGGTCCTAGCATGGCACAATGATCATCATTGGTCATCAAGTTCATGGGTGTTTTACACTACATGAGCAAATCTTTTATATATCATATAACAATCATGGGAGTACTGCAGGGACATAAAAGCTAAAACGAGAGTGAGTCAGCGTCCCAGGGTTCAAAGTCTGCCCCGCTGAAGAGATCTGATAACGGGTCATGTGGGACCTACATATGATGATAAGGCAGCGGTGGGAAAGAAACACTGACCTGCCAACTTGCTGCTGTCCTGACCTGCCACCACCACCACCCAGTCCCTCTGGATGGTGATGGCTGTAGCCGTACTGGCCAGGTTGGCGATGTTGGCGATGGAGATCACCAGGATGTAGCAGATGGTCTGGAAAACAGAATAAGGGTGTTTTTACTCAGTCACAAACCAGTCTGCATGGAGTGCTGCTCGGGGGGGTGGAAACAGAAAGTGTCCCTGTGGTGCTTTTCAGTTTGGGGGGGGGGGGTACGACGAGTTTAAAAAGGTTGAAGGAATCTGAAGCACTCAGGAGGGTAACGATTCCAAAGATTTTAATATCTTCTTAGCTATTAGGGCATTAAATCATGCCAAAGATATTAAAGTTTTTGTAATCTTTACCACTTGAGTGCCTCAGATTCCTTCAAATATTATTTTTTAAGATGATTCTTTTGGGGGCTTTTCCTTTATTAGGACAGACAGGAAAGGGGGATGACACGCAGCAAAGGGCAGTAGGTCGGATTCTAACCCGGGCCACCCCCCCAACCGTTTTAAAGGGTATTTTTACATTTGCATGTTATTGATACACTTGATCATCCATTTTGTGTCATTAAAGGACAAGGCTGGTAAGCCTACAAGCAACAAAGAGTTGATATGATTAATAACTGTTAACTGCCAGAATACATGCTATGTCGTGATATTTATCGAGATATCACATGACCTATTATAGAAAATGCTGGTCATATTGCCCAGCCGTGGGTGAAAGTATTCAGCATTTTTCCAAGCAATGAAGTCTGAAACGTAAGATAGAAGAAAAAAACTTTTGCTTAATAGAAATATGTAGTTATTCATTTTTTGAATCCATCTTCCACTGCACCAGGTCAAACGTGCATTAATCCACAGGCTAATCTACTCCAAAAAACAAAGGCAGTGTTCAGCGCTGGTTGAGTAACCTACGCTGCTGTTTCAGGAGAGAAACTTTATATCTTCAGGAGAAACCTGCGCTGGAGTGCCACACACGTATTTAGACACAGACTAACAAACTGTTTTTGGTATTTTCATGGCATTTCTTTACAATAAAATACATGAAAAATATCAACCTTATCAGTAACCTTAGATGAGGAATTATAACACTTGCATGTAGTGTTCATTAGATCGTCACTATTTGGTAAAAAGATTTGGGGTATTTTTATGATTTAAATTCAAGGATAACAACTTTATGGGTTAAAAACCATTTCTAACTATACTTTTTTGTTATTACCAAAGGCGAAGCCCAAGTGCAACTACTAGGTGTCATCATATCCCTTGTATGGTATTCGGGTCAAATTGACCCATTTCAATATACTTTTGTCTAGCTGAAAATCAACAACCTTACCTTATATTCTGTGATAAACATGTATTCCTGACTCAATTCAAAACATTATTCTGGATATGACACTTATGTTTTTTCCATAGTAGATTTTTAATATGAATTATAAAAACGAACCCCACTTCCATTTTTAATTGTCTTCTAGTAGAGACTGATGCATTCCCTAAACATAGATGTTATCTCAGCTGTTTGAAATTTAGATAAAGACAATGTTTGTTAATAGATTATGAAGTAAAAAATTTCAGAATTGTTTTTAAAACCCCAAATAAGTCCCGGGTCAGTTTGACCCGAGGGACACGAGAGGGTCCCCCCATGTTAAGACAATATAAGGGTAAGTAAACTAAAGAAATCAATAAGGTTCTGTGGAAAAGTCTGTCAGATTCTGTGAAAAATGACTGCATGGGACTTTAAGAGCAGTAACAAAGAAGCACTGGATGACAAAAACAAACTCAAACACATAGCATGGTTTTGTTTAGAAATGGCTTGTTTAAAGCACACGAGGGCTTTATTTTTGGGATCTGTGCGAGAAATGTAACGCAGCTCCTGTGGTCTGAAAAGCGACTGAAATGCTTCAACAGGCCAGACTACATTTCTCTGTGGGTCATGTGACAGGCATTGAAGAACCTGCTGACTCCACAGCCTTCAACGAGACATTCAATCTCCTGTTTTCCCCGACCACTCTCCACCTCCTCTCACACTCTGACACCGGCCGGCCCTCTAAACTCTCTCACATGGTCCCCCCCTCCCCCTTCTCCAAAGACCAAAATGCTTCCTACAAATTCCGAGGTCAACGTTGGAGGCACTCTCCCCAACAGAAAGGCATTTTGTGTTTCAAACCGACACCATAACCAGTTCCCCAAGACGGACGGGAACCTGTCTAGTCTGCAGCTCTGTATCTCGTCAGCTGCAGAATCCGGTCCAGAATCTTTGTGGTGAGGGAGCTCTTCTGTAGCAACACCGCTCAACAAGTGTCCCATGCAAAACAATGACGCACACATATTCTTTTTCAACAGCCGACGTGTGTGTAATTACCTCTCATGCTTTAAAAAACTAATTGTGTGTGATTGCGTCACAGCAAGCTTTGTTTTCTTGTGATTACAAAATACTAATACAAGTTCAATGAATAAATAGTGTACTGCAAGAGTGTCATGGGCATCATGAAAGGAGAAGGTCTTTTGAAACTAACATACTAATAGTACTTTTGTCAATTTAAGTTAGTTGAACAGTCAAAGGTCTTCTGGAGGGGAGCTACAATCATTCCACTCATCTTTAAAAATGGTTCAAGTGGTCAGAAATCATACTGACACAGGAATCCATATCAGTAAATGTAAGCAACTTTCAATCCCGGGGTCAGAGTGTTGTACTTGAGGAATATGGGTAACAATGCTTTCAGTTACAACCCCATCAGATCACGTTGAAACGGCGGGTGTGTCAGCACAGGGGGGGATCTTACCAGAATCCATCCATTGTAAAACTCCACAAGCTGTTCTTTGAACTGGAAAACCACCATCAGGAGGATCCCACACACGATGACGCAACTGTTCTGGACGAGCAGCGAAGTCTGGGCCACTGGGGATCCACCACGACAAACATTAGGGACAGAAATATGATCAGAGACAAGAGACTTCACTCTGATAACTAGTTCATTTGAGTGCTTCCACAAGATGGTTGGGTACATTCCCTGCTCCCTCTGTGCCAAATTCCTCAGAATAAACAGTTCAAAAGAGGTGCATTTAACTGTGGAAATGAGGAGGGAATAGCACATGTGCACTCTGTATACAACACTGTAACGCCAGATCATTTAAAAGCACTCAATGTTTATTTTCAGGATCAAATCTACAAAGAAAAAGCATTTTATTCATGACAAACTTGTGTTATGACAACCCTTTGAGATCAGCTATACTTTTGTGATTGATTTGTGCTGCCTCACCTTTTAGTCTGGGGTTTTTGTCCACCCAGTCTCCAATAATGGCCCCCAGCAGCAGCACGGAGCCGGCCACCACCAGCCCGTACACGGCCGTGAGCAGCAGGCTGTTCCCATACAGCTCCACCAGGAAAACAGCCACGGCAAAGTTCCACATTCGGTCACCCTGGCAATTCAAAATTTGGTTATTTAAAGGCAAAAGGCAAGGCTGAACCCTGATTCAAGACATCCAGGTTAGGGCTGATAGATTCTGACCTTTGCATAATTAATAAGACCCCTCCCTGCTTTCCATAGACTGAAAAACTACATTTAACCTTTATTTAAAATCTCAGAAATCATTGAGCTCTACCTCATTTTCAATGATGCCGAGACACATAAAACACATAAAACACAAACCAAATAAATAAAACCAACACCCTCTTCCCTTTATTCTCTCCTTTGGAGTTGTATTAGTAACTACAGTTCTGTGAGGTGAGCTACACAGGGACAACATGGGATTTTGGATTTTAATAACAGTTATAACAGCATCACATACATTTAAAGCCCCTTCCGATTGGATGGTTTACCGTTGTCTTTAAGAGCTCTCTCCTCTTTTCACCAGTTTAAGATGTCTCTTCATAATTATTTGCATTCAAGCTGCAACTGTTTTCCTCATACTTGATACTCCTAACTGATACTTTGAATTTTAATTATTTGTTTGTATGTGTGTGTGTATATGTATGTACATGTACAGTGTGTATGTATGTGTGTACATATGTATATATGAATATGTGTGTAAGTATATATTTGTATATACTGTGTGTATATTATTTATTCATTTATTTTTTCTCAACTGTCTATATGAATAACCTTAACTGTTTATTGTCTAATATTGATTGGTTGGAATGGGGAGGATATGGGTGATTATGGTGTGATAGAGAGCTTTTGTGTTTGTCTGTCAGTATGTGTGTATGTTTGTGATGTTTTTTTGTTTTTAATGTCCCCTCAAGTTGTTCTGTTAACTGTTTAGTCTAATTGGGAATGTACTGTTGTCTTTAACCCTTGTGTTATCTTCCTGTCAACCATGAGAAAAAACGTTTTGGTCACTTTTTTCACACTATTATCGCTTTTTCCGACATTTTTGTCACTTTTTCAATGTTGTGGGTGCTGTATTTGTGTGTTTTTTCCAAATTTTTGTTGATATTTTTAATGTTGACATTTATTTCGACGGCCCATTTTTTTTGACTGTAAACGGGTCAGATTTGACCCAAGGACAACATGAGGGTTAAGGACCACCTCGGAAACTAGATGCCACATCTCAAGGGGTTATTCCTAATAAAGAATTTTAATCTAATGTTCCAGAAACACATGCATGTTGTATTACAGTTGTATTACATAGCAGACTGAACAGTCGCATATGTACCCTTTGATCATTTCAGGCAACAATGTGGCTAACTGTAAAGGTGTCAGTGTGTCACTTACCCATGTTGACAGAGCATGGCCCATGTAAATAAGGAATTTAGCCGAAGTGAAGAAGTCTCGGACAGATTCTGTAAAGACAACGTAACGTTAACGGTCCATACCCATCCTTATATATCCCATTGATGCGGGATATATTTTGTAATATGCCATTCAATAAAAAATCCCCTACCACAGCATGACCTCTTAGGTCCAGGGTTATCCATTTTAAAGCTGTCGAAATGGCAAAAAATGACAAAGAGAGTATGTTTTTTTGCTTGACGCTGTCTCCTCTTTGTGTAGTATGTGGTGGAGGAGGTGGGCCCAGCTACCGCTGCATCTTACTGTCGGAACGACTCAAGAAACTACAAAGACACGGCGTTTCTCCCCTTTTCTCCCCTCCAAACTTAGCTAGCACTGTAGCTGAAGTCGGAAAGAAATAGCTGTATGCGCTAAAAGTCCGTTAGTCGTAACAGCACAACGCTAGGAGGTGAACCGAGCGCCGCTCCGCTGCCCTGTCCCGTTGCTCTCTGTCTGCTCTCCCTGTGTTTACGTCCCGCCTCGGATATACCCACGGTGTCACGTGACCGGCCATTGTTTACATTGGGTCAAAAACAAGTGCGGTCACATGCACACGCGCTCCAAAAAAAGAGATCTGCACACACACAAAAAAGATCTGCACCAAAATGTGTCATTGTTTAAACGTCTTATTGAGCCATAAAGGATTATGCATACAGATTGTTGTGCCAATGCTCATTTTTATTTATATGAAGGAATAATAAAATGTTATTAATGAAGGCAGCAACCTATCAAGAGGATTATTGCTGCTCTACTTTGCTCACAAGCTGTAAATCACACACTGACCTTAATTATCAAAATGAACACACCTTACATTCATAGATATAAAGAAGACATGGGATTGTATTTTGAGATTGAAACGGTCTAAAAAAGCAGGAGATATTAAACTTTTTCAAATAAATCATAAAATAAAATAAAAACTTTAGACACTATATAGTGTATTATAGACATAAAATAAATCTAAATCTAAGAATAGGAATATAACTCTGTGTGTGTGTGTGTCTGTGTGTTTGTGTGTCTCGGTGTGTCTGTGTGTGTGTGTCTGTGTGTCTGTGTGTGGTTGTGTCTGTGTGTGTCTGTGTCTGTGTGTGTGTGTGCGTGTGTGTGTGTGTCTGTGCGTCTCTGTGTGTCTGTGTCTGTGTGTCTCTGTGTGTCTGTGTCTGTGTGTGTGTCTGTGTCTGTGTGTGTCTCTGTGTGTCTATGTCTGTGTGTGTGTGTCTGTGTGTGTGTTTGTGTAACAGACTCCAATCAACACCTGACCCAAAGATGAATATGAGCCGAGCCAAATCTTCTAAAGGCCTTCTGTTGTCAGAACATAACCCTGTGTGTGTGTGTGTGTATTACAATATGAATATGAGCCGAGCCACATCTTCTAAAGGCCTTGTGTTGTCAGGTTGTGTGTTCTCTTACTCACTGCAGTGGTTGCTTCCACCACACATTCACATCCTTAACTTGGGGTAAAACTAGCAATTTCACAATGTAAAAATACTCCATTACACGTCCTCCATTCAAAATCTTACTTAAGCAGAAGCACAGAAGTGTTGATGGGAAACTGTACTGAGGGGATAAAGCACTTGTTATGCAGAAAGCTGCCACCTGACAGTGTTGTATTATTACATATTATATCATTTGAATGTTATTACTGATGCATTCATGTGTAAGTAGCATTTTACTATTGTAGTTGGTCAAGGTGGAGCTAACAGCACACTTTAAATGCTGTTAGGTAGTTTAATCTAGATTAGTGGTTCCCAAAGTAGAGTCTGGGGACCCCTAGGGGCCCTTGATGGAGTTTCAAGGGGTCTCTGGCACAAAGGGAAATAATTTATTTGGGCTAAAATTCCATTTTTAAACAACACAGTGACAGAATATGTGTACAAATATTGGTCATTGGTGTCATACACTTTCCGTAACAAAATATCTAAAAGCAAAAATCCTACCAGATGGAGACCCTGGGACAAAAATCTTATTAAAAACCAGTCGGTGGTCTAATTTATGTTGGTTGTGATTTTTTTGCGATTTTGGGATCCTTGACGTCAAAAGGTTAGGGAACCACTGTTCTACATCCATCCTTAAAAAATGTTTTTTATGTGAAATCCTATCCTGCAAAATAAATTATTTAAATGTAAGTAAATGAAGTAAAGTAAAAATTTCAATATTCATCTCTTGAAATTTTGTGGAATTATACTTTGAAGTGGGATAAAATGAACATACTCAAGTAGTAAAGTGGGCTAGAAGTAGTATAGAATAGAATAGAAAGCCTTTATTGTCATTATACACAAGTGCAACTAGATTAAAACCTTTAGTGTTGACACAAAATATAAAAATACTAAATATAAGGAAATAAAATACAAAAATATAAAGTGTAGGTAGGTAGTTCAGAGTGGAGTCCTGAGAGCAAATATAAAAATATAAAATATAAGGAAATACAATATACAAATATAAAGTGTAGGCAGGTGGTGCAGAGTGGAGTCCTGAGAGCAAATATAAAAATATAAAATATATGGAAATAAAATATAAAAATATAAAGTGTAGGTAGGTAGTGCAGAGCGGAGTCCTGAGAGCAAGAATAAAAATATAAAATATAAAAATATAATATATATGGAAATAAAATATAAAAATATAAAGTGTAGGTAGGTAGTGCAGAGTGGAGTCCTGAGAGCAAAATAAAAATATAAAATATATTTAGGAAATAAAATATAAAAATATAAAGTGTAGGTAGGTAGTGCAGACTGTATGGTCCTTTTGAGTCAAGAATAAAAATATAAAATATAAAAACTATAATATATATGGAAATAAAATATAAAAATATAAAGTGTAGGTAGGTAGTGCAAAGTGGAGTCCTGAGAGCAAATATAAAAATATAAATGTATACTTTAGTGTATACTTACATCACTGACTGACTGTTACAGAGTTACAACTGTATGGTCCTTTTGAGTCAGTGAGATTCAGATTTTTATGTCACTAATAAACTATGGTCACTATCAGTGGACCTTAAATTGATTAATTCATAGCAATAAAACAGTTCCACCTTACATGGAGAAATGTTTAAGATGTTTTCACAGCTCCACCTTTGCCATATCCAATATCACGTACATTTACACCCTGCACTTTCTAATTCTTACAGAAGAGAGAAACGAGATTGTAAAAGTTAAAGATTAACTGAGTTCGCCTGGGGACTAGATGCCACACAACACAGTTGCAGTTGCAACACAGTTTGGCAGTTAACAAAGAAAACTGGTGTACAAATCACACATTTGGATGACTTGCATTTGTCCACCTGTGTCAACAGAGCAGAATCACTGCTATAATTACAGGCTGCATGGATGAGAGCTCCTTGGCCCGCATCCATAAAAGTAATAAACAATGGCTAATATGTTTCTAATATGTACTATCTGCAGTGGAAAACAAAAAGAGGAAACTACTAAATTACCAAAATAGCTAAATAGTGCATTAAGCAGAGCTGTACCATACAGTGGAAACACAATGCACAGAGAGTGGGAGAAAGGAGGTGTCACTCAGGGGCACAGCTCATTTTTGCCTCTGGCCCCCCTATGTGGTTAATCCGGCCCTGTATTTAGCCTTTAATATTTGACCCTAGCACCTAGGCTGGTTATGTAGTCACAATCTACATATGATCACAATATATTTGCATGTTGTTCAACTATATTTGAAAACTCATATGGCTGCATGCCTACTATTAAATCCGGCTTATTATTATTTTTGCACATGTAAATGTTAAAAAAGATATACAAAGCACAGGTGTCTTTTTGGAGCAACACATAAACCTGATCCGTGCCATCTCATCCTGTGAGGAAGCAAAATTGACGCTAACAAGGAGCATAAGCACATATTTTTGAGCCTAGGCCCTTCTATCCTTTTGTGATCTATTCAAGGATCACAGAGAGCTTTCAGCCGTTTGAAGGTCTGCACACACTGAGCTGGTACAAACAGATTACCAGTCGCACTATTAGTGGGCCAGTGTGTCAGCCTGGCTCAGTTACCTGTCATCAGCGGTCAGACGGCTGCTGTGTCATTTTGTGGCCATTCAACCTGCAGGTATGTCCGTCCCTGGCGGTATCCTTTTTCAGCCCAGCTGTGGAACAACAAGCTGTGTTTATGTCAGCTATATTTGTACTTCCAGGACAAAAATATGAGAATGACTTGCCTCCTGGGGTCCTAAGCTGTGTGACACTCACAAGCCACAGCTAAAGAAGGAATGGAGGTGGAGGGAGGGTGTGAAATCTAACCTGTAGGATGGTGTGTGTGTGAGGCTGGATCAGATAATTCATCTATTTTTCATGCAGGGCTTCTGTTCCTTTATTTGCGATGAGCTCTTAGACCTTGTTGCAATAAGCCGGAGGGTATTTAGTACAGCTCCCTTGATTCAGCAATTCCATCAATATTTAGCTGGAATAACTGAGGCTGAGCTCTTGAGGTCTCCCAAAATCTCATGGCAAGGACACCGTAAGATCTCATTGACCAAAGAACACCAGAAACTGTGATTATAATGATCACTTTACCCATTTTTGGAACATAACAGTATCATGCTCTTATTGTTTCTGTGGATATCTACCGCTGCCCGGGGCCTAAGACTTTGATGTGTGCCTGACAGCTCCACCAGAGAACAATAAACATCAAAGGTCACTGTCTGGCTGTAATGACCTGGACACCCAAAATCACAGCCTTTCCTTCCAGGCAATGAAACGGTAAACATCTGACAGCTGTTTCTAATCAATACAACATTGCAGCTCAGTGGGCAGCAAACCAACATGAGATCTCAGACAGGTGTGTTTGTCTGCCACACTGCAGGTTCTAAGGGTGCTTGACCCACTGCAATTGTGTCATCCTGGGTAATTTCTCTTCACCGGTAGTTGGCCTCTGACAGACCAGTGAAGCTCAAGACTCTTGAATAGGCCTTCCATCTCTTTAATGGAATTATACCACATGAAGTCACGCATTTCAGACCTATTTCCACAGTGCTGTGGAATAAGGTCTGGCTACACCACATGCATTCTGGGATAGGAGATAAAAAAACATCTTGGGTTGTTTGCCTTTCTTTAAACCAATCACAACGGTCTTGGGCGGCGCCACGCTCAGGACGCAGTGACAGTGGCTCTGCAATATACCCTCGGGAAGGGACTTGTTTTGATGGAACATTTGCACTCTGCCAAAGAAAACGCTTCATACAATATTAAATGAAGTTAACTGTTCACACAATAACGTTTTAGTAAGTTGCATGCTCTTTAGAGTCAAATTGTTGTGTTTCTGTTAATTTCAGAGTGTGGCCTAGACTTACTCTATCTGTAAAGAGTCCTGAGATAACTTCTGTTATGATTTGACACTATAAATTAAAATTGAATTAAAATGTTGTGATGACCGGCTCACAGGCCACAACAAAAAGAGGGAGATGCACAGCAACCTTAGTATTAGCAAACTGCCATTTCTTAAATAAAAGTGCAAACAGAAAGACAATGAGGTCATCAGGATCAGCGGTGTATGAGGGTGTACGGATGCAGTGAACACGTCATTATCTAACCAAGGAAGTTACTGAATAAAGATGAACTGGTGCTGGTGCTGGGTGATGGGAATGCTTCACACTGGTCTCTGGGCAGGGGGGGTTAAATAGACTGGGAGGACTGGCCATGGGCTCCCAGTCATGTTGTTAGCACCTCAGCATCAGACCTGCAAGTGAACGAGACAGAAAACAGTAACCAGGCACAAGACAACAGGCTCTGGGCCATCACCAGTGCCTTCCAAAAGCATTAACCCCCCTTGAGCCACCCTTAAAAGGGTCTAAAAACGCCACTGGCCGTCACAACATTTAGCTCAAAGCACCGCTGCGTTCAAGTCCAGCCTCACAGCTCTGCATGGCTGTTGTACACATGTACCTCTGTTCAGTAGCTTTAGGGGTTTTGAATTGACTCCAATTCCTTATTACCCTCATCATGAGTCAATTTTCCACCTTGGAAAACAGCAACATGGAGAATAAACACATGTGACTGAAACTGACTAGCACAGGCCAATTTTTATTTACTGTAGTCTTGACATATGGCAACATGGTGACTCAGTGGTTACCATGGTTGCCTGACAGCAGGAAGGTCCTTCGGGTTTAAGTGTTTGCAATGTGACTGTGTTTGTTTCCGTCTCATCCATAGATTTAAAAAATATATACAGTTATTGGTCTCAACACGATGCCATGCAGGTTTGGTGGAGCACTTGCGTCTAGTAACAGCAGGTGTGAATATGTTTTGTCTATAGTGTATACTTTATGTTAGCCCTGTGACAGACCACGGTGCACCCCGCCTCTCGCTCAATGCATTCTGGGACAGCATCCATCCCTCCACTATGACCCGCAACCGGATAAACAAGTATAGAAAAAATGAAGTAGCTAAAAATGTGACATGTTTGTGTTTGTTTTAGTTGTTTGTTGTGTATGAGTAAGCACATTGTGAACAATGTATAATCCAAGGCAAATAAAGCTGATTCTGATGTCTATCTTTTTGAAGAGACTTTATTTTTGTTTTAATTGAGGCATTGTTAAACCAATTGATCATTGTATTTTTGTCAAACATAAAAAATAGCGCATTAATTTCTTGTAATGTGGTGGTTTATAACAACAATAGTGTTACACAAAGGAAAAAAATGATTAGGATGATACAGCCTAATAATATTATGAACCGCCATCCTCCAGGGGGCAGTGGGGGCCCACTGCCCCCTGGAGGAGCTTGTGGAAGCTTTCAAAGCTGTTGGGCATGTGTTTAGCGTTACACCCCTCTTGCTGAGGTTAGCTAGTTTCAACAATATTACACAAAACCTCACCAAAATGTCTTTGAAAAGTCGGGATAACGACGACAATGTTGAAGGACAGTCTGCACATAAGGAGGAAATGAACAGAAAGGTTAGTAGCGTTCGCCGCAACATGTTGCTAATGTAGCTAGCTAATAGCCACACATATTGCTAACGTGTGTGGCTAATGTAGCTAGCTAATAGCCACACATATTGCGTTAGCTGGTAAACCTGTTGGGATAACATTAGAATAAGGTACGTGTGTGTGTGTGTGTGTGTGTGTAAATATACAGACTATCAGCACTCTCGTCCATAAACTACTCGTCTATAAGTCATTTTAAATTGCTGCTTGACGAGTTTACATTTTCTCAGGTCAGTAAAATAAATCGTGTTAACTTGCAGATCAAGGAGCAGAAGGTTGTAGTGGACGAGCTCTCCAATCTGAAGAAAAACAGGGTGAGTACCCTAAAGGCCGTTTTATGACTGTGCGACGGCTCCACGCAGAGTTTTTGCGCGCGTGTGTGTTTTCTGACCAAGGTCGGAAATCTGTAGCAGGAAAAGTTAACCCTCCTTCTTAATTTCATGTTGTTTATGGAGAAGGAGAAACAGGAAATGAGCTGCGTGTGTGTGTGTGTATATGTATGTATGTATGTATGTATGTATATATATATATATATACATTCATGCATTAATTCTCAGGACCATGTATTTCTGTATATATTAATGTACATTTTGTATGTATTTTTCCCAGAAAGTCTACATCCAGCAGAGGAACAGTAACATATTCTTCCTAGCAGACAGAAGTCAGACACTGGGTTTGTGCAAAAGTAAGTTGAGAGCTGTAAATTTAAATGAATACATGTCATTTTAATACATAAACTGGCTGGTAGCTGTCTGTCACATTGATTAATAACTAAAGCTGTACAAATCAAATTTGATAATGCATCATATTGGCGGGTGAACATAACGGATGATATTTTCTGTCTCCAGAGGAACTGGATAACTTGAAAAAGGATCTGCAGGATATGTAAGACGGACTCTTACCACAACAATGTGTGGCATCTTTTGTCAGTTGAGTCTGTCATCCACTCACTTTGAGTGGGACAAAACACTTCATGAACATTTGAAAAGAAGAGGGCCCAATCTGAGCCAAGATCTCACAGTTAGAGGCACAAATCCCAGCTATCAGTGTTTCTTCTCTGCTCATGTTCTTCACATGAGAGGCGTTCTTACACCTCAGCCATTTCAAGACAACAGTGGAAATGTCCTGGTGTGGAATGGGGAGATATTTGGAGGTCTCCCGGTGATGCCAGAGGAAAATGACACTGCTGTTCTCTCTCAGCAGCTATCCTCCTGCGACAGTCCTTCAGAGATTCTGTCCCTCCTCTCCGCTGTGCGGGGGCCGTGGGGGTTTGTTTACTACCAAAAGGCTGGGGACTACCTCTGGTTTGGCAGAGACTTCCTTGGTAGGCGGAGTTTGCTGTGGAAATTTGATGTGGCAGTCAAAGCCTTGACCTTGACTTCTGTAGCAGCCCAGAGTTCTGGACCTGACCAGTCTGCTTGGCAAGAAGTCCCAGCAGTCGGTGTGTATCGGATTGACCTGAAGGCAGTTACAGAAGCTGGCGCTGTGACGTTCGAGCTTCATCCTTGGGCTCATGGAGGAGATGATCTTGCCTCAAGCTGCAGTGAAACCATACTGAAGTCTGTTCCCAGCGGCTGCACTGCTGTGATGAGCCCGTCGGGCCTGGTACTTACCTCACCCGTTTGCCCTCTTAACACATCCATCCCAAAGTCATTAAATGAGAAGGAAAGTCTTTCAAATTCACATCCATGTGTCAAGGATCTGGAGGCGATACTTGCAAGCAAAGAGAAAGACAATGAGGTGAGCCGTCTTATTGATGTTCTCAGTGAGGCAGTAAGACGACGTGTTCAGTCTCTGCCGTTCAGGGTCCAAGACAGTTTCCCTCCTCCTGATGACCATGCTAGTGTTGCCATACTTTTTTCAGGAGGTATCGATTCAATGGTCCTGGCTGCCTTAGCTGACCGTCACATACCTGCTCATCAACCGATAGATCTTCTCAATGTAGCGTTCAAACTACAGGTGCCAAAGAAGCAGAAAGAGCCTGCAAATAAACATGGAAAGCACAAAAATAAACCTACAGGTTTTAAGACTGATGGAGCAGATTCCCAACCATCCAGTCCCTTTGATGTTCCAGACCGGATCACTGGAAAAGCCGGTCTCAAGGAATTACAAGACTTGAATCCTGAAAGAAGATGGAATTTTGTGGAAATCAACATAACGAAGGAAGAGCTGCAGACAATCCGCCCAGAGCGCATTTGTCATTTAGTGCATCCACTGGACACGGTGCTGGATGACAGTATTGGATGTGCTGTGTGGTTTGCAGCAAGAGGGACAGGGCTCATCACGCAGGACAGGGACCAGAGAGCCTTCACATCATCAGCAAGGGTGAAGTTCCAACATCAAACTTTGCACAAAGACTTCTGAGCTCTATTTAAATGTTTACAGGCTTAGCTGGCTTAGGCATAAACAGTAGGGTTGCAATTAAATAACAAGTCACAAATGCAGTTTTTTTCTTACAGTTAATAAACAATTAATAAATTGATATTTAAGATGTTTCACAATCCTTAACAACCAAATTGATGTGCTTTTCTGTGTTTCTGCTTCATGCCCGCAGGTCATTTTGACAGGAATAGGAGCCGATGAGCAGCTAGCAGGTTACTCCAGACACAAAGTCCGATTTACGATGTCTGGACACGAGGGACTGATCCAGGAACTGGCCATGGAGCTGGCCAGGATCCCTTCCAGGAATTTGGGCAGGGATGACAGAGTGATAGGGGACCATGGGAAAGAGGCTAGGTAAGTGGTATCTGTTTCAAGTAGCCACCACATGTTACAACTGAAAGTGCTTATTTTGTCTGTGCAACAGTTAAAACTTGTGTATGTATCACTTATATTTAAGGTGCACTTTGAGGTTCTTTTTTTAATTAAATTTAATGTTTCTCACTAAAATGTCTTGCTTGTTCTCATATCCTCCTCACAAATGCGTTAAGATTTAAAATTGTGGTGTTTTCAAATCGTAGCTTGTGGTTTTCTTCTTTATGCACATTGCTACATACATGCTAAGAATTTGTAATTACATCTTTTAACATAGTGTTAGTTTTTATCCAAGTCAGATAAGCGGTATTCATTTGAAGGCCCTTCACACCCATGTCTCATCCACACAAGCTTCTCTTATTGAAAGGACAAAGCAATTTGGTCAATGCCGAGAAACATCTGGGCCTAAAGTATGTAGTATGTATGGTACCCAGCCCTACAGGTCTGAGTGGGCGTTTACAGACGGTTTGATTGAAATTGCTTTCTCACTCATGCACCTGGTAGCTTTGTTGTGCCTGCTAACGTGGGACAAATTACACCTTTCTTACCAAATTTCTGTAGCCTGATGTTGTCATAGTCAGATTATTGTCAGAATATGAGTCTGATTCTGCTGCGGCTGTGATTGTGGCGGGTGTTTTAACCGAACCAGGACAGAAAATGCCTCTGCACTCTATTGGATGGACCTACAACCAATCAGAGCAACGGAGTACGTGACGTGTTTAACTTTTGCTGAATCACGTAAGAAGGACGGCAAAAACATCTTTTTTTAAAATGAGTGTGCTGTCGATATCTTCAGACTCTATGGAGGAATCTGCCCATCTCAGTTCTCCAGTGGCAGCCATCTTTGTTGTAAACTAATCAACCCAAGCGCGCTTTAGTGACGTGGTTGATTGCATTACTGTTCATCTGTCTATCATCGTATAAAGCCCGCCCTGACAATTTGATTGGTTCGAGCATAGTTGCTTCACAATGGATCAAGTCCAGACCAAACTTCCTGACCTCAAATGTTGTGGGCGGAGCTAAGTTTGGCTGGCGTCCTGGCTAAATTTTCTAATTTTAACATGAGTGAAAAGAGAGAGAGAGAAATTAGAAAAGAGAGTATCTAACAAAATAACTCTGCCATCTGCAGATTCCCCTACTTGGATGAGGACGTGGTGAGCTACTTGAATTCCCTGCCCGTGTGGGAGAAGGCAGACCTGTCGCTTCCTCGGGGTGTTGGGGAGAAACTCCTCCTGAGACTCGCAGCGAAGCAGCTGGGCCTCGGCCAATCAGCAGTTCTGCCCAAGAGAGCCATGCAGTTTGGCTCCCGCATCGCAAAGATGGAGGACCACCGTGAGAAGGCCTCTGACAAATGCACAAGACTCCTTGTCGAGTAGACAAATTGTTGAAGACATGACAATGACAATATGACAAGACATGACAATATGAAAATAATTTTAAATTAGAAAATCTTCATTATGAAATTACAAACATTATTTAAAGGTTAATTTACAGTTACAGACTCTTAATTGTTATAGTCTCTTGAATTTGGCCATTGGATTTGTGCTGGTCTTGGATCAGGTTTTAGCGTGGTATAATAAATATGGGGTTTCCACTACACCATGTAAGAGCTGCCATCTTGAAGTTTTTCTCTGAAGTAAAGATCACATTCAATATAGGAAGGCAAGTTTCCAACGTCGAAACGCCCAGAAATCTGATGAATGTATACTGGCTTCCTGATAGGGGAAAAAAGAAACATTTATTGTGAAATACGCTGACAAATTGTTTTAAAAAGTATTTGTTTTAGCCGAGTAGCTACATCATTTTACATGTATGACAAATGTCACCCATAATCCTATTCCGTGATCACAGTAAAGAAGCAGGATTACCCATAACTCTCCAGGGTCCAGCAGAAATTACCTTGGAATGAGCCAAGAGACAAAGTTTCCCGGGGCATCTTTCTTATCAATAGGAGCCTCCTATGGAAACAAGTTCAGCATAATAGTGGATACAAAAAACAAACATTTACACTTAATTCACTGTACATGATTATTAAAAAAGTACCTTATTTTCCTCAAGGAAGGCATCCAACAGAGGAATGCTTTTCTTTGAAAACACATAGAAACAGGGACACTGAAAAACAAATGGGAATGATCAGAGTGTAGGCATCATGGAAAAATACCAGTAACCTTCACACATACAGTTGTGTTCAGAATAATAGTGTGTTAAAAGTGAATAATGCTCAAAATCCTTAGAATAGCTTTTAATTCCATAATATCAATACATTGGCAACACTGCACATTCTAGTCCAATAGCAGTATTTGCATTTTTCTTTACAAACTCAACTAAAACATGTCTCAAGGGTTTGCTTTACTTTGAATCACTGCACTAATATTTAGTTCCATAACCATTATTTCTGAGAACTGCTTCACATCTGTGTTGCATGGAGTCACCTGTGAACAGGTATTCCAGCCCAGGACCATTGAACTACATCCCACAATTCCTCTGCATTACTGGGTTTGGCCTCAGAAACAGCATTTTTGATGTCACTCCCCAAGTGTTTTATGGGATGGAGGTACAGGGATTGGGCTGGCCGCTCCATAACATCTATCAGATCATCTGGAACCAAGACTTTGCTCCTTACTGCTGTGTTTTGGGTCATTGCCTCGTTGAAAGACCCATTTTAAAAGGCATTAATAAGGCAACATGACCTCTTCAAGTATTTGGATGTATTGAAACTGATCCATGATCCCTGGTATGTGATAAATAGGCCCAACACCACAGTATGAGAAACATCCCATAACATGATGTTTGCACCACCATGCTTTACTGTCTTCACCGTGTACTGGGGCTTGAATTCGGTGCAGGCCCCTAGACCCAAAAAGATCAATTTTGCTATTATCAGTCCACTGGATGTTGCTCCATTTCTCCTTTGGCCAGTCAATGTGTCCTTTGGCAAATTTCAACCTATTCAGTACATGTCTTTTTTTTTCTCTAGCCTGGTCCTACCAGACTCTGGTCCATTAGCCTGGTCTTACCAGACTCTGGTCCATTAGCCTGGCCCTACCAGACTCTGGTCCTACCAGACTCTGGTCCATTAGCCTGGTCCTACCAGACTCTGGTCCATTAGCCTGGCCCTACCAGACTCTGGTCCATTAGCCTGGTCCTACCAGACTCTGGTCCATTAGCCTGGCCCTACCAGACTCTGGTCCATTAGCCTGGTCCTACCAGACTCTGGTCCATTAGCCTGGCCCTACCAGACTCGGACAAGGCTTATATTTAGCAGTAGCATCAATAGTGTTAGCTCCTTCACCACTAACAGAGCAAGCTGGAAAATCTAACTTTTCCCAAACCCCGTGGGGAGGAGGGCCACAGCATCATGGCCTCCAACAAAACTCAACAAAGATTGTTCTTGCTCGGGCATCAACTTCTGGATATTCTGCAGCGTTGCCACAACGGACCGAATGGCTTCGCTGGCATCTTTATCCGCCGCCATTACGGAACTACAACTCTAGCGCACAACCTCAACATCATCGTTCTCGGCCACTCCATCTGTTCGCTGATTGGACCGGTAAAGATTTGGCTGGAGAAAACCCAACACTATAACTCGAACCCAGAGGTAGTACTGAAGGAAAATGAACATTGAGCGGAAGTACGTAGGAGGGGGGAGCCAGGCAAATTATTCTCATGATTTAAGAATATTTCAGTTGGCTCTCCCCTTTTTCTGCCATGAATTTAAAGATCTTTTATATCCATGTGGACAGGTGTTACTGGCTTTGTTCAGTGTTTAACTTACTGCTCTCCTTGACTTTGTCTCAGAAGGAAGAGGTTTCTCCTTCATACAGAGGACGCGAAGATCACTGTCTACTTCCAATATCCCGTATTTATGACATTCTGTAAAGACACACAATACAGAAGTAATTTTGAGCGTGAGACCAAGCCATGTTTGACATTTTAGGATGAGATTCACTCCCTTACCTGACAGTTTCCATAGGGTTACACTCAAAACCTAATTTCTTACTCACCCTCCTCTTTGCACTGGTACGACAGCACCAGACAGCTGTCCTCACACTTTGCTTGGAGGTCGGAAAACCTTTCTTTTACTTTACAGAGGCTAAAATCTTCTTTGAAGAGGGTGTCACTGTTATGGGTGGAAAGGGTTAATTGGGCAGAAACAGGGCTTGAATTTGCACCTGTAACAACAACTCTGCTAGGGCTGCACAATTAATTGCAATTTTATCAAAATCACAATATGGGCTAGTGCAATATCCAAATCGCAGGGGGTGCAATATTTGTTAATGGCAATATGTGTAAAACCAATCTGAATCAACAGAAAAACTACAGATTAAACATATTTAATTGTTAAAGATCGCAAAAATTACACTGTAGTCATTTAATTTTTTTAGGGTTTAATATTAGTCAATGAAAATGAGAATAATGATACAAACATGCTCATTCCCTTCAATATTGTGAATCATATCACAATACCAGTCAAAATTATTGCAATTAAGTATTTTCCTCATATTGTGCAGCCCTAAACTCTGTGTTGTAGTATTAATGTTAAAGTAAACTTAACTTACCCCCCAATTACTAAGACGTGGTCTACTATGTTGAAGTGCTTTACTGCAAGTTGCAGGCAGGCCACAGCACCAAGACGCCCCTGGTGGAATAAGCTTGAGTCAGAGGATGGTATCAAAAAAAGTCTACTTTCTAACGGCCAAACTATGTCACACAGGTACAATAGTAAAAACTGTGAAAACGACGTAAAATTGTATTTACATCATTGCTTCTTGTCTGATCGCTGAGAACCTTGACATTTGTGAACTGTGATGCCCACTCTTCAAATGCAGCATGGTAAAGAGCATTGGTCTGTGGAGAGGAGAGCAGTACAGGAACAAAGTGGCTCATTCATTCATTCATAGATAAGGTTTAGACTTGTATATTAGAGATGAACATCGGGTGTTAACTACTATACATCAGCCCATATCCTTAATGCAAACATATCTGTATTGGCTTAAAACACATGGTATTATATGCTAAATTTACTCAAAATTGTAATATAAAAAATAATGAAAGAAAGCACTCAATGCAGAATGGCTCTTTTTAAAATGGATCATTATAATAGAGCTCAACAGCGGGTTCTGGAAGTAAAAGTACAATGCAATTTCTCTATTGACAATTGAAGTATAAGCTATAAAATCATAACCGACGATTGTAGACTTAAAACCAGCTACCACATGACTAAGAGATTGTATATGCTCGTATAGATGCCAAAAGTTCATGGGGCACCAACCGTGTTTTGAGATAAATTTCTTATTCGCAATCCTTGGATAGGTACTTCATTACCCACAATCCTGAACAATCCCACAATGATGCCTCTGATTGGTAGAACTCGTTGTCACTCACTGACATAAGTGACGTTGAGTTGTGCATGCGTCACTCAAGGGCGTCAGCCTCTCCTCTTTTATGGCGGTTTTTCACTGCGTGGTATCTACTCTACTCGCCTTTTTTGGTTTCCCATTACGAAAAAAAGTCCCTGGGACCTGCTACCAGGTACTTTTTTAGTACTACCTCAGTCGAGGTTCCAAGCGAGCTGAGGCGATACCAAAAGGTGACGTGAAAACCTGCAGACTGCTGGTTGGTCGGAGAGAATCGTCACTTATCACTGCGTTTTTAGCAAACGAGTGCGGAGTGTGTGTCCGGAACAAACAAGCCATCACCTGCAATTAGCGTCCCATTGACTCCCATTCATTTTGGCGCCACTTTGACAGCAAATAACTTTACATCTGAAGCGTTTAAAGACTATTTGTCCCTTATTATTTCTAAAGAAACACGACAATGTATAAAAGGCTCCATTACCTTGTAGCTCACGTTATGGCTCCGTAGCAGACGTTTTAGAAAAAATAGGCTAACGATTGTGTCATAACCACGTGACTGTTGCGTAGTCGACAAATTACCGTATTGTCAGACGAAGCACGCAGACAGTTTGGACTTCCATCAGCTGTTTAGGTTTAATTACTAACGTTAACTAGCATGTTAGTTAGCAGCAATTAGCCTGTGTCTATGTTAATGTTAACTAGCATGTTAGTTAGCATTAATTAGCCTGTGCCTATGAACATGTTAGTTAGCATTAATTAGCCTGTGCCTATGTTAATGTTAATTAGCCTGTGCCTATGTTAATGTTAACTAGCATGTTAGTTGGCAGTAATTAGCCTGTGCCTATGTTAATGTTAACTAGAATGTTAGTTAGCAGTAATTAGCCTTTGCCCATGTTATCTCCTAACATATACCTAGGCTCTCCGTCTCTGCTGATTGGGTATGATTAAGATTTCTCTTGGCACAGGAGGAGGGGCGGGACTCTTGAGATCTATTTGTCGGTGGGCGAAATACGGGAAGAAATATAACAAAGACTGGGAGAAAGAGAAAGGAGTAAAAGAATGGATTCAACTCGTCGTAGTGAACGTCTCAAAAGTGTATATTTGATCAGTTTTCTAATGTTAAATAATGTTAAAAGGTGGTTTAACTCCCTCTTGTGGTCACTGTCCTGAAGCTCGGGGAGAAAATAAATAAACTGTACCGTGTGTACTAATGGGGCTCCGTTGAAAAAGTCGCTTGTTTTGGGCATGTTTTCACAGGCCTTGTTTTTATTTGTCTCGCGAGATCTGGCATCACTGAACTCGTGTACTGACACTATTGATGCATGCATATAACTAATGTGATGGGCTGATTTAACTGTTGCTGTTGGGTAGTAATTTTAACAATGCATCATATTTTAAAATCTGATCATACAGTATGTTTTGACTGTAAAGTAAAACATGTAAAGCGACTAGAAACTATACATGTATGAGTCAAAAGTACTTTGTTGTCCCTCCTATATAGTGTAATATTACAGTAGTACAAAATGAAAATACTCAAAGTACAAGTACCACAACAGGTACTTGAGTAAACGTACTTAGTTACTTCCCATCACCGACTATACTGTGCTAGCTACTGCTACTTACAACAACATAAATGCCGTCCACGGAGCCAGAGGCGGTCAGCGCGTGGACCCAGTGGGATATCAAGGCACAGCGTCCCACCGGCAGCAGTGGCTTGGCAGTGCCGACCAGGTGAGCGAACCTCCCGCTGCTGTCGGCTACTACATCCCTCTGGAGCCTGGTTCCGTACCCGGCGGCGAGAATTACAGCCTTCATTTCAGCTGTGAACCGGTGGAAACGCCGCTCTTAGGGTTAAGCTAGTGGATAGACTGGTGGAAACTTCGGTGGGACTCCTCTCGCGAGATTAGCCGTCCAGTCCAAAGTCGAGCTACGCGAAACCATTGACAGTTTTATTAATAAATATACAGTCTATGTGCGAAACCTGAGGTTACTCTTCCGGTTGCATTTTCCAAAGTAAAAGGAGTTTTCACCATGTCACTGGTGATGTGACATGGTGAAAAAAAATTACCTAGTGTAGGTTGTTCAGATTTTTGATTAAATAAAAACGTTCAGGTACAATAGCAGGCATTTGTTGAAGCACATGAAATATTAGATATTAGACTATTCAGTGTTATTTTCTACTTAATGTGAACCGCAAATCAACCCACAAGTTAAATTCCATATAAGTGCAAACTGCATCAATAAACTTCATAAAATATTAACAAAATATACATAAAACATGTGTCAATTATAGAGTTAAGACTGCAAATCTAAGGCTCGCGACCACAGAATAAATACACATTTTTCTTATTTTACTGTAAACTTAAAATATACACAAACATATCTCAAGTAGTTGTTTTTCACCATTGAAAAAGAAGACATTTTCTACATACTGCTGGCTACTGATCACACCTGAAAGTCTTGTGACTGTCATCCATGGTGTTGTAGATGTCATGTTACATCCAGCTACGTCCTGCTGTGCCTTGTAATGCCACACAGTGTCCTGCTATGCCATGAACTACTACAAACTACTATTTTTTGGGACTGTTATTGCCACTCTTCATTGTAACCCCAACCGGTCATCAGACACCGCCTACCAAGAGCCTGGGTCTGGGTCTGTCCCAGATTTCTGCCTAAAAGGAAGTTTTTCTTCGCAACTGTCGCACTGTTGCTTGCTCTGTAGGAAACTACTAGAACTGTTGGGTCCTTGTAAATTCTGGAGTATGGTCTAGACCTACTCTATCTGTAAAGTGTCTCCAGATAACTCTTGTTATGAATTGATACTATAAATAAAATTTAATTGAAAATTGAATTGAATAGATGTAATTACCCAATTCATGAACCATAGGAAAGTAGTAGAACAAACAGAATTGAAGCAAACAGTTAACCAGCATTTTGTTTATTTATCTGCCAACTCATGACATGAACGCATATGGAATTCATATGCAAAGTTATCTTGACATTTTCCCATCAAAATCTGTTTTCTACAAATAAAAAAAGAGCTTTTTTGACAAGAAATCTTGATTTTGTGTGCACTTGTGTTGAGCAGTCATTCTACACCTTGGCTGCTGCTTTCAGCCTCCGGTTCTGTGACGTCAGCCTCCACATCTTTAACCTCCTGGGGGTGTGAAGGCTCCGGCTCAGACGCCTCCATCGGTTCCTCAGCTAGCTCTGGTCGAGGCGACGGTGTCTCCCCTGCTCTCGTCAACTCCTCCAGAAGAGAAACAAAATTTTTCTTAGATGGCAGAAATTTTTAGATCCGCTTTTAGACAATTTTTTTTATTCAATTGTGGATTATAAAAATTAAGTTTACTACATTATTGATATATAATTGATGACATTTTCAAGCTAAAAGCCATTCAACTTTATATATTTTGCAACCCTATATATAATTTTATCATCCTCATTATGAATTAACGCATGTGAGAAAACATTATTTGTAGTACAAGCAAACTATCCAATATCTTTAAACCCAGAACCTCAGACTTTAAATCCTTTATTTTCAGATGTTTAATTGCCTCTGAGCCATACACATTTAGCATGCAAGTATGGTTCTAACAGTATGATAACCTTCAGCAAAAATACCATGGCTTCAAGGTATTGCAATATTGCTATTACATCTTTAAAATGTATTCTTTAAAAAAAATTTAAAAAACGGAAAATGTTAGTGGTTTTAAAACCTTAAAGTGCTATACCTTGAAAATAGTAACAGGCCCATGCCTACATGCAAGGACAGATGGAAGGTCTAGTAGGTCTACTTTATACAATTCCAACATGTAAAAAATAAAAAAATAAAAAAATCACGTCTATTTTAACTGTCTTACCTGGGAAACAGTGTCAACAGTTTCCTCCTGTGTCACTGCACCAGACTCTTCTTGCTCCATTGGTTCTTCCTCATCTTTCATGACAGCTGGGTGTTGCTTTGACGTCTCTGACTCTTCCAGTTTCACAGTGGGAGCCTTCTCCAGGGCCACGGTGGGAGCTTTTTCTAGAGCCACGGTGGGAGCCTTCTCCAGAGCCAGGGTGGGAGCTTTTTCCAGGGCCACGATGGGAGCTTTTTCCAGGGCCACGGTGGGAAAGCCTTTTTTTTAGAAGCCTTTTTATTCAATTGGGCCATGGTGGCAGCTTTTTCCGGGGCCACTGTGGGAGTCCTTCCATTGCAGCAGGGCAAAGTGGGGAGTTTTCCATTGCAGCAGCGGGGAGTCCTTCCATTCTCTAACTGGGGCAGGAATTAGTTCCATCTGTATGATAAAAGAAAGGAGGATATGAACCACTTAGTAATAAATAAATAAATAGATAAATAAATAAATAGATAGATAGTTGTACTTATGTGATACATTACTGTATACTTAGGTAACAATGGTCTGAACAAGAAACACTGAATGGCTAGCTGTGTTGGAAAGACAAGATGTTGTACTTGTTGTACTAATCAACCTTTCAATTTAATCATAATACCAA
The DNA here is from genome assembly GCA_026937815.1 of Etheostoma perlongum. Classification (NCBI taxonomy): domain Eukaryota; kingdom Metazoa; phylum Chordata; class Actinopteri; order Perciformes; family Percidae; genus Etheostoma; species Etheostoma perlongum. The sequence continues at coordinate 3,524,459 of CM049381.1, forward strand.
TGTCACTGAAAAACATTAAATAAAAGGCAGGGAAAAATGTGCAGGCCTTATGAATCATGTTTGTATCTTCATCAGTTACCTTATTCTCCATGACCGGCTCCACAGGTTTTGGTTCTGCTTTTTTAAACCAACATGGTGGATCCAATATCTGTTAAACAAAAGAAAAAAGGAGTTTAAATAAAGCATGTTTTTTCAATGAAGTCCAGTGTTTCAGTGGAAGCAACTCTTACCTGGTGAGGTTGAAGGACATGCTATCTCCGGGCACCTTCAAACAAAAATACCATGGCAGCTTCAGCACGCTGTATGACTGAGGCTTGGTCCTATTAACAAAACCTTTAAATGTATTCTTTAAAAAAACAATTTGTGAAAAATTAGGAAAAATTCTGGGACGTGGATTTAAAACAATGGCATTGGTGCTGACCTGCTTGACAAGGACAGATGGAAACAGGATGTTCATACAGGCAAGCCTCCCAGCCCAGACTCTTTCTTGGGGTACATGGTAGAGGGACTGGATGGACGGTCTTCCAGCAGCATGGGGAGGGGACTCTGCTCCATCAGCTGCTGCATCACCACGGCCAGAACCTCAGACGTGTACACGTTCTTCTCCCCAAAGCTCAGGTTGGTAGCTGTGCACAGACACACAACACTTTCATTGCCACCTGTGGTACATATGCAACAGAGACCGTTCACTTAACCGACAAAATGGGTCATTTGGGCTCGACCAAGCATCATTTCATTTACAGTGAGGAAAATAAATATTTGAACACCCTGCTATTTTGCAAGTTCTCCCACTTAGAAATCATGGAGGGGTCTGAAATTGTCATCGTAGGTGCATGTCCACTGTGAGAGACATAATCTAAAAAAAATCCAGAAATCCCAATGTATGATTTTTTAACTATTTATTTGCATGATACAGCTGCAAATAAGTATTTGAACACCTGTCTATCAGCTACAATTCTGACCCTCAAAGACCTGTTAGTCTGCCTTCAAAATGTCCACCTCCACTCCATTTATTATCCTAAATTAGATGCACCTGTTTGAGGTCGTTAGCTGCATAAAGACACCTGTCCACCCCATACAATCAGTAAGAATCCAACTACTAACATGGCCAAGACCAAAGAGCTGTCCAAAGACACTAGAGATAAAATTGTCCACCTCCACAAGGCTGGAAAAGGGCTACTGTCCAAGCAGCTTGGTGAAAAAAGGTCCACTGTTGGAGCAATCATTAGAAAATGGAAGAATGTCACTAAACATGACTGTCAATCTCCAGGACTGGGGCTCCATGCAAGATCTCACCTCAGTGGGGTCTCAATGATCCTAAGAAAGGTTTTGAGTTCAGCCCAGAACTTTGCTTCCAGGACCAGCTGGTCAATGACCTGAAAGAGCTGGGACCAAAGTTTCCAAAGGAGGTTACTGTTGGTAATACACTAAGATGTCATGGTTTGAAATCATGCATGTTTTGAAGGTTCCCCTGCTTAAACCAGCACATGTCAAGGCCCGTCTTAAGTTTGCCAATGACCATTTAGATGATCCAGAGGGAGTCATGGGAGAGAGTCACGTGGTCAGATGAGACCAAAATAGAACATTTTGCTCATAATTCCACTAACCGTGTTTGGAGGAAGAAGAATGATGAGTACCATCCCAAGAACACCATCCCTACTGTGAAGCATGGGGGGTAGCATCATGCTTTGGGGTGTTTTTTCTGCATATGGGACAGGGCCAATATTGTGCACTGTATTAAAAAGAGGAGAGATTAATTCCGGGGCCATGTATGGGAGATTTTGGGGCACAACCTCCTTCCCTCAGTTAGAGCATTGAAGATGGGTCAGGCTGGGTCTTCCAACATGACAATGACCAGCCGGCACACAGCCAGGATAACTGGAGTGGCTCTGGAAGAAGCAGATCAAGGTTCTGGCGGGCTCAGCCAGTCTCCAGACCTAAACCCAATAGAGAATCTTTGGAGGGAGCTCAAACTCTGTTTCTCAGCAACAGCCCAGAAACCTGACTGATCTAGAGAAGATCTGTGTGGAGGAGTGGGCCAAAAATCCCTTCTGCAGTGTGTCAAACCTGGTGAAAAACTACAGGAAACACTTCTGGAACTGCAAACAAAGGCTATTGCCAAATATTAACATTGATTTTCTCAGGTGTTCAAAAATGGGTCATTTGCAGCTGTATCATATCAATAAATACAGTTAAAAAAATATTTGAACACCCTGGGTATTTTGCAAGTTCCCCACTTTAAAATTTTTCATGGTTTCATTGAAATTTCAAAAATCAAAAAGTTCATTTATCCACTGTGTACACTCAGCAACCCATCTTGAAAAAAAAAATCCAGAAATTTATGAAATTTTTAACTATTTATTAAAAAAAACAAAAACTGAAATATCACATGGTCAAATGTATTCAGACCCTTTTGAACCCTCATATGTCTCAGGTGCTGTCTATTTCTTCTGATCATCAAGATGGTTCTACACCTTCATTGGATGTCCAGCTGTGTTTGATTATACTGATTGGACTTTTGATTAGGAAAAGACACCTGTCCACCCCTGTCTATAAAGACCTTACAGCTCACAGTGCATGTCATGGCCAATCATGAGGTCAAAGGAACTGCCTGAAGAGCTCAGAGACAGAATTGTGGCAAGGCACAGATCTGGTCATTCCAAAAAAAAAAAGCTGCACTTTGGTTCCTTAGAAAATGGAAGGCCTCCAAACCTCATGACGTTTCAATCTCCCTTCCTAGACTGGGGTCCGGCCAAACTGAAGATCTCACCTCGGGGGAAGAGCAAGAGGCAAAGAAGAACCCAATGGTCACTGTGGCAAGCCCAGAACTACAGTCTGGTCAATGGGAAAAAGCTGGGACCAAGTTTCAAGGTTCACTGCAGCAATCCACCAAAACGTCATGGTTTGAAATCAGCAGTGGCCCGGGAAGCCTCCCTCAGTGCAAACACATGTCAAGCCCGTCATGGAGTTTGCTAAAAAACACCTGGATGGACTCCAAGATGGTGATGGGATAAAATCCTCTGGTCTGATGAGACCAAAATAGAACTTTTGGCCTTAATTCTAACCATGTGTGGAGAAAACCAGGCACTGCTCATCACCTGTCCAATACAGTCTCAACAGTGAAGCATGGTGGTGGCAGCATCATGCTGTGGGGGTGTTTTTCAGCTGCAGGGACAGGGCGACTGCACTGTATTAAGATGAATGGACCAAGTACAGGGATATCCTGGGGAAAACCTTTTCCCTCAGTTAAAGCATTGACCTCAGACTGGGCGAGGCTGGTTTACCTTCCAACAAGACAATGACCCTAAGCACACAGCCAAAATAACCAAGGAGTGGCTTCACAACAACTCTGTGGCTGTTCTTGAATGGCCCAGCCAGTCTGACTTAAACCCAATTGAGAATCTCTGGAGGGACCTGAAAATGACTGTCCACTCAGCGATCAACCTGACAGAACTGGAGAGGATCTGCAAGGAGGAATGGCAGAGGATCCCAAATCAGATGTGAGAAACTTGTTGCATCTTTCCCAAAAACGACTCATGGCTGTATTAGATCAAAAGGGTGCTTCTACTAAATACTGAACAAAGGGTCTGAATACTTATGACCATGTGATATTTCAGTTTTTGTTTTTAATAAATATGCAAAAATTTCTAAATTTCTGTTTTTCTGTCAAGATGGGTTCAAAGTGTACATTACTGAGAAATAAAATGAACTTTTTTTTGCTTTTTGGAAAAAGGCTCAATGAAACAAATGAAAAATTTAAAGTTGAAAAAATCACTGTACATTGTGATTTCTGGATTTTTTTTAGATTATGTCTCTCACAGTGGACATGCACATACGATGACAATTTCAGACCCATCCATGATTTCTAAGTGGGAGTTCAAATACTTATTTTCCTCACTGTATATTACAGACCTAAACCCATTAGACACTTTGTTAACTGCTGTCAGACTGCAATTTGGGTGCAAGTTATGAGCACATCAATAACCAAAAAACATCAAAAAGTATTTCAAGGTACACTTTGGTGGTGGTTGTTGCTGCAGCAGTCAAATTTTAGTGATAGTGTTGTGAATATTAGAAAAAAATAATAAAACCAAAATAACATTGCCAATATTAGAGTAGCAACAGCTTGAAGCACCAACTGTTTAAAAAAGTGGAGTTGGATTTTAACTTCATCACACTTGTCAAATTCAGCAAATATCCTCACGGTCCACTAAAAATACCGTGTTCATGGACAGCTTTGGCTCTGTAAATATTAAACAAAGTGGTCCGGAATGAGACGCTAGGGTTAGGCAATGTATTGATATTATATCAACACTGATATATGAAGCTAGATATTGTCTTAAATTTTGGATATCGTGGTGCGGCCTCTAGCTCCCTCAGTAAAAGAGTCCTGCAGCGGCCCGGGTTCAAATCCGACCTGTGGCCTTTTGCTGCGTGTCGTCCCCCATCTCTCTCCTCCTTTCATGTCTATCCTGTCACTAAAATAAAGGAAAAAGCCCATTTAGCCCATTTTGATTTATCAAAAATCTCATTGTGTCTTTGTGAAAGCACCAATACTCAACCCTACAAAATCGCCGCAATATCAACATGTATTTGTATTTGGTCAAAAATATATATGGTCTACATATCGCCCAGCTGTACGGGACACACAACATTATGTCCGCACTTGGGTTCAGGACAGGGGAAAAGCCCTGGGTGTCTGAAAGGAAAGGCAGTCGGAGCGAGATGGATGGTAAATCTGGCACATGCAAATGTCCTGAAGGAGAAGCGGTGTATTAATGGTGTTGGGTCAACAATCAACAATCTTTCTCCAGAATCGCACACTCCACCTTCAACAACCATCCTAAATAAACCTTGTGTTTTGGCTCGAAGACATCCGTGAACACAGACCTTTAATGATGGACTTCATATCACATTTGTTTGAGTCTATGTTGTGCAAGGCAATCAGCAGGTCTCCTGGCGTGAGAGGGGACACAGATGAACTTCCCTCACCTGAAAGATAACACACAACAGTGAGAATACATCAGAGTCCTTCACCTGAAATCAGCTTCCTCAGAAGCAGCTAGTCAATTAAAATAAAACTATACATACCAGGAAATAAGAAACAAGGGGAACAGAGAATGTTATTAATTATATTTAAAACTAAAATGGTCCATTTTCTACTAGCTAGAATAACAATGACTTAACCCTTGTGTTGTCTTCCTGTCAAAATTGAAAATCAACTCTTTTGTTAATGCTTTCTATCGATGTTTTTTACTTTTTCTTACGTTTTTGTCCCTTTTTTCAACACTTTTTTCAATGACACTTCACTTTTGACGTTTTCAACACACTAACTTATTAAATTTAGTTTAGTTATTTTTGGAATTTATGGTCAATAAACCTCATTTATAGAAAATTATACCTAATGTTTGAATTAGAAAAGCAGAAATTAGGAATTATTTGGACTAAAATTATAGGAATGGATGTTGATGAAATACATCAATCCTATTTCAAAACAACTTCAATTTTTGTTTTCAAATGCTATAAAATTGAATAAAATTAATGAAAGTAGAGATTTGTACTTGCCAAAGAGCGTTGTGTGGAATCAATCATGTTATTTTGGGGAATTAAAAAGGAACATTGATATAGGAAAATGAGTCAATTTGACCTGAGGACAACATGAGGGTTAAATCTAGTATACACTGCTTGTAAAATGTGTGAGCAGCAGGGTTCTTAATGTAAAAAAGGAAGGAAGGAAGGTAAAAAAACAACTTACTGTGTTGAGTGCCCAACAGACGGTTGAACACCTCCTTCACTACAATCGGGTTGAGTTTGATCAGCTTGGGGAGAGCCTGGATTACTTCATTCTACATGAGAAAAAACAAAAACCAAAACATTAGGTAAAAGAATTCATTGTGACTGTCAAGTGGGGGGGGGGAATAACCAGGATGCACTGATGTCATTTCCGCGCTATATGCAGTGTGTTCAACATTACAGAAGTGTAACATGTTCCAAATCAGTTTACTAGACCAAAGGTTTTCAGACTTTGTGTGTGTGAGGACCACCCTCATAATACACATAATAAAATATGTCTACACACAGTCCTACCTGAATTAATCCACACATCTTAATAGGTCTACTAGCACTACAACTATAACTGGTCATCGCGTCAGCACAACCGGCTTGTTAAAAGAAAGTTTACTGCACGCAACGGCTGCACATATTTCATTTATTTATTTACTCAAGCGCATTACCAGGTTCATTTGAACAGCAGGCTTAGTTCCATAGCAATGGACTATTAAATCTATACAGTGATAAGAACACTTGTATATAGTCAAAATTTCTAATTGGGATTATGGGAATTTCCTGGTAAAATTAAGGTTAAAAACTATTATTTTATATTTTATTTTTACTTTTCCACGGACCACCTGCAGTAGTTATTCACAGTTTGGGAATAACTGTACTAAACTATTGGGATGGATGACTTTTACCTTTTCAAGGCCATTTATGACTGGAATTAGGAAACGAACATCCGGCACTCGTTTGTGGTACAGGTCTCGCACTCTCTCCACCAGCTCTGGAGACGGAGGCACTGAACGGAGGAAATGGAAAAAATTAACAGTTTGCATTTCATAGACCTGTCTTCTATTGTGCTGTTGTTCCATGTTTGGCTGCATTCTGTGTTGATTTTCTTGTTGAGGATCTTGTTGTTGATTACCTTTATCTGTCAAAATGTGCAGACAGCGAGTAACTAATGTCTCTGCTCCTTTAGGACAGTTTTCAACCAAGAGCAGCAGCTCAGGAGAGTTCATCCCCATTCCACGGATCTACAACAGGGGTGAAAACAATGGAATCATATGCTTCATTTAAGTCAATTTTACTTTCTTCCCTCAGTGGAAGATGCCATCCAATTTTGGATACAAACAGTTCTCTCACAAATTATAAACCTGGAGTTTTAACATCACAGGTTTGAGACCTCAGCTGTGTTTTCTCAACTTCATTCTGTTTTCTTTGGTCTGAAACAAGCAAGGAAGCTGCATTGTGCAGAGTTTGCTCTAGTTTACCTTTTCTTGTGGTCAAACCAGTCCAAAACACATGAAGTAATAGATAAACACATAGTCCAATAGTCCGGCCTTTGCCCTCCGCTGATTTTGTAACGCTAGGCTTTCCAGGCATGCACACCTGCTGGCTATAAGATACCCTCAACTTGTACCCACAGAACTTTGTGGTTTGGGCCAAATGTCTTATTGGTTCTCGTCTTGGCACAATTATTTAGTCTCACTTGAATATCAATGATTTCATCTTAACAGATTTAAACATGTTCGGTGGTTCAGTTTTTCCTGAGACTTACAGGCTGCTCTATTGCTCGAAGCACGCTGCGTTTGATGTCTGCGATGGCCTCGGTGTAGACCGACGCCAGCTCGTGGACCAGCCGGTGGTTTAGGGGCAGCAGGGACAGGTAGAGGAACAGACACTGTCTCACGGTCTCTTCAGTCCAGGGGGAAGCCACCTCTGTCTCAACAAACAAACAACAGCACTGTGAGGTGACAGGAGAATGGGAAAAATTCAAGTTGAAAAGTTCATCAGGTGTTTTTTTTTTTTCCTTCCCCGTGCAACACTGTTTCTAGTTGGCAGGACATTAGCAGTGCATATACAGGCAGTACTGCTGCACCGTGGCCGGACAGGGTCTGTGCACAGGCCTGCCACAGACCAGCGTTCCCTCCTCTCTGCAAGGAAATTATGGCGGGGCTGCTACGCCCCCAGGTAGTGTGGGTTTGTAGCAACAGCTATGGTAGCACTACTTATCCATGCTGCCATAGCAGCTCATATATCATCAAATAAGCTAACACATGTCCATCATAGTCTATTTATTTGGGCATTTTAGGCCTTCATTATATTAGGACAGCTGAAGATGTGAAAGGGGAGAGAGGGGCATAACATGCAGCAAAGGGCCACAGGTCGCCTTTGTACAGGGGGCGCGGTCTCTACCAGGTGAGCTCTCCAGGCGCTCCCAGTTTATTTTGTTTAAACCTTCTTCATTTTCAAAACTACATTACAACTGACTGTCTGGGTTAAATCTTGATAGACCTATCAAACTGAAGACCCACACACCTTAGGGACAAAAACATGTTTTGTCTTATTCATGGCATTTCATTTCAACCAATTTCTAACCATGTCCTTGTGTACAACAAATTGTGTTGTAAACGCCTGACCAATGACTTTCAAGATTAGTCTCTGTGACAGAAAACACTTTCTGTAGATGCAGTTTTTAATGAATTGTGTCAACATAAATGTTTCTGTATGTGCATTTACCAGAAATGTTTTGCTGCAAGAAAAGCAGTGAAAATCTGCTATCAGACCTACTCAGCAACTCTCCATCAAGGATGCTTAGTGTATTACAGTAAATGCATTTAATAGTTGTAAGTAAAGGAAACGTGTTACGGGTCAAAAATGGCGGTGAAAACATGATGTAAGATACTTAAGTGACAGATACCAGCAAGGTATCGACTCATATTCAACGTATTCCAAACCTGTGTCTTTGTCAGCTCCAAAGAGCAAAGATGGAGGATTGGGGTGGACCAGAAGCTGCATGTAGTTCAGGGCAAACTTCTCAATGTAGTCCCTGAGCTGGTCCTTCTCGTACATACGCTTGAGAAAAGCCAAGGCAGTGGACCGCACCTAAAAAATACAACGTAGTCATTGAAAAATATGACAACAGGGAAAAAAAAAACATCTGAGCAAACTGTGAGTGACACATGAATAGGATCTGGACAAGAACGTGTTGTCACCTTCTCTTTTTCATGTGAGCTGAGATCCAGAAGTACATGCAGATACTGAAACTGCCTCGAGGGCCGCTTGACGATGAGCTCCTTCAGCGTCGTCATGCCCAAATACACCCGAGACTGAAACAAAGTCACAATGAACCGCTGAGTGGACACACAGGGAACTGGCTCTATATGAGGAGCTGTGTATTTATCATGTCACTCACCTCGTCCTCACAGTAACGTCGGATTACGTCCAACGCTGATTCTGTTATAATGGGAGCCTCCAGTACTAGCTTGGTGAAAAGTCTGCAAGAGAAAGAAGAGGAAAAAACAAAGCGGGATTCAGTTTTTGCTCATAACAGGCTCATTTTTGGCTTATGTTTTGCGCCACAGCATCAGTAAATAAACACAAATGAGCCGTGTTTGACCATTTTCAGTCATTGTAGAACACAACCAGTACACCATGCCTACTCTGTCTAATAGGGATTTTTCTGCCAGATATTGTGATTATGATTCGATTTGTGATTATTTTTGTTTTAAGTTTAGCTAAATTTCAATATTCACTGTACAACAGATACAAAACATGTCATGGAGCATAGTAACATGAGACACTATCAAAACTGGCTGTATATTCCTATACAAGGAAGACAACATAGATATCAATTGCCAGCAATAAGTGTTTTCTGTTAATAAGCATGGGACATTAAACAGTCAAACACAGAATATTTATTACAAAAGCTAAAGTTATGATAATAATAAAACAATTCCAATAAAAAAAATACCAGTACTTCCCTTTAAACTGAAATATGTGATATGCCTCAGTTCAATAGTTCAAAAGCATGCTGCAAACACGTGAGAATGATGAGTATTTCATCTCACCCGTCCCTCTGCTCTGGTTTCTCCTGCAGGCCTGACAGTAGGGTGTAGAGACACTGGTCGTAGCTGTCCAGCAGCCCAGATGGCAGCTGGCTGAGGTAGGTGTTGTATTCTTGGTAGAGGAGAGAAAAGGCCAGGTCGCTCCGTGTCCTGATATCCTCCAGAATAAATTCCAGCACGTCTTCTCTCATCATCCCTTCAAACTGCGTCACAAGCTTAGAAAGGAGCTTCACTCTGACCTGCCGAACAGAACACATTCAGCGTGGTTATCCTCTAAAAACAGGCACTTGGTTTGTGGCCAATTAACCTCAAGTGCAACTCAATTATTATGAAGAAAAGGAGAAATGGACCATAGGGGTGACTTACATGGGACATGCCACTTTGAGCAATGGCCTTCTCTGAATGCAGGATGCGTTTGACTGCTTTGGAGGTTAACATTTCGATCTGGGTGTCCGATAAAGGCTGGACGACGTCCGACAATCGGAACACTTTTTTCCTCCCAGTCGCCCCAGTCATTCTGTAACAGATCAACATCGTGCAGGGTAATAAGTCTGACATACACAAAAGGAGCAGCATACATCACTACTGCCATCTTTGTTTTGGAGCCAGAACTCACTTGGTTTGCGCCGTAGGAAGGATGGGTTCAGGAAGCCTCTTGACCGTTGCGGGAGCCTCTGTTGCTGGAGGCTTTTCTTTCTCGTACCCTCCCACCACAGAGATTGCTTGTCCCACCAGCGAGGAAGCTTTGCGCTTGATAAGCGGGTCTTTAGCATCAGAGTCCTCATTGTTGCCTTCGTCTTTTACTGTGTCGCCTTCTCTGGCTTTGCACTGCTCGAGTCCTAAGACAGCAGATTTGAAATTAGAGACCCCAACAATATACAGTTTGTGGCTGATACCATTATTAAAAATAAAAACAACAATAAAAAACAATCTGATTACAATATTTTAGCAAACATATCCACATTGAATGTGATCAATCGTTTCATTGAAAGCCTTGTTTCCAAGCCCCCCCGCTATTATGTGTTTTTTATTATTAGATAGTGTTAATAGACAGAGAAGGGGAGAGAGCAGATGGGTAGAGCAGGTGCACATTTCCATAGGGGAAAATACATGGGGCACACACTCTACCAGGTGAGCTAAAAGGTTGCCCCTAGAACAGTTATCTTCGTGTTTCCATTGTCAAAGGTTGTTAATGGTACCAATAGAACTGCTACTTCACTCTGGCCCACTTAACGATACTAAAAGGTTGAGCTAAAAACACTGCAGTCTGTGACGTTCCTCTGAATCCATAAAAAACAAAACCATATTTCCCTTCTCGATAGCTGAACTTGATCGGATTACCGAGTACATATCTGATACCAGTGTGTATATATATATATATATATATATATATATATAAATATTATATAACCTTATATATATATGTGTGTGTGTGTAAATTACTAACCTTGTGTGGACATGCTATGTATATATTTTTGTAAAATCATGAGCAATACATACAGAGAATGAATGCCATAGAACTTTCTTTTATTGTTTAGTTTGACAGTCAGTCATAATGTTAAAAGAACATAAATAAAGTACTTTAAAGTAGTTTTTTCCCCAGGGCTAAATGACTTGGTATCGGATTGGTGCGTAGACTTGTGTACTCACCAATACCAGCATTTAAGCCAGTACTGAAGGCATTCCCCATACTGGTATCCAAACAACTAGCAAAATAAAAGGTTTTTTAGCTTGTTTCTCAGCGCCTGGCTGTGCACTGCTATTACCATCCAGTAAGAACATACAAACAAAGAACAGATCTAGTGATCAAGTGTTCATGTCCATACGGGTTACGTATGGTTCTAAAAGGTACAACACTGAAAGTGGTTGATGGAAACGTGGCTTAACTCAGCAAGAAAGCAATAAAACACAAAATATCTAAATGTATGGGCTTTCCCGTGCTGGATGTCTTTGTCTCTAACCTGGACCAATCCCAGCTGCGGTCATCTGCGTGGCCATCAACCTGGCCAGATGTTTAATCTGTGCATCAGTGCCTGCTGACTCAACAGGTGTGTACGTGGCCTGGAAGGATGCCGGCATGACATCCGGCAGGTACACCATGCTGATGAGCACCTAAACACCAGACAGAGACATGAGTTGAACTGCCACACAGTCAGGCTTAAAGGAGAGAAATAAGCTTTAAAAAAAGAACGGCCACAGCGCTCACCAGGTTGGCTACGTTGTCAGGGGAGAGCAGCGGGCGCAAGAACTCAGCTGTGAGGTCAATGGCTGACTGTGCTGCTGGAACAGCAGCTGGTTTAGGGGCCGAGATAGGGGCTGGCTCCTCTTTGTCCTCATCATCTTCCATCAGGGTGGGCTCTGAACGCAAAAAAAAACAAACATCAAAAACACATCAGGCTTGGTTGACTCGATTTAAAGATTTTGATGCTTACAGTGATTCAAACAGTCACCATGACAGACATGCCACACTGAATCTACAGGTAAATGGTATTCTTTAAAGCAGTGAAGGTCTAAAAACTACAGAAATGTTTAGTTGTGTGTAAAATAAAACCCTCAAAGGCCCTCAAAACCTAAAATGCCACCTTATATTTTTTCCATTCATTTCTATACTTCTCACACCAGCGCAGCAAACCGTCTAATGACTATATCTATTAAATCAGAATGTCTGTGACTGCCATCACCTGTCACCACTCACCCATCTTGACCTTTTTCCCCTCTGTGTATTCTTCATGGCGAGGCCTTTTGCGCTGCTCTCGGGGTGCAGGTGTAGAGCGTGTTATTTCACTCTGGGGCATTCCCAGGTCCAGCAGCAGAGTGCTAATTTGAACCTGGAACTCCAGGCTGCAGGGATGCTTGAGGACGGCCACCAAGTGCAGCTTTAGATTTTTTCGTACGCTGCTGACCTGAGACTTGGCCAGAGTGGGTGGCAGGTTCGCTAAAAAGGTTTGATAATACATGAAAGATCACATTTAGTGTAATACTATGTACCGTCAAATGATGTATCGAGCACAAAGATTTGCACTGTAAAGATAGACACAAAAGACGCAGGTTTTAATTTATCAATTTGTTTTGAATCAACATCAGGCTTGCCTCAGGTAAACATGACGCAACACTGGCTGAGAAGCACTCACCATGCAATGTCTCATACGCCTGCACCACCTCTGACATGAACATTGGTCTCTGGCGGGCAATAGTGGCCAGGGAGCCAAGTGTTGTGGTGAGGTTGATGCTGGAAATGGCCGGATGGACCATAAACTTCAGCAGCTTCTCCAGTGCAGCCTTTCCCTCCTCACACAAAACATCTGTTCAAGATATCAAGATGAGCAAGCTTCAACGGACAGGCTTAAAAACAAACGTTAACACATTATGTCTTCAGAAGATTCTAATATCCGTACCGTAGCGAATGTAAGAGTGATCTTTGGGAACTTTGCCCAGGCTGATGTCACCCTCCTGTCGCTTGGGAACGTCCGAGTCTGACGTCCGCGGTGACAGGGTGATGATTAATGATTCAGTGAATTTAATGGCGTGAGTGCGAACGCCGTCATTTTCTGAGTCCAGCAAGGCCAGAACATCCCCTTTCATCTGTGTGACCAGATCCCAGCATGCCTCCTGCCTCTCTGATACTACCTTGGAACGCACCAACCACTGGCAAGGGAGAGACAGAAGTAGAGGGTTTAAAAAGACAACAGATATTGGTAGTAGTAACTTGATTTTAATGTATATTCCTCAGGAGAAAAAAAAAACCCAGATTGTCTACATCAAGAGCTACAGCATTTACTCTTTGGGCTACATCACACAATCTGTAAACGAGAATATTTCATAAATGTATTTACCTGCAGAGTAACTTTGTACAGTTGGGTGAGTGTGAGAATGGCTTTCTTCACCACGTTCACACTTTCATCCTTCAGCAACATGTTCAGATTGGCGATCAGTCTGAGAAGAAGTTCATTGTCCCTTTTACTGGAAAACACAGAAAAGAAAAAGACTGAGAAACCTGAAAACCACTTTTGTTTTACAAATGTAAAATTTACAGCCACGGGGACAGGAAGACTTGTCTAATTACTCACCATGCTTCTTCTATGAAGCCAATGACAAATTTTCTCACTTCGATAGACTTGTCAGTCTGAAAGGCGATCAACTCCTACAGGATGAACAGGCCAATAAAAGAATTATGAATCAAAATGTTAGTTTACTTTACTAACATGCTGGTAAAGCTCTTCTGCACAATGAGCCTTTTTATACTAAATACAGCTTTTGTATTCAAATAGCTTTATTTCAGGTGTAACAACAGCTAGATAAGAGAGCGATGTACAGGTTTACTTACATCCAAGAAATTGTCAAGAAGAGAAGGATCCTTGTTAATGATGAGCTCCTGGACCTGAGAATGATATGAGTTAATTGATTCAGCATTGTCCTCCACTGACTCCCTGCGTCATAGGGTTGTGGTTTGCCTCATATCCCAGGATACACCGGGGCAGAAAGTAGGGGAACATCCAGGACAGGGTGCAGTACATTGCAATTCAGAGTAGCCAATTAATGGTTGGAAAACATGTGTTTAGGGAAAATACAGTAATTTGCTCAGATGTGCAACCAATTCTGCATTAAAATAAGGCTAACATTCTGATGAAACTGCTTTTTATCTAAATACTTTTTCAATATCACAACAGTGAAAACCTGATTTAATAAACAGACTACAAACCTGTCTGAGCACGGTTAGCTTTTCATCTGTGGCTATCAGCGCAGCCTGGTTCAGAAGGTCCACCACCTGCAACGGAAAAGGAAACTGAATCAACTTTTCCTCATATAAGCATGTATTTATTTACATGGAAATCACTACATGACTGCACACTTCATGAAAATAGATGTCTGGCTGCACCCTGACCAAAATTGTACTAACTCTCTTAATGTGCACATGTAAAGCATAAGAGTTGCTTTCAAACATTTCTGCTCAACACTATTTACTGAGATTCAGTGTAACAGTTTATTGGACAGTTCCCACTTACTTAATCATCTTAATAACTAACCCTTCCCACTGATTTGTTTATAGTGGCCCCTGTGTATGTGCAACCACTACTAGGTAATAACAGTGCCACATGTAAGGAATAATCAAGGTTTATTAGCAGAGCAATGTGAGTTTTGGTAATATATGTTATTGGCCAATGCCTCAGTTCAACCAAGCATAGAAACTAAATGAGGTTAATCAGCCGCTCCCTCCATCACCACCATCATAGAGACTGCAACTTTATTCATTAAAAGGACCAATGTTGCTGACTACATTCTTTCACATCAACATTTGGGGTATTTATATACTGTATATATTTGAACGGATTAATTTAAGTTGAACATGACACTTTTACTGTGTTGCTAATTTGCCAGTTGCTAGAAGAAATACATGTTTCCTGATCAGCCATATATTAAGTGACGCGGTAATAATATTTGTGGTCTGATGCCAAATGATATATTGGTTCACCATAACAATCCCAGCCGACATGGTTAATGTTACTATTACGTTATTAGGATGTAAACAGCTTACCCTTTCACTGGTGGTCATATCGACGACATGGGGGGTTTGAGTGTCCCCCTCCTCTGAAGAAAACTCCATGCTGCTGCTGCTCCCCTCACTATGGATACAACATAGTCTTCAGAAGCCTGTTACACTGCAACCTGGGTAACACATAAACGCTATGGGATTAATCAATATAACGGTTATAGTGTGCTAGCAAGTATGAGGTTAGCGTACTACACCTACTGCACATACCAATTAATTTCATTGTTAAATATGTCTACCCCATTAGCGTTATACTACTAAAATAAATTGCACAATATACACCATTAATAACATGGGTTTAATGATTAGTGTCATAACAAAAAGTAGTTTCTTCTAATGCAGCGCGCTAGCCCCATGCTAACCGTATTGCTAGCTAACACTGCGAGTTTTAACATAAGCTAATTGACGGATATGTGATAGTGATAGCTAGCTAGATAGCTAGACAGTTACTTACAACTACACAGACTCCTTTACAGACTCTTTACGTAGCACCAGTAGATTTAACATATACAATTTTCACGTTCAACAGCTCTGTCCCAGCTCTGGGAAGCTGCCATGTTAGCGGTTAGCGGTGTTGCTCTTCTTCTACTGCTCGTAAACGCGCAGCAGCAGGCTGCAGAGACAGCGCCACCTGCGGGACACATGAGCGCCTGCGCGCGGTTTCAAATACACTTTGGTCTAGTAGGCTTATGTTGTTACATGCATTTAATACGTTTTCAATTATTAGCAGGTATATTGTAACAAATGTTTCGTTAAAAACGAAAATATATGCCGTGAGTGGTATCATCTGTCAATTGTGTTTGTTTTGGGCCAGGTTTGGGTTTGGGAGCCTCATCAGCACCACAGACAGCGACACACTAAACATTATTTATTCAGAGAATGATGTAAAAAAACAAACTTTTCCAATTGTAAAAACTATTCCATTACTAAGGGCTACTTTATTTTTGTTGAAAGATAAAGCTTCAGTAGCCTAAACGTGAGGATAGGTACAACCGTCTCCTACTGAAAATGTAACAGCCTTACAAAATAGCATGGCGAGAAAAATGTAAGGTTGTTACATTATTCTGAAGCTGCAGCAGCGTGAGATCTCGTGCTTGAGAAGGACCAAACCATACCAGCAAGGTAACTACCATTTTATTCATTTCTGAGCAAGGGGTACTTCTTTTTAGGAAAGAAAATAAGTCGGATCCGACGCCTTTTAGAAAAACACTTAAGCAAAGTAGAAATATCATTGTATTGAGCTGATTTTTTTCTGGTTATCTAGCTTACTTTTATTGAATTAAATTAGGAAATAAAGCATATGAGAACATTCACTAAGATATTCTAATGTTTGTATTTTATTATCAATAAGGGGTGCCCGGATAGAACAGTTGGTAGAGCGGGCATACCGATTACTCCTCGACCCAGCGGACCTGGGTTCACCTCCGACCTGCGGCCCTTTGCTGCATGTCATTCCCCCCCCTCTCCCCTTTCATGTCTTGAGCTGTCCTGTCGAATAAAGGCTGAAAATGCCCCAAAAATGACAAATTCTTCTGAACAGGTGCGTTGAATGATAACATCAAGATAGAAACAAAGGAAAGATTTACACACTCTGCTCTTCATACAGCATCACCTTTTATTTAAAAATAAATAACGTTTTGGTCCCTCAATGAGAAAGATCATAGTGGTCCCCTAATACTGTATCTGAAGTCTCTTTTATATAGACCTTAGTGGTCCCCTAATACTGTATCTGAAGTCTCTTTTATATAGACCTTAGTGGTCCCCTAATACTGTATCTGAAGTCTCTTTTATATAGACCTTAGTGGTCCCCTAATACTGTATCTGAAGTCTCTTTTATATAGACCTTAGTGGTCCCTAATACTGTATCTGAAGTCTCTTTTATATAGACCTTAGTGGTCCCCTAATACTGTATCTGAAGTATCTTTTATATAGACCTTAGTGGTCCCTAATACTGTATCTGAAGTCTCTTTTATATAGACCTTAGTGGTCCCTAATACTGTATCTGAAGTCTCTTTTATATAGACCGTCCTAATACTGTATCTGAAGTATCTTTTATATAGACCTTAGTGGTCCCCTAATACTGTATCTGAGTCTCTTTTATATAGACCTTAGTGGTCCCTAATACTGTATCTGAAGTCTCTTTTATATAGACCTTAGTGGTCCCCCTAATACTGTATCTGAAGTCTCTTTTATATAGACCTTAGTGGTCCCTAATACTGTATCTGAAGTCTCTTTTATATAGACCTTAGTGGTCCCTAATACTGTATCTGAAGTCTCTTTTATATAGACCGTCCTAATACTGTATCTGAAGTCTCTTTTATATAGACCTTAGTAGTCCCCTAATACTGTATCTGAAGTCTCTTTTATATAGACCTTAGTGGTCCCTAATACTGTATCTGAAGTCTCTTTATATAGACCTTAGTGGTCCCTAATACTGTATCTGAAGTCTCTTTATATAGACCTTAGTGGTCCCTAATACTGTATCTGAAGTCTCTTTTATATAGACCTTAGTGGTCTCCTAATACTGTATCTGAAGTCTCTTTTATATAGACCTTAGTGGTCCTAATACTGTATCTGAAGTCTCTTTTATATAGACCTTAGTGGTCCCTAATACTGTATCTGAAGTCTCTTTTATATAGACCGTCCTAATACTGTATCTGAAGTATCTTTTATATAGACCTTAGTGGTCCCTAATACTGTATCTGAAGTCTCTTTTATATAGACCTTAGTGGTCCCCTAATACTGTATCTGAAGTCCCTTGTATATAGACCTTAGTGGTCTCTAATACTGTATCTGAAGTCTCTTTTATATAGACCTTAGTGGTCCCTAATACTGTATCTGAAGTCTCTTTTATATAGACCTTAGTGGTCCCCTAATACTGTATCTGAAGTCTCTTTTTATATAGACCTTAGTGGTCCTAATACTGTATCTGAAGTATCTTTTATATAGACCTTAGTGGTCCCCTAATACTGTATCTGAAGTCTCTTTTATATAGACCTTAGTGGTCCCTAATACTGTATCTGAAGTCTCTTTTTATATAGACCTTAGTGGTCCCCTAATACTGTATCTGAAGTCTCTTTTATATAGACCTTAGTGGTCCCTAATACTGTATCTGAAGTCTCTTTTATATAGACCTTAGTGGTCCCCTAATACTGTATCTGAAGTCTCTTTTATATAGACCTTGTGGTCCTAATACTGTATCTGAAGTATCTTTTATATAGACCTTAGTGGTCCCCTAATACTGTATCTGAAGTCTCTTTTATATAGACCTTAGTGGTCCCCCCCTTACTGTATCTGAAGTATCTTTTATATAGACCTTAGTGGTCCTAATACTGTATCTGAAGTCTCTTTTATATAGACCTTAGTGGTCCCTAATACTGTATCTGAAGTCTCTTTTTATATAGACCTTAGTGGTCCCCCCAATACTGTATCTGAAGTCTCTTTTATATAGACCTTAGTGGTCCTAATACTGTATCTGAAGTATCTTTTATATAGACCTTAGTGGTCCCCTAATACTGTATCTGAAGTCTCTTTTATATAGACCTTAGTGGGTCCCTAATACTGTATCTGAAGTCTCTTTTATATAGACCTTAGTGGTCCCCTAATACTGTATCTGAAGTCTCTTTTATATAGACCTTAGTGGTCCCCTAATACTGTATCTGAAGTCTCTTTTATATAGACCTTAGTGGTCCCCTAATACTGTATCTGAAGTCTCTTTTATATAGACCTTGGTGGTCCTAATACTGTATCTGAAGTATCTTTTATATAGACCTTAGTGGTCCCCTAATACTGTATCTGAAGTCTCTTTTATATAGACCTTAGTGGTCCCTAATACTGTATCTGAAGTCTCTTTATATAGACCTTAGTGGTCCCTAATACTGTATCTGAAGTATCTTTTATATAGACCTTAGTGGTCCTAATACTGTATCTGAAGTCTCTTTTATATAGACCTTAGTGGTCCCCTAATACTGTATCTGAAGTCTCTTTTATATAGACCTTAGTGGTCCCTAATACTGTATCTGAAGTATCTTTTATATAGACCTTAGTGGTCCTAATACTGTATCTGAAGTCTCTTTTATATAGACCTTAGTGGTCCCTAATACTGTATCTGAAGTCTCTTTATATAGACCTTAGTGGTCCCTAATACTGGATCTGAAGTCTTTTTATATAGACCTTAGTGGTCCCCCTAATACTGTATCTGAAGCTCTTTTATATAGACCTTAGTGGTCCCTAATACTGTATCTGAAGTCTCTTTTATATAGACCTTAGTGGTCCCCTAATACTGTATCTGAAGTCTCTTTTATATAGACCTTAGTGGTCCCTAAATCTGAAGTCTCTTTTATATAGACCTTAGTGGTTCCCTAATACTGTATCTGAAGTCTCTTTTATATAGACCTTAGTGGTCCCCTAATACTGTATCTGAAGTCTCTTTTATATAGACCTTAGTGGTCCCTAATACTGTATCTGAAGTCTCTTTTATATAGACCTTAGTGGTCCCCTAATACTGTATCTGAAGTCTCTTTTATATAGACCTTAGTGGTCCCTAATACTGTATCTGAAGTCTCTTTTATATAGACCTTAGTGGTCCCCTAATACTGTATCTGAAGTCTCTTTTATATAGACCTTAGTGGTCCCTAATACTGTATCTGAAGTCTCTTTTATATAGACCTTATGGTCCCTAATACTGTATCTGAAGTCTCTTTTATATAGACCTTAGTGGTCCCTAATACTGTATCTGAAGTCTCTTTTATATAGACCTTAGTGGTCCCCTAATACTGTATCTGAAGTTTTTTATATAGACCTTAGTGGTCCCTACTGTATCTGAAGTCTCTTTTTAGACCTTAGTGGTCCCCTAATACTGTATCTGAAGTCTCTTTTATATAGACCTTAGTGGTCCCTAATACTGTATCTGACGTCTCTTTTATATAGACCTTAGTACTGTAGCCGAGGGGCAAGGATTAATAAAGAGAAGTCTAAGTCTAACACACAACGCTCTGACTCAAGACAAGGGGGACAAAAAGACAAAATACAGGGGGTAACGAGGTAACAAGAGACAGGTGACACAAGGGCTGGGAGACAGGTGGAAGACATCAGAGGCCTATTGCACGAAACTAGGATAAGGGATTAAGCCGGGATATTCAAGTTATCCTGGATGAATTTAGCTTTGACTCGGTTGCACGAAACCAGGTTGAATTAAGCCCAGCCAAGTAACCATGGAGATTTATTCTTTGCGGCTAGCCTGGTCCAGAGCAGGCTAACAGCCGGGCTAAGATTAATCCTGGAGTCTCATGTCAAATCAGCTGCCGTCTGATCCGAAATAAACGTGTTCAACAGTTATTCCGTTGTCTTCTGCATGTCTTCTGCTTTATTTTCATTAACATGCATTAGCCTACTTGTCACTATTGTTGTCGTGAGTTTGATTTAAACCCTACTACAGTTGTTTAGATGGTTAGAAATGGTTGCACTGGCACCCTGATGCAGAGTGGGACTTCCCGGTGGGACGGTACTGTGTCGAGGCCATAAACGGTATATTAACGGTCTATGGTCGAGGCTGCCTGGCGTGCGGCCGCTGCCCGGTGGCCGCTGCCTGCCCGCAGACCTGCGAGTCGCATCAGTGTCCACTCTCTGTAAAAGTAGAGATAAGCAGCGTCCGTGGTCTCAGCTTCAGGTTACAGGACGCGCTCCGAAGATTAAGTGTGACGATATTAATGTAGCAATATTCCCAGATGATAATAATGGCAGACTGGTCAGAGATCAATACATTCATGATTTCATTTTCGTGTTGCTTGTCCTTCTCTAATAAAGGACAGTTTGTGTTACTCCTTAATATGTAGGCCTAATGTTTTTATTATAACTTACATTGGTTTCATAACCTTCTCATTAGTCTCCCATCCCTGGACCAATAACGTGGCCTATATACAGGACGTATGTAGTGGAGTTTATCATTCATCACACCGGGAACACCACA
The DNA here is from genome assembly GCA_026937815.1 of Etheostoma perlongum. Lineage (NCBI taxonomy): Eukaryota > Metazoa > Chordata > Actinopteri > Perciformes > Percidae > Etheostoma > Etheostoma perlongum. The sequence goes on from CM049381.1 coordinate 3,545,595, forward strand.
ATGCTTCTTCATCTTTTTATTTTGGTGCGGTCACTTGTCAGAAGAATAAACCATGAATATTGTTTTACATATGCTCAAAGCGTGTATTGAAGTCATTTACTTCTTTTTCTAGTTGTTGTCTCTTTCTGATCGTTCTGTATGAACATTAATTGTACAAAGAATTAGATAGGCTATAGCTTATAGAGATTTGTGCATATGATTGTAAAACTCACGTTGTGAATAAGGGTTTGAAATTAAGCCTAGACATAGGGTTGGTTTTAGGTCATAGGGTTGGTTCTAAAACCAGCACATTTATCACATAAAAACAGAAACATGAAACTAGCATATTTAAAGCAATTAAAACACAGTGTAGCCTACAACTTTATAAAGAAGTGTAGTGACTATAGGCTAAGTAGATATTTTTACACTCTCACACATTCAGTCGGTTGGGCTTTTTCTCTCCGTTTGATAAGAGCTGTATTTCCATTTTTGCATATTCTTCCCCTCCTCGTTACTTTCCATTAGAAGCTGCTGCTCATTGGGTGAAACATATGGCGCATGCGTCTTCTCCATCTCCGCATCAGTAAATCTGTGATCGATACCGTGGTCTATGTGAGAAAGCCGTGAACGTGCACTTATCCCAGCTATCTACACCTGGCTTGACTTAGCTCCACCTGTTCATCCTGGCTCGGCAAACGTGCAACCGATTAAGCCCCGATGAGCGGATCACACTAAGTCAAGCTGCGCTTTTTCATTTATCCTGGATATCTTTATTCTACTTTCGTGCAATAGGCCCCTGGATGAATAAATATGACTTTTTAAGATTTGCCACTATAAGACTTCATATCCCAGAAGTCTCTGCAGCACATAAGTGATGTCACCTGATAATGAAGAGGGAGGGTGTGCTAATGTTTACAACCATTGGGCTGTCGATAATTTTATAGTAAAAACTGTGATTTTGTCGATATTTCAGCAGCATATGAGAAGACACGTACATAATGGCGCAAACTAAATGACCTCTTCTCGCTTCCAGGTAACAAGACAGCTTTAATTAAGCATTTAATCACTTAGCTAATCAAACAATCTTGTTAGCGCTTAGCTCGTCAACGTTATCTGATATTGATAAACAAGTAAACTTAGCATAGCACAGCGATGTTATTTGCAAACGTTAGCTAAATACACAAATTTGATGGACTTGAACCAACTCCTTTCAATAAACTAGCGTTAACCTCACACTGAAACACAACCTATAGCATTACTTCTTGAGTGTGTAACAATTACAATTTTATAGCTAGCTAGCTCGTAAGATGTTTCCTTAGCTAAGCAACGGTTTATCTGAACACGAGAACTTTGATGGAATGCACACGTAGCTAAGCTAATATTAGCATGTACCAACAGAAATGACCCAGTTAACTAAGCTAACTCTTAAAGTGTGTAGCTATACATTCAGTAGCTTTACAGCTCTAATTTACAGTACGTTGTTTATTATGCACCACCACAGCTGACATTTAGCGTAACTGTTATTTAACACAGAGAAGTAGAGATGTACACTTTATCTTCTTTATGAAGTCTTTTGTTGCCTTTAGAGTCCCATATTGTCACTTATTGGAGCGGTAGCATTTCCACTGAAGTTTGCTAGACTTGTCTTTTTTTAATCCTTTTGGGATGACTCCCGCAAGGAAATTGAAATTCCAGCATCCGTTTTTGCAAGAAATACAGTAAAAGACAGTATAGAGAAAAACAATAACAGTAATAATAATAGTAATAACAATAATAAGGAACATTCGGCTGTAAAAGGACATTAACCATAAAATATTAGTCAAAAGTGTGTGTGTGTGTGTGTGTGTGTGTGTGTGTGTGTGTGTGTGTGTTGCTGTGACATTACTTACGTCCTTTGCCTTCTTTTGTGGCAGGTTTTTGTAAACAGTGAGTCCCCCGGTTCCCTCGACTCACTGGCTTACACAGAATCTGAATCTGGAAAGAACATTTCAGTGTGTACATTTTGTTGGTGAACAGGTGTGTATTGCAATGTAAAACGATATTTCAAAGTTACTCCCAGATCTGCCAGGATAATATAGTCATACTTTGCCTTTTTCTGTATCTAACATCACTTCAAGTGTGGCCTTCAGGATTTTCACGTCAAGACAATGTTGATCATTAAACAACAAACAGTCTGGTTTACTTTCACTAATAAGTTATTTTATTAGGGCTGCAACTAACAATTGATTTTCTTTATTGATTAATGTGGGGGTTATTTTTACTGGAAGGATTAATAGCCTCTTAGACAATAGAAAATAGCCAATGGTGTCACTTTCGAATTGCTGTTTCTGTCAGACTGACAGTGAAATACAATGGAAAAAAACTTTAAATTCTCATATTTGAGAAGCTGGCACGAATGTTTATCTGTTCTTCATAAATGACTTAAACGATTATCAAAATAGTTTTGGATTAAAATTTCATTTGAAACTATTGACATGTTGCCATAGTTGAATTTCGTCAAACATTACATATAACAGGGTACGAGACACACAGCTTACTAATATTGTTGTACGTACTTGTTAGAATCTATTATTCTGTTGGCATAGAAAACTCAAAGATTGGTAAATGGTGGGGCCAGTTGCTGAATATCTGGTAACTTAACAAGTACTTGTGCATCCCTGCATGTATTCTCAGTGTCCTGATGGAGTGGGTGTTCATCATGAACCGGATGAGCTCTCAGGGTAGCTCTGCAGCCCAGCGGAGGCGGATGGCCCTGGGGGTGGTGATACTCCTGCTGGTGGATGTCATCTGGGTAGCCTCCTCCGAGCTAACCTCAGTAAGGACTTTGTCACAGTTACAGATGGTCCGATACAATTTTTTGCTTCCCTATAACGATTCTGATACTAGAACTTGTGTATCGGCCGATACCGAGTACTGATCCGATACCAGTGTGTTATATATTTTATGTTTTAACAGCTGTATACTACTATCCCTGTATGGATGTGATATGATTTCTATCTTTGTTGTTGGTCTGGCTCAGGTTGAACTCTTTGTTAAACATGAACAAACACAAACAATGAACGCCAAAGAACTTTCTTTTATTTTATCCAGTTTGACAGTCATTTATAACCGAAAAAGAACAAACTACTTTAACGTAGATTTTCTTTCTTTTTCTTTATTATGTAGTATCGGATCGGTGTATAAACTCCAGTACTTCCCGATACAATACCAGTGTTTTAGGCAGTAGCGGAGGCTGCTGCGAGGGGATTTGCAGTAAGAGACAGACAACTGTAATAAAATGAGAGAGGGGGCCAGATGTACTCAGTAACTAGTGTGCGTTGAGATGTACTGGAATCAGCAGACAATGGTGTGAACTAAATATATCTGTTGTTGTTGTGTGTTACGGTGTATGGGTAATTGCCCCAATGTTTGAAATAACTTTGCCCTCCTCTCCCAACAAATGTTTGATGAAGTATTTAATTGTTAATCACTAACTAGTGAATATCAGTACTGCAGCCCTATATATATATATTATAATAATGTATTATAGCTACAATATTAGTAGTAAAGTGCTACGTTGTTTTGTCCGCTGATCCCCATTTAGAGTGTTAAATTATTGATGTGTTAACATGTAAGTAATGACCAATGTAGGTCCTGACTGACTATGTACACAGACCATTTCAGTGTCAAACATAGAACAGGACAATACTTTGCACATGTACTGTATAACATGAGACAGGTGTGAAGAAAAAAAAAAAAACCCACACACTGTCTAACTTGCAAAAATAAATTCAATAGCTGGCAATGTTTCAGTACTAGACCATCATCAGGCAGAATTAGGCTGATGATGGTCTAGTGCAGCAACGTTGCCAGCACAAACATCTTACATGGATGCCAGTTGATTTCTACTGGCAGACGCACCATTACAAAAGATAGCTGGGTTAGCAGCATAGAAGGTCGGACATAGAATTGTAAGTCAAGAAGAAATGAGCAAACACATAGTCTCTCATAGTCAGACACGTCTAAATGAACAACTAAACAAAGATACATCAAATGCAAAAGAAAAGAAACGAGTGCCTGAGAGGGAAAACTGTCCGCCTTGCAACACGTGTTAGTTAACCAATAAAAGCTGTTATCCTAATAGCTTCCTTCTGTTGATTCCTCCTGCAGTACATTTTCAAGCGACAGGAGTACAACAAACCCTTCTTTAGCACATTCACCAAGACCTCCATGTTTGTACTCTATTTGCTGGGTTTCCTGCTGTGGCGGCCCTGGAGGCAGCAGTGCACTGGCACTCTGAAACAGCGGCACTCTGCCTTTGTAAGTAGCAGAAGCACAAACTCACCACATGTTTAAATGTTTTGAAATGTCTGACTTTTCTTTTTAAGTGTTCTTCATCTAAAGAGGGGAATGACAGACAACGTTTCATTACTACTGCTTTAAGACAAGATGACTCTTGTAAATGACACCTGGGGAAATTCAGAAATCTTTGGTTTTGTCTGTAAGTTGATGGTTTGAATTGCGTGTGTCTGCAGTTTGCTGATGCTGAGGCCTACTTTGCACCCTGCACCACTGACAGCACTGGAAACAACGGTTTGGTACGTAGTTTAATCACAGAGAAAGTTATGACTCTTAACAGCAGCTGGTTGAAGAGGCTACAAGTGTACCATTTGTCTGCAGTGGAAGGACCCAATTGCGTAAACACTGATAAAGCTTAGACCGTGACAATCTTACAGAAATACAGTACATAATGACATCTCGCAGCTAGAATACCAACAGGGTGCAACTCTTTGTTCTAACAACTATAAATGTGTGACTTTGTCTTGGGCAGAGTGAACCACTGTATGTTCCAGTGAAGTTCCAGGACGTACCTGTTGAGCAATCAAATTGTTTGATGGGAGACTGCGAATCTTGTGAGTACATAGTTGTTGTTGTCTGTGTTTTAAAAAAAATATAGCATAACTATTATCTTGTTTCAACATTGTATCCCCCTTTGAAATTTACTAAAACCACAGAAGTAAGCGTACGCGTGTTTAAGGTTTGTCTGATATGTGATTGATAAACTCATCAATTAGGTCTCCTAAATGAAAAATGCAACTCAACAACAGAGGGCAGTGGTGAGCTGTGGAAATAGACAAGAGGAACCTGTCAGACCTCTTTCGGCAACTCTCACACTCGGTTCTCTTTTTTATTTACTTACCATCATCATAAAACCAAAGGATTCTGCTCTACTCTTCTATGTCTTGGCTGTATTTCGTAGAGCAATTGAAAAACCTAATGATCTTTTGGCTTTTCCATACTTTCAGGAGAGCTGTAAGTGGGCACTCACACCCAGAAAAGTGATCAGACAATTTTGTGCAGGATGGGGGGGAAGTGTCAATAAAATGGCCCATTTAATTGACGTCCTGTTGTGCTCTTACACCCCCCAACAAAGCACAAGTAAACGTTTTATTTCACAATTCTTGTTTTCTGTCAGATCGTTTATAGATCTTGACAATTTCGACCACACTCGAAGGCAGCTTTATTTCACAGGGGGAGAGAGAGAGAGAGAGAAAGAAAAGAGACGAGCAAGACGGAGCGATGCTTTGTTGTTGCAGGAAAACATTCAGATTTTACACAAACTCCCGGGCAGTTCGGTGCTTGTGTTTCATTTCTTACCCTCCACAGTCTTTTAAAACGTTGTCGTGGCAGCGATAGAGGCAGGGATGTTTCCTGTTTCCTGTACAGGATTCTCACACCGCCTCAAAGCACAACTCATACACACCAACAATCTGACCTCCACTTACATGATTGGCCACCGCAGCGTGACGTCTGGTTGCGTTTCTCCAAATGTTGAGTCAGTTTCAACTTTTTGCCGCAGGCCCGCCGACATTTTTTTTCTTTTCTTTTTTTTTGCGTGTCTGAAAAGGCCGGCTGAAAGGCAATGCTCTTCTGGAGTCCAAAGCCTCACAGTAAAGGTTCTGAGTTCATTAGGCTTTCTCTGGTTTCTGTTTTTGTATTTTAAGTGTTTATATGTTTGGCAACTGTGTTTTAAAATGGCATGACTTTTGTTCAGCTTAGTCAGACATTAGCATTCCATTAGGTTAATATTTTGTGATATGAAATAAAATGGTCTTGCTGCAAATACAAATGGAGCCTCCAAATAAAAAATCACTTCTTCCCTGCGTCTGTCAATTCACTCCTCACTCCATTTGTACTTCCCATTAGCTTCCAAAAAACAGCGTGTGCGCTTTAGTAATATCATGGAGGTGCGTCAGCTGCCCTCTACTCAAGCCCTGGAGGCCAAACTGTCCCGCATGTCCTACCCAGCTGCCAAGGACCACGAGGCCATGCTGCGCACAGTGGGCAAGCTAACCATCACTGATGTGGCCCAAATCAGCTTCTTCTTCTGCTTTGTGGTGAGAAACAAGTCCGCTGGAATGCAGCTTTTGGTTGTACATTGCTGTATCAGATTATAGACATGACACAGTCAGGATGGATGGTAAGGATTTCAATTAATAACACACACTTGATCATTCTTTGTGTGTTATTATCCTAGCTATTTGTTTAGCTGGCACTAAAAAAAATATTTTTTGCACATATTTATTATTTTATTATTAAGTTAGCAGAATGTGATGGGTTATGAGCCCCAAATGGCAAGTCATTAATCATGTAGCCTTTCAGGTGATGGACTGTTTTTAATTCTTGACTCATCCTGTCTGAGCACAATCAAGAACTGGTAGGAAACCTTAAAGCAGAGTATTTGACATGGGGCTTAAAACGTTTGGGAATTATACTCCAACTAATTACAATAAAAAAAGTAATTAATCATTGTATTTAGTTTTTTCTGCTTTGATTTTTGATATTATTGGCAACTATCAATCATATCAAAAGAGAAACCTCTTTTCTGTAGTGCTGGGAACCTAATACAATACTTTTAAGGCACAGAGCAAGTATCAAAAAATGCCTCATCTCATTCAGCACCCAATTTGAATCCCTAAGTAGTCAATTGCGTCAACGTCGGAGAGCCAATAAGCATGCAGCACGCTTCTACCAAGATCTAATAATGTTTGTGATTGGCTGTCTAATGTTACACGGCATAGAGACACGCAGGAAAAACTATGTATTTTATGATTTGTAGAAAGGAAAAAAAAAAGTATCCTTTAGGAACCGGTATCAAAGTCACAGTATTGGTATTGGTACCGGGATTCAATATTTTTGAACAATACCCAGCCCTAGTGTCTATGCTGCTGTGTCAGAGATGTATTACATCTACATTTGAAGGCAATGTGTTATTGATTTGTAAGATGTTCCTGTTTATTTCCTCCACCTTGTGCAATGCAGTAGGTATGCAGTGTCTGTATATAATCTGACACAATTCTGGCACCTAATCTCTTTTTTTTTAAACTATTTTGTGCTTTTAATACCATCATAAGATAGAGATAGTGGAGAGAAGCCAGGAAACAGAAGATGGAGATGATGCAATTAAGGTCCTAGGCCCTTTCAACGTTTTTGTCGGGTTTTTTTTAACCTATCTTGCCTTTCTTCCTTACCTTTTTCTACTGTCTTTTTTTTGTCAATAGTTTCAAAGTTTGTTGCTTTTTTGAATATTTTTTTTTGTCACTTTTGTCGCCCCAGTGTTGCCTTCGTCCTTTTATACTGTTTTTTTTTCTCAAAGTTTTTATTGCTCTTTTGAAATTTGTGTCTCTTGTTTCAAAGTTGTTGTTACTATTTTCAACCTATTCTTGCCTTACTTCCTTCTATCGCTGACATCACTGTATTTTTTTTTTCTCTTTATACAGACTTTTTTTACTGCTTATTTTTCTCTTCCAGTGGTTCCTGGCCAACCTGTCCTATCAGGAAGCCCTCTCTGACACGCAGGTTGCCATTGTCAACATCTTGTCATCCACCTCAGGTGACTCTTTCTCAGGAAAATGAGAAACTGTGTGTTAGTTAGGTATTGTCAGCCATCATATATGGCATCATATATTTTTATTAATCTAAAGTATAACCACTGCTTTGACTGGTCTGTCTGATGCCACTGTCTGGTTCACTTCTATTCTTTTTAAACCCCTTGAGACACATTTGGGAGTTGTGATATTGGACTATATAAATAAAATAGTCTGGACTTGACTTTCCCTTCTCCCTCTTCAGGCCTGTTCACGCTCATCTTGGCAGCCATTTTTCCCAGCAACAGCAGCGACCGCTTCACCTTGTCCAAACTGTTAGCTGTGGCTCTGAGGTAAGGGCTAAATGAGAGGCTCGGGGCATGTTGGGAGGTTCCAGTGCTGAGCATATATTTGCATGAGTGGGTTAATTATTTTTTTTGAGGCCATCTGAGGTGTCTCCATGCTTTACATTTCTACTTCTGTTTTCTAAAATGCCATCCACCCACTTTGGTGGAAGTAATAGTGGAAATTCATGAAGTTGAAGTTCTTGGGGACAAATGCTATAATTTACTGGATGAGCTTTAAATGTCTTTTTTCATCCTTACTCCATGTGACGCTGGTTCAGACCAATATAGCTCCACAATTAGTGGCCAGATTTTTCAAATAATCCTTTGTTCATGGTCCCTAAAAGAAAAACTCAAGCAAACTGACCCTGGCATGTCTGATACATGTTTAATATTTTTTGCCTAAGGACCCTATTTGAATTTAGTTTTATGTGTTGTCTTTGTCTAAAATGTTTATAAATGTTAATTTTAGCCAAATAGTTTGATTGAATCTGAATTACATTAAAAAATGAACTGATTACATGTTGGTCATAAGTCAGTGTAAGTTGAGTCATTGCTTCTGTCTAAGACTATAATAACAGAACATTGGTCAAAATGTTATTGTTTTCATCAAACACTCTTATTACTCTGTTGCCAGACAAAAAGGATGAAATTGGATAATTTAGAAAAAACCCAAGTTATGTTTGACGATGCTTTTGGCATCCACTGCCCACATTTTCTTAAGTTCTATGGTTAAGATTAGATTAGATAATACTTTATTCATCCCACAGTGGGGAAATTCCATTATTACAGCAGCAGTGGTTTTCTATAGTAAAAGCAAAACAAACAAGTAAAACACACAAACAGGCAAACAACAGCGTCAAATAACTGTATTGTAAAGTGCGGTTGCCATAGTACAAAAAACAATATTGCAGTGTAAGTAAGTGACGTTAATATTAAATTGAATATGTAATTAGAATAATATAGCAAAAGTAGGTAACTATAATATTAAATATATTTACCTGTGACCATAAATAATATTGAAAAAGTAAGTACTTGTAATAAAAAATATAAAAATACAGATAATAAAGATATTCTAAGAGTGTGGAGTGAATGGAAGAACAGGAACTATAAGAGGTTAGGGAAGGATTGTAGTTACGGTTAATAAAGCAACTGTTGGTACACGATCCGTTCTGCGCATGTGCAGATGATGTCATGATGAACGAGGATTTACGACACTGCACGATCTGTATGGAGGACCATGTCTTTCATATTTAAAAATAAATACAGAAATAAATAAATGCTCAATAAATAAATAAGCACACAATTAATTGCCCCAAAAAATACAATGAAGAAATAAATGTAGGTAGAAATTAAATTATACAGTGAGACATAAATGTATATATCTCTTTTAATTAGCTTCTTTATTTATTCACCTTTGTAATAATTACCTTATTTATTTATTGTCCGTTATAATCTTCAACTTTATTTATTCCTTACTTATTTTTTAAATGTATTTATTTCTGTGTGTGTTTAATTTTTTTGTCTGTTTTATTCTTCCGTTGCATTTTCTACCCTATTTATTTTCACCCCTGGTATTTATTTCTGCTTGTCACTTTTACATTTCTGCCTGTCACTTTTACATTTCTACATGCATTTCTGCCTCATTATGCAAATGAGGAGGGGCTGGTCTTAAGGGGTTAACTTCTGCCCATTGGTTGGTTAGCATTTTACTCCCTCGGTCAATCTACATGCCACCGGCCACAGACACAACACAGATGGCTAGCTACGGTGAAGTTGTCAGTGAGCTCAGGCATTTAGCAACTGTTTTTGAAAACAATGCTAACGTTATAAGTATTGACTTTATAATTTTTCGTTTAGACGCTCTGACAGAACGTGTGTTTCAGTCAGCGGTGTCGTGCCAATGTACTCGTGTATCCCCTGGCCGCGGGAGCGCGCATGCACACAGAGCGGAGCTTCTGCTGCCCTTCGAATTGTTTAACTGCTGCACTTTGAATTAAACGGAACAAACAGCGACGTGGAAGACTCTGCAGGGTTTCCATAGTAACAGGGGTCTCAGTTAACTACATAAATACGTGTATTTGTCTGTTACATTAAGGCGACGTGTCAAATGTTTATAGCGTGGTTTAATATCGAGTGATAGGCGTCCTCCCTGTCCCTGTCTACCATATGAGTTACATAGGAGGTACTCAAATATCAGGCTGTTTTTCACCTGATATTTGGGTATCCCCTATGTAACTTTTGATAAACAACAGCAAACCTCTCCAAATTGTGTCAGGTTGTTTATTGTGACCTATTAAACACACAAAATAACACCCATGATGACAGGACAGACCCGCGTCCGTCTGTCCTCAGTCTCTTATCTCTCTCGCTCTCCACCTCTCCTCTCCGTCGCTCCGGTAGCAACTGTTGAGGACGGAGCCCGGGGCTTTGCCGTGCACGAACACACACATTTAGTGCCTGACGTATGCACACGCACTCCGCGACGCCGAATTTCTACTGGCGATCCAGGCGCGCAACGGGGGGGGTTTCCCTTGCTAGAAGCGGCCCGGGAGTGGGTTGTCTGTCTCCAAATCCACTCCTCTCTCTGGCTTCCTGTCGCACATCAGAAGAGACAGAATGATAACAGCCGCAGTTCGTTCAAAGAAGGTTGCACTACAAAAACCCGATGAAATTTAGCAGGTGGATGTTTAGAATAAATCCAACGGAGACGTCTCAGGATGGAGAAGTCCTAAGTTGTGCGCCGCTTCTAACGGCGAACAGGTTGATTAGTATTTCTCACGGCGGTGTGTGTGTGTGTGTGTGTGTGTGTGTGTGTGTGTGTGTGTGTGTAACCTATGTGATGGCACTGCATGAAGGACTATCATCAATATCAATATCAATATCATTTTTCACCTGATATTTTATGTATCCCATCCCTAACATGCAAAGGGTCTGTCCTGTCATCATGGGTGTTATTTTGTGTGTTTAATAGGTCACAATAAACAACCTGACACAATTTGGAGAGGTTTGCTGTTGTTTATCAAAAAGTTACATAGGGGATACCCAAATATCAGGTGAAAAAACAGCCTGATATTTGAGTACCTCCTATGTAACTCATATGGTAGACAGGGACAGGGAGGATACGCCTATCACTCGATATTAAACCACGCTATAAACATTTGACACGCCGCCTTAATGTAACAGACAAATACACGTATTTATGTAGTTAACTGAGACCCCTGTTACTATGGTAACCCTGCCGAGTCTTCACGCCGCTGTTTGTTCCGTTTAATTCAAAGTGCAGCAGTTAAACAATTCGAAGGGCAGCAGAAGCTCCGCTCTGTGTGCATGCGCGCGCTCCCGCGGCCAGGGGATACACGAGTACATTGGCACGACACCGCTGACTGAAACACACGTTCTGTCAGAGCGTCTAAACGAAAAATTATAAAGTCAATACTTATAACGTTAGCATTGTTTTCAAAAACAGTTGCTAAATGCCTGAACTCACTGACAACTTCACCGTAGCTAGCCATCTGTGTTGTGTCTGTGGCCGGTGGCATGTAGATTGACCGAGGGAGTAAAATGCTAACCAACCAATGGGCAGAAGTTAACCCCTTAAGACCCGCCCCTCCTCATTTGCATAATGAGGCAGAAATGCATGTAGAAATGTAAAAGTGACAGGCAGAAATGTAAAAGTGACAGGCAGAAATAAATACCAGGGGTGAAAATAAATAGGGTAGAAAATGCAACGGAAGAATAAAACAGACAAAAAAATTAAACACACACAGAAATAAATACATTTAAAAAATAAGTAAGGAATAAATAAAGTTGAAGATTATAACGGACAATAAATAAATAAGGTAATTATTACAAAGGTGAATAAATAAAGAAGCTAATTAAAAGAGATATATACATTTATGTCTCACTGTATAATTTATTTTCTACCTACATTTATTTCTTCATTGTATTTTTTGGGGCAATTAATTGTGTGCTTATTTATTTATTGAGCATTTATTTATTTCTGTATTTATTTTTAAATATGAAAGACATGGTCCTCCATAGATCTGTTCCGTAGACAGTTAAAGAAAGTCTGTTCGCCTCCACCGGGAAGCTAACGTTAGCTTAGCTAACAGCTAATTTGGCTAAGCACTAGCTGAGACAGCATGTAAAAGACCCTCAAAAGTTAAAATAACCGTTTAAATATATAACAGCTGTCAGTTCTACTTAACTTGTGCTCATTTAAAATACAATCTTAGTCGTAGCTTAATTTAGCTGTAGCTGCTTTTCCCACTGTTTAGTTTGAGTAACGCTATTTTGGGCTGAATCAAACTGTCAGCTAGCGGTTAGCCGAATTAGCTGTTAGCTAAACTAACGTCATTAGCATTTCGGTGGAGGCTAACGGCAGATCGTGCAGTGCCGTAAATCCTCGTACATCATGACTATCATATATGCATGCGCGAACCTACTGCACATGCACAGGATGGATCGTGTCGGTTTGTGATGTCATGCAAACTCTGGTCTCCTATATCAAAGTCAGATCCCCCACAGCCCATCCACCAAAACACAATATCTCCTGCATTGTCCCTTTACATTGGCGTAATACAGTAAACCAGGATGTGCACAATTGTCCAATTAGATTCATTGTAACATGTAAGTCTTGAAATAGCCCTGTTTACCTGTCCTTGTTAGTTTGACTCACTCAGTTCATGAAGTATCTCTCTCGTTTAGCATGGGCGGTGTTACCCTTGTGAGTTTCTCCATCATGGACAGCCCGGATGACAAAGGCGTCATAGGTAACCATGGAGACAGCGAGAGTCTGTCAACCTATTACAATTGTGTAATGAAATTGTACATTCCTCTTTTGCCTAATAGTGTTGCACTAATGTAGTTAGAAAGCTTCTTTCCAAATGCTATTGACTTTTTCATGAAGGGTCTTTGTGGTCCCTGGCGGGGGCGGTGCTGTACGCTGTCTACATCGTAATGATCAAGAGACGAGTGGACCGGGAGGATAAGCTTGACATCCCCATGTTCTTTGGTAAGCACATGCTCAGTACATCTGTTTTTAAGGACTAACAGATTTTTGCATTTATTTAATTTACAATATCCAAAGCCATGTCTGCACCCTGTCTATGAAACAATCCTGCCCAATTTGGGGCCTGCAGGTCAAGTTCATCCAGGGCCCGCCATGGCATTTGACATTTATACAGCGGTTACAACTTAATTTTTCAGTCAGAAAGGTGTCTTTACTTTAAAATGTGTTTATGTTCCCAAAAAGAAGCATATGGATCATCTCTGGAAATTAGTAGAATTACTGTAAAGCAGATTAAAAAGCAGTGTAGATTTAGAAAACATTTTCTTTAAAATATAATACATTTTAATGTAATGTAATTTCACATAACATTTATTTTTGGCCCGTGGCCTTCCATACAGATACATCTTTGGCCTTTCATTTCATATGAAAGAAATTAGACAGCTCTGTACTAGACCATAATAGAGAGCCCTGCACAGCGTAACACTTTCTACTCCAGGAAGTTGTCACCGTTGCCTTTAGAGCTTTCTAAGCTGGAGCTGCTGTGTCTCTCAGGGTTTGTGGGTCTGTTTAACCTGCTGCTGCTGTGGCCTGGCTTCCTCCTGCTCCACTACACGGGCTTTGAGGCCTTCGAGCTTCCCAGCCAGCTGGTGTGGACCTACATCCTCATTAACGGCCTCATTGGAACGGTTCTCTCAGAGTTCCTCTGGCTATGGTGAGCACCTTTCTCATTATTCATTCAGGTCACAAATCTGGCACCAAACATCACCATTTACTTTTTGTAAAAGGAAGTTTAGATCCTGTTCGTTTAATTAGTTGAACTTGTCAGTTTGAAGAATATACAGTATTTCAAAAATTGTTAAATGCTGGGACTGGTGATGCTTCTTTCTCACCACAGGGGCTGTTTCCTCACCTCGTCTCTAATCGGGACTCTGGCGTTGAGCCTCACCATCCCACTCTCTATTATGGCAGATATTTGCATGCAGAAGGTAGGTTTCCCACTACAGCTACTCAACAATCAGTGTAGTTTAAAAGTAAGATTCAAGATAATGTTTGAAGAGCTCGGGGTCAGAGCAGATTGCAAAATGAAAAGTCTGCTTAAAGGGATAGTTTGGATATTTTCGGAGTGGGGGTTGCAGGACTACCAGCATGGAAGCTAAGCAATGTACTGCTGACGGTGGCAGCAGCGAAAAAGACCACCTAAAAAAACTAAATTCAGTTTCAGTGTACGCTATACTTTGTTTTTTTTCGCTGCTTTCCCTTGCCGTCAGATAGCCCTTTCTGATGAGGAACTGACGCCGTTATATCCATCTTTGCTCTCTTCAAAGCCAGCAGACTCTTTTAACAAAAACAGTAATTGTAGCTCTCAGAACACCGGCGATGCTGGTCTACCGCAGCCTCGATCGCTAATTTTGTGCTGTGTGACGTTGGTGTATTCGTATTAACCTTTTTAAAACACCAAAGTCATACATTAACACAAACAAAGTCATCGATGGAGGCAGAAGTAGACCAGCAGCGCCCATGTTCTGCAAAGTAAAATTACTTTTTTCTGTCAAAGGAGTCTGGTGGCTTTGAAGAGAGCATGCATAACGGCTTCAGTTCCCCGTCGTAGGGCTGTCTGACAGCAAGGTAAGGTGGTGAAAATACTCTAACTATAGTGTAAGCTTAAATTATATTGACTTCTTATTTGGGCCTTTTTTAGCTGTCTAAAATGTGTTTAGCTGCTGCTCCCATGCTTAGCTTCTGTGTCGTTACTCCTGTCTGCTTCTCCAAACTGGGGGTGTGCCGACCGCCATCTACTGTAGCTAACACACTGACGATGGAGAAGTAGCTCATACAACCCCACTATAAAACATCAGAACTATCCCTTTTAACATGGGTAATGCTTTCAATTTGTTTACTTTGTACTATATTTGTCGTATTACTTACATTTTGTGAGTAAAAAATGTATTAAATTGGGGCTCAAACGTGTTGTGAAATTTGAACATGTTTATAAAGTCCAGTTATGACAGTAGTTGTTAGTAGTTAGTTCCTTTCCTCTATCTGTTTGTATGGATAGGTACGTTTCTCTTGGCTGTTTTTTGCCGGGGCGGTCCCTGTCTTCCTCTCCTTCTTCATCGCCACGCTCTTATGCCACTACAACAACTGGGACCCTGTCCTGGTGGGGCTGAGGAGACTGTACGTCTTCATTTGCAGGAAACATCGCATTCAGAGGTACTCGGTGTTTGATTATACACATGGTGCCACAGCAGACTTCTGGGGGGGATTGTGCTTTTACAGTGATGCCACAGTAAAGCCACTTATTTCTTTTCTTTAAATCGTCTCAAAAATGCTCTCAATGATTCATCCATCCATCCACCTCAGGCCAGCAGTCTGCGTTTAGCAGTAACAAGGACCACGTAGGTGGGGAATCCCAAAATTGGGAGGAAAAATTTGCATTTGGAATGTTAGAAAATACCATAGTCGATTATTTTCACTATTAATAGTTTAGTTGTTTGGTCTAGAAAATGTCAGAAAATGTCAGAAAATGTTAAAATCAGTGTTTCCTCCGATGTTTTGTCCACAACTCAAGGATATTCAGTTTAATTGGTGCTGTCTACACCGTGTTATCCTCCTGCTAGAGTTAGCACCCAACAGGCTTAAACAGGGCAAGTTATAAACATGTTTTTAGCCTGTAAACATGTTCAAAATGTCAGGCTGTAACCTGACACCACAGTGGAACCAGGAGAGCTGCAGTTTAAGAGTTATTGAGCATGTGCATAAGTAACTAAGCAACAGTGGGCTCTTGAACTTTTGAGCTGCTGCAGCCGGCCTCTGCTCTCCCACTCCACTGTGGTGTCAAGTCACAGCCTACATAGTCATTACTAAGGACATAACAACGGTAAATCATTATTTTGTGGAAAAAATACATATTGGGATATTGGATTGTATGAGTTCGATACTTGACTAGTGTGGAAAACAGGAAATAAACAGAAGTATGGATTAACACAACTATTATGCATTTTTTTTCACATCTACTGCAGTCAGATTCACTGTGTTCACTCAGAGAGAAACACTTCACATGGGGGGGGGCACTTTTAATGACATTTTGAACATATTTTGAGGCTAAAAACACGTTTATAACTTGCCCTTTTTAAGCCTGTAGGGTGCTAACTCTAGCAGGAGGATAACACGGTGTAGGCAGCACCGATTGGTTAGTTTTTCTCTCTACTGACAGACAACAGAGCTACATGTTGGAATTGACCAGAATTCTCCTTTTAATTAAGTCTGTAATCAGACAAACATGCTTTACTGATTACTCTCTGTGCAGCGTTATGCTCTCCATTCTTCTGTGAATGCTTGTTGCAATTTGGTGAGGGATGATCGTAATGACTGTTGTCAAGATGATGACTGACACCTGGTTCCCCCCGGCCCCCCACGCTCACAGATTGCCAGAAGACAGCGAGCAGTGTGAAAGCCTGATTCCACTCCACCCCGTCTCCCCCCACGAAGGAAGCTTCTGTTCGTGATCCAGCGGTCAACAACGTAAATGATCCCTTCCTGCCTATTTGTGTGTGCGTGCGTGTCTGGGTTGTTTGATTCTTACCCTTAGAAAAAAAGTCCCAAAATCCCAAAATAAAACAATTAATTTCTATTTACTGTACTTCGGAATTTAAAATTTCTCAATCATTTCACAGTCTTGTTAATGAGATTGAAATCATTTGTAAAGTATGACAACAATAAATAGTGTTCCCTAATTAAAACCAAAGCTGCTTCCTTTTGAAGTGCAGTAGATACAGTACATTAAGCCCTTGCTTCACAAGATTTTAAGCAACCGCATCCTCTACATTGTGTTTTAGTTACTTTAAAGCTGCACTAATATATATATTTTTAATGAGAGGGAGGGACAAAATGACCTGTACAGAGTGGAAAGGGTCTGCTGCTTTCACAAACCCAGAGAGCATTGTCACCACCTCTGCTGTTCTCCTCAGTGTTTTTACATTTTTAGCAGTTTTTTTGGTCCTGTAAATCTGCTCAGACCTGTTTCAGCAGGCAGCGGGTCTTAGTGATGAAACTCTAACAACCCTCTGCACGCCACCTAGCAATAAATACCAGAGCTACATATCTTTCTGAGGAGTTGGTGGAAAGGAGAGTGAATATTTAGACTTTCTTATGTTTTGTGGCCAGAAACATGACTCCAAATGAATGCTAATGTTGCTGCATGTCTGCTAAATGTTGTCAATAGGCAACTATTGCTTATACATTCACTAGCAGGTTGCTGTACCTTATTAGGTAATAATATGTCAATATGTTTTTCTTCCTGCTTGTTCTGCTGCCCTCAAGTGTCCAAACATCTTTTAATGCAGTTTTAGTAACATTTTGGTAGATTTTGCAAAAACGTTTTCTGTCTCATCCCCGCTTTCAATCAGTTGTTTCTCTTTGAACATCTGTCAAGTATTTGTCTGACGCCCTCAGTGTTTGGAAATTGTTGAGTAAGAAGGACAAGACAAGCAGGGCAGGAAGATCATCACGTAAATATTTGAAATCAGACATCGGCCACCCACTTAACAATGTCAGCATCTCAGTGAAGTCGCCCGTCTATTCACTACTCATAGGTTTAGTCAGGCTTCTCCCAGCTGCCTCCCAAACCCGCAAAGTAATTGCCAGCAGGACAGAGAGAGATTTTGAACTCAGCATGTGGTTTTTAATAGAGGTGTTAGTGGGGAAGGAGAACAATTTAGGACAGACTTACGCCTGTCTGCTGGGTAGGGAGTGTCTAATGGAAGAGCAAATGTCTGTGAATGCACGTCTGTGTGTTCACTTGCATACAAGTAAGGCTGCAAGTGATGATTATTTCATTAATAATAATACATTTTATTTGTAATGCACTTTACATTTAAGACAAACCTCAAAGTGCTACAGGGAAGATCATAAAAGCAAGATAAAACATCAGTTTAAAATACATATCAATAGTGCAACAACATTGTTGTGCAAGATTAAAACTCATAAGTTCTGCTAAAAAGAAATGATTTTAGTCCTTTTTTAAAGGTCTCAATAGTTTGTGGTGCCTTCAGATTGATTATTATTTTCAGTTAAACTATGTTTTTAATCTTTACAGTGGAAAAAATACAAAAAAAAAAAAAACACATGCACATAACGCAACAATATTCAGCTCTGGCAGTTTTACTCGATAAATGATGAATTGACAAGGCCATTCACTGGGCTACGGGATGATAAAAAGACTAAAGTCTTGAGACACCAAATGGAAAGTGTTAAATATGGATAGATGGAGTTTATTGTCATTACACATGTACAGGTACAATGCAACGAAATACCGGTTAGAGTATGCCTCCGAGCCGCTGCTATTTAAAGCGCCGCCACACGCATTCTCTGAAAAGAAAGGATTTATGCAGACAGCAATATGGTATACAGTACACAACATAACACTTGATACACAAGACAACACACAGTTCACACATGAAGGAATTTTTTGAGGTGGCTCGGGAGGGAGTGAGAAACCTTGAAAATCGAGGCAGTCAGACGGATACGTGGCGGGATGGGGGAGGGAGTGTATGGTGTGTGTGTGAGTGTGTGGAGTTGTGTGTGTGAATATGCGCGTCAAACTGTCTATGTTGTTAAAAGTTCAGTTCATCTGCGTGTCCTTGAAGAGATAAGCCAGTGCAAAGGATGAGATAGAATGTCCAACTGCGAGTTGTTTTCCAAGGTCCGGTCTGAGATGTTCCGAGACAGTTCACTGGACTGGTCAGCCCTCAGATGTAGAACCTTCATCCTCTCAATCACTCCATGTAGGCACTCTTTAACTTCCCCAGACAGCTTGTGGGTAAATTTGCTGGCGGCTTTCTTACCAATTTTCTGATAGGTCAGTGAGACCCCAACTCCGATGATCAGGAGCCCCACCAACAGAATTCCAATTATCCAAATATCTTCAACGTCTTCCGCAGTCAGAACGTCCACACAGACCGCTTGCCAATTCTCCCAGGAATCGCGAGCGTAGCCTGCAGGGAATGTTCCGCTCGGACATGACGGCTCCCCCGGTGAAGTATGTTTAGGTGAAAAAATCTTGTCAATAGCGCTGAGCGACCAGTTGATCAATTCCATGTTGAATATTTCAGAAAAACAGCAGGCAGGGAACAAAGAGAAAAATGAGAAAAAGTTTCACAAGACAAGCTAGACAGACAGGGAAGGAGCCAAGCTGAGATAAGAGGGGAGAGGAGGAAAAACAACGACTGCTCTCGCCAGAAGCAGGAAGAAGGAATATATAGGTTTTTCAAAATATTTTATTATATATATTTCCATAAAAGAACATTTAAATGTTGTTTCAAAGACTACACTGCCAGAAATAAAGTTCTGGTAGGTAAAATCTTACAATACTAGAGTGAGCTAACTAAATAACCTCCATATGTAACCTTTTAAATTGTACGATGTAAACTCCTCCCAGGTTTCTAAAACCCCCAAATTCTCAGGAAAGAGTTACGTGTGCAGACTTGTTGCCAGGGACATGTGACTTCAGCCCCAGTCCTTTAGCATTATGTAGGTAGCCACTGTGTGCACAGGTGTCTCCTTTTAAAAACTACAGAATCAAAAGTGTCTGTAAAAATCAATTGCTGACATTAGGAGAAACTCATAAGAGGTACATACTACTGTACATTTGTATGTGACGAACAATAAAGTTTCTTCTTCTAAAAATGAACAAATCGTCGTCTTCTCAGAAGCACTTCTCTGTACATATTTCTGTTCCTTTGATATGTCTATTATAACGTGTACATGATTTCAGTTTTCTCATAGTTTTCCTTTTATTTCTCTCCCAAGGTGGCGAATGTTGGATCTCGCCGAGCTGGAAATCTGGAAGCTTTCAGAGACATTGAACTACCCCAGTGCCTCCTGTCAGTGTTGAGACGACGCATCCATTTCTACAAGCTCATTTTTTATTTTGACAGTCCAGTCATCGCAGACTGCGATCCGGTTTTTACTTTGATGTTTTCTGTGTAGAAAAAGAAACCTGGTTCTCAAGGTGCTGGACATTATATCAGTGATTACTGTGTTGTCGTGTGACCAAATGAAACGGTACATGTTGAACTCGATCATAACACTAAGCGAGGCAGAGTAACTGCGTTTTCTTTACAAATCTGAAATCTTTGAGTTCAGAGTTCACAAAAAAATGTTTTCACGGCGAACGTTGTTCCCTAGCGGACATGGTTATGTTGCCTATATGTCTTCCAAAGCCTTGCTACTAGTGTGTTTGTGTGACGCGGACCAGGGGCATTGTAGGTAAAAGGTTTTTGATCGGGCTGTCTTTGAAGGGGAGAGCCTGCATTTTCCATAAATCAGCTGTTTGACACTTCATATGATGGTGAGTCAATCAATATGGCCGTATTATTTTCAGCAGCAGTAATGTATGTAGAATCCTAAACGTATATCGCAGTGATGACCCAGCCTTGGTAGCCTGGGTAATGACAGAACCATTGTGTGTTGTGAGATATTTCCCACTTCCTTTAAGCCTCTAGGTGACACTAACACTTTCCTGAATAATTTCTTTGTTTTTAGTCTTAATTTTCTTTCGTCAAGCAAAGCATTGTAAGTCGGACATGAAGATAAATGAAGTCCCATTACAGCTGAAAAGGAACGCATCCCGTCATTCAGCAGCGTCCTTTCTACCTTCTCTACCTCTGACAGTGCTGGATCATGAAGTGAAACTGTGATAGACATAATCTGCTATAAGCGACAAAACGCCTTGCTGCAATAACGGTCCTCTGCTCCTATGAGCAGTTTCCTTCTTTATTTTCCTTTTACAGAGTATTGATGTTTTTGTTTGCAAAATTCAGATGACCACTACAGATTCCTGTCTAAGATTGTGTATCATGTTATTATATTGTATATGTATCATTGTAAATGATTACTGCTAGAAGAACAGCCTGAAGTTGTCTTTTACTTGAAATTATGACGTTGATTGCTCTGTTGTATATGATCCTTTTTTTTCTTCTTTTTCTTAAGTAAAAAATGATTTATATACTGAGTGATTTCATGTGATGAGAAAAATTCAAATATGGTGGCCGACCACACAAAACCCACTTACATTAGATGAGTGCTGCAAATACAGAAATGATGCAAAAGAGAGAGAGACAATCCATCCTAGAGGCAGATGGCTGCAGAGGAATACATTTATTAAGGGCTTGATTTTCCTTCTCGCCTTTGTAAAACCGGAAATAAAAAGCTCATCCGTGTCATGTATAAACAGTAGCACTAGCGCTGTCAGTTTTTGTGTTCATAAACAAATATTTTGAAAGTATTTGTCACAGAACAGAGTAAAATTTTGGATGTTATATATCGGGGGATGTGTGATGTGTTTTAGCTGTGCACAGATCTTTTATAGTTATGAAATATACCCAAGTTTATGGTCAAGGTCAAGGAATCTATTATCCCCGACGGGCAATTTGTTGTGCAGCAGCATGTAACACACAGGTTATACAAGACAACAGCCATACATCATACATACATATACATGGATATGTAGGGTATTATTTCTGTAATCTTATGTCTGCTGTATTAATGTATTATGTACTGTATGTGCTTGGCGCCACTAATCTCACATTGTTGTCATATCTTCTGAGGAAGAACTTAATGTCCACAACATACAGACAGCCATGACATCTTTAAAGGTTACGTAGGTACTAACACGTCTCTTGCTAGCAACAACTTCTTCAGTCTTTTCTGAAACTAGAGAAAACATCCTGTCAGCATAACATACTCTGATTCAGAGCTCGGTGTAATAGCACCTCCTACTGAAACACCCCTTAAAACAGGATAAGGAAATTAACTATTATTCTTCATAGGCAAGTAAATGATGTAGCTTACAGATAAGCATTCTTGTTACTCAAAATTACAGTTAGCATACCACAGTTGTCATTGAAGCTATTGTTTTTGGTGTGGGCGGTCCACACATAAGCCTACCTGGGTCCATGACTAGATAGGAAATATTTAAATATAATATATATAAACCCAATACAGACTGTGGCTGGATGAAAAAACATTATTTGACACCTATATGAGAGCAAGAAGAGATTATAGTTGTATACATTAGCAGAGATATCACTGCAAAAAGTGGATAAACTTCAGTATAGAGCATTAGGTTTATGTATAGTGGATATT
Organism: Etheostoma perlongum; assembly: GCA_026937815.1. Classification (NCBI taxonomy): domain Eukaryota; kingdom Metazoa; phylum Chordata; class Actinopteri; order Perciformes; family Percidae; genus Etheostoma; species Etheostoma perlongum. Next base: position 3,567,923 of record CM049381.1, read on the forward strand.
TAACGAAGCAGGAAAAGCTGGAGTCAAGAAGAGAGAAACTGCCCCTCTCGGTTACTGTAAACGCTTTTCTTGTGTCTGTCATGTAGTCCACGATGTAAACACTACAGCTGTTCCACTTCCTTGTTAATGTCCGATGTGTGGACATCTTTATGTGTTTATTGGCTGGATGTGTGAAGTGTAGGAAGTATAACTGTCCTGTGACGGTAAATTAACAGGCTTCAGCACTCTCAGTGACAGATATGAACTTTTTTAGCATGATTAGTTTTCCATGTAGTCTGCTTAGATTTTGTTCATCTTTTATCAAAGGTGTTGTTTTGTTTCTTTTCAGGGTCTGTCTTGTTTTTCATATCTGAGCAATTTCTTGGCTTGTAACTTCCCTTTTTATCAACCTCAGCTCTTCAATTATCTTTTTTCCAATGTGTTTTCATACTTCCACTTCACTATTAAAACATATCTTTATAGGTCTCTGTGTTAAATGAATTATTTCTACAGGACCACGTAGTAGTGAACATTACTAAGATGTGTCCGAGCAGCAGCATTTCTTTTTTAACCCTTATGTTGTCCTCCAATCAACAATTGAAAATCAACAATTTTGTTGACGCTTTTTATACCTTTTTTCAATGTTTTTTTGAAGTTTAACACTACGTAACACTAACTTAGTTAACTAAATTAACTTTAGTTTTACAGTTATTTTTGGAATTTATGGTCAATAAACCTCATTTATAGGAACTTATACCTAATGTTTGAGTTAGAAAAGCAGAAATTAGGAATAATTGAGACTAAAATTAAAGGACTGGATGTTGATGATAATCACAAACTGGAATATGTCAACTTTTACTCAATACTATTTCAAAACCACTTATAAAATTGAATTAGACACCCCAAAATTAATCAAAGTAGAGATTTATACTTGCCAAAGAGCGTTGTGTGGAGTCACTCATGTTATTTTGGGGAATTAAAGAGAACTTTGATATAGGACAAAGGGTCAATTTGACCCGAGGACATCATGAAGATTAATTGGTATTTGCTCTCTTCTCCTCAGTCGAAGGCAGTTGTGAACAAGTCTGTTGTGCAGACTCATGCTAAGTGGAAGTACCGGCTGACTGGGGGGATTATTAGATCATTACGCGACTGGTTTACTGCTGTTATTGCTTTGGTTGTCAAACAGCCAGTGGCATTTCTTTTAGCTAAGCTAGCAGAGTAGGTGCTGGAATTTCAGTCCAACACTTTATCCCCAGACCAAAAATATCTTGATGAATATTGGTAAATTAAATTTTGCAATTTGTGTTTCACAGAGGATTAGTCCTACAGACTCTGCTAAGCCCCAGACTCAGCAGCAAGATAAACATTTTATTTCACAATTTACTTGATGGATATGACCAATACTCTACTTGCAATCTTCCCATAATGTAATCAGCCACTTGTAAAAAGAATCTGAGCCTGTTTGCAGCTAGCAGTTACAGTGTTCTTGCCCAATTCTGACATTTTGGTTCACAGATAAGTCACATAGACACAAATGCATTGGAAAATAGGTTCCAGGTCGAAAAAAACTAAAATTGCCCTAAATTCCAAGGTGATCCAATCACAAGTGGCAGCTCTAAGTACAGGTGCTAATGCACAAGACACATTGAGGACACATCAAGACTACATTCAGAAGTGGTCCGGGCTGCATATGGCCAGCTTCTTTTTGCAGTGTGTACGTAAATGTGTCCTGGGTCGCACTGAAAGACATCCTCAGTGTAACGGCTTCAAATAAAAAAGAAATGACGGATGGACCTCCTCTAGACAGAGGAATGGATCTCTCTCTCTCTCTCTCATATACCTCCTAGACAGAGGGATGGATCTTTTTCCCAGCGTGTTTCCTTGGATCAGGGAGGCCCCAAAATCATGGTTGCAGCTGTCGCCATGGTCCCGCTACACGTCCTGCAATGCCCTGCTACACCTTGCTATGCCCAGCTGTGCCCTGCTACGTCCAGCTACGTCCTGCTGTGCCTTGTAACGCTGCACAGTGCCTTGCTATGCCATGAACTACTACAAAGAACTACTACAAACTACTATTTTTTGGACTGTTATTGCCACTCTTCATTCTAACCCCAACCGGTCGCCAGACACCGCCTACCAAGAGCCTGGGTCTGGGTCTGTCCCAGGTTTCTGCCTAAAAGGAAGTTTTTCTTCGCCACTGTCGCACTGTTGCTTGCTCTGTAGGAAACTACTAGAACTGTTGGGTCCTTGTAAATTCTAGAGTGTGGTCTAGACCTGCACTATCTGTAAAGTGTCTTGAGATAATGCTTGTTATGAATTGATACTATAAATAAAATTGAATTGAATTGAATTGAGTACACACCAACCATGGTGTCTAGTCTATATTCACAATGTTCCACATGTTCTGTGATTGCTCCGTTGCGGCCAGATATTCTGCCTGGATGTCCTTCTTTTCAGACGGATGTCCGTCCTCTTCTTCTTTCTTTGTGATGGCGTTCTAACCGCTGGTGGATTTCTGAGGACTATGGTTACCTGGTCCTCAGATCTCTGCAGGGTAAATCCAGACAGCTAGCTAGACTATCTGTCCAATCTGAGGACTATGGTTACCTGGTCCTCAGATCTCTGCAGGGTAAATCCAGACAGCTAGCTAGACTATCTGTCCAATCTGAGGACTATGGTTACCTGGTCCTCAGATCTCTGCAGGGTAAATCCAGACAGCTAGCTAGACTATCTGTCCAATCTGAGGACTATGGTTACCTGGTCCACAGATCTCTGCAGGGTAAATCCAGACAGCTAGCTAGACTATCTGTCCAATCTGAGGACTATGGTTACCTGGTCCTCAGATCTCTGCAGGGTAAATCCAGACAGCTAGCTAGACTATCTGTCCAATCTGAGGTCTCTGTTGACAACTAAAACTACTTTGAACGTACACATGTTCCACCAAAACAAGGTCCTTCCTGAGGCTATTTTGCAGCGGCACCATGGCTCTGTCCGGCGCTTAGCACCGCCCATGACGAATGTGATTGGTTGAAAGAAATGCCAACCAGACCCGTTTTTCTCCTATCCAGGAAGGCTGTGAGGACTAGTCAGACCTTCCTCCTACTACATGCTGATGAGCAGGTGTATAGATGTGTGTGAGTGTGTATCTGATGAGCAGGTGTATAGATGTGTGTGAGTGTGTATCTGATGAGCAGGTGTATAGATGTGTGTGAGTGTGTATCTGATGAGCAGGTGTGTAGATGTGTGTGAGTGTGTATCTGATGAGCAGGTGTGTAGATGTGTGTGAGTGTGTATATGATGGGTAGGTGTATAGATGTGTGTGAGTGTGTATCTGGTGTGTGTGTATGTGTGTGTGTGTGTGTATATATATATCTGATGGGCAGGTGTGTGTGTGTGTGTGTATATCTGATGGGCAGGTGTGTGTGTGTGTGTGTGTGTATCTAATGGGCAGGTGTGTGTGTGTGTGAGTGTGTATCTGATGGGCAGGTGTGTGTGTGTGTGTGTGTGTATCTGATGGGCAGGTGTGTGTGTGTGAGTGTGTATCTGATGAGCAGGTGTGTAGATGTGTGTGTATCTGATGGGCAGGTGTGTGTGTGTGAGTGTGTATCTGATGAGCAGGTGTGTAGATGTGTGTGAGTGTGTATCTGATGAGCAGGTGTGTAGATGTGTGTGAGTGTGTATCTGATGAGCAGGTGGCACCTTGTACACCATCCTCGGCCAATGTGTGTGAATAAAGACAAAACTTCACGGTGAAAGCCCAGAAAGGAGCTTGCGCTGCTATCCATTTACAGAGAAGCTGAGCCCTATTCACACACCTCAGGGCCATTCATTCATCACATAAAAGCAGAGATTTGTTTGATAAGGATGTAGATATTTGCTTTCATAACGCTGTATGAAAACATTCTCGGCTTGCTTTTGTATTCCTGTCAGTGTGTAGTGCAGCATGATGGCTATGAATTCAGATAATAGAGGCCAAAAACGTCTTGGTGAACACTAGTGGGCTGCTGAATACCTGCAAACACACACACACACAACCTTTTGAATTTAGACACAGACTAGAGGCCTAAATATTAAATAAACCTGCCATTACATAATGCAGTACACATTTTAGGTCTTATAAAGTAAAGAATAGATATTCCCTGAGGTATTTCAAGACTTAGTGTCGGTGTCAAGTGGAGAATACGTGAAGTGAATAAAGCTTATAGCTCAACATCCTTTCTTTGCCTTCATTTTTGATATTGTAGAAATACCACCTAGGCTAGGCATACACGACTGGTTTTGTAAAGTAAATAACTCTCAGCCATTTTATGATGTCTTATTTCCTTTTACATCTAACACCTGGGAATGTTTTCTTGCATGCATATGTTTATCTCAAAGTCACAGAGACAATTTCATTCAATCTTTAACACACAAGCACCTCATTATTGAGACATAAGAAAAGCGTTGTCAAGCTGTATGTAATAACACACATTAACACACCAGCAGTTAATTTAAATGAGATCCGTGGCATAAATCAAGAGGCTTCAGTATCATAATGAACACTCAACCATGATTTGGGTCGTTAACATCTGCCACTGACAATGTCATGCACAACACAATGCTTTAATCGGCGCTATCTGACAATATGCAATCACAGTGAGAGGGCTCTCAAAGCTGTTACGTACCGGTGATCAGGTTCAACCTGTAGACATCGGTTCAGCTTTGTCTGTGAAAGCACAGCGTCCGTGTGACTGGTGATGTCTCGGCAAAGGGTTTGAATTTTTTAAATAATAATTTATACTGTTTATTGATCCCCAGTGGGGAAATTACAATTTACAACTCTGTTTGTTAGTAATCACTACACACAGGTCTGAAATATACACACACTCAGGACCTCATCATGCACTAATGGAGAGATGTCAGTTGGACCAGTACCCTGAGCAGTTTTTTTTTTCCATATGGGGACTTGAACCGATGACCTTCTGGTTTCCAACCCAACTCCCTACGGACTGAGCTACTGCCACCCAAATATGACAAAGTGATGGCTTAGAAGAGATCATTTTTACTGTATTCTGGGTATTGTATTTTTTAAATACTTTTTAAAACTTTCACAGTAGGTTGAGGTGCCTTAATCTGCTTTAGAATAAAATAAAAAAGGAATAGAAATCTCACTTTTTACAATATGAGACCGGATAAATGCGCCTGTTGTCAGTGAAAATACAATATTATTTTATAATATTTAATGTCTGAAACACAATATCACCAGTCTCTCTAGGAGTATCATTTTATCAGCCACCCAATCATGAGTCTGTTTATGTTGCATTTCCTTAACCCTTGTGTTGTCTTCCCGTCAAAATTAAAAATCAACACTTTTATTGATGCTTTTATCAATGTTTTTAACTTTTTCTTACGTTTTTGTCCCTTTTTTAATACTTTTTCAACACTACATAACACTAACTTATTAACTTTAGTTTTACAGTTATCTTTGGAATTTATGGTCAATAAACCTCATTTATAGGAAATTATACCTAATGTTTGAGTTAGAAAAGCAGAAATTAGGAATTATTGAGACTAAAACTAAAGGAATGGATGTTGATGATAATCACAGACTGGAATATGTCAACTTTTACTCAATACTATTTCAAAAACACTTTGAATAAGACACCTCAAAATGAATTAACAAAAGAGCGTTGTGTGGAATCAATCATGTTATTTTGGGGAATTAACCAGAGGACATCATCAGGGTTAAAGACTAACATGTCTCCCTTCACACAGCTATGTCTGCTTTTTTTGAGCTTGGTTCCTGTTTGAACTTCCCTGCACTTAGTTTTTTATTTATTTATCAAAAACTACCTTATCCACTTTGGATTTCTCTGTCTGCCTAAATAGTTATAGTCTCTGCCACATGTTTAATGTATTCACTAAATGCCACAGCTTTGTCTTTAACATCTCCAAAAAAAAAACTTAATCTCATCCAGTTTTATTTATTTGGTCAAAGTCAGTCATGCTTTTATGCAGTTTTTTTTTCTAATTGGTTTCCAAGTTGCATCCCATTTCATGTTTCTTTATTCCTATATTCCTAATCTCAGCAGTAACTTGGCATAAGTGTCTCTGTGAAAGGGAGGCCCATTAGTCGTGACGATAAGGAATGAGCTAGCAGGCCTCACCGTGCCTGACGTAATGTTTATCTGCCCTGCCCTCCTACGTGGGAGGAGGAAACTTGTGTAGGTGGAGTGTTGGCTTACACTTTGCTCAGACTATGGTGCAACCAACTGAGTCTGGACTAAAACCTACCAGGACTCTCTGCGATCCCAGAGGATCATCAGGATCGGGAGGAGATGGGCCAGGCTTGGAACCACGCGCTGGACCTGTGGTGTTTGGACTCTGAATCCTGAAACTTAAAGTAGGGACAAATCCTCCTATTCTCTACTGTAGATGTTACATGTGCTGTGATTTGGAGTCCACTGGGACACTCTCCTTGAAGAATCAGACATAATTCCAGACAAAGAAAAGACTTCAGTGTAAGTTGTTATCTCGGGGAACGGCTCACTTCAGAGACTTTCAACCAGCAGAACTGATAAGCTAAAGGGGGGGGGGGTCAATATGAATGTGACCATGAATGAAGGAATGAAGAATACATCACAGATAGACTGGCACGAGCTTGAACCCAAATACCCTGTCAAAGTCTTCCTGACAATCTTATACAGCCTCATCCTGGTGACGGGTATTGTGGGTAATTCAGTCACCATCAGAGTGACACAAGTGTTGAAGCGTAATGGCTACCTGCAGAAGAACGTTACCGACCACATGGTCAGCCTGGCGTGCTCGGACTTGCTGGTCCTGCTCATCGGCATGCCAGTGGAGCTCTACAGCGCAATCTGGTTCCCGTTCACATCCGAACAAGGAAACGCTTCCTGCAAGATCTACAACTTCCTGTTTGAGGCTTGCAGCTACGCCACCATCCTCAACGTAGCTACGCTTAGCTTTGAGCGCTATGTTGCAATCTGTCACCCGTTTCGCTTCAAAGCCTTGGCTGGAAGACGCACCTCCGTCCTCATCGCCTTCGCGTGGCTGGTGTCCGTGCTCGTGGCCCTGCCACTGCTGGTCGCCACGGGAGCGGAGGGACACGTTCTGTCCCTGGAAAGAAAACCCGTCCAGAATCTGACCTTCTGTACCAATCTGCGGGAGCACTGGGTGATGTACAAGGTCAGCATCTTCGTGGCCTTCATCGTCTACATGATCGTGCTTATTGGGGTGGCCTTCATGTGCCGGGCCATGGTCCTCGTCCTGAAGAAGTCTTTGGGATTCGTGGATGGCAGAGGCATCAACGAGGCACGGGAAAATTCAAAGGCCAAGACAGCCAGGAAGCAGACCATCATTTTTCTTGGTAGGTAGATAAAAATATAATTTGTATATAACCCTCCTACAGTGATGTTTGATTTGTTGTCCTCCTTATTTATATTATATTTATATATAATTCCAGATTAGGAGTGGGGGAAAAGATCGATACAGCAGAGTATTGCGATATTTTTAGTGGCGATACTGTATCGATACACAGGCGCCAAGTATGGATCTGTTATTATATATTATATATTATATATGTGTTGGTCAGTTTGTCAGCTTGACAATCCCATTTTGCAGCAATAAAATTGAAGGTATATGAACAAACAGAGAAATGTTTCTTTTTAGATGAAACAGATGTTGACAGCGTTTCCTTTTGGGGACATCATTTGAAATTGGGAAAAATTTAGAAGTTGGAAAAAAGTTTAAAAATTGCAATATATCGCAGATCAGGTTGATCTCTGGAATGCATTGAAGAGAAAGAATGTAGTCTGACCAGGTGGAGCTGTGTCCCCATTGGCTCACAGCTCCCAGGTGCACCAGATCTGTCATCAACTCAAGACAAAGATGGTTAATAGCAGTGAGGGATCACACCCACACAGCGTCTGGATGCTTCACCTGTTCTTTGCAGCTGGCTGGGTTACATGTACGCAATGCTATGCTAACGGCAGGGAAGGTACCTCATAAATGGTGAAAAATGGTAAATGGTGGCGTTATTTAATGTATTGATTCGTGTACAGGGACACGATTTTTTAAACTAATGTATTTCCAATGGGAAGCATCTTTCGTGATAACAGCACGATTACAGCGAGCAGTATTGAAAAGTCAAAAATCTGCATAAAGAGGATAGTTGGGGGGTGGATGGGTCCAACAACACAGGACTTTCACCCCGGTGACCGGGGATGGCGTCCTGTGCGTGACGTTTCCTTTCCCTGTTGTTGTTGCCAGCGTGTGGTGTCTCATTTCCCCGTTGCGTCCCCCAGAGACCGTGGATCGTGTCCCGGTCTTTGTTGTCAACGTCTACCGTGTGTGGCATTTCATTTCCCGTTGTTGCATCCCCCAGAGCAACCCAGTGTCATGGCAGTTAATATTTATAATATTTTTGTATGTGTGTGTTAAGTTAAATGAGGGGGGGACTGTTGATTATTTCCCCTGCTTTTCCTTTGCTTCTTCATACAGCTGTCCCTCTTTTTCTCTCATCTTCTTTGTAAGATTCTTCACAGTTCTTACTTTTTAAAAACCAATCCTTGTCATTGCCTTAACGGTGAATGTTACCAAGTGTTATTTTTGGGCCGCTATGTATGGTGGCGTGTGTGTGTGTGTGTGTGTGTGTGTCTGTGTGATGCTGATATATTACCAGCATTGCTCCAGTTGTCCGGACATGTCAGACAGTCTCTTCCTCTGTTTACGCCAGCAGTGATAACACCACCTTGACTCCAGGCCATTAGTGGAAGTGAGAAAGGCTACACTTCCAGTCTTATGTCCATTCAAATGATGGATTTCACACACAGACACACACACACACACACGCACACAGCTGTTGTTTGGGGCGTGCTCCTGGACTGAAAGTGCAGATAAACCATCTTGCGATGGTAACTATTGCTTGTGTGTTTTTACAGAGAAACATGTTCAGTCCTCCCATGCTGTCAAGTCAAAATTAGGTGATACAACAGGATTAAAGTTACTGAAAATATGAAAGCATGGGTGTCATAGCTTCAGTAATTAAGGTATTTCTGTTCTGGGAAAAGTGCTCCATGTCTAAGTTTTAACTGAGAAAACTCGGAAATGTAAGACTCCCACAGAACTTAGTATCAAATGGATTAAAAACAACACTGCCATGAAAAAATAAAAACAGCGAGACAGCTCACAAAAGACCTCAAAGACAAGGACTCTCCCTCCAGGCAGTCAGGTATGAAATGAGGCCAACGCAGATACAATTTGAATAACTTCATTTTCAGAATAAACAGAACGTGAGCACCAGGGTGGACGTCCTGAAGACATGAGCACCGTCTTGGTCCAGTGGACATCTGCTAGCATGGAGCGAGAGAAGGGCTGGACTCGGAGATGTTAACGGACGCTGATATGCCTCAGTGCAGACAGGCTGACATGAGAAGAGACAGGACACATAGCAGACAAACTCCCAGAATCCCTTAGTCAGACGGATCAGTCATAGAGAACGGCCCTATGAATAAACAGCACACTGACAAGAAGCAGGACACACGAAGAAGAAGATAAACTCACTAACTCACTGTTATTCCCTGGATAATGTACAAATGCATATCAGTTAACAAGGATTAAAAAAGGGAATTTATTTTCCTGTTTATACATCAGTAAAACCTTTAAAGCTACACTTATATCAACTATTAATTAAAGGACTATGTGTGTCTTGTAAAAACAAACTCAAAGAAAGAAATTAGGAGCTGTCGGAGACCAAACAGAGCTAAAAGGAGAGTAAATATTAGAGTTACACTTGTCAGGTGGCCAGAAACAACTCCTATGAATGGTTGCTGTCTACAGCATATGTAAATAGGTATTTGTTTGCCTACACCTGTTCACTATTACAGCTTCATACAGCTTGTTCTGTGGCCAAGAAAAAATGAAAAATCAAATAATGCAGCATTAATTTGGCACCAATTCCATCAAGGAAAGCAAGAAGTAACAAAACACATCAAACCACTTCACTAATCTGTTATGTTCATGGTTTAAAGCGCCCATTTTCTGCTCATTTTCAGGTTCATAATTGTCTTTTGAGGTTGTACCAGAATAGGTTTCCATGGTTTCATTTTCAGAAAACACCATATTTTTGTTGTACTGGACATTGCTGCCAGTGATGGGAATAACGGCGTTATAAATGACGGTATTACTAACGCCGTTACTTTTTTCAGTAACGAGTAATCTAATTGGTTACTCTTCACAACTTAATAACGGTGTTACCGTTACTGCCGTTAAAATATGGCGCGTTACTATAATTGAAGCTGTATTTTTCATGAGACCGACTATAGATCTCTGAGTGGCAGAGTCTTTTCTTCTTCCTTGGTCAGTGGACCGTGCACGAGACAAGCGCCTAAATGCTGACGACTGAGGTCTCACTTTGTCCCACAGCAACATTAAGAGTTTAGATGTGTGGACAGTTTCTGTTAATAATGTACTGTTTTAAGTGTCCATTTCATTATAATATTCAGATTTATCATAAATAATTGAAAATGCATGTGTATTTTAAGTTCCATTAAAGAGGGATATGATTTGAGTGTTAAGTATGATTTCTATGAGATTTGTCAGATATTTTCACCAAACACTAAGGAGTGTTTCCACTCTGGAAACAAACGTTAGTCTGTAGTTACTTATCTATGTAACTACACCCTGTGTGTTCACTGAGAGACACACACACACACACACACACACCCATGATGTCTGTTGAGTGTACACCACATACTGACAACTACAAGCATACAGTATATGGGTCTGAATCACAGAATTGGAATTTGATGTGTACTTTTACAGCGTAATCTCACATTTTTAAGGGTATTGATTTAACTTTGCTGGTTGCTGACGGAGTAGCGTGGTTAATAATTTATACTTGTTTGTAACTATAACTATGTTTTGAAGAAGATAATAACCTCTGGGATTACACTACTTTTAAAGTGAAATGCCCAAACTCTAAAGCCCGGTTAAATAGTGACTTGTGTCGTTAAGTGACCATACAAGGGTTAAATATGCAATCATTTGCCAAGATGGTAGTAAGATGTGGCATGGTAGTTTATTTGAAGGTATTATGAATTGTGTGTATTATTTAATTTTGAAAGTTATTATAAAGCAAGTAATATTTACTTTTTTTCATAACATTGTCCCAACATCCTTGGAACACGGACTTTCCAATATCTAAACTGGCGGGGAGTTCTGGGCGCAGTTATGGGGCCCCACTGTCACGGAAAACGAGGCTTGGACCCAGATGCAGTGGAGACGAGAGCAGAGTAGCGTTTCAAGATTTAATTTGAGCAAAAAGGTACAACAAAGAGTGTCCTGAAACAACAGGCAAAATATGTTTCCAACAAAACACTGAGGTACAAAAGTCCAGGAAACACAGAACAAAGTGGAACACCGACAATCAAACAGACAAGAGGAACCACGACGAGACAGCACTCCACGATACAGATCAATGATCCCACAAAACATCAAGGAAACACAGAGACTAAATACACAGGGTCATCAGGACTGACAGGGGACAGGTGACACAACAGGTGGAACGCATCAGGGCTGGGCAGACAATCCCACAGGCGGGAAAACATAAGACAGGAAGTAAAACCAGACAAGACAAGATTGGAAACACAGACTACAAAATAAAACAGGAAACGGAAGAAACAGACACACACAAACGTGCCACCCAAAGTGCTAAACTTTGAAAACCTCTGTCTAAGTCTCAGCACTGCTGTGGACATTTGTTTATAAGTACAGTTACATTTAACCTGTTTGCAGCTACACAAACTAGTTTAAATAGTGACCTTAACCCTTGTGTTGTCTTCCCATCAACCATGAAAAAAACGTTTTGGTCACTTTTTTTCAACATTATCATCGTTTTTTCCAACATTTTTGTCACTATTTCAATGTAGTGGGTGCTTATTTTGATGTTTTTGCCAAAGTTTTATGATATTTGCCCATGTTTTGTGCCAACAATTTTTATTTTATTTTTACTGAAAACATATCAAATTTGACCCAAGGACAACATGATATGAAGATTAAAGGTGGAAATCGCATCAATGAACCGTTTCCAGATCTTCCTTTGAACTTTTTAAAGTTCATCTTGAGAAGACGTTTTTGACAAATCTACAGTAGGCATCCTTTACACTGTTTAGGGGTTGGCACTGTGACAAAACTATAAGCTCAAGTCCCCGGGCCAGCCATGTATCAGCACCACTGAGAGTTGCTGAGACATTTAATCGCCTTGCAGCATCCTGCAGAGGAAAACCAAGTGATGGATACGTGCTGACTTTCTGCCAACTCCTCTACCATTTCACTTTTAATAAGATGCTGACATATCTGCTCATCTACCCTCACACAAAAGGTTGTTTCTTCTTTATGTACAAAATGACTAATGAGTGCACAGTATATTCCATCTACTCATACACACCTATGGAAGTTTTCAGTGTTTCCTGATTCAATTACCAGCCTCGCCAGTATAATTATGTAGAAGGCATTGGACAGTGTGTGAATCAAATTGAGTTTCTGTGCTCTGATGACCTCAGATGGATGTGGGAGGAGGGGTCACCTGCATTACAAGCAATGCATAAAATGGGCTTTTATCCATTAGTCACAATCCCTGTGCAGCTTCATTGCCTGGTAGAACATAATTGTTTCTGTCCTGCTGTATGGATGGCATTTTGAACGTGCTTACACATATTGACACCGAGTGATTTTAATGGAAGAGAGATTACCGTGATGGAAATGAGGAGGAGGGGGATGGCAGTTATGATGATGATGATGATGATGATGTTGAGAGGGAGGTTGAACACGGTGACACTGACAATGATGTGATGACTAGCAAGAGGAGATGAAGAAACAAGGAAGGAAATGTTTCAGTTTGGTTGGTCGTATGTATGTGAGTCTAGATCCACAACGTTCCACTCCCGGGATAGCTCCTGCGCTGTCCGTTTCCTTCCTCTTGTGTGTTGGCGATCTAAAATCTGGGGGATTTTGTCTCCCACCCACTCCATGGCTTGCTGCTCAAACACAGGAGCACTTTCAGTGAAATCCTCATTCTCCCAAAATGCACCACAGAGCGCCACAGGAAGTCCTTCCTGCCTGTGGCCATCAAACTTTATAACTCCTCCCTCTAAGTGTCTGACACACACACACTTAAAGAGGTTGAAACTGGACTATATTATCTTTTTGTGCAATAACACTGGCCTGAAATGTGTGCAATACTCTACTGCTACCATTATTATTATTATTATTATTATTATTATTATTATTATTATTATTGTTGTTCACCATTACAACTTCTTAATTATGTAAATACGTACATTCCTTTAACTTTGTAAATACCGTACATATCCACACTCCTTACATTTCTTTATTTAAATTTCTACTTGATATTTATACAATTTGTGCAACTGTAACACAGAATTGTCCTTCGGGGATCAATAAAGTATTTCTGATTCTGATTCTGATTTATGAGGACTATGGGTAACGGCTCCTCACACCTTGCCGGATGTCAAGGCGTTATCCTGGAAATGTACGTCCGTTGATCCAGACTAGGAAACACTCGTCTACATCCACGACATTCCACTTCTGGGATTGTTCTCGTTCTGCCGGAAATTCACTATTTCTGGATGTCCCGTTACCTTCCTCTTCCTGTGTGTTGCAGCTAAAATAAAAATCTAAAAAGTAATTGTAAAATAATAAAGGTGTTTTTAGTCTAACAGAGCTAATCGTAACTATGTGACTGAGTCACGGTAAATAATGATTTTTATAGGAACTATTATACATACTTGTCAGCCAGGCCATATTGTAATTGCCTCACAGCCACATCACGTCTATAATAACTACTTTAAAATTCATAACCGCCCAGTCCTCATAAACAACTCAAGCAGACTTCCATTGGCAACTGGACTCCAACGCCTTCATAATGCAATATTACATTTTACTGAATATTACTAGAGGGGGTCATGACACAGTCTGCTGGCATCATCACTCCCCTCCTTATTGACTGCTGTCTTTACTCTGATTATAGAATCATCTACATTTAAATAGGAGATGTTATTGGAGTTTTCAGATAGAAAAGACTTGCTGCAGATTGCATTGAGTTCCACTTTGATACACACCTGAAAACAGTCGTTCGGTTATGAGCACCAATATCTCTCAAGTGGCCACACTCTGAGGTAAAGACCTTGATATAACTTTTAATCCTGGTTAGGCTGCGCAATGTTGGAGAGTAATTAAAATCACAGAACGTTCTCGTTAAGAAGCCTACGAGTCACGTCCAGGACAGAAGGTTAATTGCTTATTTTATTTTTTTCAGTCACTGGAAGCCAGTATTCGTGAAACGAATATTAATTCTGTTTAGTTACCTTCAGCCATTGAACTGTGACCTGTGACTTTTGCAGGCTATTTGTGATGGGAGCACTCTGTGAGGCTGAATGGATGTGAAAAGAAAGCGTGCACGGGTACTTGAGAAAAGAAGAAGGCACCGAGGGCTGTTGATAAGCCTGTCTTCACCTGTGTCATCACTGCTGGGTATCACACAGTACACAAAATGATCTAGAGCGCTGAAACATCCTGTAATAAAAGTCACATAGATGCCACTACATCACCTTAACCTTTGGAGGATCAGACTGGAGTATAAATGTGGAACAGATCTTTATGTTCTGCTTTTCAAGGTTCACCAGATTTCAATCAAAACAAGGCCAAATATACACATAAAACACTCAACAATACAATTTAGCTTCAATTTAGAAATAGCTGACCATTTGGAAAACCTGGTTTTTCCATTCACAACATATAATCCAGTTCCGACAACAAATAATCCAACAGTGGATCTTAATTTCCGTGAGTTCTACTAAAACAAGTACTTTTACTAAGTTTCTGTTTGCGGTACTTACCACAGAGTGATTTGCTATAATTATTCAACATCTCAAACTTAAAAGTGGGTTCACAAACAGCTGAAGTGCTGAGGACTATGGTTACCTGGTCCACAGATCTCTGCAGGGTAAATCCAGACAGCTAGCTAGACTATCTGTCCAATCTGAGGACTATGGTTACCTGGTCCTCAGATCTCTGCAGGGTAAATCCAGACAGCTAGCTAGACTATCTGTCCAATCTGAGGACTATGGTTACCTGGTCCTCAGATCTCTGCAGGGTAAATCCAGACAGCTAGCTACACTATCTGTCCAATCTGAGGACTATGGTTACCTGGTCCTCAGATCTCTGCAGGGTAAATCCAGACAGCTAGCTAGACTATCTGTCCAATCTGAGGACTATGGTTACCTGGTCCACAGATCTCTGCAGATAGACTATCTGTCCAATCTGAGGACTATGGTTACCTGGTCCTCAGATCTCTGAAGGGTAAATCCAGACAGCTAGCTAGACTATCTGTCCAGTTGCACGACTAAAAATACCTTTGAACGCACACATGTTCCACCAAGTTCCTTGTCGAGGCTATTTAGCAGAGGCACCGTGGCTCTGTCCGTCGCTTACCACCTCCCAAAACAATTGTGATTGGTCTAAAAAAAATGCCAATAAACCAGAGCACGTTTTTCTCCCATCCAGGAATGCTGTTTGGACTAGCCAGACCCTCCTCCGCAGAGCAGTGGAGGGAGGTCTGGCAAAGCAAGACGAGGAAAACACTATTCCAACTAAGACCAGACAGGGCGATGAAATGCAACAGCAAAAAAAGAAAAAGACAATAATTACCAAACTTAATGCTGAAATCAAACATAATAAATTGATTGAACAGTGTATGAAAATCCTTGGGTGGGTTATTCCTTTGAGAGGATTAATAACTTTCTTGGACTTGCATTGTCTTACTTGTTCCCATCAGCCATCTCTTCCCGGCCTGCCTGGACGGGGCCATAGCTCATGAACTGCAGCGACAGCCCAATTGCCAACTGAGGGCCTCCTTGGGATCAATAGGGCTTATTTATTGTGTTTGACTACACATCCTGAATCCCCATCGGCCTGTTTTTGCTGCTTGGGTGGCCTCATTCAAACCCTCACACAATCAAATATAAAATAAACCTTGGGGCGGATTTGTTGAGCCTCTCTGGGCAGGTCGATGAACGTGCATCACCATTCCTCCTCCCTTCCCTCGTCTCTCGGCCTCTACTCTGCCCTGACTGACAGCTGCATAGTGCAGTAATACGCTCCAGAGCCCTGTGGCCCCTCGGCTGCTAACATCGCTAAAGGCAAGCCTAGTTGCTGGGAATGACAGCCTGCCAGTTCTGGAAGAAGTATTCAGAACATTTACTTTAGTAAAAGTACTAATACCACACTGTAAAAACATTGTTACAGCTAAAGTCCTGCATTGAAAATGTAACTTAGCTTAAGTATGCAAGTATCATCAGGAAAAAGTAGTTTTAGTAAGTATTAAAAGTAGTGCTGTCAAACAATAAAAATTTTGATCACAATTAATCGCTTTAATGTCATAGTTAACTCACAATTAATTGCACATTTTTATCTATTATAAATGTCCCTTGATTTCTTTTTTTCCCATTTTAATGCTTTTATCAACATGGAAAAGTGGATGGGCTCGCTTTTTGTGTGTCTGTGTGTGTGTGTGTGTGTGTGTGTGTGTGTGTATATATATGTATGTATATGTATATATATGTATGTATGTAGGCCAAAATTTGAACATATATTATCATTCAATGCATTTTCTTTATTTTCATGACTAAAAGTTTGAACACACCTTCTCATTCATTGTAGATTATCACTGAAGGCATCAAAACTATGAATGAACATGGATGACTGTAGAATTATGTACCTAACAAAGTTCCCAGAGATGCTCAGAACTTGTTGGCCCTTTTGCCTTCACTCTGCAGTCCAGCTCTCCCCAAACCATCTCGATTGGGTTCAGGTCCGGTGACTGTGGAGGCGCAGCACTCCATCACTCTCCTTCTTGGTCAGAGGGTGTTTGGGGTCATTGTAAATGTAAATGTAAATGTGCTGTATTTATATAGCGCTTTTCTGGTCTGAACGACTACTCAAAGCGCTTTTAACATAGTACAGGAAACATTCACCATTCACACACATTCATACACTGTGGCCGAGGCTGCCGTACAAGGTGCCACCTGATCATCAGATAAACATGCACACACATTCACACTCCGATGACACAGCATTGGGGGCAACTCGGGGTTCAGTGTCTTGCCCAAGGACACTTCGACATGGGCCGGGGATTGAACCACCAACCTTCCAATTGGCAGGCAACCGCTCTACCACTGAGCCACAGCCGCCCCATTGTCCATTGTCCTGATGGAAAATAAATGATGGTCCAACTAAACGCAAACTGGATGGGATGGCATGGCGCTGCAGGATGCTGTGGCAGCCATGGTTCAGTATGTCTTCAATTTTAAATAACCCCTAACAGTGTCACCAGCAAAGCACCCCCACACCATCACACCTCCTCTTCCATGCTCCATGGTGGGAACCAGAAATGTAGAATCCATCCGGTCACCTTTTCTTTGTCGCACAAAGACACTGCGGTTGGAACCAAAGATCTCAAACTTGGACTCATCAGACCAAAGCCCAGATTTCCACTGGTCTAATGTCCATTCCTTGTGTTTCTTGGCCTCTCCTTAGCAGTGGTTTCCTAGCTGCTATTTGACCATGAAGGCCTGATTCGCACAGTCTCCTCTTAACAGTTGTTCTAGAGATGTGTCTGCTGCTAGAACTCTGTGTGGTATTCATCTGGTCTCTAATCTGAGCTGCTGGTAACTTGCGATTTCTGAGGCTGGTGACTCAGATGAACTTATCCTCAGCAGCAGAGGGGACTCTTGGTCTTCCTTTCCTGGGGGGTCCTCATGTGAGCCAGTTTCATTGTAGGCCTTAATGGTTTTTGCAACTGCACTTGGGGACACATTCAAAGTTTTTGCAATTTTCCGGACAGACTGACCTTACTTTCTTAAAGTAATGATGGCCACTCGTTTCTCTTTACTTAGCTGATTGGTTCTTGCCATAATATGAATTCTAACAGTTGTCCAACAGGGCTGTCGGCTGTGTATCAACCTGAGACTTCTGCACTACACAACTGATGGTCCCAACTCCATTAATAAGGCAAGAAATTCCACTAATTAACCCTGACATGGCCCACCTGTGGGGGGAAACCATTTCAGGTGACTACCTCATGAAGCTCATTGAGAGAACACCAAGGGTTTGCAGTGCTATCAAAAAGCAAAGGGTGGGTACTTTGAAGAAACTAGAATAGAATATAAGACAGCTAAAACTGTCAGTACAGGGTCTGTAAATGTACTTAGTTCAACCCCAGCAATGCAGATAAGAGGGCGAGTGAGTAGCCGGTGTGTCAGCGCTCTGAGGGGAAATCCCAGCTTCCACTGAGTGCGTGGGTGTGTTTACTTGTCGCTCTTACAACACAGTAACTGTGTGCTGTAGCATGCCAACAGTTGGCACTCACTCCTGCGATTGACTGATGTGAGCATGATGTGAGCTGATCCATTTAAAATCTCATCCTGAAACTTTTCTCACGACTTGGGGCGGCAGTGGCTCAGTGGTAGAGCGGTTGCCTGCCAATTGGAAGGTTGGTGGTTCAATCCCTGGCCCTGCAGTCCCATGTCGAAGTGTCCTTGGGCAAGACACCGTGTGCATCGGAGTGTAAATGTGTGTGAATGATTATCTGATGAGCAGGTGGCACCTTGTACGGCAGCCTCAGCCACACTGTGTGAATGGTGAATGTATCCTGTATGATGATTAGTCGTTAAGACTAGAAAAGATATATAAATACAGCACATTTACATTTACTTGTCATGTTTGGCTCAACATGATAAAATGTGCACAATGACAACATTGACACACAAATTGTAGATAGAACAAGAAAGGGAGGTTTTTCTCCTTTAAAAATAAAAAAATCACTTTTCAGGCTGGATACTTAACCCTTGTGTTGTCATCGGGTCAAATTGACCCGTTTCAAAGTGTTTTATATCAGAAATATGGATTTCTTTCAACCAAATTTCCCAAAAATAACATGGATGATTCCATACATTCTTTGGGTAAAATGAATGATTACTTTAATTGAATTTGTTGGGTGTTATCTTATAGCATTTGAATTAGTATTATTTATTTTTTAATGGTTTCAAAACAGTATCAATAACATCAACATCCTCTGATCTTAACTATTAGTTAAAATAATTCATAATTTCTGCCTTTTTAACTAAAACCTTATGTATAATTTGATATAAATGAGGTTTGTTGAGCATGAATTCTAAGAATAAGTGTAAAACCTGTTATTAAACCAGCTCATCTTTTTAAAAAAAAAAGCGCCAAAAGTTGTAAAAAGTGACAAATAAATTAGAAACAGCGTCAAAAACATCGGAAAAGCTAAAAAAAATCCATTTTGACCTGGAAAGACAAGTTTATAGTTAACGAGAAGACAACACAAGGCATAAAAGTGATTCCTTTTGGGCACTTGGGAGAGAAGTTGGTGACAAAAATGATCACATTATCACCTTATAATGTTGCAAAACGTTCACGATCACCAGTATTAACATCAATATTGAAGAATACCCAAATTCCCCTTCAATATTAAATGTATGATGTAATAAACAGAACATTTTAGAAAAATGTAAACAATGAGCTTGCACATGGTAATGCGTATAATAAATCTGAAATGGTGTTACCATTGGTGGGTAAACCTGATATTTACGTGATTCCCCCCCCCCCATTAAAGCAAATATTTGAACATTTTTTACTGTTGAGATAAACCTTCACAAACCTTGAGTAGAGATTAGATGGGTGACTTACTGGCTGCACTCGCAGGAAGCTCGTAACTCCCACTGTGAGAGACTCATCAGGCTCGAATTTCCCTGTAAGTACAGTGTTTAGATATATTGAAGCATTTTATGACTCATTAATAACATTATTTCGGCTTTAATCCTCATGTTGTCCTCGGGTCAAATTGACCCGTTTTCCTATATCAATGTTCTTTTTATTTCCCCAAAGTAAAATGATTGATTCCACACAACGCTCTTTGGGGTGATTTTAATGGGAAATTTTGGGGCGTCTTATTTAATTTTATAGCATTTGAAAAACAAATTGAAGTGGTAACTTATTAACTTTAGTATTACAGTTATTTTTGGAATTTATGGTCAATAAACCTCATTTATAGGAAATTAAACCTAATGTTTGAGTTAGAAAAGCAGAAATTAGGAATTATTGAGACTAAAATTAAAGGAATGGATGTTGATGATAATCACAGACTAGAATATGTCAACTTTTACTCAATACTATTTCAAAAACACTTCCATTTGTTTTACAATGCTATAAAATTGAATAAGACGCCCCAAAATTAATGAAAGTAGAGATTTGTACTTGGCAAAGAGCGTTGGGTGGAATCAATCATGTTATTTTGGGGAATTAAAAAGAACATTGATATAGGTCCAGGACAACGGGTCAATTTGACCCGAGGACAACATGAGGGTTAAAAGCAAATACCAAAGCCGGATTTGAGGGCAGAGGATGTGCCCTGTAGGACGACTAATGAATCACAGTAACAGGTCATCGTTGCTAAGGACTGTTTTCCCACATTTATGGTGGGTTGATGGTTCTTGTATCTACACGCTACATTGGGCTGCTGATACCCCCCAGTTGTGCATGCAGTTACAGTACATCCTCATTAATAGCAGTGAGTTGGATATGAACCGAACCTTCTTCAGTGACTTATCTCAGCCTAAGATAAGATAACATAACACAAGATAACAAGACTTTACAAGGGGTTGCTTATAGTGACCTCTCCATATCAGCTGAATGAAAACACAGACCAACAAGTGGTGTCAGAAATATAGCAAAAAATACTATTGTTCATAAACACTCCTTTTATTCTGAACTTTTGTTCAGCCTGCTCTTTGTTCCTCTGCTCTGTAGTATTGTTGTGACACCTTAATTTAATCAGGATAAAACCACCACCTGCTTCAGCCTGGAAGCCTCGCAGCATTACACAGATTGATGCAGGCTTGTGCGGCGTGTGATGAATGGGGATGAGGTGTTATGAATGCACAAGATGCTACACTCTTTAAATTAATTCATAGAAAGTCATCAATTCAGTGAAGGGTACTTAAAGAGCTGGAATACTTCCTGCTGGTTCAGTCTTGAGATCCCTTTCCTGAGGTTATGGATTTGTCTCGGCCTCCTGATTATAGTAATCGGACCCAGAAGTCATCTTGCTAATGTTAAAAAACAGGTTTAATAAAGCCAACATGACCAGGGTCCAAATGGGGAGGGAACCTAGATTTAGATTTTTTTCAGAGCACACAATAATATGTTATTGCTAAAGACAAGAGTAATTCCACCCCCAGAATGAATGCCAGTAAATGTTTGTGGACCTAAAGATATTTACAAGCATTAACCCTCGTGTTGTCTTCCCGTCGACTATGCAACTTTAAGATTTTCTAGGTCAAAATGTCAACTTTTGACACTTTTTCTGAATATTTTGTCAATTTCCTTCTGCGCCTTTTTGACGTGTGTGTGTGTGGGGGGACATTTTTTTTGCACCATGTGCATTTAACCCTAGTGATGCCTTCTTGTCAACCAAGCAACGTTTTGTTTTTCTGGGTCAACATTTGGACATCTTTTTCAACATTTGTCACTTTTTTCAACTTTTCCTTTTATGATTTTTTTTGACATGTTATAAAATTAAATAAAACACGCAAATTCAAAAAAAGAAGTGAACTGATCATGTATGTTACTTAACCCTCATGTTGTCGTCGGGTCAAATTTGACCCGTTTTCAGTTCTTTCTCTTTTTTTGTCACAAAAAATGGGCCATTATCATTAAAAATAATAATATTAACATTAAAAATATCAAAAAACTTTGAAAAAAACATCAAACGAAGCACCCACAACATTGAAAAAGTAACAAAAATGTCGGAAAAAGTGATAATAATGTTGAAAAAAAGTGACTAAAACAGGTTTTTTGTCTTAGTTGACTCTTGTATGGTCTTCCCATTTTCTTTGAACCAAATTTTCAAAAATAATAATGTGGATGGTTCCATATAACCATTACTAAACCCAAATTTGTGCTATATAAACTTTTTAAAAATGTGTGAATTTGCCTACTGAATATGACTTTACAGACATCAGGTGTGTGCTAGTAAAATACCGGGTTGTGTCTGGATGGTAACCCTAGATTTGCGGAAACTGTCACATGACTCTTTGCCCGACAACCTATCCTAACCTTAACCTTAAATTTACTTTACTAACCTTTTATGATAGGGATGTTGTATCTTTTATATGCAATGGCAATCAATTCAATAAGCACTTAATAAGGTCCTTTTTAAATGTGTTTAATAATCTTAATAATATTGATGTGAGCAAATGATCATTTAATTGCTATTTAACATTGTTTTAAATTGATTGTCATACTATACTTCCCGTCAAAATTGAAAATTAACCCTTTTGTTGACGCTTTTTATCAATGTTTTGTAACTTTTTCTTACGTTTTTGTCCCTTTTTTCAACACTTTTGATGGTTGTTTTTTTCAAAATTTGTGACTTTTTTGTGACTAACTTATTAACTTTAGTTTTACAGTTATTTTTGGAATTTATGGTCAATAAACCTCATTTATAGGAAATTATACCTAATGTTTGAGTTAGAAAAGCAGAAATTAGGAATTATTTAGACTAAAATTAAAGGAATGGATGTTGATGATAATCACAGACTGGAATATGTCAACTTTTACTCAATACTATTTCAAAAACACTTCCATTTGTTTTACAATGCTATAAAATTGAATAAGACGCCCCAAAATTAATGAAAGTAGAGATTTGTACTTGGCAAAGAGCGTTGGGTGGAATCAATCATGTTATTTTGGGGAATTAAAAAGAACATTGATATAGGAAAACGGGTCAATTTTTTTAAAGCAGAATAAATCCCGCTGACCATCCTGTCCAGTGGCTCTTTAAATCTCCTTTTTTAACACATTTATCCCTTTAAAATTGCATTTTATATAACCAAACCAGGTTTTCCAAATCAGTAATTTATAATTTATACTCTTTATTGATTCCCTATGGAGAAATTACAATTTACACCACACTGTTGTTATTACACACTACACACAGGCCTGAAATACACACACATGCTCAGGTCCTATACATGCACTAATGGAGAGATGTCAGAGTGGGTGGACCAGCGCCCTAAGCAGCTGAGGAGGGTTTGGTGCCATGCTCAAGAGCACCTTGGCAGTGCCCAAGAGGTTAACTGGCATCTCTCCAGCTACCAGTCCACACTCTGTACTTTGGTCTGAACGGGGACTTGAATCAGCGACCCTTTGGTTCCCAAAGCAACTCCATTTATACAATGGGGCCATCACTCGCCATCCTCTTATTTATGAAGTTCTACTTGATTTGTGAAGTCGAGTGATGAGGACCTTTTTGTCTCAAGTTTATACATTTTCAACTTGCATGACCCATTTTCACCTCAGATTGATAAACTTGCGTCTATAATCTTTACATGTACTTTATATCAAATTTAGCTGAGTCTTAAATTTGCCTTGCCATCTGTCAGTAAAAAGCCCGACAGCTCAGCCTCTGACTGTGGACACAGTTATGATGTATACCTTCATCGCAGGATTAGCCAGTCCATATTTATCACCATCTGACATGTAGGTACATTTATGCTGAAGAACGTGTAACCGGCAGAGCTATAAAATCTTGGCAGGCAATCATAATATCTTGATTGTAAGTGCCCGTGAGTCTCTGCTGACTGCGTTGTACAGCACCACACAGGGAACAAATTGAACTTCACATAGCACGTGTGAGAATTCAAGTACAAAGTACTAGTGTGATACTGTTACCATATAATTTACAACATTGTCAATAAGTACCCTTGTCATCTGATACCAAGATATTTGACCTCACTGCTCACTTCAAGAGCACCTCCACTCCAGTGTTGGACATACAGATCTTTACATCTAACAGAGCCACGGAGGTTGTGTTTGTTTGGTTTGTTTGTCTTACAGCAGGATTACGGAAAGAACTACTGGCCCGGTGTAGCATGGGCCACGGAAGAACACATACGATGTTGGATCCGAGTCAAATCACTTGGCGGATACACAATTGCTTTCTTTACTTTGTTATAATTGCGAGATTGGGCGTGGCCTTGGTGGAGGTCACTCCGAGTGCCCTTCTAGTTATCATTGTTTTGTTCAGCAATAAATCCTATGTCTAAAGAAACAGAATGAGAGCTTATACCCAACAGATGTTGTAGACCAGAAAATATGGCTGCATCATCTTGCATAAAAATAATAATTATGAGATTACGTAACCCCTGCGACCAGATGTTTTACAAGTATTTTGCCCAAACAACTTCAGCATCACTGGACATACAGTATTATCCCACTAAGGGCGTACCTTTGCATGAGATCTCCACTTTTGAGCAAAATTGAAAATTTTAACGTGAAACACTGAATTTTTCTCCAACAATTTCTGCCTTTTTCACCTTTTTTGTCTTTATTTATGTAAAGGAAATTATAATTGCTTTTTGGGCAGGAAGGGGGGGCACTGGCCAGGTTTGATTTACACACCCCCTGTAAATTACATCTACTGTATCTTCCTCATCCAATCAACGATATGAACAAGTTGTCTAAGCTGCATGGTGTTCATCTAATGCAACAAAACAAATTGAAATTGATATCTAGGTACTCCTCCAGCCAGAGTTTATGAACAGCTGACTGATTAGAAACTAAATCTAAAAACATCTACAAAATGTCTAGCAAAACAATTGACAGTTAATATGTAAAGCATGTATCATAATTAGACCATGAGAACATCTGTGCATATTGAATATTACCCTCTCCAAGATAACAACCCAGAGCATTTCCAAAGCAGGATTATGTATCAACAGGCACACATGTCTCTATGTGAAAATCTCCTTTAAAATAATTAGATTACTTCCCATAAGAACAGTATTCCTCTGTGACTTACTCAATTAATTCAATGCTTTAATGCGTTAATGGCTGAGGATGTTCTGTTAGCCTTCAAATTAATTCGTTCACACTCTTCCTGGATTTCAGCCCAACATTACTAACAGTCACTTCTTTCTCTGTAGCAGTGGGAGAGGACATACCTCTATTAGTGCCTGGCTGACTCATGAATGACTTTAGATTTTTCCTGTCTGAGAGGCTTTTGTGGATAAGTTGTAATGAATCCAATGCGCTTGTTAAAAGTAGTAATAACCCTTAATTGATCTTCTGTTGCAATCACTCCTCATGGTTTAATTTAATCTCAATGGGTGTTTGCCATGGAGGACAGCACAAGTTATGCCAGACAATGTTTGACTATTTGAAATTAAAGATATGTTTTGTGATTGGTCTTCGTAAGGAGTTGGCCTGCGAGTTAAACCCACCCATCTGGCAACTCAAAAACTCATTATTACGCATATGATTTGCCAAAATTCCAATCTACAAAAGGCTCTTTTATACTTTCTGTGGGTGTAAATCATCCACAGTGCTTCTGTCTACTCTCTTCTGATTGTGAGTGTGTGTGTGTGTGTGTGTGTGGGTTCATGGGATATTTGTACTCACTGTCACAGGCTCTGATAATGTTTGCTTTCATCGCAGGTTGCTTATTATCCAGCGGACAGACTTTCAGCAGTACTTTATCCAATGTCTGAGGAGAAAATCTAACCACATCAATACAGCGGCTGCTAGATTATTTACTCATCTCAGTCTTCTCCATGACAGTTTCATTTCCCTCACCAGCACAGACGTGGCTTTTATGGCTGCACATGTATTCACTCACTATATTTTGTTAAGGGATTACACACACACACACACACACACACACACACACACACACACACACACACACACACACACACACACACACACACACACAGGTAGGGAAAATAATAATAATAATTCTTCTATTTTTTAAACCCACTGATATGAGGTTGAAAAAAGTAGAAAGTCATTTAATATATTAACAGTATATTATTTAACTTGTCTGATAATCTTAACGTTTAACTCTTCAGTTTCAGGCTCTTTAGGGTGTGGACTACGTCGTTTTTGCTTTCCCCTCATCATGCAAATCTTCATGATTTCTTCACATACTCATCTTCTCTTTCATTCACACATTTCATTTTGGTAATGATGTAGATTTGACATATGCTTTAAATCAATCAACACGGTCACGGCTGCTGACTAGATTCAGTCTTTCCTCAGTCAGGTGGTAGGCTGTCTATAAATACTGGCGGAAGTATTTCACTTTACTTCTCTTGATTATTCAATTTAAATCTACGGAGCCGTTTCCAATCATGGAACTGAAGGCCATCAATGATGTGGGGATGCCCTCTATTTGAAAAGTTCCTCCCTGAGTTATGATTAAGACATTTTGCATTTACTCAAAATCCCGGCTGAAAATGCAGGTGGTGTTTCTGGAGCAGACCGCCTGCAGAGGGATCATTTTACCTCGTGCTGTTGAATATTCATTCCATTACACCGGGACCCAGAGTCTCCAGAGGGAGAGATTTACCCGTTTGGAGTTGTTGGGGGTGTTTTAAATATACTAAGTAGCTGATTTTGCTATCAGCTCTTAGAGATGTCATACATTTCTGCTAATTGCTTCTATGTTGTTTCTTTACTTAAATGTGGTCATCTTTTTTTCTTGGGTTTTTGAAGAAAAATAGGTTTGGGCAGATTGGGATAAGGCACATTCAGCATGACAAGAGCAGAATTATGATAATTACAGTAGAATTATTAATGAGTAGGAAAAGTGTAGAGTAACACACACACATACATACTTTCACAACTTCAGCTGCATACACTCTTCTTTACAGGGACGTTACAGCAGATTTGTGCTGACTCAGTGGCAATTTCCCAGATGAACGCCTAGACTGTGATCAATGAGCCGACGTTACAGGTAGAACCAAACCGGGAAAAATCTATTTCAAAGAAAGATACTGCTATTTCATACATGATCTGTTGCCTTGATTGGAGTTAGAGCAGTAAAGATTAAGACAGCCTTGTTGGCTAATCAGTAGCACGGTGCATAGAGGCCGGTTTCAAATTTAAACTTTGTAAGTTTTTAAGGACATGACTTACTGCCTAAATGCATCATCCCTGCAGGTTTTAGTGTAACTGGATCAGTGGAGTGTGTGATATAGATAATATCTTAGACAGTGTCATTGATAAGGATGGATGGTTGGATGGTTGGCAAGTTTATCTTCAATTGCCCATAGAGTGTTCTAGGACTGGAGTGACCAGCTAGTGTATAACCACAATTTTAAAATTAGAGTGGAACAATGAGTTGATCTAGCAAGTAGTCAAGCATAGGCAGCAAAAGTACTTGGCTAGGTTTGGTGGTTTGGGTTAAAATAAGTACCTTTGTTATGTAACGTCAGTTCCATAACAACTGAAGTTAGGGCAGGCCCCTAACTTCTGGGCCAGGGCAGGGGTTTTATGATTATTATAGTATTAATGATAATTGTTATTTCCTTCACACTGTCTATTTTGTCAGAACAGATACACTGTGCATGATGGAGCAGAGAAGTTTACTTTGGCTCAACATGAACATTATTTCGAGAGTGCTGTGTTTCCATCACTTTGTCTTTCCCTCTTGTTTTCATTGATAAAAAGCCACTGTGACGGTGCGGCGAGTGGCACTGCTAAGCAACAGCACGCATCGCTGTGGTAAAAGCAGATTCTTCCTAACAGATCAATGAGTTGACCTCCGTCTCCACACAGCAGCTGTGTTTGCACATGCTAAGAGCCGTCATGTGGCTACGTTGCTCTGTGTGAAGTGAGTGGTAGAAAGTGGAACCTGTGCAGAGAGTCTACAGCCATGATAGCAGCTCTGTGGGACTGCACGGACAGAACTGTGCTAAGCTACATGCTAACGTCAGCACACTAACTAGCTCACAGTGGCCATGCTAGCATGTTGATGGTGCTAGATTAAAAGGTAGAGGATTGTCAAAGGTATTTCAATTTATTTTGAGGGAAACATGAATATGTGTACCAACTCTCATGGCCATCTTTCCATAGACATTTGACTTGAAACCATCATGGTGGCACTGGAGCAGGGGTTGTCAAAGTCTAAAGCGGGGTTATTTGTGGGGGACATAGAACATAATGATAACCATTTTAAGTCACAACGAATCTAAAAATGGATGTAATCTACCATGTCTATGTTCAGATGACTGACGGATTTTGACATGAATTAGGTAAATCAGACTCCAAGAGCTTTTAGTGGACTTAATACCCTCCATGATCTTTGTGTCACAACCACTGCTGCTCCAATTGCTGACTGTGCTGATCAGTGTCCTAGTAAAGGGTCCAAACTACAATTACTAAATACACATGTCTCTTTCACCTCCCGCTATATTTTTGTCTCACGGCTCTCGTTTCTGTTACGTTTTTCTTTTTCATGTAATATAGCCTTCTTTATAATGCCACAAATATTAGTTTTTTGGGACTCCCACAGCGTTAAAAGTGGTCTGCACCACGCTCGTTACTATGTGGCTGTTTAATGAGGCTGTTATGAGGCTGATAATGCTGATCCAATGGAGTGATAACATTCAACGGGTGGATTAAAACTAATCTGCCATGACTACCGACCTGTTGCCAGTGTTCACTCCTCCCAAGTTGCACTTTTGAGATCAAAATAACGGTGCGGTCTAGACCTACTGTATCTGTAAAATGTCTTGTGTTAACTCGTTATGATTTGATACTATGAATAAAATCCAATTGAAACAAAAACAGTCTAAAAAGTATAAAGAAATACCTTCATTTGAAGATAGTAAAATTCAAATATCCCCAAAATGACGAATGAAATGTCCTTGGGAGTCCTCAGTAATAACTATGGTCCAGCATGTCTCTTGTATATTTGAATAAGACAAACTCCACTGAATACTAGCACCTGCACCAAAATCTGTGTGTAGGTGCCTCTCACTAATAATAAACACTGCAGGCGAATTTTATCTAAATGTAAACCAATGTGAAGAGGGATCTTCATAACCTACACTTCCCTATTGATGAAGTTTGTTTGACTCTTTACTCAAATCACACGGTCAGGGATGAATAATTCCCATAGCAATCTTGGACAACGTTTTAATAAATAATTGTGCTGTTATTGTGTTTCGCAGCGGGAAGTGATGTCTCACGCCAGATCATTTTGTTAAATGTTGAAAGGCTGTTTGGTCACAGTGTGCTCTCCATTAAAAACACTGCAGGAGAAAAGGATAAACAGCAGATTAGAGAATGAAGATGTGTTAGTCCTTCTGAAGAGTAAGCACATGACTCAGACAGACGAGAAAAGTCTGGTTTTGCAGTCAGAGACTCCATCCTGTGTCCTGGAAGTCAACACACTGGGTTTCACTTTTTCAAATCAGTGGCAAACAATGCATAGCTTATCTAAAGTTGCAGATGCAGGCAACGTTGGTATCCTTTGGTCATTTATTTAAAACCACTGCCATATAGCTATCAATAGGAAAGGATTGGGAGGAATAAATTATGGGCAAATATGATGAACCTGATCTCAATCATGTCTTCTTCCCTCTAAAGGGAGAGAGTGATACTGTCTGTGTCACAGCTCTGACACTTTAGTGACTTTGAGAACAGTCTGATGTCGAGACTTTGAGAACAAACGGCTGTCATTGTGCAGAAGTTTCATACAGCACCCTATTAAAGATAATATAGAGAAAACTCCTTGGTGAATTGAAACTTAGAGGAGAAGATCCTGCAAACCAAACGACAATATAGGGCATTTATTCCTACCCTCTAGTCTAATACAACCCACGGGAGCATTTCATAAATTAGCGCACCTAGTGGTGGGAGAAAATACCACTTTATTTCTAAACCACAGGACACAGCTAGTGAGAGTGATATTAATCTTAAAGCAACTCTTCCTTTAATTTCATATTTTTCCTTTAAGAGTTTCCTTCTCTCTCCTTATCTTGTATGTTTCTGACTTTTCTCAGGTCTCATCGTGGGGTCCTTGATGGTGTGCTGGCTTCCCAACCAGATTCGTCGTCTTATGATGGCTGCTGTGCCCAAGTCCTACTGGACTAAAACCTTCTTCCGGAGCTGGGTCACTCTCCACCCTGTAGCCGACAGCTTCTTCTACCTCAGCTCCGTGCTCAACCCGCTCCTCTACAACCTCTCCTCCAGACAGTTCAGGGATGTTTTTGTCCAGGTGCTGCGGTGCCGCCTCACCATTGAACACATCAACAAGTCCACCGTGCGCAATCCCATACCTGCCTCTGCACGCTCCCTTCAGCCCCTGCTGATGAAGTCGTTTCGTCGCAGCAGGACCAACCACCCCACCCTTGCACAAGGGGAAACTCCTCCCACCCTTACAACCTTACAGAGTCAAAGTGACTCAGGAGTGGCTTCAAATACTCTTAGCCTGACTGAAGAGTCTGATTCAATTCTCAAAACAAAGACAGATGTACCATCGGAGAGTGAAGTATAATGTAGTGTACAATTTAATGCAACAAAGTGAAGAGTAAAAACAAGAGAAGATGCTTGTGCTGTGCCATCAGAAACAAATGTTCCTTATACACAGTAAACACAGCACAAAGTGTTAGTTCAGGAATTTCACTAACAGATCACGATCAGCTGACAATTTGGCACAATAACAAGCTTCATGGGACTCCTCAAGTATGAAATGGTTATCAAGTCAGAAAATGATAAACACAAAAGCTCAAATATTCAGTTAGCATGAAGACCATTGCCTGGGTCCAGACCTTTGAATCAGCCCACATTACCCAGTTGACTTATTTGTCTGGCATTGTGACACAAAGTGGCGGTTTGTCGATTGAAAAACGAGCGCCGCTGGGGTGCTAACGATGACCCAACCAGCACCAGATTTGGGACTAATGCTGTTTTAAGCTGTCCAGCTGTGTTTACATAGACAGCATGTCTTTTAATATCTCCCAACATCGTAGTTTGTTTTTGCTTCGCTCCACTAAAGGAAAACTTTGCCAATCCTCAACCAGCACTATGATATACTGTATCAGTACATGTAGGTGGAAAGGTTCCGTTGCGTTAACCAGCAGACCCCCGCCAGTGAGTAAGTGGGAAGCTGAGGGCGTGCACACAATACCCCCACTGCAATGACACAAAGCTGGTTGAAAATTGGCAGAATTTCACCTAAAAACAACGGCAAAACCAGTATATTGGTTTGGCTTACCATCAGTGTCGAATACTGATTGGTTAGGAAAAAATGTAATCCTAGACTACGATTTAAAAAAATGGTTAGAGTGGAGGCAATGTCAGACTGGTTGACTGAGTTGACAATTCTGTCTGATTTAAAGTCAGGGGAGTTTGGGACCACTAGGGGTGCTATGGAGCACTGTTTTGGTGTGTGGGTCTTACGGTGTTTGCATGTACATGAGGTTAATATGTTAACTGACATAAAAAATAAAGAAGTAGTTGTGTTCTGCATGTTGTTGTTGGGGAGTTCATTCATTAAACACTGTGTGCGCGTGACAATGTGACAACAACTTTTCCAAATTAGATGACAAAATAAGTTGTTCATCCATGCACTCTAGAAGAAAACAGGGAAGCATTTTCTGATCTGACCTATCAGCAGGACAACATCTTGTGTGCCTTCCAAAACGGTTTTAAATCATTGTTATAAAAATAAATCTGTTTCCTGGTGTGACAAGGCCAAGGTTTGCTTAGGTTTAGACACAAAAGGGTTACATTTGGTAATAATCAGTCTTCCGTTAAGTTCAATAAGGTACTTAGTTAAGTTTAGGTAAACATTGGGGTTTGGATCAAAATAACTACTTCATTAAGGTTAATGGGCCTTTTTCGTCATGGTCAAACGACGATGTCTAGGAAACAAGGTCATGGATAAAAGAAACCAATGTTTTCTGCAGGAAATGGGCAAGGAACAGCCCTCCGCTGTCCAAAACAGATGATTTGGTGCTCTATAATGTCTTAATAATGTCTTCTTGTTTGCTCGTCATAATCCCTACGGCTGCTGTAGAGCTCTGTCACTTCATTCAAAAACGCCTTGTTTTGGGGCATTTGCTAATGCTGTTGTTTGTTACTTGGGAGTACTGTGTGCAATATGTTGCGTATGTAGAGCGAGACGGTCATTATTGTAAATTAGAACCCCAACAGGGTGATGCAGGAGCCCAAGGCAAAGCGGAGGGGTCGCTTTATATTGTCACGCTTACTACAGTTTATTATCATACACAGGTTACCTGCTGATGACGCCTGCTTCCCGGTCGGGACAGGCTTTACTGCTGATGAGCAGTAAAGCCTGGTGAGGGAGCTAACTATGGAGCTAACTAATGCTCAGTTTGTTACCATTAGCACTGTTAGCGATCCATCGGTCTGATATACTCAGCAACGGTCAGAAACAGCACACCATGAAATTATGGGATTGACAAATCAGAATCAGGTATTTAATAAGGCGTTAATAAGGTGAAATAAGATAAACATACTTTAATATGAAGCTGGGGGCCATCTTAGAACAATTTGGTATTCAGTTCTCTTAATACCGTACATCCATGATATACAAACTATGTGATGTCCTGCAGCTTCATGCTGTTCCACTCACTCCCATCTGGTAGCACTAAAGCCAACAACTTAGCAATGCATTAGCAAAGATGGGGCAGAAGAGGAAAGTTCGCTGGTGTAGATGTAAGCAATGTAGGTCTCAAAAATCTCCAAATGTTTGTTAGACCTCGAGGACACACACAAATGAAAAACTCCACAGGGCACCTTAAAGGTTCAGGGCACCTCCAACCAACCACTGCAGAGCAACTGAATATAACATTTGATATTACCAACTTCTTTAATAGCACATCACATTAGGTCATGTTATAATATATTTGACTTTGAAATAATCTTTGTTGTCATACGAATGCCTTACCATACGAGATATTGCCCAATCGGAGGGAACTACCATATCTTCAAGGATTACTTCAGAGCTCTTTCTAAAAAGTAGGCTGACTCCATCAGGATTTAGGGTAGATGTCTAGATGCATCGTGCCACACGCTCACTGCACTACTGCTGCTCCACAACAATGCAAACTACTCTATTCAGACCCAGTGAGTATGTGGTAAGTAGTTTGAAAAAGGTTTGTGTATTTCAACATGCTAGCTTTATGTACATTATGTGACAGGAATGGTTGTTACAGTGGAGGAAAGTTTCAGGATAAAAACAGAACTTTATATGGCCTCCACTGATAAGACAAATCTGTGAGGGGCTTAAGGGCTGTATATGTGGCTTTCCCTGACTTTTCCTGACTGTATTTGTCTTTCCAGAATCAAACAACAGTATCGTTGTCATGCATATCATGCATTGTCTTTTTCAGTTCGTCAATACAGCAACATTGGCAATTGTTCCAGGGAACGTATTGATTTAGGATACATCATCATCATAAATCATACATAAATATTGGTGAGAGCTTTTCCTTAGGCTGAGAAAATGAATGATGAATCTGAACTTACTATCTTTCTTGCATTATGTAGTTTTTAACCTTGTGGTGTAACTAAACAAAGACAGATGCGAATGAGCCATACGCTGCCCAACAAAACAGCCAGAAGCTGTTCCATCCACGGCACTGTCCTCCACCTCACTTTACCCAGCTGCCCTTGCAGCTGCACCATGATTATATTTGTGGAACATGATTATAAAATTTCCCAATTTGACCTCTAGAGGCTAGCTGCAACAAAAAGAGAACAAATACTGTACGACACGCCTCAAAGAACATACATTTCACAGTATGTTTTCTTCTCTGTCTCAGTTCCAGTTTGTGTTGTCTCCACTCTTGATACACATCTTTTCTTTACGTGTGAAGGTGTGTCAGCACAGGGTGGAGGAGAGTAGGAGAAGGATGTAGAGAGAAAACACAAGGAGCTGGGGCGTGGTCAAGGCAATGGCGGCTGACGGTTGGGGACGTTTCTTCTGCCGTGGTCCGTTACACAGCGGTGTGTTACAGCACGTGATGCAAACAGAGTTGAGCTTGCCGGTGCAGAACTGCTGGTAACCAGAAGAAGCGATAAGACAAGCTCCTGATGAGGCGCAGGACTTGCGGTAGTGTATCCCTGAAATTAAGACAGAAATGGATGCATTAGGCTGGTAATAAGATTAGCCAGTGGAGTGTGTGTGTGTGTGTGTGTGTGTGTTTAAGACAGAGAGATAGGAAATAAAGGCAGAAACAGTGAGATGAAGGCATGTACTTAAGGTTAAGTAAAATGTATTCTTTCATCAAGGGGAACCCAACTTAAAAGGGAAACATCGCTGTATAATTGGGCTAATGCTCCTTTTGCGATGGTTAACGCTTAGCTTTCCTCTGTGCCTCTACAAGATTTGCATACAATTGTCAAAGTGTATTGTGTATAATTAGGCCATGAATAAGGACAAAGCCTTTCTTGCTTTTTAACTGGTCCTCTCCGTGGGTGTGACATCTCTTCTCACTGTGTCTATATGTATCCAGAGGAACTTTATAGATAACACTTAGCCCAATAGAGCCAACAATGTTAACTAGCAGTGATTTCCAGCAGTTGGTTTTAGCATGGACTGTAAACCTCAGACTTCTGAATAGTGAGGAGAAGGTCACTTGAATTTGTCTTCAAAGACCGGTTGAAGCAAAACTAAATAGTCTAGTCGAAATTGGCATGGATGGTTACACTTACAAGCCAGAGAAACTAAGACATTGCAGGAAATAATGAAGTAGCTATGTGAAAGAAGCCAGGAGTTAATCAACCAGCAGCAGAACAGCTTCCCTAAAATACCCAAGCGTCAGCTGCAGGGTTGTGGGGTTCTTTACCACTAAGCCATCAAAACATTGGACATTTAAGTGTTTCCCTCTGCTATGTTATGTCTTGAACATAATATGTATTCACATGTTAAATGAAAAGAAGCATTATGCATCATATCCAGAATGTTCGCAATTGAACTTTTTTAAATGAGTAGTGTGCCACTTGCTGGAAAAGGTGGGAAAAATTCAGCAGTGACTTTTGATCTGGACTAAGGCACCTAAAAGTGGTTGCTCAAATTTAAGAAAACAAGCATTTTCACAGCTGACACATAGAAAGACTGGAAAATGGCTTTTCCTGCAGAACATGCTTGTGAATGTTGAAAAGCTAAATTGTTAAAGCTAAACTGGATTGCTGGCTTAATTGTGTAAGAAGGTGAAGTAGAATAATTGGAAAAGTGGGAATGATTTTAATTAGTACAAATTTCATTGAAATGTTGAATAATACCAATAATGTATTAAACCAAAGTGGAACATTTTAGTTTTCTAATTTTTTTTTTTTTAAAGAAGAAAAGTCATAGTATAGTATGTTGAGAAAAAAGGGTTAACAAAGTCATAGTATAGCATGTCATAAAAAGTCATAATATAGCATGTCAAAAAAGAGATAACAAAGTCATAGTCGAAAAAGCCATTAAAAAGTCAAAGTGTAGTATGTGGAACAAAGTCATAATATAGTCGAAAAAACGTCATGACAAGGGCCAGGGCTTGGTCTGGGTATCAAACCTGAACCCAAACCACTGAGCAGGTGTGACACAAAAGATTTCCTGTTGAAAATGGTAAAAGCATAGTACGTCAAAAAAAATTTCAAAAAGTCATGGTATGGTACTATGTCATATTATAGTATGGTATGTCATATTATAGTATGGTATGTTATATTATAGTATGGTATGTTATATTATAGTATGGTATGTCATATTATAGTATGGTATGTCATATTATAGTATGGTATCTCATAAAAAAGTGATAAAAGTCATAGTATTGTATGTAAAAAGATAATAATGAAAAGTCATAGTATTGTCTGCAGTGGTATCTCATAAAAAAGCTAAAAGTCATAGTATTGTATGTGAGCATTGCTAACCACTGAGCCACTGTGCCTCCAAAGAATTTCATAGTATTGTTGAAAAAAGATAATAAAAAAGTCATAGTATGTACAAAAAAAGCCACTGTGCCTCCAAAGAATTTGTGTTGAAAAAAGTAATTAAAAAATCATAGTATGTACAAAAAAAAAGAGATAAAAAGTCATAGTATAGTATGTGAAAAAAGAGATAAAAAGTCATAGTATAGTATTCATGGTAAGATCCAGCTTTAGTTGGATATCAAACCTGGGTCCATGTAGCAGTGACTACCAGCTGGTTGCCTGTTGGCAGCAGTGTGAACCATTGAGCCAGTGTTTGACAAAAGAATTCAGTACGTCGAAAACACGTAATTCCCAGCAGTGCTCAACCTTACAGCAGAGGTCTAATCAGCCAGAATGTGTAAAGTTGCAATTAAGGCTCTGAATTATAAAAAGTTTTTTCCACAATGACATCAGATCTTCAAAAGCAGATCCAGAAGTGGTCAAGCTTGAATAATTTAACATCTGCATGCAACTGAGCTATAATGCACATACTGTGGAAGCACTAGAAATACCACACAACAGATGAATATTTGCCTAAATACAGCCACAGAGGAAAGGCCTTTAGAAGATGTAACCATGCAACATGAGATATCCTAAACTCTGATACTACTAAACAGGGTACAAGCGGCCAAAATGGGTTTCCTCAGGAGGGGGGGGGCTGGCGTCTCCCTTAGAGATAGGGTGAGAAGCTCAGTCATCCGAGAGGAGCTCGGAGTAGAGCCGCTGCTCCTTCACGTCCAAAGGAGCCAGTTGAGGTGGTTCGGGCATCTGGTAAGGATGTCTCCTGGGGGGGTCCCTAGGGAGGTGTTCCAGACACGTCCAGCTGGGAGGAGGCCTAGGGGAAGACCCAGGACTAGGTGGAGGGACGTCCAGCTGGGAAGAGGCCTCAAGGAAGACCCAGGACTAGGTGGAGGGATTATATCTCCAACCTGGCCTGGGAACGCCTCGGGATCCCCCAGTCGGAGCTGGTTGATGTGGCTCGGGAAAGGGAAGTTTGGGGTCCCCTACTGGAGCTGCTGCCCCCGAGACCCGATACCAGATAAGCAGATGAAGATGGATGGATGATACTAATCCAAAAGTCTGCTCCACACAGAATCAGATTTCTTGGCTTGAACAGTGGGCGCTACACCACAGCATCCGGTTTTTCCCACAGCAATGCTTATTCCTAACTTTGTGCAGTTTTTAGTAATTAGCTTTTATGTCTGAAAATACAAAAGTTTGGCCTCAGGTGTTTATTATCTGGACTCAGAATGGCTCCCCCTAGTTACTGCTGGCTAGATGTTATCTTTTATATTCTCCTTCCTTTATAGTTATTCAGCAACTCCCTAGCTATTCATAACTGATCAGCTAGTTTCTAATTTGATACACGTTCATTTGTGAACCTTAGGCATAATCATCTACTGTGCCCACGAAGACACCCAAAACCTCGAGGCTGTGTTTTTCAGAATTATTTTGATTTTAAAAGTTTTCCCTCTTGACACCCACTGAGCTCTATCCTATTTACTGGAAATCTGTGCACAAATAAAAGTCTATTTAGAATCATTTTTGGTGACTGGAATGCATTTTTAAAGCTCCTCTGAAAAGCATCGCTCACAGAAAAGTTGACTTATCTCCACCAGCAATAATCCCCATCACAATGAGCTTTAGTTAGGGAGCCGGGGAATTAGAGACCCTCAGCTGTGACCATTCCAGTTGGCAGAATATAATATATATACTGTATATTATCTATTCATTCATTCACTCTGCACTATAAAACATTGATTTACTTGAAAGGCTTGTTGGAACAAGATGTTGAGTAGTGAAGGGAGACGATAACATTTGGCTGACATTTTATATCAACAAAATTCATATACTAGCACATTGACTTCCAATAACCCTTGTAATGCAAAGGTTATTGTAATCTTTCTCCACACGAGTGCAACAGATAACAGGCATGGTAACACCAGAAGTACTGCATGCTCATTTAAATTGTGTATCTTCCTGTGTCTTACATACTGCAAATATCAGTGGAGGTCCCAGAAGGTGTTGACTAATCCAATGGAAACAATGTGAAATGGTGCTGGACGTGTCCCTTCTTCTCACAAAGCCTGGAGAATAACACCTGACTCCTGACTTTAACATTGAAACATTGCAAAACTCCAGTGTGTTGTTATCTAGTGTATGAGTTAGAAATAATTATATGTGCTTTTTCAAGATTAAAAATATTTGAGGTTGAGGTTTGAGGTTTACCTCAACCTACGCATGTGATTGGTCCATTGTCTTGTGTGTGTGTGTGTGTGTGTGTGTGTGTGTGTGTGTCTGTTTATGTGTGTGTTTGTGTGTGTCTGTTTCTGCATGTGTTGTTTTGTCTCCCTTCCTCCCATCTTTCCTCTCTGTTTTTTCGCTTCGGGATGCATTTCATGTCTAAGTGTATTGTTTGTAATGTTTTATATCTGTTAATTTCTGAAACAAAAAATAAAAATAAAAAATAAAAAAATAAAAAAAAAAATATTTTTTTTGTCCCATTCTGTGTCCTGCGTTCCACACAAACAATTGACCCGCCTGTGATTGAGTTCCATGGCTGTGCAGGCACTTTTAACAGCTTCCATATACTGATAGTGTTGTAAATACATTGAAAAATTATCATTTTTTCTCAGAATAAGGAAAATCTTATTAACCGTTACATGAGGAAATGTTGAATATTATCATTGGCTGCTTCCCTAGGTGTATGTAACAACATCATCTTCAGTGACTACTTTCAACTCAAGAACTCCTCCAAACAGTGTCCACTACAGATAACAATGTACCCCCAGAGTGAAATATTAATTTTTACAGCACATCCACAAATAGAGTGCAGCTGCCCAGACCGATAAATGTGTCAAGACAGTGCAGCACATTGAACACAATGCTGAAACTGTGAGAAGGAGCTGCTGTTATTGAACCGCTCGATGGCAAAACTCCAGCAGAGCTCCTTCTGTGCTTCATGTTTATTTTGGTTCTGACATCCTTATTAATGGAAAAGTTAAAGAGACAAAGTATCTATTATCTATTAGTCTCAACTGTAAAACATCTTAATTATTCATGATGATAATATCTAATATTAGATTTTTGATGACCCTGACATTATGCATTGCCAGGAGAAGCGTTCTAACTGAAATTCAGGACAAATACACACAAACGTCACTCTGGTATATGGTGATTATATTCCATATGTATTAACTATGAGCATGGACAACAGATGCAGTGACTTGCCGCATTTGTTGAGATAATATCACCAAATGAATCTCAGTCAGCACAACAGGAAAACACTCACTTTATAACATTTGAAGCGCTTAGGGGGGATTTCATTTAATGTGTGCCTGGGCATTTGGAGATTCAGCACTTCATTCTAAATTATGCTTTCCTTTAATGGGGAGAAGGGTGAGATTTCTTATCAACTTTGGAGCGCTGAGAGAACTTTAGTCTAATGAGAATCAGCATGGTCGGCTGCACAGGGAGGAGTGAGCGGTCAAATATGAGTCTGCTCTTCTAAATGAGATTTTAACCAAATAAACCAAACACGCTCTGACACTGGTTGTCTGTCTGTGGTTTTGACAGAATAGTGTCAAGACAGGCTTTTGGTTCCTAATAGTCATAGAAGTTAATACCATACAGTAAATGGCAGTAGAAAACTTCAATTTTCAACATAGTTGTTTTGTATGTTACTATTGAATAAAAGTGACTGGGCTGCCCTTGACCAAAAAAGAAAAAATCTGTTTCTTGAATGGAGTGGTGCATCAGCTAAAGTACGTTAGACTGTCTATCAGTATGCTCTGTGGGCTTTATTATCCATCTAAATCAAACTTGACTAAGCAGTGAAATCAGATGGCAGTTATATGAGCCAACATAAAGATGTCATCCAGATAAATGGTCAGTTGGGATAATAAAATTGATAGCAGGTATTTTTGGTGATAAAAGCCTGAATTACGGTACATCCAGAAATAAAAGTCATTGCCAGTGTCTTTACTTGTAATTTCTTGTATTACCTTTATGTAACCAGGATGTTCTCCTCTAAAAAGATCTAATGTGCTTTTTCAAGACACTTCTAGCCAAAACTGAAGCTCAATCATGTTACACCAACCCAATTAGGGGAAACAGAGGTAAACCTAAAAGTCAATTATGTACAGCATTAAATAACATCTGGCTCTTTGTTCTCTCAAAGGTCAGACCTGTCAAGAC
Source organism: Etheostoma perlongum (assembly GCA_026937815.1). NCBI lineage: Eukaryota > Metazoa > Chordata > Actinopteri > Perciformes > Percidae > Etheostoma > Etheostoma perlongum. Next base: position 3,607,973 of record CM049381.1, read on the forward strand.
TGTAAAGTTAACCCAAGTTTCACAGTCGCCTCTCTGTGTCGTCACACACACCTTAACCCCGCCGTGTATGTGTATGTGTGTGTGCGTGTGCGTGTGTGTGTGTGTGTCTGTTTCTGCATGTGTTGTTTTGTCTCCCTTCCTCCCATCTTTCCTCTCTGTTTTTTGGCTCCGGGACGCATTCCATGTCTAAGTGTATAGTTTGTAAAAATCTCATGAAAAGAAAAGTCATAGTATTGTATGTAAAAAAATCATGAAAAGTCATAGTATTGTATGTAAAAAAAAAAATAAATCATGAAAAGTCATAGTATTGTATGTAAAAATATCATGAAAAGTCATAGTATTGTATGTAAAAAAAATCAAAAAAAGTAAATAAATCATGAAAAGTCATAGTATTGTATGTAAAAAAAAAACATGAAAAGTAAAATAAAAAAAAGAAATCATGAAAAGTCAAGTCATGAAAAGTCATAGTATTGTATGTAAAAAAAATCATAAGAATTCATTGTATTGTATGTAAAAAGAAATCATGAAAAGTCATAGTATTTTTTGTGACTTTGTTGCCACTCTTCATTTTAACCCCCACCGCCCCGTCAGACACCGCCTACCAAGAGCCTGGGTCTGGGTCTGGGCCTGGGTCTGGGTCTGGGTCTGTCCCAGGTTTCTGCCTAAAAGGAGGTTTTTCCTCGCCACTGTCGCACTGTTGCTTGCTCTGGAGGAAACTACTAGAACTGTTGGGTCCTTGTAAATTCTAGAGTGTGGTCTAGACCTGCTCTATCTGTAAAGTGTCTTGAGATAACTCGTTATGAATTGATACTATAAATAAAATTGAATTGAATTGAATTAATGAGAATCAAACTGTCACCGCATCCACATGATAAAAGCCTTCCGTGATCACATGATAGATGCTAACATCAGCGTGCTAACATGATCACAATGACAGTGTAACATGCTAACGTTTAGCAGGTATAATGTACCATTTTAATGTAGCGTGTTAGCATGCTAACATAAAAATAATTAGTCAGGGGCGGACTGGGACAAAAATTCAGCCCTGGCACTGCCCCCATTACCACGCCATCCATATTGGTATGCTGTTACTGTCATTCTCTACAGTATGTTGTTCTTTGTTGCTCGTTTGTCCGTGTACATATTGAAACTGAACATACTGAATGTCTGGTTCTCCATCTTTTCATCTGTTTTAACTCTCTAATTCTGCAATTAAAATATGTTTTTATGGCTGCCTGTGAGTATACGTCATAGTTTTTCCTTGGCCAGAATTGGTCTTTGGAGGAAGTGAAGAACTCACATCACTGCGAGTGTGGGTGCAACAGACTAAAAAACACTTTCACAAGACATTCATGAAGGAAAGCTTTTCAGCTCTGAATTAATTGCACACTTCAGTAAATAAACCTATGATGTTTGAAAAATCCATACATAGCAAACACTGTTGAATCGCTCATGTACATGTTTTGTTAGGTCTGCTGCTGGTAGCTCTCTGTCTCTGCTCCCTGCATCCCTTAACTTGGACATTAGAATAACCCTGTTAAACTATATTTTTGTCTCTGTGTTGTCTGCATTTGGGTTCACCCTAGTTCCACACGTAACATTTTTTACAGCCCTCCAAATCACACAATCTGACAAACTTCAACAGCCATGCCCAGTCCCTCTATTTAACCAAATTAATGTAAACTACTGTGACTAACCCCATTTTCATTTCCTTTTTCCTGATACAGTAAATTAAGTTTTGCGAATTGCAAAAGCTAATTTAGATAAGGCATGAAATCAGGAGGAGACAATTGTGCAGTCGCCGCTTGTCTCCATCCTGCTTTCTTCGGCTGTTTAACATGAAGAGCAGTGTGATCCACTCAGCCAGCGTCACACTAGCTGGGACAAAGTCAACGGTTGCTATTTGATCATCAGAAATTGGTCTGGTCACTGTGCATCAGCCTGCTGTTACCATCTTTAAACGTCTGAAAGATGGCGTCTGGGACATTCTGAGGAGTGATACTCAGACCTTGCTGCCTGAGGCTATGTAAATGGGCTGAAATTATATTGTGCTTTTCTAGTCTTAACATCTACTCAAAGCGCTTTTACATAGTACTATGTACATAGTACATTGTACATTCACCGTTCACACACATTCATACACTGTACAAGGTGCCAACTGCTCATCAGATAAACACTCACACACATTTACACTCCAATGGCGCAGCATCGGGGGAAACTCGGGGTTCAGTGTCTTGCCCAAGGACACTTTGACATGGGACTGCAGGGCCAGGGATTGAACCACCAACCTTCCAATTGGCAGGCAACCACTCTGCCGCCCTCAAGTGGCTATGAGCACACTTGATGCCAACCCATCACATGATTGACAGGGTCATTACGAAACCTCTCACTGTAGGCTGGAACGCCACTCTTGACTTCATCTTAGATGTCCCAATCATCTAAACAGTTGATATTCTCATGAAAGCCATCAAACAATTTGGTGTTCCTTCTTTCGGACATTGAACTAGTGCCCTCAAAACAATCCAGATGCCCCAACAATTAGGTTGTTGGGGCATCTGAGATCATGAGATGAGGTCAGGTGGTGAAATCACTTCATTTTCTGTAGTTAACTATCGAGAGAAGACTTCACAGCAAACAAACTATACAATTAGATGCTATTGATCAAATTTCTTCAGCATCACCTGCAAAACATGTTGCTCTAACAAATCAAACACTATTGTTTGACTTTCTGAGCAATCCGCTGGGAATCATTATGCTTATTTTCCCTGCCCTGTGCACAACAACTGAGACATATTCATCTGTATAACATTAAACATTTAAGGCACTTTTTGGGAGCCAGCAGTTGGTTCTGTCCATTGTCATGAAGATATCCGTTAGCATTAATGCTCAAGGAGGTAGAGTTCTACTCTTGAGTTATTTGTCAACCTAACTACCTTTGCAATTTAATTTGCTTTCTTTTATCTTCTGAGGTAGTGCTTCTTAGGATGTTGCTACTGTCACAGCAACATCACAGCTAGCTCTACTCATCATGTTGATATAAGTGGTGCTAAACATATATTACAGATCTAAAGAAACTGCTTTAAGCTACACTTATCCATATTTTTCATATGAACAATCAATCAAGTTGCGCTGTAGCTTAATGTTGAAGGTGTGGCTCCCACTGTCAAACCTACAGAGAATTAACCCCCAATGGGCCTTTTAGACCAAAGGTGGCAATGGCACCACTGCGCTCTGAAAACCATTATTTCTAATGGCTCGCACCACGCCACGACAGCTTCACACTGCGTCACGCAAAGGCCCATAACTCTGCAGTAGGGTGACCAGACGTCCCCGGCTGCATCTGTCCCCGGAATTGTCCCCGGTTTTCACTGTGACTGACAAACCCGATATTGGAATGAAAGAAAGAAAACACTGACCAAAACGGAGCCGATAGTTGCACACCCTACACCCGCAGGCTCAAGTCACCCAGAGCCAGCGCTGCTCAGAGATGTTTTAGAAAGTCGTATTTTACAATGCTAAAATCACTGATGATTTACATGGAGTCTGGTGGGTTTAGCGAATGCAATTTTGCAGACTTTTATGTTTTAAAAAGGATCTCAATTTTTAACAGAAAGGTCAGCCTCCTTAGAAATCCTTTCCATAATGTTGTCAGACTCTTAGAATATTAATCTGAGTCTGTCAGTAGCAAAACGAGCACTTTATGAACGTAAATACAAGCTGGACAATTCTCCCATTAACTTCCATTGTAGCTTGTTTCTCTGCTGCCGACTGCAGCGATCTCGTTTCATACATCAATGTCAAAGGAAAATATGTCCTCAATAGTTTATATTGTATCTGATACTCAATGAGCTGTTGTAGAAGCAAGCTTGAATTATAAAGCCAAAGCTGTCAGATAAATGTTGTTCAGTCAACATGACAACATTATGAAATATATTAACTTTCTATCTTGAAATATTAGGACTTTTTATCTTGAGATATTAGGACTTTTTATCTTGAAATATTAGGACTTTTTATCTTGAAATATTATCCCCTAATGAGAACAACTCGAAGTCTAGTGTCCCCATTTTAAGTTTTGCAAAAATAAAAACATGATGTGTTTTGGAGGTATACGCTTCTGAGCTGAAAATGTCCCCGGATTTTGTCTGAGAAATCTGGTCACCTTACTCTGCAGTCCACCTCGGTTCTACGTAGCTTTTAGGCATCTTTTGGTTCCTTGTTTTTTGGTCCACAAACTCCACTTCTAACCATGTTGTTTTCCTATTTTTAGCAAGAATGCTCTGATGAACCAACTGTGCATTACCTGCCCAATACCAAACAGCAGACAAAGTTAGCGACTAGCTAGTAAAAAAAACAAGACTTCAACATGACAACATTAGCAAAATTAGCAACCTTAGCATTCATTAGAAGGCATATTTCTGGCCACCAGACAAATTTAAGTCCAATATTCCTTCTTCTATTATCTCTGTTGTGGACTACAGTGTGCAGAGCTGTGATGGTGTAGAACGAGTCTTGTAATAGTACTTCAACAGAAAGTTCCACATCAGCTGCAGCCATCTTGGTTGTTTTTGAAAATTCCTCATTGGTGCTTCTCTTTACTAAGCTAGGTTTATGCTCGCTGTAGTGTCTCGGGCATGAGGGTGCACGAGCCAAAATTATTTTATATATACTTTATGCAAAAGTATTTTGCATAAAGCACCAAGGCATTGCAAATTGTCATCATTTGAAACCTGCCCCATATTAAATAAACTGTGATTGGCCTGGCCAGGGCCTGGTTGCCTGGAAACTTGTCTGAAAAGGAGGACCAGGTGAATTGAGCAAATAAAACATCAGCTCGCTGATTCATCTGGTTCCCAGCTAGTTGTTAACTTTGTCTGTCTCCTGTTTGGTGCTGAGCAGGTAGTGTACATTGGGATTATTATAGCTTTTCCCACTGAAAACAGCTGCCTGCTGAGGATGGAAATGAGAGTTGCAAAGCTGAAAAAGTGAATTTTTGGGCCTAAAAACCAAAACATTGGAGTAAAATATGTTCAAACTCTCTGTGGTGCTGAGAGGAACTGCACTGTCATAGGGAAATAATTATCTGTGGGCTTGTCAAAACAAGTGATTACACACTGCTATTTGATCCTTTGTCTAATTGAAATATTGATTAGTGCAACTTTATAAAATTGTAACTTTGTTGCACTAATAATTAATCAATTCTAACTCTAATCCAATGCTTTCTGGTGTGGGTTTGTGTGTGTTATGACATTAATTTTGTCACCAAAGTGCCTCTGAGAAAGAAAAGGGTGACCAATTTTATATCCCTCATCATCACAGTACAACTTACTGGGGGGAATTTAAATGAAAGATGGCCTGCTGGCGCGTGGCAATCATTTGTCCAACATTGTGATGAACAGTCCTCACCAAGGTAACAGCACACTTTTTTTTATCATTCTCAAGATAGTAATCAGTGGGGAATGGCGATGATAGTATCAGACGATGGGATATAGGAAGCCAGGCTTGTCTCATGCTGCCCAGCTGAAAAATAGCTGTCATCTGATTGCAGGTTATTTGTGCGTCTCTCTCTTCATGGTGGTTTGATAGAGGATTTGCTCTCTTTTGCAATACCTTGAAGTTCTACCAGCCGGCCTCTTTCTCAGCTGTAGAGCTTGGTTGTAAGGGCAGTTTGTACAGTATAACGCCTTCCAGATACAGGCAGTCCAATCTTTGACAGAAAATAGCCCAATCACAGGGAAAGTACCCTTAGGAAGACTCAAACAGCCTCCCTGATTTTTATTCTTATACTTAATCACATTGCACAGAGGTGGCAGTGCAGTTGTGAATGTATCTATTGCATTTCAAACAGTGTTAAGGTTTGTTCAGTTGCATTTCCAAGTCCTCTTCTTCATGCAGAGTAGCAGTAATGATAACAGTGGGAGATAAAGGCAGGGACGAACATGAGCATTCATGCAGAAATTTTCCTTTTAAAAGAACTGTCGACTCTATAATGCAGTGTGCCTGCCCCTTGGATTGGAAACCACATTTCCCAAGACAGGTGCTTATTGCTTTTGCTCATCAGCAGCTGTGGACAGAGAAGGAAAAATGACCCCCAATTTCCGCTGGATGTAAAAATGAAGTATATCTAGGGCCTGTTTTTGGAAAGATGTTCCAACCTGCATACACAGAGGTTATATGTCTTTACTGAATAAGTTAACTAATGTGCACAAAACAAACATACTATGATTGAATTAATGTAAAAGACAGCTGCTGCAGAAATGAGTGGAACTCTCACAATCTCTTCCATTGGCTGAAAATATTTTTTCAGGTATGACGACATCTGTAGTTTGTGGCTGTAGATTCATAAACATATTTGTTGTCATTTTCCTGAATACTCCATCCATCCATCTTCATCCGCTTATCTGGTATCGGGTCTCGGGGGCAGCAGCTCCAGCAGGGGACCCCAAACTTCCCTTTCCCGAGCCACATTAACCAGCTCCGACTGGGGGATCCCGAGGTGTTCCTCCCAGCTGGACGTCCCTCCACCTAGTCCTGGGTCTTCCCCGAGGCCTTCTGACGAACAAGCCAAAGCTAACAGATGGAAGTATTCTACTATCTGATCAGTGGGCTGCGCTTGTCTTTCCATATTGTAAAGACTGTATTGACTGATACTGGATTTTTGAGGCCAATACCGATATCCATATTTATGGCTTGTAAAGGGCCCATATGAAGCTAATTTTTAAATTCATACTTGCATTTTGGGTTTCTACTAGAACATTTAGACATGCTGACAGTGACTGCAGAATGTCACCTCTTTAGCTTTAAGTATAGGAACCAGCCTGTAAAATAACCACAACACCACAATGTTAATTGTCACAATGAGTGCAATCCACAAACCCAAGAATAAATGTGCATCATGTCTGCATGAGTTGATAGATTTTCTCCTCAGATGGAAATGGAATAGTTTGTATCCATGACTTGTATTTAAAATACTGACTTTTATCTAAGACTTGCATCCTATAGTGATACTTACAGAGCACTCAATGGCCTGTCCCTGCTGACCTGAGATCACAGCAGAGAGCCTGGCTTCTGGCTGAGTGTGCTAGAAAGCTTTTCCTCTTTGTGCTGTCTTTGGATTGAAGGATACTTCAAACATGCAGTTTCCTCCTAAAAAACATCCTTTTTTGAGCTGCAAAGAACAATCGATTCATTGGTAAAGATTTAAACACTTCCAGCTTTTTAAATGTGGATATTTGAATCTCTCTAATGTCTGACATTCCAAGTAAACATTTTTTTAAATATCTCCAAGTGAGGAACTTTATTTCTTCTATGCAAAACCATAGAAGAAATAAAGTCAGGATTCCTGCACTCTCATCCTCAGAAGAAATTATAACAAACAATTGCAATGAAAGGGGGTTGACTTCATCTATATATGAATAACTGACTTGCATCTGGCAAACATCGATAGTTAGGCTGGAGACATGGAGTGCAGACTTAAAAGAATACATTTCAGAAAACGTTTCAGAATAAATATACTTGTCTGAGCACTACAAAGCACAGTGCACCCAGAGGCTGTGGCTGCACAACACACACACTAATCCTGCTCAGGAACAACTAGATGGCATTCTAACACACACACACACACACACACACACACACACACACACACACATCACACATAAGGTATGTTTGGCAAAAAGTAACTAACACTACTCTTCAGATGAATTGGGTCCTCGATTCAAGGCTGAAATCCCAGATCCATATCAGCACTAATCCGCTTTTCTTGGATTGAGGCCAATCCATCTAGATTCTACTGGAGTCTGTTCTTCTCTGAGATATCCGGACAGAAAAATCAGCAGAGATGGAAACACATTTATAACAGCAGAGAGGAGGAAACAAGTGATGTGGCTTACCATCATCCTTGACCAGAACCTCCTTCTGGCACATGTCCTGCACGTTCACCGTGCAGTTAACGATGAACTCTGGCGTGGAGCAGTCGTGTGTCATCTCCTCACACTGGTAGCACTGAATCTGCAGAGCCAGCCCTGCAACACACACACACACGCACACACACACACACACACACACACACACACACACACACACGCACACACAATTTATCCAGTAATTCCCAAAGTGGCCCTAGAGGTCCTTGAGGGGAGCAAAGATGGGGAATTATTTTTTTAACACAATGACAGAATGTACTCTATTTTGGTCATGGGTTTAATACATTTTCTGCAAACATCCTTTCAGATGGGGGACCATGGGACGAACTCTTATGAAATGGTGGGGGTCCGTGGTCTAATTTGTGTCAGTTTAGGGCAGTGTTTCTTTTTTAGGGCACGTTTAGGGCAGTGTTTTTTGCAATTGCTAACAAGTGTTTACCTATACTTAGGAGACCTTTGCAGTCTGTAATCAACATTTAATCCAACCTATGTGTGATGGTTTGGGTGGTTGCTTTGGTTTCTTTTCCTCCTTCTTTGTTTTTTTGGTCCTGTCTTGTCTCCTCGTGTTTGTGTCTTAGTCTCCTCCCTGGTATTGTGTGGTAGTCTCTGTCTTGTGTCCCCCTGAGAGTGTCTGTAGGTTCTGTTTCCTGTTTTAATTTGTAGTCTGGTCTCTCTGTCTCGTCTTGTCTCTAGTTTTACTTCTTGTCTGTGTGATTGTCCTGCCCCGCCCTCATGTGATTCTCCTCGTTACCTTTAGTATTTAACCTCTGTGTTCCCTTTGTCTCTTGTCAGATCGTTTTGGGACTTTGTCTGTGCGCTGCGTTGTTCCTGACGAAGCTCCCCTCATTCGTTCCCGTTCCTGGTACCTGTGTGTTCCCCGTGAGTTTTCCCCTGCCGTGTTTCTCTGTTTTCTTCTTGCCTTTTCGGAGTTTTGGATTTTGGTACTTTATGTTTTGCCTGTTGGACTTTTGGTTGGACAATAAATCTTCAACTTAACCGTCTCCTGCCTCATACCTGCATTTTGGTCCTCATTCCCTGCACACACGTAACACTGTGGCTTTTGATTCAGAATTTGTAAAATGAAAAAAAAGTCAAATACAACAAAATAGGTGCAGAAGGGACAAAAACAAAAGCTCAGTCCTGTTCTAATCTAACAGTTTAGGGGGACCCTGATGTAATTCATCAATTATATCTCTCTTTTACATGATATCACTTTGGGCAGGTTATACCATCACCATCATTTTGTCGTTTTTTTCCTTTACACATTCCATTTATTTCTTGTATCATGAATAAAGAATTATTAAGTTTCATCTAAGTGAATTTTACTTCCAGTTTGGGAAATATTCTGAGTTTTGGTTTCTTGCGCTCCGACCATCTCAAATTGATGTGACAGACATGTTCAATTATTTAGCTGGCGCTACATTTATTTTAGCAGCATGTTGTTGCAACATTTTAGCACATCATGCTCTGATAGTTTGATATTAAATTTTATTTATAGTGAACTTACTTCATTCAGTGTCCTTCAATTTATTCTGAATAGTGAAGTTTTCCATGTCCCAATAGGAATTCCCTTAACAACCAATACATTGACTGCCCAGTTAAAATCATCGTTTTGTGATATTTCAAATATTTGGGTTTTAAATGTAACGCTAAATTACAGTATGCACAGTATATACAGAGCAGTCATTATTTGTGTACCTAAGGACCAGGTCCAAGCAGCTTTCACATATTTCATATCTGATAACAGTCCTTTAATAAGAGAGACTTCAACGCCCATATCAAGGCTCATACATCTGAAGTGAGAACGATTGCTGTATAACGTGGTTGCAGATTTAAACATGCTGCTGGCATTGAGAAGTGCAAGAGGATGTGAATGTATGCACAAAATGATCAAACTTCATATTTTACCTTTGGTTATCGTCAGAAAAACTTTGCCTTCCAATGCACACTAACCCATTTAGGAAATATATAGCCAAAGTATACTTTCTCTTTATAGACTTAGAAGTGAAAGGTAAAGAATGAGCACCTCAGAGCTATACTCATGTAGACATAAATGTACTTTGTGGCATTCCACTGAAAATATTTACCATCTTATACGTCCACTCCAACACATCCCACAATGAAATGCTTCTCTCATTACTGTGGGACATTGCAAGAGAAGAAGAGGAGACATTCAGAGAGACATTTCCCGGTTTTAAAGTGCAGTCAGGCTGCTTTCTACATCGTTGGTCAGCAGTTCCATTAAACGTAGCCTGCCTGGATCGTCCCAGACGCACATGGGCGCGTGCCACAGCGAGCTTGATACTCTCATTGGTGTCAATGGTGAATGTGTGGCAACCGATGCTTTTATCTATTCAAGGTCCCCCCTATCATAATGACGTAAAATAATAATGATAAAAGAATCAGAAATAGGCTCAACTTTAAAGAAAAGACAATGTCGGATCAGCGCGGACCTCTACAAGCTGCGCGCGCTCCTTCTCCAAAAATAATAATAATAAACGAGTTTGGAAGTTTGGTGTCAAACTATAGCCTTAAAAAGTCACGTTTAATCGCGTGCATGTGTTGAGACAGAGACGCTGTGTGGTCCATACCTGAGCTGGAGACAAACAGGAGCAGAGTAGAGACGGTGAAGAGCCGCATGGTCCGCTGACTGACACCGGGAGAAGGACCATGAGAGGCGGGGGCTCGCCGGGGATGAGGCGGAGGCGCAGGCACACAGCGGCGGCTGGCAGCCCGGGAGCAGGACCACGAGAGGCGAAGGTTCGCCGGGTCTGAGGCGCAGACACACGCGGCGGGCAGCCTGGCATGGTGAGCCTCACACCTCCCGCGACGCTTCACCTCTCTTATCCACCGCGCGCACATACGCACGTGCACGACTGTTTGTGTGCCGCGTCATCTAAAAGTCACTGTTTGACAGCGACGCTGAGGAAACTCCAATGTGCGTTATTGTTGTCAGTGTCGAAGGCAATTACAATTCATTACAAGTAAATCCAAATTGATTTTAATTAAAAAACAGCATACACATTTAAAATAAAGCATGAATAGACATAATAATACAGTATTATGTATGCATCAACACAACAAGACTATCAACAAAAACAAACAAACATACGTGTGGCCATACAAATACTCACACACACACACACACACACACACACACACACACACACACACACACACACACACACACACACACACACACAAACACACACGTATGGGCTGTGGATCAGTGGTAGAGTGGTCTGTTAATTGGAAAGTTGGTGGTTCAATCCCTGGCCCTGCAGTCCCATGTCGAAGTTGCCCTGATGCTGTGCCATTGGGGTGTGAGTGTAGGGTTGGGCGATATAGAACAAATCAAATATCATGATATTCTTGATGTCCATATTGTATGGTTAACTATTGGTGCACAATGTTATTTACACAATGAGATTTTTGATAAATATTCTCCAGAAATGATTTAATGACTTAGTGGGTACAGGTAAATAATAGAGCAGCTACAACAGTCTGGTAAGATCAGAAAATGGCATCACTTTACTGTAATGGTGCCTTTAAAATCAGAATAAGACACTTACCATATTATGATATTACAATATATCCAAAATCTAAGACGATATCTAGTCTCATATCGCGATATCAATACAACATCGATATACTGCCCAGCCCTATGTGAGTGTTGATAAGCAAGTGGCACGGCCACAGTGTGTGAATGGTGTCCATTTCCATTTACACACACACACACACACACACACGCACACGCACACGCACACACACGCACACGGACGCACACACACACACACACACAGAGGTTTTGAGTTTGCTTTGGACACAGTTGTGATGGGCCTCAGGTCATCAGGCAGCTTCCAGAGGGCAGGACCATCATACATTATTACTATGGGCACTATATATTATCATGTTATTATTAGTATGGGCACTTTATATTATGTCATGTTGCATTCCTTTGCTGCTGCTGCAATGCACTGATTTCACCATCTGGATCTATAAAGACTCCCAAAGAGTCATAAAGAGGCTAACTGGCATTCAGTTCTGCTCCTCTGACTGACCTAAATCTGTCTTATGCAGCCACATAACTCAAGCATTTTCATTTGCTTCATTTATAGCTCATAATGTTAAAGAAATTAGACCATAAACTGACAGTACAGATTAAGTGCTTTCACCTCCAAAGTCCTCAATCAGAATTCAGCTTTTTCTCCCCCCCAATTCCCAGACCCAATGAATCAGATCTATTTAAGATAATAGCATCTACCCACTTTACCTTTGTAATGAAAGTATTATTTTACATTTATTGTGAGAATCAGAAGGCATGAGCAAACAAACATAAAGAATCCTTAAAGGTCCCATGACATGGTGCTCTTTGGATGCTTTTATATAGACCTTAGTGGTCCCCTAATAAGTCTCTTTTATATAGACCTTAGTGGTCCCCTAATAAGTCTCTTTTATATAGACCTTAGTGGTCCCTAATACTGTATCTGAAGTCTCTTTTATATAGACCTTAGTGGTCCCCTAATACTGTATCTGAAGTCTCTTTATATAGACCTTAGTGGTCCCCTAATACTGTATCTGAAGTCTCTTTTATATAGACCTTAGTGGTCCCTAATACTGTATCTGAAGTCTCTTTTATATAGACCTTTGTGGTCCCTAATACTGTATCTGAAGTCTCTTTTATATAGACCTTAGTGGTCCCCTAATACTGTATCTGAAGTCTCTTTTATATAGACCTTAGTGGTCCCCTAATACTGTATCTGAAGTCTCTTTTATATAGACCTTAGTGGTCCCTAAAACTGTATCTGAAGTCTCTTTTATATAGACCTTAGTGGTCCCTAATACTGTATCTGAAGTCTCTTTTATATAGACCTTAGTGGTCCCCTAATACTGTATCTGAAGTCTCTTTTATATAGACCTTAGTGGTCCCCTAATACTGTATCTGAAGTCTCTTTTATATAGACCTTAGTGGTCCCCTAATACTGTATCTGAAGTCTCTTTTTATATAGACCTTAGTGGTCCCCCCCCTAATACTGTATCTGAAGTCTCTTTTTATATAGACCTTAGTGGTCCCCTAATACTGTATCTGAAGTCTCTTTTATATAGACCTTAGTGGTCCCCCCTAATACTGTATCTGAAGTCTCTTTTATATAGACCTTAGTGGTCCCCTAATACTGTATCTGAAGTCTCTTTTATATAGACCTTAGTGGTCCCCCTAATACTGTATCTGAAGTCTCTTTTATATAGACCTTAGTGGTCCCCTAATACTGTATCTGAAGTCTCTTTTATATAGACCTTATCTGTATCTGAAATCTCTTTTATATAGACCTTAGTGGTCCCCTAATACTGTATCTGAAGTCTCTTTTATATAGACCTTAGTGGTCCCCTAATACTGTATCTGAAGTCTCTTTTATATATAGACCTTTAGTTGTCCCCTAATACTGTATCTGAAGTCTCTCTTTTATATAGACCTTAGTGGTCCCCCCTAATACTGTATCTGAAGTCTCTTTTATATAGACCTTTTTAGTTGTCCCCTAATACTGTATCTGAAGTCTCTTTTATATAGACCTTAGTGGTCCCCCTAATACTGTATCTGAAGTCTCTTTTATATAGACCTTTTAGTGGTCCCCTAATACTGTATCTGAAGTCTCTTTTATATAGGCCTTAGTTGTCCCTAATACTGTATCCCCTTTTTATATAGACCTTAGTGGTCCCCTAATACTGTATCTGAAGTCTCTTTTATATAGACCTTAGTGGTCCCCTAATACTGTATCTGAAGTCTCTTTTATATAGACCTTAGTGGTCCCCTAATACTGTATCTGAAGTCTCTTTTATATAGACCTTAGTGGTCCCCTAATACTGTATCTGAAGTCTCTTTTATATAGACCTTAGTGGTCCCCTTAGTGGTCCCCTAATACTGTATCTGAAGTCTCTTTTATATAGACCTTAGTGGTCCCTAATACTGTATCTGAACTCTCTTTTATATAGACCTTAGTGGTCCCCTAATACTGTATCTGAAGTCTCTTTCCCAAAATTCAGCCTTGGTGCAGAATTCCAGCCACTAGAGCCAGTCCCACAATGAGCTTTCCTAAGGAATTGCCATTTCTGAGTCTGTAGCTTTTGAGAAGGGGGGCAAGGTGGAGGCTGGCGGTGTGGCCTTGACCAACTCAACTGCCACTTTGCTCGTTTGAAAGCCATGATGTCTCTCTCATGGGTGGGCCAAATTCTCTGGGGGGGAAAACAAAGCAGGATACCCAGGGCTCGGTTTACACCTATCACTATTTTTAGCCACTGGAGGGTCAAAGGCAGGCTGGGGGAACTCATATTAATGTTAAAAAACCTGATAAAGTGACATTTTCATGCCATGGGACCTTTAAGGGAAGGAGCAAGGGGTGGTTTCTGGGGCTCCAGCCCTGAATGCTTACAGGTTTTTAAAATAACTTCAGCTTTGTGTCATTTCCCCTCAGTCTCTCTGACTGGACTGGCAAATCAATGGAGCAAACGCTCTGTTACCGGGGAAACCCTGCCATTCATTCTGTGAATAGGTTTCAAGATTAGTAATGCTCTTTACGCTCAACTCCTATCCTATCTACGTCATGCAACTTAAAAATACTAACATCAGACAATTTCATGCACCTTTTTAGGTGGCAGGAGTGAAAATGAGTCGTCATCAACCTTGGTTGTGTTCTAGTTTCATGATGATGAAGACAGTTGGATACCAAACAGGAAGTCAGCTCTACAGGAGGATCCTTTTCATTGGCTAACCCTGCACGATTCGGGGAAAAATATGAAATATGCTTAGAATTGATCTCATTTGACCGTGACAAAACCAAACAAATTGGCAGTACCAAGCCAAGGTTATTATAGTTTTACATTTTTCATTTTGACTTTTTGTTTTCAAATTCAGTTTAGTTTTAATAGTTTTAATGAGTTTACTACGAAGACAGACACCGACAGACTAAAGAAGACAGACACCGACAGACTAAAGAAGACAGACACCGACAGACTAAAGAAGACAGAATCGACAGACTAAAGAAGACAGACATTGACAGACTAAAGAAGACAGACACCGACAGACTAAAGAAGACAGACATCGACAGACTAAAGACTAAAGAAGACAGACACTGACAGACTAAAGAAGACAGACATCGACAGACTAAAGAAGACAGACGTCAACAGACTAAAGAAGACAGACATCAACAGACTAAAGAAGACATACATCGACAGACTAAAGAAGACAGACATTGACAGACCAAAGACTAAAGAAGACAGACACTGACAGACTAAAGAAGACAGACACCGACAGACTAAAGAAGACAGACATCGACAGACTAAAGACTAAAGAAGACATACATCGACAGACTAAAGAAGACAGACACCGACAGACTAAAGAAAACAGACACTGACAGACTAAAGAAGACAGACATCGACAGACTAAAGACTAAAGAAGACAGACACTGACAGACTAAAGAAGACAGACATCGATAGATTAAAGAAGACAGACACCGACAGACTAAAGAAGACAGACATCGACAGACTAAAGACTAAAGAAGACAGACATTAACAGACTAAAGAAGACAGACGTCAACAGACTAAAGAAGACAGACATCGGTAGACTAAAGAAGACAGACATCAACAGACTAAAGAAGACAGACATTGACAGACTAAAGACTAAAGAAGACAGACACTGACAGACTAAAGAAGACAGACACCGACAGACTAAAGAAGACAGACATCGACAGACTAAAGACTAAAGAAGACAGACACTGACAGACTAAAGAAGACAGACATCGACAGACTAAAGAAGACAGACGTCAACAGACTAAAGAAGACAGACATCAACAGACTAAAGAAGATATACATCGACAGACCAAAGACTAAAGAAGACAGACATCGACAGACTAAAGTCTAAAGAAGACAGACACCGACAGACTAAAGAAGACAGACATCGACAGACTAAAGACTAAAGAAGACAGACATCGACGGACTAAAGAAGACAGACAGACTCCGGACCTTTCTTCTGTGGTCTCGGACTTGTCTCGTACTCGCTAGTATTTGGACTCTGACTTGTCTCGGTCTCGGCCACTGGTCTTGCCAGATATGGCTTTTGCGCTTTTGGTCTGGACCGAGTCCAGGTGTCTTTAATATGTTGATAATAATATTGGAGGGAAAGTGAAACCCAAAATGATTGTCTTGATACTGCCATGCATAAGACCTTTTTTCTGTCCTGGACTCGGTCTTGACTTGGACTCGAACCTCTTTGGACTCGGTCTTGACTTGGACTCGACTAGTCTTGGTCTTGGACTTGACAAAGGTGGTCTTGACTACAGCCCTGATAAACAGCCACATCGTGGGACTTCTTAACTACTTTTCATGAAAAACATCCCAAACCCTGACTTAAAGTAACATGCGCCTAAGGAAAACATTGCCATTGAAATGCCTCGTACTGTAAGTCCGAGGTACACGGGGAGCTCTCGGGGTCAGCGCAGCCCAAACGGCTCCACGGTAAGGCTGTATGAAGCGAGGCACTTTTCAAAAACTAATAACGCTGTCTTCAAACCTGGGGGGTGAAAAAAAAACATTTGGATACACTTTCACAAATTCAAAAGATTGATTAGTCTCTTCAGTGCTGTACAGCGCGGAGTAATATTTCATACAAGGCTGAAACCTTCACGACTGTCATCCTCAGCGCTGAGCCCAACACCATGCAGCACCAACCTGTTCTTTCCAGACCGCAAACTCATTTATACCGTGTATGCCTGTAATCACCTTCCGGCACACTGCTGCATAGAGAGTCAGAGGGTGTCAAAACAAAGATGAGGACAAACTTATGCAGCAAAGGAGGGGGCACGTTATGCTTTGTCACTGTTAACCCTCTGAGACCTAAGGTCATTTTAACAGTTCATTGTCAGTCTGGTTTTATTTTCTAAAAAAGCTTGAACAATATAAACATCACTTTTGTTTTTAGAATATTTGGGCTGCAGTGAGGTCACTTGAATGTTAAAAATGGTTGTAGGACCTTAAAGACAAATAAATAAATAAAACGGAAAATGCATCTCACAGATATGTATTGATATCACAGACAGAGCAGTAAAACCTAAGCTGATCTCCTCTCTAAAACACTTCTCATATGTCTTGGGAGACACACTGTGAAGAAATAAACACCCCCCCAACCTCCTCCCTACGTGGACCCGAGCAGTCTTATAAAGCAGTAGTTACTGTGGCGCAGACAGTAATAAACACATTGAATACATATGAATTACAGTGCATGACGTTTTGTAGCTGCATGTACAAATGCATGTTACTAACTCAACTTCTTCCCTTTCCCAGAGTCTTGCACTCTCCTCTCTCCTCCTATTGCTTCCTGCAGGTGTTTCTGGCTCTGGATCTGTGGTTGGAGTCACCTGCTGCCTCCATGTTCCTGCTCGACACCCTCTGCTACAATACTCCATGTCTCTGTCCGTCTCTCTCTCTCACTATCAACCGGTCGAGGCAGATGCCCCCCGACCCCCCCCCGAGCCATGGTTCTCCTCGAGGTTTCTGTCTCTTAAAGGAAGTTTTTCCTTGCCTCTGTGGCCTAGTGCTTGCTCTTGGTGGGAACTGTTGGGTTTCTGTAATTAACATCCCAGAGTCCGGTCTAGACCTGCTCTTTATGGAAAGACCTGGGAGATAAATAACATCTCAGAGTCTGGTCTAGACCTGCTCTTTATGGAAAGACCTGGGAGATAAATAACATCCCCGAGTTCGGTCTAGACCTGCTCTTTATGGAAAGACCTGGGAGATAAATAACTTCCCAGAGTCCGGTCTAGACATGCTCTTTATGAAAGACCTGGAAGATAAATAACATCCCAGAGTCCGGTCTAGACCTGCTCTTTATGGAAAGACCTGGGAGATAAATAACATCTGAGAGTTCAGTCTAGACCTGCTCTTTATGGAAAGACCTGGGAGATAAATAACATCCCAGAGTCCGGTCTAGACCTGCTCTTTATGGAAAGACCTGGGAGATAAATAACATCCCAGAGTCCGGTCTAGACCTGCTCTTTATGGAAAGACCTGGGAGATAAATAACATCCCAGAGTCCGGTCTAGACCTGCTCTTTATGGAAAGACCTGGGAGATAAATAATATCCCAGTTGAATTGAATTGAATGGTTCATGAGAACAGCCTGCAGGCTGCATCAGGTGCTGTGGAGAAGATGTTTGTGATTTACGGTTTGAATCAGCTTAATTGGAACTTGGCTAATTACACATTAAGACACACCTACTATTAATCCCTACTTTGACTGAACTTTAAATTAGCTAACGGTAATTTACATTCAATTTTAAGCAATTAGAAGATTTATTTAACATCAATCAGGACACTTTTACTCTGAAATGAGATGCCCAGGAAGACAATTATAGTGAAGCCTTGCTGGTATGAAAGTAAAAGACATAATGGGCAGCTACTGCAGCTGTCAGATTACGGAGAGAAATGTTCCAACTGACTGGTTCAAATTTATAATATGAGTGTTTTTTGTTTTATGCATTAGAATGACATGCACTCTTAGTCAGGCATCAGCAGTGAGAGCAACGCTGCATTTTGCCTAAATGTGCACCAGCTGGATTTTCTCTCTATGTCATCTTCTGAGTAAGAGTGTCATCCCATGAGTGATGGCAACCTGGGAGGCATTATGCATAGAGCCTCCTAACAGCAACACTACTCGAGCATGGCTGACCATCAGATTAGAAGAAAAGCCTACTGCATACACAATGTGCCCAGCATCCTAATAGCGGAAGTAAAGCTTTTGGAACAAAATGTCCAAAGTGATCTCAATTTATGAGTAAAATATGAGAGTTGTTATTGAATTAGTGTCTATAAATCCAAAGGAAGTCATTATGTCAAAGACGGTAAGACTCCAGGTCTGAAAGCATTTATCTACTCTGAGAGCTCAAACTGAACAAGGGTACAGGAACCTTGATACTTGCACTGACTGTTGGCTTGCAGTTAGGACAATATTTAACCCCTGTGTTGTCCTCCCGTCCACCATGAACTTGTTGTCTTCCTGGGTCAATATTGAAAATAAACTTTTTTTGGGGGGCGTTTTTTCCAAAGTTTTATTCCCTTTTCTGACTTAAAAAAAACATGTTCAATAAAACTAATTTATATGACTGATTATACTTAATTTTTGGTGTTAAAAAAAATCTAAAATTATGAATTATTTTGATTCATAACATCAAAGCCTAATACCTAATAACATCTCTGAACATTGTTCTCTGACTGTTCAGCCACCACGTTCCAGATGGGAGAAGATCTGAGTTGATGAAATGTTGCTGAGATGATTTCCAAACCTTTTAAGGTAAAGGTACTTTATAGTCACATACATATAGCAAAATTCATTCTCTGCCTTTAACCTTTAACCTATCCCTCCAGGGATGCAGTGCGCCCAGGGACCAACTCCAGATCTGAGCCAGTGCCTTGATCAAGGGCACTGAAACTAGTACATGAAACCAGAGGAAACCCACGCAAACATGGGGAGAACTTGCAAACTCCACGCAGAAAGGACCTGAACGACCAGGAATCGAACCCAGAACCTTCTTGCTGTGAGGCCATTGGGCCACCATGCTGCCTTATGGAGGGTGTTTGCAACTGAAGTGAAGACCTGCAGACTCTAATTCATTCATTTTCATTTATTATACAGAAAAGGGTTGAAAGTAACATTAAGTTACAGTTTAAATGGGCCTGACTCAGTTTAAAAACCAGGTTTCCAGCAGGTTTCTGTTCTGCAAAAGACAAATACAGACAACTAAAAACAACAATACAGACTTGGACAATACATGAACAATCAATGAGTACAAGTGTAACTGTTGAGAAGAAACAGTTTGTGTCTTTTTGAAATTTGTGATGGATGTAATGTTCTGATGTGTTGGGGAATGTCATTCCAAACTTTGGTGTCTGAATGGCTGTGAGACTGACCTAGTGAGGCGTACTGGCATCGCATTGTGGGTCAGGAGAAGTGCAGCAAGTGCTGGTGAAGTGCTATTTTGAATCTGAAAATAAAATGTAATAGCATGGCTGTTAATGTAGTTCTGGTAAGTCGGAGCGTTTGAGTGCAATGCAATGATGAGATCACTTCGGAAGGTAACTGTGGATCTTGAGAACTTGATTATATAGTCGTGTTATTGGGTCAGTAATTTCCTTAGTGGTAAAAATAAAACTTTATTTTATAGATAGTTAATATTCTTTTTTTTAAATGCTAGAATTAACACTCAAAGATAAAGCAGTCAAGCAAAGTCCTCTTTTCCTGCTTTCCCACCAAATTAGACCTGGTTCTTCCACCGTTTCTTTTCTCCAGGATTATTGAAACCTTGGTGCTATCTAGCGAACCAGCCATTGTTTTCATTTGTTTTTTCACTTTTGTTTTTTCCACTGGTTGGCAGCTCAGCAGGAGTTTGCTCCCAGGTTTAGAAACCCTGGTCCAGTGCCCATGCATGTTGGTTGGTATACGGCAAACTGTGAATTGAATTAAAAAAACAACACTCACAGAAAAGTGAGTTGGACCCACTGCGCCTTCATCGTTCACAGTGGCCAGCTCAGAGAACACAGAGGACTCTGGAGACGGGAGGAAACTCAAGCCAAGGTCTCCCCTGTCAGCATAAAACCACATCTGCAGCTTTGAACTCAGTAGGTCATTGATTAAAAATATTTCATTGCATGATTGTCAAAGTTAACTCACAATTTCAAGTTAATTCATTAATTAATTGCACATTTTATCTTTTCTAAATGTACTTTACCAGAGATATATTTTTTAATTCTCTTATCCTCATGGGAGTGGAGAAAGGGGGAGGGTTAGGCAAGTGGACGTCCTCCGTTGGTGACTCTGTTCACATCGAGAGTAAATGCAAATAACTTTAGTCTTGTGGAGAGTGTTGTGGTTTGGGTTTATTTTTCCCTTCTTGCCTCCTTGTGTGTGTTCTCGGTTTTCTCCCCAGTTTTGTGTGGTTGTCTCTGTCTTGTGTTTTCCCGGTAAGTGTCTACTTCCTGTTTTGTTTTGATAGTGTAGTGTCCTGTCTTGTCTAGTCTTGTCCAGCTTTGCTTTGTGCTTGTCTGATTGTCTAGCCCCGCCCTAATGTGATTCACCTGATGTCTCACCTGTTCCCCGTTATCTCGTTCTTTGTATGTAACCCCAGTGTTCCCTTTGTCTCTTGCCAGATCCTTATGTTGTGTAGCCGTGTGCATGTCCCTGCCAGTCTCCAGTGATGTATCCCCAGCGTTTTGTCCGTGAGTTGTTGCTGTTCCCCTGTGAACGTCTTTTCCCTTTGCTGCTCCCTTGTTTTTTGTGTCTCCAGACCCCCAGACTTGTGGTGGACCTTGTTGTTTTTCCCGGAGGCTCCCTCCCTTGTTTTTTGCGTCTCCAGGCCTGTGTTGGACCTTGCTGTTTTTCCCGGAGGTCCCCGGATGTGGACTGCGCCCCTAGCCCTCGGGGTTATGCTATTGAACTTAACGGTGTTAAAATAACTGCTGTACTCCTACTCCTGCCTGCTGTCTCTTGCTGCATTTGGGTCCTGTCCTCACCTCTCCAGTAACAGAGAGAACCATCTGGAAGAGCTTTAAAACGCCACTTTCCATTTCAAAGTCTGTTTTCATCCATTTCTACTTAACCCTTGTGTTGTCTTCACATCAACCACCATCTTTTGATTTTTCTGATGTTTTTGCTATTTTTTTTTTTTTGCCAATGTATATATAATATAGCCAATAAACCTAATTTGTATGACATTAGACAAAACAATGAATTACTAATTTTGTTTTCAGCGCTGTTATCTAATTTTTTGTCATTTCTTCTGAGGTTTTGGTCACTTTTTTAAAATACCATGAAATTTTATAGTTTCCTTATCTCAACCGTTGTTTTCTTCTCCCGATACCACGGTAAGTGGCGTGTTTGTGTACGCCCGCCGTATACAACGTAGAAATACACGCAGAGCGCTAAAAATGAGTCCAGAGAACACGCCACTTGGCTTAAGAAAGTTGGCTTGTATGTTTACGTAAAGTCATGTCATATTGAAGTGGCCTGAGGCCCAGATCTCGGAACGTGCATGCGTTAATCACGTGTCAAACCAATTAGTGCCGTTGAAAGGAATGTGTGTTATAATCGCGTTAATTTGACAGCCCTAGAATTCAAACTGAACAAACCACAAGGCAGAAACCTTAATGTATAAGTATTGAAATAGTTTATTTTTACTTTGCTTTTGTTTTTTTACATAAAACAAAGAATATACAATTTGTACTGCTAAGGTGACTGTCACAATAACATCACTGTTATTATTGGGTTCTGAAAAAAAAACATTTAGAGGGAGAATTACTGTAATAGTGAGTAACCATATGTGCAATAAATGTTAAATTACACTCATTAGTGCGGAGTACAAATACAGGGCATTAGAGTAAATGTTAGAAAAATACAATACTCTTGTGAGCGTGAGGCTCTTCATTATGTGAGCCATTTTAAAAACACAGACGCCATGCTCCATCTACCCGTATCAGTACAGCCAATCTGTTCCCTGATCCATTAACACCTCGCCTCACATGTGCATGCTACATATTTCATTTATTAAACCTGTGTTATTGGTATGAACACCACTTTAAGTTTACAAATATTACCTTCAACAGATACATGTAGCAAGTGAGTAAAGATGTAAGTAAAGAGGAGGTAAATACAGTAAGATGACTTATGATATTGTGCGACTTTACAGTTCTCCAGAGTTCTACATCACGTGAAAGTGTAAACTGTCTCTAGTGTTTCAAAGGAATATGGCTATAGTAACCATGACAAGTCTGATATGTAGATTTAGTTGCATTCATTTCCTGTATATGTGATTAGCTCAGAGCAGTGTTTGCAGTGTCCGAAATTAACCTTCTGACTCATGGGCCTAGTTGGTGGGTAACGTGAGATTAAAAAAATCCGTCGGCCAAGCTTCTTCTTCACTCCTTTTCCCATTCTTTTTGTAACGCTTCGTTTTCATTGTGCTTTCTTTTTGGAAAGCTAGCCAAAAATAGCTACGTACTGGCTAATTAATGCTGTATTCCATTTACTTTGGAAGTCGGAGCTACAGTACAACAAGTCAGAATAACGGTTATTTCACAGTAGGGTGACTTTAGGGGGTTTTCCAGTTAAAAATTTTGACTGGGAATTAAGACTTCCCAGTTCAAAGAGAACGCACCGGCCTGAGGTGAACGCTAGCTAGAAGTAGTGATGTGGTGGCGTGGTGGCTGGCGTTCCAGTGTGTGCATGTGTTGGTCGCCCCACCCCCCCCCCCAGCTCCGACTGCCAGACAGCAGAGGAACCGAAGAAAGTAGCTCCACCAAAATGAAAAACATAACTATTTTGGTACATGTGGCGGACAGCCCTCTGAGATTTACTCCCGCAAGTGGCACATTACTCGTGTTAATTTCGGACCCTCGCTCTGGCGATACGCAGTTTATATCTACACATGAAGGCAAGAAGCTGACACAGGTGTGAGGGGGGGGTGCAAAGCAACAAAAAAACGGTCAAATATGTCAGGATGCATTCAAAACACCAAAACATTACTATAAAGTACACGGTATACATAAATAGAGAGAGAAACTGGTGAGATATTATACAGTTAAATGCACAGACAAAAACTGACAAGAGGAAAATACTGAGTTCAGGTAATATCCTTAAACCATTACAGTGAAATCTGGTGTTCACTGGCTGCAATGAATTGGTTGAGGTTTAGTTATTAAATCCGCAGCATCTATCAGAGACAAAAATACAAATGGTATTTTCCCTGAGCTAGCACAACTATGTCCACGATGTGCCTACTAGGTTCTTTATAACTAAGGTTAGATGCAAAACTCAGTACTTTGTCTTGATGTCATAACTGTGGAAACATGTAAAAATACAGAATGTAGTTCACATGTGAAGAGTTTCATTACAAGATGCGATGTGCACTGTTTTCAAAACGTGACACTTTTCTAAAATCATTTCCCACTCACTGTGGATGAAATTTTAAAAGACCTTTGCTGAAGCAACGACAGATTTTCTGTCATACATTATAAATACTGAGCAGTGCACGTCAAATTTCACACGTCAGTATTTTAAACCTTTTGTGATGAAACTCTTTATATGTTGAATATCAGATTCATATGTCTGCGGTTAGAATAAGCCAGAGGGTTGCATGCAAGGTGACATTAACATTGTGACAATAAAAAAAACTTTCCAACAAGAGTGCACACTTTAAAGAATCACATTACTCAGTCAGGTATAGAGCTCGTGAATGGCAATCAGTAGTTAGTGCTGTACATGAAATGGAAGTCATAGTGTGTAAGCTCGAGTTTTATAAGGATCCATCTGAAAATAAGTTACTGACATATGTTTTGCTTAGATATGTATTTGATCTAAAGTAGAATTACATCCTCACATGCACATTTATTAACATGGGCACACATGACCGGAAAATGCAAATGAATGTGGCTAAATAATCTTTGTTCAGCAGGATTTTAATTTGCAACATGAATTTCCAAAAGTGACCACAGCTGGTGCCATAATGGAGGTCTGGTGGTCAATTAGTCGAGCTCGTAACAAGTTACATAACTCTTGTGTTGTCTTCCCGTTAACCATGAACTTGTCCTTCCAGGTCAAAATTCTGATTTATACTTTTTCCAGCTTTTGGCGCTTTTTTTTTAAAAACCTGAGCTGGTTTTATAAAAGGTTTTACACTTATTCTTGAAATTCATGATCAACAAACCTCATTTATATCAAATTATACGTTTTTAGTTAAAAATGGAGAAATTATGAATTATGTTGACTAATAGTTAAGATCAGAGGATGTTGAGTGGATCACAGATGGGTAGATGTCAAAGTTTAGTCCGGATACTGTTTTGAAACCATTAAAAAAAAAGAAAAGAATTCAAATGCTATAAGATTAAAAAAACACCCAAAAAATTAAATGAAAGTAATCATTAATTTTACCTGAAGAGCGTTGAATGTAATCATGCATGTTATTTTTGGGCAATTTGGTTGAAAGAAATCCATATTTCACATATAATACACTTTGAAACGGGTCAATTTAATCCGAGGACAACACAAGGGTTAAATGTTCAAACTTGCATCGTCAATATTCTTGAAAATATAATGGAATCAAATTACGCTTTCTTCATGCTCATGGTTTTGGTTGTAGTATCGTACGCTAACCGCTAACTGCTAGCTGCTAACTACTAACTGCACGTGCCAATTGACAACGCTACTAAGTGGTGGTGCTACTAAGTGGTGGTGCTACTAAGCTGGTTTATGTTAACAAACAAGCAGCTAGCAAGCTGAAGACGCAAAACCTTTTCTTAAGCGTAAAAAGAGAATATTGTACTTTAAATATTACATTACTAAAGTTGCCAGAACCAATCAAATTCAATGCTAATATGGTCTGTGTGTGCGTTGTTTGCTAACACGTTAGCTATAGCAGCTTCATAAGGCGATGTTGGGGCTTTTGCTGCCTTTAAATGGGGTTGTGTTTACCAAGCGAAGCGTCCATGTGGTATTCACAACCTTGTCCAGTAGGTGGACATTTTCAGAAACCTTCAAGTTCATGAGTTATGACATGTTTTCTGATGTTTTTAAAAATACAGAAGGTCATGGAAGTTCATTTTTAAGTTAATATATTTCATTTTAGCTATATAGTTTTTTGTTGTAAAAAATTCCCAGTGGCCAGTTACCAGCTCGCTAGCTTGTTAAATTGTTAGCCTTTTGGCGTCCACTTGTTTATACAAATGAGCTTAGCTAGCTAACAAGCATGGTTATGTCGTAGCAGAATGCAGCTGTTGGCCACCAACATTAGCTTAAAACTTTAATGCAGGAGCTTGTGTGCAACTGCAATACAGTGATTACAGGTAGCCATGCAGTAGTAGTAGTAGTGCTACAGTAGCTAGCCAGAAAACAAATCTGTCACGTTCATGTTTTTGTAAAATTGTTACTTCTCCAAGGAAACAGAAAATCTGTGAGACAGCAGAGTTGTACATTTAGAAAGTCAATCAGCTGCTCACAGCTGATGCCAATACGCTGCAGACCTCCAAAATGGCTGCCAGAAGTTTCATTACTACACCTCAAAGGATACTCGGTATCTCAACTCTACACTAAGCACAGGTGGAAGTCCACAATGCCAAGCTCATAGCTCTGAGCGTTTCATCCTGATACAGAGACACAGTGTCCACACTCCATGTGTGTTAGAGCGATAAATCCAACTGATTGCTTGATTTCTTGCTTGAGGTTGACTCAGTCGGCTTCATAAACTCTGAAAGGGAAGATGTAGAGCAGAGTGAGATCCTGATCCGGCGCCATACAAACATCTAATGTTTCTTCATCTGCCATATGAAGAAAAGTAACAAATACTGTTATAAATTATAAATATCTATTTGTTTTGGGATAACCCTTGTGTTGTCCTCGTGGTCAAATTTGAAATCAGAAAAGTGTCTTTCAACCAAAATTTCAGAAAAATAACACGGATTGTTGCACACAACAAGTAAAATAAATGATCAGCCCACTGCTTTCTTTAAATTTTAATGTTTTGTTAAATTTTATATCATTCAAAAAAAGACCATTGAACAAAGTGACTAAAATGTGGGGGCAAACCCCCCCACAAAAACGTCAAAAGGCGCAGAAAAAAATGACAAAAACATCAGGGGGAAAAGAAACAAAGGTTTTGAAAAAAAACAATGAAAAGGTTTCAATTTTGACCCAAAAACAAAAAGTTGCACGGGCGACGGGAAGACAACACAAGGGTTAAATAACATATTGCAATACAATTCCTTAATATCTGTGCCTTGAACCTGCACACAACACAATATTAATCAGAAAATCAGAAACTATTGCCGCTGACCTCCGAGCACCTTCAGTTTATAGTGATTTCAATATTATTAAAGTGTCAATAAAACATGTATATGTTTCAGTCATACTGCAGTTTAAGGACACACGTGAATGTGACAGAATGTCGTTCAGAGCCGTTCAGTGTATGAGAAAAAATAGTTTTTAATAAAATCATTAGACTCAAAGGCAACACCCACCGAACCCACACACAAACAAACACACCCACACCCCCTGACTAAAAAGTATTTAGTCAGCCACTGATGGTGCAAGTTCTCCTACTTAGAAAGATGAGAGGTCTGTAATTTTCATCATAGATAAACTTCAAATATGAGAGACAAAATGAGAAAAAAAATCCAGGAAATCATATTGTAGGATTTTTAAAGAATTTACAAATTCTACTCTCTCCTGATTGAAATGCATCTCAGTGTAAATTCTTTCAGGAAGACCTCACTCTTAATCAATGCTCTACCTAACTCCAATCAGCTGTTGGTGGCGTTCACCTTCCTGCAAAACCAATCAGAATCGTACACAAATGGCAAGGGCCAATCACAGAGTCACAACCCTGCTTTAAATCTGTTTCTCCCTTTGCTATCAGCTGTCGTTGCAGGCAAAGAGGGCAACCCTCCACCCCCCCTTCCACTTCCAGTCATCTACTCCAGCTGACCAGTCCGGAGCCTCCTTCGGTCTGGTCTTCGGGGCTCCTCCGTCGCCACCACCGGTGTCTAGATTCCATCGGGGGGTCTGATGGTTCTCTACCCCTATATACATACAGTATATTCAAAATATTCATATAGCAATAGAGTCTAATCGCCAAAGACTTTTTACATTTTATTGAGCTGTACGATAAACCTCATTTGCATATCTGCAAAAATGTGTGGCTCAGTGGTAAAGCGGTGTCCTGCCAATTGGAAGGTTGGTGGCTCGATCCTTGGCCCTGCAGTCCCATGTCAAAGTGTCCTTGGGCAAGACACTGAACCCTGAGTTGCCCCGATGCTGCGCCATGGGAGTGTTAATATGTGTGAGTGTGTATCCGATGAGCAGGTGGCACCGTGTACGGCAGCCTCGGCCAGTGTGTGAATGTTTCCTATACTATGTAAAAGCGTTTATCCTGTTTTCAGTTACCAAAAGTCTTTTGGAAAGTTTGTAAGTTGTCATGTGAATTTTTAATATAGCGTTCCTTTGTATTTTACAAGGCTGGAGGTCCCAGTTAATTATACAGAAGATTGCCTGTATTAATGGAACAGGTCACTTTGACTTTCAGAGGTGATAACTGGAAAATAATTTCTGTAGTCTATTTTTATAATCCTATTAAGAACTGTGTAACACTGGATAATAAAGTTAGACAATAAAATGATAAGTGCCTGAAGTTTTACCCAAACGTGTCTTAAATAAACAAGCTCTATATTGTCTTACAGTTGGCAAGCTGAAGTCTCGTCTGTTCTTTCTGTTGACTCGGGGTGGATCGTGTTTTCGATTTGATATAGGTCAACTTCTTTGGTTCCATCCCACCTGGAAAAAGCACAGAATGAAACTCATTTCAAAGGTCTCCTCAGCAGTCAGACTTTATTCTCTCTCGAGTCGAGAAGAGTGGAGTTAGGAGAACAGAGTGACACTGGCAAGGCTGAATTCGTCAGAGAGAGCAAGGTTATCATTCTGAATTCAAAGAGGCAGGAGATCTGAGTGACACTAAACAGGGAGCGGCAAATCTGTAATTCTCAGCCTAAAGTGACAACCATCTAACCAGACTGGAATAAATGAAGCTTGAGTTTAGTTTGCCAGATATGGGGTGACAGTTAAAGGGTAACTACTGTTTTTTTCAACCTGTTTCAACCATGTTTTTGTGTTTTAGTGACAGATGGGAACTACAATGTTTGTCATCGGTCCAGTATTAAGCAAGATTGCTGCAGTCGGCAGCGGTGAAACCGGCCACAAGTACAATGTAAGTAAATAGGGCAAGTGTCCAGCTTGTATTTACCTTCACAAAAGTGCCTGTTTTGCCGGTGACAGACTCAGGTTAGTGCCTGACAACATTATTGAAATGATTTCTAAGGAGGTCAACCTTTCTTTTAAAGAGTAAGATCCGATTTTTAAAAGTAAAAACATCTGCAAAATTGTGTTCGCTACACCCAACAGAAAATACACTTCATTCAAAGTCAACAGAACCAAAATAAAACTATGAAAAGCCGTTTTGTGTCGTCTTTCCACTTTTCCAACCATTACCACTCTAGTTTTGGTTGAAATAAACACATAGGATCTGGTCCTAGGTGCTTCAATATCAGAGTTTAGGCTAGCCTGGCTCATTACTGGATCTGGTTAAAGTTTATTTTAAAATGAGTCAGCTGGAAACATCAAAAAGTCAGCTGGAGACGGGTTTCAGCTAACACTTGGCAGTTGTAATTTTATCTTGTGTGGTTGTCGGTTAGAAATGAGAGCCCTGCTTTTGTCTACTTCCGTTCTTAAATCAGGGACCCATTGTTTGTTTAAAAACAGGCATATAAACTTGACAGGCATATAGCTACAGTACCTAAGGGGATAGAGCAGGGAGGTGGCAGTTTCAATTCTCAAGCTTTCCAAGTTGTACATTTTTTTTCAAAATCTGTTGTTTTTCTACTGCAGCTCTACATGACTCATGTGAGGGAGTACGCTGTGGATGTGCACTTTTGCACATATGCACTTTAAAGAAAGATTGTTGGGGCGGACAGACTGACAATCACTTTCAAATAATAAAGTAAATCAAGAGAGACCCAGCTGCTCTAACTGAGCACCAGCTTATTAAGTGTACATTGTGCATCTCCCCATTTTGAAACTGTTCAGATGAAAATATATATTATGTGTGTGGTGGAGTTCCCTTGGGGCTTCACTCTGAAAACATGACTGGTTAAGAGCCACCAACACACCAAATACATCTTTCCTCTTGACAATGAAAAGTGAAAATGAGTGTTTTTCTCTGGCTCGTGCCACTGTGATTACCATACCAAGCAGGCCACGTCTACACTGTGTCCTCCTGCATGGAAGCTATCAGCGTAGCGATGAAGGCTCTGGTTGTTGTCATGACATACCCAGATCACTGCTGCTTTTGCTAATCTATTGTGTTATTATATATACACGTTCTCCTTCAATTTCACATTTGTGTAAATAAAGCATTGAACTTGACAGGAGTGGGTCTTTTATGAAATACATTTCCTCAATGAAACTTCAATATCTCCTTGGCATGCTCTTTAAAATGAATGAATGATAATAATAAATGAACCCAAGCAGAACTTTCATTGGACATGTCCTTTTTAAAGGAGAGGGACGGATAAAAGATACATTTACTGCCTGTTTTGAAGCTTATACAGCACAGTTTGTTAAATTAAAAAAATGGTATCCTAACCTTTGAGTATTTTGAGTGCAGGAGTTTAGCTGAAGAGTTTTTTATAGACAGTGTTAGTAAACTCCATTTTTTACCCTATAAGTTCCTTAGGCAAAGCTTCATAATGTTGAAATTTAAATTCTAAATTTAACATTTAAATGCTGCGTTGCTTTTTTCTTTGTTCTGCATGTCTAAAAATCTTGACCGAGGATTTTTAAGGCCGATACCAATACAAATATTTGGTTATTTAAAAATCCGATATGCCGATATATCGGCCAATATATATTTATAGAAACGTGTTACAAACATAAACAGATTACCCTAACATTAGTTATTTGTAGTTATTTATGAGTTCTCACTAAAAGACCGTTAACATATATTAAAGTTCTGATGAATAAAATGTATAAAAACACAAACTTAAGCTATGAAACTTGAAGTCCTTTGAACAAAAACACTGACAAAAAAAATCTGTGTTGCCAACAGAGCGTCCTCTGGTGGACAGACTATGCAACGCCATTATACAGGGACGTCATATAGCGTCCTCTGGTGGACAGACTATGCAACGCCATCACTAACAGGGAAGTTGTAGAGCGTCCTCTGGGGGACAGACTATGCAACGGCATCACTAACAGGGATGTTGTAGAGCGTCCTCTGGTGAACAGACTATGCAACGCCATCACTAACAGGGACGTTGTAGAGCGTCCTCTGGTGGACAGACTATGCAACGCCATCACTAACAGGGACGTTGTAGAGCGTCCTCTGGTGGACAGACTATGCAACGGCATCACTAACAGGGACGTTGTAGAGCGTCCTCTGGTGGACAGACTATGCAACGGCATCACTAACAGGGACGTTGTAGAGCGTCCTCTGGTGGACAGACTATGCAACGGCATCACTAACAGGGACGTTGTAGAGCGTCCTCTGGTGGACAGACTATGCAACGCCATCACTAACAGGGACGTTGTAGAGCGTCCTCTGGTGGACAGACTTTTTATGCATGTTATAGGTTTACTAACAGGGAAAAGAACTTCCATCTGATGGACAGACTATGCAACTCCATCACTAACTGGGACGTTGTAAACAGCTCTACTATACAACGGCATCACTAACAGGGACGTTGTAGAGCCTCCTCTGGTGGACAGACTTTTTATGCATGTTATAGGTTTACAAAGTGAAAAAGAACTTACCATCTCCAACAGAAAACACTGTTCACAAACTGCTCCAAACAGCTCTACTATAGTCCAGCCTTTAGGTACCTAGGTACTGTCAGGGCCCTCATACTCTGCTTCTGACTGGCTAGTAGTCCTTACCTAGGTACTGTCAGGGCCCTCATACTCTGCTTCTGACTGGCTAGTAGTCCTTACCTAGGTACTGTCAGGACCCTCATACTCTGCTTCTGACTGGCTAGTAGTCCTTACCTAGGTACTGTCAGGGCCCTCATACTCTGCTCCTGACTGGCTAGTAGTCCTTACCTAGGTACTGTCAGGGCCCTCATACTCTGCTTCTGACTGGCTAGTAGTCCTTACCTAGGTACTGTCAGGGCCCTCATACTCTGCTCCTGACTGGCTAGTAGTCCTTACCTAGGTACTGTCAGGGCCCTCATACTCTGCTTCTGACTGGCTAGTAGTCCTTACCTAGGTACTGTCAGGAACCTCATACTCTGCTTCTGACTGGCTAGTAGTCCTTACCTAGGTACTGTCAAGGCACACCCTCAAGTACATTTTAATTTCGGTTTATATATCTCAAGGAACGTTAACGTTATCACAGCATATTTTCCTCTTATCCTGCAGCCTTATTGTATGAGAACAGATGAGTCCGCAGCACTAAAAGGAGAAAACCTTTGGAGCATCATCTTTACTTCTGCACTCCACATGTGAGGCTTTACTGTACCTGGCGGAGGTCTGGGCGGCCTGCTCTTGGTTACAATGGGTTCACACTGGGGTTGGATGGGCTGGAGGAAGGCCACAGTGGGAAAAGGCACTGACTGGATATGGGTCATGGAGGAGTCAGAGAGGGAGTGTGGCACCCGTGCATGGCTGCAGTCATTAAAGCTGGAGGGTATCCTCCACCGGGGTAACGGGGAAGGAGATACGTCCTCGCTGGACGAACCGGGAACACTGGGAGGACTGAGGGACTGCTCGGGGATGGATGAGGATTTGGGGAGGAGGTGCAGGATGGAGGAGAAGAAGGAACAGGATTCAGGAAGGGGGATGGTTCCAATTCCACTGTCCAACGTTCGCATCTTGCAGCCGGAGCCTGCGGCACAAGGAGAACAGTTGAAGTGGCTCAGGCTCGAGGGGAAAGAGAGGGACAACAACAGGAATGGAACAACAGGGTAACCATGGTTGAAGTGGCGTTAAAGAAAGCTTTAAAATATAGGTACACTAATATAATAACTGTCTCTCTAGTCTATTCATGGATAGGTTAGACAGATTAGACATGAGACTGAGTCTGTTGGTACTTTTTAGACGCAGCTTAAGACACTTTTATTCACTGGTTAATTTTAATTGTGATTAATCAGTGTTCTTTTCTTCTATTTTATGTATGTGGGTATGTATGTGTATGTATGCATATAATATATACTGTATGTATGTACGTACGTACAGTATGTTTTAGGTGCTATAAAAATGAAATAATCTTAAATTTAAACTTGTATGTCCTGAGCTGTAACTCTGCACCAGCGTCTGTGTACAGCTGTTCCACGTGGAGAATAAACTCTTAATCATTCTGATGGATAAAGTGCTAGAAATGATAAGCGGAGATTTGAATCAGTGAAACAGCTTTACCAATCAATAATAATGGATCTGTGGCATCATGTCATTGTTTCCCTCGTGCCTCCTTGTTATTCCTGCCACATTGTCCTGACTGTTTGAGCTCTGAGCAGCTGATTCCAGTGTTGTGTTTTGGTTTTTGGTTGTGGTTAAACCTAACATGTAGCCCTGCCACAGAGGGGGACTCAGCCAATGCAAATCAAGCCCACTTGAACCACTACTTCGTATTACAGATGTTGTTTAATGGGTGTGTGTGACTGCTAGCATGCATCGATCACACAGTGAATATGAAATGCACAGAATGGCATATGAAATGAAATTTAAATACACTCCAAATGTGTGTATTGTATTTGCAACATATCACACGTAACTGTCAAACACGCACGCTTATGATGTATGTGATGTTTCTCAACTGTGAGGTTAGAGACGCAGAGTTTGCATCATTCTGTCTGACATTGTGCCTCCAGAATTACACACTATAACACAATTGTGACACTAATAAACCTCAGAGTTTGCGTCATTTACGATGCTGTTCAGCTACATTTCGATCAAAGAACCATCTATCTTTCCAAACAAATCCTCCAGGAGAAATCTAAAGAACAACAAAATGTATCACAGCAAGCCTCCGTCCAGTGAGCACAGAGTCTAAATAAGAGAAGATATCCTTTAGCTGTTGTCATGCAGGCTCATGTTTTAATATGTACCCTGTGGCAGGAACCTGCAGGCAATCTCACGCAGGAGCAAAGGCAACAGCTGCTCCCCCTTTATTATTTAAGGTGTGCACACATTAGACCTCACACCCCTCTTCTGGGTTTCTACAAGTCCGATTTTCCTCACTTTTTTCTCAAATGATTTTTGTTTTATTTGTCACATTGCAAGAAAATGTGGATAGGGTAGGGGTAAAAATGTACAAATAAAATTGAAGCTATTTGTTGTCACAGAAATTCAGTGTTGGGCTACGAAAACACAGAAACATACTGTATCATAGGACCAGTTTTATGTATAGTACTTGAAAAATATTACATACAATATTACATATTACATACAATATTAAAGTTACTGTCAAATATTACAAATTAGTTGCAAATGCCAGTGTATGCAGCACTGAAAACATCTCACAAGCTCAGAATAGCTTAATTTAGGGGCTGTGTCACGGACAAGTCCATCACAGTTAGATGACTATTGCAGTTTCCAAGTATTACAAATGAGCTTTAAGTGTCTATGTATGTTAGGAAGCAGCCCTTGAGATGAAAATGGTTATTTTTACCCAGTTGTAAACAAGATAAAATAATTGAAAAGACACAGAACAGAGACACTGGTGATTAGATTGGTCTTTAGTTGCAAGTTAACAGGAGCCGCTGTGACACAGTCTTGTCTGGGAAGGCAGAATCACAGAGGCTGAGATTTGATTGGTTTCAACCTTCCTTTAACATGCTCAATACCATCCATGCCCAATCAATACACTGCTCCATGTCACAGGACTACACTGCAGTAATGGTCTTCTGTTTCATTGTTAAACATAGGATACTATGTGTGCATAATGTCATCATAATTACATGTTGTACTTGTTGTAGGACTATGTTGTTTAATAACTACATTGTAAAATAATGTTATTTCTAACTGAAATTAGGTTGTCCTCAGCCAAAAATCGTAAAAAGGGGCCAAGTCAAAGACTTGTACATCTACATACTAAACTGTGCAGAAATCAACAATATATATTATTATTCAATTCAGTACAAAAGCACAAAAAAGCTAAACAAGCAGGAGAAAGGGGAGAAGATTTGTTCCAGGTAAAGCTGGAACAAATCAGTGTTCTGTGGTGAGAAAACACATCCCTCCTCAAAGTCCATCTGAAATCATAAATTACCCTTATTTGTATTTAAAAAAAAAGAAGTTACAATGAACATTGTACAAGCGATAGAAAGATAGTGAGCTAACACAGCTACACATGATGAAATGTACTTGCTCAGTATAGTGTAAAACTCTTATTTTAATGTTGATTTTTGTTTTTCACATCTTAGTTTGAAGCATCAAGTTGAAAACAACTTTGTCAACTCTACATGAGGCCCTACAAGTTCATACTGAGTCTGGATGGTATAATTCAGCTCACTGCTGAAGGCAAAGTTAATTCAGTCAGCAGTGGATGAGCGTGCTTAGCTGGTGCACTGCTGAAATTGGAATGAGGTGATTAACCCCTGAGGGCAGGCGTCCGCCCGTATCAAACATGCTTGATATTTGCAGCGTCTTGCCCATGGTGTCACTGTGGCCAATGAAATTCAACAGGGTCTGTCTGTCACCAGTTCTCTATCTGAGCGACGTGGAGTTTTATCTGCTGCGATTTTAATTAAGAAAGTGACCGCAATGAAGTATAAGGACCCAATAAAGTTTACTTCCTGTCTAGTTTCTCACTTATTTGACTATATTGTCAGCTGTAGTTTTCTAACTAATTAGTAAGTAGATAAAAGCTTGTGTTTGGTGGTTGAAGTGACCGAGAGAGAGCTCATCTGCACCAGCGTCATACAGCAGCAAGTCGAGCCCAGCTGAATGGACCTTGAGTGTTTTGACATCTTCGGGATACTTTCTGGTCCAAAGTTTTGGAACCAATCCGAAACAGACCTGGTCTACCTAAATCAATTTTAGAATTAAGAGACACATTTTAAATACACACAAGGTTAATTAGAGCTGATCCGAAAGAGACCCGAGAGACCAGTCAATCCCGATTTAAATAGACCTGATCATTTCATCTAAAATGTGGTCAAACCAAGCAGACCCAAACTGGGAGGAAACACCAATACATGCAGCAGCAATACATGTCATTTTCACCTGAACTTCAGACTTTACACTCAAAAGAACTATTTTTGTCATGTGACTATTAAGCTGCATTATTATCTGTTGGGTCATTAGATTATTTGGTCATCAACACAATCCATTACAATGTGACCATACCAAAAGGTCCTCCAAACCATACAAAGACACAGGCCATTTGTTCCTACCCTCTAATAGGACTCTAAAACAACCAGCATCAGACGGTTGTAAAATAGCTATAGCTCCCTCAGGATTGTCCCCATCCTAAAACACAGGGTAACTGAGGTAACAGCTGAATGCCTCATCCTTTTTTAAGGCTGGCCTGGAGCTCCACATTTTTTATTATAATAGCCTACAGGTAGCCTATGTGTGGCTGTGAGGAGCATTGTGATAGAGATTGTCCAGGTTCAAAACTAAAGTTTTAAAGAATTTCCTAGTCACAGAGACAAACTCTCTACAGGATTCCCAAACTGCTCCTCTGTGATTAAAGGGGATGAAAGTAGTGAATGTGATAAGCCATCACTGCCCCAGCCTCTAACACACCCGCCTATAATAACGCTTTCTTTCCAAAGTTTGCCGCAGGTGCACCAAGTAAGCCTGGCCACGATACCCAAAGTAAACAAACAAACACTATTTTTATTTTCTCGTAAATCTGTAAAGATGCATATTTACAGCAAAAAGGCATTTTATGACTGTAATTAAAAACATTTTTTCACTCTTCTGTCTGTGACATTATGTAAAGAGCCACGGTAAACGGCTAAAGAAGCTTACTACGACTCAACTCGTCATTTTCAAGAAGAGTTTAGCTAGTTGAATAGCTGCAGTTACTACACTGCAGCGAAGAACATAATGAGGATGGAAAACTCTCCTGTGGGTACCTGCCAGCGTTAGCAGCTAATTATGCAACGTTCCTATGGGTTGTATTAGAGGGCAGGAATAAACAACTAATATGGTCGTGTGGTTTGGAGGATTTGTTGGGATGAATAGGTTCGTCTTGATTGGATGAGCCTGTGCATGCAAATTTCCAGATCATGGATTTGTGAAGATGAGCACTCAAAGCTGTACATAATACCCCTGGGCAAACACACAGGTGTAGTGAAATGGTTCTTGTTTGCCCAGATTCAAAGATGCAGAGGTAGAACAAATAAAATGAAACATTAATATGGACAAAAAAAAGCACACACTGGCAAAATTCAGCATTTTGCATGTTTGTTTTGCTGCTTAAAGCATATTCATCGTGTTTATGACTTACACATCTGTCATATTTGGTCTTCACTTCTGTCTGCGAACTGTAAAATGGTAAGCACAGATAAAACCTTAAGGCTAGCATGCTATCATTCTAGCATGTTACAGCTAACATTGCATTGCACAGCTAAGTTTTGTTAACCCTTGTGTTGTCTTCCCATCAAAATTGTTTTTGTCACATTTTTTTAACACTTTTGATGCTTTTTTCAATGTTTAACACTACGTAACACTAACTTATTCATTTGAGTTTTACAGTTATTGTTGGAATTTATGGTCAATAAACCTCATTTATAGGAAATTATACTTAATGTTTGAGTTAGAAAAGCAGAAATTAGGAATTATTGAGACTAAAATTAAAGGAATGGATGCTGATGGATAATCATAGACTGGAATATGTCAACTTTTACTCAATACTATTTCAAAAACGCTTCAATGCTTTTGCAAATGCTATAAAACTGAATAAGACGCCCCAAAATTAATGAAAGTAGAGATTTGTACTTGGGAAAGAGCGTTGTGTGGAATCAATCGTGTTATTTTGGGGAATTAAAAAGGACATTGATATAGGACAACGGGTCAATTTGACCCAAGGACAACATGAGGGTTAAGGTAGCAAAATGTTTTAAATGGGGTCCATTAGTAAGGGCAGTGACTGTAAGCATATCCAGACAGAGAATAGAAAGTCTGACCTGTTACAGCGTCCTGGTTGGGGCTCTTCACTGTGGATCCATTTTCACCATCGGCTCTGAAGTTCATCATCTGCATCTTTGTGTTTTTTTGTAGAAGGACAAAAAAGAAGTTACCTACATGTTCTTTCATACTTCTACAATGACATTGCTTGCTGTTATCCAAAGTGCCTCATCAAACGCTAAATCGCTCCCTCTCACCTTGACAGTGCCATAATGTGACTAAATAATGAATCTGCTCCGTATTCTGTGTGTTTTTGCCTCTATCCTTATTTTCATCTCATGGTTTCTCTATTTACATCATTTTTATAGTTTAGTTTTAGTTAATAGTTTATTTGAACATGTAAAAAAACATTAACATAAAAGATTTATATACATGCATTCATGCATACATATATAATTAAAATGACAGATAAATAAGGCCATGTACTTCTCAGCACAATCTTCCAAAATTAAAAGTCATTCAAACAAAAACAAATTTTCACATGTTCAAAAAGGAGAAGGAAGAAGTTCATAAACAACTTATCAGGTCCAACCCCCTTTCTCTACTTTTATCCTTTAGTAAATCTTCTGCTTCAGTTATTTACACATCATAGACACAGATGCATGCATACATACATACACACGTTTACACTGTTTTTGTTTCTTTTCTTCACTTTCTTCTTCTTTCTATACCATCTATCTATAGCAGATTAAATAATAATACATGCATACTAGACTTAGTATATTGACATATTAGTATATAGATATATTAGTATATAGATATATACATTGTACCAACAGTCTTCTAATTGACTGAGACTTGGCACTAGATATGCTCCTGAGAGTTTGGGATGTAGGAGGAGGGATGTCAGATCTAAGCAGTCCTCTATGGAGAGGTTTATGTGCACAGTTTCCCAGGTTTCAAACTTTAAACTATCAAATATAATATTCTAGTCTGCTTGAAAACTTGATGTATTCAATTGTTACATTATTGATACATTCTTTGGATGAATAACAGGGATCCCAATGTTAAATTATGGACCCAGTAATACATTTAAAGGTCTTATAATAAGGGTTGGTTATAAAGGCCAAAATGATGAAACTGTATGTAAGAGGGTTTGAGGGACAGTTGGGGGAATCAGCCTGAAGCACCTCTCACATGTAGTATTTTTCTGTTTTTATTTCAAATAATCATTTAAATATCTCTATTTCTTTAGTCTTTGGTTATTTTTTTTTTTGTTCTTAATGTGTCTTTCTGGTGCAATCACATTAATGTCATATCACCGTAACAAACATACTTAACATAAAAACAGGGTTGGGGAACACATTTATGTAAAAATAAATTTTTGTGATTAGAAGTAAAACTGTCCGCATACTAATAAAATAGCTGCCCCTTTTGTAGGACTTAATTTAATGTACCTTTGGGTCCCCTGTGATGTCAGAATGTCCTTGTATCTCGTTCAGGGACATTCCTGGGCAGGGCATTGAGATGCATGCCCGCACTGCATCATGAGACTCTCTTCTCCCAACAGAGCTATAAGAAAACAGTTTGTCAACAGATCACTACATTGTGAAATCCTCTGATATTGACATGCCCAGGGTGATTTGGGTGATAAATTACCCTATATCTCTTGAAACCTCTGTATTAAATTAGTAGTAACTGGTCTCTGGGCTAAAGAGACTGACCAAGACCACTTGATGAAAAATGGCTGAAGTAATTTGAGGCAATACATTACTTTATTGACAGTAAGCTACTGTATGAAGACATCTGCCAGAACAAGCTGTGAAGTAGGGCTGAACAATATTGTGTTTTAGCATCGACATCGCGACAAGAGCAATAGTCACATCGCAGGACGTTGCAACGTTGATGCTAATTCTTTTTTGCTGCTTGATAGAAAAGTAAACGTTCACCGTTAGCCTAAAGAAACAAGCAGAAAGCTGCTACCAGCCAGGCTAAAGCTAATATAGTTAGCTTAAAAAAACAAGCAGAAAGCTGCTACCAGCCAGGCTAAAGCTAATAAAGTTAGCCTAAGGAAACAAGCAGAAGGCTGCTACCAGCCAGGCTAAGGCTGATATAGTTAGCCTAAAGAAACAAGCAGAAAGCTTCTACCAGCCAGGCTAAAGCTAAAATAGTTAGCCTAAAGAAACAAGCAGAAAGCTGCTACCAGCCAGGCTAAAGCTGATATAGTTAGCCTAAAAAAACAAGGGGTCCGTCCATCCCAACTAACGTTACAATTTGGAGTCGCGACGCTGGAAACGTAACACTAATCTACTACAGAAGTCTGTGTCGGATCTAACACCATTTCCACTGATTTAATTGTTCTTGGATACACAGAGTTTGTTGCTAGTGCGCGTGACGTGCAGGTCTGATCAATTTGTCAAACTAACAAGCTGCCCCCCCTAGTCGACCACAACCTGACATTTAGAGGAAACAACATGCCGTCACTCACGTTAGCCTGGGTTTATTATTATATGAATACAATGGTGTCATGCTAGTCAACCAGCGTATTTCTACCTAATTTCCTTCTCGAAAACCACTTCAGAAGAGTAACATTAGTCACAGCGCTTACTTCTGCTGGTGTTTTTAAAGCAGT
Source organism: Etheostoma perlongum (assembly GCA_026937815.1). Taxonomy (NCBI): domain Eukaryota; kingdom Metazoa; phylum Chordata; class Actinopteri; order Perciformes; family Percidae; genus Etheostoma; species Etheostoma perlongum. Next base: position 3,648,173 of record CM049381.1, read on the forward strand.
AAAGTTCAACAAAGAATGGTTCACATTAGAAAAGATCCTATTTAATTTTTCTTCTTCTATGTAGATGCACTCCCCTACAAAATCACTTAGGTAGTCGAGAATTGTTTATTATTTCCATATAGAGGTATTTATGTCATCTTTTAAAATTACTTTTTCTTTTTTTCTTCTTTTTATATCGCAATATATATCGCAGAGGGAAAAATATCGCAATGTCCGTTTTTTTCAACATTGTGCAGGCCTACTGTGAAGGTTTAATGTTGAGATGAAAGTGAAAATCTCAAAAGCACAGGTGTTGTGTCAAATGTACCAGAGTCAAAAGATGGTATTCATTACTGATTTAATGAACTTACCAGTCTTTTCCATCGCTTTTTCTTCTGTCTCTCTTTTTGTCAGACTTTGTCTGCTTTCCTCCCAGAAGGGATGTAATCTTTTGCTCCCTCTTGTCCTCTTTTACTTTCGGTGGATCAGTCTTTTTGCTGCTTGGAGCAGGAAGCTTACTCTTACGAAAACCAAACCAGTTTGCCAAAGTTGAGCCAGATTTTTGCTTCACTTCGCTGGTTATCTCCTGTTCCTGAGACTTGTGCAAGTTCTCCTCTATTCCGAGCATCACTTTCTCTTCAATTGTGGTTATAGTACTTTGTCTCTCTGGTTCTTCAGAAACTGGCTCGCCAAAGGCGCTTGAAAACTGTTGCTCAATCTGAAGACGCCTTGCCTGCTCTCGTTGGAGTTTAAGACTCTGAAGTCTTTCACTGGAGGACCCCAAATGTGAAGGAATTGTCAGGCCCTCTTCAATCAAGAAGTTGCTCAAAAGGGATCGGTTCATTGGACAATGGTAGCTACTAGAGCAACTCATACTTCCTGGAAGGACATCACTAAGGGAGTTCAAGGAGCTCCCAGAGTGCGTTTTGATCTGGGTACGGACCTTTCCAGATCTGTTGAAGCTTGGCCTGTCCATGTAGCGGGCACCAAAGCTCTGGCTACGAGCCTTAGCCCCATTCATGCCCATTACAGGTTTAAGGGGAGGTCTGGTTGACACAGACACAGACCGTTTAAAAAGCCAACCTTCTTCATCAAATCCCCAATCCAACATCACACCGCTGTCAGAAGCAACAGGCTGGACTGAAGGCTCAGAATCCAGTGAGTTACAGCGGGTGTCAATCTTTCTGCGGACTTTGTCATGAGCTCCACATTCCTGTATCATCTGGGGATCACACGTAAAAGTCTGAAAGGTGTGGATGCTTTTTGCAGAAGAGTTTGTATCATCTTTATGTCTCCCGAAAACTAGGAAGGTACTGGTTTCCTGTCCAGAGATTGCCTCATGGGATTTAGCATTTACAGGAAGAGACATTTTTGCAGCTCTTGAGGTGGAACTTTGAGGATTATTGGTAATCCCATGGTAGTAAACATTAGAATATGCCTGAGGCAGGACTTCTGAAAGTTTTGGCTCACTGATGCTCTGTTGGGATCTCTGTAAGATGCTCGGACTTGGAAATATAGAGGGAGCACCATGTTCATCATGGCAGGTGGCAGTTCTGTCCATAGATAGCTGGACTGACTCTAAAGACTCTTGAACTGGGACATGTGGCATCTTGGATGAGTTATAATGGTAAAGATTAGCAGGGATATCTTTCAGTGGCTTACCATCAGCACCCATTTGTAGGGCTGTATGTTGATTGTCCTTTGCCGTATTGGATTGTTGCGGCTGTGAAATAGAAGAAAGATTTGATTGGTGCTTGTTGGTGCTTGATGTTGTCTTCCCAGTAGTCAAGCTTTGAGCCTGACCTGTAGATTTATATGCTTTGGGTAAACTGTCACAACTGGGCCTAAGGACAAGAGAAGTAGTTCGACCTGGGGGTGGTGGTGGTGGTGATGGGGACCTAAGTTCTGAACGGGAAACATCACAGTGCTTGTCTCGGCGGCGTTGTTTTCGCGGTGAGCAGGGTAAGTTGTCATAGATGCTCTCTTCCACAGACTCATTGCTTGATTGAAGTCTAGTGCCTTGCAAAGGTGATTTTGTTGGGCTCTTAAATGTCTTTGAATGTTTCACAGGGGAAGCAAGTGGAGAGCGCACATTCTTGAGCGATTTTGAACTTGTTGATACCGCAATGTCCTCATCTTTCTCAACTTTAGATAATGGTCCCTTGCTTGAACAATGTGTTTTACTGAGAGTTGTCCTTTCGCCAGGAACACTGGGCCCAGGAGGGTTTGACTGTCCTTTGGACCTGTGACCTTTAATGAGCTTTTGGTGGAGAGGAGAATGCGTATGCTTCGTTTGTTCTTTCCCTCCATCTGCACTCTTGCTCCGCAGAATGAAAGCCTTTCTTGCTGAGTCACACGGCTGAGGTTTTGGTTTCCTCTGTGGAGATTCCGAGATGGTGTAGTCCTGGCTGCCAGCTTGAGTCGCCTGGTCTCTGTAGTGAGGAACGTCCATTGAGGAGCTGCGCTGTCTGGCTACACTCTCAAAGCTCACAGCTCTTGTTGCAGAATTCTTAATAGGAGAGCTCCCATCACTTGCTTCGACTTGCTTGACTGCAAGTCTGGCCTGTTGCCTTTTGACATGATCCAGCCTGGACTTACGGTCAGTAGACCTTTCCTGGTTATTGTTTCTGTCACTGAACTTCATGCCTGAAGGCTTGTTTTTTTTCTAGTAAGTCTTTGTTTTTCTTCCGGATATGTAATACTATCTGTTGGACTTAATCCAGGTTTTACTGTGGGGCCATCCAAAAATAAGAAGTTGTCTGTGACAGGTGAGGGAAAAATACCAGAATTATCTGCAAGTTTAACAGGGCCTTCTTGAAAATTGTTCTCATCATCTCTTGTAACAACTAGTTCCTCCAAGCAAACAAGCTCTTTTGTTGGTTGGTCACTGGATTCCCTACTTTGTAATTTAGTTGAATCATCATCTGCATCATCAGAGTCTAGGGCAGCAGTCCCTACTCCGGCCTGGAAAGGTTTACATGTAGGGGCTACTTGCTTTCCTGTACTTCCTTGTTGGCCACACTTCACACCAAACGAGTATATGCCCTCGTTGGAGGTTTCACAGTCTTTGCAGTGTGGAACAGATGCATGTGAGGATGCCTCTTTGGAGCTACACATTTGGAGACGCTTAAGTCCTTTCAGAATGTGGCCTTCCTTCCATCCCAGGTCTGTCTGCTCAATGGGTGCAGAGTAATTGCTGGATACTGAACCTGTACTCATCCTTTTGTCCCGGCTTGCGGCACCCTGTGAATTACAAGACATATTTAGAATTATTGAAATGGGATTTACAAATGAAGCACTTGTTTTCACCCCAATTTCCATGAAAAAGACAAGTATTTTACTTTGACAACTTCCTCATACATCATATCAAAGGAAAATGAATAAAACCCACCTGCTTGGAGAATCCACGTCCTTCTGCCCAAGTGTGGGAGCCACTGGAGTACTCACTACAAGCACTGGATAGTGACAGTTCACTGCCACTGCCGCTTCCACTACTGCGTGGGCATGTTAGACTCAGCAGGCTGGGCCACCTTCCTGCAGGAATACCTGCTTTTCCGTTCCTTTGGACCTCCTGGAAAATCATTAATTATGTAATGAATCAACAGAAATTAAACAAATTAAGCAAAAACCTTATAAAAATATAAGTCATCGTTGCAGGATACGATGACACAGCATTGGCAATAAGCGTCATACTTTTACAATTTATCAATAGTCACACATATTGTAATTTTGTAACTCAACGTTTTTCTCACACCTAATCCCTGACATTATGTTCAATACATTTTTGTTTGCAGTCTGAACGATATACACTATAAGAATGGCTCTCCATTTGTCTGTCATAGATCTCAAAGAATCAATATGCTGGATGCATAGCTGCCTCTTTCCAACCAAAGGCTAATAAGTGGAAATGGAATGGAAAATGGAATGCCATTTTCCGCTCCACACGTTAGATGTCCTCTGCTGTAAAATACAATGTGTTTTCATGTTTCTCTGGTCTTGCAGGTTTACCATGATAACTTTTTGGGAGCTGGTCAATGAGATATTTTAAAGTGATGCCTCTGTTCTGACATGATTCACTGAACAAGAAGCCTCTTGGTGTGTCTGCTGTTTATTCATATTTCAAATATAACTGCACAATGAGTTGACAACTGTTGACCACAGATGATGATGCTTTTGGGTTGGTCAGAGTCTACACAATAAATCACCAATCACACAGTATTCCTCTGACTCAGAAGATTCTTAAAAGCATCTTTCTCTGATTGGAGTCTTTAGATGTATATTCTTAAACATACTGCCAATGCCAGAGCAACTATTTGCCAACACACTGCCTGTTCATCAAAAGTGACAAAGTGAAGAAAAGAGCATTGTAAGCCTCTTGATTGAATAGTTTAGTGCAGGGGTCTTCAACAGGGGGTCCGCGGAGGTACTGCATGGGGGTCGCAAAAGTTTTAGTTGATTAGACTTTTTTTTTTTTTTTGAAGCAAATGTCCATTTGAATAGCTTTTATGCATGATTACATGCAATTGACAGACATTGTTGATCTTGGCAGGTATCAGTTTATTGTGTTATGTTATGTTTATAAATGGCAGTGGCATGGCCACCCTACTCACTGTGCCTCACACATGTTTAAAATAAAAACATGAATATATGAACCTGTGTATTATTTGAGTATCTTAGTATTGAATGCACAATAACAAGGTACATTTACACATGGCACTATAGGACCAGTTTGATATAACACAATTTTATACAATATATATAATTAGGGGGTCCCCGCTCCATCTCGCCATCAGTTTGGGGGTCCTTGGCCTGGAAAACGTTGAAGACCCCTGGTTTAGTGTAATAACAGGAACATGTTCAACTCATAAAACCTTTTAGAAACTGATGCAAAATACCTGTTTTAAAGAGACATGATGACAGAGGTAGTAGCTTTGCAAAAAATTTTGAAAGCCTTGGAAGGACGTTCACTGCATATTTTACATCTTATTTTGAAGTAGACTCTCTTGTTCTAAATCTGAAGCAGCAGTTCTCTATAGTGATCACGCCGGCATCTATCTAAGGAACATGTGTCAAACTCAAGGCCCGGGGGCCAAATCCAGCCCTCACAATTTTTGATCCGGCCCACATATCAATTTAGGCTAACATTAAATTTTTGGCCACTCGTTGTGCACCAAACCAAAAAAACAGGAAACTTCAAACTGCACTTACACACTTAAACACTCAAAAGCAGAATTTGGCAGATTAGATGACTCTGAGACACAGAAATCCCCACAGAACCAGATATTCAGGCTGTCAAACAGGTTGTTGTGAGTTGGTTGTGTGGTAGCCTGCTTTCACATTTTAACCAGAAAGCATTGTTTTGCTTGATTTTCTAAATTCTAAGATGGGTTAGGAACTTTATTGCTGACATTTTGGGCTTTATGTGGAACGACATGTATGTGAGAAGGCTATATACAGTATTGTGTGTAGTAGTTGTGTGTTGTGTTTAGTAGTTTCTAGCATCTTTTTCAGGTATGAAGTAGTATAACACCCTACTACTGAAAATATGGTAACAAAACGTAGTTCCTTTTTCACTTCGGCGCACCGTTACATTTCCCAGGGACAGATTTGACAGCGACACTGCTCTCTCAGCTGCGCGCTCACAAGCTCCACGCGGTACATGACAGAGGCTGGTAGCAGACAGAGGTGGGTAAAGGAGACAAAAATTGTACTGAAGTAAAAGTACTGTTACTTCAGAATAATATGACTCAAGTAAAAGTAAAAAAGTAGTCATCCAAATAATTACTTGAGTAAGAGTAAAAAAAGTGCTTGATGAAAAAACTACTCAAGTAGTGAGTAACTGTTGAGTTACACAAGCATCAATCAGAAAAAAAATTACAAAAAATTACTGTGTTGACATTCTGACAAGTCTCTCGTTAGCATCTTATATTCTACTTGTAGCAAAGTGATGCATGCGCAACTAACAGCTTCACTCGTCGCAAAATGATGCATGCGCAACTCCAACCTGCACTCAACTTACATGGGGGAGTGATACAGACACTACATACACTAACACCATGTAACACCAATGACCCGCCGATTACGCGCTGGACTCGTTCATAATGAGTCAGCCGTCACTCTGAGTAGCAGTGTAGTTCAGACTCCTCACTGATAAACCAGAGATTGGCTTTATGGTCAAAGATAGTTTTTGTATAATTAACTTGCTTTAAATTAAATTGCTTTTAAAAGTAACGTAAAAAGTTACTTTCCATAAGGGGTAAATAAGTAAAGTAACAGATTACTTTTATAAGAAGTAACAAGCAACGAGAAAACACTACTTTTTAAAAGTGACTTCCAGACCACTGGCTATATAAGACATGCAATAATACAGTCAAAAATATTTTAATTTTGATCAATAAAAGTATGTCATTGAACTACACGTCTGGCCCTTGAGATGTGACTCTCATTTTTCTAAGTCTTTAATTACTAAGGTTTACTGTCTGATTGGTCCATTGATTGATACTAAGGTGTATTCAAGTATTTTTCCTCCCAGTGGTTTACATGTATCCCCCATGTGAGAATCACATCACTATGGAGTATAGTGGTAGTAAATCATCCGATGTCGAATCATGATGAGAGATTAGGAGTTTTCTTTTGAAACAAAATTTTGAACTGAGCCATGTTGGTTTTCGAAAAGCGGACTTTTGGCTCTTTGTTTTGTTTTTCTGGCTAACATAGACTGAATTACAGTCCCAGCTTTCATTAATCCTGATGAGCTGAGCGTGCTGTTTCGGTCTTGTGTTGTCTTGTGTTCCCCTGAGTGTCTGTATGTTCTGTTTCCTGTTTTATTTTGAAGTCTGGGTTTTTGTCTTGTCTCGTCTCTAGTTTTACTTCGTGTGTCTTCCCGCTCTTGTGATTACCTGATGTTTTCCACCTGATTCCCTGCCCTCTTGTCACCTTGTGTATATAATGTCTGTGCTTCCCTTGTCTCTTGTCAGATCCTTCTGTCGTGTGAAGGTGTTCGTGTCTGAGTTCCAGTCGTGTTCCAGATATTCTCAGTGAGTTGTCCCCTGTGCTGTTACTGTTTTTTTTATGTTGCCTTCCCCTGGACCTGTTTTGGACTGCTGCTGGACCTTTTGGATTTTGTTGTTCCTGGAATTTGCCTCCTCCTTTTGCTCCTGTGTTTTTTCCCTGGTCTTTGTTTAATAAATTCTGGTTTACCCTCGCCTACCTCCCTGCTGTCCTCATCTCTGCATTTTGGGTCCTATCCTCGTATAACCGTAACAGATTTATTACCTTCAGGTGCCTGAATGTTAGTTGTTCCATTACCGTATTCATTTCAGAAACTCTTTTTGTTTTGCACCACCATCCCAGATAATTGATTTGAGCTGTTTATTTCATGATACTATATCAATGTAGCATGTTTGTCATTGTTGTAGTACAGATCAAAGAAATCGGTAACAACATGGTTTTCAAGTCCTTACTAACAAAACAGATTTGTAGGTTGGATAAGCTATTTATAGAAATATAATATGGATCACATATAAATAAAGCCTAATATTTTATTTACTTTTACTAAAGTAGTTATATGGCTCAAACAGAAGTGTAAGAAAACACATTTTTCTATTTTGTTGTTTACAAAAATGTCATCTTTGATTGCACGATAAATGATGCATTCGACAACTGGTGGGCATTTATTCGGTCATCATTTTTATGTTTATTTAGATTCAGTTGCAGGGTGTCAACATGCACCGGAAGGACAGAAGGTAGAGTTCTCAATTTTAAAAGACCAGTGTTTAATGTCTTTTGCTTCATGTTTTATTAGTCTGCTATCTGTGAAAAAGTTGGGTCCTATATGTAGAAAGCCCAGTCAGAACTGCTTGCACTATTTACTGGCATGCTGCATATGCTATTTGCATAGATGCTATTTCCAATCAGAGGGACCCAAAGGTGTCAAAGTGTAGTGATCCCATTTAAAAGAGTATTGATCTTTTGCGAGGCTGCAATGGCCAGCTTCTTCTCAAAGTCATTAGTGCCATCTGTCAGCAATAATTAATGTGAATAGGAAATAATTGCGTAAGGGACCCGGGGACTAAAGTGATTTGGTCTATTCAGTGATATTCACCTATTATTTGATTATCCGTGCTCGCCTTTATTTCACGAGCACTGTGGGAGGAGGACACATTTCACCATGCTTGTGCGGATTAATCTTGGAACTAATTACAGTCAGCATGTCGAGGGGTATCTGTGATTTGAGTGATCCAGATTAACAAAACCCTCAATCAGAGTGCCGCTGTGCTTTAAGTCAAGGGCAAAATCAAGGGCTGTGGAGATGTTTTTTCACATCATACAGTATATGTGAATGTTTTTGCTCTTTGTGAACCAACGTTTCAAAATATTCCATTTCTGTTTCAGACAAGACAAGATGACAAGATTGTCATTTTGATTGCATCAGCACCAAAGCCACCTCCAGATACTTGCCACATACATTTCTTTGCTAATGGCCTATATATATATATATATATATATATATATATATAAAATATCATTAGTTCTCTGGATGTATAACTTATACCTGAACTTTCAATTGCATTCCGCAAGTTACTTTAATCACAATAAGTAATGAACTTATTATTATTATTATTCAGCATCAAAACAAACATGTATGTTCACTCATCTATGTTGAAAGAAAATAACAGATGCTACTGTAGTCCCGCCTTTACTTCAGAGACAAACGTGCATCACTTTGTAACACATGTTATAATGCTCATCTAGCTGCTAGCATAGCACGCCCTCATACTCTGCTCCTGACTGGCTAGTAGTCCTTACCTAGGTACTGTCAGGGCCCTCATACTCTGCTTCTGACTGGCTAGTAGTCCTTACCTAGGTACTGTCAGGACCCTCATACTCTGCTTCTGACTGGCTAGTAGTCCTTACCTAGGTACTGTCAGGGCCCTCATACTCTGCTTCTGACTGGCTAGTAGTCCTTACCTAGGTACTGTCAGGGCCCTCATACTCTGCTTCTGACTGGCTAGTAGTCCTTACCTAGGTACTGTCAGGGCCCCTCATACTCTGCTTCTGACTGGCTAGTAGTCCTTACCTAGGTACTGTCAGGGCCTTACCAGGTACTGTCAGGGCCCTCATACTCTGCTTCTGACTGGCTAGTAGTCCTTACCTAGGTACTGTCAGGACCCTCATACTCTGCTTCTGACTGGCTAGTAGTCCTTACCTAGGTACTGTCAGGACCCCTCATACTCTGCTTCTGACTGGCTAGTAGTCCTTACCTAGGTACTGTCAGGGCCCTCATACTCTGCTTCTGACTGGATAGTAGTCCTTACCTAGGTACTGTCAGGGCCCTCATACTCTGCTCCTGACTGGCTAGTAGTCCTTACCTAGGTACTGTCAGGGCCTCATACTCTGCTTCTGACTGGCTAGTAGTCCTTACCTAGGTACTGTCAGGACCCTCATACTCTGCTTCTGACTGGCTAGTAGTCCTTACCTAGGTACTGTCAGGAACCTCATACTCTGCTCCTGACTGGCTAGTAGTCCTTACCTAGGTACTGTCAGGGCCCTCATACTCTGCTCCTGACTGGCTAGTAGTCCTTACCTAGGTACTGTCAGGGCCTCATACTCTGCTTCTGACTGGCTAGTAGTCCTTACCTAGGTATTGTCAGGGCCCTCATACTCTGCTTCTGACTGGATAGTAGTAGTGTGAGATGTAGAAGTGAGATGTCTCACTCTGGAGCTAAAACAGAGAGCTCAACACACAGGGTGAAAAGAGGAGCTGGAGTACAACAAAAATATGGTGTTTTTGAAAATTAAACCATGTAAACCTATTCTGATATAACCTCTAAATACAAGTATGAACCTGAAAATAAGCATAATATGAGCACTTTAATGTTTTTTGTTGATCACTCTCTCTCAGCACATCACAATTTTGCACACACGCTATCCACCTATTCCATGACTAAAGGATGTCAAATGTATAAATGATAATGCTAAAATCACATGGTTTTGCGTAACTGTTTTCTGTTTGTCTGAGGGTAGTCTCGCTTTGCCAGACCTTCCTCCACAGCACTACAAAGGAGGGTCTGGTTAGTCCACAGAGCATTCTGGGATGGGAGAACAACATGCTCTGGTTTATTGGCATTTCATTAAACCAATCACAATCATCTTGGGTGGTGCTAAGCTCCGCATGGAGCCGCTGCTAAAAAGTCTCAGGAAGGAACTTGTTTTGGTGGAACGTGTACGTTCAGAAGTAGTTTTAGTCGTCAACAGAAAACTCTGATTGGACTGATAGACAAGCTAGCTGTTTGGATTTACCCTGCAAAGGTCAGAACGCCAACACAAAGAAAGACAAAGGAAACGGACATTGGCGAAAAATACTTGCATTCGGTCGAATTTCCTGCGGTACCGGAGCAATCATGGAAGTGGAACGTCGTGATGAGACTACACTGTGGGAAACATTCTACACTGCATCCATTTGTATGTTGTGCCATGTTATTTTAGTTTTTTTCCTTCATATAAGCATTACTATCATTGTCATTTATTATTATTATTAGAATTAAATATTTAAATTGAAACAACAAACCAAACTGGAGGGTCTGACAAATTTCTTATTGCATTTTTTGTTGTTTTTGCAATAAGGGACAGGTCATTAGTTATGTCCTCTGTCTGGCAGGTCTCCCAACATTACAGTGCTATAGTTGATTGTGGAAATAGTCCTTAAAGAATAACAACAGAGCTTCATGGGAGGGATTGTATTCCCTAAATATCACTGTTTATTTCAAGGGCTTTGGCGAACGTGGCATGAATGGGGCCGAGTGTGCCGCATGTATTTCAGCAAATTACATTATTATAACATCATACAACTGCATCCGTGCATCCATCCAGCCTTCTCAGTCAGAATAATACAGCAATATGTCAGCTGGTGGGTCTAAAGATCACGAAGGGTTCTCCACAGGCCGTATGCTATTATGCGGATGCTTTTATCCCAGGCTTTTATCACAGCACCATGACTTCATACATTTTTATGAAAGATTTCGTAATGGAAGTCTAACCGCTAACCCTGGACAGTTCTTGAGGTTTCTCTAGCAACTAAACTGTACTGGCAGTTTGCACTATGGCGCTGTACTGGGAGTACTCAGACATGCATGTGCCCAGCAGTGGACTGTGCTGACAGGAGGGGTCCTCACTTTTCTAGTTCAACTTTTGGAATTTATGTTACTCACGTCACAAGGAAGGAGCACCATAGCATACTGAGAAGGTTGGATTTGTAAGGACAGCATACTGAATTGTACACACTCACTGGCATCCTTTCTTTTTTAAGTTTATTTTTTGGATATTTTAGGCCTTTATTTGATAGAACAGGAGAGAGACGGGGAATGAAAAGGACCAAGCCTCTGTATATGGGGGACCAGATGAGCTACCCAGGAGCCCACTCATGTGCACACTTTAATCTCCTTAAAGAGTAGTCTATAGCCACGAGCTTCCACTTCCAGGACTGCTCTGTTGCCGCCGGAAAGTCTGGCGTATATCTTGCTCTTACCTTACCTTCCGCTTTCTTTGTATTTTAATTCTAACCTTTGGTGGATTCAGGACTATGGTTCCCTAGTTCTCAGATAAATGGTAAAAAGGGTAAATCCAGACAGCTAGCTAGACTATCAGTCCAATCAGAGTTTTTTGTTGACGACTAAAACTACTTTTGAATGTACACGTTCCACCTAAACAAATTCCTTCCTGTGGCTATTTTACCAGAAGCACAATTGCTCTGTTCAACGCTTCACTGGTTTAAAGAAATGCCAATAAACCAGAGGACATTTTTCTCCCATCAAGGAATGCTGTGTGGACTAGCCAGACCCTCCTCCACAGCAATGTGGATAATAATACATAATTATGGATGTATAATTATGTATTATGCACACTCACCTAAAGGATTATTAGGAACACCTGTTCAATTTCTCATTAATGCAATTATCTAATCAACCAATCACATAGCAGTTGCTTCAATGCATTTAGGGGTGTGGTCCTGGTCAAGACAATCTCCTGAACTCCAAACCGAATGTCAGAATGGGAAAGAAAGATGATTTAAGCAATTTTGAGCGTAGCATGGTTGTTGGTGCCAGATGGGCCGGTCTGAGTATTTCACAATCTGCTCAGTTACTGGGATGTTACAACCGAGGTATGCAGCAAAGCATTTGTGAAGCCACAACATGCACAACCTTGAGGCGGATGGGCTACAACAGCAGAAGACCCCACCGGGTACCACTCATCTCCACTACAAATAGGAAAAAGAGGCTACAAGAGCTCACCAAAATTGGACAGTTGAAGACTGGAAAAATGTTGCCTGGTCTGATGAGTCTCGATTTCTGTTGGGACATTCAGACGAGTCAGAATTTGGCCCCTGAGAACATGGATCCATCATGCCTTGACACTTGCAGGCATTGGTGGTGGTAAATGCCCACTTTAGGCCCCTTAGTGACAATTGGGCATTGTTTAAATGCCCCGGCCTACCTGAGCATTGTTTCGGACCATGTCCATCCCTTTATGGCCACCATGTACCCATCCTCTGATGGCTACTTCCAGCAGGATAATGCACCATGTCACAAAGCTCACATCATTTCAAATTGGTTTCTTGAACATGACAATTAGTTCACTGTACTAAAATGGCCCCCACAGTCACCAGATCTCAACCCAATAGAGCATCTTTGGGATGTGGTGGAACGGGAGCTTTGTGCACTGGATGTGCATCCCACAAATCTCCATCAACTGCAAGATGCTATCCTCTCAATATGGGCCAACATTTCGAAAGAATGCTTTCAGCACCTTGTTGAATCAATGCCACGTAGAATTAAGGCAGTTCTGAAGGCGAAAGGGGGTCAAACACAGTATTAGCATGTAGTGTAAGTATAATCCTATAGGTGAGTGTATAATTATAACTGTGTGTACTGGATACCGGACTCCGAAATTGCCCCCAAGTGAGTTTATCATATCTGTGATATATGGATTAACGTGCGCAGTAGTGTTTCACTCGCTGGCTCCGCCTGCAAATTCCCATTGACTGTGACTTTACATTGTGGTGACATCGAAGGTTTTGAAATTGTTTTCTTGGCCCAAGGTTTTTTAAATATATGGATTAAAAACTCAGAATAAAATGAGCGATAATCAACCTTGTTTGGAGTTGGAGGTGCCCTGTCAACCGTTACAGACGTCTCTTTTACGATTGTGGCCTATTGGGGATAAACACTGTGGGCTGCATTTTTCGGCCACTGGAAAAAAAACTGCTGCAATGCTGCAACATGCTCCCGACTCTGGAGAGGTTACAGAGAGGGGGGGTGGGCATGGCTGGTTTTCTTTTTCTGGTCAGTATTCACCTAAAACCCTGGGGGGGTGCGTAAAATCATGGCGTGTCCATGATATTAAAGTGGTAATTCCCTATTAAGCCATTTTCTGATTCCCTGCTACTGAACCAGGAAGCTGATCAACAAACCATTCAGACACAAGGACAATGCACTGTCTCTTCCATGGACTTTTGAGTTCACTTTAAATTTCAAAATCTCATTAAAATTCGTCCATGCGTCCCCTCCAAAGCAAGGTTACACTTGCTCAGCCGCTCTTCAGACCACAGTCTTCTCCACTCTAGTCTCTGAAACATTTACCTCTTCACTGATCTCATTTTAGTCACTATCACACTGCCAACTCACCCGACTCCTTGTCTTATTAATACTTCTTGCTCATCTACACCATGCTGTCCGGCTTTTTCATGTCTCCTTCTCCCCCTCTGCCCTCCCTTGTCGCTGCTGCTTAGTGTTAAGCCTGCAGGGCGCTAACTGGATGAACTGCTGTTCACTTTGGTGTCAGCATACAGAGAGAGGAGGGAAGCAGGGGGGAACTGGTGGAAAACAATAGTTTGTGGTGGAAAACATACAATTTGCAACAAAAAAAGATGACAGAAAAACACCATTATTAAAAACCATACAACAGCATAATAACAAAATAGACACACTATGAACTCTCCCCAGCACAAAGCTTCTCAGGAGCCCTCCAGGAAGCTCAGGTACGTTCCCCATTTTATAGTATAGACATCCAAACTGGCAAACTGTTAATATGACATTTCTTCAAACACCGCCACCCTAGCCATTTCACAAACCCACTCTTGGATTGACGGCACCCTTTCAGTCTTCCATCCTCTTAACAGAATCGGTCTGGCGATCATTAAACTAGTCTGGTCCCAGCTTCTTATGTGCTTATCTATCCCACTTAGGCGTGATCCATCTCCCAGAACAAATCATCTTGGGACCCTGCAATCCCACATACTGTATGTTATCATGTATCCCGGTCCAAAATTCCTAGACAAATATCATGATAAAGTTCATGTTCAAGTTTTTGTTTTAAATCAGAGCTTAGTGCAGACAGAAAAAGCGTGCATGAACTATACATAAAGAGGCCAGTGAGCATAGCAGTTGCTTGTTATTGTCTGTTTTAAATCTTCCTTCCAGGCAAAAGCGAATGCATCTTCAGACACTTCAGAAAGAGTAAATAAATGTGACTTTGTTATATGAGTTCACACAGCAACAAAGTCAAATGTTGTTTACAGTACTTCTAAGAGGGCAAAGAAATGTGACTTTATTATATATGTGCCTTTATCTTGGGCTACAGCCCTCCCAGGAAGTATATCTGAGGAAAGAGGCACCTGTCGCTGTTTAAAAACCTGCAGTCACACGTCTCTCGAGTGTTGCTTTGCCGCTGTATTCCAATAACATTGTGACAGACGACCCCGTCACAGAGCCACCCGACTTCAACAGCTGGGACTCTTCTGAACAGAGACACAGGGAGATAATACTGCTGTTGTCCAACAGTCCAACCATTTCTTAAAAACATCTAGTCTCAGTGTAATCACAGAAACAAAGTAACACTTTGTCAGATGTCATCTATACAATGGACCATTGATTTTCGGTGGAAAGTTTTGGCTACTGGGATGAGCACAGGGCGAAAAACTATAAGCACAAATAACTCATATCCGCTTTGCTTTCTGTCTGAACTCTTTTTTTATTATGTATAAAAGGATAAGAAGGAAAAATGTAGGGTGAGACTTCTTTATCTTTCTAACATAACCTTGTTTGACTGATTAGCAAACTGTACATTTTACTTTTAACGTTACAAGAGAAAAGGCTTCCAGGGCTGGGACTAACCAATGTATTTGGCTAACATAACACCATATTGAGTAACGTCGGCAGGGGTAAATGAAGTGTAAACTTGCCCAAATCCAATAAAGAGACAGAGTTTAAGGAATCCAACAAGCATAACTTGCATGGAAAAACAAATTAACATAATCTGGCAAACTGATACACAACCAGTGTTGTGTGATGTATCTGATCTCAACACCCTCCATGATCACTGACTGGGACAATGAAATAATTTCATTTTTTCATGAACTTCTCTCTGCAGCTGTAACACAGTATAGAGCCTAATGGATTTTGCTCTTACTTTGTGGGTGTAAAAAAGCCATGTGCTCTGATCTCAGAGGCCATGCCATTGGCACATTGAATGTGTTCCACATAGAAATATGTTTAAAGGTGCCTTGCCACACAAAACCATTGGGACCGTTCGGTATTTATGGAATGGACCACTGGAGGAAAACAGGGGAGGGAATAATGAACAGTCCCTTACTTGCATTATTTGAAATACATCAGGTCCATATGTGTGTGTGTTATGTGGTGAATGTGAAGATGAACTGCTACCTCCTCTGTCAGCTCTAGCCACTGAAAAGAAATAAGAGGAGAAATCAGACCAATCACAACAGCTGGTCAGACTTCAGACATTACCACAAAGTCATGAGATACGTGTGGCGGGGCACATTTAATGGCAAGACACCAAAAACATGTTTGAAAGCTAGCATGTTTTTACAATTTGCTGAAATAAGTTTTATACAGACAGTATATAGTGATGTTTGTTTGTGAGTATGTGAGTTTCCCATCCTGAGTGTGGCATAAATTCAAAATGGCTGTTGTGACTATAGGTTTAGAGTATATCAGCCCCCATGGTATTTCAATAAATTGAGAGCAAATTAAAAGACGTTTGCCACAAAAGAACATTGAACCCACTGTAGTTTTGAAAGTGTCTTAGTGCTATTTGGTGATGGAATCAAAAAGACTGCCGGTATGTATCCGCAGCGCATGCTGGTTCCCCCTTTCCCTTATCCTCTTTGGATCTGACACAAGGAAACTGAATAAATGAGCTGAAACAACATCTAAAGGGGCTTTCACACAGCCGCGCGGTAACTTCCCGCCTCCAGCCATTTCATTCAAGCGAAGGCAGCAGAGGGAAAAGGGTATGATGTGGTTGCCGCCTATGTAAATGCGCCCAAATTCTGCTCTGCGGCACAGAATTCAATCAGGAGAGACTTCATTAGAATGAATAATAAATGCATTACATGGTGCACAATAAAGTCGCATCGGTTCTACTGAAATGACAACTGACAGCAGCAGAGGAGAACGGATTTAACCCTCATGTTGTCCTTGGGTCAAATTGACCCGTTTTCCTATTTCAATGTTCTTTTTAATTCCCCAAAATAACATGATTGATTCCACACAACGCTTTTTGCCAAGTACAAATCTCTACTTTCATTAATTTTGGGGTGTCTTATTCAATTTTATAGAATTTGGATAGAAAAATTGTGTTTTTGAAATAGTATTGAGTAAAAGTTGACATATTCCAGTCTGTGATTATCCATCAACATCCATTCCTTTAATGTTAGTCTAAATAATTCCTAATTTCTGCTTTTCTAACTCAAACATTAGGTATAATTTCCTATAAATGAGGTTTATTGACCATAAATTCAAAAAAATAACTGTAATAACTGTACTGAACATTGAAAAAAGCATCAAAAGTGTTAAAAAAAGAGACAAAAACATAAGTAAAAAAAAATTTGATTTTCAATTTTGATGGGAAGACAACACAAAGGTTAAAGTGTGACAGAGGCAATAGGATAATATGATAGGGTTAGAGAGATCGGGCCAAACCTCTGGTTGGTTGATTAAAGTCAGCTGACACAGAGAGGGGACAGAGAGATTGGGAATGAATGAAACAAAGAGAGTCTTCTTGAGCAAACCTTTGCTAAATGGGGCTCCCTCCTCTCTGATCACTCACTGCTTCACTCGCTGCTGCTGCTGGCCTCCATCAGGGCTGTAGTACTCGAGTCCGGTCTTGGACTAAAGTTTTTCTATGGTCTCGGACTCGCTAGTATTTGGACTCTGACTTGTCTCGGTCTCGGCCACTGGTCTTGCCAGGTCTTGACCGAGTCCAGGTGTCTTTATTATGTTGATAGTTGATAGATGTTGATTGGGAGGGAAAGTGAAACCCAAAAGTATTGTCTTGATACTGTCACGCATAAGACCTTTTTTCTGTCCTGGACTCGGTCTCAAACCTCTTTGGACTCGGTCTTGACTTGGACTCGACAAAGGTGGTCTTGACTGCAGCCCTGTCCTCCACCACCCCAGGCTCCACCTTCCTTGTTCAGAGCCCTAACATGACTCAAAGTTTAAAATGGTTTTCCATGCTCCCTCTTTTATACCTGGGGGGGGTTCTTCATGGGGCTCCCTGTTTCAATTTAGCATGCTGCTTGGTTGGTCCAGGAAGTATTATTAAGAGCGGAGCCATCAGCCAAGCATAACTGTATTTCTATTTGTTGCAATAAATGGTTAGATCTGTGACAAGAGTGTTCCTGACTGGAATTGGGATTTTTGTGGTTTTTGCTCACAGGGAATTCTCTGAAATACGTTAACTTTATTATTTGAAGCTCTGGCCACATTTAACATGAAAATCTGACATTGTAACATTACAGACATGACAGAAAATGACAAGAAATTCACATATGGTTCCCTTAAAGATTATTATTCAATAAACTACTGGATATTTGAGCGTCTTTCTATTCATCGTTTAAGTTTTATGACTCGCAACTTTACAGTCTTGGTTCTCATCAACCTGTCTCCGCTGCAGCAGGAAGCTGTGTTCAGGTAAACATTTCTGACCCAACTGCCAGTCACCATTAGCAGACACAATTCCCCATGAATCCATCTTTTAGTCATATTCACAAACCAAATGTGGCTTAGCTGCACAGCGAGTGGTCCCAGCAGGACATCACATCTGGAACTTTTCTTAGGAACAGTTGAAATACCCAAAACTTTGAAATCAGTGATTTAAATGCGAGGCTTGTTCTCAAAACTTTTGTTTGTGACTTAGCTGGAGACAAAAACATAACAACAGTAGTTAATATTCAAGCTTTAGGCGCAAGATAATTATCTCACCACTACTGCAGCCTCTTGGATAACTGGGAATGCTGCATTAGTGAATCAAAGGCATCATTTGGCACATCCTGCCGAGTAAAACAGTGAAATTATCTCGAAAGATTTGGAATTCACTGTCACAGAAACAAATGGATGACCTTAAAGTCCATTTTCTAGCCTGAGAATGATCTAATGAGTATTTAATAAGAGGAAAGAGCTGGTTTAATCATTCAGATGAAATGTTTGCCAGAGGAGTGGAGAATCAAACTTCAGATCAAACTGTCTTACCCTTAATAAATATCTACAGAATGATCTGAGGAATTGAATACTAACGAGTTACTGCTTTCTATCAGAACTGAACCAAATGATTTACAAAGTACCAGCAGCAGAAAGATCTGGCTCAACCACAGACATGACACAACATATTAGCACACATATAAGACAATTCAGTGATATTTGAATGTCTCAAACTGAAGAAATTGCTCAACAGTGAACTAATAATGAGACCTTGTTGAATCAGGCTCTGAGGTAAGATGTCAGAAAGTACAATACAGAAGCTTTCTAGCAGAAACAGCTCTGCAGTGATAAAATATAGTTCTTCTAAAGACATAATCCCACTTTCTCTTTCAACAGGGTCTTCAAATCTGACCTTTACAGAAAAGTATAAAGATGAAGGACAGCACTTCCTGCTCTGCTAGGCTTGCAGCATACTTAATGGACTGGTATGGAAACTTCCATGAAGCTGGAGAAAGACATTTCTGGAGTGTTGATACAGTTTATCCAAAATCTGAGTTAATTACCAATTCAGTGACATCAAACTGGTCCCCTGAATACAGATAGCATGAGTTTGTCAGAAGAGAGGAATCATGCTGAGAACCCCCACAACCTAAAAGACCTTTAGAAACAAAGCAGCTTCTCGCCTGCCTTCTGCATAATGATTATGACAAACGATGGAAGGACTATTTCATTGAATTTGAGTAGTTTTGAAAAGTTTTGGCTGAAATACTAACAACACTGTATTGGCCAAACCCAATTCATTTTGTATTAAAGCCATTACTGTGTCTTTCAATCTAACTTCACTTCACAATTAACTGTAAAATGTACCTTTGGATACTCAGGTTTACCACAAGTCATGTTAAAATGACATAACCCCTGATTTCCACCAACTGCGGAACGGCTGCAGATCCGCTCCGGATTGGCGGCGGAGTCAATAAGTTTCCATTAAAGTCAATGAGTGTATTTTCACCGGCTGCGGAACGGCTGCGTTCTGACTCTGTCCCAGCTCAGATATGAAGAGACAGAAAGTCTATCACAGAAACAAATAAAATACTCGGTTAATTTTCAAAATAAAATACACCATGCTCACGGCAGATCGTATTTCCCTGCACTACACCTTGAAAACGTCATAATAAGACAGTCCTGAAGTCAACAGCTCAGAGGTTTTGTGGTTCTGTTTATAGAAACTGCAACCTGTTATATTGCGCGATCATATGTGAATTCGTGGGTCCTTGTGACTTCAGCTGTCAATCATGGCCGCAGCCGTTCCGCAACAAATCCCGAACTGGTGGGTGTTGAAGGACGGCGGAGCACGGAGCCGACACACAGCGGAGCCGATCCGCAGCCGTTTCGCAGTGAGTGTTGAAATCCAGGGTAAGAAGTGTTGTTAGACAGCCAAAGTCTCAAATAACCTCAATTGTTATAAGGAAAGAGAAGCAGCCAAAAACGAATAAACATGAAAGTGTGTGAATTTGCTTTCACCACCTAAAGCAGTTTCTCTGTTATGTTTATAGAACAATGCTGAAGTGTGAAGAAAAGCCTGATGTTCATAATTAGCCTGTGTGCAGCCATATCTTCTATAATGTGTGTACTGTAGGTGTGTTTTTCATCAAAGAATGACTTTGTTTCTCACGTGTATGGCATGTCATTTGTTTGCTCAGCAGTTTGACAAAATGCCTCAAAGGATACACATCAGAAATGGAGACCCTAAATTGGTTCTGAACAATCTTTAAACACACAGCTGGTCTGTGACCTGCCAGCTGTTACCTACTCACTGAAAAGGTAATCCAGTCATACAACTAGAATAATTACATTTCAAGGTTGAAATATAGCTATGTCAGTTACATGGTAATGAGGTGTAAAGGAGTTGCAGTGCACTGTGGTCATTGAACGTGTATCTCTCTGCCTTGGTCAACTAGTCTCGCACCAGTCCCCAAAGCATTCCTGGATGGGACAAACAACGTGTTCTGGTTAATTGGCTTTTGTTTAAACCAATCACAATCGTCACGGGTGGCTCAAAGCTCCGCAGAGTCGCTGCAAAATAGCCTCGAGAAGGAACCTCTTTTGGTGGAACATCTAATTTCCATAAAAGACCCAAATTCATGTGTGTTCCAACTTCAATCCACTACTGTTGTGAAAGTTATATGGGTAAGCAGTTGGTGCTAATTCTCCAGTCAGGTTCCATCAAACCATTGCAAAAGAAGAGGGTGCAACAAGATGATGAAATGATGAAACAGCGTAAGTCAAACCTCAAGCAATAAAGCCATGTGGAAAAACATGATGGAAATATGGCAGAGGCAAGACAGGGCTGAGGGACTAGACTATGTGATATAATCCATGTGTGAACAACTGAGACACTAAATCTAGACAAAACAAATTAAACAAACAAGCAGAAAGAAATAAATTGCATTTTGCACACTGCATGCTAAGGTAGCTGATTGGCATTTTATGTGTGTGTGTGTGTGTGTGTGTGTGTGTGTGTGCGCACACACAGCACTGTAAAATTCATCTGGTTTCATCATAACACATCTGACAGTGGCTACTTCAAAAACACTCCAAACTCTCCTGACATTGTAATTGTAAATGTTGCTATGAAATCTGTACGTCTCTTTAAGGTAGGCTGCTGGTTTGATTAATTGATTGATTGGTTGATTGAGGTGGAGGCTGGGGGTGTGGCCTTGACCACCTGCCACTTTGCTCGTTTGAAAACCATGATGTCTCTCTCTCTCATGGGGGGGGGGGCAAATTCTCTAGCAAAGCAGAGAAAGGGAAGGTAACCTTTCCCCTTATGACGTCAAAAGGGGAAGATTCCAGCTTGGCCCATCTGAGCTTTCATTTTCTCAAAAGGCAGAGCAGGATACCCAGGGCTCGGTTTACACCTATCACCATTTCTAGCCACTGGGGGCCATAGGCAGGCTGGGGGTACTCATTTTAATGTTAAAAAAAATCCTCATAAAGTGACATTTTCATGCCATGGGACCTTAAAGGGATACGGGCAGTTTTCTTGGATAAAATAGAGTGTAAATAAGGAAAACTGCAGCATGTCCAGATGTTTCCCCAGCAGTGCTGACAGCCCTTCAGCGAGAGAGGAGGACCTCACAGAGGTAACATTAAGTAAAACATCTTCCATGCTCCGGAGGACTCCGGAGGCACTCCGGACGACTCCGGAGGCAGTTGCAAGGTACCGACGGGCCCGAAGGGCTGCAGCCTCTGCCGTGACAAAGGCAAAGCAGCGGGTGTGGGAGAAGTTCAGAGAAGACATGGAGAAGGACTTTCGGTCGGCACCAAGGTGCTTCTGGAAAACCGTTCGCCACCTCAGGAGGAGGAAGCGAGGAATCATCCAAGCTGTTTACAGTAAGGATGGGACGTTGTTGACCTCAACTGGGGAGGTAATAGAGCGGTGGAAGGAGCACTTTGAGGAACTCCTAAATCCAGCTGGCACGCCCTCTGTGGTAGGGGCAGAGCTGGAGGATGATGGGGGATTGTCGTCAATTTCCCTGGTGGAAGTCGCTGAGGTAGTAAAACAACTCCACAGCGGCAAAGCCCCAGGGACTGATGAGATCCGTCCAGAAATGCTGAAAGCTCTGGGTGTGGAGGGGATGTCTTGGTTGACACGCCTCTTCAACATTGCGTGGAAGTCTGGGACGGTGCCTAAGGAGTGGCAGACCGGGGTGGTGGTTCCCCTTTTAAAAGGGGACCAGAGGGTGTGTGCCAATTACAGGGGTATCACACTTCTCAGCCTCCCTGGTAAAGTCTACTCCAAGGTACTGGAAAGGAGGGTTCGGCCGATAGTCAAACCTCGGATTGAAGAGGAACAATGCGGATTCCGTCCTGGCCGTGGAACCACGGATCAGATCTTCACTCTCGCAAGGATCTTGGAGGGGGCCTGGGAGTATGCCCAACCAGTCTGCATGTGTTTTGTGGATCTGGAGAAGGCGTATGACCGGGTCCCCCGGGAGAAATTGTGGGAGGTGCTGCGGGAGTATGGGGTGAGGAGGTCCCTTCTCAGGGCCATCCAATCTCTATATGACCAAAGCGAGAGCTGTGTCTGGGTTCTCGGCAGTAAGTCGGACTCGTTCCAGGTGAGGGTTGGCCTCCGCCAGGGCTGCGCTTTGTCACCAATCCTGTTTGTAATATTTATGGACAGGATATCGAGGCGTAGTCGGGGCGGGGAAGGGTTGCAGTTCGGTGGGCTCGGGATCTCATCGCTGCTTTTTGCAGATGATGTGGTCCTGATGGCATCATCGGTCTGTGACCTTCAGCACTCACTGGATCAGTTCGCCGCCGAGTGTGAAGCAGCTGGGATGAGGATCAGCACCTCTAAATCTGAGGCCATAGTTCTCAGCAGGAAACCGATGGAGTGCTTTCTTCAGGTAGGGAGTGAGTCCTTACCCCAAGTGAAGGAGTTTAAGTACCTTGGGGTCTTGTTCGCGAGTGAGGGGGACCATGGAGCGTGAGATTGGTCGGAGAGTCGGAGCAGCTGGTGCGGTATTACATTCTGTTTATCGCACCGTTGTGACAAAAAGGGAGCTGAGCCAGAAGGCAAAGCTCTCGATCTACCGGGCAATTTTCGTTCCTACTCTCACCTATGGTCATGAAGGCTGGGTCATGACCGAAAGAACAAGATCCAGGGTACAAGCGGCCAAAATGGGTTTCCTCAGGAGGGTGGCTGGCGTCTCCCTTAGAGATAGGGGGAGAAGCTCAGTCATCCGAGAGGAGCTCGGAGTAGAGCCGCTCCTCCTTCGCGTCGAAAGGAGCCAGTTGAGGTGGTTCGGGCATCTGGTAAGGATGCCTCCTGGGCGCCTCCCTAGGGAGGTGTTCCAGGCACGTCCAGCTGGGAGGAGGCCTCGGGGAAGACCCAGGACTAGGTGGAGAGATTATATCTCCAACCTGGCCTGGGAACGCCTCGGGATCCCCCAGTCGTAGCTGGTTGATGTGGCACGGGAAAGGGAAGTTTGGGGTCCCCTACTGGAGCTGCTGCCCCCGCGACCCGACTCCCGGATAAACGGATGAAGATGGATGGATGGATCTTCCATGCTTCCTGCGTTATTATTTATATGACCTAGAGTAACCTTCCTATTTAGTAAGACATCTTTAAGACCGATGATGGCTTCTAGCTGAAACACGTTGGTGCTTTGCCCACATAAAATAAGAAGATAACTGATCTGTGAGTGATGTAGTTTTTAGTTTTCTTTGATCCTGTCCCTGCCGTGGACTCCATACACTGTCTAAGATTTGGCGCTTTGCTGGACACTCATTATATCTTTTATAATTCAAAATGGAAGTTTTCATTCTTTGATTTTCTTTTACTGCTGGTAGCGCATTTGCTGCTCATTATCTGACCAAAGTCCTGAAGCAAAAATGCTGTTATGGATGCACAAAGGATGTCTGATGTAGGCTAGTCTATGTCCTGCAGTATGTAAACGACTTCTTTGCTGTTTGGGTTCATGTTTAGTTGCCACTTTGTGCAATAAAATGGTTAATTTTATAACAACGCTGTGTAGAGCCAATGCTTCTGCTTCTGTTGGTGCAAATATATTTTAGACTGAAGAGATTAAAATCAACAGGTTTTTGTCTATACAGTTGTGTACAACCTTTTTACACTGAACTTTGTTGGTTAAGCGTGTTGCGGGGAGTTGTAGCATGCACAAACATGGGCGATATATTACAAGACGTTTCCGTTACATGCATTACTATAACCATTTTAAACTACATTTGTTGAGGAGCTAAAATAAAGCATCTGAATGCTGTCAAGCCAAGATCCAAATACATGTCTTAAATTCAAGAATCAACTTTGTACATGGCAGGTGTATTGCTGAGGACCAACAGAAGTGCAATGTTGAGTGTGGTTGGTTGAGCAAGCCAGTGAACTCCAAGTTGCTCCTGGTGCAGGGCAGCACCTTGCCAGGCATGTGAATGGCTAGTTGTGAAGCTCTTTGATCGGAAAGGTAGATAGGTGCTATATAAATGCAATACATTTACCATTTACCATTTGATGCGTGGTTCTTGCTTTGAAGGGGCATGTTTGGAATCCAACACTGATTTCTTAATGTATTATATGTGTCTTCTGTTTGGATTATTGGGGTTTGGGTGGATAAGAAAATTAAATAACCAAATGTAACAGATTCAAAACACTATTTTATTTAGCCTTTGATGTGCCATCCTGCCCTGGGCAAATGCCTCTGTTGCTACTTGCCTTATGTCTAAACACAGAATAAAATCAACAAAACTAAGAGGAGTGAGGGCCTACTCAATGAAACCAGAAAGGATTTTGAGACTGGAGCACAAATACCAAAGCCATGTACCAGTAATGCAGAGCTGTAGCTATTCAACAGCACAGTGTGTCTTGGGTTTGTAATTGGCTGGTTCAATGACAGTGAGAGATCATCATGGCAGTCCATATCCTTTCTGTCAATTACAGCTTAGACTTCTTTAAAACTGAAGGGCTAACAAGCTGGGCTTGACCACCTACTTCAGGGGTTTCTCTCAATATTCAGCTCAGAATGCAAGAAGAATCATCTGTCCATCAAAAGTATTATCCATCATCAAGATTTGTGGTAAAGCTGGCTAGTTTACTTCGGATTCATGCAGTAAGTTCAGGACACGTTTCTCTCCATTGCAACACATCTCTGCTGTAGGGATGTGCAGAACAAGGTTGTTTGTTATCTATATAGTGTCTGAGGACGCATTTACAGAGACATCACATCAGTGTGTCTGTTGACAGCACATGGAGGAGAGAGTCGGGTAGAAAGGGCCGCTCTTTCTCCCCGCAACATTTAAACAGCCTCTCCATGCAGATTCAAACAGGGCAATCCAATACAGAACTAAAGCACTGGGTGTAGGTGTGTGCAAAAAAAAAAAAGATTCACATTTGAATGCCGATTCAAGCTCTACAGATTCAAAATCGACTCATAAAATTAAAAAAAATTGTTTTTGCTTTGTAATGGCATGTATACTATCACATAGGAAAAGTAACTAAATGTACATACTGTGAGTTTTTGTAAAAATTGTCATCAAATCGAATTAATTTGTTGTATATATAGATACTTTTTGTGATGCGTAATATGAGCTAAATATGGATGACAGGAAACCAAAACAATGAGAAGAAAGATGCTAAAATGTTAAAGAGTGCTGAGAGGAAATGCAGAATTTAATCAATTTTCTGAAAACAAATAAAAAAACTGCTTAGTGCAGCTTTAAAACTCTTCAGTACAGGGCGCCCGGATAGCTCAGTTGGTAGAGCGGGCGCCCATTTATAGAGGATACTCCTCGACGCAGCGGGCCAGGATTCAACTCCAACCTGCGGCCCTTTACTGCATGTAATTCCCCCTCTCTTTCCCCTTTCACGTCTTCTGCTGTCCTATCAAAATAAAGGCAAAAGGTTTGAACCAATTATCCCTGGCGCTCTCTGGTTGACAGAATTCCAATTAGGGAAGCGTGTGCAGGCCTGCAGCACAGCTGGATGAAAGGCTCATTATCTGGCTAAATTCTGACATAACTGGTATAAAAGAAGAGTGGTAAGGGACGGCTTTGCTTGTTTGATGACCAGTGCACTGAAGCTGGACATTTTGAAAAAAAACCTTACTATTTAAGAATAGAAAAATATAAGGCCCAAATGAATCCATTTCCAATTCTTAACCTGTACATCCTAACCATTCAAATTGAATTGGGTAGATTTCTCTCTCTTTGCGGTCCTTTTTAATGTTAGTAACCTTTTGAAGTAGGACACTGCTCATGTAAAATTCAAACAGCCTTGAGCAGGGTGGGTCTGTCAGTGCCAGTTTGTATCCACTGTGTCATGTGTTCCTACCTGGGAGACAGGAGTCGTGGACATTTTGACACGTTGTTGAAACAGCACACTCAGAATGCGGTTTTGCTGCTCCAGGTCAAACACACGGGTCCGCAGCTTCACACACTCCTCTTTCAAGTCCTGGAAACCCCGCAAAGAGAAGAAAAACGGACAGATCACTGCGACTGAGAGCGCTATGTCAGAGAACTACACCTGCACAAGATGCTAATTTAACAGGAACACGACACAGTGTTGTATTCATGCAAGATGTACATGACAGTGCTCTAAAACCTGGGTTACTACTGTGTGTCTATTATCTACTAAAAACACAGATCACTGGTGAATCCGCATATTAGATCAAAAGTCTTAAGTCCAAGTCAAGTCGTAAATCATTGATGGTGAAGTCAGTAAGTTAAGATAAGTGTTTTATTTTATTTGGTCGAGTCTAAAGTCATCAGATCCATGACATAAGTCCATGTCTGGTGGACCATACCTTGTATCATAGCAATTGATTTGGTAATCATTTATGGATGATATAATACTTAAAGTTGCACTTTTCATAGCAGAAACACCCACTTTGAAATCTCTGCACCAACAAAAGGAACCTCAAAGGATTTTAGATTTTATTTTTTTGTCGAACAAACCAACAAAAGGAACCTCAAAGGATTTTAGATTTTATTTTATTGTAGAAGCTTGTGAGGTAAGACACGTGCTACTGGTCCTTCTTCCTGTTAGTGACATGCGGTTACTCATCATAGTAGTGATCCTCATTTCTGTGACGGTTTCTATTAAAGCCCGACCGATGAAGGATTTTGAAGGCCGATATTGATACAAAAATTTGGTGATTTCAAAATCCGATTCTGATATATCGGCCGATATATATTTAAAAACAAATAAACAGATTTTCCTAACAGTAGTTATTTATGAATTCTCACTAAAATAATATGATAAAGCAGTTTGTTTTATTGTCACAACAAAACCAAGAAACATCCAAATATATTAAAGTTATGATAAATAAATATGAAACTTAAAGTCCTTTGAACAAAAACACAATAACAACAAAAAATGTTTATCAAAGAGTGTTGCTAACAGGGACGTTGTAGAGCGTCCTCTGGTGGACAGACTATGCAACACCATCACTAACAGGGACGTTGTAGAGCGCCCTCTGGTGGACAGACTATGCAAAGGGTGTTTAGTCCATTTTTATTTTATTTTTTAAATATTCATTCATCGGCCATGATAAATGCAGATAACGATAGTTTGTAAAATGTCTAATATCGGCCGATGATATTGGCTGATATATCGGTCTGATTCTAGTTTTAATGGCTGAATGGATTAACGATTGCTACTGAGACAAAGACCAACCTTCTGTGTGAGGAGAGCCTGGACCACCTGGTTAGCCACCTGAAACAAAAAAAACAACTGTTTAAGAAACCAAAACTAATTTTATATGTTGAAGGCATGGCAGTTGAACAGGTACAATGGACCAAGTTGCTTGGCATTACAGTAGATATTAAATTAACCCGGTCTCAACACATTGATGGGGTGGTGAAAGAAATGGGTAGAGGTTTTTCAGTTATAAGGAGATGTTCACATTTTCTCCATAAAAATGCAATGGGAAACATCATTAAAGTGATTGTCCTATCCCACTTGGGCTACTGTTAGGAGTCTGGTCAGCTGCTGCCATGTCAACTATAAAGAAATTGCAAATTGCTCAGAATAAGGCTGCACGTTGTTTACTAAGGTGCCCACTCAGATCCAGTATTGATGTAATGCATGGCGGTCTGTCCTGGTTAAGTGTAAGGAATAGATTAACTGCCTCATTACTCAACTTCATGAGAAATATTCTAGTAATTAAACAGCCGAGGATGTTGTATCAGCATCTTAGTATTAACGTCACTGTGTCCACGTTCGGACACTTATTGGTTTCGATCAAAATATCTGTTAAAATACGAATATAAATGATCTATTTATGTTTTAAGTTAATTTAATGGTGTAAAACTATCATGTGACTTCTTGTCTTTATAACGGTATATTAGTTTTAACTCGTTACTTTAGCTTTTACTTTACAAGAGCCGGCTAAAGTACGCTATTGCCGGTAAATCAGCCGTGCGCTACCCTTGGCCGTAACTGGACACCACTGGAGACAGTTAGTTAAAGAAAGTCCCGTCAATGCTGTCAAAACTACTGCATCTTACTTCTGTCCTTCCCAATAAAATACCATGCTTCAATAACTCTGAATTATGCAATAAGAGCTCCTTAATGTCTAGTTCAGTAAAAATAGAAACTTTTTAGGAGGAAAATTCATCGCCCGAGCGTTCTTGATCCCTTATTTCATATAGTAATTAGACATCTAAATGGCCATGTACATATAGGACAATTCATACGTAGATTGTTAGATGAAATGTAGAAATGTAAAGTACTGCAAAAAGACGGGAAAGTGCGTCAGGCTGAAAGTGTCCGGATATGGCCGATAGCAGCGACTGGTGTCCTAACGTGGACACAGTGACGCTAGGTCTGGTAGACATGACTATAGCACTAGACATGCTACGGAGGGCAGATTCACATTATCTAAGGTAAAAACAAACAAAGAGAAACACACCGTAGTCAACAGAGCAATGATTATTTGGAATGCAATGCCTAGTTATGTCTTTCAAGAACATAGAAAATATCAATTCAAAGTAATACTTAATTATAGTTAAAGAACATTTTCTAGCTGAGCAATATTCAAATTGACCCATTATCCTGTATCAATGTTCTTTTTAATTCCCCAAAATAACATGATTGATTCCACACAACGCTCTTTGGCAAGTACAAATCTCTACTTTCATTAATTTTGGGGAGTCTTATTCAATTTTATAGCATTTGAAAAGACAATTGAAGTGGTTTTGAAATAGTAGTGATATATTAAATCAACATCCATTCCTTTAATTTTAGTCCAAATAATTCCTAATTTCTGCTTTTCTAACTCAAACATTAGGTATAATTTCCTATAAATGAGGTTTATTGACCATAAATACCAAAAATAACTGTAAAACTAAAGTTAATAAGTTAGGGTTACGTAGTGTTGAAAACGTCAAAAAAAGTGACAAGCATTGAAAAATGGGACAAACGTAAGAAAAAGTTAAAAGCATCGATACAAACTGTCAAAAAAAGTGTTGATTTTCAATTTTGACGGGAAGACAACATAAGGGTTAAGGAATGCTGTTAGTATCATTGAGGGTGTTATGTAGGGTGACCAGACGTCCCCGGTTTCTGGGGACAGTCCCCGGTTTTGGTGACCTGTCCCCGGTTTTCGCTGTGACTAACAGACCCGAAATTGGAATTAAAGAAAGAAAACTCTGACCAAATAGAGCCGATAGTCGCTAAGACAGCCAGAGCCAGCGCTGCTCAGAGCTCAGAGATGTTTTAGAATGCTTTTTACCATGCTAAAATCACTGATTATTTACATGGAGTCTGGTGGGTTTGGCAAACACAATTTTGCGGACTTTTATGTTTTTAAAATGATCTTAACCTTTAACAGAAAGGTCAGCCTCCTTAGAAATCCTTTACATAACTTTATCAGACACTTAGAATATTAATCTGAGTCTGTCAGCAGCAAAACGAGCACTTTATGAACGTAAATACAAGCTGAACAATTCTCCCATTAACTTCCATTGTAGCTTGTTTCTCTGCTGCCGACTGCAGCAATCTCGTTTCATACTGCATCAATGTCAAAGGAAAATCTTTCCTCAATAGTTTATATTGTATTTGATACTCAATGAGCTGTTGTAGAAACAAGCCTGACGCAATAAAGCAAAAGCTGTCAGATAAATGTAGTTCAGTAACATTACAACATTCACCTCTGAGGTGTATGGAGTATAATATGACGTTGCAGCAGGGGTAAGTCTGGATAATAAGAACAGCTCTAGGTCCAGTGTCCCCGTTTTAAGTTTTACAAAAACAAAAACAAAAACATGACGTGTTTTGGAGGTATATACACTTCTGAGCTGAAAATGTCCCTGGATTTTGTCTGAGAAATCTGGTCACCTTAGTGGTATGTGTGTATTTGCTTGGTCATATTATCAGTAATCAGTATCACAATATCATCTCTACATTCTGCGAATAAGGTAAAGTAGGTCCTGTGTTGTCTTGTGTTGTTATGTCTTATTATTTTGGATGTTTCTTTTCCAGTGATGTATTGAATGTTGTTTTTGGTGGTTATTTTTAATGTAATAGTACTGTATAATAATACTCCAGGAAGAATAGCTGTGCCTATGGCCCCAGCTGATGTCTTGTATAAATGTCTTTGTGTATTGTTGTGTTAGTTGTCTAAATTTGTCTAGTCCACATCGATGTCCCATTCAAATATCTGTCCCAACGTCCATGTACCATGTTTTATGTTTCTGCAGAACAGGAACCTTCTGAAAACCAGTTTTTAAACTGAGTCAGGCCCATTTATATTGTAATGTAATGTTACTTTTAACTTTCCTGTATAATAAATATGAATGAATGAATGGAGATAAATCAAATAATAGGTAATGTCTGCACATCTAGGCACAGTTGGACTTAAACCTTTAACTTTTAATGTGATATTTATTTCCTCATTTGGTCTGATACTGTATTTTTAATTGATGTGGTTGTCTTTGTTGTCATGTACTGTATGTCAATTTCTT
Source organism: Etheostoma perlongum (assembly GCA_026937815.1). Classification (NCBI taxonomy): domain Eukaryota; kingdom Metazoa; phylum Chordata; class Actinopteri; order Perciformes; family Percidae; genus Etheostoma; species Etheostoma perlongum. The sequence continues at coordinate 3,679,135 of CM049381.1, forward strand.
TGCTACTGCAGAAAAATGAATCGCCCCTCCGGGACAAATAAAGGTCTTGAACTTGAACTGAAACAAATCAAATAGATGTGAAAAGACAGCAAAAATATGTGAAAATGGTCGTTATTGTAGAGTGGATATCCAAACTTTCAGTGATGCAGAGAGATGCAGAGAGATGAAATGACCCAGTACAAGCTTTATAGAGGCATGTAAGACGCTGTGAGAACAAATTGACAGTGTGTTGCATCATCAAGTCAGATTGAGTGAAATCACTCATGCAGCTGCCTGCAGTTAGTATGTCTAAACTCTCAGCACATAAATAAACCAAAATATAGTCATACAAATCTCAACAATCCCTACACAACTGATTAGCCTTGATGTAACTGGCTTAACTGGATCTGTAGACTGACCAAACTTTTATATTCAGATTTTTTACAAAAAGAAGTCATTTTGTAGTTTAGTTTTTATTGCTAGTAACAAACAGCACACTCTGAAATGCTTTCTTCTTTCAATCTTATTTTCACTTCTGACGTATACATTATACCTTGACACTGGCATAGTAACTATCTTTTCATTTTTGTGTGCTGAGAAATGATTTCCCTCCGTCTCTTTCATCTATCCATCAAAGCGAATCGCCTCAGCTCATTCAGACCATGACAGGGAGCCTTCTGAATGCTTTACCCCCCCCAAAAAAATGATTAATGTGCATAAGAAGACGGAAAAAGCAAGAGAAGAGAAATTCATCCCACAGCAAAACACTCTGAAATGTCTGTCCTCAACCAGAATACGGTAAAATCTCATGGGCAGCAATCTCCATGGTAACAAGCCCATTAGTGAGGCCTGCTAAAAAAAAAAAGTGGCTGGCTGGAGAGAGATGAGGGTAAGAAATGGAGAGACAATCAAAGTGTTGTCATGGAGAAAACAAGTGGAAAAGTGCAGGCAGACAACCCAGATGCATGCTGGGAGTCGGTTCGGTTGAGGCTCGCTCCTCCAGCTGTTTAGAGGTTCTGGCAGGCGGATGTTGCTACCTTTGAACGGAGCCAGGCTAGCTGTTTCCTCTAAGCTAACTCAGGCTCCAGCTTCGTATTAATCCTACAGACACGAGGTAGGGAATACGTTATTTTTATTCAATTACAGCAAATATAATGCTAGGCTGCTTTCTAGAACTCATGTAGCCCTACACAGTACCATATGCTGATCGCAGTATGTTGACATTTGGGAAATATGAGAGTAGTGATATTTTGCACAGTGCAAATCAGTGCTGAGATACAAGTATATATACACAACAGCACAACAGGTATACAACAGTACCAATATGGATAATTTCCAGTACAAGATAAAACATTTTAATTCTATAAAAATTTTTACCGTGGGACACTGTGGAGAGTAAAATTAGTCAAGATACATAGTTTACACAGGGCATGTCTGTGTTGTGAGAACAGCAGCACTCACTTCATCCAGACAGCGTTCATACTGCTTCCTCTGATTGTCGTTTTCCATGGACAGAGCAGAGTTCTCCGCCTGGAAAGACAAAACACAAACAGGTAAACTGCATGATGTACAGTAATTACTTTTGAATGTTTTGCCAGGTCAATAATCAAATAGCATTCAGAAAAAGTTGTATAGGTCTGTATAGGCACATCTCAGCTTAAAGTCAAATAATTTTATTGTTTTACTGATCCCCAGTGGGGAAATTACAATTTACATTCTGTTTTGTTATCAATCTCTACACATAGGCCTGAAATACACAAACACACTCAGGACCTATTCATGCACTAATGGACAGATGTCAGAGTGAGTGGGCTGCCAGTGGGGGGGGGGGACATCTTTCCAGCTACCAATCCACACTCCGTACTTTGGACTTGAACCAGCAACTCTCCGGTTCCCAACCCAACTCCCTATGGGCTGAGCTACAGCCACCCCCAATACATAAATACACTTATATACAAATACACTCCCAAATACACACGTTCAACATTATGGTAATTCCTGCAAAACAAAACAATTTGTATATGATGAACTGTGAGCTTTTGATACTTTTTTCTCTCAGACGGACAGAAAAACGTGCAGATAGATAGATCAAGAGGCTCCCTCCCGGCAGCACGGTAGGATTTTCAGTTTCACTGTCAAAAGATAGTTTTAAATGAATGATGTTTTAAATTGCAGGCATTCAAATTTCATCCTGAAGACCTTCGCTGTGCCTGCTACCCCAGGTATGATTACTGACAGAGGTTTTGCAGAACAGGGGACAGAAACCATTCCAGGGACAGAAGGTGACTTTCCACCAACATGATTAATGCAGTAAATCTTAAAAGTCTCAGTTATCTGAGAGTGGCTTGTTTTCACTTAAGTGCTGAAGGCAACTCCTCTGAACAACATGGTTCACAGATGACAGGAGAAAGCAGGGTTCACCTCACACTGCTCTACGTCGGCTTCAAACTAACCCAAGGTGATAGCCAAAGATAATCAACACAGTATTTTAAGCTGGTTCAATGACCAGCTGTTGAAATGATTAATGTCCTGAGACTGATCACAATGAACCACACAATAGTGTATGGATTCTTCTGACTCAGCAGTCTTTTCTTTGGATGGAAGAGTGTTTAAAAAGCCACTGTTCAGCCTGAAGGCTTGCAGCTGGTGCGTAAAGGTCATGGAAGTCCAAGTTATGGGTTTGAACTTTAAGCCTTATATAGTCTCCAGGATGTGTGCCGTGAGCTCACTCACACTTCCCCTTTATATGACGCTAGATCCCATTTACAGATGTGCATGATTGATTAACATGTTACACAGAAGTTTAAATCTTGTTTTTCATTTGTCAAAAAACATTGTAATTAGTCTCAAAATCCAGCCAGACCCTCCTCCGCAGCGCTGTGGAGATCGAATTGGCAATGCAAGACTAGCCTCTGCATAATACATTACTTCTTCTGCAAAAATGATCCAGAATGTCAAAAATAAATCACTTGCAAAGATGTGTATGTTTGGCAGTGTGCTTACCGCTCCGCTGCCCCATCCTCGGCACATTCAGTGAACATGTCTTCACCAAACCCTTGTTAATTATTTTCTTTCCATATGTATAAAAATACAACGCATTAGATTTTGCGCACATCTTTGATGACGATTGACAGTCAATCGTATGTCGATGCAAAAAGAATTGGCTTATTTGAGGCTCTGGCAATATGTTATTGACGAGTGTTTTGGCAAAGCTTTGACACAGTTACCCCTCAAATGATCAAAGTATACCCTTAAAACACAAATGGCATTGATCATGGTAAAAGCAGAGGCATGCTTGTAAAGCAACTGAGTCCAGGGTAGGGCTGCACGATATGGGGAAAATCCCTTGTTACGATTCTGACTGATATTACGATGTGATTCACGATTTTGGAGGGAATGATCGCTTTTGTCTGATTTTCATGGAAAATTGACATTGAAAGAAATTAAAATGATTAGTGTGGTCTTAATCTATCTATCTGTCTTTGTACGGTTAATATAGTTGATCTGCAGCGAGCGTCACACCAATCAGTGTTTTAGGCTTAACTGTCAAATTCCTCGGAATATTCGCTTTTGGTTGAGTTGCTGACAGGAGTCAAAAAGCACAGCAAGCACAGTTTGTTCTTATTCTTCGTCTTTTCTTATGTGTGGTTCTTGGAGCATTTTGTTTTTTTGTGGTAGATTATATGGAAGTTACCCAACTGTGCCATAATGACTGGAAAGTAGTTTTTAACTAAATAGAAAACCTTGTAATGTTTCACCAGTTCAGCGTTAAAGTTTAATTACATATGTGGATGAAATAAAGGCAGCCACCATGAAGAGGCAACGGCATAAAAACCACAAAATACACTCCGAAGGCTCCATTAGGGTCAACCAAGTAGACAAGAAAATTGATGTAATTTAAGGCGGCATTTTATTAAAATTAAAAGATCATTACTAACGACAGAGTGGTCATGCAGACTTTAAGTATTGCACTACAGTATTAAGGACAGGAAATTAAATATCTCTTAAATGGTGATGTGGTGGATGTTAAAAATTCGGCAAGCATCCATGATGGTAATTACTTGAACTTGTACACAGTTATTGTGACGTTATGCAGGATGCAACATTAAAACCTTTGATTTGAATCCTTTGCTTGAGTTTCTCTCTTTATAGATATAGCTTTAGAAAAGCAGAAATTAGGAATTATTTAGACTAAAATTAAAGGAATGGATGTTGATGATAATCACAGACTGGAATATGTCAACTTTTACTCAATACTATTTCAAAAACACTTCCATTTGTTTTACAATGCTATAAAATTGAATAAGACGCCCCAAAATTAATGAAAGTAGAGATTTGTACTTGCCAAAGAGCGTTGGGTGGAATCAATCATGTTATTTTGGGGAATTAAAAAGAACATTGATATAGGACAACATGAGGACAACATGAGGACAACATGAGGGTTAAGAGACTGTAGCGGCAGGTCTGAGTGTGGGAGAAGTGAACGTTAACACAGATTATGAGTGATTATTCGCCCCCCGTAGTGACCAAAGTATATATTGGACCTATTTCTATGAATCTCCAGAACATTCTGACACTAAAATTGCATTTTTCAGACACATCAGGAGAAAAATAACTTTGTTTGAGACCTGTTTCTGTCTCAGGACCGAACGCCCTGACAAAACCCAATCTCCGTGATTCTAAATATGTCTTCTAGCTATTTGTTTGTCAAGTGCTATAAAATTTAATAAGATGCCCCAAAATTACCCATCAAAATCACCCTTAAGAGCGTTGTGTGGAATCAATCATGTTATTTTGGGGAATTAAAAAGAACATTGATACAAGAAAACAGGTCCATTTGACCCGAGGACAACATGAGGGTTAAAAAAAAAAAAAAAGAATTAGGTTTTTCTGCCTTTACTTTGACAGGACAGCTAGGTGAGAAACGGGGAATACATGTAGGAAATTGTTATAGGTCAGATTCAAACCCTGGACCTCTGCAGCGAGGCCTAAACCTCTCAGTACATGTGCACCTGCTCTACCACTGAACCAACCCGGTCACAAGACATGTCATTTATTTTTATTTTTAAAATAAGCTGGGCGACTAATAGTTACATACATGCATGCTTTAGGTCAATCCTTGGGATAATGAATTATTTTTTAAAACCCTTTTTTTGTCTGTATGTGGTGAAGTTTTCAACATAAATGAAAATATAAATCAATGTGAGTGTCACCATTCCAGGAATGTACGAACCATGCTGATGGGACACTGAGCTTTAGAAATGTAAAGAAAAGATATGATGGATTTTGTCACTTCTATTATTACACTTTGTCTTACTTCTGTTTGGGGGGAAAGCCAGTTCTCAGTTTTCATGATGTGTGCGTGGTGTAAACTGGACGTACAGTGTTGCCATGGATTCAGTAACGCTGTGGTCTACATCTTCAGCCCTGCTTTTTTAGCCAATACTTACTTATTTGTTGGCAAATTGGAAAAATTAAAAGAATGTCGAATTAGCCAATAGCAGTTCCTGTTTGTAATGTAACCATCGATGTCCAGACAACTTTGATACTGAAGAATACTGAACAACTTCCAAACATGATTCTTAACCTCGTTCTGGAGTTATAAGGAGTGTCTTATTTGCAGTATTTGTATTTCATATGTACAGTTAGTTATAACTGAGCCATAGGGTTCATTGAGCTGAGCGGACTAGAATATCTCCTGTTTCCAGGTCGTAGGTAAGGTCTGTCCTATTTACGTTTCAATTGCATAAGAACCTTATGGGATGATAATGCTGGTTCCAGGAATTAGTCAAGCCCTCTTAACGTTAGATAAAATGCATGCAAGTGAGCATAGTATGGGGGGGAGAATGCCCTTCAAGGTGTCCATAGTCAGGTATTAATGGACTCCGCTGCACGTCACAAGGTTATGGCCTCCCCGCCATCCATTAAACCATAATGGACACGTCGGGCACTATCCCTTACATTAGTCCTGAAAATTCATTCATTATTCAGTTGAATAATACACAACAGAAGAACTAAATAATTAACATACCAGCACACTGCACAGTGAGTGTCTCATGAGTCATAGTTAAGTATTTAAGTTAAGTATTTAAGTATTTACCTCAGTGATTCATGCAGACACCTCGTGTTTCAGCTATTGCAGCTTTAAGTCGAATATATATCCATGGATCAGCAGGGAGGTATGACATCCAAAACCATCCAGTCCTAACCCTAACACCCCCTACAGCAACAATAGTTTCCTTTAAAACCTTTTCTGGGTTAAACGAGTTCACTTCAGCCATGAACTACATTTTCATATATGTACAGTAAATATTTTGTAAAGCAGCGCTGTGGTCACAGCAACGTTGTGGTCAACATGTAAGGTAAAGCACAAGTGTCATTCACTTTTTTTTTTTATTATTCTGTTTTAGGAGGATTTTACCTTTAGGCTATGCTTTGCAGAAGATAAAAAGAATAACTAGTAATGGCTGGGAGAGCTCTCAGCAGATGGTAAGTCATTTTCCTTTAGCAGGGAAGGTGTGACAGAGAGCTTCACTGTACCCTCACTGGAACACCGGCAGCTAATGTTAACTACCCTGTCAGCATTTTAATTATCACCTCCTGGATATGAATAACTCCTTTGTATCCTGCTGTTTCCATGGTGCCCCTGGGACCGCTCTCCAACTTAATGGGGTCTCATTTTCAAAGACGGAAAAAGGCATGATGACACAGTGGTTGTGCTCGTTTCTCCTCTACGGGGCTCACTGGGAGTTTCAACTGAAGCCGCGCAGACTCCATGAATGACACGGGACGGTGGTTAAGGATCATATATTCAAACAAATTAATGCTTTTTAATTCACAACTGATAGGTTCCACGTTCCAGTGTTCTTGAGGAGTTAATTATCTATTTCCCTTAGGCAGTTGTTGAATTATTTTTATGCATATTCAGTTTCATTAATGATTTAAATGCGGCCTAGCCCTCGGCTAGCAAGTTTTAAACAAACCCAGTCTGACACGACACAAATAGCAATTCAACGCTGGAGCACAGGGGTTTGCAGCAGAGTTCTGCAGGATGCCTAAATCAGGGGTCTTCAACATGTTATAGCCAAGGACCCCTCAGCTGAGCAGGATCCCCCTACTTTACTGTATATATAATGTATAATATTAAGTTGCATTAAACGGGCCTACACTAACAAGTATGGTGGCCTAAAGCCTCTAGATATTCCTTACGCTTACAATACTAAGCTACTAAAATAATTGTATTGTAACATAATGTTAAAATGTGGAACAATGAATCCTGAAGCTTGTGGAACTGTATCTGTGGATGTTTACCCTAACTATAGGCCAGTAAGCCTATCATCAATGCTCAAAATCCATAAAATAGCTTTTTATTCCATAATATCAATGCTTTGGGGACACTGCACATTCAATTCCAAATCAAACCATGCTCTCTGCATTACTGGGTTTGCCCTCAGAAATGGCGTTTTTGATGTCACTCCCCAAGTGTTTTATGGGATGGAGGTACAGGGGTTGGGCTGGCCGCTCCATAACATCTATCAGATCATCTGGAACCAAGACTTTGCTCCTTACTGCTGTGTTTTGGGTCATTGTCTCGTTGAAAGACCCATTTTAAAAGGCATTTCCTCTTCAGCATAAGGCAACATGACCTCTTCAAGTATTTGGATGTATTGAAACCGATCCATGATCCCTGGTATGTGATAAATAGGCCCAACACCACAGTATGAGAAACATCCCATAACATGATGGTTCCACCACCATGCTTTACTGTCTTCACCGTGTACTGTGGCTTGAATTCAGTGCAGGGGGGTCGGAGGACAAACTGTCGGCGGCCCCTAGACCCAAAAAGATACATTTTGCTCTCATCAGGCCTCAGAACGTTGCTCCATTTGTCCTTTGGCCAGTCATTGTGTCCTTTGGCAAATTTCAACCTATTCAGTTTATGTTTTCAGCAATGGGACTTTGGGGGGGGGGGTCTACTAGCTACATAGCATTTGAAATCATTTTGGTTTGGATAAAGGTTTGTAAGAAACTTTTTTTCTTTTACTGAGCATGCCAATTCATTTTGATAGAGGGACAGATTTGGTCCACAGGCCATAGATTGCTGGCTTGTGCTACAGCGAAAGCCTTACCCGCCCTGTAATCCTTCAGAAATCGAAAAAAAAAATCTTGTAGTGATCAAACAGACCATTATGTAACCAGTATAATAATGTTCAGTGCTTGGAAAAACAGCTGTGTGCTGTCCATGGGCTGCCCAATTAATCCAAGTCTCTAAAGATATCTGATAAAATACATCTAATTAAGTAAAACATTTGGTACTCTCAATATATCCATCAATCTGGGCTGGGTAAAGAATTGGACCATGCAATCCACTTTACCTCCAGGGCTCGGAGTCGCTCCAGCAGGGGATTGCTGTCCTTTGAGTTTTCCTCCGACTCTGCGCCCGCCTCGGGCCAGGCAGGCAGCTCTGCTACTGGGGCTGTGGGACCCTCCAGACTGCCCTGCTGCTTCCACATTTCCTCCAGCAGTTTGTCCTGAAATGCAGAGAGTGTGGAGAAAGATGCATGCCTTAAAGTTACAGAGAAATGAAAAAATAAATTCTTCATCATAGCGGGCTCCAGGTATATAAGCAATACATACTGCATACTGTATATAACACAAGCCCCGGTAATCGTCTCCCGCAGTAACAACAGACTAGTTATAACCAACCTCATGTGTGTAGAGTGTGTGTTATTCTGTAGCAACCGGGTGTCATCTGCCCATGAGTTGATGAAGGCAATAACAGTGGACAGCCGTGTGTAATGGCACTTCTCTGCTTCAGATTTCTCAACATACGCATTCTGCCGCCTTCAGATAACTGCAGCGATTTAATGAACTGAAGGAGAAGCTATTCAGACAGTATAAAGCAGCTGTGGACGACAGGTACTGGAAGAATCACTCATATTCATTTACACTGTAGATCAATGCATTCCGATGCCAATTCAAACGCATCATACTGGTTGGAAAGTGATTAATTAAAATGGTTTATTCACATTTCAAGTATTATTCTGTTACTGCTGCACATTTGCTTCCAGTATTTAGTTTGCTGCAGCAGTGGCAGCAGAGCGACGTTGCTCCCGAAACAGACCCAGGAAGGTAACGAGCAGGGTATAACCCATGGCTTGCGCTGGTTGTTGCTCTGCCACAAAATAGGGCCCTGAAGGTAGGCTGGGTGGACATGTTGGGACCAGTCCACGACGTCACAACAGAGCCTGCTGCACACCCTCTGATGAGGACATTTTTGTCATGCGGACCCCAGCGGACTTTTACGCACTCCCAGATGCAGGGGCATGATAATTTTGGCTTCAAGGGCAGAAGGAGCCTCTGTAAGGGATTGATGAGATGAGTTCTTGTAACAGCTTTTAAAGCAGAATGTATTTATGGACAGAGAGCAGCGGCACTGGGGCAAAAGCTGGTAGCGGTATTGAGCTCATTAAGTTGTTGGGCGGGGGGCAAATATGATTTGGTTGGTGTGGTTTTCATTGTTTTTTTTGTCTGTGGTTATCTACTGTTTTACTGTTGCATATGCTTAATGTTTAAATGTGGTTCCCTTGAGTGCAAAACAAATTCCCCTCAGGGCAATAAAGGTTTCATTCATTCATTCATTTCACATGTCCTTGTGTTAATATATTTGTAAGAAAGTGATTCAGTTGAAGCCTTGACTTTCCTCTAAATAGTTCATGTGTCCCTCAAAGTAATTTATTAAATATGTATTGCCTTAGATTTCCGATTCTGAGACTGGTTTTTACGTGCTAACTCCAGGACATGGTTTTAAAATAAGTCAGGTTTCATCCTGATGTACCAATGGATAAAACTGGCAAAAACAAATACATGCAATTCAATTACACTGTCAAGAATATTTGGGAAAATCCCAACTAGACACAGAGATAAATGGACTCTGTATTGTATCAGTAGATACATTGCCAGCATTTATTTTTAGATGCATACAGATTTCTTAGACACATTACAACCTGTACAAGAAAAAACGCAATCCTGCCGCTTACATGATAACTGTGACAGAGCTTATTAAAAACGTGACTTGAAACATGAAGCTATCATCTGAAAAAGACTGGGGAAGGTAAGATTACTAGTACTAGTAATTATCAATCAACTTTGGTTTTCTAAAGTGTTATATTTGGCAATTTGAAAGATGAAAAGTGGAAAAATCAATCATTCACATATTTTAGGCAAGGCAAGGCAAGGCAAGGCAGCTTTATTTGTATAGCACATTTCAGCAACAGGGCAATTCAAAGTGCTTTACACAAAAACAGTTAAAAAATAAAAAAAGATAAAACACAAGAATAAACAGTTAAAAATAAAAAATAAAAAGATATAAAACATAAGAATAAAAGTTACAGTGCAGTATAAGCAATTAACATAATTTAAAGAAATGCAACATCAAAAAGAAAGGTCTTCAGCTTTGATTTAAAAGAACTGAGAGTAGCAGCGGATCGGCAGGTTTCTGGGAGTTTGTTCCAGATATGAGGAGCATAGAAACTGAATGCTGCTTCACCCTGTTTAGTTCTAACTCTGGGGACAGAAAGCAGACCTGTCCCAGATGACCTGAGAGGTCTGGGGGGGTCGTAGTGTAGTAGCAGATCGGAAATGTATTTTGGCCCTAAACCATTTAGTGATTTATAAACTAGCAAAAGTACTTTGAAATCAATTCTTTGAGACACAGGAAGCCAGTGTAAAGACTTCAAGACTGGAGTGATGTGATCCAGTCTCTTTGTCTTAGTGAGGACCCGAGCAGTAGCGTTCTGAATCAGCTGCAGCTGTCTGATTGATTTTTTAGTGAGACCTGTAAAATCCCCGTTACAGTAGTCAAGTCTACTGAAGATAAAAGCATGGACAAGTTTTTCCAAATCCTGTTGACACATGAGTCCTTTAACCCTTGATATATTCTTAAGGTGATAATAGGCTGACTTTGTAATTGTCTTAATGTGGCTGTTAAAATTCAGGTCAGAGTCCATGACTACACCAAGATTTCTGGCTTTGTCTGTTGTTTTCAACATTGTTGTTTGAAGCTGAGCGCAGACTTTTAATCGTTCCTCTTTTGCTCCAAAAACAATCACCTCAGTTTTTCCTTCATTTAATTTAAGAAAGTTCTGGCACATCCAGTCATTAATTTGTTCAATGCACTTAGTCAGTTTTTGTATTGGACTATAGTCCCCTGGCGATAAGGTTATGTAAATTTGTGTGTCGTCCGCATAACTATGGTAACTTATTTTGTTGTTTTCCATAATCTGGGCCAGTGGAAGCATGTAGATATTAAACAGAAGAGGCCCCAGAATGGAGCCTTGGGGAACTCCGCACGTCATATTTGTATGCTCAGATGTATAATTACCTATTGACACAAAGTAATCCCTATTCTATAGGTAGGATTCAAACCAGTTTAGTACTGAGCCAGAAAGGCCAACCCAGTTTTCCAATCGGTCTAGTAATATGTCATGGTCAACCGTGTCAAATGCAGCACTGAGATCAAGTAATACTAAGACTGAAATTTTGCCATTATCTGTGTTAAGGTGGATGTCATTAAAGACTTTGACAAGAGCCGTCTCAGTGCTGTGGTGAGGTCGGAAACCCGACTGAAAGGTATCAAAACTGTTGTTTAGTGACAAGAAATGGTTGAGTTGTTGAAAAACCGCTTTTTCAATGATTTTACTTAAAAACGGAAGGTTTGATATCGGCCTATAGTTGCTCATTAGTGATGTGTCTAGATTGTTCTTTTTTAAGAGTGGCTTGATTACTGCAGTTTTCAGGGCCTGTGGAAAGATTCCTGAAAGAAGAGACGTGTTCACAATCTGTAGAAGATCAGAGGCCAAACAATTCGAAACATTTTTGAAAACACCCGTTGGTAGAATATCAAGGCAACAGGAGGAGGATTTCAGATGTTGTATAATGTCCTCCAGGTTTTTAAGGTTGATCGTATGAAATTCTGTCATATTGGAACTAGTTTTGTTAGAACACTGTGACAGCACATATCCTGTACTTGATATGGAGGCACTGACTGTTTGCCTAATCTTGTGAATTTTGTCTTTGAAGAAGGAGGCAAAGTCATTGCAGGCCTTGGTAGATAACAGTTCAGATGCTACTGGTACTGGAGGGTTTGTTAACCTATCGACAGTAGCAAACAAAGCATGTGCATTATTATTGTTTCTAGAGATAATATCAGAGAAGTAAGACCTCCTTGCATTCCTCAGTTCCAAATTATAAATGCGAAGTCTCTCTTTATAGGTGTTATAATGGACCAGGAGGTTTGTTTTTCGCCACCTTCGTTCAGCTTTTCGACACTCTTTTTTTTCTGTTCTCACCAGTAGGACATTTCTCCATGGAGATCTTTTCTTACCAGAGACAACTTTGACCTTAGTGGGAGCAATGGCATCAATAACATTTGTAATTTTACAGTTGAAATTATCTACAAGCTCAGTGACTGAGAACCCAGAGAGGGCTGGTGTGGAAGAAAAAAAGCTGAATAAATGTTTCACTAGTGTTTTCAGTGATATACCGTTTTCTGATTATCTTTGTTTGGACACTTTTGGGCACAGAGATAGTGCCGCTGAAGAAAACACAGGAATGATCAGAGAGAGCAACGTCAGTCACCACAACCTTGGAAATGTTCAGACCCTTGGAGACAATCAGGTCAAGAGTGTGTCCCTTATTGTGCGTGGGCTCTGTCACATGCTGAGTCAGTCCATAGTTCTCAAAAACACAACACAGTTCTGGTCCCCCTGTCCTGGGGTTGTCGACATGAATGTTAAAATCACCCACAATGATTACACAATCAAAGTTAATGCACATTATAGACAGTAGTTCAGTGAAGTCATCAATGAAGGTTGCACAATATTTAGGTGGCCTGTAGATGTTTAGAAATATCGCTTGAGGGGAGGACCTTAACTGAAGAGCCACATATTCAAACGAAGCAAAATTTCCATAACATATTTGCGTACAGTGGAATGAGTCATTAAACAAAATGGCGACTCCACCTCCTTTCTTATTCACCCTATTCTCGCTCATAAAACTGAAGTTAGGGGGAGCTGACTCGATGAGAACAGCATTGCTGTTATTATGGTCTAACCAGGTTTCCGTTAAAAACATAAAATCTAGATTGTGGTTAATAATAAAATCGTTGATTAAAAATGATTTTCCTGCCAAAGACCTGACGTTTAGTAAAGCTAGTGTTAGTGTGTTTTAATTTTTTGGGACAGGCTGTGGCAGACGAGGAATGGATGCTAAATTTGCTAAGTTTGCAGTTAAGTGCTTATTCGCCATTCTTTTTCTATTACCTATCACAACATGAATTGAGGAAGAAATGAATCCACAGGGCCCGGGCTTGTCTTGGAAAGAGTCATTAGTATCACTAGTCCTGCAGCCAAGGCCCGGCACATATCAGTTAATGCTTGCTGGATTTTGCACACAAGCGTCCTTATCAGTCTGGGGGGAAGGAGTTTGCTGACATCCTGGCAGAGGTGCCTGGCGTTTTATTTTTGCCCGGGGTCGAACGATGGGGGAAGGAAGGGGTGTAAATTTGGTTCCAGCATCCACCAGCAGCTTCATCTCATTAGTGAACTCCAACATGGGGGTAGGGGAAGGAGGGGAAAGGGTGAGTGGAGACCGTGATGAATCCTCAAAGGGTTCGTGGTTGGTAAGGGGGCTTGAGGGGTGCTGGATGGGTGAAAAGGGGAGTTGAGGTTTCATGTCTCTACTCTGTGGACTCCTATGGTCAGATCTTTGCACAGGTGGGGGCTGTGGTGGATCACTGCCACACTTTGTTATGTCTTCCTCTTGTTTTTGTTTTGTGTCCTTGGCAGAGGGAGCAGATGTGTAACGCAGAAAGTAGAGTAGATTAGAGGTGAACAGCTTTACTCCTGACTTGTTAAGGAAAAGTCCTTCTGCTTTAAAAAGATGTCTGCGCTCCCAGAAAATGTTAAAATTGTCAATGAACTACAGAGAATGGACGGTACATTCAGTTGAAAGCCATTTGTTTAGTGCCAACAGTCGGCTGAATCTCTCAGCTCCTCTTCTCCCTGGCGGTATAGGGCCACTGATAAACACATCTGCGTTTAGGGAGCTGACTGTCTTCAGCAGTTCCCTAAAGTCCAGTTTCTGCAATTCAGACTGTTGCTTTACAACATCATGAGCCCCTACATGCAGAATAATGTTCTTCACAGTTGGGTGTTCTGCCACGATATCTGGGATTTTTTGGGTCAAGTCAGACACTGTGTCTTTGGGAAAACAGTGTATTTTGGTGTTTTTACTGTTTTTTAAATCTTTTAAAGCAGAGTCACCCACAATCAGGGTTTGAGGCCCAGTTGTTAGCTTTTTACTTTTTGTGTTGCTCACAGTCCTTACCCTGCTGTGTGGCAATGAGACGCAGTCCCGGTCATCAGATGGCTGTCCAGCGTCCTGCAGCAGATGAGCAAATCTGTTATCCAGTTGCACACCAGGTTGTTGTGGGGGAATTTTGTTGCTTATTTTCCCTTTTGCAGCTGTCCACGGCTGTGTCCTACTAGGTACAGGGGTTGACCAGGCGCTCTGCCTGGATGATAATGCAGGCCAGCCAGTCGTATCACAAATCTCAGGGCGCTGTACCCTGCCCGTTAGTCGTCCTCCCATTTCCCAGGAGAATGATTTAGTCTTAGGTTTCGCACCACAAGAGTTCCAGGGAGGACTACTACTTGTTGATTTGTTACCCGTTCCACAGCCCTCCTGTTTCCTTGTAGTCATGTTGGTGCTAACTAGCCGTGTGTTAGCATGCATTTGTCCATTGTTTTGGGTCCATGGTAAAGTGGTGTCATTTCCACAAGATCCGTTCACTTCCACGTTCACTTCTAAACGGTGAACCTTGGTTTCCAGAAGTGCAATCTTCTGAAGGAGTTTGTAGTAATCATCCACGGAGAAAGGAGGCATCTTGCTGCTAATTAGCTTTAGCAACAGTCACTGTAGGACAGGCTTGAGCTATTGGTAGGCCACGCTCACGCAGAAAAATTTTAAAATATGGCAATAGCCTACTATCTCTACAAAAAATGTATAGTCCAGTGATTTATAAGTATCCAAGAGCCGCTGCTCATAGTTTCTCTCAGAGGAAAAGCAAGATTATCAGCAGAAATATGCAAGCAGAGGCAAGAGCAAGAAGCAAAGCGTCTGCACTGTAAGAAGCAGCTGTAAGGCATCTGAATTTTACAGCTCTGTAATTTCTTTGTAGTACAAAAAAACTGCTTAAACTAATGATTCAATTGGTCATATATTCTTTTTGCCGATTCAGAACAAGTACTTCAGTTTCCAGACAATATTTGATTTGATTTAAATCAAAATGGTGGGAGCAAGAACGTCATAAACGTCAAGTCAATGTTGAAAAAACCACCCTGATATCGATGAACCCTAACCAACCCACTTCCGTCAAACGCATCAAATACTGACGGTTGGTCCGTGTCGCTCAGTGTCAGATACCGATACCGACGCGTCAAATACTGACGGTTGGTCCGTGTCGCTCAGTATCAGATACCGACGCATCAAATACGGACGGTTGGTCCGTGTCGCTCAGTGTCAGATACCGATACCGATGCATCAAATACGGACAGTTGGTCCGTGTCGCTCAGTGTCAGATACCGATACCGACACATCAAATACGGACGGTTGGTCCGTGTCGCTCAGTGTCAGATACCGATACCGACGCATCAAATACTGACGGTTGGTCCGTGTCGCTCAGTGTCAGATACCGATACCAATGCATCAAATACTGACGGTTGGTCCGTGTCGCTCAGTGTCAGATACCGATGCATCAAATACGGACGGTTGGTCCGTCTCGCTCAGTGTCAGATACCGATGCATCAAATACGGACGGTTGGTCCGTCTCGCTCAGTGTCAGATACCGATGCATCAAATACGGACGGTTGGTCCGTGTTGCTCAGTGTCAGATACCGATACCAACGCATCAAATACGGACGGTTGGTGCGTGTCGCTCAGTGTCAGATACCGATACCGACGCATCAAATACTGACGGTTGGTCCGTGTCGCTCAGTGTCAGATACCGATACCAATGCATCAAATACTGACGGTTGGTCCGTGTCGCTCAGAGTCAGATACCGATACCGACCCATCAAATACTGACGGTTGGTCCGTGTTTGCTCAGTGTCAGATACCGATACCGACCCATCAAATACTGACGGTTGGTCCGTGTCGCTCAGCGTCAGATACCAACGCACCCTTTAGTGTCTTTATGGAACGTACCAGGCAGAGCAGCAGCTCGAGCTGCGGCGCTGTAAGATGACATATTATGAAGAGCGACAACGGTAGCTGTTGGTACGCGATCCGTCCTGCCTGCACGATCCGTTCTGCGCATGTGCATTATGTTAGCGCACGCGCAGATGATAATCATGATGTACGAGGATTTACCAGGGATTTACGGCACTGCACGATCCGTTCCACAGTAGCGGTCTGCTGTTAGCCTCCACCGGAAAGCTAACGACGCTAGTTTAGCTAACAGCTAATTCGGCTAACTGCTAGCTGACAGCTTGATTCAGCCTAAAATAAGGTTACTCAAACTAAACAGTGGGGAAAGCAGCTACAGCTAAATTAAGACTTTACAGTAATAATAAAGACAAGTATTGAGTGATTGTATTTTAAATGAGGTACAAGTAAAGTAGAACTGACGTAACAGCTGTTACATATTTAAACGGTTATTTTCATTCATTCATTCTTTATAAATACTGTCTCAGCCATAGACATATATATGTCTATGGCTAAGGAGTGTAACAACTAGTTATAACCCGATGTGAGTCGCGCATGCTCAGATGTAAACGGTTTACTGTATAACGCGTCATACTGAAATTTGTGAAATCCATGAAATAATAAACTTTTCTCCTTACAAACAATAAGGGAAGATGGAAATCATTTCAAACACGTTTTATCTATCTATCTATCTATCTATCTATCTATCTATCTATCTATCTATCTATCTGTTTGATTGCTAATGTTAGCTCAAAACACCATTCAAGTCAGACAGCCTTTGTTGTGTTTGATGCTAACTTGTAGCCAGCAGTGAACCAACTTTGTTTAGTAGGTCCATTTTTACTGTGTTGACATTACAGAAGTCTCTCGTTAGCATCTTGTAAGCTACTTGTCGCAAAATGACGCATGCAAACTCACATCTGCACTCGTCGCAAAGTGACGCAATAATCTGCACTTGACTCCTGTGTCAGTTAAACCTATGTTCGGACCCAGAGAGTCAAAAACATAATGCAATAGTCCTGACCAAGCACTTCTAAATAAGACATATAATCACATATAATGTGAAATCTAATACTAAGTGCAACTTGCACAAACATATGTTTACTTCTTTTAAATACTATTTAAGTAGTTATTTTTATTCCCAACTTATATATTTGTTTGTACATTCTCAATAGTGTATTTCTTATCTTCATTTTTTGAATATTTGTTCTTGTATGCCATCCTTTAAGTAATTTCATGTAAATTCTGTTTGCGTGCCGTGTGTCTGATGTTTTGCTGCTGTAGCACCGTAATTTCCCATTTTGGGATCAATAAAACTTGATCTATCTATCGGAGAACATAAGAAACGCGTGTTGACGCGATGGGAGCAACCTGCTCACACATATCTACTGGTGACTGGGAGTCCTTATCTTACCTTGTATGCTTTCATGAGGTCCAGTGGGTCCACCTTGGGCCCTTCCAGGGAGTCCTGGTTCTTTAGTAGTGTCCGCACCGTCTCCTCCATGCTGCGTTCAACAAGACAACAGGCAAAGTGGTCAGAGTAGTAACGGAAGTGCTAGAGAATCAATTACTTCATACTTCATAGAACTTAATCTCCATTGATAAAACTATGAACCAAATGTTAGGGTTGACAAATGAAAAACCATTTAAAGGCTCAACCAACAATGTTTGACCATGTACTGTATATTCACGTACAAAGTTAGATGCTTATTTTGCGTTTCTAAGCTAATCATAAATTAAGTCAGGATTTCCCCTACCATTATAACACTTAGGTGCAGCAATCAAGCCGTTTTGGGGATCACCTGAGCTGAATTAAGGGATAATCAAAGCATCAAAACAACTTTACTCAGATCTACTGTAATGTTTGTAGTTGGTCCCCGAGTTTAGTTTTTGTATGGGCTCCAGCTTTTCCAACGTTGTAGACACAGATATGGTAATAATAATGGTCTAAAGGATGTGGAATTGCATATTTCTTCCACTAACCTAGGGAAAACCTGGATGAAAGACATAAATATTTGAAAATATATAAAAATTTGGATCAGGATACACCTTTGTTTATATTTGGACCACTGACCAAATTTGCCTTTATGTAATAGCTTATGTCAAGGCGTACACTGGATGGTCAAGTGTGTCCAATGTCCTTTTTCCCAGTACAGTAATGAAGTTACTAATTGCATGTAAAGGTATAGACACCTGTTGATTGAGGTTCTCTTGTTAAAGAGGCATTTTACTTTGAAAGACCGTCTCCACTAGGGCTGTAACGATATGCAATATGAAACCAAAATTGCGACCCTCAGATCCAGGAACCCGTGTCTGTGAGAAGGCAGAATTGCGACACACCCCTTCGAACTCCCAGAGTTATCCTTCCTGTCTAGATCCAATGCTACCACATCTTTAAATTACTCTTAGAATTAGTCCTTTTGGTGCCTTATTTCTGTTATGTCGGGTAAATTTAGCTTACTGTAAAGACGGCTAACTGTAAGCCTTAAGCTGCCCTAGTCTCCATTTCATCATGCACGTTGACCGGATGGACTGCAGCTTACCAATATTCAATTCAATTCAATTTTATTTAATTTATATACAGTGAGGAAAATAAGTATTAGAACACCCTGCTATTTTGCAAGTTCTCCCACTTAGAAATCATGGAGGGGTCTGAAATGGTCATCGTAGGTGCATGTCCACTGTGAGAGACATAATCTTAAAAAAAAAATCCAGAAATCACAATGTATGATTTTTTAATTATTTATGTGTATGATACAGCTACAAATAAGTATTTGAACACCTGAAAATATCAATGTTAATATTTGGTACAGTAGCCTTTGTTTGCAATTCCAGAGGTCAAACGTTTCCTGTAGTTTTTCACCAGTTTTTTGACACACTGCAGAAGGGATTTTGGCCCACTCCTCCACACAGATCTTCTCTAGATCAGTCAGGTTTCTGGGCTGTCGCTAAGAAACACGGAGTTTGAGCTCCCTCCAAAGATTCTCTATTGGGTTTAGGTCTGGAGACTAGCTAAGCCACGCCAGAACCTTGATATGCTTCAAGGTTCCAGAGCCACTCCTTGGTTATCCTGGCTGTGTGCTTCGGGTCATTGACATGTTGGAAGACCCAGCCTCGACCCATCTTCAATGCTTTAACTGAGGGAATGAGGTTGTTGCCCAAAATCTCGCAATACATGGCCCCGGTCATCCTCTCCTTAATACAGGGTAGTTGCCCTGTCCCATGTGCAGAAAAACACCCCCAAAAGCATAATGCTACCACCCCCATGCTTCACAGTAGGGATGGTGTTCTTGAGATGGTACTCATCATTCTTCTTCTTCCAAACACAGTTAGTGGAATTATGACCAAAAAGTTCTATTTTGGTGTCATCTGACCACATGACTTTCTCCCATGACTCCTCTGGATCATCCAAATGGTCATTGGCAAACTTAAGACGGGCCTTGACATGTGCTGGTTTAAGCAGGGGAACCCTTCCGTGCCATGCATGATTTCAAACCATGACGTCTTAGTGTATTACCAACAGTAACCTTGGAAACTGTTCTTTTCAGGTCATTGACCAGCTCGTCCCGTGTAGTTCTGGGCTGATTTCTCACCTTTCTTAGGATCATTGAGACCCCACGAGGTGAGATCTTGCATGGAGCCCCAGTCCGAGGGAGATTGACAGTCATGTTTAGCTTCTTCCATTTTCTAATGATTGCTCCAACAATGGACCTTTTTTCACCAAGCTGCTTGGCAATTTCCCCGTAGCCCTTTCCAGCCTTGTGGAGGTGTACAATTTTGTCTCTAGTGTCTTTGGACAGCTCTTTGGTCTTGGCCATGTTAGTAGTTGGATTCTTACCGATTGTATGGGGTGGACAGTTGTCTTTATGCAGCTAACGACCTCAAACAGGCGCATCTAATTTAGGATAATAAATGGAGTGGAGGTGGACATTTTGAAGAAAGACTAACAGGTCTTTGAGGGTCAGAATTCTAGCTGATAGACAAGTGTTCAAATACTTATTTGCAGCTGTATCATACAAATAAATAGTTTTTAAAAAATCATACATTGTGATTTCTGGATTTTTTTTTTAGATTACGTCTCTCACAGACCCCTCTTCTCTTTCAGACCCCTCTATGATTTCTAAGTGGGAGAACTTGCAAAATAGCAGGGTGTTCAAATACTTATTTTCCTCACTTTAGCTCTAAATCACAACAACCGTTATCTCATTGCGCTTTCCATAAAGAGCAGGTCTAGACTGGACTCTGGGATGTTATTTATCTCCCAGGTCTTTCCATAAAGAGCAAGTCTAGACCGGACTCTGAGATGTTATTTATCTCCCAGGTCTTTCCATAAAGAGCAGGTCTAGACCGGACTCTGAGATGTTATTAATCTCCCAGGTCTTTCCATAAAGAGCAGGTCTAGACCGGACTCTGGGAAGTTATTTACAGAAACCCAACAGTTCCCACCAAGAGCAAGCACTAGGCCACAGAGGCAAGGAAAACTTCCTTTAAGAAGCAGAAACCTGGAACAGAACCATGGCTCAGGGTGGGGGGGCATCTGCCTCAACCGGTTGAGGGTGAGAGAGAGACAGACAGACAGACAGAGACATGGAGAATTGGCAGCAGGTGACTCCAACCAATAAGACATACAAAAACAGACAGACATACACAAACAAAAGACATTGACAGAGAGACGGGGACATAAGACATGTACGGGACCAAACACATGGACGGATAGCAATTTGTTGTACAGTACAGGCATATTGACATATAATCCACAACAAAAACATAAACCCGACATCTACAGCACCATTTATCTAACACGTAACATACACACATCAAATAGAATAGGAGTGTCTTGCACTTCCCTAAAAGGCCTAATGTCATAAATAAAAGATACTACTGCTCAGTACAGACTAAATCTTCGCAAAAAGAACACTATAACCATTTTTTTCAATAAAAATGATAATACTGATACAAAAATGATCTTTCCCTCCAATATTGTGAATCATATCACAATCGCAATATCAATCAAAAGGATCGTAATTGGATATTTTCCTCATAACGTGCAGCCCTAATAGAATATTTTCTCTTTAGTTGTTGAATGCTCCTCTATGGTTGCTTCACGTCGGGGTTGTATTCGCTATAACTACAGCGATTATACTCTTGGATATTATACACTTGGATCATCACTGTAAGTGACTTCTTTCACATTGTTTTCAGGGCGGGACTAGACTGGTGTGGGGCTAGACTAGACATGGGCAGGACTATACAGGCGCAGAACTAGACGGGGGCGGGACTAGACTGGGACTGGACTAGACAAGCGCAGGACTAGACGGTGGGACTAGACAGGGGCAGGACTAGACAGGGGCGGGGCTAGACAGAGGCGGGACTAGACAGGGGCGGGCTAGATACGGGTGGGACTAGACAGGGGCGGGACTTTCCATGCTGGCTAAAATCGCTGGATGCAATAGTGGTGGTCAATGTGTCACTCTCCTCCCAGCTGGACGTCCCTCCACCTAGTCCTGGGTCTTCCCTGAGGCCTCCTCCCAGCTGGACGTGCCTGGACCACCTCCCTAGGGACCCCCCCAGGAGACATCCTTACCAGATGCCCGAACCACCTCAACTGGCTCCTTTCGACGCAAAGGAGCAGCGGCTCTACTCCGAGCTCCTCTTGGATGACTGAGCTTCTCACCCTATCTCTAAGGGAGACGCCAGCCCCCCCTCCTGAGGAAACCCACTTTGGCTGCTTGTACCCTGGACCTCGTTCTTTGGGTCACGACCCAGCCTTCATAACCATAAGTGAGAGTAGGAACAAACACTGACCGGTAGATTGAGAGCTTTGCCTTCTGGTGCGATAAATGGAATGTAATACCGCATACCCTCACTCGCGAACAAGACCCCAAGGTATTTGACCTCCTTCACTTGGGGTAAAAATCCATGTTATTCTTATTATTCATTCATTGCCTCCACCTTGTCCCAACTCCATCATCATCACTCACCACATGCTGCTTTCCCACTGACTCTCACCGCTGTTGGTCAGTTGAAATGAGGCTAAGCACACTCAGCTTCCTCAGCAAAGAGTTAGTCATTGCTCTGTGTTTGTGATTGGGCACTGAGGGGAAAGTGGCAATAATGTGCAGCTCAGTGCTCTCACAAAGAGGAAAAACAAGATCCCACCCTGTCTGGCTCCAAGCTAACCAGGCCGCGTACTCTCCTCGCCATCCCAGTCTCTCGACTGACATCTGCGCTCCGACTGTCCCTCTGTGTTCAACCCTGTTTCAGAAGTGCTGCTGAATGAATGCAGAATTTTTGGTTTTGCTCTTACTTTTTGGGAAAAATGTTGCCTTGTAGTACTGGCCACATTGTTAAAACTCACAAGAGATGGATTAAAACTACTCTCACTGACTGAGTGTGGAGCCTGTGAGGAGTAAGTATGTTTTTCTTTAATGAAAGAAGAGTTTATTATTATTATTATTATTATATTATTTCATACCAATTATAATTATAACATGATAAGGCAGTTTTGCGTACTTTATAATTGACTTCAAGGAAATTAAAACAAACCTTTTAGTTGATTTTGTAAGATCAGAATGCTTTAATTTAGAAAGAAAACTACCATTCATGCGTAATTTTATTATAGTAATTTTATATATATATATATATATATATATGGTGCTGATTACGCAGACAACATAGTTTTTCTTAGTTCAAACCTTATATTGCACTCAACATACAGTTTACATGCTGTGTACCCTTTAAATATGTAGACAACATGTGCACCCATGCATGTGCGTACAGTATGTATAGGACATAGCCATGCATGTGTGTACAGTATGTATAGGACATAGCCATGCATGTGTGTACAGTATGTATAGGACATAGCCTAGATATTGGTCTGAAATGGAAATGACCCTTCCTCCTCCCCCCCCCAGGTTTCTGCTGCATTTTTCCTAGCAGGACCCTCAGCTCATCATGGACAACAATGTATGAATGTACGGCCTAGTTTCCCCGTCCCCTACAGTCACGTGACCCCTTTCCCCACTTCAATAAAATCTTAACCAGTACCAAACGCACGCTATACAGGGAAGCACATCGCTGCTATTTTTTCACCCTGTTAATTGGCAGCGGACGGATTCAGACTACATCTGCACGGCTACGTTTTCATTTTTAAACCATGTTTTGAGATTAAAAAAACAATCTCCGTCCACACATGATGCTTAGCTCCAATAGCAGAACTAATCTCAACCTATATTAACCATACCCTTTAAAAAATAAGATATTAGCACGGCTGACAACGCATATCACATGACAATTCTACACACTGGGCATGTGCATGTCGGTGTGAACAGGAAGCAGATTATCTGACGTTACTGTGCCGTACAGAAACAACAGAAATACAGAAAATACTTTGGAGAAATGACAATGTCAGTCCATGTATAATCCAGCTGTGAATGTACTGGAAGAAAATCTTTTACTACAGTCACACATCTTTATTTATTACATAACAATGTTCTCAAGTTAAGAAGGAATTGCTATATATTTCAGTGATGGATAAGTCAAGTTGCTTATTGTTTGGTATTCCATCCTTCTATCCATGCCCAGCATGCCTAGCAGGGGGCGACATATGCGGTTGCAAAAGGAGGTCGGTTTCCGTAGATGTCTATGAGAAAATGACTTTTCATAAAGAGTTTATGGTCTCAATCGCTAGTTTAAGTCAACACAGAATGATGTTAATTTTTTGAATTTTGAATTATGGTCTTGTTTTTAAAATTGGCGATAAAGCAGGGGGTGTTTTAGCAGATCCCCACAAACCAATGGGTGACTTCACACATGCTTGGTTCACTAATTTTACAGTTAATGGTAACAACTAATGGGGATCCTAAAAAAATAAAAAAAAATAAAAAAATAAAATAGGGATGATGAAGGGTTGGTAGGATGAAGCTGTAATTGTGTAGCTTATATCTGACACTGGGTGGATACTGTATTTGGTTTGTACATTCCTGTAGGAGCATTGAGATAGTGTGTGTGTATATATATATATATATATATATATATATATATATATATATATATCCATCCATCCATCCATCTTCATCCGCTTATCCGGAGTCGGGTCGCGGGGGCAGCAGCTCCAGTACGGGACCCCAAATTTCCCTTTCCCGAGCCACATCAACCAGCTCCGACTGGGGGATCCCGAGGCGTTCCCAGGCCAGGTTGGAGATATAATCTCTCCACCTAGTCCTGGGTCTTCCCCGAGGCCTCCTCCCAGCTGGACGTGCCTGGAACACCTCCCTAGGGAGGCGCCCAGGAGGCATCCTTACCAGATGCCCGAACCACCTCAACTGGCTCCTTTCGACGCCAAGGAGCAGCGGCTCTACTCCGAGCTCCTCTCGGATGACTGAGCTTCTCACCCTATCTCTAAGGGAGACGCCAGCCACCCTCCTGAGGAAACCCATTTCGGCCGCTTGTACCCTGGATCTCGTTCTTTCGGTCATGACCCAGCCTTCATGACCATAGGTGAGGGTAGGAACGAAAATTGCCCGGTAGATCGAGAGCTTTGCCTTCTGGCTCAGCTCTCTTTTCGTCACAACGGTGCGATACACAGAATGTAATACCGCACCGGCTGCTCCGATTCTCCGACCAATCTCATGCTCCATAGTCCCCTCACTCGAACAAGACCCCAAGGTACTTAAACTCCTTCACTTGGGGTAAGGACTCACTCCCCACCTGAAGAAAGCACTCCATCGGTTTCCTGCTGAGAACCATGGCCTCAGATTTACAGGTGCTGATCCTCATCCCAGCCGCTTCACACTCGGCGGCGAACCGATCCAGTGAGTGCTGAAGGTCACAGACCGATGATGCCATCAGGACCACATCATCTGCAAAAAGCAGCGACGAGATCCCGAGCCCACCGAACTGCAACCCCTCCCCGCCCGACTACGCCTCGATATCCTGTCCATAAATATTACAAACAGGATTGGTGACAAAGCGCAGCCCTGGCGGAGGCCAACCCTCACCTGAACGAAGTCCGACTTACTGCCGAGAACCCGGACACAGCTCTCGCTTTGGTCATACAGAGATTGGATGGCCCTGAGAAGGGACCCCTCACCCCATACTCCCCGCAGCACCTCCCACAATTTCTCCCGGGGACCCGGTCATACGCCTTCTCCAGATCCACAAAACACATGCAGACTGGTTGGGCATACTCCCAGGCCCCCTCCAAGATCCTTGCGAGAGTGAAGATCTGATCCGTTGTTCCACGGCCAGGACGGAATCCGCATTGTTCCTCTTCAATCCGAGGTTCGACTATCGGCCGAACCCTCCTTTCCAGTACCTTGGAGTAGACTTTACCAGGGAGGCTGAGAAGTGTGATACCCCTGTAATTGGCACACACCCTCTGGTCCCCCTTTTTAAAGAGGGGAACCACCACCCCGGTCTGCCACTCCTTAGGCACCGTCCCCAGACTTCCACGCAATGTTGAAGAGGCGTGTCAACCAAGACATCCCCTCCACACCCAGAGCTTTCAGCATTTCTGGACGGATCTCATCAATCCCTGGGGCTTTGCCGCTGTGGAGTTGTTTTACTACCTCAGCGACTTCCACCAGGGAAATTGACGACAATCCCCCATCATCCTCCAGCTCTGCCTCTACCACAGAGGGCGTGCCAGCTGGATTTAGGAGTTCCTCAAAGTGCTCCTTCCACCGCTCTATTACCTCCCCAGTTGAGGTCAACAACGTCCCATCCTTGCTGTAAACAGCTTGGATGATTCCTCGCTTCCCCCCTCCTGAGGTGGCGAACGGTTTTCCAGAAGCACCTTGGTGCCGACCGAAAGTCCTTCTCCATGTCTTCTCCGAACTTCTCCCACACCCGCTGCTTTGCCTCTGTCACGGCAGAGGCTGCAGCCCTTTCCAGCCCGTCGGTACCTTGCAACTGCCTCCGAGTCCTCCGGGATAACATATCTCGGAAGGACTCCTTCTTCAGTCGGACGGCTTCCCTGACCACCGTGTCCACCAGGGTGTTCGTGGGTTACCGCCCCTTGAGGCACCTAAGACCCTAAGACCACAGCTCGCCGCCGCAGCTTCAGCAATGGAAACTTTGAACATTGTCCACTCAGGTTCAATGCCCCCAGCCTCCACAGGGATGCAAAAGCTCCGCCGGAGGTGTGAGTTGAAAGTCCGTCGGACAGGGGCCTCCTCCAGACGTTCCCAGTTTACCCGCACTACCCGTTTGGGCTTACCAGGTCTGTCCAGAGTCCTCCCCCATCCCCTGACCCAGCTCACCACCAGATGGTGATCAGTTGACAGCTCTGCCCCTCTCTTCAACCGAGTGTCCAAAACATACGGCCTCAGATCAGATGAAACGATTATAAAATCGATCATTGACCTTTGGCCTAGGGTGCTCTGGTACCACGTACACTTATGAGCATCCCTATGTTCGAACATGGTGTTTGTTATGGACAATCCATGACTAGCACAGAAGTCCAACAACAAACAACCACTCTGGTTCAGATCAGGGAGGCCGTTCCTCCCAATCACGCCTCTCAAGTATCTCCATCATTGCCCACGTGTGCGTTGAAGTCCCCAGCAGAACTATGGAGTCCCCTACTGGAGCCCCATACAGGACTCCATTCAAGGTCTCCAAGAAGGCCGAATACTCCGAACTCCTGTTTGGTGCATATGCACAAACAACAGTCAGAGTTTTCCCCCCATCACCCACAGGCGTAGGGAGGCGACCCTCTCGTCCACCGGGGTAAACTCCAACGCAGCGGCAGCCAGCCGGGGCTTGTGAGTATCCCCACACCCGCCTGGCGCCTCACACCCTGGGCAACTCCGAGTAGGACAGAGTCCAACCCCTATCCAGGAGTACGGTTCCAGAACCGAGACTGTGCGTAGAAGTAAGCCCCACCAGATCTAACTGGTAGCGCTCCACCTCCCGCACAAGTTCCGGCTCCTTCCCCACAGAGAGGTGACGTTCCACGTCCCCAGAGCCAGCCTCTGCCGCCCGGGTCTGGTCTGTCGAGGTCCCTGACCTTCGCCGCCAACCCATGTGGCTGCGCACCCGACCACAGCTGGTTCCTCCCACAGGTGGTGGGCCCATGGGATGGAGATAGGGGGGCCACGTAGCTTCTTCGGGCTGTGCCCGACCGGGCTCCGTGGCAAACCCGCCACCAGGCGCTCGCTGACGAGCCCTCCGTCCAGGCCTGGCTCCAGACGGGGGCCCCGGGCCTCCTCCGGGCAGGGTCACTCCCTCTCTTCCTCGATTTTGCATAGGGCTTTTGAACCATTCTTTGTCTGGCCCCTCACCTGAGACCACTTTGCCATGGGAGACCCTACCAGGAGCACACAGCTCCAGACAACACAGCCCTCAGGTTCATAGGGACACACAAACCTCTCCACCACGATAAGGTGATGGTTCCCGGAGAGGTATATATATATATATATATATATATATATATATATATATATATATATATATGTGTCTGTTGTGAGTTTAGGAAGCAGGGATTGATCTACATTGTGCCGGATATTTTCATGTGGAATATATCTGAAATATCTGTAAACTTAAAGACGAACACTGACAGACGGGGCTTCTTAACAAGGGCTGCTTTGGATGAGACACTGCATGTGAAGAGATCAAATGGACTTAGAAATATAGAATCAGACATGCTAGTGGAAACTTGAACCACTATTTGACAAATATAAGAAAGCATAGTTATGTTTTTTAGGTTGTGCACTACAGCTGGTTGACACATCACCCTGTTTCTAAGGCAAGGAGAGAAAAACACACTAAATATCGGGAAGAGGCTCAGATATCTTCCACATGACAGGGGTGAATTCATTTACACTCACAAATCATGGGGCCTAATCTCACACCTCGCTGAGCATAATTATGCAGATGGAATTGAACTTTGATCACGAGGGGCCGTCAGCAGCCTAACACTTAGCTGGACATAATGCTTGCTTATTATTTCCCCTTATGGCATGCTGGGAGGGCAGATGAATAAGTGGGGACACCGGGAAAGTTTGACACTTCAGATCAAGTTTTAGTGACGAGTACTCCAATGAAAGTGAGCAGACTTTTTCTTTCAAAGACACTCTCTGCATGAAGTGGGCTTTCAAGCTAATGAAAATGTTGGGTGTCACTACGGAAGCCCAGCCTTCATCACATTTGGTGTCTAGCCTTTGATGGATGTGTGCTATGCATTGTTTGCTGCTCAGATAGACGGTTTGTCATTGAGTTGTGTCAGCTGGCTTTCAATCTACTAAAATATAAACTACTGGGACACAGAGGAAACTTTTTGAAACATTGTACCTTACAGAAAAAGCCTCCCGTTACCCTAACTTGGCAAGCTGTAGTGTTGCACAGAGGATGGCTTGCGTGCATTAAGGGGCAACTCCTTCTCGCAAATTTCATTCAGTAAGTATAGCACTATAAAAACATCTTATTTGGACATTTTACAACACTGAAATTGGCTCCGACCCACGGGCCAAATCCGGCCTTTGATCAGGTCTGCAGATTAAGTTAGGTTCCCACTGTGGTTTGAGATATATATACACACACACACACACACACACACACACACACACACACACACACATTTGCTGTGTATACCTGCGCATCACGTAGACTACACCATTGGGTGTGTTATGTTAGTAGCTACACAAGTCTGGTAAGCTCACTTCTTTGAAGTCTTCAACCCCAACCTAACGTATCAACCTTCGTGCGGGTCTAGTAGAGTATGGGAGAGTATTTCAGTGTCTGGTTGTTGTTGGTGTGGTGGCAGCGAGGTGGAGGTGCTACCTGGAGAAGTGCTGCTGCAGTGTCACCATCTGCCGCCCACCCTGCTGAGATTCGGCCCTCTCCCTTTTCTCCACGCCCAGATGTTGTTTGTTCTCCAGCTGGGGATTATTGCTATGGATCAGTCTTGGTGGCGTAGCTGCAGGGGAGAGGAGCAAACACAGTTAGTCTGGTTGTTAGTCTTGCATTTAATAATCCCACTGAAGATTTCAAAGAATCAGTACATCTGCTCACTTCCCTTACTTCT
This sequence comes from Etheostoma perlongum, assembly GCA_026937815.1. Taxonomy (NCBI): domain Eukaryota; kingdom Metazoa; phylum Chordata; class Actinopteri; order Perciformes; family Percidae; genus Etheostoma; species Etheostoma perlongum. The sequence continues at coordinate 3,708,407 of CM049381.1, forward strand.
TCTAGAAAAAGAACAGAGCAGTGCGCTGCTTCTCCTCACCTCACCTCACCTCTCCTCCTCTCCTCTCCTCTCCTCACCTCTCCTCTCCTCTCCTCTCCTCTCCTCTCCTCTCTTCTCACACTGTAGTTTTGAATTACACATGTGTGTGGTTTCCCCACGGCCGACAGGGTGAGAGTTAGACAACCTCCCTACTCATGACATTTTAACAGGGCCTTGGGGTCATTCTGGAACCAAATACCTGTATTTCTTAAAAAATAAATAAAGCATGCCATCATACTGCTTAAGGTAGCACAACTTCAGGTGTTGTTAATATTATAATGACCATATCACCTTATGGCTTGTCATTTTTTAACAAAAATTAAATTCATGTTCCAGCGTTCTGTTGTCATTGTTTTGCTGACCGTATGTGAATTGAGAAAAAACGTGTGTCACTGTCAGCTGCACTCATCGGCCCTGATAAACCTGCATTCATATGGTAAAGAGTTTTCAATGTGTAAACATGAATTATTCTGTGCTTTGCATCAACTTAATGGAAATTTACATTTAGTGTCAGTGTGTGGCGGGATATGATGAGGCCAGCGGAAGCGCCAATCAATAAAAATAATGATTCCTATTAAAAAATAATCGGTCAGGAGTTTTTCCATAGCTTGCTGTGGCACTAGCCTCCAGCCACGGGTCTGGGACTCCACTCCACCATGCAGCGCTGCAGTACACATAGGAAAGCAGTTCAACTACATGATGGTCTGTAACTGATTGCAAATTCTACAATTGCTGTATTGCACCTGAATAGATTTTATTCATTCTGACACTTTTGTTCCAGTCCTGCTGTTTCTGAATCATATTTACAGCAACGTCAATTTCAATTCACTTTCAAAGCACAGCTGAAGGGCCCTGCTGGACGCCCCTATGGTACATAAAACATTATTAAAGTGAGAAAACATAATGCAGTGCCCTTAAGGGTGCCCTTCCAGACCAGAGGTTGATGCATAAAGTGAAGTGAAGCCAAAACATCTGGCTCGCCCCCTGCTGGCTGGCTGCAATATGGGTCATAAGCTCCGCCCCCTCCATGTCTGCAGATGGGACACGGGACAAACTAAAAAGTCAAAGTACACGTTGAATACATTTTTTTAGAGCCTGGCTCCAAAGTTACAAGATGGCAACACCCGTATCCAGGATATTTTGGCTTCACTTTTGTACAAATTGGAGGATGTGGTGCCCTCTAGGAGGGTGCCCTTAAAATTAGAAAAACACAATGTAGTGTCAAATAAGCTGCCCTGCAGTATATGCTAGAGAACCTTCTGCATGCTGGTGCCCCACCCGTCCAGCTGGTGCCCCACCCATCCAGCTGGTGCCCCCTCCCCCCATTCAGCTGGTGCCCCACTCATCCAGCTGGTGCCCCACCCAGCCAGCTGATGCACCATCCACCCAGCTGATGCACCATCCATCCAGCTGGTACACCATCCAGTTGGTGCACCACCCATCCAGCTGGAGCACCATCCAGTTGGTGCACCACCCATCCAGCTGATGCACCAACAATCCAGCTGATGCCCCACGCATCGAGCTGATGCCCAACCCATCAAGCTGGTGCACCATCAATCCAGCTGATGCCCCATCAGCCCAGCAGATGCCCCACCCATCCAGCTGATGCCCCATCAATCCAGCTGGTGCATCACCCATCCAGCAGGTTCCCCTTTTTTCCACCCCTGCCCCTCAGACAGCCTGAATCCACCACTGTAAGAGTGGTTGCTTTGCAAAAGGTCTACGACTACTGCTACACTACTGCTATATGTGTATATACATCTACATAGATACAAAAAACAAAAAGAATGGAGATTCATTTCAATAGAAAGTTGATACCAAAAACTGGGATGAAACACTACAAGTACATACTTTTTAAGTAAAAGTACTAAAACATAATACAGAAGAGTCTAAATAACTCAACTACAAGATTACATGCTGTACAACTGTACAGCATGTAATCTATTCTCTGGCCTTTATAGATCAGTTGGCATGTTCAAACCAGTGAATGTCTCTCAAGTGCAAATGGAGTTAAAATGCAGATTTGTGCTTTTTTTGAGAGATTTGTGAGATATCTGCTTTTGAGTTCAAACAGATGTGTAACTCTGTCCAGATGGTACCCATGTTCTTAATTCCTAATTAAAATGATCCGATAATGAAGTATACTGAAATGTATTGATCATTTTTTACCCACACTTAGCTTTATCTCTTCTCTGTGCTTTGTGTGTGCGAGCCGAGACACCAGAAATATGACAGGTCATTCAATTAACATAATTCACTGGATGCATTTAAATAATAGAACCAGATCTGGGAACTGGTTTCAAGGTGAACATGTCAATCAAAGTGACGCTGTTTTTAAAATTATTATTACAAAATGAAGACAATAGTAGTTTAATACCAGTGATCCTGAACCATCCTTCATACCAGGGACACATTCAATTTTTAACTCAACACCACTTTATCTTTTTTCTTCTTCCTTTTTTTTCTTTTAACCCTCGTGTTGTCTTCACTTCGGGACCCTCTCGTGTCCCTCGGGTCAAACTGACCCGTGACTTATTTGGGGATTTAAAAACACTTCTGAAATGAAATTTTACTTCATAATCTATTAACAAATATTGTCTTTATCTAAATTTCAAACAATTGAGATAACATACATGTTTAGGGAATGCATCAGTCTCTACTAGAACACAATTAAAAATGGAAGTGGGGTTCGTTTTTTGTCATAAGGTTATAATTCATGTTAAAAATCCACTATGGAAAAAGTGTCATATCCAGAATAATGTTCTGAATTGAGTCAGGAATACATGTTTATCACAGGAAATAAGCTAAGGCCAGGTATAAAAAAATCTAACTTTTCTTCTTGTAAAAAGTTTAAATGGGTCAATTTGACCTGAATAATGTTTGCCTGTCCTTTAACCCAGACGCTGCATGTCAACACAGTGAATAATAACAAGTCTCCACTTAAGCTGATAAAAAGCAGTGGCATAATTTCATTCTCTACATGCAAAGTCGAGGAAACCATTGAACCCAATCATAAAAAAAAACATAGAAAGTACCAAAATTGAAATTTGATCTTTGAATCAGCACTGCCATCTAGTGATATTTGCAGATTACTGCTAGAGTCACTGCACAGTCCGACATGTTGACACCAGGGCTCTTCTTCTCTTTTACATCATTACAATGCTCGAAACAACATTATCACAAAAGATAATCAACTAATAAATGATGTATTATTATAGATTGAGTTAGTAGCAAAATGAGCTCCACATATACCAGCTGCAACATTAAAGTGATCAGCACATTAAAGCATCAATAATTATAGTTCCAATAATATAATAGATTTTATTTGGAATTGGGCCACTCTGCGCAGTGAGAAGGCCTACTTTTTACTTTGGGTACTTTAAGTATATTGTGATACTAATACGTTTGTACTGAAATAACATTTTGAAGGACCTTTATTTGAATCAAAGTATTTCTACACTGTGGGGTAGGCCTACTCGATTATGTAAAAAAAAGAAAAACATTTTTGGTCGATATTGAAATCACGATTCACAATCAGAACACTCCTTAAGAGTCAAAATCAAAATTGCATTCCCCCTGCTCCGGCCTTTCCCCCTCTCATTCCCCCTCTCATTCCCCCTGCTCCGGCCTTTCCCCCTCTCATTCCCCCTCTCATTCCCCCTGCTCCGGCCTTTCCCCCTCTCATTCCCCCTGCTCCGGCGTTTCCCCCTCTCATTCCCCCTGCTCCGGTGTTCCCCCTCTCATTCCCCCTGCTCCGGTGTTCCCCCTTCATTCCCCTGCTCCCCCTCTCATTCCCCCTGCTCATTTCCCCCTCTCATTCCCCTCCGGCGTTTCCCCTCTCATTCCCCCCTGCTCCGGTGTTCCCCTCTCATTCCCCCTGCTCTGGCCTTTACCCCTCTCATTCCCCCTCTCATTCCCCCCTGCTCCGCGTTCCCCCTCTCATTCCTTCTGCTCTGGCGTTCCCCCCCGTCTCATTCCCCCTGCTTTGGCGCTCCCCCCTCTCATTCCCCCTGCTCTGGCGTTCTCAGTATACCAGAATGTTGATGAGATATGCAGGTTGGGGTATCACACAGGGACGCAGAAGGAAACCTGGCAGCGGATCCACTATATATACCGTCCTGTATCAAACAGGGACGCAGGAGGACACCCAGCAGCTGATTTCATAGGGGTATGTTTTCAGCCCTAGACCTTACCACTCTGTTTTGAAGGCCAAGGGCTAGGGGTAAGACAGAGAAATGAGATTTGGCCTAGGTCTTCTACTGGCGATAAAACACATCACCGTACAAACACACCAGGCCGAGTCTGCAGGGGAGCCCACTCCCACCCTGACACCAAGTTTCTCCCTAAGTCTATCAAGGAGGACATCTTTGAGCAGCATGGATAAGGGATGGACAGGAGGGAGAGTACAGGGCGCTGGTGGATGACTTTGTGGAGTGGTCTGGTGAGAATCACCTGCTGCTGAACGTGGATAAGACCAGAGAGATGGTGATCGACTTCAGGAGGAAGGGAACGGCTCTGCGGCCCCTTTGCATCCTGGGAAGAGATGTGGACATGGTGGAGGAGTACAGATACCTGGGTGTCAACATCGACAGCAGGCTGAACTGGAAGGTCAACATCCCTGCTGTTTACAAGAAGGGGATGAGCAGACTCTATTTCCTGAGGAAGCTGAGATCCTTCAGTGTGTGCAGCAGAATGTTGGAGATGTTCTACCAGTCTGTTGTGGCCAGCGCTCTGTTCTCCTCCGCCATCTGCTGGGGGGGGCAGCAGCATCGGAGCCAGTGACACAAACAGACTGAACAAACTGTTCAGGAAGGCTGGCTCCGTGATTGGCTGCAAACAGGACACTGGTGTGGTGGAGAGGAGGTCTCTGAACAAACTGTTATCTATCATGGATAACCCAGACCACCCTCTCCACCCACCACTGGTCCAACAGAGGAGCAGCTCCACCCTCTCCACCCCACACTGGTCCAACAGAGGAGCAGCTCCACCCTCTCCACCCCACACTGGTCCAACAGAGGAGCAGCTCCACCCCCCACTGGTCCAACAGAGGAGCTCCTTCTCTAAGAGGCTCCAATAGCTTTGATGCCGCATGGACCGCTACAGGAAATCCTTCCTACCACAGGCAATACAACTCTTTAACACGTCATCACTGGGTGCTAGATGAGACTTTTAGACACCACAATACTGCACTATACTATATATTATACTATACTAATACTGCACTATACTATATATTATACTATACTAATACTGCACTATACTATATATTATACTATACTAATACTGCACTATACTATATATTATACTATACTAATACTGCACTATACTATATATTATACTATACTAATACTATATATTATACTATACTATACTATATATTATACTATACTAATACTGCACTATACTATATATTATACTATACTAATACTGCACTATACTATATATTATACTATACTAATACTGCACTATACTATATATTATACTGTACTAATACTGCACTATACTATATATTATACTATACTAATACTGCACTATACTATATATTATACTATACTAATACTGCACTATGCTATATATTATACTATATAATACTGCATATACTATATATTATACTATACTAATACTGCACTATACTATATATTATACTATACTAATACTGCACTATACTATATATTATACTATACTATATACTATATATTATACTATACTAATACTGCACTATATATATTATACTATACTAATACTGCACTATATAATACTATATATTATATTATACTATACTAATACTGCACTATACTATATATTATACTATACTAATACTGCACTATACTATATATTATACTATACTAATACTGCACTATATACTATATATTATACTACTATACTAATACTGCACTATACTATATATTATACTATACTAATACTGCACTATACTATATATTATACTATACTAATACTGCACTATACTATATATTATACTATACTAATACTGCACTATACTATATATTATACTATACTAATACTGCACTATACTATATATTATACTGTACTAATACGGCACTATACTATATATTATACTATACTAATACTGCACTATACTATATATTATACTATACTAATACTGCACTATACTATATATTATACTATACTAATACTGCACTATACTATATATTATACTATACTAATACTAAACAATTGGTTTATTTACATTTTAGCATATTATTTAAACAGTTGCACATGTTTTCTCATCTTGTATATATTCAAATATTTGTTCTTCTTATTATTATTTCATGTATACTGTATGTATGTATATTTTTCCTAGTATTTCATTTATATTTATATTCTGTGTTGTGTGACTGATGTACGTGTGCTGCTGTAACACCATAATTTCCCATTTTTTTGGGATCAATAAATATCTATCTATCTATCCTGGATAAAACACATTAAGGTCTCCCAGAAGGCTTTCCCCTGGATAACAGAGCAGGAAGTTGCAACGCTTCACAGAAGCTTGTCTGTCCCAAAAGGTACTTTATGGCTGATTTCTAGGAGGTAGAAACATCAGCTCTGACGCTGGAACACAGTCTGGCTGGTTGGTCATCTACTGATCAGAGTAAAGACCGGGGGCTTGTCTCCAGCACTGAGGGTAAACATCGTAAAGCTGGAATTCAAAGCCTCAAACCACATCAGCTTTGTCCTCCAGACTGGCGACTGGCATGCTGAGAGAGCAGATCTGATCACAGACAGAGCAGAGCACCCAAACACCCAGGCCTTTGAGAACGAGGTGGTGGAGCACATCCACTTGTTGTTGCGAAAGGAGGCAAAAAGACACGGGAAAAAGAGTCTTTTTCCAGAACCTCAAATGCCTCGAGCACCCAAAGAACAAATTGAAACTGAGCCGGGAACTGTGGCAGCCACTCACGATGCCCAACCTGGCTGAGCAGAGAGGGCCTGATGGACGATGTTGATGGCCTTGGTGGCCTGCAGCCTCGTAGCTACAGAGATCATCAACCACTTCAAGCCTACTATGAGCTCTGCAGCAGACACCAAGGCTGCAGACTGGACTTCATAGAGCTTACCCTTCAAAAGCATGGGAATGGAGCCCAAAAGAGAGCTGACACAGCTGGAGCTGCATCTGTAGGAGGAGCAAGTTCAAGCCAGAGACAACTTCTTCTATGCAAAGAGACTACAGCAGCACTTCCTGAGAAAAGGAGGAGAAGAAGAACAAACTTCTCTCTTTGCTCTCTAAACTGGTCAGATGAAGAAAGGCATAGATGCACAATGACAGACATTAAAAGTATCTTTTACACATTTTATTATTTTATTTTTTGCTTTCTGCCCATACCATTGCATTTAAATGTATTAAAAAAAGTTCTTTAAATACTAGAGGTTTAATAAATTGTTATTTTTCTACATTGTACCTGTAGCCAATGAATTGATGTTCAGAGTGCAGACTTGTTGGGCTTTGCAGAAGTACGTTTACACCAGCAGGTGGCAGAAACTGCTTGAAATTGAGGTCAGATCAGAAGAGAATTATATATGACATAATAGAATTACTGATATATTTAGGAGTACATTAGTACTTTGATATACATTATGTTATACAGTATGTAGCACAACCACTCCTGCACTGTTTAATCTGATCTTGTTGGGTAACTTAAACCCACACCCTATGGTTCACATGTGGATTGTGTCAAATTATTAGGGATTTACTGTAAGACTCAATTTAACACGCTAATTTGTGGAATTTAGAGGTTATGCTGGGAGAGTCAGGCAAGCTGTTTCCATCTGCTTCCACTGTTTATGCTAAGCTAAGCTAGCTTCATTTTTGATGTACAGGCATGAGAGTGTTATCAATTATCTCGAATTCATTTGGATTCAACAACTCTAACTTCTTTTTTTTTCCTTTGGGTTAAAAGGCCAGAATTGACATTGACACTAACACACACACACACACACACACACACACCACTAATATACAACTTTTACTAATCATAACACTAAATTGTTTGTCTAAAAATGTGGTCCGACCTCAGGTCATGAGGCAGTGTGGTCCAAAGTAACCAAATACCAATGAGTGTAAAACAAATGATTAGGGTACATCGCTTTATGAAAACACCTGTCAATCAAATTGGGAGTGATAGCAAGTTGAAATCTGCTTTGAATTTAGGTTATATTTGGACTACAGTTTTCACAGCAGACAATTAGACTTTTAGACTTCTCCTTATTAATCCTTTTGGGGTGAATCCCGCAAGGAAATTGAAATTTCCAGCATCCGTTTTAGCAAGAAAAGAAAAAGACAGTATAAAGATAACAAAAATAACAGTAATAATAATAATAATAACAACAACAACAATAAGAACATTTGTCAATAGAAAGACATAAAAAGAAATTAACCATAAATTATCAGTCGAAAATTCTGACTTAACATAGCAGGAAAATCACAGGTAAATAATAATAATAATGAATTACTTAATGATGGTTGCACTTGTAGGGTTATTGTGCATTTGGGATCAATGTCACGGCTTACTGGAGCACTCCATGAAATGTAGTCAATAACGTCATTAGATCGCCTCAAATATCAAATACTGGCCAGACAATTCAACCTTTTTGCAAAATTAACCCTTGTGTTGTTTTCCTGTCAAAATGGAAAATCGCCTGCATGTCTTCCTATTGTACACCTGTTTTATGTTTTTTCAGGTCCAAAGCTGCACCAACCTTGACAGCGCTAAAGTGTGTTTTCCAAATAATGTGGTTATACTTCTAAATGTGGAATTCTTTAGAGATACAAGCTTTGCATCTGATGGCCCTATGTGACCATGTGTATTTTGGTCTGGACTCACAACACTCTCAAACGCTCTCTTTAAATGATCTATTAATTTTTTTTATTTTTATTTTTACATAAGAAAAATTACAACTTTTTAAGCATGTTTCTCAATAGTTAGCCAGTAGATGGAGTTCTACATTCACTTTCCTGAGTAGGTTTGCATGGTCTGAATGTATGACATCAGGAAATGAGGATGGAGACTTCAAAGATGACAAGTCCAAAGATTTCAGATCATTTGTAGCTTTATTCAAACAGTGAACAAACCTTCATGACAAAGAGAGGGATGTCAATACAAGAGTGACCAATGAACATCTGAATAACAGTGTTTTTATAGGTCTTCTTGTCCTGCACATGTCAGTCTATCTATTTCTGTGGGAGTGTTACCTTCAAAACGACTCATTTGTGATCTTTTTGTAAACTTTAGTGTCCCCTTCACTCTGACCCTGCCATGCAAGCTTCCTGAGAATAGTTAGATATTACACTTGCATGCGTAAAAACCAACCTATCAGTGGATCCCCTGCCTCCTGGTGTTCATATGCGTCTGTTTTCCTTACAGCCAGAGAGGAAACAGGAGAAAATGCGCCTGCCTGCCACACAGACTACACCACCTCTAGTCAGAGATATTTAACCAGCTGAGTTGTAAATGAGTCATGTGACACTCTCTCCACAAATCACACACATTTATTTTGGAAGGATAAATGCTTCACTCTTTAGTCAGAACCCTCCTGTTGTCCTCGGGTCAAATTTGACCCATTTTGAAAAAGTTGTTTTATCAGAAATGTGGGTTCTTTTAAACAAATTGTCCAAAAAAATAATGTGGATGGTTCACTACAACGCAAGTTATAAGGATCAGTTCACTACTTTCATTCAATTTGGGGGTTTTAGTCAATTTTATAGTGTTTGAAGAAAAAACAACTGATAAAAGAACTTTGAAGAAAGACAAAAAAAGTGACAAATGTCGAAAAAGTGACAAATATATAAAAAAAGAAGAAGTGGCAAATCTCAAAAACAGCTTTAAACATTTGGGACAAAAACTTCAAAAGGCTTGACAAACGAAAAGTAACAAAATCAGGGAAAGTCACAAAAGGGTTGAAATGTTAAACAATAAAAGGTTTTTCATTAAACATTTAACACTAAGTAACACTAACTTATTAATTTTAGTTTTACAGTTATTTTTGGAATTTATGGTCAATAAACCTCATTTATAGGAAATTATAACTAATGTTTGAGTTAGAAAAGCAGAAATTAGGAATTATTTAGACTAAAATTAAAAGGAATGGATGTTGATGGATAATCACAGACTGGAATATGTCAACTTTTACTCAATACTATTTCAAAACCACTTACTGTATATACAGTGAGGAAAATAAGTATTTGAACACCCTACTATTTTGCATGTTCTCCCATTTAGAAATCATGGAGGGGTCTGAAATTGTCATCGTAGGTGCATGTCCACTGTGAGAGACATAATCTAAAAAAAAAATTCAGAAATCACAATGTATGATTTTTTTACTATTTATTTGTATAATACAGCTGCAAATACGTGTTTGAACACCTGTCTATCAGCTAGATTTCTGACCCTCAAAGACCTGTTAGTCTGCCTTCAAAATGTCCACCTCCATTCCATTTATTATCCTAAATTAGATGCACCTGTTTGAGGTCGTTAGCTGCATAAAGACACCTGTCCACCCCATACAATCAGTAAGAATCTAACTACTAACATGGCCAAGACCAAAGAGCTGTCCAAAGACACTAGAGACAAAATTGTACACCTCCACAAGGCTGGAAAGGGCTACGGGGAAATTGCCAAGCAGCTTGGTGAAAAAAGGTCCACTGTTGGAGCAATCATTAGAAAATGGAAGAAGCTAAACATGACTGTCAATCTCCCTCGGACTGGGGCTCCATGCAAGATCTCACCTCGTGGGGTCTCAATGATCCTAAGAAAGGTGAGAAATCAGCCCAGAACTACACGGGAGGAGCTGGTCAATGACCTGAAAAGAGCTGGGACCACCGTTTCCAAGGTTACGGTTGGTAATACACTAAGACATCATGGTTTGAAATCATGCATGGCACGGAAGGTTCCCCTGCTTAAACCAGCACATGTCAAGGCCCGTCTTAAGTTTGCCAATGACCATTTGGATGATCCAGAGGAGTCATGGGAGAAAGTCATGTGGTCAGATAAGACCAAAATAGAACTTTTTGGTCATAATTCCACTAACCGTGTTTGGAGGAAGAAGAATGATGAGTACCATCCCAAGAACACCATCCCTACTGTGAAGCATGGGGGTGGTAGCATCATGCTTTGGGGGTGTTTTTCTGCACATGGGACAGGGCAACTGCACTGTATTAAGGAAAGGAGGACCGGGGCCATGTATTGTGAGATTTTGGGGAACAACCTCCTTTGCTCAGTTAGAGCATTGAAGATGGGTCGAGGCTGGGTCTTCCAACATGACAATGACCCGAAGCACACAGCCAGGAGAACCAAGGAGTGGTTCTTTAGAAGCATATCAAGGTTCTGGCGTGGCCTAGCCAGTCTCCAGACCTAAACCCAATAGAGAATATTTGGAGGGAGCTTAAACTTCAGTGTTTCTCAGCGACAGCCCAGAAACCTGACTGATCTAGAGAAGATCTGTGTGGAGGAGTGGGCCAAAATCCCTTCTGCAGTGTGTGCAAACCTGGTGAAAAACTACAGGAAACGTTTGACCTCTGGAATTGCAAACAAAGACTACTGTACCAAATATTAACATTGATTTTCTCAGGTGTTCAAATACTTATTTGCAGCTGTATCATACAAATAAATAGCTAAAAAAATCATACATTGTGATTTCAGGATTTTTTTTTTTAGATTATGTCTCTCACAGTGGACATGTACCTACGATGACAATTTCAGACCCCTCCATGATTTCTAAGTGGGAGAACTTGCAAAATAGCAGGGTGTTCAAATACTTATTTTCCTCACTGTATAAACGCTATAAAATTGAATAAGACGCCCCAAAATTAATGAAAGTAGAGATTTGTACTTGCTAAAGAGCGTTGTGTGGAATCAATCATGTTATTTTGGGGAATTAAAAGGGACATTGATATAGGAAAACGGGTCAATTTGACCCGAGGACAACATGAGGGTTAAAATATGTATTAACCCTCCTGGGGATGTGCAGTTGTGTTCATAAGTTTACACGCCATGCTGAAGTTGACTAAAAAGAGGAATAAAAAAATTATGTTTTGGAAATTTATCTTAATGCCTTAATTAAAAAATGAGGTAAAATCCAACCTTTAAGGAGACCAATATTCTTTGTGAATGAATAATGTAAATAAATAAATGTTCTTCCTAAAATACAGGGGGCATAAGTATACTCATACACAAGTATGCATCCTGATAAAGTTCCCTTGGCCTTTGGAATTAAAAATTTCCAAAAACATAATTTTTTTTATTCCTTTTTTTAGTCAACTTAAGCATGGGTATGTAAACTTATGAGGACAATTGTATAAGAACGCCAAGGACACATTCACACTGCACACAAAATGCCACAACAGGCTACTGTAGACGCACAGCATTATGGGCGCATGACACGGAAGGCTCTCTATTCTTAGACTTCATCCTCTTTTAATAGACACAGTGACAAGCAGTGATCTGCACGAGATCTCCCCAGTGTACTAATTTATAATAATACTGTTGGTATAAATACATTACCAACAGAGGTCAGTTGTGTTTTCACAACGCATAAAGAGTTCACCGGCACCGTTTCATTCATTCACCCATCTCAACTGGGGAGGGAAATAAAGACGCTTTATTTGTGTGTAACAATTCATGTTAGCTGTAAATGTGGTAAAAAAAATAAAAAGTACAATATTTGGGGCGGCCTGTAGCTCACTCGGTAAGTGCGCTTGCCCCACGTTGGCTGAGTCCTGCAGCGGCACGGGTTCGAGTCTGGGTCATCCCCCATCTCTCTCCCCCCCTTTTGCATCTGTTCACCATCTCTATCTATCTAATAAAGGGATATAATACCCAAAAAAAAGTACAATAATTCCTGAAATGTCCAAAATAGCATAAAATGGAAAGTACCTCAAAATTAAGTGCAGCCTACTTTTAACGTCTCGATTTAGATGATAAAAATTTCAGAGGTTTTCATTCTCTCTCTTCTAAAACCTTTTCATGTCAGAGTGACATCTCTCCATTAGTGCTGCTCATGGAATGGCGCCATGGCTCAAGAGCACCTTGGCAGTGCCCAGGAAGTGAACTGGCACCTCTCCAGCTACCAGTCCACCACCATACTTTGGTCCGTACTTGAACCAGCGACACTCCGGTTCCCAGCCCACGGACTGAGCTACTGCCCCCTTTCATAGCAGGAAAAGCACAGGGGTTACCAATAACATTAACAAAGGCCCTGTTCTATTCAAGAGTCCTAGGAAGCAATGTGTAGCGTCTTTTACAGTCTGCTTTCCAATAATCAACGTCCACAACGTTCTGTCTGTATTTCGGTGCTGTGACACATTTATTTTCCTTTTGTCAAACAATTCAAACCTTAACACGATTCTGACTGACACGCCTGACACGGTTACCCCACACACCTGTGTACCTGAGGCTGATTACCTTTAGGTCTTCCCAGGCAATGCGCCACCCAGTGCTCAAACATGAAATTGCAGAATTTATACATGGTATATAAACAAAACAAAGAGTTGTAATGGCTCCAACACCATGACTTAAGGCGAATTCATGGGAGCTGCCCACTTTAAGCTTCGGTTTGGCTCTTTGGTGCTGTTATACCATTGTACGTGTACAGAGACCTATACCAAAAACTGTATCTGGCAACGTGCACTATAACCATGGACACTGCACAGAAACACCGGTACTTGAGCTTTAGAGGTGTTTCCTTTCCCCCTGCCTTCAGTCTTTATGCTAAGCTAGGCTAACACAAGACATGAGCTAGATATACATCTTCTCATCTCATTCATAGAAAGACAGCAGCAACAGATAAGCCAAGCTCTATAAAATGTTGCCGTTCATTCATATTTAGCGTTAAATGTGACGCATGAATCGTCAAAGCGATTAAGACTTAACCCTCATGTTGTCCTCGGGTCAAATTGACTAATTTTCCTATATCAATGTTCTTTTTAATTCCCCAAAATAACATGATTGATTCCACACAACGCTCTTAAGGGTGATTTTGATGGGTAATTTCGGGGCGTCTTATTCAATACACAACATAAACAATTCTCAACGCACTTTGCCAAGTACAAATCTCTACTTTGATTAATTTTCTTATTCAATTTTATAGTGTTTTTGAAATAGTATTGAGTAAAAGTTGACATATCCAGTCTGTGATTATCATCAACATCCATTCCTTTAATGTTAGTCTCAATAATTCCTAATTTCTGCTTTTCTAACTCAAACATAAGGTATAATTTCCTATAAATGAGGTTTATTGACCATTAATTACAAAAATAACTAAACTAAAGTTAAGTTAGTGTTACATAGTGTTGAACACGTCAAAAAAGTGACAAACATTGAAAAAAAGGGACAAAAACGTAAAAAAAAGTTAAAAACATTGACAAAAAGCATCAAAAGTGTTGATTTTCTATTTTGACAGGAAGACAACACGAGGGTTAATTGGCTTGCCTTTTCTTCTATTTCAGGTTCTTCTGTATTTAGATATTCTTAAGTGATAAAGAGAGTCCAGCAATATCATCCACTTAAACAAATTCAAATACTCTAAAGTGCTTTGTGTCAGATTAGAGGCATCTAGCGGGGGAGGTTTGCAACCAACTAAATACCCGCTAACCGCTAACCGCTAACCCTTCCCTTTCCAAGCGTTTAGCGGACCCTACGTGGCCTTCAGGTAACGAACAAACGTTAAGGGCTCATTCTTAGATAATGGAAAACAAAGGCTCTTCGTTTCATACACTATTAAAAACATATGAATATTATATTCCATTTCTTCCAATAGATGCCTTTAAAACCTACACCATGATCCATCAGTTACCTGTAAAGCAATATAGCTTATAGCTTCATATCTGTATTGTTGTCTACAGTCTAAACAAATATGATATGAATGATTGTCAAGGTCAGCTTCAGATCTGGTCTTCAGTCTGGATCTGGTCTTCAGTCTGGATCTGGGTTTTTAGCCTGGATCTGGTCTTCAGTCTGGATCTGGGTTTTTAGTCTGGATCTGGTCTTCAGTCTGGATCTGGGACAGTCTAAAAAAATCTGGTCCTGAGTGCTCTGACTGGAGTGTGCGAAATCAGCACACCAGATAAATATGATGGTGCCAGCCCATTAAGAGATTTAATAACAAACAATAAGATCTTAAAATGGATTCTAAAAACGACAGGCGGCCAGTGGAGAGACAGTACGGGGGTGATGTGGTCACTGCGCCTGGTTCCTGTCAGCAGGCGTGCAGCCGCATTCTGGACTAACTGTAATCGGCGAACTGAAGACTGGTCAAGGCCAGAGTACGATGAGGTCCAGTAGTCCAGGTGATTTTAGATCGGGGCATGCACACCTGTTTCCAGCTGGCTATGGGGCGGTAAGGCTCGACCTTCCCAACAAGTCTGAGCTGAAAGCAGCTTGTTTTTACCACTGAGATAATCTGTTAATCGAGTTTAAAAGAACTATTAATAAAAACACCAAGACTTTTTACAAATGTTGCAGCAGTTTGAGAATATTGGACTAATATGTCTTTTCCACCAAGGCTAACCAGGTGCTGGTTCTGGGCTGGTGCTGTTGCCAGTTTGGTGCTGGTTCTACTCGCCAGTTATCTCAGAACCAGCTGGATCTTCCCCAGCCTGAGAGCCAGCAGACAGCTGGTTTCCTCCACAGACCACAGCTGTTTTGGTGTCCCATCCATGTCCAAAGCTAACATTAACAGCTGACCGGTGTTTTAAAAATGGCGGCCAGAAGTTTTTGTTTTCGAACGTCATGATAACCACGCCCCCAGCACCTGACGTAACCGGTTTTGATCTCTAGACCAGCGCTAAGTTGGTGCTGAGTTGGAACCTGTTTTCTTGGCCCAGAGCCAGGTTTATTTGTGTGGAAAAGCAAAGAACCGGTTCGATATCTGGCACTGACCCCGAACCAGCACCAGAACTGCCTTGGTGGAAAAGACATATGAGCACTGTTAAAACCATTGTAACAAAGAACCACTGCCCTTCCCTTACATGACATTATTCAGTCCACATTACAGCCCTTACATATCCTAATGCACTAGAAGAACATGTTTCTCTACATCAGTGAAACAGCAGGTTGACATTTATTGCCCTTTTCAATCACAATGACTCCATCACTGAACAAAGCTGGAGTGTGCACTTGGGGACCTTTCAGAGAGGAACGCACTCCAGAGTAAATAGTGTAATTACACCTCTTCCTTTTGGGTGGGTGAGAGGGTAAATTGGTGTAATCAAGGCAGCAGTTCAGCCTCTGGGGCTGATGTTGGAAGGAATTAGGACAGGGCCTTGCTGAGATTTTGCCCCCAGGGTATTTAATGAATACAAACTTCTCCCCCAAATCACATCCTGCTGATATACTGGCAAGCCAGTCTCATGACTGTACAATACAACTCCCAGTGGGACATGAGCAGTGCTGGAAATGTAGCTTTAACGGGAAACTGTATAGTTACACTTTTAAACATCCATGTTTAGACAACTTACACATCTGTGCATTACATTACTTCTCTTATGTATAGGTGTTATCCTTCATTTTCATAGGTTTCCATTAGTGCAGCCAGTATGTGTAGATATGAAACCTATTCTATTTCATGGATTTCTGTCTTTAGCTCTATGCACTGCCACCTCTCATATACAGAAGGCTTCTACAATTTGAATCAAATTACTTTTTAGATTTACTTATTAGATTTTTCCCTTTTTGGACTGTTTTTGGTCTAATGCAGTCGTAGCAAAGTGGTGCAGTGTTTATGAAATCTAGCTCCTTATCTGTGAAAACTTGAAAACAAATGGACTGTAAAATTGTAATTTAACTTACTTTAAATATAAAAATGTCATTGTGAATGACAGGAAATTGTAAATTGTAGCACTTGGTTAAAAACTAAAATCTAGTGGCCCCCAGACAGCTCAGTTGGTAGATCGGGTGCTTATATCATAGAGGTTTACTCCTCGACGCAGCGGGCCTGGGTTCGAGCCTGGCTTGCAGTCCTTTGCTGCATGTCATATCCCCCCCCTCTCTCTCTCTCCCCCCATTTCATCTCTTCATCTGTCCTGTCAAATAAAGGCCTAAATGCCCCAAAAAAGAGTGAAAGCCAGATTTGCTAACCCAGAATATGCACAGATAAAATAACTGAAATGACTAATATCATGAGCAACCAGTGAGGCGATAGATTGGTCCAAGTCAGTGTTCCTTAAAAAATACCTTACACCCTGTAGCTGATGGAGAAATACTAAAATGTCCAAAATAAAATAACTACATAATAAACAAACTAATTGTGCCACGAACATACCCATCTAATTCATACCCATCTAAAAAGGTTTTTTTTTTTACCTTTATTTAACCAGGAAAATCCCATTGAGATTACTAATCTCTTTTTCAAGGGAGTCCTGGCCAAGACAGCGGCACAGATCACAACAATTCCGAACATCACAGACAAATTTCATAACAATTTCATAAGACTATTTAAAACATTTGCAAACCATAGATTTCATTTCCAAACCTTTGAGCAAGAGTTTAAACTGGCCAATTGTAACCACTTCCTTTAATTTTTTAAGTTTTAAAATGTATGCATTCCTCTCTCCTTTCATTAGCACCCTCCTTTCATTAGGACTCCACAAATAGTCCTTGAGGTGAGATATTTTTAGCACAAGGCTATTTTTGATGCGTCCTTGATGTTGGAAAGGCTCTAACTCTGTAATGCTGTTACCATTCTGTCGTTCGCAGCGTCTAATCTGCATCAGCAGCAAACGAAGAGTCAAGTTCAATCTTTGATGAAGAGCTATTTATTACAGATCTGTTTTATTTATTCAGGGAATGACTCAGCTCGTTCTCACCCCCACCGTGCTGAACACTCAAATTACACTTAAACCCATTTAATAAAGGCGGTCAATACTGATATCGACACCATAGGACACCATTATGTGAACGTGGCCTCGGGTCAAATTAAGTCATTTTCCTATATCAATGTTCTTTTTAATTCCCCAAAATAACATGATTGATTCCACCCAACGCTCTTTGGCAAGTACAAATCTCTACTTTCATTAATTTTGGGGCGTCTTATTAAATTTTATAGCATTGTAAAACAAATGGAAGTGTTTTGAAATAGTATTGAGTAAAGGTTTACATATTCCAGTCTGTGATTATCATCAACATCCATTCCTTTAATTTTAGTCTAAATAATTCCTAATTTCTGCTTTTCTGACTCAAACATTAGGTATAATTTTTTTTATATCAAATCCAGGAATCCCCTTCCCCACTCCCGGCCCTGAGACACCAGCTGTAATAGTTATGCTTATGCTGGAAGTCTAGCATAAAATGTCTAGTTAAAATGGACAAATGACCACCAAAGCGCAAGGGAGCCGCCGAGAAATTACAGGACAAAAAGATTAAGAATCTACAGGCGGATGCCTCAAAATGTGCCAACATTTCTGACATGTTTGGGGCTGTAGTAGCTACTTCAACATCGGCATTACCTGAAGTAGAGGAAGGAGAGAAGCAGAAACATCATCACAGGAAAGAAGCCAACGAGGAAGAGAGTGACCATGACAGGGCCATGGGAGCGAGTGAGAGAAAGATAGAAGAGAGTAGTTGACGACATGGTAATTGAAATAGGTTTTCATCCAGAATGGTCCTGTATTTGGCTGCATCCATCTTCCCCTCAATTTTAACCATCTTCCCTGTCCCTGCTGAAGAAAAGCAGGCCCAAACCATGATGCTGCCACCACCATGTTTGACAGTGGGGGTGGTGTGTTGAGGGTGATGAGCTGTGTTGCTTTTACACCAAACATATCGTTTTGCATTGTGGCCAAAAAGTTTGATTTTGGTTTCATCTGACCAGAGCACCTTCTTCCACATGTTTGGTGTGTCTCCCAGGTGGCTTGTGGCAAACTTTAGACGAGACTTTTTATGGATATCTTTGAGAAATGGCTTTCTTCTTGCCACTCTTCCATAAAGGCCAGATTTGTGCAGTGTACGACTGATTGTTGTCCTATGGACAGACTCTCCCACCTCAGCTGTAGTTCTCTGCAGTTCATCCAGAGTGATCATGGGCCTCTTGGCTGCATCTCTGATCAGTCTTCTCCTTGTCTGAGCTGAAAGTTTAGAGGGACGGCCAGGTCTTGGTAGATTTGCAGTGGTCTGATACTCCTTCCATTTCAAAATGATCGCTTGCACAGTGCTCCTTGGGATGTTTAAAGCTTGGGAAATCTTTTTGTATCCAAATCCGGCTTTAAACTTCTCCACAACAGTATTAGGGACCTGCCTGGTGTGTTCCTTGGTCTTCATGATGCTCTCTGCGCTTTCAACAGAACCCTGAGACTATCACAGAGCAGGTGCATTTATACAGAGACTTGATTACACACAGGTGGATTCTATTTATCACCATCAGTCATTTAGGACAACATTGCATCATTCAGAGATCCTCGCTGAACTTCTGGAGTGAGTTTGCTGCACTGAAAGTAAAGGGGCCGAATAATTTTGCACGCACCACTTTTCAGTTTTTTATTTGCTAAAAAAGTTTTAAATATCCAATAGATTTCGTTCCACTTCACAAATGTGTCCCACTTGTTGGTGATTCTTCACAAAAAATAAAATTTTTATATCTTTATGTTTGAAGCCTGAAATGTGCCAAAAGGTTGAAAAGTTCAAGGGGGGGCGAATACTTTCGCAAGGCACTGTAGTATCTTTAGGCACAGTGTGTCACCCTTCCCCCCCACCCCTGCCAAAAGTAACTTCCCACGCCTCTGGACCATACATACCTTAACACCAAAGCAATTAAAGCAGAACAACAAGGTCCCCCTTTGATATTGTATAGAGTAATCTGAGTCATTTCAACATTATAGATTTATACAGGTCTTCTCTACAATGGCTTCTGAAAGAGCTCATTACACACTCTTTAACCCAGTATGGAGACTCCAAAAACAGCCCTCCCTGTCCAAACCTTTTTATTAACCTTACGGCTACAACCGACCTCTTTTATGAGGCTGCACAATGCCATCATCCAGCCTCCCAATCGCATGCATTAGACTATCTGCTTCAATGCACTAAACATGGAATAGATGCAGCAACAGACAATGTTTATCCCCTTGCCCTGAGCTACTGTACATTCACTCCTGTTTAAAGACCTTTTTCTACATCGAGGTCACGTCAGCCCCCTTGTTACGATAATACGTGTCAGATGTCCCCCTGAATGAGACAATTGACTCAGTATCTTCATAAGATGACAAGATAAGTGAGGCTGGATGGGGTAATATAGCTCTCGCAGTGATAACAGGCAGGCAGGATTATGAGAACCCTTCTCCTTCTTTTCAAGTTGTCTTGTCAGGTCAGATTCTTCTTTGGTAATTATTTGCCAAGAGGGACAGGGCCTAGTTGTTCACTGTAATTCTCAGCTTTCTGTAGAGCCACTTCTGCTGGAGTTCTCTGTTACAGAACCAGTGATTACCAGTCTGTTACAATGGTGACCACTGTCATACTGTCATTAGAACTACACCTACACAAATTGTTAGCTACAGTTCTTTTGTGACTACGGGACGATTCGTTAGATGATTTTTAGACCACTTCTTGAGATGCTGTGTAACATTATGCTCTAAGTGGAGCTATGTTTTACATGACATGACTGGGGAAGGAATATTTTTAAAAACACACACACAAAAAACTAATTGTCCCACTGTATGGAAGTGACCAAGGAGCATCTTTGAACATCTCTCTCTAGCAGCCCAGTTGTTTTTTTCAAAATTATAACTAAACTGTATTCTCTATTACATTTGGAAAGAAAGGTTTTTGAAGTATTACAAATATGTTTCTAATCAAAGTCTGCATAGGGAGTAGGGGTGAGCCCATAGCTCAACTTTCACCCAGGAGATCTGGTATATGAGCATATTCGCCTCAATTTCAAACAATTGAGATAACATATATGTTTAGGGAATGCATCAGTCTCTACTAGCACACAATTAAAAATGGAAGTGTGGTTTTTTTTGTCATAATGTTATAATTCATGTTAAAAATCCACTATGGAAAAAAAACATAAGTGTCATATCCAGAATAATATTCTGAATTGAGTCAGGAATACATGTTTATCACAGGAAATAAGGTAAGGCCGTTGATTTTCAGATAGAAAAAAATGTAACTTGTACCATTTTTCTTCTTGTAAAAATTTGAAATGGGTCAATTTGAACCAAATGCCATACAAGGGTTAAAACAATTCCAATTCCTAAACAGATTCTTGAAAAACTGAAACTGAAAATATCAAACAAAGGCTCTTTTATAAAAATAAAAATTTTATACAAATTTAAAAACCTAACCTAAGTAAACCTAAGTCACCTAACAAACCACAATAAATAACAGTGACACTATTAACACGTAACAACAAAATAAACCATCAAACTTTAGCAGTTCTTTTGCAGACAAATGACCATATTTGCCTTCTCTGGCCAGATACAACACCTCTCCTGACTTATGGCGTGTCCCGCAAAGGAGAAGCCTCTCTCAGATGGTGGCGAAGACACCTGTACACAGGTAGGAGTTTGAAAGGGCAGACTATTTGGGGAGGCTGTCCCGCTTCCCCCACCAGGCTACAGGGTCTTTCCCTGAACGATAGACTAGCAGAGCAAGTGTAATATGTTTACTAGCGATCACGGGAAGTGGATGGTTAATATGCTTTTACATCTGTTTTGTTGAGCCCAGAGGGAAAATATAGTATTTTAAAAGCAGCCTACATTTACAATAGCTAGCTAACGGTAGACTACAGAGAAAGAGTGACATTTATCTACAAAAGGGAGAAGAAAAAACGAGTCTGCCACTGTGCAGAGCAACAGGGAAAATATTTCAGTGGACACATGAAGTGGAATCGAAATGAGGAACTGAAATTTGCGTTGAAATCTGGTCCGAATACTACTGTATCTGAAGTCTCTTTTATATAGACCTTAGTGGTCCCCTAATACTGTATCTGAAGTCTCTTTTATATAGACCTTAGTGGTCCCTAATACTGTATCTGAAGTCTCTTTTATATAGACCTTAGTGGTCCCCTAATACTGTATCTGAAGTCTCTTTTATATAGACCTTAGTGGTCCCCTAATACTGTATCTGAAGTCTCTTTTATATAGACCTTAGTGGTCCCTAATACTGTATCTGAAGTCTCTTTTATATAGACCTTAGTGGTCCCCTAATACTGTATCTGAAGTCTCTTTTATATAGACCTTAGTGGTCCCTAATACTGTATCTGAAGTCTCTTTTATATAGACCTTAGTGGTCCCCTAATACTGTATCTGAAGTCTCTTTTATATAGACCTTAGTGGTCCCCTAATACTGTATCTGAAGTCTCTTTTATATAGATTTAGTGGTCCCCTAATACTGTATCTGAAGTCTCTTTAATATAGACCTTAGTGGTCCCTAATACTGTATCTGAAGTCTCTTTTATATAGACCTTAGTGGTCCCCTAATACTGTATCTGAAGTCTCTTTTATATAGACCTTAGTGGTCCCTAATACTGTATCTGAAGTCTCTTTTATATAGACCTTAGTGGTCCCCTAATACTGTATCTGAAGTCTCTTTTATATAGACCTTAGTGGTCCCTAATACTGTATCTGAAGTCTCTTTTATATAGACCTTAGTGGTCCCTAATACTGTATCTGAAGTCTCTTTTATATAGACTTTAGTGGTCCCCTAATACTGTATCTGAAGTCTCGTTTATATAGACCTTAGTGGTCCCCTAATACTGTATCTGAAGTCTCTTTTATATAGACCTTAGTGGTCCCCTAATACTGTATCTGAAGTCTCTTTTATATAGACCTTAGTGGTCCCCTAATACTGTATCTGAAGTCTCTTTCCCCAAATTCAGCCTTGGTGCAGAATTACAGACACTAGACCCAGTCCCACAATGAGCTTTCCTTAGTACGTGCCATTTCTGTGTCTGTAGCTTTTGAGGGGGGGGGCTTGACCAACTGTCACTTTGCTCGTTTGAAAGCCATGATGTCTCTCTCTCTCATGGGTGGGCCAAATTCTCTGGGCGGGCCAAGCAGAGAAAGGGGAGGTAACCTTGCCCCTTATGACCTCATAAGGAGCAAGATTCCAGATTGGCCCATCAGAGCTTTCATTGTCTCAAAGGCAGAGCAGGATACCCAGGGCTCGGTTTACACCTATCACCATCTCTAGCCACTGGGGGGCCATAGGCAGGCTGGGGGAACTCATATTAATGTTAAACCTCATAAAGTGACATTTTCATGCCATGGGACCTTTAAATGTGCACCATTGTCTCTATATTTATACGTTTTGCATCTCTCCCCTCTCAATGACACACAGCTTTTCACCCTTTAGAATGTCGCAGTTTGGAAATACTATAAAGACTTCTGATTTCTTTTCTAGCATTACCCGGCCCTACGTGTGAACCCGCCACTTATGCACAATACATTACACATAAAATAACCTACCTTCAGCAGATTTACAATCCACTGTGATGTATTCAACCTTAGTTACATAATTAATTACATAACTCCACTGGAATTCTCAAGCTACTAAATCAAAGGGAAAACGTGAAATATGGAATTGCAAGTAAAAGGATTGAAGTCAGCATCCTACATTCACCATCATAAGACGTGTGTAATTTCTAAATGAGATGAGACAAATGGCAGCAGCTTAAAATGGATGACCTGAACTGCACTGACCAGACCAGTGACTGGGCTGAATTTGTCATTATTAGACTGGTTAAGATGGACTCTCACATTGCCAGACCTTCCTCCACAATGCTGCGGAGGAGGGTCTGGCTAGTCCACACAGCATTTTAGGATAGGAGGAAGACGTGCTCTGGTTTATTGGCATTTCTTTTAACCAATCACAATCGTCTTGGGCGGTGCTGGACACTGGGAAACGCTGCGGTGCCTCTTCTAAATAGTCTCAGGAATGAGCTAGTTTTGGTGGAACGTGTATATTCAAAAGTAGTTTTAGTCGTGCAGCAGAAATCTCCGATTGGACAGATAGTCTAGCTAGCTGTCTGGATTTACCCTGAGAGATCTGAGGACCAGGTAACCATAGTCCTCAGATTGGACAGATAGTCTAGCTAGCTGTCTGGATTTACCCTGCTGAGATCTGAGGACCAATTAACCATAGTCCTCAGAAATCCACCGGAGGTTAGAGCGCCAACACAAAGGAAGAGGAAGGAAACGGATATCCGGACTAAATGAGTGAAATCCGGCGAAATTTCCTTGTAGTGGAACGTCTAGGATAGAGACTAGTTCAGATGGGATCTAGCTGAATGAAATTGCTTTTTCTCTCCCAGTGTGAAGGAACACATTTTTAATGCCTATTTTTCCCTCAGAGCAAAATCAAGCCAAATGCTTTTAGAAACCAAAAGGACTTTAATGAATTTTTTATTCAGGTACTGTCTGCCTGTGCCATCCTTGTCTACTTTCCTCTGTACTTTGGGGGAAGAGCAGTTACTTGTTGCTCACCATGTCATCTCCCAAGTCATAAATTATACATGGAGCTATTCTGCATAGTACATGCTACTATATGGCATTTCAGTTCATCATCACAGCTACACTATGAAACGGTTTGAACCCTCTGGAAGAGGAAGAGATTTATAATGTATTGATACAACACACAAGCACGTGCACACACAAAATCCATTAGCCTTGACATTTGAGTGTAAAATTCAGAGCAGTGCATCCTTACCCTGCCAGTGGCTGTGTGTATCCACGGAGACAGATGTCAGCAGAGGTAGCGGGCTGAGCGGTCTCTGCCGAGGTGTGGAGCATTCCTCGTGCGCATCACATTCACAGACCACCGGAGAGGCAATGCACAGTGAAGAGCCAGGACTCCACAATCTGGGTCGGCGGCGCAGGAGCCATCCTCATGGGGAAGAAGGTAGCCACAGAGGGGAGTGAAGTCGTCACAGGCCCACATGGATCCTAGCATCCAGCCACGGTCGCATCCTCCGTCTGCAGTTGTTTTGGACCCAGATGCAGATGCAATGAATTCCACTGAGACTCAGACGGAAGCCAATCCACGAGGATCTCAAATCCACACACGTCAGGAGAGCTTTCCGCTACAAGAAAATAACATTGTCTGCATGAAGCATCACCACCTCAGTAAAAGACTCTGTTTCTCCTCCTCCTCTCTCTGCCTCTTTGTCGCTCTATTTCGGTCTTTCTCTGATGCTCACACATATTTCCACTTCACTGCTCTCTCTCCCTCTTTCTCTCTCTCTCTAATTCTCAGCTGTGTCTCAGTGCTGTGCTCAGCCTGTGCCCAGAGGATGTTGAACATGTGTTCAGGGTGGGGGTTGGGGACTGCTGACTTCATAGGTGGCACGCTTACTTGCCACACTGATAGGTTAGGGAGGATGGCACTGAATTTCGATCGCACCAGCAGCGTCTAACCGATAAAATCAGCTTGGCCTCTGTTTTTTTTTCTTGTAAATGTTCCTAGTCCTGAATCAAACATCTGAGCGGGAGGAGAAGGGATTATGGGCTGTGATTAACCGCCACGCTATACTCGATTGGTGGAAATCTGAGGGCTGGTAAAGTAAGGGCAAAAAAGGAGGAGGTGACATGATAAAAATCACTGTCAACTTACTAAATAGCCCTGCAGAACTGACAGGGGGGGGGGCTGAGAAATGAGAGGTTTTGGTCCCGCTTAACACTACGGCTTCTTTTTAGACACACAAGATACAATCCTCTACATTATACGACACGAGCAGAGGGAAAAGAGAAGAGAAGATGTGGGAGGCAGAGTGTGTAGGAAAAAATGGACAAACAGAGAGAGGGGGGAGAAAGCGACAGGGAGGGAGGGGCAGAACAGAGAAAGAAGTAGGAAAGAAAGGAGAAAGAGAGGCAGATAGAGAACAGAGAGCTTTGGATATTTATAGAAGGCTGGAGACTGATGTGAAGAAATAAGCTCCTCTATTTCTGTGCTGTGACACACAGTCACGTCTTGGATGGTACACTGTCAGGCTAAGTCATATCAAAGGCATCCTATGGTGCTTCCGCTGCAAGGATGCACATAAACAGCATTCAGGGACATCCATTTTGTCTTTAGTGAACACACACAAATACATTCAGGCTTCAGTGGTCAAGTGTTTCTTGAATGAACTGATGGGCTGTAGAAAGTGTACTTAATGAAGGAAATGATGGCCTTGTGACAATCATGAGAGCCATTAGACGGAGTCACATAACCAACGAGGCTGTTGGGGAGGGAGAGGAAGGAGACGCAGACGGGGGGGAGGGGAGGGGAGGGGATTTTTGGGGGAAATATGAAATTCACTGGATTTATTTATAGTCTTCTTTTCCTTGGGATGTGAGTCAGTTGCTGTCAAAATGAAAAACGAAGGCTTTTCACTGTTAGGTGAGGGGAGTCAGTTGAGTCAAAATGGATTTTATACCCGTGGAGACCGAAGAAGTGATTTTGCTTGCAAATTTAACAACGTGCGTGCATACGAGCGCATGCGTTTGTTGAGACCAGGATACCTCTGGGTTTATGCTGTGACCTAGATTATGCCTTGATGCTCCCAAGCCTGGCAGGCTGAGTGTGTGTGTGTGTGTGTGTGTGTGTGTGTGTGTGTGTCATACGTAGAGGAAATGCATATGCATGTGTGTGTCTACATGCTGAAAAGAGAGGAAGACAGCAGAGAGGAGAAAGAAAGGGTTTGTGTGTGTGTGTGTGTGTGTGTGTGTGTGTGTGTGTAAAAGGGAGCGAGTTGTGTATGCACGCATGAAATAAGCAAGCTGCATGGCTGCGTTGCTTGTGTGACTAAGAGCCTCAGCTGGATGACAAAGAGGTGAATGTTCACGCAGTAAGAGAGCTTATCCAGAGAAGAGCACACATTGATGAAAACGGCATAGCTTCTGCCTCAAAGGGCAACTTTACGTAACTAAACAAATGCAGAAAAATTACACAATATAATGAAAGGATAGTAAATTCAGACATTGACGCCAAAGCATACCAATGTCACTGGAAGATTTCGTGACTCATACTACCTCGGTTGGTGCGTAAAGCTGAACAGATTAGCACCCACTCTGTGCATGTAGATTATTGGCTCTGGAATCACTAATGTACCCTACATATGGCTAAAAACTAAGCATCAGCTTTTTTTGGTGCTCACCCTGCCAAAAATGGATATTTCCATGTAACATCTGTATAAGACAATTGTTGTTGTATTTTACTCTATTTTCATATAATTGATATCTGTTCATCTCTCTCTCTCTGGTGTAATGTCAGGGAATGTTCTATTAGAAATATAAAATAAAAACAAATTACTCGCCCTGCCTTTTTGCCCCATCCATATGACTCCCATTCATACCTCCTTATGAATGGCTATTCAATGCTTTATGGCCTGGCCTTTTATAAGAAATAAGTGTAATCATCTCGCCCCAGTTAATTCCTGACCTGTCCTCGGGCCAAATTCGCCTCCGTGCTATTAAATGGTTAATCATGTGCGTCACGAGCTTACACTGTCTATAGAATATACAAGATGCTTTATTAAATGAACTTCAACAACAACCAAATCATACATTTCAAAATGGGGTTGCACAACGCGCTGGATGTTTCCAGAAGATTCAGTCCGCGACTTGGGATAAAAATAGCCGTTTCACACACAGATGGCGACTCTCCTACAGAGTCATGCATGCTAAGGCTGAAGGCGGAAAATGATGGGAAAAGACTCATCAGCAGAGACCCAGCAGTAAACACAAGTGTCCCATTTGCTCCAGACAGGAAATGACAGAAAATTCAAATTCCACTCCTGAAAGGACGATATGCTGGGAATCAACATGGATTCTACCGTACAAACTTGATATCCCCAATAAACTGAAAGAATTACAATTCAAAATACTGCACAATATTTATCCTAACCAATTTAACTCCCCAAACCGTTCATCGGACATTTAAAAAAATCATATATCCACGCGTTCCCTGGATCCAACTGAATCTCGTGATATAGGCCACGCCCATTTCTGCATAGACTTTTATGCGTGAAAAAAAAATCGCGATTTATCAAAAAACAACTTTTTGTAACTCCTCCTAGACCGTGCCATTGATCTGCACAAAACTTGGCACATAGCTTCTCCCGACCGACTTGACAAAATACTGTTAAAAGAATTTTAATAGAATAGAAATTGTGCGCATTATACACAAACACATTTGTGTAGCTAACTATGAAAACACCAACTTTGTCATATCTCGGCCAAAATAAATGCTGTCGAAGCTAAACTTTAGTTTATTCCTTGGTATGACCCTGTAGCTGTGCAAGAGAAATCTCAATCATTCCCAATCAGCAGAGATGGAGAGGTAGGTATGTGTTAGGAGATAGACACAGGCTAATTACTGCTAACTAACATGCTAGTTAACATTAACATAGGCACAGGCTAATTACTGCTAACTAACATGCTAGTTAACATAAATATAGGCACAGGCTAATTACTGCTAACTAACATGCTAGTTAACATTAACATAGACACAGGCTAATTACTGCTAACTAACATGCTATTTAACATTAACATAGGCGCAGGCTAATTACTGCTAACTAACATGCTAGTTAACATTAGTAATTAAACCTAAACAGCTGATGGAAGTCCAAACTGTCTGCAAACTTGCCTATTTTTCCCAAAAACATCTACTACGGAGCCATAACGTGAGGTACAAGGTAATTGAGCCTTTTATACATTGTTGTGTTTCTTAAGAAATAAACAAGGGACAAATAGAGTCTTCAGATATAAAGTTATGTGCTGTTAAAGTGGCGCCAAAATGAATGGCAGTCAATGGGACGCTAACTGCAGGTGAGTGCTAGGTAGCATTAAAATGGCGCCAAAGGCGACCTCTTGGAAATTTCAAGTCAATCGGACTTAAGGTGTGGGGGGGGCGTGGCCTTTCAAAGTTTGCATTTTGAAGCCTTAATTACAGCGCCTCCATGTGGCCGATTGGGTTCATTGGGTTATTCCCCCATTTCATATTTCTAGCTCATTCCAGGTCAAGGGAATTTGAGCTGGCGTGGCTGACAACAAATAGCCTAATCATCATCATCATAATAATAATAATAATAATAATAATAATAATAAAAACAATAACTAAAACAGACAAACATAGGTTTCTACTGCTTCGCGGGTTGGACCCTAATTATGAGCTAGTAATTTAGCCACATGTAGCCTGTTTAGCATTGCTGGATTAAGCTAGCTTTCCCGTTCTCACGATTAACGATTAGCATTAGCATCGTTTCATTGAACAATAAACCACATTTAATCTAAATAAACGGTTCAGTTCTTCACATAATCACACTGTAGACAGGTGTGCTGCATACGAGTATAACACAGTCAGTAACATTAATGGTTAAACTTAATGTTTTCTTTTTAGTAGTAAAGTAATCGATAACTCTTACCTTGCGGAACAAAAACAGAATATAAACTCCGGTGGCCGCGGAGGGTCAAAAAGGCTCAGCACTACGGCGAGCAAAAGAGCATTTAACAGTAAAGCGGTTTCTAATATAATTCAATAATACAACCGGCCATCTGCTGGCCAGCATATAACACTTCCTTACATGTTGTATGATATATACAAAAAAGCATAACGCTATATGACAGTAATCAATAGTACAACCGGTAGTAACCAGCCGAAGGTCGCGTTATCACCCACGTAACACAGCCCGGCTAGCTCAGTCGGTAGAGCATGAGACTCTTAATCTCAGGGTCGTGGGTTCGAGCCCCACGTTGGGCGGTAATAGTTTTGATCAGCATTTAACACAGAGTAAGCAATAAGAACAATATAAAATATATAAATAGGTGTGTAATAATTGAAAAGTGTAATTAAAAAGAAGTAAACCACTGCTCCCTATGCAGTTATCATGAAGAGGTAAATTAAATAGACAAAGCCTACCAGATTGGGATGTTTTTAACATGGGGTCTATGGGATTGACTTTCCTCAAGTGGCCACTCGAGGAACTGAAGTTACACCCCGGAGCTGCTGCTTCAACCACTCACAACGACATGCATCATTTTTAGCATCTTATTGATATATTACTAATTACTTAGCATTGGCATTTATTTTACATGAACTTCCAAAAGCAGCACATTAACTATGAGTCTTGGTCAGAACAGCAGCAACAGCAGAGACACACCTCATAAGACGGAGGCAGTATTTACGTATTCATATATTTATAACAATGTGCCTGTGGGTCAACTGGTGCATTGTGCTGTTTCAGTCCTGCTATGCCCGCTGACCCTTTCACCCAGATGTTGGTTCGGTGCTGTTACGGCTCTGTGACTAACAACCACACTGCGTCCCTCCATTATGTCTTAATAATAATAATAATACATTTTATTTGTAATGGACTTTACATTTAAGACAAACCTCAAGATCATAAAAGCAAGATAAAAACATCAGTTTAAAATACATATAAATAGTGCAACAACATTGTTGTGCAAGGTTTAAACTCATAGAATCTGCTAAAAATAAATGTTTTTAGTCCTTTTTTAAAGGTCTCAATAGTTTGTGGTGCCCTCAGATGGTCAGGGAGGCGGTTCCAAGTCCGAGGAGCGGTAGATGGAGCAGTCTGTCTCTATATTGGCCGGAGTAGACTGAAATCCACTCCACGTTCTCCACCCCGGTCAGTGCGTAGTGTTGCCGTCTGCAACTTCTGTGTACGTAACGCGGCCGGCGAAGGAGCCCAAGTTCTTCAATGATCGATATGCACGATGGAGAGGTGTAGTTGTTGAATTTCCTCAGTTGGGTGATGGAATACTTCAACATCATGCCAGTGGTGGAGAGTGTTCTGTTAGCCGCCAGCAATGCCCGTGATGCACAGAAGAGAGCCATCAGACACAGCAGGCGAACAGCAGTGACTTTGGGTAGAGACTTCACCAACATCAGAGGCGAACAAACAACGCCAGCGTCCTCTCTCAACCGCGTGTCCCAAGCAAGTAGTCCTACAGGCCTGGGCTGTGGGCTTAGGTAGGTAGGTAGGTCTGCGGTAGACCTCCGGTCATCGGGCATCATGTCAGACTCCAACCCCTTCATAACTCTTTACGCAGACGGCAAGGTGTCCATTTATTGTTCCTCTTGACTTCTAGTGTCCAACTCAAACTTATTTTCAACAATACACAAATAAACAGACCCCAATCCAAAACCACAAGTACCTAGACTGCTGCATGGATGTATTAAGGACTACTGCTACAATGAGCTCTGTGCGTGTGCGTGCGCGCGTGTGTGTGTGTGTGTGTAAGCTACTGTTTACCTTCCGGGCAGAACACCTGCCCAGGCAAAGATTGGTTGTTCCGTATCGACTGAGCGCTAATTAGCTCCCACATTAACTTTTTTTCTGTGTATTCCACTTCTCCTTGAAGATGTACATGTAGCATACAGACTGAACAAAGTCATAATGAACATAGAAAACGGAGGTGGTGTAAGGCGTGCAGAATGGATGTAATTATGAATTATACGTTTAAAAAATGTACTGAAGTTACAGAGAAAGTTATTGCAAGACATCAAATTCCTTAATAGTGTTGGACCCGTGATGGATGGACACAGACTGACACCTTGTTGTACACCATGTGGAGCACAGTATGCTGTTATACTGTAGTCTCGGTTTGCCAGACCCTCCTCCAAAGCGCGCTGAACAAGAAAAAAGAAACCAGCTATTAGTCTAACTGAAATAAAACCATGCCAATATCTAGGTATGGTGAAGGGTATGCAATGATGTGGGGGGTTATTTTAATTCCAAAGGCCAAGGGAACTTTATCAGGATGCATAGTATCCTGATCCATGAAATAACTGGCCTTTAATAATAAAAATCTGTCTGCCTCTATGGGAATTTAACATAGGGGGGTGTATACTTATGCCCCCTGTATTTTAACATAGGGGGTGTATACTTATGCCCCCTGTATTTTAACATAGGGGGGTGTATACTTATGCCCCCCTGTATTTTAACATAGGGGGTGTATACTTATGCCCCCTGTATTTTAACATAGGGGGTGTATACTTATGCCCCTGTATTTTAACATAGGGGGTGTATACTTATGCCCCTGTATTTTAACATAGGGGGTGTATACTTATGCCCCCTGTATTTTAACATAGGGGGTGTATACTTATGCCCCTTGTATTTTAACATAGGGGGATGTATACTTATGCCCCTGTATTTTAACATAGGGGGGTATACTTATGCCCCCTGTATTTTAACATAGGGGGTGTATACTTATGCCCCCTGTATTTTAACATAGGGGGTGTACTTATGCCCCCCTGTATTTTAACATAGGGGGTATACTTATGCCCCCTGTATTTTAACATAGGGGGGTGTATACTTATGCCCCCTGTATTTTAACATAGGGGGTATACTTATGGGGTGTGTGTACTATGCCCCCTGTATTTTAACATAGGGGGTGTATAACATTATACTTATGCCCCCTGTATTTTAACATAGGGGGTGTATACTTATGCCCCTGTATTTTAACATAGGGGGGTGTATACTTATGCCCCCATGTATTTTAACATAGGGGGTGTATACTTATGCCCCCTGTATTTTAACATAGGGGGCCCCCTGTATTTTAACACTTATGCCCCCTGTATTTTAACATAGGGGGGTGTATACTTATGCCCCTGTATTTTAACATAGGGGGTATATACTTATGCCCCCATGTATTTTTTTAACATAGGGGGGTGTATACTTATGCCCCTGTATTTTAACATAGGGGGTGTATACTTATGCCCCCTGTATTTTAACATAGGGGGTGTATACTTATGCCCCTGTATTTTAACATAGGGGGTGTATACTTATGCCCCCTGTATTTTAACATAGGGGGGTGTATACTTATGCCCCCTGTATTTTAACATAGGGGGTGTATACCCCTTATTTTAACATAGGGGGTATACCCCCCTGTATTTTAACATAGGGGGGGTGTAACATACTTATGCCCCCTGTATTTTAACATAGGGGGTATACTTATGTATTTTTACTATGCCCCCTGTATTTTAACATAGGGGGTGTATATGCTTATGCCCCTGTATTTTAACATAGGGGGTGTGTATAACTTATGCCCCTGTATTTTAACATTTTTAACATGGGGGTGTATATGCCCCCTTATGCCCCCCCTGTATTTTAACATAGGGGGTGTATACTTATGCCCCCTGTATTTTAACATAGGGGGTGTACTTATGCCCCCTGTATTTTAACATAGGGGGTGTATACTTATGCCCCCTGTATTTTAACATAGGGGGGTGTATATACTATGCCCCCTGTATTTTAACATAGGGGGTGTATACTTATGCCCCCTGTATTTTAACATAGGGGGTGTATACTTATGCCCCTGTATTTTAACATAGGGGGTGTATACTTATGCCCCCTGTATTTTAACATAGGGGGTGTATACTTATGCCCCTGTATTTTAACATAGGGGGGGTGTATACTTATGCCCCCTGTATTTTAACATAGGGGGTGTATACTTATGCCCCCTGTATTTTAACATAGGGGGTGTATACTTATGCCCCCTGTATTTTAACATAGGGGGGTGTATACTTATGCCCCTGTATTTTAACATAGGGGGGTGTATACTCATGCCCCCTGCATTTTAAGGAAGAACATTTATTTATTTACAATACATTATTCATTCACAAAGAAAATTGGTGTCCTTATAAGGTAGGATTTTTTTTTTTAATTTAGGCATTAAGATCAATTTCCAAAAGATGTTTTATTCCTCTTTTTAGTCAACTTTAGCCTGGGTATGTAAACTTATGAGCACAACTGTATATGTCTGCCCAAGACAGTGATTACCAAATATCAGCCCAGCCCCCACACACCACTTAATATCAGCACTCTCAAGTAACATTTCTAAACCGTCCTGTTGTTTGTGTTAACAAGTGTATGTTCAAGTAAAAAAAAAAGATCTTCCATGTTTGAACTGGATGGTACATTTATGTCAATACAGTGTGTCTAATCATTTTAGAAAGTAATGACTGATAAGCTTTTAAATACACTTTGAAGTGTACATTTCAGCGCAGACTTTGGTGTGGTGTTCTGCTACCTTGTAGGGATGGATGTAGGGATGGATGTAGGGATGGATGTAGGGATGGATGCATGCATACATGCATACATGCATACGGTAACTCGTTTGTTTGTGTTGTTCAGTAATTTGCTAAATAGTCTTAAAAACTTCATGAAACAATCATGATAAGATCTTTTTGCCATCTTTTTCGCCCATCCCTAACGAGTTTTCATTGGTTTTGGCAAAGATTAATTTTCACATACAGATCCTGCCCTGCTCCTTCCAGAACTCAGCAATCCCTTGGGACAGTGCTAACTCTGCTAGGCCCCTGCACTCACGGGGGGTAAAGCCCACCAGCGCTGTGCCCATGGTGGAAACCCCCTCCTCCCCGCCAGCTGGGCCACCCTCGCTGTGATCAGGGAAGCTGGCGCATGACAGTACAGCTGGCCGCCGATGCTGAAACACGGCCATGGATCACCGGCACCCATGTCCCCAGTTGGGCTCCCCTTCACACTTTCCACATTACAGGCGATTTCCACAGCGCCTTGATGTGGCAAAGCAAGCACCTGCACCCCAGGCAGCCCCCCCGGGGCCGACTCCCTGATGGCTGCGGCAATGCTGCGTCCCACGGCCATATCCTGGGTGTCGATAGTGACGTTGCAGTTCATGACGTATGGACCGGCCCCGACACCTGCAGGACATCCGCCAAAATCAGAACTAAAGACACATTTTCCAAATGCTACACTTCCTCTGTCTTTTATTTTATTTGAGAGAACCAGTGCACCTTAGTTTCATCTACTTTACTTAAGTGAGAGTAAAAGGCCCACAAAAAAACAAAAACAATATCAAATGTAGGCAATATTTAGACTATTTTAATCGCTTTACCTTGATGTCACAACTAGAGTGCGGATCGGGCCGGATTTTTCTGTCCGAGCCCGGCCCGCGTCCGACAGAGCAGTAACCGAACCCGACCCGAGCCCGACAGGCATTAAGATATTTCTGTCCGAGCCCGACCCGAGCCCGACACAGTTAAAATCGCATTTGTTTCTCATACTAATGACACATGTACGATTGTTTGTGTGGAAAGCCCGCTTTTATTAAGAAATTGTAGGAAGGCATTGGGAAATGTCAACAGATGAGCGCATCAATGCACAGCTGACTTTCCTTCGTTTTCAATAGTTTTAAAATCTCCTGCGGCCAACTTCTTTTTAACATCTTCCATCGTTGCGCTGCCACATGTAGCTTAATACGCACGTCTTTCGTTGTCACGGCACACAGGAAGACGGATGTTAGGGTAATATTTGACATTTATTTTAAGCTGTTTTAAATTCAAAATGTTATCGCGCTGATGTGACCGAGTCCGACCCGAACCCGAGCATCCTTTCTAAAAATCTGTCCGAACCCAGCCCGACCCGTCCCGTCGGGCTCGGGTCGGGTATCCATCCTCTAGTCACAACGCCCTTTTTCTCAGGCACTACATTTTCTCAACAGTAGAACTTCTGTATTCCTACGCAGAAGTGCAACTGTATTAGAGCCCGACCGCTATATCGGCCGATATTAGGCATCTCCCTATCGGTTCCCTAAAAAAAAAAAAAAAAATCATCAGAATCATTTATAATGACAAATACATGATTCTGATAAATGAATATTTAAAAAATAAAAACAGACGGTCTACCATGTTGTGTGTTGCGTTGTATAGTCTGTCCACCAGAGGACGCTCTACAACGTCCCTGTTAGTGATGGAGTTGCATAGTCTGTCCACCAGAGGACGCTCTACAACGTCCCTGTTAGTGATGGCGTTGCATAGTCTGTCCACCAGAGGACGCTCTACAACGTCCCTGTTAGTGATGGCGTTGCATAGTCTGTCCACCAGAGGACGCTCTACAACGTCCCTGTTAGCAACACTGATCTTTTTTTTTGTTAATGTGTTTTTGTACAAAAGACTTTAAGTTTCATATCTTAAGTTTGTATTTTTATAATTTATATTTTATTTTATTTCTGTTGTGACAATAAAACAAATTATTATTTTATAATATAATTATTATATTATTTTAGGGAGAACTCAAATAACTAAAATAACTAATGTTAGGGAAATCTTTTTAAGCGTTTCTGGATTTCTTTTTTAATATATATATATATATATATATATATATATATATATATATATATATATATATATATCGGCCGATATATCAGCATATTGGATTTTAAATAACCAAATATTTGTATCGGTATCGGCCTTAAAAATCCTTTATCGGTCGGGCTCTAAACTGTATTATATAACAGTGTATTACACCGTAGATCTGCTGTTTGGGTCTGACGTTCAGCAGTTTATGGAAGAGACAACAAATGCAAGAAAATTAATCTGAGTGATTACACAACAGTGACGGCAACAACGAAATGCTGTAACCTGTGGAGACGGGAGTATACTGTTGATACACGATCCGTTCTGCGCATGTGCAAAATGTTTGCGCATGCGCAGATGATAATCATGATGAGCGCGGATTTACGACACTGCACGATCTGTTCCACAGTAGCGGTCTGCCGTTAGCCTCTACCGGAAAGTTAACGTTAAGAAATCACAATGTATGATTTTTTAACTATTTATTTGTATGATACAGCTGCAAATAAGTATTTGAACACCTGAGAAAATCAATGTTAATATTTGGTACAGTAGCCTTTGTTTGCAATTACAGAGGTCAAACTTCTCCTGTAGTTTTTCCACCAGGTTTGACACACTGCAGAAGGGATTTTGGCCCACTCCTCCACACAGATCTTCTCTAGATCAGTCAGGTTTCTGGGCTGTTGCTGAGAAACAGAGTTTGAGCTCCCTCCAAAGATTCTCTATTGGGTTTAGGTCTGGAGACTGGCTAGGCCACACCAGAACCTTGATATGCTTCTTACAGAGCCACTCCTTGGTTCTCCTGGCTGTGTGCTTCGGGTCATTGTCATGTTGGAAGACCCAGCCTCGACCCATCTTCAATGCTCTAACTGAGGGAAGGAGGTTGTTCCCCAAAATCTCCCAATACGCATGATTTCAAACCATGACATCTTAGTGTATTACCAACAGTAACCTTGGAAACGGTTGTCCCAGCTCTTTTCAGGTCATTGACCAGCTCCTCCCGTGTAGTTCTGGGCTGATTTCTCACCTTTCTTAGGATCATTGAGACCCCACGAGGTGAGAGCTTGCATGGAGCCCCAGTCCGAGGGAGATTGACAGTCATGTTTAGCTTCTTCCATTTTCTAATGATTGCTCCAACAGTGGACCTTTTTTTACCAAGCTGCTTGGCAATTTCCCCGTAGCCCTTTCCAGCCTTGTGGAGGTGTACAATTTTGTCTCTAGTGTCTTTGGACAGCTCTTTGGTCTTGGCCATGTTAGTAGTTGGATTCTTACTGATTGTATGGGGTGGACAGGTGTATTTATGCAGCTAACGACCTCAAACAGGTGCATCTAATTTAAGATAATAAATGGAGTGGAGGTGGACATTTTGAAGGCAGACTAACAGGTCTTTGAGGGTCAGAATTGTAGCTGATAGACAGGTGTTCAAATACTTATTTGCAGCTGTATCACACAAATAAATAGTTAAAAATTCATACATTGTAATTTCTGGATTTTTTTTTTAGATTACGTCTCTCACAGTGGACATGCACCTACGATGACAAATTCAGACCCCTCCATGATTTCTAAGTGGGAGAACTTAGCAGGGTGTTCAAATACTTATTTTTCTCACTGTAACAGCTGTTACGTCAGTTCTATACTTTACTTGTGCTCATTTAAAATACAATCACTCAATACTTGTCTTTATTATTACTGTAAAGTCTTAATTTAGCTGTAGCCTGCTTTTCCGTTTGAGTAATGTTATTTAAGGCTGAATCAAGCTGTCAGCTAGCAGTTAGCCAAATTAGCTGTTAGCTAAACTAACATCGTTAGCTTTCCGGTGGAGGCTAACAGCAGACCGCTACTGTGGAACAGATTGTGCAGTGCCGTAAATCCGCGTTCATCATGATATCATCTTGCACATGCGCAGAACGGATAGTGCAGGTAGAACGGATCGTGTACCGACAGATACCTTTATGAGTCAGAGTAGAGGATGGATACCCGACCCCGAGCCCGACGGGACCCGACGGTACCCGACGGGTCGGGCCGGGTTCGGACAGATTTTTAGAAAGGATGCTCGGGTTCGGGTCGGGCTCGGTCACATCAGCGCGATAAGGCATTGAACATTTTGAATTTAAAACAGCTTAAAATAAATGTCAAATATTACCCTAACATCCGTCTTCCTGTGTGCTGTGACAACGAAAGACGTGCGTATTAAGCTCCATGTGGCAGCGCAACGATGGAAGATGTTAAAAAGAAGTTGGCCGCAGGACATTTTAAAACTATTGAAAACGAAGGAAAGTCAGCGGTGCATTGATGCGCTTTAACTGTGTCGGGCTCGGGTCGGGCTCGGACAGAAATATCTTAATGCCTGTCGGGCTCGGGTCGGGTTCGGTTACTGCTCTGTCGGACGCGGGCCGGGCTCGGACAGAAAAATCCGGCCCGATCCGCACTCTAAGTCAGAGTGAACAGAAGAAGAACTTTTCCAGAGTGAGGTTGAATGGGCCCCAAAAGGAGGGGAGAGAGGAGAAAAGGAGGGGGGAAACCTCCGTGGAAAGGAAAGGGCTGTCTGACGGCAAGGTAAAGCAGGGAAAATAGTCTAAATATAGCTTACACGTGAAGTGATATTGATTTTTTGGCCCCCGTCCACAGCAGTGTCTGTACTCCTGTCTGCGACCGCCATCTACTGTATGTAGCAAATACACTGTGTGCTAATACAACACCACCAAAACACCCAATTGTCCAAACATTTTAAAGATTTTTGGGGGGGCTTTTCCTTTTATTTGATATTGACAGAGTATAGACAGGAAAGGTGGGAGAGAGATGGGGGGGGATGACACACGGCAAAGTGCCGCAGGCCGGACTCGAACCCCGGGCCGCTGCAAGACTCGGTCTACATGGGGCGCATTTTTAAACATTCAAGCATGTAAACATTTTCTAGTAGAAACCCAAAAATACAAAATATAGAAAGGTATGATGAACCTGACAATGAGCAGAATACGTCTCCTTTAACCCCCATGATGGGTCAAATGGACCCGTTTTCCTATAGCAATGTTCTTTTTAACGACCTAGTTGTAATTCCCCAAAATAACATGACTGATTCCACACAACGCTCTTTAGCAAGCACACATCTTTACTTTCATTAATTGTGGGGTGTCTTTGAAGTGTTTTTGAAATAGTATTGAGTAAAAGTTGACATATTCCAGTCTGTGATTATCATCAACATCCATTCCTTTAATTTTACTCTAAATAATTCCTAATTTCTACTTTTCTAACTCAAACATTAGGTATAATTTCCTATAAATTAGGTTCATTAACCATAAATTCCAAAGATAACTATAAAACTAAATTTAATAAGTTAGTGTTACGTAGTGTTGAAAACATCAAAAACACATTTAACAAAGCGTCAAAAATGATGAAAAAAGGGAGGAAAACTTGAGAAAAAGTTAAAAACATTGCTTAAAAGCGTCAACAAAAGTGTTGAGATGACAACACGAGGGTTAAAAGAAGAGTTTTGTGGCCTGGGGTTCGGCTGAAACCAAGTGTTTTGTAAATACAGAGACAAAGTCACCTGCGTTGTATAATCCTAGCAAAGAGACGTTTTAACCTTCCTTACAGGCTCAAACATCCAAAGGTAGCGTAGACTTTCTAACAGGTCTGGCTCACCTGTGAGACCGAACCGTCTCCGTGGTTGCGGCCCTGTGTCGGGCCTGATTGCCTGCATGTCCAACGTCTTTTTGAACCAGCCCATCTCCTTCCTCCTCTGTGCCAGCCCCCGCTGATGGGGGGAGTCCGCCCAGCCAAACAGGAAAGCACTGGTGCCCTGGACCCGCTCTGTGAGTCCCTCAGCCACAGCTGAGCCTCGGCAAGACCACAGACATGTTAGTTCACCAGCAAATGGAGCGCATGTCATCACATGCATGTAATTTTGGAAAGAGTGTGAGACAAAACACACCTGAGGGTGAGTATTCA
This sequence comes from Etheostoma perlongum, assembly GCA_026937815.1. NCBI lineage: Eukaryota > Metazoa > Chordata > Actinopteri > Perciformes > Percidae > Etheostoma > Etheostoma perlongum. The sequence continues at coordinate 3,748,450 of CM049381.1, forward strand.
GTCAGAGGAAAATATGCACATGGACACATGGACTGCTCATTAAGCACATACATAAATACAGTGCTTGTCAGTGAGTTTGCCAATTATGATTCTGCAACCACACCACACACATTAGCATGCAGAGTGCACACATCGGCCATGCAGGCACACATGCTGGGTTAATGTGTATTATCAGCGAGACACGTGGCTGCTAACTCAGCTGGGAAACTGTGGAAGTAACCAACAGCACAGGAAGCTAAAGATCATCATCAGCCATGAGGCACATCCCTAAAGACACTATGGGTCAACTCATCAATTACTGTACATGTCCACAACTCAAAGAGATTCAGTTTACTGTCACAGAGGAGAGAAGAAACTAGAAATAATCACATTTAGGAAGCTGGCGTCATGGGAAAATTACATTTAAGCAATGATTTTTACATTTAAGCAATGATTTTCATATTAATTATTCATAATAAGATCTCCAATTCCTCTCAGAGTATATGACTTCTGTATCTGTCCTCAGTGTGTCCTCCTTGTAGGAGACAACTAATTTTGTCCTGACTTTGCATTTTTCCTCCAAGGACAAATGGCATAAAGTCTGACAGAAACAGTTGTCTAGAGCTGTGTTTGTCATAGCAGGTCGGAGGTCAGAGCCATGGACCTACCTTAAGACGAAATGTTCCTTTCTCAGCTAAGATAGAATGACCGGTAAATAAAACATGACCCACAAGGGACAGATGCAAGGACGTAATGGATCCAACTGTCTGCCTGAGATCCATTAATTGTTCTGTTTAAGATGAGACTGTTTTCCAAACAAGGTATTCTTTCCTCTGGGGCACGGGAAATAAAGAAGTGTATTACTGATTGTAATTGTTATTTTACTTTCATAAAAAATGAATGAATAGTTGGCAATTATTTTAATGCATGTGCACGCACTTGATGTCAAATTCTTTTTAGGCCTCGGGACTAAATAAAAAGCAAGAGACACAAGCAATGACTGTGGCCTGAAAGCTAATAAATACAATACAGGATGAAGACACACACATAGGCATGCAGACACACACACACACACACACACACACACACACACACAAAACCCATGCACGCACACACACACACACACACATGCGGCATCTCACCCCGAGCCTCTGTAGCACAGTCCTCCTCCCCCACATCCTCCCCCAGGGGGTAGATGGGTACAAGGTCGACAGCACCCATACATGGGTGCACCCCGCTGTGAGCGCGCATGTCGATCAGCCCGCAGGCTTTCTGGCACGCAGACAGGACCGCCTCCTCTGGAGGACGACAACATCACATCAAACAAATACTACAAAGTAGAGTTGCATGATATTGATAATAACACAAATGTAATGGGATAAAACATCAAAATAGATTAACCCTCGTGTTGTCTTCCTGTCAAAATTGAAAATCAACACTTTTGTTGACGCTTTTTAATAAATGTTTTAAACTTTTTTCTCACGTTTGTCCCTTTTTTCAACACTTTTGACGAATGTTTTCAATATTTGTCACTTTTTTATGTTTAACACTACGTAACACTAACTTATTAACTTTAGTTTTACAGTTGTTTTTGGAATTTATGGTCAATAAACCTCATTTTTAGGTAATTATACCTAATGTTTGAGTTAGAAAAGCAGAAATTAGGAATTATTTAGACTAAAATTAAAGGAATGGATGTTGATGGATAATCACAGACTGGAATATGTCAACTTTTACTCAATACTATTTCAAAAACACTTCCATTTGTTTTACAATGCTATAAAATTGAATAAGACGCCCCAAAATTAATGAAAGTAGAGATTTGTACTTGGCAAAGAGTGTTGTGTGGAATCAATCATGTTATTTTGGGGAATTAAAAAGAACATTGATATAGGACAACATGAGGACAACATGAGGACAACATGAGGGAGGGTTAAAGGATTTGCTCCCTCCCATAGCTGACTCTGTTCTTCCCTCAGTAGAGTAGGAGCATGAATGTAAAACCGTCATTTCACCACAAATGTAAAGGAGCAGCACTTACTGATGGAGTCGATACTGGCCACAATGGTGATGACAGAGCGGTTGTAGTCATGGTCATTAAAGATGTTCAGCACTGTGGTCCCCTCGCGTCTAACACCTGGTGTGGAGGTGGAGAAAAAGGGATGTTTTATAGGTGATGTGCCGGAGTCTTCTCCGCTCACGAACCCAGAAACTATGACTCCATCACCAAGGACGGCTGGGGTCTTCTAAGCTCACAAAACAAAATATCTGTAAATTAACAGTTGTATAACTGTAACGTTTAACAGAAATTGTCCCTTGTAAGAGGTTTACGGGAATATTTCTGTTCATTTACAATAGAACAGAAAGAGTTATGTTTTTTTTACCATTGACACAGTTATTTAACTGAAAAATTCTGTTTTTTAATTACAGTAGAAAGTCTGCTGCCTGTACTTTTCTGTTATTTTACGGATTTATTTCTTAGAACGTTAGGGGAACGTTCCCTGAAGGTTAGGTTTGGTTGTGTGTTGGTTAATCGGAACGTTCCCCTAACTTTCGCTTAAGGTTGCAACGTTAAGGGAACGTTCCCGTAACGTTCACTAAAGGTTGCAACATTAAGGAAACGTTCCCGTAACGTTCGCTAAAGGTTGCAACGTTAAGGGAACGTTCCCCTAACGTTCTCTAACGTATAGTGTATAGCTGGTGTGAATATGTATATTCAGTAATGTGAAAATGAAGAGTAGCATGAGAAGGAACCTCCAGACTGAGGTTAGCGGCCTTATCGTTGGCTCTAGTCGGCTTTGGGTTGTAACGCAGCTTGAGAATAAACGTTTTTAGGGCTGCAACTATCGATTATTTTCATTGTTGACTATTCTGTTGATTATTTTCTCAGTCAATTGTCAGAAAACGGTGAAAAATGTCTCCCAATGTGTCCTCAGAGGCCTCAACTCAAAGATATTCAGTTTACTGTCACAGAGGAGAGAAGAAACCAGAAAACATTCACATTTAAGAAGCTGCAAATGACTCAAGCTGAATAATCATTCATCAAAATAGTTGGCGATTCATTTAAATGCAGACAACTAGTCGATTCATCTCCGCAGCTCTGGTTGAGTGATTCTCATTACATCAGATGGCTGATTATCGCCCGTCTCATTCGATTCAAGACGTGATACAAACCAATGTGCCCTTGCCTTCAGCGTTGTATAAGGCCGCCCTGGCCACAGTCTCCACCACGTCCTTCCTGCGAGCCTCGGACACGTTGAGAAGACACGCCACCAGTCTACGGCCCAGGGAAGATACGGCCATGCTTCTGCTACGGCTGCTCAAAGCGCAGGACTGAAATATGAAGTGCAAGGTGCAGACTGAAGATGAACAGCCCGTCATATACAATATTCCACGCACACCTAAATTATTCTGTACAGAAACAAAGCAAAGTCTCTCTCAGCCCCTACCATCATATCACTTGTCTGCTGTACAACATTAGCCCTCATACACAATCTGGACTGTGGTCACAACATCTTACATCTTATTCCCTGTTACATATTGATCTTAATCTTTTTCAGTCAGTCAGTTTATAGGTTATTATGTTTATATTTTATAGTCAGTCAATATTTTATCATGATCAACTGCACTGTTCACCATTACACCCAGTCTACCATAGTATTTCACCTTATCATGGTCATTGCATTTCTGTAAGTGATTTTTATGTATGTGTGATAGTATATGTGTTTGTTGTCTTGCTACTAGATACCTAAAATTTCTAGCAAAGATAACTTTATGTGCGCTTGACAAAAAGATAAAGTCACTTTTCAAATGAAAAGCAACACAATAGCTTTACTTGTTCTGGAGGAAAACTTCAAATATACTGTATGTTGCTATATTTATCTAAAATAACTGTCTCTTGACTTCTATCTACTTGTGCTATTGTTATAATTTTACCATTACTCTATATATTATTGTCAATTGTTCAATAAAACTTAAGAGCTCACTTTTAAATTAATATATTTGTTTTCCTTTTTGTTCTTGATGCGACTGTATCTTTAAATGAGTGTCACTATAAACATCTATCTAATAATGTTATTTTATTTATTTGTGTGTTATTTTAGAAATAAGTGGAGTATTTCTTTACTAAATGCATGGATATAATACCATTTAATACTAACCTTTACTACGGGAACAATAAAAGTAACAAAATTCTTTTTGGCTTAATAAATAAATGCAAAAGTTTACCATGATGACAACAACTCAAAAACACTGAGTCCATCACCTTGATGAAAGGAGTCTCCTCATGATGTCCTTGGGTCAAATCAACCCGTTTTTAGTTTCTTTTTTTGTCACAAAAATGGGCCGTCGTAATAATATCAGCATTAAAAATATCATATTTGGCAAAAATATTTAAAAAAAAAAAAAAGCACCCACAAAATTGAAACAAGTTAGAAAAATGTGGGAAAACAAGCAATAATAATAGAAAAAAGCAATAATACTTTTTTTTTCATGGTTGATGGGGAGACAATACAAGGGTTAAGTCTAAGTCTATAGGGCTGGCAATGCGAGACTACCTTAAGTTTAGACTGAATATGACAGTTAAATTATGTAAAAATAGTTTATAAAGTCGTCCAGTGCAGCCGATGGGAATTATGAAACTGAGTAGTGTTTTTTCATATCAGTGCTGACTGTCAGTACAGTTACAGAACATGTTCAAAGTCCAGCTGGAGTCACTTGTTAACTCGCCTGCAAGTGAAAAAATTAGTGGCTATTAGTCCATAAAGTAATGGCGTACCTGCGTTAAAGCAAATTCTCTTGCGTTGCACCACGGGAAATGTGAGCAATTCACGGATTTCTGGAAGTAAACACCAATAATGCACTAACTTTAGAGCAGGTTTCTTTCTGGGTCCACCACAGCCACGAAGACGTAGGCTTTAGCACGTGCAGCTAAAGATGGTTCACTCCTGTTTTCACTCTACAGGAAACCTTGGGATTTCTGAATGACGCTAAATTATCAGCATGAGACGTATTTTGCACAATTTTGTAACTACATTTTCTTGTGCGTGAATGTATGTATGTTTTCCTTTCTGCATTTATTTCTCTATTTTATTTTACCCATATTTCTTCATCCTCAGCCCTCGACTGACTGAACGGTCTGGTGTAGTTGACTGACGTCAACCGGAAGTAGATAGGAGTACACCATCTTACTCGCCACACTCTCTGGAGTCAGAAATGCTTTGGGTTTCCTGGCAGCTATGGTAGCATGATAAACAGCGCCCCTTCGTGGTAAAAATGACCCAAAGCGGAGCTGTCAGAATTAAAAATAAGACTGTACTCTGAAACTGCTACAATGAGAGTCTGACGACGGATATAGCACCGTGTGCAATGATACGTATTTCGGCTTTAGCGCCATGGTTTATTCGTTAGCTGCAGATAATGTGATGCTGTGTTGCTAACAGACAGCTCATAGCTAGCTAGCTAGCTGACAACTGCAGTAGCATGGAGTGACTGCGTTGAGAAAGAAAACGCCAAATCATTTTCTTCTTTTAGAGTCCAGTCCATGCGAGCCGCTCGAACACAACTTCTTTCTAATAGCTGCGGCCACAACGATGACCTCCGTGGCAGAGACGACATCCGCTGAACCTCCGGGGCTGCACGTAACAGCCAGCCGAGATGCACGCTCCAGGAGCCCGCGGCAGAGGCTCCAGAAGCTGCTCGCGGTGCCCGGATACGACCCGAGCCGAGTTAACGACCTGCTGCTCCTCCGGCCTGATGCAGGCGGTCAGACCGCTGCAGAACCAAAGGAGGAGAGCAGCAACGCGCATGTTGTGTTTTTCCACGGGGATATTCAGGTGAGTGCGATGGAGGGTATAAACACACATACATGCACTGTAGGTGGGGTCTCCATGATGATGATGATGACTGACCTGACTAAATGGTTTTAGTCACTGACAGGTGTTACTGTGATAGACTATTGCCATTCACTGACACCCATGGGTAAATCAAATACTGTCAAGGCTCAAAGCCACAAGGAGATATGGCTTTCTTAGACATCCCTCGCTTTTTAAAGGGGGTGTTGTAGAGGTGTAGCTCACACCCATTTAACTTTTTCAAACTTTACAAAAACACAGACTATATCAATACAGACTGAAAGATAAAATGGATTCTGGTATCCAAAAAAAAAAAAAAAAAAAGGTTTTATTGCCACAGTTGGTACACTTATGTGGAATTTACCTTGATGGTTGGTGCATATACATATTGTTGTGGGTGTATGACGTGGTGGGAATGGAGGACCCAAGTGCAGACAGCAGGCGGGCAAAGTCGAGCTTCCAAGGTGAAGGTTTAATAAAGAGCAAAAGTAAAAACCAAGAAAAGGTGTCCAGAAAAACAGGCAGGTAACAATTCCAAAATGAGGCAAGAGGCAAACGGGAATCACAGGAATAATGTAGGCAAAACACACGAACACACCAAAAAGAAATAAGGATCTGAAACAGGACTAGAAAAGCACAAAGACTAAATACAGAGGGTAACGAGGTGACAAGAGGGCTGGGAAACAGGTGGAAAACATCAGGTAATCACAGGAGCAGGAAGTAGCACTAAATAGCAGATGAGAAAGAGACCAGCCTTCAAAATAAAACAAAAAAACAGATCATGTACAAAACCAGACCAAAAATAACTTACAAAAAACACAAGATATGACAGAACCAGGCTAAGAAATGAACACAGGAAAGCAGACTACCACAATAAAATAGGACAAAAACACCAAACCATAACACAAATTAGGGGTACAAGCGGCCGAAATGGGTTTCCTCAGGAGGGGTCTGGTGTCTCCCTTAGAGATAGGGTGAGAAGCTCAGTCCTCCAAGAGGAGCTCGGAGTACAGCCCCTGCTCCTTCACGTCGAAAGGAGCCAGTTGAGGTGGTTCGGGCATCTGGTAAGGATGCCTCCTGGGGGGGGTCCCTAGGGAGGTGTTCCAGGCACGTCCAGCTGGGAGGAGGCCCTGGGGAAGACCCAGGACTAGGTGGAGGGACGTCCAGCTGAGAGGAGGCCTCGGGGAAGACCCAGGACTAGGTGGAGGAACGTCCAGCTGGGAAGAGGCCTCGGGGGAAGACCCAGGACTAGGTGGAGAGATTATATCTCCAACCTGGCCTGGGAACGCCTCGGGATCCCCCAGTCGGAGCTGGTTGATGTGGCTCGGGAAAGGGAAGTTTGGAGTCCCCTGCTGGAGCTGCTGCCCCCAAGACCCGATACCGGATAAGCGGATGAAGATGGATGGATGGATGCATAACACATATTAAACAAATATATACATACAACAAAGAATATATAGTATGTGGAGATGTAAGTCCAGGATGAATGTTAATGCAAAGTGTAATGACAAGGGATGGGGGGTGGGGGGTGTTAAGAGTCAGGGATCATGGGACTTGTTGGTGAAGCTAACTGCTGAGGGATGAGGTTTTGGTCATGTTGGACCGGAGCCAGAAGGGTACAGGTCACGGAGATTGCGGCCCAATCACCTTCTCAGCAAAGCAGATGTTTCGCTGCACTGTGCAGCAGCGTGCCAGATGGTGATGGAGCACCTGAGGATGGACTCAGGGATGGCAGAAGTGTAGAAGAGCACCATCATCGTCTTTGGCAGGAAGTACATCCTGTGCTGGATTTTGTTTTCAATATTTTTTTATGCTGCTTTTTTTAAGTTTTTCTTCGTAAAAATTGACTTTGGCAAGTAGAATAAGGATTGAACCCTGCTTATTTCGTAGCAGAATATGTAGCTTATTTCCTTCTGCACAAATTATTGTTGACTGTCCCTGCATAACACAAACTTAAAAACTCATATGGAGATTGAAGCGCGCTTTTTAACAGATGATGGCAGATATTTGACCCGTTACACTTGCCGCTCTTAGCTACATGGATATCAGGTGAAGTTTATTTATACTGACTGTCTAGAGCTCAGTAATAATGTGGAACTGAAAGAAGCACAACCCACAGAGAAACCCCAGTCTAAAACTTTATTATTGTATAAAAAGTCATAGTATAGTTAAAAGGGATAAATATTCATAGAGTCAACAAAAAGGCATGTCAACAAAAAATGATAAAACTCAGATTTTTGTATTACTTTTTTCAACATTCTATGACTTACTATACTCTATATGACTTTTTATCATTTTGTTGACATGCTATACTATGACTTTTCATCACTTCTTTCAACATACTATGACTTTTAAAATATTATGACGTTTTATCATTTTTTAAAATATACTATGACGTTTTATCACTTTTTAAAAATATTATACTATGACTTTTATCACTTTTTAAAAATATATGACCTTTTATTACTTTTTTGACATATACTATGACTTTTTACTTTTTTCAACATACTATACTATGAATTTTGTAGCACTTTTTTGACATACTATGACTTTTTATTACTTTTTTCGACATATTATACTATGACTTTTTCATCACTTCTTTCGACATATTGTACCATGGCTGCAGCACGACACAGCGACACCTTGATTGATGAACGCGGTGGGAGTACAGATACCTGGGTGTCAACATGGACAGCAGGCTGAAGTGGAGGATCAACAGCACTGCTGTTTCCAAGAAGAGGATGAGCAGACTCCTGGGGAAGCCGAGATCTCTTGCGCTGAGCAGGATGTTGGAGATGTTGTGTTGAGACCAGTCGGTTGTGGCCAGCGCTCTGTCCTCCGCCGCCGTCTGCTATGGACGACACCAACAGACTGCACACCATGAACAGGAAGGCCGGCTCCGTGATCGGCAGCAAACAGGAGACATTTGACCTGTGGTGGAGCAAAAGTCACTGAACAAAGTGTTATCTATAATGGATAACCCCCCCTCTCCACCCCCTCCACCCCACACTGGTCCAACTGAGAGCAGCTTCTCTAAGAGGCTCTGAAAGCTTCGATTTTGCATGGACCGCTGCAAAAAAATCCTCCCAGCCACAGCTGTCTTTGAGAAAACCATCTCATTACCTCATACATTATTGCACTATTATGCTCCCTGCACACTGGCTACTTCATATTTAATATTATACATATTTTATTTTGTTATATATGCTATGTATGTAGGTTATAAATTGTATTCTACACTTGTATATAGTGTTGCATGTGCATTCTCTTTCATCCCTCTCAGTATATTTCTTCTGTAGTTATGGCATTTTTTTAATCTTATCTTACACTATATTATATATTATTTATTATTTCTAGTAAATTTCTTTTTTTTCTGTATGTGTGAGTAAGCATGTCACCGATTCATTTCCTAATTCGGGATTAATAAAGTCTGACTCTTATCACTATTTTCAACATACTATATTATGAATATTTTTGACATATACTATTTTTGACATATGCCTTTTTCAATATACAATAAAAGGTTTTTATGACTTTTTTATGATGCACACTGTATCAGGTGAGCTACCCAGGCGCCCATACATACCAAACTTTGACTTTTTGTGCATTAAATGAAGAAGTTATTGTGCAATATGTTTCAGTTTTTGTTTTCCCCTGAGACATCAGTGTATGTTTGAATCTGCGGAGCGGACCAGCAGAGAAGCGGTGTGTGTGTTTGGGAACATGTGTGCAGTGAACTGCTTTGGGGAATAGAGGACAGGTCAGTGCCTCTCCAGCCTGTGCCAAACATCTAATTGCTGCAGCTGTCAGCTTATGCAAAACTGTCCTATTAGAGGCCTGTTTGTTTCTTTTTTTAGTAAGTGGAATGGACACTTACAAATCAAGTGTGGAAAAAAAGATTAAATATCACCCATGTTTTCCTACAGCTTATCTTGTGCCCAATCCTTCCATCTATGCATTGTCCTCATTTGCAGTTCATTCCAGGCCAGTGTTAATATTCCCACAGTGTGCTGGTATTTGCCAGGAGACGTTTGTATGTGCAGGATGCTACGTCACGGTGATGTTTCCATGTTAATGTTGATGTTGATGAATGCTAGATACGTTTATGTTCCAACACATGGAAAGTGGAATTTAGTACTCTTATTTAAAACAGATGCAGAGCAACAATAGGCACAGTATATGTCATATATTTCATGGTGTTCCAGTGTGTAGTAGTTGTGTACTGCAGCTTTAAACAACCTGTGTGTGTGTGTGTGTGTGTGTGTGTAGAACTTTGAGGAGGAGATGGCTCTGCAGCTTGAAGGAGCCCAGTGGCTCTCCTGGAGTCTGGAGCAGGTGGCCCTCGTCCTGGGCCGACGCTTCCCTCGCCAACATGTCTGGGTGGTCCGAGCCTCCCGCATGTATCTCCACAAGTTCAGCTGCTACCAAAACTTTGTGGAGAGCAACATGTTCGGGGCACCGGAGCACTCGCCCTACTCACCTGACACCGGAGTGTTTCACCAACTCAGGTTTGTTGTTGTTGTTGTTTAACTCTTTTTCTTCCTTTGTTTATCCAACATAGAGCATCTGAAATACATTGTATGGGTTAAATCCCATTTGGTCACTTGGGGGCAGCAAACAAGCTTTGAACTCAATTCATGTAACTTATATGATGTAAATCCAATATTCGTTCCTCCTGTAGCTCTGCTTTGGTCCCTACCCCCTCCTGAGGGAAATATTTGACTAACTGCTGAGCAGGTAGTGTCCAGTGTGTTATAAAGGCACCAGATCGAACCATCGAAGGAGCGGGCCCAAAGCACAGTTATCACAGCGGAGCGGGAATCCTCCAACCCGCCGTGTAGGACCCATAAAATAACAGTTTTACAGCTGATCTCTCTAGACGTGGCCAGGCCTGGGCTCTTATCCAGCACGTGAAATTTGGGGCAGGCAATTTACAACAAAGAAACTAACTGGGGCTGTTACGGCCTGGGGGGTTTATCTTTTGTCTGACAGCCGGTTTTACTACAGCACTTTCAGTAGCACAGTTAACATAGAACTAGCACAGTGGAGAATGATGAGGAATAAGCTGCTGCCAACATCAAGCCTAGGTGTAGACTCGCGAACAGGAAGTTAAATAGCCCAGCCTCCTAATCAGCCAATCAGTAGGGAGTGATCAGTCTGTCAAAAAGGTTTGATAACAACACAAGAGAACGCTTACTTTCACGTGATTACAAAATACGGCTAGGGGCGCTTTAGGGGTGCTGAGGTAAGAGCAATGCTTCCACCAAATTTTGTGAACATCAAAGGAACATATCCCAGCCCTGGTGTGTGTTTGGGGGCGCTATGGAGGCCGCTGGCCACGTCCGAGCCCAGTCACTACAGAACTTTTTACAGAAAATTTTCAGTAGGTCTGACGAGTATCCCAAGCCCCTGAAAATGTGATTGCGCAGCAGAAAAACAATAGGTTCTTCGCATTTTCCCCAAATAATGGTGATAGTAGATGGTAGTTGCTGAATTCTTAGTGCATCAGCTGTAAAGACCTCTGCATTGCCAAAGTAGAAATGACGTTATGGTATGAGCTTTACCAAAATACTGCATGGTGATTGTGTTGCGTTACAGTTGTATCATCCTTGCACGGAGTCTAATGCCTTTCTGATCCCAGGGCCCTGCTGAGCCACGGCATGGAGCGAGCCGACTTACCACACCCCCTTCAGCCACAAGGGGGCGCTGACAGCATCCCTCCAGGGTTTTCCCTGACACTGGTGGGCTTCAGCAAAGGCTGTGTGGTGCTGAACCAGATGGCGTACGAGCTGGCCGGGGCCCGCGCAGACCCCAACATGTCGCACTTTGTCAGTCGCATCTCAGACATTTACTGGCTGGACGGCGGCCACCCGGGGGGCAGTGAGACCTGGGTCACCAACAAACAGGTGTTAAAGGAACTCGCTTCCTGCGGAGTGTCGATCCACGCCCATGTGACCCCGTACGAGGTGTGTGACCCAATGCGGGCCTGGGTGGGCCGTGAGCACGGGCACTTCATTAAGACCCTGGAGGAGTTTGGGGCCTGTCCAAGAAAGAAGCTGCACTTTGAGGACGAGCCCCCCTCCATCAAAAACCACTTCAGGGTTATTCAGGAGTTTTGAGTTTGGTTTCGATTGGTCCCGAGCCCTTACATCGAGTGTCTCATTCGCTGGTCTTACCTCATTTTTGTTTAACGGTTTAAGGGCTCAGAATTTAGAGCATGTAACAGATGCTGGTGTGTTGCACTTCCTACTGATAAATGCACTTTTCCTGAGTTTTAAGACCCAGAAGCCTTTGCCCTGTCCCCTGCTCCCACAGTAGGAACATGCAGGTAGGTCCTTTATTCTTCAGGCTTAACGTAACCTTTTACATTTGATTCTGGCTCAAGATCCGTGTTGCTTCAGACTTTTCGACTTAGAAACATAAATGACGTATGTTGTTTCACTTGGCTTTGGCTTATGAGGAGAATTTTTCTAATTCCAGTTGCATATGATTAAGTGTAACACTATGAATTGTTTTAATTTCTGCATTATTTGTAACTGAACTTAAAGGTACAATCTTGAAGATCTCCGTTTCTATGTGTTTTTGGATCTCATTTTCACTCGTTTCATTGGCTGTAGACATCGCTCTTTTCTTTGTTTGGTCAAAGGAACCGTTTACTCCGGAGAAAACAGCACGGCGCTTAACACAACAGTGAGTAGACCAGCCACTGCTGGCTGATGGGGAAACGCCACTATTATGCGCCGCTTGTGATTTTACCCGGGAATGTTGCCACAGACGCCCATCGTCATGTTACCTCATTCAGCAATAGATAGTGACAAGCATTTATTTTAATGGAAGTCTTCAAGATCATTACTTTAATTCATGTTCGGCTGAAGCAGAACAGCTTGTTAATGTGCGCTTGTGTTGAGCTACTTAAAGACGTCTGAATGTCTCATGTTGAATTCTTGATTGTTTTTGAATGTTTTGCTAATTTACCAACATAAAAAAAGGTTCTGTTGTCATTCCTTTACTTTGATCCCAACACCATCTCACCGCTAGGTTCATTTAGTAGCCGCTCTGGAGCTTTCAGTCATATCACAGGTTCTTTTTCAGCAAATGGGAGTTGATTATTTGATTATTTGAGTTCCACCTGCTGATGAAGATCATGGGGAGCCTGAGGAGAGATCTCGTCAAGTGCCGTTAGGAAGGAACTCAATATAACGTTGCTTTGCCATACAGGCCTGAGCATGTTAACTTAGCAGTAGTCCCTTTGGTGGGCTCTTTTCCTCATGGTTAGCAGTTTTGACACTATATCAAATTAGAAACTAGACAAACTGTAATAATGTTATGAGACAAGGCACATTTACACTCATGGTTATTTTCCCTTGTGGCAGAAATGAATTATACTGAACTTTTTGTTTATTGCAATATGTGAAACACACGTCTGCTGTGTGAATGTATCAGCATGTGTTCATTTCTCTATGATATATTCCAGTCTGTATGATCTATATGTAAGCATCTTTGCACTATGCTGATGACTGCAACTCATTTTGCTGAATGTGACTTTAAATCATTCCATTAAATTAACTTCTTGTATGCTATACTGATTAAAGATGACTTGCTTTATTAAAAATCATGTGCTTGTTAATTGGTACACACTGTCACCGTGCTATTGTCCTGTTAACTGCTAGAAAATGCAACAGAGACATTTGTTTGTCACCTGTATACCAGCTCTCTTGAATCAGCAGGTGGCAGCAGTGTGGACAGAGGAGGACGTTGAAAAACACGCTGACATACACTGGATTGACTCAAGGCAAAAAATAAGACATCCAATACTCCAACAGATATTTTCTACAACCTTTAATGAGCTTTTTCAGTTTGCTTTGAGATGCCTACATATTTCGCCTGCAGTTGATCAGAATACAATTAGGATTATGTCTTTTTTTTATAGTCATTTCAGATGCAATCAGAATGCTCATACATTTAAAAACAATTTAAAATGCAAAATAAACATACATGTGTGGGACATTTATTTGCTTGTAGCTGGTTTGACAGTAGCCTTCAGTCTGACTGCGTTCACACAGAACTAACAGGAATGTCGGGTGTCATCAAGGGTGCTCCACCTTGTGAGGATGACAGCGGCCTGACTGCCAGCTGAGCACCGCTCAGACAATGAACACACACACACAGCGAGGCTATGACTAAATGACAAAATCAACACCACAGCACAAGTCATGTTCAAGTGGCGGTCAGACAATGCCAGCAAACACGATCCAACTTTGTCCGACCCACTCGAGCATGCCGTCATCCTGCAGAGTGAGATCCTGACATCACTGCACTGCGAAACCAGTCCAATCTGCTCTCAGGGTTACGCTACACGCCAACTCTTAAAATCTCTTATTCACAGATGCTGCTGCATCAGGAAAGCTTTCCTTGTTTCTGTACAACTGAGCCAGGTCAAATCATTTCAAGCCCCCGACACCTGTTTGAGAGGTATTAGAAAAAGCAGAGCAGACTGACTCTTGAGATTCAAGCTTATTTCCTTATACAGTAGCAGAACAGATGCTGGGACGTCTCTGGGTGTACTCTCCTGCTGTCTAGAAAAAAAAAACAATCTTTCAACAAGCTCAAGTAGAATTAGCTAACTCGGTGAGATTAAATTACTCGTTGAGATGAAAAGCGTTTACAGCGTGGTGTTCCAGTTTTAGAAGTATGACAGCATGGCCGTGGCAGGAGACGCCCATCTCCCACACAAAGGCCATTGTACCAGCTGGTGACAACAACAAACACAAACACAAAGTGGTCTTATTCGGTTTGGCACCTCAGAACAAAAAGCGGAATGTTTCACTGGAGATTAAGAGCAATCAGAGTTGCCAGCTCTGCACTCTCTGGAGTTTTTCTTTAACTTATTCAAGCGAACAAAAGATGGCAAATCCTGTGAATCAATAGCACCTCATATTTCACATTATACAGTGGTTTGCTTCTTGGGACAAACATCCGTCTCTCTTTCAAAACCACACCATCATTTCTACTTTCTCATCACCCAAAAAGCCTTTTGGTGCCTACATATCTTAACACTCAACTTAAAAGGACCAGTTCAACATTTTGGGAAAAGCACAGATTTCCTAAAACAATTGAATTCTTCCTTTAACGCTTCTTTCAAGACAGATTCCCAACTCCGCATTTTCTGTATTCAGTCCTCTTCCTCCTGACTGAAACCACCTGACTCCTCTCTGGCTTTACTTCCCGCTACCATCAACCAACTGTTCTTTGCTTTCTTCTTCCCAATCCACTGCAGTCAAACATTCCCATTTCATCAGCTTGTTTTAAATAACTCTGGAATCATCCTCAACCACCATAATCAACACTTCCTTATAATAAGACACATGAGCACATTATTTACATAGTCCAGCACATAAATAATAATAATAATATAATAATAATAATAATAATAATAATAATAAGCCTTTAAGAATAACATTAAGAATACAAAACAAAGTGAGCAGAGAGTGAGCAGCATGCCCTGAGATGAAAACAGGAATATATATATATATATATATATATATATATATATATATATATATATATAGCCAACAAGACTGGAGTAGCTTTTAATGACAGGACACTGAATGGCTTTGGTGATGGTCTGAAAACCCCCGGCCACCTCTCGGGAACAAGCACGCAGACAGACTTTCATCACCAGCTGCCCTCTTGCTTATCGGCTCAACACGCGTGCTGATGAAGTAAGTGCTAAAGTTGTGTTTCTCTTTTTCTGGCCAACAGAAGAGGAACTCACAGCTTGGTGAGGAAATCATTTGAGTAAGTGTAGGTGTGGCATGTGAACGACCGCATGAGTCACCGTTGGTTTTCAGCTGGTACAGTTTTAAGTTTTAACTACAGAAGGATACACAAGCATGCCATGAACACCGTGATCTGTCGCTCACGCTGGCATCGAAAAAATACATAATAAATGTGGGAGACACTGAATTCATTTAGAACGGGAAAATGCTAAGGTTGGAATTACTAAAATGAGTTTTTCTATAAAACCCTGAGCTAAATATAAACCCTTGTGCTATTGCAGACATGGAGAGAAAGACATAAGGAATGTATTAGGCTTGTGGGTAGGTCAGCCTGTCTGCTGGGTGTTTTATGTCCAAGTGCAGCTTGGATGTGGAATACAGCAACGTTGCAGGTAGTAAGAGATAGAGCCAAGGCATAGGCAGCAGCATGTTTCATTCATTTTCATTTAAATGGTGACTGAATGACATATACCTAGACACCGAGAAAAGAATCGGAGTCATAACGTTTCCCATAATGCAGCTGTCCAGCTGTCCCTCATTCTCTTTGACTTGCAAATGAGGACATTTATCAAACTTCCTCAAAGCAGAGGTTCTTATCTCGATTCTCACACTCACATATTTCTGCTGAAGCATAAGAACACTTAACTTCGGAGGTTAAGGCAGAGCGCTGCTTACTTCAAGGTTTTAGAAAATAGATTTAAAATGCACAAAAGCAGCATTGCATAGATTTCCCTAGAAATACTCCACACTAGCCGTCATCAGAACAGGAACCACGACACTCAACAAAGAGTTTTGAACAACAAGGAAAGGTATTGAATACTTCAGGTTAAACACACTGCATTCATTAAGAAATACTGTACAATTTACACACTTTTTTAACAGCGCTGGATCAGAGAAAGATCTCAACGGCGTGGCTGGTTATCTTTGGCCTGAGTGGTCGATCTTGGAATTTTGAAAATGAATGAAATATAAACACAACCTAAGGGACCGTTCGGTATTTATGTAATGGACCACGGGAGGAAAACAGGGAAGGGTCATGTATAGGGAGGGTCACCCCCGTCACCTCTTAGTATATGAAGTATATGAGCGATACCTGCCACGTTACTCCGTCCCGTTTTCTCCCTTTCATTCCAAATCATATAGTTGACAACCTGCAGGTGGAGGCGGTGGAGACGGGGGCGGACATAAGCGCTGCAGGACGCTGTGGACTCGTCAGTCTTAAGCGGTTTCAGAAAAGTGTCTGCGTGTGTCCGACGATGCACAGAACATTAACCGGTACAAGCCGACAGCTGTCTGCGGACACGGAGGACGGCTGGTGACCGGAGAGGGTTTCCTGCTTGTCGGTTAAGGATCTGCAACATTTCATTTCACTGTTCCGTCTTTTGGAAGGCTGGCTTCTTACTATCTAGTTAATTAACCTGAGGTAAGGGTTACACTGCAAAAAAAGGGGTGTCTAAAAACCAGATAAAAACACTAAATCTGAGGGAAAAGGTGCTCAGAACAAGTGACATCATCGGTCCATGCAGCGAGACCACTTCACTTGACAAGCTGGCTTGATTTAAGGTTATAGTGTAAACACTTAAAATAAGAATTCAAGAAGAAATCCTCTTAAAACAAGATAAATTATCTAACACTTCTAAATCTAAGTTTATTTATCTTGGTAAGAAACAAATAATTTGCAGTGTAGCCATCGGGCAACAGAAGTGACGTGGGGGCTGGCGTCTGGTGTGCGTGCCAGCGTTTGTGTGTGTGTGTGTGTGTGTGTGTGTGTCGTCGCCCCCCCCCATACAGACCAACGGGCAAGCAGTAGAACATTGGACGACGGGTCTATGAGAAAGCAGAAGTCATGTATGTCATTATTGTAAAAAAACAACAACAAGTGGCTATCTGTTCCCCAATCATTTTGGGAGGTCATAGAAAAATGTATTACTGGTGAAAACTCCTCCGGTAGTCCCTTAAATAACAAATGAACAGTCCCTAAGTACTTTTGTGTGGTTTTCTGGAGGCTTAAAAGAATTTAAAAGCTCACAGGAAGAAGTGGGCGTCCCTGCCTTAAACGTCACTTCCTCCCGCGTTCCGTTTTCAGAAGTCACCGTCTCCTGCAGCGGGCCTTTCCTCGTCGAAGCGAAACCTTTTTGCATGAGAGTGGGGCGACTCCAGGAAGTTCTCCTTGTCTTCGGGGTCTTCGGTGGGGGCGGCCCACTTGGTGCCGCAGCTCCTCTCGCGGACGGTGCGGGTGGTGGTGTCTGGGCTGAGACAGAGCTGCCACAGCCAGGGGTGGCTCATACACTCGGCAGCGCTGGGCCGGTCCCTGCGGGCCGAGCACAGCGTCAACACTCGCTAACAACCATCGTCATCAGTGATCAACAGTACAGCTGTGGCTATGTAAGGCTGATATGCCATTGCGATATGATTCAGGATATTGGAGGGAATCATTTTGGTATCATTACTCTCATTTTCACTATAATCATCTTCATTTATTAAGATAAAAAATAAATGAAGATGATTCTAGTGTGATTTCTGCGAGGATTATTGGGCTGCCTCGTGGAAAGTTCATCATTCATAAATCACTGTGGGCTGGATGGCGTGTTGGGGGTTTCTACTTACTCGGGGGTTTTGACCAGCAGCTTGCGGATGAAGTCCACAGCCAGCTCAGACACCCTGGAGAAGGCCTCCCTGCTGTAGTCCACGTTGACCTGGGACACGTTCAGGTACGTCTCCTGCTTGTCGTCCCCGACAAACGGAGACTCGCCTGTCACCAGCATGTAGGCTATAACACCCACACTCCTGATGAACAACAACACACACAGAGAACACAGTCACAACATGTACAATTACACACACACACACACACACACACACACACACCTCATTTCCATCATTTTGGCCACAACAAAAGTCAGAACAGCGGTGACCATTAAAGTGATTACCCAGACTGTACACAGCTATTAGCTTTAGCTGAGCTACTTTGTGGTTTGTGGCTTCACAATGGAGCCCCTTCATTTCCATTTACAAAGGATTTAGTGTAGACTTCAGATGATAGAAATGACGACACATTTTCTGTCACTGCCAGTGTGGCCAGAATGGACTCACCATAGGTCAGTGGCTGTTGTGATTGGCTCATAATTCAGGATCTCAGGAGCTGAATGAAGACAAAAAAAAAGTAAGTTGCCATTCGATACTGTAAGAATGCCTTCATGTGGTTTCCTGCTGTATCCTTTCACACCGCACGGTGTTGAATTTCACCACTGCTGACATGTTCACTGCTGTTTGATATTGTTGTGTTTAGTCATCTACTTATCTGTTTCAGGAATGTACAAACCATGGGAAGGCTGGGCAAAAACTGTATTTAAAGACAGTGGCTCTATCCAGAAGTGTAGTGAAATCATGCTAATAATAACAGCCTAATGCTAAGGGTCTCAATAACCATAAAAGACTGACGGTCTTTAAAGGCATTACACAGAGCGCTTTGACTCTGGAGGTGGTTTCCAGACTGAATGTGGGTTTGCTGGTGATGCCGTCTCCCGTTGGATGTCTTGGAGTAATCAAAGCGTGTTTTATGAACATTAACTTACCCACATATTCAGGTGTGCCAAGAATCTCTCTGAGCTCTCCAACCGCACCCAGTCTGCGTGCCAGGCCAAAGTCTACGATCTTTATGTCTCCTGGAGGACACAGGCTGGTCAGGAGAATATTCTGCGGCTGAGAAAGAAGCAAAGTGGAATAAACATCATGTAGAGAGCAGAAGTGCTGGAAAGTACGTGAAGTACTTCACACTTATTACACAACATAAGCCAGGTTCTCTTTGAACACTTAGTCAATAATAACTGCCCTCCAAGGACGGGGTGTTTACCTTTCTGAAAAACCTCCTGACCACATGACACTGTTTAAACATTGCTGTAGTTAAACTGTTGCATCATTCTCTACAAGAGAAGTTACCGTGCATACAGTACAGCACAAGCTCCTGTTGTTAACACCGGACGAGCAGCATCTACTGCATCTTCAAATAACTGGCCGATTGAAAAAATCTCTGGCCTCATGGTTGATGCATCCGAAACTGTGAATGCCCTCATTTCTCACCCTTTTGTTAATGTTGCAGGAGTGTAAAAATCATTATTACTTTTTTTTTTTTTTTTACACTGTGCTGTTGAGCTTTCCCACTTTACCCTGGCCAAAGGGTTTCTGTTACCAACTATAATCCTACTCCTGGGCTTAACCGTGTCATGAAAACAGGAAACAGCCAAGCACGTAAGTGGGCAGTTTGTGGTGAAGCGAGTGATCAGGTCAAAATAGATTCCCTCGACTCCAGCTACAGTAGTGCATGTGACTGTGTGTGTGTGTGTGTGTGTGTGTACAGACCTTGAGGTCTAAGTGCACCAGGCTACTCTGGTGGAGATGGTGGACTCCCTCCAGAGTTTGCCTGATCAGACGAGTGATCTGGGCCTCTGGCAGCAGCTCCTCAGACACGCAGTGGTCGAATATCTCCCCACCGGCCGCACTGGGCACAGGGAAAACACACTGTTAATACACAGGTACACAGGTACACAGGTACACAGGTACACACACACACACACACACACACACACACACACACACACACACACACACACACACACACACACACACACACACACACACACACACACACACACACACACACACACACACACACACACACACACACACACACACACACACACACACACACACACACACAAACACACACACACACACACACACACACACACACACACACACACACACACACACACACACACACACACACACACACACACACACACACAAAATCAACAGATTATCTACTGAAATGTCCAGGATGAGTAAGATAGGGTATTATTATTTTACTATTGATAATATTGAAATGCAATTCTATTACTGTGCAATATCTGTATACTGTCTATTATCTATTACTCATATGAATATGATCAACACTATTGGACAATATTCAAATGTGCAATAAGCCAAACTGCATATCGCACTGTATATAAAACCATATTTATTTCTTTTATATATGCATATAGGGTCTGTGCAGCTTACTTTTTGCACCAATTATCTTATTCCATGTTGCTATACTTATTTTACATCCACCATAATTGTTTATTGGCAGTTTAAAAGGAGTTGCTTTAATCTCATTGTACATGTGTGTAGTGACAATAAAATGCATTCTATTCTAAATACCAGGCGGCGCTCTGAAATGTACATGCAGTATTGTATGTGATGCACTTTCAACAAGAGAAACAGTAATATACTGTAGTCATGGACTGCAGGGTGGGACTAGTGGGTTCAGTGGCCAACCCATCGCCAGAGGGCCATTGGTTTGATCCTACATGTCCTGGCAAAATGTTAATTAGCAAGAAAGCACCCTCCATCCTGCTGACTCACTGTAGGTAAGAGTTTCAGCCAAAGCCTGATTTTATACCATTTCAAGTTATTCAGGTTTGTAATTTGTTATTGTCCTTAACCCTTTTGAAGCTGTCCAGACTGTCTTAGATCAACTAAGATTAACTGTCCTTGCTCTTGAGAAGGGATTAAAATGTCTCCAACAACAACACGTAATAGGGGTGTGGTTAGAAAATGATAGCAATTCACTCAAGGCATGTGTTTTTTTTCTAATGTGGGCCTCACATCTAGTTTCTGTTTTGATGGTACACAGAAACATGATGAACGTCAGGCCAGGAAGGACAGTTCATTTGAAAACAAGACTGAATGTGAACGATCAGGAGGTCAGAAGAACATGATACCATGTTCATTCAGGAGTTTCGGCTCTAAGCTGTACGGTAATTTAGTTATCCTGACAAACCTGTTAGGAAGAATAAGCATTACATGAAAAAGCAGCGAGTTTTAAGGTTGGACTAGGAGGACTTTTCCCTTAAACACTGCTGTCTGTGCATGTTTTTACTTGTTTAAGTGAGAAACTTAAGTGAGACATTGTTAAATGTGATGTGCCACATTATTAAATGAAAAAGGTTTTGTTGGGAACTCACTATTCCAGCAGTAAGACGATGTCGTGATCTGTCTCGTACGCTGCGTGCAGGTTGACCACCCGGGCGTTGCTACGGGCCGCCTCCAGGACGGCCATCTCATGGATGACTTCGGCACGGCAGTCGCGGCCTCGCCTCCTCTTTCGTAGAAACTTGGCAGCAAACACTTTCCCCGTGGCCTTCTCCACACAGCGCTTGACCACCGCAAACTTCCCCCTAGGAAGCAGGAAGTGGGCATACGGTTTAGGTCATATTCATTTAAATTTATCCCAATATCACAAATCATAAGCTCAGTTCATCAGAGGGCTTTATAATCTGCACAGCAAACGACACACTCATGCGCTTTGACCCTCACATGGGATAACTAGAAAGTCTCCCATAAAAAAAAAATTTCAGATTGAATTAATTTCATCCAGTAAAAGATCTAACAGTCTCCAATTAGTGAAGTTACAGGGATTTGATTTATAATGTTTTACACCAGTGATGTCACCAGTGATGTGTTTTTGGCTACAACATTTGTTGTCACATACAGCAAACATCTCCTCACTATCTGCTAGCTGCCTGTCCCCTGAATACACTGTAAAAAACATCTCCTCACTATCTGCTAGCTGCCTGTCCCCTGAATACACTGTAAAAAACATCTCCTCACTATCTGCTAGCTGCCTGTCTCCTGAATACACTGTAAAAAACATCTCCTCACTATCTGCTAGCTGCCTGTCCCCAGAACACACTGTAAAAAACATCTCCTCACTATCTGCTAGCTGCCTGTCCCCAGAACACACTGTAAAAAACATCTCCTCACTATCTGCTAGCTGCCTGTCCCCAGAACACACTGTAAAAAACATCTCCTCACTATCTGCTAGCTGCCTGTCCCCAGAACACACTGTAAAAAAAAAAAACATGTCCTCACTATCCGTGAGCTGTCCCCAGAACACACTGTAAAAACATCTCCTCACTATCTGCTAGCTGCCTGTCCCCAGAACACACTGTAAAAAACATCTCCTCACTATCTGCTAACTGCCTGTCCCCAGAACACACTGTAAAAACATCTCCTCACTATCTGCTATCTGCCTGTCCCTTGAACACACTGTAAAAAACATCTCCTCACTATCTGCTAGCTGCCTGTCCCTTGAACACACTGTAAAAAACATCTCCTCACTATCTGCTAGCTGCCTGTCTCTTGAACACACTGTAAAAAACAAAAACAAATGGTAACAAAAACAATCTGTGCCCACCTGCACCACAAAGCATACACTAACAGTGTTCCAGCCAATAACCGACAAGAAATATTTGGGGGTGGGGACTGGATGAGGAGGAGGGAGGGGCAAGCTAGTCTTGTTTAAAAATACTTACAAGGAGTAACGTCCCCCAACATCACTTAGAGCACCTTTAAGAAAAAGTCCCATTTTAATATGGATCACAATAAATGTTAAGGATGGGAAATCACAGCTCAACTTGTCCAGCTGGTGTCCCTCACATTAGAGTGGATGGTAATGTTAAAAAAAGGCAGTTTGGTGAAAATGATGTTGAGTATTTACTAAATTATATCTCTTTATAATGTTAACTTACACCACAACATGTTCCCACAATACGTTTAAAATTAAATACATGATATTAATGAATATACTGTATATTCTCAGGCTTAAAGACATATTGCTAGTTGTAAATGACTGCCTCTTTGGGACAATGGTGCTGTACAATTACTGGCATTAGATAACATCTGTGCGTTATCTCACTCTATGTCTTGATCATTGGGGTAATTGTTCACGTTACTCAAGACTGGGAAGATACAAGTGTCTATCTGCTTCTGGATGGAAAGGTCAGAATTCATCATGGCGGAGCAATCGGAAAAGCAACAATCCAACAATACAGAATCATCAAAAACATGCCGTGCTTATTTGGTATTCATGACACACAATAATAACTAACTAACTAACACTGTTTATTGATCCCCAGTGGGGAAATTACAATTTACACTCTGTTGTTAATCACTACACACAGGCCTGAAATACACACACATGCTCAGGACCTAATCATGCACTAATGGAGAGATTTCAGAGTGTGTGTGTGGGGGAGGGGGGAGGGGGCTGCCAGCTGGACCTGCGTCCTGAGCGGTTGGGGGGCCTTGCTCAAAGGTACCTGGCAGTGCCCAGGAGGTGAAGTGGCATCTCTCCAGCTACCGATCCACACTCCGTACTGGGACTTGAACCGACAACCCTCCGGTTCCCAACCCAACTCCCTACGGACCGAGCTACTGCCGCCACTTTTTACATTTTTTTTTAACTAGCTTTATAACAGTTGCACTCTTTGCCTTAAAAGTAAGCAGAAGATGTTAATGTTACTCAGGAAATTCACCATGAAGATCAATTTTCAACAACGCTAGAATATGATGCATAAATACATTGTTCCTGTCTGTGTCTCTCTCTCTCTGTCTCTCTCTCTCTCAATGTCTCTGTGTCTCTCTCTCTCTGTCTCTGTGTCTCTCTCTCTCTGTCTCTCAGTCATATTAACGTCAAATGCTGCTCGCTTTTACAAATGACAGGTGACTGATGGTTTCAGTTAAGAGCAGTAGTTTGTAAATGTATATTTTCAGATGTATCGTTCAGTCAGTCTGCTGTTATCTGCCACGTGGTTTTTATTATAGAGGACAAGTTTCCTTCTTTACATATTATCTGCTGTGCTCCCTCGTATATATAGATATTGGTCCAGTGAACTAAGGATATCATTTAGTAGGATGTACAATTAGGATATGTTCTTAAACTTGTACAATCCTCCCAAATTATAGTCCTTAGAGAATACAAAAAAAATTAATCCATCAAAATATATACCTATAATATAGTATTGGTCCGGTATAGAAACACACATCTATAGCACTTTATATAATGCCCTATACTGACTTCATTTAACCCTTGTGTTGTCTTCACCTTCGGGACCCTCTCGTAATGTTGTAGCTAGATGGAACAAATGCTAATGAGTTATAATTGGTAGTTTAATCAATATGAATGAATCATATTTCATAAAATATAATTTGTATGTGAAACCTTAACCCTTGTGTTGTCTTCACCTTCGGGACCCTCTGGTGTCCCTCGGGTCAAACTGACCCGTGACTTATTTTAGGTTTTAAAAATACTTCTGAAATAAAATTTTACTTCATAATCTATTAACAAATATTGTCTTTATCTCAGTTTCAAACAACTGAGATAACATCTATGTTTGGGGAATGCATCAGTCTCTACTAGAACACAATTAAAAATGGAAGTGGGTTTAGTTTTTTGTCATAAGGTTATAATTCATGTTAAAAATCCACTATGGAAAAAACACAAGTGTCATATCCAGAATAATGTTCTGAATTGAGTCAGAAATACATGTTTATCACAGGAAATAAGGTAAGGCCTTGATTTTCAGCTAGAAAAAATGTAACTTGTTCCATTTTTCTTCTTGTAAAAATTTTAAATGGGTCAATTTGACCCAAATACCCTACAAGGGTTAGAACACATTTACAACTTTACCAGCCTTTTCTAATTATCTCAACAACTGCGGAAATATATTCATCAAACTTCTAACAATATGTTTTCACACAGCAATATAACAGTAACGATGTCACATGAATAATTATCGAAAACAATGGTCACAACTTTAAATAATAACAGTACTTAACTGAACAGCAATATGCACCTGTTGTTTTTAATGCAGGCTGACAAGGTAAAAAAAAAAAAGGTACAAAAATAAGGTAAACCCACTGCTAGTGAACAGAAAAGGCTCCAGGATGAATAAATCCTGGCTGTTAGCCTGGTCCTCTAGCTGTAGAGAATAAATCTCCATGGTAACTTAGGTGCCTCTGCTTTTGTGAAACCGAGTCAAGTCTAAACTGAGCCAGGATAACTGGGAAATCCCGGCTTAATCCCTTATCTTGGTTTTGTGAACTAGCCCTGTGCTGTTTTCTGGACTTCCAGCTGCGAAAAGAACGACTGCAACCCGTTGGAAACCACCATGACACGTCTGTCCCTGCGTGGACCCTTTCCTTCTTGGATGTCGTGTACATGGAACGGTCAACGGCGCATCCATGGCGCGCCCGAAAGTACCCTGGACGCTTGCCGCAGCATCTCTGGCTCGGTGAGGGACCAATCACATGCGTAGGTTGAGGTTTGGGCTGTTGCCTTGTGCTACAGCCCGGACCTCAACCTACGCATTAGGGCTGCACAATTAATCACGATCACGATTTTGACTTCCCACGATCAAATTTGCGTGATCGAGCGTTTTTTTTTAAATGCGTCATTTCATACAACGCTCCGGGTTTTTTGCATAGCGCATCTACCGATCCGTAAACCCCTGTCTGCTCATGTGCCAGTCAGTTGTTCACTGCACCGCACAGCTTAGTTTCTAGATGTAGACAGTCACAGAGGACAGAGTAACGGGAGGACAACTCAACAGATAGCAGTTGTTTATACGTCAGTCTCAAGGTTTACCAGTTTACCAGTAAACGCAACATTTTGTCCCGTCTGTGTTATTCAGACAACAGCAGTGAGCAGTGCTACTCGGTGGCGGTGCTAGTTAGCTTCTGTTAGCTCACAGGCTCTAGGGCGCGAGTAATATTTTTCCTCTACGACGCACCGGTGCTAATGTCCTCGCATCCGTTGCAATGTTGTTATATGGATATGGTTTCATTTTGCGTTGCATGATGCAGAAAAACTAGTCCATGCATTTGTTACTTCTAGGCTGGATTACTGCAATTCTTTATTATCAGGCTGCTCGAAAAAGTCCATAAAGACTCAGCTGATCCAGAATGCTGCAGCACGTGTTCTGACAGGAACCAGGAAAAGAGATCACATCTCTCCTGTTTTAGCTTCTCTGCATTGGCTTCCTGTAAAATCCAGAATAGAATTTAAAATCCTTCTTCTCACCTACAAAGCTCTTCATGGTCAGGCACCATCTTATCTTAAAGAGCTCATAGTACCTTACAACCCTACAAGAGCACTACGCTCCCAGAATGCAGGATTACTTGTGGTTCCTAGAGTCTCTAAAAGTAGAATAGGAGCCAGGGCGTTCAGCTATCAGGCTCCTCTCCTGTGGAACCAGGTTCCAGTTTGGGTTCAGGAGGCAGACACCATCTCCACATTTAAGAGTAGGCTTAAGACTTTCCTTTTTGATAAAGCTTATAGTTAGGGCATAGAATTGAATATTGTTAGGGAGTGAGGAGTTGCAGCGTCCGCCTAACCCGGCCCACCTGCTTCTCGTCATAGTTGTCAGATTTATCTGTCATATAATAAAACTAGAGGGAGACTTGGCATACAGCCCGATCCGGTTGGGGAGAGTTCTAGCCTGTCCAGGCTCCTCTCTTTACCCTGTCTCTCTTAGTTATGCTGTAATAGTTTTAGACAGCTGGGGGACTTCCTTCGACACACTGAGCTCCTCTCTCCTCTATCTTTCTATCTTTTTCTATTTTGTGTGCATCCATGTCCCAGAAATGCTTGTTACTAACCTAGCTCTGGGGAGTCATTCCCCGGAGTCCTTTTGTTCTTTTTCTCCCAGCATGTTTCCTCGGATCAGGGAGGCTCCAAAATCATGGTTGCAGCTGTCGCCATGGTCCCGCTACACGCTCCCTTCCCTGCCACGATCTGCGGTGCCCAGCTACGTCCTGCTGTGCCTTGTAATGCTGCACAGTGCCTTGCTATGCCATGAACTACTACAAAGAACTACTACAAACTACTATTATTTTTATTTATTTTTTTTGGGACTGTTATTGCCACTCTTCATTCTATCCCCAACCGGTCGTCAGACACCGCCTACCAAGAGCCTGGGCCTGGGTCTGTTCGAGGTTTCTTCCCAAAGGGGAGTTTTTCCTCGCAACTGTCGCACTGTTGCTTGCTCTGGAGGAAACTACTAGAACTGTTGGGTCCTTGTAAAGTGTCTTGAGATAACTCTTGTTATGAATTGATACTATAAATAAAATTGAATTGAATATCATAGTTCATAAAAATGCAGCGCAGTGACGATACAGACATTTCATACACACAACGTGTGTATCCGCCGTTCGACCCGTGCTGGACCCGTTCATAATGAGTCAGCCGTCTCTCTGAGCCTATGTGACAATAAAATTTGTTTTGGTTAAAATCAACAAATAATCGTGATCACAATATTGATCAAAATAATCGTGATTATCATTTTGGCCATAATTGTGCAGCCCTACTACGCATGTGATTGGTCCCTTGTCTTGTGTATGTGTATGTGTGTGTGTGTGTGTGTGTGTGTGTGTGTGTGTGTGTGTGTGTGTGTCTGTTTGTGTGTCTGTTTGTGTGTGTGTCTGTTTCTGCCTGTGTCGTTTTGTCTCCCTCCCTCCCAGCTTTCCTCTCTGTGTTTTTTTGGCTCTGGGACATGTTCCATGTCTCAGTGTATTTTTTTGTATATGTTCATTTTTGAGTATAAAAGAAAATAAAAGATTTGATTATAAAAAATAAAGAAAAAATCTTTAACCCTTGTGTTGTCTTCCCATCAAAATTGAAAATCAACACTTTTGTTGATGCTTTTTTATCAATTTTTAATTTTTTTCTTACCTTTTGTCCCTTTTTTCAACACTTTTGATGCTTTTTTGAATGTCTGTCACTTTTTTTGACGTTTTCAACACTACGTAACACTAACTTATTAACTTTAGTATTACAGTTATTTTTGGTATTTATGGTCAATAAACCTCATTTATAGTAAATTATACCTAATGTTTGAGTTAGAAAAGCAGAAATTAGGAATTATTGAGACTAAAATTAAAGGAATGGATGTTGATGATAATCACAGACTGGAATATGTCAACTTTTACTCAATACTATTTCAAAAACACTTCCATTTGTTTTACAATGCTATAAAATTGAATAAGACGCCCCAAAATGAATGAAAGTAGAGATTTGTACTTGGCAAAGAGCGTTGGGGGGAATCAATCATGTTATTTTGGGGAATTAAAAAGAACATTGATATAGGACAACATGAGGACAACATGAGGACAACATGAGGACAACATGAGGGTTAAGTGTCATCGGCAATCTTTTAACAAAGGAATATGTAAACACGGTGAAACTGAATTTCCCACGGTTAAATGTCCCCGTTTCTTCATTTAAGACTCTGCTGTACTGAAGCTGAGAATAAACATTCCTTAAAAGGACAAAAGGAGAAGTAGAATTGCTCTTACGTTCTTAAAACATATTGCAACTCACAACTTCCTGGTTTGACAAATTGCACAAATAGGTGAACAGAAGTGGCTCGTACCATTTCTTCTTTCTAAAGTCCGGTTTCCACATGGGCACCCCCCCTTTCTGTTTTGAAATCATAATCATACAGTACATGCTTGCATGACACATCACTTTAAACACACCTCACACAGTGCCAAACACATGACAACAACATGACAACCAGGTCTACTGTAGCACCACCAGTCAGGTCATCCCTGGCACCGCGAGGGTGGTGTTACAGTCGTTAAAGCGCACACTCCAAAGTCCAAATGCAGTTAAAGCTTAAATTACTTGAGAGTTCTGGACGTCAACATTTAAGATCTTAAATGAAGCCTTCGGTTTAAATCTACAACCCAGCCCTACGTTGGCTGTGTTTGGGGTACAGAGCAATGATATAATGTCCAATAGCAGGGAGAGTGTTAACAGCATGATGGAGAATACTTATGGAGTGGAAATCAGCTACATCCATTAGAAAAAATCTAATTCTCCCTCAGAGGATCTACAGACAATTTTACAAAACTTGGGAAATAGATAGATGGATGGATAGAGAGCTAGATAGATAGATAGAGATAAATAGAGAGCTAGATAGATATATATAGAGAGAGAGATAGATATATAGATAAATAGAGAGAGAGAGATAGATAGATAGATAGATAGATAGATAGAGATAGAAAGAGAGAGAGAGAGAGATATTGATCCCAAAAAAATGGGAAACTATGGTGTTACAGCAGCAAAATCAGTCACACAGCACAGATAGAAATATAGATGAAATATTAGGATACACTATACATACAATATACATGAAATAATAATAATAATAATAATAATAATAGGAATAAAAATATAAGAACAAATATTTAAATATATACAGAATGTGAAAACAAAATGTGCAACTGCTTAAATAATATGCTAAAATGTAAATTGTGCAAGTTGCACTTAGTGCAGTAATAGTATAATATATAGTATAGTGCAGTATTAGTATAGTATAATATATAGTATAGTGCAGTATTAGTATAGTATAATATATAGTATAGTGCAGTATTAGTATAGTATAATATATAGTATAATATATAGTATAGTGCAGTATTAGTATAGTATAATATATAGTATAGTGCAGTATTAGTATAGTATAATATATAGTATAGTGCAGTATTAGTATAGTATAATATATAGTATAGTGCAGTATTAGTATAGTATAATATATAGTATAGTGCAGTATTAGTATAGTATAATATATAGTATAGTGCAGAATTAGTATAGTATAATATATAGTATAGTGCAGTATTAGTATAGTATAATATATAGTATAGTGCAGTAATAGTATAGTATAATATATAGTATAGTGCAGTATTAGTATAGTATAATATATAGTATAGTGCAGTATTAGTATAGTATAATATATAGTATAGTGCAGTAATAGTATAGTATAATATATAGTATAGTGCAGTATTAGTATAGTATAATATATAGTATAGTGCAGTATTAGTATAGTATAATATATAGTATAGTGCAGTATTAGTATAGTATAATATATAGTATAGTGCAGTATTAGTATAGTATAATATATAGTATAGTGCAGTATTAGTATAGTATAATATATAGTATAGTGCAGTATTAGTATAGTATAATATATAGTATAGTGCAGTATTAGTATAGTATAATATATAGTATAGTGCAGTATTAGTATAGTATAATATATAGTATAGTGCAGTATTAGTATAGTATAATATATAGTATAGTAGTATTAGTATAGTATAATATATAGTATAGTGCAGTATTAGTATAGTATAATATATAGTATAGTGCAGTATTAGTATAGTATAATATATAGTATAGTGCAGTAATAGTATAGTATAATATATAGTATAGTGCAGTATTAGTATAGTATAATATATAGTATAGTGCAGTATTAGTATAGTATAATATATATAGTATAGTATAGTAGTATTAGTATAGTATAATATATAGTATAGTGCAGTATTAGTATAGTATAATATATAGTATAGTGCAGTATTAGTATAGTATAATATATAGTATAGTGCAGTATTGTGGGGTCTCAGAGAGATTATAAATGATCAAAATTAGAATACTTCATAAACTACCACTGAGTTGAATGAAAATGTAAACGTATGACAGTCTCAGGCGGGCCGTGCTGTTACGATCTTTGTTATATAATGGCAAACTGTGCTCTATATATACTGTGGCTATACCCACAGTATATATAGAGCACATTAGCTTATATACTGTGGTTATAAGCTTATCATAATGTTGTAATGCATGTGCTGCCTTAACCCTCATGTTGTCCTCATGTTATCCTATATTAATGTTCTTTTTAATTCCCCAAAATAACATGATTGATTTCACACAACACTCTTTGCCAAGTACAAATCTCTACTTTCATTAATTTTGGGGCGTCTTATTCAATGTTATAGCATTTGAAAAAACAAATGGAAGTGTTTTTGAAATAGTATTGAATAAAAGTTGACATATTCCAGTCTGTGATTATCATCAACATCCATTCCTTTAATTTTAGTCTCAATAATTCCTAATTTCTGCTTTTCTAACTCAAACATTAGGTATAATTTCCAATAAATAAGGTTTATTGACGATAAATTCCAAAAATAACTGTAAAAATAAAGTTAATAAGTTAGTGTTACGTAGTGTAAACGTCAAAAAGAGTGACAAACATTAAAAAAGTGTTGAAAAATTGGACAAAAACGTGAGAAAAAGTTAAAAAGCTTCAACATAAGTGTTGATTTTCAGGGTTAACTGTCCTGTTAATGTCTCTACCAGCTGGACTTCCTATTAACAATCCAGATCCATTGCAAATGCAAATTGTACAATTAATATAATCATCACTATGAAATCATCCCTATTTCCCGTCTTTTCATATGTAGATGTTAGATGGGTATAGATCAGTTCTGTTAACATTTTGGTAATGATCGGCAATGTAAAGTACTGCGAAAAGACGGGAAATAGGGATGATTTCATAGTGATGATTATATTAATTGTACAATTTGCATTTGCAATGGATCTGGATTGTTAATAGGAAGTCCAGCTGGTAGAGACATTAACAGGACAGTTAACCCTGAAAATCAACACTTATGTTGACGCTTTTTAACTTTTTTTTACGTTTTTGTCCCATTTTTCAACACTTTTTCCAATGTTTGTCACTCTTTTTGACGTTTAACACTACGTAACACTAACTTGTTAACTTTAGTTTTACAGTTATTTTTGGAATTTATGGTCAATAAACCTTATTTATTGGAAAGTGCGTCAGTTTTAAGGCTGAAAGTGTCCGGATGTGGCCAACAGCAGCGATGGTGTCCTAACGATGGACTCACCTTCCCAGCTCTCCGGTGATTTCATACACACTTTCCATGGGCTCCGTGCTGATCGGGGTCTGAATGTCGCCGAGCAGACCAGCTGCAAGCCCGCTGCGACTGTCCAGCCGCCTCCGAGACATCGTTCTCTCCGTGGGTTGGTCCCGCTGCCAGCTACCGGCTGGTCCGTTAACGTCACCGCGCTGAACGGCAAATGAGAGCCAAAACTAACCAAAGTGGCTGTCTAACGTTTATACGGACAGGTTCACGTTAACTACATGGTCGTGTATTAAATAAGCCGGTTAACGTTACCATGCTACCGTTTAGTTTGGCTACTTCACCCTCCGGTTAGCTCAACTGTCGCTAACTAGCTAAGTTAGCTCGACGTCGATCTCGCGGGTCCAAAAGTGAGTTAAACGTATTTCCTTAGCTCCACTGAAGAGGAGTGGCTAGTCTATAACATTCACAGCTACGGCTGACTCCAAGGGTTACGTTATCCGAACTGCCGCTGTGTGCGACTACTAAATATCTTAGTAAGTTTATCTTGAGTGTTTTCGATCATTTTTACATCCTTCTGTTTGACACTTTATCGACACGTCACGGCTTGGCGCATGCGCATTATTGTTGTGTTTGAAAAAAAGCAATGAAGAAATTAGGTCAGAGGATTTCTTTTCCTAGGATGTCGAAGGCAAGTCCCGCCCTACTCTGCCTCTGATTGGCTTTCACTGGTATCCATACCCTAACCCTGACCAACCAAACTCACTCTTTAACGCTAATTAACCAATCCAAGTCAATCAGAAGCAGAGTAGGGCGGGCCATGCCTTCACCATCTTTGGAAATGCCGATTTGAAGCGTGGTGAATACCGATTTAATTATTATTGTGCGATACGATGTTTATGAGTGTTTATCAGACCTTTCATTTAATCCGACCCCAGATTTCATGTACTCCGACCCCAGATTGAAATTAAACAATTAATATTTTCATTGTATTTATTTTCCTTTTTTTAATTTATTTATCTGTATCTTCTTCACTTTTGTTTATTTTGCACTGTAATATTGACTATTCTGTTCTGAAATATTGTATAATAACAAATAAATAAAAAAATTAAGATACTGTATGTACAAACGTTGACCGTCTAAGTAATAAATATGACAAACTAAATCAAAAGTTTTACTTATTATTCAAAGTTTTTTTTTTAATCTCACACGATACTTATATTTTACTTTTGACAAAGTGTTAATTTCTCATAATTTTAACACAGGCTACTGTGTAAATGAGTCAAAAACAAAAACAAGTCATACTTTTGAGATTGCATGTCCAAAATATGAGATATACTGCCTCAAATGTGTAAAATAAAGTCTAAATTATGAGATCAGCTGAATTTTTGATTTACAAGCTCATTTTTTTCTCATATTTTATGTAGAAAGTCAAATTTACTTTGTGTGTTTTGATTTTAGCTTACCATTAGTTTTTATTTTTGTCATTTCTAACATGAGCTTCCACATACATTTGTCTAATGTGCACATGTAAATACAATAACAGCAACTTCTTACAGCTCCATGCAATTACAAATGCATCAAGAATGGATAGGGATAGTTTTATTGGATATATTTTTCTTCATATTGTCTTTAAGATGTTTATTTATTCAATTGCCTTTATTTTATTTTTTTATTCCTTTTACAGACATATCTGTCTGGACAACTTTGGGTTTAGGAAAGGATTATTTAAACCCCAGAAAAGTAGTTTTCTAATTTCCTAACAGATCAAGTTTGTACTATAAAGATAATACATTGTTATTTTATTCAATCAATTGGTACACAACTAAAAGATAAATAAGGGTCATGCATCATTAATCAAAATTTGCCATTTGTTCTCTTTTATTACAATCATCGGGGTGAAATGGAGACACACGTACAGGAGCTTTGCATAGAGTGGAAATCTGAAAACCGGGGAATGTCTTCATTTGGATGTAAAGCAAGTACTCAATCTTCCCAATCTTCTGCAGCAGAAAAGCCTCATTATGGAAAACGTCGAGCTGTATATCCTACCATGAAGCGGTGTTGCCCATGCCAAATCTGCCCCTCAAGCCAACATGGCGTGATGCTCTGTAAGGATTTGGCAGAAGCCAGAAGTGGGATGTTGGGTGTTTGTTAGACAGAAATAGAGAGCAGGCCTAATGGTTGACTTTGCAAGCCCCAAACCTTTGGTACATTCGGTGCAAAAAATATATTTATACACACAACAGGACAGACATACATATACATACATTTTTATACAAAGGAACATACAGGACCACACACATGGTGCACGTACATGTGCTCTCACGTTTCACAAAATCAAAACAGCCCTATTGATTCATGAGCAATGAACCATAACCATCGACCTATTACTAAGATAGGCAGACACGCACATGTGAAAGTAACATCTTTTGAAACATGCTGCCGAGATACTCGCCATTACACTGTCATAGAGAAATCAAACTATTGCATTCACACATTGTCCATTCCCAGAGCTAAAACTAAGTGACTAAAGCACCTATTTCCCACACCTTGTTCCCATGAGCTTAACACTCAAGGTATGACAGTGCCAGGTAAGCATAAGGCCGCATGCCTCCAGTGAGCGCCACAACCAAAGTCACGCAACCTAATCGTCTCCCTCACACCTTTTTCTGAATGGATAGCAATATCCTCATGCAAAAAAAGCTAGTAAGGACAGTGTGTTGCACTATTTCAGCATGCAATATCGAGCTATAACACAACGCCATCTAGGGGGTTTCTGCTCCAGCACAGCTCACGGAGCTGACCGGGAACATCCCGCATGCAGTATTGGACTGGGAGAGGGGGGGCTGGGATATGAAAGTCTGCCTCCACATCTCGCATCACATGTGGGGCTATCTCGCACTATTCCAGCCCCTGTGGTCTAGCTCCGACAGGACTCTGTACAGTAGGTGTAATCGTGCATGCACCCCATAGAAAACGAGTATGAGTGTGTTTTTGTGTGCATGTAAGAAAGTGTGTGAGAGACTGAGCGAAAGGGTCCTCAGGGTTTGGGTCGTGCACTTAAGAGTTAGAGAAATGTTTTATCACATGCTTTATAGACAGAACTATTGCCTGGCATGGACGTGTATGCCAAACGTTGTAAAGTATAATATCCGTACTGCCGCTGCTTGTTCCTGACAACATCATCTTCATCACACCTGGTCAGGTCATTCAGAAAGAAGAAAAACACTGGCTCTTTGCTTTGCAAGTGCCAGAGTCATGACAGCACACCTTACTGCCCCCTGCCTGGGGAATTTAAACTACCCTTAGTTTTGCCATCTTTTTTTTTTTTTTACAAGGAAATAAAATCACTTCCCTTATGAAATTTCACTTTATGGTCAGGAGAACCCAAGAGGCACTAAAGAGATCCCAACACTGCTCCCTGACCAGGTACCTGGGTGACACCAGGCCATTGTCTTTTAGCCCACAAGGCCTAATCCGGTGCCAACATCGAGTGAAGCGCGTCTTCATTCCTCAAGCAACTGTGTCACATTTGATTTCCTCTCCCTCCACCTCCAACTCTCCACTTTGTGTTTCCTTGGAATCTTCTTCAGGGAACCGAACAGAGTTGCTTGAGGTCCATACATTCAGTCACTTATCTGGTACATTCATCACTTTCATAGGACGGAAAGAGGAGTACATCAGTGAGAAGGACCTTGTGGGTCATACTTATAAGCTGACGTCATCTGTCTGTGTGAGAAAGTGCATTTATACGCCCATGATTAATGTGTGGAAGGCAGGAGCCCTGCACATCCACCTGACTGAAGTGTCTGTAAATCTAGCTGTATTAGTGGAGTGAGTGCATCAATTACAATGTAAGAAAGTGCAGCCACAGCATCAAGTCTAAAGTTATAATATTGTATGTGTGTGTGTGTGTGTGTGTGTGTGTGTGTGAGATACTGGGGACCTTGATGAGAAAATGCAGAAACAGGGCTGCATGTCTCAGATATGTCTTTACCTTTCGTGTCCATGTAAGAGCTCTGATGTCGCAATATTGAAGGTAACAGTCCTGACCAGAAACTGCCATCATTATCACCATGGCAACTGTGAAAACAAGTGTATTTTCTGTCTTAGAACAACTGGTTTTATGCATTTGTGTATGTATATCTGTGTGTGTGTGTGTGTGTGTGTGTGTGTGTGTGTGTGTGTGTGTATCTCAGACAGACAAGGAGGACCAGCCAGCACCCAATTCTAAATCTAAAATGTCACATCTTTCCATGCTGATAAAAAAAAATCTTGGGGGAATCACTGGTTTGCACCGTCAATAAAAACAAAATGTCTCATGTTTGTGTGTGTTTTGTGCAAAGGTGATTAGTGTGTGTGTGTGTGTGTGTGTATATTACAGTTTATAACGTTGCAGCCCCAGTGCAGAAAGGACACAGTTTAGAGGTCCGGAGAGAGAGAGGGGGGGGGGGGTAATGCTAGAAAGCCAGTAAACAAGGCCATAACTAAAGAAATAAGCACACATGTGGCTCATTGAGCAAAGGTAACCATGAAAACAAGAAATGGTACTGTACAGCTTTTCAAGCCATACTCCGATTCCCGCCTTTCTTCCAGAAGACGTTTACTCCACTGACCTTTAGTAGACATGTGACAGAAAGGCAGAGAATCGGAACGGAGTGTGAGGGCTGAGTGACGAAAAGCCAGTCAAAAGAGTTGTTTGGGCGGTGGGGTGGGGGGAGGGGGAGGGGGTTGTTAGTTGCCATTTGAGGATATTAGTTTTATTTTCCATGAAAGGTGGATTTCCAGA
The DNA here is from genome assembly GCA_026937815.1 of Etheostoma perlongum. Lineage (NCBI taxonomy): Eukaryota > Metazoa > Chordata > Actinopteri > Perciformes > Percidae > Etheostoma > Etheostoma perlongum. Next base: position 3,785,388 of record CM049381.1, read on the forward strand.
TGGTTCTGTCTCCCAAGTTAAACCAGGGAGCGAGCTGGTTTGAGGTTACTCCAAACCGAAGGTGCTGGTTTCCTCAACGGCGGTGACCAGCTTCTCGTACAGCATGGAGAAGGAGGGGTATGGTGGAAGGTCCAGACGGTTAAAGCAAGTGTGAGCCCTATGGAGACACACACACACACACACACACACACACACACACACACACACACACACACACACACACACACACACACGTCAATTGGTAAACTGGAACAATCCATTAGGATTAAAGGTTAACTATGTGTTCAGTTTGACTGATGATGATGATGGTGTTGGATGTGAGTAAAGCAACAGAGGAAGAGAGAGAGAAAGAAAGAGAGAGAGAGAGAAAAGGAGGGAGAGAGAGGGGAAGAGAGCGAGAGAGAAAAGGAGGGAGAGAGAGATATAGAGAAAAAGAGGGAGAGAGCAAGAGAATCAGTGAAAAGGAGGGAGGGAGAGAGAGATACAGAGAAAAGGAGGGAGCAGGAGAGAGCGAGAGACACAGGGAAAAAGGAGGGAGAGAGAGAGGAAAATAAAGAGAGAGAAAAAGAGGGAGAGAGAGCAAGAGAAACAGTGAAAAGGAAGGAGTGAGAGAGAGACAGAGAAAAAGAGGGAGCGGGAGAAAGCGAGAGAAGCAGTGAAAAGGAGGGGAGAGAGAGAGACAGAGAAAAAGAGGGAGAGAGAGCAAGAGAAACAGTGAAAAGGAGGGAGGGAGAGAGAGAGAGACAGAGAAAAAGAGGGAGCGGGTGAAAGCGAGAGAAACAGAGAAAAAGGAGGGAGAGAGGAAAAGAAAGAGAAAAAGAGGGAGAGAGAGCAAGAGAAACAGTGAAAAGAAGGGGGAGAGAGAGAGAGAGACACATCAAAAAATATTATCATATTGATGTATTAAAATATATATTCTAAATATGTAAAAAAAAAAAATTCCAAAGAAAACTGGTTGAAATGGATCCCCTGCACCTTTCAGCCAGCAGGGCTCTGTTGTTGTTATTGCAATGTGAAGAGGGTCTATAGCTACAGTACGTAAGGTATTGTATTCATTCTTATGCTGAAGGGAGGATGGGCCTTTTATTTTCCTTCCTCAGCCCACATTTATATTTATATTTATTTTTATATCAGCCTGCCCTTGCCAAATAACACATAGATTTTCAAATTTCTGGCAATTACACCCAATGAACGAATAGACTTCATTAATCCTTTTGGGATGACTCCTGCAAGGAAATTGAAATTGAAATTGAACAAAGTGACAGCTCCACATAAAAAAATAAAAGTCTGAATTGTACAATAGCCTAACAGTACTGATGAAGTAAAGGTGGTAAGTAGCATTGGTAGAGAAAAGGGTCTTTTCCATGGAGACAAGCCTTCTGTGGTGTTCTCTACTCTCCAGTTCTGATATAACTGATGCTGTTGCATAATCTACAAGAGCCTTTTTAGGAGCTGCCATTGTTGTTTCTAACGAACAGTCGTCTCTCTGTGTCGTCACACACTCCTAACACCCGAGGTTCCAGTTACAAGTCGGAAAAGCGTTTAAGGGGGGTGGGTATGAAGGTAAATATGGTGCAAATGTGAGGGCGCGTAGATACGATGTGAGCGCTTGTAGAATATGATGTGCGAGCTTGTAGAAAAAAATCTGTACTCGTATTTTATTTTATTTTTCCACTTGAGTCACTTTTCCAGTACAACCACAACTCAGTGATTTCAACCTCTGGAATCTGTCGCTGCAGCGTGCTCTCTCCATCACACAGCGGCGAGTCTGCGCTCTCCACTTTTGCAACACTTCTTGCGGTACATTTGGTGCAAAACTAATTTGTACCTGTGGACTTAGTCTGTGGAGCTCTGAGCCAACAGGACGGCCGGGGACAGCAGGGTTTCTATCGCCAGATGAGGGACAGCTCTGTCCGGCTTATTTATGTAGCATGAAAGCTAGCGTTAGCTAACTAGCAGCCAGCCCGCTTCTAAATACTGTAAATACCTTTTAATTATCTCAACACTTGTTAACAGTCCAACTGAAACACTGGCGGTGAGCTCCAGGTCATGCAGCCGCAGACGGACCGCTGACGAGTACAGATTTGTTTCTACAAGCTCTCAAATCATATTCTACAAGTGCTCACATATGGAGCTAGAACAGTGACAGTAACCTGTGCTATTGAAAATAAAATTTGGCATTGAAACAACAAATATCAGCACTGAAAACTGTTGAACTGATATATAAAATACAAACATCAAAAAGTAATAATCTCAGAATCCTATGATATTATTTCACTTTGACATTTGTTTGCATCATGATGGTTTTTCAATGTCAATCTACATTTTTTCTTGAAGTCTGTGTCTTTTCAGTGCAAGTCAAGATTTTTACAATGTCACTGGTTTTCAGTTTCAACCTTCTGTCACTGTTTTGGCGTAAGGAGGAGGGGCCTAAGGGGAGGGACAAAGAGGGCGTGGTTTACGGGTAATTTACATAGGCTACTGGCGAGAGACCACACCTCCACAGGAATCCTCACAGATCTGCAGCATACAGTGCCTTGCGAAAGTATTCGGCCCCCTTGAACTTTTCAACCTTTGGACACATTTCAGGCTTCAAACATAAAGATATAAAAATTTTATTTTTTGTGAAGAATCACCAACAAGTGGGACACAATTGTGAAGTGGAACTAAATCTATTGGATATTTTAAATTTTTTTAGCAAATAAAAAACTGAAAAGTGGTGCGTGTAAAATTATTGGGCCCTTTACTTTCACTCCAGAAGTTCAGCGAGGATCTCTGAATGATCCAATGTTGTCCTAAATGACTGATGGTGATAAATGGAATCCACCTGTGTGTGATCAAGTCTCTGTATAAATGCACCTGCTCTGTGATAGTCTCAGGGTTCTGTTGAAAGCGCAGAGAGCATCATGAAGACCAAGGAACACACCAGGCAGGTCCGTAATACTGTTGTGGAGAAGTTTAAAGCCGGATTTGGATACAAAAAAAGATTTCCCAAGCTTTAAACATCCCAAGGAGCACTGTGCAAGCGATCATTTTGAAATGGAAGGAGTATCAGACCACTGCAAATCTACCAAGACCTGGCCGTCCCTAAACTTTCAGCTCAGACAAGGAGAAGACTGATCAGAGATGCAGCCAAGAGGCCCATGATCACTCTGGATGAACAGCAGAGAACTACAGCTGAGGTGGGAGAGTCCATAGGACAACAATCAGTGTCCTGCACAAATCTGGCCTTTATGGAAGACAACCATTTCTCAAAGATATCCATAAAAAGTCTCGTCTAAAGTTTGCCACAAGCCACCTGGGAGACACACCAAACATGTGGAAGGTGCTCTGGTCAGATGAAACCAAAATCAAACTTTTTGCCCACAATGCAAAACGATATGTTTGGTGTAAAAGCAACACACTCATCCCCACTGTCAAACATGGTGGTGGCAGCATCATGGTTTGGGCCTGCTTTTCTTCAGTAGGGACAGGGAAGATGGTTAAAATTGGGGGATGATGGATGCAAAATACAGGACCATTCTGGATGAAAACCTGTTGGAGTCTGCAAAAGACCTGAAACTGGGACGGAGATTTATCTTCCAACAAGACAATGATCCCAAACATACAGCAAAATCCACAAAGGAATGGTTCACAAATAAACACATCCAGGTGTTAGAATGGCCAAGTCAAAGTCCAGACCTGAATCCAATCGAGAATCTGTGGAAAGAGCTGAAAACTGCTGTTCACAAACGCTCTCCATCCAACCTCACTGAGCTCCAGCTGTTTTGCAAGGAAGAATGGGCAAGAATGTCAGTCTCTCGATGTGCAAAACTGATAGAGACATACCCCAAGCGACTTGCAGCTGGAATCGCAGCAAAAGGTGGCTCTACAAAGTATTAACGCAAGGGGGCCCAATAATTTAGCACGCACCACTTTTCAGTTTTTTATTTGCTAAAAAAGTTTAAAATATCCAATAGATTTTGTTCCACTTCACAATTGTGTCCCACTTGTTGGTGATTCTTCACAAAAAATAAAAATGTTATATCTTTATGTTTGAAGCCTGAAATGTGTCAAAAGGTTGAAAAGTTCAAGGGGGCCGAATACTTTCGCAAGACACTGTATATCTGCAGTGCCTTCCTCAAGTTCACCTGGAACCTCCAAATCTCAAGTAAGTCTGTTCATCTCTGCCATTTTTTTTCACATAATAGGTTTCTTGGCAAATCACACACTCACTAAAAGGCTGGACGCATTAACTGACAAACTACATTAAAAGTTAATACTAAACCAGCCTACTTCTATGTGAAAAAATGGCAGGATTCAAATCATATTCTACTAGCGCTCACATCGCATCTACGCGCTCTCACATTTGCACCATATTTACCTTCACAGGTGGGGGACTCTGGCCAGGTTAGCAGCAATACTAGTTGATAACCAAAGCATTGTGCAGTACACATTGAAACACAATAGCAACATGTCCACAGATAAAAGAGGGACAGTACTGTGTATATGACTGGTTTAATTTGACAAAAGTTAGACAGAAGAGTGTATAAACAGTAAATTCATACAGCTTAACTACTGTTGATGCCAAGAGTATTTATGTTGGATTGGGATGTCGGGGTTGAAGAGGTTCTCCCCGACTTTCCAAGTTGGAAATAGGGGGACTTCAGGGGGCATTTCAGTTGAAATTTCTATTTCCAAAATCTCCCAGTTCAACTGGAACGCACCATTAACCAGCCCCGTAGCTGCCCATAGCTCCTCAAAGGCATTAACTGAAGCCTGACAAGATGGACTTCCATGTGATCTTGTAATCCTACGATTACGGGAATCCAGCTGCTGTGCAAGTTAGTTGGTTGTGATGGAAAAATACAAAAGCCCTGGATGAGAGAAAGGATGCTTGTGCATATTGCAAAACACACCTTTACAATCTATTATTCACACTGAGGCCACATTCATAACTGTTCAATTTTGTGTAATAATCCATATTTAATCCAGAAAGGGAAGGCTGATATAAAATATAAATGCGGGGTAAGAAAAGAAAAAAAAGGCCAAACCTCAATTCAGCAAAAAGAAAGAAATGTAGGACCCTCTACCTTTGGCATAGGTAATCATGTCATCTCATTAGGCATCATACCTGGGTAAGGAGGTGATTTTCCCCCACTTCTCCACACAGAATCTGCGGGGTCCATTACTGCCCCGTAAGAGAGGCGAATCCCTCATAGGGAATACTGGAGGTGCCTGTCACAAACTAGAGAAAGGAAGGCCACAAAAGGCACACAAAGTATGAAAACAGCCTCCTAGAACATTATTATTTATCACTCCAAATTGATGTAAATGACTCATTTTTGTTCTATTCAATGCAAATTCAAACGAGTCTCTTCAATGACTTCAACTTCAATGAAAACAGAAAAATGCATGGAAATTGTTTTTAATCTAGCCTCAAACACATTACCAAGATACAAGTGAAACCAGCATCATATACTAATATACATCTGTGCAACGCATTCTCATGAACGGGTTTGCATCATATCCTACGAAAACTTAAACACAACAATTTGTATGATATTCTACAAAATTAGGCTGGTGACAGTTAAGTTTCGGTCTTTACAGATACATTTAGATAACAAAAAAGGTGACAGGAAGCCGGCTGTAGGGCACCGTGAGGTTATTTCAGGGGCTTAACTTACTAATTGAGTTAAGGCAACAAAATGTGAGTGTTATGTGGCAGCGACAGTTACAGTTTATTCTAGTTAAGATTAGTAAAAAGATTGTGGTTTGGATCAAAACACTCGCGTTTTCTGACTGAGTGGGTGTTGCCAGGAAGCAAACTCTGCTCCCTGGCTTGACATCCCTGTGTTTTTAATGTTGCCTTTCTTTAAATGGCTTTCATTTGTTATACTGCACTGTAACTTTTATTCTTGTGTTTTAACTGTTTTAATGTAAAGCAATCTGATTTGCCCTGTTGCTGAAATGTGCTCTACAAATGAAGTTGCCACCCGTCCTCCCCACCCTCCTCCCTACGCAGACCCAAGCATTCTTTTTACAGCAGCTGTCAATGTAGTGCATACAGCAATAAATACGTGGCATACATACAAATCACAGTGCTGTACTTTTCGTAGCTATATGTACGAATGGTTCATGAGAACAGCCTGATCTGTACTGTGTGGCGCCTGCAGGGCACCCAGCCTCCACATGAGGGCAGCCTGTGTGCATGCGGTCACCCCATGCTGTACCTGCAGTAGTCTCAGCCTCTGCTCATTGTTGAACCTCTCCACAGCAGCCCAGAACCAGCGAATCACTATGTGGTTGTCATGGTAACCTGCAGGGAGATTGATGATGATGAGTCAGATGAATAACAAATAAGGCCTCTGTAACCTGTTCCTCCCTCTGCCTCTCCTTCCATCCCACTATTTCTCTCCTGTGTGATTTTTCAATGGGCTCTGCTGTTTAATGTTTAATGGCCGGAGCTGTTTGGTCCGTCTCAGTCGATTCCTCTATTAAAAGAGCTTCCCACTGAGTCATGGCCGATTGGCTCTCGTCTCCCTGCTGCTGGCTGCTTTTCAACTGTATTGGCCAGACCCTCAAAAAGCAATTTAATGTGATCTCTTATAAAGGGTTTGGACATTGGTGCTTGCATGCTCATGGTGTACATGATATGTATTACAATAATTAAATAGCAACAACTCCCCAAAGTTTCAAGTCCTCAGATGAAAACAACTACATTTGACAACATAACTAATTTGTTTGTCAAATTTTAATGCTGGGTCAAAGACGAAACCTAGATTTCTGGCAAAAGGGCACACACTTGATGCTAAAGTCCCCAGATTTTTCAAGGGTTTGTCAACTGAATTTGTGGGGGGGGGCAAACAACATGACTTCTGTCCTACTCTCATTAAATTGGAGAAAGTTGTTAGCCATCCAGCACTTAATGTCTTTAGAGGCGGGTACAGCTGTGTGTCATTAGCATCAGTGATAAGATATGTTATGTTTGTACAGTACTTTACAGTACAGCCTAATAAATAAGTAATGAAAATATTTCTCAAACTCAATAATCACTATTTATTGTATAGTAAGTGGTTACACTTACTATACAATAAGTTCCAGCAATGATGGCTTGGAGTACTATATAATTTACCATTTTAGATTAATTAACAGACATCAGATTCAAATGAATTGATTTCAATTTTTGTTGTGAAATTAACGTAAAAAAAACACAAAATATTTGAAATCTTTTTCACTAATCAGACATCGTCATGAGAAACATCAAAACCTTCCTTATGCTACATTTAGGACTATGTGTTGTAGGGATGTTGTAGTAAGTTACACATCATGTCCACTGGAAAATGTGTATTTCCTGAATCATATATATTAGCATAAGGAAATCACCAGCATTCGTTTTCCTGAATCACAAGAAATGTAGTTTTTTGGGGTGTCCTTGTGGCCGAGGTTTAAAGCTACAGTACGTAGTTTCTGTTTCCCCCTGAGGAACTCTGTCAGATAGCGTGATTATAATTCACCCCCACCCCGCCTCAATACAGTTGCTAGTAGCCAAGGATGACACAGAGGATAAAAATGATTATCTTTACTTGAGTTGATGCGCGCAAAAGTTGCCGGACGACACCATTTAGTAAACATAGCCATACTGAGAAATACAGAGAGAGTTGTGTGGAGCTGACAGTCTTAATTAGCTTTATATCAACTCATTTGGCAATAGCTTGAATGTAACGGACGTTCATTATTATAAAAAAAGTTATGCACTAAAGCTTCAGGAGGTTAAGAGGTATTACACGCTGTGATGGCCCAGAGCCTGTTGTCTTGTGCCTGGTTACTGTTTTCTGTCTCGTTCACTTGCAGGTCTGATGCTGAGGTGCTAACAACATGACTGGGAGCCCATGGCCAGTCCTCCCAGTCTATTTAACCCCCCCTGCCCAGAGACCAGTGTGAAGCATTCCCATCACGCAGCACCAGCACCAGTTCATCTTTATTCAGTTACTTCCTTGGTTAGATAATGATGTGTTCACTGCATCCATACACCCTCATACACCGCTGATCCTGATGACCTCATTGTCTTTCTGTTTGCACTTTTATTTAAGAAATGGCAGTTTGCTAATACTAAGTTTGCTGTGCATCTCCCTCTTTTTGTTGTGGCCTGCGAGCCGGTCGTCACACATGCTCATCCATCCAGTGGACATTGGCACATTAGCTGGAATGGCAGTGGATCAAAGCTGTGATGCACCTGTTATGCATGGACACTGGGTTGCTGTTTTAACCAATTTCCTTTTTTCTTACATCTTCCCAGTGGTCGTGTCAGATTTCTGGGTTCTCATACGTTTTCCCACTACAGTGATAACTTAGTCCCTTACACAAGGCATCTATCTAATCCTCCCACTGCTCAAAACAGAGGGTGGTTGCAGCTTCAAGTTGTTGGATAAATATGTCACTTGAAAATGAGCCAGCATTGACTTGGCAAGGTTTCTCACCTAACTGTCAGTGTGCCATGAACGCTTTCATCTACATCTCTGCTCTGTTGCCTCACTGCTTCCCTCCAGCTTTACATACCTCCTCTGTACTCTGTGTTGTTTCTCCAGTCTGCCAGGTCGATCTCTGCAGTGCCTGCAATCACCAGCTCCAGCTCCCTGGCATCAAACACTGACACCAGTCGCACATCCACCACCTAGCGCACACACACACACACACACACACACACACACACACACACACACAGATGAACAAATTGTATACAAACTGTATGGTACAGCCTATTTATTTATCACAGGTCTTCACCATATACAATTTCAGAACATTCAGACAAGAGAGCTACAAAAGATCCTTACTGTATCCTTACTCTAGAGCTGCAAAGATGAATCTATTGATCGATTAGTCGTCAACTTTTAAATTAAGTGCAAACTATTTTGATAATTGATTAATCGGTTTGAGTCATTGTTTATAAAAAAAAGTTAAAAAATCTCTGATTCCAGCTTCTTAAATGTGAATATGTTCTAGTTTCTTCGATCCTCTGTGACAGTAAACTGAATATCTTTAAGTTGTGGACAAGAAAAGACATCTGAGGATGTCATCTTGGGCTTTGGAAAACACTGATCGACATTTTTCATCCTTGTCTGACATTTTGTAGGCCAAACAACTAATGGATTAATCAAGGAAATAATCCACAGATTCATCAACAATGAAAATAATCGTTATTTGCAGCCCTACACAGATGGCAGTAGAATAAAGTGCATTGTGGGAAAAGTTTTCATCAGCCTGTTTACAGTAGATGTTGGACTTGATTTGTTTAGCAAACCTCCTGGAAACTCACATTGACACACATGCAGCCCACAAAGATCTGATAATCTGTCATCCTGCCAGGCAACAGATTTAAACCGGGGTTGGGTTTGTACCAGTTATGAAAACACACAAGAAAAAGCTGAATATAAGCACCAATCCAGATTACAGTATACTCTTGGTTCACTTTGTCATGCTGAGCTTCCACAGCTTGTAGGATTGTGAGCTATCATGTGTCAAGATCCATCTTCTGGGCGCCCAGATAGCTCAGTTGGTAGAGCAGGCGCCCATATATAGAGGTTTACTCTTCGACGCAGCGGGCCTGAGTTTGACTCCGACCTGCGGCCCTTTGCTGCTTGTCATTCCCCTTTCATGCCTTCATCTGTCCTGTCAAAATAAAGGCTGAAAAATGCCCCAAAAAAACATCCATCTTGTTAAAGTTCAGAGTGCACAAAATCTAACCATTCTCTCTGTTACAGAAGTATAGTAACTATCTACTGTAGTGTAGGAGATATCCACTGGATTCACAAGTATGACACAGATAGGGCTAGGAAGCAGGGAGATAGAGTTATAGCGGAGCCACTTTTTAATTCATTAACTCTATTGGTTATCAGGCAAATAAAATGCTCATCAGCAATCAGCAATATATAAAGGGGCCAATCCATGTAATACCTTAAAAACACAGAACATTATCTTAAAATCGATTCTATATTTGACCGGTAACCAGTGAAGAGAAGCCAATATCGGGGAGATATGGTCCCTCCTACTGGCACCAGTCAACAATCTAGCAGCCACCTTCTGGAAAAACTGTAGGCGTGATAAAGATGATTGGCAAATCCCAGAATACAAGGAAGTGCAGCAGTCAATACGAGACAAAATAAGAGTAACAAACAACAATATCAACAAGTTCTTACGACAGAGGAAGGATTTTAGTTTAGCAATAGTCCTCAGATGAAAAAAGCTACATTTGACAACATAACTAATTTGTTTGTCAAATTTTAATGGTGGGTCAAAGATGAAAGCTAGATTTCTGGCAAAAGGACAAACTTGAGGCTAAAGTCCCCAAATTTTTCGAATGTTTGTCTACTGAATTTGGGGGGCCAAACAACAGGACTTCTGTCCTACTCTCATTAAATTGGAGTTGTTAGCCATCCAGCACTTAATGTCTTTCAGGCAGTGAAAAAGGGATTTTAAAGAGTAAATTAAATTATTAAAATTGGTCCTAAAATTGAACCTTGAGGTACACCGCATGTAATTGCTGCTAAATAGGAGGAGATATGTCCTATTTCAACGGAAAAGGTTGTATTTTTTAAATAAGAACCACTGTACAGCAACAGCCTGGAGCCGTACCCTATGCTGAAGGTGATCCAACAAGATGGCATGATCAACAGTGTCAAATGCAGCATTAAGGTCCAGCAAGAGTAAAATAGCACAATTTCCTCCATCACCGAACAGCAACAAATCATTTAGCCCTTTAAGAAGTGCTGTTTCTGTGCTACGGTACACTCTGAAACCAGACTGAAAATTGTCCAAGACATTATTTTCACTTAAAAATGAGAGAGCTGAGCAAGAACAACTTTCTCTAAAATCTTTGACATAAACGATAATTTAGAAATAGGCCTAAAACTGTTACAATCAGAAGGGTCAAGGTTGGGTTTTTTAATTAAAGGCGGAACCACAATACAATATCCATCAATGCTGACAGATTCAGAGAAGCAGGGCACAGGACTGATTTAGAAAGGTCATGATCAAAATAATAAAAAAAGCTCAAAATTGTGTGATAGTGATTTCAAACATAGTATCAGGGAGTGCAATAGCATGATTTAATGCATTATTTATTGCACTAAATTGTTTTTAAGGGCTATGTGCATTTTTAACTATGATATCAGAAAAATGCTTCGCTTAAGATACTTTGACAAGGCGTTCTCTCAATAACTCATAAGACACTTTCCGTTCTTTTTTTCCATTTCCTCTCTGCTCTTCTACACACTACACAAGTCTTACCATTAAAGGTCCAATATGTAATATATTTACTGTAATAAATCCAAAAATTACTCCAATTCATCATCAGATATTAAGGAAACATGCAAAGTTGAAATGCTTTTTTTTTTCTGACAACAATGCTAATGCCAGTATTTTCTCTTTTTTGTAATATCAAGTGCCCAGTTCGACAGTCAGGCCGGGTTGCCAGATCTACCTGTGACTTTACCTCTGTAGGGCTAGCAAAAGGACAAGCTATGAAAGCATTAGAAAATTGCCTAGCAGTGAACAGGTTCAGTGGTCAGATGTAGCGATCTGGCAAGCAAGGTTTAGGTAATGGATTAAAAAGTGATGCATTCAAAATCACAGGATTATGGTCAGATAGCAACACCCAGCTCAATATTTAAAACAGGAAAACCTAATAAAACAAGATCCAGTGTATGACCATGTTTGTGTGTGGGACCAGTTACAGACTGAGTCAGACTGAGCACAAGTTGTAGAAAGTGGCTAACCCTAACCCTAACTAAAGGCTTTGATGGACAACAGACATGGATATTAAAATAACCAAAGATTATCTACTTTTATTTATCCGAGTTGGGCACAATCAAGGATAGAAAATTCACTGATAAAGTCCTTATTGTACTTTGGGGGTGTATACACCAGTACACAAATCAGTGGGCAGGACAAATCAACCTTAAAGGTGCTCTAAGTGATGTTGGGTGACGTTACTTTAGGGCTGCACGATTATGGCCAAAATAATAATCACGATTATTTTTATCAATATTGATTTTACAATTTATTATCACAATTATTTGTTGATTTTAACCAAAACAAATTTTCTTGTCACATAGGCTATTTATAACTGCTTTCACATCCATATTGTGCAACATTCCTCTTATGTTGAAGTTTTATGTTGTACATACATACAGCTGCCACACATGTAAATGAAAATGATGCGAAATAAATAGCCTAGGATATATATATAAAAAAAAAAAAAAAAGGAGAAAGCTCCTTTGCTTGTTTTCAACAATAACTGATTAAAAGAGCAAGGGAGAGAGGGGGGGTGCTACTCACAGAGAGATGGGTGACTAGTTATGAATGGGGGTCAGAGGAGATACACATGTCATGTGTATGAAATGTCTGTATCGTCACTGCGCTGCATTTTTATGAACTATGATATTCTGGCCATGGGTCACATCTCTGGCCCAGGTCCAGGTCCAGGTCCAGGTCCAGGAGCCTCCACCAACTGAAGTTAGTTGCCAGCGAAACACTGTTATAAATACAGGTTTGCCTCTCATGCTTAACAGGATACAGCTGTGTTAATAACAATTAAAACTGTAGATAAATGTCAGAAGTGTGGACCTTGTTTGTCTCTCCATGTTACTGGGAGCCGTGTGAGTGAACGGGGGCGGGGCTCCGCGGAGAGTAAAGGGTAGAGGGTGGCAGGGGTGGAGTGGGACCAACACAGAGCACTGAAGGACAAATTCAAGAACCACTCAAAATAGTAAACCATTAAATTGTCTCATACTTAACACAAGCTAGTTACACATTTCACATGCTTTTGGCTGGCTGGTAGCTGGTGCTAATTCCCATCCTAGCTCTGAAATTAGGTGCTTAGCAAAGTTAGCTAATTTTACCTGTGGTACTTTACTCGTTGATACCCGGGAACATGTCCGTTATTTTGGAGCATTTCACTGCCTCCTCTTCCATCATTTTTTCCTTTTAAGTCTGACTTTTCTTGGCTTTCCATCATTAGACTTGCACACTGTCTTACACACTATATTTCTGAAAATCCTAAACATGGTTGTGCTTTCTGATTAGCCTGTGTTTGTATTTAAATAAAAGGCTACTGCGGCCCGCCGTATGGGTACCAGACCGGCCCTCGCGGCCCCAAAACACTACCGGCCCAGCGGGTAAAGTCCCGATTGCCACTCCGCTACTGACCATACGTTTGATGGGGGTCTGGATTCTGGGTATCAGGTCCATAAGTTTATTCAGAATGTCTGCAACCCTGGCTCTGGGAAAGCAGTGTGTGGCTGGTAAGCTATATTTCTGGATATTGGCTGGATCACAACATTTTTTTAACCTTCTAGTTTTGATTTGATTTGATTTATTGATTTGATTTATTTTATTTTCAAAACAAAAACATTAAAACAGTGTTATATGTTTCACAAAAGCGATTGTGTGCTACAAAGAAGAAAATCGTACTTATTCCCCTTTCAAGTGGAGTTCAAAGCCTCATTTATACCTCTAACACCAATATTAAGTACTGTACCTCATAGAAGCCTCGGACCAGGCTCTCCGTCTGCTGGGCCACGCCTCTCTCTATACGCCACTTGACCATACGCTCAATGTACTCCTTTTTGTTCTTCTCTGACACGGGGATACCAGCCCCGCCTGGCTTCAGCTCTCGCTCTGTAATCTGCAGAACCACATGCACACACGGAAACTTTTTACTGTAACAGGGTATTAGTACTTTTACTGATGTAAAGGATCTGAATACTTCTTACACACACACACACACACACACACACACACAGACCTGGCCAAAGACCTCCTCATTGACGGTGAAGGTGAGGTCCAGCATGTCTTCTATGTCGTTGTCCTTCATCCACTGCAGGCTCTGGTGGAACTCCTCGTCCAGAAACTCCAGGTCGCTCAGGTCACAGGGGCTGCATGAGCACAGGCAGAGCTTAAACCATGGCCCATTGTAAGCAGGGAGATTAAAGGTTAATTAACTGTTGTATAATAGCATAAAACACTGTTCCTGAAAGATAGAAAAATACAAGATAGCGCGACGCATGGCAGGATTTGAATGTGAAAGTGTATGTTGTCTTGCACGCTTATGCTTTTCTTGGTCATGTCACCGTTGCAAATGGCAACCTGTTCTCAACGGCCTAACTGCTTCAATAAAGGCTAAACAAACTTATCTTATATTACAGTTTTTTTTATTGATAAACAACAGCAGGCACAACTGGAGCCACATGTGCAAAACTACAGTCTGCACAGCAGCAGTTCATGTGAACAAAACTCTAGTTTGATTTTCATTGCTTGAACACAGTTTTCAAAACTTTACAACATGACTTTAACTACAAACACTGTGGATTTACAGCATTTAGGATGTCATTAGAAAATAGAAATGAGATTTTTAGGCTCCGGAGGTTACACCTGATCCTGAATCAAACCACACATACTTAACCTAAAGAGAGACCTCCTGTTCTGAGTAACAGGCTTTATTCTTTACATTTTTATCTAAATCGATGACCCCCCCTTCTGCTTCTTGAGCAGAAATAGATAAAGAAAAAGGTCTTGTATGTACTGTATGTCAAGTTGAGTTTCAAAGCCCTTCCAGTTGGTTCTCTCCACAAGACTAAACTGAACTGAGTCACCACCGGAGTATGTCAAGTCTAAAATACAACTTGAACATTAAAAACATGGAAAATATCACTTTTAAAATACATTTAGAACAGATAAAAATGTGTGATTTATTTGCAATTAATTGCGAGTTAACTAGGGACAATCATGTGATTAATCAGGATTAAATATTTGAATCGATTGGCATAGGTAAACATCTGTCTTTAGTGCAGACATTTGGCAGGGTTTGAGGTAGCTTGGACAGAGCTATTAATAAGGATGCTGCTCCTACTGCCAGCTGCCGGCTGAGAGGATCTGACTCAAACACTTCGATTCTCAGCACGCACTCATAGAGTTAGTGAGGGGGATCTGATTGGAAGTGCTGGTGCCCTGCAGGCTGGCATGGAATGAGGAAATGAGTAAGAGTAGAAAGTAGGTTGAGG
Source organism: Etheostoma perlongum (assembly GCA_026937815.1). Taxonomy (NCBI): domain Eukaryota; kingdom Metazoa; phylum Chordata; class Actinopteri; order Perciformes; family Percidae; genus Etheostoma; species Etheostoma perlongum. Next base: position 3,800,426 of record CM049381.1, read on the forward strand.
GTCTTACATGCGAAGGAGTCCCTTGTAGAAAGGTCGGGTAAAGAAGGCATCCAGCAGGTACTGATGGACCAGGGCCAAGCCCAGGATACGCCCACTGAAGCGAAACCTACAACAGAGAACATACAGGTGAATACAGGCATCAGAATTAAATTGAATAATCCTTTGAAATTATTTTTCAGATCCCCAGAAGCAACCATTTTCATAGTTTTGTATCAGATCCCACAATCACATCTTTCTGGACTCATATCTTTAAAAACATCAGATATTATAAACACGCCATTACAACCACAACATTAACTGATTAGTCCTCTGAAACATTAATAAATCTCCCAAGAAAAGTCCCAAAAACAATTCCTTTTTCACTGTCTCATCACAGCAAAAGTAAAGACTTTCTCTGTCATGGAAAGGGACAACCGTTCCCACACCCAAAATATTACATCTGGAAAAAATAGAATATGAATTAAATTGAAGTGTATGGAGAAATGAAGGTCTCTCTTTTTTTACTCTGTATTTTTGTTCCAAATGTTCTTTATAAAGATTGGTGATAGTGCCCCTTTACTTTCCAACAAAAATGAGCTTCAATTATGTTACTGTCTGTACAATAATCTTTGGCACAATAAAAAACAGTCTGAAATGAAGGGTTTAGTAAGGCCAGCTCTGAGTACCAGACTGGGGGGTGTTGACTGGACATTCTTCCATTTGTGCCACTAGGTTTGTCCCGTGTGATAAACAGACTTGAGTTTATCTTATGAGTCTTTCATCCATCCATCCATCCATCCATCCATCAATCCATCCATCCATCCATCCATCCAATCACTGTCACTGACTGGTGAGCCACAAATTGCTGTTCCAAATTTCCACACAGCACCCTGCAAATGACTTCTATTTTGGGTATCGGCACACAGCAGTAAGAGCATATGGGATGGACACTTTACAGTCAACACAGCAGCAGACCCTCTTCAACAAACAAACATACATTAGACACACAGACAGACTGATACTGTAGATCACAGTAGTACACAGTGAGGACACAGTAGGGCTGGGACGGTATGGATTTTTTCTGCGGTTGAAAAGCAAGAAATTCCCGCGGTATCACCGTATACCGCAACCCCCTTACGAGAGTAGCATAAGTTAGAGCAAAAATGGCGGGGTCTGAAGTGAGTGACGTCAGTGCCCTGCAAGGAGAGCAAGCGGTAACTGAGAGTAGCGTTTGAGTGTCACTGTGAGGAAAAGAGAGAGGAAAAAGAGATGGCAAAGTTGATGCAAAGTGAGCTAGAGCTTCTCTATCCCCCTATCTATTACCCCCGAAAAAACCATCAGCTATAACCTTACAACATATGCTGCAGCTCGTCTAGCAGCTAAGCAGGCAGAGAGGGCGACTCAGCAGTTCTCTAACTTGTTGCTCTCTCTACCGATACAAGCCGCTCTGTTTTAGGCTACCAAACGAGCATGCAGGCTGAAACTCAACCGGGCCGTTTCATTGGGTTAAAGCTATAAACAGAAGGACTGTTCACTAGCTGCTAAGCTAATGTGCAATGGTAAACACTGCAGCTGTAACAATCTGTCTACCTAAAAACTCACAGAAGAAAGTCGTAAAGTTTGTGATGCAGTCAGCTCGTAAAATTAAATGAGAATCAAAGTCATTAAAACAAAATAAAGAACTTTTTTTTTTAATTGTTTTTCTCAGTATGCAGATGTATCACTTTATTTATTTATTTTTTTAAATCAAAGTTATTTAAAAATTAAATCGTGAACAGGGTGAATCGAGATCACGATTTTATAACGATTAATCCTGCAGGCCTAGTACACAGATACACAGATACATAGAAACCTCACCATTCATGGTGGTTGTCTACAAAGGCAGACATGGGGCTGATCTGGACAGTGTATGTGTCATTGGCCGAGTATTCAAACAGGCCGTAGTACGGGTTGAACAGTTCTCTGGACACCAGGAAGAAAAACTCTCTGGAGGGTCCGCTGTAGTCCAGCCTGCAATCATCACATGGTGAACATACACATACACGTCAGTCGGGAGAAGTCATTTAGGAAATGTTATCTTGTTGTTCCGCAATTACCGGGGCCACATGGAATCTGCACATGTAGAATTCGGCGGATTTACCTCAGATTTTCTGCAAATTTCCCGCAGATTCGAAACAAATTAAAATAATTAAATGAAACCTCATAATGTTAACACAACTCCACGCCATGCAGAAAAATTTTTCTGCATTTGGATCAAAAAACGAAAATTTGGGTCCGACAGTCTAAGCAAAATCTAAAGCAAAGATACAGTTCTACAATCAGCGGCCCTTTTACATTTGCAAAAAGAAAAAGATAATACAATTAACTGAGACCAACATATAATAGTCATTCAAACATAGTGTAGATGCTGCCAATCAGCTCTGTAATGAGCCTCATCTGTTTACAATAACAACCTATTGATGGTAAAATATTCCATGTCATTCTTTTCACACCCACCTACTCCAGCTGCTCATTCAGCAGAAGACTGTGGATTTGCTGGGATGTTATCAGATGTGTGTGTGTGTGTGTGTGTGTGTAATTTTACATGTTGAAACTAAAGATAAAATGAAGGCTCATCAAAACTCCCCTGAATCAATTACAGTAAGCAAATACACTCTACACTTGCACTGGTCCGAAGCATGATGAGGAAATCTCACCCGTCCTCGCCCACGAAGCTGACGTAAAGTTTACTCCGCTGCAGGTCTTTACGGGAGTAACACATGATCTGGTTAAAGGCGTCCTCCAGGAGGTGGTCCCTGCGTATGATGAGCCTGGGAGCACACACACACACACAAATTTCCAACAAATAATGCCTTAGTCCATCTCTCAATACTTACCCAATTCCCTACTCTGTCAGTGACACTTAGCCCAAAAATGTGTCGGCCAAACAAAGCTTCATGAATCATTTTCTTTATTTTCTAAACCCACTAGATGCCACTCTCTGTTCAAAAAAAGGGTTGAAAGCACACCGAATTGCCGTTCGATGAGTATTTTTTCAAGAATGCCATCTAGTGGGATCAGAAAATGGTTCACAAAGCTTCATGAAGCTTCATTTGGCCATCGCTAGTTCCCACTGACGACATGCATCTTTACACAATCACAACTTCATCAATCAAACAGGAATTAGTAGTGCATTTGGTGGGGACTATTTTCAGCTGCGGATTAATACACATTTGCTGCTCTAGTATTTGCAGTAGCAGGATAGTGTGTGTGTGGGATTTAGTCTAAATAATCATAGTCATAATGATGAAGGAACATGTCAGCCAGTACTACAGTGTGACTCAGTGTATTTTAATAGTTTTTGGACAACAACGGAGCTCTAAGGCACAGAGGAATAAGATATATGAGGCTTTGGATACACACACAATACAATTTGTCTTGTCTTTGTCATTTGTTGACAGCAAGAACATAATACATTTTTCCAGACGTATCTTTTAACACTGTTAAGCCCAAATTAAGTGTAATCCATCGTCAACATATTCATAAGATATCCATACTGTATTCATCATGTAACTCCATTTTTTTGCAGTACTGTAAGACAGATTTTTGTACTCTTCAGAGAAACTAATCTCCCTTAGTATGTCAATATAATGACTTCTTTTAAATATAAGATGATGCTATAGACAGAGGAATTAGCACTGCTGCTCTGCTATCTCCCAACCCACTCCTGAAAAGACTTCTCTTCCTGTTTGAGGTGTATAACAGTAAACGCAGAAACCTTCATTAACTGGCCATAATGACTAGTTATTTTAGATGTTTGTATAAATCAGTGCTACATTTCCAATTACAATCCTTTACACAAATCTCTTTCAACTGCTGGGTTCAAACCTACTTGACTTTCCCGGGTCCCTGTCCATAGCCTTTGGTCTCCAGCTTTCGATAGAAGTTTCTCAGTTTAGCCTCAAAATCTCGCTTATAGGGAGCGGGAGCGCGGGCATTAGCTCGCTGGGTGCCTGAGACGTAAGAGACAGAAAGACAGAGGGGTGACAGAGAAAGAAGGCATGGAAAAAGGCACAGATTTACAAAGTTACAAAGTGGGTAATCCAACAAAGAAAAGGTGGAGAGAGATGGGTATAAAACAAAAATGGAAAACAGATGCAGGGAGATTAAGATGAAATGAAATTTTAATGAAAATTGGCTTTAGTCTGAACGGGTGGGAAAGAACTGAAATCTGAGAATCAGAGTAGTGCATGCAGGTCATTCCTGGATTGTGATTTTGTATCCGACACCCAATGCACAGAGAAACATCTCTTCATCCGTCTGTGTTCTGGTTCAACAGTTCAAGACTCCAGGTCAGCTCAGTGTGGAGAGAGAACAGACGGTCGTAGCTAAACACTGACAGAAGAGTCAAAATCAAACTCTCGGCCGCTGCGTCGATGAGTAACTAATATATGGGTGCTTGTTCTACCAGGTGAGCCACCCAGGCGCCCATAAAGTAGGTTTTATATTAGCCTGACATCAGTCGGTGTTATATACGAAGGTGAGCCTTTTATTTAGTAAAACAGGGTGGTATACGTGTAAATGTAATCAAAAGAAAGAATTTAATAAAAGAGGGAAAGGTGTATGGTGCCAATAAAGTGGCTGCAGACGCAGAGTGAGACAGACACTCACCGGGGGAGCTCTGAGGAGACGAGAGGCAGTGGCTCGGGTGGAGTAACGGCGGCACATAGGACATCACCTCCTCCTCAAACAAGCTGGAGACAAGAGAGAGACGTGCATGCACACAGACACAGTCAGGAGGAGATAAGATAAGACAGACGTCAGTGATCCCACAATGGGGACATTCACTCATTAGAGCAGCTCAATGCAACACAACCAGAAAAATACACATGAAATATAAATAGGATAGAAAAATACACACAAAAAATAACGGTAAATATGTACACTATAAGCACTTCTTTTATACATAGGTGGGAAGAATACAGATATACATTTGAATATGATACAGATGAATAGGCAACGCCATATTGCACAGTGGGCGGTGACACAGAGTAGTAAATAAATAGCTAGTGCAGAAAATTGTTAAGTGATGGCTCATGTTACAAGGAAACATACCTCTTAGAAGAGCATTGGCATTAGCATACTGTAGGTGGATAAAGTGGCAATTACAGTAGACTTGTATTCCTGGAAGTGATGGAGCCAGCTGGTTATAATTGTCTCCCACTCCGACCCACAAACACACATGTACAGCTCTCACCTCAGCAGCATGACCAGGTCAGCATCGCTGGAGAGGCGAGCCAGCCCAGTGACTCCCTCGCTGCGAATAAACTGCACCTTCTCCCTGCACACGCACACGCACACACACACACACACACACACACACACACACACACACACACACACACACACACACACACACACACACACACACACTCACACACACACACACACACACACACTCACACACACACACACACACACACACACACACACACACACACACACACACACACACACACACAGATGTCAAGGGGTAAACTGACACAGTCTATTAGGATTAAAGGTTAAGTGTGTGTTCAGTTTGAATGATGATGACAATGGAGGTGTTGGATGTGAGCTACAGAGAAAGAGAGAGAGAGGAAGAGAGACATAGAGAGGGAGAGAAAGAAAGGGAAACTGTGAGCCAATGATAGATGGAGGAAGGGAGAGGAAGACAGCGAGAGTGAGAGGCGTACTTGAGCGAGTGATTCCTGGCAAGCTCCGGTTGCCTTTCCTGCAGGATCTCAACGATGTTGGGTTGCCGTAGAAACGCCACTATCTTGTCATTGTAGGCTGTAGAAAACGAGGAATGTGCATTTATATCTGTGTCTCTTGCGTGTGTTTTTACACGTTATGCATGCTCACATTTGCTGGTGCCTGACCTACCCACAGGAACCACGTCGTGGTACTGACTTCGACTGGAGCCGCTGAAGGTGCTGGACGGTCGGGGCATGATGGGCGGGTTGGCTTGGCGAGAGTCGTCCACCACCTGTGACAGAAGGAGGCACCACGGTCCAGGTTATATCCTAGGTCTGAGACCGATCCACCTGCCAGTCAGTTTTGCATGTTCTGGCCCATTGACAGCAAATCTCTTATTTCTTATGTTTCTGACAACCTTTTTCCATAGCATACCACTAACATAGATTTACAATCTCCCAAGCTGCCATTTTGTGTCAGTTTATTCCAGTACTGTATAAAATCAAAATGCAGAGATTTGAATTAGTTTGAAAAAGTAGAAATCACAGCAAAAATGTAGTCAACCCAGAATTCAAAATTTCAGATGACTGCTACAGTCAAACCTAGAAGCCAAACCTAGAAGCCAAACCTAGAAGACAAACTAGGTAATCCTAGACAGTCTCCTGTCATAAAAAGCTAATTTCTCAGCCTCTCAGATATATAAATATGTATATTAAACATTTCCTGCTGCCTTAATTTACAATTCTTTCCTAATAGGAACCTGTTATCATTAGCTCAACCAGATAATGTTGTGGCTTATACTGATATAAAAGGCAACAATAGCTATCTATCTCATTCTCTGTGTGTTTATACTTATCATGCAGAAGTATCACTAGTAATTTGACAATAACTAAGTGATGCCGTCATTCCTCCATACAGTTGAGCTTTGGAAGAGATGAGTGGCAACATGATGGGAGCAACCTGCCTCTCTTCCTTATCAAATGTGTTTGTGTTATTTTGGCGATAGAGTTAAGCAATATTTCACAGGAGGGTGTGATATAATGTCATTATTAAGAAGACTGTGATGCGGCACTCGCCTCGGTCCGTCAGCAACGCTGAAGTGCCATTAATATAACATTATATCACACCCTCTAGTGTAATATTGCGATTATACAACAACGGTTACCAACAAAATGAAATTTATAACCACTGTTTTTGTATTGTGGGGCAATTCACTCTCAAAAAAAAAAAAAAAAAAAAAATCAACAGACTTTCTAGTCCCTCCCTCTTTAGTTATCCAGTCAACTTAAGCTAACGTTAGCTTTGTATAGCTTGGGGGGGTTCCCCAAACTGAATAATTGCTGCACATATAACAACCAAACTTTGAGCTTGTTCTAAATGTCTAGTTGACCAATCAGATGTCCTGGTTCGATCTACTTACAAGTCAAAGACAACAACATTTGATGATTTAAAATGAGGTGATGTTTCACTGTACTAGGGATTGGGTCAAATTTCTACTCTCTACATGACTTGAATGACATCCTTGCTGGATGTGTCCACCTCTGGGACTACAGTAGCAGGAGGACGTCCCTGCTAGTCCCCACAGTGCAGAGACTCACAGAGCATTTCTCTCCTTCTAACTGGCATCTATAAACAGTGCAGAGTCTCTCCTAGCCTTGAGTTGATGTTGAAGTGTTAAAAGTGGTGCAATGGCAGCTACTGTCTCACCTCCCCAGCACTGTGGCTGCGCTGGCGGCTCAGGTGCTGGCGGTGGGCCAGCAGCCCCGTGGAGCGAGAACTCTGGAGGGGTAGCCGAGGGTCGATGAAGGTTGTGGAGCGACAGTTGTGATCCACAAAGAAGGGCTGAGGATTGAGATGCAAAAGCCATGGTCATGCATTTATAAACTTCACTGTGTGCACACAGAGACACATCTCCACATACAGCGCACTGAGAGCACGGATTATACAGAAGCAGCAGTAAAGCTGAACAGAGATTACAATCCCTGCATACACAGCAGCTTCAGGGTTGGGCTAATCCCAGGTCACAAGTCAAAGGTTTGGGATCACAAACACACTCGTCCGGATCAACGCAAGTTCATTACAAGAATAAAGCCTGCCATCTGGTGTGGGGCTCACGCTCTTTGTTTGTCGCCGTTCTCAAACTGAAACAGCAACACACTTCGAGCTAGCAAGCTACACGCTGAAAATGGCAAGGTTTTAAGACAATTTGGATCGTGCAAAAAGGAAGCCATGCTTGGTTCTTTCGGGGAATGATTGTAAAGATTTACAAAGAATATGTATAGGTCATGTCCCCTCTAACTGGGACATTTTGGGACTGATTGGTGGGCTTGTGGACAAAGTTCCATCAAAACAAGTTCCTTCCCCAGATTATTTTGCAGAGCCACAGTCACTGCGTATAGAGTTTAGCACCGCCAAAATGATTGGGATTAGATTAACCTTCATGTTGTCCTCGGGTCAAATTGCCCCGTTTTCCTATATCAATGTTATTTTTAATTCCCCAAAATAACATGATTGATTCCACACAACGCTCTTTGCCAAGTACAAATCTCTACTTTCATTAATTTTGGGGTGTCTTATTCAATTTTAAAGAAGTGGTTTCCAAATAGTATTGAGTAAAAGTTGACATAATCCAGTCTGTGATTATCCATCAACATCCATTCCTTTCATTTTAGCCAAACATTAGGTATAATTTCCTATAAATGAGGTTTATTGACCATAAATTCCAAAAATAACTGTAAAACTAAAGTTAATAAGTTAGTGTTGGAAAAAAAAAAAAACGTCAAAAGTGTTGAAAAAAGAAACATAAAAACATTGATAAAAAGCGTTAACAAAAGTGCTGATCTTCAATTTTGACGGGAAGACAACACGAGGGTTAAAGAAATGCAAATAACCCGGAGTATTTTTTCTCCTATCCTGTATCCAGTACGTGTGTGGCTAGTCTCGCTTTGCCAGACCCTACTCCAAAGCATACTGGAGGAGGGTCTGGCCACTCCACATAGCATTCAGGGATGGAAGGAAAACGTGCTCTGGTTTATCGACATTTCTTTAAACCAATCACAATCGTCTTGGGCGGTGCTAAGTGCCGGACGGAGCCACGGTGCCGCTGCTAAATAGTCTCAGGAAGGAACTTGTTTTGATGGAACATGTGTACGTTCAGAAGTAGTTTTAGTCGTCAACAGAAAACTCCGATGTGACAGATAGTCAGAGTGGCAGCACAGATTGGGGTGGCAGTAGCTCAGTCCGTTTTGAACCGGAGGGTTACTGGTTCAAGTCCCCATATGGACCAAAATGTACGGAGTGTGGATTGGTGGCTGGAGAGATGCCACTTCACCTCCTGGACACTGCTCTTGAGCAAGGCACCAAACCCCCCCCCAACCGCTCAGGGCGCTGGTTCAGCTGGCAGCCCGCTCACTCTGACATCTCTCCATTAGGCCTGTGTGTGAGTACTAACAAAGTGTGTACACAGAGTGTAATTGTAATTTCCCCACTGGGGATTAATAAACAAATTAAAATATTAAATATTAGTCTAGCTAGCTGTCTGGATTTACCCTGCAGAGATCTGAGGACCAGGTAACCATAGTCCTCAGATTGGACAGATAGTCTAGCTAGCTGTCTGGATTTACCCTGCAGAGATCTGAGGACCAGGTAACCATAGTCCTCAGATTGGACAGATAGTCTAGCTAGCTGTCTGGATTTACCCTGCAGAGATCTGAGGACCAGGTAACCATAGTCCTCAGATTGGACAGATAGTCCAGCTAGCTGTCTGGATTTACCCTGCAGAGATCTGAGGACCAGGTAACCATAGTCCTCAGATTGGACAGATAGTCTAGCTAGCTGTCTGGATTTACCCTGCAGAGATCTGAGGACCAGGTAACCATAGTCCTCAGATTGGACAGATAGTCCAGCTAGCTGTCTGGATTTACCCTGCAGAGATCTGAGGACCAGGTAACCATAGTCCTCAGATTGGACAGATAGTCTAGCTAGCTGTCTGGATTTACCCTGCAGAGATCTGAGGACCAGGTAACCATAGTCCTCAGATTGGACAGGTTGGACAGATTTACCCTGCAGTCTGAGGACCAGGTAACTATAGTCTGTCTGTCTGATTTACCCTGCAGAGATCTGAGGACCAGGTAACCATAGTCCTCAGATTGGACAGATAGTCTAGCTAGCTGTCTGGATTTACCCTGCAGAGATCTGAGGACCAGGTAACCATAGTCCTCAGATTGGACAGATAGTCTAGCTAGCTGTCTGGATTTACCCTGCAGAGATCTGAGGACCAGGTAACCATAGTCCTCAGAAATGAGATGCAGGTTAGAGCGCCGACACAAAGAAAGAGGAAGGTAATGGACTTCTGGCCGAAATGAGTGAAATACGGTGGATTTTCCGGTGGCATGTGAAGGAAATAGACTAGGTGTATCCAGACCTTCCTCCACAGCGCTGTGGAGATAGGTCTAGCAAAGCGAGAGTCCGAACACACCCACCTTTCCAGTGTGGTCGTGCTTCATCTCCCAGCCCCGGGGAAGCTCCAGCTGCTTGTTGGAGAACATGTTGAGGAAGGTGACGAGGTCGCGGTTGTGCTGGTAGCGCTCAAAGTAATGAGCGTCCCGACGCACTTTACTGATCATGTGCTTCAGGCAGGTGTTGCTCGTAAACATGCGGTAGGCACTCTGGGCAGAGAGGGCAGAGAGGTGAGGTCATCAGAGAGGGACACGAGGCAAACATTTCACTTCATTTACTTAATATGTTAATAATACTTCTCTAATGCCAGTGTTTTTTGATCGACGGCATGTTCTTAAATGAGTAAAATAGATTTGAAATAGATGCTAGACGTACTACGGGTCCTGCATCGTTACTGTAGGATCAGTACTGCATACAGCACGGTGTCAGAACTCTGTTCAAATACTTCAAATGCCACTTTGTTTTCCTAAACTAAATTTAATACATTTTATTTTCAGTTACAAAAACAAAGTAACATTTGAACTATTATCATACACTGTCAAGCAATCTTTATATGTTTGGAGTTTTTGGAAAAAAATCACTACTGCATAATACATCAAAATGCATGTCTTGATCTATTGATCTCGTCCATAATTTTCATATGGCATATGGAGACAAACTAAGATTTGAAACGGTCTTTATTTTGTTGCTGATGCTACAAGTTATTGATCCAATTAGGCTATAGATTAATTTGTCTTCCATCGAATTATGCGGAAATATGCGAAATAGTCCAAAATAAATCACAAATGAAGCAATGTCTTAATGAAGTCACCAAATTTACAAAAAACATATTTGAACATGTTTTAACAGCCTATACTGCAACATATTTTTTGCATTAAATGTCCCAAATGCTGAGTTTGAGTTTAAGAATAAAGTATGTCTGCTTCATAGACCGTTAATATATATACAGTCTATGGTCTGCTTGTATGTAGACAGATCTCTGTAAGAGGAATGGGACTGTACAATTAATTGAATTATTATTATTTTTAATTATTTTTTTGGGCATTTTTAGGCCTTTATTTTGACAGAACAGCTAAAGATATGAAAGGGGGATATGACCTGCAGCAAAGGGCCGCAGGTTGGAGTTGAACCCGGGCCGCTGCGTGGAGGAACCCTCTATATATGGACGCTAACTACTCTACTAACTGTGCTATCCGGGCACCCTGAATTATGATTTTGAGTCGTGATTTTGATTTTGAATTACAAAACAATTTAAATCAAGAAACAATTATTATTTTATTTTGCGAAATAAACTCTTATTTTGTGTTGGGTTCTGGTGTTTCAAACTGTTGATTTGTTTCTCTATTTTTGTTAAAAATTCTACAAATGCAACATCTTTCCAAAAGACAATGAGTAATCGTGATTATGACTTTTTTCCACTATCGAGCAGCATTAAAAAGGAGTACAGGGTGAGAGGTGACGGAGGCGGTGAGAGGTGACGGAGGTGGTGAAGCCTGCAGGACTGACAGGGTTTGAATGCAGCACGGTGAAGAAGTCGGGGCTGCACAGGAACTTGGCGCTGGGCGACTGGAGCAGCAGGGAGAGACGCGAGCGACTGCTGGTGTGAGCCACTGCACTGTCTCGCCGGTATTCTGCAACACAATCAACCCAGACGAGTCCAACCATGAGACAGGGAGACACTGATGACAGCAGCTTAGCACAGACTATTGCTATTCTGAAACATTTGTGTATCAAATAATAGCTTTTTCAGACACGTGGCTTAACATAGTATTTCAAGAGATGAATCATTCTCAAGGGGTGAATCATTTAATTTGGCAAAAACAGGCACCGAGCTCTTGTGAATGAAAGCTCCAATCTTTCTATTTGTGTGTTTTTCTGTAATCAGTCTGTTGAAACTAACCTGAAATGGAGTGAGGCATCAGTTCACTTTCTGGTTCAGGAATCAGGTCAACGGGGGTTTCCTCTGAGCGGTCGCTGTTGGTTATGGTCCTCCTGATGCTCTGGTACCTGGGATCAAGAGTAAACATTTTCTAATTTTTCTTTCTACATATTTATAGTATCTTTGTTTTCTATGATCATTTTAACACATGTAAAGTGTCTTAACCCTTGTGTTGTCTTCCCGTCAACAATGAAAAAAAGATATAGCTTTTTCTGACATTTTTGTCACTTTTTCAATGTTGTGGTTGCTTTTTTTGATGTTTTTTCCAAAGTTATTTGATATTTCTAATGTTGACATTTTCAGCTTATTTCAAAGGCCCATTTTTTGTGATGAAAAAACTGAAAATGGGTCAAATTTGACCCGAGGACAACATTAGGGTTAAGGGTACCTTAAAAAGTTCTCTATAAATAGCATGTATTATTATTAAGATAAAGTTACTGTAGTGAAGGTACAGTTTTCTCCTTGGGTCCCTCACGTGGTCTTGTGGACGAGGGTTGAAGTAATATGGGTTACCGGGGCCGTTAGCCATTAGCCATTAGCAGTTAGCAGTTAGCAGTAAGTCAAACAGTGGGTGTTGGTCTGCCAGGGATGTATCTTGTCAAGGGGCAGCCGGGGCCCGGAGAGTGTCCAGTTTGGGGGACCTCAGAAGTGCTTCACTCTAATTTTGTGGATGATGTGGTTCTGTCTACAGAGCTCGCAGAAGCGGTCTGCAGCCGAGTGAGAAGCGGTCGGGATGAAGGTTGAAACCTCCAAACCCAAGGCCATGGATCTCTGCCAGAAAAGGGTGGATTGCCTCCTTCGAGTTGGGACGGAGACTCTGGCCCAAGTGAGAGACATCAAGTATCTCAGGGTTGTGAGAATATGGAGCAGGCCTTGTATCGGACAATAGTGGTGAAGAGAGAGTTAAGCAGAAAGGCAACGCTTTCAATTTACCAGTCAATCAACAATCCAACCCTTACCTATGGTCATAAGCTTTGGGTAGTGACCTAAAGAACTAGACTGTTACAAGATACCAACGGCCTAAATGAGGTTCCTCCGTAGGGTGGCTGGGCTCAGCCTTAGGCCTCCTGCACACGGCCTGTGTGGTGTGAGCGTTGTAGCTGCGTGGCGTGTCCACTTTATTTCGACTCCCAAGCTAACAGGTTAGAGCTTACACACTGCCTGGGCGACACGCACGTCTCATGTGTGGGTCGAGCCGCACAGAAAACCAAGCATACAACAAATAGGACCAATGCCTTTGCCTATTTTTCACCTGTAAAACGCCTGTTGGAGGCGTTTCCAGGCAAAATAGAATACAAAAAGATGTTTATATGTAATTTTGACACAAATACATTTAATTAATCCATGACATTTGTGAGTGGTTGCCTGCCAATTGGAAGGACACTGAACCCCAAGTTCCCCCCGATGCTGCTCCATCAGAGTGTAAAAGTGTGTGAGTGTGTATCTGATGAGCAGGTGGCACCATGTATGGCATCCTCGGCCACAGTGTATGAATGTGTGTGAATGGTTCCTGTACTATGGAAAAGCGCTTTGAGTAGTTGTTAAGACTAGAAAAGGCGCTATATAAATACATCCCATTTACATTTGATGTTTGAAAAGCTCTAGGATTTGACATAAATGTACTTTAAAAAGAAAAAGAAATACGAAATATTCTGTCAACACTGCCAACGTTGTCTTTGCTGTTTTCAAATCATTATATATTTATGTTTATCATGAAGTATACTACTGCTTGAGTGCAGTACATTTCCACAACTCTGTCCCCATATGTTGAACAAGGGTGATCCAAATCAGTGATTTTATTCAGCAACAGCGCCAGGCATGTCCAACTGGGAGGAGACCCCGGGGGTAGACCCAGAACATGGGATTATTTATCTCATCTGGCCTGGGAACGCCTTGGGAAGGACATCTGGGATACCGTATTGACCTGTTGCCACCGTGACCCCAACCAGCATGACAATGAATGGATGGATGGATCAGAGACTTAAAGGAAGGCATTTTGAGCAAAGAGGAATTTTTCCATCCATCCATCCATCTTCATTCGCTTATCCAGTATCGTGTCTCAGGGCCATCAGCTCCAGCACGGGACCCCAAACTTTCCCTTTCCCGAGCCACATCAACCAGCTCCGACTGGAGGATCCCGAGGCGTTCCCAGGCCAGGTTGGAGATACAATCCCTCCACCTAGTCCTGGGTCTTCCCTGAGGCCTCCTCCCAGCTGGACGTGCCTGGACCACCTCCCTAGGGACCCCCCAGGAAACATCCTTACCAAATGCCCGAACCACCTCAACTGGCTCCTTTCGATGCGAAGGAGCAGCGGCTCTACTCCAAGCTCCTCTCGAATTATTACATTATTATAACATTAGTTTAAAAACTTCAAGATAAAGAGAAACACAGAGAAACCCAAAGGCGATGTCCCATTAACCTTCATGTTGTCCTCGGGTCAAATTGACCCGTTTTCCTATATCAATGTTCTTTTTAATTCCCAAAAATAACATGATTAATTCCACATTTTTGTCCCTTTCTTCAACACTTTTGATGTTTTTTTTAAATGTTTGTCCCTTTGTTTTACATTTTCAACACTATGTAACACTAACTTATTAACTTTAGTTTTACAGTTATTTTTGGAATTTATGGTCAATAAACCTCATTTATAGGAAATTATACCTAATGTTTGAGTTAGAAAAGCAGAAAATAGGAATTATAGAGACTAAAATTAAAGCAATGGATGTTGATGATAACATAAAGTAATCGCCCCTCGGGGACAAATAAAGGTCTTGAACTTGAACTTGAAATTAATGAAAGTAGAGATTTGAACTTGCCAAAGAGCGTTGTGTGGAATCAATCATGTTATTTTGGGGAATTAAAAAGAACATTGATACAGGAATAGGGGGCAATTTGACCCGAGGACAACATGAGGGTTAAAGAGAATTCATAACAACACAAATTGGACAATTGGACAATTTTGTAAACATCTTTCATTCTGGTTCTCTAATCTGTCACAGGTAATGGTAAGCCTTGGTTTTATAGTGGTTTTGGGTTTTTTGTCCTGTTTTCTTTCCCTTCTCCATTTTCCCTCCCTGGTCTGGTGTTTGTGTCTTGTTTCTCCCCGTCTTGTGTTGTTGGTCTTGTCCTGTGTTCCCCTGAGTGTCTATATGTTCTGTTTCCTGTTTTATTTTGAAGTCTGTTTTTTTGTCTTGTCTCACCTCTAGCTTTACTTCCTGTGTCTTCCCGCTGTTGTGCACCTGATGTTTTCCACCTGATTCCCTGCCCTCTTGTCACCTGCCTCTTGTTACCTCGTTACCTCGTGTATATAATGTCTAATGTATATAATGTGCTTCCCTTGTCTCTTAGCTTTTGGACTTTTTGGACTTTGCTCGTCCCTCTGCCCATTCCTCTGCTGGTTCCTCTGCTCCCTGTGTTGTTTCCTTTGGACTGTTGCTAAATAAATCTGTGTTCACCTGCTCCTGCCTGCCTCCCGGTCCTCATTCCTGCCTCATCGCAACAGGTTTAGTCAGATATGGAACCCCTAACTATACTTCTCAATAAAGGCCTTTACTAGTGAGACAATACATTTGTGGTCCCAAAGCCCACCTGCGGTTGAGTTGCTCCATCTGCTGAATGGAGCTGGAGCGGGTCAGGCCCTGCGGCGCAGGGGGTCCGGTGGGACGCTGCCACGTGGTGGTTCTGTTCACATGGTCCACGAAGAAGATCCTCCCATGGCTGTCGATCCTAGCCTCCCAGTCTGAAAGGAAACTCATAATTAATACACAGTAGGTGTGTGATGCCTCAGAGGAACATAACTGTAATGATACATGCTAGCAAACAATTAATGGCAGATAATAATAGTAGCAACTAAAAATTAAGAAAAAGTAGAGGAAAGCAAAGTGGGAAACTTTCCATGGGAATTACCGGGAATATATGGGAAATACCGGGAATATATGGAAATTATTGGTAATAGACTGGATATTTTTAATATTGCTTGTAATAATACTGTTAGTCTATAACATGGAACTTAAATGTAGCTGAAAAAAACATCTTGCAGCATAATCTTGGTTATAACAACCTGATTTAATGCAATTGCAGTTGAATGCCCTCCCTTTATTCGTCCAATGACATACACGCAGTAATCAGCATGGGCTACTACATACTTGCCAACATTTAGTTTTTAAATTACGGGAGTTTTTTTTCTTTTCTTGCTATTAACCTATGTGTGTTAACTGTATAGCCCACTTGTTCTGGATAGGCTGGAAACAATAGCCAGTGCTGATAGTTAGCTTACCACACAAACAACCATAACCATAGTAAATCAAAGGCAGCATGCTAGCTTCCTCCATATGTTAAAGGTCCCATTACATGCTGCTCTTTGGATGCTTTTATATAGAGCTTAGTGGTCCCCTAATACTGTATCTGAAGTCTCTTTTATATAGACCTTAGTGGTCCCCTAATACTGTATCTGAAGTCTCTTTTATACAGACCTTAGTGGTCCCCTAATACTGTATCTGAAGTCTCTTTTATACAGACCTTAGTGGTCCCCTAATACTGTATCTGAAGTCTCTTTTATATAGACCTTAGTGGTCCCCTAATACTGTATCTGAAGTCTCTTTTATATAGACCTTAGTGGTCCCCTAATACTGTATCTGAAGTCTCTTTTATATAGACCTTAGTGGTCCCCTGTATCTGAAGTCTCTTTTTATATAGACCTTAGTGGTCCCCTAATACGAAGTCTCTTTTATATAGACCTTAGTGGTCCCTAATACTGTATCTGAAGTCTCTTTTATATAGACCTTAGTGGTCCCTAATACTGTATCTGAAGTCTCTTTTATATAGACCTTAGTGGTCCCTAATACTGTATCTGAAGTCTCTTTTATATAGACCTTGGTGGTCCCCTAATACTGTATCTGAAGTCTCTTTTATATAGACCTTAGTGGTCCCCTAATACTGTATCTGAAGTCTCTTTTATATAGACCTTAGTGGTCCCCTAATACTGTATCTGAAGTCTCTTTATATAGATCTTAGTGGTCCCCTAATACTGTATCTGAAGTCTCTTTTATATAGACCTTAGTGGTCTCCTAATACTGTATCTGAAGTCTCTTTTATATAGATCTTAGTGGTCCCCTAATACTGTATCTGAAGTCTCTTTTATATAGATCTTAGTGGTCCCCTAATACTGTATCTGAAGTCTCTTTTATATAGACCTTAGTGGTCCCCTAATACTGTATCTGAAGTCTCTTTCCCAAAATTCATCCTTGGTGCAGAATTACCTCCACTAGAGCTAGTCCCACAATGAGCTTTCCTTATGACATCATAAGGGGCAATATTCCAGATCGGCCCATCTGAGCTTTCATTTTCTCAAAGGCAGAGCAGGATACCCAGGGCTCGGTTTACACCTATCACCATCTCTAGCCACTGGGGGGCCATAGGCAGGCTGGGGGAACTCATATTAATGTTAAAAAACCTCATAAGGTGAAATTTCCATAAAGAATCCTTTATTATTTATCTATTTTACGATATACTGTATTTGTGTGTTTTGGGTCAACAGTGTTTTGAGCCTAATGCTAACATCAGCATGCTAACATCCTCAAAATTACAATGTTTGCCATTGTAACCATCTCAGTTTGGTGTGTTAGCATGCTAACATATGCTAATTAGCACTAAACACAAAGTACAGCTGAAGCTGATGAGAAAATCATTACTTTTTAGATTCAGATATTTATTATTAAGTTATTAAGTTATAAACCAACGTTTTGGACATTTATTAGAATTCATCCTGTGGGAAACATGACTATCTGTACCAGATTTAATGGCAATCAATATAAATATTATAAAATAATATAAAATGATAATTATCCAGATATTTTACTCTTTTTTGTAAAAACACAGATATTTTAGTCTAGAGTCAGTGCAACGATGTTGACATTGGCATCTCTAAAGTCCCACTAGTGTGGCTAAAAAAAAATGCAAAACCTCAGATTATTTTCTTCTCATTCTCTTCCCAGTCTTGAGAAAGCACTCTGTAAACAGTCATTCGTTATTTTGGGATTCATTTGTGGACCAAGATTTGTAGTCCGGGTTATTTTGTGGACACACACAAATACAAATACTGTACAAACAGACACATAAAGACACAGTGATACACACAGGCGGGGACATACACAGATAGAATACAGTGCATGCAGACACACACACTCACTGGGAGGAAGAGGCTCATCAACACGTTGGTATCGGTGGATGTCATGACGCACAGAAGGGAGCGAGCGAACAGGATGGCCGTTAACGTGAGTGCCTGAACACAGAAAACATACGATAGACAGAGGACATTTGTTTTAATGTGATGAAAACGATAAAATCTAAAAATATATTGTTTGAATGTCACAGTTGATAAGTTAACTTTCAAGCAAGTGTGACCCTTCCAAATCCAAACAAACTTTTCAATTTCAAAAAATGCATTTCTTGGGAATTTAAAAAAGTAATTTAAAGTTGAGTACCTTCCTCTCCATCTGTTTCTGTGGTGGCTTGCTCTGAGTCAGCAGAGCCCGCCTCCTCGCGTGGCTTTGTCTCCGCCACTTCCTGTTCTGCAGCCCCGCCCCCGGCAGCCTGCAGGCTCAGCCTCCTCATAGTGATCTCTGCGACCACCACCACTTGCTCGCTGGCTGGGGGGGCAGCCTCGGTGACAGCCACCTGCCCCCCCCCCTCATCGCGTATAGCTGGAGTAGTTGGTGGGGTTCCGGAAACTACGTCTCCCCCTGGATCTATGGCTGCCTCCGCTCCCTCCTCCGCTTCCTACAAAATATCCCACAAAATTAAAAAATGAGTGAAAACAATAGACAAAATGATAACCATTAAAGATGCGGATGAGGATTTCTGCCCCTGCGTTAAATCAACGCCATGGGTATGTCCATGTAGATAAGGACCCTGTCGGTACACGATCCGTTCCTCCTGCACAATCCGTTCGCGCATGCGCAGATGATATCATGATGAACGCGGATTTACAACACTGCACAATCTGTTCCCATAGACAGTTTAAGAAAGTTTAGAGAGTTCACAATACATTTTTGCAAGGATCTAAACAGGAAAAAAAGACAATATGAAAGTAATTTGTTGAGGGAAATTAGCCAGTGTTGTAGTAATATGGACCTAAATTATCAAGAGAAAAACAAATTAATGGAGTTACAAGTCCAGTTAGACGAGCTATATCTTGAAAGAGTACAGGGGCCCTTTATAAGGTCAAGAGCCAAATGGATCGAGGCAGGTTAAAATAACTGTTCATATTTTAGTAGTTTGGAAAAAAATAGACAGCAGCAAAACTCAATTACTAGTTTAATGATAAATGGGATAGAAAGCAAAGATTTTAGAAGTATAGAAAAATAAGTTCTCTTTTTTCTCCAAATTGTACTCTTCCAATTATTCTGATACAGAGGCTGATTATTTGTTTGATAAAATCAAGAATGTTATCCCATTCATTGATGATTCCTTTAAAGATATTTGTGAGTCAGAGCTGAGTATTGAGGAGTTGGATTTAGTTATTCTCAAGATGAAGTTGAACAAATCTCCAGGGACAGATGGACTCACAACAAATTTCTATCAATTCTTTTGGAATGATGTGAGAAATTAGCTATTTAAAGCTTTACTGGAATGTATAGAGAAGAAAGAACTGATGTCTTCTATGAAACAAGGTCTTATCACTTTGATTCCTAAATCTGGTAAAGACAAGAGAATTTTAGATAATTTGAGACCAATTACACTGTTGAATACTGATTACAAGTTACTATCTGGACTTGTTGCTACTAGACTGAAGGGAGGCGTGTCGATCATTATTGGTGAGACACAATCAGGCTTTTTGAAAGGAAGGTCAATTTACAACAATATAATACTCGTTTTAGATTTCCTGGAGTTCAGTGACATGATTCAGGATGGTGGGTTTATTTTATTCTTGGACTTTTATAAAGCATTTGATTCTGTTGAACATCCCTTTATCTCGAAAACCTTGCTTCCTTTTGGTTTTGGGGAAAATTTTAGAAACATAATTGGGACGCTATATAACGGCATTAATAGTTCTGTAGCTTTAGGACATGGCACCTGTCCCCGATTTGAGATTAAGAAAGGAATTCGTCAAGGTTGCAGTAGCTCTCCACTTTTATTCATAATGGTTGCAGAAATGTTGTCCATTTTGATCCAGAATAGTTGCATTGAAGGGTTAGCTGTGAATGACAGACAAATTGCCATTAGTCAATTGGCTGACGACACAACTTTATTTCTTAAAAATGAAAATCAAATTCCCGTAGCCTTACAAATCATTGACCAGTTTTCAAGAGCATCAGGGTTACAATTGAATCTAAATAAATGTGAAATGTTATCATTACATGATTATCCCTTGCAACCTTTGTATAACATAAAAGTCAAGTCTCAAGTTAAATACTTGGGGATTGTTATTTCCAAGGATAAAATAATTTGGAGAAACAAATGTCAATACATAAGGATAATTGACATGGTTAAAAATTACGAAGATGGAGGTGCAAATGCTATTGATTTTGATATAATGAATGGTGTCTTAAAATTGAAATGGTTAAAATCTTTTATTAATAACAAGCAATCCTTTTGGTTTAGTGTCTCCAATTTAATATTTTCCAAGATGGGTGGAATAGGCTTTCTTCTGCGATGTGACTTTGAATGCAGCTCACTACCAATCAAACTTTCCGCTTTCCATCAGCAGGTTCTTCTCTATTGGAAGTTGATCTATAAACATAATTTTACACCTCATAATACCCCAGTTTGGAATAATAGATGCATATTGGTAGGCAGAAAATCTGTGTACATGGAGGAATGGAATTCCAGAGGAATCTGGGCAATTGCTCATTTTATGGACGGTAATGGGATCTTGTTACAGCACGAGGAGTTTTGTGAGAAATATCAACTCCAATGCAATGCCAAGTGGTCTGAGAGATGGTTGAAAGCTATACCAATGTCTCTAAAATCAATGGTGAGAGAAGACATTAGGTACTCCAGGGTTTCTCCTGGTCTGAGGCAGCTCTGCTTAGAAGGAATTGGTTTCTGTGACTATAAATGTACCAACAAAGTTATCAGAAATGTTCTATTAAAGGAATTCTATCCTAATCCGGTAAGAAGAAAATATATGTTGAAAGACTTTGGTGAGAGAGAGGTTAAGAAAATAAGGAAAAGTTATTTCTCATTTCCGCTTCTTCCGAAGGTGAAAGAGGTCAACTTAAAAAATTTAAATGAAATTTACCAACAAACGAATTCTTAAGAATGAGATTCAATTGTGTTGCAAATAACTGTGTTTTTTGTGAAAAGGAAATTGAGAATCTAGAACACGTTTTCTTTCTGTGTGAGTCGGTGCAACCCTTCTGGAAAGATCTGCAGAGCTGGTTACAGACCAGGGGAATCGTGATGCCTCCTCTGACAGTGATGAATATAAAGTTTGGTGTTTTTGTTGAAGATAAGAAGGTAGACTTTGTTCTCAACATTTTGATGCTTTTAGGAAAACATTTTATACATAAATGCAGATATTTTAAGACCAAACCCTCCCTGGCCCATTGGAAGAATGAGCTAAACCTTTTGTATAAGTCACTGAAACGGGTTAAGGTTGGAAAAGCCCTTGATTTGGTTTAATTACTTGAAACTTTTAATTTAATTTGAGATAGCCCCTTTTATTTATTTGTTTCTTTTGTCTTATTTCTTTTTCTTCTGAAGGTAGATTTGTCAATGTCAATGTCAATTTTATTTCTATAGCACATTTAAAAACAACAACAGTTGACCAAAGTGCTGAACAGGGTTGATGTCAAATACATAAATAACAAGTGTAAAGATTACTACAACTAAAGTACATCACAGGGAGACAACAACAACACTTTAAAACATCAGAATCCAGGTTAACGAGCATTAAAATCTACAGCAAACAGGTGCGTCTTAAGCAGGGATTTAAACGTTTGTAAGGTCTGTGCAGCTTTAATATGCATGGGGAGGTTGTTCCATAGGGTGGGGGCGCCCATTGCAAAGGCTCTATTGCCCTTATTTTTTAGCTTTGATCTAGGGACATCCTAGAGCAGCTGATTTGTCGACCTCAGCGTTCTGACGGGAGAATGATGGCATAAGAGATCAGCCAGGTAAGATGTCACCAAACCACTTAAGGCCTTAAAAACAAGCAATAAAATCTTAAAATCTATCCTGTAACGGACAGGTAGCCAGTGGAGGGAGGCCAAGACTGGCATTATGTGTTCACGTTTTTTTGTTTTAGTTAAAAGGCGAGCAGCTGCGTTTTGGACAAGCTGGAGCCGATTTAAAGATTTCTGATGTAGACCCATATATAAAGAATTACAGTAATCCAGCTAAGCAGTGATAAAAGCATGGATTACTTTTTCAAGGTCTTTTGAAGGAAGCCTTTATTTTAGCTATAAGTCTTAACTGGAAGAAACTGGTCTTGACAACTGCACTGATTTGTTTACTAAAAGTAAATGCGGTATCAAAAATAACACCAAGATTTTTAATAGTGGATCGATTTTGGGAGGCTAAAGGGCCCAAAATGCCAAAAGGGTCACCCAGTGCGTCCGAACGTCCAAACGTGATGATTTCTGTTTTATTTTCATTCAGAGTGAGGAAGTTTAACTCCATCCAGGTTTTTACCTCCTTTCTAACAATGGCTGCACAGACTCTTTGGTTATAGATTTCATAGGCAAGTAGATTTGGACATCATCAGCAAAACAATGATAGGAGATGTTATATTTCTGAAAAATGGAACCCAGTGGCAGGATATACAGTGAAAAGAGGATAGGGCCCAGAATAGAGCCTTGAGGGACCCCGTAGGTAAGAGGAGCAGGTGACGAAGAGTGTTCAGCTAAATGAACAGAGAAGCTCCTATCAGTCAAGTGTGACTGGAACCATTTCAAGACAATACCTTTGATACCTACAGTGTTCAAGGCGAGATAAAAGGATTGTGTGATCCACAGTATCAAAGGCGGCAGTCATATCTAGAAGCAGCAGCACAGCAGAGTTGCCTGAATCCACCGTTAGAAGGAGATCATTAAAAACCCTTAAAAGTGCTGTTTCTGTACTATGCCTTGGTTTAAAGCCAGAATGGAACTTCTCCTGGATGCCATGGTTGTTTAGGAATGTTTGTAACTGGTTCAACACTATTTTCTCGAGCACTTTCGAGAGAAAAGGTAGTTTGGAAATAGGCCTGAAGTTAGAGAGAACGTCAGGATCCAGATCACATTTTTTGATAAGAGGCTGCATTACAGCATGTTTAAAGGCAGCTGGGACACAACCTACACTCAGACATGTGTTTATTAAAAAAAGAATGCTGGACCCAACTGTATTAAAAACGTCCTTTAAAAGACGTGAGGGAAGGATATCTGAGGGCAGTGGAAAGTGGATTTAAAAACAGCCGCTAGACCTCCACCCCTCCCAGGTAGATTTGCTATGTTTATGCTCCTATGTTCTGTTTATTTGCTCGACCCGAGGCAAAAGTTTATTTTTTGAAATTGGTTTTGTTATATTTAATGCATTGTTTGTTTGTATATTTGCATTCTGAATGAATAATAAAAAATAAAATAAAATCATCTGTGCGTGCGCGAACATATTGCACATACGCAGAACGGATCGTGTACCGACAGACCCTGCGCCATAGCCTGATGTACACCTCTCAAAAAATTTTACTACACGTCGCGGCGGTGCAGATCGCAACATCTGTGATTGGTCCCCTTGGCTGTGGCTTGGTAGTTTTGTATTCCCCCTATCTATTTCCTGGTTCTCCTTCTCCATAAACAACCTCTAGGAGAGGGTTAACTTTTCCTGCTACAGATTTCCCACCGTGGTCAGAAATCACAATGGAGACACTCCCACAATGCCTCTACTCGCTCTGAAACTAATCGCCGTCACTCTCTCACTCGCTCCACACACACACACACACACACACACACTCTTCATGCGCACACACATGCCAGCCCTGATATTCTCTTAACCCTTGTGTTGTCTTCCCTTCAACCATGAAAAGAAAATGTTTTAGTCACTTTTATTCAAAATTATTATCTCTTTTTCCGACATTTTAGTCACTTTTTCAATGTTGTGTTTTTTTTTGTTTTTTTTCCCAAAGTTTTTTGAAGTTTGAGGGGTTTTTTTGTCCGAAAGCTTATTTTGACGGCCCATTTTTTGTGACAAAAAAAAAAAAAATTAACTGAAAACGGGTCAAATTTGACCCAAGGACAACATAAGGGTTAAAGAGACTGATGCAGAAACCAGCGCACAAGTATAAACATCACGCCACTTGCGTAGGCTACTGCGAAAGCTCTGCGTGGAGCCTGCGCACAACCATAAATCACGCTTAATACCCATGGCAGCTCTTAACATGAGGTAGCATTGGATCCATCAGCAAGACAAACAATAAAACCTGAGAAATGCTTGATTCATGGAAAGATGCATTGGTGCATAGCGCAACGCCTAAAAGGTAACAATTATTGATCTTTTGTCTAACAATCCCATTAAAAAGGAGACACACAAACACTCGGTTCCACTCATGCCCTGTTCCTCAAAAATCTACTGGTTCAAGACAAGTCAGACAGAAGGATCTTTCAATAACATTTAACATCCTGTATTGAACGTGGAATTAACAGACTCTCTATAACGACCGACGACATGTCACCACTTCCCTTTTGTACAAGAGTGAAGCCAAAATTCCCCGGATACGGGCGCAGCCCTCTCGTATTTTTGGAGCCAGAATCTGTGCTGTAATGATGGGGTGGTGGAGCCACAGTTTCGAAATCTCGCCTATACACCCGCCAGACCAAGTCAATCCCAGCTGTCAATCATGACGTTTTATACTTTTTTTTATAGCATCACATAACTAATAAAAAACAAACTCATCAGAAAATGAACACTTGTTCATAGATCAGCCTGATTACAGCTACCTGAAATGGCAGAATCTTTGGGGAAAATGTATTTGACGTGTACTTTGATTATTTAGTTTGGCCCATCTCTCATCTGCTAACATGGAGGGGGCGGGATTAATGACCTAATTTGCAGCCAACCAGCAGGGGCAATCCACAGGTTTTGGATTCACTTCTACAGTCAATGTGTCAACCCCTGGTAGAATGATGTGGTTACAGCAGAGCAATCTAGTGTAGTGTCACAGGAATCCAGCTGGGACCAGGACCTAGTGAAGGCTGCTACTCAGTACAATGTGTGCACTGTGGGCACAGTAATGACACTCAGCCGACACATCCACTCAAACATAAAGAAGTTAAAGAAATGGCCCAAAAGCAAAAGCAAAATATACAAAAGATACAGGACGTGAACCCAGAGTTGAATCTTGGGTCCTGACCGTAGAATACAGGTGTCAAACTAAAGGCCCGCAGGCCAAATCTGGCCCCTTGCAAGTTGTGATCTGGCCCGCACATCAATTCAAGTACACAATACAATTTTGGCCCGCCTGAAACCAAAAGCTGTTTTTGACACTTAGACATTCCCACAGAAGCAGAGAGGTAAAATATGTAATCATTGTTTTGCTTGATTTGCTAAACTCTGTGATGGCTAAGGAACTTTAATGGTGACTTTTTAGGGTTTTATGTCGACCAAATTTTAAAAGCTATATGAAACATGGAATAATACAGTCAAAAATAATCGACTTTTGATCTCATATTGTGCTTTTTGGCTTTTTCCCTTTGCTTTATTGTGATATATTTCTTTGTTGTGCATGTTATAGGTTTACAAAGTAAAAAAGCTCTAAGTCCCCCCCAAAGGGACTTACCATCTCCAACAGAAAACACTGTTAACAGCTCTACTGTAGTCCAGCCTTTACTTCAGAGACACACTTGCATCACTTTGTAACACACGTTATAATGCTCACCTAGCTGCTAGCATAGCACGCCCTCATACTCTGCTTCTGACTGGCTAGTAGTCCTTACCTAGGTACTGTCAGGGCCCTCATACTCTGCTTCTGACTGGCTAGTAATCCTTACCTAGGTACTGTCAGGACCCTCATACTCTGCTTCTGACTGGCTAGTAGTCCTTACCTAGGTACTGTCAGGGCCCTCATACTCTGCTCCTGACTGGCTAGTAGTCCTTACCTAGGTACTGTCAGGGCCCTCATACTCTGCTCCTGACTGGCTAGTAGTCCTTACCTAGGTACTGTCAGAACCCTCATACTCTGCTTCTGACTGGCTAGTAGTCCTTACCTAGGTACTGTCAGGGCCCTCATACTCTGCTTCTGACTGGCTAGTAGTCCTTACCTAGGTACTGTCAGGACCCTCATACTCTGCTTCTGACTGGCTAGTAGTCCTTACCTAGGTACTGTCAGGGCCCTCATACTCTGCTTCTGACTGGCTAGTAGTCCTTACCTAGGTACTGTCAGGACCCTCATACTCTGCTTCTGACTGGCTAGTAGTCCTTACCTAGGTATTGTCAGGACCCTCATACTCTGCTTCTGACTGGCTAGTAGTCCCCTAGGTACTGTCAGGGTCCTCATACTCTGCTTCTGACTGGCTAGTAGTCCTTACCTAGGTACTGTCAGGGTCCTCATACTCTGCTTCTGACTGGCTAGTAGTCCTTACCTAGGTACTGTCAGGGTCCTCATACTCTGCTTCTGACTGGCTAGTAGTCCTTACCTAGGTACTGTCAGGGTCCTCATACTCTGCTTCTGACTGGCTAGTAGTCCTTACCTAGGTACTGTCAGGGCCCTCATACTCTGCTTCTGACTGGCTAGTAGTCCTTACCTAGGTACTGTCAGGGCCCTCATACTCTGCTTCTGACTGGCTAGTAGTCCTTACCTAGGTACTGTCAGGACCCTCATACTCTGCTTCTGACTGGCTAGTAGTCCTTACCTAGGTACTGTCAGGGCCCTCATACTCTGGTCCTTACCTAGGTACTGTCAGGACCCTCATACTCTGCTTCTGACTGGCTAGTAGTCCTTACCTAGGTACTGGGCATGTGTGAATCCCAACAAAGATGGAACAGAAGTGAGATGTATCACTTTGTAGCTAAAACAGAGAGCTCAACACACAGGGTGAAAAGAGGAGCTGCAGCAATGTGCAGTACAACAAAAATATGGTGTTTTTGAAAATTAAACCATGTAAACCTATTCTAATATAACGTCTAAATACAATTATGAACCTAAAAACTAGCATAATATAAGCACTTTAAATAAAAGCATGCCCTTAATGTGATTTGTATTTTCCCCCTGCCATAGAAGGATAATGAACTCACCACAGCAGTTGTTGCTGTTATTGGACAGCTCTCTGATGATGAGAAGACTGTCTGTGGGGCTGTTGCCATGGAACAGGTGTCAATCTCTGAAGAGGGGTCCTCACCATGCTCCCTTCCTTCCTCATGCACCTCACCCTCTGGCATAGCATCATGGGACAACGCCTCTATGAAAGGAGCCTCATCCACTTCAGAGAAGACGTCCAGCTCCAAAACATCCTCCAAATCCAGACCTGCCCCCATCTCCAGTGCCACCTCTGCCTCAGCGGGTGCTTCTTCTGTCCTACGGCCTGAACCCTCGGGCTCCTCCTCCAGCACTAAGGGCTCCAGCTGCTCCGGCTTCTGGTGGAGCTCAGGAAACGGATCATCTTCATCTGGGCCGCCTACATCTAAAGGTACTCCATTCATCAGCAGCGGTGACAGCGGCACCGGAACAATGTCATTGGCACCAGACCTTTCATCGTCCTCGTCCGAATCAATGTGCAACATGGCGCTGAGCCTTGTGTGTGTGGGAAAGCTGGATCGCAGTTTAGGTGAGGCCGCTCCCAGGGGTCTCTCACCGGGGCCTTTGGGGGCCTCGATAGCAGCCAGGCCCTCACTGAGGGACCTCTGGAGCATTTCATGGCAAGATAGACTGTCATGCTCCACAAATCTACCCCGGGCTCCAACAAGAGGCAGGTCCTTTTCTGGGAAGGCCATGGCCCCTGCTTCCCACATGCCTTGGGAGCCCTGGGAACCGGTAGGAGAGGGGCCTGAAGAGACCACTCCTGGAAGATGATGCGGCATGTCTTCATCATCGGATGGAGTCCCTGGAGCTCCATTCAAGGATGAAATGCCAATTATAGACTCAGGAGAAGTACCTGCAGTAGGAAGAACAGGTTGCGTTTCGATGTTGAGAAAGACATAGAGAAAATAAATTCAGAAGTAGTGGCGGGTACAATTAAATAGAAAGACTTACCATCAGGCCCAGTCGAAGTGAGCTCCAACTTGAACTGCAAATGGCCGCTAACGTGTTCAGTAGGCAGGCGCCGACACAGGGGGAAGCTCACAGGCTGGACTCTGGACAGCAAAGAGAAAAACAGACGTACTAACACCCTGATATCGGTGACATTGCACATGTCAAATTTAAGTAATAAAGTCATGAACTCTCTCTCATAACCACTGTGCTTCTGATTAAACTGAAGCTGACTGCTGACGGTCACATGGAACACACATAGAGTATATTAAATATGTGTGTGTGTGTGTGTGTGTGCATGTTTTTTACCCACCCGGGTATTTTTTCAATTAGTCGTTGCACAGGGATAGTGAGCTGACCAAGGAAGCGTTTGATGATCGGTCGACTTTTTGCAAATTTGTCCTTTACCTCGATGTACAGGATGTCTGTCATTAGCGCTACAAACGTGTATTTCTGCAGAGAAGCAGACGGACATTTACAGTCAATACATCCTTGTACAATTGTGTACTGATAATGTATTGTTCGAAAGAAAATGCATGTCAATGGGTGTTTGGAAACATTCTGAGTATGTGTATGTGAAAGGTGGATGCTCAGTGGATAGACTGTATATAAAGTTGGATGATGTGTTTCCACTTACTCCCACTGTACAATATATATATAATATCAAATGTATAATATATATTTATGGAAGCCAAAATATCCCGATACGGGCGCTGCCATGTTGTAATTTTGGAGCCGGGCAGTGGAGCCACGGTATCAAAGTCCCGCCCATACACCTGCCCAACCAATCAGCTGTCAATCATGACGTTTCCTCCCAGTTTTAATAGCATAAAATAACTAATAAATAACCAACTTGGGCTGATGTCCAATCAGCTAACAAACATGGAGGGGGCTTGGTTTATGACATATACCACAGCCAGCCACCAGGGGGCGATCCAGATATTTTGGCTTCACTACAGTCTACGCGTTAACCCCTTGCTCAGCGCTGTGGTGTAGTGCAGTGTGTAAAAGCCCTATAGAAAGGACCTCTCCATGCCAGACGGGGTTGGTGGTGTTAGCGATGATGGCTGATCGGCGTTCCTGTCCGTGGTGGCTGAAGATGGGGAAGACGCTCCTCTTCCCTGGGTGAATGGACATCTTCAGGTATGGGTCCGGATTGAAAAACATCCCCTTCTTTAGGCCAGTGGCACGCAGATCTGTGACAAAGCGTTAGTGACAGCAGGCTTGTGAAAAGAGTGTTAAATACTAAGGGAAGTATATGGCCAAAGCTCCCTTCCTCCGTAAACAAGATTTAAAGTCTACAGCCATGCTAGCAACTCTTTAAGGCTGTACTTAGCCACTGATGTCAGCATGTCATAACTTGCTCACACTGACATGGTTAACATGGTGATATTTGAGACCATGTTCACCCTCTTAGTTTTGCATGTTAGCACGCTTACATTTGCTAACACAAAGTACAGCTGAGGCAGATGGGTCTTTCAGTAGTTTTGCAGATAGATTATTTGGTCATAAACCAACTTTAACCTGATGATGGCACTAAATGAATTGTCAGGTGACCACCAACGTGGTAACAATTCATCACGTGACGATCAGCGATGTCTGTGCCAAATGTCATGGCCATCCAATAGCTGTTGAGACATTTTATTCTAATCTTCTGCAGATCCTCTGGGAACCATGAATATTTCTCCCAAGTGTTGTGGAAATCCATTTCATATTTGTTGTAATGATCTTTCAGTTAGGACCAATGTGATGGACCAACCAACTGGGTGACATTACCATCTCTAGAGCCACACTAAACTATTACAAGTGGCAGACTGGCTGACTGATCAAGGCATCTTTTTTCATCTATCACCGATTAATATCATTTGGGGTTTGCAGGATCATAATATATTACTTAATACTGCACTGTAAAACCTAACAGCCCATCTTAATAAAAGAAGTAATTTAACATAACTTAAACCTCTCAAGAAGTTGGAGTGACTCACTCACATGAATTTAGCCTAACTCAAAAATGAATTGTTGAAGTAATAACTGAGTTGGTTTGAGTACACTTAAATTTGTGGGAAGGTTTAAGTATTGGTAATATGATTCCAGTTAGTTCAATTGACATATTATAATTAAGTCCTGCTTTTTCAATGTTGATGTTTAAAAAAATCATCATATTCTGCCCATATTTTGGGTATTAAATACAATAAAGCTTAAGTCAAAAGTATAATTATAGCTTAAATAAATGGAAAATGGCAGTTATTATGGAATAATGAACAGTCTGGGAGACACCTGTATAGTAAGAAAGAAAAAGATGTGGTATCCAGAATAAGGATAGAACATTATTAATAATGAAAAAGCATTTGATGGAATATGTGAATATTGCAATAGTCAAGAGACCATAGAGCATGTAATTATGTATTGTCCTAAATACCATCAAGCCAGACAAAGATTGATGTCACAACTTTACACATTACATTTTACATGATATACTGCAAAGACGATCTGGTAAAATATGTTTTAGTTTTTTTGTTTTATTTTTTGAAGATACCTGGGTTGTTAAAAATAATTTAATAAAGTGTATGTTGACCTCTTGAGCCACACTCCAGTCCATATGTTTGCGTTAAGGCACCAAAAAGCTGGTTGCCAACCGCCATACAAAAGAAGAAGTTGTCATTGAACCATAGACAGTATATTCATATTAACGGTCTATGCTTTGAACCATAGACTGTATATTCATATTAACGGTCAATGCTTTGAACCATAGACTGTATATATATATATTAACGGTCTATGCTTTGAACGCACCGCGCCAAGGCGCCAGTAAGGTCCCACAGCGTGCTGAACAGAGAGACGTGACGGGGTCCCCTGTTTGCACACGGCACTGGAATAACGGCGACGCTCGGACCGACCCCCTGCACTGCTGCTGTGTGTTTCTTGCTGCTGACATCATTTATTTGCTGCAGGACATTGTTACACTTTTTTCTTCCACGCGAGGTAAGGTTATGTTATTTTATTAATCTTTATGGTTTGCAAACTGTTTGTCATGCTGTTTGAATTGTAACGTTACTAAGTTAGCTAACTTGCCGAGTTGTGCAGGAGTGTGCTAGCTTGCACCAGTTACTGCTTTAGCTAGCTAGCGTTAGGGGAAAAAACTTTTACTCAAACTGTTAGTTGGATGTCGCTTTCAAACTCGTTCGTCGATTCGACGTTAAGTTGGCTAAGTTACATTAACGTTACTTTGTGAACGTTTTATGTTAACGTTAGCAAACTATGTTGGCTCGCTAGCAATGCCCGTGCCTTTTTTTTCCCTTTTCGGTTAACAAAGTAACATTAAGTAAGTTAAGGCTATCTTAACTTACATTAATATAAAATTGCCCAAGGAAATAACCTACTTAACTGTTATTGTTAACTTTTAAATATTATGCATCTAGCTGGAGAGAGTGTACATGAAAATGTTAGATTTTATATGGTAACGTCAGCTTAGACTTGACTCCATTTGGCGCTTGCAGTCACGTTCTCCGTTCTCCGAACATTGTTGGGGAAATACTGCTAACACATTTACACCCAATTACTCTTAAGTGTAGTCTGTGCGATCTACAGCAGTTGACGGGGAAATAAGACAGATTACTTCAGTGGTGGAAGACAGAAAAAAAAAGGAATCACAGGCTGTTGTTACTGATGGAATAAGCTGCGTATCACTGTCTCCAGAAGGTCTAGCAAACTGTGCATGCATGTTGTATATTTAGCACAATATAGTCACACACAAAGAGTGGTGTACTCAGATCTACACGTTTTCTCTCATCTGTATCCCATAGGCAGCCGGTGCGACGCTCTGGATCCGTACATATTGGCTGTTGCGAGAGTCCAGGCACTGCGGCTGCTGCCGCTGGTCAGAGAGGAAGGACTGCAGGTAGAACAAGTCTGCAAATCTGTCTGAAGAGGCTACTGCTTAGACTTTGGCAAACTAACTGTTGTATTTGACTGGTACAAATCATGTGGAAATGTAAATTGTGTGTTTTTCTAGTGCCTTAAAAATACAGTTATTAAGACATTACAGACTATATCATGGCCAGTATTCCACAATTTCTCCTTTACCATGCCTGTATAACAACTGCATGTGTACATTTAGCACTTATAACTCATTGAAGGTACATTTGTCAAGAGTACATTCTGAGAAAAGAGTGGTATGTAGAGAAAACAGTGATTTGACTATAAATCTGGCATTTCATTGCCCTGTGTGTGATTTTAAGCAGCCATTTGTTGAGAGGGACATGTTTGTTCATTTAAAGGGGGCATCTAAGACAGAAACAAACAGTGCCATGTCCATTTAGGGCCTGTGAGTTTCAAACAAATGTTTACTCAACATACAATGCACACAAGTGCAGAGAACACCAACATGCTTCAGACTATGATGTAGCAATCGTAGTGCAAAATGTCTCAAATGTTTCCCAAGATAGTGACATCGAATGTGATCCAGTGGAGATTTTAGATGATAATGAAACTGTCCCGGTAGCAGGCAGTAGTTATGAGGGATTAACAGAGCAGTTACAGTACAATCTGGCTGCGTTCTTCTTGAAAAATGCAGACTATTCTCCATGTATCCACAAGGGGGCAACACAGGAAATCATTGAGCATATTGATCAATTGTTTTCACTGTCAAAACCAATTTTCAGAGACTCTCTGATCACAATACTAGAAAAGCATAACTGTCCCTTTACTGACACAGTTGTTAGTGAGATTGTCCAGGCAGTTTCAGAGAGTAATATTTTGTATAAATCTGTTAGCTCTGAAGGACCACTGTCAACAGCAAAGAGGAGAAAGTCATATTATGAGGATAAGTTTCCATTTGCCAAGCCTGTAGAGTACCTTATTGAGTCGTCACAGCGTACATTTATGTATGTGCCAATTCTCACATCTTTGCAGTTGTTGTTGAAAAAAACAGATGTACTTGAGAAAGTCCAAGAAACCACCTCACAGTTGCCTGGACACTATTCGTCATACTGTGATGGATCCTACTTCCAGGAAAATAAGCTTCTCTCAGATGAGGGTAAAAAATTATCAATAATTCTTTATGTTGATGATTTTGAAATTGCAAACCCACTAGGAACATCAAAAAAAATACACAAAGTATGTGCAGTTTATTGGACATTAGCTAACCTGCCAGTAAAGTACCGCTCAGCACTCCACTCTACTCAGCTGGCTCTTTTGTGCAACTCAAATGATGTACGGCAGTTTGGATATGAAAAGGTTTTTGCACCTCTCTTGAGTGACCTAAAAACTCTTGAAAAAGAGGGTGTTTACATTGAGACATTTGGTCACTGTCTCAAAGGCACAGTGTTCTCTGTTGCGGCTGATAACCTTGCTGCCCATGGGCTAGCTGGTTTCAGTGAGAGTTTCAGGGCTACATATTTTTGCAGATTTTGTCTTGCCACCCAGACAGATATGCAAACATCAAATGCAATCACTGGTAGTTTTGAGATGAGAACCAAAAGTCTGCATGATAACCTTGTTCAAGAAATGCAGAACAATGACGGTGAAGAAAACTACGGTAAAAACACAGTTGTGTTCTCTCTGACCATCTCTCTTATTTCCATCCTGTCACAGGATTTCCGCCTGACATTCTTCATGACCTGTTTGAAGGTGTGGTTCCTGTTGAGTTGGCACATTCTTTGAAGGGTTTGATCGCAAGGAAGTATTTCACTTTGGAAGAGCTGAATAGGGCAATACTGTCATTTCCCTTCCAACATTCTGATAAGGTTAACCGCCCTCACTCGATTCCTCAAAGTTTTGCCACTCGAGGAACAATTGGCGGGAATGGGCATGAGAACCATGCTCTGCTTAGACTGCTACCTGTTCTCATTGGCTCCAGAGTCCCTGAAGGAGACAAATTCTGGGAGGTGCTAATGGAATTAAAAGATGTAGTTGAGCTTGCCATGTCTCATACTTTCACAGATGATACCATTCAGTACATGGCCTGTAAGATTTCAGATCACAGGCAGCTGCTTCAGGAAGTATTCCCCAACTTACGATTACGGCCAAAGCATCATTACATTGAGCATTATCCTCATCTCATAAAGCGCTTTGGTCCTTTGGTGCATCTCTGGACAATGAGATTTGAGGGGAAGCACAAAGTCTTCAAGGCAGTTGCTCGTGGTACTCAAAACTACAAAAATGTGTTAAAAAACTTTGGCAGAGAGACACACCAAAACATGATGGCATTCTATTTGTCATCACCAAGATTTTTCAAGCCACCAGTACAGACTTCAAAAGTGGAGTCTGTCTATGTTGAGTCATTGCCTACTGATTCACATGCATTAATATCTAGCATAACAGACAGCAGCAGTGTATATGGCACAAAACAGGTAACCATTGAAGGCACAACTTTTGTGACTGGCATGTTTGTTTGCACTGGGGTACATGCTGCCTTGCCTGTGTTTAAAGAGATCAGAAACATATTACTTATCAGAAATGAAATTTTCTTTCTACTGAAAGACTATGAGGCCTGGTATGTTGAGCATTTGCGGTCATATGAGCTAACAGATCATAAAACCAAGGGCCATACGGTGAAATCTGCATGTCAGCTAACTGACCAAATGCCCCTGTTTGCCTACAGGGTTTCAAGCAAGCTAATTCTCACAACTAAGCATTTCATTCCAGTGTCCTACTAAGATAGGAGCACATCCCCAGCCTTCTTCTCAGAGACCTGAGGGAGGCTAAAGATCTATCTGGACCTTCACTAAACACTAGTGATCACATTAATGAACACACTGGACAACATAATTAAAGGTAATGTCTATTTTTCACTATGACCCGTGTGTCACCACAAAGGTTAATACATGCAATGTGGTGGTTAATTGTCTCTGTGAGTACACTTTGGATATTGTAATTATACTGTACTGTTTTAAAATGTTAGTAATAGTAAAAAACTGCAGCAGCACCTGGAGTAGCTCTGTCTGTTTTATGTTACAGGTTTCCCTAACAGTGTAAATGGAAGCGACTGATGTCCTGAAACTAAGGGTCATCCTTGATGATGTCAATGCTGAGAGGCTTATTTTGCCCTATCGTCCTGAGACTGTAAATGCCCTCATAGTTGAGATAAAAATAAGTTGAACCTTGCCTATGACTTTCGTCTTCAGTTTCAAGACCCAGAATTTGACAATGCCTTATGCAATTTAGTTAACATCGAGGACCTACCATCCAAGGCAACCATTAAGCTAGTTAGATTTGTTGAGCCAGATCTCAGTTCAACCAGCACAGAAGATACAGTGTTGCTGTCTGATAACACAGATTCACCAGAGCGTCTTTGCCGATGGCCAGAGATCTTTGTTATTCCAACATTCTCCTACGAGGTGGAGCATGCCCCTAAGAGAGGGCAACTCTGCATTTGTCAAAGAGGGGAAAACTGTAAGCTTAACTAGGGATCAAAAACACAACATACTGGAAGGAATGGCTGCTGAAATATACAAGCATAAAGCTTATCCTAGCACTAAAAATATTGTCATGGCTGCAGAGGCTTTGGTGAGCAAACATCCCTGTCTAAAAGAAAAAGGTTCCAAAACAGGATATGAGGGTTGGAAGAACAGCCTGCGTTTCAAGATGGGCAACTACAGGACCAAACTGAGCAGGGCTGGCATTAAGGATGTGGCTGTGAATGCGGGAAAGCGCAGCAGGACATATCCAGAAGGTGCAGCATCCAGGGCTAACATCAAAAGACCCAGAAGAGGAGAAATAAACTTCCTGCCCAATTATCCCCAAGGAGAAACTAAGGACACACTGGAGAACCAGAGGCTTGAGATGGTGGAGCAGTTCAAGAAGACAGTGATAGATAGAGACATGATTATGATCCATCAACATATGCAGCGCACCTTTGCACTCAGACGTGAAGAAATTGTAAATTCAACTCCTCCCATTGCTGAACTGAAAGACAGATGGCCTGCACTCTTTTGTGAAGCCCAAGTGAGTAAAAAGTTGACAAGACACATATTGTCAAAGTTGTGATTGCAGCACTGTTTGATCTGGATAAAGAGCTTAAAAATTATTAGTGTTAATGTAGTTTGTCTGAATTTTGTTTTTTTTCCCTTACAGTCTTATGTGGCTTAAAGTTAATGAATGATGCAAGTTAAGTTTTTGTTTTAAAAAAATGTTTCTTTCTATGCAGCTCTACAGTGAATTCCACAGGATCACCAATCAAAATCTACCATATTCCTTCTTTGTTGCACTTGACAAGTACACACCACAGCTATTGAAGCTCTACAAAAAGAGGAAGACTGGAAGTTTTGGCGAGAAGATGGAAGAAGTTTTGATGGCATATGAGGAACAGGTAAAAACATTTTTAAAGCATTAATGCATTATATTGATGCTGAATGTGAACAGAACTGCAGACCCAAACATGCATTCCTTGTCTTTTTTTGTGCCACAGGACAAGAGCAACATCACTGCAGCTCGAACAGCAGCCCTGGCCGGCCTACCGCTGTACTTAAAGGAGGATTCATCTGAGGTCTTCAAAACCTGCAAGGTATTTTTTGTATTCTCCTTTTCATAGCTCAATACCTTCATCTATTTTGCAAAGACAAATCGCTGAACATAAAAAATTATAAACTGCTTTCTGCTACGTTGTGTACCCTGTTGGCTGCCTTTTAGTGCAATTCTCCAAACTTAAGTTTACTTAAGTTTTGCTGTGTAGTGTGACAGAGCGTTTAAAGGATGCTAGGGTCTCCAACTTAATTAAATGGTGCTTGTCTTTATTCTGAAGTAGCCTTAAGTAAACAATAAAAATGAGATGGGACAAAATAATTAATTAAATAGTTAAGTTTACTTGATATGGATTTCTATTTTTTATTAAGGCTGGCCAGAGTTGTTCATCAACACTATAATTTACAGTCACGCAGAAATATACTAGTTCTAAATTCTATAATTCAGTTATATACATATGGTACAACCACGTGAGTCTTGTATAAAAGTTGGTCAAGATTTTTAAAGACTATACTTTAGTGGTATTCAGGTAAAACAAATGTTTAAATTGTGCCTAAAAAATCAGTTCTCATCACAGACATAGACACATTAACACATTATCTGTTCCCAAATTTGTAACAGAAATTAAAGGTTCATAAAATAACTGAACACCATAGACCTCCTACTCATCTCTTTGTGTTTTTGTTTGTGCCTTTCTAAACTCAGAAAGTTTCTACATTAAGTCCAGATCAATGGGTTTTAAATGCTCAGGTTCAGGTGCTCTGATTATGTCTTGAAGCAGTTAAAAAGAGGAAACCTTATCTGTAAACTGATAACTTTATCAGATATTCTGAGCTAAACCTTGGTAACAAGAAGACCGAACTAGAGCTCTCCATTGATCATCATCATTAGGCTTTTTGTAAGCTTAATGAGTTGTACAATTACACTCTCACATCCTGAACATGTATTCCCTTTTCAGGATGAGTTGGAGGCAATCCAAGATGGAGCAGTGGCTCTGGTGGCAATGGTGAATGAAGAGGAGGTGCCTGCTGGGTTCCCTTTTAAACTCACCATGTTTCAATTGTCCTTGAGGATCAGGTTGTAATGTCTCACAGATCTTGGACTGATTCACTGGTGATTTTGTTTGGACTGATCTATGCCCTTCATTTGAACTATCCTGAGAAGCTAAGTGGCTTCTTTGAGTTCATCCAGGTTGTCCTCCTAAACCTTGATGATGGAAGAAAGCAGCTCAAACCTAAGTTACAAGCCTTAAGAAATGAGTTAGAGTAAAGGTGTTGACGTGTTCTTTTGTTGAAGGTCAGTAATGTTCTAAAAAGTATCTTTTGCATACCAAAACTGTTTGTTTAGATTTATGTGTTGAAACAAATACTTGTCTACACAATTACAGCAAGGTTGGTTGGCTTTCTACTTAAACTGTAGTGAGAAACACGGGCACTAATTAATAATATTGTGATGTTTTCAGGTTCAACGTATTTTTGTGCTAGATTTCTGTGTTGAAACAGATAGTTGGCTTTCTACTTAAAGGAGAACTCCAGTCGATTCCAACAGGTAGCTCTGTTTCTAAATGTGGAGGTCTGTTGGTAGAGAGAAAACTAATAAATCGGTGCTGCCTACATCGTGTTATCCTCCTGCTAGCATTCGCATCCAACAGGCTTAAAAAGGGAAAGTAATAAATGTCACTGAAAGTGCATACCCGTGAAGTGATTCTATCTGAGTGAATCCGACTGCTGGAGATGTGAAAGAAATGCATGAAAGTTGTGTTAATTCAGCTCTGTTCAGTTCTGGTGTGTTTTTTTAGTTTTTTTTTTTTTTTAATTTTAATTTAAAGTAAGTGCTGTAGTACAACTAGCAGGAGACAAGTTATAATTGAGGTAAGTTTGGAGACACTACCTTATTTTATCATTAAATTAATAGCCTACATATTTTAGTTTTATCTTTTTCTGTGTTGTAGTTTGTAGACGGTCCCTAAGCTCTCTAAATGCCTCTCAACACCAGAACTAAACGGAGCTGAATTAACACAACTTCCATGCCTTTCTGTCACATCTTCAGCATCAGATTCACTGTGTTTACTCTGAAGGAATCACTGCACATGGGGGGGGCGATTTAAATAACATTTTGAACATGTTAATAGGCTACAAACACGTTTAAAACTTGCCCTGTTTAAGCCTGTTGGTGGTTTTTTTTGCTCTCTACTGACAGACCTCCACATTTACAAACAGAGCTACGTGTTGGAATCGACTGGAATTCTCCTTTTAAGCTGTAGTGAGAAACACCTGCACTAATTAATAATGTAATGTTTTCAGTGTCAAGGTATTTTTGTACTAGATTTCTGTGTTGAAACAGATATTTGGCTTTCTACTTAAACTGTAGTGAGAAACACAGGCACTAAATAATATTGCTGTGATGTTTTCAGTTTAAAGGTATTTTTATGCTAGTACAAATATGATCCATAATTTTATTTTTATTTTTTTTGTGAGTGTTAATTTCATAGTGTTTGACAAACACGTAATTTCTTTAAGCTGTGGACATTAAAATGTTTTAACATTGCTATGTTATTTAGCATTCAACTAAATAAATAGTTGAAGTTGTGTCAGACATGTTTGTATTGTGTTATTGCCACTTAAAAGGTTTAAGGCAATCGGTTTCCTCAAATTAATTGAGTAGCCACAACCGAAGTTTAAAGTTGTCGCAACTAATACGTAATAACTTGCTTTAGTGGAAATAAACTGAGTAAATGAAACTTAAGTGGTAACATTTGTATAAAGAAGATTGCTTTAAGTTAGACTTACTTAAATCAGATACATTTCATTAACACATTTTTAATAACTTTGAAGGAAAGCAACATTTGAGTACAAAATAATTGATGGATTTAAGTTATATTAACTAAATGGAATTAGTAATATTACCTTTATTTACCCAAGTTATCTTAACAATAAGTAATTGAGTTACTTGGACACAAATCAACTATTTTGTTAAAATGTTATTGTTTGAGTTAATAAACTTAAATGATTCAAGGCAATCGGTTTCCTCAAACAGTTTGAGTTGAACTAACTCATCAGGTTTTACAGTGTGTTGTTTTAATTGGAAAAAACAATTTATTTCTTATTATCAATACTGTATCGATACACAGACGGCAAGCATCAATCTGTTATTATATATGTGTTGGTCAGTTTGTCTGCTTGACAATCCCATTTTGCAGCAATAAAATTGAAGTAAGATGAACAAACAGAGAAATATTTCTGTTTTAAATAAAACAGACGTTGACACAAGTTTCCTTTTGGGGACATCATTAGAAATTGGGGGAATTGGAAGTTGTAAAAAAAAGGTAATGAATGGTAATATATCGCAGAATATTGCAATATGTTTCAACTGGCAATACTATTGTGAGATAAGTATGAAAATGATATAGTATTGAGAGGTTTCCGGAGATTCTCACCGCTACAACTCACCTGTCAAAGTGAAGCTGATCAGTTTCCGTGGATGTTCAATGCCTACCTGCTCTGACAGGCCCTCCACCTGAGAGGGAACACACAGCGTCACACTCCACACAACAGACAGACACACACACAGTTGTAATCCAGGGAACATGCTAACACACTCCCACGTGTGTGTGTCCTACTGCATTCACATACATCTAAAAGCTAATACATAAAAACATGGCAGGTGGAGGATGCCCTGCACACACATGGTTAAACAGAGTGTACAAACAATGTCTGCCTTTTTTCAAAGAATATTATACATTTGTGCAATAATACAATAATATGATCTTAAAATAATTGATGTCATCTTTAGAGCTGCAAAGATGAATCGATTATTGATTCAATGGCCAACAATTTTGATAATTGTTTAAACCACTTTGAGTAATTTTATATGGGGCAGACACACACACACACACACACACACACACACACACACACACACACAGAGAGACACAAAGGCAGACAGACACACACAAAGACAGACACACCAACACAGTGTTGGAATTTAAAATTTTATATGTGCTTAAACATTGTGGGTGATTTGTGAAACAAAGGATGAGAGAAATCATTCTTTCTTTCCAGAGGTCTAGAGGACAGCTGAAGTGTGGGTTCTTTCAAGAAAACATACACACGTATAGAGAAGGATAAGCTAAAAAAGAGTTATGCATAAAGTAAAGAGGGGTTGCGGTAGACCTGCAGCTCAGTGAAGATTTTGATCATAAATCACACAGTATAATGAGATATGTTCTCATGTCAGGTAACAAACTGGATAGACTGAACCACTGGGTGCTCCAGTGGGTTCTACTGTTAATAGGACTATAGGTCATAAAGAACATATTACACATTAATTTGTACAAATTTTTGTTGCAACCTAAAAATAGAAAATTAAAGAAACATTCTTTTTGTTATAATTCATCTAAGTTTATTGGTTGAGATAAGACTGAAACCAATCCAAGTTGATATGAGATTCCATTCTATGTACATTTGATGTGGTGCTCGAATGAGTATATAAGTGAAGCTTAATTGTGGATTTTGTTTGTATTTTGAGTTTTTATATGACAAACTGTTTAAACTATTAAGTAGATGTTGAAAACATTTTATTTGGGTGATTATTTTCTTTTTCTGTTTTGACTTTATGTTTTGTTGCTTTTAAGATCAAGATGAAGTTTGTGACTCAAGACAGTGTGTTAATGGCTAAAACTACTTATTTATGAATAGGTATGCTGTAGGAGACATAACTCAAAAAGAGTGTCCACAGCATCAAGGATATTAAACTACTCTACAATTTTGTTTTGATTTGTGCAGAAACATGACCCGTAATGTAAACTGAGGCTTAGAAGAGATGAGTTCCAAAACCAATGTTTCTCTTTAGAATGTTTGTATGGAGTTAAACCAGCAAGAGGGACAGAAATGTTATTTTATAATAATGAGTGACACACACTAAATGAGTTTTGATAAAAGAAAGATAATGCTTTTTGGAGTTCTGTTTTGTGCCACACAGTGCCTCGTTGTGTCAGAATCCGGTCCATCTCGCTCCTCCAGCTATAGGATCAGAGACAATCTGTACCAGAAGAATGACAACAACCATCACAGCACCTCAGACCACAGCACAACTAAAGACCATAAAGGTTCATGGTCTGGCTGCGACTCCTGGCCCAAAGTGACATGAAAAGTGAACCAGGGCTAAATGTTTGATAGTGATCGCAACATCTGTAAGTGTGCTGTGCTGGACCGCAGAGCAAGCAGTGGGGTCCACATGCTCTGGCTGGGGCCTTGCTGACGCAGAGGTGAGAGGGCTCTGCAGGGGTCAACCATGTGACCCTACACCATAAACAGAGACACTGAGGTACAGACCGACAAACAGCAGATGGACTGATAAGGAGAAGGGGGGAGCGAGAGACCTCCTGGTTCTGGTACATCAGACGCACACGTGAAGGCAGTTTTTACTTAAAGACTCAGATTCTGAAAACACACATACAATACTGGGAAAAATTAATATTTTAGAATTACTTATTCTTACTCCACAAATAA
Source organism: Etheostoma perlongum (assembly GCA_026937815.1). Taxonomy (NCBI): domain Eukaryota; kingdom Metazoa; phylum Chordata; class Actinopteri; order Perciformes; family Percidae; genus Etheostoma; species Etheostoma perlongum. The sequence goes on from CM049381.1 coordinate 3,842,647, forward strand.
GGTAAAGTTCGTGTAAACAAACATGTATAAAGGGTTAAGACATGCCTCAAAGATATAAGCAATTTGGTATGGAAAATTACATTTTTTGGGGTCTTATAAAATTTTGTAACATTTGCATTAAATTTCCTGTTATAGTTTCAAGCAAGATCGGTGGCAACTATGTTAATACAGATGGGTTAAACATAGTCCTCACATTTTCAATGAAGAGTTAAAAGATGATTTGGTAGGGTTAGATCAGGTCTTGCAAAGTACTGTGATTTAATATGTTGACGACATTATGATCTGGTCACAGGATGAGTAAACATTTATATGATCTCACGGAGGTGAGATCAAAAGAGGGTGTTGTTGGAATTTAAAATTTTATATGTGCTTAAACATTGTGGGTGATTTGCATTATACATTCAAGCTAAAAGGTAAAAGCATGTGGGTCATGCATTAAGTTTGTTGTTATAAGTTTATAGTTTGTTGTTTGTTACATTAAGTTGTTTAGCAATACTTTTGTTTTATAATATAAGATGTTCTGGTACATTTTGTTATAACCCAGCTCTACAAATGTGTCAGAAGCTGAATTGATGATGTTAGAGACATCCTGTCTCTGGTTCCAGTCCCCCTTTATGGCCCAACTGCTCTGTTGCTTTGCAAGTCCTGTGGGTCATAAACCCTCAGTCACATCCCAACTAAAAGATAAGGAATAAGAACAAGACCCCACCCTTTGTGAGATAATACTGGGGGTCTGAGGGCAAAAGAGGCAGACAAAAGAAGGGGAGAGCTGTGACAGCTTGATCCAGGTAACTTTGTCTCTAGGATATCCTATGTAATAAAATGGATTCACATTTCAACATCTGAGATTTTGACTACTAATTGAATGAACCCTGAGAATGGAGCAGGATTTAGCTCCAACAATAGGCAGACAGACAGACAAGACAGACAGACAGACAGACAGACACTCACACAGACAGACAGACAGACAAGACAGACAGACAGACACTCACACAGACAGACAGACAGACACTCACACAGACAGACAGACAGACAAGACAGACAGACAGACACTCAAACAGAGACAGACAGACAGACAGACAGACAGACCAGGACTGCGGGATTCTTCACAGTGATGCAGGGGGTTGTGGCTCTCAGGGCTCCGCTCACTCCATGGTAGTATTTGAAACAGATCTTAGTCTCAGCTGCAGAGGAAGCAGCAAAGAGTTATGGGATGTTGAAGAAGTGCAAACTAGGGATGCACCGAATTGAGGATTTGGGTTCGGATTCGGCCGACTATTATTTACGGTGTTTGGGTTTCTGCAGACCCTTAGAATTTTCTCCCACCAAACCGAGCCCTACGCTTGCACTACAGGCGCTGCGCTGGTCAACATAATGACGCTCTTGATTATGGGGTTACGTAGGTGGAGCGTTCAATGCATTCGGCTGTGAGAAAGTGAAAACGGAACTCATGAGCAGAAAAAGTGATGTTTGGCAGCACTTTCAGCCAAAAGAAGGCCGTTCAAGTCGAGCTACATGTTCAATTTACAATGTCGATTTGTCTCGTGATGGCCGCTGTTACAACATTTGTGTATGAAACATCTGAAAGAATACGAGTTGTGCAGAAAGGGATCAACAGACAGCAGCCAACATGCAGCAACTTCAGGTACGGCAAAGGAAGGACAGTCACAGCTAAAAACAGCTGTTAACCAGACAGTGCCTCTCCCAGGCTGTCAGCTGTTCTCTGGGTAGATGAGTCTCTCTACAGTGGGAGCGGAGTTACCGAACGGTAGCTTGTTAGCTAACGTTAGCTTTCAAATTTCTAATTTTGTAAATTCAACATTAAGTTGTTACATTTAACTATTTTAGAGGCTGTGGACATTGTTTACTTCATTAATCTTAACCAGTGGATTCTGTATTAGGCCGAACCCAAAAATCTGAATTGGGTGCATCCCTAGTGCAAACATTCTAACATGAGCCTATCTATGGTTGGCCACAAAACTGTAAAGTTGTACTGTAGACTGTGATGACGAGTGATTTGTATATTTAATATGGTCTTAATTATAAATGCATATATATATATATATATATATATATATATATACTGTACATCTATGACATACAGTATATACAGTTCATGTACATGAAACCTTTGATTAATAATAGGACTGTCAAAATGAACATGATTACGAGTTAACGCAAATTCCTTTCATTTCCACTCATTTTTTTGATGCAGGATTAACACACGTGTGTTCTGTGATTTGGGCCTCGGGGGGAATCAGGAAGTCAGGAAGCGATGCAGCAGTAACGCTGTGGATGGCTAGCAGAAACTAAGCTCCTCGAGGAGAAATGGATAAAGAAAAGGCTCTTTTAAATGGAAAGTGGAGTTTCAAAGCCCTTCCAGACGTTTAATTCTCCTGCTTCAGTTTACAATTTTGCGGGAACCAATCACAAACTGGCTTATCTACCTGGCGCGCTATTGGTGGGTTTAACACGATGATGATAGAGAAGCGACAAATCAGCTTCTTGTTTACATTCAACATAGCAGTGGCCACTGAAGAGCAGCCCGTTGATGCCGCTGTTTCTTCTACGTCACCCGGATCATTGATCTGATTGGTTGAAGGACTATCCAATTGCGTACAGAGTCATTTGAACTATGCTTGCTGGTCCCGCCTCTTGTGCAGAGAAAATACAGAGCAGACCCCCCAGACCAACACTCAGTCTCAGATCTATTGAGCTCGGCTTGGTCTGGTGGTAGCCAGACTACTTCCAGATGGTTCTCTCCACAAGAATAAAGTTATTTGCGTGTACTGTCGATGTGTACTGAGTCACCACCGGAGAACAAATGTCTCAAATACTACTTGAGCGTTAAAAACTTATCCTAAAAAAAAAAAACCTTTTTAAAGTACATTTAGAACAGATCAAAAATGTAGGTAGGTCAGTAGGTCAAGTAAACATTAAGTTAACCACTAACCACTAACCATTAACAATGGAAAATCATGAGATGAATTGCAAATTCAATTTTGTTTTGATTGACAGCCCTAATAATTAAATATTTGTATTAAGTTTGTAATTAACTAGAAAAATGTTCTCTCTCAGGTGCAACTAAGTTACTATGGTAACTTACGCTCCATAAAGTAGGCCCCGGGCTCCAGTCTCCAAACGATCTGACCCTTCTGGGTGCCATTCACCCCTCTGTTCTTACAGTCCCATACGTTGGACGGATTGGTTTCATCTGCAGAAGAGGAGAACTGTTAGTAAGATGTGTCTGGGTGTATTTCATGCTGTGTTGACATTCCCCTGATTTCAAACACAACAGACAACAATGAAAGTGCCCAAGCTCTGGGTCCCTTGCTACGCTGCATCTGTTCCTCCTGTATGTTCAGTCTGCAGACTCTGTCTTCCAAAACACAAGTTTGTTTTTAATCAGTGAAATCCATTCCCAAAATAACCTCCCTACAACCTCTAACCAGAAGGACAAACACCAAACTTCCTCGGAGTTAAAAACAGGGAGGGGGAATTCCGCTGTGCGTAGCACTTTCACACAGATGAAGCACCCAACTCAGCCGACTACTGGAGAGTCGAGAGAGGAGTGTGTGCTGAATGTGTGTGTATGTGTGTATTTGTTTGAAGGGGAGTGGAAAGGGGAAGGGCAAGTTGCTTATCATTGAATGTCTGCTTAGTCGAGGAAAGCGGCAGCCCCTCGGGGGTATAAGACCCTGGAGCAGGTAATGAAGTCCTGGCGGCCTTCTGATCGATAGCAAGTGACCTGACGCCCTGCCAGGCACCAGCACTTTACTCTCTCTCTCTCTCTCTCTCTCTCTCTCTCTACACCATACAGCACCCTCACCTACAAGGGAAAGGTGGGGTACATGTAATTGACTCATCCAGTCCTGGAGGCAGGGTTTAAAATTTACTTATTCATCCACCAGCCAAATGGCGAGTGAATTTTAAGTTTTACCAGCCACACAATAGATTACTTTTGTTTTTTTGGCGAGAGAGTGGCGCAAATCTACCAGCCATTAGCAGGGTTTTGTTTACCAGTGTTTGGCTAGTAGATGGTGCTAATTTTGAGCCCTGTCTTGAGGTCATCAGAAATGTAACAGTAAACTAGGGCTGCACAATATGAGGAAAATAAGCCATATGCGAGAATGTTGTTGAATATCACAATAACGATATAAATCACAATAATTGACCTGATATGGAAGTGTACTTTTAGTATTCTGCTAAAATACAACAAACTGCTTGTTGAATTTAAAACAAATGAAAGCAAATAATTTCCAACATTTGTTTATTGAACAAATTGCACATGGAGTTGAAAATAAAGGCACTACGTCAAAAATAATTATTTTTTTAAAGTGCAATTGTCTATTGATAAGACATATTAATGTTAAACAATCTTATAAAGTTAAATTTTCATGCCATGGGACCTTTAATTATATTCTTCAGGGCAGAAGTATGTCTCCAGGAGCAGTTTTCAATATGTGCTATGAAACAAGTGGAGGCATTAGAAATTTAGCAGGTCTGGTTTTTATCAACATGATTAGATCAAATAAAATGGCATTATAGATAACTGTAGTAAAACCAGAACTTGTGTTTCCTGTTCCAGTAGTAAGAAAACCTCATAAAATCACACTGACGTTTCTAATCTAGTCTTAGAACATACTCGTTTGGCGAGAGTATTGTGATTTTCACTTCATATGTCTAGATAAGGATGGTACATTTTCAGAAAACTGAACGATAATAGGTATATTTGGTTTATTTATTTATTTTTATTTATTTTTCTCCCAGCTGGTCTGGAACTCTAGTGCTCTGGTCTATGTTATGAGTGGCAATGTATACATGTTATGGTTTTTCTTCTTCCTTGTCTGTTGTTTTAAATAAGTACAGAAAAGATTTTGTACTTAAAATCTGTCCCTAAAGATTTTGTACTTAAAGATGTTGTACCAAAAGATTTTGTACCTAAAATCTGTAGCTAAAGATTTTGTACTTAAAATCTGTCCCTAAAGATTTTGTACTTAAAATCTGTCCCTAAAGATTTTGTACCTAAAATATGTACCTAAAGACTTTGTACCTAAAATATGTACCTAAAGATTTTGTACCTAAAATTTGTACCTAAAGATTTTGTACTTAAAGATGTTGTACCTAAAGATTTTGTACTTAAAGATGTTGTACCTAAAGATTTTGTACTTAAAGATGTTGTACCTAAAGATTTTGTACCTAAAATCTGTAACTAAAGATTTTGTACTTAAAATCTGTCCCTAAAGATTTTGTACTTAAAATCTGTCCCTAAAGATTTTGTACTTAAAATCTGTCCCTAAAGATTTTGTACCTAAAATTTGTACCTAAAGATTTTGTACTTAAAAATGTACCTAAAGATTTTGTACCTAAAATATGTACCTAAAGATTTTGTACCTAAAATTTGTACCTAAAGATTTTGTACTTAAAGATGTACCTAAAGATTTTGTACCTAAAATCTGTACCTACAGATTTTGTAGTTAAAGATTTTGTACCTAAAATCTGTACCTAAAGATTTTGTACTTAAAAATGTACCTAAAGATTTTGTACCTAAAATCTGTACCTAAATATTTTGTACTTAAAGATTTTGTACCTAAAATCTGTACCTAAAGTAGCGCTGGCTAATCCAGACTTAACATTTACTTCCTGGAGAAGGCAGTAAACATTACCATGCTTTTTGCTCCTCTAGGTGAAGTTATTAATCCAGACATGACGCCATTATTTTCTTATCTTATCTGGGACTCTTACAACAGGTATAAAGCAGCAATAGTGGTTATTTCGGCCATATTGATGACGGACAGAAACATAGTTGGTGTCTACAGCTCTACACCGTCGGGCAATGCAAGTAACGTGATTAAACACAAATGATCCTACTCAGGGATTAAATTGACAAATATTTGCTCTGCCTCAGTTTGAACATGCTATAGATAATGCTATTAATAATTCTGTTTATTTAAATGGTTACTCTAATGATTTACAGTAGTATTACACATCCAAATAAATAGAGACTCTCAAGTGACAGATACAGTAGTTGCTTTGGTCAAAATCAAAGGAACATAGGTCGAGATATCCTGACTTTTAGTCCCTTGTATCAGTCAATCTCCAAAAAACCTGGATTTTGTAGATTTTTTGCCATGACGCCACCCTCCCTGCCTACCAAACCACTTAGTATGTCTTTCATGCTACCTTTATATGTAAGTTTGTATACCTCTGTTAATATCGCAAAGGTTTCACACTCTGACAGCAACGTCTGTTCTAGATACCCATGTCTTACAATTTGGAGAGAACACCACAGAAACACGTGTCATTTTCTCAGAAAGGCAATGAAAGAAATGCTGAATGGAAGACTGAATTACAGAAACAGCGGCTAGCCCAGAGGAAACGTCTGGACTTCAGCTCATTATTATGAGAGCACATTAGCATATTAGTCATAGATTCTTAATAACAAGTGTGCTGGCTGTACACTATTGCTCCTGTATTACTTTTCACCTGGATGGACAGATCTGTCTGATAGCCGTCCTCAGCACACAGGTCAATGCATTTCCCCCCTGTCAAATTCCTGTCTCTAAGCAGGATTAGCACACATTATTGGAGACCACCCTATTCGCCTCAGAGATGTGAAGCTTTGTGATGGTGTGTATGTTATTGTATACCGAGGCAGAGCTGTTACATGTCGACTCAGCCTCCACTCCTATGTAAAGTCTCAACAGCTCCTGTTGCAGTATTGACTCAGGAGTTGGAAGCCCCTACACAAGACTCTACCTGGCTATTCTTAGCTCCCGATAAAAAAGGCATGGATCAGCTGAAAAGCTTTGAGGACAGGTAGGGTCAAGTCAGCTCGGGTCCTGCATGCCTGCAGGTTAACCAGGTAATTTAGCCAAAAGATTCTGTTGAACTGACCACATAACTGTTCAGAGGCAGACTGAGCTTTATGTTTGTTCGGCTGATTCTGTTCATGTATGTGCAAAAAGCAATCGTAAGTAGTTACTAGCAATCCGACTTGTCGACTTGAGACACAAAAGTCATGACTTGAGAGACTGAACATGAGCTTGACTGCTCAGAAAGTGTTGGTAACTGTTTCCAATATACACGTTTTAATATATTGTTTGAAATTGTCTTTGCAACCCCGATAGCAATAAATAACTCATGGGCTCTGAAAAAAAGATCTGCCCTCCGTATCTGCTGTAATCCTGCAAAACCGCCCACCAATCAGTCCCTCGCGGTCTGCTTAGAAATAACCAATGAAATGTTACCTTGCCCTTGCTGCGTGTACTCTACCCCCCCCATGTACGAGCCTTAGCTCAGTGTGTGTCGTTGCCGCTGGAGGTACTGCCATTCTTCTGGAGAAAGGAGGAGAAAACTCAGAAAACAATGCCACTGGGCACCCAGGTAGCTCAGTTGGTAGAGCAGGCGCTCATATATGGAGAGTTACTCTCCCCTTTCATGTCTTCTACTGTTCTATCAAAAGAAAGGCTGAAAATGCCTAAAAAAGAATGTAAAAAAACATAATAAATACATTAATAAAACGTTGCCACTGCCGCAGTTATCTGCAACCGCCCGGCCTGCTGATAAGACAAAGAAAGGAGACTGAAGCTGTAAAAGCGGTGACTTAAAAGGCTGCAGACCAGCTAGGAGGAGCCCCGAGGGCAGCAGGAGGGGTCACAAGGAGCCCCGAGGGCAGCAGGAGGGGTCAGACGGAGCCCCGAGGAGATGCTACTTTCAAATCTAGCTCGTCAACAATACCAACCCTGCCGAACAAGTGGGCTTTTACTACCAGAACAAGTCACACTTTCTGCTGTGAAAAGGTCTATGATGCTGGCCAAACACATAGTGGTGATTCTTTTTGAAAATGTTAACACATAAAACAGCTCATTTTTAAGAATTAAAGTTAATTCTTGACAATGACAGTATGACAGTAGTTTGACAAAATGATCCCAGCCTTTTCCAGCGTCTTCAACAGTTTAACCGGATAGATTTTGCCCAGTTGTCATGGAGATGAATCTATTGCCATCGTTCGTCATTTTTATGACTTTTAGAATCAAATATAAAATACTATAATATTATATTTTTGATACATTTAATACTATTTCCAAGGTCCAGATTGATATTTTATGCTGAACTCCCAGCTAAGGCTGCTCTGGTATGACAACAGAACAGCCTGTAATGACAGCTGAGCCAACTCTGTTCACTAATGAAGACACTACAACTCTTTATAGGCATTTATCGCACAATCTGACATGCCCCAAAATTTATATTTTAGAAGCGGACACATAAGATTTTATTCCAACCATCTTGCACAGTGTGACAGGTGCAACAAACCTGCAAAAGTGCTTTTACAGCAATTTGCTGTAAAAGCACTTTACTTGAGATTTAACTCCCTAGAGAGATGACTTGAAAGCAAAAACATTCAAGTCAAGTTCTTCAAGTTCTGACCTATTAAAATCCCAGAACATAAAAAAATGAATAGGACAGTAACAGGAAAAGCCTTGCATAGCTGCCTACCTCGCATATTTATAATTAGGACTATGCATGACTATACATACTGTAGATTTCACTTATCACTAAACACTATTAAAACAGCTTTGAGAGAATTTTACAATCAGCATTTAGTCCTAAAGAACTTTATCTTGACTTGCAATTTATTGATGGAGACTTGAAACTTGACCTTAACCTGTCCTTAAGTCCTTGAGACATGGCTCGGACTTGTCTTGAATGACTTGAGGTCTGTACTTGACCTTCCAGCTCTGCTAGCAACTACATATGCTAAAATCATCATGAATCTCACCAATGTGGTACAATCCGATCCAGTCGGTAGCATCCACTTCCTCCTTGATGTCCCAGGATATGACCAGGTTCTGGCCGCGGTTCAGCGTGTACTCCAGAGTGGACGCTGTTAGCGAGGACCGGCTGTGGGACGTCACCAGGTCTGTGTCACTGTTTGCCCGCGGAAGCCCAATTGGACTGCTGATAACGGAGACGGTGTCAACAGTGGCCCCGCCCCTCTCCGCCAGGGTCCTCAGGTTCTCCGGGCTGAGCGTGTGCCGGAGGTGGGGGCTGCGCCTTCGTGGAGCTGCCACGTGTTCACGACCCCCGACTGCGAGAGTGGGTGGATTGTGGGAACGGGTCCTGGGCGGTAGGACTGCCGTGGCGAGGGAAGGACGCATGTTGTCTGATTGGTAAAGAGACAACTACAAGGAATAAAAAAAACTTCTGAGAAGGGCCGAGAAGAGGCAGAGATGGGTAGGAACCTCTTATTGATTGGGTTGGTCGTCAAAGTGAAGACACATTTCAGCCTGCTGATTTATCCCTGCTGGCTCAGTGAGAGTTGGTTTGAAGAGGCTGTCTTGGCTGGAAACATGCGGGGGCTTTAGAGGAATTGTCTTTATTGCTTCTCCACAGAGGCTCCAATTATCGGCCCTTCTGGTCCTTGCATCATAACACATCTGTTGAATTAGAAGATATCCAACAACAGTCACAGTCTTTGCAACTCGTATTTCATGTTATCCAATGGTAATGGGAGCCTAAAGAGGGGGGAAAGAGGAAAAAGACAAGAAAAAGAGTAAGCTGAATTTGCTTTCACACAACATAAGCAATGCATGCAGTGAGCTACAACCAACAAATGACTGAAGCATTAGTCACCAGGGGAGCTGTACGCTATCAAAGAACCTGTCAGCATTACAAATAACCCGGCACAACCATTTCACTCCTTCCTTTCTATCATGACAACCCTTCTAATGAAGGGGAAAATAGATGTGAGGAGGGAGGAGTGAGGAGTGCATAATTTGTTTTGTTTGTACGAATTTATCATCATCATGAAAATTAATTCATTACTTACTTGTGTCAGAATGGTAAGAGTTAAACACTACGCACTCTTTACTTCTTTGAATGATTAATGTAACACTTAATAAGAGTGTATATGTTCTTCTTGGTGGTACAAACCATGCGCTGTGGAGAAGAGTAGACTGAAATGATCTAATTCAAAATCCATTATCTGTACGTGACCTTTTTTCCAATGGTCACGTACAGATATAATTAGCACACACACACACACACACACGCACACACACGCACACACACGCACACACACACACGCACACACACACACAAAAACCACACACACACACACCCACGCACGCACACACGCACACACTCACACACACACAGCAATTGTGGTTTCTATGGTTTCTGTCAGTATAAACTTCCTTAATAAAAACATCCAGATGTATCTGCCTCGCAGGAAGCTCTTTAATCAGTAAATACCAATTGTGGAACTATCTGGGGAATGTTGTCAGAATCTCAACGAGAGCCATTTTGTTTTTAAAGGAAGGATGACATAACTTTAGAATCTAGCCAAAGGCAGCTGGCTTTAGACAGTAATGGGAGTGGAGTTATTATTTCCCGACGGAGAATATTGGTAATATTCAGCTAATATGTGGCTGGTGCAGTCAGTGGTAAAGCATGCAGGCTCTAGTCTGAGCTAAGCCCTGATACCGCGCGTATACATCTCAAAAGCTGAGCTGTTCAGTGATGCGTTGAAACCATTGCTTCCTCTGCAAGCCTCAGCGTGGGGTCAACACTGTATGCATTACTGTATTTAATAAAAACATTTGGTTTGCAAAGTTATTAGCCTTTAAAAAAGCTTAACCCTCATGTTGTCCTATATCAATGTTCTTTTTAATTCCCCAAAATAACATGATTGATTCCACCCAACGCTCTTTGCCAAGTACAAATCTCTACTTTCATTAATGTTGGGGCATCTTATTCAATTTTATAGCATTTGAAAACAGATTGAAGTGGTTTTGAAATAGTATTGAGTAAAAGTTGACATATTCCAGTCTGTGATTATCATCAACATCCATTCCTTTAATTTTAGTCTCAATAATTCCTAATTTCTGCTTTTCTAACTCAAACATTAGGTATAATTTCCTATAAATGAGGTTTATTGACCATAGATTCCAAAAATAACTGTAAAACCAAAGTTAATAAGTTAGTGTTATGTGTTGAAAACGTCAAAAAGTGACACATTGAATAAAAGCGTCAAAAGTGTAAGAAAAAGTAAAAAAAATTCTTTTGGAATAATCACTTCTTATATGCATCGAAATTCTCTCTGGAACGATTCTGATAAGTTAATAATGTTTGGGGACATCATTTGAAATTAGGAAATCTTTGAAATTGGACAAAAGGTAATAAATTGCATTATGTTTAAAAATCGCAACAATGTTGTAACATACGTATCGTGATGATATCGCACTGTGAGGCATCTGGTGATTCCCACCCATAGTAAATGCGTCACATTGGTTTAAACCCTGCTGTTGTGGATGTCTCCACTAGACACTTATCCCATCCACTTTCAGAGAGCTAACACGTAGATTGTTTGCGAGTATGACGGGGGAAAATCCTCGATCATGCAAAGAATGGAATATAATTCCAAAAGGCATTCGTAAGCTGTAACTTGTATGACAAATTGTTTAATATGCTGTATTTATTGCTCCTGACCTTCTGAATCAATTCACTTTGCATTTTGAACTGACTGTTTAGAAATGATGAACTGGCCTCTGCACTGATGTATGTGGACTGGCTGAGTTTGTGGCCTTATATTGAAATAAGATCTGCTGCATTTGACATGGGGGGGAAGCCTGGACGTCCCTGACTCGACAAGATTACCAGAGCTCCGGCACGCACACATTCACCCACCCACGCACACACACACACACACCCCCGCACACACACACCGCATACAGGGATTTATGACAGAATAAAACCTTCATCACAGATGCAGGAATACGTAAATCCCGCTCACGTGTGCTCATGGACTCACACACAGTCATGTAGCACGATCAGGGAGGGGCCATTTCCATATGCAAGCTCTGTTGCAGAAACTAAAATAAGTGTATATGTAACTGCTGAGTTGTTATGTAAGTGTTCCCTGGTTTGCAAGGCATTGTCCAACCCTGCCGTGGAGTGGGAGACGATGCGGCTGCACCCGTCCCACTTAAAGCAGAGGGGATGAGGACTGTGTCTACCAGCTACAAGCAGCACAGACCACAACATGACCTCAGGAGGGGCCATTGCACATCTGGACTCACTCCAGGGCTTTTCCTTATAAAAGATTGCCATGTCCCATTATAATCCCAATTCGACTGCTCTGCACAGCTTTGACCTGATGCGAGATTAGTGATTGATTCTCAGGAAATGGACATAGGTATTATATAAGTACCCAAAAATCTGTAAATCTGTTCTTGGGATGGTACTCATCATTCTTCTTCCTCCAAACATGGTTAGTGGAATTATGACCAAAAAGTTCTATTTTGGTCTCATCTGACCACATGACTTTCTCCCATGACTCCTCTGGATCATCCAGATGGTCATTGGCAAACTTAAGACGGGCCTTGACATGTGCTGGTTTAAGCAGGGGAACCTTCCGTGCCATGCATGATTTCAAACCATGACATCTTAGTGTATTACCAATAGTAACCTTGGAAACGGTGGTCCCAGCTCTTTTCAGGTCATTGACCAGCTCCTCCTGTGTAGTTCTGGGCTGATTTTTCTTAGGATCATTGAGACCCCACGAGGTGAGATCTTGCATGGAACCCCAGTCCGAGGGAGATTGACAGTCATGTTTAGCTTCTTCCATTTTCTAATGATTGCTCCAACAGTGGACCTTTTTTCACCAAGCTGCTTGGCAATTTCCCCGTAGCCCTTTCCAGCCTTGTGGAGGTGTACAATTTAGTCTCTAGTGTCTTTGGACAGTTCTTTGGTCTTGGCCATGTTAGTAGTTGGATTCTTACTGATTGTATGGGGTGGACAGGTTTCTTTATGCATCTAACGACCTCAAACAGGTACATCTAATTTAGGATAATAAATGGAGTGGAGGTGGACATTTTGAAGGCAGACTAACAGGACAATTTAGCAAGCTACAGAATAGCTACTTACATTCTGGGCTACGTAGCTACATAACTTCAACAAGTCCAAACACTGAAAATAAAAAAGTCTGTTGTCCAGCTGCTACAGAACCCCTTCTCCTGTCTGAGCGTGAGTGCTTGGCAGGAGATCAAAGCGATGACTCTCATCAATCATCTCAGGACAGAGAGCAAGTGTTACTGTCGTAACTATGTTTTTTTTTTTTACAAGGCTGATAAGTCCTGAGTGCTGTCATCTCCTCCTTCAGACACATGCTGTAGGCCACACAGCGCGCCTGCCGCGGCAGCTTCAGGAGCCTCGGTTGAAGCTGGGAAAGATTAAACACACGGTTTCCACACCGCGGTAATCCACCGCGATCATAAGGATATTTAATTATTAATATAATAATATTTAATAATTGTTACCGTCAACATTTCTACTGTGGTTTACCGTCACACCGGTAATCATTACATCCCTACTACACATCATTGAGCCACAGTGTTGCCCTGGGTGATATGTTTCCTTATCAAACACACATGCACGCACGCACACTGTAGTCAATCCCACGTACAGTACAACATCCTGCTGCAAGAAGTACTCAATAGAACACCAATTGTATATTAATCCGGTACAGAGAAGAACAAATATTGCTTTGTTTTAAGGGTTTACAACCCCAAAAGATATATTTCTTCAAGGGATACTTCACCGATTAGCATTAAGCTTTGTATGAGTAGAAACCCGGCAGTATTTTCGAATGACCGTGCTTCCCTCCCTCATGTCCCCCTGAGACCAGAGATTTTGTTTTGCATCATCGATGCATTTTGCCCAGAGGCAGTGGACTACAGCCGGCTAGTTCTGCATGTTTCTAACCCGAAGCAAGCCGAAGCGAGTCGAGTGTCAGCCATCTTGGAGCTAAGCTACAGCTCTCTCTTTTCAGCAGCTGAATGTATGTGCATTCAAACTACCGCACTTGTGTCCCACCGGGATACATAGTAGGTACAGGTTAGAGAACATGCAGGAAACTTTATTACAGATGGACTACGCGACACACTACGCAAGCATCGCCTGCTCGCCGGGTAAGGGGAAATCGATGGCGGTGTGCGCTAAAGCAAAAAAGCTCAAAGAGGGCAGGAGTTCCAGCTAGGTGGAAAGCTAACGCTAGACGCCCACCTGTCCGATACATCCTTCTTACAAGTGTTCGATCATTAGACAACAAACTGGACTACATCCAACTTCAACAAAACTCCCAACGCGACTTCAGAAACTGCTGTGTTTTTCTTTCTATGGAAACATGGCTGAACAACAGGGTACCGGACTCTGCTATCTAGCTTCCAGGCTTGCTAACCTTCTGAGCAGATGCTTCTCTGGCGGGTTAGACTTGTGGAGGTGGGCTGTGTTAACATGGACAGCTGCAGAAATGTGTGTGTGGGGGGGGGGCTTTTATCCATTCTATATTCCACTCAAATTCATGGCTGTGTTTATACTGGTGGTTTACATCACTCCAAGCGCTAATGCTACCATTGCATTAGAAAAAAAAATCACATTTCCACCACATAAGTGACCCAATTAAAAAGACATATTCATCCTTCAAACGGTGAAATATCCCTTTAAGTCTGTAGAATATCACTTGTAGGATGGGAAACCTCTGGAGCACCCTGATACCTAATTCAGAATGGCATTTTAACAATAACAATAAAAGAAATGAATTAAAAGATTGATCAATAATAACTTATCATTAGTGTAACCTTGTGTTTTGCCAATTGGATGCTGTAGGTGCTGGGATTTCTTAGTGGCACTGAGGTCTTACTGTGCTTCTCTGACACATAATGTTAAGAACAAAACACAAACCAGCACCAAGAAATATCACACACTGTGGCCCGGTTGGGTCAGTTGGTAGAGCAGGCGCACATTTTAATAGAGCTTTATGCCTTGACGCACCTGTCCGGGTTTTGAGTCCGACATGTGACAATTTCCTGCATGTCTTCCCCCTCTTTCTCCTCTTTTCACCTAGATGCCCTGTCCATTAAAGGCGGAAAAAAAGGAAACTCAGAAGATAAAAATGCATTCCGTCACAAACTACCTCCCAACTGAGCTCCGACCTAAAGGTGGATGAAACTGAGTGGCCCCCTGACTACAACTCAGTGCAGCGAGGCCTCACTGGAGGCTGCAGCTTTGAGTCATCCTGAGAAAACACAGGCTACAAGGTTGGTGTCACAGTCTTTCCACCTCCAACAAAATATACAGCCCTGACCCACTCGGGGTATTTCTCTAAACACACCGCCCTCGGAGGACAAGAGTGACTCACTTTTCGGGAGATATCCCTCCGTGACAGGCTTCGGGCAAGTCAAAAATTGCATTTACGCCTGAAACTTATCACCCTCTTCAGAAGAATGCTAACCTTTCAACAAATGGGAAAGTGGGTTGTGTATGTTTTTATGAAAGGCAGAAATACTATACAGATATATATAAATTATACAGATGGATCTGTGAGAGGCATTTGAGCTGCTGAACAGACTCTTCTATTTTCTTCAACCCATATTTAAGCAGCAGTGTGGGGTCATTACTAATTCAGGTTGTGGAGAAAGTGCACATTGTAAAAAAACACATCACTGGATTTCAGAGTTTTTTTCAGAGATCTAGAGTTTCCAAAAAATCCAAATATCACAGGCTAAATTTTAGGGATACAGTGGGGAGAACAAGTATTTGATACACTGCTGATTTGCAGGTTTTCCTACTTACAAAGCATGTATCTGTACAGCGGAATCTAAAACAAAAAATCACTTTGTATGATTTTTACATAATTAATTTGCATTTTATTGCATGATATAAGTATTTGATCACCTACCAACCAGTAAGAATTCTGTCTCTCACAGACCTGTTAGTTTTTCTTCAAGAAGCCCTTCTGTTCTCCACGTATTACCTGTATTAACTGCACCTGTTTGACCTTGTTACCTGTATAAAAGACACCTGTCCACACACTCAGTCAAACAGACTCCAACCTCTCCACAATGGCCCAGACCAGAGAGCTTGGAAGGACATCAGGGATAAAACTGTAGACCTGCACAAGGCTGGGACGGGCTACAGGACATTAGGCTAGCAGCTTGGTGAGAAGGCAACAACTGTTGTTGCAATTATTAAAAATGGAAGAAGTTCAAGATGACGGTCAATCTCCCTCGGTCTGGGGCTCTGTGCAAGATCTCACCTCGTGGGGAGGAAGGTGAGGGATCAGCCCAGAACAACACGGCAGGACCTGGTCAATGATCTGAAGAGAGCTGGGACGACAGTTTCAAAGAAAACCATTAGTAACACACTACACCGCCATGGATTAAAAGGTCCCCCTGCTCAAGCCAGCGCATGTCCAGGCCTGTCTGAAGTTTGCCAATGACCATCTGGATGATCCAGAGGAGAATGGGAGAAGGTCATGTGGTCTGAGACAAAAATCCTCCACTCGCCGTGTTTGGAGGAAAAAGAAGGATGAGTACAACCCCAAGAACACCATCCAAACCGTGAAGAATGGAGGTGGAAACATCATTCTTTGGGGATGCTTTTCTGCAAAGGGGACAGGACGACTCCACCGTATTGAGGGGAGGATGGAGGATGGAGATGGATGGGGCCATGTATCGCCAGATCTTGGGCAACAACCTCCTTCCCTCAGTAAGAGCATTGAAGATGGGTCGAGGCTGGGTCTTCCAACATGACAACGACCCAAAGCACACAGCCAGGAGAACCAAGGAGTGGCTCTGTAAGAAGCATATCAAGGTTCTGGCGTGGCCTAGCCAGTCTCCAGACCTAAACCCAATAGAGAATCTTTGGAGGGAGCTCAAACTCCGTGTTCCTCAGCGACAGCCCAGAAACCTGACTGATCTAGAGAAGATCTGTGTGGAGGAGTGGGCCAAAATCCCTTCTGCAGTATGTCAAACCTGGTGAAAAACTACAGGAAACGTTTGACCTCTGGAACTGCAAACAAAGGCTACTGTACCAAATATTAACTTTGGCTTTTCTGATGTATCAAATACTTTTACTGTTATTTGTGAAATCACAAATTATTACTATACAGTAAAAAGTACAACTAAATTAGTATATATAGTACTTTTTACTGTACATTTAGTCGGCGCTTTCCCTCTGAAGAGTAGTGGAGTACAAGTATGCAGTAGAATTTTGGGGGTGGCAGTAGCTCAGTCCGTAGGGAGTTGAACCGGAGGGTTGCTGCTTCGAGTCCCCATATGGACCAAAATGTACAGAGTGTGGATTGGTAGCTGGAGAGATGCCACTTCACCTCCTGGGCACTGCCAGGTGCCCTTGAGCAAGACTGACATCTCTGACATCTCTCTCCATTTGTGCATGATTAGGTCCTGAGCATGTGTGTGTATTTCAGGTCAGTGTGTAGTGATTACTAACAGAGTGTAAATGTTAATAAAATAGAAATACTCCAGTAAAGTACAAGTACCTCAAATCTGTTCATAAGCACAGTACTTGAGTAAAGGTACTTTGTTACATTGACACCAGAGATGGGCGATATGGAGAAAATCAATTACTATTTTTCTTTTTTTAACAAATATCTATATTTAAAATATATGGACATTGTGGCGATATTGTAGGTTTGATTATTATTGACTTCACAAATAATTACACAATAAGATTTTAGATAATCATCATTATTGTGGATATAATATCTAAGTGGGTAAAGGCAAATAAGGAACAGTTACAACAGTCTGGTAAGTTCAGCAATTGGCATCACTTTGTAATGCAGCTTTTAAAACCCGAAAAACATCATATTATATTACAAAATCCAACATTTAAAGCCCATGTTGCAGGTTTAATTTTGCAACGAATTTGTGCAATTTGCTTGTTGGTAGTAAATATTTGAACTGTTATCCATTGTTTTTGATGGTGTTGGATATTGCAAAACTAATATATATATATATCAAAAAATGGGCACAATTTTACAGTGTTTCATTTTCCCCCCCACAATGCATTGCATGACGTCACATTAGGGAGATAACAGAGCAGCCTGCATTGTATTTACCACTGGTCTGGCCTAATGTGGCTTCTGGTCTTTAATATTAACAGTCTATGGTCTCAATTGAGTCCATGTGACTTTATTATATTTATAATGATATTGGAGGGAAAGTGAAACACAGCTAAGACGGGGGTGTTGTTCAGCTTTTCACAAGTTTAGACTGCTAGCTAACGCTAGCTAACGCTACCCCGCCGGACGTTAGCACAACAGCGTTAGCCTAGCCTGCTAGGTAAATACTACGACTGCCTTTGGTGTTGCATATATATGCGTCCATGTTGTCAACATCATACATGTGGCATTAGTGCACCTGTTGTACCATAATTGTATTGAATGAAATAGTAAGCTTCGCTCCTACGAGATGGGGGGTTTGTTACGTTACACACAAAGCTAACTGGCTATAGTTAGCCTGTACGGATGCTAGCGGATATAGCTAACGTCACGTAGCCAGCCAGCAACTTCGGCAGTAGAATTTCGGTAAGCTAACACGACCGCGTTGTCGCCCACAATCAACCTGCAGTGATGTTTGAAATATGAACAATTACAATACTGGTGCGTGCTGGTTGGGGAGGACCATGATCCTGTCTGAAATGTCACAAAAGGATTTAGCCATCTTCAGATCAGCTGATCGCGGGGCTCGCTTCCCGACCGGAGGGGCTCGCTCCCCGACCGGAGGGGCTCGCTCCCCGACCGGAGGGGCTCGCTTCCCGACCGGAGGCTCACTCGCCTACAGCACCCGCTCTCCACCGCAGCTTCGCCGCCACACACACAAGCACCGGCCAAACAGCGACACGTTTTCACCGGAGGAAGAGGTAAACACTTAGAAATAACACTCAGGGATGCCTTCTATTCCTATATCTAGATAAGTGTACCAGTACTTATCTAACGACAGGATCACTGTCACTAGATCGAAAGAAAACGTTGACGTTCACTCGGTGCTATTCACTGACAGTAAAAAGTAAAGTCATTGTATGTACTGCTGCGTTGCTAAAATAAAGGAGATAAATTAAGGAGATAAATGAAGAAGACTTCCCCACAATCTTGACAATTCCTCATTTGCCCTCTCACGTCTGGTAGGTTCGTAATTATTCGGCTGCTGGCCTTTCCTCCTCTTCCTCCTCCCAGTCAGTTACCGTAGTTCTAGTGCTAGGCTGAGACTTCACTCCCCTACGTGACGTCATCGCCGAATTCACTTCATAAACCCGCGAACACCAAAAATGACCAAAAACTAACTTTTAACACTATTTGGAGACATTTTTAAAAATGATATACATATCTTGAGTGTTTTTTGTACCCAATAATCAACAGTGGTGCTTAACTTGCAACATAGGCTTTAAGACCATATGTACTCTCATGATTTTGATATATTGCCCAGCCCTAACACACACAAAGGTTTTAAATACCTCTGGCTGTCGAGTGGATCTGTGCTGGAACAATCGCTAATGAGAATGATAACAAAGTAAGTTAACCTGATCTACAGTAAGAGCATGTCAAAACTCGCAAGGGAGTCACAGGAGATCCACACATCCTCCAGAAAACGTCTGATCAGGTAAAATTACTTTGTGGGAGGACAAGACTGTAGGGAGGGACTTCAACAAATAAGTCACATGTTCAAAATCACATGTTCCCATTGTGTTTTCCTCAGCAGTCGGACACATCAAACATCTGTTCTTCTAAAGTCAACCGCAGGTTAATTAAAGGACGGCAGGAGAGCTTATGGTGGATTCTCAGTGACCCTTCACACTGCTTTAATCTGCCACTTTGATCATGGGGGGGGCACTGTTGTAATTAACATATGTGAACCTGCTTTGAAACATGATGTGTATGTGCAAAAACCTGCTCAGTATAGTCTATATCAACCATGATTAATTTAGGGGATTGCTCCGGTGCTGCTGGGTAGAAGATCCGCTGTCAACTCTTCTCAGCCGGATGTCTGTTACCTTCTTCTTTCTTTGTGTTGGCGTTCTAACCTCCGGTGGATTTCTGAGGACTATGGTTACCTGCTCCTCAGATCTCTGCAGGGTAAATCCAGACAGCTAGCTAGACTATCTGTCCAATCTGAGGACTATGGTTACCTGCTCCTCATCTGTCCAGACAGCTAGCTAGACTATCTGTCCAGTCTGAATTTTCTGTTGCACGACTAAAACAACCTTTGGACGTACACATGTCCCACCAAAACAAGTTGCTCTGTCTGGAGCTTAGCCCCGCCCAAGACGATTGTGATTGGTTTAAAGAAATGCCAAAAACCAGAGCGCTTTTCTCCCATCCCGGAATGCTGTGTGGACTAGTTGGACCCTCCTCCGCAGCACTGTGCAGGGAGGTCTGGCTACGCGAGACTAGTTTGGGTGTAGCTCTTCTTCTTCTGCATGTTTAAAGAGTAGATTCCACTTTTTTTTTATTAAATGGTGAATGGATCAACAATTCAGGGGTGTAGCAAGCCATCACAGACTGGACTCTTACACTCTACTCTGTCATGATATTATCTACCCATCCACAACTCAGAAACCTCACATATTTCCACATCTGCAACTGACATTACAGGTTTTGCGCTCAATGTGGACAACTGTCAGAGCCAAGCACTCACAGGTTCTCCCCTTGTCAAATTCTGTCAAGTGAGGAAATTTGTTAAATTTTGTGATGATCCATAGGGACAAAAATTCAGCAAAACTATTTCTGCTTGTTCCAGTTGCGCTCAGATTACAAATTTGCTTATCACATTTTGAGAAAGCTGTGCAGTTTTGCAGATTTCAGCCGAATCGCTTAAAAGCAGATCACAGTTGGCAAAAGCAATTTCTGCACTGCAAGTTCTCAAATGGGAATTCAGCAAAGAGCAGGCGCATGTGAAAGATTATAGCACCCAATCTTAATTATAACCAGAATATTATTTCATTATAGATAAATGCCAGTGCATGGATGATAACCGTTCATATGAATGTAAACACAGGCCACTTTCTGGACTAGCTCATCATCTCAGAGTAAAAGAGACGTGAAGGTAGCCCCCGCTTACAGCAAAGCACGTTACATAACAGTTTGTCTCCAACTTTAATCATTTCAAATCAACGTGTGCGGTGGCGAGGCCCCTCGCAGATCATGACTGAGGCTGCAGGCCATATAGGGACCGCACTGGCGGAATGTGCAGCTGTCATGGCTCGCTATTGGATTACTGTGGGAATTCCCTACGTCATTTTTCATTTCATGCATCTCTTTCACAAGACGTATGCATGAAACCAAAATCGATCGATTATCACCTATGTGCAAATCCACAACAGCAGCAGCAGAACACGCTACGCATAAATATGACGACGCTGCGGTTGTTTAATGACATATTCAACTGCTTAGAGCATCATCATCATCATCATTATTATCACCATCACTGCTGTAAGCCATAAACACCCATACAACACTTCATTCTGACGGACACACTGGGTGGCAGAGCTTACCTTTGGCGCAGAGGTGCGGGTAGAAGAGAGCGGTGTGCGGAGGATGACAGCGCCGCCACCAACACCTGCTCAGCGGTTCCTGCGCGGGGATATCACGGTTTAGGTCGTTATCCCTGCAGTCCAAACGAGACAGGACGGGCGGGGTGCCGCCTTAGGGCCCCCCTCCCCTCCCTCTCAGATTCCGAGCCTCGGCAGCTTTGGGCTCGCAGTCACGTATGGACGCGGTCTCCCTCTGAAAAGCTGCGTCGCTGCAGAGACACCTCGGCCCTCTCCGGTAGCAGAGTCCAGAGGTGTGTGCGCAGAAACTCCACCGGCACCTCCCTGCACTCTGTCCGCACAGGAGGCTCCTGCTGCGTCGGTGGCGGGCTGAACGCCGGGCAGCTCCTTATTATTCTTTATCTCATCCTTATTCTCCCTCTCTGCATCGCAATGCTGCAGTCAGAGCCGACGTCCTCCCACCACCAGTCCCGGCAGATGCACAAATCGGACTGGGCAGAGCATGTAACCGCTGTCAGTCCCCCCCAAAAAATAAAAATAAAAGAAATAGTTGCCTACCGGAGGATGGCGTAATGTTTGGCTATTTGCAGTGGAGTGGGGGGCGCGGAGGGTTTTATTCAGTAAAGAGTCGTGCCTGAGATGTAGTTTTTGTTTGCCGATATTAGCCTACACACACTGCATATTGATGAGGGACAATGCCAGAGTGGGAGGTTACTTGAGACACGTCCCTGAAAGACACAGACAGAGAGAGGGAGAGAGAGAGAGAGAGAGAGAGAGAGAGAGAGAGAGAGACTCAACCTGTAGAATAATTAGCCTACATTGCACAGATACAGCTAACGTTAAGTGTATTTATTCACGTAGCCCTCTACGTTGTGCAAGTTAAGGTAACGTTAGAAGCCTACATTTCAGTGATAAATTGAGTATTCTGAACTACAGTAGGCCTACATTCATTTGAGAGCTAAAGTTACTGCTTTGCAGATTAAAGGTAGCCAGGTTTAATATTAAAAAGCTAGCAAGATTTGAAAGTAGGCCTAGCATGTCCTCGGGGCTCGGTTACTTTCGGGGCTCCAGCCAGTTACCTAGTAACCAGTTAAGTCTTCCCTTTGACCATGAAAAACGTTTTTCCTTTTATCTCAATGTTTTAGTTGCTTTTTACAAAGTTTTTTATTAAGTTGTTGTATTTTTTTGGTATTTTAGTTTTTTTTTTTTCATCAATTTTGCCACTTTTTCCAACATTTTTCACCTGTATTTCGACTTACTTTATTTTGGATATATAAAAAAAAACTTTGAAAAGGGGTCAAATTTGACCGGAAGACAACATGAGGGTTAAAGAAAGGCTCCAACCAGTTACCTAGTAACCAGTTAAAGAAAGGCTCCAACCAGTTACCTAGTAACTAGTTAAAGAAAGGCTCCAACCAGGTAAGAAAGGACCGCAATTTTACTCAAATAGGCCTACTAACGTAAGTTACCAAGTAACCGGCAGTGTCAATTTTTGCTGAGTTTCCTCCTCCATTCACCAGTAGGGCAGTAACTTTGGCAACATGCGCTTTGAGCTGATTGGCTGTGGGGTGAGGAGCCATTTCATTGGATCTTTCCAAGCAGACCAAGGCAGTGATTGGTGGGCGCTATACAGAGTCCAGCAGCTGTCCACATGATAGGCTACAAGCCCTCCATGACCCCGATTCTACATAAACCCAATTTAAGGAAAAACATGTGCAAGATGTTCGCACATGCGCAGATGATATCATGATGAACGCTGATTTACTGTTCCCATAGACAGTTAAAGAAAGTCTGTTTGCCTCCACCGTGTAGTTAATGTTAGCTTAGCTAACAGCTAATTCGGCTAAGCACTAGCTGAGACAGCATGTAAAATACCACCAAAAGTTAAAATAACCGTTTAAATATATAACAGCTGTCAGTTCTACTTTACTTGTGCTCATTTAAAATACAATCACTCAATACTTGTCTTTATTATTACTGTAAAGTCTTAATTTAGCTGTAGCCTGCTTTTCCCACTGTTTAGTTTGAGTAATGTTATTTTAGGCTGAATCAAGCGGTCAGCTAGCGGTTAGCCGAATTAGCTGTCAGCTAAACTAATGTTAGCTTTCCGGTGGAGGCTAACAGCAGACTGTGGAACAGATCGTGCAGTGCCGTAAATCCTCGTACATCATGATTATCATCTGCGCGTGCGCAAACATATTGCACATGCACAGAACGGATCGTGTACCGACAACATACGTTGCCAAGTTGCAACTTGACACTTTCTACCGTCAGTCACGTTAGCAATACCATCTGATAACACCACATTACGCTCTTTTTGTGCATACAAACAATGTAAACTGTCCACACACTGCAAATTATTTGGTTCTGACCAAGATAAAAAAAATAACTTAGATTTAGAAGTGTTAGTTAATTTCTTATTTTAAGTGTTCAAATTTACACTATAACCTTAAATCAAGCAAGCTTGTCAAGTGAAATGATCTTGCTGCATGGACCGATAATTTCACTGGTTTTGAGTACCTTTTCCCTCAGATTTAGGGTTGTTATCTGTTTTTTAGACACCTGTTTTAGACTGTGTTTGTACAACTGATTTAGTGAGAGACAAATAAGACAGAAGTGCTGATAACTGTATGTTACTACAGATTCCACTACTGGATTTTGATTTGGCCCACTGTGAGGCTGTTAGGGTTCCCAGCTCAGAAATCTGAGGTCAGGGGGAGTGTTTCCAACTTTGACCTCGGAAAATCCAACTTCCGAGTACAAATGGAACAATTAAGCTTCATGAACCATTGTTTTTATTTTATGAGTCCACTAGATGGCGGTCTTGGTTAAAGAAAAAGGCTCAATGGCAATTCAGCGTGCTTCCAACCCTTTGTTGAACAATATAAGCGTCAAACAGAGTAGAGTCACGTTGTTGTAGCAGCACCCTTATTCTACTTAAAACATTCTTTTCATACTCATAAACAGCTTTATTATAATAAAAAACAATTACAATTATTTTTCTTCGTTTTATTGCAACAACAATAGTGCCAAAAAATTGCACAGCTTGCCCATTTACAATGACATCAGATAAAAATGTGAGAAATATAAAAACATCAAAGCAATTGATTTTGACACAGTAATGCTTAAACCTGAGAAGAAATACTCTTCCACACCAGAGCCTCACCAGAAATTAGTAAAAAAGTAAAAGAAATGATCCCTCAGTTCACTTTCTTCACCGGACGGCCTGGTCCAGTATGGCAAAGGTCAGAAGACAAACTAGTTCTGCACAAGGACCAGTTTTAACCCTCATGTTGTCCTCGGGTCAAATTGACCCGTTTTCCTATATCAATGTTCTTTTTAATTCCCCAAAATAACATGATTGATTCCACACAACGCTCTTTGCCAAGTACACATCTCTACTTTCATTAATTTTGGGGCGTCTTATTCAATTCTAAATCAAGTGTTTTTGAAATAGTACGGAGTAAAAGTTGACATATTCCAGTCTGTGATTATCATCAGCATCCATTCCTTTAATTTTAGTCTCAATAATTCCTAATTTCTGCTTTTCTAACTCAAACATTAGGTATAATTTCCTATAAATGAGGTTTATTGACCATTAATTCCCAAAATAACTGTAAAACTAAAGTTAATAAGTTAGTGTTACATAGTGTTGAACATTGAAAAAAGCGTAAAAAGTGTTGGAAAAAGGGACAAATGTAGGAAAAAAGTTAAAAACGGGAAGACAACACAAGGGTTAAAGTCTCTCTCGGCAGAAGCAGAATAAAGGAAACTGATAGGGTTACCAGACTTTAAAGCACTTAAACAGTTTTTAATAGGATTTCCACTTCCGAAACAGATAAACTAGAATATTTTTCAGCCATTTCTCAATGAGAAATGTGTTATGTTTCATGTTCATTAGAAGTCATGTCTTACTGTGGTATCGTACGTACTGCCGTCTACCTCAATGCCGTTCAGCAACACATTTCCTAAAAGTGCAAACTGGTTTCTAAAAGGGGAATCTGGTTTGAATGAGCAACTCATTTTTTTGGAAAGTTGAGCTGAGAGCCTATTCTTTGTATTCACCTTAAAGGCGCTGTACGTAGCATTGAGAAAATCCAGAACTTAGCCAAACAACTGGAACATTAACAACTTCTCAGTCCCTCCCTTTTTCTGCTAAACCCCTTCCCCCACAAAGGAGAATGAATGCGTATGCATGAGCAGTGATTGACACGCAGTAAGACCCCCCCCCACCCCCACCCCGGCCCTGATTGGTGCATCTGAACAGGGAGCGGAGAATTTTTGCAAATTGCACGACAGACGCCAGAGGAGCCGGATTTTTTTTAAATGACCAGCTTCATGTAGTTCTACTCAAACATAGGGTCAGTTTCAGCAAATATGACAGAAAGTTAGTTTTATTAGTCTTATTAGTCTCACTTTTATCAGCTGCATAGCATTTTCCAAGTGGAGTGGAGCATTTGATAGATTTGTCTTAGTGTGGTTTGGTTCAAATGCTAAAAAGCTTGAAGAACAAGAAGAGTAAGCTCACACAAAGAAGGGAGAAAGGTCTATTTGTCTGACGTCAGTCTGTAGGATATTTGATGTTTTTTTTGATGATACAGTGCTATATGCCACATTAATGTACATTTGACAAGATAATAAAATAAGATACCAATAAATGGTCTGCAGTATCACCTACTGAGCCATTTCCACAAAACAAATGCATCTTTTCATACATCGAGAAGCATTTTAATAGAAATAATATATAATATAAATCTACATTAACAGAAATGTTTTCACTCATTATTAAAACATTTGTCTGAATTCAAACTATGTTGCCACATGGATCATAAACGATTAATTGACACATAGACACCACGGCAACACCACAGTTTGTTTTGCCGGTCTTGTAAATGTTAATGTAGAATTTGATTCAGTATTATTTTGGGTCCAACTTCAAAGTTTTCGACCTAATTGTGGACGTATTCAAGGAGCGGAGTTTCTGTCCTACACTAAAATGTGACATATTCTATTTTAGACCAGAGGAAAAACACAAAACATTCCCTCATTTTAAAACGCCTTGTCTTCCAAAACATCATTTTGTCTGAGGTAATGTCACTTTTTCCCCTCCCAAGTGAGGATTTTCCAGTTAGGAAAGAAACCCCTCATGTGTAAATCTGGAACTACAACATGATCACAGTGAACACCGATATAAATTAAATTAATATTTATAGAAAACACAGCTCTCATCTCTACTAAGTTATTCTACAAAGTAGTTTATGCCACCAATTCACAACAAGGCAGACGATGTGCATCTCAAAGCACTAAAACTGCACCAAACATACAAGTGCAAAGAAAATGATTATCTATTGTGTCAATGTGTAGCATCTTTTTTTTTTTTATTTCTTCCCTAAATGTCTGTATTACATTTGTACACTGTATTTATCAACAGGATTTGAAGAGTTTTATCTGTTGTACTACTTTTATATTTGTATTGTTGACTGTAATCTTCTTATTGTTTTTTTTTTTGGGAGACAATTTTAAGATCTGTCCAGGGACAACCAATAAAAAATAGCTTTTTTGGCTAATTCTGGTGCATTTACAGCAGTGTTGATTAATGTACACTGTCCCTGTCAAATAAATTAACAAATAAAAGCGGATA
The DNA here is from genome assembly GCA_026937815.1 of Etheostoma perlongum. Taxonomy (NCBI): domain Eukaryota; kingdom Metazoa; phylum Chordata; class Actinopteri; order Perciformes; family Percidae; genus Etheostoma; species Etheostoma perlongum. Next base: position 3,869,639 of record CM049381.1, read on the forward strand.
ACTCACATCTATAGTACTTGTATAAATTCAAACCCAGGTAAAAGATATTCAGTGCTGGGACATTCACATTGGGAACCACAGCGGTGTCTGTACAGAGCATGCCGACGTCTGATTGGGTGCTTGCTTGAGGGGCAAGAGTGATTGGTCCCTAATGACATCATCTTTACTATCAGTCAGGGCTGTAATCAAGACCACCTTAGTTGAGTCCAAGATAAGGACTAGTCGAGTCCAAGTCAAGACCAAGTCCAAAGAGGTTTGAGTGCAAGACAAGACAGAGTCCAAAAAGGTTTGAGTCCAAGTCAAGACCGAGTCCAGGACAGATAAAACAGACAGGCAGGTGTGAAACAGATGCTCTGCTGCATACAAGAGAAAGCAGAAAAGGCACAGCAGCTGCTTCACTGACATGAGGGGGTGTGAGAAACAGCAGGAGGACGTAAAGACAAAGCAATAAGACACCAGGTTCAACACAAAGAGGCATTAAGTACCAAAGGTGTTAAATCAAACTCTGGTGCAGCTGTGGGAGACCGTTCTCCATCACTTGGCATGTGACCCCATACTGTAAATCACTAGTCATTATTAGTTGGCCTTCATATATTTCACAGAAAGTTTTCTGAATCACACTGATTGATAAAACAGTTATGGCTAAGGGGTGTTAGAGTGAACGCAAAAATTCCTTGGTTACCAAAACTAAAAAAAAAGCCCCAAAGTCAACCTAATGTTAGGCCTACATGCCGTAACAACACACGACACAAGCACCACACGGAACAGTTGACCCCAACTATCACAACGATGGTGTCGAGGAACTGTGGCAAACAGAAATCCAAAAGCTTGAAAATATCAAATATACCTCTTCTTATGACACACAAGAAAAGTCTGGTGATAATCTATAGTTGTCTTTCTATACATCACATGAAAAGACCCAAACCAACAAAGAATAGATCCTACTAACAAGTATTGTGTGTATATATCTGATATCTTCTTTCTCTGTGCCATAGGTCTCCATTGTTGTCCAACAACTGTTAAAACGCACGCACGCACGCACGCACGCACGCACGCACGCACGCACGCACGCACACGCCTCTTAAAGAAATAGAAATGAAGGGAGTACTTTTTAAACATGTATGTACGTCATCAGAAGGAAGCAACAGGCTTGGGACCAAGTATTCAAACGAAATAATAATATAAATAATAATTTTGTTGACAGTACAACCAAATAGAGAACAACCCCAGCCTCATCTTCTAAATGGCTCTTAAAAGCTTATAATCTGGAAGAGTTGTTACATATTAAGAAAACAGATTTTTGTTGTAACTTCAAGACTTGCAAAAGGACACAGACCAGTAGCTCTGGATCTGTTTTAGCTGAAAAGTTATTTAATACAAAACAAAAAAGTAAGACAAAACGGTGATATCCTTGGTCATTATTCACCTGTACGCCTTCCATTGGGCTAGTTATCGCTGAATAATAAATAATAATAATAATAATAATAATAATAATCATCAGTAACCAAAGAATACAAGACACTTCTCTTAATAACCCCGATACCACAGCAGCGTAAAGCAGACAATCAACGTTTGCTGTTAAAGGTCCCATGGCATGAAAATGTCACTTTATGAGGTTTAACATTAATATGAGTTCCCCCAGCCTGCCTATGGCCCCCAGTGGCTAGAAATGGAGACAGGTGTAAACCGAGCCCTGGGTATCCTGCTCTGTCTTTGAGACAATGAAAGCTCAGATGGGCCAATCTGGAATCTTGCTCCTTATGAGGTCATAAGGGGAAAGGTTACCTCCCCTTTCTCTGCTTAAGGTCTATATAAAAAAGACTTAAGATACAGTATTAGGGACCACTAAGGTCTATATAAAAGAGACTTCAGATACAGTATTAGGGGACCACTAAGGTCTATATAAAAGAGACTTCAGATACAGTATTAGGGGACCACTAAGGTCTATATAAAAGAGACTTCAGATACAGTATTAGGGGACCACTAAGACCACAGTAAGGTCTATATAAAAGAGACTTCAGATACAGTATTAGGAGACCACTAAGGTCTATATAAAAGAGACTTCAGATACAGTATTAGGGGACCACTAAGGTCTATATAAAAGAGACTTCAGATACAGTATTAGGGGACCACTAAGGTCTATATAAAAGAGACTTCAGATACAGTATTAGGGGACCACTAAGGTCTATATAAAGAGACTTCAGATACAGTATTAGGGGACCACTAAGGTCTATATAAAAGAGACTTCAGATACAGTATTAGGGGACCACTAAGGTCTATATAAAAGAGACTTCAGATACAGTATTAGGGACCACTAAGGTCTATATAAAAGAGACTTCAGATACAGTATTAGGGGACCACTAAGGTCTATATAAAAGCCTCCAAAGAGCATCATGTCATGGGACCTTTAATATTTGAAAACGTTTCTCTAGTCAAGAAAAGTGATTTCGGGGACTCGCGAGCGGGTGGGGACCAGCAGGACAAACACTACTGGGCATATTCACTGGGTTGCATACATAGACTGTACCAAAGATATTGGGGTGACCTCTAGCTCACCCAGTATGAGCGTTGACCCCATGTAGGCTGAGTCCTGCAGTGGCCCGGGTTCGAGTCCGACCTGTGCCCCTTTGCTGCGTGTCATCCCCCATCTCTCTCCCCCTTTCATGTCTATCAACTGTCCCTATAATGAAAGGAAAAAGTCCCCAAAAAATAATCTTTAAAAAAGATATTATCATATTACCAGGCTATAGTCATACATCGCAGTAGTAAACCCGGAGGCTTAAGACATTTATTTTGCTGGATGCGTGAGTGAGCAACTCTGATAGGAATGAATGGGGCTCCACTTCAAAGGCTGCATCCAGGTCTTATAACACATCCATGTCTCCCTACATCTAAGTTTCATCAACTGGAGTTTCACACATAACGTACAAGTAGGAACAATCCAAATTGATAAGTGAGAATAGTATTTATGTTCAGGAGAAACTGGAATTGCACTGATAGAAGCAGTGCTGTGAGAATGCACATTATTCTGAATATATCAGGATACAACATGGAGGGCCCTATTTTAACGATCTAAGCGCAAGGCATGAGGCGCATGGCGCAAGTGAGTTAAGGGTGTGTCCAAATCCAATTTTGCTAGTTTGACAGCAGAATAAAAGGGTCCGTGCAGCGGGCGCATGACCGTAACATGCAATAAACCAGACTGTCCTCTCCCATTCCCTTTCAAAGCCAGGCGCGTTTGTATTTTGGCACATTGCATTATGATGGCGGATTTGCACCATCATATTTTTATTTGTAATCTTTTGCATGTGTGTGTGCTGCTGTGCATCCCTGTGTGTGTGTGTAACAAGAATAGTGTGTGCTGATTTGGGACTACTTTTGATTAGTTTAAGTGGAGACAAATTTTTGCACATGCACCATGCCGTACTTTGCAGATCCTTCTGATATTCCTAGTTACTTTCTCCTTTGAGTTCTTGGTGGATTTGTTTCGAGTAGGAAAATAAATCACTGTTACTTCTGGCCAAATAACTATTAGGTGCTTATTTTAGATTAGATGGTCTGCTGCAAATGCAACAGTCACTGATGCCTACAGTAAGTGAGTGAATGATAGAGGGAGTGACCCGAAGGCCAAGCGCCCGGCACGAAAAAAAACAAAAAATAAAAACTTATCAAGATACAGATTTATGTGCTACCCTAAGATGAATGGAGCACCTTCAAAACCTTGTTTGGCTACACCGCTGACTTTTGGAGAATATGGAGTAGATCACAATGCTCTTCTTTGAAAAAAATAGGAGAGGAATTACTAGAGGAACCTGTTCATGCACTCCAGCCTTTTCCAGTGCAAACCTTCATTTTGTCATCATTCTGAATCAAAAGGTGTTTATGAGAGAAAGTAACATTACTTTGGATTTTTCATCTGGAACGAATATGTGACTGGTTTTGTGGCAGTGCTACGACAGTCAATAAAACACAACAAGAACTATAAAACACAACAAGAAGTCATTGCTAAGCAGCAGGCAGTAAAAGAGTTTACAGAGTAGTGAACAATGCCACTGTAGACACTAGAAACAACAAGGACACACATTGTAAGAGTAACACCCTGTTGAGAATCTCTAGTATCAGTAGCTTCACTGGTTGTGGAGTTGTTGCTCCTTGAAGGCAGAGCTATAGATATACAGAGTAAGGCAAACTTGGTTTCGGGTCCGTCCATTGGAGCCATATTTGCATCAAATGTTCCAAGGCCATTACATCCTTTCATCTTAAAACATAGTGTAATTTCCATGGAGCTCTTAGTGCTAACATTGAGCAGACAGTTCCCCAAGCTATGTATGTCTATGGCTCTGCTCCATGGCAGCTAGATAGAGTAGGCCTTCCTGGAACAGTATCAGGCAGCTTCAGTGAGTCCGGCTGTAATTTAGAGAAAGGCTTGTTATGGTAGAGACGTGGACTGAAACCAGACAGATACCGTCAGAGCACGCAACACAAGGCCAGAGGGATGAGTGCCGCCAACAAGAAGTAGGTGACTCTGTAGAGGTGGAGTGGAGAGAAGGTCACCATGGCGATGGACAAGGGGAGAGGGAGGCAGGATGTCAGAGGCAGGAGTTTACTGAAAGAGATGAAGAAAAAGTTGGATAGTGCAGCAGAATTCCCATCAATCTGTCGGGGAATGTGTCTGTGTGCTGGTAACCATGCGCTCTTACCTGGTGCTGAGTTTTAAAGTGTTGCAGTTAATGAGCAGCATGTACACAATAATTAGAGGCACAGTGTGTGGCCAACAGGGGTCAGGATCCAACTGGGTGGAATACCTGCGGAGGATCACAACGTACACCCATTTCTAGTTCCATTCACCATGTACACACCTCCTCACCATTGGATCACACATCAGCTCTAACTTTGTGTATTTTAGCGTATATTTGCCATATTGTAATGAAACAACACTTAAAAAAAAGAATCATACTAATATAATGATATGGATTTCAGCCATATCATCCTGTTATTTTGTGCAAATGACCATAAGTCAACTTTAAATGAATGCTATAATTGAGAAGAGGGATATGCCACTTGCTAGGAGAAGTTAGACAGCACACCTTGAGCTGGTAAAGATTCAATAGTATTCATAAAAAGAATAGGAATGCATTAATGGAGCCGCTTGCATAAAATGTGCCAATTTCTATCTGGAAATGTAGGGAAATGTCAGAAGACTATAATAGGTTTTGTTTGACATAACTAATATGTAGCTGGACAAGTCACAGTAGTGTGGAAGATGTTACTGAAAATGAATTTACTGAGAAACATTATCACCTGTAGATGCAAAAGGCTGCTGTGTGTTAGTTTGACAAAATGTAAACTGCCCTTTTTCTTTTGTCAAAGATTACATATAACTAATTTATAGTTATTGTATCACTGATTGATGATGTAAAAAACAAACAACCATTAAAACCTCAAAACTAAAGCCAGCCACACATTGGCTGCATTGGCTCCTATATGTCATGTCATGTAATTTATTAATGTGCATTTGTGTCAAAATGACATATTTTCCTATTCCATTTTTCCTGGAAACGCTTCCAACACGCTTGTGTGTCGCGTGAAAAATAGGCATCGGTTCTATTTCTAGCATGCACGCCTTTTCGGCGGGGCTCGAGCCGCGGCGTAAGACGTGCGCGTCATGCAGGCAGTGTGTAAGCTCTAACCTGTTAACATGGGAGCCGAGTTAAAAACGGACCAGCAACGCAGCTGACACGCTCACGTGATGCATCCAGTGTGTAGCCGGAACACAAGAACCCGACATTAGCAAGCTCTCTTGGCCTCTTCAGTGTTCTGTGTGGAATCAGCCAGTCACAGCTCTCTCACCTGTTTGAGACTAGAGCTGCAGCCTGGAGGAATGCAAGGACCTCAGGTGGTCTGGTCTAACTGGATAATTGTAATAGACTCGTGTAATTGGTTGTGACAAATCCGGTACTTAACCAGAGATTTCTGTGGCCGTTCTGTTTTTGTAGATGTAGAAAGTAGCATTCTTCTAAACAGATGCATAGCACTAATTACCATTCTCAAATATGGGGCACACTTTCTAATAAACACAGCCTTGGGGGTCTTGCTCAAAGACACCTCAGCTGTGCAAGTGCTCTGTCTTTCATACTACATTTCAGTACTGTACCTCAGGTTGCGGATCCAGTGGATGAGCGAGGGTGCGATGAGCATGACGGGGTAGCGTAAAAAGCGCTGATAGGCAGAGGTGGAGCTGTAGGTCATCCCTCACCTCCTGCAGAGCACACTCAGACAGCAGGGGGGCGCCATTACATTCTTTAGACTTGGTCAGGGATTCGGCATCCACTGTGCCGTTCTCAACTTCTTTGCGCTTCCGGGGTACCTGGAGAGATGGTGGAAAACTCTTTATTTCCAGGTGGAAATCAAATTGGAATAGATTTTGAACGCTGGCTCTGCATTTACATCACTAGCAACCACTATACTCGTGCTGCGCGATTATGGAGAAAACATATATATATTTTGGTCAATATTGAAATCCCGATTATTTAACATGATTACTCATTGACTTTTGGAAAGGTGATGCATTTATTGAAATTAAAAAAAAAGTTGAAACTTTTTCCCGTTTTAACTTATTTTTTTTCATTCAGAACACATATTACAGATTGCTTAAAAAATTGCTTTTACAGCTATACGTAATACCATCAAACTGGCAAGTTGGTGCTGGTGGTGGGATTGGAGCAACACAGTTCAACCTTACCAGATTCAACATGTGACTCAAGGAACGCTCTGTCATCTGTAGCCTCAGTACCTGAACATACAAATTGCAAACAAAGACAGATGTGTGTAGGATAAACAGCGTCAATACTGTATCTAAGCTGGTTTACTCTGTAAAATGACTGGGGAAGGGCGTCATCTGTATTACCATGTTCTAAGACTCACCCTGTAAAGGTGAAGCAGAAAGGCAGCAAAGACTGACAACGGCCCACAGGACAGCCCACCCACAACAGTCAGACAGAGAGTGATGAGGAGCTGGCTCCGCAGTGGCACAGTGCCACAGTCTCTGGAGACAGACGGTCTGCATGGAAAAGGAGGTCTACAGTTACATTTTTTATGAGACGGTTAAGAATGGATGTGGAGTTACAGAGTGCCTAAAGACCATCCAGTTACAGTTTTAAATCACATACCTAGTTGTTTAAATGTCCAGCCATACCTGTGTAGGGGAGCTAATATTAGTGAGATCAGTCGCATAATGAGACGGAGCAGTGCGCTGCCCCAGAATGCCACAGCTGCCCCTAAGATGTAAAGCAGAGGGGACAGGAGGTGGGGCCATTCTTCCACTGATAGCACACCCTCGTGAAATGTTGCATCGGGGGTGGTCGGGGGGAGGGCATCCATAGGGGGGAGGTAAAGAATTGACCAGATCTCTTGAAACCAGTTCCAGCTGAGGGGAGGGTGGACAGGATGATTAATAGGTGAAAATAAATCATATGGGGTTTGAGAATATTCAGGGATTTTAATAAAATCTCCAAACTCCAAAACAACAACAACCAAAGAATAGTTAAAAGACAAGGAATTATTATTTTTACTATTATTATTATTACTTAAATTCAACAGCCTACCTATGTAATAGGTGCAGAATATAAAGGAGCAGATTGACTTTATGAGGCTGCAGGCCTTTGCCCACCACCTGGCTCATGTCTGCCGCTCGCCTCGACTCCAGGATGGAGGACAGCTGCCCCCCACAGGCCAGGAGGAGGGTTACAGCGGTGTACACTGGCACCAGGGGCCCACAGAACCTCAGTATCTGTCAGATAGGAGAGAGCAAATCAGACCTGGGGACCTTCTCCCATTTATATCACTGTTTGTTCATAAAGAGAATACATAATATACATAAGACTGTTTTCATTTAAACTAAACAAAGAGAAAAGAGAAAAAAAAGGTATAAAAGCTGTACCTGTCCCAGCACCCTGGGTAATGAAGTTCTTACTGACACCTAAGGTTAAAATCACAAGATAAACACCATGTATTTCACGTCATGTTATTGATGATAAAAACCATGTTTGTCGTGATGAATCGTCATCAGGATGTGCAGAATGGATAACCCCAATTTCCTACTGGGCACGTCTGTGCTGGGCTCCGGTTTTGTACCTTCCTCCGCAGCACGCCATACCACACTGGGAGGGTTTTGGAAGCAGAGCGTCTTGCTTGCACGACTCGCAGATTATATTGATCAAGTGTTTATTAAGCTAATATCTACCATAATTTCCCATTTTTTTGTGATCAATAAATATCTATCTACCTACCTACCTACCTACCTACCTTCCACTCCAAGCACTCCTACACACCTTCTCTTTTCTGGTGATGTCTTGTCTGTTATGTTTTTCCACCTCCAAGATGAATCTCTCGTCGTACATGGTTTTGTGAAGGAGACATATACGATATTGGGGTGGGAGTGACTAGATAGTATCGCTGTTTCACTTTCTGCCCGACCGTCCGAACAGCCAACATGAAAAAAGACCTGGCGCATGTCTTTAGCGGAGCCGCTTCACACGCGCTTCTGTGACGCGCCGTGCCGTGGCTTGTGGAATATCAAGCATTAAATGGCTGTGATTGATCGTGGGGTGTGCGGCGCCTCCTGAACCTAGCGTAGACATACCCAGTGGAAAATAGAGCTAAGGCTGAGGAGTAGTACCTTATACTGGCAGTTGGGGGCAGTGTGGAGCTGAAGGAGGACACCTGAGGCGTTGTCTGGACGACTTGTGTGGAGCATCCCTGAGATCTCAGTCACTGATGGCACACTGGCAGACACATCACATCAAGTCATGAAAGAAACAGTGAATATGATATGTAATATCTGCCAGAATAAGAACAAGAACAAACAGCTTGACAATCTGACATCTCTCCATGAGTGCATGGAGAGGGCCCGGGCTTATTACTTACTGTGTGTGTATTTCAGGCCTGTGTGTAATAACTAACAACAGAAACGTAATTTCCCCTTGTGGGATCAATGAAGTATGTCTCAATCTTTAGAGACAGTCGTGGCCATAACTGACCTGGCTGTGGTTAAAGAGTCCTCTCTATACCATGGTACATTTATTCTGTACACGTTGGGCAGTCTATCTGCAGACAAACATACAGTACAAGATCATTATTACATCTCTTAACATGTGCACATGTACTTGCCTTTGTTTCAGACAAACTTACCTTTATTTACTTTGCACTGGCTTGCGACATTAATTCTGAATGCCTGGTAGACCTAGAGACACAAAGGTGTTCAACATGTAGTGACGCAGTAGGGACAGAGCTGCTGAGTAATAAAACAAAGAAAGCTACCTGGTCAAAGTTTTCCAGCTTGATGGTGTGGAGAAGTCCAGAGGAGTTGACCGAAACATCGCTGACAGTCAACCCTGGAAAACCAACAGTTACTGAAAAAGGAATGCGCTTTTTCTATCTTAATTTCTAGAGAATCGGTATCAACACAACTCACCGAAGGACAGAACATGTGGTGCTGAGACAGACACAGTCTGAGATTCTTGTCTCTGCCACTCGCACTCCACCGTGAACTGTGGACCAGACAAACATTGCTATGTCATTTGTTTAAATCAACATCTAGCTAAAATCAAGTCCCTGTCTGTTCTTTGGTTCGAGTTATGTGCACACTGTGTAGTGTATTGAGAGGGGACCCATATTAACTGTTACAGCGCAGAATGGCATGCTGGGTATAGCTCGCTCTCCGCCGCTCGCTACAGTACATTCAATAACAGAAGAAGGCAGAGACAGCTGAGATGTTACATTGTAGCAAAATCAAGCATTTTAAGCATCAGCTATGTAACTTTTGTAAGGAATGCTTTTGTTCCTGGCAATAGCCTGGTCCCAAATAGCTAGCTGTTATCAAATGAGACGTATACTCTCGCATTGCTACGGGATGCAACTCTGTCATAAACTCTGATGACAAAATGTACATCACCTTAGCGTACTTTGTTGTTATTATAAGATAATATAATAATAATATAAGAGATCCACGCCTCTGGGGAAACTAGGGGTTAAGTGTCTTGTTCAGGGACACATTGGTTAATGCAGTGGGAATCGAACCCAGGTCTCACACACCAAAGGCCACCCCATTTAGCCTCATCATCATCAGGTCAAAATAGGTCATTACATTGGTTTATATATTTGTACAACTAATGACATTCCTATCATCCTCCTCCGATGTACTTTTCTAATTGAAAGATGTTGGCAGGCTTAAATACAATAGTTTAAGAAGCATGTTAACATTCATTGTGAGGATGTTAGCATGCTGTTATTAGCATTTAGCTCAGAGCACAGCTGTGCCGAGGTACAGATTCACAGAGCCACTAGCATGGACTCCTGTGTCTTGTTAGTGTGTGTGTTCCCTTACGGGAGAAAAGCAAGAATAACCTAGACAGAACAGAGAGAGAGAAGCATCTTATAGTCAGAGAGTAGTGAGTTCTCATTTTCAATGTACCTGTTTGCCATTGAGGTTGGAGGCCGAAACAACCAAATGAGTAACCGAAGACAAGTCACTGAGACTCAGAATCAGGACCTGAGGAGGACAACAGACAGTGATGAGCAACCAATAGTCACACTGGACTGGACGGTGTCTCTTCACAGGAGAATTACCTTGTATGGTGGCAGGAGCTCAGTTTCCATAGACAGATCCACTGCACGCACACTGGAAAATCCAAAAGAGCACAAATGTTTTTATAACCACAAGAGACACCACAACGTCTCTGTGACAACAAATAGCAGACAATCTAAGATGTTGATTGAGGAAATGAGTGGCAGGGAATGAGATTTATACTATTCTTACCATGAAGACCCATTCTTGTGCATGCAGCCGTACACCCAGCTAGTCATCTCCTGTTGGACAACAATAACGGGATTCAGAATTGAAGATCTGGTTTTTGGTTTTATGTTTTGCACTTAAATCCTAAACACCAAAATGGTAGCCTGTTAGTCAGACTGAACTGCCGGTTTATTTTACATCACTCATTCAAATATATGCATATCTATGGATTACTGAACAAATCAAGGATGTGGGTGGCGATTCAGAAGTCTAACAATGGCCAGGCGACATGGGGGCCTTGCAAAGATTGTTGTTCAAACCCAGGGTTGGCGATGCCTTGACTGTATGGACCCTATTACGCCCCCGGCGCAGCTCAAAGCCCAACGCAAATGTCTTTGCTAGTTTAAGACCGACACAGTTGTCAATTTCCCTCCAGTGCCGTGTGGTTTAAATAGCAAATGCACCTGTGCCCATCTGTACCCCTGGCGTGCTGGTCTTACAGGGAGGTGTGTTCAGGTGCATTCTGGAAATATTGCTATCTTGAGGCAGCGGGAAGGGATCGCGCCATTGACCAACAAAAACCTGGTCTGATGTCAATAACGCAGCATTTCATTGTTATTTTAATAAATAAATAAATCTTCCTGATCTCAGAGTCCTCTGGTTCTGGTTCTTACTGGACCCCCTACAGCCGGCCGGTGGTTCAGCAGCCAGATTTCAAATGTTTTACAAGCCTATTGCCTATATTTTGTAATATAATAAACACTGTTACAGTTTTTGAAACTATTTCAGCTTGTGTAGGCCTATCAGTGCTTTCTACTGAACCCACTTTTAAAAATGCCGCGATAATACCGAAAACGTTAGCTCGACTGAAAGCTCACCATGTTGTTGCTCCGGCAGTAGAAATGGCTGTAGGCTTTCCTGCGACTCGACAATGCAAAGAGAAAGTATCTGACCTGTCCTTCCTGTAGACAGACATCAACATTGAAGACAACTAGAATATCTTTTTCTTCTGTCTACATCAAGGACTTGTTTTTACATGCACGCACACACACACACCTTTGGTGTGCTATAAGCCAGACGCAATGTGTTAACTTCACTCCATGCTTCAGGAACATCTGGAAAAGGGAAACATGACACAGATACGAGGGATTCTTTAATAGTGTCATTCAATCAAAACTTTGAACTGGTCGTTCACTTTGCTTTATGCAGTTAATGAAAATCAAAGGGAAACATGTAGACATATGGCTCTAAATAAAAAGCACATCGCCAGGAATGTGCTCTAAATAAGAGACTAACGAAGTCTACTTGCACAATGTGTTCCTCTCTCACCCAAGATGGAGACGGTGTCTTGAGTTTCTCCCAACATCCTGACAGGGTGTCTGATGAAGTGATGGTTTAGTACAGCCATTTTCTTCTCTGGGTTTACCGTGAACTAATAACAACACATTGGTTAGCTTGGAAACAGATGGCATGTGTTTGCAAAGCACATGATCGGTTATGTAATACTTCATGGGCTTTGATTTTATTTTTATTTTTTGAGGGGGGAGGTGTTACATAAGTCCCACAAGTCTCTGATGGTACAACGTCTTTCTGCTATTACAACAACATCATTTCTTCACATAACATTGTTCATTTATTTTAAAATACGTGTATGGACATGAGTTGTTCTAACCTGTCTGGTCTCAGGATCAATGAGGTCGAAGAATGCCCTGACAGTAGCAAGAACAAGCTCTTTGCACCTGGAACATAAAGAAATACACACTGAATACTAACACTCTGCATACTATTTAAATATAGTTCTGCCAAAACATAATGTCAAGTATTTTACCAAACGATGGACAGATGGTCAGTGGACACCCAAGTCCTGGGAACAGCAGTCGCCTGGCAAACAAGCAGAGATTGCAACAAAATGAATGAAGAGCGGTGCAGGATTAAACCCAATCTACAGAGCCCTTATGCACCAAGTCGTTCCAAGAAAAAATCCCCAAAACAAATAGAAGAAACCATATTTCAACCTATTCCCTTCAGTGGCAATTTAGGTAAAGTTCCTCAGTTCTTAAAAGTGTTTCAAGGATTCCTAGGAAACTTCCTGCAGTGGAAGAGGCCTACAATGACCAGGTCAAGTGCCGTTTTACGAGCTCACAAACAATACTTACCACCAATGACAACTTATTGGGGTCTTCTGGGGGACAAGGTAGGGATGTCAGGCCGGAGCGGACCTGGTAGTCACGGTAACCACCCCCAACAGACAGAACTGTGACATTCCTGAGCTTTTTGGCATGATTCACCCACTTCTGTCTCACAGCAGAGTAGAAATCTATATAGAGCAGGGACAAAGAAAGTATTTTATATAATAATAGGTACCATCCTGAAACGTTCTCTGTATATTTAACATTTACGTTTCCTAAGGGGGGTACTGTCTGAAAACCTGTGATGGTAGATAAAAAATATTAGATCAGATGTCATATGTACGCAGCTTATTACACCAGCTAAACAATACAGTAGATGATTGTAAAACCATCAGTTGTCTGGGTTAGCTTGGAATGAGGACACATGTATGATGTAGACACATCTCTGAGCACAAAGTCTCGCTGTAGCAACCGGGAGCAGCATGGGGGTGGTCATTACCCAGCAGGTATGGGTCCAGGGCCAGGACTGGAGCCAGGTGGGGCGAGGCCTGTGTAATGATCAGGCTGACCAGATTGGTGTTGAAGCGGGGCAAAGTGAACAGCGCCCGGGCCACCACTCCTCCCATGGAGTGACCGACGAGCACCACGCTCTGAGGGGGGGTCTTCAGGTGCTGGCGGGTAGAGAGAAGGAGAAAACTGCCAATTGAAAACTCTAACCCACTTCTTGGGCTTAGGGTTATATATTTACCAAATGGTTGTGTTAGAAAAATGAAAGGCAGGCAGGTTGACTGACGTATAACTATTTTATGGACGCTGTCTTAACTGTTACCTGTGCATTATTGATAACATTGGGTGCCACTTCTTTACTACTATGGCATGTATGAAGGATTAATTATAAATGTACAGGAAAATGTACAGTAACTGTACAGGGTGATTACACATGATATGTTTTGATATGTAACCCTCACACTGAAATATTCCTCCACCAGCAATATCCTTCATCTAGTTAGTAACCCTGTCTGACAGTAGATGATATTTGAGGCCTGACCTTGTACAGCCTCAGGATAGCCTTAATGCTCTCGTGCAGAAAGTGGGTCTGCCTGAGCAAACTGCCGCCGTAAAGGGCCACCAGCTCCTCGTTGAAGTCCACGGTGAACACGTTGAAGTGGAGACCTCCCTCCATGTTCTCAGCCTTCCTCAGGGCCACAGAGCCTAGGGAGCGAGCTTTGTCAAGAGAAGACGACATGGGATGGTGTTAATGGAAAACTCTCTCTTACGGCTAAAAAAAGGTCTCATTAAATGTACAGTCTGAAGCATTTTCCCGTATGGAAGAGTCGTGGAACATAGCCAGCAGCACCCTGATATTATGTAGCAGATCATGCTGTTGTAACTTGTGAAGTTAGGAAGCTTATCAAATAAGAGCCGTTGTTACTGTAAAAATACATCGGCTTGAAGAGTCTAAGTGTAAGACAACAGAGAGCATGGGCCGTCTTTACAAACACCGAGTGTAACAGCACAATGTGTTTGTATTCACATGAGTAACTGAGTTAGGTAAAAGATTATGTCCCCAGAAGGTTCTAGGTTTGATTCCCAAAGACAAAATAATTTCAAACTCCAATATCAATGGAAATAAATGATATAATATGATGTATTAGCTAGGGGTGGGAATCCCCAGAGGCCCCACAATACCATATTATCACGATACTTATGCCACAACACATATTATTGTGTTTTTAAACATTGCAATATATTATTGCAATTTATTACAACTTTAAATTTTGGGGGCTTTTCCCTTTATTGTGTAGAGACAGTGGATAGACATGAAAGGGGGAGAGAGATGGGGAGGACACGCAGCAAAGTGGCGCAGGTTGGATTCTAGCCCGGGCTGCTGCAGGACTCAGCCTACATGGGGGGCACGCTCTTACTGGGGGGCTAGAGGCCGCTCAACATTTATTTTATCTAAAAAGATTCATTTCTCAGTTTGTCCCGTTCTCTACACCCTACACTGGCTCCCGGTGCGCTTTATAATAGATTTTAAGATTTTATTGTTGTTTCTAAGGCTTTAAACGGTCTGGCCCCAGAGTATTTGTCTGAAATTTTAACTGTGCAGGAACACAACCGGGCATTGCGGTCTTCTAATCGGTTGGTTTTAGAAGTCCCAAGGTCCAGGTATAAACGGTGGGGGTGGGGGGGGGGGGGGGGGGGGGGGAGGCTTTTGCAGTTGCTGCCCCGACACTCTGGAACAAGTTACCTCCTGATATTCACACTATTACAGATGTTTTTAGGTCCAAACTCAAAACGTCTCTGTTTAGTCTGGCTTTTAATACGTAGCAGTGGTGCGACGACTTCATTCTTTTGTTTCTTTGTAACCTTTTCTGATATTACTGTTTTCTATGTTCACTCTTTCTATTGTATGATGTGATATTACTCTGATGTGAAGCACTTTGGATACCTGCTGGTTGCTGTAAAGTGCTATGTAAATACATTTTGATTTGATTTGTTCATCTCACTTCATTTTTAAATTCTTATTTTATTATTCTAGTACCAGTACTATGCTGTGTTTCTTCAACCTTCCATTCATGTTATGCACTTACCTTGTTTGTAGCTGCCTGCATTTCCGGGCAGGAAGAGCACAGGGGCCCCGGTGAGTTTGAGCGCCCGGGTGTCCTGGGCGTACAGACCCTCTCCATACAGGTAGAGGCCGTACGCTGGGTACAGCCTGGCCACACGCCGAGGCAGAGCCACACGCTGGGAACACAACATGCACACACACGGACACGGATTAGGAGGTGAAGACCCACAGTCATATCACATTCATTGATCTTTATGTCACATTTGTAAACACATCAACAGTCTCACTTTAAAGAGGCTACAGCAGCGTGTACATCTACTTTACAGCTGGCAGACACCACTGCATTATCCCCAATACCTGCACTTAATCTGGTTAAATGTGAGAAGTTATGAGAGGCTACTGTGCATTTCTGGTATAGTTTACCCTAAATGTGTAAGAGAGGTGCAGACCCTTGTTACAGTGGCACTTTGATACATACATACAATTAGTCCATTAATCAAGTAGTTGATTTAGAACTAGCCAGTCAGAAGCGGAGTATGAGGGCCCTGACAGTACCTAGGTAAGGACTATTAGCCAGTCAGAAGCAGAGTATGAGGGCCCTGACAGTACCTAGGTAAGGACTACTAGCCAATCAGAAGCAGAGTATGAGGGCCCTGACAGTACCTAGGTAAGGACTACTAGCCAGTCAGAAGCAGAGTATGAGGGCCCTGACAGTACCTAGGTAAAGGACAGTACCTAGGTACTACTAGCCAGTCAGAAGCAGAGTATGAGGGCCCTGACAGTACCTAGGTAAGGACTACTAGCCAGTCAGAAGCAGAGTATGAGGGCCCTGACAGTACCTAGGTAAGGACTACTAGCCAGTCAGAAGCAGAGTATGAGGGCCCTGACAGTACCTAGGTAAGGACTACTAGCCAGTCAGAAGCAGAGTATGAGGGTCCTGACAGTACCTAGGTAAGGACTACTAGCCAGTCAGGAGCAGAGTATGAGGGCCCTGACAGTACCTAGGTAAGGACTACTAGCCAGTCAGAAGCAGAGTATGAGGGCCCTGACAGTACCTAGGTAAGGACTACTAGCCAGTCAGAAGCAGAGTATGAGGGCCCTGACAGTACCTAGGTAAGGACTACTAGCCAGTCAGAAGCAGAGTATGAGGGCCCTGACAGTACCTAGGTAAGGACTACTAGCCAGTCAGAGCAGAGTATGAGGGCCCTGACAGTACCTAGGTAAGGACTACTAGCCAGTCAGAAGCAGAGTATGAGGGTCCTGACAGTACCTAGGTAAGGACTACTAGCCAGGCAGAAGCAGAGTATGAGGGCCCTGACAGTACCTAGGTAAGGACTACTAGCCAGGCAGAAGCAGAGTATGAGGGCCCTGACAGTACCTAGGTAAGGACTACTAGCCAGTCAGAAGCAGAGTATGAGGGACCTGACAGTACCTAGGTAAGGACTACTAGCCAGTCAGAAGCAGAGTATGAGGGCCCTGACAGTACCTAGGTAAGGACTACTAGCCAGTCAGAAGCAGAGTATGAGGGTCCTGACAGTACCTAGGTAAGGACTACTAGCCAGGCAGAAGCAGAGTATGAGGGTCCTGACAGTACCTAGGTAAGGACTACTAGCCAGTCAGAAGCAGAGTATGAGGGTCCTGACAGTACCTAGGTAAGGACTACTAGCCAGTCAGAAGCAGAGTATGAGGGTCCTGACAGTACCTAGGAGTACTTATTTTCTTTTTCATATTCTGTCCTGTATCCATCACAGGTGCTAACATTAAGCTAGCCCTGATTCAACAGACAGACCATGTCCATTAACCACATAAACAAAGCAAAAGATGATTTAGATATACAGTGCTCTTTTTATTCTTCCTTCCTAATAACAAAAACAGCATACACCCCGGTGTAAAGTAAGGTGCAAGCCCATACAGAGCATTGGCACCAGCTGTGCTCCACTTCTGGACAGATGAACACATTAGTGAGCACGAGGGAGGCGACCCGTGCTACTGCATCACTAACATTAGCTGCCTTCCTCTGTCTTCCCCGGATTTGAAGCCTATATCCTGTGTGTCCATGTTACAACGCTGGTCTGTGGAGAGGATCCAAGAATCATTCAGCTGCTGATTTATGGTGTTATAACATGGCTAATCCGAACACACACATCTCTAACCAGACAGGTGTGAACCCACTGGGAAATACACGAGCCCAGCTGAGAGGCAACAAAGCCCCATACTGTCGTTTAACGTTAGCAGGATTCAGGAAATAGCCTAAAAAGACTCCCGAAAATGCTAATGTGTTTCCTGTTGAGGTGAAAACACTATTCGGTTCACAATGTTAAAATGAACGTACCATTTGGCAAGGTACTGTATATTATTAGCCTGTGCCAGAAACCACGCCACAATTACGGGGGCGCTGCTAGCCAACTCCTGGGTGACGTATAGTATGAGCCTGGCTACTCACCCGATACTCTGGGTACTCAAACATGTAAGTCATACTGCATCGGTTCTCCTCGAAGCCAGTCAGCAACTCTCGCAGGCCGACCGCCAGAAGCCCCAGAGCAAACCCGTAAAAGGCCACAGTGGCGAGTTTCATGGCTCAATTCTGACTCTGGGTTTCAGATATCACAGGTGTTTAATCTCCATGTTTTAATTCTCATTCTGTAAACTCCTCGCCGTGTAAGACACCACACAGGCTGTCAAACACACCGGCTGAACCTCACTCACAACAGGAACCACATACTATACAAACAGTAGTGATTGGCAGCTTATTCGGCCAATGCAAAGAGAGAATTTAAGGAACTAGACCAATAGGAGAGCAGACAGAGGGCGTCACAGTGATATTTCAGGAACAATTTTTTTAAATTTTATTTTATTGTATTATTAAATTGTTTTGACGTAATCTCTATTAGGGTCAGGAACAGCTAAATATCAAGCTGTTTTTATTTTATTGTATTATTAAATTGTTTTAACATAATCTATGTTTTTAGAACAGCTTTCCCTTTATCCAATTATTAGAAAAGCATATTAATTTGAATAATCCAAACACCAATTTTTGTATCATTGTTCAGACAAGTCCAAGGGTCTTCGCAATCATTGTGTCAGAAAAAAAACTAACCACAAAACGTGTAGAAAATACTACAGGAAATGACTGGGACATCTTCATTTTTCAAATCTTTAATAAAACATTCAAGGTTCTGCTGCAGCTGCACCAAGCTGCCTTAATCATTGCAAACATGTATACACATACAGTACATACATATATAGCATGTACTTGAGAGTCAGGGGACTGCAACTATTTCTTTTTGTGTGGAAACAAATCTGGCACATTGAATTGTAACATATTCATACCACACTCCTCCATAGAGAAACATACTTCTCTACTTGGAAATACCATTTAAGATTATGATCAAAAATAGAAAACAAGATGTTTCCAAGAACCGATGCAAGGCACACCTATGTGCAGCAGACCCCATCCGTATGATGTTACACGATAATTAAAATATATCGAAAATAATATCTGATTCATCTGGCCACATTCCTAAACCTAACCTTCCAAATCAAGAGTTTTTAGGGGGATAATAACCCCATAACAACCCGTGTTATACGACAGCGGTTCTGGGCCGTATCTATGAGAATAGATGGGTTGGCTCATGTGTCTTCTCTACAGTGACTACTGGATGAATCCAAGTCTGGTGTTTTCCTCCAACTTCCCCAGTGAGGAGATGCATCATGTTTGAAAGCAAATACTGAGGGGAATTTCATGTCTCAGTTAGTTAGTTTCCAGTGGCACAACTGCCTCAAATCAAAAGCCCCTTAATCCAAAAGCTTGGAGTGCTCTATCCTCGTAATGGTCCAGTCTGGAGGCACTCCCTTAGTGAACTCCCTTTGGAATCTGTCAGAAAGCCAAAAAGAGAGATCAGAACAAAACACAGAGTCACATCATTATTCATATTTTACATGCATGAGTCATTACACTCCTGAGAAGAAAGATATACCCACTCATAGTTTGCTGTTAAGAGTCTCTTAGTTTCTGGGTCTCCCTCTCCACCAATGGCCACCTGGAAGATACGGGTTCCCTCCATGGCTTCGTTTGGAAGACGTGCACTCGTCAGATACCAGAAACGCATCAGAATACTGACAAATTTTCTTCCTGGAAAAGTAGTACACCTTTAATACATTGTCACACAATAGTAGACATGGATTTACACTGCACAAATAATTTTCTGTGTATTCTGTCCACATAACATCAACTTCATGTCTGTCCATCCTAGAAGAGAGATCGCTCTGTTGCTCCTCCTGAGTGTCTTCCATTAAACGCCATTTTGTTATCCTAATAAAGCGTCTAAGGATAGAGGGTGCACAGAATGTAAAGTATCTTAAGAAAAAGTTACATTTTGGGCTACATAAATACAATTGACTTGACTCAATGAAAACAAAGTGCTCTCTGATAAAAAAAAAAGCAACACAATGATGCAATGAATATACCAATATTAAGGATACAAAACCAGCACAGACATCAAAACATTGTGTTTACATCTAAAAGTATAAGTAAGTATATGGCTTCATTATGTTTTTTATTGTCAACAAATTTCATAAAAAACAAGACCAAAAGAAATCATCTTTAATTCCTATCAACTTCCCTCTCCACTGTCTATGGCACTCAGCTGCAGGCCTCAGTCATTTCCCAAAATGGGCACTGTCCTTTTTAACAAAGGATAATAAGACAAGACTAAATACTGGATTTGTCTGGGACTATTTCCAGATGTGTATTGATCCACAGGGTGCTTTACTGAGGGCGGTGTGTGTGAGATTTAAGACTGTTTTATCAGAATCAGAAATATTTTATTGATCCCCGAAGGGAAATTCTGTCTTGCGGTTGCACAAATAGTATAAATATCAAGTAGAAATATAAGGAGTGTGGACATGTACGGTATTTACATAGTTAAAGGAATGTTATGATACGGTATTTACATAATTAAGGAGTTGTAATGGTGAACAGTAATAATAATAATAATTTTTCGGTTTCTTCTTTCGACCCAATGGAGGAAAAAGGAAGATGGATGGACGGACAAACAGATAACCCCGTCATTGTAACCAAAATATGTTTTTATTTGCAAAGCTTATGTCAGTGAACTAGCATGTTGCTACTCACAGTAGGCTAACTATCACCACACAGGACGAGTTGACCAATCACAGTCCTTGCGGTCTGCGTCGTCTCAACGCAAAGTACGGCGGAGGGCTCGGAGGGGGGATTTGGGGCGACTCAAAGGGGTCTGCGAGGGTACGCCGTCGATTCGACGCAGAAGCATAAAACAGCCTTTAGTCTGAATAAACTACAGAGTGTGTTTATGGTATTTGTGTTTTTTTAAATAGTTTTTGGACAACAGAGGAAGAAGATGCACCAGGCTTTTACAGGGATCTAGTCATTGTTGGTTTTTGTATATTCATGGGATTTGTTGACAATAAAAAGGAACAGGAAATACTGTTTCACACATGCTGACCATTATCATCATAGAAGATTCCTACGTCTCCAGGTGTGGTGTACATGATCTCATCAGGACCTGCAGAGAGAGCTCTCTTGTGGCTCGATGGCAGCAGGTTGCACTTTTCCTCAAGCTTTCCAATCAACTGCAAAGGCATTAAAAATGAGATAAAGCTTAACTTGAGCAGAGAGATTACACCTATTAACTAAAGGATTTGAAAATGCTGCAAGTCTATCCTTTGATCCAAGAAAAGATGTCTTGATTACATTGATTGGTGGTAATATGATTGATGACTTAATTCATCTACACACTCTTCAATTCAGATTTGTATGATCAATTACTCTTTTTAGTTATTTCTACCTACGACCACTCATAACACATTGCATATGTTTATGAGCATTTCTTTAGAATAGTTTTAGAAGCTTTAAAAAGGAGGTAGAAACTCCAGAGTAGAGTCTGAAAACAGAATTACTTTCTTACTTACTTAATTTGTATTTATTTGGCGACCTCTCAGAACTACGATATGTCCCATTGAGGGGGTCCATTCCTCTCTTTGCTGACTTTCAGTGTGTTGACTAACTGATTTTAAAATCTGATTGTCCTATCTTACATCTCAGACCTACGAAATCCTCAAATCTCCTCACTGGCTCAGAGGTTTCCTGACCTGAAGCTGGTTTTTAATCCACACTGAGTCACAAAACGGAGTAACGCCTTTGTTGCTTTGGCCCAGTGATTGTGTTTGTATGGCAACACACTCGGAATTAAATGTAAGGAAACGTAAGTCCAGGGATAGCAGTTGCCCGATAGTATAAAACATTATTTTTTATAATGACATTGACAAATAAATTGTATTTAATGTAGCTCGGTCATGTTGTGGCCAATTCACAATGTGTTTAACAATGATGCACACTATTGTCCCACAATGCTATGCACAAAGGAAATGGATGCAGGACTCGGAGCTGCAGAACAGATGACACCGTTATTATCTGGAGCAACTCGGGGTTCAGTGTCTTTCCCAAAGGACAGATTGACATGGTACTCCAGGGCCAGGGATCGAACTACCAACCTTACGATTGGCAGACAACTACTCTACCCTATAATTATAGGCCCTATAATTTAATTTCTACTCACAACTTTCCGTACTGTAATGAAACGTGCATGCAGATCAATTTTCAACAATCTTTCACTTCTTAAGGGCAATATAGCTTTTTCATTCCCACATTGGAAGAACACAGGAGTTTATGTTTTAAAAGACTTGTATTGTGACCATGAGCCTAATGATTTACAGGCAGAGGAGGATGATCTTACACTTTTTGTTTTTTTTTGTTTTGGAACGTCTTACATACATTGTATGTGTGTGTGTGTGTGTGTGTGTGTGTGTGTGTGTGTGTGTGTGTGTGTGTGTGTGTGTGTGTGTACCCTTGTGTTGTCCTCCTGGGTAAAAAAAAAACACTAGTTTTACAGTACTTTTTGGAATTCATGGTCAATAACCCTCATTTATATATATATATATATATATATATATATACAGAATGGATAACGTTAGGCACAAGTTTGGACTTCCTGGGTTCCCATACTCACATCTTTAGCCACGAGCCCTTCCAGCGCTTCAAACTGACACTGTGCCAACAGTCTGGAGACATGGGAGAAGGCCTGCAACAGCACAATACAGCTCAATTCACTGGGGGTGGGCTGGGGAGGTAAATAACGTTCATACAACACGTTAGCACTCCGTTTTCAGGGTACTACACACCTGCTTCGCTCCCTCCGTGAACTCTTGAATGTTGAACTCTTTGTCAAAGTAAGCCCGGATCAGAAAGTAGTATATTCGGGTGCGTAGCCAGATAAAAGGGTTCGGGATGCCGACGACCACCACCTTCTGGTTCCGGTTCTGTCCGTCGCGCTCGGAGCTGTAAGGGCGGGCCGCTGCTGTCACAGCGGCAGGGGCTGAGGGGGGTAGCCGCGTTTTCCCGGACCGGTTCAGGATGATACTTTGATTTAAAAACAAACGAACACATCTAAATGTTGACGGAAGCCTGTGGCAACCTCTTAACATGGGCAGCGCCATCTTTTTTTCCCCCTGTCGCCTTCTTGTCCGTGTATTTCTATCTTCCGGTGAAATACACCGACTAAAAAAAGAGTCAACATTTAAAATACAGACAGTAATGGGACAAAATACTGATTTTTTTTATTCAAACAAGCACATAGTTTTGTCATTAATATGCCATAATGTTATTTTTTATACGGTCGACTTTTACTTAGTCATTTTTTGTTTCTATAGGGAATACTAAAAATGTGACACCTGTTGTTAAGAGCTATACTTTTAAAGCAAAACATGTGAAATGGAGTTCCGGGGGAAAATACCTGTACCGATATTTACAGAAGTAGATAAGGACGTGTTTCTGCGAGAGATTTATCCACAGGTAACTGACGTCGGTTAGCTAAGTCTGGCTAATGGCTGCAGTAAAATGTTACCAACGTTACAGTATCCAAGGGCAACGCAGACAGGCTGCTGCTTCTTTCACTTTTAGCAGATAACATTTTCAGCAGTCACACACTGCAAACACTGCATATCTGTTTTAGATAACCTTTAACGGAATATATTGAAGATCAGAAATGTATTTTGGCCTTAAACCGTTTAGTGATTTATAAACTAGCAAAAGTACTTTGTATAATTTAACAATAATAACAGTGACACTATTAACAAGTAAAAACTAAATAAATGTTGAGTGGGTATGCTAACCAGAGCCCAGAGGGAACGTGTGGCATTTTAAAAGTAGCTTACATTTACGGTCAACGTTACAGGGAAAGTCTGATATGTTTACGTCCGTTTCAGAGCAAAATATTTCAGTGGAACCGAAATGTGCGTTCTAATCCGGTCCGATTCGTACCGGTTGCCTAGGAACCATAGTGGAACCGGGCGCCGGTACCCAACCCTGTGCAGACGTGCATCTACAGCTAAACGATACCGATGGTTTTGCAGCGCAGACCAGCCGTGCTGAGAGGCATGTGTCTCGGAGCATGCCTGGAGAAATGGACCGTTGAATATCTTGGACAGAAAGGGGGAGACAAGGAAGTGAAGATCCACGTATCCACAGTGCCCCAGATGGACTTCCTTCACAAAAACTTTGCTTACAAGTGAGCTCTAACACACACACACACACACACACACACACACACACACACACACACACACACACACACACACACACACACACACACACACACACACACAACCTCTTCTCCCTCTTTCCATCAGGGAGACGTTTGCAGAGCATCCCAACGTCACGTTATAGGGATAGTTTTCACCCCCCAGGTAATAAGGTTACTGAATATGGCACAGCAGGAAGGAACTTAGTTACTATGTCTACTGTGCTTGGTTATTTTTAAAGTTTTAAATGCTATTTATGTTGTTATTATTATTATTATAATAGCTGTTACTATTGACTGGTGCTGAGGGAGTGCAAAAAGGCATATTGCATTTCATTGCTATGGTACTCTGTACTAAGGTGCATATGACAATAAACTTGAACTGAACTCATACTGCGTGTACAAAAATGTAGGAGCACACTGACGTCACATGAACTGGATTTTATTCACTCAAATCTGGATCAACATGTAAAACATGTCTCGGCTCATCGTTCAATCTAATCACACACACCGAGCATGCGCAGCTTACAAATCATGACGTGCATCAATCAACAGAAAATCTCATAAGTAATGCATTCAACTTAAATCATGTATTATATTGAATGTTAATATTACAACACACACACACACACACACACACACACACACACACACTCTCAGCTACAGCTCTGTATCCACAGGACTCTGCCATTCAAGGAATTTGTGAAACGAGCATCTGAAAAAAAACACACTGACTTCTTCCTGTGTGAGGTAAGGGTACAAAAAATAAGGATATGGTATACACTCGTTATATCCCTTAATGTCACACGTTCCTTGGTCTTATTTTAGGATGAGAGCTATTATCTTCGATCGCTGGGAGAGGACGTACGAAAGGTATTAAGCAGACTCAATGTTATGACATCTGTGAAGATAGAACATTTGTACCTTACAGACTCTGCTGCTGTTTAGACATTTATTTGTATTTATACAGCAAACCTGTTTTCAATCTGACTTGACCTGGTCTATAAATGTCTCTCTCACAGGAACCAGCTGATCTGAGCAGACAGTTCCCAGACTTGGCAGAGGATTTTCACATCCCCCAGTTCTTTGAACCTGCTCAGTTCTTCTCCAGTGTCTTCCGCATCAGCTCCTGTGGTCTGCAACTGTGGACTCACTACGACGTAAGCCTTCTACATTTAGTTTAATCGACTTATTATTAGTTTAATCGGCTTAGTTCTCTTTTTATGTGTCGCCTCACTGATTGGACACTGACCTCATAAGTGCTGTATTGACAATTAAATGCTTTAATTTAAACCTCTCACAGGTAATAACGTTGAATTTCTATGATCTAGCCTCAGTAAGCTCTCCCTCTTCTGTTCTTTGGGGGCTCATTCCTTCAGGTGATGGATAACCTGCTGGCTCAGGTGACCGGGATGAAGAGAGTGGCTCTGTACAGCCCCCAGGATGCATTGCACCTCTACCTGTCAGGCAAGTGGCCATGGAAAGATGCCAGATGTTTGTTTGAATGCTCAAAATATAGCTACTGGATGAGCTTGGTCCACTTTCATATTGAGTCGATTATCAATGTTAATTGATTGATTGAATGTGTTTTTTTTGCAAGTGTCCTTTTAATAGTTTGGTATAATATTACAATGCCTCTTTTAATTTTAATTCAACCTATCAGGTGATAAATCAGAGGTCCTGGACATCGACTCACCAGACCTGAATCGGTTTCCTGAATTTGTGAAGGCAACGAGATACGAGTGTGTGCTGGAGCCTGGGAGATCTACTTTTTATCCCCGGTAATGCAAACTGGCCACAACAAAGTAATCTTCCACCATACAGTCATGCTAGTTCTTCTGTATATAACTCTCACTCTAAGTGGATGGATGATGAATAATAAGCTTATTTATTTATTTATTTTAGTTCCAGTACTTGAGTGCACCTGAATTTCATTGAATTTGGTTCACAATGACAACAAAGTCTCTATCTGGCAACCAGACTCAGTAGAAATTCTAGCTTACAAACACTTAACCCTCCTGTTGTCCTCGGGACACATTTGACATGTTTTCAAAGTTTCTGAATTTTTTTTTCTCCCAAATTGCCCCAAAATATTACATGGATGATTCCATCCAACGCTCCTCGCAAGTTAAAATGAAGGATCAGTTCACTACTTGTATTGATTTATGGGTGGTGTTTGTTTTCTTCTATTTTTTACAGCATTTGGAAAAATCTAACACTAGATTAGATATTATTTCATATACATGTGGTTTATTCACCATGCATTTGAAAAAATAAACAAGTGTAAAACTAGTGGTACCAAGTTAGTATAGGGAAAAGATCGTAAAAAAGTATTCATTTTCAGTTTTGACCCAGGAGAACAACACAAGGGTTAAAACACATCAAGCAGTTACCTGCTATACAAACATATTAACGATACAATGAGTTTCAGGAACTGCTTCTTATATATTAAGGATATTACATAATCAAGTGTCCCTGTTTTCCTCAGCCCTGTGGTTCCATAACACCCTGGCACTGCAGTTTGGTGTGGGTGTAAATGTGTTCTGGCGCCATCTGCCGGCTGCCAGCTACGACAGGAAGGACCCGTACGGTAATAAAGACCCTGTGGCTGCCACTCGAGCCCTGCAGGCACTGGAGAGAGCCCTACACACTCTGGATGAGCTCCCAGCGGATTATCGGGACTTTTATGGGCGGCGAATGATACAGCGCATTCAAAAGCGGACGTATTGTGATAATGTGTCAAGCACAACTACACAGGACGCCACGTTAGCCAGCAGTTAGCCTCACATAGCCAGACCTTCTTCCACAGCAAAGGAGGGTCTGGCTAGTCCACACGTTCCTGGATAGGAGAAAAAGCATTTCTATAACCCTCATGTTGTCCTCGGGTCAAATTGACCCGTTTTCCTATATTAATGTTATTTTTATTTCCCCAAAATAACATGATTGATTCCACCCAACACTCTTTGGCAAATACAAATCTCTACTTTCATTAATTTTGGGGTGTCTTATTCAATTTTATAGCATTGTAAAACAAATGGAAGTGTTTTTGAAATAGTATTGAGTAAAAGTTGACATATTCCAGTCTGTGATTATCATCAACATCCATTCCTTTAATTTTAGTCTCAATAATTCCTAATTTCTGCTTTTCTAATTCAAATATTAGGTGTAATTTCCTATAAATGAGGTTTATTAAATTCCAAAAATAACTGTAAAACTAAAGTTAATAAGTTAGTGTTACGTAGTGTAAACGTCAAAAAGAGTGACAAACATTGGAAAAAAATGTCAAAAGTGTTGAAAAAAGGGACAAAAACGTAAGACAAAATTAAAAACATCGATACTTTTTAAAAACAGCATCAACAAAAGTGTTGATTTTCAATTTTGACGGGAAGACAACACGACGGTTAAAGCAATCACAATCGTCTTGGGCGGTGCTAAGCGCCGGACGGAGCCACGGTGCCGCTGCTAAATAGTCTCAGGAAGGAACTAGTTTTGATGGAACATGTGTATGTTCAGAAGTAGTTTTAGTCGTCAACAGAGACTCAGATTGGACAGATAGTCTAGCTAGCTGTCTGGATTTACCCTGCAGAGATCTGAGGACCAGGTAACCATAGTCCTCAGATTGGACAGATAGTCTAGCTAGCTGTCTGGATTTACCTGCAGAGATCTGAGGACCAGGTAACCATAGTCCTCAGATTGGACAGATAGTCTAGCTAGCTGTCTGGATTTACCCTGCAGAGATCTGAGGACCAGGTAACCATAGTCCTCAGATTGGACAGATAGTCTAGCTAGCTGTCTGGATTTACCCTGCAGAGATCTGAGGACCAGGTAACCATAGTCCTCAGATTGGACAGATAGTCTAGCTAGCTGTCTGGATTTACCCTGCAGAGATCTGAGGACCAGGTAACCATAGTCCTCAGATTGGACAGATAGTCTAGCTAGCTGTCTGGATTTACCCTGCAGAGATCTGCGGACCAGGTAACCATAGTCCTCAGAAATCAGCCGTAGGTTAGAGCGGACAGCCACATTTGCTGCGGCACCTGAGCAGTCCCGGAAGTGGAACGTCGCCGATAGACTACCCAGCAGTCAATTCACCAAACCTAGAGAAAGTAAACATTAAAATGTCCTGTTGCACTCATGCTATGTGTTGGCGCACATTTGTTTGTTTGGTTGGAAATTGACGCGTGGCATCTGTGTAAATGTGTGTCTTGGTAATAAGAACTGTCAATGAATTACTTGTTGTCCAAGAGTTTCAAACTTAAATTGGATATGCCAATCCGTTTATTTAAAGTAAACAAAGGTAATCACACATAATAACTCGTCTTCTTTTAATCCTTATCCTACACTTAACCACGGGCAAAAAGCTGTGACCTTGCTGTGACCTTGCTGTGACCTTGCTGTGCGCAACACAGCTGAACCAATTAGGCCACATTTAAATAAAGTTTTACCTCCAGCATCACACCATCAACCAATGAAATGGCTCCAACAGTACGCGTTGTTTTGTTTGTTGGACTTTCGGCTTGGAAGTTGAATGTGATTATAAAAGAGCATGTGGACGTTTGGATGAACTTTGAATTAAAAAAAAAAAACAGTCAATGCAATTTCCAAGATGTCTCAGAAACTGGCCAAAATATGGAAGGTTTCCTTCTGAGAAATTTCCAGCGGTGTGCGTTTCTTACCACAACATATTTAATATGTTGGCTGATGCGTTGCCTAAAGATGAAAATAACACTATGTAATGATGCATTATCAAAAAATTAACTCATTAAAAAAAATGATAAAAAATGATAGTTCAAGACTCACTGTTTCTTTACGAGCAGCTCCAGTGTTCCAACAGCACTCCTCCAGTATGGAAGCAAATAAGGGACATACTGTAAGTCTTTGAATTTTAACAGCCACTGAATACTTAATTTTGAAATATTCTATTTTGAAAATCATGTATCTGAATTTGTTCTGAACTCACCTCTTATGTCTCTTATTTGCTTCCATACTTCTGAGTTTATTTTCTAGCTTCTAGGTAACACTCCCAAAAGCTCCAAAATCATGGTAGCAGCTGTCGCCATGGTCCCGCTACACGTCCTGCAATGCCCTGCTACATCCTGCTATGCCCAGCGGTGGCCAGCTACGTCCTGCTACGTCCTGCTATGCCCTGCTGTGCCTTGCTACATCCTGCTGTGCCCTGCTACATCCTGCTATGCCCTGCTGTGCCTTGCTACATCCTGCTACGCCCTGCTACGTCCTGCTACGCCCTGCTGTGCCTTGTATCGCCGCACAGTGCCTTGCTATGCCATGAACTACTACAAAGAACTACTACAAACTAAAAAATTTTGTGACTGTTATTGCCACTCTTCATTGTAACCCCAACCGGTCGTCAGACACCGCCTACCAAGAGCCTGGGTCTGGGTCTGGGTCTGTCCCAGATTTCTGCCTAAAAGGAAGTTTTTCTTCGCAACTGTCGCACTGTTGCTTGCTCTGGAGGAAAATACTAGAACTGTTGGGTCCTTGTAAATTCTGGAGTATGGTCTAGACCTGCACTATCTGTAAAGTGTCTCCAGATAATGCTTGTTATGAATTGATACTATAAATAAAATTGAATTGAATTGAATTGAAAATTGAACTCTGCACTTCACTTCATTATCTTCAAACACCTATCTTGAAGTATTCTTTATGATATTCCTCCTCATCTGTTGTTTCTTAATTTGAAAATGCACACAGCGTGGTGCAGATCAAGGTGAGTTTCAATACAAGTCAAATTAGACATGGTTGCAGAAGTCTTTTTTTTTTTTAGAGTCCCGCCCACAGCGGTTTCTGGATGTAAAAATACAATCCAATTTCTCCACAACAATTGGATCATAAACTGGTTGGTAAGCAATGACTTTGACACGTTAAACAAACTCAAATTTCTAAAGCGCCATTATCCGATCATTGTTTCATAGATCTGATTTTAGAACCCACGGTGATGGTCACCAGAAATAAAGGACATTGGAAGTTTAATTCTATGTTTCCTGAGCCCCGAGTGTAGCCCTCCGCTCGTAGTGTTTGAGGTGGTCCCTTGAAATGTAGAGCCAGACAATGTCTTTTTACCAGACTCCATGTAAATCAGTGATTTTAGCATGGTAAAAAGCTTTCTAAAAGCTCTCTGAGCTCTGAGCAGCGCTGGCTCTGGCTGTCTGGAGAGACTATCGCTCCGTTTGGTCAGTGTTTTCTTTCATTCCAATTTCGGGTCTGTCAGTCACAGTGAAAACCGGGGACATTTCAGGGGACAAAGCCAGCCGGGGACAGGTCAGCAAAACCGGGGACTGTCCCCGGAAACCGGGGACGTCTGGTCACCCTATACCAACTAGCGTGCTACTAACTAGGTTAGCCTTATTGATTGCTGGATTTGCAAGATCTCGCAAATGAAACTCAAGATATTGCAAATAAAACTGGAGATATCGCAAAACAAAGTCAAGATCTCGCCAAATTAAGTCTTTTCCCCAGTATAAGTATATTTTTTCTTTTCTTTAGCCAATCAGTTGTTACTTTGCAAGAGAAACATCAATTATGAAAGATAATCTTTCAACAAACAAATCTTTCTTCCATTATAAAATATTGTATTTTGTAAACCTTTTGAAAATGGGATTGTGATGTGTTGTGGACCTTGGCTTTAGGGCGATTTATATTTTTCATGTATAATTGCATAAATACAGTAGCATATTGCTGCAACCCAGACATTTGCTACTTTTGGTTATGAAGTTATACAAGTTCCTACTTTTAATGAACTCTTTTTCATGGCATAACAAGGCAGTTTTAATGTTACATGCTGTCATTAGATGGCAAATTATTTTATTTTTGCAATAATATGATATAACACTTGAACAGGCGTACATTAAAATAATTCAAAAGAGAAACTTAAGGTACATTCTGGTTACAAGTTTCATTTATTTGGTATCTAGTAAAAAGAATCCCAACAGATTTAAATATCTTGCTAGAACATAAAAATACTCTCATTTAAATATTTCTTCATGATTATATTTCAGACTGATCCTCTGTAGGTCACAGTGGCAGAAATATGCTGCTGTACTTACCAGATGGACTGACTGTGTAAGAAAATGGGAAACAACCACAGATATTGACACAATCTCAGCTCGAGGTCTCCTCACTTACCCGCTTGTTCCAGAGCTTTCCAAACTGCTGCCTCAAAAGGAGAAGAAGGAACTGTCACGCGTAGCCTCCAACATGGCCCTGATGGAGGAAATGCATGCTACACGGGGGGGAACAATGTATAAAAGAAAGATTCATAATGCCAGGACTTAATGCACATGTGCAGTTACCAATATGGCTTAAACTTTTATTGCACAAAGATTACAGTTCTTTGTTTCTTTACAGACATTTGAAAGCTTTGTAAACAGTGAAGCAGCGTCTCCCCAGCGTGTTCAGTGTCTCCTGCTAACACCGCTTTCAGTTCCTGTTGTCCCATTTCCTCAAGAAGTCTCAGCAATTAAGTGTGTGTGCACAAGAGCCAACCAGTGACCGACTATATGAAGCAGAAGGAAGCTCAGAGATATGATTGGATGTTAGAAGGGTGGTTACACGCTGTGAGTCAAGCTGTTCAATATGCAATAACCCGCATTAGGCTGCTGGCTACATAAAGGGCCTACTATTGAAAGCTGGTGACATTTTGACTGGGATGATTATATTGTGTTTGTGGCTGCTCTGTAAAAAACACAACCCAGAGCAACCCTTTTTGTCTGCACACCGGTCTTGTTCAGTTTTTTTTTTACCACAAGTGACAAACACTCAAACATTTACATCTTTAAAAATAGTTTGGCTTTGGATGCAAAGGAGGAAAATACACTTCATTTTGCTTGTTCATTCACAACACACACACACACGCAAAGCACTTCTGTCTTCTCCGCAGGTTGACGGTCTGGGTACTGTTCCCTGCACTGGGATCGGCCTTTTCTTGAATTTCTCTGTACTTTAAGTGAGCAAGACAAGAATATCTTGAATCTTGGTGCGAGGCAGCAGCAGGAGTCTCGCTTACACAGGAAAGCAGAGGACGCCGCCCCGTCCCAGGACTCTCCATGTGGCCCATTCCACCTTTAGCAGAGCAGTGCAAAAGTTCAACCAAAGTCAAGAGGTGCACAAACATCCCGCTCCCCACTTCATGTACTTTCTGGGTGTGTGCATAACGCTATGAAGAACTCTCATCAGACAGAAAACAGACAAAGAAATGGCACATTGCTTGTTGGTGTTCTCTATTCTGTGGAGACAAAGATTGTTTGTTTTTTTGTTCTTTTTCTTAAAGTTGCTATCAGCCAGTTTTGACAACAGAGAAGGTGGAGTTGATGTGTGTGGCCGTTTCTATGGAGTCTGTGCCATGCCACGACTAGTCTTCATCTTATCCAGTCTTTTTGAGAGGTGGCTGTTGTTTGACTCAAGTTCATCGACCTTGTCCAGTGCTGAGCGCAACTATTGAATGGAAAGAGAGAATACGTTGCAATTAAACGGTTCAATGGGCTAGTTTGTAAGCAGTGCGGTGCAAGACGAACAGCGCTCTACCTCTCTCTGTAGCTTGCGTTTCTCTGCCTTCAGCTCGTCCTCCACTTTCTCAGCGTTCTCTGCTGCAGACTTGTAGCGCGCCACCTGACCCTCAAGTCTGGTCACCTGGAAACCAAAAATATATCAACTTATTAGGGGAGAATATTCATGTTTTAAAAAGGTATGCTAGGAATTTTGATCAGCTTACATTTTGTTCCAAAGCTGTGACTTCTTGCTCTGCCTTCACAAGTTTGAACTTAAAGTCACTTATTTGCCTGTTTGAATCTCCTGGAAAAGATTAAGCAGAAGCAAACGCTCTTCAGTCGTCGGAGACGGGGAAATAGCAAACTGCAACTACTGGTCTGTTTCCATGCACACGTTTACATACTCTGCAGTTCTATAATGTTTTGATCTTTGCCGTTTTCAAGTATTTCACCATCTGGGCTTGGACTGTTCTCTGTGCCGTTCTTCTGTGTCTTCTGATCCAGCTGGGACTTTAGCTTCTTCACCTGGAATTGAAGCCATAACACAACACATCAGCCGAGGAACGGCACACTCAGCTACAACTTTCAACGCACTTCTTCGTCTCCATGAGGAACGGCTGACCGCTCACATTCACAAGTTCTCAGTTGAGAATTTTGTGTGTGCATGTTAAACTGTAATGTTGGTCATTTTCCCCATTTCTGTAGGTCAATGAAAGCATATCACATGATGTTGTGATAGAATATATTGCAATTGTCTTTTAAAAGGGAAAATGCATTATTCTACATTTTTCTTATTGTCAACAAATCCAATGCAAATACCATCTTGATACTTTCGGGGTCCCTGACGCTGCCTGTGGCACAATGGTTTCTACTGAAGGCATTCATATTTATAAAACAGCACACACATATATGGTTTCTTTAAATTTACTAAAGCAGCTGGTCATTGTAGTTTTTAGCAAACATTGCTCAAACAGGAATAAATAGGCCCTTGGTTGGGGACAATTTTCAGCTGTGGATTAATACACATTCAGTGTTGTAGTGAGCAGCAGGACGGTGAGTGTGGAGCCTAAATAAACAGTGTGTGTGTGTGTGTGTGTGTTTTCATAGTGATGAAGGAAAATGTCAGACAGTACTACAGTGTGACTTACTGATGTGTTTAAATTGTTGTTGGGACAACAATGGACGCTATAGCACAGTGGAACTAGATGTGCTAGATTTAGGTTGTTTCATGGGATTTGTTGACAATAAGAACATGTACTGCTTTTTCTCTTAAACTCCTTTAAAAGAAATTTGCAACTTTCATTCTTAACACCTGTTGGCACCTCCATTTTTTACTAGTAATGAGACAAACATCATCAAACAGTCGCTATGACTGTAATATAGTGTAGTCTGTCTCTTAGAAGTGTATGTGAGCTCTCCTTTGACTTGACTATTTTGCTTCCGATTTAAATTTTCACAGAGAGACTACAGTCTATTCAGGAGTTCCCATTACCAACAGTCACATCATTGTGTCAGATCACGGACCCACCTGCTCGATCATTTTTTCACGCTCATCCACCAGTTTCCTCAGGCGAATCTCTACAAGATAAAACACATGTTTGAGAAGCCATTTCACCTGAGTCTTGGTCACATTTCATTCATTCAAATTGAACGGCATGCATCACAAAGCCATAATACAACACTATTATAGACAATCATAATTGCTACTGTCCATCTTCAAAATAATAACAAGTTAACATACCAGGGGTGGAAGGAGCCAAGGAGATGGTGGGAGAGGAGCTGGGTCAGGGTGGGAGGTTGATGCATGCAACAGAGCAGGCATCCATGGGGGGAGTGATGGAGCGAGTGTAAGGGGGAATGTTAGCATGCACACAGTACTGTGGAGAAGAGGGTCAAAGAGCACACAGCCAGCTGGGCTACGTCCACACAGTGAGGTATAATAAGATATCTGTAAATGTGCTGAGAGAAAATGATGGTAGTAAAACCTCCTGCCAAGCGCTGACACATATCCTTAAATGACATAATTAAGATATTCCCTAAAAGAAAATGCATTTCAATCAACATTTTAAATTGGTAACAGCAGAGCATTTATTGGCATTTCAGTGTGGACACACCACATTCATCTTTTCCATTGGGTGCAACAAAATGCAAATATACATTTATCATACAGTTCATTATTGTAAATGGAAATGGTTTTGTTCAAGTCAACTAACAACTGTATTAATCCCAGATAATAGAACAGAGTCTCCAAACATCAACTTTACAGCTAGAACATGTACAAATTGGTCTTAGGCCTTGTCCACATGTACACAGGTATTTTTTATTTTAAACATATCCTTTTCTATTTGTTTTCATTTGTGTGCATCAATATCTTCTTTCTGTGGTGTCAAAAATGTGGCAACATTTCCCATAATGGCAGACATGGCCAAAATAGAGCGTTTCTTACCTTGCTAACAGGACTTTTTACATGCTTACAAATAAACGTACAGTTACACTTCCACTATACTGAGAAATAGTATAGTGGTGCAGCCTTACAGTAATAGCTTTTTTGAGGCCTCTGATTGGCCGACATGGCTTTAGGTTTAGGGTCATATTGCTGCCTGTTAGTTTGGCATGCTCTTGACAGCACTTCAGCTGTTTGTGCATTTTCATTTGGACAGAAATCTATTTTTTGTTAAGCGCTTGTGTGGACGGGATATGGAAAATACCTGTATTTGTGTGGACTGGGCCTTGATGAGAATTACCAATTAACATTGTTTTTTTTTATTTTGAACCTATGACATTAATAAATCAATGAGATCCTGGAATTGTAGCATGAGCAAATGCGTGATACAATATTACCCATGACACATAAAAAGCAGCATGATCAGTGTGCATCAATAACAAAATAATGTTACCTGATATAGCAAGTGCATTATTGGCCAATAGAAAAAATAAATCTACCAAACAGTTTACATCCTTATCTCTCCACAAACTCATTTTTGCACATATGACCTTTATGAAAATTTATGTTTGAACCTTAGACTGTTAGATGGATTTAATTAAAATAATATACAAACTTACACAAATATTAATTTGGGAAAAAAAATCCAAGTGGTTCTGCACATTTATTTGACCACTTAGCTAAGCAAAGACTAGCAGAGAGCAGATCTAATAATATATATCTATACTATATACCATCTATAAGCTAAGACATCTTGCACTCCTCCTTGCCCTTGCCTTTACCTTTCTTGCTGTTTTTCTTCACATCTTTCCCTGTCTGGTGTGGCTCTTTGTTGCTGGCCACTTGCTCTACATGCTTTGGTAATTCCAAATTTTCACCCTGCAACTCATGCTTAACGGCATCTAACCCTTCCTCTATGGATAGAGACATCGCCTGGTTAATGTCCTCTGCAGCAGCACCCAGCTCTTCAACATTCAAAACCTTTCCTTCCTCTATAATGTGCCTGGGCTCATCTGCTACACCTGCTTCTTCCCCAGACATGGGTTTAGGCTTTTCACACACATTTTCCACATGTTCCCCCTTTTCAGAAGTGTTGTCCTCATGAGCCAAAGAGTTTTGGTTGTCTTGAGGCCTAGTATCTAGTTTATCTACCTCATTACCGCCATCCACCGTACACGTCTCGTCATTTCTTTCAACTGGCTCTTCTTGTGATTCTTCATTTGACTCAGTTTTACTTTGGACTGAAACTCCATTGCTGCTTTCATCCGACATGACTTCAACTCCCTCCTCAACTTCGTCCTGTTCCAGATTTTTGGGGACACTTGTCGCTATAGCCACCTCGACATCCATGTCATCAAAATCAAAAGACAGGCCTTCGTCATCTTCACAGTTGTCTTCATCACTCCCCTGCAGGGTGGGTTGAGATGAATCATTATCCTCAGACTGGTCTTTGCTGGGGTCAGGCAGTCGCTGTGTCTCACTCTGTTGATAATTTTGACTGTTTTCATGCGTTTCCGGATCTTTTGCAACAGCTGATTCTTCAGTACTGTGGTTCTGCTCGAGTGTGGACCCAATTTCAGTGGGTTCTTTTGGAAAGGCTGGTGTATTTAACATGTCAATGGTGACCTCTTCTGATTTAGTGGCCACTTCAACATTTCCTTCATCAATCTGACCCTCACACTGTAATGTCTGGCTTTCTACATCATCCGATAGTTCGGCCTGCGCTACAGTCTGCAACAGACTCTTTACAGTGTCATATGACTCAGTGTTTTTTGTTAGGGATGCACTGTCACAACTGTCACGTTTTTCATCTGGCTCGATTAAACCTTCAGCTTCCCTCAAACCTTCATTTAGCTCCTCCTTTTCTGTCCTGTCGGCTTTTAGCGCTGAAGAAATGACAATGGGAACGACACTGGGAGAAAAGGATTCGCGTTCATTCTCTGTTCCTGGCTCATAATGGTCTTTGGTTGTCTCTGTGTTCTCCTTGGGACCTCCCTCAGAAACCTTGATGGGAGCGCCATCGCTGCCTGAGGGCACAGCTGCCGACAGGTCTATGCCAGACAAGCTAATGAGAGCGTCGGTGAAGCCATCAGTAGAAGACAGGGACACATACATGTTCTCCTTACTCTCAGCAGCAATGTTGGTGGATTCAGATTCAACAGCAGCAATGTCGCCATTGCTTGAAGCATGCAATTCATCTTCAGTGCTTTTCTTACCACTTGTTTCAAAGGTGTTTTCTGGGTTATTAGTTGAGCATTCAGATTTCATCTCATCAATAGGTCCAAATTCATCCTCTGCACTATTAATATTTTCTAACTCAGTATGGATGACATCGTCATTAGTTGAGATGTTGGTTTCTCTTTTAGAATTATCTATACAGAAAGTGCACTCTTTCTCAAGATCATCAGAGCTGTCTGCACCTTTGGCGTTGTCAATAAGATCGTAAGTACTGAGGTCGGTCTCTGGAACAGGACTTGTTATAGACCCCACTTCTACTTTCTCTAATTCGAAAGTTTGTTTCTCATCTTTCTCATCCTTTCTGAGCTCTGCTCTGGTTTCCTTGAGAGTTTCAACTTGAGGAAAGGT
This sequence comes from Etheostoma perlongum, assembly GCA_026937815.1. Lineage (NCBI taxonomy): Eukaryota > Metazoa > Chordata > Actinopteri > Perciformes > Percidae > Etheostoma > Etheostoma perlongum. The sequence goes on from CM049381.1 coordinate 3,907,280, forward strand.
TTCAACGGTTGCCACTGCCTCTACTGTTTCAACTTCCAGACCTTGTTCCTTGTCGTGCTCATCTGTAGCATGATCTAGCCTTGATTCCTTGACAGTTTCATTGGGAGAAAAAGTTTCAGTGAGTTTCACTGCTTTTACTCCATCTAGCTCCTCAGTTTCTTGACGGTGCTGCTCATTCTTAACTTGATCCACACTTGATTCCTTAAGGGTTTCAGTAACAGAACCATCAACTTCAGGTTCCCCTTGATGGCCCTTTCTCTCTTGTAGCCGATTCAACGTCTACTTCAGTTTTGTCATTTTCTTTATCGGTCACATCTTTTTGTTGGTTCTTATCGTCGTGAGTTCCTCCTTTCTTTTTGCTTTTCCTTTTCCTTTTCTTCTTTTTCCCTGAAGCAGCAGCACACTGAGGCTGAGTTTTACTTGATGCTTCCTCTGCCTCGTCGTTCTCTGCTTCTTCTGCATTATCAGGCTTTGGTTGAGGTTCAGAGTTTTCTACAGCTTGGATGGACTCGTCCGGTAAACTTTCCGTCATAACAATTCTTTGCTGAAGACATGGTTCTCGATTTCTCAAATGACTTTCCTCAACAACTTCCTGTTTGTTTTCTCGCTCTTCAAAAAGGTTGTTAGATGACTCTCTAATGTCATCACTCTTGGTGGGAACACTACAGCTTTTGGTTTCTGTCTCCCCTAAATCTCCCCCTGTAGGCCTTTCTTTCTGTGGAACGTTTTTCTCAGAACTTGTTACAATCCCTTGAAGCCGAGGGTTGCAAATGATTATATTATATTTGGCCTCTGTGATTGATTGGTCATTAATGTCAACCTCTGAGTCCTTGCTAAGGCAACGTTCTTCAACATTGTCTTCTTCTGTGGCAGTCTTATTGTCTTCTTCTAAGCATGTTTGTTGTTCTTGCATTGGCTGTTCTTCGCTAGATGTTTCCATGGTGGAAACAACAGATGCATTACAGAGAGTGTCAGTGCTCGAGCAATTCACTTTGGCTTCCTCAAACATTTCTTGATGCTGATCTCGATCCACCTCTTCCTCTCTACTTCTCATCTGAGTCTCCTCTGAGTTGCCTGAGAGATCATGGAGAATATATGTGATAGTGGGACAGAAAATGTTGACTTAAGACATAATTTTCAAAATGTAATCTTCTTGAGGAAGTGCATCAGCAGAAGTCAAGGTAAGGCAAAACACCTGATTGATTCAGTGGCCAGGAAGAAAAGCACAGAGCCAAGATGACCAAGAGAAGCACAAGAAGAACAAGAGGAAGGAAGGCATGAGAAACACCAACATTAAATTCTTGATCCACAGCACATCAATGCGACAACAAAAGAAGTCTAAAGCCGGCAGCTTAAAAGAAGGCCCGGTTCTACAAGGGTGCCAAAGCATGCACCTTCAGTGTAATATTTTGCACCCCTATTTTGCAGTTTAAATTTGAATAAATATAATAAATACCAAATAAAAATAAAATAGTTAACAAATAAGTTCACTGACTGCAACTTTATTCATATTATGGCACAATGTTCAGTAAGTGTGAATCGACCTAGCCAGATTTTCTTTGTTAATAATTCATGTAGTGACACAATTCACCTTGCTCCAGCTAGGCTTGTAAAGCTAAGGTTTAATGTTATCCTAAGCTATCTTTGGCCAAGAAAAAGCAAATACTGAGTTGACTTGATACCACTAGCTTGTTATGTCTTGAATGTTTAGAATATGGACTCACCTGTTCATGTCTTCTCAAGTATTAGACTGCTGGTTGCTTATGCACATTCACATGTATGCGAAAAATGTCAACTAACAAACTAGTAGCCTATAAGTAATGCTATTAAAGCCAGAAGTAATGCTTGTAGGCTTTAATGTGGTCTAATAAAGTAGTCATAGTGAGTAAAAATGTGATCTGAGATGGACATTGCAAAACGTGTAATGTATGTAGAATTGTTCACAAGCTATATGTGATATCGTTCAAGCTGAATTGACTCAGAGCAGATTTTAACTATTTTTTATGAGAGAAAGGACACTGGATATATGCTGGAATGTAATTGTAACAAATATGTTGTTAAGGAACCACTGCAAATAAACTGTTACTACGAAGGTACAGGAAACAACATGCTCCATTCTCTTATTAAGGTTTACAACTTTCTCCTACTGTACTGCATGATCTGTTCATATGGGAGCACGCTCGGGACCCATAACACCTACACTGTTTTTCATTGCTGTTGACTGCAGGCAGCGTAGCAACTGGTGCTCCCAACTCATTTCAGATGCACACTAAAGCAAGTACTTTTATTCTGGAACCGGGCTTGCTCTTCAGGTACACATTATGGTGCAACAAGTGCATGCACAAAGAACTCTCAAATGTCTTGTACCATCAACCTTGTATAGACCGGGCAGCATTTACACACCTACACAACCTGCATTAACAAAGTAAGTGATTCAGAACGAATGTGCATTAGCTGAAATGATGGAAAAAGGTGCAATAGAAACAAATTAAAAGCCAAAACATTAATAATGAAGACAAAGCGAGGTGTTGCTGAGATTGTAAGTGGAATCTTAGTTTTTACAGAAAAGCAAGAGGGCACAAATATGTTGCTTAAAGGATAAGGCATTTGTCTATATTTTTCTTGTTGTCAACAAATTCCATAATAAGATTATAAATAACTAAATAAAGCTTTAGTCTGTCGCTCACTACTTTTGTAACCTGTGGGTAGCGCGAGCCCATTGGTTACTTCTACAGGCATACATGTTTAAAAGTTGGTCACATACAAATTATTTTAAGTTTTAAAAAAAAGGCTTAGTAATTTCCTAAAACCCCCGATCACTGTGGTCACTGTTTTTTTTAACAAATGTTACTCAAACAGTACCAAGTAAGTAGTGCATTTCTCTGGGACTATTTTCAGCTGCAGATTAATAAGCATTTGGTGCTCTATGGAGTATATCAGAGGCTGACTGATTCCTAATAGCTTTTGGACAACAATAGACTTAAGGCAGAGAGGGAAAAGATAAATCAGGCTGATACACAATACTTGTGTATAATACGTACGTACAATACGGTACGGCACTGTCGCCTGCATCAATGTTACCGTGTGACAACAATAGACGTGCGCTCCTTACATTTTTTTTATTTGTTTCCCGTCATAACCTTTTCTGGGAAGCGGGAAATAGTCTTGATCAGATTTCCTGGGAATCCAGTCTCCCGGGATTAAACCCTAGTCTTAATCTTCCTCAGCACACAGGTTGGTATTGTAGATTTTCAAATCTTCATAGTTTTGAGCACTTTAAAAAAGTACTTCTCGTCGACGTTTGCTCAAAAGTTAAGATTGAAAGCTCCAGAACAGCTAACAAGTTTTGAACTCGGGGTGAGATTTTTTCGTCATTATGTGCTTCTTAACTCACGAAAAATATAGAATATTACCAGACTTATCCTTTAAGGTATTTGCAAATCAGAGTTTAGTACCACTTGACATTCCAGGAGCACAACACTGGGAACGGAAGAATTCATTCCAAAATCAGCATTAACCATCCGAAAACTCAACTATCAATTGTGCAAAAATAATTACTTGCATACAGCACAAGCCAAAAGTTTGGACACAGCTTCTCATTCAATGCGTTTCCTTTATTTTCATGACTATTTACATTGTAGATTATCACTGAAAGCATCAAAACTATGAATGAACACATGTGGAATTATGTTATGTTATTAATGAAAATATGTCTTATATTCTAGTTAACAAAAACAGGGTAAATAGTCATGAAAATAAAAACGCATTGAATGAGAATGTGTGTCCAAACCTTTGGCCTGTACTGTATATGTAATATATATGTTTCTTTAGATGCTTGTTCTGTGCTTTTAATCCTTAAAAATCATTTTGGAACGAAAGTCTTCAGACAGTTTTATGCCAAGCCATGCAGAGAGATTTTTAATTTTACCGAGCATGCTGTTCCCCTCCACAGGGGAAGTGTTTGAGTCCTGAGCCGGTTGGGAAGCAGCGTCTGCACTGGGGGACGCGTCCACTTCTGCCTCACCAACCTCTCCATTGATGTTTAGATCAGGCCCCAATACTATTCCATGTTTCTAGAAAAATAAAAAGTCAAACATTAGCTCCATAGAGTACACAGCTCGTAAATACGTTTCAATGAACATTAGATAGATAGATAGATAGATAGATAGATAGATAGATAGATAGATAGATAGATAGATAGATAGATAGATAGATAGATAGATAGATAGATAGAAGCTTTAGTTACCCTGAGAACAATATTCAAAACTTTATTTTCACACTTTAGAGTTTTAAAGTTGCTTCTCAAAACTTGACACATCAGGCTGAAATAAGCATTCTTACACTGACTGAGTACCTTCAAAATGTCTCTCAGCTGCACCACCTCTTCTCTGAGCTCATCTCGCTCAATTCGGATTGCATCTGTGTATTCTTTCTGTCGCTCTAAGGCCTGAGCAGAGCCCCCAAGTGGCAGAGTACGAAAGAAAGGGGAAAGTGTACAAGAGGTGTAAAAAAGTGGAAATAAAAAGCTGGCGTTCAGTTTCATGCAAAGGAGATACTGAACTAAGCAAAAGCAAATGCTGAATGTGACTAAGGTAATGAAACACAAAACTGCGGGACCAGGGCTCAGAGGCCGTACCCCAATCTTTTTATCCTTCCACTCCACCGTCTCCTGCAGGTCAGATATTTCTCTAACCAAACCTTCCTGTTTGATACGCAGCTGACGGATGTCCTAAACAGCAGGAAAATGAAATCAAGTCTGAGATGTAGAGAGAGAAAGCAAAAACAGTGCATGCATATATACAGTTTGTGAAAAAAGAAAGCTGTGAAAGGTATCCCCCACATGCTGCCTTCCTAGGGGACAAATTGCAACATTCACTATTCTTAATTTCTGTCTTTTAAACCAACGGGAGGCTCCATTTCTGCAACTCCCAGTCTTAGTGACACACATTCACACTGGAGGACAAATACTCACGTTGAGCAGCTCTTCACTTTGTTTTAGCGTCTCTTTCATTTCATTGAACTGGAACTGAAGCACAGAGTGGGCATGTTTCTCTCGCTCATATTCCTGTGAGGAACAACAGACAGCTTGACAACCAATAACCCCTTTGTTTTCATTATGAACAGCTATCTCCTACGCACAAAAAACATTACAGGAAAGCTTAATCCGTCGCCATCAAGAGCAATGTCTTAACCTGATCCTGTCAGAACAGAACAGCCGTCATTATGAGAACTGTGTTTTGTGCATGGAAGTCACCATTTGGCAGATATATTGCATGTATAATAAGGCATTTGTGAAGTTGTAGAGTCAAGCAGAGCATTAACTGGGCGCTGGATTAATAGAATTACTGGATTCAGCTAAAATGTGAGCTCTACTTTATCCAGCTTCACTTTACAGTTACATTTATCCTCGCATGTCTTCTATAAGAAAAGTGTTTTGAGACCTGTCAAAACACTTGCAGATGCATTTAAGGGTTGTAGGAAACTCCTTCCAAACTTCCAAAGAGCAACTGTGGTAGTGCCTGTATGCCTGCATTCAAATTATCCTTCGAATTTAGGATGTTAAAGCTCTATAAAATACAAGATCTCTGCCTAAGGTTTAAAGTCTCTGCATGGTTTTTTATTTTTATTATAAAGGCTTTGTGGATGGCAGAATATCAAAGAAAAGTCTTTCTGCTTTCCTCCTTCCACAATACACCCTTCCATATACTTTGAATGTTGGAGGTCTCTGTAGAATGGAGGGGTGCTCCGTAAAGACAGCTGAGAGGTTGTGAAAACCAGCTTACCTAAGTAATAACTGCATAACGTCACATTAGCGAGGAGCTCCTGTGAAGTGGGTTAGTTCTAGGGTGTTAGCGTTGTTTTAAGCTGTACTGGCATTGAACAAGGAGAGGTATCCTACAATTTCTAGATTTACTTTCTACTGTAAAAGAAACAATATATGTCTTGGTTCTATAACACTGTTTGAAAGTCTCTTGTGTCTCTTGTGTGTCTGTGTGTGTGTGTGTGTGTGTGTGTGCCTGCTGTACCTTGACTTTCTCCTCATATCCGCGGCGCGACTCAGACAGCAGTTCCTCCAGCTCCATGAGCGAGTCTTTGAGCGTGTCCACCTGGTACATCAGGTTGTTCTTCTCGTTGTCCAGCTGGGCGTTGGACACCATGGCCTTACGATACTTCTCCTCCACTTCTACTAATACATCCTAAGGTCATGACATGTAGGGAATATAAGAATACAACAGGTGCTGGTTCAGATATAACATGTCCTTAAACACTACTGCATAGTCATGCTTTCCTCCTCCTTCCGTACTTTGTTTACAATAACTCCCAGGTAGAAAACCCTGGCGCTGAGCAAACAGGGAGGAGGAACATCTGGATTCTTGTTTCTGTTGACGAGAAATGCTTTTCTTTTAATGTTACTCTAATATGGAACCAAACGGTGACAATCAGGTAAATATGGGCTGCTGCCCCGTATCCAGTGTTTGATCACAGACCTACTCTGAGTGTTAGCCGTCTGGCTATGTTTCCGTCTTTCTCTCACTCTCTCTTTTGTGTCACATGTTCTTGTTAGGTGTTTTACATGTTTTGTGTAATGAGTGACTTCATTCTGGATGCACTATTGTTAGGATTTAACAATATGAAAGGCAGTAGCAATTTCCACATGTACTCTCATTTAGAACGCAGCTTCTGAAGGTATATATGAATAAACAGAGAAAGGTTTCTTTTTAGATGAAACAGATGTTGACTAAGTTTCCTTTTGGGGACATCATTTGAAATTGGGAAAAATTAGAAGTTGAAAAAAAGGTTATCAATTGCAATACATCGCAGAATATTCCAATATGTTTAAAATCCTAAGAATATCTTATTGTGGCATAAGTATCGTGATGACATCGTGTCGGGAGGCGTCTGCTGATTCCCACCCCTACCAGCAGCTTGGGGCTTTTAGATATTTGGTGTGGGGTTAATCCCATCTGAAGGATTATTCCTTTTTCTTTTCCAGAATAGATTTTCTCTTTGCATCCCCTCAATTATTTCATCCAATTGAGAAAGCGGTGTTACTTTCAATGGCATTACCTGACCATAGCGGCGTCCTCTGCGCTGCCACCCTTGACCAGCTATGTCAATGTGCAGTTAGATGGCGCTTCACTGAGCGAGTGTCACTGAGTCAGAGTCACAGAGACCTCTAACTTGCGCAGATGTTTGTTCCCTTGTCTTGTGTGTGTGTCTGTTTATGTGTGTGTTTTGTGGGTGTCTGTTTCTCCATGTATTGTTTTGTCTTCCTCTCTCCCGTCTTTCCTCTGTTCGATTATTATTTATTTTTTTGTTGGCCCTGGGATGCGTTCTTCATCTCAGTGTATTGTTTGCAATTGTTTGTCACTGTTTATTTCTTAAATATTTTAAATTTTTTTTTAAAAATTATCACAAAAAAAGAAATACAACACACACGCTGAATGAACATATTGAGAAAAGGCACAAGTTTGTTTTGCTATACAACACCATGCAAACAGTTAGTATGGGGGAAGTTAAAATGACCAAAACATAACATGAGTCTGAAAATGTAACCCATAACTGATCATGTGTTAAAAAAACACTTCAAACTAGAGTCCCCCCCCTCTACACACACCCAGACAGACAGAGAGAGAGAGAGAGAGAGAGAGAGAGAGAGAGAGAGAGAGAGAGAGAGAGAGAGAGAGAGAGAGAGAGAGAGAGAGAGAGAGAGAGAGAGAGAGAGAGAGAGAGAGAGAGAGAGAGAGAGAGCATGCAGGCAGGTGCGACTTTGCCAGTTAGATAAACAGTTGAAGTTCGAAAACATCTGCCCAGTGGAAGAGAAATGGGAAATAATGCTGGCACAGAATTTGAGCATCACATCGCAGTAATACTGTCAATTCCATGCACACTCATGCGTGTTAGTATTTGGTCCAAAAATAGTCCATGGAGGTTCTCTGTTTCAGTTTAAATTTAAAGGCCTTCAGTTATCACATTGTCTTTAGAGGATCTAGGGTCTTAGAAGAATCCACACCTACTGTACACTGTGACCTTTGGGTAATAAAACAGTGAGTTGGTTGCACATATTACTGCATATTTAACCCACTGTAAGATAAAAATAACCAGAGGAAGTTACACCAAACGTATTAGTTAATAGTGAGCCTGGAGTTGGGAGGGTCTCGGGCTTATACCTTGACTTCTTTAAGGTTCTGCGTGTACTTGGTTTCCACATCTTGAATCTGATCCTTCAGTTCATGGATCTCCTGGTGAAGAGTGCAGCAGCAGTGAGCAGAGAAGCGCAGTGTGACAGCATCAGAGAACGGGACGCACAAAGTTTGACCAGCCAATGGGAAGAATAACACAAGTCTTTGTGGAAACAATGAAAATAGCACGGAGAGCAAGGAACTTCATAGGAGAACATTCCTTAGATAAAAGAAAAGCCCCCATAGTCAGTCTGTGGTATTTACTCCTTTCCATATTTAGTATAACTTCTTAGAGGACAAGAGTAAGAGTCAGTTTTACTGCAATGGAGACTGGTGGTCCCTCATGTCTTGTGGCTTAATAAAGCTTGTCTGGGTAGAAAAATGACTATTACTCTCTTCTACACTGAATACTTCAAGTTGAAGCTGAAAATGTGATGTTAACTATATGACTGACAATTGTTTGCTACCATGATACATTGTAAGTTAATTGTCCATTTAATACACACATTATATGTCTGAGATGTACATTTGTAAACATAATATGGCTCACGTTCTTATTTTCTACATTACTGTGCAAACAAAGTCTTGTTTTCATGATGGTTTTAAAATCCCAAAACCCTGTATGATACCCAACGAAAACCACCATCTACAAGAAAATGTCCGTTCTGTTTGTAGGACGCTAGATGTCTTCAGCTTTACCTTGATTTCTCGTATAGAGGTCTCTGCATCTAGAGTTATAGCCGTCTCGCCACTTCCTCTCCGTGAGGACGTCCCGCCTAAGGAGGTGAGGGTTGCTGCTGTTAAAGCAGAAGCTGCTCGAGATCCCTGAGAAAGAACAACATTCATTTTATTATTCTTTAGCACACAAATGAAATATATACCAACACGGCCACTTATTTTTCCTTATTAACCGATGCATCTTGAGTAACAAAACACACTGCATCTGGTGACGTGAGCCACTCACCTTCTCCAGATAATCTCTGTCCTCCACCTGTTGAGACAATAAAATACAGTCAGATCAAACCGAGGGTGATGTGGAGGCCACAGGGCCGAGAAGATCTACTGAGGAGGAAAGAAGAAGTTCCAAAAACCTCATTACAAAATGTTTTGATATACAACACCATGCAAACAATTAGTAGGGGAGGTGTCAAAACTCCTGCAGAAGTTAAAAGGACCATAACATGCGTCTGACATTGTAACCCACAACAACAGATCATGTGGTAAAAAAAAAACACTTCAAACTAGAGGCCATCTTCGGCTTCTGCTCCCTGCCACACCCACACAACACCACACAGTCAACACAAACATTAACCTCTGACACTAACACACCGCACAGTCAGCCCTCCTTGTGGGGTGAAGGGCACAAAAAGGACGGGTGGCAAAACAAGAGCAACCAAGCAGAACTCTGCTCACATCACAGGCTCGGCCACCTGCGGGTGCAAGTCGACTCACATCAGAAAAGTCAGGAATAGTAACATCGTCCAGGTCTCGGTGGAGGCCACTGCTACTGGCCGCACTCCTCAAAAAACTGGCAACAGAGCTGGAGTTGTCCTGCATCGGCCACCAGAGGGCAGAACAGAACAACAAAGAAGCCAAACAGAGGTGGTCAACAATGTGAGGAATTCATGTTAAGAAAGCATATGAAGACGTAACAGTGGGAAATTATTTACACATCCTCATTAGTGCTCAGCAAGACTAAAAGATCATCTTTACTCTTAAATGTAATGTTGATACCTCCGGTCCTTCCTCTTTTTAATGGAGGACTGTATTTCCCATTATAAAACATTATATATTATAACATGTTGTCCCAAAATACAATGTATCGGAGAAGATGATGTACCAAGTTTCTCAGTCACGGTGACTCCGTGTCAATAACGGACACTAAACAGTAGTAACTGGAAAAATACAAGATTACAAAATACACTATAGTTCACTGGTTCTTCAGATAGTGACCGATCAATCGATGGATATCTAAATCCAAAAAACTAACATTTTAAAACTCACTCTATTGCTACATGCTTGTGATAGATGGCGCCGATCAGCCACTGTACTATGGTTTGTCTAGAACTGGGAGCTGGTTTGATGAATACACACTCTGAAGACTCCATGGTTACATTTCAGGCATTAATGTGATTGTCTTCAGGGACTGAGCTTCAATTCATGGCTCACTGACGAAAACATTAATATTAACATTAACATCCTGTAACGACTGCACCTCACAGGTTCACCAGGACATACCTGCTTGTACACTGCACACAGTGCACAATGTTTCCAAATTCTTCAAACCATGCCAAGTCTGAGTCACCAACCAGTAATGAACAGTCTAATTATGTCTCGAAATCAAACAGTAAATCATAAACTAAATGCTGTTACATCTGTCATAAGTTAGATCAGTAAGTGAAGTCATAGACATGTGGTTAACATGTAGGACTGCACATTCAAATTTTAGTTTATTTATCTCCATCATAAATATCAACTGCGCAATAAACACTTTGTTTGTTAGTTGAAAGAGAGGATCATTAAAATCTGCACTTTAAAATGTAACTTTTTTGTATTTTTTTTTATAATGGTGCTCTTTGAGTTCAGTTCAATAAATCAATGTTGGAAATAATATAATTTGGTTTTTATATTTAACAAGTAGTTGTTGTATTTAAAGAGAATACTGGCAGCAACAGGAAGGCTGAACTGAGTACACTTAATATCTTGTTTTATTTATTTTAAATGTCATGTTATCGCAATATTCAACATTTTTGCATATTTTCCTCATATCGTGCAGCCCTATCACAGATCATGTATGATTTAAACCCAGGGTAATTAGCAGGGTGTCTGGGGTGTGGGGGGGGGGGGGAGGGATGCGGCTCACCACTGGGCTGGCGCGGGCCGAACCGGCCCTGGAGGAAACTCTGGAGCCGGAGCTGCGATAACTAGTGTACTCTAAAGGCTGTGGAGAAAACACAGCGTTATGCTTCTGTCTCCACCTAGGGACAAACACAAACCTAAGCATGCACACACTCACACTAATAGTACTAGTAGCAGCTGCATGCTGGACGGGACCAATCCACTCAATTTGAAAATGGCGGCGCGCACAGCGCCTCACAGCTCTCCCTATTTAAAAGGGGGAAACACTCTGGATCATGTATATTCTAACATCAAGCATGCGTACAGAGTTGTACCCCTTCCCCACTTGGGCCGGTCAGACCACCTCTCCCTGCTCCTCACTCCGGCATATACCCCCCTCAGGCGACAAACAAAGCCCACAAAAAAGACCATCACCACCTGGCCCGAGGACGCCCTCCACCGATTACAGGACTGCTTCGATAACACACAGTGGGAAGCCTTCTACCACGAAGACCTGGAAATATTCACAGATACAGTACTGTCCTACATCAAGTACTGTATTGGGAATGTCACTGTGAAACAGTGCATCTGGGTGTCCTCAAACCAGAAACCCTGGATGACGGGCCAGGTCCGCATGCTCTTCCGGGCCCGTGACTCAGCCTTCAGGTCAGGCGACAGAACATCGTACAGCGCCGCTCGTGCCAACCTGAGGAGAGGCATTAGGACTGCTAAAGTCAAATATAAGAGGAGGATAGAGGAACAGCTCAACAACCCCAGGCAAGTGTGGCGGGGCATACAGACCATCACCAACTACAGAGGCTGTGCTGTGACACCCGGGAATTTGGATGCGGGACTGGCAGAGGAGCTGAACAGCTTCTTTGCCCGCTTTGAGTCTCAAACACAGCATCCAGCCTCATCACTTCAACAACCATCACAACCCCCACTAGTTTCCCAGCACCCCTCCCCCCCACTTACTCTTGAGGTACATGATGTGTGGCGGGCGTTCTGTGCAGTGAACCCCAGAAAGGCTGCTGGTCCAGATGGAGTACCTGGGAAGGTGCTCAAGGCATGTGCTTGGCAGTTAACACAGGTCTTCACAGACATCTTCAATCTATCTCTGGAACAAGCTGTCATTCCACCCTGCTTGAAGTCTGCTATAATCATCCCGATCCCTAAAAAGTCAGGGGAGCTACGTTAGGATGCTCTTCGTTGACTTCAGCTCAGCTTTTAACACAATAATACCGGACATTCTGATCCCCAAGCTAATCAACCTGGGGGTGCCACCACAAATCTGCTCCTGGATAAAGAACTTTTTAGTCAACCGACCCCAGCAGGTGAAACTGGGTCCTCACCTCTCTTCTTCCCGCAGTCTTAGCACTGGCTCTCCACAGGGCTGCGTGCTGAGCCCATTACTCTACTCCCTATACACATCCGACTGCAGTCCCACCCACCCAGAGAACAGCAGCATCAAGTTCGCTGATGATACAACGGTGGTGGGGCTGATTACAGGGGGAAACGAGGCGGCCTACAGAGATGAGGTCCTGAAACTTAGTGAGTGGTGTGCATAAAACAACCTGGCACTAAACATCAACAAGACCAAGGAACTCATCCTGGACTTCAGGCGGAACAAAGCCACCCCTGCCCCCCTGTACGTCAACAGGGGATGTGTAGAGCAAGTGGAGTCCTTCAAATTCCTCGGCATTCACATCTCTGCAGACCTCTCCTGGTCGGCCAATACCACAGCTCTGGTCAAGAAGGCCCAGCAGCGGCTACACTTCCTGAGGGTCCTCAGGAAGGAACAACTAAACACTCAGCTGCTGGTGACCTTTTACCGTTCCACCATCGAGAGCCTGTTGACCTATGCTGTGACAGTGTGGCACTCCAGCTGCACGGAGGCCGACAGGAAGCGACTGCAGAGGGTGACAAACATTGCACTAAAAAATAATTGGTTGCCCTCTGCCCTCTTTGACTGCCATCTACAACTCCCGTTGTCTCAGTAGGGCCAGAAACATCCTGAGGGACACCACCCACCCCGGCTCCCATCTCTTTAACCTGTTGCCCTCAGGCAGGCGCTTCAGGTCAATACGGGCCAGAACAAACGGACTCAGGGATAGCTTTTTCCCCAAAGCTGTCACCATACTCAACCTACACTCAGACTTGCACTAATGTATTGTATATGTATGTATGTGTTATTAATGTGTGCACTTTTAAAGAGTTGCTCTCCAAATCTCATTGTACTGGTACAATGACAATAAAAGCTTTCAATTCAATTCAATTCAAAATCTGCTTAATACAAAATGTCCATCTGAATCCCATTTTTAACAGCTCACAGAAATTTGAATGCAGCAGCAAAAAAATAAATAACTCATGTGAGAACAAAACTAAAGCAAACCACACGTGGCACGGTCCATTTTTTTCACACTAGACTCATGTTCACACTGAACTTATATGCACTTTTCCTTTAACTGTTAATATGATCAATACAGGAACAGAAACCACATCCCACACTGACCAGGTCCCTCTCTGGTGTGTCAAACCAACCACCAAGGCCACAGCTCAAAAGGAAATCTTACATGAGAGCTGCAGACTCGCTGTGACCCGCTGCAGTCTTCATATAAGGCGCTCTGTAACAAACACATACAGTGTAAGCAGCATGCTCATGCTTAAAGAACATGCACGGTAGGTAACTAGGACTACAGTTGAAAATTAGCCAACTGACTAACACTGGCGCATTTACGGGAATGTACAAGTGCATTGTCCTAATCAAATGCCAAGCTTTACTACTCAATGACAAAAAAACACACCCTGCCTTTAGTGCCTGATATGGGTCTCTATTCAGAACTGAAGAGCACAGTGACTGACATCAATGCAAAGTGAATTTAAAAAGTGATGAGGCATTTTACTGAAAGCCCCTAAAAAGGAGAATTCCGGTCGATTCCAACACATAGCTCTGTAGTTTGTAAATGTGGAGATCTGTCAGTAGAGAGAAAAACTAACCAATCGGTGCTGTCTACACCGTGTTATCCTCCTGCTAGAGTTAGCACCCAACAAAACAGGGCAAGTTATAAACATGTTTTTAGCCTCTAAACATGTTCAAAATGTCATTATAAGTGCCTCCCCATGTGCAGGGATTCATTCAGAGGGAACACAGTGAATCTGATTGTAGTAGATGTGAAAGAAATGCTCCTTTAATGGTCAAATCTTTGCTCTAAAAGACAGACAAGCTCAGCTTCAGTTTTATTTAAGAACACTGGTGTAAGTGAAGGATAAATAGCGGTGTAATTTAACACTGTGTGGAAGTTATGGTGGGTAAAAGGTAAGCTGGAAATGAATGGAACCAACCCCACGATAGAGCTGCTGGGTGATCTGACTGAGTGGCCTGTTGAACTGTAACAGAGGATGAAGTTGGGAGTATGAGGTCTACAAGGCAGCAGCATGGAGCAGGTTGTGAGAACGTGAGAATGAACGATAATTTAACTTGATTTGATCTCGTAGAGAAATTCTCTTTTGTCTTGTCCCTTTCCACAGAGAGGTGGAAGGTCTGGCAGCTACAGAGCAGCAACAACATTGTATGCCTGTTTCTTTTTCCTGCAAGCGTTTACAGTGTGTGTCTGTCTGGCAGCCACATACTGTAAACTGTGTACAAACCTGGTAACCATTGAAAGTTGAACCCGGTTTTCTGGAAGAGGACAGACCATTGAAGCCGTACAAGTCAGAGGAAGCATAAGACGCCTGGAATGAGGAAAGAGGAATGGAAAAGGTGAGAGTATCGAGCCAAGAGGAGGAGAAAAAAGGATAGAAAGATCAGAACATTTTCTTAAATAGACGCCCAACTCTTGACCCAAAGTGTAACTTGCACCTGCAACATGTACATTCTGAGCTACTGAGGTTTTTGAATTAAGTTTTTAATGTTGTCAGACTTTATAGAACATCACCCCAAGAAAAGAAAAAGAAGAAAGAAGAAAATCTCAATTTGTGAATGGATATAAACAGAATTAAGGGTGCTGTTAGACACCTCTGTTAATACAGGTGCACGGTGTAACATTAGATCCATCCTTCTTTAATAAATGTCTTTTTAGAATTAACGCTCTGAAATTATTGGCAATGTTTGGATCAAACAATTCAGAAACTCTCCTAAGCAGCCACCAGTGGAATCTCATTCTACAAATAGTAGAAAACTAATAATAATAATGTAAATGTGCTGTATTTATATAGCGCTTTTCTAGTCTTAACAACTACTCAAAGCGCTTTTACATCATACAGGAACCATTCACCATTCACACACATTCATACACTGTGGCCGAGGCTGCCGTACTGCCATCTGCTCATCAGATAAACATGCACATTCACAGCCGATGACACAGCATGGAATCTCAGTGTCTTGCCCAAAATAGTAGAAAAACCTTCCAATAATAATAATGAGCCACAGCCGCCTAAATGTAGCCTAATATTTATCTGAAACTGTGGTGATATACCGGGTTTAAACAGAATGGCATGACAGCATTCAAATGTTGATTTAGAATTTGAATGTCAATGTTATAAATAAAGCTTTGAACTATTGTGCACAGCCCTACACCTGTCATTCATCTCTGGAAGTCATGACTGTAGCTTGTTTTTAATACACAGAACACATAGGCAATCAGCATGCTTGCCAAATGGCTGAACTGACTGAACTGACAAACTCAACAACAATGAGGAAGTCTTGTAGAAAAGACAAAAACATGCACCTCCATGTTTTCTTTAGTATAACAGAGGACAACTTGATTAGAAAATGGTTAGCAGCGCACTACATACCTGAAGAAAATTATATTTCAAATAAACAAAACGTTTACAGGTTGTAAGCAAGCGGGCTTTACAATTCATTTTGTTAATGAACACAACTTTAGAAACTAAGACGTGTGCACCAAAGGCCGTTAGTGGCATGAGAAAAAACACACAGTCTCCGGTGCAGTGCCACCCACCGGCTGCAGATCTAATCTGGAGGCCCGAGACACCCGGGTGTCATCACTTAGTCTGGAGCTCTGAGGGTCGGGGAGCACAGGGGAAAACATCAAACACCATCCCCACAGACACTGAATGTCAGCCTCAACACATCCATCTGACAGCACACAGCTCAGCTTCAACCTATTCACACATCACATGCTGGTACAGTATATTATACTGTACAGTATATGCACACACACACACACACACACACACACACACACACACACACACACGGTTTGCCATGTCCTTTGTGAAGATGCAGTTAAGGAGTACGTGAGTACGTAAGATGTAGAATAATTAGGTCAAATGGAAGAACCAGGTCATCAAGCCATTCAAGATTAGCAGAAGCCTCCAGAGGCTTTTTAAATAAAATGTTACGTCATTTGTGTTGAGCGGTTTTGGTTCTTCACAAATTAAATGAAATTGAAATGTACTGAAGATGTCTCAGCCATTTCTTATTTTATATTCTATGTTTAAGCAAGGCAAGGAAGCTTTATTTATATAGATTTATAAGCAGCCATCATTTAATGCTGCCAGTCGTTTTAATTCAAGCAGGCTTCTATCTATGGCCTACTGCTGCCTTTCATAGGAAAGTCCTATTCATTCCCTCCTGATGGTTGAATTATTGTGCACAAACCATTAGAGTACAGGAAAGAAAATTGGGGACATTTTATTTAAATGTAAATAAACAATATATTGCTCCTCATAACCAAATGTGAAAACTATCACAAAATCAAACTCAAAGTCCAACTTTTATGGTTGTTATCTGACATGAGTTTCTGCTTCATTAGATTTAAAAAAGGTCTCAATGTTATTGTTCTTGGGCCCCTCCGAAAAGCTTTTAGTAGCTTATTTGGGGTTCCCCATTTCATGCGGCCTGTACAGTGAGGAAAATAAGTATTTGAACACCCTGCTATTTTGCAAGTTCTCCCACTTAGAAATCATGGAGGGGTCTGAAATTGTCATCATAGGTGCATGTCCACTGTGACAAAAAATCCAGAAATCACAATGTATGATTTTTTAACTATTTATTTGTATGACACAGCTGCAAATAAGTATTTTAACACCTGTCTATCAGCTACAATTCTGACCCTCAAAGACCTGTTAGTCTGCCTTCAAAATGTCCACCTCCACTCCATTTATTATCCTAAATTAGATGCACCCGTTTGAGGTCGTTAGCTGTATAAAGACACCTGTCCACCCCATACAATCAGTAAGAATCCAACTACTAACATGGCCAAGACCAAAGAGCTGTCCAAAGACACTAGAGACAAAATTGTACACCTCCACAAGGCTGGAAAGGGCTACGGGGAAATTGCCAAGCAGCTTGGTGAAAAAAGGTCCACTGTTGGAGCAATCATTAGAAAATGGAAGAAGCTAAACATGACTGTCAATCTCCCTCGGACTGGGGCTCCATGCAAGATCTCACCTCGTGGGGTCTCAGTGATCCTAAGAAAGGTGAGAAATCAGCCCAGAACTACACGGGAGGAGCTGGTCCATGACCTGAAAAGAGCTGGGACAACCGTTTCCAAGGTTACTGTTGGTAATACACTAAGACGTCATGGTTTGAAATCATGCATGGCACGGAAGGTTCCCCTGCTTAAACCAGCACATGTCAAGGCCCGTCTTAAGTTTGGCAATGACCATTTGGATGATCCAGAGGAGTCATGGGAGAAAGTCATGTGGTCAGATGAGACCAAAATATAACTTTTTGGTCATAATTCCACTAACCGTGTTTGGAGAAAAAAGAATGATGGGTACCATCCCAAGAACACCATCCCTACTGTGAAGCATGGGGGTGGTAGCATCATGCTTTGGGGGTGTTTTTCTGCACATGGGACAGGGCGACTGCACTGTATTAAGGAGAGGAAGACCGGGGCCATGTATTGCGAGATTTTGGGGAACAACCCCTTCCCTCAGTTAGAGCATTGAAGATGGGTTGAGGCTGGGTCTTCCAACATGACAATGACCCGAAGCACACAGCCAGGATAACCAAGGAGTGGCTCTGTAAGAAGCATATCAAGGTTCTGGCGTGGCCTAGCCAGTCTCCAGACCTAAACCCAATAGAGAATCTTTGGAGGGAGTTTAAACTCCGTGTTTCTCAGCGACAGCCCAGAAACCTGACTCATCTAGAGAAGATCTGTGTGGAGGAGTAGGCCAAAATCCCTTCTGCAGTGTGTCAAACCTGGTGGAAAAACTACAGGAGAAGTTTGACCTCTGTAATTGCAAACAAAGGCTACTGTACCAAATATTAACATTGATTTTCTCAGGTGTTCAAATACTTATTTGCAGCTGTATCATACAAATAAATAGTTAAAAAAATCATACATTGTGATTTCTGGATTTTTTGTTTTAAATTATGTCTCTCACAGTGGACATGCACCTACGATGACAATTTCAGACCCCTCCATGATTTCTAAGTGGGAGAACTTGCAAAATAGCAGGGTGTTCAAATACTTATTTTCCTCACTGGATCATTGTACCTCATAAAATTGTGTTTAAAAATACAATGATGAAGTGTTAAATAAACATTGTAAGCAAGCAAGATAATTCACTTTTTTTGTGTTGACGACGTAGTTAAGGCGGCATGCGTGTCTTGCTTAGGCGACCACCTAAACTGCAAAGTGCTGCGGGAACTCCTGAAGTTCTATGGTTTCAACACACAACCAATCAAAGTTACCAGGTAACTCAATTTCGGCCCAAAACACTGCTTATTTTGGCTTCACCTACTGCAGTTTACCTCTAAATAAATCAAAGCAAAGTTAAACTATCCACTATACAGAACAGAACGGTTTGCCCTCAACACAATGCAGTTGTATCTGCTTCATCAAAGTGAAAGCTAAGCTATGTGGCTTAGCTATCATAAGCTAAGCTATGTAATGTTTTGGACAGCTCCAGTATAAGGTTGTGGGGGGCAACAACACGCACCGTTAGGTCTAGCCTGGAGGAGCGAGACACTCTGCTTTCATCACTGAGTCTGGAGCTCTGACAGCATGAGAGAAAGAGGAGGATATTGAGTGACAGGTTGTCTAGACTTTTGCCAGCGTTCATTGTACAACAGACCAAATGCAAACGTCTGTACAATCAGTTCACAGCACACAGCTACTAACCCTGCTGGATATTACACTGTAATCATCATCACAGCCGTTCCTCTGTGAATAAAGAACACGAGTGAGATACTCTGAGGCCATTTCTGTGTGGGCCACTCATGCATTTACAGGTTGAGCTTTTACATACATCTTTGTGCTTATGTTTCTTCTTTTTCTTTGACTTCTTATGTGACGAGGAGTCCTTAGAGTGAGAATAAGAGAGGGAGAACAGTGAAGGGTGAAAGCATGCTATCTGGACAGTAACAGCATTATCATTACTTTTACTGTTAATAGAAAACCCCAAACACACTGACCAGACTGGTAAAGAGCATACAAAAAGGCCACAATGTATTAACATGAAGTTATTTGACAAAACCAACCGATTCCGCTAATAAACTGACGTAGCCAAATACCCTGGATCTCGTACGGCCATGAGAATGACAAGTATGAAGAATCTTTCCACATTACGTAGCACAGAAGAAATGGCACTTTACATTTCGGAACAGAACAGAGCCTAAAATAGTGCGGGTTGTGTTTTGGTTGGAGCATAAAAGCTCAATGACACAGTGTCAAAGTTCCTTCACAACTGCAAAAACAAGAACATGACCGAACATAATAACTTCATAGGATCACTCAAGTTAGTCCACATTCATGTATTGATTCCTACATAGTGCCACAGTACATAAGTTCACCAAATGTATCATAAATGTTGCTCTATATTTACAATCTATACAATTAGAAGACTTTGACACACTTTCAAATGTGTATTCAATGAACAAAATATAAAACTCAATTAAGAAAGATTAAGCACACCAACATGCATGTTTTACATTATGAAGAGATATGCATATGATTCAGATTCCTTCTATGGAAACCCCATGTCTAATTTCATCACAAGGATAAGACTTACTAGATCTAATCCATGCTTTGAGCTCTTTGAATCAGCTGTTAGTCACACAACGACTCATTCACACACCACATGTTCAGGTAGCAGGGTTAAAAACTCATTCACAGGGCATCATCCAAGAATACAACCCTCACCCCTCCACCATAAGCTCCAACTGCATCAAGATCCGACTGTGCAAAAGACACATCATCATCATCATCATCATCATCATCAAGACAGCACCTTGTTAAGTTACAGTAGACAGACACACTGCCTCCACATAACCAAAAGGTTTAAGAGGACACGTCCATCTTGGGGAATCAAAAAGCAACAAGGTATTTGATAATAACTAAAAAGGAAAAAGACATGTTTAAAGAAAGCCTTTGGGTAATGAATGCATGTGCTGTTTGAGTGATACTGACCCTGGCACTGCCCCGGCTTCCCACTGACATCCGCTCATCGTCGTCTGAGAGCTGTGTGAGAGAGTGGACAGATGGAAATGGATGGTTAGGGTTTGGAAAATGGCCAGTGTGTGTGTGATTTATGTCAACAATGAGAGTGGATCATGGCAGGACGTATCCTGCTGCAACCACACATGCTTTAATGAACAGCGTTTCCTTAAAGATCTGTTATGTGTTTAAGGTGGCCTTTGTTTTTATTGAGATGAGGAAAAAGCCATTTAAGCAAAGCCTCTTTTGGAAAACCAAAGTTAAAAAAACAAACAATTGCAAAGAAAACATGAAACATAACATCTCAAAATGACTGATTTACTTCAGGGCTTTATGATTCAGCAGATATGGTACACACAGAGTATGTTAGCATAGCTAGCTAAGGCTAGTAGCTACTAAAGAACAGGTAAAAAAAATATGACTTCATTATTTAAGGTTAAGGGTGGACTTACCTGTAAAGTATTGAATAATGTGCCTGTCCTGCACATTAATCCAGAATAGTGATCTCTTTTTTCTTTTATTCAGCATTGGATCTCTTTTTAACTAAAACACTGTAACTCCTATCACTTCTACTTTAAAAAAAAAAAAAAAAAAAATCTATGAAACGCAACACTTGCAGCTAAACTTTAACATCAAAACCTTTGAACAGAAAAACGTCACACATCCATTTTATGAGACAGGTGTGTTGGAGAGGAACGAGTAATATATGCCTTATGATTTATATAATTATTGCTCTTTAACATATGTATACAGTGAGGAAGTGTTTGCCTTTTGGATTTTTGTGAGGCTTTCTTGTTGTGTATTATGTAGTTTTGTATTATATTTGTATTGATGCAAATGTAAAATGTAACCCGCAATATTTGGGAATATATACATTTATGACTTAATATTATAGAAATCCATCTATATTTTTTGAGGCACTTTTATGATTTTATTATATATATAGTGTTGTACGTTTCTCCATGTATATTAAATTGATGTTTGGACAGACCTATGAATGCCTTATTGTGTGGAGAATGTGATTGGTGCATTCTCATTTGCCTGATGAAGGTCTATTACTGAATTGTTTCTATGCAAGTTAGACAGTGTGCAGGATTTTGTTTGCAACATTAAAAACTTTGTGCTTATGGCATTAGTGTTGTGGAAATGTACATAACTATGAATTTATCAAGACAACAGGTAATGATGGACAAAGTGTTGAGCAGTGTTGCCATGGATCTAAGGACTTGAGGCCAACATCACACATTGACCTGTGGTCTCCCAAGACAGACGTTTTCATGTATTTCATGTAACATTTTACGAGTGGTGGAGGACATGGTTGCAGAGGAAAGGCATGAGGAGATGGAAACAGCGGGAGAGCTACAAACCGTTTGTATCTGTGAAGAGCGTGAGTATCTCTCACTGTCCTCCTGGATGAGGGAAGGGAGGGGTGCAGATGGAGAAGAGAGGAGGTGAAGGGTGACGAAGACGGAGAGAGATGTCAAAAGACAGATGGATGAGGGCGCTACAAAGTGACTTTGAGGTCAGTCTTCACTGTGGTGTCCACTCCAAGAACAAACTGTATGCTTTCATTCCAGCCAAATGATGGTTTTAAACTTATTCAAAACATTTAATTATAGGATTATGATATTTGTGGTTTACTGCAATTATTTGGGCCTGAATAGTCATACATTCATCAGGTGATATGATAATATTTGGTAGCAATGAAAACATGTAGACCAACATTGGACACCACAACGTGAGCAAACAAGAGGATACGTCGGCTGCATTAAACAAATCCAGATCCGGTTTAACTTCATAGAGAACGGCACACTTGTTTACAGAATCAGGCATGCATGTTCTTCAAACCATCACTCTGAGCCAGTAATCCAGGCAACAAACTACTGAACTGAGACACCCATGTTGCATAAACACTGTCACGTCAAATTACAACATACAGACGTGATTTACTTAAAATGAATTACTTTAGTAAACAAAAAGTAAAAAGCACCCCAGTTAGTCAAGTTGCAAGTCACACACACACACACACAGACACACACACTACACACACTATAAGTATCCTCATGCTGTTTTTCAAACTTCTGATGGTCTGGGACAATTCAAACTAAGTGACTAAAGGGGTCAAATCAAGTGAATCCCATGCAGTCTCACACCAATGGGGCAGATGGTCTAGCTGACTCAAAGCCAAACGAGAACCCTGCTCCTTTGAATAAGTGGATTATCATTAATGGCTAAACTTTGATTCTCTGTAATCCGTTATTTTGTAAAAAGGCTTAACGGGAATAATCTGGAATTCAAAGGCAGACTCGGCATGCTGCAAAATAGAGTCTCCAATAGACTAAACAACAGAAAAAGCTTCAAACTATGTGCAGGGGCAGAGAAACGCATGCGTTGTATATAGTATAAGGGCGTTATATTTTTAGTGTTAGTCATCACAGCACGGAAACTGTACCATCCATTGTTCAATATCTCCCCATTTGCTGTCCGCTCGGTCATCTATTTTGGTGTTCAAGCCATAGTATTTCTAACAAGAGAAAGGAAATTAGGGCAAGAAAAAAAAAAAAAAAAAAAACGTTCAGAAAACAGAACATAGGTTGTTGTTTTTTGGGGCACAATTTGAAGCACACGTCTAGAATAATTGCAAAAGCATTCTTATATCAAATGATGTCCAAGTTAGAAATGAACAAGAGGAGGCATACCTTCTGCACCTGAAAGATCTACACACCAACACCGATGAGAGGTAGGGGAGACAGATTGGAGGAGAGCAAACATGAAAGAGGGAGACAAAATAAATAAAACAATCAGCCTCAAAAATGAGAAGTGATGAAGACCTTAAAGAAGGCATGAGGCAGCTTTCTGCTAATGAGGGGTGCTCAGGAATGTGAAGTACCCTGCTGCACATCAGGACCGATAGTAACTGACTCAAGAACACACAGAGTTCACTGGAGAGGTCCTCTGAGACCCCGATAGAGCCCGACTGATATATCAAAGGGCCGATATTATAAACTGAGATTAGGCATTTCCCGAATTGGTATCAGCATTTATAATGGCCAATAAAAAAATGTATAAAATCTGGATTATTTATAATGACAAATAAATGGTTCTGATGAATGAATATTTCAAAAATAAAATAAAATCGGACGGTCAACCATGTTATGAGTGATGCTGTTGCATAGTCTGTCCACCAGAGGACGCACTACAACGTCCCTGTTAGTGATGGCGTTGCATAGTCTGTCCACCAGAGGATGGCGCATCTGTCCACAACGTCCCCCTGTTAGTGATGGCGTTGCATAGTCTGTCCACCAGAGGACGCTCTACAACATCCCTGTTAGTGATGACGTTGCATAGTCTGTCCACCAGAGGACGCTCTACAACGTCCCTGTTAGTGATGGCGTTGCATAGTCTGTCCACCAGAGGACGCTCTACAACGTCCCTGTTAGTGATGGCGTTGCATAGTCTGTCCACCAGAGGACGCTCTACAACGTCCCTGTTAGTGATGGCGTTGCATAGTCTGTCCACCAGAGGACGCTCTACAACGTCCCTGTTAGTGATGGCGTTGCATAGTCTGTCCACCAGAGGACGCTCTACAACGTCCCTGTTAGTGATGGCGTTGCATAGTCTGTCCACCAGAGGACGCTCTACAACGTCCCTGTTAGTGATGGCGTTGCATAGTCTGTCCACCAGAGGACGCTCTACAACGTCCCTGTTAGTGATAACCAAATCAGCCTACCAGCCCCTTGTTATTAAACTATGTGACAGTCAGTCATAACTGAAAAAGAACTTTAAATAAATAATCTATGAATAAACGATTCCTTTAACCCTTGTGTTGTCTTCCCGTCAACCATGAAAAAAAAAAACATTTTCAAAATTATCACTTTTTCACACTCACTTTTTAATGTTGTGGGCACTTTCTTTTAATTTTTTGGGTGTTTTTTCCAATTAAAATATTTTTAATGTTGATATTTTCAGCGCTTATTTCGACGGTCCACTTTTTGTGACAATGTTTTTTTTTTTACTGAAAATGGGTCAATTTGACCCAAGAACAACATGAGGGTTAAAAAATGATTAAAGTGCAGTTACGATTTAGTAAATAAGACATTTAAAATAGAACAGTAACAGTGTAAAATTATCATTATACAATTACACGCCAATTACACGTGGCTTACATTAATTCCTATACTTTGGGGAGGGCAGTTTTGGAGATATTTGCGATCTGGCAAACTGTACCATTGTTTAAAGTGCTCCATTAGGCGGCAAAATCCCACTTTGTCAACAAACGACATCTTCCTGAATAATGAATGACTTTGTTTGTCGGTTATCTTTGTCACTTTTGGGCCGTTGTAGAATTTATCCCATTGATGGAATGCGGTTTCCAAAGTTTGCCGCTGCAGTTCGCCCTCCTTTGCCATGCCACTCACCGTTTTACCGGTGGGACATTCCAGTGTAAAATATTGCAAAATTGCTAACATTTTGCCATCTCTGCCTCAGCTTACCTGTCTGTCCAATTGGCAACGTTACTGCACATCTGCAACTATCAGAGATGAGAAAGAAGCGAGATGGCTCACTTGTTGACTACTTTCATCATGGAATTAGGACGCTGGGGTCCTTTTTTCCAGAGCCAATGATGAAATAAGATAACGAGTTGTCATCTCTGTGACCAAGTGACATGTGTTGCTGTTCCTGTAAAGGGTAATTGAGCTGATAAATGATACGATAACGGGGTATAGGATAGGCACTAGACTCGGGAACTAGCTGAACTAGTATCGGTAGCATTTTCAATACTGCGGAAAATCGGAACATCTCTACTTTTTAACCCCCCAAAAGTCCCTGAAAGTACAGGAACCTTGGTCTCTTGGTAATCTTGGATCTTCACTTTTTTTAGGCCGCGGTGTATACAAAAACAACAATGGGCTTTTAGTTGATTAAAATGACCCTAGAGCATGGGGTCAAAATACGACTACTGTGTTTGTTTACAAGAAAAATGCCAATGACCACAATCAGCTTTTCATTCAGATCCTTACTGCTGCACTTTCCACCCCAACGGTTCAGTACTTTAATCCAGATTTACAACCACTGTCTCCCCTGTATGCTTGCCAAATACATGGATTGGCTGCTTACTAATTCTGGCTTTTAGATATCGGCACACAGCTGACCTTTTCGTCCAGTGCATCACTTCAGGAGCAACAGCACTGCCAGATAATCAATGGGAGCATGGCCTCTTGCCCTCTCGACTTTTTATGTTCAGTCGAGATGAAAGTTCATGGCCCCACACTCGCTAGCTCTGCAATTTGCTGCACCTTGTCTAGTCATGAAAACAAAGTCATCCACACGTCCAAGCAGGTGACACCGAGATATAGAGGTCTGATTTATTTATTAAATCCTACCATGAATGGTTGGGTGATGCATTACTGTGTCAAAAGTACAAGAAAAATGCACCAATTTCACATTATTCCTGCATTCACATGACTTTCCCCTTAGTTTTTACCTTCGACTTCTGGTTACAAAAGGTTAAAAAAAATAAAAATTAAAAAAAGTTTTCCACTTTTACTGACAATCATAAAATGTGAGAACTGAGATGTGCCAGATCATAACGTGGCAAAAAAGACCAAAGTATAGTGCAGAGCAGATCCCCAACCAACTGGAAGGATCTTGTCTGCTTACTTATCTCCAATTACAAGTCTGGACATCCAATTAGCAGGTGAGCCAGGCAAAAAGTTACACAATCAGCTCACATGCTTTCTATTCAACTCACCGAGCTCCCCTTCTTGATCGGAGGGGTTCTTGGGCGCCCGGTGAGGGCAGCCCTCAGCCCCCTCCCTGCCACCCGACGCCCGGCCGTCCTGCTGCCCTCAGGGGACCAGGACAGGTTGCATCCTTCAGCAGTCAGCAGGTACGACTACGGCTGGTCATGGAGGCCCAATTATGGCAGGATGGAACACTGGGATTTGAGATCAGAACAACAAAGGCAACCACACGGTTCCTGTGTGCTGCTATACAGCCGATAATCCACCCTTAAATCCTGTCTTCAGTGTGTGAGAAACCATCCAAAAGCTTCGCCAGCAGAGTGCAGCGACCCATCGCTTGTGTCAACACGGTAACAACAAACCACTGCTCCACTGTAGGCTGGACCAAGGAACGCAACCTGCTAAGCTACTTTAGAACTCCGCTAAAGGATTTAAGGGACACACAAACATGCACACACGCTCACCCCCTGACCAGACTCAGCTTAACAATGACCCTTAATCCAGTGCGTATGACTGGTTTATGTGTATGCATGCATATGTAGATTGTTGTTATACAATCTACACAGCGAATGCTGATTATACCTTAATGGGAAAAGGGTTTGCCATAATAATGAGCAACAAATCTTTTGTAAAATATTGGAGCAATGTAAAGTAGTAATTTTTTCAAAAAGAAAAAGAATAGGGTTGGGTAATGTGTAAGATGGGTAATATGTTGTAAGATCATAGAAAATGTCAAGGGAAGTTGCAAGGGAATATCCATTTTACTATCTCTGGTTTATGCTTTTTTTTCGTGTTATGATAACTGATGGGAACAAGATCAAATATCCATTTGAAATTATCTCAAACAGAGTGGTTTTTATTAACGGACATTTTAACGTTCTTTTTGGCATAGCAAACTTTGCAGTTTTTACTAGTAACATTAGAAAAACTACAACATCCACCGGATCTAACTAGACCGGAAAAAACAACACGCACTTCACACACACCGTTTGGGCTTGTGAGCCGGCCAAAGTTTACTTTTTAAAAGTTGCCAAATCCATTGACAAGACCAAAGTGGTCTGTGTGCTGTTGAACTGAGCGATCATCGCAGCATGTCCAGTCTGAAATACCACGTGATGGCCAAGCACACAGCTGAGGAGACTGTAACACGGCCTTTAAAAACTAAATAAACACTTACCATATTATATCCAAAATATAAGACGATATCTAGTCTCATATCACAAAATCAATATGGTCGATATATGCCCATAAAAACCACTGTATAGGAGAGAACTCAAAACTGTTAATAAGTTATTATTACAGATACCAGAATGTAAATAACTGTTGTAGTTTGGTTATGAAGAACTGGGTAAAGTATAAAGGGTTAAACAGCATACAGTAGCATAGCACTTCGTCATTTCAAGAACAGATCCAGTTTCCATTAAAAGTCTGGGAAGATTTCTTTAATTTGGCCGAAGATAAACTGGAAAAGGTTCAAACCCTTCTTGAAAGAGTATAAATTGAGCCTCTTGGAGAACTTTTATCTATTTAATATATTTTCTGCACTTTATGTAAACAACAAAATACTGCTTGAAAATCCCCAGCAGTTCCCCTTGGTGCTGTAGGTAGTAGACAGCTAACACCTTTGACCTCTGACCCCGGGATTTAAGAGTCCCAGCTTAAGAGCATGAAAGACTGTTGACAGGAAATGCTTTAGGTACAACAAAGTCCCAACATGACGGCTGGAATCCTCCCGTTATTTAGGGTAATGCGTTATAAATCTGTGTGGCATACATACGTGACAAATTGAATGTAATAACACTGCATAAATATGTTGATCTAATGTTAAGCCGTCTGTGTTTAGGGGTAATATAAGTACCCAACAGATAGGAATCTCTTTCAGACATGAAGGGATACATGGATAAAACTCAAACCAACCTATGCCACTAGGCCATACGGTGGGCAGTTAGTCATAAGGTGTGTCTTGCATCACAGGAGTGTATCTGGACTTATACCTCTTTCTGCTGTCTCTCCAGTTCCTTCATGCGGATCTCTCTGGCCTCTGCCCTGGCTGCCCTCTTCGCCGCCAGCCTGGCCTCGGCCTGGGGGGCAGATAAAGAAAGAAATAGGAAGAGAGAGAGAGAGAGAAAATAGAAAAAAAGAGAAGTGAGACAGCTGCAAATTTAGCCAGGCTAATGTGGCACACATCTAGAAATGCTGAATACGTGTGTGACCAGGGGTCCAGTTCCTTGACAGAGTTCCTAATAGACATGTGAACTTTGCGGTAAACAGCTGGGAAGCGAGTGCACGATGCATTTCAGCAACTTTCAAATTGACCCATAAACCAATGCAGGGTTTTACAGTTACACTGAAGTGGTGCTTCTAAAACTATATCATGTTAAATCAGTAAAACAAGCAGAAAACAAGACAAAAACACATTGCACTGCAGTATGTCACAGTAGACTGGATTATCAGTGTTATAAACACAGAATCTCAAGTGTCCTTTAAACTCAGATGTACTGGACTTTATTTAGAAGACTGCAATCTCGTAACACATCTTAAGATCAGTGTAGACGTACATTTGTAGGCTAAATGTGTGTATGCATTTAGATTTCTGTATTTGCAGACATTCCCTTTGCTCCACTCAGACCCCGGGCAAGAGCACAGCCTTTCCCTTAAAAGGACCTCTATGAGAGCGCGTCAGAGTGTGTGTGTGTGTGTAGGCATTTCCTTCCTCTAGCTTTGTGGTAGACGCTATGTGGTTGCAGTCTGTTGGCCTCTAGGCGGGGTCACTGTAATCCCTCCTACCATCGCACTAATGCATTTCCCTAATGTCAGTTACCATGACATGAAGTAACAGGAAGAGACACACACATTTTCACACATTTAAAATATACTGGCCAGCCTCGCCAGGCAAGACAGAAAGTAAAACAAGGTCTAGTGACTGAAGGTATCTTTTCTATCTCCAGGACACAAACCAGATGAATACATATTCAACTCTCTTTCTGCAATGTGTACTTCAAATGTCTGCCGCTTGGAGTAGTAATTTGGCTGCATGGACCAACCAACTTTGCCTGCTGCTGTGTTGGTCACAAGATATTGCCAGACTGAAGACCCAAAAGGCTGTTTTACAGTAGCCGCGGCCGAACTGGGACGCGCAAATGTGACGTCATGGGACGTGCTTTTGTCCTCGCGCATAGTGGTCGTGACACTAGTTGCAGTCTCCTCCTGAAAAGAGGTGGCGCTAATGAGCAAAGGCTACCGACTTTGCTATTTCTACGGACTAGAAGAAGAAGAAAAAAATAAACAATGGCAGATCTGGCAGCAGCATTGCCATCAATGCTTTGATTTGATTGGATGACCTACTTGGTGGGATCAAGCCTTTCATTCACCATAGAAGAACTCATCTTAACCCAGTACACTTACAAGAGAGACTTGCAGTCACTCTGAGAGTCCTGGCATCCGGTTACCCTCCAGCTCAACCACGCTTCTTGTTTCTGCTTTGTTGCGTGCCGATAAAAAAAATAGAGTGGTGTGCGCCCTCTGCGTGCGTACTCAAAATTCTGAGATCTATGTCATTTTGAAGTCACATACGCGCGGCTAGTATAGCGGCAGCTTTAACCTTTGCAGCTCTCCAATAGACACTACCAGGTTGATGTGGAAAAGCCTGCAGCTGCAATAATCACAAAATATATTAATTATGATATTATAAGCGTTAAGTGTACATTAACATTTTATTATACATTTGTATAAGGGCTGGATTAAAATAATTCTCCAATTAGTGTCAATAGTGTTTGATCAAATGTAAACAATGATAACAATAGTAAAACAAAAAAAAAATGTTGATTGACTTTTAATATGTGCCTTTGTTATACCATGGATGTATAAGGTACAGTTGCTGTAGTTTGTCAGTGACTGTCATGTTAATCATGTTTAATAAAGTACTTTTTAGGCGTCAGTTCTTAATGTAAACATTAACCTGGTGCATTATAAAAAAAAACATTTGAGGGTGGCTTTGTGCTTATACAATTTACAGCGAAAGTTCCTTTGAGAATCTCTTTTATAGCCAAGCAAAGTTGGCATTGTAACTAAAATGTATCTAACCTAATTGTGATGTAATCTAGTCACAGTGTGACATACTGCCCTGTCACCTTAGCCCAATCAGGCAGATCCAGGTGTATCTGGACAGTGTGTATGGCCTTCGCCTTCAGTGTTATATTCACTTTTAACTATGCTGCTGCTGCTGTTGTTATTCATCACACAAAAACACCAATAATGTTAATATCATGCTCTGACTTGCGCCTAGTTTTATCACGTAGCAGCTGCACTGCATGGTGCTTTGTGTTCCTGTCCACATCCTGTGCAGTTCACCACTTCACAATGCAACACCACACCTGACCACACCCAATTTTGATGATGGTGGGGTCAACAATAGGGGTGGGAAACAAATCTATACAGCATAGTATCCCGATATTTTCCATGGCAATACTGTATCAATACACGGACACAAAGTATCAATCTTGTTTTATATACGTATGGGTTTGTGAGTGTGTCTGCTTGACAATCCCATTCTGCAGCAATACAATTGCAGTGAGATGAATAAACAGAGAAATGTATCTTTTTAGATAAAACAGACATTTTTCTTTAGGGACATAATTTGAAGTAGGAAAAAACATAATGAATTGCAATATAATTAAAGAATATTACAATATCCTTAAAATCGCAATAATATCGTATCGTGACATAAGTACCGTGATAATGCATTGCGAGGCCTCTGGTGGTTCCCACCCCAGACGTGAGCCTTTCAACCTACCATAGAGAGGCCAGTGCAGCAATGCCTTTTCTCTACTCACTGAGCATGTAGATGCTCTTTAAGTTATAGATGGAGGATTTAAATTACAAGTTCTGTCAATGTACAATGTCCATCTGTTTGGAGGAATGGGTCCAGCAGGCCTGTTGATGAATCAGTAACATAGGCGTAGATTATACAGTATTTGTCACACACAACTTTTAATGAAATGTTTTGTCTACTGGGGGTTTTATTGTGTAGTCATTCCATGCTTAAGCCTTAAACATGCTTGTGAAAGTCACCTTCTCTCATAGTGATCTTCCATGTCAGAGTCATGTTTAAAAGGTGGAGAAATGGCTTCTTACAACATGAAACATGAGCTGGTCAGATGTAATGTTATAAAGTAGATCAACAGCCTATATGTGTTTTGCCTAATTATTTAATGTATGTCTTATTAGATCATGTGTAAACAAAATGTAATTGTTTTTCCAATTTTTGGCAATTTTGTGTGCTTTGTGGTAACTTGACTTTACCAAAAGCAAGGACAAATACTGTTAAACGAATGGTCATGTATAGAGCAATGCAGAAATGGAATGGGTTACCTGAACAAATAACACAAGAAAGCATTAAATGAGATTTAAATGTTTAGCTAAAATATATTTATTGATTAAGAAATTGAGTAGACAAAGAAACTACATTGGTTGAGGTTTAACAATGTATGAATGTGTGTTCAATTGTAAGAGGAGTCCTGAGATGATGAAAGAGATGTTATGTGAAATGATGATAGCATGTTGATGGACCGGTCTTAAAAATATGTACAACACGAATGGAAAGAACGCTCTATGACTGCACTGATCTGTGTGAGCTGTCCTGTCTATGTGTCTGCCCTAATTTCCAGCTGTAGTCCCCGGCCAGGTGACGATAGGCATCCTAAAATACAATGGTTACATATTAACATTAGTTACATTACATCTATAAGGACAGTAGGCCTAAGCCAAAAGGGGTAAAACCTACAAAGATGTAAAAGGGAACTACTACATAAATCGACAAACCTCCTACTCTCCAACACCAGATCGATCACACATGAAATGAATGAGCTACAAATACACACGGAACTGCTGCTTGATTATCACAAAAGCCTGGCTGAACACGCAGCTAGCAGCTAACAGCTAGCAGCTAGCAGCTAAAAGGGCGAGCTAGCTACCGGCAGGTTAGAGACAGGGTAGTTGAATTTAAACAATGTCTGACGCCATCTTGTTGTCACGTAAGGGTCCTGTTCATGTTTCACAGACATTTTAATTCCATTTTTGTGTCTGTAAGGAGGCACAAAGGCTCTCTAAAACTTGCCCTGTTAATTGCCGTTTTAGCTCAGTGGGAGTTCGTATGTAGCTGCGGCTCCTCCGTGTTGCCTGCACCGATTCAGGTCTGGTAATTTTCAATAAAAAGGTACACACATATTTATAGTACGCGAGTCTAATGCAAAAATTACAACCGGAATTCTCCTTTAACAATGAAAAGTTATTAAAAACTTTTTGTCCAATGGTGTGGCTGTGGCTTGGAAGCCATTTTGAGCATTTATCAATGAACTAAGAAGTTGTCGTAACTAGAGCTGGGCAATATATTGATATTATATCAATATTGTGATATGACACTAGATATTGTCTTAGATTTTGGATATCGTAATATCCTAATATGGAATAAGTGGTGTCTTTTCCTGGTTTTAAAGGCTGCATTACAGTGAAGTGATGTCATTTTCTGAACTTACCAGACTGTGGTAGCTGTTCTATTATTTGCCTTCACCCACTTAGTCATTATATCCACATTACTGACAGTTATTTATCAAAAATCTCATTGTGTAAATATTTTGTGAAAGCACCAGTACCCAACACTACAATATCGTTGCGGTATCGATATTGAGGTATTTGGTCAAAAGTATTGTGATATTTGATTTTCTCCATATCGCCCAGCCTTAGT
Source organism: Etheostoma perlongum (assembly GCA_026937815.1). Taxonomy (NCBI): domain Eukaryota; kingdom Metazoa; phylum Chordata; class Actinopteri; order Perciformes; family Percidae; genus Etheostoma; species Etheostoma perlongum. The sequence goes on from CM049381.1 coordinate 3,940,197, forward strand.
TGTAACTTTAGTGTACATTGTCCAATTTGGCCAACATTTCTCAAGATTGACAAGGGTCCAGGCCTGAGGACATTTATAGGCCAACATTTACTTTTGGTCATAGCGCCCACTGCTGGCAACAGGAAATCAGCCATATTTGACAAACATCTTCCAATTTACATGAAACTTATGTATGGTCTACATGTGATATTGATCCGCCCCCTATACTTTAACCACGCCCCCTTTCATAACATTTGAACCGTTTAAGGTAGAGTCTTCTGTGAGGTGTCATTGAACTCAGAGAGTTCTTTCTTCATTGTTGATGCAGTGTCTGAGTTTTACGCAAATGCAACGCCCACAAGGAGCAGTGTCCGCCAGTAACCCCGATGCGCAAGGAGGTGTGAGGGCCCCCCCTTAAAAAAAAAATAAACTTTTTTTTTGTATATTGTTTATTTCACTACTTAATGTCATGGTCATGTAAATGAGTGTAGCAGCCTTGTCAAAGAGTAAACAGAGGTGTGAATGCTGTTTATCATTTAGACATTACTGTGTTCCTTGATGGGAGTGTATCTGTGTGTCAACACACCTAGGAGTGTATGTGGTAGCTGCCTCTAGTCAGAACAATGCATCTAAATAGGTCAAAATACAGAATACCACATCTTTTTTACACCTCCTTTAAAGCTATTTATAATGACCTACATGGTCTTTGGTTCTATCAAAACTGTTCTTATTCAGCACAATTTCAATGGGGTGACTGTCCTCCTGAGAGCAAATGAGCTAGTTCATAGCAAAAATGGAGACTCTAACAAGATTGGATGTATCCTCTGCAGTGGTTTAAAGCAACACTAAAGCACTTTTCCCGCTTCAGTCCCCCCTACAGGTTGGAAGCGGAGTTGGCCATTACCTCTGTCGTAATGTCTCTTTTGAACTACAGATCCGCTACCCCATCTGGCATAATGTTATGTAATGGACAGTTCCGCTTCCAAGCTGTAGGGGGAACAAAGCAGGAAAAGTGCTTTAGTGTTGCTTTAAATGCAGACAAAAGAAGAGTGTATGTTCTCCTTCCTCCAATTCCTGAGTGGCAGTTTTATCAAACAAGAGCTATGAAGCCAAAATGACAGGTCACGTATTATTTTTCATTTCAAAATTGTTAAAGTAGTGTTTTACTTTAAGATGGTCAATTTGGAAAAATATGAACCACAAATTAATATTGCTAACAATTCATTGATGCAAATTTTAAAACATAATATATAGTGTCATTCTTGCTTCAAGTAACTATATGAAATCTTCAAATGTTCTCGAGGGGGGGAGGGGCTTTAAGGCCACTGCATAAGGGCTCAGCCTTCAGTATATAGGGTGCATGCTCTACCAGGTGAGCTACCCTGTGCCCCCCGACCCCATGTTAAATGCCTAACTGTCCAGTAGCAGCCTGGTACAAAAAATCCCATCTCAGTCGGCCAGCCTCAGCTCCACCCACGCTCCACCTCATTGCCCATTTTTGGATTAGCTGGGAGTTGGCCGATGTCATTTTGGCTCTTGGTTGGTGACATCATGGAGACTATGTTTATATTTTATACATTTTATGATTTTACCCTGCTGTAATGTCCGACAACTAGGGACAATGTCCAGACATGATTTGTGTTCCAGTTCATATGAGAAAACAGCTTATCTGAGCTTACTGCAGACAGACCTATTGGCCTGGCTTCTGTCAAGCTGATCCCTTGTGTCTACTGACAATCTAAATGGCATCTTGTCTTCAAGTGCCACCAGAGCTAAATGCCAGCCTGGTGCTGGGACTCTGTCTGCACGCTGAATTCCCACGCCCTGAATGCCAGCCTTCAGCAACCAAAATGGACGGGTATTTTAATGATCATGAGCGCTGACAGGCTGGAAAAAGAGAGCACATAGAAATGACTGGTTTCTGACCAGCTAGAGGTTTGACTGCGTTTAAAATGAGGTGGGGCCATTAAGTGCATTTGATTTGATTTGATTTATTTTATTTTCACAACAAAAACATTAAGACAGTATTATATGTTTCACAACAAAGATGTGAGGGACGACTGCCGAAAAACCCTCAAGGGGCTTAATAAGTGGCAATCTCCATAGAAACAAATTACATTTAACAATTTAAAAACAATTTATATATTATATTAAAATTGCATTCACACAGTTTGCCTGTTATTTAGTTGAAGGTTATGAAGACTAACTAAAAAAAAAAACACTTGTTTCCTCTTTGCAAAACCTCCCAGATGTTGCCTAAAAGGGAGTGGCTGCTAAAACGCTCAGCGCACACTGTAGCCACAGACATGAGTCAGCTGAACGGAGCAGAAATAAGAAAATTAAGCCTCTGTGTTCAAATCCTTACAAACTCTTGCAAGAAATGATTCAACGGACGTTATTAAACATACAATTGTCTCCATTGCATCCATCTGCGAGCAGTGAGGGAATGTTACTAGGTAAATTTTTACCTTTTAAGTACTGTACTTTAAGTACAAATTTGAGGTACTTGTACTTGACTTGAGTCTTTTTTTTCACATTTCCACTACTTTTCAGAGATAGATATATACATATACATACAGATATATACATATACACTTTTTAGACAGCTTTAGTTACTGGTTACTTTACAAATTCACACAAAAGACGTAGTTTCTAAACTACAATGTTTTAATATAAATTAAACTACCCAACAATTTAACGGCCTACAAGTCCAGAAGAAATGATTTGGCCATTTAACACTTAGTTGATTGACAGAACAGTTTGGACCGTTTCCAGTTTGTTAAATGTGAGTTTCTTTTGTGCAAAATTACTTTTACTTTTAATTAAGTACATTCTTCTGATGATACTTACATACTTTTACTTAAGTACCATTTTCAATAAAAAAGCACAATTGTGTAACGTGAGCTTAGGGTAAACACCAAGCTTCCCGGTGGCTTCATGAGTTAAGAGGCACAAAGGCCCAGGTCTGCCCAGGTTTCTCCCTAAAAGGAAGTTTCCTCACCACTGTCGCGCTAAATGCTTGCTCTGGTGGGAATAACTACAATTGTTGGGTCTTTATAAATTATAGAGTGGTCTAGACCGACTTTATCTGTAAAGTGTCTTGAGATAACTTGTCATGATTTGATACTATAAATAAAATTGATTTAAACTTATTAAAAACAAAAGGATATCTTTTTTAAACACTAGAATATCTTATAAATATTGAACAAAGAATTTTGATATTAAAAAAAAAGTTATATATATCTTTTCCAAAGGGATGATTGTGCACCAGGGCTCGACCGGTTACCCTTGGCAACCAGATTGAGTCAATTGGCAACCATTTCGTGGCCTCTGGTTGTCCCCTTTGGCAACCACCTGTTCAATATTGTTTTATATAAAAACGATGCTAATTGTCTGCGCTGCTCTCTGATGTTCCAAAAAACGTTAATGGGAACAACAAAAATCGCTGCATCTCACGCTAGTAAACTCTAATAACACGTTACATGTTGACACATTAGCTTACCATTAGCTGCAGTAGTAACTGGATTCAACACGATGACAACTAAACGGTGTAAAAGTGGGACAGTGGACGTACAACCGTCCGCTGCTAAAGCTAGGAGCTAAAATACACAGACGAGCACTACTGGTCACTGCTGTTGAATCAAAACACTAACGGGACTAAATGTTGCGTTTACTTAAAACTCGTAAAACTTGCATTCATAGTGCATTCATGGTGCATTCATAGTTATTGTAAAATCCCCTTTTCTCATCTGTTTTTGACTTTTAGCAGCAATTTACTGGTGAAAGAAGGAATTATTGTTAAAAATTGTTATGACTTTTTAATAATCATTTAAATTCCCCCTTTTTTGTGCTGATCCAAAAATTGATCCGACCCGTGACTCGAAACCATGATCCCAACTCTGAGTTTTGTTATCCGTTGCATCCCTATTTGAAAGGGATGGAAAATTAAATTGCAAGCCATTAGTATAATATATTATACTCAACTGCTACTATTATTATTATTATTAATAATTTTTTTTACCATTGCAACTCCTTAATTATGTAAATACTGTGTCATAATATTCCTTTAACTATGTAAATACCGTACATCTTTATACTCCTTATTTTTCTTTATTTATATTTCTACTCTTTTTTACTGTACTATATTTTACTATTTGTGCAACTCAACACAGAGTTTCGCTTTGGGGATCAATAAAGTATTTCTGATTCTGATTATTGTTTCATCATTAAAATGTGTAGTACAGGTACATAAGAAATGAATTGCTCCAAATATGGGCAACCTTATTGTCAATTTTGGCAACCAAAAGCTGATGTTCGGTTGCCAAGCCGGCAACCACTTTAAAAAGTTAGCGTTGAGCCCTTTGCATCAAAGAGCACTAGCCTTTGCATTAGTTCATTCAGGGGAAGTTCTTTTGTATGCATTGTGTACGGCAATGTACCTTTCACAACAAATGTGTTCGATTGCACCTAATATTTGAGAACCTAGCCCTTTCCTCACATTATGTATGAATTATACGATGCACTGTATATAGGCAGCCAAGTTTCTAGACTTCAGTCTCATCCTCCTGCCCGTTCATACAACACCTTGAACTGCTGGTTACTCAAAGAAACACATCTGTCTGCCTCCACTCCCACAGCCATGCAATCACAAACACATGCTCTGGTACCCTGAGCACTGCCAACCCAGTGGCTAGCTGTGTTATCATGTCAGGAATAAAACAAATAGTATGCTTTAGAGATTTCTAAAAATAGATATGGAGGGAGGCAGTTGTGTTTAAACCGTGAGGGAATACGATGAAACAATAAAACTATATTACAGCGGCAGGGAAACAGTCCCCCCCCCACCCACACCCCCACACCCATAGTTTGAGAATTTCCTGAGAATCAAACATGGAAGTACCAACAAAGTGGTTCATGCCCAACACTTTAATATCATTCCCAATGAAGACAGTAGATTATGAAAACTAGATAATCCTCAAACATTCCTCTCAGGAAGCTGTCGGTCTTACAACAACAACAACCACCATCCTTTGAGATATTTAGTTGATGTTACCCACATGTTTCCAGTTGGTTACACACTGTGGGGCCCTCCTGGGTTTTCCTCATTAGGAGTTATCAGAAGCTTCTTGTAACTTGAAACGGGTGCTCCAGGCAGCAATACTATATGTTTTTTAACTCTCACTGCTACTAAAGCATGATGGGAGTAAGCAATACCTCACAGGAAGTTACACAACGCAGCTGTGTGAGCACAGTGAAGTACTGGAGATCAGTTACAGAAAGGAATTTCTGTGACATGTTTACTTCCAAATGATGATTCAGTTCTTCATGGTACGTTCACGGGGTCACACACTTTCAAACAAATAGCGTTAACCCCTTGCATCTGGGCAGCGACACCCAGGTAGGAGAGATTACATGCCTAACTCACAGGCACACTGATATTGCAATATGTTTAAATTCACAATAATATTGTATTGTGTCATAAGTATCATGATGATATCGTATCAAGAGGCATCTGGTGATTCCCACCCCTAGTAAATGTAGTAGTAGAATGTTTTCCCCTGAAGTAGAAGTACACCATAAGCAACCAAAGTCTTGGTGTTTTTATTAATAGTTCTTTTAAACTCGATTAACAGATTATCTCAGTGGTAAAAACAAGCTGCTTTCAGCTCATACTTGTTGGGAAGGCCTTACCGCCCCATAGCCAGCTGGAAACAGGTGTGCATGCCCCGATCTAAAATCACCTGGACTACTGGACCTCATCGTACTCTGGCCTTGACCAGTCTTCAGTTCGCCGATTACAGTTAGTCCAGAATGCGGCTGCACGCCTGCTGACAGGAACCAGGCGCAGTGACCACATCACCCCCGTACTGTCGTCTCTCCACTGGCCGCCTGTCGTTTTTAGAATCCATTTTAAGATCTTATTGTTTGTTATTAAATCTCTTAATGGGCTGGCACCATCATATTTATCTGATATGCTGATTTTGCACACTCCAGTCAGAGCACTCAGGTCCAGGACCAGTTGCTTTTAGACTGTCCCAGATCCAGACTGAAGACCAGATCCAGACTGAAAACCAGATCCAGACTGAAGACCAGATCCAGACTGAAGTCCAGATCCAGACTGAGACCCAGAGGGGACAGAGCTGTTTCAGTAGAAGGTCCTCAGCTCTGGATCTCTCTTCCTCTCAACATTAGAGCAGCTTCCTCTATTCAGAGTTTTAAATCTCATTTTTTTGCACTGGCTTTAAACATAAGCTGGGCCGAGACATTTTATTGTTGTTATTGCTTTAAGTAAAGTTTTTATCTGTCCTCTGTTTTTGGCATATTCTGTTTTAGAAGGTTTTTTTTTTTTTTTTTTTTGGTTATTTATTGTGCTTTTTATCTTATGCTGTTCTGTTTGTAAATGTGCTATATAAATAAACTTTGACCTTGACCTTAAACCAAATACATATTATGTAATGTAAAGGACCTTGTTATTAAATGGAGGATTGGTATTACCATTCTGTTTGTGTGTGATGTATGTCTTAAGGCATGTAATTATAGACAAACATTTAAGATGCTTATCAGATGTACCTATCTATATATCTATCGATATATATATATGCATGGTTACTATATTGTTACTTTCCCCAAGCAAGAGTCAGGGGAAGTGAAATGAAGATATTACAGAAAATAAACATTACACAATCTAGTTAAACCCGTCTGGCGTGTTAGTTTAAACAACATAGCAGCAGGGTTAATGTGGCCAAGTTGAAAGAGATTACACTTAAATTCTAACTTTAGAACTTTAGAAAGACCACTTTGCCTTGTATACCAGCCACAGGTATGGAGGTGGAGTGGTTGTCCGCGCTAGTCCGTGACATTGGTTTAAAAAATGTGGCAACATATCCCCGGTGTTAAGAGGCCTGCCGCGGAGTCAGCAGTAGCAACTGTTGAGGGTGAAGTAAAGAAAACGAGAAGGTACTTTTAGCCTACTAGGGTTGGGCGATGTCCCCTAAATTGGCAGTTGATCAGACATGTAAACGCCCTCTGTAAATAGACAGTATTACATGCTGCCGCTGGTAGGGGCAGCACATTACAACTTGACCTACGGTGCTGTAAAGTCTCGACTCAATCAGAGCTCCGTGATCTGGATAACGACAGTACAGTGTATCTTTAACAGAACAGTAATAACCTAATATACCATCATTACTGAGATTAAACTGCATTCTGGGTTACATTTGCACTGAATAATGCATTCAATAAACAGAAACAGATGAACAGATGCGCAATATTAGCTCACACATAAAATAGCACCCTCATGAATTGGCCTATTGTCGCTAACGTACATTCATAAAGCCTACATAACATCGTCAGACTTACTTATTGATGCACGCACACAGTAGTATCCACAAAGTTAGTCCAATGAGAGGAAAAAGGAAAGTGTGAAAGTGTTCCACGTTAATGCCTTATTCTCTCGCTCTCTGTCTAAGCCGAGGCGCAGAGCATGACCTTGCATGCTTATACATTACTAGGCCAGGTAGAGCGAGCTACTGTACTGACAGGGAGAGAGAGAGACTATCACTACAAATAGGTTGCACGTAAGAGGGGGGAGAGAAGTAGCTTCCACTTAAGGGGCAACACAGCAAAAAGCCTGACGCATTTGTCAATTTCCCGTCCACTAGGATTAGTGTGTGTCTGACGGGGGGGGCGTGGCATCACGATGGTGGGGATGATAGGATGTCGTCCATCGACACGACCCTCTAGCCTACCTGACAGACGACCAGTCAATGCGCTGTTCTTACTGCCGAACCTACTCGTCTTCAGGAAATGAAAACGATTTGTTGGTTAGAGCAACAACTGACCTTAACCCTCATGTTGACCCGTTGTCCTATATCAATGTTCTTAACTACCCAAAATAACATGACTGATTCCACACAATGCTCTTTTGCAACTACACATCTCTACTTTCATGAATTTTGGGGCGTCTTATTCAATTTTATAGCATTTGGTTAAAAAACAATGGAAGTGTTTTGAAATAGTATTGAGTAAAAGTTGACATATTCCAGTCTGTGATTATCATCAACATCCATTCCTTTAATTTTAGTCCAAATAATTCCTAATTTCTGCTTTTCTAACTCAAACATTAGGTTTAATTTCCTATAAATGAGGTTTATTGACCATAAATTCCAAAAATAACTGTAAAACTAAAGTTAATAACTTAGTGTTACGTAGTGTTGAAAACGTCAAAAAAAGTGACAAACATTGAAAAAAAGCATCAAAAGTGTTGAAAAAAGGGACCAAAAATGTAAGAAAAACTTAAAAACGTTGATTAAAAGCTTTAAAAAAAGGGTTGATTTTCAATTTTGACGGGGAGACAACACAAGGGTTAAATTAGAGGCAATTAGAGGCAATAAAAGACCACGAGTCATCCAAATCTCATATCAAGTGCTCTGGAGGGAACTACTAGACCGGTTGGGTCCTTGTAAATTATGGAGTGTGGTCTAGACCGGCTCTATCTGTAAAGTGTCTTGTTATGAATTGATACTATAAATAAAATTGAATTGAAAGTGAATTAAAAATCAAGTGCACGGCCATACAGCTGATAAAGATGGGACACCAGGAGCAGAGTGGGGCAATAAAGGCTTTCATTTTTTTTTTCTTATTTGCTTATATTAATAAAATATGCATTGATAATAATACAAAATAATGTACTGAAACAATTGAATATATGCTAGTGCACTTTTTATAAATTTGAATTCCAGAAAAAGTGGCTGGTAAAAAATATAAGTCTATCTACCAGCCACTGTGGCTGAAGGGCAAAAAAGTTCATTTCCCACCCTGACCCCCACCCTCCACTGTTCCCTAAGCTTTGGAAGAAACTCAGCCGTGGTGAATAAACAGGAAGGAGTTTGTGATAACAATCTGCAGGGTCTCTGCATGTGATGATGTCATCAAGAGGAAGCCAACACATGCAGAGCCTCCACTTCCTTTTAAGGAGACATGAGTCAGGAAAGCCAAGCTGAACTGAAGCCAGAGGTTGTTTTTGTGTATATCTCAGGAAATACACAAGTGATCGTTTGGAAAAATAATGTCTCTTTAAGTAGATCATGGCATAATGGGTGTTCACTGGAAAATGTCAATCTGCTCACCTATATTCTGGGTGCTAGTGCAAAATGCCTTGTTAAGAAGTGAAGCACATTGAAACATCTTAATGGTAACGAGTTCTTATATTAGACAGGGACACAGTTAGAAAACGTCAGTAATCAATGTGGATTCTGACTGCTGGCTGTCATTGTGTAAATATGTGTTGCTTGTCTCCACCGTTACACATTAACTTGGCTGTGGCTGCATGAGGGCCTGTGGCGTTCTGGCAGATGACTAAGAATGAATTAGGGATTGTGTGGTGGGCTTCCCCTTCCTCGCTGCCCCCCGCTAATCCACCCTTTGAAAACTGAACGCTTCAGTGAGCTTCTAAAAACCACCCAGCACCAACCGGGCGACTTAATCCCCAGTTTAGACAAAACAGACCATCAACAGAAACCTGGAGAGTTGTTGCTAGTCTGAGCTAAAAGGGCAATTATGGGTTTTCTACAATTGACAGTAATCATCATAACCTAATCCAATGATTCAGCTAACTTGCCTAATGGAAGTTTATGTTTAAATGATGCTTTTAGCTTAACCCTTGTATGGTATTTGGGTCAAATTGACCCTTTCAAATTTTTACAAAAAGAACAAGTTACATTTTTTTTCTACCTGAAAATCAACGGCCTTACCTTATTTCCTGTGATAAACATGTATTCCTGACTAAATTCCGAACATTATTCTGGATATGACACTTATGTTTTTTCCAGGGTGGATTTTTAACATGAATTATAACCTTATGACAAAAAACAAAACCCACTTTCATTTTTAATTGTGTTCTACTAGTGACTGATGCATTCTCTAAACATATATATTATCTCAATTGTCTGAAATTGAGATAAAGACAATATTTGTTAATAGATTATGGAGTAAAATTTTATTTCAGAAGTGTTTTTAAAACCCCAAATAAGTCACGGGTCAGTTTGACCCGAGGGACACCAGAGGGTCCCGAAGGTGAAGACAACACAAGGGTTAAAGCTGCAAATCATCTATCCTTTGCTGTGTCATAGAACTGTCTAGGTGAGAATAAAAGGCTTTCCTTCAGAAGATTATCATCCCTTGACACCTGTCAAATGTACGTATGCTCTAGTCGATTTTATGTTTTGACCATTTGTGAACTAAACCCAGTCTGGTTTACCATGCTCATCCCCATTCATATCCATACAAACAATGTGTTTGTAATTAAATTGCTCACAACAACAAAAGTGTTCACAAGAGTACAGATTCTTTATAGATCCAACTTCTTAATGTTGCTCTCAAAGTGCACCAGATTGATGCTTGTAACTTTAAATGTAGCATGCCCCCAGACCCCCATACAGGGTTAGAGGTCCACCCCCCATAGTCTCACAAAACCCAGTGGGAAACACCACTGTTATTTACATGGGACACTTCCGAATACAGCGGATGGTAGTAATGAGTACATGGGTCTATGTACTCATCCAATACCATGTAATTTAGCCCTGAAAAAAAAAACTACTCTAAAAGTACTTCATATTTTCCTTTATGACTGACTGTCAAATTAGATAATTAAATAAAGTTCCCTGGCATTCATTCCACTTTCAAACCACGCTGTCAGGTTTAAGATTGTGATTTTAAAGCTGCTTCATTACTAACATAGCTTGACTGTAGATGTCGAACATACATTGTATGTATGCCTTATATTGCAGTGCCATTGGCAGTATTCAAAGCAAGAATGGGAAGTATTTCTATGTAAAAATAAGGAGTGTGTGTGGGTGGTTAATAACGTTGACAATAATCTACCATTTTTCAGAAAGATAAACCCTTGTTTTGACTTTCCATCACATTTATGTAGGAACATAACTCCTAAAATAGCCTTCTAGTGAATATTTATCCAGGGTGCTGTGGAGTTAAATTTAACAGCATGCTCCCGAGGAGACACAACACTAATGTTCACACAGAGATGTGCTCGCATTCATAAGAACCCACAACATCCGTTTTTCTAAATGTTCATGCAAAGTTTTCAGACCCAAATCTGCGCTAGGTATGAAACAGCTTGTTATGTGTAGAACATTGGAAATACATGTAGGTCTGATTTGATTAATCCTTTTTATGAAATAGTCCTCTTGTCCTCAGAGCTTTGTGATGACCTGGTTGGTCAATCAACAAACCCAAAACTGCAGTTGTTGGCCTGCTCATGAGGGAAAGTCCACAGCTGACTGGGTACAGCATGAACAGACAGTTTATACCAAAAGACAAGTAAACAAGCAATAGAAGTTATTGAATGTTAGAAAAGTATGCAGAGTATGCACGTATGTAGAGAACCTATTCTTGCATTTCTTATATTAGAAAATTAGTAGTGTTTTCTTGAAAAAATCACAAATGTCAACCTCATGGTGGCAGCCTTAAAAAAATGTTTCAGTGGTTGTGAATAGTCTCGACTTTTCTTTTGTTTAAAGGACTTCTGGGTAGGTCTGCACGATTCTGGGAAAAATAGGAATCAGATTTTTAGCTTAGGATTGATATCATGATTCTCTGCCGTGATTTTTTTCTCACGAAGTGTAATGTTTATTGCACATATGAACGATGACAAAACGAAACCAATTGGCAGTACTAAACACAGATTTGTTTTGGCACCTATAGCACATTGCTCATCACCACAGGCCTGTAAACACAGAGGCTTCATAAAGAGAAGGGAGAGCATGGCAGCGCTTTAAAACCGGTTTCATACAGTCTCTGTTTACAACTCAGAAGAAAGTCGTAGCGTTTGTGATGCAGTCACCACCTAAAATTAAATGACAATCAAAGTAATTATAAAATATATAAAAATATCATACAAGTTAATTTCAAAATTAAAAATGTGCAGGCCTACTTCTGGGACAAAAAACATCATGGATATTAGGGCTGCACAATATATCTTTATTTTTATTGTCAACGCAATATTAAATGCCGCAATAAACATTGCGAAAGGCTGCGACATGTCGCAATTTTTTGTGTTAATTGAAAGAAATGATCAGTAGAAATCTGCAGTTTTTCATTGCTTTTTTGTGGTGCTTTTTACATTCAACTCAGTAATTAATTTGTTCAATAAAAGTGTTGGAAATTATTTAATTTTACTTTAAATTTAACAAGCAATTGATGCATTTTAGAAGACTGAATGCAGCAGAAAGGCAGGCCGAGGAAACTTAAATATCTTTGTGTTTGTTTATCGGAAGTAGTATCGTTAGCACGATCTTCAACAACGTTATCGCATGTCCCATATTTTCCTCATATCGTGCAGCCCTAATGGATATTCTAGAATGATTCTGAGTAATGTCATTTTCACATTACAAACCCTCAGCTACAGTTTAATAACTTGATGCTACTAAGCATTCCCTCCAGGATTTCGCGATGACAATTTACTCAAATTCAACCAATCACCGCAACTTCTCTGCAAATTTGACCGATAACGCGTTTCCCGCGACTTCAACCAATCCCAGCAGTCCCCGTGCCAGACTTTGTATCAGTATGTGACTCTGAGAGTCAATGACCAAGCGGGAGTGAGAACGGGTTGGCGTCACACGTACATGGCCATATTCATTTCCTTGTTTCTGATATGAAGATGAGACGTGTGTGACTCGAACATCTCACATTTACCAAGAAAACGTACAGACCGTCCCGCCAACCCGTACACGTTTTAACATCAGTGTACGCTGTAATGATTTTCCACTTTGAAGTCGCTGAAGCGGCTGCTGTTTCAATCCTGTCGACTCTCTGCAGCGGGCGAGGTTGCGACTGACGCGCGCACACACACAAACACACAAAAACACACACACACACACGGTGTATGCAGGAAAAGCTGGAGATGAGACAACACAATGACCAAGGCTGAGGACAGCTGCGCTTGTTATTGTAAGTGTAATAAGTCCTTTATCAAACCCTATGAATGTGTCCCAGGCCAGGATAGGAAAATAACTAACAATGGAAAGATCAACAAGCCACTGACAGACATGTTCAAATTTGATTAATTCAATACATTATTTTTGTCTTAAATCCACCAGCCATCTTCATATTATAACATTTGCAGCATCCTGAACCTTTTTGTTTAGGTTACTAAAACAACTCAGCCTAGAGTAGTTTTATTCTCCCCAAAATAAGTTTCCTTTTTATTTTTGAATAAGAACTATACAACAACAACAAAAAAATCACAACTTATTTTGCAACTTTCTGTCTCCCACAACTTCATTGCAACAAACATACAAAAGACATCGTAACTTTTATTGCAATTTCTTACAAAAGCTCCTGCAACATCAGGCATTTTGGGCTGCAACAATGTCAAAAAAGGCTGTGAAATCCTAGGGGGACTGACAAATTAATGTTTACAACTGTTTGACACGGGTAGGGAGGGAACCAACTCCCCAGAGTACAGCAATACTAGCGCTCTGGTATTCTGTGCTGACAGTCTTTAATGCCAAGTCAAGTTTCTCTGAACCCTGTGACAGGGGAGTAGGAAAATGTACGGCAACATGATACTCCCACAACCTTAAACAGCAGCTTAAACTACTAACTCTCTGCAAAAGTGCCGCACAATTCCATACAACCACTGCTGTTTCTATGCTGGTGGGATGGCCAGGTGGTGAGCCACATCCCTCCTCCTCCTCCATCCCCATCCCCCACCCACAGACCTAATCTAAAACTGGGGTGCAGCAACAGCTGATCTTTCAGGAGCGTCTTTTTTTAGAACTCTTTTGCAGAACGGGCCAACTCATCAGGGCTAACATACCATCCTGTCAGAGGACTGCCAGTGAGGGACTTGACCCATCTGCTTCTTAAAGGCACAGACTTTCTCTTAGCCGCACAGATGTGAGAGAACACTGTGCCACAATAACCATTTCATTGTTGGGAGTTGATGAGGACGAAGATGTATGTACAACCAAAGGGAGTCTCCTTGTGTGGATATTGTGTATCTGATGCTGCTGAATAACACAAACTCATTTCCTCACACCTGAGTCGGGTAACACTCCTGCCCCTGCAAATACACTACAACAAGAAGTGATTGCCAGCTACTGGAATGTGCAACCTCAGATACACTATTGCAGTGTAAATAGTCAGCTAAGAAGATAACATTCAAAGAGCCAAGACTTGGTAGGCTTCGGCCCTGTTACCACAGACATTCACAGCTATGAAGTGAGGACAATACATTTCAGTTTAGAGTGACACGCAAATTTGCTGAAACATCCGGGTTGGGTTAGCACAGACCCAACTTCCTCCTAACTGAAAAAAAAAACTTGTCAACGCTGCCCTGAATCAGGGTGATGGCAATAATTGCGGAGTTTAGGACTTCATTCTCACCATTTAACAATAAAAAAAAAAAGTAACAGGCAGCAGCATCCACGGTGATTCATTTGTGAATGCAGGAAATAAATCTGTCTTCTCCTCAAAAAGATAGATGCCCAATGTAGCTTTAGAGCAGTACTTGTCAAGCTTTCTTTGTTTTCTGGAGCTGGTTGGCATTTAGGTTAGATATTAAACCCAAATATTGATTGTGTCACACCTCAATGGCACAAGTCGGTCGGTATCACACTTCAAATAGGCTGACGTTAAGCCCTGAAGACACACTAGGTATTATTCCTACCACAAAACGTTCATTTATCCTACACTAGACTTTAGAGATTAGAAACCTTGAAAAAGGCCGTATACCTGTTACAACATGACTTCGGCACCTGTTAGAAACAACCGTGTGTAACTGCTGCCAACCTTAGCCTTGCATTATTAAGGGATAGTCTAACAATGCCTGCAGGTTAGCACATGAAAGGATCTCATTTTGTAGAGTACAGTAAACCATTTTAATCCGCTGAGGGTCCAAACATAAAGAGAGCTGCCGAGCGCTGTATTTCATGCAGTCTAGAGCACAAATGGGCCTACGTCTTTCTGCAATGATTACTATAACCAGAATTAATTACTGTACAGTAATGTTTTGACAACTTTGCTGTATTGTTTGGTTGAACAATTAATCAATTTTTGAATATATCATTCAATACCAGCCCTGTCTTGAAAGAGGCCAGAGTCCAGTTGAGTCATCACACGGAGGATAAAACCTATAAAACCTGAAGAAGTTAATTTAGGACTCATCATTTTAATTGTTTATGTATATTGGATACCCCTTCATTTAAAATGCCCATATAGTTGATTTTGCACGTTAGCATATGCATAACTTGTGAATGAAATGCTTTTCTACATGCAGACTCTCAGATCTTGGATTGAACGGACCAACCAAAGAAAAGTTTTAAAAACACACCCTACTTGCACATATGTTACCAGGCAACGAGAGCTAGTTTTAACTACTGTAATCAATGTTTCAAGTCTCTACAAGTGAATTGCCATACTGTAAAGGAAAAGGAAAGTAGGATATCAATGTAAAAGCTTAGGACATACAGACAGAAATGATTGTATTGTAATATGTTGTCTTTAAGTCTTCAGATGTGTGGACAATTAAAAGCTGTGGTGAAATGTAGGGTAGTGGAAACTTGTACTGCCTACTTTTTTTTCCATTCGAGGGTAAAATTCTGGATAAATTATGAATTTGGACATGAAAGTGAAAGAAACCTGGTATCGTTTAAAACAAATATATCTATTAAATATAGCTATCTAACAGTAGCCAAGTCTGTCAGTATGTAACGGGAGGTGTTGGGGTACCCTATCTTAAATAAGGACCTCAAATTCGGCTCTATAGGGGGCTGAGGAGGAAGACCAGTCCATGGACTTTCAAGTGTTTTGTCACTCATTTCAGATATGACAGGAAGGATTTATTCAACGTTATCTTCACTCACCTCTCTCGCTATGAGATTAAGGGCATCGTCCTCAGCCGTCGACCTCTCCTTCTTGGTGGATCGTTTCCGTCCTGTGCCCTGGGTCCCCATGTCTTCTCTAACTGGCTACTTATCCACTCTCTGTACACACAGGCACACTCGTGGTCCAGTAATCCAAACAGTAGCTAGACAGTGGGTCTCATGTGTCGCTAAAATATGAACTGAAAGGCGAGGAGACGAAACAAACCGTGGCTGGTCGCGTTCACAGCATGGGTCATTGTCATACATCCGTTTTTACACTCCTTCCTGTGTTTCTGTGAACGGCGCAGGAACTCCACGTCTGGTTCAAACTGTGTCGGGGACTGGCACCATCTGTCCCACGTGCGCTTCGGAAGCGTTTACTAGCAACTTCTATGAGAACCGTTCACTGGCACGTACACAATGCCCTTACCTGTCTCTCATTCTATGGATAGTACACAAACACTAAGCAACAAAAAAATGTATTGGAGCTGAACCACCGTTATTACAATGTTTTTAAACGGTCTCGTGTTTATCTAGCCAGCAGCGGTACACGTCACCGCCACCTGACGGATTCACAGCAACAGACTCCAAACTGACACCAACGAACTTCAAAAGCCTGTCCTCAACCAAGCTGCCTTCGCGTGGTGTCGGATATATGGGTTATAAAAGAAATGATGGTTATCTTTGCAATTGTGAACACTGGTAAGGCAGAAATGTAACATGGTACCCCATAACCTTAATCAATACTACTAAAACAAATAGCCCATTGCATACTTGATTACACTATTTATACATTTTAACATTTTTCTTGGATAACTCGGATTTCCTCGACTTTGTTTTTGTAATTATTCATTATCATTAAATGAATTGATACTACAGAGGACTGTTTGTTTGATTGTTTGGGGACTTTGTACAACAGGGGCATCCTGTTCCTTTAGCCTACACAGCTGAAACCCAAGATAGGCAGGTAACCTATTATTCCAAGACTAGGCTTCAAAACAATAGGCCTATAAGCTTCATCTCTACTTGTTCTATTTTTAAAATGCCAACGTACACTTTAAAATGGAAAAAATAAACAGCGATTTACAGTGAATTAAAAAAAAAAATCTTTCATTATGTTAATTTCTTGACTAAAATCACAACCACAAAAAGTGGTATGACTCCAGGCCCCAATCAAAGCACTTAATGAGTGAATGTTCAATTTGCGGAATTTTTTTTTTTTTGCGCACCTGAATGCAGCATCAACCTCTGGAAGGGGACTACATGTTCAGGGGTTAAATTACAGCCAGAAACTACAGCTCCTGCATGGGCTATCGCACTCTCTCACACCCCCAGTGCTATTTTTAATGATGACCAGCGAACTCTAAAAACAGTCTAGAGTTTCTTAAAGAGATACATCAGCTCGAATGGGCACACTGTAGATCCCATATACTCTTGTATGTGTAATGGTGCAGTAGGCCTATAATTTGTCTGGACTAGACAGTGGTGAGTGGAAATACTTCTTGCGGTATCACTGTTGTATCATTTGGGTCTTATTTTTGTATAGACAAATCTTTGTGATATGTTTACACTTCCTGTCACATTTTGACTAGTTATTTATTCATATTTCATATATGAAGTACTTTGTTTTGCAATCTTAAAGTAACACTTTGCATAAGGCTGAACACATGGTTCTTAAAACAATCCTGTCTATCATTACATTGGCTCATGGTCAATAAAGTTTGTCCAGATTCACAACTTAGTTATCAGTGAATGAGAGCTGATGCGTGGCCAGGTTGGTTCAGCGGGTCGAGCAGGTGCACGCATACTTCCAGGTTTATGTCTTGATGCCGAGGTCCAGGGTTTGACTTTGACCTGTGACGATTTCTTGCATGTCTTCCCCGTTTCTCACCTAGCTGTCCTATCAAATAAAGCCCCAAAAAAAAAGAAAAAAAAAAGAAAGGGTCCTGATGCAGAGCTGTTCCATTTTAACATGTTGTTGAATATAATTGACAGAGACACACTTAGGCCATATCATGAGATGAGTATTCAATCACATGCTGGTAGTTTGTATTAGTCACCGATGATCCTAGTTTGTATTTGTGGTGCTAATAGACCTTTTTCATGGCAGACATGTTGACAGGACGTAATAGGAAATTTGAATACAGGTGTATTCAAAACCATTAATGATGGCTGCATTTGACTTGCTGCTCAATCACAGGAGCACTTTCAGTGACAGACTCATTCTCCCAAAATGCACCACAGAGCGCCACAGGAAGTCCTTCCTGCCTGTGGCCATCAAACATTATAACTCCTCCCTCTAAGTGTCTGACACACACACACTTAAAGAGGTTGAAACTGGACAATATTATCTGTTTTGTGCAATAACACTGGCCTGAAATGTGTGCAATACTCTACTGCTACCATTATTATTATTATTATTATTATTATTATTATTATTATTACTGTTCACCATTACAACTCTTTAATTATGTAAATACCTTACATATCCACAATCCTTATATTTCTTTTATTTACATTTCTACTTGATATTTATATAATTTGTGCAACTGCAACACAGAATTTACTTTGGGGATCAATAAAGTATTTCTGATTCTGATTCTAAATCTGATTCTGGTTCTGGTTCCCACTTAGGAGAGGCCCTGGTGTTGTGCATGCTGACTTACTCAGATAGCTCGCTGGGACCCTTGATGGAACTGAGCCATCGTTAAGGTGATCATCGTTAAGGTGATCATCGTTAAGGTGATCATCGCTAAGGTTACCAAGCTGTGCTTTTCCTGCTATGACAATTCAAAATTTCTGCTGTGAAAAAGGTCTGTTGGGACAATTGTAATTTTCAGCAAATAACTTTTCTGAATGATTTCAGTTAACATATCTAAATATATATATATATGTATCTCAATACAAGTATCTTGGTATCCTAATTGATAATTCTCTCTCTTTTAAACCTCACATTCAGCAGTTGGTGAAAAAACTGAAGCTGAACCTGGTTTTTTATTTTAGAAATAAGTCATGTTTTTCCTTTGAGGCCAAAAAGAGACTTGTTGCTGCCACTTTTATGTCAGTGCTGGACTATGGCAATGTTATATACATGCATTCGTCAACTCAAAGCTTGAAACTTCTGGATACTGTTTACCACGGAGCTCTTAGGTTTATCACTAACTTTAGAGCCCTTACTCATCACGGTTCATTGTATGATCGGGTTGGTTGGCCTGCATTGTCCACCCGTAGATCTAATCATTGGTACACTCTAATTTATAAGGCTATGCTTGGTCTGCTTCCCCATACCTTCAAACCTATATCATAAAGAAAGGCACAGGAAGATATTATCTTTGTTCTGATGACTCATTATTGTTATCTGTCCCTCAAGTCCGGACAGAATTAGGAAAAGGGGCGTTTAAGTATGCGGCCCCCTATGCTTGGAATCCGCTGCAAATTGTCCTGAATCTCCAAGAGATGGTTTCACTTTTAACTGACATGGAGGCTGAACACTCTGGCTGTAGTTGTTATGATTGATTATTCTAACAATCCTTGTTGTTATTCACTATTGTTGAAATTTAGAATATGACCTTGTTATTCACTATTTATTAACAGTATAAAGTGTTTTATGTTTTATGTTCATGATATATGTTATTTGTTATATGTTTGCAACCTTGTTGTTTGTGCTGCTGTTTATCTTGGCCAGGACGCTCTTGGAAAAGAGATTTTTAATCTCAATGAGTTTTCTTTCTGGTTAAATAAAGGTAAATAAATAAATATATATATATATATATATATATATATATATATATATATGACAATATATATGTATATATATGTACATATATATGTATATATATATTTATATATGTACATACTGTATAATGCTCATAGACTTCCAGCATCAAACTGTATTATTACCACTACACAACTAGAGTAGAAAATGCTGCAAGGACGCCCTCCTGTGTTGATACTGTGTCATACAAGGAGACACACAGGAAGACAACAAGGAGACACACAGGAAGACAACAGGAAGACAACAGGCCCACTGCAGTCTGTGCAGAATCCCGAGAAACCTTTAATAAACAAACACAAAGAAAGAGGCATTTCTGTGTCAGATTTCTAATTACATACACTAGTTTTCACTAGAAATTCATATTAAAGAGCATGCTAAGTATCAATGATATGTGCTTAACCTCATGTGTATTTCAGTACGAGGGGTAACCTTGTGGAGTAGACTAAACAAAGAAATCAAACAAAGCCATAATATTATACAGTTCAAAAATGTATTACAGAAAGTGTATTGATTTTGTTGCACTGTAAGTTGCTTGGCCTGCATTTTTTGTATGCATCCATATTTTTTGTTTCCTCTACACTAATATGATATTGTAAAGTAGGGGCAGGATAAAATGATTGAGTTGTCTATGTTTGTGGGATATCTTAGTGTTTTAATATGAGTTTGTTGTGCCTTTCTTCAACAATATGTTTATTGTTGTATAAAAAAAATCAAATCTATCAAACTGTATGAATACATAATTGCATTATGAATAAACCAAACACAGCTTCTGTTTGTATCTGACATGCAGCAGTTGAATGAAAATAGGGGGAAAACACCACATTTGTGAAAAGACCAACATTTCCCATTCTTTTGGTATACCTTAAAAACTCCCAAGTGTAATTTCCAGTAAACATGAGCATTGATCTAACACATACGGCATGCTGCGTGAGGTCTAATGAGCACATATAGTGCAGAGTGCATGTCTAACATAGACTGGCCTGGAAAGTTTAATGACTAAGTGGTGAGTGGAAACAAGGAAGTGAAATTATGTTGCTTGCCTTTTACAAGTTAGGACTGGACTTTGGTTTTAATTTTACTTTCTGTAAAAAAAAAAGAAAAAGTCACACGGTGCAGCGTCAGACTCTCACAACAGAGACGACATACACAGTCTGGAGTAGCTGCTGCTTTGGAACTGGAATAAAGGCTGACAACGGAATCAGGACTGGAGGACATCTTTGGACTTTTTCTGTCTTGTCCATTTGTATTTCCTCAGTAATTTTGGAGTAAAGTGAACTTTTGATGGGGGAAAATCTCCCCAGGGTGCCAGGAGGAGCTCAGTGCTGCAGTGAGACTTTGAGTAGACCTGTGCAGGCTCTCAGGGTTAAGATGGTACTTCTGGGAAGCTCTGGCGTGGGGAAATCCAGCCTGGCACTGCGATTTGGCAAAGATGAGTTCAGGATTACATCACCTACTGTAGGCTGTGAGTTCATGACACTTGGAGCTTAAGAAAAAGAAGTCAAATAAATAGGTTTTTAATGGTGTGACATCTGCTTATTTGCTGTCTTGCTGAGAGTTACATTAGAAGATGTTTACCTCTCTCATGCCTGTAAGGTCAATATGAAGCTACAGTCAGGAGATGGTTAGCTTAGCATAGCATAAAGACTAAAAGGTGGAAACAGATAGCATGGCTCTGTCCAAAGAAAACACTTCAACATTTTGATTCATTAACTAAATCTATGAACAATGTGCTCTAACAGGGAGTTTTATGTGCTGGCTATTTCCTGGCGGGGAGCGGTGAATTCCTGGAGAAACCAAAACTTTGTGTTTTTAAAGCTCAGTTTTTGTACAGATTAAACAAACAAGATATAACGTGTTGAGCTTTATTTGTGCTTGCAGGCATACTTTTTTAACTTTGGAAAGCGCCAGGCTAGCTATTCTTCTAGTTTCCAGTCTTCATGCTATGCTAAGCTAGGCTAACATCTCATGGCTGTAGCTTATAGGTCTAAATCACGTATTTTGTCCCTGAGTACATTTGTTTTTTCCCTTATCACAATATGTTTCTAATCAAAGTCTGTGTTCAAAGTCCGCGTAGGAGGATGGCTTTCACCCAGGGAGCGCCTGTCACTGGTGCGAAACGTAACTGAGAATGTAGTTTAGTTTCATGTGAACATAGGAGACAGGGTTGTCCAGCCAGGACCAATCTCTAAAGAACCAAGAAATGAATCCGCCCAGGTATCATTGTGCTGTCTGCCCCTTTAGGTGCCTACTTGACCCGAGTGGTGCATCTGAGTGACGTCACTCTTCGCTTTGAGATATGGGACACGGCAGGGCAGGAGAAATACCACAGTGTCACCCCACTTTACTACAGAGGAGCCCACGCTGCACTCCTCGTCTACGATATCAGCAAAAGGGTAAACGGAACCAAGCGCCTGACCATGGAAATGACTTATCTCGTCTTATCTTGACTCATACCTTGGTGCTTATGCCATCATGTCTCCCTGTGTATGTTTGTGCCGCTATAGGAAACCTTTATCAGAGTTCTAGTGTGGCTCAAAGAGCTTGAGAAACAGTACATCCCAGGATCTACGGTCATATGGCTGGTAGGCAACAAGGGAGATCTGGCACAGGACCGACAAGTCTCAGTGCAGGTGCAGAACACACACACAGGATCACCTTCCTTAACCTCAATCAATCCCTAGTCAACATTCAGAGTCAAATCTACCGTATGTTTCAAGCTGTGACATGCAATGTATTGTTTGCTTATGTCCTCATACAGGAAGGACAGAGTCTGGCCAATGACAGGGGCTTATTTTTTACGGAGACATCAGCCCTGTCAGGGGATCAAGTCTGCCAGCTGCTGCTAGCTGTAGGTAAGTAAAGGGTGTCAAAGGAACTGCAATAAAGAAGTTATTATGGACTTTTATTGCCTGAACGCAGCCTCCCAGGTTGGCTTTGCCCCGTAAAGTCCCACCAATCAGATGCTTGGAAATATCCATGAACACTATGAGGGTTAAGGTTGCTGTTATTGCTGAGTGTCCTAATCTTAAAGAGGAAGCCAGATTAATTTACAGTAACAGTGTGTCCACCTGACAGACTAATCTCAGGGATCCAAGATCACTTGTCTACCACTAGAGAGCAGTAGATACAAACACGAGGAGCAAACACACTTTATTTAATATTTCGACACAATTATTGGCAGTATGACAAGTATGACATACTGTAACACTCACGCTTGGTTCGTCAGGTAATGTAAATTGTCAGAATAGAAGAAAAAAAATCAGATGCACAGTTCAGTGCTCATTAAATAGATACAAGTTCTTAGACTATTATGCAAACAAATTGTATGCAAACACCCTAAATGAAAAAGCTTCCTCATCTCTACCCATACCCTCACTCCCATTCACTCTTTCTTGCTAACTGGATTAGATGTTGCATACATGTTTTTTGTAATCCTGTTTCCATTGTTAGTTGAAATAATTCATGTGCAAAGTATGTAAGATTTGTAAAACGTCATAGTCAAAAAGGCACATCCACAACAGACGTCATCTGTCAACTTTATTGTTCCTTTTCTGTTGCGGTTTTCTGTGATTGTTTCTTTGTAGTATTAAAGACATTGTCTAAGTGAAGGTCTGAGGTGCCAGTTGGCCTCTTAGATGCCTGCGTATGCTACAGCTGTGAGCGTAACCGAGGTCTGATTCAGCCCACAGAGTGTACGAGTGTATTGGAACGCAGCAGGGAGGGCTGTCCGAGTGGAAGGAGACGGCACATGTGGATCTGCATCGTAGAGACACGCTCAATCCTTTTGCATCCTGCTGCAAAGTTGGACCCTAACCTCTGACACTGTCAAATGAATTTACTGCTTGTCTTTGTGTCTGTCTTCATCATTTCAAAGCTGCACTGCACACAGCCGATATGCAAAAAAACATCTCAGAAGGAAAAAAAAAATGCTGTTACATTCTGAATCTGTGGTTATTTGCCTGTTTAATTCTACTAACCAATGCAACAAAACCCTGAATATATCCTGCAATTTGACATTGTGGTGGAATATAAACAAGGAATGTATTTTCAGGATGTTTTACTTGAGACATAAAGCTTCTCAATATTTGTAATGCAGTATAAGTCCTTGGGTTTTGTGTTACAGTCGTACTAGCGATCTATCCACAAGAGATCCATTTGTTGTACTGATTTTCCTTGGTGGCTTTAGGACTAGGATCAATGCCCTCAGTGTCTGACTATGTGCCAGATGTTGAACTGATGTTGAACTGTTACTTTCATTCAGTGTCTCCTGCCTTGATCCATCTGAGCGGAGATCCCCTAAGCACAGTTCCGTTGAGTGTGGTTCTCGGGGTAATCTCAGAATAAAAAACTGTATTTGAACAGTCCAAACTTTGAAAGTGTTTCCACAATTTGCTGGTCTGGAGATGGAAACGATGATGAACGACAAAAACTGGCCTTTAACACCATTTGGAGACATGTATAAAACAACATACAGTATCTTGATTGCTTTATGTACCCATGAATCAGCAGTGGGGTTAACCTGCAACATGGGCTTTAATTTGTACCCTGGTGGGTGAGACACAGATGTACAACAAGTGATAGATACATTTGCCTAATTTGTACAACTTTAATGGTAAATAAAGAACTCCAAAATGTCAAAAATATTTACCATTTTTACTGGGTGTCCCTCTTTGTTTTAGTGTTGCTCTTTAGTTCTGCCACCTTGGTTGACTGGACCAGATTATAAAATATTATAAAAGAAATAGTTTCAACATTTTGGAAAATAGGCTTATTTGCTTGTTTCTGTCCAAGAGTGAGATGATATATTTCATATTTAAGTTTTATAAGTTTTACAAGTAATGAAACTGCAGGGGGTACAGTAGCTGTCCCCTACGCTGTTGTAAATATTAAATGGATACATACTTTAAATGATTAAACTATGGATCAGAGGTGCTGTTTTTGCTCATGGACGAGCCTCTCGGGTCCACAGAGTTAAATAATTGTGTAAGAAGAAAACAATACAATCTTGGAAAAGGAAAATGCATTTTAAGTTTGGAAAGATTTGGAGTGCCCCCCCACCCCTTGCCTAACAGTGGTTTAAAGGTGACTATCATGCAGTGTCAACCAACGTGATTGGTTAAAGGAATATGCCACCGTTTGTTGAAATAGGGCTTTGTCTCAATGCATACACTATTTTGTCTCCCCTAGCTGTAGATTGGGGGGGCAACGCATTTTTTGTCTCAGCACATGCATTGTTTTAGTCCGGTGTAACACCAGCAGCCCCGCCGCTAGAAATTGTTATTGAGAAATGTTATGTATGCACCCCCCCCCCCCCAAACCAAACAGAAAATATCTGTTTTGATTTATGCTAAGCTAGGCTAAACAGATCATAAGTCAAGCTCCATACTTGACACGCCAACATTAGATTGATATATATCTGTATGTGTTCCATAGACCAGGACGCATTGCTGTTGCACATTTTTTCTGGCATAATGCTTTTTAAATGTGTAATGCAAAAAAAAAATATTCTTCTTTAGATTAAAATCGAAATCCATGACAACCACAATCATACATAACACAAATATTGTCCCTTTGCTTTAATAACACCAGAATTTTAAATAATCTGCTGGCAACATGGCCAGTGGAAGCTTCCATACTGAGTGACTTCTCTTTCCTGTCCTGCTCTTTGAACACATTTCTCTCATTTAACACACGCACACACACACACACACACACACACACACACACACACACACACACACACACACACACACACACACACACACACACACACACACACAAACACACACTTTTCTCTGCAGAATGGTTCCAAATGTGGGCTTTTTACTGCTTAGTGATTTAAGATATTGCTGAGATCTTTGATGATGAGCTTCACTGAAACAGGGCTTTATTGTGCTGATTGAAACCAAGCTCCTGTAAAGCACGAGGGGCTGCTGGTCCTCGTTTGCTTTGGATGCCTCACAGAAAATGAAAAAAAAGCAACACCTCACGCTGAGTGGATGAAATAAGTGTATACATCTTGTGAAAAAAAACAACATTCAGCACTGCTGTTTCAGATTTTGCAAATGTTGTGCAAACTCCTTGAGTGATCTCAGACCAACTTTGATTCATTTAAAACTCTTGAACTGCAAATACAACCAAAGTGAAGATGAATCAGTGATGAAGATCTGGAGAATGAAGGACAGAACTAAACTAATGCTTCATTCTTGATTCAATTCAAAGTTTAGATATGCTGGGGTGACACAATATAAGAAGTAACTTAGGAATTAAAAGTTTCCTTATGTGGTTTGGAAAATCTAATTTAATACTTATGTATACATGAATATGATAACATTTCTAACTTTGAATGCCAATTCTGTTTTGCACTTTTCCTTTGACCACATGTGACTTTTACAGTACTTTCCAATAGAAGTAGCCAAGCTAGAAGGGCTAACATAGTATGTGTCTGGCCTCTCCATATTGTGTGTATTGGCCACAGTTGGAACTGCAGGTTCCATGATGCACCACAGAGATTTTTTTCCCCATACACGAACATTCAGCTACAAAACAATATCAAATAACAACCTGAGTTTTATAATGACGACTAAAACAACTGTTGAACGTACACGTTCCACCAAAACAAGTTCCTTTCAAAGTCTATTTTGCAGAGGCACCAGGGCTCTGACCGGCGCATCGCACCGCCCATGATGACTGTGATTGGTTTAAAGAAATGCCAATAAAGCAGAGCACGTTTTTCTCTCAGTGTAGGAAGGTCTGGCAAAGCAAAACTACTCTTATACAGACATCAGCTGTACACCTATAAAAAAGACCCGACATTGCGACAGCTTTGCTTTTATACACTGACCCCAACAACACCAGCATTATGCTGCCCAGTGTGTGATTTTAGACAGCAGTCAGCATTCTGAATGTAAGAATATAACACAACAGCGCCAACGTCTAGTGTGTGAAGCCCTGTGATGCCGGCTGTTCCTTTTACACTGATGTTGATTCGGCTCTGTTATAGATTAGATTACATTAGATAATACTTTATTCATCCCACAGTGGGGAAATTAGCTTGTAACAGCAGCAGCAGTTTTCTAAAAACACACAAACAGGCAAACAACAGACAATGAGCAGAAGATAATACCTCCTTGCCTTAACGGTGGAACAACTCTGTCCCTTCAATCTGTGTTTGCACCTTTTACCGAGAACAGTGAGGGGGAATAATGGAGCAACATTCAGGCCTTGAACAGGCTGTGGGAAAAGGGAAGCTGTGGGTCCAAAATTACAAAAGTCTGAAGAACTGTTATGAGGTACAGTATTAGATTAGATTAGATTCAACTTTATTGTCATTACACAGGTACAAGGCAACAAAATGCAGTTTAGGTCTAACCAGAAGTGCAATAGCAGTAAGTGCAGGATGTACAATGGTTCCATAAGTGCAGGACATAGATATGTACTGAATAAATATAGAGATGAATACTATTATAAACAGAATTTTACGGATAGATTTGTCATATGAATATAATATATAGATAACTACATAACTATGCATCCAGTTCTAAACTTGACAAGAATGAAATGCCATCTTGAAACCCAATACATTTCTCTTAGTGCATCACATAGCGATGCAATGCCACTACATCAGGGATAAAACTCAAGGATCCATTTAGTTCATTTTAATTAGCATATAAGCCCTCAGAGGACTTAACTTACTTGTTTTGATGGATCACTGTTCACATTTTTAAAGTAAATTGCTTCAGTTTTACCTTCTTGAAAACACTTGCAATCTTACTTTAATAGTTTATTTGAACATGTAAAAAAAAACATTAAAATAAAAGATTTATATACATGCATTCATATATAATTAAAATGACATAAATAAGGCCATGTACTTCTCAGCACAGTCTTCTAAAATTGAAAGTCATTCAAACAAACAAAAAATGTCCCATGTTCAAAAAGGAGAAGGAAGATAAACAATTTATCAGGTAATCTTAAAATTGACCATGATATCATACGGTATTTAGAAAAAATTATTCATTTACACCATGTTTACATAAAATTACTTGTGCAATAAGTGTGAAAAGTCCTCTACATCCTAAATGAACAAAGCCAATGTGTAAATTAAAAATAAGACCCCACTATGTAATCATCCTCAGCGTTTTACTGTGTAATCCGAACACTGCCGTCACTGTGAGCTGCTGCTGTGTGAACGTTTGCTGTGATGAAAGCCAGATGCGGATTTCTCCGTGTAACTTTTCGGCCGAACCTCCCCACGGGTCTGATCCCTCTGCTTGTATACCAGGAAGCATCGATGTCTGGATCTGGACAGCACAGACGATGAAGGGACATGTAAAGATAGAGAAATCCTAGATTTCATCATGTATAAGTCTCATTAAATGGCGTTGTTATAGCAGCCGACCATGGTCGTCTGGGACCAAAATAACAACATAACCCCTAAAACAATACTGTATCCTTAATTATGTGCTATGATTAATAAATATACCATTTGGCCCACTTCTAGTATGCAAGAAGGACATTAAGATGATAGAAAAGTAAATAGTTACCATACATTTACAGAGAAATTTCTTTAAAGGTTTAGTTCAGAATCAGAATCAGATTTATTTGCCAGGTACGAGGACACATACGAGGAATTTTACTTTGGAGCATTGTTGCTCCCAATGTGCATACACATACAAAACAACCAAACAATATACCCCCCCCCACACACACACACACACACACACACACACACACACACACAGTCTACCGGTGTCGGACTCCTCTACAGCAATATACAGTCACACTTTACACCGTTTAGCTGTCAGCATGTTATCCGTGTTAAAGCCTGCTACTAGCCAATGGTCGGCTAATGTTACTTTACCTGCTGTCAAGTGTAGTCTTAACTAGCACCACATGAAGCCATGTTTCTGCTGCCTGTAACGTCTGTTTCGAAGCATCAAGTGGCACCAAACTGAGGCACCAAAATCCGCGTTGCTATTCTGTCCCGTAGAATCTGGCCGTAGGTAGACCATTCAGTGATTTTCACACCTTTTGACTATTCCATTTCTGAATCTGAGAACACAGATCTAACTTGGCAACTTCATACAGTGTTGATACCTCATTTCTGGACCCAATAACGCTCTTCTGTATTTACGAAAAACTGTGACATTCCACTCCTACTGTTTGTTTGTGTCTTTCTCTTATCTGTATGTTTTCAGTGCAAACTCATATCAATTTAACCTGGAATGGTAAGCAGGCCAGAGTAGCTAGGATGGTGGTAGGCAGACTCAAACATTGCACATTTCCAGAGGTGATTACTTTATTTCCATGGTCTGCAGTACACAGATAATTAACCAATTAAACTTAAAGACAATTGCACATTAAACTAATAGTATCAATAACATGCACATGTTGATGGCAGCACAGCACAGCTGCTTGATGAAAAAACTACTCAAGTAGTGAGTTACTGTTGAGTAACGTCTGATTTATTTCTTAACACAAGCATCAATCAGACCGACACAAATACAAAATAATCATCTTTAGGCAAATTATAGTTCATCCAATCAATAAAATAAATTAAAATTAATTTATTAATAACAAAATAGGGGGGGTCCTCCTGGTCTGCGTTGCCTTGGTGACGGTTGATTCTGACATCTGTCGGTACGATCCTACCTGCCTGCACGATCCGTTCTGCGCATGTGCAATATGTTCGCGCACGCGCAGATGATAATCATGATGTACGAGGATTTACCAGGGATTTACGGCACTGCGCGATCCGTTCCACAGTACTCGTCTGCTGTTAGCCTCCACCGGAAGGCTAACGTTAGTTTAGCTAGCAGTTAATTCGGCTAACCGCTAGCTGAGACAGCAAAGATACAAAATACAATATATATATATATATATATATATATATATATATATATATATATATATATATATTATATAACGTAACAGCATTATAAATAATATATAATAGTGGTTACGTCAGTTCTACTTTACTTGTGCTCAATTAAAACACAATCACTTAATACTTGTCTTTATTATTACTGTAAAGTCTTAATTTAGTTGTAGCTGCTTTTCCCACTGTTTAGTTTGAGTAACGTTATTGTAGACTGAATCAAAGCTAGCGGTTAGCCGGGAAGCTAACGGCGGTGGAGGCTAACCGTCATGTTAATACATCCATGAGGCAAACGGCTTACGGCTAACTGCTACAACCTTGACAGATAGTGTACTGATGTATTAGCTAAGAGAACGGTTAGCCTCTACCGGGAAGCTGACGCTAGTTTAGCTAACAGCATTTTCGGCTAACAGGCTGACAGTTTGATTCAGCCTAAAATAACGTTACTCAAAGTAAACAGTGGGAAAAGCAGCTACAGCTAAATTAAAACGTTACAGTAATAATAAAGACAAGTATTGCATGATTTTATTTTATATGAGCACAAGTAAAGTAAAACTGACGTAACAGCTGGTTATTTTCAGTTTTGAGGGTCTTTTACATGCTGTCTCAGCTAGCGGTTAGCCAAATTAGCTGTTAGCTAAACTAACGTTAGCCTTCCGGTGGAGGCGAACAGACTTTCTTTAACTGTCTATGGGAACAGATCGTGCAGTGTCGTAAATCAGCGTTCATCATCATCATCTGTGCATGCGCAAACATATTGCACATGCGCAGAACGGATCGTGCAGGCAGGACGGCTCGTGTACCGACAACATCTTTAATTTGCTACGGGGGTCGAGGCAAGATGGCGGGCTGAGCAGTCGCGGTTTTCTGAGCTCTTCCCAAGTAGTCCCAAAGTATAGTTAAAAGTTGTTGAATGTCCACTCTGAAGTGTGGAAATGGATTTGAAACGTGTTATTAAACCGGCAACACTTAAAATGGATCCCAAAGGAAAGAAATCCTCGCCTAACGTCGCAAGAATTGAAAAAGTGCGGGAAGAAGAGCATGACTGCTATAGATATAACTATGCTAAATAAAAGGGACTGCTCTGGTTTTGATTCCGCGCCATCAACACCTACCCGTGGAGCAACCCGTGGAAAAGAAGACCAAGTCCCCTGAAGTTGGTGCGTGATGACATTTCTAACAAGATTATTTTGGAGGCGATCCTTGCCCTGGAAAAGAGAGTGGAAGTGCAGCTCGCCGAATTAAGTGAGCGTTCAAAACAAAGTAGTACCATGATCGTTAGCTTAGCGAAGACAGTTCAGTTCAACACAGAGGTACTGACTGAATGTAAAAAGAAAGTTGAAGATTTGGAGAAAGAAAATGTCCACCTTTGCAAAGAGAACAGTGAGCTTAAGGAGAGAGTCAAAGAACAAGAAAGGTACAGGATGAGGTGGTGCCTCCGAATTAAAGGTTTGGAAGAGAATAAAGATGAAGATATCCGTACGAAGGTCACACAAATCCTGGTAATGATTGCCCCAGATATGGGGTCGAAGCCGGGAAGAAGCAGTGGACATTGTCCACAGAGTCGGACGAAAGATTGACAACAAGATTAGGCATATTATGGTTCTCTTTACTAAAAGATGGGTGAAGGAAGAAATCTGGCGGCGGACCAAAATCTCTCCGGTCTGCAAAGAGGAAGGCATCCGCTTTGCCGAGGTTCTGCCACGGGAGGATTTGGAAGAAAGACGGTGGCTGTGGCCTCTAATTGAACAAGCAAGGCGATCCGGGAAACTTGCTTTCTTTCGGGGGCCACATGGATACATCGACGGACGACGAGTTGGAGACAACAGGTGAAGTTGACGGATCACGGTCGGTTTATGGTTATAAAGCAGTGGAAAATTTTGGAGGGACAAAACTTTCCCTAAAGCCTACGGTTTCTCTCTTAATCTGAGTGGGTTAACAACTGTTATACTAATAGTTTTATTTTTGTTTTCTCCTTGTTGGTATTCATGGTTAATGAGAAAATCTGTTTTGGTTCTTGAATGTTAGGGGCATGAAAGACATTGTTAAAAGAAAAACACTCTTTCTGTTTTGTAAAGGGCAAAAAGTTTGTTTTTACAAGAGACTCATTCTTCTGAAGCTGATGCAGCCTTTTGGTCTAATCAATGGGGAGACAAAATTGTATTTAGTTATGATTCCAGGGCTGCCAACTCTCATGCATTGGCCGTGAGACACACGCATTTGACTGGTTTCACACGCTCACACGCCACACCCCCGATTTCTTACGCTGAAGTGTCAACCCGGTCGGTCAATTTCTGAAAGATGAGTTTATCTATAGATCTGTACCTGTTGAGCCACTCGTGATCAACTAGTATGTGCTTTCAGAGACTGTGAGGGGGTTCAGCGCTCCCTGTCTGTGGAAGTTTCGAAATGTCGCAAACTGAGAACATTATTTTTTCCACCCAGGTGCACTTCCCCGGCTTCAGGTATGTACTCTGAGTATCACAGACCAGTCCGTCGCTTCGTGTCCACTCTCTCTGTAACAATATTCTAACCATTCTGGAGGTGTGGCGATATGCTTCAACAAGTTCCCTGGAGACCACTGAAACGGGTTAAAGTTGGAAAAGCCCTTGATTTGGTTTATTTACTTGAATCTTTTAATTTAATTTGAGATTAATTTGAGAGCCCCTTTTATTTATTTGTTATTTTCTATTTTTTCTTCTTTTTTCTTCTGAATGTTAATTTGCTATGTATATGCTTTTATGTTTTGATTTGTTCGACCCAAGGCAAATGTTTATTTTTTGAAATTGGTTTTGTTGTTTTTCTAATGCCTTGTTTGTTTGTATATTTGTATTCTGAATGGAAAAAAAATTAAATAAATAAAAATCTTTGATTTGCTACGACCGTAAAGCTAATCTGTCCTGGCCATAGACCGTTCAAATTAATCAATAATATACAGTCTATGGTCCTGCCGCTGAGATCGAGTATGGTCACGAGACTGCACGATGTGTGATTGGTGAAACACAGTCACGTGGTAGAGCCTTCAGCGGAAGATTCTCTCTCTCTGTCAAAATAAAACATTAAAATGAGACGTACGCTGGGGTAAAAACAATGACGCGTAGAATACCAAAGAGGTAAAAAGAAAAATAACAAGCTCATTGTAGCCTGATGTAGCAGAGTAAGAGTACAGTTTCTTCTTCACTAATCTACTCAAGTACAAGTAAAAGTATAGTGATTTAAAACTACTCCTAGAAGTACAATTTTTTCAAAAACTTACTCAAGTAAATGTAATAAAGTAAATGTAACTCATTACTACCCACCTCTGCCCCCAGGGACTAATACTAATAGTAATATAAAGATGTGGTAGCACTGGATCTGGACGAGAAGGACAACTCTTTGAAAGGTGTGTCACGGTTCGGCTTTCGTGGATGTGAGTGTCGGGATTTCTGTTTTAATATATCGTTACAGCCCTATACATGGCGTATCACGGATACAGGAAATACACAAAACAGATCTTGAGCTGAAGTTAATTTTATTTAAAATGTATTGTAATTATCACAATTACTTTTACAATTGATTTAACTTGTGGCAGAAAACCGAAGCACTCGGCATAAACGCTCACAGAGCCCGGACACAAGGTGCCTTTGTCGTTGTTATTGACGCTAAAAGTCTCCTTTAGCGTCAATAACACGCTTTACCCAAACACACTTGGTCAGACTATTGGCGTCCCTTTTGATGGGCTTGGTCGGGACTAATGGCGTCACTTTTGACGCTGTTAGGTTAAGGAAACCCTCCCGTGACTTATTTATGCGTTCAGAGTAAGAACCGGTTGGAAGATAGGGTCATTTAACATAAGGCCTAATTTTAAGAACAATATTAGAAATGCGGGAACAAAGGGTTGGGGACAATGGGGTGGTGCAAAATTTAGATGTCAACTTTTGGGAGATCGCTAACCTCTGAATTATACGGCGTCACTTGATTGGCACGGAAGTACTGATGTAGCTGTGTGGATGATGATATTGTGTCATTTACACAGGGATGCACAGGTGACACCATACCGTCATCTGGGAGGACTTCTGGCTGGCTGTCATCTGGGAGAAGGGATGATGGTTTGACTTTGTTGTTTTTATGCAGCACGTTTCTACTTATCCATGACTTTACGCTGCGCAGTGGCTGCCTTTTTGCCGTTTCCAGATGCCGTTTTGCTTCTTTGAGTTCTTTTGTTAAGTTGTGCTGCTCCACCTCCATCTCGTTGATCATTTGGATTAAGGCGCTTTGTTCATTGTTGCTTTGCGCTGCTCTCTTAAAATTCAATTCATAACGTTGCAGGGCCCTGGATGAATTGTCAAGGCACTTTTTGTAACTGTTGATAATTTTGTCTTTATCGGAAACCATTTTTCCAAGGCCAGCCTCAGTGCATCCATCCATCTGCACTTGGATGTCATCATCGAAGTAATGTCTTTTGACATCAATGGTTTCCTGTATACATTTCTTGGGAGGAGAGACATAATCCATGCATGCCTGCAGATCAGCCTTGAACCGCATCAAATAGGTGCTCATGGCTCTGTTTCTCTCTCTCTCCTTATTCAGTTCTGGACCACAGGCCTTCAGTTGCTGTTTTAGAGATGAGATGGTTTCACCCAGGTCGACGTTGTCTCGGTTGGCCTTGTTCAGCTCATATTTCGTTTCTTTGAGCTCAGACTGTGTCATTTTCAAAACTTTCTCGACTTCTTTGAGTGTGCCTTTCAATTGGTTTAATTTAACAAGTAGAACAGCGTTGTTGTTGTTTTCTTTAGCCCCATCCTGTTTGAATTGTTTGTTGTCCTTCACTAAATTAGACATCTCATTTCTTTTTTCAATCACCTTTTGTTTGTCTTTGACCTCATTCTCGAATACCGAAACCTTTCCGGTAAGACCTTCCCTTTTCTTCAAGCTATTAATGCCCTCTTTCATCTTTCCAATAATTATCCCCATTTCTTTGCGCCAAATTAATTCCTCTATTTGTGTATCATCCTCTATCTTTTTTCCTCTGGCAATGAGATTGTCTCTTTCTTGTTGCTGTTTTATCACGTTCTCCGCTGGCTTTTTGTACTCTGTCTCCTCTCGGGGCAGTATAGCTTTAAGTTCTTCCAACTCGGCCATCAGTTTTTTTTTCTGCTCCTCAACGATCAGTAACTGGTCTGCTTGATGTTGGCGCATGGCCTTCTCCACCGTCAAGCTCTTGTCATGGTCTGCTTGCATTCTCGATATAGCAGACTCATATTTCTCTTTCAGATTTTCCACAGTTTTCCTGGCGTTTTCCTCACTGTCAAATTTCTGCTGTCGGAGTTCTGACTCGGTTTTCATTTCATTTTTTCTAAATTCGTCAAACAAGTCCAGCAACTCAGCCTGATCAACCATAAGGTCATTTAGTTCAGCTTGGCGTATCTGGAGTTGGGAATTCTGCTCTTTAACCTTCTCTTTGTGAGTTTTCACTTCTTTCTCGAGAGACGTGACTTTGGACTGCAAAGAGCCTATTTGCACAAGGTTAGACCTGGCTATTTTATTATGGCTCAACTCTTGTTTTCTCATTTTGAACATGAGCTCCTGTATCTTAAACTGGAGAAATTTGATGTTTTTGTTCTGTGGTGCCATTGTTTCTACTCTCCAAGGTGTGGGGATAGATCAGGAGAACAGTGCCACGTAAGATGTTTGCTGATAATAAACTCTCCTTTTATATGCTGTAGTGGGCTGGACCGTCAGAGGGAGGTACACAGTTGAAAGATATAAAGTTATGCTGAAAAGTGTACAAGAACAGGATTTAAGCAGTCAAAAAATAAAACTGTTGCCTTGAACTTGTCTTGTCTGAGCTGTGATCTGTGCTGAGAGCGTAACCAACTGTGGCAGTGAATCTTCTACACAATGGAACTGTAAAGACATTCACGGAACCTTGTGACATCATCCATGACATAGCCTGTGTCATCAAAGGATCAAAAGCATGGTATATTCTAACATTCCAACAGTGTGTGTGTGTGTGGCATCTTGGCCCAATGCTCCTCCACTTGTCATTGGTCAGCTGTCAAAACAAAAAAAGTGCTTGCTGTAGGGCACTTCTTTCAATAAAGTTGAACTTTTTTCAACTCAAAAAGACTCTCCGAGCTGCAGAGGAAAAGTCTGTGGCTAAGGCTAAGCAATAATAGCTTGTTCTCACTAAAGCAAAATAAAACAGGCTATTTGTGTTGTGAGTTTGATCGCGGGGTTATATTTGGACCATAGGCTGTGTTTAGAGTAGCCGCCGGAGTAGGCCTACAACTTTAGCCACAAACAACGTTTCTAGGCTATTGCTAGGCTACTTTATACAAGGTATGGAAGTCACAACACATCGACAAATTAAACAGCGTCGTGTCTGGATTATTAACATCACCTGGCGCAGCAAAACAGCAAGGTAACAGTTTTTTCCTTCTCCAGGAAGAAAACGTTACGGCTGGATATCTGCCACTTCCAGCGCAACTTCAAGTACAGATTATACCGTATTTAAAATTGCAATACACAGATATAAAGTATGCCGAAATAACAACATCATGGTGATGATTAGTAAAAAGTCTGAAATCATACATGTTCAGGTCTGTTTACAAGATGACAAGCAGACAACTTTTACAATGCTTATTTTTTTTGGATGGAGTTTGGTTCGATCAGGGCTTTGCTGACATCGGAGCTGCTCCTTAAACATAGCAACAGAGATATCATTTGCTATCTTTTTTTATTGTCAAAATTATTCATGTGGATTTGTTAATTTTTATCATCCTATTTATGATGTATGTGTATGCTGTGTGTGATGTCTTTAAGCTACTGGGACCTTGAATTTCCCCTTGGGGATCAATAACGTACCTATATATGAAATACAGTGTAGGCCTACATGCTGTAGGCAATGTTAATGAATAACTGCTCCCCTACAGTTCTCCATTGCAGTATGTGTTCATGCTGTTATATAACACAGTACATTCTCCTTTGTGTCTTTCGTTTGGGGAAGTAACATCTTTAAATATGCATGTGTCACATTCCTCTCAATTATAATGTATATGAATTGATAGATTATGATTCTGAATGTTTTCTGCTTATGATCAAAACTTCATTAATCCCATCGGTGTTAAGTAAATTACTTTTTTGTTACTGAGTGTGTGAACTGGTGGCTAAGATATACTAGCCTGCCTTTTGCTTTTCCTAATGTAGCGTAAAACCTTTTCATGAAACTTGTACAGAAGCAACAGTAGATGCAACTATGGTAATGTCAAAAGTGTGTTAATATTTGAGTATTTACTGAAGAAATGAATGACTAACTGAACAACCAAAATTGCAAAACACGTAACGTTTAAACATTTTAACTGAACATATTTAACATTAAAAAAACAACTCTATAATAAACTAAACTAAACAGAACTACCAAACTTATTCTTCCTTATCACAGGCCTCTGCCTCGGCAATAACCTTGCCCGAGGTCTTAATTTTTAAATAAAAAAGCAGCTTCTTCAAAAGCTTTTCTAATGGGGCCCACAGGGCTTCCTCAATTTCATATACAGCATCCTCATCCTCCACCAACAGCTGCAGGTAGCCCGGCTTCCCAAACTCCGTGGCTCCTAGCGCGCTGACCACAGCCGTGGTGACCGTGTCCTGGACGGAGGAAATGAACATTTCTTAGCACTGATTTCAAGTTCATGTAATCACAATGCTTGAAATAAAACATCCATCCTCTGGAGGAGTCCAAAGTTAAACAATTGTGTTGCCTAAAAATCAAAACTGCACTGTTGATTGACAATAGTTTTCTGTTTTCTAGTTTTCTGCAATGCCTCAGAATATTAATATTCCTAAATGTACTGAACTCATGCATCGTAATCTTTCAGAGAGGAGGTATCCAACATGCCTCCCTTTACTGAAATATTCTTTGTTAAGCAATAACAATTTACTGTATCAAGTAGGCTACTTTTTTGTAACTTTAGTTTTCTTGCTAAAATGTATGATTTGAGATTCTATTTTTCTTTATTTCTGTCAGAATGTTTATTTTTTATATTTATTTTTTCTAAAAACTCTTCTTTGATTAGCTACTGCAACTGTCATAAATTGATACCTACAAACTTGTCAAAATATCCAAGGCTAGAAATACAAAATAAGGCATTGCATGTATAATCACTTTTTTGAAATATTTATAGAGGGTGTTTTAAATATTTTACATTTTTTTATTTGTCCTACATACATCAATACTCGCTACATATATTGTCTATATTTTGCATATTTAAATTAACAATTAAATCATCAATTAAAAAAATACCTCAAGGGCTGTGTAGGTCGTTGACTGGAGGCGGAAACCATATGAGGTGTTGTTGCCTTTTAAATGACTAAGTTTTGCCTGCTGACCCAACTGGATGGGTAACATTGCTGCATCCCTCCACAGGTTGACTTCGACCTGATGTTTGTCCTATAAAAGAAATATATATTATTTGTATCCCTGTAAAACAATATCACGTATTCCCTTTAAATACTAAATTACCACAACATTGCTAGGTTATGTCATGTACAACAGATTATAATAACAAAAAATGTCCAGAGTATTGTGTGTAAGCGTATTATTTCTGTGATTGCCAATGACCAGGCTGCGACAGGATATCCCACCCTGAACGGTTAGAGTTGAACAAACACTGTCCCAGACATCGCTCGTACCAAATAGGACTCATTAGGACCTTTCAAGTTGCTATTGGATTTCGCTTTCTCTATTTAGCAATAGCCTGCCTTATAAAGTCTTCATATCTTTTTTTTTTTTTTTTTTTTTTTATCTTTCCGAAACAGCTTTTCAAATATGGAGGACCATGTCTTTCATATTTAAAAATAAATAAATGCTCAATAAATAAGCACACAATTAATTGCCCCAAAAAATACAATGAAGAAATAAATGTAGGTAGAAATTAAATTATACAGTGAGACATAAATGTATATATCTCTTTTAATTAGCTTCTTTATTTATTCACCTTTGTAATAATTACCTTATTTATTTATTGTCCGTTATAATCTTCAACTTTATTTATTCCTTACTTATTTTTTAAATGTATTTATTTCTGTGTGTGTTTAATTTTTTTGTCTGTTTTATTCTTCCGTTGCATTTTCTACCCTATTTATTTTCACCCCTGGTATTTATTTCTGCCTGTCACTTTTACATTTCTGCCTGTCACTTTTACATTTCTACATGCATTTCTGCCTCATTATGCAAATGAGGAGGGGCGGGTCTTAAGGGGTTAACTTCTGCCCATTGGTTGGTTAACATTTTACTCCCTCGGTCAATCTACATGCCACCGGCCACAGACACAACACAGATGGCTAGCTACGGTGAAGTTGTCAGTGAGTTCAGGCATTTAGCAACTGTTTTTGAAAACAATGCTAACGTTATAAGTATTGACTTTATAATTTTTCGTTTAGACGCTCTGACAGAACGTGTGTTTCAGTCAGCGGTGTCGTGCCAATGTACTCGTGTATCCCCTGGCCGCGGGAGCGCGCATGCACACAGAGCGGAGCTTCTGCTGCCCTTCGAATTGTTTAACTGCTGCACTTTGAATTAAACGGAATAAACAGTGACGTGGAAGACTAGGCAGGGTTACCATAGTAACAGGGGTCTCAGTTAACTACATAAATACGTGTATTTGTCTGTTACATTAAGGCGACGTGTCAAATGTTTATAGCGTGGTTTAATATCGAGTGATAGGCGTATCCTCCCTGTCCCTGTCTACCATATGAGTTACATAGGAGGTACTCAAATATCAGGCCGTTTTTTCACCTGATATTTGGGTATCCCCTATGTAACTTTTGATAAACAGCAAACCTCTCCAAATTGTGTCAGGTTGTTTATTGTGACCTATTAAACACACAAAATAACACCCATGATGACAGGACAGACCCTTTGCATGTTAGGGATGGGATACATAAAATATCAATATCATTTTTCACCTGACATGACTGCATGTCAGGAGCAGAGCCGGGCTGAGCGACGTGGGGCTCCGCGTCCGTCTGTCCTCAGTCTCTTATCTCTCGGCTCCGTCCTCAACAGTGGAGCCCGGGGCTTTGCCGTGCACGAACACACACATTTTAGTGCCTGACGCTCCATCCTCAACAGTTGCTTTACTGACCTTCACAACTTCTCCTTGGACGGTGAGAAGCCCCCCCGCCCTGACAGCTTCCACTATCGCCGTGGTCACTGACGGCGGGCAGAGGAGCTTCTCCGCCTCCTCCCTCAGGGCATCTGGCACTTCCAGCGGCGCCGACCTGAAGAATAGGGTGTCGCCTGGCCCCGCAGAG
Source organism: Etheostoma perlongum (assembly GCA_026937815.1). Lineage (NCBI taxonomy): Eukaryota > Metazoa > Chordata > Actinopteri > Perciformes > Percidae > Etheostoma > Etheostoma perlongum. The sequence continues at coordinate 3,980,011 of CM049381.1, forward strand.
TGTACCCTCTCATCATATAACTATACCCACATTTCACTTTAGAGGTAAATTCCTCAAACAAAGTCATTTTGGTGAGAGAATTTCCATCTGATATTATGACAACTAAATTCTCTTTTGAGACCAATGGTCTTGCTGTTCCGCCCTCAAAGGTCCAGGACAGCACTTTTTTTTCCCCCCCGTTTTACTCATCAGTGCCGAAATGTGAGTCGGCGGGGGCCTGTGGTATGGCGTCTCCGGTGTGCTTTAAGATTTTATTCAAAGCCATTCTGAAACAAATAAACACAAAAAGGGAAGAAACAAATTAATATGACAGAAAGACATGAGTAAAATAGCTCCCAGCCTCAGATGGATGGACTATATGCTGTAGGCTTGGCCTATAGCTGCTCTGTCCAACTGCGGGATTTTTGCTTTCACTTTCCTGCCACTGATGCTGCCGTATCTCCATTGTTTAATTCCATCCAATGGAAACCAAAACAGCTTTTTCACAAAAAAAAAAAAAAAAAAATATATCAATCTGAAAAGTTCGGATAGCTGAATATTTCGTGAACGTTTTAAAGTTTGAACCACGTATGTAGGTGAAAGTATGAAGGTGCTGAACATTGGGAGCAGAAGATTTGAAGCTTGCTCTTATTGACTTTAATATTAAAATAAAATGTTTAAATGCTTAATATTTGAAAAAGTATAAATTGCAGAAAAATTGTTTGAGTCCCATCATCTGCTAAAAGAGCTGAAGATTTTAATACTTGAACGGTTTAAATAGCAGAAAGTATGCAGGAGATTGATTGAGACATTGCAGTGGGAATCAAACCCAGGTCTCCCATGTGAAAAGTGTGTGTCATAACCAGTGGTTGTGATGTGTGTGTTATATATATATATATATATATATATATATATATATATATATATATATATATATATATATATATATATATATATATATATATATATATATATATATATATATATATATATATATATATATATATATATATATATATATATATATGTGTCTGTCTATGGATGTGTGCATGTGTGCGCTTGTTAGACACAAAAGTGTGTGTGCGTGCGTGTGTTTCTGTCTGTGTATGTCTCTCTGTGTGTGTGTCTCAGAGAGAAGCAGACAAACAGACAGAGTATGGTTACCATGGAGACCAAGCTGTGAGCTGTCTCAGCCATTCACATAGTGAACAAGCTGTCAAAAAAAAAAAATTTAAAAAGGTCACACCCCTAAAAGCATACGTTATATCGATGAAATAAGCACCTCATGACCACCAGAAGGCTTTTGTGAACGTATGGATATAAAATTTATGTGGATAAAGTTAAAAAATGTGGGCGTATCAGCGATGTAAAAAAGTGCTTTGCTCTGCGTTCTGCTCAGAAATGTGGACAATGTTTAACATGGCGGTGAATGGAGGAAGATCCTGAACTCTTGTCATTTGAAAGCTTGCTGAGCGAAAAGTATAATTCATATCGCAAGAATTGACAGAAACTAGACAAGAATACCTACGTTTGTGTGTGTCTGTGTGCGTGTCTGTGTGTGTCTGTGTGCGTGTTCGTCTGTATGTGTCTCTGTGTGTCTGAGAGAGAGGCAGACAAACAGACCGAGTATGGTTACCATGGAGACCGAGCTGTCTCACCAGCCATTCACATACTGAACAAGCTGTCAAACAAATGGTCGCACCGCTAAAAGCATACGTTATATCGATGAAATAACCGCCTCATGACCACCAGAAGGCTTTTGTGAATGTATGGATATAAAATTTACGTGGATAAACTTTAAAATGTGGGTGTATCAGCGATTTAAAAAGTGGTTCGCTCTGCGTTTTGCTCAGAAATGTGGACGATGTTTAACATGGCGGTGAATGGAGGAAGATCCTGAACTCTTGTCATTTGATTCATATCGCAAGAGTGAGCACATCGACAGAAACTAGACAAGAATCCCTACGTTTTGATGTATAAATTGTCCATGACAAGTTAGAATTGTTGGCATGGGAGCAAGTTATAGAGAACGGAGTAAGATCATTTTTTTTGAAGAGCTTCACTCTGGTGATGTCACTCCTCACTCTGCCTCACGCAATACACACCCATTATAAATGCAGAAAAATCATAACATTTAAACTGTACTTAAACAGCTTTTTCACAAAAAAAAGTAAAATATATCAATCTGAAGCCATAGCCGGATAGCTGAATATTTTGTGAACGTTTTAAAGTTTGAAAGACGTCTGTAGGTGAAAAAAACTGTAGGAGGAGATACATTTTGAAGCAGAAGAAGATTTGAAGGATTTGAAGAGTGCTCTCATTGACTTTAATGTTAAAATAAAATGTTTAAAAGCTTAATATTTGAAAAAGTATAAATAGCAGAAAAATTGCTGAAGAAGTCCCAAAGTCCCATCAGCTGCTGAAAGAGCTGAAGATTTGAAAAGTTGAATGGTTTAAATAGCTGAAAGTATGCAGAAGATACGGAGAGCCAAAAAACGTACAGAAGAATAATAAAGAACCGAATAACAATTAAAACTATACAAAGACTTTTGAAAAAGTAAAAAAGAAGCTGTATAAAACAACTCATTATAGTTTTAATATATTAACCAATTATGTTACAATTTCATGGTTATATTGTATATTTTGTCTGTATTTATTCATATTAGTATTAGTTTTTAACCCTTGTATGGTATTCGGGTCAAATTGACCCATTATCATATTTTTTACAAGAAGAAAAATCGAACAAGTTACATTTTGTCAGTAGTTAATGGATCCCTTACTTCTGAAAATCCTGGAACGGTCTGGATGAGATCCACTCAGAGCTTGACTCAACAGCAGGACAGCACAGAACGTTGCACACACCCTCATCGCAGCTCCACCTGCAGCGAAACCCCAAAAATAAAATCAGTCACATGTGAACCCAGATCATAGTGTCAAATATCACTTAGCAGCTGATTTGAGGTCTAGAGTGGACTCTGGGATGTTATTTATCTCCCAGGTCTTTCCATAAAGAGCAGGTCTAGACCAGACTCTGATGTTATTTACAGAAACCCAACAGTTCACCAAGAGCAAGCACTAGACCACAGAGGCTAGGAAACACTTCCTTTAAGAGACAGAAATCTCGAGCAGAACAATGCGTAACCCAGGTCTCATTTTTCCCCACTTACCTGAACACACCTACAACAACAATTTTTACCATGAGTCACATGGTAAGCTCAGTTAACCAATCAGAGCACTCAAGCATGGGTTAAAAGCTGCAGTGAGTTTTCCCTAATCAGTAGTGTGAGGGGGGGAAGCCACTGCACTAGGTATGTCTTAATACAAACACCACATTCTCGCTTATTTTTTCAATCTTAAATGCTTGTGTGACCTTAGCGTGTAATTTTGTAATTGTAGCACCCACCACTGTTGCCTTTAGTCGACTGGGGTTGTGGTGTGTCGAATATCCGCGGGAATTGAAGAGTCTTTGTATGTCCACTAGCATATTGCTTTTAGCATCTTTGGGGTATGTTAATGGAGTTCTCTGCTAGCTTAATGCTAACCGCATTTAGCTATTTCAAACCTAGCACCTTGTAATGCTATGGCTTTGGTTAAGTATTTGATTTGCTACTGACAGACAATCATCAATTGTATGGAATGAAATGTTTGAAAAATAATTATGGGTGTTTATTTACATGCATTAAAGTATTTTGTATAGTTGTCATCTGTCACATTAACATTTTTATGGCAAGTACTTGTGTAGTATTTTTCATTGTGTACACATAGAATATGAAATATAGAACCTAAAACTAGCTAGTGGATAAGTTATGAGTAGTGACTAAATCATGGGTCCTGTTTATTGACTACAGGCCAGGTGCGGCAGTTGCGGGCTAATTGATGGCGAGCTAGGAACAGAACAACTTGGAACAGAACCTGCCCCAACATAGTCTCCCCCTGTATGGTTTGGTAGGAGGCTGTTGCAGCTTTGCTCACCCCCTCCACTCTCACACAGCCATTCTTTAAGAGCTGTGGCTTATGGACTGTTTGCATCCTTGGACCATATGGATGTTGTGTTCATGGCTCATGGACAAAGACCTTAGTCTTAGTGTGTGATGAAGTTACTTTTAAATTCAGTACTCTCCAGTTGCTTAAATGTTTCTGGATGAACTTTTAAAAATTGTCTGCAGATTGTAAATATTTTTGGGTATTGTTATAGTTTTGTTTTCACTTAATACATGGTACCAACACCAAATTTAATTATTGGCCTGTGTTTCTTTTCAACACCTCCATGAGATGAACTTGTCTCCTGTAGCCCAAATCATACATAATTATTTGTATCTGCTGTATTACAGCATATACCCCACCTGTATGCTACACATTTGATGATTGTCTGTCAGTAGCAAATAAATCATTAAAATACTTAACCAAAGCCATAGCATTACAACAAGGTGCTAGGTTTGAAATGGCTAAATGCGATTAGCATTAAGCTAGCAGAGAACTCCATTAACATACCCCAGAGATGCTAATAGCAATATGCTAGTGGACATACAAAGAGACTCACCAATTCCCGCAGATATTCGACACACCACAACCCCAGTCGACTAAAGGCAACAGTGGTGGGTGCTACAATTACAAGCTAAGGTCACACATGCATTTAAGATTGAAAATATAAGCGAGAATGTGGTGTTTGTATTGAGACATACCTAGTGCTGCTGCAGTGGCTTCCCCCTCACACTACTGATTAGGGAGAAGTTACTGCAGCTTTTAACCCATGCTTGAGTGCTCTGATTGGTTAACTGAGCTTACCATGTGACTCATGGTAAAAATTGTTTTAGGTTTGTTCAGGTAAGTGGGGAAAAATGAGACCTGGGTTACAAATGGCTCAGGGTGGGGGGGCACCTGCATCAACCAGTTGGGGGTGAGAGAGAGAGAGACAGAAAGAGACATCAGAGGTGGAACATATAGGAAATCCAATGACTGGATGATCCGGGCTCTCCACAGAGAACATCGCCTGTCACATGCATGTAGTCTGCACTTTGGATCACTTTAAAGGAAAACAACACTTTTATATTTTATATCTCAAGGAGTTTTTTCCCCGTTTGAATTGACATTCTTCCTCCAATCTGGCATCACATCTGATCCCAACAATATTTTACAGTATTTACAGCAATATTGGACAAAAATTAAGACTTACTGTCGGACCACAAGAGCTGAACAGGTGCAAGAATGATGACTGAACCGGGCAAATCCGTTTCTCCGTCTAGGTGTGAATGTATGTCACATTAATGTAAATCCCAACCACTGAACACACAAGCAATTACTGAAGTGAGACTGAACAACAAAGGAATGAGTTGCCTCGGAGCGAGTTCTCACCGGCTCTATGAGGTGGATGGTATCTCAGTTTATCAGTCGCTCATCATCTCTTTATACTCCAGCAGGTGGGGCAGGCATGATGTCACCCACTTCTCAAGAACAATATACACTCACCGGCCACTTTATTAGGTACCCCATGCTAGTAACGGGTTGGACCCCCTTTTGCCTTCAGAACTGCCTCAATTCTTCGTGGCATAGATTCAACAAGGTGCTGGAAGCATTCCTCAGGGAGTTTGGTCCATATTGACATGATGGCATCACACAGTTGCCGCAGATTTGTCGGCTGCACATCCATGATGCGAATCTCCCGTTCCACCACATCCCAAAGATGCTCTATTGGATTGAGATCTGGTGACTGTGGAGGCCATTTGAGTACAGCGAACTCATTGTCATGTTCAAGAAACCAGTCTGAGATGATTCCAGCTTTATGACATGGCGCATTATCCTGCTGAAAGTAGCCATCAGAAGTTGGGTACATTGTGGTTATAAAGGGATGGACATGGTCAGCAACAATACTCAGGTAGGCTGTGGCGTTGCAACGATGGTCAATTGGTACCAAGGGGCCCAAAGAGTGCCAAGAAAATATTCCCCACACCATGACACCACCACCACCAGCCTGAACCGTTGACACAAGGCAGGATGGATCCATGCTTTCATGTTGTAGACGCCAAATTCTGACCCTACCATCCGAACGTCGCAGCAGAAATTGAGACTCATCAGACCAGGCAACGTTTTTCCAATCTTCTATTGTCCAATTTCGATGAGCTTGTGCAAATTGTAGCCTCAGTTTCCTGTTCTTAGCTGAACGGAGTGGCACCTGGTGTGGTCTTCTGCTGCTGTAGCCCATCTGCCTCAAAGTTCGACGTACTGTGCGTTCAGAGATGCTCTTCTGCCCACCTTGGTTGTAACGGGTGGTAATTTGAGTCACTGTTGCCCTTCTATCAGCTCGAACCAGTCTGGCCATTCTCCTCTGACCTCTGGCATCAACAAGGCATTTCCGCCCACAGAACTGCCGCTCACTGGATGTTTTTTCTTTTCCATTCTCTGTAAACCCTAGAGATGGTTGTGCGTGAAAATCCCAGTAGATTAGCAGTTTCTTAAATACTCAGACCAGCCCTTCTGGCACCAACAATCATGCCACGTTCAAAGTCATTCAAATCACCTTTCTTCCCCATACTGATGCTCGGTTTGAACTGCAGGAGATTGTCTTGACCATGTCTACATGCCTAAATGCACTGAGTTGCCGCTATTGTGATTGGCTGCTTAGAAATTAAGTGTTAACGAGCAGTTGGACAGGTGTACCTAATAAAGTGGCCGGTGAGTGTATAATACACACTATTTCTACTGTATATGGAGCTGCCCAGTGTGTGTGTGTGTGTGTGTGTGTGTGTGTGTGAGACTGGCTTTCACTGGAAAGGGGCAATAATGCACCAAATCCAAAAAGTTCCCAATGAACTGGGAGAGTATTTTGGATTTGGGGTTCTGTTGAGTTACAAAGACAAACTTTAAAGTGTTATGCTGTGAACTTTTCATAACTATGGCAACATCTTTAAGCATGGAGTTGTCTGTTGAGGCATTTTCCATTTCTGTAGGCGCTGGTGCTCTTTTCTTCAAAAAGTAATGCCAACCATCGTTGATTATGCTATAACTACTTAGTTCTATCTTCTGTTTATTCCAAACCATCATATGTTGCTGCGAATTTCAAATGTCTGCCAGAGGATTTCAACCAGCAGAAAGGATTTTCAGAGAAGCAAAGGTTTTCAGAAACCTAAAACTAAAAGTTATAAACTAAATGATATACTGTGGGTCAGTTCATGTTATGGATATAAATACGTTTTGTGTATTGTAAAATAGCCTCTCTGGAATGTCAATCTTCTTGATATATTTTAATATATATTAAAATATTGTCGAGTGCACATGGCTTCTTGAATCCACAGGGAAGATAGACAGGCAAATTAAAATATATAGGCCACATAAGAAGAGGAATATGTAATGTAATGATCTACACTCTAAGAAGTAAATCTGTAAAATGACAGAGTACCGGCAGCTCATTACCCGGACTTTCTACAGTAATTAAAAAAACAGACTTTTTCAGTTAAATAACTGTGTCAATGGTAAAAAAAAAAACATAACGCTTTCTGTTATATTGTAAATGAACAGAAATATACCTGTGAATCAAGTACATGGGACAATTTCTGTTAAAATGTACAGTCATACAACTGTTTATTTACAGATTTTCCTTAGAGTGTATAACAGGCAGATTGAATGCTATGGGAAACACTGTGTCAACAATAAAAGCACGATTTGAGAGCAATAATGCCGTTCTGCTACAGGAAGAGGCAGAAAAGACAAAACAAGTCGGGAGCTGCTGTAGAAAATGCTGTTTGATGTCACAAAGGTCACAAACTACTTTTAAAAAGTAAAGAAGTGACAGAAATGACAATTTAGTTTGTATATAATTTAATACAACTAATAAGACAAATATTGTTACTGCAGGATTAAAAATACACAATTTAAATAAGGGCTTCAACTTAAAATAAAGTAGTAGTTAAATGTACAGATGGGTAATTATTCAGGGACAACCTGTGACTGCGAAGGCCGTGGCGTTCATATCATCGTCATACGGCGACCCTTAGTAACCTGCATGGAAACATCTGCATTTCCAGAGGAGGCTTGTCGTTTAGTGTGTCACCCGTCTGTTTTTGCAAACAGTTCATAGAAATCATGAAACCATCTTCAATTAAAAAATATGGCTATTCCTTATTCTACTATAACAGATTTTAAAGATTATTTTTTGGGGCTTTTCCGCCTTTAATTTCTGACAGGACAGTTAGGTGAGAAAGGGGAGAGAGAGGGGGAAGACACACAGGAAATCATCACAGGTCGGATTCAAACCCTGGACCTCGAATAATCTCTACCACTGATCCAACCCGGCCACCATCTACTATAACAGATTTTATCAACAGATGATTTAGATGATTTAGATTTTGCATAACTTACTTTTCAAAACGTCCTGTTGAACTTGGTGAGAACATAAATGGTTTCTCTTTGCATTGTGCTATTGCTAAATATTAGAAAGAGCAACCCGAGCCCCAAAACGAATAGTTAAGATTACAGAAAAGTTAAGCAGGAGATCACTCCAGGCTGCTGGGAGATGTTCTGCTGCTGCACGACAGACGTCCTCGTGGTCCCGGCACCCCCCACCCACTCCCGTCTCTTAGCCACATTGAGTAGCTAGCTAGCGTTACAACAAACCCTGTCCGCCCGGTGTTGAAACCATCCAAAAGGTGACATTGACATGTGAAATATTTTCTGATTGTGTGGTTTTAGCTGCTAGCTAATGTTAGCTTGTTGGCTCACTAGCTAACTGGTCAGATATCAAGGAAAACATAGTTTTGTTGGGGAAATTGCAACCATTTCATTAGAATGACGTTACTAAATACAACCTGAATAAACTTGAACGGGTAAAATCGTCAGTGAATACATGCATTCTAATCAGCGATGGTGTTTAACCATACACAGTGTAAGAAATGGGCAATATAATCCCGTTGTTTTCCACAGAGACTGTCGTTACACGATCCGTTGTACGCATGTGCAGTATGTTCGCGCACGCGCAGATGATAATCATGTTGTACGAGGATTTACGGAACTGCACGATCTGTTCCACAATAGCGGTCTGCTGTTAGCCCACATCGGAAAGCTAACGTTAGTTTAGTTAACAGCTAATTTGGCTAACCGCTAGCTGAGACAGCATGTAAAAGAGCCTCAAATATAATATACACGATATAACATAACAGCGTTATATATAATATATAATAGTGGTTACGTCAGTTCTACTTTACTTGTGCTCATTTAAAATACAATCAGTCAATACTTGTCTTTATTATTACTGTAAAGTCTTAATTTAGCTGTAGCTGCTTTTCCCACTGTTTAGTTTGAGTAACGTTATTGTAGACTGACGGCTTCTTAATAAATCCGTGAGGCTAACGGCTAATCGCTACAACTATGACAGATCGTGTACTGATGTATTAGCTAAGAGAACGGTTAGCCTCTACCGGGAAGCTGACGCTAATTTAGCTAACAGCAATTTTGGCTAACAGGCTGACAGCTTGATTCAGCTTAAAATAACGTTACTCAAACTAAACAGTGGGAAAAGCAGCTACAGCTAAATTAAAACTTTACAGTAATAATAAAGACAAGTATTGCGTGATTGTATTTTAAATGAGCCCAAGTAAAGTAGAACTGACGTAACAGCTGTTCTATATTTAAACAGTTATTTTAAGTTTTTACATGCTGTCTCAGCTAGTGGTTAGCCGAATTAGCTTATAACTAAGCTAACGTTTGCGTTCCGGTGGAGGCAAACAGACTTTCTTAACTGTCTATGGGAACAGATCGTGCAGTGCTGTAAATCCGCGTTCATCATGATATCATCTGTGCATGCGCGAACATCTTGCACATGGATCGTGCAAGCAGGAAGGATCATGTACCGATGGAGACCAGTGAAGTCTATTTGAAGCTCTTTCCCGGTGATGCTGAGCATTACTGCGCAGCCTCCAACTGAACTTGAAGACGTAGATGTGACGTGAGCAACCTGTCTGAAAGTTGTAAGTCTTCTGGTAGCTGTGCAAGAGAAATCTCAATCATTCCCAATCTTCAGAGACGGAGATTCTAAGTATAGTTGTGTTCAAAATAATAGCAGTCCAACATCACTAACCTCATAAATCATATTTTTTAGTAAGTAATATAATGTACTGTCCTAGTGTTGTAGAGTCATAGAAAACCAACAGACCCAACAGTCATGACATGCTGCTTATTCTGTGTAGTTGAATCTGTAATTGAAAGGTGCATGTTCTAAATAATAGCAGTGTTGTGTTCAATTAGTGAGGTGATTGATTCTGTGAAGAAACAGGTGTCAATTATGGCCCATGTTTAACCCTCATGTTGTCCTCGGGTCAAATTTGACCCATTTTCAGTTTTTCCATCACAAAAAATTGAAATAAGCTGCAAATGTCATCATTAGAAATATCAAACAACTTTGGAAAAAAAAGTTTCCAAAGTTGGTAACTACGGAGCCATAGCGTGAGCTACAAGGTAATGGAGCCTTTAATACATTGTTGTGTTTCTCTAGAAATGAACAATGGACTACAGCCTTTAAGGCTTCAGATGTAAAGTTATTTGCTGTCAAAGTGGCGTCCAAATGAATGGCGGTCAATGGAATGCTAACGATGGCTTATGATGGCTTAGTAGTATCAAAATGGCTCCATGGGAGGTACGCTTTGTGGTGGCTGGCTTACCCCCTTGTGTTATAATAACAATAAAAACGACAGCTCCTATAATTCCACGCAACTTCCCAATGTCATCAAAAGTCTGCGTTTACCATCCATTATTTTGGTTGAGAAGACCCCTAGCGGCAGAAAGTTAAATAAAAAAAATAAAAAAATGGAAAACTATTTCAAACTGATTTGTGGTTTGTTCTTGCACAATTTTTCCACTAGCTATAAATAGCTTAATTTAAAATGCATGGGTAAATATTTGAATAAATATCTAGGTTTTTAGATTAAAACAGCAAATTACAATGCTTTTTTTTGCACATTTAGGTGAATGCATTAACTTGCAAGAAGGCTACACCCTAAGATGCCAGTTTGGCAGTTAGTGCATATAATTTATCATATAGTTCATATAGTTCATCTCCAACTTTTTAAATATAAATGTAAGCCCCCCCATTCCAGTTGACAGTCTATGAATTTTAAATCTTTTTGAATCTCTTTCATTCCAGCTGAATTTCAGTTGATTCCAAACTGTAATGTGGTCACATGATGCTCAGCCTCCTCCTCATGAGCCCTGCGTCATTACTGGTTTCTGCAAACAGAGACAGACAGAAACACATCATCATTGTCTGTTCAACAATTATATAATCATTCATGTCATGCTTTGATTGGGTTAATGGAGTCAATGTTAGCCATGAAATCATTCATTCATTCATTTAAATCTAAAAGAAACTGCAGTTCTGTTGCTAACCTTTAGAAACAATAGATGACTTATTAAACATGGCGTGAGCTGTGAGCGTTGCGAATGATTACTGAAGAAAACAAACTAACAGGAAATGGACAACATATTCAAAGCTATTAAGTCATCACTCCCCAATATCACATGCAGACATATTAGCGGGAAGTAATGAGGTCGGAGTCTAGGTGCCAAACAATGTTATGCTGTCATAATCAACAATTCTAACGTGAGTTGTTTGACTGAAATAGTGACAATCAAAGAAAAATTAAAGCTTTCATTAATAGTGAACTAAAGCTGTGGTTTTAAAGTGGACTGCTGGAGACTGGACCACAGCTCGGCCCCAAGACAAAAACTCTCTTGTTACATTTGGCCAATAAAAGTATTGGGAATTTTATTTTTATCAATTAGACCTGGGTGTGATGCAATGTGTGCCTCAAATTCACATTAGAAAACACATTTTGGTATTTAAGATCATAGTAAACAGCCATGTACTTTTAAAGGAGAATTTCCGGTCGATTCCAACACGTAGCTCTGTAGTTTGTAAATGTAGAGGTCTGTCAGTAGAGAGAAAAACTAACCAATTGGTGCTGTCTACACCGTGTTATCCTCCTGCTAGAGTTAGCACCCAACAGGCTTAAACAGGGCAAGTTTTTAACATGTTTTTAGCCTCTAAACATGTTCAAAATGTCATTAAAAGTGCCCCCCCCCCAATGTGCAGGGATTCATTCAGAGTGAACACAGTGAATCTGACTGCTGGAGATGTAAAGGAAGGCATGAAAGTTGTGTTAATTCAGCTGTGTTTAGTTCCTGTGTTGGGAGGCAGCTTAGGGACCGTCAGAATTAGAAACACAGAAAAGAGATTAAACTAAAATATGTAAAATATGTATTGTCTCCTGCTTTGTTGGACTACAGCACTTACTTTTAAAAAATAAGCATATGCTTATTTTTGAAAATGTGTTTGTATCTCTTTTCTGTGTTGTAGTTTGTAGACGGTCCCTAAGCACTCCTTGAAGTATCAACACAGGAACTTAACACAGCTGAATTAACACAACTTTAATGCATTTCTTTCACATCTCCTGCAGTCAGATTCACTGTGTTCACTCAGAAAGAATCCCTGCACATGGGGAGGCACTTTTAATGACATTTTGAGCATGTTTATGAGGCAAAAACACGTTTATAACTTGCCCTGTTGAAGCCTGTTGGGTGCTAACTCCAGCAGGAGGATAACACGGTGTAGACAGCACCAATTGGTTAGTTTTTCTCTCTACTGACAGACTTCTACATTTACAAACTACAGACTACGTGTTGTAATCGACCAAAATTCTCCTTTAACTCATAGTTTTTCTCTAATTCAACCTGTAATAGTTCTCTTTTGGAAGGATCCATGCACTGCTTATTTTAATTCAGGCTAAACAAAAAACATGTGTAAAAGTTGTGTGTAAAAGTAGAAAATATATATAATATATACTCAAACAGATTTGTCCCTTATCTAGTGTAAAGAAAAAGTGTAAAAAACATGAAAGAACATAATATTAGTCGGAATAACGGAAAGAAATGTATCATACATTCTTAATAATGCAAGAATTTGTTTATTTGATTGAAACAGAAGAAGCAAAAATAAAAGAAAGTATAGCTATTTAAAATCACCACAAAGCCTGATTGGAAAGCAACCACCATCCTCCAGGAGAAGTCAAGCCCAGCGCAACAAGGAAATGAAGAGTGTGTTTCCGCCAGTAGAACCATTTGGGAAAACAACAACAACAACTCCATTTTAAAAGAATGGTGCGGCATTTTCAGAAATACACTTATTTGCTTTCTAGCCAAGTGAAGAGAAGCCAGGAGCTGACACCAAGCTGTTTCCCGGTGTTAAGCGTCCTGTCTTAAGCTTCCTACACAATCAATCTTTTAAATTTTTTTGTCACGACAAATTATGCATGGTACAATGTCAGTGTAACGTAACCCGGCGACATGACAGTGCTATCAATTTTCTACCTCTGAGAACGTGAGTAAGTGTATTTCTTAAAATGTGAAACTATTGCGTTAAGTTTAACATTCAATAACTTTAAGACAATCCAGACTATCCTATACTAGTTTTGTTCCCCAAATGGTAGCTACTATTGGAATTGAACTCTTCAGTGCACACAGCAGCATATAGCGGGGTCGTACCGCACAAGTGGCCCTGGTCTCAGGCTTAGCCACTGGGTTCCTCTGGGTCAGGGAGCCCCTGTAGAAGGAGTTCCTCTCAAACCTGGCCACCTGGCCTGGAAACATACAGCAACTACATTGCACATCCATGTTCTACTGGCTCTCTTTTTTCAAATTAGGCACAGTTATAAAGTCTCAATGTGATTTGCTTTGTAGATTTGTTACTAAGCTAAAATTGTAAAATGACAGAGACTAACAATAACGTTACTGGAAAAGCGTCGCTGGGAAACAACTCCCTTTTTTAACATCTATGTTTGGTGTCACATGTGTAACTGGAAGTGAAGTTACCCAAATAATGATGTTTTTCTAAACTTAACTGAAGTTGTTTTGGTGCCTAAACCTAACCAAACTGCGACCGATTTACAACGTTAACGTGTTTAAAACCTGCGATCTTTACCTTCAAAACGCAGCCACTACATTCTCTTGCTTATGAGGATAGAAAACGCTCCTGTGGGTCCTGTTAGAGGGTAGGAATAAACAACGCACAGTACCTGTCAAAAGTTTTGACCTACTTTCCCATTGAAGTGTGTCCAAACTTTTGACTGGTACCCTATATCCTCATGTGGTTTGGAGAACTTGTTGCACTGGTCATTAAACCAGTGGAGACGCTTTAATTCCAGGGCTGACGTTATACAATGAATAACGTCAGGGTTAAAATCCCGTTTCTGCTGAACAAATGAATAAACTTGGCTTTCAATCTGGGGTTTATTTTGGACACAACTTAAACTTATTCCACCAACTCTGCTCCGGTCACATCTACACGTCTGCTTCCTCTTTCTCTTTTGTGCCCATTTTCCACACACACAGACCCACACGCACTGAGCTCTCTTAAAGGAGCTGCGGTACCATTTTACAACAAATGCCTTATCACGCTTCATCATTTCTCTAATCTGAATGGGGATTGCCCCAGTAGAGTTTCTCAGTAGCAAGCAAAACAGATGTTTTGAGTACCCACTATTCTGCCTAACAACATTTATAGTACTAAAGTATTTATAGTACCTTTGTGTATCCTGCAGAGTTTAAGAATCCAACATACAGCTGGGAAAATTAAAGCTGTAGTACAATAGGACACTGTTTACCAGCTCACAGAGCAGATCATCATGTTCTTTGAGATTGACAAGGTTAAGATGTTTTGAGTCAGGCAGAAGGCCCTAGGGATCATGCTCAAGGGCAGCAGTGTCAGTACTTACTTGTGGGAAAGTTGTGGGAAAGTCTCCTTGCTTGGATCGGGATCGCAGACTAGAAGACAACAAAGCGGGAAACAGAATATAAAAGTAAGAATGTGAGAAATATATGGAGTTATTTTGTCACCTTGGAGGGTAGAAACATTTATCAGATACAGATGTGCTGAGGAGATAGGGCGGAGTCCATTCTGGTCTCACGCTAGTTCATGAAATGGTCACGTTATTTTGATTTATTGATTTGTGTACAGGTCACGATTTTTGATTTTGACCATTTCACAAACTGCCATGACACTGGGCTGCTCTGGGGGACGCAACAGCGGGGAAATCAAACGCCACACGTGGGACAGTGACAACATCTCACGCAGGGACACAATCCGCGGTCTCTGGGGGACGCAACAATGGGGAAATGAAACGCCACACGCCGACCGCAACAACGGGATGGACCGCCACACGCGGGACACGATCCCCGGGCCGCAGGGACACAATCCGCAGTCTCTGGGGGGACGCAACAACGGGGAAATGAAACGCTACACGCCGGCCACAAAAACGGGACGGTTGGGGTTAAGAAAAAAATAAACGTTGAAAGGAAGTGGTTAGGAAGAGAATAACACGGAAAGGAACTGAAACACGTGGGACACGATCCCTGGGGTGAAAGCCCCCCCCCGCACCAACCTCCTTTTCGGCTACTCAATACTACTCGCTACCGTAATCGTTCTGTGATCACGAAATAGGCTTCCCATTAAAATACATTACTTCAAAATTTGTAATAAACACACGAAAATAACGACATTGACGTGAAGTTTTAAGTTTTAAGTTTAGGCAACTAGTATAGTTTTGAAGCTGCTCTGCTTGCAAAAACAACTCCAGTAACTGCATTGCATTTTATACAATATGAAAAGTATTTTATACATGGAAACATTTTAATAAGGATTTTATACAGCTCTGACTCCGACACTGGTTTAAAATAAAATAAATGTCTTTACCCTTCTTCTTTTATCCACTGGCATGCCAGCAGCATTCAGGGCAGCAATCCTGTTCTCTATGTAAGAGGCCTTGGGATAAAAGGAGAGTACACTTTTCTGTCTCTTCAAAACAAATCTAATACGCCAAATGAGCTTAACTCAGCTTCTGGTTTCTCCTTACCTCACTCTGGGCGTTTTGGACATTGGCAGCTGCCTGAGCTACCTGGTCCTCCAGCTCAACCAGTAAGGCCGTGGAGCCTTTGAAGCTCGCCTTTGACCCCTCCTCTAGCGGGGGCCACTTTCTCTCCAGGCTCTCTGTTGACTGGCTTGTCTACAAGAGAAGTGATGGAAATAACAAAAATGTGACTTAGTTTTTCATTTTATGCCTTTATGCCTTTATTAAAGAATCAACAGTAGAGAAATGACAGGAAATCAGAGGAGAAAAAGATGAGGAATTACATGTAACAAAAGGTTCCCGATGGACTACACAGCCGGGGATGTCCAGTGACCCCTCGGTCACCCCTCGGCGAGCAAACTCTTGGTTCAACATAAAAGTATTAATTTTTACGCTATTTATTTAAAGCTATAGTGTGTAGTTTTTGTTTCCCCCATGATATATTCTAAGTACTGACAACAAAACTGTTGGCCCATCCACATGATACAAGCCTTCTGTGATCTCGCACCACCCCCACCCATCCTCCACGCATTCGGCTAGTAGCCAAGGAGGACACGGGGGAATAACAAAACATCATGGCCTCTTCAGAAAAGGTCATTATCTTCACTTGATTGTTGCCAAAAGACACAATCTTCTGAACATAGCCATACTGAGAAATACAGAGAGTTTTAAGGTCTTATTTAGCTTTGTATAACTTACTTTGGAATGGCTTGAATTTAACAAATGTTTATTTACTTTTTTGTTTTTATCAAAAAGTTACACATTAAAGCTTTAAGTCCAACATGTTTTTGAAATCTAAAAGACTGAAAAGTATGTAGGTACTTTTCAGTCTTTTAGATTTCCACCAATACATTTTTTTTAAGCAACTTGGGATTTATGTAACCCTGAAATGCAAAACTGTAACAATTTGCTTGTGTCCTATGTTAAAACTAGTCACGGCCAATATGTCAACCAATGTTAGATAATTAAATTGATTGGTATCAGGGTACATTTTAGTTGAAGTGTAACACAAAATATCTGCAAGCAAACAAAACAATCAAAGGTGTGTGTGAAGTCATTTAGAGTGCTGACCAGTGTGTTATTCAAGAATGAAAGGTCCCGCTCAATACATGATCTAATTTACTTCAAGTTGTTCAATTTTTAAAATGATTTGTTCATGCAAAAAAGGCCAATGCATCATTAACGTTGTCAGATCAGAAAATGCACTCCTGACTTGTTTTGGAAAGAGGTGACATATAACCTATTTTGTTAATTAGGTTGGAGGTTCTTGTTATTGAGCAATTGTTGGATGAAAAGTCCAAAGCAACCTTTTCCGAAAGGATGACTTTCCAAATCAGCTGTATCATATAAACTATATCAACTCAGCAGTACAACTGGAATTAACACAATGAAAGTTTTAGTAGGTTCTTTCTGAACAGCAAGAGTCACTCTTTCATAAACAGCATATCCAGTAGTGTGTAGTTGACATTCAAAGTTTAATATAGTTAAAAAGCAGCTATTTGGTTTGATAATAAACAGAATCGAGGGGCTGTTGACCTCTGACCCCTTCAGTCATTCTGGAAAATAAAACCCAGTTTTACAAGTTTGGGCCTAATCAGGTTATAACTTCAGAGGAGTGTGTTCCTGCTTGTAAAAGCTAGTGTTATATGATACTTTAAATCCTTAAGAAAGAGCAGTTTGAACAGGCCTATAGCAAAGCACTGTAAAAAAACAAAAAACAGCTTTGTTACCTATAAGGGAAAGAGGTGCCAGTGAAAACAGTTCAGGCCGTAGAGCCTAATAGCAACTATAAGAAGGAGTTATTTATCTAGTCAAGTCTATGTTTCAGAAAATCTGGGAGCGATGGTTGCAAAGGAAAAATAAATGCTAAGGCTGAGTTACTTGATTTATGACTACAGTATGTGCTTGAAGTGGATTGCTGCAGAGGTGGTATGGAATTTCATGAGCCAGGCTGTTTGCTTAAAGTACGGAGTGTGCAACGACCAGATGTGCAGTACAGAATGCATGTTTCTGATGAACGTTCTGGCATCAAATTCTTGTTTGTGTGAATCATTCTTTTCCTCTGCTGATTTTCGGCTCATTTAATCATTGCCGTGAGTCCACGAAAGAGGCAACAGTCTGTGGTTAGTTCACATCTGTAACAGAAAGATGGTTGAGTCTGTTATCTAACAGCTTAACATCTAAAGTCCGTTATTTTACCACGGTTTAGTCTACGGTTGAAACTTTGTTGGTAGCCTAACGATTACAAACTTGGTAATGAACGACACTATGAAAAAACACAACGTTTCATTTCCCTGATTGTTCCATTACCATCGGAAATTACGCTTAATGTCTCTCATTTTTGGCCCAAATGTCCAGTACATTCCTCTGTCTCTGTGTTGGCGTTCTAACCTGTGATTTCTGAGGACTATGGTTACCTGGTCCTCAGATCTCTGCAGGGTAAATCCAGACAGCTAGCTAGACTATCTGTCCAATCTGAGGACTATGGTTACCTGGTCCTCAGATCTCTGCAGGGTAAATCCAGACAGCTAGCTAGACTATCTGTCCAATCTGAGGACTATGGTTACCTGGTCCTCAGATCTCTGCAGGGTAAATCCAGACAGCTAGCTAGACTATCTGTCCAATCTGAGGACTATGGTTACCTGGTCCTCAGATCTCTGCAGAGTAAATCCAGACAGCTAGCTAGACTATCTGTCCAATCTGAGTTTTCTGTTGACGACTAAAACTACTTTTGAACGTACACACGTCTCACCAAAACAAGTTCCTTCCTGAGGCTATTTTGCAGAGGCACCATTGCTCCATCTGGGGATTAACACCGCCCAAGACGATTGTGATTGGTTTAAAGAAATGTCAATAAACCAGAGCATGTTTATCTCCCATCCAGGAATGCTGTAAGGACTAGCCAGACCCTCATCCGCAGCACTGTGGAGAAGGGCCTGGCAACGCAAGACTATAACGGGACTACCAGTAACCCTCCCCACCAACCCATCTGCCAGAGTAAAGCAGTCAACTGTCTTCTGCAACAGATATGTGTACCTTCTGAGTCAGCTGGGGCAGCTCTTCCTCCAGTCTGCAGAGAAGGATGCTTGTTCTGGATGTGGGTCTGGGGGTAGGTATCCTGCTGGGCTTGGCATCCCCCTCTGGACTTCTCCATGCTGGGATCTCGTCCTCATCAGAGGTTAGGCCGTGGTCACTGATGTTGTCCGTCATCTCATGCAGCTTCTGTCTCAGTTGCTGCTCCTCTAAGTCCACTTCCTCACACTGAGGAAGAGGAGAGGTGCTGTTTGGAGTCGGAGGGGCCAGGCTGCTCTGTGGGAAAACAGCGGAGAATATCCTTTATTCAAAGTTTATATTTTGTGTCTTTGCTTGGTTTAAAATGCATTGCTTGAGTGAAAGCAGTGGTTTAGCACTTCGAAAAAAAAAACAGAATAATTAAATTTTTATACTGTACTAGAATTCTAAGGCTTATAATAAATAATTTATATTTTATTAATCCTGCAAGGGAAATTACTATCTTCACCCTGCAATACAAGAACAATAAAGCTGCTATATTTAAGCTACGTGTCTTTTTTAAGGATCATCAGCTGGAGAGGATGCTGACTTTTGCCTGGGGTGTGTAGTTTAAGCCTCAGTCTATGAACATGATTATATAGCCATGTAGCCAACATGTGCACATACATGACACTTTTATCACTTTCAATTCTTGTTTAAAACAAGTCAGCAGAAAACATTAAATGCCATCTGTAGACAGTGTAACCACTTTTAGAAAAAGACACAAACACAAACCACAGTGTTATCGTTAATTAGCTAGGTAGCTACAGCTGATAGAATATGCTAGCAACAGTTTGTTTCAGCCGATGAAAACGAAGGTCATTGACTAAAACAAAAGAAGTCTGCCTTCTGTGTGGATTCGATGTTTCATTGTTCAAACAATTGCTGCGATTTTTTAAGTGGTTAATGTGTCAATGTCATCGCTGTAAACTGCGTGTGTGCAGTTTGAGAACAGACGTAGCAACAGCAACAAGTAGGGCGGTGTTTAGCAAATATCCTTTATGTGACTGTTGACTTGTACAGCCGCATTCTGCATTCACCCCCACCTTGCAACTGGCACACCTGGGATCTGAAACAGAAAACTAGAAGTTCTACAAGACGAATAGATGGATCAATGGATGGATGGATGGACTCTCCAGTCACTATGGACATTAACACAGACGTGTTGCGTGCAGACTTTGCTCTGACACCAGCAAAACATGTGCTATATAAATTGATTTAAGCTGTGCTCTGCCACAACAGAGAGGGAAAGCATGAGTCTATCCATTATTGCTCTCATTTGAAGCAGGATAGCTACTAATTACCAGACGAGCTTCAATTCTGTGTTGGTTTACGGTTTGCTGTTTTTATGGGTTGACTCATTCTCTGATGATAACTGGTGTGGATTTCAATATGACCCAATTAAAAACAGACACCAAACCCAAACGAGACATGGCTGTTGATGAGTGGAGGATGCTTTGGAGCAACTGGGTGTCCTCTTCATTATCACAATGATTGAACAATGAGCTGCAAAAAAGCCCAACTCATTTTATTAAGAGGGAAAACTTGAATCTTCTTAAAGCGATATAGTCAAATAAATAAACTCACAGGTCACACTTATCTTTACCTGCAGACCAGATCTTTTCTTCACATGCACTCACAAGTTTGAACTGTTGAAACTACATTGAAAGGGTTTATGCTGAAAGCTGCTTTGATTTATACATATATTTTTGGCCATTTGAGGGCCATAAAAGGTGTAAACATAACACTGACATATTATTATTATATTATAATTTTGACATGCGTTTGTCATTTGGTGCCGCTTTTTTCACTTTACACTTACTTATTTGGGCCTTTGTTTAAAAAACAAATACTGATTAGTGTAGCTTTAGGGCTGCCATCATTTTATTTAGTTTTATCATTAGCAATATGCCCTTAATTTAATTTAATTTCAAGTTCATTTAACGGGGACAATGCACACTAATAATACATATAAAATGGAAAATGTGCCAGAATTAGCCAAAAGGCTATTTTACATCTGCTGTCCCTTGAAGTTACAATCTCGAAGATCTCTGTTTTGTTCTCTTTGGCAAAAACAGTGTCACCTGTGGCGATACTACAAAGAAATACAAAGTACTGAGCAGACGTCCCACATCATATGGTTCCTCCGCACGTATCTACAAGCCTCTGAACACATGGCAGCCACTCAGGGGTCATTCCAGTATAGTCAGATAAGATAAGACCAAACACCCAATATATCCATGTCAATCCTCACAGACTTTAATTAACATCAGCTGTGTGTGCAACAGAAGGGTGCTGTCTGAGGAATGTTTGCTCAGGAACATGTACGTCTGTGGCCAGTAAAGTGCAAGGTTCATATTTCATGTGTAGTTTAAGAAAACTGACCGTTTTAATCACTCTATTGTTTTCTTTCTGCGTTATGTCATATGTAATGAGACCAGCTGGAAACAAAGGACTAACCACAGTCCCTGTTGCCATGGTTCTTGCCAGCTTTTTGTATGTTTTTGGTTTAAACTTTAATTATCTTCATTTAATTCCCAAAACTTCTTTCTGCAACAGCTGGCCAGAGGTTTGATAATGATGATTGTGATAATTATTTGGCAACTGCAGTGTGATATTTAATGGATTTACCTCATCGAATGTCGAGGTGACCTTCTGCTCTAAGTGGTTCAGGAGGGTCTCAATGGCTGACATGCGTCTGTTAAGGTCAGGGATCTGGGGGGAGACAGGAAGAGTCAGGGAGGCTACAGTCTGATCATGAAAACAGGATATAATAAAGAAAGAGACGTTAGCGAAGAGAAGATAGTAGGATTTCAGAGGCATAAAGAACATTTATGGTAGGCCGATCATCGAAAGTTTGTAGGGGCGGCAGAAACTATGCACTGTAGCTTTAAAGCTGCAGTTGGTAACTTAAAATCTTTTTTTTTCACATTTGCTCAAACTGTCACCATATATTGACAGTACTACATGAATCAGATCATCTGTGAAAAGAACATGTTCCTCTGCCTTCTCCTAATGCTCCTGAGGCATAAACAGCTCATCCAATCAGAGATGAGAAGTCTCTTGGCGCAGTGTCAATAAGAGCTTGTGAACTGCAATCAAACTGTCGAACTAGCGCTGATTAAATATGAATCAAATTCGGTTATTGCATTGCCTTTTTCTCTCCTCAAATGTTTTCAGCAACATATTTTAGTGTGCTGTTTGGCTGTAAAATGAGATAAATAGCTCTAGACGGTGAGTGGTGCTTGCTTTTGGCTTAACTTGGTAACAAGCTTTTTCATTTTACAGCGAAACGGAACACTAAAATACATGTCTTGTGAAAAAAAGGCAATGCAATACCAGAATATTGATTCATATTTGATCAGCACTGCCTAGTTTGATCGCAAAGAGTCCTTGACTCTGATTGGGTGTCTATCTCCGGGCGTGGTGGAACAAGTTACCACACATGTATTATTAGTTTCTTCAAAACAAGATGTGCAGTATCGTTTATAGTTTAAATGATACTGGTGAAATCACACTCTTAAGTAACAGCATGTCATATGGTATCAATTTCACTCAGACTGAACAAATCAAACCACATCATCAGTCGAGTCTGAGCTATGAGCCAAAGCACATCGTCCCCAAATGGGATTCCACTGTAATTGAGAGGTCAGCTCCAAAATGACTTGGATGACGCCACAACAGTCCAGATGAAAAGAGAGTAAATCTGGACAATAATCAACTAAAAGCTATACTAGAGAAAAAATGCTTTCAATAATGGGTCAGTCTGTTCAAAATGCAATGCAACACTTTTCCCATGTGGTCTCTGGTACAGGAAGTCAAGCAGACAGTCATCAGACAGAAGACATCTTTGATGAAAATGATGTTAAAATCGTGCCTCTCTAACTATTATATCTAGGATTTCTCTGTTCAAGTTAGTGAGGCACTAAACCGGAAGTAGCCAAACTGGCCGATGGAGGTCTAGTGCTCCTGCTCTTTGGCCCACACAGTGGGGAGGCAGTGCAGATCATCAGGGTCATTTTAATGCGTGGAAGTTGAACATATTTGGCTTCATGCACCACTGAAAGAATGAATGGGGCTCTGCATTCAGGTTTTATTAGACATCCATAATTAGACAACCATTTATTAGACAACCATTCAGGGAGCAGTGAAGCCTCCACATTTGTTATGTTTGTCAATGCTGTTAACACTGCTCTACACCGTTTTTGCCACACATGTGCCCCGTGCACTAACTCATCCCCGTGTCTTGTTCCACAAGCGTAATCAAACTGAATACGTCACTTGTCGCTTGAATGCTTTCCAAATCAGAATCAAAGGTACGGTAGGTGACACTCGCATGCAGGATGAGTAACTGGCGTGTGATGAGCTTGGACCTCGCCGCCAAAGACAAATATTACGGCTTTATTTGATATATGAAACCACATTTTCGGCTGCTTGTTTTCTGTAGCATCCTGTTTGTGTCTCCCAGCGTGTTGCCCAGCTGTGAGATGGATTTGCCATGACACCAGATATCAAAGGTGGAAATCAGCACAGGGCCAGGTGGGACTGATAACAAATTGTATTGTCATGGCTGCCTTCCACCACAGAGCTTAATCCCATCTGTTTTCATATGCCTTATCTTAAATAACTACAAAGAACATATTTTGATTTGGTTAGTCCAAGCTTCACCTCAATAATTAAAAATTAAACATTAAGAAAGTCCACAGTGGGTCAGAATTAACTCAATGACTGGTTTCTGACAGCAGTAAGAAAAGCAGACCACTTAAAGTCAGCCAAAATAATGGCATACAAAGTCTGTTATTTATCTGTTCCCCATAAACAGAACAGCAACAGTTACCGTGATCCTTTCCAGGGACTGAGTATGCTATCACGTAAATAGACACAGATGTAATGTATGTAACCTGTCTCTGATCTAGCAGCTGTCTCCTCATCACTCAACATGTCAGTCTGATGAACGTGTGTGTGTGTGTGTGAGTTCCAACATAAGCTGCTATAAAGACCTGGAATAAAAAGGTTTGTTAGGTGTAAGAAATGTGACTCTATAACACAATTAATTATTGTGACTAGTTTTCCTTCTCATATAGCCTAAACAGAGCAAAATTAAGTTTATCATTTTATTTATGTATCTTACCTTGCCCTTTATCACCCATTTTAATGAATCAAAGACCTTCCAACGCGGCATGTTGCAGTGAGCTCATAGCTATACCATATGGTCGAATGTTGCTAGCTGAAATTTTCAGAACTGTCCTTTCTACCCCTGAATAAACTGGAAAAGCAAAAGGCTGAACATCTAATAGACAGCCAAGTCAACCTTTTTTATTTATTTGATTCCAAGGCTTGGGTATTTAAAGGGGTGATAGAATTCAAAACCCATTTTACCTTGTCATAGTTGAATAACGACAGTTTGGTGGGTAAATAGGACATACTGTACATACAACTTCAAAATCCCATTGATGTCTCTGTCCTCTGCAAATCTCACAATTTCAAACTGCTGCTAAATCTCAACAAAGCTAATAGTTGAGGTCAACTCTGTGGCTCCTCCTCATTTGGCTCTGGTCTCTAGTGACCTGGGGTCAGCCTAGTCTTCTGAATCTAGGTCACGCAGATCTCAGAAATGTTATACATTGTTTGTCTGCTATTTAATTACTAAATTCACTTATGAGACTTTTTAATCAGAATCAGAAATCTGAATCCGAAATACATATTATACTTATTTTAAATATTGATGTATTGATAATGATTTATTGAAGGAATTTCTGTGTTACAGTTGCAAGAAGTATATATATATATATATATATATATATATATATATATATATATATATATATATATATATATATAATATATCATATAAGAAGTATATCAGAGTAGAAATATAAATAAAAGAAATATAAGGAGTGGATATGCACGGTATTTACATAGTTAAAGGATTTTTATGAGAAAAATGAGAGCACTACGTAGAGGTCAAGTATGTGCCGTTTTACGAAAATTGATAGGTAATTGCAAATTTTGTCCAACTTTGTGTCGGAGTTCCAGAGCTCAGCAGGCTAACGTGACAGTGGTCGGTGCTGCCTCGCCTCCCAGCGTGTCCTCCTTAACAGACCCTGATGGAGCTCCGTCACAGCTGGCAGCCCGCAGCGCTTCATACCCGCGCAAAGTCACTGTTTCTGGGTTTCTGGCCTACCAAATGCCAGGCCCCTGATGGAGCTCCTGGGCCTGCAGCTAGCTGCTCTCCCTCCCCTCTTCCTGCTAAATGGGTGGTGTGTGTGAGTGAGAGAGCGGTCAGCTAGCTTGTAATGCCTGCAATCTCTTACCACAGGTTCCGGTTAATATTAATGGATATACTATATAGTGCCCACGGTGAGCTGGGTGTAGCGCTATCAATGAGAGCTAGGTAGCCTCCTCCGAGGGAGGGGTTAGACGGAGGAGATGCCACTTTCAAATCTTACTAACATAACCAACCCTTTAATAGGCTGCTTCAGGAAACGTCAGGAAAAACATCAACACTGGATTTGTGTGTCTCAAAGCCATGTGCCAAGTCAGTGTAATGTAATTAGGATTTCATATTATAATTAAAATATATTGTGAATGATATTAAAGACCTGTGGTGGAGGGTTGGCTGAGTTCAGGCTCTCCTGGGAGGTGTGGCTGCAGAGGCCCAGATGAGACTGGTAGAGAGGGAAGAGCTTGTGGTGGTCTTCCTCCTCGGAGTCTTCGGGGCCGGGCAGATAGCTGCTGCTGCCCGGGGGGCCCCAAGCACTGCCACTGCCCCACGACGAGTAGCTGAGCCGGGACATGGAGCGAGATGGAATAGTTTGGTTGTCTGGGTACGCAAGGTCATCTAAAAACAATACAAGAGTAAATCAGTCAAAGTCAGCAATACTGATTCCACAGTTTTCTTCAGCAGTTAAGAGAAATGTGGTACTTTTTATGTGGATATCCAATCCATGTTGATGGTAAATGTAGTCGATTGAAGGAATAAATTCCTCAGTGCATGCTATATTGACCATAGACTGTGTAAAATCATGGACGAAGCGTCTCCACTTCATTTCCCAGATAAGGATGACGTACATACATTATACTAAGGCTGGGTATCAATCAAAAATTTTCGATACCGGTACCAATACCGATACCTTTACTTCGATATCGGTTCCTGAACGATACCTTTTTCAATACGAGTTTTATAATATCAATTCTGAGAAAAAGAAAATTACACACACACAACATAATAAAGTTCAAATCTTGAGTTTTATTTTTAGCTCAGATTTTTCCATTCAAAGTACTTCTCTCATATAAAAAAAATATTTTTTGCCGTCCTCGGTACTCTTTGATGAGGCGGAGTCCGGTGGTGGATATTTTGAATCACTCGGAGTTGGCTCTGGTTTTGCATTGCCCACGGGCGGCTGAGAGGAGGAGGGCTGCGCTGGCTGTGCTGGCTGCGCTGGCTGCGCTGGCTGCGCTGGCTGCGCTGGCTGCGCTGGCTGCGGTCCGCTCTTCTTGCAGTCAAACACTGTGCAACTTTCCGCTCTTAAATTGATCCCGTGCACTATCAGGTGCTTCATCAAATTAGTCGTGTTGCCAGCCTTAGCAACAATGTCTTTTTTGCATATATTGCATTTCGCACTGTTTGCATCAATCTTAATAAAGTGAAGCCACACTTTTGATCTAGGTGGCATTTTTAAGCGGTACAACAATGCTCGCAACCAGTTCACAACAGATACACGTGAACCCCGTCTGTCGGCGTAACCACGGATGTATTTTTCCTGGGTGACGCAATCACGTTTAACGTTACAGCCAATCATCGAAACTTGGCACCGAAAGACGAGGCATAATTTCATACTGTGTAAAACCGAAACATTTCGGTCGGTACCATAAAAAAAACGAAGTTCGGTACCCAGCCCTATTACCTGCACTAACATTAGCTATGTAGCTCATTAGTGCACAAATACCATGGCACCATTAACCGGCTATACAGAGTTATCAAAGACAATATTATATATACTGTATATATATATATATATATATATATATATATATATATATATATATATATATATATAGGGGAGTCTGTTAAC
Source organism: Etheostoma perlongum (assembly GCA_026937815.1). Taxonomy (NCBI): domain Eukaryota; kingdom Metazoa; phylum Chordata; class Actinopteri; order Perciformes; family Percidae; genus Etheostoma; species Etheostoma perlongum. The sequence continues at coordinate 4,007,000 of CM049381.1, forward strand.
CTTAATAACAGAGAAATATATCTATAGCTAGCTAACAGGCTAATTGTGTAAACCAAGTCCCTTACAGAGTAATGTCAGCTAAATAAATAGAAACATAAAATAAATGGTGTACATGCTGTACAAATGCATTTGCTGTTTTCATCCCCATGTACTTTAGTAAAAGTTTGTTTGTACTTTCTCCTTTCTTTACCTTGCTGTGGAGCCATTCCCAGGTCCCGAACTTTGCACTGGTCCTCCAAAATCTGGTGAAAAACAGAGGCCATGTCAGCCTCAGCGAGCATTGACTCCCTCTCACCTGCATCCATGTCCATGATGTCACGGGAGACTGGGTCCTAGGAAGGAGGACGGAGAGTGGTGAGTGCTATTCTGACAAACTGTTAATCAGTAGGAGCTAATGATGCTAGAAACTTAGCATCAGAAAAAGATAATAAAGGGAGAGTTAGAAATATTACAATAACACGGGATATTCCACAAAGTACTGTGTCTTCACAAACTCAAAGCTACAGAGTAATCATCAATGGTGGCAAACATTTTTATTCATTCTCTGCATGTAAATAAAATAAATTATAATAAAAAACAAAAAAAAACAAAGATAAACAATGAAATAATAAGTAGAACTGGTTCAAGTGGTGGCACAGCAGTAAATTTGTGTCATTCAATTTTGATACATGTTATGACCAAATATATTTATTTAAAAGTTACAACTGCGGTGACCAACCCCTTAATTTAGTGTTTTACTGGCATTAGTTTGGTGTGTTGGTGCTTTGTCATATTAATCATGGCCAATAATGCAACAACGTTCCTTTCACAGTTCATCACATTTATTTTTAGGATATAACCACTGAAGATGGAAAAGTCTATTGCCATTGTGCTCTATAAACACACGGGCATTGTGACTTGGTTTCATGCCACGTGAGTCTCTTGACAATTGGTAAAATGTTGTACTGTCAGAGCATTCAGTTAATGAGCTGACACAAGGTCTCAGTGTCTGAGCAAACACAAGCATGCACATGTGGATACAATTATGACCAGAAATGAGAATGAAAAATGACAATGCTCAACACTAAGGAAATATTCTTGACAAAGTTTGGCAAAGAAAGAAAAGAGAAACAGGCTAAAGAGGAACCAGACAATGGGCCCCTTGTATGAAGACATGCCGATTAGTTTGGCATGGGTAAAAGCTGTTTCTGGGGTTGTCCTGCTTCTACCTGGTTCGGCTGTCCTCTCGATTCGATGGAGTAGTCACAGCCAAGTTCAAAATCAAAGGGATCGACAGTTAGCCGCCTTTTGGCCTTTTTCATCTTTGGAGAGCAGAAAGGGAAACACCACCACCAACATAGAGGAGAGAGGTAAGAAAGATGAGGAAAGTGAAAAGGTAAAAATTAGAACAGAGGAGAGGAAGGATTCAGAAATCCTCACCACAGCAAAACGCTTCTCACAATGGGATAATAAGGCACAATGTAACCCACTTACCAATCATATATTATGGAGAACATTAGCCCCAGTTTGTTTCTCTCAAAATACATACAAATCTATAACAAAATATCAATGCCTATTGTTGTTCTGAATGTATCACGTAGGTTCAAATAGGTAATTGAGCACTGTAGTGGTTATGACCATATCAGTAACTATGTAACTACATGGAACTACCTATATTTGAGGAGGAAATAAACTACAATTTGTCGCCGCAAAGGCATGGAGGACACCGACCACACCACTGGGCGCTCGGGGGATTGTTGCCGACTGCGGGAGGCGAGGAAGGCGGGGACGATGGCTGGCTGCCCGGCTAAGGGAACTAACACACAGCTCGACACTGCCAAGCCTCCTACTCACCGCACGTAGATTCATCACACACAAAATGGATGAGCTACAAATACACACAGAACTGCTGTGTTATGATATTCACAAAAGCCTGGCTGAACACACTTATCAATAGCAGCTAACAGCTAGCAGCTAACAGCTAACCAGGCAAGCTAACAACCGGCAAGATCGAGACTAGGTAGGTGAATTAAAACAATGTCTGAGTTGAAAATGCATCTGGATGTTACGTAAGGACCCTGTTCATGTTGTACAGACATAATAATTGCATTTTTTGTCTGTTAAGAGGCACAAAGGCTCTCTAAAACTTGCCCCGTTAACTGCCGTTTTAGCTCAGTGGAAGCATGTACACGTAGCTGCAGCTACTCAGTGTTGCCTGCACCGATTCAGGTCGTTTTTATTTTTCCCAATCTTAAAGTAGTAAGTACTCGCATATTTATAGCGATCAAGATGAACATAAAAATTGGCTGGAATTCTACTTTAATTTGGAGTCACACTGTACAAATTGAGCATTTAACATATGTAATTGCTGGTTACTTCCTTCTTTGTTTTGGATTAGGGAACAATGTGGGAAACAAGTTTAAAATCTTTTTTTTTTGTAAATATATGTTACACTACACACAGATTTTTTTTTTTTATCCAGATGATTAAAAGAGTCTTTCAGACCAGTGTAAAATGTTAAATAACCTTGGTTGTTGGAAATATATAGATCTTTTGGGGGTTAGGGGGGCAGTACCCTATTTGGAACTGTAGAGGGCACTCGGTCTCAGTGAAAATCAAACAAGGGACGAAGGAATCCCCTGGTCTTCTACTACTTAGTCTTTTTGTAACATCCATCAAAAGTCCATTCATATATCATATATATAACACAACCTTAATTGGTAGCCACATTGGAAACAAAGACCAAGCGCCCAGGACCCAGCAGAGCCCAAGAGTCCTGTCAACATTTTTTTCTTCTCTGCTGCTGCAGTGATTGAAAATAAACAATGCTTAGCTCCTTCATTACACAGAGACGGTGGTATAAACAATACAGTCTTGGGTTTATGAGGAATTCCAGTGGACTCCGAGCCCTTTTTTTTTTTTTTTTTTTACAATCTCAGGACTTAAACCAGAGGCTCTTTCAACCCTATGCTGACTCTTTTATGTGTGTGATTATGTTTGACAGCCTGGTATTTACCCACAATACACCACTGCCAATGCAATGCACTAATAAAAGTCTACCATGCCTAACCTTAGTGGACTCAAACTGTCAAGACATTCCAGTTGTTCATGACGCCTGGCCTAGATCACATATACAACCCGTCTGCTTTTTAACAGAGGAAAGAGCCCTCAGCATGACAAATGCAGACGCTCACAAATTCTCAGTTGTTTCACAAAACAAGTGCATGCAAAATGCTGATCTGAACCTATATTAAATTGTCTGTTTGCAGATGAGATATTGTTCCTCTCACTGAAGCATATTTCAATTAAGAAACAGGAAACAAATGATTGGAGCGGAAGTGAATCAGGTATTGTCTTGTGGGTTAGAAACGTGTCGAGGCGGAGATAAACACCAGAACTACTAATGTTCTGCTCTCTGAGTCCAAATTGATATCTGCTTCTTGTTTCACGATGCATATCACTAGAATGCTTTCTGCTGGCCACAAACTCACTAAAAGTTAAACTCGTACTAAATAGCTGCAAGATGCCTATTCATTTAATGTTCTCAACAAGCAAAGAAAGATTAGACCATCCAAACAGAAGCACATGGAGATTATACCCATGTACTAGTGTACTGAGAAATTAAAAAGTGAGTTGGCGTACCCCCTTGTAGTGGTGTGAATCTGTCCTGTCCATACTGTGCTCCTTGTATCCATTAGCTGATAAAGAAGGAAGACATGAAAAGCTTTTTAAGAACAACTGAATGACAATGTACAATAATGTATGAATGATTTCTAAAAAGGGATGCAGTGCACATATACAATCATCTGGCATTTCTCTATTTAATGCTTTTTCATCATGAATGACTTGATTTTAATGAATTTATGGCAAACAGGAGATTAAAAGTAATGCTTTTGCACAAAGAGAAACTCAGTTTGACACATCTGTGGATTAAAGCAACTAATTGGTAAGAGACGGTTCCTTACTTATTCAAAGGGCCACCGGAGGAGTTTTGAATCTTTCATGAAAAAAGACATAACCTGTACTACATTTTTCTATGACACCCCCCCCCCAAAAGTATCAGAAAAAGAAGTATGATCCATTCTCAACAACATACTTACACTTTCCATTCTGGTATACACACAAATATTTACAGTCATTTATTGTAATTTACAGGCATAACATATATGACCTAACCTCTGCCGTCCCATCTTACACATCACACTCCACTGTTGTGGAAATTCCATTTCAGTAGATTTACTCACTAACATTGTTATGGAAACACAGTAAGTATGGAAACTAAACTAAATGCACACTCAAATGCATTGCTTCAAATACGATGTTACTCCTCTAGTGAACTAGTATTCACATGAAATAAAACAATACAACATTGAGACCATTCAGCAAAAGCACTATGAGTAATAACAAATTCAACACTTGAACTGGTTGCTATGGACTCGTCACTAGGCTTCCTCAGTCATTGTATATTAGCATACAGGTAAAGCTGCCAAAGCATCAGTTTGGGAGCGTGCGTGCTGCCACTCCTTCCTCCTCAAAGGACTTGAAAAGGCTGTCGTTTGCACAATTTCACAAATAATCACCGGGACTGAAAAGATATTTGATTTGGGTATAGCTGCAGCCTGGAGACATCCTGTCTCATGCCCTCCCGGCTGGTGCTGTCCAAAGGCTTCAACTTTTCAAAATAAAAGCTTGCGTCTGATCCGCTATGTTTTCGTAAGTTGGTGCTATCGATGTTTTTGAACTAAACAGTAAGGCAATCAGGCTAATGAATTATTTTTTCAGCAGATGTCTTAGTTACAACCATAGACAGTCAAAGAAATGGACCAAAGGAGCCCGTTGCTAACGGTCTATGATCCAGAAAGACAGTGAAAGTGTAACGTGAATAGTAATAGTAATTGTAAGAGTGAAGCAGCATTGGCAACTCTGGGCTAACGTCACAGTCAGATCCCGCCCATAGACTGTATATCCCGCCCCACAGTCTGTGGCTCCTCCCTCACTCTGCCTTCTCGTCTAAAACAAGGGGTAAGCCTCTCCTCTGTAAGCGTAGCTCTCATGGCGCCACTTTAATGCTACGAAGCCAAACAGCCATGGGAGCTACGCTTAGAGAGGAGAGGCTGACCCCCTGGGTGACAACATGATGGAACGAGCAAAGCAGTTTTGTGTTTATATGTGTGGGCAAAATGTATGTAGTTTGGGAAATTCCACGGTCTCTACAAAGCTACAGCTCAAATTGTCTGGCTCACTAAACTGGAAGGGACTCATCTGCTAGCGATGGGGGGGCCGAGACTGAGGGAGCTAAATGGAGCTACATTGAAATATATGCACCAAACAAGCCACTTTGAAATTTTTCGGTGTTCATGAAAACAAAAGTTGGGTGATCCTCTGACCTAGACTAAAAAATGTTGGATGACCCTGCCATCAACAAAGAATAAAATACATGACTCTCCCCTATTTTCCTCCAGTGGTCCATTCCATAAACAGATAACTTGCAACAGCCAGATGTAAACTGTATCTGGATATCATGCAACAAATCAAACACTTTTAATGTCCATCTGGCAGATCAGAGAAAATGAAAGATGGCAAAAGCAAGGAACATTTTGTGTTTTTCGTCCCCTTTTTTATGAGAGTGTTTATGAGTGTGTTGCATTACTATGTTCCCTCTTGAATACAGAGGGAGAGGATGGAGAGACTGGCAACAACAAAAGCTGCTGCGAAAAGCAAAAGTTCAAGAATGACTTTCTCAGATGGGCAGATAAAGTGATAAAGTGGAAACATTATGCAGAACAACAACATTACAGATTAGGCTCATGCACATTACATTAAAGACCCGTGAACAGTTACTGCACTAGTTCTGGGTCATTTCTAACATGAATTAGACTTACATCACTCAGATTTCTGCAGAAAAAATGCACAAATGGAACCAAAACACACTAAATGCAATATAAAATGATAGTACCAGAGGCCTCTAATGATAATGATAAAATAATAGGAATACTTTCCATGAACAACTATCGTTTTAAACCATGTTGCCTCTCCCTGACTAAAGCTTCACTGGCTCCGCAGAGGGCTCATACACATCTGGACACCCCTGATGCATCTGTGCGTATTACATTTTTTGACAGTAAAGTGACTTTAATATCATTCAGCCTCAACTGTTAGGGGAGAAGATGAGAAAGATCAGAATCAGCTTTATTTGCCAGGTATGAGGATACATACGAGGAATTTTGGATCGTATTGCTCACAATGCGCTTACTCATACAGAACAAACAAATACACTATATAAACAGAAACAATATAGACAGGCTGAGGCAATAGTGCAATGAAGAGTGCAAAGTATGCAGGAGTACATTATAATGATGATAGTTAGATGGAGGGTTTTTTGGGCACTGGGATGATTGTGGAGCGTTTGAAACAGAAGGGAACTTCAGATAGCTCCAGAGATCTGGTGCAGATCTGAGTGAAGATGGGGGCCATCTGGTCTGCACAGATCTTCAGGCGGGATGGTGACACACCGTCTGGGCCAGGAGCCTTTCTGGTGTTCTGCCTCTGGAAGAGCTGGTGCACATCCACTTCACAGATCGTAAGTGCAGGTGAGGGGTCAGAGGGGGGGAGGTGACAGCGTACAGGTGGGGGAAGGTGACTGACTGAAGTGTGAGTTGGTGTGGGGGAGGGGTATGACTGTGGGTCAAACCTACAGTAAAAACCATTCAGCTCGTCAGCGGTGTTGAGGGATGGTCTCCTGTAGTTTGGGAGTGTCTGCAGGCCTCTCCACACTGACCAAGGGTCGCTGTTTGTAAAGCTGTTTTCCAGCTTATCAGCATAGCTGCTCTTAGCTGCTTTGATCTCTGTGGTCAGTGTGTTCCTGGCCTGGTTATACAGGACTCTGTCCCCACTTCTGAAGGCCTCGTCTTTGGACTGATGAAGCTGCCTGAGTCTTGCTGTGAATCAGGGTTTTTGGTTGTTGTATGTGCAGTCAAAGCAAGCCTGTAAATCCAGCTTTGACTCATTGGTCCATATTTTCACACTCTTTACTACAGGTTTAGCAGATTTTAGTTTCTGTCTGTATGTCGGGACAAGATGAACCAGACAGTGATCAGAGAGTCCCAAAGCTGCATGCGGGACAGAGCAATAGGTGTCCTTTAATGTAGTATAGCAGTGGTCCAGTATATTAGTGTCCCTGGTGGGACACTTTATATGCTTTATATGCTAAACTTTGGAAGTTCATGGCTGAGGTTTCAGCTGTTGAAGTCCCCAAGAACAATGAGCAGGGAGTCAGGATGGAGTTATCTGGTCGGCCAGGTGTAGTAATGCCTCACTAACACAGGCCTGAGGTGGGATGTAGAACTCCCGCGATGAATAAAAGGGTTCACAGTTCATGAAGAAGGTCTCTAAGTGATTACATGATTTCTTCAGCACTGTGACATCTTTACACCAACCTTTGATTATGTAGAGACAGAGTCCGCCTCCCTTTGTTTTCCCCGTGAGCGCCAGTACGCGATCGGGGATGTGCGGGGTGAGCCAGGTAAAGCAGATCTACAGAAGCCCGAGTTAGTTCTGTTGAGGAGCAGCAGTTCATCCATTTTGTTGGCCAGAGAACTAACATTCGCCAGGTGGATAGAGGGGAGCGCAGTGTGAAAGCCCCGCTGTCTCAGTTTAACTAGAGTGCCAGCGCACTTCCCCCTCCAGCGTCTCCGGTAGATCCCATACAGAGCTGCTGCGCCTCCAACTAATAACTCCCAGAAAGTTCCAGGTATGGATATAGTTGAGTAAATGTGTAGTGTTATGTCTGCCTTGAAGCTGCTGTGACACTGTAGGCCTACTTTCCTGCAAAGGATTAATAAATGGATTTCTCTCTCTCTCTCTCTCTCTCTCTCTCTCTCTCTCTCTCTCTGTTAATGTGAATAAAAGCCAGATGAGCCCAGGCTGCGCCAGCCTAGTCTCGCATTTCCAGACCTTCCTTCACAGCGCTGCAGAGGAGGGTCTGGCTAGTCCACACAGCATTCTGAGACGGGACAAACACGCGTTCTGGTTTATTGGCATTTCTTTAAACCAATCCCAATCGTCTTGGGTGGCGCTAAGGGCTGGACAGAGCCCAGATGCCTCTGAAAAATAGCCTCTGGAAGGAACATGTGCACTTTAGCCGTGCAACAGAAAACTCTGATTGGACAGATAGTCTAGCTAGCTGTCTGGATTTACCCTGCAGAGATCTGAGGACCAGGTAACCATAGTCCTCAGATTGGACAGATAGTCTAGCTAGCTGTCTGGATTTAGTCTAGCTAGCTGTCTGGATTTACCCTGCAGAGATCTGAGGACCAGGTAACCATAGTCCTCAGATTGGACAGATAGTCTAGCTAGCTGTCTGGATTTACCCTGCAGAGATGGGGGCAGTGGTGGCCTAAAGGTTAGAGATGCGTGCTTGTGACCAGTACATTATATATGTGTATATCAGTGCCCTGCTACACCCTGCAGTGCCCTGCTACGCCATGAATTAATTAATTACTACAACTGCTATTTATAGTCATAATTCCATTATCTTTTATTGTGATTGATCTCCACTGTTCATCCCACACCATAAACTGTCAATTTTCAGCATACTTAGTATGAATAGTAAGAGTATGTTAATATGAATCCAAAATGTCTGAAAAACTTTGTTCAAATGGTACAACGTGAACAGGACAGAGCAGGACTGTAAAGCCTCATGTCCACTGTACGGTAATACTTGACTCGCTTAAAACTGCGTTTTCTGGTTTTCCATTGGCAAAAGTTGTGGATTATACCTGGGTTTGCGTGACACAGGACACCGAGCACAAATCCGCCATTTTTAAACAGCCAAGGTATTATCAATGACCACAATTGTTTTATTTCACTCGACCCAGATTTTATTAAAATGGCAGCCCACAAAACTACGGCGAGGTCGACTGATGAAGTGCAGATGTTTCTCTGGTAGATGAAAGGATCCAGCGGATGGAGTTATGTGTGCTGTGTTGCATCAAAGATGATGTCACAACAGTGTCACGCTTCGGCACTTTAACAATAAGAATTGACAGAGTACTATCTGGCAAGGGATGAAGAAAAGCACCTGGTACGAAAAGTGAGTCGAGCTAGCAATACAGTGGGAATGAGGCATATGTAACTGGAAATGTCCAGGGCCTAGCCACATAATAAGGTCATTAGCCTAAGCCCCCCTGTGCAGATTTTGTTGGTCAAATAGTCGTTACACATCTACTTAATTGCTTTCTTTTATTGGATGGATTACTATGACATTTTGATGATGAATTCCAGTGACTTTGGTGATCTAGCGCGGCCATCTTATAGTTATCTTGTTCTTGTCCTGCATAAAAACATCATGCAAAACTAATGACATTAATGCTAATTAATTGTTAAAATGCTAAGGTAAGATGGTGAACATAGTAAACCTGCAGGGCTAAACACCAGTGTTAATAATGAGCTTGTTAGCATGCAGGCACATGCATTTAGCTCAAAGCAGTCTCACAGAGCTGCTAGCATGGCTGTAGACTCTTAGGGCCCTATCTTGTACCCGGCGCAGTGCGTAGCAAAGTGTCTTTGCTATTTTAAGACCGTCCAGCGGCCACGTCATTTAAATAGCAAATGCACCTGCGCCGATCGGGCTGGTTTTACAGGGAGGTGTGTTCAGGTGCATTCTGGGCGTATTTTATTTTGAGGCAGCGGGAAGTGATTGTGCCATTGACCAACCAAAACCTGGTCTAAAGTCAATAACGCAGCATTTCATTGTTATTGGTAAAATGTGCCTAGGTTTGTCCATAGCTCGCACACACTGCTTGTTACACACACAGGGACGCTATAAGATTAAAAATAAAAATATTACAGTGCAAATCCGCCATCATAATAGCAATACGCCAAGGTACAAACACGCCTGTCTAAGGGAATGGGAGATGACCTCTGCCTGGTCGATTGCATGTTACACCCAAAACACACCTATGAATTAATGAAGACACTAAGTACAACCCTTTTGAACCATAAACCTTGCACACGGACCCCTTTTTCTGCCGTTAAACTAGCAAAAATGGATTTGTACGTGCCCTAAACGCACTACGCCATTCACACCGTGCGCTTAGATCGTTAAAATGGGGCCCTTAGTCTTGTTTTAAGGCCACTTGGGGTAAGATTTGAAAAAACAAAAAAAACAATTGCTGCTGAATCAAGGAAGAGAATGGTAAAAAGAGAATGTATAATTAAAATTAAAAATCTATCTGTCAACAATATCTGACCTTTTCCTATGATTTAGTTTAGTTTAGTCTACTCACTGTGGACCTCAGGTATGCTCTGTGTGTCGTATTCATGAGGCTCTGGAAAACAGAAAAGTTGAAAGAAGACAAGATTTAGTTGTGTTTAATTACATTTGAAATAAAAATGAATGCAGTTAGGTTGGCAATTTTATTAAAACTATAATAAAAAAGCTTAGCAAATTGAGATAATTCAGGTAGTTCTTACTTTCCACATAAAGTTATAATCAGAAGCAGCAGTAGCAGAGAAGCCAAAATCAGCCGATGTGTGTATAAGGAACAAAGACTCTGTTGTAAGCATCACAGTTACATCCCTGTGTGCACAAAGACACTGTACACAGGATGACACCCTCCGAGCTTTGGGGGCCCAGTGGACCACAGCACAGAGCATACAGTAAAAAGACAGCAAAGAATCTGTTTACGTCTGTGTGTCTGTGTGTGTGTGTGTGTGTGTGTGTGTGTCCAGCGTACTGTCATGCATGTTAAATTTAATCCATGAATGTCTACAAGTGATGAGTTGCAGAGCATGTTGAACATAACACATCTGTTAACATGCATAATATGGCTGTGTATCATAACTACAGTATGCATCTGTGCACATGCAGCAAGCTGGATTCCACGTGAATGCACGACAAACAAGAGTGTTGTTCTCCCTCCCTCTTTGTGTCTCTCTTTCTGCCCCTCTATTTGCTTCTGGTCGGTAGATTGCAGGCACAGAATGGGAGACATGTGAGTGGAGGATTACAAGGCCAACTCGTTTTGTATGCTGTCCCAAAATCCTCGAGGGTGACTCAGCGTAAGCAGTACCACGAGTCCCGGCTGTCTACTCAAAATTGATTGATCTCCTGATTCTATGATCTCATTTGGAGACCTGTGGCATACAATAATGCTCAAAGCTGATATACATTGTGCTTTAAGGGCACTTGCTTTAAATGCTCCGAGTTTGACGAGAGGATATTGGAAAGGCTGTGTGAGCTACTTCACAAAAGTGGCGGAAAGGTTTTGATAAAGACTCATATCGTCACAGCGTCAGACTTTAAACATGAGCAGCAAACATAAACAGGACATTTCACCACATTAGTATGTCTGGGAATGATGTCCTAGTAGAGGGTGTAAATTTCCCAAGAGGCTGTGCTTCCAAGTGCACTGATTGATTTAGGACAAAAAGCTGACATTGGAGGGCCTGGCCTGAGCTGTATCCAGGCCTGAGGGGGCCTGTGACTGCACTCAGCACAGCTGTGAGGAGTCAGAGCCGGAAAAAACTGGAAAAATGGAAGAGATTAAATCCCTATGACAGACTTGGCAGCCTGTTATCAATGGATTATTATCTGAAAAAGAGAGAGGAAACTTATTTCTTGTGACTTAGTGTCAGAAAAATGAAGGGTCTCAGACAGGTGGCTGACAGATTAAAGAAATACAGCAACATCACAAGTCTTAGGGACCACCAGGAGCTGCCAGAACAGCTTCAAGGCTGCTCGATAGAGATTCTCCAAGTGTGTGAAGCAAGATTATAAAGTCAGAGTTTACAATGTTCCATTAGTTTTTATTTTATTTTAGTTTTGACTTTTGGATTCAATTGTACTTTTAGTGTTTAGAGTGTGTTGGTTAGTTTAGTTTCAGAAAGGTTTAGTTTTAGTTTTGTTAGGGCCAAGTATAATGTCTCAGAAGTACAGGTATGCAGCTACATATTAGGGGTGTAAAGATTCACCGATTTGAATCGAAAGCCTCGCCATTTGTGTGATTAAAGACTAAGTCGTTCATGGTCGGGGTGGCATGGGATCGGCCAATCAGTGCCTTTGTTTGGGTGTAAGGTTTCGTGTACTCACATAATGTATATGATTAGGTCACAATGGCTGTGTAACGTGGACCCATGTGTTTGAGTTACTGTCTCTAAGACTACAGCAGCAAGGAGGCCACTTCCTTTGGTTATAAGTGGCTAACTAATAAAGTTGAAGTTATACTAGTAAGATATCCTAGCTTTGCTATCCCCTGGTCCCTTTTACAAAATATATATTTATTTGAAGGTAGGCAATGCTTTGTCATATATATTTGGCTTATTTTAATTTATAATGGGAAATAAATGTATTTTTTAAAACATTTTAAAGCGAATATTAACTATATCTATCAGATTATCGACTCATTTCAACACTGAATCAAATTGATTGTTCCATATTAAAATGTATCGTCCCTAAACCGCATTGTAGATATATATAGAGATACACACCACCACTATATATACACACAAAACACACAGCTGGAGAATAGCCATGATCTTTAATATTTAATCTTTGCGCTACTTTAGTGTCCGATGTGAAGCAATTACGGCACAAGGTCATCTCATTTCAAGTCTGTTCAATTTACTTGATTTTTTAAATGTATTTATTCAGTCCAATAATGTCTGTGCTTCTTGCATTACCTTGAATAACCTGCATTGTGTTGTTCACTGGAGCTATGAGCTTATCTTAAAAAAATCTTGAACTCGACACAATCCACACATGTGATGCAGTAGTCATGGTGATGTTTTACCAAGTGCGATTCAACAGGCTTCACATTCTCCATGCAGTTACAGTTCAGCATGCAGCTGTTGAAGCCCCTTGAAGCCTTTCATTTATTGGGGATTTGTCATGATAAGGTCAAGCTGCCTTCTTGCAGTGCTGTGTGACTCAACTCCTGACCTGCAGCACCTCCACAGGGCTCGTAAAGAAAAGAGTGCAACAGATGGAAATCTGTTAAAGTGCTCATATTGTGCTTTTTGGGTTTTTTCTTTATTCCTTTATTGTGTTATGTTATTTTTTGTGTGCATGTTATAGGTTTACAAAGTGAAAAAGCCCAAAGTCCCCCCCACAGGGACTTACCATCTCCAACAAAAAAACACTGTTCACAAACTGCACCGGACAGCTCTATTGTAGTCCAGCCATTACTTCTGTGATGTCACTTTGTAACACACGTTATAATGCTCGCCTAGCTGCTAGCATGGCACGCCCTCATACTCTGCTTCTGACTGGCTAGTAGTGCAACTCCCAACAAAGATGGAACAGAAGTGTGATACCTCACTCTGTAGTTAAATCAGAGAACTCAACACACAGGGTGAAAAGGAGCTGCAGCAAGTAGCCTTATGTTTTCATACTAGATTCTAGTCAGAAATATGAGTCTGATACTGCTCCATTGGGCTGGGATTATGGGGCGTGTTTCAACCCAACCAGGAAAGAAAATGCCTCTGCACTTAATTGGATAGACCTACAACCAATCAGAGCAACGGAGTATGTAGCGTACTGTATGTTGAACCTTTCCCGAATCCCATTGGAAGGACGACAAAAACATCTTTCTGATCAACAAATGCCTCGATCGCAGTTCTCTGTTCCTCTTTAAAAATGAATGTGCTGTCCATATCTTCTATAACAGATGCGATGGTGGAATCTACCCATCTCAATTCTCCAGTGGCAGCCATCTTTGTTGTAAACAAATTCAACTCAAGCGCTCTTTGGTGACGTGGTTGATTATGTTACTGTTGATCATCTGTCCATCATCGTACAAAGCCCGCCCTGACAATCTGATTGGTCCAAACAGCTCTGGTTTGAGCATAGTTGCTCCACAGCGGATCAAGTCCAGACCGAACTTCCCGACCTCAAATGTTGTGGGCGGGGCTAAGTTTGGCTGGCATCCAGGCTATCAGCAATGTGGAGTACAACAAAAATATGGTGTTTTTGGAAAATTAAACCATGTAAACCTATTCTGATATAGTCTCTAAATACAATTATGAACTGGAAAATGAGCATAATTTGAGCACTTTAAGGTTGCCCCTTCAAAGTAACCTTGACCTGAGACCTGACTTTCCACCACATTTGTAACGATAGATTCACATTGCTTCACATTCATACGGCCATTACCACTTGGCAGATGCCCAGAAAAATCTACAGTTTTTGACATCTGAACACTGAGCAGCTTCAGCCAGCCTGGGTTAATCTCTCTGCTGAAAGGTGACAGTATTGTGGTGTTAACCATTGACTTACTACATACCCATTTTCATGGATCAAGGATTAAAAGATTCCAGACACAATTACCGGTATTAAACCCACTTCTTACATCAGGCATTTTGCTGGGAAACCCATTACAAATCCTCACATTCCTTATTCTGTACAGAAAACCACCCACGAAGTCATCTTATTAAAACTCACCTTCAAGATCATTCTGAGAGCAGCTGCGTTCCCCGCTCAACCTCTTGAAGAGCGATCGCATCACCTTGGCACTGCCGAAGCGCTTGAAGCGAGCCCGGACGTTTTCGTGGTACCACTCCAAAGTCCCGATCTTGAGGACCCTGTTCAAGGAAACAGAGGGGACAAATTAGGTACTGATGACTTTATACTCAAATCACTCAAACAATCCAACACCCGGGACTGATAATGAGTCTCGACACAACATGAAACTTTGCTCCAAGTATCACCAGGGGCTCCACATGAACATGAACTTGAGCATTGAGAACATTGTGTACACAGTTTACTAAAAAGAAGAAAAGAAGTTTTGAATGACTCACTGAAACTGTTGGTGTTTCTGGTCAAATGCAACATAACAGGGAGGAGAGCTAAAGCTTAGTTCCATATTAATGCACGGATAATTTGTTGTTTTGTCATTAGTGAAATACAATATAGACCTTGTAGCTGAAAACGGAGCCGCATATAAGAATGACATTTCCTCCTATGGAGTCCGTTCATCCGCATTTGGAGAGTGACACTTTTGACTGACAAGATGGCAGATAGCATAAACAATAACTGCTAAAGTGAGTTGTTCAAAACTTTTTTTTAGTAAACTCTGCGACACAAACAATGTTCTAAATCACGTGTCAAACTCAAGGCCCGCGGGCCAAACCCGGCTCTTCACGAATTTTGATCCAGCCCACTAATAAATTTAGATTCACAAAAAATGATGGCCCGCCTTGTTGTGCGCCAAACCAAAAGGTAGCGAACAGTTTTTCAGACTGTAATTACCCCTAGCTCTTCCATTCAGAAGGCCATTTGACCAAAAACAAGATTACGGTAAATCTTAAAAGTGGCGTTTCCGTCCTAATTATGCTTTTAAAAGAAAGTTTGACCCTAGGTTGTGCGTGATGCTCCCATACTTTTTTACCTCACTTCCTCGTTTGATATAATCTCTCCACCTAGTCCTGGGTCTTCCCCGAGGCCTCTTCCCAGCTGGACGTGCCTGGAACACCTCCCTAGGGAGGTGCCCAGGAGGCATCCTTACCAGATGCCCGAACCACCTCAACTGGCTCCTTTCAACGTGAAGGAGCAGCGGCTCTACTCCGAGCTCCTCTCGGATGACTGAGCTTCTCACCCTATCTCTAAGGGAGACGCCAGCCACCCTCCTGAGTATACCCATTTCAGCCGCTTGTACCCTGGATCTCGTTCTTTCGGTCATGACCCAGCTTTCATGACCATAGGTGAGGGTAGGAACCAAAACTTCCTCTGCACATTTACTCCTCCTATTGAATTGAAATCCAAACACTCAGGACCTGCCGTTAGTCCCCAAAGGTGTGGGGCAGTGGTGAAACCCACTTCACACAGATACAGAAAGTGACTAAGTTGTTCCGTCTCAATTCTGAACCGTCTCTGGTTGAAACGTGCCAAGATGGGTTTTCACATGTTCTCACGATATCTGTGAATCCAGCTGCCAAGCAAGGTAACATGGTGCTTTTAATTACTACAGGTTTAATTTTTCTAATTTTGTCATTTCCTACCTGGCCATATGACAGGGATTACACACCCAGCCATGCTCCTTCTTGTTGTAGAGACTGCAGGACTTGCAGATGTAGAGCTGGCAGTCCAGACACTGACGCTTGCTGTTGACCAGGAACTTAAACGGCTGGAGACATCGAATACAGTACGACTCAGTGAGGCTGGTCTGGTTACCCAACAACTCTCTCTTGGTGTCTTCTTTCTCAATCTTGGTCTTTAGCTCCCTAAAAAAAGACCAATACCCAGCTGTTCACTTCATACAGGGAAAGAAATGAGTGTTTCTTTTCTTTGTGATTAAAAATGTATATTGTTTTAACAACATGCAAAATGACAACACCATAAGCCCATCATACATGTCTCTCCCCATCACAAAGCTTCTTAGCAGCCCTCCAGAAAGTTCAGGTAGTTTCCCCATTCTCTAGTATAGACATCCAATCTGGCAAACCTGACAAAACCCTTAATATGACATTTCTTTTGAGTCAGTATTGCTAGGAATAAAAAAACTCAGTCCTAGAGCGCACACCCACTCGCCACCTCATGGAGTTGCTCAAAGGTGAGCCATCTAGTCACGGAAAAGAAAGCATTTTGAGCCAGACTGTTTATTTATTGTCTTAATTTAGTGTAGCCTAAGCAATATGTAGGCTTTCAATGTAGACATAGAAACAGGAAATGAGAAATGCAGGTAGTGAATACATTACTATTATTTTTAGATCGACTGTGTGCTCGACCTAATTGCATTTTAACATACATTTAGCATTTATACACCAAAACCTACAGTAGTGTATGTTATTTCAGTCAAGTGAAAGAATAGCTTTTGTTGTGGATCTTACTCTGAGCTAGCTCACTTGCTCGTCTGCTACAGATCCACTCATAGCCGGCTGATTCACACGATTGACTGACATCCGAGGTCAGAGGGCGTTGCCAACTTTTTTCTCCTCGGAAAATCTGACTTCCAAGTACAAATGGAAAGCACTATTAGGGTCCCTCATGTCTCATTCTGGAAGGTCTGTTAAGTTATCATTTGGCTTTATTTTCCAGTAGTTATTCCAGTAGTTATGTTTAGTTGACCTCCTTCAATAACCCTATAGCTCTTAAACCTTCATTTGTTTTGTTGGAGCTTTATTTTGCAAAAATAAATCTAACTTGTAGAACTTTAAACCTGTGTTTATTGGCTGCTTGGTCAAATAAATTGTTTAGACATAATGGCTGATAATCAAAACCCTGATGGAGAAAATGAATGGGATTTAACTTCCAGGACCACACAGCTGAGCTCTATACTGTAGGACTTGTTGCAATTACACGGCCTCTGGTAAAACAAACAATGATAATTGTTTGCAAAGGGCCTTTAAACAAAGTCTGTATTTGACATTAATGTAGGGTTAATTACTGCAGGTCTATTGCTAACTAATATCTGGTATACTGTATAGTTGTAGAGGGAATATGGCTGTGACTTTGAAAATGGAGAAACACAGACTCATACTCCAATTGGGCTGGAGAAATGAGCAAGAAATAATTTTTTCAAAGTTGGGAAAAGAAATTGTTTGACAAAAATTTGTTTCAAGTTTGGACTTGCTTGAAACGAGGTGTGCACACTGTTCATGGTTAAACTCAGCCACAGTTGGTGTTGTCATGCCTGCACGAAGACCAAAACCAAAATTGTGCTTACTTTATCTGGCAACCAGCACTATAACTGCAACGGCCACACAGAAATACTGAGCAGATGGATAAATGGTTGTTTGCCAAGAAATATTTCCGACACGTACCTCCTCCTAAAATGGAGATACATGTATGTTTATGCTTGTGTACATTAATTGGATAGATTCACTATGTGTATTTATGTGTAACTTTGGCCAGAGCCATACTAGTTTACTGTTACTGTTTCCCTCTGACTCCAGTATTTATGCTATGCTAAGCTACCCATATCCTACACTACTCATCTCCCTTTCAGAAACAAAGCCAATAGGCACATTTCCCCAAAATGTTGAACTAATAACTGTTGAGCTGAATGCATTTCAAGGTACATTTCGAACTTACTACTCGCTTTGTTTTTACAGCTAAAAACTAACAAAGCATATACCATTTCCTTATACGGAGATTTTCTGAGTCAGAATGCTGGCTGACACATATGAGTGAAGGGATGGTTGTCGGCACACGGGTGGCTTCACTTCGGCATCTTAGTGTAAACATCATGTTAGCCTCGTTACATGGGAAAACTCGGTAAAGGGAGGAAAAACGGCTATGCTTTTCCATGAACATTTAGTAATAGTAGAGGTAAGAAACGTTTCATAGATTAGATATTGACTGCTGAAGCATTCATAATACTGTAAACTGTACTGTGGGTATATACTACATTTAAATTTATAATATGTTTTGTTTTCACAGTTTGAGCTGTTGAATTCAGGAAAGAGGTACAGGGTTTCTTTGTGTAAATATAACAGGTATAAGCACTCATTTGTCCCTCTCGCAGTTAAGCTCATTAATGAGCAGTGATGAACGTATGACTATGAATTTTTTAATGTATATCTGTGACTGTGATGGATGAAATGGTTGAATGAAATTGTTTTTGTTTTTTTTGTTTTGAAGTATGGCTTTTATCTTATTTTAGTATAGAAAATCGTAAATCTGCAATTTGCACAGGCCCTCGAGTCGCCCATATGTTGACTGTACAGTTGTCTTTTGTTTTTTAACCCTGTGCTTGTCGTTATGTCTGTAACTCTTGCAGCAAAGTAAGTTACTCAATGTCGAAAACAAATTTCTCCTTAGGGAGACCAATAAAAGTACTTTGACCTTTGACCTAGAGTAAGTATCTATATGTGTACATTAATGTCGCCTGTTTGTGTATCCATCTACATTATAGACCTATTTCTGTCATTTGGTTTCCCTCTACCGGTTGAGTGACTATTCCTTTATTTGTTCTAGTGCGTCAGTGTAAGCTGCATAACTCAAACTATAAGGGTAATATTTTTTCAAACATACTGTATTATATACGAGAAAAACAGACAGATTGCCCTGATCGCAGTGGTTGTTTGGCGGTAGGCGAGATTTTGCTCGAGTTCTAACTAACAATGAGTTGTAATGAGATAGTTAACAAACTTCACAAACACCTTTTTTTTTTTGGAAAAAACATTTGTGTCTTTGTCAAGTTTTTCCAGGTATAACAAACAGATAGCACATAGCTACACATTGAACAACAATCACATCCTCTATGGCAGTTGTAATTATTCAATAGCAAAAAGAAGAAGGGAAAATAAAAACAAATTAATTTATTATAACAAGTACAGTATATAGATAAATTAAAATAATTGAAATAACAGTTAAATAAGGGGCGTTTGTCTCTAGGGCATCAGCTGGGGGCAAATTAAGACAGTGATGGCAGGATGGGAGTGATTGATAGAAAGAAGTGAGAAATGAATGGGTTCCAAATCGTCCTGAATTTCTCTTGCTCCCCATCTCTCAAATATGTTATATTTTCAAGATGGATGCAACTCATTAGGTTACTCACCCAGTTTATATAAGTAGGTGGTTGGCCTGACTTTCAATTGAGGTGATTAAATCACCTGGCTATTAAAGTACAGAAGGAGAGCGCACTGTTGTTGAGATTTGACAAATTTGCAGTTTTTGGGGGGAGACCAAAAACTAGTACCATAAGTGGGCAAGGGTTAAATACAGAGCCCATTGCAACTGACATAGAATTAAAAATAAATTTACAGAAGCCGGTCAAATTTGGACAAAGTCAGGACATGTGAAGCAGGGAAGCTGGGGCCGGCCTGCACCTATCACGTGTAGGATCTATCTCTAGTTTGATCTTTGCTAACCTAACCTTAGTCCAATATTTGCAATGAATGAACTTAATTTGGATAAGGCGATGGCAACTGCATGGGAGGAGGAATGGATCCTATCCAGAGCTTGTTTCCATTCTTCTTCAGTAAACCTATAGTCCAGATTGACCTCCCAATTTTGTCTAGCTGTAATAGCAGAGGAAGGGGAAGATCCTGCGATACAATCCTAAAGAGCGGATATAGCACCCTTGTTATTGATATTAATATCAACAGTGGTGTCGAGCTGTGTGGAGGAACTGTAGATTTGTAAATTGAGGAGAAATCTTCCTAATAAAATCTCTAATCTGAAAGTATCTAAAAAGGTGCAATCATGCGAGGTTAAACTGTAAGGACAACTGGGTGAAGGAGGCAAACGTCTTGTCTACATACAGGTCTTTAAATGTTCTTATTCCCTTTTTGAACCAGAGTTTAAAGACATTATTGTTCAATGATGGGTTGAACCGAAATGTGTTCTGAATCAGGGCAGTAGTACTCGAGACTCAAGTTTTTCTATGGTCTTGGACTCGCTAGTATTTGGACTCAGACTTGTCTCGGTCTCTTGGTCTCGCCAAATATGGCTTTTGGTCTTGGCCGAGTCCAGGTGTCTTTATTATGTTGATAATAATATTGGAGGGAAAGTGAAACCCAAAAGGATTGTCTTGATACTGTCATGCTTACGACCTTTTTTTTCTGTCCTGGACTCGGATTTGACTCGGACTCAAACCTCTTTGGACTCGGACTTGTCTTGGACTCGACAAAGGTGGTCTTGACCACAGCCCTGTTCTGAATTGTCTCCAAATACGTAAAAACTGATTGACTACTGGGCTGTAATTTGGACATTTAGGAACTGAAGCTAGCGGGGAGCAGAACAACCGCCTTTTAAGTATATCAGGAACATGTTCATTGTAAGTAATTGTATTACAATTAGCAAAAAACATCTATCCATTTCTTTTCGACCATATATCAAGACTTTTTTCTTGTAGCCACACTCTGAGTTGAGTGGAGGAGAAAAGTCATATTCTTTCTCCTGGACCCCAGTACAGTAGCTTGGCTTAAGACCCTGGATTATATAATAAAGTAAAATAAAATCTTTTTTTTTTTTGCAATGTCTTAGGAATGAGTAACATTGCGCTAGATAATAACATACAGCCAATTTTTATAATAATGGAGAAATTCAGATAACAAATCTCAAATGTCACACAGTTATGGGCTCACTCAGCGATGAGAGATGCTGACGGTAGTGGAGAGAAAAGAATTCAGATAACAAATCCCAAATGTCAAACAGTGTAGGGGGAATCTGGCAAAACAGCCACCAAGGATGAGAGGATGCTTATTGTTTATTAAAGCTCTTTTTAGGCCATGCTTTTTAAATTATAGCCCAGATCATCTGGATTTATTGGCTACTTTGTAAGAATCCCACAACCTTCTGCAGAGAGAGCTGCTGGCCATTAGCGATGTGATTTAAAAGTAATATCTGTAAAATCTGCCCTCCACTGAAACATCAAATCCCGCAGGTCGGGTACAGAATGACTCAATGGATGTGCTGCAGGCAACGTCCAAGCCTTCCAAGCACAGATAAATGGCTGGCATGGTCAAATGTCAATAACAAGTGCAATGGGAGTCTTTGAGTGAGAATGGTGCCATCTGCAGAGTTTGTCAGTACTTTATATATTTTTTGTGATCCAATTTTTGATTTTTTGTATATATTCAAACAAACAATTACAAACAATACACTGAGATAATGGAACACGTTCCAGAGCCAAAACCACAGAGAGAAAAGCTGGGAGGGAGGGAGACAAAACAACACATGCAGAAACAGACACACACACAAACACACACACACACACGACCCAACACATGCGCATGTTGGGGTACAGGCTGTAGCCTTGTGCTACACACACACAATTAGCCTTGTGCTACAGCCTGGACCCAACACTGCTTGTTAGAAACATTGGTAAAAAAAACGTCATGGAGTGACCAAAACTCTGTTGTAGCACTTTCTAAGGTACACCAGCAAACAGACACATCTGGGTTCAACCAAGTGAGGAGGGGCCTCAGTACGAAGGACCAGAAATAAGGTTTGAAGTTGGGAACTGAGAGGCCATCATCCTCTTTCCTTCTCTGTAGAGTAGACATCTTTAGTTGTGGCCATTTGCCTATCAAGATTAATTTAGACAGCTGATTGTAATTTACGCCAAGAGCCTGGAGGAGGGGAGAGAGGCAGCATAGAGCTCACAAAATGAATCCTGGGTAACACATTCATTTTAACCACTGAGATTCAGGCTTGAGTCGACATGGGAAGACCCATCCATTTTTCCATTTCTTTCAAAACATTGTTTAGAGCAACAGAATAGTTATGTTTAACAATCTGGTTTAAGCAGGGGAAGACCTCAGTGCCTAAATATTTAAACTGTTAAACTCTTAATTTCTCAATAGTAATCAATCTGTCCAAGCTAGCTGATTCCTCTGCTGATCACTGAGGCAGGTCTTAACCAGCTGTCACAATGAGCTTTATCTAACATGATCTCAGATTCATACAGATTGGAATAAAATGTCTGTAAGGATTTATTTATTTTGACAGGGTTAGTTCTAATATTACCATCTGAAGATTTAATAGCGGTAATGTCTGCAAAATCTGGATCTCAATCTCAGAGCCAGAAGGGGACTAGGTCTAGCACCCTGAAAGTAATAGCGCTGTTTGTACTGTATTTTACTGTGAAAAATCACAAATAAAAGGCTTCTAAACCCCAAACTACACAACTGAACATAGTCCAGCAGGAATTTGATCTGAAACTGGGGAAAAAAAGAACATCTGCAAGATTCAAAGATTGCAGGTTTCCTTACGCTAGCATGTAGCTACATGTAGCAGTGTATCGAAACACTGCAGTGGCATGCCTGGAGCAGATGAGCATGTAAAGAATTCAACATAAACATACGTCATTGTAACAATATATAAGACAGAAAATAAGGAAAATCATGATAGATTCCCTTTTAAGAAGTCAAATTTGTTTTTTTAGGAAAGAAATGGATTCACAGTAAGATGTTCTATTTGCATGTACTGTTTCACAAGGACATGCAACACTGTAGTATGCTCCCGCCCAGGTTGGCTCTTTATCAGGTACAGAGGAATTTAGGACGCAGCGCTTGGACTAAAGAAGTGTGTGTGTGTGTGTGTGTGTGTGTGTGTGTGTGTGTGTGTGTGTATGTGTGTATGTGAGCAGCATTATGTATATGTAAACACAACCTTTGTTTGTTTATAAGAATACTCGACTGGGCATCTACTGTATATAGAACTTACATTTATTTACATATAAAAGGTCATGGGTAGTTAGATAATGTCCAACAGCACTCAGAAATAACTGCAATATAAAATATAAATTAGATTGCTTTCTCTTTCTCCTTGTCTTTCATGCTGAAAAGTCATGAAAAAGCTTTACATTATAAAAAAGAGACGTGACTATGTACTTTTTCTAAGCCGTTTTACCAGTTAACACACTTCAGTTTGTCTTAAAAATCCTCCCTTTAGCTCGGTATTTGATTAAAAGCAGCTACTGCAGCGTTTATGCTTAACCGGCAAAGCTGAGGAATCCGAGTGCAGCAGCCAGACGCTCTAGACACAGACAACTATGAAGACCAAAGGAACTGAGTGTTCCCATACATGGTGATCTTCTCGCTTTGTGCGCACACACACACACACACAAAAGTAAACTGTGCAGGAAACAACGTCATTTGGGGTCAACATGCTGTAAAAACAACACTGACATATACATTTTTAAGTTGACATAGTTAACAAAAGCCCAGTTGTACGGCTACTATTTCATAATCCATAATACAACACAACTGAGGCCCCACATAGCCAACAGTCACACTTGAGGCAAGTAAACAGGAGCTAAGCAACATAACATAAAAGGTGCAACGCCTAACTAATTGTAGTAAAACAGGCCGCTGTTTAATGATGTAGCTTCTCTTGTATCTAGGCAACAAGGTATGTTTTAAAGGTACACTTCACAATTTAGCTAGATGTTTATATTTCTGTCTGTGGACATATTTTGTCGACTGTACAAGATGCACTCACTAAACTTAATAGGTGTGTAGTCAAAGATGGTCTCTGGTCTGGTGTATTGAAGTACAGCTTTACCAACAATAGGAAGTATTTAAAAAAGTATTTCACTATTACTGCCCCATAGACTTCCGGTTGACACTTCTGTAATGACTACTGCTATTCATACATTTGCTTCACTTGAAATCATGTGAGCATTTGTAAAACCTTGCAGCAAAAAAACAGTTCTCAATTTGACACAAACTAAAAATTCATCAAAATTTTGGTTAAAGTAAATTTTGACAAAACACACTTAACAATACAAATATAACACTTCTGTTATGCACCATCTGTCATTTGTGTGGACTTGGTAAAGCAAAAACAAAGTCATAATCATTGCCAAAATGAACTATTTCATTCTGTAATCCCATGAGGTTTTATAAGATTTAGGCATGACAGTTTTATATGTAAACCACATGAAGATCTGTACCTATTTATAGACTGCAGAGGCCCTGGATGAAAACAACAGTTGCCTCAGCAGCACACAATGGCTCCTTTGAATGGAAAACAAATAGCAAAAGATGGACAGTGTTCTATACAAACAGGGACAAACCTGCATGCACCTATACAGAAAATTCCCACTCCTGCTGGCCTCTGGGGTGGTAAACAGCATGCATGAAAATTCACATTGACTATAAAAAAAGCTGGTCTTTATAAGCAAAGACTGACCCTGTCCATCCTTTCCACTTTAGGAAATGCAGGATGGAGAGAAGGTATTTGGAAGGTCTTTTTTATGAGAGTATGGAAAAATAATTAATCTACTACAGGAAATCTTCTGAAATCAAAAAGTGGCTCACTGTGTGGAACATTTGAAATACATGCGGCCCAGAAACAGCCCTGAGAAGTGTGACCTCAATCATTTTATTCCTGGATATCAAACTATTGAATGAATAAGCAGGAAAATCAATTTGCCTTAGATAGCTAACTTAGAAGCACACAGTATGTCTCATGAGCAATACAAATTATCCATGTTTGAGTCCCAATAAAAGATTTGTTATATCAAAACAATTTGATTTTTACCTGATTGACTGGAGGTCCTGCACACCAACACGTGTTTTCAACAGGTGGATTGGACTTCCAGCCCGGGGGAAGCTGGGTGGAGCTATTTGGAAATGGTGTGATGTCACCAAACCATGTTTACTACTAAACAGATGTCAATACAGAACAGACAGACCCCCACACAGTCACAACACCTCTGTGTGTGTGGACTATGGGTTCAGGCATGGGTTATTATGAAACTCTGACATCACATCTTGTATAGGATACCTGAATTATATGATATTCGGCTCGCCTGTGAAGTAGGTGGGTGTGGGTGGCAGTAGTAGTGGGGTGGTGATAAAAAGCTGTGCTCAAGTCGGACAGTTTCAAGTCATTTCCAGCAGCCATCAGTCTGAATTCACATGAACATTCACATCCTGTTACATACAATTCCAATTTAACAAAATGTTATCAGACCCATATATCAGCTTGAACGCTTGAGTGGCGATCGATTCTGTGCAGGCCTGGCTCATTTCGAACAAGCCTATTAATAGCCACACAGCTCATTTGCACCTCAGGGTCTTGTAATTGGTTAATCGTGTCCTGATTGCAAGTTTTAGTGAATTGTAAAAAAATCTGTGTATAAACTTAGCATACAAAGAAGGACACATTTAAGATGCATAGCATGTGTAAATCTTGCTTTTACATTGCGCCACCGAACATCTTCTACATTTTGTGGTCTACCCTTACTATACTAGAGGACTTCTGCTGCTGCTGCAGAGAGGTCATCCCACATCCAAGCATGGGAGGAAATCCCCTCTAAACGTCTTCCTCCAACAGCCTGATATCTTAACCATCCATCAGTCACAATTGCCAAGGAGACATGTGAGCAGTAGCTCAGTGAGTCAGGAGCAAATGACTGAATCGTCTGTTGAAGTACAGCTCAACAGAGTTAGTATTTCCACTGGTATACAATTGAAATCAAATAAGGTCAGCCTTTTTCTCTCTGTAAAAAATCCCGGAGAAAACCAATTATCTAGCATTACAGGCTTTGAAAACAAGACATGTGATTACTGGCTCACTGTGAAATGTGAGTGCCCCGTCTTTTTTAGGCTGACATGTTAATGACATAACAGGCAGTGAACCATCATATGAAACTAATACTGGACATGGTTTCCATTCAAGTGAGATTTTTGACATAACTTGACCTAAGTTTTCAACAAAGAAATCATAAATGCTGACTTCATAAGCAGTAAAACACACCACTGCTCAATTTGATGTAGTCAGGGGGGTTTCTTCTACAGCTTTCATCCTCTTGACCAGTGGCTAACAGTAGTCATAATCCCATACCAAAATCAGCTTCATTGGCAAGTAAGTTTGCACTCACAAGGACTTTGCCTTGATGCATATGGTCCATACAGTGAACAATAAACATGTTGAAAAGGGAATAAAAATAAAGTAAAGTAATGCTACAGTCAAGAACGTAAATACAGAATAGATTACTAACAAAGTATTTAAAAAGACACTATGTACAAATATGTGCTAAATAACAGTTTTATGAAGGAAAAGAAGGATGTATGGTTTGTGCAGCATGTGCAAATTGATCAAGGGATGTGCAAATGTTCCCAGCATATAATGTGTGTGCATTGGCCAGGAATACTAGTCCAGGATGTGTGTTAATGTGACATGTAGTGACTGTGGGTGGGGGGTCAAGAGTCTGTCAGTGGGGGTCAGAGGCCTTGTTGATGAGGCCTGCCACAGTTGGGAAGAAACTGTTCTTATAGCGTGAGGTTTTGGTCCTGATGGACGGCGGCCTCCTGTCAGTGTGTGTCCGGGGGGCGAATTTGCAGTCCTAGGATGGCGACAGAATGTTTTGGCTTGACAGCACCCCCAACTTTTTTCATTGGTCGTCCCAACGGCTTCTTCTTTTTTCACGGCAGCCTACTGAGATATCCCAATCCAAGATCCAGCTGAGGATGAAGCTCCTACTAAAACGCCTTTCGTGAGGATGTTAAAGTAAGTTAGTAGGTTAAGTTTGACTTTTTGATTGGAGATGACTTTGTCCCTACACAGCCAGCACACAGACAAATGATAGAAAGCAGGGACAAAAGAACATCCACTTCTGGAAGTGAATTTGCAAATTCTATTTTTTTTGGCCTTGCAAAGGGAATTTTAGCAGGATCTTCATCCTCGCGAAAGAAAAGAAAAGATAGAAAGAAGAAGTCGTACAACCAATGAAATGAGTTCCTCTTGGTCTGGGCAAAAACTTCTGTCGCAATCCTAGGATTCGCAGTTTCATGCCAGGGGTGGGAGGAATCGTCCCCAACCACATCCCATACTTGTTCAGCTAAAGTAAAAGAGAAAGTGCACACTTTCCTCTCTGGTTGAAGGTTTTAAGCTGAAGTCTTCTTTGTTGTCTGTAACCACACCCAACAGTAAATATCATAAGGTCCTGGAATACATTTGTACATTACTGCAGCAAGGTGAGCTAAGATGAACAACTGTTGAGGAGGTGCTGATGGGTAATTTATTAACCTTAAAATAAATAACAAGTCTACAGCCAAGGTAGCCACTCTATGAGACTGTACATATAGACTTTAAGCCAAATGCTAACGCTAGGATGCAATCATGCATTCATTGGTATGTTTACATGCTGTGTAGCAGGTCATGTTTAACCGGGTCACCAACTTAGTAGCATGCTAACATTTGGAGGACACTGTATAAATATTTTGCCTTCTAAAAAAAAAAAAAAATCATGCTAATCTTTTATTTACAATCCTGAATTCACAGAAAGAAAAAAGCAGAATTTAGACATATGTAAACTGGCAAAGCCCCAATGGCTACAAAATATTAAAACTAATTACAGAGGGAAATACTGCACTACACACAAGTTGAAATATATGATATAAAATATTTATGATTTTACATTTAATATGAAGTGTAATATAGGCTAGTATGATTAATTGTTGGTTTTGGATAATAGGGACAGAGTTTAAACTCAGTAATGGACAAGAATATTGATTTAAATGTAGACTAGAGACAATTTTAAGCAATATATGATTAATTACTAGTGTTTTATAAATTGCAATCGCTATACTCTAAAGGGGATTCATAGTAAGGCTAATCCTGAAGCAAGCGTCGAACGGTTTGCGTCTGTGGGGTTGTTGAGAGTGGGATCTTTTTAACATACCCAAGTCTATCCTCCTCCTTCTTCCTCAGGTCGAAATCTCGCTGGACGACTTCCCAGACATGCTTGGCCTCCTCATCCGTGAGCTTGGAGAGATCCAGCTTCTTGCCTGTTGTAGTGCCAAGCATGATTTGGAGTTTGATGCCCGTGAGCTGGCAGGCTGTCCTGTGCTGGGCTACCTTTGGATAATAATAAAAATACAGTAAGTTGTTTGCAAGTTATTAGTCAGCATTAATAGAGTTCGCATGAATGCTTATATTTGAGATGAACTGCTGTGGAAGAAAACTATGAACTTCAAATGAGGTCACTTGCATTACTCCCCCCCAAATCAGTGTTGCACTGCCAACCATTCTACGCAACATTAGGCCCTGAACTTCACTTGCCATGAGTGTTAATCAGTTGGTCAGGGAAAGTCATGTTGTGTTCACGGTACAAGGCTGTGTGACAAAAGGTTGGAAATAGATGTTAAGCATGTTTGCATGTGAATGTCACTAAACTCATCAGTGGGATCCTGGAGAATGCATATCACACACAGCTTTCTGAGCTAATATGTTTCACTGCCCTTTGTGAGATGGGGGACAAAATCCATGGTCTTTGCAAAAAAATTAAATTGCAGGTAGCTCATCAGCAAAGTAACTGAAACATAAGTAATATTGAGCATTTAGATAAAGGGCCCATGCTGTTGTTATTTGGTGGGGACAGTATATTTACTTATACAGTGTACCTTTCATTACCGTCTGTATGAAATTCAAGTCATTCTGAAGCTCAAGCTCCATGATAACAATTTAGGTTTTGGAAACAAACTTACTTGGGTAGGTTTAGGAAAAGATCATGGTTTGGGTAAAGAAGTATGTTTGTTAAGTAACTTAAGTTATGTACAAAAGTTAAGTACTTGAGCAAGGGCCGTGTTGAGCCAGGGACTTTCTGTGTCCATCACGACCAATGATCCTAATTGACGTTCCATTGGCATTGTTTTTGGAGGTGCTGACATGTTATTTTATCACATAACCAAAATTATGTGTTGCCACCACAGAAGCAATTTAGGTTTCAGCAACAAAACTACTTAGGTATGTTTAGGAAAAGATCATGTTTGTTTAAATAAGTATGTATGTATGTTTGTATGTACGTACGTACTTTATGTTACATATGTTACGACATCCTCCCCACGCAAACTTTAATGTGTTCAGGAATTCATGTGTCCACCACGACAAATGATCGACATGGTTTCTGTGGTGCTGTTACCTAATTTGCTGTGAGAAAGTCGCAGTAATTCATGTAATTTCTCTGAGATCAGGCTGGTCCATCCTGAGCTAGTCTATATCCACAACGTTCCACTTCTGGTATTGCTCTGTTGCCTCCAGAAATGTCACCAGATGTCACTTTTTTACCTTCCTCTTTCTTTGTGTTTGCGTTCTAACCTCCGGTGGATTTCTGAGGACTATGGTTACCTGGTCCTCAGATCTCTGCAGGGTAAATCCAGACAGCTAGCTAGACTATCTGTCCAATCTGAGGACTATGGTTACCTGGTCCTCCAGACAGCTAGCTAGATCTCTCTGCTATGGTTACCTGGTCCTCAAATCCAGACAGCTAGCTAGACTATCTGTCCAATCTGAGGACTATGGTTACCTGGTCCACAGATCTCTGCAGGGTAAATCCAGACAGCTAGCTAGACTATCTGTCCAATCAGAGTTTTCTGTTGCACAATTAAAACTAAAAAAAAAAACTTTTGAATGTTCACATGTTCCACCAAAACAAGTTCCTTCCCGAGACTATTTTGCAGAGGCGCCATTATTGTGTCCAGGGCTTAGCACTAGCCAAGACAAATTGTGATTGGTTTCAAGAAATGCCAATGAACCAGAGCACGTTTTTCTCCCATCCCAGAATGCTGAGTGGACTAGCCTGACCCTCTTCCACAGCCCTGTGAAGGAAGGTCTGGCATTGCGAGACTAGTCATGAGCTGATGCCTAAACTTTACATTTTTGAGAAAACTGCTTTCAGTATTTAAGGTTGCTGTTTTCTCCAAACAAATTGGCCCGGAATAATAATATTGATCACAGGTCAGTTATTTGACGCACTGGTTTAGATTAGGTGCTTAAAATCTCTGTGCCACATGCGTCGGTCCTGTGATCTGGGAAGATTTGGCACAGTTAAACCATCACATTGCTGAGCAATTTTAATCAAGTCTCTGTTAAATGAAGCCTGGCCAAATTATTTCACATGGTCCAGCTTCATAATGCCTCGGTTTCAAAGGATGATGTGACTCCACTCAAGCTGAAAGAGCAGTGCACACATGTAGACACCTCACACACAACTAATACCACCAAATTGCACTTAAGCTCTCATATAATCAGTAAAGGAATGCGCAGGAGCGTCACATAGTTGTCTTGTTTACCAGATGTAAAAATGTCTTAAATGCCTGGGTAGCTTAATCTAATTCATGCTCATGCAATTGGGCAGTAATGGTAAAAACAACCATGCAAACATGAGAAACAGGCCACATCTAAATGGAACAACCTGAGTAGAACATTGTACAACTATAGAAAATAGTGCTTACAACTTTCCCACATTTCAATATTTACCCTTGAAAACCCAAGCAGTATACAAAAGCTTTGTGAATTTGCTTAGAGGGTGTGAGTTGCTTGGTATCTTACTGTTGTATTAAGGGGAGATTACAAAAACATAGACTTTCATTTTAATGAATATTCCTCATGGTAGTTACATTTTTATACCTTAGCTAATTATATCTTAATTGTATAGCATTCTCTACAAAGGATTTCCTGTATTAAATGACCTGTTGATGCACACAACTCAACAGGTGCACACTGAAGAAGTCCTTGTTTGCAAAAGGAAGGTTCTGCTTGATAACAGCTGTGCAGGTGTGGAACCTGGAATAATTGTAACCAACTAAAAGAACAGTAAAAGATACAGTATTGTTTTTTAAAACAGTTTTCCCTTCCAAACCACTGCATGCTCTTGTGTGGCAATCTTGGCTACCATTTTAGTAGATTTAAAAAGTTGGTGTTTGACTAAATACACAAATTGTGTTTTTAATAAGCTGAAACACTTTTGAACATGGTTCTGGCCCAATATGTAATGAGCCCTCTGTCACACACCAACAGTTTAAGTAGCACATATCTCAAAAAAAGACACAACAACATGATTCAAATTAACTTCTAAGATACCAACATGTGTAGGCATTGGCATCATTTTTCTTTCTCATCACAAGGTGATCACTGTATGTAAATATAACGTACCTTAGGGGGTGACAGTAGTATGCAGGCAGTATATCCTCTGAAGGCAGACCAGACTGACTGCAGGGCAAACTAAGTAGCAGACAGCAATGCTAATCACATGTCTAGTTAACCAGGATGAAGAAAGGCAGGGAGACAAGCCTCCTCTCCGCCTTCTTTGACTTTATTTTCAAAGGGTTTGGCTCTGTGCTTTGCCCCTCTTGGCTTCATTGATAATGGTATTAAATAAATGACTGCTATTGGTTTGCATTAATGTTGGGAATTATCAATCAATTGGATTTGGAAGCAATTACTCATTTATATGGGCATTTAATAGCTTGTACAGTATTAAATGAGCAGTGATCATGAGGTTACGCAGAGGCCAGTTGGGCTTAATCCCTGTCATGTGTCATGGATCCTATGTTGCAGTGAGGTATGTCATCAGAGCAATTAACCATCAAGTGACACCTCTTTACTAATACCGACATTCATGTCCTGTTGCAAAAAACATTGGGAGGTCTTCTAATGTGTAATGTTATAGCCACAGCATAGGAATGCATTTTTATCTCCATTAATAATCAAAGCACTGTTGGTTTAATATGTGACTGTTATTTGCACAGTGGGTGGGTCTTTCTCACGGAGGAATCAGGTTCCATAGATGAAGTCTAACATTTACACATGGCATTATGACTTGGAAGACAAAGTTGCAATTGTTTTTATGTCATTACAATTACTCTAATGTGATGTGAAAGAGTTGGAACGAGAAGGGATTGTGACAGAAATACAGAATCTGATTACGGCACATTTTAAAGAATCTAATTGAATGTGAAAATCAAAACAGGCTGAATTTAGAGAGCATGTCCATGTTCATTTATTTTAAAAGGATTTGCTCCCATAAAAGGTTGATTTGAGCCATGTGACCCTTCCAGTAGTCCAGTTTTCTTGTTTGCTCAATCACCAAGCCCTGACATCTTTCTGTGGAGTATATAAAGATGAACACAGTCTTTAGAAGAGCTTAGTCACACAGTTCCTTTTTACACTTTACATTTTTTGTAAGGTACATTTACAATTACATTCTGTACAGTAGTTATTTTTATTCAGCCACAATAAAGACTGTGCTGGGATTCAGGGCACTATCCTGCTTACAGAAGTAACCATTGGCATTTTTTAATAGGCAGTGTGAGGAAAAAAAATCAACCCAGTTTACAACAGTCTTGTCTTTTCATACATCAGGTACAGCAGAGCTGTTGACTACTAGTGGTGCTATAGAGCAATGCTTTCACAAGGCAGTGCTTTAAAAAGGTAGTGAAGCACAAAGAAGCGTAGCAATGCGCCAGCAAAGGCAGTGAGTAACAACTGCAAAGAAATAAACATGGTTGTAAACAGTGAACAATTTAAAGTATTAAAAAAAAAACAAGATTTTTTTAACAAGAATTATTTAACGTTTGTTAGACCTCAAGGATTCCCACAATGCATTTTGATGGGAAACAGAGAATGTAAACACTGTCAGTTGAGTAAATGTGAGGTGCATTTATTTATTCATTTATCATATGTGTAATATTTACAATCAATTACAGACCTAACTCATGCAATCTATAAGTTACATGAATGTGTCATACATGCTGAACTGTTCAGAATAATAAATGTGCAATAACTTCTCTTAATAATACCTAATCATTTTATTGAATTATTAAGTTTTAAAAGATGTGTTGAATTACCAAATGCCCTCACATGACCTTGCATAAATCAGCCACTATAGGCTATCAAACATGGAAAACCAAACAGGTTATATGACAGCAATTGTACAGATTTCTTAAATATGACATTTTAAGACTGCAGGTCATGATGTAAATGGACATCCCTCTTTAATAACAAGAACTTCAGACCATGAGAAAAAACTTCAACAAAGGTTTGGCTTCTGCACAGTCAGCTCCTGCCTGCAGATATCGTCCAGTGAGTGCCAACATTAACTTCCTCTCATTTTATCTTGGACAGCACCCACGCTAGTGTGTCTCAAAAGGCTGAACAGCACATGATCAACAGGTTTGTTTGCATGATTTTACTCTCCCTGTGCCGGCCTGCAGAATCCCCAGCAGAACTATTTAAGGCAACTTTAGACTGATAGGATGTGACGCATGCAATATGTCAGAGTTTCCTCTCAATGTAAAATAAATAACGACGTTACGCAAGATATTTTAGAAAAGCAAAGTAGTAGTTATTTTGAAAGACTACAAGTGACATTTCTCAATCATGGAAGTTTCATTTTGGAACAAACATTCAGAATTGGAGTTAAAGCAACATTGCGTAACATTGGATTTCTCATTAGTTTCCAGTTATTCAGTCATTGAAGCAAAGAATCAAGAAACCAAAGTCTGTTGTATTGTTTTCCTGGTGATGGCGCTAGATAAAAAGTTAAGGGATCATGACAGTCCATTAAATAATTGCAGAGACATTTTAATCAAAATCACAACCTAATAGTGGTGCTAGAGGATCCATCAGTTCACCAAAGTCTTCAGCACATAGTCTGGGGACCACGACAGAATATCATAGGGTTGTGGTGACCAACTGTACAACAGACACTGCCATACAAGAAAAGCATGCAATTCCATTCTTAAAACAGCAATGCTAACTTAACAACAGCAGTGTTGCCAAAAAAACAAAACACAACAAAACTTGCGTACTCACAGTATGCGTGGGAGCCCCAAAAGGATGAAGGTGAGATGTTTATTTTCTGAACTACTTTTGCG
Organism: Etheostoma perlongum; assembly: GCA_026937815.1. NCBI lineage: Eukaryota > Metazoa > Chordata > Actinopteri > Perciformes > Percidae > Etheostoma > Etheostoma perlongum. The sequence continues at coordinate 4,041,032 of CM049381.1, forward strand.
TTCCCTCGTAATAACTTAGTGTTCACCAACAATAACTTTAATAGCATTACCTTTCTACTACAGAAAGAAGACACCATGTGACACTTTACATTATGCATTAATTGCTCATTTCTTCTTTTAAAAAGGCAGAACCCTGACAGTATACAGCCACTGGCAGTGAGCACGGCTGCAGAGGCTCTGCCTGGCTGTGCTGGTTGAAGCTGTGGATACGAATCTTTAAGGCTCAGACGAGGGCTGCACCTGGGGTTGACTCACTGAGGCTATGGTATGGTAGCAGAACTGTAAATTTACTGCTTCTATTAACATTAGCCAAGAAAGCATTAGTAAGCCACACAAGATCTGAACTTGTGGTGCTTCTGTCAGATGTAACGGGTGTGTTACATCCCAGGAGTTACAATACAATATTTTCCTGGTTTAAACTAGATCTCTAATACAAATGTAAAACCAAGCAATTGACAAGAATGGGTGACAGAATATAACTCAAACACAAACTCTATCAAAGTTGCTTCTCTTGACCAGTCATGATGTGGTTTTGAAGTCTGCTCTCTTTCCTGATGCCCCCCACCCATCCTTTTTGTGAGATTAGGCCCTTTGAATATAAGAGTTTAGTTTGAAATGGACTTGCTGATTATCTCTTCCTGGTTTATTGTTGGAATTTTGGCCCTCCTCCCCATTAATCATTGCAAAACAGGAAAAGCCCCATTTACCAGGTGCTGTACATGGAGCCATAACAGCAGGAACCCGCCCCCCGACTCCAAAAACCAGCACAAAAGATTTTCTGTAAACAGTTATACTTTTTTTATTGAGTGCCTGAAATTTTTGGGATTTTGGCAAAAAGCTGTCCATTTCCAAGGTGCATTATGCGCTACATGGTCAATGCATTATTTCTAAGTGAAAGCTGTGTGGACCAAATGACAAAGGCTTATTGTAAAGACAGCTGCTTTTACAGTGTCACATGTTCCCTAGAGGGAATACTGCCAGACCTTTTCCCTTCTCTTGTGTGACATTTGTTGTGTTAATTATTCAGAGTGTGAAAGAAAATCAGACAGAGGAAGCGCAAATTCTCTTCAGCCTCAATTGGTCTGAGGCATCAGTCAAACGATGGTATCATTCATTACAGCAAATGGAGACAAGAAAAATAAGAGCATATGTTTATGTTCTAGACAGAAAGCCCTCTAGTGGCTGCAGGAATGACGCCCTGCAGTCCTATGAAAGGGCTTTTGAGAGTTCAGGTAAATATTAGTGATAGTTGAAGGACTAGCAGGCTAAATTATTATGAAAGTACTGCAATTTGGTTGAGCAATTGGTGAGCATTGCCTTTATGAATTAAAGCAAAAATAGTATAAAGCGAATTACATCTTGTTGCTGATTCATGTGGATATTTATCTTAAAAGCCTGACAATGACAAAAACAACCTTTCAGCAGTGAGTCAGTCTCACCGGCGCTCTGTTCCTACAACCACATCATTCTCCCTCCATCCACCAGATGCCCTGGACTGCCCCGTCACCTGACTGCCACACCCATCCACACACACCTGTTCCCACTTCACTAATGAGCTCTGCCTGGCCTTCAGCCACTCCACATACGTATACGGCTCCACTTTTGTCCCGTTGCTGTTCATCGTTGTTGCATTGCTCTTTTGGAGTTTTGGTACTTGCTACCTCTCTCTTTGTTTAGATCTTAACCCCCCCCATATGCAATAAAATAAATATACCTTTCAAGCCTAGAATAGTCCCTTTTTCCTATCCGAAAACATGCATGTGACTGTAATCTACATACATTTATTTAAAAAAACAATGTAGATATCATAAAATATACTAAAAACACAATTAAAAAGTTACATACAGCATAAGCATTGACTGATGTGCCTAAGAAATCACAATAATTGTTTGTCAAACCAAACATGCCATGGGAAATCTAACAAAGAACGTGTTTTACCTTTTAATAACAAATCTTTAATGAGGTTCAATGTTCACTAAATTCATGCTTTTATGCACATTTTATTTTGGGAAAAGGGCCTACCAAACAAAGACGGGCTTAAACTCTCAGGTGTGTCTCCGTGCAGTAAGAAAGGCTCAGGAAAGCTCTCCGCCTCCTTTAATAGACTCTGTCGCTTGTCTGAGCCGTTTCCTTCCAATGTATACTTTATTAATCCCGCAAGTGGAAATTACAATTTACACTCTGCTGTTATTACACACATTACACACACATGCTCAGTATCTATACATGTGCTAATGGAGAGATGTCAGAGTGGGGGGCTGCCCATGGAAAGGCGCCCGAGCAGTTGGGGGTTCGGTGCTTTGCTCAAGAGCACCTTGGCAGTGCCCAGGAGATGAACTGGCACCTCTCCAGCTACCAGTCCACCACCATACGTTGGTCCGTATGGGGACTTGAACCAGCGACCCTCCGGTTCCCAAACCAACTCCCTACTGACAGTAGCTGTATCATGATTTTCACGATATTCTAAAAGGATGTACAGATTTTGAGGCATTATATTATCAAATGGCCTAAAAAATAGTTCATATACTGTAGATGCTGTAAATGGGAAAACAAAATCTCCCCAAGAAAACATGCTACCTGGACCCCTAAAGGTTTTGGCTGATCCCAAACAGCTGGCTGTACAATTCAGCAAACTTGATACTTGCCAGATACTTGTGCAGACACAGAAACATGAGTATGCCTTTGAAGTCCAATATTAATGGTCTGCCATCTCTTCAGTAAAATATCTCGGCCTCCTCACTCAGATAACTTAAAAAGGATGAGCTGAAAGTTGCTGGAACAGTTTAAAGCTGTTAAGTAGGATGTTGATTCTCACAGGATTATCAGACCCAGTGCTCAACCAAAAGCCATTTGTTGTACAGCCTAATGCAACTTTAAAGTATGGGGAAAGTGGGTTTCATGTGTTTAGGCAGTAATGGGTTAGGTAATAGAAAACACAAAGTTTTCTTAAGCTGCTTCATTCATTTCCTGTTGGGCCACCTGGAAAAATGGCAGTACAGTCAGTTTTCAGCTCATACAGGAGAGGAGGATGACAACAATGACATAAAGACACAATTTAATAGTAACAGAACACATCTGGAATAAGGGAGTAGAGGAAGCATAAAGTAGAGAAAACAATGCACTCAGAGATTGAATGTCTAATTGTTGTGCACTGACACATGTAAACGCCACAATTAGGGTAAATCCTTTACATGACACAAAGTAGCCAAGGTTTAATCACTGAACTACAGTCATCCAAATTGGATAGTAACCCTTTGACCTGCAGCAAACAAGCAAACCACTAAACTGAAGTGCCTGTTCTTTGTTAAATTCAGCACAGGGTTTAAAGGCAAATGTAGGTCTGGAATATTGCAATACATCTTTTCTAAGTGGTGTGTGCTTTACTCCCATGTTGAAGCGTTTGTCGTGCCTCTGTGATTACGCAACATCTGCTCTTTAACATTTTTCCGCTCTGTCAGACACTTGGCTGCATCTACCACACTATGTGAAAACTTTTCATGATTACCAATGGTGCAGACTGTAAGACACCTTCTGTGTTATGACAGGAAGTTGGATGTTTTTTGTTTTTAAAATACACTAAATAAACTTTACTGGAGTCATGATTGGCTGAAAACGGTGTCCAAGTATCTTTACTTTAGTTTGATTTATACCAAGAGTCAAAAACACTGCAGATTTTGCACACTCGCAAAATTAAATAGAGGTTTAAAGTGTGAAATGCTTGATTTGCATAACTATTCATTTTAAAACATGTTCATCCATGTCTCCCCCGTCTATAGCGTGAAAGCATTGTACTTGACATTAAGAGTAATAGAAGAACAAAAGCTTAGCCTGATGAGCATAAATTATTCACAGATGTCAAGCAAGCCAACTCAGTTATCCAAATCATGGAAATTATAATTTCTCAAGGTAAATACCACTCATGGACCAGGGTGGAAAAGGCGACCATATAGTGAGTCAGCCCCTAAACATCTGCAACTCTGAAGGGCCTTTTCAGGACAACTAAGGACTATGAGACAGAGTCCAACCATGTTTCCATCTGAAATCCTTTTCAAAGTGTATTCTCACTCATGAATATGTACGTATGTAATTTATTGTGGAGTAGCCATGGCTACTGGCTATGGAATTAATAGATGCCAGCTGTCAATTAAAGACACCCATTGAGAGTTCAATGGTGGGCATTGTTCAGTTCAGATTGGTGAGTCAGAGAAGCGGCCGCACTTGGCAGGGCAAGAGGGAGATGTGATACACCAGAAGCAAGACACAGTAACAGTTAAGTGTTGGAAAGACATTCAGTCCCTGCCTTTGTGGAGACGAGCGGGAGCCAAAGAAACTGCAGCTACTTTTTTGCAGAATAGGCATTTGCAAAAAGCTTTTATAAAAAAGTAGACTCAGAATTATCAGAACCATCAGTTGTGTTTTCCCAAAATGCAAACTACAGTATGTCTTCAGAAGATAAGTCATCAACTAGATAATTTAGAGAGATTTGCTCATTATCATGAAATTACAAAAGCTGGCCCTTGTTTTGAGTTTACCTCCCAGTAAGATTGAGTGGGTGGTGTGGGAAGTAGGTGTGGTCAGTTCCTCCATCGTTTTCATGTAAGAAGAGGTGTAACTGAGGCCTGAGGTTAGCCATGGGAAACTAAGAGACAAATATTCCAGAATGGCTTTCCAAACCCCAAATGGGTATGGAAATATGTGTGAATCATGTGACTGGCCATGTTAGTAAGCTCTGTTGCCCAAAGCGGTTTGTTATAAAAGAGAGTGTGGAGCCATATGAACGTGTTTCAAAGAGAAATAATTAAGTAATGACACTTGGACGGAGATGACTTGTACCTTCACATTGAGACGCTTGTATTTTCAATGGCAGTAGTAATCCTCTCATCCAACTGAACGGCTAGACAAAAGACATTAAGTCTTTTATTTTAGATAATGGCTTTCAGTTTTGATCTGTTGAGTTTAGCATATATGCATAGTTACTAAACTGTTGCTGCTGAAGTTAGAGTTTTAAATGGGTTAATGTTTAAATGGGGTTCCTCATAAATGTAAATGGTCTGTTTTTATTAGGGCTGTAACTTCCCAGTCGACTGGTCGATTTATTGGTCGATACGTTCTGGCTCGACCAAAATTCTGATTGGTCGGTCCAAAACGATTTTTTGCCGTGTTAATTTCATCAGGTGGAAGCATAGACCATTGATTATAGTTTTTATATAGTGCTTTTCTCATCTTAACGACTAGTTTTACCTGTTACCTGTGAAACAGGTAACTGGTAACTAGTCAGAGCCGACAGAGCCACAGCCGCCCCGTATATACTATAAAACAGTCATTTCAGTGCAAAATAATTAGGTCCAAAAACACTCGATTTAATATACTGCCAATAGCCTACAAGGACAAGTACTGCGGGACAGAACAGTTAATTAATCTAGCATTTTTTTTTCACGACTTCAGTCGACCAAGATTTTCTTTGGTTGATTACAGCCCTAGTTTTTTTTTGTATGGATGTGATATGCCAGTTTTTCTCATCTTAACGACTAATACCTGCAAAACAAATGATATTCTAATCTTTAGCTTTTTTGTTTACAATAGTACAGGAACCATTCACATCATCATCATGGCCATGAGAATGTTAGTACAAGGTGCCACCTTCTGTGCATCACATGAAAGAGCGGGGACCATCGGTTACCAAAGGGGGGTCTTGAGAATCTGCAAGATTTCTCATCATTCTTCATTTATTGTGCATTTTTAATGAAGTTTCACCTCAATAAAATCTTTTGCTACATTTCATGCAGCATAACCTGGGGTGGCAGTAGCTCAGTCTGTAGATAGTTGGGTTAGGAATCTGAGGGTTGCCGGTTCAAGTCCCTCTACTGAGTGTGGTTTGGTAGCAGATGTTGTGTGGAACGGATAGTCTTAATTAGCTTTGTATCAGATCATTTGGCAATGGCTTGAATGTACCAGACATTCATTGAAATAAAAATGTTACTCACTAAGCTTTAAGAACTTTGATGTTTTCATTGAAATCCTAATCATAGTGTTTGCAGTGTTAATGTAAGAGCTCAGATTCTTTTTTTTACTTTACTATTATAATTTGTAATATTGAAAGCCTATCAATGATGCATTTATACAACTTATTTGAAAGAATCATAACAAAAGAAAAATTTGGGACCCTAAAGTGTTAAATTCAACTAAAATGCTTTTATTGTATGTTTGTATAACTTCACTGTTTTGGAGTATCTTCACAAATGGAATAGGCCAGAGGAAGATCCATGTATGTACTGAAAGGCCACGTCAGTGTAACGTCCACCAGTGTGGATCATCTGGACTGCATGGTGTCATTTTAGAATATCAGTGTTTAGCCGCTGATAAAAGTTGGGCTAAGGGGAATCAAAGGAAATTGGATCACTGAAGGATGGTACGCAGCTGTGCTCCTCATGTGTGCAACACATTTCCATTATATAACTCCTTATGGGCCTAAAACATTTTTGCTTTTGCTTTTTTCTTGGCCAACTGTTAGGTCTGTCTGCTTCCTATTTAGTTTTTGTCTTTAAAAATTCCTTCATTTCTTTGTGACCCCAGTGCGTGTCAAAAATAATGGCAAAAATCATTAGCCTGTGTTAATTACAGACTAGGCCCAAATGGGACATTTGTTTTTCTTTCTCATCATCATATAAATAATGTTTTGGATTTGAATATTTAAGGTTTCAGTGGTAATACTGTTTTCTTTCTATCATACTTTCTTTATGACTGAAACAGAATCCGTGATGTATTCAATTCACGAATGCTCGGTGCAGATAATAAATTTTCCCCAAAAAGACCCATGTTTGTCCAATTATGGTTGCCATTGTTTGTTTCACAAACAAAACAACTAAATGAAAGACATTAAAGCACCAAAACAGATGCAGGTGGGAGCCTCCCATTGTGCAGAAATAGATAAATAAAAAACTTTTTTTTATCCCTCCTGCCTACCTGTTCTTCTTAATTACATGTTCCATAACTTCCTCAAATGTTGAACTGCTAAGCTTTGAAGCTTGAGATGACCAAGCAGAAAAAAGCCCAGCCAACAGCCTCTCCGCCTTTCCCTGATTATCATTGCTGATCCGAGGTTATACAAATCATGGAGATAAAGCACAGCTTTTGGAGGATATGCGATTTAACAGATGCACAATTTCAGCAGAATGTCAAGTGTTTGGGCAGATTTAAGGGGCTGGGTTCATCCCTGCAGAGGAAATGGCTTGTATAAATAGTTTTTTTGCCTTGTTTCTCGGCTTGTCCCTAAGCAACGTCTCACAAACAGAGAGTCACATACACACACACAGTAACAAACACATATACACTGACAAACACATGCACATGGAATGCAAAAAACTATGCATAACCAAGCACGAACACAAACAGCTTCACCTACATTTCAACTTCTATACTTGTAAAGACCATGACTGACCTTAAAAGAATAGCTTGACATTTTTGGAAATGGAGAAAAAGCCTGGCACTGTCCAAAGGTAACAAATGTATGCACATGGATGTGAAGTTTGAGTTTAAATAATTGACCATATCCACCGTTTTACCCACTTTAAATGACCTCCCTTGACAAAATAGTGTTACCTTAATGGTCTAAAACTCAAATTGGTGTACAACAAAAATACCAGCTAAATACTCATACACTCAAGTACAGCCCCCCCCACACACACACACACACATACAATGAGGCAGCAGGAGATTGTGGAAAAAAAGCAGGAAAAATAAGTTTCTGTTTCCTCAAAAAGGAGCAATGCCCCCCCAGCCACAATCTCCACTCTACCTTCCATTGCAATCTGTTAGCAGTTTACTTTAACACCTGAACATACACCCACACACATAATGGTGCACATCTGGTGCATCTGTCAGAGTTATGAGCTACATCCAATTCTGTATATCCTACCTGATGGGCATAGCAGCCTCTAGTAACAACATTGGGGTAAACTTAACAAGAGCACCCTACAACTCTGGAAAATCTTGATGGGAGAAATATGCTGATAATCTGTTTTATGTCAAGACAGCAGTAACTATCACACAATGTTGTGCTTCTATGGTGCTCGGACTCAGGACCTGTGTTCTCAACAAATAAAAACCACTAACTGCTGTTGCTGTTATGGGAGACAAAACGAAAGACGAGAGAGGGACGCAAGAGAGTCAATAAAAGAGGGGGAGTAGATAAACGAGGAGACAAGACAAAAAGGCAAGGAGATGAGAAGACAAAAGAGAAGACAAGACGAAGAGACGAGGGCACAAGAAGAGGGGGCAAGGAAGGCTAGGAACAGGACTGGGGACAGGTAGCAAGCAAGGGACTGAAGGAGAGGAAACAGGAGGGATTAGGGATAGGGCCACAGAGAGAGAGTGTCACAGAGACCCTCACAGAAAGGGAGAGAGAGAGACGGAACGTGGGAGACACAGAGACACACACAAAAAGAGAGAGGGGGAGAGAGAGAGAAAGACACATACACAGGACGAGATATGGTGGTTTTCCACTGCGTGGTATCTACAGTCGAGTAGATACCACGCAGTGGAAAACCGCCATATGTCTCGCCTCTACTCGCCTTTTTTTGGTTTTTGGTTTTCCATTACGAAAAAAAGTCCCTGGGACCTGCTACCAGGTACTTTTTATAGTACTAAATGTTAATGTGCTGTATTTATAGCGCTTTTCTAGTCTTAACGACTACTCAAAGCGCTTCTACATCATACAGGAAACATTCACCATTCACACACATTCATACACTGTGGCCGAGGCTGCCGTACAAGGTGCCATCTGCTCATCAGATAAACATGCACACACATTCACACTACTCAACTACTCGGGGTTCAGCGTCTTGCCCAAGGACACTTCGACATGGGACTGCAGGGCCAGGGATTGAACCACCAACCTTCCAATTGGCAGGCAACCGCTCTACCACTGAGCCTCAGTCGAGGTTCTAAGCGAGCTGATGCAATACCAAAAGGTGACGTGGAAACCTGCAGGCTGCTGGTTGGTCGGATCACTGCGTTTTTAGCAGACAAGAGTGCGGAGTGTGTGTCCGGAACAAACACAACATTAAAAAAAAATTCTAGCCTGACACCGACAGATTATTTACTCTCTGCACGATTCTCATTTTCCAACTGTTCAATATTAAGGGCTATATATTAGGGGATTTATGTGGTTTCCAATATTGCACACTGTTAATTTAAAAAAACAAGACAATATATCAAAGAAAAGTTTTTATTTAGCTATTCAAGTAGCGCATCAAACCCTCCCGTCCATCCTTCTTCCCCTGCACCCTGTGACAGTGTCCCCCCCGGCTCTTCTGGCCCAGATGCATCCCAGTCGTTGTCATAAGCCATGACTGTTATAAAGATTATACGAAGCCCAGCAGGTCAGAACCAGAGATTTCACCCGTCTGACATCGAGCGCCCACCAGACGGTCTGCGGCGGTGATTTCACAAAACGTTAATGCTCTGAAACACAAACAGTACACAGCAGACATATTTTGGTGTGTAATCATGGTTGCTAAAGTTCATGTACTTTATATAGCGTATAGTAAATAGTGACTGGGGCCCCTAACACATGCAAATGTTTGCTAATGTTACCAGGAAACTTAACTTACCCTTTTGTGTCGGCGAACAACAGTCATGTCGACGTCTGAACTCCGTCGGAATTCCCAAACTCCTGTTTTTTTTAGCGGTGATTTTTGTTGCTTCCTTTAGCTTCTTTTGAAACAAAACATTGGCGAGTAGACAACGTGCTGTTGTGAATCACGTTGAAAATTACATCATCATGCGTAGCTATGGTAACCAGCCACGCTGATGCGTTACTCAATCTGCAATGGAAAACCGACGGAGAATGGGTCGAACCGAGTAGAGGCGAGTCAAGGCGTGTCGAGCCGAGTTGTTACCATCAATGGAAAAACGGCAATAGAGGGAGAGAGAGTGATACACACCCAAACAAACCGAAAGAGAGAGAGAAAGGGAAAGGGACGCGGAAAGCAAGACAGACAGACACAGGGACTGAAAGAGACAGAGTGAGGGAGACAAGTAATGAGACGGGGCGACAAGAAAGGAGATGGAACGAGAGAAGAGACGAGACCAAGGAGAGGGACGGGACGAAAGAGGAGAGGACAAGACGGAGAGACAAGACGAGGGAGACACAGAGAGCAGGACAGACGAGGGACACGGGGAAGGCATTAGGAGGCGCAAGGGGATGCACGAGGGAGCCCTCGACGGGGTGCACGAAGGAGCCCACGAGAGGGCGCACGAGGGAGCCCACAAAGGGGCGCACGGGGAAGCCTACGAGTGGGCGCACGAGGAAGCCCGTGGAAGGACGCACGAGGAGGGCCACGGGGGGGCACATGAGGAAGCCCACGGGGGGGGCACACGAGGAAGCCCATTAAAGGGCGCACGAGGGAGCTTGCGGAGGGGCAGGACCGGCTCGGACTGGACAGACGTAGGGACAGATCGGACAGACGTGGACACAGAGGGGACAGACTGAGACGGGACGGACGGAGATGACGTAACTACAGACGAGTTGGGTTTGGGAACGAATTTAGATGGAGGAAGACAGGGACAGGAACGGTGACAGGAAGACATACAAACACAGGCACAGAGACAAGCACGGGGGCAGACAAGGGCACAGGGACGAGCACGGGGACCGGGACACGAACAAGGACAGAGACAGTGACAGGAACCTGGGGACCCGGAGAACCCCGAGGGGGACTGGTCAGGGTCCGGGGGGCCGGTCAGGATCGGGGGGGCCGGTCGGCCGGTCAGGGTCCGGGGGGCCGGTCGGCTGGTCAGGGACTCTAATTGCAGAAATTGCATAAACCTTTTACTAGGATATCGTTATCATTAAAATTTTAGGCTATTGAGATGTCTCAATTCTGACTGACGTGATTATGTGACATTGGAATGAGACACCTGCGAGGGAGGTGTTTGCCATTCTTAATGAATGTGCCATCATTGAATTGTTTGCCAAGTTACATGACAAATCTATTCAATTACTCATTACACCCATTGAAATATTCATTACTAACTTACTTACTGAGTGTTATTTACATGCTACACTCGATTCCATAAAACTACTTCCACTAATTTCAAAGCCACAACACTACTATGTTGCATCTTATCTTTCACCAGTAGAAATACTGTAAAAATGGAGACATAGTGGTTTAGCAGCTAACTCAGCCCTGGTGACTGCACATATAGAGAAGCACTCCAAAAGTACTGTCGTCGCAAGTAAGCTCCAAACAAAAACTCCTGAATTTAGCCTTACCTGCTAGATAGTGTTGGAATTTAAAATGTTATATGTGCTTAAACATGTGTGTGATTTGTATTATACATTTAAGCCAAAAGGCAAAAGCATTATTTCAACATGAATGAAGACATGTTGGTCATGCATTAAGTTTGTTGTTCATGCATTAAGTTGTTTTGCAATACTTCTGTTCTATAACATAAGATGTTCTGGTACATTCCATTTTAATCCAGCTCTCCTAAATATGCCAGAAGCAGAATTGATGATTAAGGTTGCGTCCTGTGTCTGGTTTCAGTCCCTCTTTACAGCCCAACGGATCTTTTGCTCTGCAAGTCCTGAAAGGGTCATAAACTTTCAGTCACATTCCAAGTGAAAAGATAGCGAATAAGCACAGAAACACATCACACCACTGTGGCCTAGAGACCCCACACATAGTGAATAAGACCAGGGGTGCAAGAGCCAAAGAGCCAGACAAAGGAAGGGGAGAGCTGTGATAGCTTGATCCAGGTAACTTTGCCTCTAGGATATCCTATGTAATAAAAATAATTCACACATCAACATCTGAGATTCTGACTATTAATTGACTGAACCCTGAGACCGGAGCAGGATTTAGCTTCAACACTAGCCAGCTTAAATTACACAACATGGAAATTTTATTTACTAAAACTTTGGAGTTCCTGGAAGAGGTAAAAGAGTGTGAACTACTCTTGCTAAAGACCTTTCATTGTATAAATATTGTAAAATTGTAAAAATTGTATAACGTAGAAAAGAGTCTGGAGCAGAACAACGCTAGGGACGTCTGGAGAAGGCTGCAAAACATATCAGGCCACGGCAAAGGTGTGGGGAGATACCAAGCCAGTGGAGACAAGGACTGAACAGATGAGCTGAATCTGTTTTTTAACAGATTTGACTCTGCCTCCTCGCCCCACTCTTCACACCCCCCAGCCCCCTCTTTCACACCTCCCCTGGCCTACTCCCCCTCCCCTCCTCCCCTCCTCAGCCTGCCACCTTCAACAACCCTCATCAACAATGAATCCAGCAGCCCGCTCCTCCCCCCTCCCCCCTCCCCCCGCTCATCAGTCACCACCCCACTCTCCCCCTCCCTGAGACTCTCACCTCCCACCATCCTCACACCCCAGTCATCCTCCACCCCCTTCTCCAGATGATCAGGTGAGAAGTCAACTGAAGAAGATCAAGGCAAGGAAGGCCCCAGGCCCAGACGGCATCAGCCCAAGTCTCCTCAGGGACTGTGCTGACCAGCTCTGTGGTGTGTTCAGGCACTTATTCAACTTGAGCCTGAGCCGGGAGAAGGTCCCGGCTCTGTGGAAGACCTCCTGTGTGGTCCCGGTACGAAGTCACCGCGCCCCAGGGAGCCAAACCACTTCAGGCCTGTTGCCCTGACTTCTCACCTGATGAAGACCATGGAGAGGATCGTCCTGCGTCACCTTCGACCCCTGGTGGGCACACATCTGGACCCCCTGCAGTTTGCTTACCAGCCTGGGATTGGGGTGGACGACACAGTAATCTACCTGCTGCACAGATCGCTGCTACACCTGGAGGACAGCGGGAGCACTGTGAGAGTCATGTTTTTTGACTTCTCCAGTGCTTTTAACACCATCCAGCCTTCGTTGCTCAAAGTGAAGATGGAGAGTGCCGGAGTGGACCAACACCTGGCTGCATGGACTACTGACTATCTCACCAACAGACCACAGTATGTGAGGCTCCATCACTGTGTGTCTGTCGTGGTGCACTGCAGCACAGGTCCCCCTCAGGGTACGGTGCTCTCCCCCTTCCTTTTCACCCTCTATACCTCAGACTACACACACAACACCACCCACTGCCACATTCAGAAGTTCTCCGATGACACAGCCGTTGTTGGTTGTGTTTCTGAGGGGAACGACCTGGAATACAGGTCGGTTATCATGGATTTTGTCAGCTGGTGTGAGCTCAAACAGCTTCAGCTCAACACCAGCAAGACGAAGGAGATGATCGTCGACTTCAGGAGGAAAACATCCCATTTCTCACCGGTGAGCATCCAAGGATCGGACATTGAGGTAGTGGAGAGCTACAAATTCCTGGGTGTTCACCTAAACAATAAACTGAACTGGACTGACAACACCCATGCACTCTACAAGAAGGGCCAGAGTCGCCTCCATCTGCTGAGGAGACTCAGACTCAGGACTCAATAGACTGATCAGGAGAGTGAGCTCTGTCCTGGACTGTCCTCTGGACCCCATAGAGAAAGTAGGGGAGAGGAGGATGTTAGCTAAACTGACATCCATCATGGACAGCACCTCTCACCCCCTGCATGACACTGTGGGGTCCCTGAGCAGCTCCTTCAGCAGCAGACTGATACACAAGGAGAGGTACCGCAGGTCATTCATCCCGGCCGCTGTCAGACTCTACAACACCTGCACTACCTGATAATGTTGTAGTTTCTGTTCCTATTTTTCATTTAATCCACACTCTCTGTATAACTTTATCTTTATCTGTATTTATAGATTACAAGTACTTACTTTTTCAATATTATTTATGGTCACAGGTGAATATAACTTATATTATGGTTACCTACTTTTGCATTATTACTTTAATTACATATTCAATTTAATTTTACTTACACTGAAATATATATTTTTTGTACTATGGCAACCGCACTTTACAAAACCTTTATTTGACGCCACATTACTTTAGTCTACCTTCTGCTCATTGGCTGATGTTTGCCTGTTTTTCTTGTTTGTTTGTTTTTTGCTGTTATTGTAGAGAATGCTACTGTAACAAAGGAATTTCCCCGCTGTGGGATGAATAAAGTATTATCTAATCTAATCTAAACTGAGAATAAGCCATTTGTAGAAATTACAAACATAAACTCTTTAAAGGGATGATTACTGCTTTAACACCACTCAAATTACCCCTTAAAAAGCTTCCTAAGCATACGCTTGGCTTCCATTACCCTGCCAAGCGAAATTGGAGCGATTACTCAGCATTTTACTTCAGACGAATTAAGCCTATATTCTAGCCACTTATTCAAGTCAAGGCTCAACAGAATTGTTTTAGATAAGTTCCATATTTAGATTGATGCCTCGGCTTGTATGTCCAGATGTGATTGCTATATCCCACTTCAGGAAATGAACAGTAGCTTGGGTTCTTGGATATGGCCACCTGCTGGAAGCACAAAAAAGTAACTCAATATCCCACCCTCTGTTCTTCCTTATAGTGCACATTCTACTATTAAGTCATCTCTAAGACACGGAAAATTACATGAGATTTTGTACACTTTTATTGTCATTATTTATCATTGCTGAACTGGGTACATTGCCATATGTATGAATGCATTGCTAGTATCACTTCCATAGTTCATTGTTGAAGAAACCATGGGTCCTTGAGTAAAATAACAAAAAAAGCTTTCATAGGAGTCTCATATTTTCATGAGTCATAGGTGGTACTGAGTCAAATTTATTCAGAAAGTGGAAAGTACAGCATTCTGCAGTAATATGGAAACCACAGGAAAGCTTTGACTGTGACTTTGTGTTTCAGCCATCCATGTTACTGGTCCTTTTTCACCCACAAGAGACCTGTATGATGACCTAAACGGTTATGTAGATGCATTGTGGACTATTTAGCTGGATTGAAGCTGACTGGGGGTTGGGCCGTGGGTGATGTCTCTCATGCTTGCACATTCATCAGTGACTGAACACTAAGGCTTGTGTGATCCAGCTCAAAAGGAAAGGCAGATCTCCTTAATCAGGCATATCACTGGCTTTGAGTTAATGTCTCTGCGGACCTCTGGCGTACTTCTGAACCTGGCCCAGGCTAAAAATGTAAATTTAGCATCTGGGCTCCTATTCTGAACTCTGTTAACTCGTCCCTGCTTGAGGTCAGTATTCTCACTTTTTCATCGCTTACTGAATATGATTCACTCATGCTGTCAAGTAAGACTGTCCTCCCCCAAAAAATGGCCCCTTAGGTCCAAGCAGCTTATTACAACCCATATTTTAGGGCTAGTGAATATATCATCTTAGATTTCATCATACATTTTGGATACTGTTATAACGTTTTATGGTAAGTTTAGTCTATTTTTGGTTTTAAAGGTCACATTATGGTAAAGTGATGTCCTTTTCGGAACTTACCAGAATTTTCTAGCTGTTCTGTTATTTATTTATTTGTCATTATATCCACATTATTGATAATTATTTATCTAAAATGTAATTGTAAAACATTTAGTTAAAACACCAACAGACAACCCTACAATATTGTCGACATTGAGGTATTTGGTCAATAATATCGTGATATCTGTTTTTTTCCATATTGCCCAGCCCTACCATATCTACATTTATAGTGGCAGTGACCTCAAGTGTCCGTAGTAATTCTGACGGACAGAAAGCAGGAAATCAGGTGACGTAGGAGGACGTAAAGAGCACCAAAGTATGCATAGGGAGGCGGTCAGGGTGGTGGAAGGGTCAAACTAACAGAGGACTTGCCCTTAGGAGATTGCTGTGTGTCTCTTGTTGCCGAAACCCAACCAAACTGTGACACTTTCACACTGTTATCTACGTGTTTTTAACTGAGACTGTTACGTCTGCGTATAAGAAAGTGTTGTTGCCAGGGGCAACATCGAGATTGCTCCTGTTGATCGTCTCATAGAGGGCATGAACAAACAACCTAAGTGGTTGTATGGGTTGGAGGACTTATTTTGTCAAGTGGATCTCAGAATACAGGGTTTATGAAGAATCTTACCACTGATCTGATATGCAGTGAAAGCCTCTATCATACAGTGTGTCGAGTCTTAGAGTAATACAGTGTCCATCGTTGGTGTAGGGTGCATCGTATCTGCTTAACTAAACAAAACTAGACTAATAACACATCACTATTTCAAGTGTATATCAGTGTTTTTTTCCGCAAACTGCTTATTTAGAGTTAGACTTGTATATTTAGTATATTGTATATTTACTTTTTGACTTTGCTTATTAATACGTCCTATATGTCATCATCCTTGGCTAGCTTAAAACAGAGATTCACCAAGGTGTTTAGAACAACACTAATATATTTGCCTGGTATTAATTTGTACTGCACAAATGTTTTTTTTTTTAGTTTGGTTCAA
Organism: Etheostoma perlongum; assembly: GCA_026937815.1. NCBI lineage: Eukaryota > Metazoa > Chordata > Actinopteri > Perciformes > Percidae > Etheostoma > Etheostoma perlongum. The sequence goes on from CM049381.1 coordinate 4,057,381, forward strand.
TTGAACTCTGGTGTGTTTGCCTGTTATGTGTGTTTGTTTTTGGCTGGAGGAGGAAGATTGAGAACACGGTTGTCGGTGTGATGTTCCTAAACAGATTATCCCTGTATGCACTACACATGTCTATAGCGACACGTGCATGCTTGTGTTGGTTTATGCCTGAAGGCAGGCAGCTTTAAAAAGGTAAAAAAATTGTACCTGCTAAGTGTTATTCCCCCCTTTTTTTGCACCTCCTTCTGTTGGGCATCTATCATTACTGTGAGTATTAATTCTTTCCTCATCCGATACGGTTAGAGTGACGTAAAGCCAATCCATCTCCACCCATTTATTTGCTTATGCTGCGATGGAAATAAATGTGTTGGTGGAATCAACACATGCATTTTCCTCTAAATGGCCAGTGAAGAGTTTGTTCCTAATGGTAATGTCTTCACAGGCAAGAAAAGCAACTTCCAGAGACCAGATTGAATACTCCAGTTATGTGGAGGGAGTCTCTTGCTTTTATTTGAGAATAGAACAAACACTGAGTGTGTATTCATGGTTTTATAGAGCTTATGGACGCATTTCCTATGTTTTTCATAATTTCCACTTAATGTAGAAACCTCGTGACATTACAGCCATACCCAAAACATCATCTGGATGCTGAAGAAAATTTCTATTTCTAGTTTTTATTACTGAGTGATAAAAAAGTTCAGTGACTCATCTGTCCTATGTTGCAAACCCGTCAGTGGTATGAAAGCTGGCAGTTATTACTGAGAGAAACACAAGTCAGGGCAGTTTTTAAAAGCATCACAGGAAACAATCTGCACTTTCATCCACCCACATGAAGTCACCTTGGTGACATGCATCAAAGTATCCTTTACCCCAGATGTCAGCTCTACCTTTTTGTTGTAATTTTTTAAAGCGGTGCGTGTGACACTAACATCAGCCAACAGTTGTTTAGTCCTCGTCCCATTGTGATTTTGAAAGGTTTGGATTTTAAAGGGTCTGTGTCTGGCTCAGTGCTCACTAACAAGGGAATAGATGTTTCCTAAGCAATGAGGGAATATTTTTAATGTAGTTGATCTGCCTACTTCCTTCTTTCATCTTACTTTGTACTCAAAACATAGATTATAAAAGAACAGTTTATTCATTTTGATAACATTTTGTTACACTAAATTCATACTTTGCACATGTGTGAACGGAAATTGGAGTGGGAGGGTGGGGATTGATTTTCGGAGGTGTGAATGACTGAGCCCCTGACCATTTTATTGATATAACTTTGCATATCATTTTTCAGTTTTGTGTTTAATCTGCATTGAATTGCATTGAGTAATTAATGTATTGTTTTACCACATGCCCAGGGACTACGGCCAGAAAACAGCAATTATGCTTCAACTAGTACAATCATCTCTCCTTGTTTTTAAACCAGGCTAGTGTCTAATTGTGCAATGTCCCTGTCTAAATAAAATTCCATTAGAAAAAATTACAACAGACACATTTAGTTAGCAATTATCATAAAAGAAGCATTATCATTCAGTAGTATGTGTCAATAGGTTCTTACATTTTACATGTTCTCAGACCATATAAAACTTGTAACTCAATAGACATTACAACAGTGGTTGCCTAGCACCGCCACAACAGTGCAATGCTTTGCGGGACATTTTGCTGGTGTGAGTAATGACCTACAGACAACAGAACATGGATGCAGTGAGCAGGCTCATAAACACTTCCATATGGTGCATTTTGAGACCATTTCAGAAATACAGAAAAGGCAGAGATAGTTCTGTGGGGTAATAGAAGAACTGTACGTTGCCTGATAACCAAATGCTGTCAGAGCTCAGCATTCAAGTTGTTTTCCCACAGATGTAAGGGGATTAATTTCACAACATACTGACCTCTGGGAGCAAAGCTCACTGCCAGAAAACACAGCAGCAATCCTCCCACTATTGGGCTTGAACTAAAACAAGAAAATGCTGCTGAGGGTTCTTTCCTTTCCATCTAGTCTTTTGTGTAGTCCTCAACATATTATAAAGCATACTTTATGTACAAAAATCTGTAGTATAATATAATGTCCATGAATACAGCAGTCCTGATTTGGGACACCGGGGAAGAATTTTGAAATGTTAAAAGCTGCATTCATTAATTTTTCTGACCATGCAGCTAAACATGCTCAAAAACACATCTACATATTATCACCTTGCAATGCTAGCAAACATGTTAGCAGCGGACACAGAGCAACATTTGCATTTCTATCCACCTGACGTCCATAATTCATCGCGTTTTTGCTCATTTCTGCCGCTAGCTCCCTGCTCCGTTTCCCCTCTGTGTGTGCCGTGACGTTCATTTGTTTAAGGAAGTGAAGGCAAGCATTATGCCCATATATGGGCAACAGCGAGAGCAAAGAGTATAGAGTGGGAAAGACAGTAATCCTCCAATTCATGTATAGTATGTGATCAAAGATATTATAAAGAGGACAAGAGAGATATCTACCGTTTTTCAGAGGAGAACGGCGTCACTGATTTGAGATTTGGAACATATTTGGGCCTTTTTCGAAGAAATGTAAATAGTTTGTTCTTTATATGAGTTATAATGTTTATTATGTTTATTTTTTGCATTTAGGAGAACTGTTTTAGACAACACAAATGCTTGTGTAGCATTGCTGTGGGTGTAATATCAATACATATGACATTATTATGTTGATTATTGGCATAAGTAAATGTCATGAGAGCAAAAGCGTCTGGACTTTTTTTGAACAAATGTATGTATTTTGTCACCTGTATAAGTTATAATGATTATTTCTTCACAGTGTGACTCCCAAGACATATGAGAAGTGTTTTAGAAAGGAGATTGGCTTATACTGCTCTGTCTGTGATATCAATGCATATCTGTGAGATTCCTGTTCCGTTTTATTTATTTATTTGCCTTTAAGGTCCTACAACCATTTTCAACATTCAAGTGACCTCACTGCAGCCCAAATATTCTAATAACTCAGTTTGTCCTGAAAAAATGATGTTCATATCTTGACTGTAGTCAACAGGGTTGATGTTTTACAAGCTTTTTTATAAAATAAATCCAGACGGACAATGAACTGTAAAAATGACCTTAGGTCTATTGATATATTGATATTGCAATGGAGTCTAATCGCTAACGACTCTAACACATCAACCTCTAACAAGCAACCTATCAAGCAAACTTATTTCCCTCTTAAATGAAGTCTCTCCTGATTGAAATATCGTCTGCAATGTATGGCTGTGTAAGGGTGTTGGTAATAAAAATGAACTCATAAGCTTTGTATTATGCTGCGCTTGATCATTTTATTGTTGTGGGACAATTACATTCATGGCAGTGTGCCATTGCTCCTCCTTAACAGCATTCCCATTGTAACCTGTGCCAGGAAACTTTCCCACACATTCCTTTATCGGAGATTTGTGAATTTATTTGTTCAATGTGGAGTTACTTGTTGCCAGGGTGGCCCACAGATAATACATCATATTTATTAGCTGTTGAGACAATGGGATGTAATTGACACAGTATGCAATCAATCATTAATTAACTATCTTTAAGACAAACTTGCATGGCCTAAATCACTATACCAATGTATGGTTACTCAAACCAACGTTTTTTTTCTTCCTTTAGTGTTGTTTTAACGTAAGAACGGATATTCAAATAGCTGAAATGTAAGAAAAAGGGCCCCAAAGAGGTAATGGCAGAAATGGCAAAATGTAGGAAAAGGTAAGGAGAAAATCCCGCTCCAGATTTGTGACCTCATCCTATCCACTGCTCACTTCCAGACCAAACAGGGCCATGTGTCTGGTTTTAATTTACTTCTTTTCTCCCCCCTCCGCTCACCCACTCCTCTCCTCACCCTCCTCTCTTTCTTTTCCCCCCTCTTTTTAGAGAGAGTGGGAGGAGGAAAAGAGAGGTGGCCGAACTCCAGAAGATTGGGAGTTAGTCCCATCCCAGCCTTGAACTCAGCACCACAGCTCCACTAGTTTGAGACTGGGAGGGTGTCTGTCTCTTTCTGTCTCAACGTTTTCTTCCCTTCACGCAGGAGCCCCCTCTCTCTGCACATCTCTTATCAGTGACCTTCTCACAGCTTTGTTCAGCCGCCTTCCTCTGGGAGGTGCTGGAACAGCCAGCAAGAGGAATTTACCTGGAGGATAATGACCAAAAGTTCAGCTCGCAGTCATTTACACAACTGATATTATCCCTTTTCTTCAAAAACAAACACAGTGGAGTACAGCTACATCAGCTCAGGGTAAGTTTTAAATCTGCTGTGTTCTCAATGTGATTCATCTCGCAGAAAGAGCTTTCGGTTTGGTTTTTGCAAATGCATCCTTGCTTTATTTCTACAATTCTTACTTCTTTACAATGGGCCGTGATTGCACTGTATGCTGATTATAAATAGTGCACTGACCTTAGCATAGTTTCTAGTTGTAACATGTAAGCGTATGATAAGTGCCATAATCATAGGTTTGATGGAGTCTTTGGTTTATAGGTCATACATATCAGCAGCATGCGTTCAGCAGCATGACTGGAAGCTATACTTTAGTGGTGAGAGTGCTGCGAGGGCAAGAGGTGAACTGCAGTTAGAGACCTCAGCAATGTTATGTACTGTGCATGTGAGCATAGAGGGGTGTGTATGTTTCTTTTTTCCTCTTCAGAAATCTCAAAATGCTATTCTTCTTTTTGACGTTCTTGGTTTGTGCAAAGTTTACAGCATCAGTGTGAAAGAATAAAATAAAAGTCTGAAGCTGTGATCCCAGATCACTGTTAGAGCTGTGAAGAGCTGCAAGGAGTTGCTTTACACTGAGTAATGTCAATTTATTTTGTAATGTACGTATTGTAGTATAATACAGATTTGGTGTAATAAGCAATGCAACAGATTATTTAAGTCCCTGTTCAAAACCTGCTAGATATACTTTGTTATGACAAGACATAAGGAATGTCATCAATCATCTTTCAATAGCTTATTTCGGTGCATTTATTAGTGTTCTGTAATGATCTTTTGGTCATCCAATTATATCTAAGTCTGAATCTGTTAGTAATGGTGGAGTCAAATCAAATGTTTCAAATCTCCACACCGACATGTGAGCTCTAAAGAAGAGTAGTTGGATGGGTAAATGTTTCCACGGCAGCAGTAGCTCAACAACCACACCCTTTCTGAAACGGATACAAAACTGGAAAAGTGTGAAGAAAGTGTTTTCCACACGACAGGCCAGAAGAACTAGGAGAACCAAGAGGGCTTTTTCTTCCATTGGACAAAAGAGGTGGGGTTGGCGGGAGGTGTTAGTGGGCTGCACTGTTTGAACCAGTGAACCAGGTGTGAGTCATTAATCGTCCACTTCTCCTACAAGACTGTCCAAGTAGGGACAGAGGAATTCAGCTGTGTCTTCATTGTTTTAGGATTCAATACACAAATTTAACCCTTGTGTTGTCTTTCCATCAACCGAAATTGACCCGTTTAATTAGTTTAATTATTTTTGGGCATTTTAGGCCTTTATTCATATAGGACAGCTGAAGACATGAAAGGGGTGAGCGAGGGGGGATTGACATGCAGCAAAGGGCCGCAGGTCGGAGTCGAACCTGCGGCCACTGCATCAAGTAATAAACCTCTGTATATGGGCACCTGCTCTGCCGGGTGAGCTAATTTGACCTAATTTTTCAGTTCAAAACTGAATTATTTTTGCTAATAGTCTAGATCTGAGGAACGTATTGTATGTTGATGCATAATTACAGCCTGCTTTGTGTATGGAACTCTTCATGTTATTTGTGGAAACCAATATTTTTGATAAAGACAGTTTTAACTTTGACTGAAGGACCACTCAAGGGAAAAGTAATTTTGAAAATGAAATTACATTGGAAACAATGTTCATGAGCTACTACTTTTACACAGTTTTATTTTGGCATGCAACCCGTTGCTATGATACAGAAAAGAAGAACTTGGTCATCACCTAAAAGCGAGAGGAAACTTGGTGTGTGCTCCAGATTTGATTTTATTGGTTTGAAATATTTTCACATAATTTACTGCCAGTCCTATGACAACAAAACAGCTCTTACTGGAAGCTAGGATCTAAATGGTTATTGGAAGAGCTGCATCAGAAGAGTTCTTAACAAAGAATTTTTGGATATACACTATACATCTGTCTGTTTTATGACTGCTGTTCTCTCTTCAGCTTTTTGTCTTTTTTTCCCATGAAGCAACACAGATGTCATCAACATTTTTCAGAAAGGACTTGTCTTTTAAGGAAAATAAACATCTTTGCTCACAAGGGATGTAATAGTTCACACTGCTTTGCATTGGTTAGTGAGAGCACCAGGTCTGACATTTTTATCATCTTTGACTTGTTTGTGGTCATGTTGAGCTGCTGATTGATAGATTAAGATCACAGTGCCCCCATTTGACTAAAAAGTGTATCACGTGAAAAATAAAAACTAATGATCTCACCCAGCTGAACAATGTATATATTTAGGCTTAAGCTACCTTCATATGCTTTTCTCCCAGTCTACCAAATAGTGCACAAGTAACACATTTAATACCTAAACTGGATTGGCTAAGAAGCTTGAGCACACATGTGCTAGGTGTCAGACAGGCTAATACACAGCAGCTGTGTGGAACTGCCTGCCCAGCCTGCCCCCCCTTCCTCTTTTAACTTGATCATTGATCCTCCTCTTATCTGTGCCACACATGTCAAGTCACATCCTTTCAGTGGAAGGGTGGGTTAGGTGTACAGGTCCACATACTAACTAGCACAAATACAGTACATACTGTGTGTACGATAGATATTTTCTCTGCATGACTCGTCCCTCGTGACTCCACTTAATTTACACATTTATTTTTTGTTAGTGGTTTGGGATGAGATGTTGGGCATAAAAAAAACAGGTCTTTAGAATCTATTTATGCATATTGGCATCAATAACTGTTGTTGACAGTATAATTGATATGTAATGTTCATGGTTTCAGTCTGTAATTAAGTGAACAGCTTATGTTGAGCCAATTAACCAAAGGATCCATTAAGCCCCGAGCATAACCAGCGGTTGCACAGAAGGTTTCTTATTAGATGCATATGATCTTTGACAAATTCCACGTGCTCAATGTAAAATTGTGCAATATAGCCAGTTACATGCATGTGTAAGCTTGATTTGCTGTGTCATTCATAATGTATAACACAAAGTGCAATAACAAACAGTATCTACAAGGGGGAGAGATTGTATGTAACATCTTTGGTCATGTTATTCCTGCTACACATGTGGCTAAGGAGATGGCTGCCAAAAGAAATGCAGCTGTACCCCTGTGGCAGCAGGGTCCCCACAAGCTATGCTCACATGCACCTTTTTTGGAGTTGGAAAAGATGTTTTTGGGGGAAATGTAACAGTCCCGTTGAATGTACATGTCAGTAATGGCAAGAACGTTCACTGCACTATATAGATAGGACACTATATACCTCATTTGAACATAGATCACAAATTAGAATGATTACATTTTCAATTCATGGAGAATGTTTTGTTACTACTCTATTCCAGTAAGGAAGTGCTTGTTTAGTGTGTATGGAAATGGTCTTTATTTGATCTCTCTTTGACTTATAGAATCTAGACTTAAGTTAAACCTGATTTGTTTCTGCCCCTTGGGGACGGTGGCAACAATAACATGTCACCTTTAAGGTTTCAATGGTAACTTTTGTTAGCATGTAGTTGCAATTTTACACATTAATATTAATTTAGTGTACTGATTCTTAACACCCGATGAATGTAAGTCCAATATTCCATCTCCTCTTAGCTCTGAAATATCTGTCTCTGTAGCTGCTACATGTTTCACTATGTTCCCCAGCTAGCTGCAAACTATATCAGTTGGATATTTATAAAACTGCATTTTGAAATCTGTGCAGTAAACCACTTCTATCTTGTAGCCTTTTCCCAGAGGGACACAGCTTTTAGTTTTGTGAGGGGACTGAGCCATGTTCCTTTCCCTACCCTAGGAGGCCCGCTTGGTGGAGCTGGTGCAACATGGAATTAATAACACTGGTATCTGTCCTTGAGGCTGATGGAGTTGTGTGCTGTCCTGCACCTGTGTGTGTGCTTATGTATGTGCATGTTTATGTGTGTGTGGGGTCTTTGCTATAAATGAGTGTGTGAGGTCCAGCTGCAAATGTGCTTCTAAGGACACATTGCAGCATCTAAGTTGCTCTGGAAATGCAAACTGACAGTGTTAACTATAAACAATAGCACTGAACAAGATATCCTGTTATATACAGTATACACATCAGCGTGTTATGCTCACTGTATAACAAAACCTGCTCACTACTTAAACTCTGAGCTCTCTTTACAGCCTGTCACTTTATGGCGGGGACAGAAGACTGAATAATGGCTCAACATATCACCCGAGTGGACCTCAGCAGGAGAAAAAAACACTAACATGCTAACAGGTCATAACTCCTTAACTACTTATGTTTAGACCATCATGGTGTTATACAACGGGCCCAGGCATGCAGCGCGATATCTGGACCGTGGAGATCTTTAGCTTCTCAAAGTGTGTGTGATTTAAAAGTGTCAGACGTTGGTGACTCCTAGTGGTAGAAGCAAAAAAAGACACTATCTACTTCACTACATGCTGATATCCTCCAACCTCTTAACTGGGGATATTGATATGATATGGAATGGGCTGACAGTTCATTAATAGTAAAAAAGTAATTTTTACGGTCATTGTCAACTTATCATTTTAACGACGCTCACAACATCGGGGCTTTAAGTTTGGAGGGATGGCAGCTTTTAAGCTGTGACCTGTAATTTATATTTTGTGCATGCAGTGAGTGAGTGAGTGTATGATTGACGCAGGTTTTTCTGAAAGAAGAAGAGCTTAATGATGGACTTATTGAGTTCCTTAGGACTGCCTGAAGCATGTTTGTAGGAGATGATTTGGGATAAGACACAGTAATCTTTATGGGCCGCTGACAGGGATTCAGATGTATACCACAGAGTATAAGTGATTATCAAATCCATCGGTGAGGAAATCAAGAGTTCCTTTTTGTGTTGTCCTTTTTTCCTAGGCTTTGTCTGTTCCTTTTCTCTGCCATGGCACTGCCCCGACCCTGGTCTGCAATCATACTGCATCTTAACCCTTGTGTTGGCTTCCTGTTGACCATTTGGTTTTCTTGGTCAAACTTTTGTTGAAACATTTTTGTCACCTGATGTTTTAGAGCTTTTTCCCCGATGTTTTTGTCAGTATTTTTTTTTTGTTGTTTTTTGTTTTTGAAGCTTTTTCTGGCAATTTTGTCCCTTTTATCAAAGTTCTTTTACCTTTTTTTTAATGCCATAACAATAAATAAAACAACCATATTCAGGAAGAGTAGTGAACTGATCATTTTATTTGTGAAGACAAGTAAGACAAGTTTTTTTTTTACATTTTAGTTGAACATTTTGGAAATGGGTCAAATGTGACGCGAGGACAACATGAGGGTTAAAATATTATTTGTTAGAAATAAAAGTGCACTTATCAATAAATGTTATTAACAATGGATTAAATGACAAGGTGTAATGTGAAAGTCACATGCATCTTTTTTAAATTTTTTATTTCAGCCTCCCTGCTCTCATGAGCCTGGATTCCAGCCGCAGGCAGCTGTTTTTAGAGGAAAAACCCACTGTAAGACCTGTCCAGCACCAAACAGCTGACAGACATAGTGACAGACAACGACTAGCTGGTGAACATAGAGAATTTAGCAGCTAAAGAGCTGGATATTTCCCCATGTCTGCTGAATATGTAAATAGCCAACTGTCTGCTAACGTGTTTGCCGTAACATCTTTAGAATTCCTCCCCTGAGTGGCAAAAAAGAGTGATGCAGCTTTAAATTTAGGAGGTGATTTAGGGACAGCGTCTTTTACTTTATTTCCGAATTTTCTCACTAATGCCATTCCCCATGCTGCCATTGCTTTGGCTGCTCGTATCAGGGAAAACAGGAATCCACTGTGCTGTGTTTTCCTCTGTGGCGGCGAGAGGAAGCCATGGTGTTGACACATTGGTCAGGCCTGGCGAACTCTGCAGTGGCTTTTTAGTGACCTGAAATCACATGAGCATGAGAGGGGAACACAAACATTTGGTGCAGTGCCCAAGAGAGCTTAGATTTCCTTGAAATAAAGGAACTTAGGGGGGACCACTGGGGGACTGAAGGGATATCTCCTACTGCAACAGTGTTCAAATGATAAGTTTCTTTTTACTCTCTTTAAATATATTCTCCAAGTGCTTTACATGTTTGTTTTATGAAGTGCATAACAGAAAGTTTTCATGTGTAAACTATCATCATCTTTCAAACAACTCTGCAGCTGCCTTCCAATATTTTCACTCAGTCACTTTCTTCAGTCTTCACCTGAATGGCTAACAGTTTGTAAGTTGTTTTTTAAGTTTGGTTTGGTCAGTGCATTTGATGATTACACTGATTGGCCTGACTAAAAAGTGAGTCCAAATGTTAGGGTTACTGTTTTATCCCCCACCAATTCAGAGTTTCCTTCTCATCTGCATAAACAACCGACACAGCAAAGAAAAAGCACGGTGACTACAACCAACCCTACACCTGCAGTGCATCAAATATGACAGCCATGTGTTTATAAGTCATATTTGCTGTGTATTGTAGATGGCTTTGACTCAAGCCTAGCTGACCCAGGTTTTCCTGTCCTCATGAATGGGTCTCTTTGACTAAACATTCATTTCATTTGCACACTTGGTAAGATCAGAGGGAAACTTGGTCCAGAATCCACTTTAGACAGGGCCATTTTTCACAACTGAGGGTTAATAATATTGCGTGTTGTGCTGTTGTCCAAGATTCCAACCCAGATGCAATGTTAGATAAGCAAAAATCACTTTAGCATGATTTACTTTGCCTGTGACCCGTGCAGCATTGTAATTTGGCCTGTGTTTTATTTTTATTGCTTGTCAAAATTTCCTTTTCAGTTTTTTGTTTTAAATTGCTGCAATGATAAGCCTAATTAGCATTGCAATGGGTGCCAAAATTGGTTTTGTTGTATTTATATTATGACAACATGTTTTCCTGGCTTTCCCTGTGGCCTTGGTGGAGGTAGCCTAAAGTTTAGGGAAGCAGTTCAATGACTGGAGGGTTGCCAGTTGGATCCCTCCATACGCAGGATAAATCCGGAGAGGTGCCCTTGAGCAAGACTATGAACCCCCAACTACTCAGTGATCAAACATATCGGGCTGTGGTTGTACTGTGCAGCTCATTGTTGTGTGTATCTAAAATGTGTTGGAGTGTTGTCTTTAAAGTCTGCGTAAACGGAAAAATAAAGCCACCCCCACAGCTTGGCAAAAGTTAAAAACTGCTGGGGTTAGTCAGAGTAAAATGGGATTATATAAAAAACCATAAGCCTTATGATTTAGTCATATTCCATTAAATAAGATCATGATAAAAGACAGATGAACTGTAAATATATCTTATGTGCTTCTTTATTCTAGAGAATTGTCTATTATAATTTGCTATACCTGCATTTTGCACTAGAGCGCATTTGTTATTTTCAATTTTATCACAGTTGTGCCTCAGAATGCCCTTTTCATTATCATAAATGCACTCTTGCATTTCCAATAAAATAGACATACGGTTAATATCTAATTATGCAACTACCACTTTCCTTACAGTACACTCCTCAGTATCGGCCTCGGTGCTGAGCTTTTATTGTTTGGCTGCCAGCAGGCACACAGACTGTTAAAAAGAGACTCCTCTGGGTCCCCCCCCCCCCCATCATTAGTCTAATGGTGAAGACTTTGGCCTTGTGTGCCATCTAAAGCCATTTCAGTTTTACTTTGTTATATTTAAGTCTTCATGTGCTTGTGTAAAAAAGCCTTTCTAATTGCAGAGTTGAGGGTTAGCCACATCACAGTTGGAAGTTTGGGTTACGTGGGCGTCATTTGTTTTTCAGATCAGAGTTCTGAAGTTTTAAGTTTGCTTTAGTGTAATTAAAATGTAATTGCTCTGGCTGCTCTTTTGGGAACCATATTATCACCTCAGGGTGGTCTGAAATTGAATAGGTTGTGTGTGTTTCTGTGCTCTTTGCTGACCATTGTGAGTTTTAGACCTAGAGAGTTAGGAAAGTAAAGGAAATCCTCACGTCTTAACGGATACAGGCAAGTAATTAAGTATAAATACCTGAATGAGTGTAAATATACTGTTCGTTTGTAAGAGATGATTTCATAAGGGGGGTATCTTAGTGTAATAAGGCTCATTACGTTAGGACAAAAAAAACATGCATTTACTAGCTTGCAATTACAACCTTGCACACAACTTATAAACTTGTATATGATTTAAGGGATGATAACTTTTATATCCATATGACCCTATATTGCTGGTTGTTTGTCTGACATCATCATCTCTCTCTCATCCCCTTTCCTTCACTCGCTCTCAGCTGCTCATATTGTTTGTCTTATTAGAAACACCAAAGCAAAAACAGAACACTTAAGACATGTTCCATTTTGTTTTGCTTCAACCTTGTGACAATGTTTGCGACGCCTGACAAAGGTCAGTGTAAACCTAGTCTGGCTATCAGCAGACCAAGCCGAGCTCAATGGATCTGAAACTGAGCGTTGGTCTGGGGGGTCTGCTCTGGGTTTTCTCTGCACAAGAGGCGGGACCAACGGGTATAGTTCAAGTGACTCTGTACGCAATTGGATAGTCCTTCAACCAATCAGATCAATGATCCGGGTGACGTAGAAGCAACAGCGGCATCAACGGGTTGCTGCTCTTCAGTGGCCGCCGCTATGTTGAATGTAAACAAGAAGCTGATTGGTCGCTTCTCTATCGTCATCGTGCTAAACCCACCAATAGCGCGTCAGGTAGATAAGCCAGTTTGTGATTGGTTCCCGCAAAATTATGAACTGAAGCAGGAGAATTAAATGTTCAAGTTTCCAGACCGAGCAGCGGGGACAAGTCAAAACGCCGGCAGAGTGGGCGGGGCTTACCCAGTCTAGTGTAAAACCAAACCAAACCAAATTAAAAATGCTATAATGTTGCAACTTCACCCACGAATCGCACCAAGTCTACCGAACTATAGATGTGAAAGTGCCCTTACTGTACATGCATGCATTACTTCTCAGTAGTGAGCCATGTATGACCTTACTTTCATTTCCTGTGACATTGCTTAACATTACAATTGGGGAAAATCTGACTGAATAGAAAATACACCCACCCCTTCTATATAACTGGACTTTCCAGACCAACACCCCTCTTAAGAACACTTTGTTTTGTGAGTTGGAAAATTCTGTCTTTGCCAAGCAGTTAATTTCTAAAGCACATTGGCTGGTATTTTAACAGGTGGTTTGGATCATTACCACTCTGTGCTTCAGGTCTGCTACTGAAACTCCAACACATACTGCAGCTCCGTCGCTCACACAAACCAAAACATCTTGGACCAGAAGAGCTGGTGATTCAATTGTCTTTTTTTTATTGAAACATAGCAGCCTTTAATGGCAAATTCCCTGTCTATTACTATGTCTATTTTAAATCTTGGACAGGATGTACATGCTTGCTGCTGCCTTGCTAATGTGAAAAATGCTAATCCCACCATTAGGCAACTGGGACCTGGTGATGCTTCAGCAGCAGTACCAGAAGGAAAAACTTTTAATTTTGGTTGACAGGAGATGTGTGGTGTGTCGAAGAATAGATGTTGCATTCTTCAACAAGCCTATAATAATGTATCCTTTACTAGTCCCACAAGGGGAAATTACAATTTACACTCGGTTGTTATTACACACATTACACACAGGCCTCAGTACCACACACATGCACTAAGTGGAGAGACAGGGGGATGCCCATGGAACACTTGGTGCCTTGTCTCATGAGCACATTGGCAGTACCCAGTAGGTGAACTGGCACCTCTCCAGCTACCAGTCCACCACCATAGGTTGGTCTGTACGTGGACTTGAACCAACCCAACTGCCTATGGACTAAGATACTGCCACCCCACGTGATACAGTATGTTGTATTTTGAGAAGCATTGCAGCAAAATTAGGAAGTGCAACAACATTTCAAATATCTCATACCCTATCCCAGACTCTCAGAGACTACAACCACAAATACAAATTAAAAACATAGATTTAGCATCTATTTATTTAAAATCACAACATTCAACATCTGTAAATTTTATGCATGTAAAAATCGAATTTAACTAGTGCTTTTTATTGATCTCTTTTCAAAGCTGTACTTGCCTTTTATTTATTTGTGGTTAGTTAAGTAAGTTGTACTAATACAAACATCACTTTTCACTACTCTGTTTTTTAGCTGTTCTGCTGCTACTGTACTACTGCTGTTGCTGGTACTGATTTTATCTTTTTTTCTCTGTTCTGTCTACATCAAGAGAAGCAATACAGAATTTCATGATATATAAGTATAATTACAATATCAGATCATTTCGATAGTCATGGCCAAATGAAGCTTCTTGATACTTTGTGAACCATTTTCTTTATTTTCTGAGCACACAAGATGGCGCCATCTAGTGGGCTCAGAAAATAAAGGCGTATTTTCCATAGGAATATGTTAATTTAAAATGTATATTTTATAGACATGCAGAAGAATCATTCTTCATTATCATTATAATAACCATATTGCAACAGTAGACTCATTTGAAGTGTGAGGTGTTGGTCAGGCTTTGTGGTATTCGGATAGAACTGGTTTACATTAATATCATATTTGATTCTGGTTATCCAGGTGTCCCTTTGCTGAATTGGCCGTAGAAGATGAAGAGGCATCGGTTGTTACCGCTATGTGCCCTCCTAGGGGTCCTGTTTGCAGGACTCCTCCCTAACCTTGAGGCTCAGGAAGGTAAGTCAAACTAAGTTGATCTCAGCTGCAGTCAGAAGGCTGAGCTCATTTTGCAGATGATTTGTCAACTTTTTCCAATTTTCCGCAATACTCAGGACTACATTTTTTCTTCTTCCCGTTTTTGCTCCCCTAAAAATTACACTGTAGTCTACACCTGCACCTGTTCATATATTGCAAAAAAAGCAGGATTTTTAAAAAATGTTCATGACACCCTAAGAAAACAAAATACATTACAGTAATTAATTAAAATATGACATGATTTTTCACTTTTAATGTTAGTTAACTGGCTATTTTTCAATTATTATTATATGGTTTTAATCTGAATGCATCTTAACATTGGAGGAATAAAAATAGAATACCAAGTGCAGTCAGATGTTTCTGCTAAACAAAGCAGCAACATTTCAGTTGTGTTAAGCAACCGTATGGGTGTTAGGCACCAAAACAATATTCTGGTACCAAACACACCAGTCATCTATTCACTGGTCTTCACTTTTGTTCTCCAAACACTCTTTTGAAGATTGCGCACAGGGATTGGGAGCTGATATATACTTTCTAGTGGATTCATCCTGGAGTATGGGAGTGGAGAACTTTAAGCATGTCAGACAATTTCTGTACAGCTTGATACAATCACTGCACCAGGTTGGAGGGGAGAGGTTTAAATTTGCCCTTGTGCAGTACAATACTAAGCCACAAACTGAGTTCCAGCTCAACAGCTACCCAACAACACAGGGAGTCCTGGCACACATCGAGGCTATGCCTTATCGTGGTGGGGGAACCCAGACCGGCCTGGGCCTGGATTTCCTGACTCGTACACACATGACCACTGCTTCGGGCAGCCGCGCTGTTGATGGTGTGGCCCAAGTGGTGGTTGTGCTAACAGATGGGCGCTCCCAGGATGACGTGGCCGAGCCAGCTCAGGTGCTGTGGCTGGCAGGCGTGGAGGTGTTTGCAGTTGGAGTTCAGGATGCAGTTGATTCGGAGCTCAGGGACATGGCTAGCAAGCCCTATGACACTCATGTGTTCAGTGTAGACTCTTTTCTGACTTTGCGGGATATAATCCAAGATTTAGTAGTGGGGCTTTGTGACGCAGTGACCCGGTCAGGGGGTGGTCCTGTGGCAAACGAGGCCCCCGTGTATGGAGGAGGGACAGGTAATGAAATGGGACCAGTGTCACTACCATTACTAATGTGTCTACATGTGCAGGACGAAGGTGCTGCATATGTGGCTGTGACTGGATTTTATTATTAACACAATCAAGTGTTTTTTTTAACCACAATAACCTTTCACTGTCCACCTGCAAAATTAACATCACTTGTTTTGTCTCACCACACTTAATATTCCCCTAATGCTTTAAAAAAAAAAAATCACAATTAGATCTGCATGTGATTGACAGCCCTACAGCATCTCAGATTTGGGTGTGCACAGAAATATGCCTGGGCAAAGCCAAAACAAAAGCAATGAGAATGGATTGAAATAAAGCTATTTACAGTAAGTGTGCTCTTAAATTAGGCAGTGATTTCATTTCTGTGTTGGCATACAGCCATAACCTCAGGCATAGTTTAAAACAGCATTTTTAGATGATGCTTGCTAGAACTAGACACTGCTGTGGTGAGAGGACACAATACAGACAGCAACAGAATAACATTGTAAAATACATATTTTGACACCTCAGACTGACATTTGTTCAGAAAACCTTTGGAAAAGAGAATGGACTTGAGGATGCCTCACCCTTTAAAGCATCACATCTCAAATCCAATCAATGAGCTTTTAACCGTAGCTAACCATGCACCACTGCTAATGTGTCTTGCATTTTGTATTCTTTTCTTTTGTGTCAGTCACAATGTCTATCTGTGTAAAATATTTGCAATATTCTATATGTAAAACAGCGATGAACCTGCTTGGACTCATCCTTGACCTGCAAAAGTACTTTGAGAATATTTTTATATGTAGATGCCTTAAAATTCTATATGTTTTGATTAATTACCAGAAGTTACTGGAATAAAAAACTACACATATAAAATGTGTCTATGAAAGGAAATTTCTCTTGCCAGCATATATGATTCAACAAATGAATTGGAAACACCAATATTCCCAAAAATATACAAATTTGTAAAGACTGCATGAAATCACATGTAATATATTCTCAAATATGGTAGGCCTCCAGGATATGCCACAGGGTCATGGCTGGTCACTTTATCTGAGGTCCATAACAAGAGTCTGCATGGGATGGCTGAACTCAATGGAAGGACACATCACACAAATTTAACAAAGAACTATGTAAAAGGTTTAATGATAAAACTAAATTTTCTTTTTCTTTTGACTTGCAGTTGTCACCATAGTATAACCTCATGATGGAATACCCTTGGTTTCCAATTTATTTTATTCAGATACATTTATAGTAAATAATAAAAAATATCACTGAACCATGTAGTTAAATGTATTCATTATATTCATTATAAACAATTATTATAATTTCATAGTAATTTTGTTTTTTAATTTTCCCTACTTAAGGCTCAACAGTTTATTTTCATAAAAACAAATGTAGCTTTTTTAGTTCTAGGTCACTTAGTCACAGTCAACATTTCTGACTATCAAATATTCCTTTCTGTAAAAATCAAAATGTTATGATTAGCTTTACATATTGATAGATTTCTAATCTGCCCTTGATGTGGCAAAACATTAGTTTATCTGGGATTTAAATATGCTTTTGATCTAATTAAGATTGGCCATCCTAGATGAGGAGAATGAGCTCATGAGTGGTTAGTATTCATAATGACAACAACAGTACTGTACTCTGGTTCATCAAACACATTTCATCACTTTAGGAAATCTCCTTGGTTCAGCCTACATGCAGTATGATGTGTTTTGCAATGTTTGATTGATTTGTTCACTTTCAATGTTACTTGACACACACAATGATATGCTAGCACGAGTTCTTTGATTGGATTCTTTGTCTCTGCCTCACCATGTTAACGCTTTCACAAGTTCCATTTTGTTTTGTTTTCTCTCTCTTCCCTTAAAGCACAAGATTCAGCTGACCTAGTACTCTTAATTGATGGATCAGAGAACGTTGGAGCAGCAAACTTCCCCTTTGTGCGCGATTTGGTTTTGAGAATCATTGAGCCCCTTGATGTGGGCAGGGACACATTTCGGGTGGCCTTGGCCCTGTACAACGGCAACCTAGAGATAAAGTTCTATCTAAATAGCTATGACAGCAAATCATCAGTCCTGGAAGCGGTGAAGGGCCTTTCCTACTCAGGGGGTGATGAATCTAACCTGGGGTTTGCCATGGAGGAAGTAGCCAACAGCCTTTTAAGCCAAACAGCTGGGGGCAGGGCTGACGAGGGTGTGCCCCAGATGTTGGTGGTTATCAGTGCTGGGCCGTCCACTGATGATACTGGTGCCGGTGACCGGGCCCTTAAGAGGGCCAGAGTTATCACATTCGGTGTGGCGATTGGTGACACGGCCAGAGCAGATCTGGAAGCAGTTGCTACAGATAAAAGTTTTGTCCTGTCAGCCAGTGATTTCAGAACAGTGGCGCTCATGGGTGACCAGCTGCTCCCATTCATTAACGGGGTGGTCCAGCGCACCATTATAGTTCAGGACGAGTTCACAGAAGGTATGTAACTTCTCTGTAAATGTTGGCGAAGCATTGTGGTTGTAGATCGAGACTTAAAAAAGGAAAAGCCCTCCTAGAACTCCTAATGAATGTAATATAGTGTACAAGGTAAGATGTGCTAGTGATAAACTTGAAATTGCTATATTCTCCATCGTAGTAAGGGCGTTTAACAGAGTGGGTAATAACACATTAAACATGAGAAAAGTATTGTTCTCTACTTGAAATTTGACTAAGCTGTTGCAAAATTATAGATCCACACAGTTCCATTGAGCCATAGTAAAGACACCAAGTCAACATAAACTGAAAAGCTGCATAGAATTGCAGAATGGGTTGTGCCCATATCATATCACTAACTTTGAGAAAGTTCTAACAATTAATACAAAGTTCCAACAATCATTGCAATGTGGAGAACAAACACACTTGAAGTGCATGGCCCCCCTTTTATATGAACTATATGAATGACCAAGACATAAAAAAACAGGTATCATGGAAATGGCATTTCATTAGTGAAGTCCAGTGTCAATGTATTTTAATTTCACATTTTGCTGATTAATAATTAATGTTATTCAGCATTTCTATTCATGTTCTAATCTTAAATAAAATTTTCTTTGGTACAATATATCTTGTCCATATGCAGCAAAAAAATGATCTTTGATTTTGATTGCAGATCCTAATTCATACCTTATGAGAACACATTTAGAAGGCGTCCATATTTTTTCTCCCATGTCAATATTAGTTCACAAATATGCCAAATAATCCAATCAAAATATAAATTACTACTATTAAAATATAGCCTTGGTGGGCTTTGGTACTTGGTACCCTTGGTACTTAAAGATTTATTTTTATAATTTTAAAACATCTTTTATTCTCATAGTAATGCATTTTCTGTTCTTTTCAGTCGTGGAAGTTGGACAACGAGACATCATTTTCCTCATCGACAGTACAATGGGTCCAACACTTATCAACTCGGTGCGAGAATTCATCAAGCGGTTCGTCGACATCATGCCAATTAGTCCAGATGGAGTTCAAGTGGGTGTGGCCCTGTTCAGCAATGTCCCTCGACTTGAGATTGATCTCAACTCCTATGGATCCAGGGAGGAATTAACTGCTGCTTTGGGTGCTATCAAACCAAGACCGGGTCAGACAGTCAACATTGGAGCAGCCTTGGACTTTGTGCGGACGAATATGCTGCGGCCTGAGAAAGGCAGTCGTATTCAACAGGGGGTACCCCAGCTTTTACTGTTGTTGACCAGTAAAAAGTCAAGTGACAGTGTGGAAGCACCTGCTTTAGCCCTGCAGCGAATGGGCGTATTGACTCTAGCTGTGGGTTCCAAGACTGCGACGGAGAACGAGTTGCAGCAGATTGCCTTTGCTGACACGGTTGCGTTCTATTTGAAAGACTTACGAGCACTGCTTCGCAACCCAAAGGCAATTGTTGATGCACTCTCCACTCTAGCTGGGGTGGTGGTAACTGAAAGACCCACTGAGCCAGGTACTGCTTTGTCTTTCACAAACACCTACTACATTTAAAAAATATTTTTTGTCAGTATTCAATGAATGAAATGGAAATATACAGATAAGTGATAAATTTAAATGAAAACCTTGAATAAATAAGTGGAAAAACAACAAATGCAGATGCTTCGGAACAGTTGTGCTGCGTGATAATATTAAGCAATTGAAATCCTCCTTTGTTGTATGAAAAATGCCAGTGAACGAGTGGGAAATTGTGAACCAACCTGCTTTCCACAACTATCATTGAATATCCAAAAAGGGAAATGTCTTTTAGAAGTGCTTTCAAAATCACAAGTCTGGGACACCATTCATCCCAGGAATGGTGTCCCTCCCAGACTTGTGATTTTGAAAGCATCGCAGTCACAGAGCTTACAATACTCAGCACAAGATTGTGAAACTCTTGAATTTATGATGGTGGCAATTATTTTGGCCTTCAAAACAATGAACGTGAGGTAGAGTAGAAATATGTTTTAGTAATCGGATGGCTGATGCTGATGGCTATAGGCAGCCAATTTGTAAGTTAGTGTGTTTGCTGGCTATGGCAACTAGTGCCAGCTTAGCCGTGTCATCAGCTGAGTCTAATTACAATTCCATTGCTGAGAGACAAAGAAATAATCTTTTTGGGGGGTGGGCATTAATAAATGTGTATCCTCTTACCCGACTATTAGCTTACAGTGTTGAGAACAAGGGCCCAAAGCAAAGACTCAACATCATAGCATATACAGATAACTGTTTCAATCATTTGAGCTATTATTGTTTTATTATTGTTACATCGTCCTGAGCCTGAAATTTTATGTACATAGTATTATAAAGAGGACAATTTGTTGTGTTTTTTGTGCTTTTTCCTAGTGGTGGAAATAACCACAGTGCAGACTCAAAAAGTGGTTCGAGACATTGTCTTCCTTGTGGATGGATCAAACTACATTGGCAGCAGTAACTTTCCCTATGTGAGAGATTTCATCATCAACGTGGTCAACCAGCTGGATGTACGTCCTGACAGGGTCAGGATTGGTCTCCTGCAGTTTGCCGAGAGCCAACAAATTGAATTTAATCTGAACAGCTACAGCAACAGGCAAGATGTTGTGAATAAAATCTCTCAACTCAGGCTGACTGGAGGCTCAGTTTTGAATACAGGAGCTGCCATGAATTATGCCCTTGCCAACATGTTTCAGCCATCAACTGGGTCACGTAGGAAGCAGGGAGTCCAGCAGGTGTTGGTTCTGATCACAGGTGGTCCAGTCCAGGATCAGGCTAAAAATGCAGCTGATAGATTGGCTCTTGCTGGTGTCTTGACCTTTACGGTCAGTTCTGGGCAAGCAGATGAAGCCCTATTGAAAACAGTTGCCTTTGTTGAAGATCTGGCTTACCATGAAACAAGCTTCTCATATTTGCCAGCTCTGGCTGAACAAATAATGCCAAAGTTGATAACAGTGGTTGGCGATACAGATGTGACAGAAACATCATTCCCTGAGGAAACTGGTGAGTGTTTCTTTTAATATACAGTATATCTGTTTCAATTAATGAAACAAATGTGACTTACATAAAGGTTTCCCTGGTATCATGGTTTTTGTTTTCCCTCAGATGTGGTTGTTGGAGGAGAAAGAGATGTTGCCTTTCTCATTGATGGCACAGAAAATGTCAGAAGAGATTTTGCCTACATCCGAGATTTTATCCTTAAAGTCATCGAACCACTTGATATTGGGATTGACAGGGTGCGAGTTTCAGTGGTTCAACACAGCGAGAGGCCAACTCCAACTTTCTACCTTAACACTTATCAGACCAAAGATGAGGTGAGAAGAGCTGTCACAGGAATGACATTGGCTGGTGGACGTACTCTTAACACAGGAGCTGCTCTAAGATTCATGAAGGACACCATCTTGTCTGAAAGGCATGGTAGCCGTGCTTCACGAAATGTTCCTCAGTTCCTCATCGTTTTGGCTGCAGGCAGGTCCAGGGACAGTGTAAAGGATTCTGCTGTCGCGCTAAAGACAGACGGAGTTGTACCTTTTGGTGTTGGTGTCAAGGATGCAGACCCAAAGCAGATTCAAGAAATTTCACACAACCCTTCCTTTGCCTTCAATGTGAGGGAATTCAGCGAGCTTAGCACCGTCACACAAAGGCTCAATAATTACGTGAGCCTACCAAGTGAAGAGCTGAACGTAGTTCTACGGCAAGGTAAGCTAAATCTCTTTCCCTAGTGGTGTTTTAAACGTGCTGTAAGAAAACAACACTTCGGCTGATGTTTTTGGTGCTTTATTGGAATAACTGAATTTCATTTGTTGTCTTAGTACAAAGCAATGCTGCAAAAAGAGATATTGTGTTCCTACTGGATGGCTCTGATAACACAATAAATGGATTCCCAGAGATAAAACTCTTTGTTAAGAGCATAGTGGAGAGCCTCTCTGTCAATGAGGGCCAAGACAGAGTGTCTGTGGTTCAGTTCGCTAATAACTATGAGGTCAACTTTTATCTGAGTTCTCACAAGGCAAAGGATGAGATTATAAATGCCATAGATAATTTAAGGCACAAGGGTGGGAGGCGCCTTAACATCGGGGGAGCTCTCCAGTTCGTGAGGCACAGTGTCTTCACTTCCTCAACGGGAAGTAGAAGACTAGAAGGAGTGCCCCAGATCTTAATTCTTCTAAGTACAAAATCGTCCACTGATAACGTGAGAAGCCCAGCTATTGCTCTTAAAGAGCATGGAATTGTGTCAGTGGGGGTTGGAGTGGGAGATGCCAATCATTCAGAGTTGGAAATGATTGCTTTCAAACCTGGTTTTACATACAAAGTCACCGATTTCTCCAACTTGCCCTCAATCCACTCACAAATTGTTGATACACTGAAAATAAACAAAGAAACTGCGGAAACAATGAATGGAATCTCAGATTTAGTAGGTAAGAATTCCACATTTCAATATATGCCTAAAATTGGAATACAGTATTTGTCTTCAGAATAAAATTGTTTACTGTCTGTTATACTCTCTCTCAAATATACTGTATTTAACATACATTTCTAGTGTGATGATATAAATATTTTTCTTATTTTTTCTTATTATCCTTGATAGAATATCTATACTGTTTTGCAAAGGAAGTGTTATGTATTTCTTAGGCTTTCAAGAATGTTGCCCACTTAATTCCTCTTTCCAATTGTCCCCATCAATGAGTCGACAAATTCTTTCATACATCTTTTTGATAAAAAGATGGTTCTTTAGAAGTTCTGCTTGAAATAACACTTTCAGAGAAGTGGCTCATCTTTCTTTCAGTGATCATCCTCTGAGCTTGCTCATGCTGATCAAAATGCAGCGTAGAAAAGTCTTTAACGCACAGTCCGTGAATTCTCTTTTTGTCTATCCATGTGTTATCTTGTTGGCACAGGGAGCAATAAGAGGGACATAGTGTTTCTCCTTGATGGGTCAGATGCTTCTAGAAATGGACTCCCAGCTATTCGTGAGTTCATCAGAAGAATGGTGGAAGAGCTGGACATTGGCGAAGATAAGGTTCGAGTGGCCGTCATACAGTATAGTAATGACACCAAAGTTTATTTTAACCTAAAAACTCACAGATTAAAAAAGGCCATCATCTATGCCGTGAGAAGTCTCCGCCACAAAGGCGGAAAAACTCGGAATACTGGAGCTGCTCTACAGTTTGTGCGAGACCATATTTTCACGGCTTCATTTGGGAGTAGACGCCTTGAGGGAGTCCCTCAGATTCTGCTTTTACTGACAGGTGGAAAATCCAATGATGATGTTTCAGGAGCAGCATTAGACATAAAACAAAACGGAGTTCTGTCTTTCGCCATTGGAATGAAAAACACTGAACAGGAGGAGCTTCAAAAAATAGCCTCCTCCTCCAGATTTCTTTTCAACCTTCCTGTCTTTGGTGAACTTTTGTCCATTCAGCCAGAGATAGCTGCATTTGTCCAGGCTGAAATACAAATTGAGCCTCCCACTATTGTAGGTAAGAAGTGTCACAGATTCATTTTTGAGAATGAATCAAACTGACTCCCCTCATGGCTGTGGTTGAATACACTTGGTCTTTAATAGTTTGAATTGCAATGAAACTGCATCATCTTCTGAAAAATGTCAGTCAATCAGTTTCATGTTTCTCAAACTGTCTCCACTGGCTCGTGGCAACTTCCTTGTTACGCTGTTTCTTTTTTGGCTCTCATCCTTCTTCTTGTACCTTGGGGGGAGTCTTTCTTGACAGCCCCACATCAGCAAATGTAATTTCTTTCTATTCTTAAGCTCTTTCTTGAGCCAATGATAATCACATCATTGACAGTATAGTTGGAGTTAAAGAAGAATACTGAAATATTTTTCAGCTTTCTACATCTTTCATTTGTGAAAGAAGAATATGCCTCTTATCTTATCTATATGAGTTATTTCCAAGTTTCTCAATTATTACTTTTTCTACCACTTTTCTTAAATGTTCTTGCATTTAACTCCTTGTTTACCACAGTTATTAGTTTGACTTTCTATTACCAGCTTTTCTGGCTTTACAAACCATCTTATGTGTAATTATTGCACCACAATAATATTTTAAGTTATGTATTATATGTCTGATTCTTAAACAAGATTTTCCTATTCTGTTTTAGTTGAATTAGAGTCCCCTCAAAGAGACATAGTGTTTCTGTTGGATGGGTCAGATGACACACAGAGTGGCTTCCCAGCAATGAAAAGTTTTGTCCAAAGAGTGGTAGAAACCCTCAGTGTTGGTGAGGACAAAGACCGTGTGTCTGTGGTTCAGTATAGCAGAGATCCACAGACACATTTCAGTTTGAACACCTACAAAGAAAAACAAAATGTTCTTGCTGCTGTCCAGCAGTTAAACCATAAAGGGGGCAGACCCCTCAACACTGGGGCAGCTCTTGACTATGTGAGGAAAAATGCTTTCACTGATTTCTCTGGGAGTCGGCATCAAGATGGTGTCCCTCAGATATTGATTCTGTTGAATGGGGGAAGATCTCAAGATGATGTTGGAAGTGCCGCTGCCGCTCTAAAACAGGACAACATTGTTCCATTCTGTGTGGGAACAAGAAATGCAGACATACTCGAGCTCCAAATGATTGCATATAACCCTTCCTATGCTTTCTCTGTGCTTCGGTTTGATGATATGGGTAGCATCCATCAACACCTTGTGTCGTTTGTGAAAAGGGTGCCTCGACAGCAGCCAAGACTAAAATCACACAATGTATTGGGTAAGACTATCTATCAATCTTAGCCATAATATTTTTTTCTACTATTGGATAACTCTGTGTAACTTACTGAGCATAATATTTATGTCTGTCACAGATCAAACTGAATCCATTCAACGCGACATTGTATTTTTACTGGATTCTTCGGATGAAATGCAAAATGACTTTAAGGCAATACTTGGCTTTGTTGAGACAATGGTGGACAAATTCAATGTGGATGAGAACAAAGATCATGTGTCAGTGGTGCAATACAGCAGAATACCATCTGTTGAATTTTTTCTAAACACATACAAAACACAGCAGGATGTTGCTGCCAATGTGCAAAGCATCAGACATAAAGGAGGCACGCCCCTCAATACTGGTGCAGCCCTTCATTTTGTCAAGGATAATGTTTTTACCACCTCCGCTGGAAGTAGGCACCAACAGGGTGTCCCAAAGATTCTGGTTCTCTTAACTGGTGGACGTTCCAGTGATGATGTCAGAAATGCTGCAGAAAACTTGAGAGGAATGGGTGTTATGGTATATGTGGTGGGAACAAAGAATGCAGATACCCTTGAAATTCAGTCTATTTCACAGGAAGCCAGTCATGCTTTCTTTGCTGCAGACTCCAGTGGTCTGTCAGGCATTGAACAACAACTATTTTCTGTCATCAAGAAGAGTGAGACCCCTTCTGTCAAACCGGCATTGTATGGTAAGACATTGTGATGACTTCACGTTATATGCCGTGTGCACAACTTCATGCACTATAAGATTGACGTGGACCTCAAGTCATTCATTCCATATGAAGGTTAATGATGGACAGTAACAGACTAGTGCCCTTTTGGTCACGGTGACTGTTTTAGGCTTTCCTCATGTTGTTTTAGCATTGTTCCAGTGATTGTGTCAACAAAGATGGTCCTCTAAAATAGTAGAACAAGTTGTGCACACAGGGTTAGTGAACATTTGCAGAACATTTGTGATAAGAAACACTTATCCCAATTTGTTTAAATGCTTGTGTGATTACAGATCCCAACAGAAGAGACATTGTTTTTCTGCTTGATGGTTCTGATGATTCTCAGCAAAGATTCCCAGATATTAAAGATTTTGTGCAGAGAATAGTGGCGGACATAAACATCGATGCAACCAAAGATCACGTGGCTGTGGTCCAGTACAGCAATACAGTGGAGACTGAGTTTAACTTGAGACATTACTCAACAGAGGATGAGGTTCTTGATAGAGTAAGAGGCCTCAGTCACAAAGGAGGTTATCCTCATAACATTGGAGCAGCTCTCCAGCATGTAAGGGAACATATCTTTACTTCTGACTCAGGAAGTCGACTTCTTGAAGGAGTTCCACAGATACTCATACTACTGAGTGGTGGAAGATCTGGAGATGACATAAGAACTCCAGTCAGAATGCTGAAAGAGACTGGTGTCATTTCAATTGCCATTGGAACAACTGACGCAGACACCCTAGAGATGCAGACAATATCTCATGAACCCAATTATGCAATCTCCATTACTGATTATGAAGAGCTTCATACGGCTAAGCAGGATGTGTTGTCACTGTTAAGAGATGCTTCGCACTATGTAGAGCAAACCACTCCCCAAAAGGGTTTTGGTAAGATGCAATGTTTCAACCTTTTAGCTTTAACATGGACTGAGATGATTTTCATTGACTGAATTATTGGGGACTATCAATGTAGCTGTTTACCAGTACCTTCAGAAAATCCCAATGCCTTTGTTTCTCCATCTTTTGTCTTTGTTACAGATTCTGAGAAACATGATATAGTATTTCTTATTGATGGATCATATGACTCACGCAATGGTTTTGAAGAGATACGAGGCTTTGTTGAAAAAATGGTTGAAAGCTTAAATCTAGATGAAAACAGAGACCGAGTGGCTTTTGTTCAATACAGCCGTGATGCCACAGTCAATTTTTACCTGAATTCCTACTCATCCAAGAACGATGTGCTCAATTCCATAAGAACAATAAGGCATAAGTTGGGGAGACCCCTCAACATTGGCAAAGCACTAGAGTTTGTCAGAGACAATGTCTTTGCTGCTTCAGTTGGAGGCAGACGTGCAGAATCAATCCCTCAATATCTGTATGTATTTAGTGGTGGAAGATCAGGGGATGATGTCAGAGGACCAGCACAGTCTCTCAAAGGAAATGGGATAAAGACTTTAACTATTGGAACAAAGAATGCTGATACATTGGAAATGCAAACAATCTCTTTCACGCCAGCACATTATTTTCATGTTACAAACTTTCAAAATCTGCAAAGCATCCATCCATCTGTAAAAGCTACATTGAGCGGTGCTCCAGAAACAACTGACATTCCTGGTAAGACCTAGAAAATAATTAGCATTTTAGAGATGTTTTCTACATGGAAATAAAAGGTGTATACCATGGGTATGTTTCTGTCTACAGCTAATGTGGCTTTGTAAAATGTTTGTATCCATTTCAGATACCTCCACAAGTCCAGAATTAAAACTCCAGAGTGCCGATGTTGTTTTTCTCATTGATGGCTCTGATGATATGCAAGCAAGTGAAAGACAAATTTTGGATTTTGTCAAAGAGCTTGTCATGCAATTAGAAATTGGGCCAAACAAAGTACAAATTGCTTTGATTCAGTACAGCACAGAGCCCACTGCTGATTTTCTCCTGAACACTCACTCACTAAAAGACGAAGTCTTGAGTCATTTGAACAATGTGAAACTGAAAGGAGGGTTTACTGTGAACACAGGTGTAGCCCTTGATTATGTGAAGAACAATGTGTTCACTGCTTCATCTGGAGGCAGAGCCCATCAGGGAGTCCCACAGATACTGATTCTCTTAAGTGGGAGAAAGTCAGACGATGATGTCTTAGGTCCAGTGGATGGACTGAGAAATGCTGGAATTGTCATTTTCAGTGTTGGAGTGAATGATGCAGATAGGCTGGCGATGGAACAATTAGCACACAGTTCAAGGGCGCAGTATTTTATCAAGGATATTTCTGACTCTCTTATTGTAAGACAACAGTTGCTTTCAGACATTGCATCTCACAAACACACTGTCAACCCTGGCATAGGTGAGTAAAACATTAATATTAATTAATTTATTAATTAATTTAACTTTAATAAATCTGTTATTACAAGGTACATCTAATAATAACTGTATATATTCACAAGCTGTAAATTGCATATATTTACAGCAAATCAGATTTCTGTGGCCTTTTTAACTAACACAATTTACATGATTGTGGAATTTTCTAGGTTCAAGCTCCAGTATGAACAGAGATATTGTCTTTCTCATTGATGGATCTGATGATGTCAGAAGTCAGTTCTCTGCTGTACGTGAATTTGTTGCAAAAGTTGTTGAGAGCTTTGACTTAAACCAAGGAAAAGATAAAGTTGCTGTTGTACTGTATAGCAACAATGCTGAACTCAGTTTCAATTTGAATACTTACAACACAAAAGACGATATTCTTAAGCATGTCGCAAGCTTAAAACCAAAAGGCGGAAGGCCTCAGTATATTGGAGCGGCATTGCAGTTTGTGAGGGATAATGTCTTTGTTTCAAATGCTGGAAGTCGACATCGTGAAGGTGCCAAGCAGATACTTATTATGCTGGCTGGTGGGAGATCTAGAGATTCTCCACGAGGCCCAGCAAGTATGCTCAAGGCTGAAGGGGTTGTCACATTTGCAATTGGGTCAAGAATGTCAAATTCAGCTGAGATGCAACTCATATCTTCTGACCCAAATCATGCTTACTCAGTCCCTGATTTTGTAAATCTTTCTGGTATTCAACAAAGTTTGATGAGTCATCTTACTCAAATGGGGGATGAGAAGGAAACTATAACAGGTAAGAATTTAGATTATTTTAATAATTATTACATAATCAATTTCAATGTTAATCCTGTATATTTATATAAACAAATGTAAATATAAATATACAAATGAGCCAATAAATGAGTAGGTTTTTTGTTCAAATGAAGCCTATTAGTTATTTCAGGTAACCTTTTTTTTTCATAAATCCACATTTATTATTTGAGGGAACCTTTATTTCATTATGACAGATTTTTTACATTTCCTTCCCTTTGATCTATATTTTTTATATTTTAATGAAGGGGCCGAGGTTATCTCACAGATTCAGTTCAAAGAAACTAGTAGGCATGGCCATGGTCCCCCAGCACGGGGGGCCATATTTACAGTTGGCTGGTGGCCAGCAAAGCTCTGGAAAAGTAGCTAATTAGCTGCAACCTGAAGAAAATGCCAGCAGCAACGTTCGACCCAGCAGTGGGGTCTGATCCCCATGGTCTGATCCAAGGAAACCTTCTGTTGCTGCCTTTAAGTTTGCTGATTGTACAGGAAGTTGGAGGGAGGTTGGACTCAGACAATGGGGATCAGCCCCCAAGTGCATGTAATTTCTCTGACGCTCCATTGTTGCGACATCCCACTAGTCCGACGTCCCTTTGTTTCGAAAGAATAAACCCTCGGCTCCGACATCCCATTGTTCCGACCATATAGGCTTTTGTGGATCACTTCCCATAATCTAAAATGTGAATAAAAAATAACAAGCAAAATTATTTTTCTCAAGCTTATTACGACATTTAAATGTTTACATCGAGCCTAAGCCACTCAATTTCTGCACTGGTTTGCAGTTTAGTGTCCCAAATTCCCCGTAACGTAACCCCATGTGTACAGGTCGTATCCCCTGACCGATCGGCCAGCCTAACCTTAACCAACCAATTGGCTGTCATAACCTATATAAAAAGCCAATATGGTCAGAACAATGGAAAGTCAGAGAAGAGTTGTTTTTGTTTTTTTAAAACAAAGGGACATCGGACAAGTGGGTTGTAGGGCCAAAGGGAATTTTTTGGGTTATTGAGAGCTGTGGGTGTTGCTGCTGCTGTTTTTTTTCAAGTAGCAGCTAGCTACCAGCCCGCTGTGACCTGGTCCCTCGTGCTGGGGTTCGGGCTGGCTCTGGTCTGTCTGCTGGCATGACACAATTTACTCCTGCCAAGCAGTCTCAACTGCGGGGACCATGGCACTGCACTAGCGAGTGATCCTGAAAACCAGAAGAAACTGTCAACCTTGTATTTTATTTGCTCTGGCAGATAATGATATTCTGGCGATACCAGGTTGCTAGCTAGTTGCTACTATATTCTGAGTCATTGGTGTATAGTTCTGAGTCTGAGATATAATCATGCCCCATTCATTTGAATATTCCAAATGGAAGTAAAGAGAGGGAAATAAACAAATGTGGCATTATAAAAAGGTCCATTAATAAAAATGTAGTCATTTGAAATGTGTTTTTAAAATGAAAAAAAAATTAATTTATCTTTCATTCATTCAACTTGTATCCAGAGAGATCATTGAGGGGCCAGCCTGATTTACAATGACATTGAGTCAGTTACAAAGACAGTGGAAGGAAATTTAAAAAACTGTTCATCCAAATTCAGGACAAGGTTTTGGCATATTAATTAAAAACCAGTCAGCAGAGCAAGTCTAATTAGGTTCCTCTGAGTGACAAAGCAGTTGCATAATGTAATATGTTTTCAAACATTGGCCTTAAAGATAAAGAGATACCAGTGAGCATCACGTCTTTCTTGCAGAGAAGACCACCCAACCCTGTCATATAAAAAACAATGACATAAAGCTTTTTGCCTGAGTAGGCACACATGAGTGGATGGGAATTTTGAATGAGAGCTTCATGCTAATACTTCTGAATATTTAAAGAAATGGCATTACATGCAGAAGCATTATGTAATGCCATGTATGCAAAGACTGTACACAAATGTCTGCAGGGGAGTTAGACATACTTACATAAGCTCTGCTACTGCAATAGTAAAAGTGCTCTTGGCAATTTTTGCAAGTTTATATTTTCCTGTTTTAAACCCAAATGAGAACCCATACAACCAACAGTAACTGGTGAGAAGGTGACTTCTTTTTACATTGCAAGATCATGGTAGGATGAATATTGAACTGTATTAAAAGGTCAGCCAGTGCCATATTAACATAACAGTGTTTCAACATTAATAAAGTAAACGTTGTAAACAAGGTTAGCTTTCATCATCTGACGTTTGCACCGGAAAACATTTGACACATGACCCTAAACATGTCTGAAATTCTATATTCCTTAGTGGAGAGACAACCATCAGGAAGGGATGTTGTCTTCTTGTTGGATGGATCTGATGGTACTAGAACTGGATTCCCAGCTATGCGAGACTTTGTCCAAAGACTAGTCGAGAAACTCAGTGTGGATGACACCAAAGACCGTGTCTCAGTGGTTCAGTACAGCAGAGATCCAGCTGTCCAGTTCTATCTGAACACGTACAAAACAAAAGGCGAGATCCTTGACACTGTCAGAGCTTTAAGGCACAAAGGCGGAAGACCCCTCAACACTGGAGCAGCTCTCCAGTATCTGAGGGATAATGTCTTCACAGCCTCTGCTGGAAGCAGGCGTCTGGAAGGAGTTCCACAAATATTGATCTTGCTAAATGGTGGAAGGTCTTTTGACAATGTCGATATCCCAGCCACTGCACTCAAACAGCAGGGCATCTTTGTGATTGGCATTGGAGCAAGGAGCTCTGACAGTGGAGAGCTGCAGAAGATATCATATGACCCTAATTATGCTCTGTCAGTGTCTGAGTTCACTGACCTCCCCAGTGTCCAAGAACAGCTGTCCTCTGTAATGAGTACAGTGCTGGTGAGGGCCACGGCCATGACACCAACAGTAACTGGTAAGAAAGTGACCAATTTTTACATTCTTAGATCCCGGTAGGATGCAAGTGGAACTGTATGAAATAGTATTTCACTGAGTACAGGTCAGCCAGTGTCCCTATGAGAAAAAGTTGTTCCAGCATTAATAAAGCAAATGTAAACATTGAGGTTAACTTTCATCATCTGACTGTTGCACTGGTAGATGTTTGACAAATGAACCAAAATATGTCTGATTTTCTATATTCCTTAGTGGAGAGACAACCATCAGGAAGGGATGTTGTCTTTTTGTTGGATGGATCTGATGGTACTAGAACTGGATTCCCAGCTATGCGAGACTTTGTCCAAAGACTAGTCGAGAAACTCAGTGTGGATGACACCAAAGACCGTGTCTCAGTGGTTCAGTACAGCAGAGATCCAGCTGTCCAGTTCTATCTGAACACGTACAAAACAAAAGGCGAGATCCTTGACACTGTCAGAGCTTTAAGGCACAAAGGCGGAAGACCCCTCAACACTGGAGCAGCTCTCCAGTACTTGAAGGATAATGTCTTCACAGCCTCTGCTGGAAGTAGGCGCCTGGAAGGAGTTCCACAAATATTGATCCTGTTAAATGGTGGAAGATCTTCTGACAGTGTTGATGCACCAGCCTCTGCTCTCAAACAGCTAGGTGTCTTAGCCTTTGCAATTGGAACCAGGAGCTCTGATAGCAAAGAACTGCAGACAATATCTCACGATGCCAGTTCGGCTCTATATTTGTCTGAATTCACTGAACTTCCCAGTATCCAACAGCAACTTCAGTCCTCAGTGGAGTCTGTGGTCACTGATGTCACCCCAGAATTACCAACTGTACTTGGTATGTTAATGGCATGGTCTCATGCTGGCCTAAAAGGCTGACTTGTTTTACCTCCACTAAGGAAAATAAATCAAGTGCAATGTGTTAAGTGCATTGAAATATAGGTGCTAGTGTGTTTTTATTTTCTTTAAAATTGAAGTAGGCAGTGCTAGGGGTTTTACATAAATAGTCCACCAATTGATGATTAGTCCACAAGCGTACTTTTTGCAAAGGTCTTTATTTTTTGTCTTCCTGTCTTTTCTCAGTTGACACTGCCAAAAAGATATCGTTTTCCTTCTGGATGGTTCTGATAGCACAAGGTATGGCTTCCCTGCCATGCGTGATTTTGTTGAGAGAGAGTGGTGGAGAAACTCAATGTGGGAGAAAACAAAGACCGTGTCTCTGTAGTCCAGTACGGCAGAGATGCAGAAGTCCATTTCTATCTGAAAACATACACCACAAGAGAGGATATTGTGGATTCGGTCAGAGGGCTGAGACACAGAGGAGGCAGGCCTCTCAACACTGGGGCCGCACTCCAATACGTCAGGGACAATGTCTTTACAAACTCCTCCGGGAGTAGGCGCCTGCAAGGTGTTCCACAGATGTTGATCCTGATAAACGGTGGAAGATCTTTTGACAATGTCGATATCCCAGCCTCTGCTCTCAAACAGCAGGGCATCTTTGTGATTGGCATTGGAACAAGGAGCTCTGACAGTGGAGAGCTGCAGAAGATATCATATGACCCTAGTTATGCTCTATCAGTGTCTGAGTTCACTGACCTCCCCAGTGTCCAAGAACAGCTGTCCTCTGTAATGAGTACAGTGCTGGTGAGGGCCACGCCCATGACACCAACAGTAACTGGTAAGAAAGTGATCAATCTTTTACATTCTTAGATCATGGTAGGATGCAAGTTGAACTGTATTAAATAGTATTTCACTGAGTACAGGTCAGCCAGTGCCACTTCGAGAAAACAGTTGTTCCAGCATTAATAAAGCAAATGTAAACATTGAGGTTAGCTTTCATCATCTGACAGTTGCACCGGAAAACGTTTGACACATGACCCTAAATATGTCTGAAATTCTATATTCCTTAGTGGAGAGACAACCATCAGGAAGGGATGTTGTCTTCTTGTTGGATGGATCTGATGGTACTAGAACTGGATTCCCAGCTATGCGAGACTTTGTCCAAAGACTAGTCGAGAAACTCAGTGTGGATGACACCAAAGACCGTGTCTCAGTGGTTCAGTACAGCAGAGATCCAGCTGTCCAGTTCTATCTGAACACGTACAAAACAAAAGGCGAGATCCTTGACACTGTCAGAGCTTTAAGGCACAAAGGCGGAAGACCCCTCAACACTGGAGCAGCTCTCCAGTACTTGAAGGATAATGTCTTCATAGCCTCTGCTGGAAGCAGGCGCCTGGAAGGAGTTCCACAAATATTGATCCTGTTAAATGGTGGAAGATCTTCTGACAGTGTTGATGCACCAGCCTCTGCTCTCAAACAGCAGGGCATCTTTGTGATTGGCATTGGAACAAGGAGCTCTGACAGTGGAGAGCTGCAGAAGATATCATATGACCCTAGTTATGCTCTGTCAGTGTCTGAGTTCACTGACCTCCCCAGTGTCCAAGAACAGCTGTCCTCTGTAATGAGTACAGTGCTGGTGAGGGCCACGCCCATGACACCAACAGTAACTGGTAAGAAAGTGACCAATTTTTACATTCTTAGATCCCGGTAGGATGCAAGTGGAACTGTATGAAATAGTATTTCACTGAGTACAGGTCAGCCAGTGTCCCTATGAGAAAAAGTTGTTCCAGCATTAACAAAGAAAATGTTAACGTTGAGGTTAGCTTTCATCATCTGACTGTTGCACTGGTAGATGTTTGACAAATGAACCAAAATATGTCTGATTTTCTATATTCCTTAGTGGAGAGACAACCATCAGGAAGGGATGTTGTCTTTTTGTTGGATGGATCTGATGGTACTAGAACTGGATTCCCAGCTATGCGAGACTTTGTCCAAAGACTAGTCGAGAAACTCAGTGTGGATGACACCAAAGACCGTGTCTCAGTGGTTCAGTACAGCAGAGATCCAGCTGTCCAGTTCTATCTGAACACGTACAAAACAAAAGGCGAGATCCTTGACACTGTCAGAGCTTTAAGGCACAAAGGCGGAAGACCCCTCAACACTGGAGCAGCTCTCCAGTACTTGAAGGATAATGTCTTCACAGCCTCTGCTGGAAGCAGGCGCCTGGAAGGAGTTCCACAAATATTGATCCTGTTAAATGGTGGAAAATCTTCTGACAGTGTTGATGCACCAGCCTCTGCTCTCAAACAGCTAGGTGTCTTAGCCTTTGCAATTGGAACCAGGAGCTCTGATAGCAAAGAACTGCAGACAATATCCCACGATGCCAGTTCGGCTCTATATTTGTCTGAATTCACTGAACTTCCCAGTATCCAACAGCAACTTCAGTCCTCAGTGGAGTCTGTGGTCACTGACGTCACCCCAGAATTACCAACTGTACTTGGTATGTTAATGGCATTGTCTCATGCTGGCCTAAAAGGCTGACTTGTTTTACCTCCACTAAGGGAAATAAATCAAGTGCAATGTGTTAAGTGCATTGAAATATAGGTGCTAGTGTGTTTTTATTTTCTTTAAAATTGAAGTAGGCAGTGCTAGGGGTTTTACAAAAATAGTCCACCAATTGATGATTAGTCCACAAGCGTACTTTTTGCAAAGGTCTTTATTTTTTGTCTTCCTGTCTTTTCTCAGTTGACACTGCCAAAAAAGATATCGTTTTCCTTCTGGATGGTTCTGATAGCACAAGGTATGGCTTCCCTGCCATGCGTGATTTTGTTGAGAGAGTGGTGGAGAAACTCAATGTGGGTCCAGTAGAAAACAAAGACCGTGTCTCTGTGAGTCACAGTAACACTGGGGCAGAGGGATGCAGAAGTCCATTTCCACAGATGTTGATCCTGAAAACATAAGATCACCACAAAACAGCAGGGCATCTTTGTGATTGGCATTGGAACAAGACAGTGGAGAGCTGCAGAAGATATCATATGAATGCTAGTGTCTGATTCACTGACCTCCCAGTGTCCAAGAACAGCTGTCCTCTGTAATGATTGAGGGCCACGCCCATGACACCAACAGTAACTGGTAAGAAAGTGATCAATCTTTTACATTCTTAGATCATGGTAGGACCAGACACATGACCCTAAATCTGTCTGAAATTCAGTATTCAGGAAGGGATGTTGTCTTCTTGTTGGATGGATCTGATGGTACTAGAACTGGATTCCCAGAGGGCTGAGACACAAAGACTAGGAGGCGAGAAACTCAGTGGGGCCGTGTCTCAGTGGTTCAGTACAGCAAGACTAGTCCAGCACCAAAGACCGTGTCTCAGTGGTTCAGTACAGTCCAGCTCCAGTTCTATCTGAACACGCATAGGGACAACTGTCTTTAAGGCAAAAAGGCGGAAGACCCTCAACACTGGAGCAGCTCTCCAGTATCTGAGGGATAATGTCTTCACAGCCTCTGCTGGAAGGTGGAAGGAGTTCCACAAATATTGATCTTGTTAAATGGTGGAAGGTCTTTTGACAATGTCGATATCCCAGCCACTGCACTCAAACAGCAGGGCATCTTTGTGATTGGCATTGGAACAAGGAGCTCTGACAGTGGAGAGCTGCAGAAGATATCATATGACCCTAGTTATGCTCTATCAGTGTCTGAGTTCACTGACCTCCCCAGTGTCCAAGAACAGCTGTCCTCTGTAATGAGTACAGTGCTGGTGAGGGCCACGCCCATGACACCAACAGTAACTGGTAAGAAAGTGACCAATTTTTACATTCTTAGATCCCGGTAGGATGCAAGTGGAACTGTATGAAATAGTATTTCACTGAGTACAGGTCAGCCAGTGTCCCTATGAGAAAAAGTTGTTCCAGCATTAACAAAGAAAATGTTAACATTGAGGTTAGCTTTCATCATCTGACTGTTGCACTGGTAGATGTTTGACAAATGAACCAAAATATGTCTGATTTTCTATATTCCTTAGTGGAGAGACAACCATCAGGAAGGGATGTTGTCTTTTTGTTGGATGGATCTGATGGTACTAGAACTGGATTCCCAGCTATGCGAGACTTTGTCCAAAGACTAGTCGAGAAACTCAGTGTGGATGACACCAAAGACCGTGTCTCAGTGGTTCAGTACAGCAGAGATCCAGCTGTCCAGTTCTATCTGAACACGTACAAAAAAAAAGGCGAGATCCTTGCACTGTCAGAGCTTTAAGGCACAAAGGCGGAAGACCCCTCAACACTGGAGCAGCTCTCCAGTATCTGAAGGATAATGTCTTCACAGCCTCTGCTGGAAGCAGGCGCTTGGAAGGAGTTCCACAAATATTGATCCTGTTAAATGGTGGAAAATCTTCTGACAGTGTTGATGCACCAGCCTCTGCTCTCAAACAGCTAGGTGTCTTAGCCTTTGCAATTGGAACCAGGAGCTCTGATAGCAAAGAACTGCAGACAATATCCCACGATGCCAGTTCGGCTCTATATTTGTCTGAATTCACTGAACTTCCCAGTATCCAACAGCAACTTCAGTCCTCAGTGGAGTCTGTGGTCACTGACGTCACCCCAGAATTACCAACTGTACTTGGTATGTTAATGGCATTGTCTCATGCTGGCCTAAAAGGCTGACTTGTTTTACCTCCACTAAGGGAAATAAATCAAGTGCAATGTGTTAAGTGCATTGAAATATAGGTGCTAGTGTGTTTTTATTTTCTTTAAAATTGAAGTAGGGAGTGCTAGGGGTTTTACAAAAATAGTCCACCAATTGATGATTAGACCACAAGCGTACTTTTTGCAAAGGTCTTTATTTTTTGTCTTCCTGTCTTTTCTCAGTTGACACTGCCAAAAAAGATATCGTTTTCCTTCTGGATGGTTCTGATAGCACAAGGTATGGCTTCCCTGCCATGCGTGATTTTGTTGAGAGAGTGGTGGAGAAACTCAATGTGGGAGAAAACAAAGACCGTGTCTCTGTAGTCCAGTACGGCAGAGATGCAGAAGTCCATTTCTATCTGAAAACATACACCACAAGAGAGGATATTGTGGATTCGGTCAGAGGGCTGAGACACAGAGGAGGCAGGCCTCTCAACACTGGGGCCGCACTCCAATACGTCAGGGACAATGTCTTTACAAACTCCTCCGGGAGTAGGCGCCTGCAAGGTGTTCCACAGATGTTGATCCTGATAAACGGTGGAAGATCTTTTGACAATGTCGATATCCCAGCCTCTGCTCTCAAACAGCAGGGCATCTTTGTGATTGGCATTGGAACAAGGAGCTCTGACAGTGGAGAGCTGCAGAAGATATCATATGACCCTAGTTATGCTCTATCAGTGTCTGAGTTCACTGACCTCCCCAGTGTCCAAGAACAGCTGTCCTCTGTAATGAGTACAGTGCTGGTGAGGGCCACGCCCATGACACCAACAGTAACTGGTAAGAAAGTGATCAATCTTTTACATTCTTAGATCATGGTAGGACGCAAGTTGAACTGTATTAAATAGTATTTCACTGAGTACAGGTCAGCCAGTGCCACTTCGAGAAAACAGTTGTTCCAGCATTAATAAAGCAAATGTAAACATTGAGGTTAGCTTTCATCATCTGACAGTTGCACCGGAAAACGTTTGACACATGACCCTAAATATGTCTGAAATTCTATATTCCTTAGTGGAGAGACAACCATCAGGAAGGGATGTTGTCTTCCTGTTGGATGGATCTGATGGTACTAGAACTGGATTCCCAGCTATGCGAGACTTTGTCCAAAGACTAGTCGAGAAACTCAGTGTGGATGACACCAAAGACCGTGTCTCAGTGGTTCAGTACAGCAGAGATCCAGCTGTCCAGTTCTATCTGAACACGTACAAAACAAAAGGCGAGATCCTTGACACTGTCAGAGCTTTAAGGCACAAAGGCGGAAGACCCCTCAACACTGGAGCAGCTCTCCAGTATCTGAGGGATAATGTCTTCACAGCCTCTGCTGGAAGCAGGCGTCTGGAAGGAGTTCCACAAATATTAATCTTGTTAAATGGTGGAAGGTCTTTTGACAATGTCGATACCCCAGCCACTGCACTCAAACAGCAGGGCATCTTTGTGATTGGCATTGGAACAAGGAGCTCTGACAGTGGAGAGCTGCAGAAGATATCATATGACCCTAGTTATGCTCTGTCAGTGTCTGAGTTCACTGACCTCCCCAGTGTCCAAGAACAGCTGTCCTCTGTAATGAGTACAGTGCTGGTGAGGGCCACGCCCATGACACCAACAGTAACTGGTAAGAAAGTGACCAATTTTTACATTCTTAGATCCCGGTAGGATGCAAGTGGAACTGTATGAAATTGTATTTCACTGAGTACAGGTCAGCCAGTGTCCCTATGAGAAAAAGTTGTTCCAGCATTAACAAAGAAAATGTTAACGTTGAGGTTAGCTTTCATCATCTGACTGTTGCACTGGTAGATGTTTGACAAATGAACCAAAATATGTCTGATTTTCTATATTCCTTAGTGGAGAGACAACCATCAGGAAGGGATGTTGTCTTTTTGTTGGATGGATCTGATGGTACTAGAACTGGATTCCCAGCTATGCGAGACTTTGTCCAAAGACTAGTCGAGAAACTCAGTGTGGATGACACCAAAGACCGTGTCTCAGTGGTTCAGTACAGCAGAGATCCAGCTGTCCAGTTCTATCTGAACACGTACAAAACAAAAGGCGAGATCCTTGACACTGTCAGAGCTTTAAGGCACAAAGGCGGAAGACCCCTCAACACTGGAGCAGCTCTCCAGTATCTGAAGGATAATGTCTTCACAGCCTCTGCTGGAAGCAGGCGCCTGGAAGGAGTTCCACAAATATTGATCCTGTTAAATGGTGGAAAATCTTCTGACAGTGTTGATGCACCAGCCTCTGCTCTCAAACAGCTAGGTGTCTTAGCCTTTGCAATTGGAACCAGGAGCTCTGATAGCAAAGAACTGCAGACAATATCCCACGATGCCAGTTCGGCTCTATATTTGTCTGAATTCACTGAACTTCCCAGTATCCAACAGCAACTTCAGTCCTCAGTGGAGTCTGTGGTCACTGACGTCACCCCAGAATTACCAACTGTACTTGGTATGTTAATGGCATTGTCTCATGCTGGCCTAAAAGGCTGACTTGTTTTACCTCCACTAAGGGAAATAAATCAAGTGCAATGTGTTAAGTGCATTGAAATATAGGTGCTAGTGTGTTTTTATTTTCTTTAAAATTGAAGTAGGCAGTGCTAGGGGTTTTACAAAAATAGTCCACCAATTGATGATTAGACCACAAGCGTACTTTTGCAAAGGTCTTTATTTTTGCAAAGGTCTTTATTTTTTTACACCACAAGAGAGGATATTGTCTTCCTGTCTTTTCTCAGTTGACACTGCCAAAAAAGATATCGTTTTCCTTCTGGATGGTTCTGATAACACAAGGTATGGCTTCCCTGCCATGCGTGATTTTGTTGAGAGAGTGGTGGAGA
The DNA here is from genome assembly GCA_026937815.1 of Etheostoma perlongum. Lineage (NCBI taxonomy): Eukaryota > Metazoa > Chordata > Actinopteri > Perciformes > Percidae > Etheostoma > Etheostoma perlongum. Next base: position 4,097,537 of record CM049381.1, read on the forward strand.
AACTCAATGTGGGAGAAAACAAAGACCGTGTCTCAGTGGTTCAGTACAGCAGAGATCCAGCTGTCCAGTTCTATCTGAAAACATACACCACAAAGAGGATCCTTGTGGATTGTCAGAGGGCTTTAAGGCACAGAGGAGGAAGGCCTCCTCAACACTGGGGCAGCTCTCCAGTATCAGGGACAATGTCTTTACAAACTCCTGCTGGAAGTAGGCGCCTGGAAGGAGTTCCACAAATGTTGATCCTGTTAAATGGTGGAAGATCTTTTGACAATGTTGATGCACCAGCCTCTGCTCTCAAACAGCAGGGCATCTTTGTGATTGGCATTGGAACAAGGAGCTCTGACAGTGGAGAGCTGCAGAAGATATCATATGACCCTAGTAGGAGAAACTCAGTGTGGATAATACCAAAGACCGCTCAGTGGTTCAGTACAAATATGCTCTGTCAGTGTCTGAGTTCACTGACCTCCCCAGTGTACAAGAACAGCTGTCCTCTGTAATGAGTACAGTGCTGGTGAGGGCCACGCCCATGACACCAACAGTAACTGGTAAGAAAGTGACCAATTTTTACATTCTTAGATCCCGGTAGGATGCAAGTTGGAACTGTATGAAATTGTATTTCACTGAGTACAGGTCAGCCAGTGTCCCTATGAGAAAAAGTTGTTCCAGCATTAACAAAGAAAATGTTAAACATTGAGGTTAGCTTTCATCATCTGACTGTTGCACTGGTAGATGTTTGACAAATGAACCAAAATATGTCTGATTTTCTATATTCCTTAGTGGAGAGACAACCATCAGGAAGGGATGTTGTCTTTTTGTTGGATGATCTGATGGTACTAGAACTGGATTCCCAGCTATGCGAGACTTTGTCCAAAGACTAGTCGAGAAACTCAGTGTGGATGACACCAAAGACCGTGTCTCAGTGGTTCAGTACAGCAGAGATCCAGCTGTCCAGTTCTATCTGAACACGTACAAAACAAAAGGCGAGATCCTTGACACTGTCAGAGCTTTAAGGCACAAAGGCGGAAGACCCCAAACACTGGAGCAGCTCTCCAGTATCTGAAGGATAATGTCTTCACAGCCTCTGCTGGAAGCAGGCGCTGGAAGGAGTTCCACAAATATTGATCCTGTTAAATGGTGGAAAATCTTCTGACAGTGTTGATGCACCAGCCTCTGCTCTCAAACAGCTAGGTGTCTTAGCCTTTGCAATTGGAACCAGGAGCTCTGATAGCAAAGAACTGCAGACAATATCCCACGATGCCAGTTCGGCTCTATATTTGTCTGAATTCACTGAACTTCCCAGTATCCAACAGCAACTTCAGTCCTCAGTGGAGTCTGTGGTCACTGACGCCACCCCAGAATTACCAACTGTACTTGGTATGTTAATGGCATTGTCTCATGCTGGCCTAAAAGGCTGACTTGTTTTACCTCCACTAAGGGAAATAAATCAAGTGCAATGTGTTAAGTGCATTGAAATATAGGTGCTAGTGTGTTTTATTTTCTTTAAAATTGAAGTAGGGAGTGCTAGGGGTTTTTACAAAAATAGTCCACCAATTGATGATTAGACCACAAGCGTACTTTTTGCAAAGGTCTTTATTTTTTGTCTTCCTGTCTTTTCTCAGTTGACACTGCCAAAAAAGATATCGTTTTCCTTCTGGATGGTTCTGATAGCACAAGGTGGCTTCCCAGCCATGCGTGATTTTGTTGAGAGAGTGGTGGAGAAACTCAATGTGGGAGAAAACAAAGACCGTGTCTCTGTAGTCCAGTACGGCAGAGATGCAGAAGTCCATTTCTATCTGAAAACATACACCACAAGAGAGGATATTGTGGATTCTCAGAGGGCTGAGACACAGAGGAGGCAGGCCTCAACACTGGGGCCGCACTCCAATACCAGGGACAATGTCTTTACAAACTCCTCCGGGAGTAGGCGCCTGCAAGGTGTTCCACAATGTTGATCCTGATAAACGGTGGAAGATCTTTTGACAATGTCGATATCCCAGCCTCTGCTCTCAAACAGCAGGGCATCTTTGTGATTGGCATTGGAACAAGGAGCTCTGACAGTGGAGAGCTGCAGAAGATATCATATGACCCTAGTTATGCTCTATCAGTGTCTGAGTTCACTGACCTCCCCAGTGTCCAAGAACAGCTGTCCTCTGTAATGAGTACAGTGCTGGTGAGGGCCACGCCCATGACACCAACAGTAACTGGTAAGAAAGTGATCAATCTTTTACATTCTTAGATCATGGTAGGATGCAAGTTGAACTGTATTAAATAGTATTTCACTGAGTACAGGTTGCCACTTCGAGAAAACAGTTGTTCCAGCATTAATAAAGCAAATGTAAACAAAGGTTAGCTTTCATCATCTGACAGTTGCACCGAAAACGTTTGACACATGACCCTAAATATGTCTGAAATTCTATATTCCTTAGTGGAGAGACAACCATCAGGAAGGGATGTTGTCTTCCTGTTGGATGGATCTGATGGTACTAGAACTGGATTCCCAGCTATGCGAGACTTTGTCCAAAGACTAGTCGAGAAACTCAGTGTGGATGACACCAAAGACCGTGTCTCAGTGGTTCAGTACAGCAGAGATCCAGCTGTCCAGTTCTATCTGAACACGTACAAAACAAAAAGGCGAGATCCTTGACACTGTCAGAGCTTTAAGGCACAAAGGCGGAAGACCCCTCAACACTGGAGCAGCTCTCCAGTATCTGAGGGATAATGTCTTCACAGCCTCTGCTGGAAGCAGGCGTCTGGAAGGAGTTCCACAAATATTAATCTTGTTAAATGGTGGAAGGTCTTTTGACAATGTCGATACCCCAGCCACTGCACTCAAACAGCAGGGCATCTTTGTGATTGGCATTGGAACAAGGAGCTCTGACAGTGGAGAGCTGCAGAAGATATCATATGACCCTAGTTATGCTCTGTCAGTGTCTGAGTTCACTGACCTCCCCAGTGTCCAAGAACAGCTGTCCTCTGTAATGAGTACAGTGCTGGTGAGGGCCACGCCCATGACACCAACAGTAACTGGTAAGAAAGTGACCAATTTTTACATTCTTAGATCCCGGTAGGATGCAAGTGGAACTGTATGAAATTGTATTTCACTGAGTACAGGTCAGCCAGTGTCCCTATGAGAAAAAGTTGTTCCAGCATTAACAAAGAAAATGTTAACGTTGAGGTTAGCTTTCATCATCTGACTGTTGCACTGGTAGATGTTTGACAAATGAACCAAAATATGTCTGATTTTCTATATTCCTTAGTGGAGAGACAACCATCAGGAAGGGATGTTGTCTTTTTTGTTGGATGGATCTGATGGTACTAGAACTGGATTCCCAGCTATGCGAGACTTTGTCCAAAGACTAGTCGAGAAACTCAGTGTGGATGACACCAAAGACCGTGTCTCAGTGGTTCAGTACAGCAGAGATCCAGCTGTCCAGTTCTATCTGAACACGTACAAAACAAAAAGGCGAGATCCTTGACACTGTCAGAGCTTTAAGGCACAAAGGCGGAAGACCCCTCAACACTGGAGCAGCTCTCCAGTATCTGAAGGATAATGTCTTCACAGCCTCTGCTGGAAGCAGGCGCTTGGAAGGAGTTCCACAAATATTGATCCTGTTAAATGGTGGAAAATCTTCTGACAGTGTTGATGCACCAGCCTCTGCTCTCAAACAGCTAGGTGTCTTAGCCTTTGCAATTGGAACCAGGAGCTCTGATAGCAAAGAACTGCAGACAATATCCCACGATGCCAGTTCGGCTCTATATTTGTCTGAATTCACTGAACTTCCCAGTATCCAACAGCAACTTCAGTCCTCAGTGGAGTCTGTGGTCACTGACGTCACCCCAGAATTACCAACTGTACTTGGTATGTTAATGGCATTGTCTCATGCTGGCCTAAAAGGCTGACTTGTTTTACCTCCACTAAGGGAAATAAATCAAGTGCAATGTGTTAAGTGCATTGAAATATAGGTGCTAGTGTGTTTTTTATTTTCTTTAAAATTGAAGTAGGGAGTGCTAGGGGTTTTACAAAAATAGTCCACCAATTGATGATTAGACCACAAGCGTACTTTTTGCAAAGGTCTTTATTTTTGTCTTCCTGTCTTTTCTCAGTTGACACTGCCAAAAAAGATATCGTTTTCCTTCTGGATGGTTCTGATAGCACAAGGTATGGCTTCCCTGCCATGCGTGATTTTGTTGAGAGAGTGGTGGAGAAACTCAATGTGGGAGAAAACAAAGACCGTGTCTCTGTAGTCCAGTACGGCAGAGATGCAGAAGTCCATTTCTATCTGAAAACATACACCACAAGAGAGGATATTGTGGATTCGGTCAGAGGGCTGAGACACAGAGGAGGCAGGCCTCTCAACACTGGGGCCGCACTCCAATACGTCAGGGACAATGTCTTTACAAACTCCTCCGGGAGTAGGCGCCTGCAAGGTGTTCCACAGATGTTGATCCTGATAAACGGTGGAAGATCTTTTGACAATGTCGATATCCCAGCCTCTGCTCTCAAACAGCAGGGCATCTTTGTGATTGGCATTGGAACAAGGAGCTCTGACAGTGGAGAGCTGCAGAAGATATCATATGACCCTAGTTATGCTCTATCAGTGTCTGAGTTCACTGACCTCCCCAGTGTCCAAGAACAGCTGTCCTCTGTAATGAGTACAGTGCTGGTGAGGGCCACGCCCATGACACCAACAGTAACTGGTAAGAAAGTGATCAATCTTTTACATTCTTAGATCATGGTAGGATGCAAGTTGAACTGTATTAAATAGTATTTCACTGAGTACAGGTCAGCCAGTGCCACTTCGAGAAAACAGTTGTTCCAGCATTAATAAAGCAAATGTAAACATTGAGGTTAGCTTTCATCATCTGACAGTTGCACCGAAAACGTTTGACACATGACCCTAAATATGTCTGAAATTCTATATTCCTTAGTGGAGAGACAACCATCAGGAAGGGATGTTGTCTTCCTGTTGGATGGATCTGATGGTACTAGAACTGGATTCCCAGCTATGCGAGACTTTGTCCAAAGACTAGTCGAGAAACTCAGTGTGGATGACACCAAAGACCGTGTCTCAGTGGTTCAGTACAGCAGAGATCCAGCTGTCCAGTTCTATCTGAACACGTACAAAACAAAAGGCGAGATCCTTGACACTGTCAGAGGTTTAAGGCACAAAGGCGGAAGACCCCTCAACACTGGAGCAGCTCTCCAGTATCTGAAGGATAATGTCTTCACAGCCTCTGCTGGAAGCAGGCGCTTGGAAGGAGTTCCACAAATATTGATCCTGTTAAATGGTGGAAAATCTTCTGACAGTGTTGATGCACCAGCCTCTGCTCTCAAACAGCTAGGTGTCTTAGCCTTTGCAATTGGAACCAGGAGCTCTGATAGCAAAGAACTGCAGACAATATCCCACGATGCCAGTTCGGCTCTATATTTGTCTGAATTCACTGAACTTCCCAGTATCCAACAGCAACTTCAGTCCTCAGTGGAGTCTGTGGTCACTGACGTCACCCCAGAATTACCAACTGTACTTGGTATGTTAATGGCATTGTCTCATGCTGGCCTAAAAGGCTGACTTGTTTTACCTCCACTAAGGGAAATAAATCAAGTGCAATGTGTTAAGTGCATTGAAATATAGGTGCTAGTGTGTTTTTATTTTCTTTAAAATTGAAGTAGGGAGTGCTAGGGGTTTTACAAAAATAGTCCACCAATTGATGATTAGACCACAAGCGTACTTTTTGCAAAGGTCTTTATTTTTGTCTTCCTGTCTTTTCTCAGTTGACACTGCCAAAAAAGATATCGTTTTCCTTCTGGATGGTTCTGATAGCACAAGGTATGGCTTCCCTGCCATGCGTGATTTTGTTGAGAGAGTGGTGGAGAAACTCAATGTGGGAGAAAACAAAGACCGTGTCTCTGTAGTCCAGTACGGCAGAGATGCAGAAGTCCATTTCTATCTGAAAACATACACCACAAGAGAGGATATTGTGGATTCGGTCAGAGGGCTGAGACACAGAGGAGGCAGGCCTCTCAACACTGGGGCCGCACTCCAATACGTCAGGGACAATGTCTTTACAAACTCCTCCGGGTAGTAGGCGCCTGCAAGGTGTTCCACAGATGTTGATCCTGATAAACGGTGGAAGATCTTTTGACAATGTCGATATCCCAGCCTCTGCTCTCAAACAGCAGGGCATCTTTGTGATTGGCATTGGAACAAGGAGCTCTGACAGTGGAGAGCTGCAGAAGATATCATATGACCCTAGTTATGCTCTATCAGTGTCTGAGTTCACTGACCTCCCCAGTGTCCAAGAACAGCTGTCCTCTGTAATGAGTACAGTGCTGGTGAGGCCACGCCCATGACACCAACAGTAACTGGTAAGAAAGTGATCAATCTTTTTTACATTCTTAGATCATGGTAGGATGCAAGTTGAACTGTATTAAATAGTATTTCACTGAGTACAGGTCAGCCAGTGCCACTTCGAGAAAACAGTTGTTCGAGCATTAATAAAGCAAATGTAAACATTGAGGTTAGCTTTCATCATCTGACAGTTGCACAGGAAAACGTTTGACACATGACCCTAAATATGTCTGAAATTCTATATTCCTTAGTGGAGAGACAACCATCAGGAAGGGATGTTGTCTTCCTGTTGGATGGATCTGATGGTACTAGAACTGGATTCCCAGCTATGCGAGACTTTGTCCAAAGACTAGTCGAGAAACTCAGTGTGGATGACACCAAAGACCGTGTCTCAGTGGTTCAGTACAGCAGAGATCCAGCTGTCCAGTTCTATCTGAACACGTACAAAACAAAAGGCGAGATCCTTGACACTGTCAGAGCTTTAAGGCACAAAGGCGGAAGACCCCTCAACACTGGAGCAGCTCTCCAGTATCTGAGGGATAATGTCTTCACAGCCTCTGCTGGAAGCAGGCGTCTGGAAGGAGTTCCACAAATATTAATCTTGTTAAATGGTGGAAGGTCTTTTGACAATGTCGATACCCCAGCCACTGCACTCAAACAGCAGGGCATCTTTGTGATTGGCATTGGAACAAGGAGCTCTGACAGTGGAGAGCTGCAGAAGATATCATATGACCCTAGTTATGCTCTATCAGTGTCTGAGTTCACTGACCTCCCCAGTGTCCAAGAACAGCTGTCCTCTGTAATGAGTACAGTGCTGGTGAGGGCCACGCCCATGACACCAACAGTAACTGGTAAGAAAGTGACCAATTTTTACATTCTTAGATCCCGGTAGGATGCAAGTGGAACTGTATGAAATTGTATTTCACTGAGTACAGGTCAGCCAGTGTCCCTATGAGAAAAAAGTTGTTCCAGCATTAACAAAGAAAATGTTAACGTTGAGGTTAGCTTTCATCATCTGACTGTTGCACTGGTAGATGTTTGACAAATGAACCAAAATATGTCTGATTTTCTATATTCCTTAGTGGAGAGACAACCATCAGGAAGGGATGTTGTCTTTTTGTTGGATGGATCTGATGGTACTAGAACTGGATTCCCAGCTATGCGAGACTTTGTCCAAAGACTAGTCGAGAAACTCAGTGTGGATGACACCAAAGACCGTGTCTCAGTGGTTCAGTACAGCAGAGATCCAGCTGTCCAGTTCTATCTGAACACGTACAAAACAAAAGGCGAGATCCTTGACACTGTCAGAGCTTTAAGGCACAAAGGCGGAAGACCCCTCAACACTGGAGCAGCTCTCCAGTATCTGAAGGATAATGTCTTCACAGCCTCTGCTGGAAGCAGGCGCCTGGAAGGAGTTCCACAAATATTGATCCTGTTAAATGGTGGAAAATCTTCTGACAGTGTTGATGCACCAGCCTCTGCTCTCAAACAGCTAGGTGTCTTAGCCTTTGCAATTGGAACCAGGAGCTCTGATAGCAAAGAACTGCAGACAATATCCCACGATGCCAGTTCGGCTCTATATTTGTCTGAATTCACTGAACTTCCCAGTATCCAACAGCAACTTCAGTCCTCAGTGGAGTCTGTGGTCACTGACGTCACCCCAGAATTACCAACTGTACTTGGTATGTTAATGGCATTGTCTCATGCTGGCCTAAAAGGCTGACTTGTTTTACCTCCACTAAGGGAAATAAATCAAGTGCAATGTGTTAAGTGCATTGAAATATAGGTGCTAGTGTGTTTTTATTTTCTTTAAAATTGAAGTAGGGAGTGCTAGGGGTTTTACAAAAATAGTCCACCAATTGATGATTAGACCACAAGCGTACTTTTTGCAAAGGTCTTTATTTTTTGTCTTCCTGTCTTTTCTCAGTTGACACTGCCAAAAAAGATATCGTTTTCCTTCTGGATGGTTCTGATAGCACAAGGTATGGCTTCCCTGCCATGCGTGATTTTGTTGAGAGAGTGGTGGAGAAACTCAATGTGGGAGAAAACAAAGACCGTGTCTCTGTAGTCCAGTACGGCAGAGATGCAGAAGTCCATTTCTATCTGAAAACATACACCACAAGAGAGGATATTGTGGATTCGGTCAGAGGGCTGAGACACAGAGGAGGCAGGCCTCTCAACACTGGGGCCGCACTCCAATACGTCAGGGACAATGTCTTTACAAACTCCTCCGGGAGTAGGCGCCTGCAAGGTGTTCCACAGATGTTGATCCTGATAAACGGTGGAAGATCTTTTGACAATGTCGATATCCCAGCCTCTGCTCTCAAACAGCAGGGCATCTTTGTGATTGGCATTGGAACAAGGAGCTCTGACAGTGGAGAGCTGCAGAAGATATCATATGACCCTAGTTATGCTCTATCAGTGTCTGAGTTCACTGACCTCCCCAGTGTCCAAGAACAGCTGTCCTCTGTAATGAGTACAGTGCTGGTGAGGCCACGCCCATGACACCAACAGTAACTGGTAAGAAAGTGATCAATCTTTTACATTCTTAGATCATGGTAGGATGCAAGTTGAACTGTATTAAATAGTATTTCACTGAGTACAGGTCAGCCAGTGCCACTTCGAGAAAACAGTTGTTCCAGCATTAATAAAGCAAATGTAAACATTGAGGTTAGCTTTCATCATCTGACAGTTGCACCGGAAAACGTTTGACACATGACCCTAAATATGTCTGAAATTCTATATTCCTTAGTGGAGAGACAACCATCAGGAAGGGATGTTGTCTTCCTGTTGGATGGATCTGATGGTACTAGAACTGGATTCCCAGCTATGCGAGACTTTGTCCAAAGACTAGTCGAGAAACTCAGTGTGGATGACACCAAAGACCGTGTCTCAGTGGTTCAGTACAGCAGAGATCCAGCTGTCCAGTTCTATCTGAACACGTACAAAACAAAAGGCGAGATCCTTGACACTGTCAGAGCTTTAAGGCACAAAGGCGGAAGACCCCTCAACACTGGAGCAGCTCTCCAGTATCTGAGGGATAATGTCTTCACAGCCTCTGCTGGAAGCAGGCGTCTGGAAGGAGTTCCACAAATATTAATCTTGTTAAATGGTGGAAGGTCTTTTGACAATGTCGATACCCCAGCCACTGCACTCAAACAGCAGGGCATCTTTGTGATTGGCATTGGAACAAGGAGCTCTGACAGTGGAGAGCTGCAGAAGATATCATATGACCCTAGTTATGCTCTGTCAGTGTCTGAGTTCACTGACCTCCCCAGTGTCCAAGAACAGCTGTCCTCTGTAATGAGTACAGTGCTGGTGAGGGCCACGCCCATGACACCAACAGTAACTGGTAAGAAAGTGACCAATTTTTACATTCTTAGATCCCGGTAGGATGCAAGTGGAACTGTATGAAATAGTATTTCACTGAGTACAGGTCAGCCAGTGTCCCTATGAGAAAAAGTTGTTCCAGCATTAACAAAGAAAATGTTAACGTTGAGGTTAGCTTTCATCATCTGACTGTTGCACTGGTAGATGTTTGACAAATGAACCAAAATATGTCTGATTTTCTATATTCCTTAGTGGAGAGACAACCATCAGGAAGGGATGTTGTCTTTTTTGTTGGATGGATCTGATGGTACTAGAACTGGATTCCCAGCTATGCGAGACTTTGTCCAAAGACTAGTCGAGAAACTCAGTGTGGATGACACCAAAGACCGTGTCTCAGTGGTTCAGTACAGCAGAGATCCAGCTGTCCAGTTCTATCTGAACACGTACAAAACAAAAGGCGAGATCCTTGACACTGTCAGAGCTTTAAGGCACAAAGGCGGAAGACCCCTCAACACTGGAGCAGCTCTCCAGTACTTGAAGGATAATGTCTTCACAGCCTCTGCTGGAAGCAGGCGCCTGGAAGGAGTTCCACAAATATTGATCCTGTTAAATGGTGGAAAATCTTCTGACAGTGTTGATGCACCAGCCTCTGCTCTCAAACAGCTAGGTGTCTTAGCCTTTGCAATTGGAACCAGGAGCTCTGATAGCAAAGAACTGCAGACAATATCCCACGATGCCAGTTCGGCTCTATATTTGTCTGAATTCACTGAACTTCCCAGTATCCAACAGCAACTTCAGTCCTCAGTGGAGTCTGTGGTCACTGACGTCACCCCAGAATTACCAACTGTACTTGGTATGTTAATGGCATTGTCTCATGCTGGCCTAAAAGGCTGACTTGTTTTACCTCCACTAAGGGAAATAAATCAAGTGCAATGTGTTAAGTGCATTGAAATATAGGTGCTAGTGTGTTTTTATTTTCTTTAAAATTGAAGTAGGGAGTGCTAGGGGTTTTACAAAAATAGTCCACCAATTGATGATTAGACCACAAGCGTACTTTTTTTGCAAAGGTCTTTATTTTTGTCTTCCTGTCTTTTCTCAGTTGACACTGCCAAAAAATATCGTTTTCCTTCTGGATGGTTCTGATAGCACAAGGTATGGCTTCCCTGCCATGCGTGATTTTGTTGAGAGAGTGGTGGAGAAACTCAATGTGGGAGAAAACAAAGACCGTGTCTCTGTAGTCCAGTACGGCAGAGATGCAGAAGTCCATTTCTATCTGAAAACATACACCACAAGAGAGGATATTGTGGATTCGGTCAGAGGGCTGAGACACAGAGGAGGCAGGCCTCTCAACACTGGGGCCGCACTCCAATACGTCAGGGACAATGTCTTTACAAACTCCTCCGGGAGTAGGCGCCTGCAAGGTGTTCCACAGATGTTGATCCTGATAAACGGTGGAAGATCTTTTGACAATGTCGATATCCCAGCCTCTGCTCTCAAACAGCAGGGCATCTTTGTGATTGGCATTGGAACAAGGAGCTCTGACAGTGGAGAGCTGCAGAAGATATCATATGACCCTAGTTATGCTCTATCAGTGTCTGAGTTCACTGACCTCCCCAGTGTCCAAGAACAGCTGTCCTCTGTAATGAGTACAGTGCTGGTGAGGGCCACGCCCATGACACCAACAGTAACTGGTAAGAAAGTGATCAATCTTTTACATCTTAGATCATGGTAGGATGCAAGTTGAACTGTATTAAATAGTATTTCACTGAGTACAGGTCAGCCAGTGCCACTTCGAGAAAACAGTTGTTCCAGCATTAATAAAGCAAATGTAAACATTGAGGTTAGCTTTCATCATCTGACAGTTGCACCGGAAAACGTTTGACACATGACCCTAAATATGTCTGAAATTCTATATTCCTTAGTGGAGAGACAACCATCAGGAAGGGATGTTGTCTTCCTGTTGGATGGATCTGATGGTACTAGAACTGGATTCCCAGCTATGCGAGACTTTGTCCAAAGACTAGTCGAGAAACTCAGTGTGGATGACACCAAAGACCGTGTCTCAGTGGTTCAGTACAGCAGAGATCCAGCTGTCCAGTTCTATCTGAACACGTACAAAACAAAAGGCGAGATCCTTGACACTGTCAGAGCTTTAAGGCACAAAGGCGGAAGACCCCTCAACACTGGAGCAGCTCTCCAGTATCTGAGGGATAATGTCTTCACAGCCTCTGCTGGAAGCAGGCGTCTGGAAGGAGTTCCACAAATATTAATCTTGTTAAATGGTGGAAGGTCTTTTGACAATGTCGATACCCCAGCCACTGCACTCAAACAGCAGGGCATCTTTGTGATTGGCATTGGAACAAGGAGCTCTGACAGTGGAGAGCTGCAGAAGATATCATATGACCCTAGTTATGCTCTGTCAGTGTCTGAGTTCACTGACCTCCCCAGTGTCCAAGAACAGCTGTCCTCTGTAATGAGTACAGTGCTGGTGAGGGCCACGCCCATGACACCAACAGTAACTGGTAAGAAAGTGACCAATTTTTACATTCTTAGATCCCGGTAGGATGCAAGTGGAACTGTATGAAATAGTATTTCACTGAGTACAGGTCAGCCAGTGTCCCTATGAGAAAAAGTTGTTCCAGCATTAACAAAGAAAATGTTAACGTTGAGGTTAGCTTTCATCATCTGACTGTTGCACTGGTAGATGTTTGACAAATGAACCAAAATATGTCTGATTTTCTATATTCCTTAGTGGAGAGACAACCATCAGGAAGGGATGTTGTCTTTTTGTTGGATGGATCTGATGGTACTAGAACTGGATTCCCAGCTATGCGAGACTTTGTCCAAAGACTAGTCGAGAAACTCAGTGTGGATGACACCAAAGACCGTGTCTCAGTGGTTCAGTACAGCAGAGATCCAGCTGTCCAGTTCTATCTGAACACGTACAAAAACAAAAGGCGAGATCCTTGACACTGTCAGAGCTTTAAGGCACAAAGGCGGAAGACCCCTCAACACTGGAGCAGCTCTCCAGTATCTGAAGGATAATGTCTTCACAGCCTCTGCTGGAAGCAGGCGCCTGGAAGGAGTTCCACAAATATTGATCCTGTTAAATGGTGGAAAATCTTCTGACAGTGTTGATGCACCAGCCTCTGCTCTCAAACAGCTAGGTGTCTTAGCCTTTGCAATTGGAACCAGGAGCTCTGATAGCAAAGAACTGCAGACAATATCCCACGATGCCAGTTCGGCTCTATATTTGTCTGAATTCACTGAACTTCCCAGTATCCAACAGCAACTTCAGTCCTCAGTGGAGTCTGTGGTCACTGACGTCACCCCAGAATTACCAACTGTACTTGGTATGTTAATGGCATTGTCTCATGCTGGCCTAAAAGGCTGACTTGTTTTACCTCCACTAAGGGAAATAAATCAAGTGCAATGTGTTAAGTGCATTGAAATATAGGTGCTAGTGTGTTTTTATTTTCTTTAAAATTGAAGTAGGCAGTGCTAGGGGTTTTACAAAAATAGTCCACCAATTGATGATTAGTCCACAAGCGTACTTTTTGCAAAGGTCTTTATTTTTTGTCTTCCTGTCTTTTCTCAGTTGACACTGCCAAAAAAGATATCGTTTTCCTTCTGGATGGTTCTGATAGCACAAGGTATGGCTTCCCTGCCATGCGTGATTTTGTTGAGAGAGTGGTGGAGAAACTCAATGTGGGAGAAAACAAAGACCGTGTCTCTGTAGTCCAACGGCAGAGATGCAGAAGTCCATTTCTATCTGAAAACATACACCACAAGAGAGGATATTGTGGATTCGGTCAGAGGGCTGAGACACAGAGGAGGCAGGCCTCTCAACACTGGGGCCGCACTCCAATACGTCAGGGACAATGTCTTTACAAACTCCTCCGGGAGTAGGCGCCTGCAAGGTGTTCCACAGATGTTGATCCTGATAAACGGTGGAAGATCTTTTGACAATGTCGATATCCCAGCCTCTGCTCTCAAACAGCAGGGCATCTTTGTGATTGGCATTGGAACAAGGAGCTCTGACAGTGGAGAGCTGCAGAAGATATCATATGACCCTAGTTATGCTCTATCAGTGTCTGAGTTCACTGACCTCCCCAGTGTCCAAGAACAGCTGTCCTCTGTAATGAGTACAGTGCTGGTGAGGGCCACGCCCATGACACCAACAATAACTGGTAAGAAAGTGATCAATCTTTTACATTCTTAGATCATGGTAGGACGCAAGTTGAACTGTATTAAATAGTATTTCACTGAGTACAGGTCAGCCAGTGCCACTTCGAGAAAAACAGTTGTTCCAGCATTAATAAAGCAAATGTAAACATTGAGGTTAGCTTTCATCATCTGACAGTTGCACCGAAAACGTTTGACACATGACCCTAAATATGTCTGAAATTCTATATTCCTTAGTGGAGACAACCATCAGGAAGGGATGTTGTCTTCCTGTTGGATGGATCTGATGGTACTAGAACTGGATTCCCAGCTATGCGAGACTTTGTCCAAAGACTAGTCGACAAACTCAGTGTGGATGACACCAAAGACCGTGTCTCAGTGGTTCAGTACAGCAGAGATCCAGCTGTCCAGTTCTATCTGAACACGCACAAAACAAAAGGCGAGATCCTTGACACTGTCAGAGCTTTAAGGCACAAAGGCGGAAGACCCCTCAACACTGGAGCAGCTCTCCAGTATCTGAGGGATAATGTCTTCACAGCCTCTGCTGGAAGCAGGCGTCTGGAAGGAGTTCCACAAATATTAATCTTGTTAAATGGTGGAAGGTCTTTTGACAATGTCGATACCCCAGCCACTGCACTCAAACAGCAGGGCATCTTTGTGATTGGCATTGGAACAAGGAGCTCTGACAGTGGAGAGCTGCAGAAGATATCATATGACCCTAGTTATGCTCTGTCAGTGTCTGAGTTCACTGACCTCCCCAGTGTCCAAGAACAGCTGTCCTCTGTAATGAGTACAGTGCTGGTGAGGGCCACGCCCATGACACCAACAGTAACTGGTAAGAAAGTGACCAATTTTTACATTCTTAGATCCCGGTAGGATGCAAGTGGAACTGTATGAAATAGTATTTCACTGAGTACAGGTCAGCCAGTGTCCCTATGAGAAAAAGTTGTTCCAGCATTAACAAAGAAAATGTTAACGTTGAGGTTAGCTTTCATCATCTGACTGTTGCACTGGTAGATGTTTGACAAATGAACCAAAATATGTCTGATTTTCTATATTCCTTAGGAGAGAGACAACCATCAGGAAGGGATGTTGTCTTTTTGTTGGATGGATCTGATGGTACTAGAACTGGATTCCCAGCTATGCGAGACTTTGTCCAAAGACTAGTCGAGAAACTCAGTGTGGATGACACCAAAGACCGTGTCTCAGTGGTTCAGTACAGCAGAGATCCAGCTGTCCAGTTCTATCTGAACACGTACAAAACAAAAGGCGAGATCCTTGACACTGTCAGAGCTTTAAGGCACAAAGGCGGAAGACCCCTCAACACTGGAGCAGCTCTCCAGTATCTTGAAGGATAATGTCTTCACAGCCTCTGCTGGAAGCAGGCGCCTGGAAGGAGTTCCACAAATATTGATCCTGTTAAATGGTGGAAAATCTTCTGACAGTGTTGATGCACCAGCCTCTGCTCTCAAACAGCTAGGTGTCTTAGCCTTTGCAATTGGAACCAGGAGCTCTGATAGCAAAGAACTGCAGACAATATCCCACGATGCCAGTTCGGCTCTATATTTGTCTGAATTCACTGAACTTCCCAGTATCCAACAGCAACTTCAGTCCTCAGTGGAGTCTGTGGTCACTGACGTCACCCCAGAATTACCAACTGTACTTGGTATGTTAATGGCATTGTCTCATGCTGGCCTAAAAGGCTGACTTGTTTTACCTCCACTAAGGGAAATAAATCAAGTGCAATGTGTTAAGTGCATTGAAATATAGGTGCTAGTGTGTTTTTATTTTCTTTAAAATTGAAGTAGGCAGTGCTAGGGGTTTTACAAAAATAGTCCACCAATTGATGATTAGTCCACAAGCGTACTTTTTGCAAAGGTCTTTATTTTTTGTCTTCCTGTCTTTTCTCAGTTGACACTGCCAAAAAAGATATCGTTTTCCTTCTGGATGGTTCTGATAGCACAAGGTATGGCTTCCCTGCCATGCGTGATTTTGTTGAGAGAGTGGTGGAGAAACTCAATGTGGGAGAAAACAAAGACCGTGTCTCTGTAGTCCAGTACGGCAGAGATGCAGAAGTCCATTTCTATCTGAAAACATACACCACAAGAGAGGATATTGTGGATTCGGTCAGAGGGCTGAGACACAGAGGAGGCAGGCCTCTCAACACTGGGGCCGCACTCCAATACGTCAGGGACAATGTCTTTACAAACTCCTCCGGGAGTAGGCGCCTGCAAGGTGTTCCACAGATGTTGATCCTGATAAACGGTGGAAGATCTTTTGACAATGTCGATATCCCAGCCTCTGCTCTCAAACAGCAGGGCATCTTTGTGATTGGCATTGGAACAAGGAGCTCTGACAGTGGAGAGCTGCAGAAGATATCATATGACCCTAGTTATGCTCTATCAGTGTCTGAGTTCACTGACCTCCCCAGTGTCCAAGAACAGCTGTCCTCTGTAATGAGTACAGTGCTGGTGAGGGCCACGCCCATGACACCAACAGTAACTGGTAAGAAAGTGATCAATCTTTTACATTCTTAGATCATGGTAGGATGCAAGTTGAACTGTATTAAATAGTATTTCACTGAGTACAGGTCAGCGTGCCACTTCGAAAACAGTTGTTCCAGCATTAATAAAGCAAATGTAAACATTGAGGTTAGCTTTCATCATCTGACAGTTGCACCGGAAAACGTTTGACACATGACCCTAAATATGTCTGAAATTCTATATTCCTTAGTGGAGAGACAACCATCAGGAAGGGATGTTGTCTTCCTGTTGGATGGATCTGATGGTACTAGAACTGGATTCCCAGCTATGCGAGACTTTGTCCAAAGACTAGTCGAGAAACTCAGTGTGGATGACACCAAAGACCGTGTCTCAGTGGTTCAGTACAGCAGAGATCCAGCTGTCCAGTTCTATCTGAACACGTACAAAACAAAAGGCGAGATCCTTGACACTGTCAGAGCTTTAAGGCACAAAGGCGGAAGACCCCTCAACACTGGAGCAGCTCTCCAGTATCTGAAGGATAATGTCTTCACAGCCTCTGCTGGAAGCAGGCGCTTGGAAGGAGTTCCACAAATATTGATCCTGTTAAATGGTGGAAAATCTTCTGACAGTGTTGATGCACCAGCCTCTGCTCTCAAACAGCTAGGTGTCTTAGCCTTTGCAATTGGAACCAGGAGCTCTGATAGCAAAGAACTGCAGACAATATCCCACGATGCCAGTTCGGCTCTATATTTGTCTGAATTCACTGAACTTCCCAGTATCCAACAGCAACTTCAGTCCTCAGTGGAGTCTGTGGTCACTGACGTCACCCCAGAATTACCAACTGTACTTGGTATGTTAATGACATTGTCTCATGCTGGCCTAAAAGGCTGACTTGTTTTACCTCCACTAAGGGAAATAAATCAAGTGCAATTTGTTAAGTGCATTGAAATATAGGTGCTAGTGTGTTTTTATTTTCTTTAAAATTTAAGTAGGCAGTGCTAGGGGTTTTACAAAAATAGTCCACCAATTGATGATTAGTCCACAAGCGTACTTTTTTGCAAAGGTCTTTATTTTTTGTCTTCCTGTCTTTTCTCAGTTGACACTGCCAAAAAAAGATATCGTTTTCCTTCTGGATGGTTCTGATAGCACAAGGTATGGCTTCCCTGCCATGCGTGATTTTGTTGAGAGAGTGGTGGAGAAACTCAATGTGGGAGAAAACAAAGACCGTGTCTCTGTAGTCCAGTACGGCAGAGATGCAGAAGTCCATTTCTATCTGAAAACATACACCACAAGAGAGGATATTGTGGATTCGGTCAGAGGGCTGAGACACAGAGGAGGCAGGCCTCTCAACACTGGGGCCGCACTCCAATACGTCAGGGACAATGTCTTTACAAACTCCTCCGGGAGTAGGCGCCTGCAAGGTGTTCCACAGATGTTGATCCTGATAAACGGTGGAAGATCTTTTGACAATGTCGATATCCCAGCCTCTGCTCTCAAACAGCAGGGCATCTTTGTGATTGGCATTGGAACAAGGAGCTCTGACAGTGGAGAGCTGCAGAAGATATCATATGACCCTAGTTATGCTCTATCAGTGTCTGAGTTCACTGACCTCCCCAGTGTCCAAGAACAGCTGTCCTCTGTAATGAGTACAGTGCTGGTGAGGGCCACGCCCATGACACCAACAGTAACTGGTAAGAAAGTGATCAATCTTTTACATTCTTAGATCATGGTAGGATGCAAGTTGAACTGTATTAAATAGTATTTCACTGAGTACAGGTCAGCCAGTGCCACTTCGAGAAAACAGTTGTTCCAGCATTAATAAAGCAAATGTAAACATTGAGGTTAGCTTTCATCATCTGACAGTTGCACCGGAAAACGTTTGACACATGACCCTAAATATGTCTGAAATTCTATATTCCTTAGTGGAGAGACAACCATCAGGAAGGGATGTTGTCTTCCTGTTGGATGGATCTGATGGTACTAGAACTGGATTCCCAGCTATGCGAGACTTTGTCCAAAGACTAGTCGAGAAACTCAGTGTGGATGACACCAAAGACCGTGTCTCAGTGGTTCAGTACAGCAGAGATCCAGCTGTCCAGTTCTATCTGAACACGTACAAAACAAAAGGCGAGATCCTTGACACTGTCAGAGCTTTAAGGCACAAAGGCGGAAGACCCCTCAACACTGGAGCAGCTCTCCAGTATCTGAGGGATAATGTCTTCACAGCCTCTGCTGGAAGCAGGCGTCTGGAAGGAGTTCCACAAATATTAATCTTGTTAAATGGTGGAAGGTCTTTTGACAATGTCGATACCCCAGCCACTGCACTCAAACAGCAGGGCATCTTTGTGATTGGCATTGGAACAAGGAGCTCTGACAGTGGAGAGCTGCAGAAGATATCATATGACCCTAGTTATGCTCTATCAGTGTCTGAGTTCACTGACCTCCCCAGTGTCCAAGAACAGCTGTCCTCTGTAATGAGTACAGTGCTGGTGAGGGCCACGCCCATGACACCAACAGTAACTGGTAAGAAAGTGATCAATCTTTTACATTCTTAGATCATGGTAGGATGCAAGTTGAACTGTATTAAATAGTATTTCACTGAGTACAGGTCAGCCAGTGCCACTTCGAGAAAACAGTTGTTCCAGCATTAATAAAGCAAATGTAAACATTGAGGTTAGCTTTCATCATCTGACAGTTGCACCGGAAAACGTTTGACACATGACCCTAAATATGTCTGAAATTCTATATTCCTTAGTGGAGAGACAACCATCAGGAAGGGATGTTGTCTTTTTGTTGGATGGATCTGATGGTACTAGAACTGGATTCCCAGCTATGCGAGACTTTGTCCAAAGACTAGTCGAGAAACTCAGTGTGGATGACACCAAAGACCGTGTCTCAGTGGTTCAGTACAGCAGAGATCCAGCTGTCCAGTTCTATCTGAACACGTACAAAACAAAAGGCGAGATCCTTGACACTGTCAGAGCTTTAAGGCACAAAGGCGGAAGACCCCTCAACACTGGAGCAGCTCTCCAGTACTTGAAGGATAATGTCTTCACAGCCTCTGCTGGAAGCAGGCGCCTGGAAGGAGTTCCACAAATATTGATCCTGTTAAATGGTGGAAGATCTTCTGACAGTGTTGATGCACCAGCCTCTGCTCTCAAACAGCTAGGTGTCTTAGCCTTTGCAATTGGAACCAGGAGCTCTGATAGCAAAGAACTGCAGACAATATCCCACGATGCCAGTACGGCTCTATATTTGTCTGAATTCACTGAACTTCCCAGTATCCAACAGCAACTTCAGTCCTCAGTGGAGTCTGTGGTCACTGACGTCACCCCAGAATTACCAACTGTACTTGGTATGTTAATGGCATGGTCTCATGCTGGCCTAAAAGGCTGACTTGTTTTACCTCCACTAAGGGAAATATATCAAGTGCAATGTGTTAAGTGCATTGAAATATAGGTGCTAGTGTGTTTTTATTTTCTTTAAAATTGAAGTAGGCAGTGCTAGGGGTTTTACAAAAATAGTCCACCAATTGATGATTAGTCCACAAGCGTACTTTTTGCAAAGGTCTTTATTTTTTGTCTTCCTGTCTTTTCTCAGTTGACACTGCCAAAAAGATATCGTTTTCCTTCTGGATGGTTCTGATAGCACAAGGTATGGCTTCCCTGCCATGCGTGATTTTGTTGAGAGAGTGGTGGAGAAACTCAATGTGGGAGAAAACAAAGACCGTGTCTCTGTAGTCCAGTACGGCAGAGATGCAGAAGTCCATTTCTATCTGAAAACATACACCACAAGAGAGGATATTGTGGATTCGGTCAGAGGGCTGAGACACAGAGGAGGCAGGCCTCTCAACACTGGGGCCGCACTCCAATACGTCAGGGACAATGTCTTTACAAACTCCTCCGGGGTAGGCGCCTGCAAGGTGTTCCACAGATGTTGATCCTGATAAACGGTGGAAGATCTTTTGACAATGTCGATATCCCAGCCTCTGCTCTCAAACAGCAGGGCATCTTTGTGATTGGCATTGGAACAAGGAGCTCTGACAGTGGAGAGCTGCAGAAGATATCATATGACCCTAGTTATGCTCTATCAGTGTCTGAGTTCACTGACCTCCCCAGTGTCCAAGAACAGCTGTCCTCTGTAATGAGTACAGTGCTGGTGAGGGCCACGCCCATGACACCAACAGTAACTGGTAAGAAAGTGATCAATCTTTTACATTCTTAGATCATGGTAGGACGCAAGTTGAACTGTATTAAATAGTATTTCACTGAGTACAGGTCAGCCAGTGCCACTTCGAGAAAACAGTTGTTCCAGCATTAATAAAGCAAATGTAAACATTGAGGTTAGCTTTCATCATCTGACAGTTGCACCGGAAAACGTTTGACACATGACCCTAAATATGTCTGAAATTCTATATTCCTTAGTGGAGAGACAACCATCAGGAAGGGATGTTGTCTTCCTGTTGGATGGATCTGATGGTACTAGAACTGGATTCCCAGCTATGCGAGACTTTGTCCAAAGACTAGTCGAGAAACTCAGTGTGGATGACACCAAAGACCGTGTCTCAGTGGTTCAGTACAGCAGAGATCCAGCTGTCCAGTTCTATCTGAACACGTACAAAACAAAAGGCGAGATCCTTGACACTGTCAGAGCTTTAAGGCACAAAGGCGGAAGACCCCTCAACACTGGAGCAGCTCTCCAGTATCTGAGGGATAATGTCTTCACAGCCTCTGCTGGAAGCAGGCATCTGGAAGGAGTTCCACAAATATTAATCTTGTTAAATGGTGGAAGGTCTTTTGACAATGTCGATACCCCAGCCACTGCACTCAAACAGCAGGGCATCTTTGTGATTGGCATTGGAACAAGGAGCTCTGACAGTGGAGAGCTGCAGAAGATATCATATGACCCTAGTTATGCTCTGTCAGTGTCTGAGTTCACTGACCTCCCCAGTGTCCAAGAACAGCTGTCCTCTGTAATGAGTACATTGCTGGTGAGGGCCACGGCCATGACACCAACAGTAACTGGTAAGAAAGTGACCAATTTTTACATTCTTAGATCCCGGTAGGATGCAAGTGGAACTGCATGAAATTGTATTTCACTGAGTACAGGTCAGCCAGTGTCCCTATGAGAAAAAGTTGTTCCAGCATTAACAAAGAAAATGTTAACGTTGAGGTTAGCTTTCATCATCTGACTGTTGCACTGGTAGATGTTTGACAAATGAACCAAAATATGTCTGATTTTCTATATTCCTTAGTGGAGAGACAACCATCAGGAAGGGATGTTGTCTTTTTGTTGGATGGATCTGATGGTACTAGAACTGGATTCCCAGCTATGCGAGACTTTGTCCAAAGACTAGTCGAGAAACTCAGTGTGGATGACACCAAAGACCGTGTCTCAGTGGTTCAGTACAGCAGAGATCCAGCTGTCCAGTTCTATCTGAACACGTACAAAACAAAAGGCGAGATCCTTGACACTGTCAGAGCTTTAAGGCACAAAGGCGGAAGACCCCTCAACACTGGAGCAGCTCTCCAGTATCTGAAGGATAATGTCTTCACAGCCTCTGCTGGAAGCAGGCGCCTGGAAGGAGTTCCACAAATATTGATCCTGTTAAATGGTGGAAAATCTTCTGACAGTGTTGATGCACCAGCCTCTGCTCTCAAACAGCTAGGTGTGTTAGCCTTTGCAATTGGAACCAGGAGCTCTGATAGCAAAGAACTGCAGACAATATCCCACGATGCCAGTTCGGCTCTATATTTGTCTGAATTCACTGAACTTCCCGGTATCCAACAGCAACTTCAGTCCTCAGTGGAGTCTGTGGTCACTGACGTCACCCCAGAATTACCAACTGTACTTGGTATGTTAATGGCATTGTCTCATGCTGGCCTAAAAGGCTGTCTTGTTTTACCTCCACTAAGGGAAATAAATCAAGTGCAATGTGTTAAGTGCATTGAAATATAGGTGCTAGTGTATTTTTATTTTCTTTAAAATTGAAGTAGGCAGTGCTAGGGGTTTTACAAAAATAGTCCACCAATTGATGATTAGTCCACAAGCGTACTTTTTGCAAAGGTCTTTATTTTTTGTCTTCCTGTCTTTTCTCAGTTGACACTGCCAAAAAAGATATCGTTTTCCTTCTGGATGGTTCTGATAGCACAAGGTATGGCTTCCCTGCCATGCGTGATTTTGTTGAGAGAGTGGTGGAGAAACTCAATGTGGGAGAAAACAAAGACCGTGTCTCTGTAGTCCAGTACGGCAGAGATGCAGAAGTCCATTTCTATCTGAAAACATACACCACAAGAGAGGATATTGTGGATTCGGTCAGAGGGCTGAGACACAGAGGAGGCAGGCCTCTCAACACTGGGGCCGCACTCCAATACGTCAGGGACAATGTCTTTACAAACTCCTCCGGGAGTAGGCGCCTGCAAGGTGTTCCACAGATGTTGATCCTGATAAACGGTGGAAGATCTTTTGACAATGTCGATATCCCAGCCTCTGCTCTCAAACAGCAGGGCATCTTTGTGATTGGCATTGGAACAAGGAGCTCTGACAGTGGAGAGCTGCAGAAGATATCATATGACCCTAGTTATGCTCTATCAGTGTCTGAGTTCACTGACCTCCCCAGTGTCCAAGAACAGCTGTCCTCTGTAATGAGTACAGTGCTGGTGAGGGCCACGCCCATGACACCAACAGTAACTGGTAAGAAAGTGATCAATCTTTTTACATTCTTAGATCATGGTAGGACGCAAGTTGAACTGTATTAAATAGTATTTCACTGAGTACAGGTCAGCCAGTGCCACTTCGAGAAAACAGTTGTTCCAGCATTAATAAAGCAAATGTAAACATTGAGGTTAGCTTTCATCATCTGACAGTTGCACCGGAAAACGTTTGACACATGACCCTAAATATGTCTGAAATTCTATATTCCTTAGTGGAGAGACAACCATCAGGAAGGGATGTTGTCTTCTTGTTGGATGGATCTGATGGTACTAGAACTGGATTCCCAGCTATGCGAGACTTTGTCCAAAGACTAGTCGAGAAACTCAGTGTGGATGACACCAAAGACCGTGTCTCAGTGGTTCAGTACAGCAGAGATCCAGCTGTCCAGTTCTATCTGAACACGTACAAAACAAAAGGCGAGATCCTTGACACTGTCAGAGCTTTAAGGCACAAAGGCGGAAGACCCCTCAACACTGGAGCAGCTCTCCAGTATCTGAGGGATAATGTCTTCACAGCCTCTGCTGGAAGCAGGCGTCTGGAAGGAGTTCCACAAATATTAATCTTGTTAAATGGTGGAAGGTCTTTTGACAATGTCGATACCCCAGCCACTGCACTCAAACAGCAGGGCATCTTTGTGATTGGCATTGGAACAAGGAGCTCTGACAGTGGAGAGCTGCAGAAGATATCATATGACCCTAGTTATGCTCTGTCAGTGTCTGAGTTCACTGACCTCCCCAGTGTCCAAGAACAGCTGTCCTCTGTAATGAGTACAGTGCTGGTGAGGGCCACGGCCATGACACCAACAGTAACTGGTAAGAAAGTGACCAATTTTTACATTCTTAGATCCCGTAGGATGCAAGTGGAACTGTATGAAATAGTATTTCACTGAGTACAGGTCAGCCAGTGTCCCTATGAGAAAAAGTTGTTCCAGCATTAACAAAGAAAATGTTAACGTTGAGGTTAGCTTTCATCATCTGACAGTTGCACTGGTAGATGTTTGACAAATGAACCAAAATATGTCTGATTTTCTATATTCCTTAGTGGAGAGACAACCATCAGGAAGGGATGTTGTCTTTTTGTTGGATGGATCTGATGGTACTAGAACTGGATTCCCAGCTATGCGAGACTTCATCCAAAGACTAGTTGAGAAACTCAGTGTGGATGACACCAAAGACCGTGTCTCAGTGGTTCAGTACAGCAGAGATCCAGCTGTCCAGTTCTATCTGAACACGTACAAAACAAAAGGCGAGATCCTTGACACTGTCAGAGCTTTAAGGCACAAAGGCGGAAGACCCCTCAACACTGGAGCAGCTCTCCAGTATCTGAGGGATAATGTCTTCACAGCCTCTGCTGGAAGCAGGCGTCTGGAAGGAGTTCCACAAATATTAATCTTGTTAAATGGTGGAAGGTCTTTTGACAATGTCGATACCCCAGCCACTGCACTCAAACAGCAGGGCATCTTTGTGATTGGCATTGGAACAAGGAGCTCTGACAGTGGAGAGCTGCAGAAGATATCATATGACCCTAGTTATGCTCTGTCAGTGTCTGAGTTCACTGACCTCCCCAGTGTCCAAGAACAGCTGTCCTCTGTAATGAGTACAGTGCTGGTGAGGGCCACGCCCATGACACCAACAGTAACTGGTAAGAAAGTGACCAATTTTTACATTCTTAGATCCCGGTAGGATGCAAGTGGAACTGTATGAAATAGTATTTCACTGAGTACAGGTCAGCCAGTGTCCCTATGAGAAAAAGTTGTTCCAGCATTAACAAAGAAAATGTTAACGTTGAGGTTAGCTTTCATCATCTGACTGTTGCACTGGTAGATGTTTGACAAATGATCCAAAATATGTCTGATTTTCTATATTCCTTAGTGGAGAGACAACCATCAGGAAGGGATGTTGTCTTTTTGTTGGATGGATCTGATGGTACTAGAACTGGATTCCCAGCTATGCGAGACTTTGTCCAAAGACTAGTCGAGAAACTCAGTGTGGATGACACCAAAGACCGTGTCTCAGTGGTTCAGTACAGCAGAGATCCAGCTGTCCAGTTCTATCTGAACACGTACAAAACAAAAGGCGAGATCCTTGACACTGTCAGAGCTTTAAGGCACAAAGGCGGAAGACCCCTCAACACTGGAGCAGCTCTCCAGTATCTGAGGGATAATGTCTTCACAGCCTCTGCTGGAAGCAGGCGTCTGGAAGGAGTTCCACAAATATTGATCTTGTTAAATGGTGGAAGGTCTTTTGACAATGTCGATACCCCAGCCACTGCTCTCAAACAGCAGGGTATCTTTGTGATTGGCATTGGAACAAGGAGCTCTGACAGTGGAGAGCTGCAGAAGATATCATATGACCCTAGTTATGCTCTATCAGTGTCTGAGTTCACTGACCTCCCCAGTGTCCAAGAACAGCTGTCCTCTGTAATGAGTACAGTGCTGGTGAGGGCCACGCCCATGCCACCAACAGTAACTGGTAAGAAAGTAACTAATTTTTACATTCTTAGATCACGCTGGGATGCAAGTTGGACTGTATTCAATTGTATACACTAAGTTTAGGTCACTCAGTGCCACTTTGAGAAAACAGATTTTAAGCAAGATGGAGCTAGGAGCTATGATAGCAACAAACTGTAGACACAATCTCATGATGCCAGTTCTGGTCTATACATGTTTGAATTCACTGACCTTCCCTGTTTCCAATAGCAACTTCAGTCTTCCATAGAGGCTGTAGCATCTCCTTAAAATCACCTGGTATATTAACAAGAAAGGTTATCTGCCTCTTTCAGCCCTTTCTGATTTCCTTTGAAATTCCTACAATTTGTCATGTGACCTCACGGTCCTTACGTGGCAGCATACAAACCGCAAGCGCAGGGCTCCCTAAACTTTTGTATTTCCTTACTTATTCGTCAAAAAAACAGCACAAATCGAGTTATTGTCAGTTTGAGGAAACTTGTGTTGGTCTGAAAACAGACACTTCATAACTTGGTGACTGCTGCAAAGTCACTTTTCTTGCTCCTTGCCCCTCAGCTACAATATTACATCAACAATCATCAATAGATGCATTTTGATCAATTTGCAATACTGTGGCAAGCAATTTTGAGACATGAAGAAGCGTTGTTTGAGAGACTAGATGCAGCTATTGGTTGGCAATGTTAACAACCATAAGGGTAATATCCACCTCACTAATGGTTCAAACTACAGTATACAGTATACCAGCACAAAAATAACAATTACCAACATAAGCCACCACGTTCTAAGCAGACACATTGCACACTAACAAAAAGTAACACTTGCATTTTGCTACAATAATAAGCTAATTTAACAATCTACTCTGTCCAGCACTAGACAGACACGATGTGAAATGATAGCAGTGGCTATTGCTACAATACTCTTAGTACTGGCAAAGTGTTTGTTACAGCTGAACAGACAGTTTTAGTTTTTTAGTTAATAGTTTGTGAAATGCATGGCTGTAAAGGCAATCAACAATAACCCCATCATTTTTTACTTTTAAGTAAAAAAAAAAAAATAATCCGGACAACTTTTCACCACAATTACCATCGTCCTCTTGCAATAAGGACAGTTCATTGTGAGAGGAAAAGTTGGGAGAAAATCTAAATGGCTTCTCTAATATTTACCAGATTACCACAGAGTTGGTATTAAAACATGCTGTCTCTATATGGTTTAGGAACACATTATGGGTTAAAAATTTCTCCATGTTTTGAAAAAGGTTGTAAAAAGGAGTCCAACAGTCATGAAAGCTGCCATACATTGGCGTAGAACTGCTGCCGTAAAAGTACTTTGATCTTTTCTTCCATATTTAAATATTTTTGTTAGACAATATAGTAATACTTTTTTTCTCTTTCAGGCGAGATGCAGGGCCCCCGAAAGGATGTTGTTTTCCTTGTTGATGGATCTACTGGTG
Source organism: Etheostoma perlongum (assembly GCA_026937815.1). Lineage (NCBI taxonomy): Eukaryota > Metazoa > Chordata > Actinopteri > Perciformes > Percidae > Etheostoma > Etheostoma perlongum. The sequence continues at coordinate 4,124,516 of CM049381.1, forward strand.
TTGGACGGGAATTTCCTATCATCCAGGAGTTTATTCGCAGGGTGGTGGAGAGTCTCAATGTGGGCGAGAACAAGATCCGCATTGGTGTGGTCCAGTATGGTGACTCTCCTCATGCTGACATATTTCTAAACACACATACAACTAAAGAAGGTGTTTTGAATGCTGTTAAGGGAATCAGACAACGAGGAGGAAGACAACGTAATCTGGGACAGGCCTTGCAGTTTGTCAGTCAGGATGTTCTGACAGCAGCACGTGGCGGCAGGAAGCAAGAGGGTGTACCGCAGTTTGTAATTGTCGTCTCCAGTGGGTCTTCAACAGATGACATCAGTAGTGCAGCAACTTCCCTCAAACAATCTAGAGTTCTTCCCTTCAGCATTGGGACCAGGGATGTCAACCCTACAGAGCTCCAAGTGGTATCATACGTGCCTAACTTTGTCTTCACTGTAGATGACCTCCCTGGCCTGTACACAGTCCAAGAAAACATAATTAACACTCTCACTGAACTGTCAGATGATGACATCACCAGGATGCGTCCAGTATTCCCAGACATTGATGGTAATTTACTAAATTCTTTTGTATACTTTTTACATGATACTTGACTTTTTCAGTCATACTGTATGTCCTCTATATCTATCAGAAACTGTGTAATTAGTAATCTCACCTTGTTACTGTGCTTGCATTCTTTTCGAGCAGTAATCCCACCAGCAACCACAGGAGGAGAAAAGAGGGATGTCGTATTTTTAGTTGATGGCACAACAGCAACGCGTAGTGAGTTTCCTTCCATCCGTGAAATGATAAGAAGAGTTGTGGATAAGCTGGATGTAGGATTGGATAAGATCCGAATTTCAGTGGTACAGTACAGCGATGACCCAAAGTTAGAATTTCTTCTGAATGCATTCTCCACCAAAGAAGAGGTACGCCAGGCTGTGATGAAACTTCGAAGCAAAGGCGGAAACCGTCTAAACACAGGTCGTGCTCTCGAGTGGGTCTACAGAAACATCTACCAGAGGTCAGCAGGCAGCCGCATTGAGGATGGTGTACCTCAGTTCCTCATTCTAGTTACAGGTGGCAAGTCTGCAGATGATGTATCCACTGCAGCTGACCAACTTAAGAGAAACCAGGTTGCACCTCTTGCGATTGGATCAAGGGATGCTGACCCTGATGAACTGAGACAGATTTCCCTGAAGCCCGAACTTGCATATACAGTTGACAGTTTCCAGCAGCTTCCAAGAGTGGAGTCACAGCTCATTGATTCAGTAAAAACAATATCCACCACTGATATCATCAGTAGTTATGTTCCTCCATCGGTGGATTTCGGTAAGTAATACTATCTCATACGTTAAGCTACAATTGCTCTAAACAATAACTCATACACATTTTCATGATTTGCTTTTTACATAACTCATCTCATTTAAAAATATAACATGCATTAGGGTGCAGAGCTCTATTTTGTTATGGAGGTTTTATGCATCAGCCTTTTTGTAATATATTTAAAAAAGTATATATACCTCTTGTCTTTGTTGTGCTTTTTCTTTGTAGGTAATCTAAATCTTGGAAAAAAGGACATTATCTTCCTTATTGACGGCTCAGACAGTACAGGTGCTGCTGGCATTGCTTATATCCGTGACTTCATCCTCAGTATTGTCCGACAACTCGATGTGCAACCTGATCAAGTGCGTGTGGGTGTTGTCCAGTATGCCGACAGAGTTAAGACAGAGTTCTCACTCAACTCTCACAATAACAAGCCAGCTGTTGTCTCTGCTATTCAAAGACTTCGTCAAATGGGTGGCCGGGCATCACATCTGGCTGATGCCATTGACTATGTTATAAAGCAGGAGTTTAAACCCGCTGCTGGTGTCCGTCAAGCTGAGGCCTCCCAGCATCTTGTGGTTCTCACAGGTCAAAAATCCCCCCAAGATGTTGCTATCTATGGACCTCTGCTTAAGGGCACCCGGGTCAACTGCATTGGTGTTGGAGCTGCTGGTGCTGACAAAAGACAGCTAACCCAAATTGCCACCACCTCAGCTGATGTCCTCCAAGTTTCTAACTTCAATGGCCTGCCAGGAGTCCAGCAGGGGGTTATTGAGAGGTTGAGTGGGACTATAATCGAGGAACCACCCACAGACTTTGAGGATCCTAGTAAGTTGTGAAACAATGTACACATATTAGAGATACTTTGGTAATGTATATTTTACCTAAATAAGGTGTCAGAATTGGCCGAGTGACGAGACAGGAAAAACAGATTTCTTGGCTCAAATGCAAGACACTAGCAGGAGCTGATGCAGTTGTAGTATTTATATAAACAACATAAACCCCAGGCTTACATGTAGTGACTGTAGGTAAGACTTCAAACAAGGATAGTAATCCATATAGTGATAATCCAAAATGGGTAACAACATCCAACATAACAGGTTTGCAGAGACCAAGCAGAAACATAACCTGAGATGAGGACCCAAACAAGGACTGAACAGAACACATTAAATACAGAGGCAAACGAGAAGGGAGGGATCAAACAAGTGAAACACATTAGGGACTAATCAGACTCAACAGGAAACAAAGCTAGACAAAAACACATTAAACTGAACACTTCAAATGAGTATAGAAAGGAAAGCATGCAAATATACACAAGGACAAGGTCAAACATTGCTAAAATGTAATTTGTCAATTTTCTCCATTTCTTCTCCTGTTTTCACCCTTCTCAACCGTGTTCTCATCGATATCTCATTGTCCTTTTCATATCATCAGGCCTTCCTACCCCCAAAAAGGCAGATATAGTGTTTTTGGTGGACGGCTCCATTAACTTGGGCAGAGACAACTTCAATGAAGTGATGTCGTTTATCAGCAACCTAATTGATCTGTTCTACACGGAGAGAGACAACCTGCGGATTGGCCTGGCGCATTATACAGCAGATGTGACTGACGTCTTCTACCTCAACACCTACAAGAACAAGGATGACATTGTAAACGCCATTGGCCGAACAGAGTACAAAGGTGGACGTAGACTCAACACCGGTGCAGCCATTCGCCACGTTCAAAATGTCCACTTTACCAAAGAAAAAGGCAGTAGGATGGATGAGCGCACTCCTCAGATTCTTATGGTTGTCACTGGAGGACGTTCAGCTGATGATGGGAAAACAGCAGCCCTTGGTCTGAAGAAAAAAGGTGTTAGAGTCTTTGCTGTAGGCGTGGGTGACATTGAGAATGAGTTAGAAGACCTGGCAAGTGAGTCCTCCACTGTGGCTAGAGCAAGCACCTTTCTAGGACTTTCAGAGCTCAATGAGCAAATTCTGGAGACTTTGGATGATGAAGTGAAAGGGAAGCTGTGTGTTAGTGTTCCAGAAACTTCAAAAAGTAAGAGACACTGTTTTTTTCTTGCTAATTATTTATTTCACATTTTGTTTGCAACCTTTAATTAAATGTTTTAGTTTCAAGATGTTTTCTGTGGTTCACAAAAATACCTTAAAATGCTATGTTTTACAGCCTGCAGCATAGAGGTGTTGGTGGGCTTTGATGTTGCTGCCCAGAATATTTTCAGCGCTCAGACAAACCTCCAGAAAAATATGGAGGCCATTCTGAACAGGATTTCTAAATTGGCAGCCATCAGTTGCTCATCTGGGCAGATTCCCACTGTGCAAATGGGCGTACTGGCCATGGACTCTGCCTCTGAGCCTATCCAGCTGGACTTCACAGACAATGCTGAGGAGCTCATTAGGGATTTCAAAGCCCTGGGGAATCGTGGCCCCTTTGTCCTCAATGGCAAGACTATCTCAGCTTACACCAATAGGTTCAAAAACAGACAGGACAACGTTGTCAAGGTTGGTTACTAAAATAAATAAATAAAGTGAACCTGGCCTCTCTAAACTCCGACCATAGCTCTCTCTTTCTCATTTGCAAAGGTTAGTGTACAAAACATCCAGGTTAGCAGGTCCTCATTTTTGGAGTCACATTCTCCCATTTAATTTTCCTTCAAATCATATCAATAATATAGCATGATCATTGTAATAGTTTTGATGATCAATGCGTTCATGAAAAATACAGTATGCCAACTTTAGTGTTCTGCAGCTGTTATTTTAATGGGTCACATACATATTTAAAATAATGTGTCTTTCTAATGTTTATGTCCACACAAATGTCTGACCTTAACTATACTGAATTGTATCCATGCAATATTTGTCACTAGAGAGGTGATTTCCCATTACTCTCCCAAATGTGGAGTTTCTTTGAAATCTGAGATTGAAACGTATCCTGGGCAACCAGAAAGCTCAAGCACAGAGCAGACTGTCAGTACAGAGAGCAAAGAAACACTATCACATTTGTCAGGCACTGCCAGTTACAAGCTAACAAACAAGAGAAAGGTGGTCGGGGCGAGGCCAGATCTAGAATTTCTCAATGAGGGAGAAAGGGTAATTGTGTGTTCTAATTACTTTTCAGCCTCTCTATTTACTTTTTATGTGGAGAAACCATGTTTCACAAAATATTTATCAGTAGTAGTACGATTTAACAGTGTTTAAGCAAAATATTTTCTCATTTCTCAGACTCATTGAAAGTGTAATGAAGTGTATGAAACTGAATTGTGTTTTTCCCCTGAAGATTGTTGTTCATCTGACTGATGGTATTGACGCCCCATATGTTGAAATGAAAAGGCGAGTTGAGGAGCTTCGACTGTCAGGTAAAAAGTACAAATAGCCCTTAATGACCCTTAATGATCTATGTTTAAACATCTATGAAATTATGGCAATATCATATTTAGAAGGAATTAATGTTCCAGAAACTATTGTATGTCCAAAACAGGAGTGAACAGTTTTATCCTGGTCGGGCTGGAGCGGGTTTCAAAATTTGACGAGGCTTTGCTGCTGGAATTTGGTCGCGGTTTCAGGTACACAAGACCCTTACGACTCAATATCATGGACTTGGACTATGAGCTTATGGAAGAACTGGTGAGTACTAATCAGTCACGCAGAAGACTTTTATGAGCTTTCTTTTCGGCCCTTCAATCATTTAATATTTGTTTTCTTATTCTGCGTAGGACCATATTGCAGAAAGGGTTTGCTGCGCAGTGCCATGCAAATGTTCTGGAACCAGAGGAGACAGAGGAGCAGTTGGACTTTCAGGACCTAAGGTATCCAATGTCAAAACATGTATTTATTTACATATATTTTTTGAGACCTTGCCTTCAATAATACCACAAAAAATATTTTTTAGAGGATAATACTTTGTTGTTTTCTCTTTTTAGGGTAGCCCGGGAGGACCAGGAAGCCAAGGACATCCTGGAGATGAGGGTGGACCTGTATGTTTGAATGCCTTTATTTATGTATATAGTCATAGTCTGACAATGTTTCCATTAGAGTTTTGCTCTGCACCTGCTGTTAACTGTCCTGATCTACAGTATAACATTCAAACATGTTTTTTTTGTTCAGTGATCACTTTTTGTGTTCCTTAATATTGGATCCTTTCTGTATGTTGTCATAGTATTTTATTGTCTTTATTCTGTAATGACAGGGAGAGAGAGGTCCTCCCGGCGTTAATGGAACTCAGGGTTTCCAGGGATGTCCTGGACAAAGAGGTGTTAAGGTAAAGGCTTTCATATTAACTTTAACATCCAACGTAATCTTTTTTTTTTTAATTTAAATTGTCAATATACATTTTTGTTTATTTAATATAATGTTGCAACACAGTTTTTTGTTCTTCTTTTGTTCAGGGTTCTCGTGGCTACTCAGGAGAAAAGGTTAGTATTTTTTTATTTTAAAAAAAAATGTCTTCATTATTAAATAAAGCTGTAAGAAAAACATTAAAACACTAATGCACTGATTCCCTCACTGCTACTATGTTGCAGGGTGAATCTGGAGAAATTGGGCTTGATGGCATCAATGGCGAAGAGGTAAGTGTGTGTTGTATTATATTCTGTTGTGTTATATGTAGACAGAGTCTTAGAATATTTCTTGTCTTAAGCTGTTTGACGTGTCACACCACTGTGTTCATAAAGCAAAAACATGTAAAAGTGCTTTGATTTATGCATGATTCTGGGCATTAATTGGCATATGCTGTATGTTTTCAGGGCAAAAGTGGAGTGGCTGGACCCCCAGGAGACAGAGGAAACTCTGGCAAAAGAGTGAGTGACTGGAAGCAATTTTAGCTTCCCATTTGTACCCATTGTTCTTTAAAAATCTCAAGTGGTTGGTGCTGATGAATCACAAAACATGTATTGCTTTTAGGGTCCCAAAGGTAGCAAAGGACAAGCAGGAGACATAGGAGAAATTGGAATCAGAGGAGACCCTGTAAGTATTATGCAAACTGATTAAGGTGCCATTTCTGAATCTATTAAACAAACTGTATAATACCCTACTAATACATGCATACATGCATACATACATACAAACCTACATACCTACATACATACAGTACATACATACAACCTCTAGGACTGGGCGGTATGGAGAAAATCAGATATCACAATATTATTGACCAAATACATTGATATTGATATTGTGACGATATTTGTAGGGTTGACAATTGGTGCTTTTAGAAATATTTTTAAGAGATTTTGGATAAATATTCATCAATGTGGTAAACGGTTTCAAGCAAAAATTCCAGCTACTGTATATACTGACTATACATGCATGCACAAAAAAAGTGTGATACTAAAACAAATCTGCAATTCTTCAAATGATATTCCCTCAAAATGTTTTACAACAGATTTTCTTAAAAAGCTGGCATGCGCCCATATACAGAGGTTTACTCCTCAACCCAGCGGGACAAGGTTCGACTCCAACCTGCGGCATGTCATTCAGTCATCCCCCCTCTCTCGTCCCTTTCATGTCTTGTCTTGTCTTGTCTTGTCAAATAAAAGTCTAAAAAATGCGCAAAACAATAATCTTAAAAAAATAAAAATTAAGCTGAGGGAGTATATGCTTGTTATTATTATTATTTTTATCAACCTGGACCCTATTTTCCTATGTTTTTGTGTCTAAGTGACTGATGGGAACAACAATCTTTGGCATTGGTCCGGTATTAAGAGCAGCGGCGAAATAAGCTGCGATTAAAGTTATTAGGGCAATTGTGCAGCTTGTATTTACGGTCACAAACGTTCTTGTTTTGCCGCTGACAGACTCAAATTAATATAGAAATGATCTCTAAGGAGGTTGCCCTTTATGTTAAAGAGTCAGATCCTTTTTTTAAATATATAATCATCCATGAAATTGGGTTCACTAAGGCCACCAGACGCCATGTAAATAAACATTAAAGCTTCGTAAAATACACAACGTCAAAGTCGACAGAAACTAGTTTTTAATTGTTTTTCCACTTTTCCAACCATCACAACTCTAGTTTTGGTTAAAATAAACAGTTTACAGATTTGCATATATGTTGGCTCTATACACAGTAAAAACATTGTTTTTTTTCCAATTGAGTCTGGTGGGTTTAGCGCTGGTTAAACAGAAGGGTCTCAAAGATGTATGTGTAATGGTCTATCTCTGTAGGGATCCTTTATGTAATGTTGCCAGACACTAAGAATAATTTAAGCCTTTCAGTGGCAAAATAAAACACTTTTAGGGGACGCACATTTGCCCCTTAGGGTTACATTGCACCCCGGTCTGTGGCTGCCGGGTACAGCATTCACGCTTAATACTGGACCAATTTCAAAGATTGTTGTTCCTATGAGCCACATACACACAAAAACATAGGGAAATAGGGTTGAAAAAAGCTGTAGTTACCCTTTAAGTTAAATTATCTTAATATCTAAGTTAACCATTTTTATTTCTACACTAAACTAAACTACTCTCCGTTTGATTGCCTTAATTACTTATTTTCACACAATTTCATTAAGGGACTAACTTGTTTTAATCCCTTGGATGGTCACTGTTCTAATGCTCTATGATTTCAACAGTGGCCAGTGGTAAAACATTGCGGGGTTTGACCATTTAGAATGTGATTGTGTATTTGCAATTGCTCTCCCAGGCAGTTTGTATACATTAGACTGTGTTCTTGGTCAGTGTTTTATTGTGTTTGAAAGTAGCTGAAAAGTGGCATCTATCTAACAGGGTACAAGTGGACGAAATAACAACATCCCAGGACCTAAAGGAGACCCTGGTGATGCTGGACCACCGGTAAAAAACCCTGTCAATGCATTTTCAACATGAAACGGCTAGTTTGAATGCATTTATTTTACGGGAGACATCTGCCCTGAAATTACAGGGAGTGCCTGGTGAGGATGGAAACAAGGGAACCCCTGGTGAAGTCGGAAGAAGGGTAAACAAGTTTGCTATGTCTTCATTATATTTAAAAAACTGACTTAATCACCACCGTTTTTTGTTAATGGAGACTTATTTCTACTCACATTTTATTAGGGAGCTAATGGCAGAAGAGGCACGCCTGGACTGGCTGTAAGTCTTATTTTGGTGATAACATACATTGTTTAACACTTATTGCAATAATTCTTGTATTCAGTGATCCAATCATCTTGCTGCTTGCATGTCAATAAAGGGACAACCCGGAAAGCCAGGAGAGGAAGGTCTTCAGGGAGAGCCCGGTATTGGAGGATCTAGAGTAAGTTTGTCATTCTTTTCAGGGTATTTGGCAGATTAGTCAATCTAAAGATGCCCTTACCAAAACATGTTTTATATGGATGTGGATGTTATCATTACTGGTAATACTTTTCTTGGCTGCATTAGCAATATGACAGATTGTTTTGATTGGATTGTGACTGGTGTATTTATATGTCTAGTCAAGTGTGTTCATTCTTTACTTGTGGGTTGGAGGTCCAGCTCTGGTGCATCATCCATGTCTGGTTTGTCTTTTTTAAGGGTCCATCCGGACCAATTGGTGTACCAGGACCAAGAGGAGAAGATGGAAACCCTGGGCCCAGGGTGAGTGAACTTATTTTATTGAATACAATCTGTTGCTATGTCTGTAGCATATTGCAAACATATTAATTAAAGTCAAGTAAAATAAAATTATGGATCACAATTAAAACCAGCATCAGTTTAAATAAATATAATGCAAATTGTTTGTGAAATCCTTATTTTACTTTGTCCTAATGTTTTGTTCTCTAGGGTCCCGGAGGGAGCCCAGGTCCCGCTGGAGAAAAGGGTAGAAGAGGATTTCTCGGACGCAAGGTACTGAGTGGAACATAATCCTGCATGGCTAATGCAATTCTAACAGCTGTGTTTCATTTATACACACAATAGCCTAAGCCTAGCTCTCTCACATTACTGAACCTGTAGTCTATTTCAACACTCTTTAAAAAAACATCAAGTCTTTGATCGAGAAATATTTCCCTCAAAATTTGAAGCCATCACATTCTCTCTGAATCTTTAACCATTTCTGTCTCTGTGTCATTCTCTGTTTCTGGCTATCTCTGTGCCTTTTTAGGGAGAGCCAGGAGATCCAGGACCTAAGGGCTCTGTTGGACCTCTTGGTCCTCGTGGAGAGCCTGTAAGAATTAAACTATATCTTCTTTGCATGTACCGTTGTGTAAAACGGGGTAGAAGAAATTAGAAAAATAAGAACTTTCTACTCCGAAGTATCAGATATACATGGTTTGTGTTCTTGTTTATGAAACCAAATGTTTGTACTTTATAGTACAGTAGATTGTTATTAGATTATCAATAAATGTCCCTGCAAAGAAGACGTTCTGCCTCAGGCTGCAAGTTAAATAGGCATATTCTTTCAATGCCATGTTTGGTTAAAGGAAGACTTGAAATGTATGTTGCATGATTTTAATTGAGAAATTGTTTTTTTTTTGCTGAAAGGATCCTAATCCATGTGTTTTGACTTGTATTAATATTCAATTGCTTAGTATCACATAACAAGAAGGGGTAAGGGTTTCTTTTGTTCATGTTACTACTATGTGTACAGCTGAAATAATTAAGCACATTACAAATAAAACTAATTGGTAGAGCATTCTTTTCTGGTCTGTTTGATAGGGTGATGATGGTAGAGATGGGTTTGGCGTCGCAGGTCCTAAAGGAAGAAAGGCAAGTGGATTTTGTCTTCTAGAAATAAATCTAACCCTAATCACAATGTGTGTCTACATTTTGATTACATTTAACGTGAACATTTGATTTAACCTCAACTATGCAGTGATATTTTTGAAACTGGATGAAGAGAATGTTTAAATCACACCCCAGAAATGAAAAGAGGGATGAACAGAGGAAGTTACAAACCTGTTAGTCTAACTGCTATTGTCATTATCATGAAGTCCTTTCATAAACACACAACGTAATCCTTTCTGTGATGCTGAGTAGCGCTGTAAACAATGCCATGGCTCAGGCCCATTTAAAGATGCAGATATCAGTGAACCACTATTACACATCAGACAAATCAACTTTTACACTTATTCAATTGTAGAATAATAATAATAATAATAATAATAATAATAATGGTGATAATAATACCTAAAATATGAATGTTTTTTCCTCTACAGGGTGATGAGGGCTTCCCAGGATTCCCAGGACCAAAGGTAATGGAAAACATTGACTTCTCAAGTGCAATTTTAACACAGGTTGCAAATTGGTTGCTAGTGTTACACTCAAATGGGCGAATGGGCCTTCCTCTAGCTGTCGGTTATTTGCATTATCTCAAATAATTATTTCAGGGACTGGCTGGTGACCCTGGCACCAAGGGTGGACCTGGACGCAGAGGAAATCATGGACAGAGGGTAAGTTACCTGACCCCACTTAGATAAAGTCACACTGGGCATTTATTTTTTAAATGTGACATATAGTATGGTATCACTTAGCAAAATCCTCCTACAGTGATTATCACTGGACACATACCGTATGTATTTGTCTCTCTATTCTTTCCAGGGTGTCTCTGGGAATATTGGTACACCTGGACCGAAGGGAGAGGTTGGATATCCTGGGCCTGATGTAAGTAACAAAAACTATACCCTTTGTTTATTATCAGCGCAAACTCACACAAACATTAAAATTAAGTCGTAGCGCCACCGTAGCAGAATATTTGTCGATTTACAATATACATTATCTTGCTTGGTCTGATTTTTTAAATTTTGTCTTCTTGTAAATCCACACTGCACAATGTAATATTGTTGCATTTTTAACATTATTTCATAAAAATAATCGTGCTTTACAAGCAATACAAAAACTAAAGTCCTTTTTATCAATGGTGATGTCCAGCTGTTAACCCAATGTTTTTATACCCTTAGGGAGAGAAAGGACCAAGAGGACCAGGTGTTGTGGTATGCCCCCAAATATCAAACTGTATTACAAAATTGTAATGAATAAACAGAGCAAAATGCTGGTGCCTGTGATTAAAATCTCACACCAAATCTTTGTATCTTTGTCCTTAGCAATGTGACCTGGTGAAGAAGATCAGAGAAAACTGTCGTAAGTATGATTCAATAAGTACCAATAATGTAAGAATTCTACATGTGTTATGTACAACAGAAAATGTCTCATGTTTGTTCTCCCTTTTATTCTACCAGCTTGCTGTTATGGTAAGTAAACAAAATACTTTTTATTACATAATTACATTTTGATAACGTACTGTACGCACCACTAGAAAAAGAAGAAAATCCTCCATGTGCACGCCTTTAGGTCAGCAGGAATGCCCGCTCTACCCCACTGAGCTGGCCTTTGCCCTGGATGCCTCTGGAGACGTTGACCGCTCAGCCTTCAACAATATGCGTGACACAGTCCTGCGCCTAGTCAGAGACATCACCATCTCCGAGAGTAACTGTCCAAGAGGAGCTCGCGTTGCTATAGCCCTTTACAATGAAGAAGTGACCACTGAGGTCCGGTTTGCTGAAGCAAAGAAGAAACGTGCCCTGGTGCAGCACATCGAGGGACTGCAGAACCTGCAAACCCGCAAGCCGCGCAGCTTGGACACATCCATGACCTTTGTGGCCCAGAACATCTTTAAGCGAGTGCGCAGTGGCTTCCTAATGAGGAAGGTGGCTATCTTCTTTGTTGGTGGGGCAGTCAGTAAGCCACGAGAAATTACTAATGCAGCTCTTCGCCTCCATAATGCTGGAATTGCCTCTCTGTTCTTGGTTAACCGTGACGACAGAGCACTCAGCAAAGCACTGCAGGTAAAAAAAAAATATATATATATATATATCTCCAAAAGAACTTTGCAGTACATATGTTTCTAAGGCATATTTGCAGTGTCTGTCTCGAAAGAAAAGAAATGACAGTGTAGATTGTATTTTGATTACTTTTGGCTCTTTTTTGTACACCAGGTTAACAACACAGCACTGGGCCAGGTAATTGTCCTCCCAAACCCTGGAAGTGCACAGTACAAATCAGTCATCCAAAAGGTGATGAACTGTCATGTGTGTCTAGGTAAGACCTCCGTGTTAATGACATTACATTCTTATTGTTTACTTGTATTATTATACTATTTTATTTTAGATTCACACTAAAATACCTGTTTAAAAAGAAAATGATCTTATTTTCATCCAGATGTGTTCAACATCCAATAGTTGGCCACCAGCCACTGTGGCAGATGGATTTTTAAAATCTATTATTTTTTCCCTCATAAATGTGAAATACAGAAATGAAGGAGCATCATTTTTGAACTTTAAAAATGAACTTGAACTTGAATACACATTTAAGTTCTTTGAAGTTGTTATTGAAATTGTAAGAATATTGTGCCTTCTAAATTTAAGCTCAAATCCAAGGAAATGGTGGACTTGGTTGAAATTTTAAAGGACAACAATGCCAAAAAACAACTAATGAATCACTAAATTCTCTTTACCTGCCAAGTATGCGGTTAGCCAGATTGATAGTTCCACCCACCAATGGCAAAAATCAGCCACATTAGCTGTGTGGTTGGGTGTTATTTTCAGGTCCTGAATAGACTTAATCATGTATAGTTTAACCATTTGTACAAATGAATCCACAGGCACTAACAGTACAGTAACTGGACAGAATCCAAGTACATCTTTTGATGATCAGAAATAAATTGCATTAATGTATGTTATGTGTCTTTGTTTTTCAGATGTGTGCTCTCCGGATCAAACATGTGACTATGTGCCCCCATCGGTCGGCCGAGATAGGAGGTCTTCTACCACAGACGTGGACATCGATATGGTTTTTGTCATGGACAGCTCTAAGTCTACATACCCAACCGTCTTTACCGAGATTAAGCGCTACATAGCGCACATAGTGGAGCAGCTACAAGTCTCTTCAAATCCCACATCGTCCATTCACCACGCCAGAGTGGCTGTGATCCAGCAAGCACCTTACGAGTTCATCCACAACAAAACTGGCTCTCCCATTCGTGTGGACATCGGTTTGACGGAGCACCACTCAGCTCAGGATATTGTCAAATTTCTGCTGGAGAAGACACCACAGTTAGAGGGTGGCCGTGCACTGGCAGCGGCTATCGAATCGACAGTGGAGCAAGTGTTTGAGAAGGCGCCTGCCCAGCGTGACAGGAAAGTACTGATGCTCTTTGTGACAGGAAGTGTTGAAGAAGAAGAGGAGCAGCTGGTGCGTATCGCCACTGAGGTCAAGTGCAGAGGCTACTTCCTGGTCATCATGGGTGTGGGTAAAGGGTTGAGTGCTGGAGATGCTCGTGTCTTTTCACGCATGGCCAGCGAGCCATCAGATGTCTTCTTCAAGCGGCTGGACAGCATCTCACACTTTTACGAAAAACAAATCCAGACCTTCGGCCAGCTGCTGCCGAAGTACATCAGCAGTAAGTTCAAGATAGATATCTATCTATTATATTGCCCTTTTGCGCTCTTTTTTATTTACTATTTTATACTTAATGCTAGTAATTGATCGGTTCAAATAAGTTTCTGTGAGTGACATCCTGTGTTCTTTTCAGTTGAAAATGCTTTCTACATGTCCCCTGAAGTATCCAAAAACTGCAAGTGGTTCCAGAGTGACCAGCCACTTAAAAACCCCTTTACATCATCACACCAACAGGAGTAACTATTATATTATATTTATATGCCCTATCACTTGTTTGTTAATTTGTTGGGAAATTGCTGGTTGTATTCACTATTTATGGGTACATTTGTAGAAAACATCAGAAACATCATGAAGACCACCAAGCAGTTCATCAAAGCAAGCACAAACGTAAGTGTGGATGTACTAAAGTAAACTTAAAGGTCTTCATATTGTGAAAAGTGAGATTTCAATATGTTTTTTTTATTTTAAAAAAACAGGGCGAGGTGCTAAATAAGTATCAAAATGGTCAATCTGCAAAGAAATGCAAACAGCCTGTATTCAGAAACGATGGCTTTAAACCATTTACTGTGAAAAATCATGGACGACGCGTCTTCACCTTCCTCCCCTGCACAAAACGGAGAGTCAATCATGACATTTTGCCCGTTTTTATAGCATCAAATAACTAAAATTATACTTATCTGAAAAATTTAACCAACCTCAGCATGATCTTAAACAAACCCCCATCATTTGGCCCCCATCCACTAACATTGGATGGGGTGGGGTTTATGATGCACCACCCCAGCCGTTCCTCTATGCACTTGCTAGTAGCTCAAGGAGGAAAGGGAGGACTAAAAAACATGGACTCTTCAAAAGATTATATTGAAGTTGTGTCCACTGTATGAACCAAACGTTGCTGTTGTACTTTCTCAGCGTAAAGCACAGTAACATAAAACACATTCCTCGCCCGGACATGAAAGTAATATGATCTTGGTAACACTAACATTTATTAACAACAACTACAGGTCTGATTTGGTCAACATGTCAACTTTTTTTTTGAATTATGCAATGCCCTGCCTTGATCACTTCTTCTTACTCCCTCAGATGCAGATGAGCTGCACGTCTCTAACGTCACCTCCAGCAGCTTGAAATTGCGTTGGACCAACCCAGACTCCAAGCTCTTTGTCTACTTTGAGGTAGTGGTGACACGGTTGCACGACCATGCTCTGGTGCTGAAGACCAACGTGTCAGGCACAGAGCTCGCTGTGGACAACTTAGAGAGTGCTCAAACATATCATGCTGTGGTCACCGCTCACACTGCAGAGGGTCAAATGGTCTCCACTCGCAAAGGCATCATGACTACCAGTAAGTCCATAAACACATCTACACAAATGTGTTTTATCGGAGAAGATTACATATTCAAAAGAGCAATACACAATATTTCCCTTTGACCCGAACACTAAAGATAGCAATATATTAAATATATTGGATGGCAGTAACTTGATCAATTTCCCTAGATAATAAGATAATAAGAAACATACTTTGCAGCTGTTTCAGAGCAAAAACATGTTTGATTTTTAACAACCATTCCTTTTTATAATAATAATATTACCACTATTATAGTTTTGGGGTCCGATACCGGATAAGCGGATAAAGATGGATGGATAGTTTTGGGGTTTGTTTCAATTAAATGTGACTTGAAATTCAATTCAAATAACTTAATTTGTTTATTAATTACCCCGCCTTAAGAGGCGCAAAGAGTAGCACATAAAAGAACCGTCCACAAACAACACGAATTAAAGCTGCATGCAGCGGACGGGCCATCGCTTCTCCGTGCGCGTTGGGGTTACTGGTGGACGCCGCGCCACGTGACCCTCTATTTGTGCCACGGTTGGACACAGCGCACACGGTGGAGTGTGAGGCGTTGGAAATTGGCTTTTGCAAATGTTTTACAAAGTAGAGAGGGCGGGGCAACCAGTCACCATGAAAAGGAAACTCACTATTGAGTTCACGGATACATCACACCATAGTCTACATCAAATGGGTCATTAGTTATTAAAAGGGGCGTGGCTTAAACAACTATTTACAAAAACATTAAAATATCACATTTTTCACCAGGCCTAACCTAGACTCGGTAAGCCCCGCCCACTCTGCCGGCGATTTGATTTCTCCCTGCAGCTCGGTCTGGAAACGTTTAATTCTCCTGCTTCAGTTCCTAATTTTGCAGGAACCAATCACAAACTGGCTTATCTACCTGCCTATTGGTGGGTTTAACATGATGACAATAGAGAAGCGACCAATCAGCTTCTTGTTTACATTCAAGATAGCGGCAGCCACCAAACGCCACCTAAGAGCAGCAAACCTGTTGATGCCGCTGCCGCTTCTACGCCACCCTGATCGTTGCTCTGATTGGTTGAAGGACTATCCAATTGCGTACACTGAACTACGCCCCCTGGTCACACCTCTTGTGCAGAGAAAATAATGAGCAGACTCCCCAGACCAACGCTCAATCTCAAATCTATAGAGCTTGGCTTGGTCTGGTGATAGCCAGACTAGATTTTGGTGAGTTTTTTTTAATAATGTTAAGATCCTCAAAAAGGTGATTTATTGCGCGTAATAATAATTCCTTCATCAACAGGGCGCTTGGGCCCTAATAAATTCAACAAAATGCATTTGTTAAATGCAAATAAACAAAATCTGAGCTCAACTAAAAGGAAAGCTAAATATTGAACACTGTTTAATGACTTATGGTTTCACTTTTACAGAAGCGGCAGAGCCTAAGACAGAGCAGAAGCCAGTCATCCCAGAATCCAGTTTTATAAATACTGAACCACTGGACCAACCAGAAACTGGTGAGTGACTGCACATGCATGTATGCGCTTGTCTTTGCTATGCATAATCTATGACCTGTATTCTGCAATTTTGAACCGGCATCACTGGTATTTAGTAGAAAAAAATAGTGCTGTATTTGAACTGTCAGGATACATCCTTTCAATATTTACTTTGTATTCGCTGCATTAATGTTCTTGCATTTGGCTGTTTCCTAGGCAGATAAGATAAGATTAGTCACATAAATAAAACCTGAAAGCAAGTGCTATGCTGTAATGCAGCCATATTTTAACTTGATAATATGCAAGTCACTAGTACATGCCAATATATACTGTGGCTTACTCAACTGAGTCTTGGTTTGCAGATTTTTATCTTTTCTTAATGTGTTATGACAAACAGACGAGTTGAGATTGCACTATATGTGCCATTTTGGAGAAAGATGCCTCTTATAAGCGATGACAGACACTGACAAGGGTGCATATTTGTTTTAGGAGTGAAGCCTTACAGCTCTACTTCTTAGAAAAGGCAACACTTAAGGCATATTAGATATGAGAACTCTATACTGGCTGTATATTCAGGAGTCTTTGAGGATTCAAGCTTCCTTCCTGCCCTACTATTATCCAGTTATGATTATAAGAGTAGTAATGCTGTTTTTATTATTTTATAAAGTCAGTGAGTGCTGTACTTTGATAACCCAGTGTGAGCAAGAACATTTTAAATAGCACCCTGCAGTTCACACAACGCTGTCTCAGAAAAGACTTGCGGCCGAAAATACAGATTTTTTATTGTGGGGTCAATAACCTGGACCACACAGCCATGCACATCCTGGATGACCAACATGCACTAACAAAACAGTAGCTGTAGTTTTAACTAACTTTCAATTTACCAATGGAAACCTACACTTACATAAAAACCTCTTTCTTTCTA
The DNA here is from genome assembly GCA_026937815.1 of Etheostoma perlongum. Classification (NCBI taxonomy): domain Eukaryota; kingdom Metazoa; phylum Chordata; class Actinopteri; order Perciformes; family Percidae; genus Etheostoma; species Etheostoma perlongum. The sequence continues at coordinate 4,141,906 of CM049381.1, forward strand.
CTGACTGCTTCATTTTTAAATGTCCAAGATCCTAATAACGCAACGAACATGAACCTCTGAAGTCATTTTGAATGCCTTTTCCTTCAGCACTAAGTCTCATTTGACTAAAACCCACTAGACCCTAAAACACCCCTTAGCTTCTAATACGAATGTACCCATTACAGCATCTTCTTTAACAGCACACAGTAATCACTCATTTTGACTCCTAGTTGTTATTTTACAGTGCATACAGAAAGTATTCACACTGCTTCCCTTTTTCCACATTACGTTATGTTACAGCCTTGTTCTAAAATGGATTCAATTCATTTTTTTCCTCAAAATTCTACACCCAATGCCCCATGATGACAACATGAAAACATTTTTTTTTAATGTTAGCTAATTTGTTAGAAAAAAACAAAAACAAAAATACAATATGTACATAAGTATTCACAGCCTTTGCTCAATACTTTGCTGTGGCACCTTTGGCAGCAATTACAGCATCAAGTCTTTTGGAATATGAAGCCACAAGCTTGGCACACCTGTCTTTGGCCAGTTTGGCCCATTCCTCTTTACAGAACCTCTCGAGAGATATTCAATGGGATTCAAATATGGGAGTGGCTAAGGAGTGGCTTCCGTTCCGAACAAGGTTCCCTTCTCTTCACATAAGAACCCTGGAGCTCTGTCAGAGTGACCATTGGGTTATTGGTCACCTGCCTAACTAAAGCCCTTCTCCTCCAATTACTTAGTTTAGAGGGGCGGCCCGCTCTAGGAAGAGTCCTGGTGGTTCCAAACTGCATCCATTTATGGATGATGGAGGCCACTGTGCTCATTGGAACCATCAAAGCATTCTTTCTGTACCCTTCCCCAGATCTGTGCCTTGAGACAATCCTGTCTTGGAGGTCTATATACATGCACTGTTAACTGTGGGACCTTATATAGACAGGTGTGTGCCTTTCCAAATCATGTCCAACCAACTGAATTTACCACAGGTGGGCTCCAATTAAGCTGTAGAAACATCTCAAGGATGATCCGTGAAAACAGAATGCACCTGAGCTCAATTTTGAGCTAGATCGCAAAGGCTGTGAATGCTTATGTACAAGTGATTTCTTTGTTTTTTTATTTTTAATAAGTTTGCAAAATCTCAAACTAACTTTTTTAAGTTGTCAATTTTGAGGAAAATTATGTTATCCATTTTGGAATAAGGCTGTAACATAACAAAATGTGGAAAAAGTGAAGCGCTGTAAATACTTTCCGTATGCACTGTAACTAACTAACATACTCATCTTCTCTCCCTGTCTGTCGTCCATCACTGCTGTTGTTCTTTTTGCATGTTCTAGTTCTAGACCCATGCTCACTTGACTATGACCCTGGGATGCCGTGCAAAGACTATCAGGCTAAGTGGTTCTTTGACAGACAGAACGGGATCTGTACACAGTTCTGGTATGGAGGTTGTGAAGGCAATGAAAATAGGTTCGACACTGAGGCTCTCTGCCTGAAAAACTGCATGAGGTCAGGTAAGTGGCTGTCACTGCCAGGCCCCCTGAGGGAATGTTCTGCCCCCTGGTGTGATAGCATAATATATAATCACACCGCATTTTATGAGCTTCACTTGCAGATACCAAGCCCACAAATGACTTTTCGCTAAACCTCGCTCCGCAACAATGATTGTCCAATAACAGCTTAGCAACCAGGCACGCCAGGCCTGTTAAGCTCTGGATTTTTCCACATGCTGCAATGGTGTGCATGGGACTCTATTAAAAGGGATACTGGTTTGGACTATAAAAGCAAAAACAAAGTGGAGAAACTGTAAAGAATAAATGGAACAGTGTGTTTATCTGATTTGGAAACACTAGCATGTAATGACTAACTAGCTACCTGTAGTAGTAGCCTATAGCTCCAGAGATAGGGGGCATGTCAGCTAAACAACTGTAGAGAAGATTACAGGAAATATCTGTTTGTGGCTGGAACAGGGTTAAGACTAGGGCTGAATTTTGGATTTTGGAAGATAATCCAATTAGGTGATATATGAATTTTAAATCTTTTATTTAACTACTTCAATCCCAGTAATATAATGAGCACTGACCAAGCCGGGTGTGAACAAAAATTCATATGAAAGTCAGAAACAAATCACACAAACTAAAGTGCAGATTGCAGAAATATAAAAACTAATATGTGACGTCACTACACTTAGTAGTATTTACATAATTTTTTACTGTAATAAACACATGTAACCATGTGGATTGCACATTTTAAACAATGTCTTTGAACTTTACTAGACAGTTAAATAAGTATATCTACACACACACACACACACACACACACAGTGTATTTGTACAGTGCAAACAGAAGAGCTGCCCTCTAGCCCCTCCCCCTCATGAAGTTGCGTGCCGCGTGCAACGTTGCCCTTGCTCAGAGAGGCTATTGTTGCGTTAGCAGTAGCATGCTTCTGGTGGTCTTGCTGTGGGATTAACTGTACAAATAAAACTGTTGAAACACCGCGGCCACACTGCTGTGAAAGCTCCCCGAACGTCATTTATCAGAGTCTGGCTGTCCCTGTCACTGCCCAATGTGAGGAGAGTGCAGATTTGAGTTGAGATTATAGTTTATATAACTTTATAAGTAGAAAAAGAAAAGCAACCTGTTGATGTGGTAATTTGTAACAGATAATAAGGAGTGCATCCGGATGCACGTCTGTGGTCATTTATATCAACATTGCACCATGTTGGAAATCCTCCTGATAGTTTTCCAGCAGCAGTGAAAAGTCTATTTCTTTCAAGCTGAAACTACATTCATATTTTATGTTTCCACAGTGCAAGAGCCTCAGCCAAAGGTGCAGCAGGTTGAACAAGTGGAGATCTTTCCGTCTCCTGGTGAGAACTACTGTAAATAACATGTATAGTTTTCTGTAGGCCTACAGTATTATGTTACTGCTCTTTCCATTCTAACTCCCTGTTTTGAAGACATAACTGACTTTGATGTGGGTGCATGTAGATGCTTTGCAAATGTCAGCCAAGAGGAAAGAAAAGGCATTTCCTCCTGGTTTTAAACAAGCGAACCCACATCCTCAAAACATGATGATCATATCGTCTCGGACCACCCCTAATGTTGGGCACATATCTGGACATCAAGTCACCAGATATGCATCTTACTGTTACATAGTTCAATTTCCAGAAACTGTACTCCCTTTGCAAAACATTAGCTTCTTTTTATTCAACTGGAAACAAACCAACCTACTCCGCTGCCCCTGACATGGTTTAAATGATTGAAGGAACAAATAAAAAGCAAAACATAGAAAGCTGAGAAGGTAGGGTTGGGCAATAGGGAGAACATCTGATCTCACGATATTCTTGACCAAATACCTTGATATTGATATTTTGGCGATATTCTAGGGTTGACAATTGTTGCTTTAACAACATATCTTCACACATGGATTTTAGATAAATCATTGTGGGACTGGCTCTAGTGGCTGTAATTCTGCACCAAGGCTGAATTTTGGGAAAGAGACTTCAGATACAGTATTAGGGGACCACTAAGGTCTATATAAAAGAGACTTCAGATACAGTATTAAGGGACCACTAAGGTCTATATAAAAGAGACTTCAGATACAGTATTAGGGACCACTAAGGTCTATATAAAAAGAGACTTCAGATACAGTATTAGGGGACCACTAAGGTCTATATAAAAGAGACTTCAGATACAGTATTAGGGACCACTAAGGCCTATATAAAAAGAGACTTCAGATACAGTATTAGGGGACCACTAAGGTCTATATAAAAAGAGACTTCAGATACAGTATTAGGGGACCACTAAGGTCTATATAAAAGAGACTTCAGATACAGTATTAGGGGACCACTAAGGTCTATATAAAAGAGACTTCAGATACAGTATTAAGGGACCACTAAGGTCTATATAAAAGAGACTTCAGATACAGTATTAGGGGACCACTAAGGTCTATATAAAAGAGACTTCAGATACAGTATTAGGGGACCACTAAGGTCTATATAAAAGAGACTTCAGATACAGTATTAGGGACCACTAAGGCCTATATAAAAGAGACTTCAGATACAGTATTAGGGGACCACTAAGGTCTATATAAAAGAGACTTCAGATACAGTATTAGGGACCACTAAGGCCTATATAAAAGAGACTTCAGATACAGTATTAGGGGACCACTAAGGTCTATATAAAAGAGACTTCAGATACAGTGTTAGGGGACCACTAAGGTCTATATAAAAGAGACTTCAGATACAGTATTAGGGGACCACTAAGGTCTATATAAAAGAGACTTCAGATACAGTATTAGGGACCACTAAGGTCTATATAAAAGAGACTTCAGATACAGTATTAGGGACCACTAAGGTCTATATAAAAGAGACTTCAGATACAGTATTAGGGACCACTAAGGTCTATATAAAAGAGACTTCAGATACAGTATTAGGGACCACTAAGGTCTATATAAAAGAGACTTCAGATACAGTATTAGGGACCACTAAGGTCTATATAAAAGAGACTTCAGATTTACATTCTGGATAACCGCTGAACTTGTAAAAACTAATCTGCATTCTTTTTTGGTTTGGTCATTATCAATAATGGTAATGCTACATTTATTGCTGACATTGTTGTTCATATTTACATTCAGGTCTAATTTAGTGAACAAATGTCAAAAGCATGCCGCCTTTCCGGAGATGTGGTCTCTTCCAGTTGCATGTGTTCTCACACTTTTCCTGATTGTTATTCTCTGCAGCTTCCCTAACAGCGGCCTCTACAGCCGTGGACATTTGCCAGCTTCCCAAAGAGGAAGGTACTTGTGCCAAATTTGTCCTTAAGTGGCACTACGATGTCTCCAGCAAGAGCTGCACACGCTTCTGGTATGGAGGCTGCGGTGGAAACCAGAATCGCTTTGACACGCATCAGCAGTGTGTGACGGCTTGTGGAAAACCAGGTACTTTGTCCATAGTAACAACCTTCCAGTGTCCCTGATCAGATATTGGCAGTGCACAGATTACTGACCAATAAAGGGGACACCTCAGATTCTTCATGGAAGTGCATTGCATTTGCCAATTTTTTGTTTTATTCTTATTCTTGTGATATAGTAACAAACTTTATGTCTCATAATTTGATGGATGTCAGATATTGCAGAGTTAAAAGTTTTACACTTTCCATCAGTGGAGCACTGGAAGATGCTCACACAGTGGGGGAAATAACTAAGTACAGTTACTCAATTACTTCAATAAAATTAACTATTTACCGAATTACCAATACCAATCAGCTAATGCTGATGAAGCATGTTCACGGTTCATGGTTCAAGACCCCATACGGACCAAAGTATGAAATGTGGATCGGTAGCTGGAGAGATGCCACTTCACCTCCTGGGCACTGCCAGGTTCCCTTGAGCAAGGCCCCGTACCTCCCCCAATCGCTCAGGGCGCAGGTCCAGCTGGCAGCTGGCATCATTTGTGCATGATTAGGTCCTGAGCATGTGTGTGTATTTCAGGCCTGTGTGTAGTTATTACTACAAAACAGAATAAATAAAAAGTCAATTGTAATTTCCCCACTGGGGATCAGTTAACAGTATAAAAAAATATAGTATGATATCATATTAAATGGCTAACTTTCCATTCTTTTCCATTCATCACTAGCACCCCTCAACCAAGGAGTCATCACTACAATAAGAACATAGGACAAAACATGGCCAGCTTTCCTCTCTGTTTAGGGGATTCTGAGAAGAACCATTCAACGTGGCCATACTGCAAGGATGCAATGCCAAAGCGATGGTGGGTGCACTGGATTCCACAGAAAAAATTGACTTTATCCCCCAAATTCTTGAAGAAGTCTTTTTTTACAACAAGAAGGAAGGCAACATGATTTGCTGCATAATTTGTTTTAACCTACTGGTGCTACATAGTATGTTCGTTTTAACAAAGGATTTTTTAAGTGGATTCAGTTTTGTAAAGTCGCGTTTTCTGGAACAATGTCATCATATTTCTCTAAATGCAGTTTTATGATAAGCAATAAAACTTGAATATCTTCAACAGAGAATATCAGTGAATCAGAACTTGCAGGACTGATTATTCAATGCAGTCCTTTTTATATTACGTTTTATACATTCCACATTCACATAGCAACATTGGCTTGTATTGATTAATATTATTAAACTCACTTGATCCGCTCGAAATTGTTACTTCACTATTTTACAGTCACAGAATCCACAGCAATGTTTACACATGTCTTGTCTGGTAGTTTATATTTAAATGACAGTGACCAAACATGGATCTGAATCCACTGCCTTAAACACACGTTACAGCTATTGAAATGGAATTTACTTGTCAAGCTGTTGTTATGTTTGTGTCATTTGGTTTTAACTGAAATGTTGTGTTTCATCTGGGTATAGGGGAAATAAACACAAACTAGACTTTCTAATAAACATGAGCAACTCATTTTTTTCTTTCTTGTTTTGAATTAACATTTAGGAAACAGATACAGAGGTTCAGGGGTATCAACGATATGTGACTTCCTTTCAAAGGTGGAGCTCAACTTGGAGCTGAAGATTGCATAAAACCAGAAGAAAATCACTTCTATAAAGGACATTGCAATTATTATGCTCCTTATGACTGTTAGGTCAGTAAATACAGCGGCTTGAATAAGTTTACACACCCAGGCTAAAGTTGATTAAAAAGAGGAATAAAAAAAACACCTTTTGGAAATTGATCTTAATAATTAGGAAAATCCAACCTTTAAGGACACCTATTTTCTTTGTGAATGAATAATGTAAATAAGTAAATGTTCTTTCTTAAAATACAGGGGGCATAAGTATACCACCCCTATGTTAAAATACAGGGGGCATAAGTATACCCCCCTATGTTAAAATACAGGGGCATAAGTATACACCCCTATGTTAAAATACAGGGGGCATAAGTATACACCCCCCTATGTTAAAATACAGGGGGCATAAGTATACACCCCCTATGTTAAAATACAGGGGGCATAAGTATACACCCCCCTATGTTAAAATACAGGGGCATAAGTATACACCCCCCTATGTTAAAATACAGGGGCATAAGTATACACCCCCTATGTTAAAATACAGGGGGAATAAGTATACACCCCCTATGTTAAAATACAGGGGGCATAAGTATACACCCCCTATGTTAAAATACAGAGGGAATAAGTATACACCCCCCTATGTTAAAATACAGGGGGCATAAATATACACCCCCCTATGTTAAAATACAGAGGGAATAAGTATACAACCCCCTATGTTAAAATACAGGGGGCATAAGTACACACCCCCTATGTTAAAATACAGGGGCATTAGTATACACCCCCCTATGTTAAAATACAGGGGGCATAAGTATACACCCCTATGTTAAAATACAGGGGCATAAGTATACACCCCCTATGATAAAATACAGGGGGAATAAGTATACACCCCCTATGTTAAAATACAGGGGGCATAAGTATACACCCCCTATGTTAAAATACAGGGGCATAAGTATACACCCCCTATGATAAAATACAGGGGGAATAAGTATACACCCTCCTATGTTAAAATACAGGGGGCATAAGTATACACCCCCTATGTTAAAATACAGGGGCATAAGTATACACCCCCTATGTTAAAATACAGGGGCATTAGTATACACCCCCTATGTTAAAATACAGGGGGCATAAGTATACACCCCCTATGTTAAAATACAGGGGGCATAAGTATACACCCCCTATGTTAAAATACAGGGGGCATAAGTATACACCCCCCTATGTTAAAATACAGGGGGCATAAGTATACACCCCCTATGTTAAAATACAGGGGCATAAGTATACACCCCCCTATGTTAAAATACAAGGGGCATAAGTATACACCCCCTTATGTTAAAATACAAGGGGCATAAGTATACACCCCCTATGTTAAAATACAGGGGGCATAAGTATACACCCCCTATGTTAAAATACAAGGGGGCATAAGTATACACCCCCTTATGTTAAAATACAAGGGGCATAAGTATACACCCCCCTATGTTAAAATACAGGGGGCATAAGTATACACCCCCTTATGTTAAAATACAGGGGGCATAAGTATACACCCCCCTTATGTTAAAATACAGGGGGCATAAGTATACACCCCCTTATGTTAAATTCCCATAGAGGCAGACAGATTTGTATCATTAAAGGCCAGTTATTTTATGGATCAGGATACTATGCATCCTGATAAAGTTCCCCCCCATCATCACATACCCTTCACCATACCTAGAGATTGGCATGGGATACTTTCCATAAAATCATCTCTCAATGCAAATCAAACCAGCTATTAGTCTAACTGAAATAAAACCACGCCAATCTCTATGTATGGTGAAGGGCATGTGATGATGGTGGGGGGGGGTATTTAGCATGGGTGTGTAAACTGTGTGTGTGTGTGTGTGTGGGGCACTTATAATGTAGAGTAAAGTGCTGACTTTATAAGGAACTTTTCATAAAGAGGAGAGAAAAATAAAAAAATACCAAAATAGTTTACTTATAACATATAGCCGGCATTTGTTAAACATCAATTATAGAATAGTAGGATCTTGTTTTTTTTTTCTTTCGTAACGTCCCGTTAGTTGTGAAAATCAGTATGTCTCTTAGTTGCAAACTTTTTCCACAAAGTTTGAGAAATGAACAGAAAATAAAAATGACCTCAGAGCTCTAAAAATAATAAATCAAAGTCCATCTACCAGGGTGGTATGTTTTTTGTAGTGTGGTGAGATCTTGTGCTTATCTGTGCGATGCAATGAAGAAATGGTGAGTAGGAGCAGTCCGTGTTGCATTCACGGCCTCTCCAATGAAGAAATGGTGAGTAGGAGCAGTCCGTGTTGCATTCACGGCCTCTCCAATGAAGAAATGGTGAGTAGGAGCAGTCCGTGTTGCATTCACGGCCTCTCCAATGAAGAAATGGTGAGTAGGAAGCAGTCCGTGTTGCATTCACGGCCTCTCCAATGAAGAAATGGTGAGTAGAAGCAGTCCGTGTTGCATTCACGGCCTCTCCAATAAAGGAATGGGGAGTAGAAGCAGTCCGTGTTGCATTCAAGATCATCATTCCCGCCCTGTGCTCCTCTGCCTCCTGTGTCCAGTGGTGAAGTTGTCCAGTAAGAAACCAACCTGCAGGGCCATGTTCTATTACTCTCTCAATTACTCAATCTTACCAGATCTGGGAATACAATTCTTATTCATAAACCGTAGTAGTAGTTTCAATCTTTGCATTCACTACACACATGACAATCAAGCACTAGCTTACCACATAGTAACCTAGCTGAATGCATTTCAAATCCCTAAACTCATGTTCAACTCCCATTGTTTTTTTTCTTATGCAATGCACATGTTAATACATTTTCACACAATGCATTAAACAACAGAATCAATAGCAGAATAGACAAAAATAGAGAACTACACTATGTCTGCTAGTAACACAAATGTCGAACACTCACCGGAGTTGTCTGATTTTCGACCTTTTGCTCTGCTATTCCTTCCGAGAAGTAGGTTTGGTGGGAAAAACCCTTTTAACTTTCTCTCAATGTTATTTATTTTTACTCAGTGTGAAAAATCTAACTATAGCTTCAGCTCGCTATCGTTCTGCTACCTTCTTCTCCAAAATTCAGTGAAGCAGTTTCCCCTCTGTGCAGCGCCACCACTGCCTGCTACAGGACACATATGGTGTGCAGCGAAACATAACTGCATGCAGGCAATTTTCGAGTGGGTTTTATATAATTCACATGGTCAATATGCATGATTAAAAACATAATATTGACAGATAATATTGAAAATTGAATACCCCACATGACATATAGACAAAATATTGTAATCATAATTAACATCACACTAGAGAACTAGAGTTATTCAAATCCAAAAGCCTAAATGTAAGCAACTACTTACAATTAGTGGCAAGACTTGATGTGGTGTCTCCTCTCTGTGGGTGGAGTTTTGTACTTATGGACAGATATGTTGAAGATTGTAAGACCGTAAGGGGTTGCTAATGAGTTTTATTGTCAGTACATGTCAATCATTATTATATATAATGATCATGTACTGACTGATCATACACTGGCATGATGCACTGTATAATGTATCCAGTTGGAGCTAACCCATAATGTGAATCCATTGTCAATGTCTAAGCAGCCCTCTCTCTCTCTCTCTCTCTCTCTCTCTCTCTCTCTATATCTTCTGCTTGCTTATTAATACTTAATAAGTGCACAGATATGGGGGTAGTACTGATCTTCACCGCTAACTCTCAACAAGAAAGCAAATAATCCTATTTCCCAGAAATCTGACCTCGTCCTTGGAGAAATGCAGCCCCTACATTCATTTTAAGTGAGGCAACTGCATGGATTCAGCTGTTTCAAGTCAAATCGATTTCGTTTGGCAATGAACTGAATTGGTTAATCACAGTGGTGGACAGTAACTAAGTACATTTACTCAAGTACAGTATACTTCCTGACCTGTACAATTGAGTACTTCCATTTTAGTATTTTATACTTTTACTTACATTTCAAAAAGGGAAACTGTATTTTTTTAGTACCTGCATCTGGTAGATAAAATTGCCAGTGACTACATAAAAAGTTCCCAATGTTAATGTTCCACTAGAGAAACAGCTCAGATGGTTTCATTTAAACACATGCTTGTGGCCAGAAGAAGGCAAACTAACCATTATTTCATAAAAATGAAAGAGGGGGAAGAGAAGGCTACACATTAGTGTAGCAGAGCTGGGTTTTTCTCCTTTCTTCTCCGGGGCTGGGTAGTGAACTTCCATTGTTTTTGGGCACCGACTGAATTGCCTACAAAATTGACTTGCCATTCAATATCAAAGTTCATTAGACTTACGGTAATTACAGTGTGCGTCACATAAGTGGAAAGAAAATGAAAAGCAAATTTGTTCCGTAATGTGTAATATAGAAATTGATTTTTGTTCAAATGGATTGTTTTAACGATTGTTTTAACAATTCCCAGCCTTACTCTTTTCCCATTCATCATCTCTTGAACTCTCAGATTAGTATGTTGTGACTAGGGCTGCCCAATATTGACAACGATTTGACATTGGAATATTATTTTACCTGCAATATATATTTTGATATGAAAAAGAGACTTACAAGATGACATAAACAGCTCTATTTGGAACTAATAAATAATTCTCGACTCCTGGGGTGATTTCATAGGGCAGCGCATCTACATAGAAAAGAAAAAAGAAAAAGGATGTTTTCTTATGTGAACCATTCTTTGTTGAACTTAAATGCTTTACAAACACCAAAGCAGGTACTGTAAGAGCTGTGACTATTCTTCTGCAGTTGTTTTTGGAGAGGAAAATTAGGTAGTTAAAAACAGTGGTTGACTCACATGACACCATTGTACACATACTATACTAAAGTCAATGATATTAATAATGCATGCTTGTTGCGTCCTCTAAATTTCAGGTTGGGTCGACTAGCGGGGCCTGCTTGTTTGTGATTGGTGGTTCGCTGTGCCATGCCCTAGCAACAAACTGTGTATCTATGAACACTTTAATCTGTAAATAGCGTTAAATCAGACACAGACTTCTGTTGTCACCTTTTCAGCTTCAAACTGTTAATGTTAGATGGGATAGACCCCTTGATTTCTGAAAGCTATGTTAGCTTTAGCCTGGCTGGTACCAACTTTCTGGCAACTTCCGTGCCAAAAAATGCAAATCAAATTCCACTTTAAATGTAACCCCTTAATGTTTCTTTCTATTAAAGTCACTAGGCTACATAGCAAAACAATTACTTTTAAACATAGTTCACCTGTTACTTTCATTATTTCCTTCCAGAACAGCTATGAATAACATCAGGACCAATTGCCAGGAGTTGAGTATTCATTAAAACTAAAGTTTGATAAGTGGGTTAACTGCATGCCAAATCAATTGGAGCACACAAGGCCAATTGTCGCAGGTGCTGAAAGCTGTTGAGGATTATTCCTGCCAACTATAACCCCTGCAATACCTGAGTAAACTTATGGATTCAGGCTTGGGAAGGAGTATTTCACAAACTGCCATGAGACTGGGCTGCTCTGGGGGACGCAACAACTGGGAAATGAAACGGCACATGAGGGACAGTGACAACAACTCGCACCGGGACATGATCCGCGGTCTCTGGGGGACCACAACAACAGGACGGACTGCCACATGCGGCTCCGAGGTGAAAGTCCTGTGTTGTTTGACCAAATCCACCCCCACCGACCAACCTTTAACATTACTTCAAAATTTGTAATCTACACACAAAAATAACGACATTAACGTGACCGTCATCAATTGATAAATTGACTGCCATGAGACTGGGCTGCCTCTGTTAGGTTTGCTTTAGAGCCACAGGAGTTAAAAGTATATCCAAAGCCTACCAGTCCTCCAAGTACAACAAGACACAGAGACCACAGCAACGGGCAATTCTTTCAGAATTTACACAATGAGCAGAAAGAAAGACAGCAGCTCAGTCTGGTAAACTGCTGAGGCATTTAGCACACGCCAAGAACCCCCCCCTCTCAACCAACATCTAAGCACCCAGCAGCAGATGAATCAAAACAAATAACCTCACACCGTTAAACGGAGCAAATCATAATTTGGGTTTTTGTAAGGTGATGAGTGGATCATAAAGCGCATGTAAATAAGCACCATCCTTCTCCCCTCTCTCTGTCTCCACCACTAATGCTTTCTGTCCACTGCTTTCTTCTTCTGTTGGAGTCAATCTTATTTCATTTGTAAAGTAACATACAGTACCTCTTGGTATTCTTTTCTTTTTCAAACCAACCACAATCTGTCTCTATTCTATCGATTATTAGATACAGGAATGCCATTCCTGTATCCATATATATACTGTATATACATATACTCCATTGTCTTAAGCTTATGCATGGTTCACATGATAAAACACAAGGGATAGTCAGTAATTTTGTACATTTATGTTTAAGTCCCCCAACCCATAGGAAGATACCCATCATTTATTCCTACCCCTTAATATGACTCACAGCAGCGTTTCATTGTTTAGAGCTTCTAGCAGAGGCAGTAAATATGACCTGGGAGCGTTTCCGTCCTCATATCTAAACCAGACAACACGTTAACGTGAAACACTCACAGTTTGGTTAGGTTTAGGTACAAATACTTCATTAATCAAGTTAAGAAAAGGATTGTGGTTTGTAAGGGTCGGAAAAGAAATTGAAAATGTTATGTATCGTGAATGTTTTTGTGTTGATTTTTAGAATGAATTATTTTCCCCAGAACTGAATTTTTCTCCCCAAATATTCACATAACTATTTTGTGTTTAGACGGTGTTCTCCCATTGGTGACCACATATCTGTTCTGTAGTTCTTTACAAATGTTAGAATAATTCCATTAGTCCATCGAGAGCCTGCTGACCTACTGCATCACAGTCTGGTAGGCAGACAGGGAGAGGCTGCAGAGGGTTGGAAGGTCGGCTGCCCTCTCCCCTCCCTGATTAACATCTACACCTCCCGCTGCCTCAGCAGAGCAGAGAACATCATCAAGGACAGATCCCCCCCCCATCCGGCTCTGATCTGGTTGACCTGCTGCCCTCAGGATGACGCTACAGGTGCATCAGAGCACGGACTAACAGTTTCTTCCCAAAGGCCATAACCACCCTGAACTCCACTCCACAGCGGAGTTTTTTTTTTTAACTTTTGATATTTTTGATATTTTATATTCTTATCTTATATTTTGTGTCAACACTGTAAAGGGGTTGCTTCAATCTCATTGCACTGGTACTGTGTACTTGTGTATAATGACAATAAAGGCATTCTATTCTATTCTATTTCTATTATCAAGAATAGACAGGAAACAATGCGTCACACCGTGCTCCAGACAAGGACGAGACAGTTTCCCAGACACCAGCTGTCAACAGCAGTAATGCAAACAGTTTTAACACTGATCAGAGAAAAAGAATATGTAAAAAGTATATGTAACGTAATTTTTCTAACAACAAATTAAATAACTTTTTAGTTATTCTTTCAGAACACAATTAGTCTTTAGAAATGTCTCATTATATATTGTCTCTAGAAGTGTATTATTCAACTTTTGCTTTTGTTAAAGAAGAAAGAAAATTGTAGTACTCAATACTATTGAATTGCAATACTTCTAGAATTGCAATACAAATTGAATCAGCACCCATATTGTCCCAGCCGAGGGGTTTGACTTAAAATCATGGACATTTGTTATATTACTTCACTTATGGATGCGCACGAGAAATGTGATAAAGTTCTATAAAGTACAGTTTGACCCATCTACAAACCCGACCTGTCTCCTTATGCACAATGAAGCTCTCTTATACTTATTTCTGCTTTGCTCCTGTCATCACTACAGCTACTAGAGCATGCAAACACTATAAAAAGGTAAAAATAAGTCATACATGCTGCTTGAACAAACGATTTATGAGGGCATTTTTCAGGGGTGGACAGTCTATTTGGTAGACGTAAACTTTGAAGCAGAATTTGATTTTTGGTCTTTTAATAATAAAGAAAATACATTTAAAAAACAATCATTTCAATCTTGCATCTGTGGCTTTAGAACCCAGAATTGAAAGCCCTTTTCCCCCTGCTATTTAAAGCCTTTTCCTTTACTTCTAAATCACAAACAGCAACAGTGTCATCTTCATGTCTTCATGTCTTCATCTTATCCTCTCTGTGACAGTGTAATATTACCAGGAGCCCATTAAACAAGAGGGGCTTTCATCGCTTCCAGTTGACTGAACAGGCTTCTTTTGATTCAACCATATGGTGCCTTTTACCAAAACCAGTGGTTGGGTGGGCATTTCCACACGATGATGATGATGATGATGATGATGATGATGATGATGATTCATATGGAGCCACCAAAGTGTAAACAATGATGGAGAAAAGGCAGAGCTTGACCTAAACTTAAACTGTTCAAAGACATGATTGAAAATGGTGTGGTTTTTCTGAAACATTTGGAGAAAGTTTAAAAAAACCAAAGTGCACTGGTTTCATCTGCATGAACTCTTTTGAAGAGGAGTAATAATTGGGGGTTCAAACTGTGTTTTGATGTTAGAAAAACCAAGGAAAATATTTAATGGGGCCTTGAATGTTAAGGGATCCTGCTGATGAAAAATCATGTAGCTGTGGTTTGGTCGACTACTTTCTAAGTGATGAACTTGGTAAAGTTTCCCTCTGAGTCTGAGAGCTCTGCTGTGTCCTTGGAGGCTTCAGCTGAATCTCATTTCTCTATCTTACCCCTTCCCCTTACCCCTTCCATTTAGTTTTGCGCGTTCACGTGACAGTAAGGGCTGTCCCAATACTAGGGGTATGTTTGTGATCAACACTTGTTGCCTCTGGTGACGTAGCAGCCAGCTAGCGGCGATGCTTGGTGACGAAACCATAAATAAGCGGTGTCCCATTTCATACGGGATGTTTTCACCCCTAACCCTTAACACTGGGTTTCCAGGGCCGAGGGCTAGGGGTAAGAGGTAAGGGGTTGGGGTAAGATGGAGAAATGGGATTCAGCCTAAATGCTGTATGTGGCCAAAAGAACACGGGGTGGGGGGAGCAGTGAGGAGCTTTTACTGCTGTAGCATTGATGACTCACACCGCTGGCTCTGCATCTTTCCACAAGAGCCATAAACGTCAGGGGCCTGTAATGGCTTTCACATTGAGCAGCAGAGCTGTAAACGCACTCCCACTTTCTGAAGCTCCTGAGTCAGAGCAGAAACCACCAGCAGACTCTTCCCTCACACACTGTCTACTTTGTTTCGCTTGGCAGTGGCTTCCCCAACATGAGGGTCAGCTATTGCCCATTCGTGGTCAGGTCTGAAAATCCTCCTGGGCTCTGAATGTTGCCAGGTTAAACATCTGACATGACAAGGCCAAAGAGATCTGAGAGAACAGAAGGAGCAAGAGTTTCTTAACTCTTCCTGGATCCTTTAGAACATTTTTCTTAAAATAAATGTCTCTAAAGTTTCTCAAACCTGTGGTGACAGCAGGGTCAACATAGTTCCCATAGATAGGTTCTCATAGATTTCACAAAAACAAGGAGATGACACAAGTGTATACCAGTCAGTTGGCATTTGGAAATTATTTTGTGAACCAGAGAAAAATATATTGAATTTCTTTAGCTGTTATTATAACATGACGTATGTTCCGTAGAAGGGTCAGAGCGCAAACATCATACTATTAACTATTTTTTTCATGGGCCAAGTATTCTTTCTCATCAAAGAAATCCTTGCATTAGCATGCTACTCCGAAGAACAAAAATGTCGGCCTATATTTCTATAACACAAATTATTTTAAAATCCAAGCTGTTTGTTATCTGAAGCTTATTACACAACATAGATAACAGAGAATAAACAGCTTAGTTTTGAGTCAGTTGGAGTTGCTTTTGTTGACTTGTTTCCTAATAGCATCAGTCTGGATTTTTATCTTTGTTTTATTTCCTAAAGCAAATTAAACAAGCACGCTGACCCACCCATTGGATCGTGTTTTTATCTCCAGAAAGGTTTTTCTTTGCCTGACTACTCTTTGAGTAGACGAAAGAGGCGGCAGACGTATAAAGGGTAACTTAAAGTTGTTTACAGCCGCTGGAGAGTTTTACTGCATATGTGAAAAATGATGGTGAGATCTACAAAATGTGATAATCATTCATTCCTGCTGCATCAATTTGTATCCTTATATACAACCTGTCCACAGTGAGTCTGATGATCTTATAGGCGTTCAATGCTAAAGCCTTGAGTTCCTTTAACACCCTCTCCACATCGTTTCATTGCTAACCTCCAGTGGTTTAAATTCCTTACCATGCTGCAGCTGCAGTGACGTAGAAGAGTATTTCAGGACTCCATGGGGGGGTTCCCCCCCCCATCACATCACAATAAGGTATGGGCACCAAAGACTATTCACTCAGAATGAAGTCTTTCTTGATTGAAGTAACCATGACGAGTAAACTGAACTTCATGTACAATCTTTTTTTAGAGTTGTCATGGTGAATGGCGAGGTAAAGCAGAAAAAGCTGTTTAACCTCAGGCTTTAGGAACACAACCTCAACAGTTATATTTTAGGTCGACAGAGTCATTTGTAGACATACCTTTCTCCTCAGCATTGCATCTAGCATGGCTAGAAAGGCAATGGCACTGTAGTTCTTCTTATTTTTTTTGTACACATTTTATAGAAGTGAGTATTTGGGGCAGCATGATGGTGTATGTGGGAAATAAAGCTACAGTGTGTGTTCATGATTATGAAGAAACATGTCTCTCAGTGCAACAGTGTGACTCATGTGTGGGGTTTTAATAGTGTTTATACAACAGTGGAGCTCAGAGAAATATGATATATCTGGTTTGCTATACATACAGTAGACAATACTTGTTAGTGGGATACGTTCATAGTTGGATTTAGTAGGTAATAGTTGTGTGAGAGTTGACAATAAGACAAATATATAGTATTGTAGTCTGTGTATAAGATCAAACAAATATGAGAAATGAGAAATAGATGCCCGATTGTTTCTAAAAGCAAACAAGTAAGAAAAATGTCTGTCTGAAAGACAATTGCTGAAGGAGAGCAATGTGCATGTGGTAGCTGGCTGAGGCTTAGAAGCTGCATGAGCCATCTCCGCTCTGTCCCCTTGTGTCCTTCTCTCAGCCAAGTATTACGTAACACTAAAGCAGCCTTTATTTAACAAAAATATTTTTGGTGTCAAGAGGAAATTTATATTTAACTTTCAAATATGAGCTGGATGAAATGAAAACATGCTTGGGTGTGTCCTCACTGTACTCTGCCACTGATCTGTATTCATTTCCTCTGCAGTTCCACAAAGTCTAAAGGTGACATCCCCCAAAAGCAGGAAATGAATGAAAGATACACGGTGGACTCATAAAAGACCCATTCAGTTTTAGTTGGCAGCAGGACCATTTAACCCAAGTCGAGTCCTGCAGGTATCTTGAATTGTAATAGTGGATTAGGAAATCTCCTGGGGGAGAGATGGGAGGGCCTGTGGCCGTTATCTGGGAACTCTCACTGAGGTCACATCGCTCGGAAAACAGTCGACAAACTGCATCTAATTCTCCATTTGTAAGAATACATTTCCACGCTCTCATGAGCTTCTTCAAGGATGCAGGACTTGGTGGTCCTGCATGGATTTAGTGAGTCCTCAAGAGTTTTTATTTTTTCTGCTACAGAAAAAATGCTATTTGTCATGCTAGACCAGGGTTAACAAAAGTATAGAATAGAATAGAAAGCCTTTATTGTCATTATAAACAAGTACCTGTGCAATGAGATTGAAGCAACCCCTTTTCAGTGTTGACACAAAATACAAAATATAAGAATATAAAATATTAAAATATAAAGTATAGGTAGTGCAGAAAAAAGAGGGGGGGGGCTGGTGCACAGTCCTGAGTCCGGAGAGTAATTTATGAATCCACAAAGTTGCAGAATCTGCATGTAGCTTGTAATAACAAAAGCTTTAGTGCATGTTAAAAAGCTGTTGCAGATTCATACATTTCCACTTTGTTTACATCATTTAAAAACATAGATCATTTTAATGTAGCCATGCTGTAATGTGTCTAAATCTCATAACCTCAACAAGAAGCTGGAAAATCCACTTGTCCTCCAGCTATATATTTAATTTCCAGTCTCTATGTTTGTCTCTTTGCAGCTGATATTCGTCCATTTGGCACTCATGCAGCAATGCCTTTGAAATATTTCCCTCCTTCTCCGTCTCCTCCCTCTCCCCCCACCACTTCTCTCGCTTTGGCGCCTACCCGCCCCTCACACCATCACTCTTTTCCTCCTCCTCCTCTCTTCTCCCTCTTTTTCTCATCACCATCCTCTGTTCAGTCTCTCACATCCTCTTGGACTCTTGTCTGGGTCTCATGCTCATGACTCATCATCCCACATGGAAAGATGTTCTCTCTGGATGTGAGGGAGTTTTTACTGCTGTTAATAAGAATTTAAACAACACCCCCTCCAAGTTGGAGGAAAAGGAAAATGTGGGAAAAAAGAAAATCTGCTTTTTCTCCTCTTATTCAAAAATTGGCTTTATAAAAGTGTCTATGATGCATTTTAGTATCTGATCATCTGACAGCGGGCAGTTTGCGTCATGTCAGACGACCTCTGAGATCACACCAACTGTAAGTGAAGACTGCCCCCTACTGGCTCATCTCTTCTCTTATGTGAGCGCTTCCTCCGTCCAAGGCATTCCCTGTTCCCAGCTATCATCATCCGCTCCTGATATATACATCAAACCTGTCATCAAATTATGCCAGAACATTTCCACACAAACTGCACATAGAAATCACCATTATCCCTGAAGTTCCATTATAATACATTATGGATATCTCAGGTAATGTGTACAAATTCTGCAAAAGAGGATTAAGGCCACATGTGAAACATGTATTTTAGTTCTGAGTTTAAAGTCAGAATTCTGAGAAAAAGTCAGACTTTATTCTGTAATATCATATGTAGTGCCACATTCAATTTCCCATGAAACTGTGTCACTAAAGCTTCATGAGCACGCTTTATTAAGTGCTAAAGGAACAAGCCCATAAGAGCGTAGCAATAATAAACTATACTTATTAAAATTCTGAGCTCACTTGAGCAAAGAGGATTTTAAACTGTGAAGAGTGCCTCCTAAAGGAGAGACAGGGACAGGTGCATGCCAACAGGAAGTGTTTGTAGTTTGGCTGCAGATACGGCTTCCTTATCACACACACTCTAAGTCCAAATGCACACTCATTCTCTGAGTCATAACGTAGTCAAATCTGGACACACCAACATACTGACTTTGTGAACCATTTTCTTAATTTCCGGCGCTCCTGGTTTAAAGAACGAGGCTCATCAGAATCAGAATCAGAATCAGCTTTATTCGCCAGGTATGAGGACACATACGAGGAGTTTGACTTAGGTAGGAGCGAGCCTCCGGGCAGCAGCTAGGGAACAGCGCCACCACACGCTTATGGAAGTCATGTCAGCGTGCTTTCAACACTTTGTTGGACAGAGAGCGCCAACTAGTGGGCTCAGAAAATGGTTCACAAAGCTTCACAAAGCTTCATGAAGCTTCATTTGCGCATCACCATACACACCTGCTACGCTAACTCTGCCTCGAAATCATTCCACAAAATACCTCCTTCTTAACGGAGCAGAGTTAGGGGAATCTATTGGCAGAAATTAATATAATATTCATGATTATATTTTCATTAGTGTATAATCACCAGAAACTAAGAATCTTTGAGATTGTGTTTGCTTAGAATGAGCCCTTCATATCTACATAGGGTCCTCTTCCATGGAGCCCGCCATGTTTTTCTACAGTAGCCCAGAACAGCCAAACCAAACACTGGCTCTAGAGGACCTTTCAGGTCTTCACGTTACCTGAAGGCCACCGTAGATTCTCTATACTATTATAGATGCTCGGAAAAGGGAGGTGTGAGGAGAACAAATGTGCATTTCAAGGGATAGCAATGACATGACCGCGCGTCTCTAATCGCTAGTACTGATTCAGAGGCAGAGTCTGGCGCCCATCACATTGTGCGCTCGCTGCTAGGTTGTTCTTATTCCCAAAATATACCTGTTGTGCTTGCCACTGGGCTAAGTGCTAAATAGGCAAGAGTTTCTAAATTTACGTCAAATATGCGCCAATATTTGAATGTACGTCACGTCTGCGTCCGGTGTTGACATGGTGCGACATCGTGTAGGATACACAGCGATTCCAGTAGTGATTTGGTGTTAAAGACGGTTTTGTCTTTGAACCAAAAGAAAGCCTTGGCACTTGCCCTGGCTATGAGGACATATGGAGGAAGGCAGCAGCAAGAAGGGTGTAGGTGCACCAGACCCTCAGGTCCAGAGAGCAGTGGGGGGAATTCCTGCTGGATTCCGGCTTTCACTTGGACCGGTTCCAGGGGTAATTTTGGCTCAACAGGGAGCAATTTGGCAGTCTGCTGACAAAAGTCGGGCTTATGATTTCCCAGATGGGTTATGAATGGGTTTTCATTTCTAAATAAAATGCTGCATTTCAACAATATGTGTCATTGCATATTTACCTACATAAGTAAGAGGTCTGCAGTTATTGCAGTTGGGTAAAATAAAGCTAAGCTATGAGCCTAAATTCATACATTCATCATCATTCATTCTCTGGAAAACACTTTGTTTAATGCATATGTGCAATTAGTTCCTCCAAAACTGGAGTCGTTATTCTGTGAAAAGGCCATACTGTATACCCACCCATATAACTACATGTGAACTTCAATGAAAACGAACATGACTCGTGTCAGTCAGTCCAACACTATTTTTACATCATATAAACTTACAAATACAAATATATCCTACAAATACCTGTATGGAGCACAGTCCACTTGGTAACTCGCAGCTCACAACAGCAGGCTCCAGTTCTTCTCAGTTGCTTGGACGCATTTCTCAGATCAGAGATGACAATAATGTGTAACTTTGTCACATAGGGAATGTGCATTGTTGATTACACTAAAATGACAGAGTGAACTGGTACATATGGACAACAACACAAAGCTTGCTACCTTGGTATAAACAATGGCGTAAGGACTTGTCAGTTTGATTGGGTCATTGGTAAAAATACTTGCTTTGGACTCATAAACCAAATATTTCCAGCAAGATACACACTTTTGCTGGTCAGTCACTGTGCGCTGCAGTTTACACCAATTGTTTTAAGAAATGCACTCACTGTTGTGCAAATGCAAATTATGATTTGACAAATGAACCAAAGTTCTGACTGTATTTCAGAGGAGACATGTCCATGTTAATTTCACATAAAACAAACCTGAATGATTTAAATTTAAAGATTTAAAGGCTACAATAAGCTACACATCTGGCCTATTATGCTGGAAATCCATAACAGGCACAGCATAGTTTTGCGCCCAAGGTCTCGGTACGACCTCAGATTTGTGTCATACAGCTCTGGGAGATCGCTGACGGCCAAAATCAACCTCTCGTCCATGTTTCGTTAGTGGCTCCACATGTATTCTGTGTTTTCTTTTTTTGTGCTTTGCTCAGCACAGCAGCAGGCCAGTTGTTGAGCGTGCAAGCCATTGACAATAATGGGTTTCATAGCACAGCACACTGTGAACCGCACCTAAAGTTGTGGGCGGGACAAGTATTTGCCATCCCAGGAAATGCAAATTTGTGTGAGGGGAGGAGGCTTTAGTTGGTTGCAATCTGCAACCTCACCACTATATGCCACTAAATCCTTCAAAGTGCTCCTTTATGTTGCCTGAGAATCATCCTGTATTTAAGTTTTCTTCAGTATCTAAGTAATCCAGGGATAGGTGTCTGGACATTCATGGGTGCATTGCAAACAGGAACAGACAGTTTGCCAAAATGTAAAAGGATATAGGCTAAAATAAAATGAGCTAAAGCTGTAGCCCAGGGCTAACTGACTGACTCCATGGCAACACTTTACTTCCTGCAAAAAGAAAGTAGAATGTTGGGGGGTGCAGCTGTCTCAAGTTTGTCTGGGATGGGGGCTAAATTGTTAAACTTTAGCAGAACAATGTTTGTATACCACCCTATAACATCATGTTGGTGGCACGTTATATGATGCAAGACAGAAGTAACCTTTGATCCCTGGAAGAAATGACCTCACCAAAGCCCCCTGGTTCTTTGTGAGCATCTGTGCAAAAGATGCATTGACTCAGTTAAGTTTCTTTTCTTCACTCAAACATACCAACATTTAAAAAAGAAAGAAAGAAAAAAAACATATTGATGTCCAAATTTTTCCAATAATCTTTCCTTCTGCTTGTCTCTTCCTTTTGTGTTAATGTTAAATGTTTCTCAAATGTGCTATTATGTCTGCAGGCTCACTGCAAACTAAAATAAGATGATTGTAAAAATAGCCTAATACCAAACAGTGATCTTAGCCACATTAAAGGAAGCCAGCTGGACGGGAAACATGGGAATGACAAAGACTAAAATGTGCAGGCCATTTGTATTGAGCTGTGATAAACTTAGCAGAGGCAAGACAGAAAACATGTTTTAAACAGCGCATTCTAGTCTTGGTAAAACCAACAGTGACCAGTGGAAATGAAAAGTCACACCAAAGTTTAGCCTTTTGTCCAACAGAAGTTTTAAAACTCAGTTAATGTTGCATGAGGTCACGACCTTTAACCTTTACTAAAGCAAGTAGTCACTGCTGTTAGCCTCTGTGGGGCTCCAGACCTCAAGGTTTTCTAAATTTAGGGTCTTTAAAATAACTCTTACCCTACAAATACAAATTCCTACCCTAGTTGGAGAACAATGAGATACCGAATATTGGAATTTTTCATTTTTTGCAAGGATTTTAAGGCATTTTATTATCAAATGGCTTGAAAAAAAGGTCCATTTGGCTGCCATAAATGGGACATCTGGCTCTGTCTCTGGGTCATGCATGCATTGGACGAACAGAGAAGATCATCTAAAACCTCACAGGCCTTCTTCATTAAACCAACATGTGACTTGCTGATGGACCCACAGCTATAAAAATGCAGAGAGCTTATTCTGGTAATACAGTATGACCTTCATTCTCGCTTCAAAGTATTTTCCCAGCTGGTTCATAACCTTGGCTTGACAAATTGTATGTATCATATGTACGTGTGAAAGTGCTTCGGTTATCCACACGCATCAAGCTACTCAGCATTAATGGTCTGAAAGGGTTTTAAAGAGCCCCAAAATGATACTGGAAAGACTGATTTTAGTATCCACATGCAAACAGACACAAAGTTTTGAGACTTCTTTACCCCTAGGGAAGGGGTTACAGTGCAAACAGATCAATAATTAGCATGAACGCAAAGAAAAGGGCCAGCATTTTTTAACATGCAGTTTCATGAAGTTGTCAAACACCGACCCCAATGGGGAGACACTCACATGCACTCACATGCACGTGTGGGCAGACGGTTTTTTAAAACAAAGAACTGAGAAGATTACAACACACAGAGGAAGTGTAATTCCATTGTCTGCTCAGGATGCCATTACTCCACTATATCTTTACATGGCAGATATTTGTTTACTGCTGTATTAATGTCCTGAATACAGCCACGTGCAAGTCAATGTTGAAAATCGATGGGGGTGGAGCTACTGTGTAAGGTACCCATCATAAGCAATTGAGGTTCAGTAATGGAAGACGAAAAAATTCCTATTCATGATTTATATAACTTCATTTCTGTAGGTTATTTACATTTGGGCAAGCACTTATTTCTGTATGTATGTACTGTATGTCTGTTCTGTATGTCAGTCACACACTCCTATTTTCTCTCTTTTAACAAAACAGATTCTTGAGTGTCGGCTCATTAGTGGCTTCTGCATTAGCAAGTCAGCTAATAAGACTCAACATTTTAATAATGCTACTTTGGGGTTACTGACAGGTGCATGACTCTGATTTTAGAAGAGGCGATATCCATCTCCCCTACACCAGGCTACACATGTTGCAGTCTGTGGTACGAACACAGACAGACCAAACTGATTGGCCTGCCCTCAAGCTCAGGACACGGTAACCAGGAAGTAATTGCTGAATTTCAAATTGTATTCACACTCATTCTTTACTGAACAAAGTGCTCTCATTACCGTATTACTAAGTAATGTGGTGTTACTGCCCAACACTGTTATGAAAATACAGGCACAGAGATACAGAAATGAATAAATAAATAGATGTTAAACTGCAGAAATACATATATAGCCTAATGCACATTTATATAAATGTACAAATCTATTATTTATTAAGATTATTATTTATATAGGCTATTTTTTAAACATTGCATTTGTTATTTTGAAGGAACTTGCAATTAATAGAACACAGCTAGCTGAAGGTAATTTAGCCATGTACAGGAATCAAACCCACAGCCTTGGCATTATTAGCACCACACGCTAACCAGCTGAGCTAACCAAACAATGGTGAAATGGTGAAACACCAGCCAGCAAATATTCATACAGTGGGCCAATAATGTAGGTCAGCTTTATGGAATTATACACTTTGCTTAAATTGTGCATTTCCCCAAACAAATGATGGCAACGAAATTAGAAGAAGCCATTTGGCATACAGTTATTACATTAACTTCTTAATTTACTCTCGACTTTCACACTAGAAACACGTTGAGGTCATCCATATCAATACATGTAACATTTATTTTTGCACTGACATACTGCAGGCTGTGCAACTTCTGCCTGTCTGGGTACCATTTTAGTACTGTTGTGACAGACATAGAGGAGTGATCCGTGTCAGTTACCTTCTCACGTTCACACTTGCTGACTGACTCTGGCACGCTGTGCTGACATGAAGCCAACGCAGGTTCAACACATGCCAGGACATGGGACTGAGTCAACACGTTTCTACTGCAAATACACAAAAACACACTGTAAAACACACACATCTGAACCGGTAAGGTGCATTCAACACAATACTGAAAAAAGCCATGTATTCACTGAACATTTAAAGAGAAAAAAAAAATATATATATATATATATATATATATATATATATATATATATATATATATATAAAAGATATATTCTGGATTGTGACTAAAATAGCCTTGACAAGGCAAGCAAGGAAGAACCAACACAGGAAATGTAAACGACATGGGAATTTCTGTTTGCAGTCGTTTGAGCCAATTTTAAAACAAAGCAAACCATGTCATGAAATAAATGAGTTCTTCGCTACCACAAACATGCAAGGAATGGACATACATCAGTTCACACTAAATCACATCAAATGTCCGGCACGGCAAACTAGTGTAGATCAAATAAAGATGAAGTAGTGTATGTTTCAAACCCTTCTTCAAAACAGGATGTAGTGGGAACTAAGAAAACCAGACATGTATTTTGTAGCATTGATGAACAGATGGCAGCCAGATGTATCAAATCCACACACTCCATTACGCCAGTAAACGCATGTCACAGTAATGTCATCGGCCATGCTTCAGGGATGAAAGTTTGTGGTTACTGCCACTCCTTCAAAAGCAATCCATACTATTGGAAATGTACACCTGGTGAAAACATATGGTCTGTGGGCTTATGTCCCACAGCATTAATGTGTTCCTCAAACATTATATTATTCCCCTTGTATGTGAATTGTTGTTGCAAGACCACAGAAAACGGCAAACTTATTTTCATGTGAAATAAATGAGACAGCAATAAGCCCCGGACGCCAAATATAATTAAACATCCTTGATTGAGCCCAGCATGCTCCAAAAAAACTAACCTGAAACAAAACTCTTGCATGAAAGAAATACAAGAATACTTAATTGGAAATAGCAAAATATTTATTCACCAGTCAAAACATAAACTTCAAAATATAAAGTAGGAGGACTAAAATCCACACGCTAAGCAATACATATCAAGACTTCTGTTACCTGACAAAAGAGGTTTCAAAATGACCATTAAGTGCTAAAACAGAATGGACCAAGTGTACGTACTAGCTTGTGTTTTTCTATTGTGTGAGAAGGGTCTGGTAGGTTAGCAATAAAAACTTACTGACTGTGATGAGAAAGATACTTCTCCTTTGAAATCAGACCCAAATCTTTCCAACCCATCAGGTGGGCTGCAGAGAGAGAAAAAAGAATATAATTTATCAATGTGTTTGAAAGATATCTGATTTTCAAATGGGGGAAGCTATATTAGTCGATGAACATAAATAGGCAGATCTTGGGGAAGAGCTCGCAGCATTCATGCAAGACGATGGGTGTGTTTTTGGTACATCTCTATCAGGGAGCGAGACTGGAGGAAGAGTCTATCCAAACTTGTATTCTCCCTTTGTACCAAGCGAGCAACATCAGCAGTGGTTGTGTTGGGTTATCAGTTCTCGAGGAAAGCCACGTAGTCAGTGAGTCTGGCCAACTGCTGTTCATTTGGAACCAATGAGACTGGGGGAGGATCTGTTGAGAGAGAGAGGAGAGGAGAGGTTGAGTCAGAGGGGGATTCCATGTTGTGCCAAGTCCTATCCATCTTCTTACATCTCCAGCTTTAATTTGGTGGCTACAGCCCACGTGTTCGACTCAGACTCTGCGGGTCACAGGTTTTAAGTTAACCACACTGTCGACATCTGAGCTCACCGGGTGAACATCACCAACCTACAGCGTCACCCCATGTGCATGTGAGACGTTCAGCCTGGAGGTCATAACAACACTTTTACATTAATCTCAAACAGAACGATTTCCACTCTTCAACCAAAATTGACGCTGTGCGGGGGGGGCAGCCATGTGAGGATTAAAGGTGAGCGAGTTAGAGTGTTGAGCTGGACATGTGCGCGGCAGATGCTTCAGCAGTCCAATGATTACAGAGAGCAGGACATACCACAACCTCCTCACTGGCTGTTTGCATAGATCACCACGTTTCTCTTAAAAGATCAATCCATAACACTCTGTGCTTGTGGAAATGTGATGATGTGATGAAAGTCTTAAAAGTGACAGAGCCCAGGAGAAGACAAGAAAGGGAATGGATAGGGGAAGTTTTGGAATTATGGACAATAGATTCAGGGCGACAAGAAAATAAAATGAAGAAAAAAGTATATAGAAGTATTTCAACATAACACACGCTAGACTTGTTCAAAAAGTTCTAGGAAGAAGGCTTGATTGTCAAGTCCTACCCCCCGCCTTTACCACAGACAAATGTACGATCCAATAAGATAAACTAAAAAGACAAATAAAAAATTAAAAAATACTAGTCCAATTTACCTGTATCAAGCTATTGAAGAGACTCAAGGAAAATTGAAATTAAAATGGCTCTTTAATCCCTGCTTTCAACATTAAAATGTGTCTAAAATTATACACATAGGAGAAGAGTAGCAGGAAGGTTGGTGCAGGAATCAGGAAGAGAAAAAGAGTTTGGGCAGCAGAGCTGTGGGCTGATGATGGGTACGGATAAGAAAGCAATACTGCCACCTACCGGGCTTTTTGGGCATCACCATCCTGGTGGTGGGGTCTGCCTGCCAGCCCTGGCTCACCACACCTAGGGACCACGACGAGGTGGAAAAGAAAACACCCTCATCAGCAAAGCTTTAAATGGTATTGTGATGGGAATTAGCTGCATTACACCACTGTAGGAATACTACAGCAGGTTTTTTTATGACTAAACTTTACTTTTGAATTCGTGAATACACAGTAACAGTGATGATATAGCATGTCCTGTGAAGAGGCCGTGTACATTGTATCTCACCTTTTACTGCCTCTTCCACAGAGTATCCCACAAAGGCGGCAAAATCATCTGCTGCGATGGAAGTGTACGCCTGGGCCACGAGACTGTACGCCCTCTGCCGTGTGCTCTCTGTGAAGGAAGCAAGTACACAGAGACAATATCAAAAAACTGCCCTCCGGTTGTATTTAAAGTGCATGAGGCCATGTTATTTTAACATTTAAGAGTGCTATTTACAACAGAACTAGAGGTTCTACACTGTGAATAACAACTGATCAAGAGTGACAGGTACGTTTTGAAGCCAAGGGCTGTTTAAAAAAAAAAGTACTCAGTCAGAGGTGAGTATGTTTTGGTAAAATGTTAAGTGAATGCTCAAGGTCTGCATTTTTCACTCAATGTTGCACAACTTATTTCATATACACGAAGAAGGTTCGGGAGACTTTGTTGACTTACACAGATGCATTTAATGAATTCCCAATTAAGATGAGAATTAAGCAGGCAGTACAGTTTAACCACAATGTTTTATGGTGCAGGGTTGTCCCTCTACAAAGTTCCTGTCTTCCTGAAGGTGAATTAAAAGGCATGCTGGGGGTGTTGTGTTTAGTTCCACCATGGCCTTGGCAGGGTGAGCAGGTCTTATCATACAGCTGTTATGCCTCCTGTCAGCTATGGAGGCACATTATGAGGTTATGTGGGACACTGACCAGAATGAGACCTGGGGCACCACTGTCTCAACTTCCATATCATGAGTCTGTAAGCTGGAAATCCCACCACACAGGTTAGGGTTTGCTCATAGTAATTCTGTGTGTTTGAGTTCATGTGGCTTCTTCTCACCCCTCCATCTCCTGCTCACCCCAAAGAGGCACACGGTCACAAACAACTGTCACATGTTTGATTGGGACTTATATAAAATTAGGCTATTCTGAGCAAAATCTCGGGGTTGTCTGCTTTGAATTTCTTCTAGCATCTGGGTTGGTTTTAAATCAAATGGTGCATTTCTTTTAAGGTAGCCTCTGATTTGATAACGATGAACACATGAGCTAAAACAAATATGAAATTAGGATTTTCCATAATGAAGAATACACGAAAACAGATCATGTTAAATTAAACATGCTTAAGATAAATCATGGACGTTATATGTTGTGTAGATCTTACATTGCAAACCACTGAAGTCTATCAACAGGCACTTAGGCTTCCAAAACGTCAAAGCTGGCACATTTATCTTGTCTGAGCTGACATGGTGTTGTAGTCTGTGGAGATAACTTTAAAGTGGCAGTGCCTCACAGCAACATGGAACAACATACACCACCCTGTATCTGCTGCTGCTCCTGCAGCTATCACGTAAACGCCTTAAGGTTGTGGCCTTTTGTTTCATAGCCTAGCAACGGTGTATGTGTACCAACAGTCAACCCCAAATCTGTTACAGCAGCTAGCAGCAGTAACAATAACAACTGGGATGAGAAAAGACAGCTGTGAGTGGAAGGCTGGAGATTTCTCAAGAGCACGTTCCCATTCTGCTGTCCAAACGGCTTCCTGTTCTCTCTGGTATTTTATTTGTCCAAAAAGTAACGGAAGGAGTGCAGAAATTAACTTAGAAAACTATGGCAAGGCAGTGTTTGTGCCTCAATTGTGTCATTTTTGTATGGTTTAATCAAAGTTATGGTTGTAGAGTAACATTTGCTGTCCTTTATAGACTATGATGAGTAAAGAAGATTTCAGTTGATGGTTCCAGAGAAATGTGGATGAAATACTATTGTTTTGTCATTGTGGTTCAACATTGGTGAATGATTAAAAAGGAAACTGTCAGAGTTCTTTTTTTTCGGCTTTAGTCAGCAAAAAACTTCCATCTGTTAAAAGCGAACCAAAAATGAATCTTCATAAAACTGTGTCTTGATTTAGAATAACTTTTTTTTGCATCCAACTAGCTGCATATCAGAAAATAAATGATGACTCCAAACACAGCTGAGCAGGTCGTCTCCAGGGGCTTTTTGTAACTCAGTCCCGAGGAAGACATGTATTTTTACCATGGCCTTTTGACCGTGAAGAGCATACTTGTGTGACAACTGGACCGGCCTTTCATATTCTGACACTCCAGAGTTAGGCTGAAGCTGCTGAGCAAGACATCCATGAGTGGGAGGATGGGAGTTTATGGAAGAGAAACAGGACCTGGCCTGTCCTTTCCTCGAGTCTATTGCAGGGTCGCTATCATTTCTCACCTCTTAAAAATAGCCCTCACTTTTCACCAGCAAAGGCAAAGCAGACAGGACATGGCAAGGACTTTTATTTTTAAATACAGCCTATTGCCAAGTATGAGCAACAACAGACTAGGAAACATTTTGTTGAAAGCAGTCCAAGGAAAATCTATACGACCAAAATTATTTTGGTACGTTTTCTTCCTTTGTATGTTCCCTTGAATTAAACTCCATGTTTTAGTTTAGCAATAAAACAAAGAGGTGCTTAACTTCATGCAGCTTTATTCCACATTCCATCAAAGACAGATTTGGTGATTACAGGCAGATCAGCTGATCACCATTTCAACACAAACTTAGACAAAGTGAGAAGAACACAAATAACTATTTCCTTAAGCTACATATGAGGAAAATAATGTGTAATAAATCATTTTATATTTACATTTATCTAGACCAATTTATTAATTTAACTGGCTTAGAAGTACAAAAGTATAAAAAAGTAAAGAAAAGGTATGAATATGACATTGAAATTAAATATTGCACTTAAAAGTAAGGGCAAGCCATTTCAGCCCATATCCACCGCAGCCTTGTATTTTTTTCAACATCAAATGCTGTCCCTGCCATAAACACTTGTGTCAAAAAACCTTTAAAATCACATATTACAGTATTTCCTAGAAGTCTGTTACTACTTTCATTATTCCTCCTCCTCTTCTTCCTCTTCCTCTTCTGCATCCTCAAATTCATCATCTTCACCCACACCAAAGTCCATTTTTGCCAAGACTGCTTCAACCTGCTCTGTCGACAAAGTGAAGTGGTCCATCTTCTCGAAGCCTGGCTCTGGCCTCTCTTCACCCAGTGAGCATTTAGCCGCATCTTTGGTCTTTGTGATGAGGCCCTTGGAGGCCAACAGAAACTCGGCAGCGCCGCCCTGCTCCAATGCCCTCACCGCCGTATCTGTGAGCTCTGAACTGGCCTGCAGTCGCTCACCATAACGTTGAGCCAGGGCCCGCAGAGCGGCCACCTTTTCATCCTGCTCTTTACCAATCTGCTCTAATAAAATGGCCTTGCGCTCTTCCAAGACAGCATATAGCAGGTCAAAGCGTTCAGCCAGCCCTTGCTTAGCATGCTGAGCATTGTCCTGCACAGCACGGGAGGCATCATCCATCTGGTTGAGCAGGGCCTGCAGGCGGCCATTGCTGGCCACAAGGGTATCGATAGCATTACTCAGTTCAGCCTTCTGGGCCTGGTAAACACTTGCTAAAGGTGCTACCTCACAGTCCTTATGCTGGCCAAACACTTTGCACATGGAGCAGGTAGGTATCTGGCAGGTCATGCAATAGATGTTGATTTTCTCATCCTCGTGTTCTTGGCACATCGGCTCTTTGGATTCTTTAGACTTTAGGGTTGTCTCGGTGCTTCCGCTGTTGCTGCCTTCTTGCTGCTGCTTGTAGAGGTCGATGATATTTTCTACCAAGAGGTTACGCTGGAGCCCGTGCACACCGTGGCGGTCAAGCACGACCTCGAAACGGCAGGTAGGACAGCGAAAGACACCCCCAGAGAAGCGGTAAGGGTTGCGTGAGTCGTAGAGGTCACTGGCACAACTACGGCACAAGTTGTGCTGGCAGGGCAGGATGACCACGGGTTTGGTGAACATGTCCAGGCAGATTGGGCAGCTCAGCTGTTTCTCAAAGCTATCCATGGGGCTTGGGGGTCGGACCACAGATCCTGTCCTCTGAACATCCATAATGGAAATGTCTCTGCCTACTGTTAGACCACAAAACTAAAAGCTTCACTCTCTGTTGCTTTCAAAAAAAGTTACCAAAATAAAGGTCAGCCTCTGCAAACTTATCCTTAGTGTGTGCTGTCACTTGTGAATGCTGACATCTATTCTGGCTAAGAGCTGGCAGCTCTGAGCTTTTATACCAACCCCCCACAGCTGGTGACATCTGATCCTTTCCACCAACCGGAGAGCACATTCCTGCCTGCTTGTTGCCTTGGGATCTTTTCACAGAAATGCCCCCCCCCCACTCAGTGCTTCTTGTGTCACTTGTTCCCCTTTAACAGTAACAGACATGGTGGACTGAGCTAAGACAACCAGGATCCACGTGACTGGATATGAGGAGCCCCAACTGAGATCTAATTGGTAAACAAGTCAATGTCAACAACGTGTGACTACTGTGTTGTTTTGGTCATTTAATCTCCTGTGATTGGTTGTCAATTACCTAGTTTGCTATTTATATAAACCGTTTTGTTTGCTACAGAAAACACAGTAACTTATTTTTCATTCATATACTTTAAAATTGAAATTGATTAATTGTATTAATCAATACTAAATGGA
This sequence comes from Etheostoma perlongum, assembly GCA_026937815.1. NCBI lineage: Eukaryota > Metazoa > Chordata > Actinopteri > Perciformes > Percidae > Etheostoma > Etheostoma perlongum. Next base: position 4,174,510 of record CM049381.1, read on the forward strand.
CAGTTTTAATGATTAATAAGGTATTTAGTAAATCACCCATTACATAAAGTTTAAGTGTGTGGAGGTTTCTAAAAAAGAATAGCATCTGGTGAATTATTTTCAAATATAAATATATACTTTACGTGTTTTGCACCCGCTGTGTTTCTTTATAAATATATGTAGGGTTTTTAACTGTCTTTCAGACAAATTGGGATTATTTTAAGACATCATTTGAGCTTTAGCAATTTAAAATGCCCTTATGGTGTTATTTTTCTAATTTTAAAGTATTTTGCTGATAGCACGCTCATGGTTAATAAGCTATTGAGATATTGCTTGTGATATTGGTTATTTAGATGTACTGCACAAACATAGCCAATAGAAAGTGCACACAGTAAATATCAAATTACTAGATAATATAGGAAGATGTGTTGCCTTGTTTAAAACTGCTTTATCAAAAAGAATCCTCAGAGTAAAATGTGTGCATCTAGATTCAAACATCCTAATTTCCCAGTCACCACATACACCAAACAATTCTATGGATAACCAAGTGCCTTGTGACAGTGCACGTAAGCATCCGTGGCAGATAAACAAGAAGTACGGTAAACATGAGGGAGAAGCTATTCTTAAACTCTTGCGTAAGGGAACCATCACATGATACAGAAGCCCAAACAATGTTCAGCATGGGGGCAATCATTTCAAAATTGGGCTTTTGATGTAAGAGGTGATGTGTAAATCAAGACACAACAGAAAGGGTCAGATAATCTGTGACATTATGACAGATTAAACTGTTACATCATTCAGAGTATAGTGTTGTAACCACCTTTACTAGCATTCATGATACCGATATGTCATAATGTTCGATATGAAAAGTTGTCAAACAGTTAAAATAAGTCCCTTCGTTTTCCAACATATTTCTTCCCTTGGGTTGCGTCATGGCTAAAACGGTTTTCAGCCGATTGTAATTCTACATTATGCAGAGGTAATGTAAATATTTTATTCACTTCAATTTACCCACAGAACATTTTGATACAGTTTAACCACATCCAATATGTAAAACATATACAGTGGGGAGGACAAGTATTTGATCCACTGCTGATTTTGCAGGTTTTCCTACTTACAAAGCATGCAGAGGTCTGTAATTTTAATTATAGGTACACTTCAACTGTGAGAGACGGAATCTAAAACAAAAATCCAGAAAGTCACATTGTATGATTTTTAAATAATTAATTTGCATTTTATTGCATGAAATAAGTATTTGATCCTTCAGAAAAGCAGAACTTAATATTTGCTACAGAAACCTTTGTTTGCAGTTCCAGAGGTCAAACGTTTCCTGTAGTTTTTCACCAGGTTTGACACACTGCAGAAGGGATTTTGGCCCACTCCTCCACACAGATCTTCTCTAGATCAGTCAGGTTTCTGGGATGTCGCTGAGAAACACGGAGTTTGAGCTCCCTCCAAAGATTCTCTATTGGGTTTAGGTCTGGAGACTGGCTAGGCCACACCAGAACCTTGATATGCTTCTTCCAGAGCCACTCCTTGGTTATCCTGGCTGTGTGCTTCGGGTCATTGTCATGTTGGAAGACCCAGCCTCGACTCATCTTCAATGCTCTAACTGAGGTAAGGAGGTTGTTGGCCAAGATCTGGCGATACATGGCCCCATCCATCCTCCATCCTCCCCTCAATACGGTGGAGTCGTCCTGTCCCCTTTGCAGAAAAGCATCCCTAAAGAATGATGTTTCCACCTCCATGTTTTACAGTTGGGATGGTGTTCTTGGGGTTGTAGTCCTCGTTCTTCTTCCTCCAGACACAGCAAGTGGAGTATTTTTGGTCTCATCAGACCACATGACCTTCTCCCATTCTCCTCTGGATTAGAGGATGGATACCCGACCCCGAGCCCGACGGGACCCGACGGTACCCGACGGGTCGGGCCGGGTTCGGACAGATTTTTAGAAAGGATGCTCGGGTTCGGGTCGGGCTCAGTCACATCAGCGCGATAAGGCATTGAACATTTTGAATTTAAAACAGCTTAAAATAAATGTCAAATATTACCCTAACATCCGTCTTCCTGTGTGCTGTGACAACGAAAGACGAGCGTATTAAGCTCCATGTGGCAGCGCAACGATGGAAGATGTTAAAAAGAAGTTGGCCGCAGGAGATTTTAAAACTATTGAAAACGAAGGAAAGTCAGCTGTGCATTGATGCGCTCATCTGTTGACATTTCCGAATGCCTTCCTACAATTGCTTAATAAAAGCGGCTTTCCACACAAACAAACGTACATGTGTCATTAGTATGAGAAACAAATGCGATTTTAACTGTGTCGGGCTCGGACATAAATATCTTAATGCCTGTCGGGCTCGGGTCGGGTTCGGTTACTGCTCTGTCGGACGCGGGCCGGGCTCGGACAGAAAAATCCGGGCCCGATCCGCACTCTACTCTGGATCATCCAGATGGTCATTGGCATACTTCAGACAGGCCTGGACATGCGCTGGCTTGAGCAGGGGGACCTTTTAATCCATGGCGGTGTAGTGTGTTACTAATGGTTTTCTTAGAGACGGTGGTCCCAGCTCTCTTCAGGTCATTGACCAGGTCCTGCCGTGTTGTTCTGGGCTGATCCCTCACCTTCCTCATGATCATTGATGCCACACGAGGTGAGATCTCGCACGGAGCCCCAGACCGAGGGAGATTGACCGTCATCTTGAACTTCTTCCATTTTCAATAATTGCACCAACAGTCGTTGCCTTCTCACCAAGCTGCTAGCCTAATGTCCTGTAGCCCCTCACAGCCTTGTGCAGGTCTACAATTTTATCCCTGATGTCTTTCCACAGCTCTCTGGTCTGGGCCATTGTGGAGAGGTTGGAGTCTGTTTGACTGAGTGTGTGGACAGGTGTCTTTTATACAGGTAACAAGCTCAAACAGGTGCAGTTAATACAGGTAATACGTGGAGAACAGAAGGGCTTCTTAAAGAAAAACTAACAGGTCTGGGAGAGCTGGTTCTTACTGGTTGGTAGGTGATCAAATACTTATATCATGCAATAAAATGCAAATTAATTATTTAAAAATCGTACAAAGTGATTTTCTGGATTTTTGTTTTAGATTTTGTCTCTCACAGCTGAAGGGTACCTATAATTAAAATTACAGACCTCTGCCTGCTTTGTAAGTAGGAAAACCTGCAAAATCAGCAGTGGATCAAATACTTGTTCTCCCCACTGTAATAATCATTTAGTTTAAAATAGCTAAATGATACATAAAGGAATGAAAGTTAAAGGTCACATTAGGCATCATTTTTGTTGTTACCTCGAAGAGCCTCCATGACTGGAAGGATATTCTCTGACCATTGGTAAGCTGCTATGGTTGTGTAGATCCCTGGAAAGTCTCGCTGCCAAATGCGTTGGCCAACAGCCCAAATAGATGCTAATTCAGGATTAGCCTGCACACGACAAGTGGAAAAGCATTTCAAAAAGTGTTAGTATGCTACACTTGACAAAGCAGTGGTTGTCATGCTACTGTAAATAGCAGTCACGCCCAAATACATAGGATATTGAATCACAGCGGTTAAATTTCTTTAACTGTACTCTCCCTTTTAAAACGCCTATTAAAACACAAAATAATATTGCGTGTAGGCAAGATGAGGCTTTTTCTTTTAAACAATCTGAGAGCCATTTAACAAGGGATTGTGATCTGATTGATAACGTTATTCCATTAGTTTCAGCAGGCAGAATCAGAAATGACAGAAATGATGGTTACTTTGTCCATGGTCATGCATCGCCAGCATTTATGCAATCTGACTACCCAAGGCTAGATATTTAAGTATTTAATATGGTGCGTTCAACTTTAATTAATAAGACTATGGCTAAGGTCGGACAGCCATCTTTGTTTACTCTTCAGACTTGTCTTTATATTGACTGTCAAGTAGGCCTGCACTATAAATCGTTAAAACATCGCAATCTCGTTTCACCTGTTTCACCTGTTTGCGATTTAATTTTTAAATGATTTTGATTTTTATGACTACAATTCTCATTTAATTTTAGGAGGTGACTGCATCACAAACGCTACTACTTTCTTCTGTGAGTTTTAAACATAGACTGTATAAAATAGGTTTTAAAGCGCTGCCATGCTCTCCTTTCTCTTTATGTTTACAGGCTTGTGGTGATGAGCAATGTGCTATAGATGCCCAAAAAAAATCTATGTTTGGTACTGCCAATTTGCAAAATTTGTTTTGTCATCGTTCATGTGTGCAATAAACATTACACTTTGTGAGAAAAAAAAATAATCATGGCAGAGAATCATGATATCAATTCAAAGCTAAAGAAATCGTGATTCATATTTTCCCCCGAATCGTGCAGACCTACTGTCAAGTTAGAATCTTAGTAAAAAAAAATAAAAATAAATAAAAGGTAAATGAAAGTAACGGTATATGCGAGTTGGAAATTGACAGATATGGTAACGATCACACAAAGCAGCACAAGCAGGGCAATGTGTGACATGTGTCATACTGAAATGGGTTTCAGCAGTTAGCCATAGCAATGTCTTCATATGTCTCTTATCTTGCTTACCGATTTTATTGCTTGGGGTATCCGTTTCCAGAGATATCTGCCATTATTCCTGTTGGAACAACATCACCAGGTGAGACAATAAACAGAAGTAAGTTGCAGGTGCAGGAAGAAATATAAAAAACACGGGGGTTAGCAATGGTTCCTATTGGAGTTAGCCAGACACACACATATCCATTCCAAAAACACATTCAGCATTTGTACAGCTATCCATGCAGTATATATGCTACAAAGTCATAGCACAGAAGGCTACAGAGAAAAAACTATTTTCGTGAAACTGATATTTTGAAATGAATGATGCTTTTGTAGTTCTTTCCTTTGAATTTAAGAACAGAATAGGCAAAATGTGTCTATGAAGTAAACATCTGAAAGCAGATGAGCCCATGCCTAATAAAATATTTTGTAGAATAACAGATAAAATGTTAACAGCTACAGAAGACAGGCACACTGTTGACTTACATATCATTGTGAAGTAAATAGAGAGCCAGCAACTGAGCGTACACTTGAGGTGTTGCGATGCCCCCTGGAGCCTGTTCAAAACAAATGAATGTGTGGTGTTAAAGTCAGAAGCTAAATATTAGAAGACAACCAAGCTATTATTTCCATAACCAACCCATGTTGGTATTGTAGCTAATAATTATTCGCTAGTAGACATTAGCTACGTAAAGTTAGTGCAACAGCTAGCTAACACTTTCCAGTCAGTCAGTTGTTATTATTTCCCTTAGTTTCTGCTAACGTTATAGCATTGCTACCTTACAATGCTACTTTTCAATAAAAGGTATTAGTCAGTTAAAATGTCCCGTAACTCCACCCACTGAACCAAGCGTTAGCTTGTACGTTATGAAAACCTAAATAAAACAGTATTGTAAGTTAGTAATGTCAGCTAAAGCTATGTTTACCAACACAACGAGGTGTCTGGCTATCTTAGGTTAGCTAGCTAACTAGCTAGCTCACTGTCTGCTAATAGCCCACGTTAAAGCAGAGAGTAAGGGTAAATCTAGCTACTGTTTAAATGAGGACATATTCTGTTGGCATTATTAGCACGGAACTGGTTCATTTATGAGCTAACTCGTAACGTTACGTCAATTTAACAGTGCCTGAAAGTGAAGTTAGTGTTAGTAAAAACAGGCTAGCTTCTCAGCCATAATGTTAGCCAAAACTGCCCCTGACCGAGATAGCTAGCTAGCAGTTTTGGCTAACATTATGCCAGCTATCTATCTGTCGGAGACATCACTAACAAGCCTTCAAGCAAGCATATAAGAGAAGTCTATATATGTCGCGATTCAGTGCTTACCTCGAGCTCTTGAGATTCACACTGATCTAATAATTTATCAAAATTTTCCTCCATAATCACAGCAGCAGGCATGTTGATGCCTAGCTGTTGCATTGGAAATTTCTTCTTTACAAATGACAGCAGATTAGCAGCACGACAGAGGGATTCCTGCCCTCAACCGGATGAAACCCAAACAACAGAGTTGTCTTCTTCTCCTTGGAGGTTTCACTGCATCCGCAATGTTGCATTGCTGCCACCGTCTGGGCCTATTCAGTTACTGTACCAACTTCATATACCAACAAGTAAAACAGCAATTTCTTATTTACCTTTCCTTCAACATACTTTTTAAACTCATATACTGTACTGTACTGTCCCTGGCTGTTAGCGCCGTTCAGACAATCCGGTTGGGCACTTTGATTTCCCAATATGTATGTGTGCTGCTCAGATTAGTGTGTCCTTTCTCATTCTGGTCAACTTTACCTGTCCCCCACCTTCTTGCTGTACTGCCCGAATAATAAAGGTGTCTCTCTTTTTGCTTCTAAGAAAGTACCCTCACTCACTGCCCCGCCTTGGTCTATCTAATGCTACCAGGATTTCATAGACTAGATCAGGCAACTCAGGGATGCACCAGACCCAATCGACTCTGGATTGCTGACCATGAGTCTCTATATACATATTTTTTTACCAGGTTTAATATATTAAATACCTGAAAATAGCACACAACGAGGTAGGATGTTACACATTGGCTCATAATAGCCTACATTTTAAACTACTTTCCAAGATTAAATAATACCACAGACAATACAGTACAATTCCAAAACATGCAAATTAAATGAAATAAATCAAGCAGACATGGATGACAAGAAATAGAAAAAGAAAGAAACAAAGAAATAAAGAGAAGGAAAGGAAAGAAAAAATCCTCCTAAAAAAATCATTTTTGATTTGGTTTCTTGAAAAAGTTGACAAACAATGTCTGCATTCATCAAATGTTAAAATGTGTCAACTACACACTGTCTACCTACACTGGTTGGCTTTTCTGTTTTGTTTTTTACCATTCTTGATTAATATATTCAATACTATCTTAGAGATAGAAAGGCATAGAGTATACAGTATAACGATTATAGAACAAAACTTCTCTCTGGATATCCTCACCTGACGTCTTCAGTTAACCCTTGTGATGTCCTTCCGGGTCAAAACCAACACTTTTTTTGTCACATGCCATTTATGTCGTTTACTGCCACCAGTACTGTATATGCACCCCTATAACCAATGTATTACCACTAGTTTTATACTTATATTTGTAACTGATGGCCAGTAAACCTTATTTTTATGAAGAAATATCAATTTGTCTTTGTGTTAAAAACAGCAGGAATTGTAAATTATTTTAACTAATAAGCTCAGAGGATGTCCATGGATAATCACAGACGGTCACTTTAATCAGGTCAGTGCAATCAAATTGAATAAAACACCCATAAGTCAATAAAAGTACCGAGCTGATCCTAAGAGCGTTTTAAAGAAACATCCATCTGTGTTATGTTTTGGGCAGTTTGTAAAAAAAAAAAAAAACACATTTCTGTTATAGAATTTTTCAAAATGGGTCAAATTGGACCCAAAGACAACAGGAGTGATAAGGAATAAATATTCTACATTGCAGATCAGAATCAGAATCAGCTTTATTTGCCAGGTACGAGGACACATACGAGGAATATTTCTTTGGAGTATCGTTGCTCACACTGTGCTTACACATACAAAACAACCAAACAATATATACACACTAATATATACACAATATATACACACTCTAAACAGAAACAATATAGAGGCATGAGTGCAATGAAGAGTTCAATAAAAATTATTTAAATGTGGAGCAGATTGCAAAGGGTACTGGGATAAATAATATTATGTTATTATATTACAATATGAACAGTATAAACATCATGAACAGTTCTGAAATAGGAAATGAGAATGATGAATAAATAACAAATAATAAGTGTTAAGTGAGATATGAGAATGGGCCATTCTGAACATTTATGCATGTTTTTTTCATTTTTTATTTCTACCCAGAAAGTTTCTTGAAACAGATTTGTTGTATGTTTTATTTGATTAAATCCCTTCAGCGTTCCTTGATGAATTCAGTCTTTGTGAACTCCACAGTGCTGAGAAAGGCTGTCTTTCTCCTTGAATGCACTAACGATCCTCTACTGTCTGCCAATGCCGGGGATTTCTGGATGTTCATCCTTTTTGATCTCTGCATTTCCTTTGAAGCTGTTGACTGCATACATTTTTTCCTCCCCTTCAGAAAATAGCTCGGTACCACAGGCAGAACCATAATGTGCTTCCACTAGTATGCCGTGTTGTTATATAACATCACAGAGAACGGTCTACACCTGCTCTTTTATGAAAAGCAAAATGAGATAACTGTTGTTGTGATTTGGTGCTATATAAATAAAATAGAATTGAATTATTTACACATACATCTGTGTTCATTTTTCCTGCGGTTCCTAAGCTTTACGCTTTTTGTTTTGCTTTTCAAAACTTCACAGTTTACTGCAGCCTCAATTCAATTTCAATTTTATTTATAGTATCAATTCATAACAAGTTATATCGAGACATTTTACAGATAGAGCAGGTCTAGACCATACTCTATAATTTACAAGGACCCAACAGTTCTAGTAGTTTCCTCCAGAGCAAGCAACAGTGCGACAGTGGTGAGGAAAAACGTCCTTTTAGGAAGAAACCTGGGACAGACCCAGACCCAGACCCAGGCTCTTGGTAGGCGGAGTCTAACGGGCCAGATGGGGTTGACATGAAGAGTGGCAACAACAGTCACAGTAGAAAATAATGGAACAGTGACTAAAATAGTAGTTTGTAGTAGTTCATGGCATAGCAGGCCGCAGCAGAGCGTAGCAGGGCACAGCAGAGCGTAGCAGGATGTAACAGGGCATCGCAGGACATGTAGCAGGACCACAGCGACAGCTGCAAACATGATTTTGGAGCCTCCCTGGTCCAAGGAAAAGAACAGAAGGACTCTGGGGAATAACTCCCACAGCTAAGTTAGTAACAAACATCTCTTCCAAATAATGTCACACCTGCTGCTTGACATGACTTTGAAATTCCTATTTATTTTATGATGCTTTCATTTGAAGACTTGTGCAACACTGTTTCCTCCAGAATACAACTACATTGTTTGTTTTTATACTTTGTGGAAATATTGCATATTGTCAGTCATTTCTTCAAGATTCACAATTTACTTTAAAACTCCAACGGCAACAATGCAGAAATGTTGCAATAATTCGTTGTGTGAAATACAATTAGAGCCGCCCAATTAAAGCAATAATAGATTTTCACAATCAGTCAACAATGAATACTGTTAACTATTTGCAATGTTCCAGTTCAGATGACTTTACATCAAACACATAGAGTACATAGTTATTTTTTCTCACAAGGGGGGACTAGCTGTAGCTCTATGGGGTTGGATAGGCAGACAATAATGTCTGTAGATTTTAATGAGTTTATTTATCTGTATTTTAAACTGTAAATATTGGTCTGTATTTTAATGTGTCATATACCTGCCCAGGGACTACGGGCAGAAAGTAGAAATTTGCTACAACCTGGCACACAACATCTATTAATGTTTTCTATGCACTGTCCTTGTTCAAATAAATAAATTACAATTACAAATGCAGCCTGTTGCTGTAGACATGCTGGCTAAATTGATGTTACAGTTACACATTTGTAATCTTTTGTCCCAGATAGAGGAACAAACAATGACTTCGTTTGTCCTAAATTAATAAAAATGTGTCTAAATTTATCCAAATTTGTTATAGAATTACTATTTTGAAGTCTAAAAGTGCCAAAATTGAATTCAACATCCTTTAAAACCTCTTAAATCACGCCAATATTGTAGAAACTGATTGCACAGTGCAAAATCTATTGTCGATCTGGCCGATTCTGCTAATTATGCTAATGTTGCTAATTATGCAAATTGCTCAACATATGAAAATTAGCATCCGTCATTTTCTGTATGCTGGGGACCCATACGTCACATTTCTGCAATAAGACTTTGGTGTACTCAACATTTTCAGGTTCACAATGGGGGTCTATGGGCTGGCTAGTAGACTATTTCAAAAGGACAACAATCATACTGGAAATAGTCTGTATGGCCACATCAGTGTAAATTGCCTTCAATTTACAGTCTCAGCCGGGCATGATCAGAATACAATGACATAAAATGTGTCTTTATTGTACAATATAAATCAATAGAATAACCTGTAACCTGGAACACACTTTAGATAATGAACCAAATGCTCAGACTGAAGAATTGCAGCTATTTGTACCTGTCAGAGTGGCAATATACTGTAGTGAAGTACTTTTATGTATGATTATTTTTATGATATTAACTCCTAAAGCAAACTGGGCCCGAACATTATAAACAATTTAATCCATTCCTTAATCCACGTTAAAAATTAAAAAGATAGCTTGGCTATACAACAAAAAAGACCTGAAGCTTAGCACAACTTTTAAAACCCTTTTCAAGCACTACAACATGTAACAATTCCAAGTCTATAGTTTAGCCAGATTTAGGCTACATGGTCATCTTTGACTTTAAAATGCTTGCACAGACCCTGGCACCTCATGCATGCACATGTTCTTTAATAACTCCTCACGGGATTGCGTTGTAGAAGAAATTGTTTACAGTGAATACAGTCACAACTTCTGAGCAACATTGTTCATTTAGCGGTTTGTACAAGGCACTGCAGGTTTTTTCTCTGTGTGTCAGAGAATTGATTGATACTACTTTGATAAAGCACTTAGGGCTCTATTTAAACGTTCTAAGTCCACGGCGTGAAGCGCCTGGCGCAGCTGCGTTTAGGGCGTGTCCAAATTCACTTTTGCTAGTTTGACCGGTGAAAAATGGTCCATGTGCCAAGGGCATAGTTCATAATGGTTGTACTTAGTGTCTTCATTAATCAGAGGTGTGTTCTGGGCGGAACATTAAATCAACCAATCAGAGGTCCTCTCCCATTCCCTTTAAAAGCCAGGTGTGTTTGTACCTTGGTGCATTGCTATTATGATGGCGGATTGGCACTGTAATATGTCTTGCATGTGTGTGTGCTGCAGCGCTTCCCTGTGTGTGTGTGTAACAAGCATAGTGTGCACACTGTGCATGAGCCTAGGCACATTGTACTAATGCGATGCTAAAATAGCGCCTTGACTTTAAACCAGGTTTTGGTGGTCAATGGATCAATCGCTTCCCGCTGCCTCAAGATAGGAATACGCCCAGAATGCACCTGAACACACCTCCCTTTAAGACCAGCACGCCCATGGGGGCACAGGTGGGCGTATACGTCTGCTGGGCACTGTGCCGCGCTGCACCGGGTGCAAGATAGGGCCCTTTGTGTTTATATTTCTGATCAGCTGACACATAATGAACCATTCTTACCTCTTAGCTTGGGAAAGGTCTGCTTTCTGTTTTGCTTATTCCATTTTATCTCATTTCCATCTTTTATTTTATTGCCTTTTTGAAATCTTATTTATTAGTGTCTTTTTGTATTGCCTTAAGTGTCTTTTATATATTTTCTGTATGTGTTATGGTGGGGGGTAGGTGAGGACCCAAATGCAGAGAAGAGAGGCAGGCTGAAGCAGGGATTTGTTGGATGACAGTTCAACATAGGAGAGGCGAAACAAAGAGGCAGAGAGACAAGACAAAAGGCGAGGAGGCAAGGGAGGCTAGGTGACAAGGGAGGCTAGGTGACAAAAGAGGCGAGAGGACAAGGAAACGAGAAGACAAGGAGACGGAACGACAAGAAAGGACAAGATGAAAGGGGGGGTGTCAGGATGAAAAGAGGGAATGTAACGAGATGAAAAGGGAGGCGAGACGAGGAAAGGGCACGAGGAAACAGGTTACAAGGACCGGGCACGAGGAAGACTAGAAAAAGGGCTGGAGACAGGTGGCGAGCGAGGGATCAGAAGAGAGGCAACCGAGGAGGGGTATAGGGTAGGGACACAGGGAGAGAGCGGGGCAGACAAACACAGGGGCAGGCAGAGACAGAGCGAGAGAGACCCAGAGAGAGGGAGCAAAGAGACAAAGGATTGACAAAACACAGAGAGCCAGACAGGCAAAGAGGGAGCAAGACAGAGACACAGTGACCGAGAGGGAGAGGCCCAGACACAGGGACAGAAGAGGAACACAGGGAGCCAGGCAGACAGAGAAAGAGAGCAAAAGGGACACAGAGGGAGAGAAAGACAGAGAGCAAGACTGACAAAGGGAGACAGACAATGAACGGAAAGAGAGAGAGAGAGAGACCCAGAGGACAAGACCAACAGACAGACACACGAAAGGGACAGAGAGCAGGACCGACAGGGAGAGGGACATACGCACACAAACAGGAGAGGGAGAGACCGAGACAGAGAGACCACTAACAGAAAGAGAGAGCGAGATATAAACACAAACGGAAGAGAGGGAGAGACGTAGAGACAACAACTGAGCAAGAGGTACGGAGAGAATGAGACAGACAGACACAGGGAGCAACAGAGACAGAGCAATGGAGACGGGGCGAGGACAGAGACAAGCAAGGGATTGGAGGAGAGGGACAGAAAAAGGGAGCAAAAAGCAACCAGGGGCAGGAACAGCGCGGCATATTAAGGGCAAAACCTCGGAGAGTTCGAGACAGGCTGGAGAAAACGGAGAGGCACAGGGAGAGTCACCCACACACACACACACAAACAGAAAAAGGGAGAGATAGGGACCGAGCAAAGGGGACACACAGAGAGGCCGGATGAGTGGGGCGGAGAGACAAAGCGAGGGAGAAGACGAGACACAGAAAGCCAGACAGGGACCGAATGAGACAGAGGGGAGAAGGGGACCGAGACACAGAAAGCAATACAAACACAGGGAAAGAGGGACAGAAGGTGGGAAACACAGACGCACACAGGGAGAGAGGTACAGAGACACAGAGAGTGAGGCAGACCATTACAGCGGCTCAGAGAGACAAAATAGAATTCACAAGAGAGACGGAGGCAGAGAGGCAAGTAAAGAGACAAGGCTTCCCCCACTGGTGAAAAGACAGAGACCAAGGAGAGGGACGGACAACGAGGAGGGGACAAGACGACCCAGACAAAACAAAGGGAGACACAGGGACAGAGGGAACAAACTGAGAACAAGCAACCCAATATTGCGTGACTTGGGACTGGGTTTGGGAAATGTCCTTTGGATGGGGCAGACGCTGGGAAAGGAAGAAAAAAGAACAGGAACGGAGACAGGGACAGAGACGGTGACCGGGACAAACACTGGGACAGAGACAAACAGAGAGGGCCACAAACGTTGGCCGTCGGCCGGGGGTCAGAGGTGTTGGGTCTCTGGTCAAGTTCAAAGGTCCGGTCGGTTGGTCTAATCTGGGGGCCGGGTGGCCAAATGAAGCTTCAGGGCCAGTGTCTTTATTTTCTGGTCCCACCTCGTAGATGGCGCGGCGTTTTGGAGATCCGCCTCAAAACAAAGGCCGGCCTGGGGCTATTTTCCAAAGCCACTGGGGCCGCCTCCGGGCAGCTGGCGGCTGGGGTCTGCCCAAGGCGGCAGGGATTGCTGGGGGGTACAAACAACCCAGAGGTTGAGGGTCTGCCTTGTCCTGGAATATATCTGTGGTGTAGGCCTGGCGGCAGCAGGCACTACTGGGGGTCCTCTATTAAACAATGCCGGCGGCTGGGGGTCTGGAACACCGGGCGCCAGCTCGCTGGTGGGGATCAGGGTGACCTGCAGGCTAGCTTCCAGCTGATAGATCTCCCGAAGCAGGGTCTTCATGCCTGGAACCCCGAGGAGCCATGGCGTTTCTCATCAGGGCACAAATGGTCAGCCGGCGCTCAGCGTCAGTGGCCCTCCCCAATTCGTTAAATTGACGAACCGGCTGAGGGCGAACTCCAGCCGCTCCAGCTCCGCTGTGCTGCCTCCAGGGAGTGCTGGATCCATACTATGGCTTTGTCGTTCTGTTATGGTGGGGGGTAGGTGAGGACCCAAATGCAGAGAAGAGAGGCAGGCTGAAGCAGGTATGCAGGGATTTATTGGATGACAGTTCAACATACAAGAGACGAAAGGAAAAGCCAGGGCAAAATCCAAACAAATATCCAAACCAGGCAAGGGGAAGGCTGAGGTCCAAACCAGGCACAGGGGAAGACAAAGTCCAAACAAAGGTAAGCTCACTGGGGAAGGCCGGAGCACGGGCAGAGAAACGCAGACTGAGCAAACTCACATGAACAATGAACTGGACGTCATGCAGAACAGGACAAAACGACAAAGCGCTAGACAAAAGGAACACAGAGGTTAAGTACAAGAGGTAACAAGGTAATGGGGAACAGGTGAGACGTCAGGTGAATCACATTAGGGCGGGGCAGGACAATCAGACAAACAAAGCGAAGATAAGACAAGACAGGACGCTAAACTACCAAAATAAAACAGGAAGGAGAACAAACAGACACAGGGGAACACAAGACAGGACCAGCAACATAAGACCCGGGAGAAACAAGGACAAAAACACAAAGAGGCCAAAGAAGAAGGGGGAAAAGAACCCAAACAAAACCCCAAACCATAACAGTATGACCTTTTTGTCTAATGTGGTCTCGCATTGTCTGCCCTATCTCCACAGCTCTATGGAGTAGGGTCTGGCTACACCCCAGATACAATCATCTTGGGTGGTGCTAAGCTCCATACGCAGCAACGGTGGCTCTGCTAAATAGTCTCAGGAGGGAACTGGTACTGTTGACACAAACAGTAATGGAATCTGTTTAAATGAGCTGGATACATGGTTAAACTTAATTTGGTCTTACCAGTGTGTCTCCGTGTGTGTCTGTCCACAGCAATCCTACCAATCAGTCCCAAAATGTCCCAGTTAGAGAGAAAATGCCGTGAACATATTCTTTGTAAATCTTTTCAATCATTTCCCAAAATGAACCAAGCAGGCCTGTTTTGTTGCACAATCCAAATTTTCTTCAAAACTTTCTATTGTCAGCTGTAGCTTGCTAGCTTGAAGTTTGTTGTTTCCCGTAGCGAAGGGATTTTGAGAACGGGAACACACAGAGAGCGGCAGTGGAGGGGCATAAATGGAGGGACACGATGTCAGGCAATTATCCTGGAAATGTATTCTGTTGATCCAGACTATGTCTAATGTAAAGCACTTTGAACTGCCTTGTTAAAAGGTTTAAAACATAATTATCTATTTCCTTATCTTCAAGTCTACATAACATTTTTTTTGCTGTCTGTACAATTGACCTTTCATCTCATACTTCCATGTATGACATGCCCAGACAACTGCTATCAGACATTCTTACTTGATACTTTTGTCACATTCTCAATAATTCAAGCTTCTCGGGGGCCAGAATAGATTAGATATGGGCTAAAGGAGAAGATCAGAGGAATGCAAAATAGTGGTGTAACAATTTAAAAAGCCTGAAACAGAATCCCTAAGACACATGAATAAATCAAACATTACCACAATCAACATATTAGAGCATCTTACCTCTTTGAAGAGTGGCTTTTAAAATGGCATGACCAGCCTCTCAGACTAGCGTACTGTACAATGGAGGGTTACGCACACATTTTTATAAAGAGCCTTTTCAGGAAGACATCCTTTGATGTTCTTCACGGATGTGTGCTTAAAGCCTGCTTGAGATAAGAGAATAAAGTCAGTTGTAAATAATAATAACAAAAAGCAGTTCTAATATTTTATTTAGTCAGCTTCTCTGCTGTAAACGTGTCCCAGTGTTTTGCTTTGTGAATAAACCTCACCGTCTGCAGCATCAATAGAATTCATAATGATGCATGGTGTTCCTAATTCTCAATATAAAATACTCCTCCAGTCTTCCCCCAGTGGGAACTCTCAGTTTACATCCCTCTCTCTTTATTTCTATACATCTCTGAGTGTTTCCGAGAGGGAGAATGAGAGCAAATTAGCTTGTTTCCCTCACACTAGTAAATTAGAACAAGCAACCCAATATTGAAATTTGGAGAGCAGTTCACAAAAATGTCCTTTTAGGTGGTGCTGCCAAAAGTAACTCTGTTGATTTTCATGATAAAAGAGACGACGTTAAAGGTCCAATGTGTGGGAATCAACTCTCTCGCACTACGCAGTTCAAAGTCCATGTTACTAATGATGGCCAAATGAAGCTTCGTGAACCAGTGTCTTTATTTTCTGAGCCCACTAGATGCCGTTCTTGGTTTTAAGAGAAAGTACTACCAAAACAAGTTCCTTCCTGAGGCTATTTTCCAAAGCCACTGTGGCTGCCTCCGGAGCTTAGTGCTGCCCAAGACGATTGGGATTGGTTCAAAGAAATACAAACAACCCAGAGTGTTTTTTCACCTGTCCTGGAATATATCTGTGGTGTAGCCTGATAAGTCTGGCAATGCAACACTACTACCTTGTAATAATACGCCAACCCTATTAAACAATGCACCGTCTTTGGTAATATCAGGGCCTGAAACAAACTTAAGTACTCACATTTTTCTTTCCCCTAGTTTATATCTCAAGAGATATGTCATTTCAACACTAACAAAGGGGATATCATGCTCACAGGAAAATGCACCCACAGATACACGACTCAGGTACATAGAATTTGATGATTTATTAGCCAGCAAGTCAACAGTGTACAATAATCGTCTGGCAATGGAACATCCAGGAAAACAGGCAATGGTCAAAATTCAAGAGAAACAACAGGACACAGGGAAAATCGCTTGAAGGCTGAACACAGGGAAGCACACGAGCTTGCACTGGGGTAAGGGGAAGACAGAACTTAAATTAACAAGACAGAGGAGACAATGAGACATAAGTGCAACAGATTAGGGCAGGGACAGGTAATCACACAGGCGGGAAAATATACAATAAAACAAGACAACACAAGGGAGAACAAAGAACTACAAATAAAAGGGCTGACTCCAGGCGGCCCAGGGTCTTTAGGGTGACACCCAGGATCTTTCAACCCCTCCCAGTCCACAGGTACTGATGACCCATTCCCTGTCTTCTGATGGCCAAAAGTCTCTTAACCGGAAACCTCCATGAGGATCCTCAGGGGGAGAACACAGTCTCACTCCCTACTCGTCAAATGTCTGACGCATGGTGAAGCGCCACTATGACCTGCAGTAGGCCTGCTGAGAGGATCTCAGTGAGCGTGCCGGGGTGTAAAACTTCCAGTTCTCACCACAGAGCAGTGCGAGACCACCTCCCCCATGTGGTTCAGGTGGAAGATTTTATGACTTGATTTATGACCTCTGACCCATGTCACGACCCTTTCCTGAAATGGTTAAATGGGATTGCATGGCACTACTGCACATACTGTAGGTCTCTATTTCAGCAAAATAAGCAAAAGTACTTGTGTCTGTGTGCAGTAGGCTGAGGTAGAAGAAGAAAATAAAAAAATTAAAAAAGAAAAATGTAGTACATATTAAGTCAAATGTATCCCCGGTATGAGAAATTTATCAAACACAATTCCAGTCTTAATTGCCTCTTATTCTTAATTCTTGAAAATAGTTTTCAAAGCTTGGTTTGGAGACCGCCCATATCTTCTTGTGAAAATGGAATTTTCCCAATAAAATTAATTGATCAAAATAAACAACATCTTTGTCCATCCATTGCCTTCAAAACCAAAAAATATATATTTATCCTTAAATTGAATTGCTTGTTCCATCTTATAAAGATGAAGAACATCAACCCAAAATATTTTACTATACATACAGTGAAAGATGAAAGATGTCTCATATTCAGTTTGATGTGTGTAATTTCCCCACAAACTGCTCCTTGAATTGCAGTTGTTTAATGCATGTGTATAGACAAACACACCTAAAAACACATGCCAATCTTCAGAATATTTCACAGTAATCTTACCTCAATCATCAACATCAACAATTTGTTGGTGGAATTGTATTAGTGTTATGGATCTCAGAAAATTACTTCAGAAGGAATGTACCCTACTGTATAGCTTATTATTTGTTTTTACTGTGTCCAACAGAGACTTACAAAGAGACTAAGTGTATGCTGGGGGGACAAAAGGGTGTGTTGTTTACTTTTGGTCATATGAATTTTAAACTGCGTTGATATGACATCATGGAGTACAGATGACTAGTTAGATGAAGGCACAGGTATTTTAATCTATGCCAGAGAGCCAGGCTTTTCTCATAAAACATTCATACATTTCGCTACAAAGAGTAATGCACCATATTTGAAATGTATTCCACGTAATGCTGTCGCTACTGCACTTGGGGTGGATGTGTGGATCAAAAACACAGGGGTTTATCTCCCGGGGAAAACACAAGACTTGGCTTTAGAGATGAAATGGTGGAACGGGAGTGGGTCTTACAGGTCTTATGATACTACCATGAACGGCAGTGGATGGTTAGTAGAAACAAAGCTCCTTGAGCAGAAATGGATAAAGAAAATGGTCTTTTGAATGGCCAGTTGAGTTTTAAAGCCCTATCAGATGGTTTCTCTCCACAAGACAAAAATTATTATTATTATTATGCAAATTGAGTTACCACCTGAGTATGTCCAGTCTCAAATACCACTTAAGCGTTACTTAAGCAACTTGAAAATAACTCTTTTTAAAGTCAATTGATTACAAAATTGTAATTATTTGTAATCAATTGACAGCCCTACTTTCTATGTAACGCATGACAGTAACGTTTGACATTGGATGTTGGAGGCAATTATCCTGGAAATGGACATCCGTTGACCCAGACTATGTCCACAGCAACAGAGTGGCTCATTGATGTGTTTTAATAGTTTTTCGACAACAATGGCACAGAAGGAAAAGACAGATTAGGCTTTAAATATATGGACAATACTTGTTAGCAGGATTGATTCATTGTTGGTTTGGGTCTTTTCATGGTATTGGTTGAAGATGAGAAAAATACAGATCTCCTAAAGCCTTAATGTGTTGTCAGGCTGAACATGGGCCTCCTGCACACAGCAGCAGAGATAAGGATGATGAAAGTAAACTCCAGACAACACCCCCGACCTCTCTCCGGGAAGGTGATGCATGTGACTTTCTCAGCACTCTTCTGTTCTCCTGTTACACCGGTCCAGCCCTGTCAACAGATAGCAATGATGACACTGAAGAAAGACATCTATGCAAACTACCCTGCTTTGTTTTTAGTTTTCTTTATTATAGAATCAGCAGGACAGCATTTGTAAATGGCTTCTGATCACAGTAATCATGTAAACAGACAAACAATACACCCTTGTTTCCATTGCCTGCTGCCTATGTGGTAGTCTTGCTCAAAGTAAGTACATTTCCATGATAAGTGCCTGACGCTGGATGACCCTTGCTTTCTCCTCTCTGTGTATTGCCATTCTCTGTTCCCTTTGGACGCATCAACAAACTCTGAGCTAGCAAGCTACTGCTTCTTTTGTACTTTCTTTGAGTCCAGCCCAAGAGAGGATTCAAGCTTGACTCGATGCGTTCTATACAGACATGTGCCCTATGTGTCACCATCAGTATTGACAAGTTGGGAATGAGAACATAATGCAACTCCACTTGATAATGAAATGATCATGCTTTGAAGCATTCAAATTATCTTTTTAATTTTTAAACCAATCAAGAGCATATTTCCTAAAACATGTATGTCATTGTAAATACGCACACGTTAATTGATCAGATTTGGAATCAGTTTGTACACACATATTTTAAGTTTTGTAATAAAAGTATTGATCTGTTTTTAAAAGCATCTGTTGGTTATGTACATTTGATTGGAACAGACTTTTAGTTTAAGGATTGGTTGACACCTTTTTTCTTAGGTACACAATGAAAGAAACAAGGGATTCAGTATTTACAGCTGTACTCCTGGTAGTGGAGGTGAGACTGTCAAACAACATATAGATCTTACATGATGTATGGAAATAAAATCATAACACTTAACAGAAAACATCACTTAGCAGTATATTAGATATAAAATTGTGTTGGGTGTAGAATCCTGTAAATAACCCTCATGTTGTCCTCATGTTGTCCTCATGTTGTCCTATATCAATGTTCTTTTTAATTCCCCAAAATAACATGATTGATTTCACACAACACTCTTTGCCAAGTACAAATCTCTACTTTCATTCATTTTGGGGCGTCTTATTCAATTTTATAGCATTGTAAAACAAATGGAAGTGTTTTTGAAATAGTATTGAGTAAAAGTTGACATATTCCAGTCTGTGATTATCCATCAACATCCATTCCTTTAATTTTAGTCTCAATAATTCCTAATTTCTGCTTTTCTAACTCAAACATTAGGTATAATTTACTATGAATGAGGTTTATTGACCATAAATTCCAAAAATAACTGTAAAACTCAAGTGAGACAAACATTGAACAAAAGCATCAAAAGTGGCAAAATAAAAGACGAAAAAGTTAAAAACATAGAGAGAAAAAGCCTCAGTAAAAGTGTTGATTTTCAATTTTGACGGGGAGACAACACAAGGTCATATTTTGCCGCTCCAAAAACATTATCAGATAATGTCAGATTATGGTGTCAGTCCCTCACAATTGCAACCTGCAGTTGTCAACATTTTGCACTGATGCAGTCATGAATTACCAGAGAGAGTTCAAAGATATATTTGATGCCTCTCTTTTAAAGTTACTACAATGTTTATTTGTCAGGTATGAAAGCATAATAATAAACTGATATGATAAACAATATATTGTAAGCCCAAAGCCAACCTCACATTGCACCCATTAAAATAACAACCACTAAATTGAAAATAAAGCAAGGTGCATAAATATGATGTGCTGTGGCTCTGGGAGCTACTGCAAAGTGTTAAGATGTAGCGAGATACAAACACCCTTGACTATTCTCACTTTATGCTGTATTATTTATATTGTAATATAAATAATAAAGAATATTGTAAGATTTTAATGCATATTGAATGCTTCACATACGATGCAGTAAGAAATTGGTATCTTTCTACATGCACTGAGCACATTGAGTCCATCATTTTGCAGCCAGAGAGGATTGGACAGATTGGTTGCTGTGGGGATCACACCGAATAAATACCAACTTTACATTCATATTTAAGGGGCCCTCCAGTGAATTATCATTGCAGTTTTATAATAAAAAAGGTAGAATCACAAGGGTCAGATAAAAAAAACGTGTGTGACGAACATGATGTAGTTCCATTTGTAGTAAAGTTACAATAATGTGCTGTTTAATTTTCAAACAGATTTCAAACAGGGACACTAACACCAGCTTCCTGGGTGAAAGTACTGCATGTTTGACCCATCCAGTGCCCCTCCTACACACCATTATCAGCCTGTATGTGTCTTAATATAGATGGGGAGGAAGGCCATGTTAAAATGTACATCAATCCTTCATTGTATGCTGTGAAAGGTATCTGCACGAACACACACAAGTGGGTCCCTAACACTAGAATCTGGGTACTTTCCTTCTTTCTGTCAAGCACAGCATTATCCAGTGACACAATTAATCAAAGCTTCCTCATTCATTCTAAGCTGCTCTTACTTGTTCGCAGAATCTGAAAGCGCATTATATGTGCTGCATATGTTCTGTATCAATGCTTCAAGCCACCGCCTCAGTTCACTAAGATACATTCAGGTTTTAGCACACCAAGAGGACTGGTTGCAGCAGCTAGATGCACTGGATTTAAGAACAACACCACCCTCAACAAGGCAGATCATCCTTAGCTTAGAGCGAATTTGCAACTGACCCAAATTTAGTCTAAAGCTGAACTTGTAAATAGCAGCCTTGCTTTAGTTTGCATGGTTACTGTTGAACTCCTGGGATGTGTTGTTTTAGTTTGTCTTTGACGCATGCTGATAAAGAAATGTGGACAGTAGATAATCCATTTAACATGCAGACAAATGAAATCACTGTGCGGATCATTCTATCTTTGTATAGTGATTTTCTTTCATGTATAGTGAGTGTTTCATTGCAGCCTTTGACATGTCAATAGACTACTTGCTGGATGCTGTGTACCAAGATATTTACCTATAATGAGGCTTTTGGTGTTTGCAGATGCAGGAATGGACTCCGACCTAAGTTGTATTAACACAGCTGTTTAATAACTAAATATTGAACAAAGGTCATACATGAGACATTTTTACTTTTGCTAAAATGACTTACCCTACAATTACTAATGTAAATGTACCAAAAATGGGCTGATGCTGTGACTGCATCACTGCCAACCTAAATGTCTTTGTGCATTACAGTGTGTCATCACTGTTTCTGCTCCAGCTGTTTTATTTTCGAGACAGAAGCTTTTTGGATGCTTACCAGTGGGCACTGCAGCCCAGCGTGTGTCTTTTGAAATCAAAGTCTGTGTGCATCAATCCAGTACATTACAGTAAATGGGCTCCTCAGTACAGATGATGGGCATGGCCGTTGATGACAATCTAGCAGAGTGCATCAATAATGCAGAGTCTTATCTGCACTCTTCTTGAACTGTCTGGAGATAAACAGAGCAATGTGAATTCTTTCTGAAGGTAACTGCACAGACAGACTTTCAATTACTGGCAGCCAGCCTAGTCTCATGGAAGTTTATGAAATGGTCACGTTATTTAATCTATTGATGTGTGTACGTAAATGCTATTTTTTTGTGTGTAGATTACGAATTATGAAGGAATGTGTTTTAATGGGAAGCCTATTTCGTGATCACAGAACGATTATGGTAGCGAGTAGTATTGAGAAGCCACAAATAAATCCGCACAGGGAGGTTGGTCGGGGGGGGGTGGATGGTTCAAACAACACAGGACTTTCACCCCCTCCCTCATGTTGCACTTCCTTTCTGCGTTATTTTTTTCCTAACCACAACCGTCTTGTTGTTTTGGCCGGCGTGTACCACATCATTTCCCGTTGTTGCGTGCCACAGAGACCGCAGATCGTGTACAGGTGTAACACCAAATTCTGTGACCATCGTATTTTGTGACTGTAGAGGGCGCTGTTGCCACTGGCACAAGGGGTCACATATTCTGACAGCTGTTGTCAGAATATGTGACCCTACTGTAACTTGGCAGAAATCACCTGTAACAACAGTCAAACCATTTCAGGTGATTTGTTTTATCTTCATGTGTATAGACAAGAAACAATAATCACTCTGGTCAACATCTGGTCTTAGGCACAAAGGGTCACATACCCCTTGTGCCTAAGACCAGATGTTGATCAAAGTGATTTTTGTGTCTATACATAAAGTATGAAGATAAAATAAGTCACCTGAAATGGTTTGGTTGTTGTGACAGGTGAATTTTGAAATGTTCAAATATATATGAATTTGTTTATGGGGACAATTTACAATGAGTTCACAATCAAATTATTACTTGGTTATTGATCATTTCCTTCCACAGCAAGTGTTTTTTCACTTGATATATATATATATATATATATATATATATATATATATATATATATATATATATATATATATATATATATATACATACATACAGACATGAGATATAGGCTGTATTGCATTTTGAATGACTAGTGTCTAATCGTAAATCTAAATAAAGAACTAAGATATATACGTGTCTGTGTGTGTGTGTGTTGTGTGTGCGTGTTTATTCTGTTGGCTCCTAATAAACATCACAGAGTAGACTTAATCATGAGGATGCGGTTGAAATAAATAATAATAAAACTACATCAGCAGCATGAAGCCGTTACCTAATCTACAAGAGCTGTGGAAGGAAATGATCAATAACCAAGTAATAATTTGATTGTGAACTCATTGTAAATAAACAAATTCATAAATATTTGAACATTTCAAAATTCACCTGTCACAACAACCAAACCATTACAGGTGACTTATTTTATCTTCATACTTTATGTATAGACAAAAAAAAAATCACTTTGGTCAACATCTGGTCTTAGGCACAAGGGGTCACATATTCTGACAGTTGTTGTCAGAATATGTGACCCCTTGTGCCAGTGGCAACAGCGCCCCCTACAGTCACAAAATACGATGGTCACAGAATTTGGTATTACACCGGCACCCCGGGGATCACCCCGGGGATCGTGTCCCGGCACCGCGGGGATCGTGTCCCTGCACCCTAGGATCGTGTCCCGCGTACGGCAGTCCGTCCTGCTGTTGTGGTCGGTGTGTGGCGTTTCATTTCCCCGTTGTTGCGCCCAGTGTTTGGCAAGTTATTTCCAAAAAAGTGAGAAAAAGTGAGAAAAATGTTTCATGGTTGACGGGAAGAACACTCAAGAGTTAAAAAGAGTCCTTCCAACACCTTGTTGGCTGAGATACTTACAGTTGAATCAAGAGCGTCAGTCTCAGGTTTCTGTCTGGAGTTCAATCCCCTACCGACATTATACTGGAACACACGCCAGCACTTTGAAGTGTTACTGTATGAAAGCTGCTCACTGGGAACATACAGTGACAAACCTCCTGTTGGCTCCTTGCACACATGAATGGGACAAAGTTATTTAATCACACGGCTTTCCTGGACTGTCCAAGTCTTACCGGATCGAATGGATCTAACTCTGAAATAAGTAATTTCCTTGGATTTGTGATGCTGAGAAAAATGTATTTTCACCATTTTACAGCTGCTTCCTTTCCAATGATTATGTATGGGAAAATGCTTTTTAGGGCCAGTGTGTGTCACGTTGATGCTGGGTGTTGAAAATGGCTTCACAGGCCAGCACCATTTCTGGGGGCTTGTAGTGACTATTTAAGTGTAAAAAAACATGTTTTTTGTTACTTTGCACCAGTCTACGTAATCTTTCCCCACCTGATTAGATGCTTAGAAGATTGCCAACCATCATATTGTCTACATTCTTCATGAAATTATTTGATGAGTCGCTGAGTAGCTGGAAAAGTCTGAGCTCTGGCCATCTGGGACTGGGATAAAATGACGAACAAGGCTTTATATTGAGTCTGAATCTACTTTTGTACTGGGGGAAACTTTTGTTTCCCATCCAGTAATTCTGTAAAGTGTCCTTGGGTTTTGTGTGTGAAGTTGTTATGATTTTGTATCAACCAAGGACACTAATGGAAAGCCTATGTTTGCTCTCCATATTGTTTATGCAGGGGTTCTGCTCTGAGGAATAAGTTAGTTGCAGATTTCCCTTCAAATTAGCACATCTAACTGCCTTGGCAACAGTCTCCGTTTTTTTTCAAGGTACTGTATGAGCTGTGCCTTTTCCAATAAAAAAAAGATTTACGTCCCAGGTTAGAATTGGTTAAACTGGACCTTTAGTGGCATTGTCCATACAGTAAACTGTTCAAACTGACATACAAAATATTATTTCTGGGATCGCATAAAGTAACTCCTTTGAACCTGAAGTGTGTCACATCTTACACACATCCTGTTACAGTGAGTTTGTCTTCAAAGGAGGAGACATACTAACACTGAAGATAAACTCGCCCAAAAATAGCAACACATAATGATATTTGCACTGAATACATTTACTCACTGCAGGTGCATTTAGCTAATTTATTTACATGCAATGCCTGTAGGATGTGGAAGTAAACATGTGGAAAACAGAAATAACAACAAGAAACCAGAATATCAACAGTGGCTGCTGGGAAGATGACGTTTTAGAAATCATTTGATATGTCAGAGAGGTGCTATCCTCCAACAAGGAATTGAATATGCTTTATATTATAACTTGAAACAGTTGGAAACAAGTGTGTGAAGCATTCATGTTGTTCAATCATCATGTCAATCTGCACAGTCCAAAGCAAAAATATTCTATTTGTTAACATGGATGTATCCTTTTTCCATATGAACTCTCCCAAATTAATCTCAGCAGATACATCCCAATATGCAAAAAGACACCTGCTTTATAACACTTTATAATAACCATCATCTTTAGTTAAGTATTTGCTTCACACAAATAGTTATTTACTTCCCACCTTAATATTTTTATTTTTATTTGCACAGTAGGTAACACTTTACTTCAAGGTATCTAGTGACATGACACTTTCATTACATTATTACATGTCATTTAGCTGATGCTTTTATCCAAAGCGACTTACAATTGCTATACATATCAGAGGTCACACGCCTCTGGAGCAACTAGGGGTTAAGTGTCCTGCTCAGGGACTCATTGGTTGATGTATCGTTGCCGTATCGTAGTGGGAATCAAACCCAGGTCTCCCACACCAAAGGCATGTGTCACATCCACTGCGCCATCACCACCCCCATGAACACATGACACTGCCAAGACATAGTCATGACACATGAACCCCAACCATAACCATAAGTTTTCATGACAAAACCGAATGACACTACCTAAAGGAAGCGTTGTCATGTCATTAACGTTTATGACTTGTTTATAATGTTTATGACACGTTCATGACAATGTCATGTCACTCTTATGTAGATACCTTTAAGTAAAGTGTAACCAAACAGAGACTCCTGTGTCAACACATTCTCATGAACGGGTTTATATGATATTGTACGGAAATATATGCACAACAATTGGTGTGATATCCTGTTAAATAGGCGACTGTCAGATGGTCACATGACATCACGTTACAGGGCAGTTTAGCGGACTGTACTGTTAAATTTAGCCAAGAAAAGGTGAAGTACAGAACACCGTGAGGTTCCGGTCCTTTCAGCATCTGTTAGAGTTAAGTTTAGCCGACAAAAGGTGACTGACTGTGGTTCATACAGTAATAAATATGTGGAATATATACAAATTACAGTGCATTACCTTACGTAGCTATACGTAAAAATGGTTCATGAGAACAGCCTGCCTGTGTCAGTTACCTCTCACTGAAGTTATGTGTTGTGCACAGTAAACTGCTCCTTCAGTATATTGCACTATAGAATACATTTTGAGTAATAAAGTGTGTCACAGACAGCAGGCATCTTTATACATGATCCACTTGCAGTCTGAGTGCCAAGCAATTAGCAGAGGAGGGTCTATGTACCGGAATATTGAGCTGTTGGCCTCATGATGTATGTGCTCTTCACCTAGCTAAATAGAACAATATGTTGTAAGGGTATTAGATAAACATAAATTAAGAATCCACTTCCATTAGTGTTGCTTTTATTTAATCCTGGTGTTTTAAACTGCATGGGCAATTGATTATTTTGAAGTCTGTCTGCATTCTGCTAACACAGCAGTGTTGGGTTGCTGTTCTGATTATGCAAATTATTCTTTCATTTGCTCACTCTTGCTCACTCATCGTCATCTGCTTATTGAATCACAGGGGCCAGCAGCTCCAGTAGGGGACCCCAAACTTCCCTTTCCTGAGCCACATCAAATAGCTCCGATTGGGGGATCCCGAGGCGTTCCCAGGCCAGGTTGGAGATATAATCTCTCCACCTAGTCCTGGGTCTTCCCCGAGGCCTCCTCCCAGCTGGACGGGCCTGGACCACCTCCCTAGGGAGGCGCCCAGGAGGAATCCTTACCAGATGCCCGAACCACCTCAACTGGCTCCTTTCAACGTGAAGGAGCAGCGGCTCTACTCCAAGCTCCTCTCGGATGAATGAACATCTCACCTTATCTCTAAGGGAGACGCCAACCATTCTCTTGAGAAAATTTTTTTTTTGTCCGCTTGTACCCTGGATCTTCTTCTTTCTGTCATGACCCAGCCTTCTTGACCATAGGAGAGGATAGGAACGAATATTGACCGGTAGATCGAGAGATTTGCCTTCCACTTCATCTCTTTTTTCATCACATTGGCACGGTGAAGCGGATGCAATACCCCAATCCCCTCTGCTCCGATTCTCTGGTCAATCTCCCCACCTACTATACCTTCAATCATGAAGAAGACACTGAGGTACTTGAACTCCTTCACTTGGGGTAAGGACTCATTCCCTCCCCCGAGTAGGCACTCCACCGGTTTCCTGCTGAGAACCATGGCCTCAGATTTAGAGGTGCTGATCCTCGTCCCAGCTGCTTCACTCTCGGCTGCGAACCGATCCAGTGAGTGTTACAGGTAACAAACCGATAATGCCATCAAGACCACATCATCTGCAAAAAGTAGCGAAGATGTTGATTCAACACTTAATATACTGTGCCTCCATTTTTTAAAGTTTTCCAGCATTCACTTACCCTGGTTAAACACTGAATGCAGATTTAAAATCGCCCCTGGTCAGGAGATTTAGTGACCTCCTTGCTTAATACTTTACCAATATGATGTTTCAATATCCCATGTGCACTGGAATCAATGGCTACAATTCATTTCTCTTTTGATACAGTGAATTTGCAAAGACTTTGAAAGTAAAGGGATGATAAAAAATCTTACAAAACAATGTTTAAAACAGATGGCTTCGATTTCAAAGGGGTGCTGCGCCCCAGGATTTTTGTTGAGCCCCCTAGGCCACACACACACACACACACACACACACACACACACACACACACACACACTATTGAGTCTGACTGGATGATTGGTACACACAGAGCTCAGGGATGCAAAACAGGTTCCCTGCTCACTGAAAAGTTTTGATGCCCTTGTTGTTTGATCAGGTGGTGCAAAATTCAACCACTGGCAAATGTACAAGTAAAACTTTATAATTGTGATCTTATGGAAAGACACAGGATCGCATGTAACAAATTTCAGCTGGCCATTAGAGTCAAGCAAGTGTAAAAAACACAGAGCAGCGACAGTATGATCCTCTTCATCTGCAAGACCTTAATCCAGGGTCGTAGAGAGTAGATATTTTTACCCCTTTTAACATGACTCACAGGATGATTGAACCCTGGAAATCTAGAGTTCTCGTGAGAACACAATTTGAATTTGTTCAGCAAATAACTCTGCCATTGAGTAATGCTGCTCATTAACTATACCCTTGTAGCCGAGCTGCACCAATGCTCGTATCTAAACCAGAGAACATAACGGTCGCAGTTAGGTTTAGGCAACACAAAAAAAACTTAAAGTTTAGGGAAAGAACTTGGTTTGGTAAAAATCAGAAGTTACTTTTGTTGACATTGGATGTGATGCAGCTCTGTTTTTTCCATAAAGTAAAAACAACTTACCATTTACTCTTACTATCAAACGGGGCACAAACCCCAGCCTCCTGGGTCAAAGACCTGCCTTTGTTTGACCCCCTCCCTATGAGGAACTTGGAACTAAAATATACTTTTAGACTCATAACTACGGCCACTAGCGGGCACAGTCACTATACACGTAAAAATAGCAAACAAACATCTTATGGACGTTTTTTGGGGAAGAACAATCTTAAACTGTAAGTTGGCAGTGCATTTCTTTATGTGAAAAAGCAAGTCATAGACAATGAGAAATGACTCCAATATTGGTGTATAAACAGACAGATACTTATTTCTCCTCAGCTTTTACTGTCATTGCATTGGGCCCCACAGCCTTGTACAAAGCCTGCTGTCCCTTTGTAACATGAATTTTCTCTGACTAGTTTACTGTCATCTTCCGTTAGATCTTTTCTTTGGCTGTGTCCCTTCCCTGCTTTTTTTGTCTTGAACACACATATCTGTCAGACCAATAGGCAGCAGTTAAAGTCTGGTCGATTTCAACCTAGCGTATTTCTTATGAATGTGGCTTTGCACTCGCAACTCTGTAGTAGAGATTCCGGGAAAGGAGGACTCGAGCAAAACAATGTGGATTGCTTTCCATTTTGTCACAGTTTTAGGAGTTGTAGGTTAGGAGAAGAAGAGACACGGAGGTAACAGGGTTTTAATGCTGAAAAATAATCTTATGGGACAAGTAAGGAGGCATTAAATGTAAATGTGCTGTATTTATATAGCGCTTTTCTAGTCTTTCCGACTACTCAAAGCGCTTTTACATCAAACAGGATACATTCACCATTCACACACATTCATACACTGTGGCCGAGGCTGCCGTCCAAGGTGCCACCTGCTCATCAGATAAACATGCACACACATTCACACTCCGATGCACAGCATCGGGGGCAACTCGGGGTTCAGCGTCTTGCCCAAGGACACTTCGACATGGGACTGCAGGGCCAGGGATTGAACCACCAACCTTCCAATTGGCAGGCAACCACTCTACCAGTGAGCCACAGCCGCCCCTAAAATCAAAAAAACAAAACAAAAGGGCAAAAAAAACCTAAAAACTCTAGGAAATAGGCAGAACTTCTGGACACCAAGTAAGATGCCAAACTGCCGCGAGACAAAGAGAGAACAGACTAAATACACAGGGCAACGAGGGTTGTAACCAGAGACAGGTGACGAACAGGTGATGATGAACAGGTGGTGAACAGGTGGTGATGAACAGGTGGTGACAAACAGGTGGTGAACAAGTGGTGAACAGGTGGTGATGAACAGGTGACGAACAGGTGGTGAACAGGTGGTGGTGAACAGGTGGTGAACAAGTGGTGAACAGGTGGTGATGAACAAGTGGTGAACAGGTGATGAACAGGTGGTGATGAACAGGTGATGAACAGGTGGTGATGAACAGGTGATGAACAGGTGGTATGAGCAGGTGGTGAACAGGTGATGAACAGGTGGTGATGAACATCAGGGCGGGGCAGACAATCACAAAGGCTCTCGCATATAAGACATGACAGATGACACATTTAGCGCGTTTGACTAGGGAAGTATAGCAAAGGAGTGTTTGCAAGTTTCTGAATAGCAGGAGTAAAGAGATAAAGCATAAAACGATGAACACTGCCAAGCAACTAACGCTGCCTAATTGCTCTGCAAGTTGAGCCAAACAGTACTCAGAGTCCCACAAGAACCTTTTCTTAATTCAGGGGACGTTGTTGTTTTTTCCAACGCAAACTTACTTGAGCATTCTGTATTGCTTGCCTTAAAAGTTTTAAACTAAGCTTCCTTCTTCTAATAAGTGTCTTTGTGGCAAAAACATTGTTTAATTAAGTAGATATTAAAATTTAACGTCAGGTACAGCATCTGAATTCTTCATGGTTTGCCTCTTTTAGTTATTAATGATAATTAAAAAAGGTCGTGCCCAATGAATAATTACTGTAAGTCTAATTTTACATTACAAGTACTTACTTTTTCAATATTATTTATGGTCACAGGTAAATATAATTTATATTATGGTTACCTACTTTTACTTTATTATTTTAATTACATATTCAATTTAATTTAAATGTCACTTACTTACACTGCAATATTGTTTCTGTACTATGGCAACCACACTTTACAAAACCTTTATTTGACGCCACATTACTTTCAGTCTACCTTCTGCTCATTGGCTGATGTTTGCCTGTTTGTTTGTTTTGCTTTTATTGTAGACATTGCTGCTGTAACAAGGGAATGTCCCCGCTGTGGGTTGAATAAAGTATTATCTAATCTAATCTATTATAATCTAATCCAATCTAATCTAATTGTGCCTTTTCATCTGCATTAGCGCCCACATGCCAGAGAAGAGGCTCATGGATGATCTGTCCAATGTAACACTGTCAGGATATAGTGACAGGTTGAGCAAATATGACAAATAGTTATATTTATGAACGTTACCAGCTGTAGCCTTTAAGGTGAAAGCAAGGTGTGTTAAAACGAAGATGTAAACAAGGGTTTATTACACACAGCTCACCTTACAGCAATCTAAACAAAAAAAAAAACAGAATTAATGTGTGGGAAATGTTTGAAAAAAACAATAGAGCAAATTAGATGAAAAGACTATACCTCATTAAAATGGACAAGGTTAGAAAAAAAAACTAGCTCATAGCGCAATTATGATCAGAAAACTGGCACAGTGGTTTTGGTCACACATTTGCACACACACACACACACAAATATACACAGACACACACTGACACACACACACACACACACACACACACACACACAAACAAAAACACACACACAGACACACAGACACACACACACACACACACACACAAACAAACACACACACACATACACAGACGCACACTGACACACACAGACACACACACACACACACACACACACACACAAAACAAACAAACACACAGGGCTCATGAAGATTACCCCAAGCATCATTTCATAAAAATAATACATAAGCTGTGCATGAGTGAGAGAAAAATAGTACCGACATGATGTGATTTTTTTCTTTTGTGGAAACATATCGTTTTGTCATGCTGGCTGCAGTAATACCCATCACTGAATTACTCTGGCACTGAACAGACAGACAGATTATGACAGATTTGTTTTTTTACAGAATATCACTTTAGTAAGTGAACATCATTGACGGGTACATTTATGGGCGGCTCACATCTGTCATATTTAGGAGGTGATTCATGTTTTTTGCTAATAGGCCAAATGGGTTTTGTCTTCACTTGACAGCTAGCTTCATTAAAATAAGCTTATAAAGTAAAGACAACTCGACAGTTATCAT
Source organism: Etheostoma perlongum (assembly GCA_026937815.1). Lineage (NCBI taxonomy): Eukaryota > Metazoa > Chordata > Actinopteri > Perciformes > Percidae > Etheostoma > Etheostoma perlongum. The sequence goes on from CM049381.1 coordinate 4,206,523, forward strand.
GAAAGTCAATTCCCAGTAATAAGAATGGGATCTCAAGAAGAGACACTGTGGTGCAAGTGTATAAGTATTATTAATATGAAATGAAAATGACTAAATTAAATGTATTACCATTAACTCCCAGTGTGGTATTCTTTTATGTTCATGTAATGGTTATCCAAAGTTGTACTTATAATACTGCACTTTCTCAAAGACCAGGTCAAACATCATTAAAATATAATAACATTTCTCTGTGGTACATGTGTAGCGCGCTCAGTTCTCAATTCATCACAGATGTCTTACTGCGCAAGTTATTTCTTATGTGGATTTAGTTTCTCTCTCTCTATTCTCTCCATAATTACAAAAAGTCTTAAATAGACCCTGTACATGAATGGTTTTCTGTCAGCCATGCAGCCTTACTGTACAGTGGAGGGAGTCATGGCACCAGTCCCCCATGCAGCAGAGAATCCACAGGAAGTAATCCACTTTCAGTTTCAATCTCACTGTCAGTCTCAGTTCAAGGTTGAATCTGTCACATCCTGTCCTCATGAATGAGTCATTGCATTTATTAGTGGTATTGCTGATATTCTGGTTTATCCTATGGATTGGATAGGATAGGCTAAAATAAGCCTTAGGAATCAGTGCAATTATTCTTTCATTCGTTTTTCAAAATAAAAGCAAAAAGCAAAAAATTACATGTTTTCTCAGTACTCGTTTCCAAAACCAATATGGAAAAATTAATAACAAGTTGTTTTTCCAATTTCCGATATGGTGCTTGAAAAAAAAGAAGGAAAACAAGGGATAACAAGCGTGTCTTCAAATTTTGATATTTTCAACTGATGCAAATTGCATGAACCGGAATAATCCGTGTATCATTCGTTCTTTTCATATTCAATTGAGGTTCCAAAATCAGAAAATGAAAACATGGTTCATTATTTCGTTATTCGTATATAAATCTGATACCAAAAAATAAAATCGAAATGACCGGTTATTTGTTTTTTTGGTATCCGATTTATATACGGATAACGAAATAATGAACCATGTTTTCATTTTCCGATTTTGGAACCTCAATTGAATATGAAAAGAACGAATGATATGCAGATTCGCAATCATTGTACCATTTGTTTTTCAAAATAAAACCAAAACTCAAAACAAATAAATGACTTTGTTTCCTCAATATTTGTTTTCAAAACCAAAAGCAAAGAATGGATAACGGATTGTTTTTCCCATTTACTATTTTGTGCACAAATGAAAAATGGAACAAACAGATAACAAGCAGTTCACCCCGTTTCATCCAATTTTTTTATTTTTTCACATTAAAAGAAATATGCAGACATCTGAACAAACTTGGAATTTATTCATCTACAACTGGGTTTAAATCAGCAACTACTGTACAAACATGCAGTTCATTGGTGGACATTTGAGATACTTGAGTATTTTCTTTTCATGACTTTTTAATTCTCCACTACATCTCAGAGGAAATATCCTACTTTTACTCCACTACATTCATTTGACAGCTCACATATTTAGTACAATTTGATGTTATAAATTAATCAATAAGTCAACTGATAAATTGATTAAATGAATTGAAGGCATTTTTCATGTAAAAACATCCTACGGTTTCAGCTTTAGAAATGTGACAAATATAACAAATATAACCATGCAGAACTTTTCATGTACTTAGTCCACAATTGGCCTAGTTTGCGACCCCCACCTGTATTTATCTGGCATATCTTTCAGTAACATTAATCAGATAGAACAGTGCCTCCTGAAACACACTATGGTCATTGTTAACCACTTTTCCAAAAAGAAGAGACATGTCTGGAAGCCTCTCTCCAAACAGCGGCTCAGCACGACATCTGTCTTGCTCTGATGAAAATGGGTCAGAGCCAAAGACAGATACCCGAGTCAGGGAGGACCCTGACCCCGGCTCATACATGTGTCCTGCCTCGGCAGCGTTGGGCAGCAGCTCTGTGGGAATTCTTGCTGGACAACAATCAGCTGTTTGGTATCCCTCTGCCTAAAATGGGCAATTATTTGTATTAGTTTTGGACAAAATTGTCAATTGTTGTAAAGCCCATACATGCAAATACTAGCATAGCCTACCTGGTATCTTATGGACATTCCAGGACTGTACAACCCTGCCAAGTCCAATCTGACTCACCTGACATGCCAGGTTGGAGACACAAAATTTGGTTACATTATCCTGATGTCGATCAGCTCTTGATCCAGCAGGATGAATCAGGGCCTGTTTTGGTAAAGGATAGTTCACCCGGTTATTGACCTCTGGCCAAATTCTTTCCACACAAAGGTTCAGTTTAAACACAATAAAATATTTTTTAGACTGATTGGAAACACTTCAGATCAGAAAACCCAAATCAGAAAAACTTGGTCTGGTGTGTAAAACACAGGTATAAGCAGTAGCAGACAGCATTCATTTACAAATCCTTTAAGCTTGAATTATGTTGCAGACAGTTTGAAGTCAAGATGTTTAAGCTTTCAATTGATATGTGAGACAAATTCCCGCCATTCAAGCCTGCACATTGTCCCAAGATGTTGGGACATACAGTACAATTTAGGACGAGTGATGAGTTGACAAATTGAATAATGATGCTTTAGGTAAACAGCTAATTTCACCTGTGATTGTACAAGTTAACGACATCGTAAGCAATCAAATCAGCCATCCAGGTCGTGGTTATCCATGGAATAGGCTTAATGCTAATGCCCTGACTTCCTTTTGGGAAAAATCCAAAAGACTCGGTCCATTTGGTAAAGGTTTTACCAGTCGAGCAATTGAGAATCCCTGTCACGTTTTTTGAAATGTGTTGAGGGCTTAAATTGCAGGGATCTATTGATTTGGGATTTTAAATAAACAATATTTCATAGAAATATATTTTGCCTAATTTTGAAAGTTACTTATTATCTGTGTAATCAGTAGGACAAAATTCACCCTTAGCCTGTTGATGACAGCTTTTCTTGCATGTACAGGGTCAGGTAAAACTCCCTGCCAGGATCCACTCTAATTGGGTCCCACATGCCGTTGTTGACCACTGCTTTCCTGTAATAGATAATGTGTAGATTATGTGGATACAGTATGGCTATGATACATTTAAATTTATAGAGTTTGTGGCCCTTATCCTCGGCGTGGTAAGGAACTGGATTCAGATTACGTGCTTCCTAAAACAAGTATAATTCAATCAATGCAAGGTGTAATAACAATAAGCTTTACTTTCTTTCCTTGAATGTAATTAATGTAAGTGACTTATTTGGCGACGCAACTCATCATACGGGTGGTGAATTCTTCCCAGTCGAGATTCTCCTGCCCTTATCCCCACTGATGACAGGTATCCTGTAACATGGACCTGTCTGTTAATTTAAACAATAATACAACTTGAAATCAAACCTTTTAAAATTTTAAACAAATTAGTCTTGGATTAAAAACTATAAGCAAGTACCAAGCTGCAAACATTACATTGCTCCCTCGAGCTGTCTTTGTTGTTTGCAGGAGGTTAGTTGGGATAGTTCATCTCAGGCCAGCATATCTACATATAGCACTCATTCTGTAGGGCTAACTGTATTTTAATTCTCCATGTCACAAAACACTCACTGCAAAAGTTTAAGTATAACAGAATTGTCTATTCACCTATCAAACCCTAACCAATATCTTCAGTTTAGCCCACATTAATGTTATAAAGACCATAGGCTATAAGATTAATGTGTAGCTTAGACTACTGTAGGTTCCAGCACTGTGTGCTTAAAGCTGAACATTTTAATTAATGGTCAGATATTATATAACACTGAAAATAATTCCATCTTTGAGTGAGTGAGAAAAGATCTCTGTAGAATTATTTTTGAAACTGTGTTCACTCTTTTATAATTAATATTGTATACTATTGTGTGATCTCCACTATGTGATATACCAGCTAAAAGTCATTGATCCCATTAACATTATGATAATCCACTATAATAGGCTGCCGAATTGGTGTATGGCAAAGTTAGTCTACATTTTAAATGTTGAAATAAACTAGAATCAGTGTGGCACTCTGTGGCGGTATTACATCAGAGCGATAATCAGTGCAGATTATCGCTCTGATGTAATACCGCCACAGAGTGCCGTGCTCACTGTTCATCACATAGCTGTGTGGGACTCCAAAGGTGCACAGTGTACCCCGAGGCCCCGAGTCCTGGCACTATACCATCACTGTTCCTCCAACTCTCTTCACAGACCTCTGTCTCATTCATAATTAATGGGAAACATATAAAAAAGTGAGGGAGGAGAAAGCAACCCCAGAGAGAAGGGCTTAAGACAGGCTTGAAGAGTCGCATGTTGAAACAGAATGGTAATGTGAGAAAGGTATAAAACAGAGAATTAGAGCATGGTGCTGCATAGACTACGTTCTGATTAGATCAACCCTCACGTCAAGAGAAGCCGGAGAGGTAATCAGAATGGAGGCAGGAAGGCCAAGCCACCTATCACTGAACAGAGAGCGAAAGGTCCCAGCCATCTGGCTACGTAAAAGAAACACTCACAAGTGGATGATGTACATTACGGTTTAAGTGCTGGTTCTGTGCACAGAATACGCAGGAGTGGCCTTATTTGTTTTTTGGGCTCATGTCTTGTGCTTACGGGATTGAGAGCAGTGATGGTCGCCGACTTTATTTCAAGCCAACCTGCTTATATGCAACAGCAAATTAAAATTATTTTGAAAGGAACACAATTCTGTTTGGATTGCATTTTTAATTAAGCCAATTAGGAAACATTGTTATCGTGTCTGGCAAGTCACAAAATGTTGATACTGAATGCTTCTGTAAAATGTACACTGCCAACATATTTCATTGGGATATAATATCTGCCAATCCCAATAGCTATGTTCCCATCCACATGTTTTTATCCAAGTTAAGTGATATTGAATGAAAATTGCCTTATGGAAACAGTAAAATTCAATGGAATTTAATGAATATCGACACAAAAGAAACACGTTCGGTCTCATTGGATCGATATTTGGCTGAATTGCGATTAAGTTTTAGGTCATTTTATGGTTGCAACCCGCCACAAAACAAAGAAGAAGAAGTTGTAGTTCATTTCCCCCAGGATTTCTCCTCTGTCTGCACACATGGCGGGCGTCAACAAAAACAGATGGAAGTGGACGGACGAGGAGACGAGAGACTTTCTGAATTTAATGTATCAGGAACTCGTGAAGGAAATGGCCGGCAAAGGTTAGGACAAGCCGTGGGACGTCCTGCGGAGTCAATGGAAGACGCTCAGACAGAGAGACATGTCTCAAAAAAGAGTCTTGCAGCGGTGCCGGAGGGACAATAAAAGGCAAGATGCATCTGCATCGTCATAGCGATGTGTTGATAGTGTTGTTGTTTTCTTATTATAGCTCGATATGTCTCTATCAGCTGGAACATGAGCTCTATTACAACCTGTCCCATAGTCATCATGTGATGGGAGACAGGATCCATTTTGTCTAGAAACACTTTGTTCGCAAAGGTTTGCTTGAATGTTGTGCAATTCAATGCAAAAATGAATGTAAACACCTTAAAAATCAATTTGACATACCAATTTCATCGCAAAAAGCGTCATGTGACGTCATCACCACAGGTGTTTATTGGCTTTAAAGCCGTTGGATGGAAACACACTTTCACCAGATTTATTCACAGGAGTTGTTTTTAACAAACTTCAGATAATTCGATTGATAAGTGGTTGGAAATGTAGCTAGTGTTTCATTAGGACAATAAGCCTTTTTACATGACCATCTTTAGAGGAGTACATGAATCAATCTTGTCTCCTGCTTCCATTGTTCTGTAATCACTCGACAATTATGTTTAAGGAGAGGGAAAAATAACTCACATGGTTTCAGAAAACTAATAGCCAAATTAGAATGGAAGCTGAAAGTAACTAGATTGGCTGTAAAGATGGTCTGGACGTTTTACTTTGTGTTTGGGGAAATAACACTTATCCTATTACAGAAATGAGTAAAAGTCCAATGATTAACTTCCCCCAGCCGAGCTCCGAGTGCACTCGCAATTCTGGGAATCCATCAAAGAGAGAAGACAAAGCGCTTGGTTGGTCTGGTCTGTTTGGAGGAACAGTTGCATCCGTCTCACACTAATATCCCTGCTCTATGTGGGGGCTAAGAAGAAAACACATCAGTTGTTGCACTCCCTGCTAATGAAAGCGTCGGACACAAATAACGCCGTCTGGCATTGTGGGGAGTGGAGGTAGAGATTTATTTAATGATTGTGAGCAGCTGTCAAGCTGCCTGGCTCAAGTGTAACGCATCTGGCGTGGAGCTTTTTTTCCCTCAACTAGGGACTGAAAGGAGAATAAGAAATAAGCTGTGAAATTTTCAGAACATACAGATAAACATGCAGACTCTCTCGGGGGAATAGATAAAAAGATGAGTGATGATAGAAGGAGAATTAAAGATCGCTCTTCTATTTCCTGCATAGTGGATTGAAGCAAAGTAGAGAGACAGCACATCCCTCTGGCTGGCAGACTGATGGACTCATTGAGACATCAGGAGGTCAGGTTCAGACTGCTCTCTGATCACAGCCCTCGTGCACAAGCTCCTGGCTGAATCACCTGGGGAATGATTCAGTCTTGTGGATCAAAGAGGAATACATCATCCTACCGTAAAGAAATCCCATGCTGTTTTTGAATGAGTGCAGAATAGCACAGAGGAATAGATGAGGCAGATTGAAAAAGAATTTCTGAGTAGAGTTGTGCTGTACTGTCACTAGTGGAACATCATCAGAATGATTTAGTGAACCTGCATTAATGTGTTGCTTTCTGAACACAAATTTAGACTTCATCTGGTGAGTTGAGTGTATTAATATACCTCAATCGAACAAAGCAAAAATAGAGGCTACAAGGGACTAAAATAAGAACAGGTTTTGAAGAAAAACAAATCATTGTTACATAACATCAGACGCATTATCCGCGGGCCACAGATTATAAAAGGATAGAATCTAAAATCCTTCTTCTGACCTACAAAGCTCTAAATGGCCTAGCACCATCATATCTAGAAGAGCTCTTAGAGCCTTATTGTCCCACTAGAGCACTACGCTCCCAGAATTCAGAGTTACTTGTGGTTCCTAGAGTCTCTAAAAGTAGAATGGGAGCCAGAGCCTTCAGCTATCAGGCTCTTCTACTGTGGTACCAGCTCCTAGTCCGGCTTTGGGGGGCAGACACCATCACCACATTTAAGAATAACCTGAAAACTTTCCTCGTTGATAAATCTTACAGTTAGGGAGTGAGGAGATGCAGCATCTGCCTAGCCAGGCCCACCTGCTTCTCTTCATTGTCATCAGATTCATCTACCTTATAATCAATACTATCATAAAAGCAGAGGGGGGCAGGGCAGTACAGCCCGATCCGGCTGGGGAGAGTTCTAGCCTGACCAGACTCCTCTCTTTACCCTGTCTCTCCTAGTGTTTTTGTAGTTATGCATATTTCCTTGGATTAGGATGGCACCAAGGTCTTGGTTACAGCTGTTGCCGTGGTCCTGCTGTATCACGCTACATACTGGTACGTCCTGCAGCTCCCTGCTATGACATTAACTACTACTACTACTACCATTTTTTAGTCACTCTTCCATTATCTTTATTGTGACTTTTATTGCCACTGTGCATCACACCCCAACTGGCCCCGTCAGACACCACCTACCAAGAGCCTGGGTCTGTCTGAGGGTTCTTCTTAAAAGGAAGTTTTTCCTCACCACTGTCGCACCATGCTTCCTCTTGGGGGAATTGTTGGGACTTTATAAATTAGAGAGGGTGGTCTAGATTACTCTATCTGTAAAATGTCTCGAGATAACTGTTATGATTTGATACTATGAATAACATTGAATTGAATTAAAAGAGTCACAGGGATTAGTTAACATGGCAACCATGTGGGCACTGTGGCAGGACAGAATTCACAGAATCAGCTCACTGTATGGATGGAGAGCATTTTCTGTAAGCATATCTGCAGGTGATCCCTTCTAACTGATTGGATGTTTGATGGGGAAGGCACCTTCTCATTTTCTTTGAAAGCAAGTCAATACCCAGTCCAAACTAAAAAACACAACATTCAATCAATACTCTTCATGCTGTAGTCCAGTGTTTTTCATAGTGTGTCAACTGTGATATAAAGTGGGACTGACAGAAAAATGAAAAAGAAACATGGCGCAGGCACAAAATATACTTCCAACTGAAATCCAGTTTCCAGTTTGAAAATTGTTAGGAGCGTCCATGTACACCATCGAATAGATGCAATCGAGCTTAACATTCATGCCATGAGACAGGCTTGGATATAACTTGAATCCAGTGGTGGAATGTAACTAAGTACTGTACTTCAGTACACATTTGAGGTACATGTACTTGACTTGAGTCTTTTCTTTTCATGCCACATTCTACTTCTTCCACTACATTTCAGAAAGAAATATTGTACTTTTTAGTCTGCTACATTCATCTGGCAGCTTTATTTACTAGTTACTTTACAAATAAGACAAAACACATGCAGGTTATAAAATATGATGTTTCATTATGAATGAAACTACCTAACAATATAACTGTGTACAAGTCCAGCTTAGCTGATTAAACACTTAGCTGATTGACAGAACTGTTTGGATTGTTTCCAGTTTCTAAAATGTAAGGATTTTTTTTCTTTTAATACTTACAGTACATTTTTCTGATGACACTAACATACTTTTACTTACAGTAAGTAACATTTTCCATGCAGGGCTTTTACTTGTAACAGAGTATTTTTACAGTGTGGTACTAGTACTTTTACTTAAGCATAGGATCTGAATACTTCTTCCACCACTGCGTGAATCTTTTTTGCGATCACATTTTTTATTTAAACAAATTGCAAAAGTGCAAAACATTGATGAACTAGATGAAAATATACAGAAACGAACACTTCACACACCGAAGAAGGCACAGTGCACCTCTTCCACAATCCTTCCTTGCGATTAAATGATTCACTCCAAAACAAAGAGAGGAAATACGAAAAGGAGGGAGACACAAAAAAAACAAAGAGCATTGTGTTTTTGGCCACAGCTCACAAACAAGACACAGAAACAGACACAGACAAACACACAAACAAACAAGAGGCATTGACAGGGAGACCGGCACAAGACAAAAGGGACCAATCACACACACAGATAGAAGTGAGAAGGCTGTAGCACAAGTCTACAGCATGGACTTCAAGGATCCAGCAAAGCTGAGTGTCCAAAGTCTTTCCTGGGGCTCCATTTATGCAAGCTGCTGAGAGCTCCATATACTGTATATGACATCCAAAAAGGAAAGTATGAATAGACAACCACTGCTTGAACCGTGAAAGTAAAAATGTGGTTACAACTCTGTCAAAAAGAGTGACAAATACCTATGAACGCTTGAACACATCTTAATTGTATGTGTGCTGAACAGAGTTTTCTGTTGGAGATGGTAAGTCCCTTTGAGGGGGGTGGGGGGACTTTGGGCTTTTTCACTTTGTAAACCTATGTGCACAAAAAAGATATATAACACAATAAAAGAAAGGGAAAAGCCAAAAAGCATAATATGAGCACTTTAATGACTTATGCCTGTAATCTCCCTGCTATATGTATGTTTCCATCCAGGTGTTTTTTGTGTGTATTATCACATAAAACCTGAATGCAGGGCAATTAAAAAGGTTTCCCTGAGGGGAAAAGGTTGTTGTATCAATAAATGCATAACAGGACCAAGTGCAATGGAAACAGAGTTAGTGAATAAATCATGATGTACATGAACACCCCACCCTCCACAGAAGCAACGAAGGATGAGGACAATGTATCCTCCATCAAATTAATAGATATAATACAATAAAATACATGCCATGTTTCCAACACGCTCTCTGGTTTAGAGTGAGCTTACACTGTTGCATAATGTGGATGACAATTCTCATTCATTCACAATTTCTAGTGCTGATTTTCTGGAAATTCTGTTGAAATTTGTGCTAAACTATGATGATGTATGACAAGTCTTAACTTCCTGCTGTGAGAAAGGCCTACAAGCAGATTTCTAGGCTGTGTCTGCGGCCACTATTTGGACAAGAAAAGGGGAGGTAAGTAAGTATCTAACACCCAGTGTGGGACAGATTGCGAGCCACAGAAAGAAAAACTCATGACACTCAAAACACATTAGCACTATTTGTTTTGACGAGGTAGAAAGTTATACATACAATAAGTAATGGTGTATTCAAACTCAACAATAAAGCAACTCCTTATTGGCAATCATTACGCAGCCATTTCCAATGTAACGTGCTGGTCTCAGAAACGACAGGGCTGTTTTTTGCATCATTGAGCTAAAATGGACGCTAGACAGGTTCTCCTGTCTAATTCTTAAGAGAGACCTGCATGGTGGCGACAGGGGCCCACCAACTGTGGATACTTGCATGCTTAATGTCCAACTCTGTTATAGGGGGAAATGTGCGAAAAATCAAATAAAAGTTATATTTACATTCAGTTGCCAAAACACATTGTGTTTCCTTGAGGTCTAACGAAGGTGTTGAATGAATTTTCTTCCTCACAAAACATTTGCAAATCCAAGTCTAAAACCTGCACTGTCTACAGCATTGTTTGTTAGCTTGCAGCTTTATTCTCCATTCCCCATTCAGTGTGCGTCATGAAGTGTTTAAACTGCTTAACTATTTTCTACACCCGATTGTAATTCTCTCTGTAACAGACCAGCATTCAAAACATTTAGATTTCTTTATTTAAAAAGGGACATCGCACATTAATCTTTCAGCTCACACCATCAGTTGTTCTATGTTGCTAACATCTGATGCTCGACAGACTCGTACTTCCTGGTGACATTTAGGTGTTCCACTGCTGGACAGTGACACATTTCCGAGCACCTTTCATGCATCAAAAGGCACTCTCGAAAACAGCATACATGCTTTCAAGTGAAGGCAAGCAGTGGCCTTCAAAGTGCTCTGTGATAAGCTAGCAGAAGAGGAGGCCTTTACTTATTGATGGAGAGATTCACCAGGCAGCGTGGAGGTCTCTGGCTGCTGACAGCTGACAGCCACTGTGCCATCATCTATATGTAACAGATGTTATGTAACGGCAAGTAACATCCACATTGGTCTATATCCACGACGTTCCACTTCCGGCATTGTTCAGGTGTCTTTCTTTTTGCCCGGATGTCCGTTACCTTCCTCTTTCTTTGTGTTGGCGTTCAAACCTCCGGCGGATTTCTGAGGACTATGGTTACCTGGTCCTCAGATCTCTGCAGGGTAAATCCAGACAGCTAGCTAGACTATCTGTCCAATCTGAGGACTATGGTTACCTGGTCCTCAGATCTCTGCAGGGTAAATCCAGACAGCTAGCTAGACTATCTGTCCAATCTGAGGACTATGGTTACCTGGTCTTCAGATCTCTGCAGGGTAAATCCAGACAGCTAGCTAGACTATCTGTCCAGTCTGAGGACTATGGTTACCTGGTCCTCAGATCTCTGCAGGGTAAATCCAGACAGCTAGCTAGACTATCTGTCCAATCTGAGGACTATGGTTACCTGGTCCTCAGATCTCTGCAGGGTAAATCCAGACAGCTAGCTAGACTATCTGTCCAATCTGAGGACTATGGTTACCTGGTCCTCAGATCTCTGCAGGGTAAATCCAGACAGCTAGCTAGACTATCTGTCCAGTCGGAGTTTTCTGTTGACGACTAAAACTACTTCTGAACGTACACATGTTCCACCAAAACAAGTTCCTTCCCAGAGCTATTTTGCTACAATTGCTTTGTCCGGCAGTTAGCGCCGCCCAAGACAATCGTGATTGGTTTTAAAATGCCGATAAAGCAAAGCACTCCTATCCCAGAATGCTGTGTGGGCTCACCAGACCCAGATCCTGCGGAGAAGCAGGACTGTGGAGGAAGGTCAGGCAATGAGAGACTACATTAACTATTACTGCTTCAATATAATCATTGACCGCAAAACGTGTCTTGAAAATGCATTTAGACGTGTCTGTGTATTATTAATGATATGTCTCTGCTGGGATTTCTTGGAAATTTAGTCTGTAAAACAAAATGACCTATATTCTTTAAGTGATGTGCATGCATGCTTTACACACTGATCAAGCATTCTGCGTAATAAATCACTTTTTAATTAAAATAACTTTTTAATTGAAATAGCACATTTCTTACAATAACGACCATGATACAGTAATTTTTTATAAACTTACAGCAGACATGTAGGACATGTGTCCATTTACAGTTGCTTGCAGTGCCCAAAATGGGCCAGTACCATAGGTGGACTGGCAGTCTGGCAGTTCTGGCGAATGCCAGCAGGTCCTATGCACGCTTGGGCTGATTTGGGCAAAAATATGTAAGACTGTACGGCTGCCGCCTGGAGGCTCACGCCTGGTGCTGTCAGGCTTCTACTTTTCAAAATAAAAGCTTTCTAAGATAGTTTATTTGAAGGTTTTATGTATTCCTTCTGTGTGTGTATTTCATTATGAAAGCCTGTATGTGTGTCTCATGCTGCTGGTGCCATAATCTCATGTGTGCCTGAAATCGGGCCGGTAAGGGCGGATTTGCCAGGGACAAATTTTTGTCCCAGATTTTTTTGTCCCAGTATGCCCCTGGCCAGTACTCACTAGTACTGAATACCGCCACTTGGGTTTTGTTTTGTCCACATGAGTACCCTTGCTTACTATAATACTACTATAGTACTAATTTGTCTTATTAACAGTCTTATTAATAGGCTGATATTCATACCAAAATATGCCATATATCATGATTTCTAGGGAAAAACAAGTGATTATATGTAAAACCAGGCATTCAGCACCCCCACATAGCTTGATAGAATGATCCTCTGTTACATAACCATATTTGTTGACTTTAGACAACGATGATTTGTTTGTGAGATTGGCAGTTGAATCAGGCTCCTAAGAATGAATCGGCAAATAGTCCACTATTCGTAGTCACCTCTACAAGATATACACGCGAATATAAATATATCCAAAACTAGGGATGTATCAATGCATCATGAATCATTTAAAATGATAGAAATGTGTAAATATTAATGCAATTTTATCCGGTTTGTCAACTGCTTTTGAGATCATTTGTCAGACTTCAGACATCACTACTTCTTCTTACTATATTTATGCATGGAGATTTTTTTTTCAATCTATTTAGTTTATTTGATGTGGGATTTTGTTTTTAAAAAATCTAAGTATTAAATTTGTATTCCAATTTTTTATTTAAGATTAAATACAATTTCAAGGGCACTGTTGATAAGAGCACACAGCTGTTGTTTTGCACAGTTTATAAAAATAATGGAATTTTTTCAGTCATTTGTCGGCAGTTCATTCTATTAAATAAATTGTATTGTGAACTTAAAATCATGATTCCTGCCGAATTATGAGTTGACTGTGTGATTACATCCATTGGGGTACATACGTGGGGGGAGAGGGGGGGGCAGTTTCTCAGTCCATAGGGATTTGGGTTGGGAACCAGAGGGTTGCAGGTATAAATCCACATATGGACCAAAGTATGGTGGTGGACTGGTGCCAGTTCATCTCCTGAGCAAGGCACCGAACCCCCCCAGTCTTACATCTCTCCATTAGTGCATGCATAGGACCTGAGCATGTGTGTGTAGTTCAGGCATGTGTGTAATGTGTGTAATAACAACAAAGTGTAAAATTGTTATTTCCCCTTAATAAAGTATACTTAATAATTATTAATATATATAATAATATAGTTATTATTTTTTTTATTATCCAAGACACATGCAAGGATCATGTAATGTAACTGCTGAACACTGGCAACTTTTTTTGTCCTATTCATGCACTGAGTAGCTCTATAAACATGGAACCTTTACCCGGAGCAAGCTTTTAGGTCAGTGGGAAGTAACCCTTATCCAGTATTGATTTAGGATTTATCAAAAACAAAAAAACATTTTTTGGATAGATTATAAACCTTTATATTTATTTTCAGCGTCCGGCAGCCACATTGTTCCCAGCCTGTTATGTTCTCTCAGGATTAGTGATGCCAACCTGGCTGTAACCTCACTCTCGGATGAACGAACACTCACAACTGGCGCATCAGCGGAGCAAGTCTTTACGCGCAAGGCATCATCGGCTGGGAAGCCATACGTGTCACAGTGAGGACGGCGAGCCAGTAAACAGCTTCACACGGAGCAGTAAACTAGTTCCAGTCAGCCAGGTTGGTGTCTGTGATTACTCGGAGCGGCCGTTGATCGACCCCGCGGACTGACCGGTTGTTTCTCCCCCGAGCGGAGCTGTCCACGGGTCGGGAACATGAACCAAAGCGCAGGAGCAGCGCAGCACACCCGCCGCTACTCAAGTGATGACAAGGTAAACCGGTGCTGCTTGGTCCACTGCATCATGTAACCTGTCGACTGGACTGTGCCTAATATTCTACCTGGAGCTGTTTGTGCGATTAAGGCGAAACTTTGTTCTGTTAATGAGATACTGATCTCTTAGTCAGTGGGCGAATAAAGTTAGCAACTGCTGGGATAAGTTGAAACCAAAGCCCATGGAGGGTGTTGTGTGATTTAGGGACATAAAAAACACCTGATGCGTTGTTGTGTTCCTTTAGAGCATCTCGGCGTTAGATGAATGATTTAACATGAAGCCCGGCAGGAATAACGGTGTTCCCGTTGGAGGACACTCTCTCTTGAGTGCATCACTCGATGTATGGGATTCTGAATACTACCGACAGATATGGAAGGGCAGATATTAACATTTAATACCTAACATTGATAATAAATGCATTTACTTAATCTGTATTTATGTGAAACGACTGGAAGCGACGTTCTTGTCAGACTTAACATGTTTTAATGTTGAAACTATCCAATACTGGCAGCCGGGTTTCTTAAGGTAGCTATAGATGCGTATGGGCAACTTTTTGGATGGGTGACATTGTTTCATAACTGCAACATTTAGGCTGTTCACCATAGTTTTTAAATGTTCCTCTCAGACTCAGCAGTTGTCTCAGCTCTTTGACAGACTTAACCATTAGTGTAAGCCTGTCAGTATCATGGGTGGAGCCAGATGTTGGAAACAGCTGGAGCTTAGCCCAAACCTAGTGGGTAGTGTGGGGGGTGGGGTTGGAAGGATGCTCCCAAAGGGATATTGTTTCCCCCTTGATGATTTTCACTCCTGTAACCTTAACAAAATATACAAATAGGCATTTGGTGTAAACAGCATATTTTTAAACTATGATGGAGCAGCATTCACAGAATGAATGGCGATATTTCCCCAGTAATAGAGGATTTGCTCCATTGATTTGCCATTCCAGTCATAAAGACTGAGGGAAATGACACACATTTTAAATAAAATACAATATGTGGGGCTTTTGAGAAAACATTTGGGGATTGATGTGCAAATACCCCTGGGGGTCCCCAGAGCCCACTTTGGAAACCACTGTGATACCAACAACATATCATATAATGTAAGATAAGATAATATCTAAAAACGTTGTTATACCTACAAAAATGGGACAAATAGTGGAATCTACTGATAAAGTCACGCAGGATTTTGTACCTTAATTAAAGACCGAGTAAACCAAAGAAATACGTTTCACATTGTTATACATCTTATAGCTCAGTTTGAAATTCGTGAATTAGAGTCTATTTCAAAACATAACTCAAAGTAATTACAGGAAAATTGTTAACATCCATGGTGTTTTCCTGGGATATGGCTCACTGTTCTGATTCAGAAATAAATAAAGACAAACATTGGTTCATTTTTACCGATGTTGAGTCAGGATTTCCGGGCGGAAGCCAGGTCGCCCATCACCTCGATAAGGTCGCCCCCAGTAAGTGAGCTAACCATGGAACCATGCACTGTTGCCATTAGCACTGTTGTCACCCCGTTTCCTCGCTCTCCCTTTGTGATCCGCTAATCAGCGGTATGAGCTCCGCATGAACACAGATATTGATTTGAAGACGATTTTTTTTATTTAAAAATGGCCCGCCAGAGTCTGTTATCTGAATTTTGTCCATGGCAACAGTCAGTCATATACTTAGCCACGGCCTTTTACACAGAAAAAACAGATCACAGAATGCCATGATAAGAATCAAGTATTCAAAAAGACTGTGTAATAAAGATACATAGATTAAAGGCGATGATTATGATTTTCTGCACCTGCATCCGTTGTACTTCTGTAGATAACAATGTAAGAACTGTACGTAAGAAAAATTGTACCAGGGCAACCCAAAGTGCTTTACATAATGCCATAAGACAAGATATAAAAGAAACACAAGGCAATAGAAATGACACATAGAGACACAAAACATTAGGTGAAATAGAAAAAGGTCTGACTGAATACTCCAAACATAAAAGTTAAGTCTTGATTTGAAAGAAATGTGAGGTGGAACATACCTAAAGTGCTGCGTCCCTGTTTAGTTTTAACTCTGGGGACAGGAAGGAGAGCCTGCACAGACAATCTGATAGGTATAGATGGTTTGTGATGGTGCAGAACATCTAACCCTCAACTATTTCTATAGTTTATAGTTATGTAATCCAACAGTGGCATTCAGTTCAATGTCAATTCATTTCAGTTTTATTTACATAGCGCCAAATCCCAACAACAGTTATCTCACAGCGTTTTTCATAAAAGAGCAGATCTAGACCGTACTCTGGGATGTTATTTACAGAAACCCAACAATTAACACAACAATTCAATTCAAATTTTAATCTAGAGACACTTTACAGATAGAGTAGGTCTAGACCACACTCTATAATTTACCAACCAAAAAGGAGCCAACAATTCTAGTAATTCCCCCAAGAGCAAGCATTTAGTGCAACAGTGGCGAGGAAAATCTCCCTTTTAGGAAGAAACCTGGGACAGACCCAGGCTCTTGGTAACCGGTGTCTGACAGTGCCGGCGGGGGGTGTGATGCACAGTGGCAATAATAGTTACAATAAAGATAATGGAACTATGACTATAAATGGCAGCAGTAGTAGTTCATGTCATAGCAGGGCACAACAGGGTGTACAAGATGTAGCATGGCATAGCAGGGCACTGCAGGGCATTACAGGGTGTAGCGTGGCATAGCAGAGCATAGGTGGATGTAGCAGCACGCAGCAGGGTTCAGCAGGACGTAGCAGGAAACCGCAAAACTCAGCAGGGTGTAGTGCAGCAGGACCATGGCGACAACTGCAACCAAGACCTTGGTGCCATCCTAATCCAAGGACATATGCTGGGCAAAAAGAAAACATAAGTACTCCGGGGAGTAAACTCCCCAGAACTTGGTTAGTAGCAACATTTCTGGGACAGGATGCACACAAATGGAAAGAGAGAGGAGAGAGGAGCTCAGTGTGTCAAAGGAAGGAAATCCCGAGGCAGTGTAAAACTATAACAGCGTAACTAAGAGAGACAGGTTAAGGAGAGGAGCCCTGCCCCCCCTCTACTTTTATGATATTATTGGTTATATGGTAGATTAATCTGACGACTATGAAGGGAAGCAGGTGGGCCTGGCTAGGCGGTTGCTGCATCTCCTCACTCCCTAACTATAAGATTTATCAAAGAGGAGAGTTTTCAGGTTATTCCCAGCGCAATAACTTCAGTTTTGTTTGAGTTTAACATCAGAAAATTGTAGGACGTCCATGATTTTATATAATTTATGCATGCTTGAAGTTTAGCTAACTGTCTGCTTTCGTCTGGCTTGATTGATAGGTATAATTGGGTGTCATCCGCATAACAATGAAAGTTAATTGAGTGTTTCCTAATAATATTGCAGAGAGGAAGAATATATAACGAGAATAGAATTGGTCCAAGCACTGAGCCTTGTGGAACGCCATGGCTAACTTTAGCGTACCTGAAGGATTAACCGTTAACATTAATAAATTGAGATTGATCGGATAAATAGAACTTAAACCACCTGAGTGTGATTCCTTTAATGCCAACTAAATGTTCCAGTCTCTGCAACAGGATGGTACGGTCAATGCAGCACTAAGATCTAGTAAAACAGTACAGCGACAAGTCCTTTGTCTGCAGCAGTTAGAAGGTTTTTATTTTAAATTTTCACCAGTGTCGTTTCTGTTATGATGCTTTTTAAATCCTGACTGACAGTCCTCAAGTAAACTAATGCTATGTAGAAAATCACATAACTGATTAGCTTCCTTCTCAGGGATCTTGGAGAGAAAGGGAAGGTTAGATATAGGTCTATAGTTTGCTAAGACCTCCGGGTCCAGGGAGGGGTTTTCAGGAGAGGTTTTATCACAGCTACTTTAAATGGCCGCGGTACATAACCTGTTAATAGAGACATATTGATCATATCTAGTAATGGAGTGGTAACCACGGGTAACATCGTTGTAATGGGGTCTAAGAGACAGGTAGATGGCTTAGCTGAAGAGACATATAACATTAATTGTTGAAGGTCCATAGGACAGAAGCAGTCTAAGTATATGTCAGGTCTTTTGTCGTTCTTTCTGGTGCTTCTGCATTTAAAGGTGAACCGTTAGAAATTGAGGGCAAAAGGTGATGAATTTTATCTCTAATTGTTATAATTTTATCTTTAAAGAATAAAGTTCATAAAATCATCACTACTAAAGGAAGAGATGGCTCAATAGAGCTGGGACTATTTGTGAGCCTGGCTACAGTGCTGAATAAAAACCTTGTGTTGTTCTTATTTTTTTCTATTAGTGTTCAGTAATAGTCTGATCTGGCATTTCTGAGGGCCTTCCTATACATTTTCAGACTGTCTTGCCAATCTAAACAAGATTATTCCATGTTTGGTTGAACGCCATTTACTTTCAAGTTTTCGCGGGATTTGTTTTAATTTGGGAGTTATACCACGGTGCTAGTTTCCTTTGCTTCATCATCTTTTTTTTGAGAGGAGCAACAGTGTCTAAAGTCATCTGTAGGCAGGTCGTAGCTTCTACAAATTTATCAAATTGGCAAGGACTAAAGTTAACAAAAAAGTCCTCTGCATGACGTTGAGTAAATGTTGTTGGAATATCTTCTTTAAATTTAGCTATAGTAATCAGATCAGTCAGATAGGCATCTAGTGTAGAAGCTTTTATCTAATTTAGTATAATTGGGTAGTAGGAATTTGAAAGTTATTAAAAAATGGTCTGATAATACTGGATTCTGCAGAAATATTAAAATCCTCAATTTTGATGTCATATACAAGCACAAGGTTGAGTGTGTGGTTAAAACAGTGCGTGGTCTTATGCATAGCACACTCTGACTGAAACTAATTGAATTTAGTTGAAAGCAATACTAAGGCTATCGATGCTATGACTATTCATTTAAAACAATAACGGCAGACTTGATAGACAGATGGTTTATCTAACCACCAATTAAATCCCTCCAATGCAAGTTTAACCCTTAAAAACCCTTAACAGTTTTCAATGATGGCTTCTTGAATGGTTGTGTTTTAACAAACTGTCTGGTGTGTGCTGCTAGACCCTACTCTGCAAGTAAAAAGAAAACACACCAAAGGGGTGGCCAGAGCATTTAGGTTTAGTGACGGCAAGTGGTCCTGTCATACGTGACGAGTTGGGAGTTGACAATGCATTGTGGAAGTAGATGTGAAGCCAGTGAATCATTGGCATCAGCCTCTTCTGTTTTAAATATAATGGAAAGACATCTAATCCCTGCTGAGAAGTCACTCAGCATGTGTTGGACTGACAGACTAAAAGACCAACCAACCGACCAACTGACATGGCTATTTCTAGAGCCCCACTAATAGTGTGAAATGATAACTTCTCTCGGAGGAACATGAATTAATTTCAGTCACCTTGGCTATATGTTAAACTCTGTGCGTGTTTCATTACATCGCTCGTTCTGCAGCCATTAAAACCAGCTCCAGAAAATGGAAAATGGGGACAACTGTGATATTGCCCCTGTGGGCTTTGGGAGAGAAATAAATGTGCATGCATTGCTGGGGGCTGTCCAGTTGTTCATTGGCATGCCTCCTCCAGTCTTTCCATTAAACTGAGGATAGGAGCTGTACAATTTGTCTTTTGAGACCAAATGTTTTTTGTAATGACACATTCTGAACAATCTGAACATAATGAATACAACGTTAACCTTATTCATGAGTTTTTTACTTTTTGTTTTTATCTGTTTGACATATTTTTTTCACAATTACCCTGCACGATGCACTACTAAAACCATGAACTGTTTTCATTATAGTAAGATAATTCCCCTTTTTGACAGGATTTTTTCTCATGACATTAATGCCTATAAAAAAGTAGCACTCAATTTTGAAAATGATTCAGTTTTTTGGTAAAAAGGTAAAATATGATATGATATACTGCTGTATGTGCTGAGTTTTAAGCCTGCAAACAGCAACAAAATAAATCACCATAAAACATTTTATTCAGCAAAAGAAAAAAACTTTTTTTCAAAATAGGGAAAAAAGGCAAAGGTACAACACTGAGTAAAGAAACGATCGTAGAGTTCAGAGGTAGCAGCTCACCAGCCGTTCGGGAAACATTTCCATAGTAACAGCAAGTTTCACCAAACAGAGACGTTGCTGTTAGGATTGTGGGTGGTGTAGTATTTCTTCATGACATCGCGAATAAAAGTTTTTCCTTAAACAAAGTTGATTTCTTGCAGACTTTTGGCTTCTACAGGAGCATACTTCATTGTTTCATAACCTCATATCTCGTGGTCAGTCCATCTACTTTTTTCCCACTAAGACTTTAAATCTATTTTCACATCTACATTAGTGTATGTCCTTTGGTTGTGTTTTTTATACACGCCGATACAGGTTTCTACCGCACCCTTACATGTATTTCTGTATTTTCTCAATGTCATTTGTTTTTATGTTCTGTGAAATAAACTGAACTACCTTGGAAGATTTAGACATTATGGCTGGGAATCATAATCCTTATGGAGAAAATGAAAGGGATTTTTACATGTAGAACTACACTGGTAAGCTGATAAACAGTGGTATTGATTTTCTCTTCTTACTCACAGCAGGAATGGGAAAACACATCTTTTCCAAACTATCATTTAGTTTAAAAAACAAAGGCACCAGTAAAATAAATGATAACCAGATTGTTTACAGTGCTCACAGTGTCACTTCATTATATATATGTAGATGTATAAATTTGTATCAACAAGTACACTGGTTAATTGTTTATTTTCCAGTCATGAGATTGTTTATCTCCACAAAGAAGCTCAAATTAAAAGGATTTCCTCAGTCCAAGACGCTTATCACCAACATGTGCATTTGTCATGAGCAGAGAAAACAGACTGGTGTAAGAAGAGACATACATTCAGTGGGTCATTGATTTAGAAAGTGATATTCTCCCAGTGGATGATCCTATGCTCTAGCCAAGACTTACAGACAGAGACTCATTCGTCTCTGTGTACTGCTTGATGGTCAGACAGCTGTTATTAAATGGTAGCTATTATCTTACTTTGCTTAGATTCCCCAGCAGGAATGTTGTTATCAATAGCAATATGTCACCAGGATATAGTACTTTGGGGCTGGACTGAATCTGCTTGTGGGGAATCATGCGGATAAGAGGCACATGTTGTGTTTTGCAACAGTGGGTGTTTTTTGCAACAGTGGGTGTTGTGCGCACAGCAGAATTGGCAGGAAGGGTTGGCTTGGAGCTTTTGTTGTTTTGTCACCTGTTTCTCAACACTGTCTAGGGTAGGCAGTGAAGGAAAATCCACTCTCAAACTCTTAAAGCCTTTTACACTTAGTCACTTCATGTGTCTTAGGAGGATAGGCTAGCTATCAAAAAAGTCCCAAAAAAGCATTTAGGACGGATTGAAATTTGATTTTGAAACCACTTCCCGAGGTGGTTAGGTTACTTACATAATCTTAACACCTTCCAACGTTAACATCAGTAAGTGGTCTGTGGAAGTAGCCCCTACAGGATCTGTTCCTGTGATAATGGCAGCTGGAATTACTCTGAAATCAGCTATTGTTCTCCTTGTCTGATTAAAGCAACAGCAAAAGGGGCTCCCAGGGGCAACACAAAGGATTTTACAGAAGGTGGACTGAGCTCTCGCAGCCTTTTTCTGATCCCCTGATCAGTTCAATCATTGAATGATTTGTGTGGATGAGGGAGCGGCATGAGTCGAATAGATGGCGCTCTTGGTTCATAGAAAAATCTGGCTTAAGACCTGTGGTGATCGATCTTTTGAGTATGTATAGCTGACTGTGGAATGCTCTGCCTCCACCCTTATCGTCTGCTGTTTCTGTGGATCCTAAAAAAAACTAACTATTTTAGCTTTTGGTTGACCTGTCTGCATTCTTTATGTATTACTTTGTCATTTTATTGGGTATCGTGTTTTAATATGTATCTTTTTGTACGATTTATGTTAAACGCTGTGAATAGTGCTCTATCAATACATTTCACTTACTTACTATACTTACATTCTTCTTTGTTACCAAATAGCTGCAGGTGCATTACTGGACTGGAGCGATGCCGACATTGATTTGCTTGTAGCCTGGAAAAACCAAGAGAGATGGTTATCAGATTAATGATCTCACCAACAGAGATGCATATATAGTATAATACATAGTATGTATGTCTTGAATGTCATCTGGTTCTGATCTTGATATGACACATTTTTAATAACCTTTGAATCTCTTGCACATCCCTCAGCATTTTTTTGCACATCCATACAGCCTTCTTTCCTTACTGTTAAATAGTTATATGCACATATGTGTTATTTGTTTCTGCATTCATTGTTTGTTTATTTCATAATAATGTCCAATATGTTTATCTATGCACCAACAACCAAGGCAAATAACTTGTAAGTGCTACTCACCTGGCAATAACTCCTTTTCTGATTCTGATTCTAACAAGTGGCCTTAGACTAAGGGAGTGTTCAGACCTTACATTAAAACAGACCCTACATCTCCATTTTAATAAAACATGCCCGTATGGGGGTGGAAAAACCTGACTTTGGACTGCAACACAAGATCATTTGGCAAGGTACTGTGGTAGCCAATCAAATACGTGCAAGTTTATTCCTGGTAGATTACCTGTAACATGAACAGGAATGTGTTTAATTCTGTGATACATTTTCAGAGTTTAAAAATCTTGTCTCAAATTATATCATTGTGCTTTCTTTTGGCGTCTGATCAGCCTTTGGAGTCATGGTGTCTTTGCTCAAACTGGACTTCCTGGATTGTAGACCATGTCTCACCACTACGTGAAGCAACAATCCCCCCACCCTGGGTTGTTTTACCACAGGTCTGATTTTGGTATGAGTGCCCACTCAAGAAATCAGTCCCATCCAGTGAGCAAAAAGATTGGATAATAAGGCACACAAGCAACACAGGGTAACAATGCTGTCTTTAGGGACAGCTCAGTATGTAAGTAAGGGGAAATCCCCTCGGCACATTAAAGCTCCCCAGAGAGAGACCCAGGCACGATAGGGAGCTCCCACTTACAGATGGGCAAACAGTTGGGTTCTTGTCGCTTCACTCCTTGCAGAGTGTGTGTGAATGTGACTGAACAAGAACCTTTCACCAAAAGCAACATATGGAAAGAAAACCAGGGGTTCTTCAGGGGCGCTCAGACACTCAATCAACACTGAAAACGCTTGCAGCTTTATTAATGTTGCTTTACTGGCAGTGACGTGCAGTCAGGGTAGGCAAGCTAGGCACTGCCTACCCTGCCAAAATGTAAGCATAAAAATGTTTATTAAATAAATGTATTTAATAAACTTATATTTGGATTTGTACTGTTTATTCTTGTGATTTATATGTGTTATTCCAATTATTTAGACCGTACGATGACAAATGTAGCAGTTACGCATAATCAAATAGAAAAATGGTAGAATAAGCAGTGCCTTTACTGTCCATTCAAGCGATAAACCGAAGTTGCGCATGCGCACTTCGATCCTGTATTCTTTAACATGTACGGCAAAAAGCACAACTCTGCTGTGCCTTTGCACGTAAATATGTTATGCCAGTAATCATCTGCGTTACATATCAAACATGGACCAATTAAAATCGAGATATTACTGGCCCTATCCGTAGCTGACGTCATTACACCAGCTACGTTGTAAGCGCAATCCCCGCGAAATTCAAAGTCAGAATGACAGCAGCGGTGTCCGCCGATATCACAGCGGGGAGAAATTCCTCTAAACTCAATTTTAATTAAAAAAAAGAACTAATAGCAAGATGGAGGTCTACGCCAGCCTTAGATGGACTACCGCAGCAAAAGGGACAAAAACTCGTCCGATCGTTTCAAACTGACTGGTTTGGAAGAAAAGATGTGGCTACATGGCTGTGCTAACAGTCAGCGGCGGGACCTCTACGGGGTCCTGGGATCTGAACAGTCAGCGGCTAGACCTCTACGGGGTCCTGGGATCTGAACAGTCAGCGGCTAGACCTCTACGGGGTCCTGAGATCTGAACAACCTGCCCACAGCTTTAACCACGCATATAAAACCGTCAGCTCATATAATAAGCAACTACAGCTTCGCACATTTTCCACCCTGAAACGGATCAAAACATCCAGTCGGAACCGGACCGGGCCAGCACGTCTTTCAGCCCTCGCCATTCTGTCAGAGAGTCAGAGACTATGCAAACTGAAGGCCCATAAAGACGAGTTTTACAACGCAATGATCGACGTATTCACGAGGAAAGAGCGTCGAATGGATTTTATGTACAAATAATCTACCGATTGGTGAGTCCAAAACTATTCTGGGCTTAGTGAAGCCATTTGCCTTCATATTCAGAGCAGTGTGTGTTTTCATTGTTGCTGACTATGACTGACAAACATAATTGACCGCTGTTCAATAATTAGAACAAAGATGGTTTCATAACTTGCATTCTGATGCTGGACATTAACGTGTGTGTGTGTGTGTGTGTGTGTGTGTGTGTGCGCGTGAGTGAGAGAAAATATATGTCACCCAGAGTTTTTGTTTGAAATTTTAACTTTGCTGGAGCACAACCGGTCATTGCGGTCTTCAAATCGGCAAGTTTTAGAAATCACAATGTCCAGGTATAAATGGGGGGGGGGAATCAGGCTTTTGCAGTTGCTGCCCGAGACTCCCCCCCCCCCCCCATTGATTGATTAGGAATGTCTTGCTATCAACCGTGCGTGTGAGCCGCGCTTGTGCGTAACGTTTAGCCTACTGTTTTGAGTGAGTTTTAGCCTAAACAATAAATTCGGTAATCTGACTTTCATAACTCAGTGCCTAGCCTCTTACTGACATCACCGCACGTCACTGTTTACTGGCATTCAAAATCTCACAGAGGCATCTTGCAAGCATGGCTAAATCAAGAGAAGATTCTTTAAGGGATTCTGAAAAGGCATTGTGGAAAACGTATGACATTGCTAATTACAAAAATAACACAATAGCAACTTGTAAAATAGCTAACATGTTGACCATTAGTGACATTTCGAGACTATTTGAGGGGAGGAACTAAAATCTAAGCAGACTGGGAACTTTCTAAGATTAAAACTGAAGCGCTTTCACAGTTGTTTGAACCTTGAGAGACAACAAAGGACTATCATTTTTCAACTGCTTGATATTGTTTGACAAGTGGCGTTGTTTCTTCATTTGAAATCTATGCATGGTTCTAGTCAGATGTCAAAAAGTCCACAACAGGATTTGAATTGCTATTGAAAGACTGCGGGGATGCACTGCTTAAAGACAGCAGGATGAATCCAGCTGTCAGCTTTTTGTACCATGTTGGCTGTCCTCCACATGATGAAGTCATGAGAAGAATTCTTTAAATTGGTTCAACTCTTACTTAACTGCCAGCTGTATCATTGCTTTCTTGTATATAAGCTTCTTAGATTTCATGGGGCAAGTGTAATTGGAATACAAAGGAGAAAGACAGGATAAGAGCATGGTTCATGTCATTGGACGAACCTGAACACAGTGACAGTTACAAATCAAGGACAAATACAATAATTTCAAACAATTACTTAATTTTAGTTATCTTTTTTCAGTATGATCTTAATGTATTATAATGAATAAATATATACAATTACAAGCGAATGAATCCACTAATGCTCTCGGTTACACCCTCATGTTTTCATTCATTTCTTTTCAGATATCAGTAAGTGCAAGGATGATCAACCAGTGCAGTCTAATTTAAAGATGTTTCCAACCACAGTTATGGCGGACAGAAGACGCAGCTTCCAGGCAAGCTGGTATGAAAGTCATCCTTGGGTGGAATATTCTGCAATTATGGATTCTGCATATTGCTATGCCTGCAGACATTTCAGCCCACCAAGTATTTCTGGCAGTGTGTTTGACTCACCATCAGGCTTTAGGAATTGGAAAAAAGCAACTGAAAGAGAGGGAGGGTTTTCAGTACATGCAAAATCTGACAGACATAAGCAAGCAATGATAGCATGGAAGGACTACCAAAGGGCTGTGAAAGCTAATACAACATTGGAAAATATCCTTAACCAGGAACACAGTAAACAAGTAAAAGAAAACCGTGAGTATATTAAAACAATTGGGGAAGTAATATTGCTCACAGCTAGACAAAACATAGCACAGAGAGGACATGATGAGTCTGAGGAATCAACTAACAGAGGAAATTTCAGGGAAATTCTTGAAACAGTTGCAAATCACGATGCAGCTGTTAAACACAGACTAACATCCATTCACAACGCAAAGTACACAAGCAAGACGATTCAGAATGAGGTTCTGAATTGTTTGGCAGAAATGGTCCGTTCTGAAATAATTGAAGAAGTAAAAAGCAGTCAGTTCTTCAGCATCATGGCAGATGAGACTAAGGATGTCTCAAAACAGGAGCAGATTTCATTTGTACTCAGGTACTATTATAATGGAACAATCAAGGAGAGTTTTCTTCATTTTGAATCTGCTGAAAGACTAGATGCAGAGGGGCTCACTGAAAAGATAGTCCGCTTATTGGAACACCATGGCCTAGACTACAAAAACAACCTTATAGGCCAGGCATATGATGGAGCTGCTGTGATGAGTGGTAAGCATTCAGGGGTCCAGGCGAGAATCAGAGAGCAAGCCAAATTTGCATTTTACATCCACTGCAGTGCCCACTGCCTTAATTTAGTGCTAGTTGATTCTGTCAAAGCAGTACCAGAAGCAGAGGAATTCTTTGCGTTGTTGCAGAGTCTTTATGTTTTCACTTCTGGTTCATATGTGCATGCCAAATGGCTGGCTGTACAAACTGAAATGTATGGCAGCACAAGAGAGCTCCAAAAATTAAGTGACACACGATGGGCTTGTCGGTTCATCGCCCTACGTAACATAATGGACAGATTACCTGCCCTAAAACGTGTCCTACAAGAGATGGCACTAGAGCACAGGGGAGAAAAAGTCTTCTGAGGCCCGTGGTCTTCTGGCCCAGATTGACCTCGAGTTTGTTGTGCATCTAGTTTACGCTTAAGTAAGTTGTTTGGGGAAACCAAGCTTCTTTCAGATATGCTGCAGTCATCAACTGTTGACCTCTCAAGAGCAGCAGATTTAGTGGAAGGTTTGGTTCAGACTTTGACAGATTTCAGGCAACAGTCCTTCTTTGACAACCTGTGGAAGTATTAACCATCTGTGAGCAGTGTGATGCTGCCACCCAGTCGTTGGCAAAACGACAAAGAACAAAAAGTTCCAAATTCCGTGAGTGCCACGTACTAAGCTCTGTTGGTCAGAGGGAGCAAGTTTGTGATAAAGAAACTTATCGGTCCTCTTTCTTTTATCCTGTCATTGACTGCATGCTTAGTGAACTAAGCAGACGTTTTTCAAAGACCAACTGTGAGCTGATGAGTTATATCCAATCTCTTAACCCCAAGAGTGATGCATTTTTAAAAGACACAACTGTGTTTGAATTTGGCCGTCTTTATGATGCCAATATTGAGGATCTGGGACCTGAACTCCATCAGTTCAGGAGACTTTTAGAAAGAAAACTAAAGAGTCACGAGATTGGAAACCCTTCTAATACAGTGGAGTTGATCCGTTTCATTGAGCCATACAAAGACGTATTCTGCGAGCTTTTTAGACTGTGCAAAATTGCTGTTGCACTCCCAGTGAGTTCTGCCACCTGTGAGAGGAGTTTTTCCAAACTAAAATTAGTGAAAACCTACCTCAGGTCCACTATTACAGATGAACGTCTCAGCAGTTTAGGGATGCTAAGCATTGAATCCAGAAGGGCAAAGGCTTTGGATCTTGATGCATTTGTGGACTATTTTGCACGAAACCACAAACGCAGAATACTATTATTGTAATGTTGCAGGATTTGGTATTGCCAGTGCACAAGCATGAGAGATTACTGAAATGAAAATTTGACTGTTAGTCTCCTAAATGTTAGTGTACAGGTTTGTGAAGGTTTGTGAAGGTTTATTGTTCTCATGTGTTGTATGTGAAATATTTTAATAGAAATTTTTGTTTCATTCATGCTCTAAATAAACAAAAAAGTTGTTTAAAAAAAGATCGTCATTTTTTTCCATTGTTCTTTCTGTGCCCCTGTGAAAAAACAATGGCCCCACCTTGGCCCCTTTGGAAATGTTTTCCTAGAACCGCCCCTGCTTGCTCGAGTTAAGTCCAAACTAGTAATTACAAGTGTTTCTAACTGAAAGTTTAGATCTAGAGAAAAACATCCCATTTGTTTTCTTAACATTTAAAAGAAGTTTGGAATTTACAATGTCTGATATCATCACCAATAGTGTTAATATACAGTGAGAACAATAGAGGGCCAAGTATTGAACCCTGTGGTACCCCTTTAATCAAGAACTTGACCACATCAACCATGACGGCCTGAGTTCTATCTTGAAGATAGTTTTAAACCATCGGCAGGAGTCAGAACCCAATCCTCTAGCAGACAGTTTGTTAACCCTTGTGTTGTCCTTGGGGTAAAATTTGACTCGTTTTCAAAGTTGTTTTATATCAGAAGTTTATTTCAACCAAAATTATAAAAAATGCATGGATGATCTTCGTTAAATTTAATGATTACTTTCATTGAATTTGGGCTGTTTTATTCAGTTTCATAGCATTTGAAAAAAAAAAAAAGTTTAAATGGTTTCAAAACAGAATCCTGACTATACATCTACTGAACTACCAGGCAAAATAATTCATAATTTCGACTTTTTTAAACAGAAAAATTAGGTATGATGTCATATAAATTAGGTTTATTGACAATGTATGAAAAGAAAAGCCGTTTTAAAAAGCTTGAAATTTGGACCTGGAAGGACAACAACTTCATGGTTAATAGGAAGACAACACAAGGGTTAAAAAGGATAACATGGTCTGCAGTGTCAAAGGCTTTTTACAAATCAACAAACAGTGCAGCACGGTGCTTTCTATCATCCAAAGCATTTGAAATATCATTAACAACAAGCATAGTGGCAGATGTGGCACTGTGTTTGGGTCTAAAACCAGATTAATGCTAAGAATACTGTTTACAGAAATAAAAGTTTGTAACTGTTTCTGACTAAAGACTCTAAGATCTTTGCCAAACAGGTGAGCCTAGAGATGGGTCAATAGTTATCTGAATTACTTCAGTCACCTCCCTTATGCAATGGTAGAACAAAAGTTGAATTCCACACCTTAGGGATATTTCCCGTACTTAAGGTTAAATTGAAGATGTGTGTTACTGGACTAGCAATGAGAGGTGCACCACACTTGAGTAAAAAATGGGTCTATTGTCAGCGCCTAAGGATTTCTTGGTGTCATTGACGCATTGCATCTAGGACCTCTGCTTCAGAGAGTTTCTGAAAACTAAAAACAGGATTTTCATTTTCCTGAGTAAGAGTTGCCTTTTCAAATAAAAACCAGCAGATATAAAATGCTTGTTAAGAGCATCACAGATATTGTTTTTATCACTTAGTGTCATGCCACTTAAAAACTACTTCTACTTTGTTTCAGCAGTTTAAAGTGGTTTGTTTATCTTTGTAACCATAGTAACATAGTAACAGTGTATGTTGGGAAACAGGAAGTAAAATTTCAGCTACAGAAATGTGTGAGCTCTACCAGTCATCTGTTTCTGAGTGGATCGCTTTTCCTTCTCCCTTTTTGCTAAGGCAACGTCTGTGAGTATTTCTCATTGTGTCACATTAGGTTATTGGTCATTGTTAGATTGTAACCATATTGATGCAGTTAAGAAGCTAATTCCTTCATGCTAGGCTAAGTTAGCTTATGTTTCTTGCTGCTGGTTGTTTTTACTAGCTTGATAGTGTTATATGTGTCATACATGCTACATTGCCATGTAAGCAAAGCTGTGCTATTTACACTGATATTGCACATTTGGGTTTGATTTATAATTAGGGCCCATTCATCACTACTTGCAGTTTTAATATAGACTTCTCATGGTATTGTATTGCAGTTTTACAAAATTCCCAGTAAACTTCATGGAATGTTTCTTGAGTGTCTCAGCTGAATGGAAAATAGCACATGACACAGAATGGGAGTCTTAGATAATTTCCTTTGGAAGAGAGACAGCATCATTTCCCCATTTAAGTGAGTTAACGGTTTTCCAAAATTTTGCAGTATCTCTGGCAGAGTCGGTTATAGCACTGAGAAAGTAGTTTCATTTGGCTCTTTTGACAGCTGCAGTACAACTGTTTCTCAGTTGCCTATAAAGCAGGCAACCAGCTGGGGCACCTGTTTTCCTTGCCAAGGCCCAGGGTTGATTATTTTTCAGAAAAAGACTTGCTATTTCAGGAGAGAACCCAGGATTAGTCCGATTTATAACTCTGTGGTTCTTAAGTGTAGCATGTTTATCATACAACCCAGAAATAAACAAAAAATAAAACAAGGGCTAGAACTGGGCTAAAAAGCTCTGAGTGATATAAGTCGAGGATAAAAGCTTGCTGCAAGAAATTATCTTATTATAAATCTTAGAGATTATACGGGGGTCTGAGCGTTTCAGGCTGGTATCTCTAATACAGGCAATCGGGCAGGGGTCACTGATATCATTTGCAAAAACCCCACTTGTTGTGTATTTATGGGGGTTTTAGTTAGAATAATGTCTAATAGAGTAGATCTTTCTGTGTTCTTTAAGTTGGGACGGGTTGGCTTTGTTATCAGGTGAGTTAGATTTAGCTCAGTACAAATGACTTAATTAATCAGATACCGGTAAAAGCCAATCCAGGTTAAAATCTCCCAAAATCAGTAATTCTGAGCTTGCGTAATTAGACAAAATATTAGAGAGTTTGCTTTGAGTAACAAGGAGGACTTGAGGGGGGGCATATACCCCTGCTAGAGTTAAATGTTATTTCCAAGTACCACATTTAAAACTAGACATTCATATTTCTTTGGAACAGAGGTTGATATATACACAGAAACATTTAAGCAGCATTTTACATAAATCACGATTCCACCACCTCTGCCAATTCTGTCGGCTCTAAAAATATTGTACCCAAACAAATGGTCATCAGGCACAGAATCACACAGCCATTATTCAGATACAACCAGTACGTCAGCATTTGATTGTGTGACCATAATTTCAATAAAGTCCAACTTTTTGAATCAGGCTTCCAGTGTTCAAATGAATTATTCCAATGCCATTTTTCAGTGAGTGCATACCAGATGGAGAAACAGGGTAGGCCTTAAAGCAGCACTAGATCTTTGTATGGTCATCTGCTCCAGGCAGCCTACTGCAGTGTCTACATACCCTGCTAAATGCAGCTACATGCTCAGTCAGAGAAACCTGTAATCTCGGTGGCAGATGTTCATTTCTCCCCAATATTAGATCACATTTCTGCTGGAGCATGTCTGGTTGTGTAGCATTTGGGTTAAAAGCCAGAATCTGTGATTTTTCACTGTACAAAATCTTGCTATATAATCCTTTGCAGTCAATCTCCGGCTGCGATGCAGTGCACAGAAGCAGCGACAGGAGAGCACATCGGACATACGGAAATGCTGACCAATCAGAGAAGACAGGGCTAAAGACACTGTAGACAGTTCTAGTAGAAACACAAAATACAATTATAAACCTGAAACCCATATAAAATAAGTCTCCTTTAACAAGTTTGTTAGAAAAGATTCTATAATCGGGTTCCTGATCCATTAGAGGCTGTTTTGGAGAAAAGAACTAGGAATGGATCCGGATATTCGGCTATTTTTTCGTTGGGTAGGTATTCAATTTTCAATACTGTAATAAAATTGAGAGAGATTCAACTTTTGAAGGAACGCAACCTAACATCCTGCTGTGGTGTCAATCATGTAATCGGCAATTAGACTTTTCGGTGTGTTTTGACGCAGTGTGACTGTCCCGTACAGGAAACAGGAAACATCACTGCCTCTATCGCTGCCACAAGAAAAACACTACGAGGGGAAAAACACAAGCACTGAGCTGCCCAGGAATTTGTGTAACAGCTGAATGTTTTCTGCACCAAAGCACAGTCCATCCGTCTCTTTCTCCATGAAATAAAGCTGCCTTAAAGTGCAGGACCTCTGAAATGTCGAGATCAAGGATTGATCTGACGGAGACAATGATTGTGAAATATAAAGTCTACTTATGCTACATTGGGGGGGGTAAATTAAAATACAAGATGTTAACCATTTAAGTGTCACTAAGGGATGGACGGGGGGGGGGGTACAGGGCGCTGGTGGATGACTTTGTGGAGTGGTCTGGTGAGAATCACCTGCTGCTGAAGGTGGATAAGACCAGAGAGATGGTGATCGACTTCAGGAGGAAGGGAACGGCTCTGCGGCCCCTTTGCATCCTGGGAACAGATGTGGACATGGTGGAGGAGTACAGATACCTGGGTGTCAACATCGACAGCAGGCTGAACTGGAAGGTCAACATCCTTGCTGTTTACAAGAAGGGGATGAGCAGACTCTATTTCCTGAGGAAGCTGAGATCCTTCAGTGTGTGCAGCAGAATGTTGGAGATGTTCTACCAGTCTGTTGTGGCCAGCACTCTGTTCTCCTCCGCCATCTGCTGGGGGGGGCAGCAGCATCGGAGCCAGCGACACAAACAGACTGAACAAACTGATCAGGAAGGCTGGCTCCGTGATTGGCTGCAAACAGGACACTGGTGTGGTGGAGTGGAGGTCTCTGAACAAACTGTTATCTATCATGGATAACCCAGACCACCCTCTCTACCCCCCACTGGTCCAACAGAGGAGCAGCTCCACCCCTCCCACCCCACACTGGTCCAACAGAGGAGCAGCTCCACCCCCCACTGGTCCAACAGAGGAGCTCCTTCTCTAAGAGGCTCCAATAGCTTTGATGCCGCATGGACCGCTACAGGAAATCCTTCCTACCACAGGCAATACAACTCTTTAACACGTCATCACTGGGTGCTAGATGAGACTTTTAGACACCACAATACTGCACTATACTATATATTATACTATACTAATACTGCACTATACTATATATTATACTATACTAATACTGCACTATACTATATATTATACTATACTAATACTGCACTATACTATATATTATACTATACTAATACTGCACTATACTATATATTATACTATACTAATACTGCACTATACTATATATTATACTGTACTAATACTGCACTATACTATATATTATACTGTACTAATACTGCACTATACTATATATTATACTATACTAATACTGCACTATACTATATATTATACTATACTAATACTGCACTATACTATATATTATACTGTACTAATACTGCACTATACTATATATTATACTATACTAATACTGCACTATACTATATATTATACTATACTAATACTGCACTATACTATATATTATACTATACTAATACTGCACTATACTATATATTATACTATACTATTACTGCACTATACTATATATTATACTATACTAATACTGCACTATACTATATATTATACTATACTAATACTGCACTATACTATATATTATACTATACTAATACTGCACTATACTATATATTATACTATACTAATACTGCACTATACTATATATTATACTGTACTAATACTGCACTATACTATATATTATACTGTACTAATACTGCACTATACTATATATTATACTATACTAATACTGCACTATACTATATATTATACCATACTAATACTGCACTATACTATATATTATACTATACTATTACTGCACTATACTATATATTATACTATACTAATACTGCACTATACTATATATTATACTATACTAATACTGCACTATACTATATATTATACTATACTAATACTGCACTATACTATATATTATACTATACTAATACTGCACTATACTATATATTATACTATACTAATACTGCACTATACTATATATTATACTATACTAATACTGCACTATACTAGCACTATACTATATATTATACTATACTAATACTGCACTATACTATATATTATACTAAACTAATACTGCACTATACTATATATGATACTATACTAATACTGCACTATACTATATATTATACTATACTAATACTGCACTATACTATATATTATATTATACTAATACTGCACTATACTATATATTATACTGTACTAATACTGCACTATACTATATATTATACTATACTAATACTGCACTATACTATATATTATACTGTACTAATACTGCACTATACTATATATTATACTAAACTAATACTGCACTATACTATATATGATACTATACTAATACTGCACTATACTATATATTATACTATACTAATACTGCACTATACTATATATTATATTATACTAATACTGCACTATACTATATATTATACTGTACTAATACTGCACTATACTATATATTATACTATACTAATATTGCACTATGCTATATATTATACTATCCTAATACTGCACTATGCTATATATTATACTATACTAGTACTGCACTATACTATATATTATACTATACTAGTACTGCACTATACTATATATTATACTATACTAGTACTGCACTATACTATATATTATATTATACTAGTACTGCACTATACTATATATTATACTATACTAGTACTGCACTATACTATATATTATACTATACTAGTACTGCACTATACTATATATTATACTATACTAATACTGCACTATACTATATATTATACTATACTAATACTGCACTATACTATATATTATACTATACTAGTACTGCACTATACTATATATTATACTATACTAATACTGCACTATACTATATATTATACTATACTAATACTGCACTATACTATATATTATACTATACTAATACTGCACTATACTATATATTATACTATACTAATACTGCACTATACTATATATTATACTATACTAATACTGCACTATACTATATATTATACTATACTAGTACTGCACTATACTATATATTATACTATATTAATACTGCACTATACTATATATTATACTATACTAATACTGCACTATACTATATATTATACTATACTAATACTGCACTATACTATATATTATACTGTACTAATACTGCACTATACTATATATTATACTATACTAATACTACACTATACTATATATTATACTATACTAATACTGCACTATACTATATATTATACTATACTAGTACTGCACTATACTATATATTATACTATACTAATACTGCACTATACTATATATTATACTATACTAATACTGCACTATACTATATATTATACTATACTAATACTGCACTATACTATATATTATACTGTACTAATACTGCACTATACTATATATTATACTATACTAATACTGCACTATACTATATATTATACTATACTAATACTGCACTATACTATATATTATACTATACTAGTACTGCACTATACTATATATTATACTATACTAATACTGCACTATACTATATATTATACTGTACTAATACTGCACTATACTATATATTATACTATACTAATACTGCACTATACTATATATTATACTATACTAATACTGCACTATACTATATATTATACTATACTAATACTGCACTATACTATATATTATACTATACTAATACTGCACTATACTATATATTATACTGTACTAATACTGCACTATACTATATATTATACTGTACTAATACTGCACTATACTATATATTATACTATACTAATACTGCACTATACTATATATTATACTATACTAATACTGCACTATACTATATATTATACTATACTAATACTGCACTATACTATATATTATACTGTACTAATACTGCACTATACTATATATTATACTGTACTAATACTGCACTATACTATATATTATACTATACTAATACTGCACTATACTATATATTATACTATACTAATACTGCACTAAGTGCAACCTGCACAATTGGTTCATTTACATTTTAGCATATTATTTAAGCAGTTGCACATTTTGTTTTCCTGTATATATTCAAATATTTTTTCTTTTCTTTTATTCCTCTTATTATTATTATTATTTCATGTATATTGTATGTATGTATATTTTTTTCCTAGTATTTCATTCATATTTATATTCTGTGCTGTGTGACTGATTTTGCTGCTGTAACACCGTAATTTCCCATTTTTCTTGGGATCAATAAATATCTATCTATCTATCTATCTATCTATCTATCTATCTATCTATCTATCTATCTATCTATCTATCTATCTAACTGCTGATTTGCATGTGTCACAATATCATTTGATTTCATTGCATAATACATGTTCTTAGATAACACTTTGGGTTCTTTTGAACATTCACTTAGCTGTTATACAACACACTAGGTGAACATATAAAATATGAAGTCTTCCCATATTTTTATGAACTTTGAACCTCTGCTTTTATGTCTATTTTCAGTTTGCAGAGCCTATATGATGCTCTTGAGAAATCGTCTGGCAGACCTGTTACAATGTAAATTAATATTGTTTCCCAACACTCCCGTCTCTTCCTGGTGGGTTAAATGTAAAACTGAACTTGAAACAGCAAATTTGCCCTATCCTTTAGCTGGTTTCAGGAGCGTTTATTAACAATGCATCTATTTATACTCGCAGTTTACAAACAAAAATTAACATTTTCAAGCAATCGCTTTTTCATAATTTTGATTTGATAGAAATGAGGCCAATGTCAAGGGCGTCAGGACAGACTTCGGAATATGATTACCTTGTTCTTCTATTTTGATTGCAGGACCTTTAAGGACCTCTTATAAAGTCTCCACCAAAATGTGCCTACCTTTTATTTAAAATGTTCAAGGCGAGCAACCTTTTCTTGAAATTAGGTAGCAGTACAAGACTATTTCCTTTCTATTAACAGAAAGTGATTATTTGTGATCCAGTAACTGACATTTCTCACTTCCTTTTCAAATAGATGTGAACAGATGGACTCTGTGAAGCTCAGGCAATAATTAAAAGGCCCCTCAGAATGATTTTTCTTAGGTGCATTGTTTTCACAAACAACATCCTTGAGAAACCAGCCAACTTACAAAACTGGGTCACACCAGCAGTTTCCCCAAAACAAATTAATTATTCCATGCTGTCATTAAATTTTGTGCTCTGCAGATTCAAAATGCAATTATGATTTTTTTTCTTCTTTTTTTCTTAGAACTTCTGAAATGTTGAGATATTAAAAAAAAAAGTTGTGAGCTCAATACAACAATACATTTGCATATCTAAAGAGATGCTGTATAATTCCTGAGAAAGTTTATGTGAGAGAGAATATCCTGAGTAACATACTTGCAGGGCTGAGATTTAAGGCTTTGCTAAGCACTGGATTTATGACTTCTGTTGAGGCTGTTCTCATAAACTATTCATTCATTGAAAATTACATTTAAAAAAATGTCTTGTGTCTTTGATAGGGTTATGGCGCCAGTTGATATCATGATGGCGATATAAAAACAATATGTTGTGCATCCCCTATGTATTCCATGTATGATTTACTGTATTCACCACATTGACTGGTAAGAGACTAAAGAGTCTCGTAGGGAGGAGGCCGGGTGGATGTTTAGGTCATAAAACACAGGGCTGGGGAAGTGGGGAAGCGGAGTGTATGTCCGTGAAGAAGTTAAGGGGAAAACTCAAGACTTTTACCCAGGAAACGGATTTTCATGTCCTGGGAGTACTACTTAAGGAGATCAGTGTTGTAATCCAAACCACACATTCTTACGAACAGGTTCATATGATATGGTGCTAACTGTTTAATCTGCTACAGAGCTTCGTGACATGGCTACAGACTTCCGTCACACCTCGTTATATCAGCGGCAGATAGTAGATGTATTTAGCCGCTACAAAGCTCTGCAATACTGGCTACAGTACTCCGCATGGTACTCCATCAGGTCAGCTGTAGATGATGGTTTCCTGAGAATAGGTGACTGTTTGCCGGGTACAGAGCAGAGCGAGTTGCCGGTCATTGTTGGAGGTTCAGTTACCTGAGAATAGGTGACTGTGAGCCGGGTACAGAGCTGCCGGCCAATTTGATGGAGATTAGGGTTAAATTTAGGTGATCGTTATGAGACAACACAAATTAAGTTAAGGCACCAAAATGACTAAGTTTAGGAAAAAGTGGAATTGGAAAATGACAGTCACCTTTCATCGGCTAAGTGTAAGGCCAACGGCCTCTGAAAAGGCCGTGACCTCACGGTTCACTGTACCCGGCTCACTGTCACCATTTCGAGTCTAAATATTTGGTGCGCAGTGTATTAATAGCACAAAATATACTGCAAATAGAAAATACTTTTGCGAGGAATGCGGAGGGTGAATTTAATTTAGAATATCATCTTTATTTGTTCTTCATATGTCTTCTACTATTCCAAAAATAGTTGATATGAGCTAACAAAGCAAGAGGACAAAGATCCCTGTGGTTTTTAAATGTGACAAAAGAACCACAAAGACTTCACAGGAAGTCTAGGGTGGTGAGAAGGAGAAACAAAAAACAATTTCAAATGGATAAATGGAGCGCATGCCACGACTGCATCAAAATAGAACAAAGCTGTGTCTGCAAGCAGTAGATTTCACCCAAACGTAGAGCGCTAGCTTGTGCAGGGATGGAGCCAAACTGCAAACTGCACTGCTCTGCGAGGCACAGAGTGGGTTGACTCCAGATGTCACCCACGGAAGGGGGGGGTTGGGGCTGAGCTCCAGAGGCATACATGTCAATCCTGATGCACTGCATAGGCGCTTCTCTCTCTCTCTCTCTCTCTGAATGGACAAACTGTATTGTTAGTTTTACAGTTCTTAGCTGCCAGAAATATCACCTTTTAATGGGTGTGAATCTGGGTCAGGAGGAGTGGTGCAAGCAGCAGAATGATTTTTTTAGAGAAGGAGTATGGCCATGTGTAATGAGCTGACATACCCGCATTACACCCCCATTAGGTCTTGATCAAGGAATCACAGTTTAACTTGAAGAGTATGGGCATACTCCAGTTGTTAAAACCTTTCTTCTTAGTCAACTCTGTGAACATAAACAATGTTCTCCATGCTGAGTTCATGTGTAGAGCCGCTGGTGAGTCTCTCATGTTGTGTCGAGCCTTCTTAGTGTTTTAAATGGTTGATTTTGATGCTTTCAAAGTAGCGCCCATAGCTCCCATTCCAAAGGCCATTTGAACGAAAACGAGAACAGTGACGTATCCGTCCTAATTATGCTTTTGAGAGAAAGTTTGACTCGAGTACATTCACAAAAGACCCTAGGTTGCATTTTGGCGAGAGTTACACTTTAAAGTCAGAACTTTAAAAAATCATGGAAGAAAAAATAAACCTTTTGTATTCAGTGTATTATGTTGTGTAATGTATACTCTAGATGTCTTGTGATTTCCACTGCACATTGTGAGGTGTGTGTGTGATTGTATTTTTATCCTCTAAGTCAGTTTTGTCATATATACAGGACTTGCAGACTTGACTGTAAATGCTGACATATGAGCGCCACCGTCTCAGAACCAGAGTGTAACTAAAGCAGGTAATGAGTCATCATGAACTCATTAGGAGGGCCAGATGGTGCCTAAACCCCTGGATTGGCAGCAAATGAAAATTACTTTTCAACTGTGTAATATTAGCATCAAATCAGAAGAACTGCAGCTTTGAGACCCTTTTCATTGCACCTACCGATTTTAACACGTTGATACAGAGCAAGCCTAGATACGAGGGTGTGAATCTCAATCCAATATAACAACAATAAGAAGATTCACACCAAATGAAGTTATTTACTACAACACCTTCTGTTACTCCTACTGGCCTGCTATAGTAACACACCTTTCTGTTTATCATCCTACTAACGCATGACTTCTCTCTAAGAGAATTAGTGTAAAGTTAAATCAAACAGATTTCAATGTGGATTTGAAATGTTTTAGCACCTTTCATGACAAGTAACCCCTAAGTGCTTTGAGTTAAAAAAAGGAACACACAATAAAACAAAGCATGAATAGAAATAAGAATACAATCAAAGCATCAACAAAACAAGACAATCCACAAAAGCAAGTGCAACGATACAAATGGTCACACACACGCACGCCAAACACACAATTCAGTAATTAATGCCTGAGAGAATAAAAAGGTTTGCTTTTGAATGTGGACACATTTTTACTCTGTATAGATGTGATGGGACATATTAAAGACATTTGATATATATATCACAAAAAAACATAGACTGTTCATGGACTTTTACACCTGTACAACACACACAACACTAACAGTACTTACACAATGGGGGCTTGTTGAAAAAGGGGAAAAAAAGCGTCTTGTATCTAGGTTGGATGGCTTCAGGGCTATGCTGTGCTCCCTAGAGAACGAGGCAATTGAAAGTGCATCATCTAGCAACACCTACATGTCACTCTAAAAAAAGTCATCCACACGCTTGCATCTTAGCCACTGTTTCCACAAATATTATCCTCTTTTGAAAAATGGAAATATACGCACACTAGCTTCACTATTATGTTATATTTCTGTACATAAAATGTGAAGAAAATTGTAATTACAGTTCAACTTTAAGAGGTTTTGATATAAATACTGTCATGTGTTGTGAGAAACATCAGATTTCAGATATGTTTTTTGCACTATTGCAATTTACAGAGTTGTGGTTCACAAAAAACAGGCACAGAGCCTCACACAGCTGCCCTGTAGCTCTATCTTCAGATAATTTGACCTCCGGTTACACTTTCTCTCCAGCTGGCTGAGCACTATCTTACTGCAACAAACCAGAAGAGACAGAAATTTGTGCATGTTGCACACATAAACCCATGTGCACAAAATCTGTTGGATACCTGTCAATGATTATACATAATAAGATACAGCTGCTTTGTTATCATTCCAGTTGTTTTGTTGTTTTGTCAATTCCAGTTGAGTAATTTGAATAAATCGGCCGTTGGAACAGAGGTGCCTCCTCTCCACTTGTTAAAAGCAGTTGTCAGCCCATGAAAGGTTTTCCAGAACACGGCTGTTGTGTTCAGCCAGTGGGGGAAATTGTGTGGATGGCTTCCATAGCAACGTGGAAATGGGAAGAGTTGTTGGAGCAGATGCCTGTGAAATGTGCTAAAAAAACAAACAAGCCCTGAAAACATATGAACAAAAGGAAAACTGGAAGAGAAACTATAAAAAAAGATTTTCCTTAGCCTCCTCTCCTGGTGGCGTTTTAAAGTGTATTTTTGGTTGGGGGGGGGGGGATTTGGTCAAACAACACAGGACTTTCCCGCATGTGTCCCGCATGTTGCAGTTCCCTTCCACGGCGTGTGGCATTTTTATTTCCCCGTTGTTGCGTCCCCCCAGAGACCGCGGATCGTGTCCCACGTGTTGAGGTCCGTCCCGTTGTTGTGGTCAGCGTCTGGCATTTCATTTCCAGGTTGTTGCGTCCCACAGAGGCCGCGGATTGTGTCCCGGCATGAGTTGATGTCACCGTCCCACGTGTGGCGTTTAGATTTCCCCGTTGTTGCGTCCCCCAGAGCAGCCCAGTGTCATGGCAGTTCATGACATGGTCACGTTTGAAAATTGTAACATGTACACATAATAAAAGCAAAAATTGTGACATGTAAACATAATAAAAGCAAAAATTGTGACATGTAAACATAAGCAAAAATTGTGACATGTACACGTAAGCAAAAATTGTGACATGTACACGTAATAAAAGAAAAAATCGTAACCTGTAGACGAAATAAAAACCAAAACTACGTGTCTATTTCACAAACTGGCGTGAGACTGGGTTGATAGGTGCTGTTTTGATATTACATTTGGATCACAGATCGTTAAGCCTAGTTTTGCATGAGATTCATGAATGTGCTGTATCTGTAGATAATATAGGAGGACAGGAGAGGCATGCAAGTCTCCAACACATTGTCATGATCGGGTTCGTATAATATTGTACGAAAATTGGTGCACAACAATTAATATGATATCCTAAAAAATTAGGCAACCACTGGCTGGTCATGTAGCGACCGGTCAAATGACAGTTACATTTAACGACCTTTACAGTTCCATCAAGCAGAGAAAAGGTGACTGTGAGCCGGCTGCAGAGCGCCGTGAGACCCCGATTGTTTAAGCGTCCGTTGCAGTTACGTTTAGCCGACAAAAGGTGACCGTTATGTAGGGCTATATCATATGGAGAAAATCAAATAGAGCAATGTCAATATTTCAACAACTTTGTTGTGTTGACTATTGGTACTTTCACTAAATAGTTTTTACAATTAGATTTTAGATTAGTAATCATCAGTAATGTTGATATAATGATTAAGTGGGTAAAGGTAAATACTAGCTAGAACTAACAGCTAGTCTGGTAAGTTCAAACAAATTGCGTCCATTTACAGTAATGCAGCCTTTAAAACCAAGAAAAAACACTTATGCCATATTATGATATTACAATATCCTTAATCTAGGATGGTATCTAGTCTCGTATCACAATATCAATATAATATCAATATATTGCCCAGCCCTACCATCATGGGGCAATGTTTAGGCACCAGAACGACTACTTAAGATAAGGAAAAAGATTAAAAGACCAGTTCTTTTAAGTATCACTCCCGGGACATGAACATGGGTGAAAGTCTTTTGGACACCCCCCGGAGACAAATACCAAACTGCTTGCATGTTTGGTTACACTTTACTTGAAGGTATATTCATAAGAGTGACATGACACTGTCATGAACGTGTCATAAACATAAAGAAGTCATAAACGTTTATGACGTAACACTTCTTTTAGTAAGTCTCATTTGGTTTTGTCATGACAAGTTACGGTTATGGTTCATGTGTTATGACAGTGTCATGACACTCTATTTAGATGCCTTCATGTAAAGTGTTACCGCATGTTTTATGACCCAACCATCCCAGCCTCGTCCCTACATGGACCTCAGCAGTCTTATACAGCAGCAGTCACTTTGATTCAAGCAGCAATACATATGTGGAATACATATAATACAGTGCAATAGTAGATATGTGTATGACTGGTTCATGAGAACAGTCTGAAATCATGGATTTCAAACTTACTTTTGCCTTGTTGTTCACCTTCAGGTTCACTGCAGATTTTCAGTGTCCTATGTTGTGCTGCCCACCTTTCTTATCTTCCTACCACACACTCGCTCACACACACACACACACACACACACACACCCTCTCATAAACAATATTGATTATGTTAAGCCTCCATTGGCGGCTCTGCACCGCTCCACATACCATCCATGTTCTCCAATTACTATCTACCATTTGTCCTTCATTGCACCTCCATTCAGACACTCCTAATCTGTGCAGCTTCTCTGTATCTATATCTGATTACACTTTGGTTTACAGGCATGTTGTGCACACCCAGTGTCAGAATAAAACCCCACACCTTTTGCATGTTATCTTTTGCTGCCATTGGATGTCCTGCAGAGCGTGGTGATGGTGGCGGTCATCCAGCCTGAGAGTGAAAGACAAGATATGAGGTGCAGGTGAAGAAAGCGCTGGAGAAACAGCTGTTTTATGTGCCGCAGTGCTGCCTCATTATGCTTATCCTCCTAAAGAGAGCCTCTATAGGATGCAGACATGCATGAGTTTGAATTGGCTTTGAAGAACAGAACATGCCCAAGGATTATATCCACTGAGGGCTATGCTTCTCGTTTTGAATGTACTGTATATGCATGCAGTTTGCCTCTCTTTCACCATCTCTATCTCTTTTTAAAGAAGAATGCAGCAGTTAGTTTTTTTGCATCCCAATTAGCTTCTACAAAGTGGTCTTTATTCTCCCTGGGGTCCACACACAAAACAATGACAATAAAAACCAATTTAAAATCAAGCAGTGTCAAAAAACAAGAAAATAAGCCAAATATAAGGAAAAGAAAATTGGACAATGGTTCTACATATAAGACAATAAACAGGCCTACAATGAAAACAAAAAGAACTGTAATAATGGTAAAAACAATCAAAAAGATTACAATATAACATAGGCTAGCATTTTTGTTTTAGTGACTTTTTGAAAGAAAATGGTCTGTTTGATGTTGTTAGTTGACAGTGGAGTGACAAAAGGCGACTGGGAGCCGGTTACAGAGTACCACGAGTTGACAGTCCTTTCAGTGGCCGTTGCAGTTGAGTTTAGCTGAAAAAAAAGTGTCTATCATACCGAAGGCACCAGTTCCCTTAAGTAGTACTCCCGGGACTAAAACATGCCTTTCCTGGGTGAAAGTCTTGTGTTTTCCTTGGGACGTGACTCCGCTCTCCTGCTTGAAAGCAATGTGTTGTATTATTATTATTTTGTGTACACGTCACGTTCTTCTTGTTTATTACGTGTACTGCCATGACACTGGGCTGCTCTGGGGGACGCTACAACGGGAAAATCAAACGCCACACGCGGGACAGTGACAACAAGTCGCACTGGGAAATGATCCGTGGTCTCTGGGTGACGCAACACTAGGGAAATGAAACGCCACACGCCGGCCACAACAACAGGACGGACCGCCACACGCAGGACACAATCCCAGGGGCGCATGGACACGATCCGCGGCCTCTGGGGGGACGCAACAACGGGGCGGTTGGGGTTAAGAAGAGAATAACGCGGAAAGGAACTGAAACTGATCCCCGATTTCTGGGGTGAAAGTCCTGTGTTGTTTGACCCATC
Organism: Etheostoma perlongum; assembly: GCA_026937815.1. Classification (NCBI taxonomy): domain Eukaryota; kingdom Metazoa; phylum Chordata; class Actinopteri; order Perciformes; family Percidae; genus Etheostoma; species Etheostoma perlongum. Next base: position 4,251,301 of record CM049381.1, read on the forward strand.
CACCAACCTCACCAACCTCCCTGCGCACATCTTCGGCTTTTCAATACTGCTCGCTAACATAATTGTTCTGTGATCTTCCCATTGAAATACATAACTTCAAAATTCGTTACCAACACATGAAAATGACAACATTAACGTGACCTGTACACAAATCAATAGATTAAATAACGTGCAAATTTCACAAACTGCCATGAGACTGGGCTGGGAATACATATGAATTGCAGTGTTTTACTTTTCGTAGCTGTATGTTCAAATGGTTAATGAGAACTGCCTGTGGTGGGAAACGTATTACAAGCAGAAGAAGCTCTATAAAGAAAAGAGCAAGAACAGTAAGATGAGTAGATTTTAATTTAGCCTCCATAACTGTTTCTGCATCTTACACATTAGCGCGGAATAAACCATGAAGAACAACTCTAGGTGCTCTGTTCTTTCTGTTCTGTTCTAAAGAAAGTAGGCGTGACAGCAGATGCTGTAGACATGCTGTATGTGGTCTGAATCCTATATGTCACAAAACAAGAATGATTTGTAGGTGGTGTAGATATTTAGTAGTTCATCAATAAAAAGTGAGGTCTTCCTCAAAGAATTTACGCTGTGCTACATTAGATTGGTTTTAACATGTATACATGGCCACTGTCTATTAGAGATTTTCTAGCTGTGAAACTCAAGGTCTTAGAGAGCTGAAATGAACTGACCGTACCTGCTGTGTCAGTGAAGGATGAAATGTGCACTCATCCACAAACATCCCTCTACATGTTAACAGCATTCCTCAAAGCCAATAAAACTGCACTATGAAGATCAGAATGCCTTATACCCCCCCGGGGGAACAATGAAGCAAGTGTGGAGTTGCTGTAAATAAAGAGAGTCCGTATGATAGACTGTCAGCCCTCTGTGACAGAGAAAGAATAAGCCATAAACACAGCGGATGGATGGTGATTGGATGGATGGTGTAAGTTGGAGTGTGACAGAAGCAGGAATGGGACAGGTATACTGATGCAGGGGGCGAGCAGAGCTATATGGACGTCCCTATTGACCAAGGTGTTGTGGCGTAGTTCACACAGGGCTTGCAGAGACCCTTGCAATGCGGAAAGTTTTATATTTGGCTTAATCATGATGACAAAGGAACCCTAACCTTAAAGTGATAGTTCGGAGTAATTTCACTCTAGGGTCGTTTGCCCCACGACCTCGAGCCAAACAACCCCCCAAGCTTTTGTGCCTAAACCGAAACAAACCTTTACCAAAGTGGTGTAAGACCAGCGAGATCAGTGACAGGTCCAATGAAATTGCCTTTTTCTCAGGTCTATGTGTTAATATAATTTATAATACCTTATCTTCAGCAATTTAGCTAATAATAAGAAAAAAAACCTAAACTGATCCAACACCTTGACTACTTTTGGATTAGCTTGAAGAAAGAAACAGGTGTCTTATGCTGTACAAGTCTGTTTGTTCAGCAGCCAACAACTACTTACTTCCATGAGTCATAAACACAGGATCAAAAGCTTCTGGTTTCATTTTTAAATAGTTCTTATATCACTTGCCCTGGGGGGCCTCTGAAAAGCAGTAGAAGCATCACACTCATCCCCACATTAGCATCCTTTCCCTAGTGACTGCACTCCTGAGATACAAGTTGAGATAGTTTGCTTCCCTGCGGCATCTCAATTAGCTTTTACCAAAGTTGTTCATAAAAATGTGTTCTTAGTGCTCCAGTGTTATGAGATGCTACGTTTCATACAGCACACTGTAAATGTTTATGCATCTTCCGTTTGTTGGTTTCCCTGAATTTCCTTAATACATGAGACAAAGAAGTGTGCCGCACTGCAAGAAAGCCATTAGACTGAGCAGTTTCTTGGACCTTTTATAAATCACCCGCAGTTTAATGATGGAGGGACCATTTTATAACTGAAGGATATATGATGTCATTTGACAATTGTCACATAAGAGCTGTGCCTTAGGGTGTATACGCTCATGACTGCTTAACTAATCCAGACCTTGTGTGATGGAAGCTCAGATGAATGGTAAGGACGGCCTGTTAGCCAACGGTTATGTTTGTATTACACTCAATGTATTAGCAGGTTTTAAATTAACAGTGACAAGGGAAACCAGATTTACTGTAACCCAGTGTTTTCACATATAGGCTGGGAAGTGATTTGTAGTTTCAGTGGCAGACTAAGCGTGTAAACACATTGGTCTCTTTCATACATACATATTAAATGCAAATGCATTTTTTTTTTATTAATGCACAAAGAAATACTGTCTCTATGTTGTCAAATTCAAATTGGCTTTGTTGACATGGCCATAATTAAGCTGCCTAAAACAGGTTATCCCTCATGTTGTCCTCGGGTAAAATTTGACCCATTTTCAGTTTTTTCATCACAATAAATGGGCCTTCAAAATAAGCTGAAAATGTCATCATTAGAAAAATCAAACAACTTTGGAAAAAACATCAAAAAAAGGACCCACTACATTGAAAAAGTGATTTTTAAACTTGGTCAATGTTGAGGAATGCAGTTGGTTGCAGTTGGGTTAGGTTTAGGCAGCAGAAGTACTTGGTTAGGTTTATGAAAAGATCAAGGTTTGGGTTAAAACCGGCATATTTATTATGTTATTCACTTCTGTATTTGAGTAGATGATGTAATTACTAGTTATGGCCAAATGAAGCGTCATGAAGCTTTATGATCCATTGTCTTTATTTTCTGAGCCCACTAGATGACGCTCTTGGTTTAACCCTCCTGTTGTACTCGGCTCAAATTTGACCCATTTTCAAAAGGTTTCTTTGTCAGAAATTTTTGGGTTCTTTTAAACAAATTGTCCCAAAAAATAATGTGGATGGTTCACTACAACGCAAGTTAAATACATGATCAGTTCACTACTTTCATTGAGTTTGGCTGTTTTAGTCAATTTTATAGTGTTAGAAGAAAAAACAAGTGATAAAAGAACATTGAAGAAAGTGACAAAAAAGAAGGTGACAAATGTCGAAAAAAATGACCGGAAATGTAAAAATAAAAGTGACAAATGTCAAACAAGTGACAACTATGTTAAAAAAAGAAGTGACAAATATAAAAAAAAGCTTCAAAAATTTTGAGACAAAAACTTCAAAAGGCTCGAAAAACGAAAAGAACGAAAACATCAGGGAAAGCCACAAAAGTTTTGAAATGTTAAACGATAAAAGGTTTTTCATTAAAAATGTTGACTCAGAAATACAAAAAAATGCAGGTCAATGAAGACAACATGAGGGTTAAAGGAATGACAACTCAGTGTGCTTTAACCTCTTTGTTTAACCCTTGTGTTGTCCTCCCGCCAACTACACAACTTTTGTTTTTTCTCGGCCCAAATTAAAAATACATTTTTCACCCTTTTTCCAATGTTTTTGTCACTTTTCTTCTGCGCTGGAACCATCCACATTATTTTTTTGGGACATATTGGTTGATAAAAACCCAAATTTCTGATACAGAAACCTTTTGAAAATGGGTCAAATTTGACCCGAGGACAACAGGAGGGTTAAATTGTTCATTTAGTCATCACTTGTTAGTCCACACGTGACTTAGAGCACGACATGGTTACGTTTTGTTACCTAAACTTAAAGGGGACATAGAAACGGGTCTCCTTGCTTCAAAGTCCTGTGTTTGTTTCCTTGTGTTGCCAGGTTTGTCCATGTCCACCAATCTCAATGGTCAGATTGTGGTCACTCAATCTGAATGAGTGAACACAATCTGACCATTGATTTGAGATATCCTCTCACATGTTTGGGTCATGTGCCAAAGCCTGTCTAAAAAAAATGCATATGTGATTTACCATCCCACCCGATATGATACTGTACGTTTACATACTTACTAGGGAAACTTTCATCAAATGTATGATAACATGAAATCTATGCAGCTGTGCCTTATGAATCACACTGTCAGTCCTACTGCAGCAACAGCGACAGAGAGCATTGTGTGGTTAACAGCTGCAGGGGAAACAGTTGTACTGTCTTATTACAACCAGTGGGGAGCACTGTCACACTGAGTAGCTGCTTGGTACAATGTAGAAGTGCTTATTGGTGCAATGACAGAAGAGAAAAACAAGACAAGTGTGAACTTTGTGGTTCCTGTTTGTGGGATTTGTTACAGGAGTGTATATGAAAGCTCTGAAAAATAGGCACACTCGTCTCCACATGGCCTCTAGGCTGCGTCATTGGGTACACTAGGCTGATTTCATTCTTATAATGTGGACAATAGGCAGCTTTAACCCTCATGTTGTCCTTGTGTCAAATTGACCCGTTTTCCTATATCAAAGTTCTTTTTAATTCCCCAAAATAACATGATTGATTCCAACGCTCTTTGCCAAGTACAAATCTCTACTTTCATTAATTTTGGGGCGTCTTATTCAATTTTATAGCATTGTAAAACAAATGGAAGTGTTTTTGAAATAGTATTGAGTAAAAGTTGACATATTCCAGTCTGTGATTATCATCAACATCCATTCCTTTAATTTTAGTCTAAATAATTCCTAATTTCTGCTGCAAACATTTCTGCTGCAAACATTAGGTATAATTTCCTATAAATGAGGTTTATTGACCATGAATTAAAAAAAAACCCTGTTAACTAAAGTTAATAAGTTAGTGTTACGTAGTGTTAACCGTCAAAAAAGTGACAAACATTGAAAAAAAGCATCAAAAGTGTTGAAAAAAGGGACAAAAACATAAGAAAAAGTTAAACATCAATAAAAGCACTGTTTTTTTATCATTGGGTACATTGAGCTGATTTTATTCTCATAATGTGGACAGTAGGCAGTTTTAACCACTACGCTGTTGCTTGATTATAGCCAAATATGTTATGATGTATTTGTTTGTCATGATGTTGCTCCTAAAAAGCATCAGTTGTGTAGAGATATAGATTTTAAAACACCTTGGTAGGGCTGAGTTAAAATAATCGATTCAAACCAGTTAAAATCAATCTTGTTTGAATGATTGGATCTCGATTAAAAAAATCCAGAAATCAATCTTTTTAATTTATGCCTTTTCCACATGGAGGGCTTTTTGGGGGTCAATTCTTAGTGAAATGATGAAAATATTTAAGGGTTGCTTGTACATGTTATAGCAGAAGTTCTCATTTATATCAAAGCTAAATTGGTATTCAAACTGAAAATACCCTAAACAAATTGATATTGAATCAGAAATTCGGGAAATCAGTAGCGATACCTAGCACTACGCTCTGTAGAGAAGGGAAGGAGATGGACGTCTCAAGACTTTAACAATGATCAGCTCGCACATAAAGCATGTCATGCTTGTAAAAGGATATCAGCAGCTTGCCAGTTGGAAGACTGAGTTTTTGCACTTGGTTGTTGATTAGCCCTCACTCTCCCTGCTCTCTCATATCTCTTTCTGGAGAGCTTAAATTCATTGGCAGAGATATCAAGGGCTGCATTCAGGAGATAGCCTATCTATAAATGCATCCAAGCCCCCGCTCCCACCTCCCCGCAGAGGAGCAGGGGGTTCTCCTGCTCGATCCCTTTGGCCTGGTGCATATATTACTGAACAATCTGATTGGAAAACTAAAGAGAAGATACTATACAGGCAAGGAAAGGATGACTTTTCTTTAGCTGGGGCAGGATTAGAGACTGTGTTCAATAAGACCAGACATGCGTCGAGCAACGGCATTTATGGCTGAGAAAAGACTGAATTATAGAAACACCCCTCTATAATTATCTCTTCCTCCCTCTTTATGTAAAGTCAAAGCCTTGATGGGCAGGAACAAGACCCCGACGGAGAACACTGAGTATGGTGCTTATTAATTTATGCTAATATTCTCAGCCTCTGCAATTAGGAAATCTGATAAATAGTTATAATGAGGGATTTTAGATTTGCCATGAGCAACCTTAAATAGATATTAGGTTGTAAGTCTGTAAAGTGTCATGAGAATATACAGTATATGATCTATTATAAATGTTTTTATACTGTATATATAGAGCAGTGGTTCCCAAAGTGGGGGCCAGGCACCTACAGAGGTCCATGAGGGGTTTCAAGGGGTCCCTGGCAAAAAGAAGTTTCATTTATTTATTATATTTCCATCCATGCCATAATGCAACTATTTTTGGTCATGGGTTTCTGTATTAAAACATTTGAAAGCAATTTATAAGACAGGTCATTGGATAAACATATTTTCTTTTTGCTGAAAAAATGTTTTCCTGAAGGAGAAATGTTGATGTATACCACCTTTTGGACATCTTTTATGAAAATTAAACTACTAGAATAAAGTGGAATGCTTTTTTCAGAGGAATACCATGGGATGTCTTGCAGCTTAGCATCTGTCTAGCCTTTCACGGACCGGTGTGTTTTTGAGCACATCTCTGACACTTGGAGGCTTGCCATGCTCCATTTATTTATCTATTTACTGCAATTCTCAGACATGTTTGGCCATCCATGTCTATAGTGTGATGCCTATCACCAAGCTAGGCTGATGACACTGAGTAAGTGTTTTACACTCTTCCAGCACTGATGTATTCTTTCAAATGAGAGACATACTTAAGGTTTTTCGTAAAACATTTACCTTTGTTTATTGACAATGAAGTTGGACTTTTTTTTAAAGTGTCTAAACAAAAAATACAGTACATCTCCCATATGGAGGCCAAATACTACTTGTAATACTACTAAAACTGCTTTGTGATACCGACTTTTTAGCCCTTCCAAAACCAAAAACAAGAGCAAAACTGTAAGGAATGGATTTCAACAATGTGTTTCTATTCTAATGTAGCAGCAAATGTTAGTATGCTTGCTAACAAGCTTTCTACCAGAGTAACTTGATCTCATGTTATTCCCATGGAAGGTGCAATTAATGACTGTAGCTAACTACATAGTTTGTGGGGTTACAGGTTACCTTTGAAAACAACAAAGCCGTGTTCACGATGGCACAAGCACTATGTTTTATTAACCCCGAGTGGAAGCCAAGCAGCAACTTCCAGGCCCTAAAAGTGAAGCTCCTTAAACCTGTATTCTATCTCTTTTCCAGCAGGGGGCGACTCCACTGGCTACAAAAATAAGTCTGTTTCTATAGAAGTCTATAAGAACATGACCTACTTCACACTTGATTTATTACTTTAATAAACATTTCCCTAACCAGTGTATGGTCTCAATCCCTAGTTTCAAGTCTTTTTTTAATACAGCATGCTCATTTGTAAACTATGTCCCATTTATTTTAGAATATGTTCCCACTTTCCTCATCAGCTCTGCAGATATATAACCAGCTGTTTTCCACTCACTCCTTGCCAGTTTGTCATAGTTGCAATGTTTCTCATGCCTTGCTTCAACACGTCCTCATACCTAAACAAAAAAGGGGGATTTGCCAATAACCCCAAAAACAATATATAGGCCAATAACATTGTGAAACAGTTTGAAACATGCGACCGCATGTGATTGTTACACATGACCGCTCTTTTTAACATTGTAAAACCGCAACAGGCAACAAAACTACCTTCATCGTTCTACATTACGGACGGAAGTTGGTTAAGTAAAGACATGTTACTGTTGACCTTTACGAGACACAAACACAGGTCTCCTGGGTTGGAGCAGTTCACCAACACAACGTACCTCTTACACAAAGTTTGAGGTGCTTATGAGTACGTTGCCTTGCTTCCTCGTTTGCTCCTGTGATATTATATGATAGATTGATGATTATTTGGGTGAGCACCGTTTCCTAAATCCAATCTTTACCTGCCTGTCTACCTGCACCTTGGCACCTTTTCCCTGCTTCACTCCGGTTTGTCTCTCAGTCACTTGTGTTTGGATGACAGGACCAAATGTTTCAAAGATTACTTATAAAGCAACAGCAAGGGGGATGGGGCTCAGCAAATAGTAATTTTGTTTAACACATTGTATTGTCTCTCAGAATAAAAAGAATGTGAAGGACATCTTGGCTTACCAATGTATGGGCCTTACATGCAGCAAACAATTTCCAAATTGTCCAAAAACGTCTTACATCATATGCAGTTTTACCTCTTATGAGATTTTTGTTCACATCAGTCTATTAGACACAAATGCATAGGGAAATGGGGTCCACATTGAAAAAAACTGGGGGAGAGGGAGAGGAATGAGAGGGGAACAACATGCAGAAAGGGCTGCAGGTTTAAATCAAACCCATGGCTACTGCAGTAAGGACTGAGCCTTTGTATATGGGGTGCAAGCTCCACCAGGTGAGCTACCCGGGCTTCCTGTTAAGAGAATTTTAAAGCACGTGGATTTGCTTCAGACAAACTCTACATTATCTCAGCACAACATTTTTGTTGTTAGCCAGGGAGATCAGACATGTATTATTGTTAGCAAGATGAATAAATTGAGTAAAAATTCAACATGAAATACCCAAGCAAATCCTGTCGATGTCATTATCTCAGCACAGCCTCATTACATTGGTTAGCACTTCTTCTCTCTACTTAAAGTTGGAGCAAAGGACTCAACCTGACAAATCAAAAGCTTCCTCGGTGGTCCACTGAGGCCGCCCATCATCTTTGATCTTGGGCTAGTGATTAAAAGCAGTGCAGCACACAGCAGAAGCACCACAGTGGCCAGTTGTCATCTGTCTTTTGGGTGATTATTTGCCTTTTTTCCACCAGTCTATTATTCTGACCTCATCTGGACGATCCTCTACATATTTATATCCAGCCTGCATGTGAGGACAGTCATCTGCTCCCCGTAATTGAATCCCCTGGCTGGAAAACACATATTTGCTGGGCCTGCAGCTCCATCTGGTACACTGTCTCTAACCTTATCAAAATCAAATGGCGAACAAAATATCCCGTGAAATATCAAAAGGCATCACCAGGGCTTTGTCTCATATCTATGGAAATGTATGTTTTCTGCAGACAAGGATTTCTGCCTGGCGATCACTTCCTCTGTCTTATTCACCTGAAAAGCCACAGGGACGGAAACCAAACTGCATACGACATTTTGGTTCATAAGAAAGTTAACACGGCTTTTGTGACAAAAAAACATGTGTGACTCACGTGCACAGGCATGTGAGTGTTACACACCTACACAATGGCTGTCTCCTACCAGGTTACCTTTTCTAACAGCATGGGTTTGTTGCAAAATTGCGGCATGTGTGATTTTGAATTCATGTTACCCCACAGAGTGATTTTACTGGTTTGGAATAGCTCAGGATAACATGTTTTTTTTTAAATACAGGTGTCACATGGCAACGGAGCAGGGGCAAGATGCCTTAAACTCACTGTGTAAATTCACAAATAAAACTGGGTACGCCTGGAGTGAAGTATGCATGATATGAACACATTATTCCAGGTCATTGTTTATACATCTGGCCCAGATCTCTTTCAGCATGTTAAACTCCTCCCAAGTTCTCAACTGGGTTGAAACCATGTTAATTCTAGTTGATTAGTTTTAATCACAAAAATAACTTGACCTAAGTGTGTAATCTGTTACACTAGATTGTAACAGATTAGCTCCGTGGTAAAAACAAGGTTCCTCTCAGCTCAGACTTCTTACCCCATAGCCAGCTGGAAACAGGTGTGCATGCCCCGATCTAAAATCACCTGGACCACTGGACCTCATCGTACTCTGGCCTTGACCAGTCTTCAGTTCGCCGATTACAGTTAGTCCAGAATGCGGCTGCACGCCTGCTGACAGGAACCAGGCGCAGTGACCACATCACCCCCGTACTGTCGTCTCTCCACTGGCCGCCTGTCGTTTTTAGAATCCATTTTAAGATCTTATTGTTTGTTATTAAATCTCTTAATGGGCTGGCACCATCATATTTATCTGGTGTGCTGATTTTGCACACTCCAGTCAGAGCACTCAGGTCCAGGACCAGTTGCTTTTAGACTGTCCCAGATCCAGACTGAAGACCAGATCCAGACTGAAGACCAGATCCAGACTGAAGACCAGATCCAGACTGAAGACCAGAGGGGACGGAGCTGTTTTAGTAGCAGGTCCTCAGCTCTGGATCTCTCTTCCTCTCAACATTAGAGCAGCTTCCTCTATTCAGAGCTTTAGATAACTTTTAAAAACACATCTTTTTGACTGGCTTTTAACATAAACCGGTTTGTGACATTTTTATGTTGTTGTTGCTTTAAGTATCGTTTTTATTGTTTTTGGTATATTCTGTTTTAGAAGCGTTTTTGGCTATTTATTATGCTTTTTATCTTATGCTGTTTTTTCTGTATCTGTGCAGCACTTTGGGGCAGTAGTGACTGTTCGTAAATGTGCTATATAAATAAACTTTGACCTTGACCTTGTGTGAAGCAGTTTCCACTGTTGTTTGCTATGACTAACACTTATATCCGATATGTTTCTGTTCTAATTAGACAGTTAGATTTGAGTGTTGGTCAGTAAACAATGTTAGAAAATAGAGCGTCAATGTCAACTTAGCCGTTACTGTTACATCCCCATTGCGCAATAGGATATTATTCAATTAAATAACATCCTGTAGAGTGGAAGTACTGCCAGTCCCACTGGGAATCACCACTGTACTTCGCAGCTCTCTTCAACTTTAAGCTGCTCCCAGCTCATTGTTTTGGTTTGCTGGTCGGTATGATTAAGTCCCAAAGGGTCTCATTTACCCTCTCATCTAGTCTCTCAAAATATGTGGACAGTAGCACACAAGCCCAAATAAGCCAATTGTCTGTATTCTACTTGGGCCAGTATGAAGTAGCAGAGAGCCAAAGTAAACAAGTGAAACGTATAGCAAGCCAAAACAACTCCTCAAATACTTTGCTCAGGGGCCCGTTTCAGAGAGGAAGTTTACCAAACTCTGAGTCTAACCCTGATCTCTGAGTTGATTTACCCTGAGATGGGAAACTCAGTTCCAGAACAGCTGATTTGAGTTGGTTCAATCAACTCACAGTACCTTCACTCAGAGTTTAGCTCGTGCACCACCACAATAAAAAAGCAGCATGAATGCAGCCATGATACTACGATTCACCATGGCAACAACCACAAGCCAACTGGAAATACTTGTGCACATACAGCGAGTTTGAACATGTATTTAGTTAAAAAAGCAACACAACGGCTGCTGCAAAAGAGAAAGAATGTGCGTGGGAGAAAACTGCTTTTAGAGTAATGCGTAAGTTCCAATATAGTAAAACATCTGACAGTCCGAACACTTAAATAGCCCTTATTTAAATTATTATGTTTTAAAAAATTGTAACATGCACTAATAGCCAAAACGTTACTTTTTTGTGCATACAGGTCACTTTCAGGCCTTGCCCAGTTCATACTTGAGTCTGATGCGGGCCATATTAAAAAATATAAATAAACAGAATTGACCATTAATGCCTGCAGTCTGAACGTAGTCTAATTGTTGGTACGGTAGCACTCAAAGCCATGCATACGAATGCAGTAAAGAAAAATCCAATTCCCAGAAGGTGGAGCGTCGGCCACCAGGGTGTTCCCAGGTGTGTTGCATACTGCCAGTGATAGGAAAGTGATTGGTTATTTCAGCTAGCCTGTGATGTTGGTTTATGTATGCTCTCCTAAAGGTCTGTTAGACTGCATAGATCGAAGTGTGACATAATGTGGATTTAAACGGTGTCTCATTTGGACTTGCCAGCTCTTTACTTCAGACACATTTGATATCCAACAACCGATCTGGCTAATGTGAGCTGGAGGAAAGAGGGACCAGACACCTTGTTTTTTAATCAAACTTTAAGGATTTCTTGGTGTGGGCAGTGATATCCTGGATAAAGTGACTTTTGTAGTGTTACCTACATGGGAACTATGTGATTGTGGTCCTCTAAATATTTATATGCAAATGTACCTAATAAAGGACCCATGTCCACATAGAAAAGTTAGTAAATACAATAAATAGATGTGAATATAACAGCCAGAAATCTGATCTTCATCTGCATGCTTCTTATGTCTGTGCCTTATGAAAAATTCATGCAGACACACACACGTGGTCTCATGGGATGGGCAGTGCTGAGTGCAAATAGACCAGAAGGGGTTGAGCACTTTGAATGGGCAGGAGCTGAGAGGGAGAATTTTGCCTGACTGGTGTTCTCAAGCCCTGGGCATTGAACGCTGCAGAGAGTGTCTCCACTTTGATGTGGGGATCTATTAGTCCACCCACAGAAGTGTGCATTTGCTGTATGAGGGAGTAGCATAAGTGTTGGCAGTGTATTGTTCCACCTTATCCCTTCATTTGTCTAATGAGCAGAAGTAGTAAGGCCTCGCGACTCACTTCTACCTACTCAAGGTCTTTGCCTGCCTGTTTTTCTGCCTCTACATTTACGCACCCTGAATACAAATTTAAATAAATCTTTAGGCTATATGGCTCACTACAGAAAAAGACAAGTATATTCAGCCAAGAGCTACTGCATTAAAATATTTAAGATGGACGGGGGGACTTAGTATAATGACAGATAATCTTGTGTAAAAGGTAGCATAATATTTAAAGACAAATAATTCTTTTAAAAATAATAAATATTAATCCTGAATCTGGAAGTGGTTATCTGTAGCGTATATCATTGGCTTGCTTGAAATGCAAACCTGGGTTATTGGACCATTGGGCCATAAAAATTAGTTGGCATAAGCTTTTAAAATGTCAGCATGTTAAAGGAGAATTACGGTCAATTCCAACACCTAGCTCTGTAAACTTGGAGTGCTGTCAGTAGAGAGAAAAATGAAAACTAATCGGTGCTGCCTGTCGACACACGATTCGTTCTGCACATGGTGAACGAGGATTTACTACACTGCACAATCTGTTCCAAAAGTCTGTACGACCGTAGTGGTTTGCCGATAGCCTCCACCGGAAAGCTAACGTTAGTTTAGCTAAAAGCTAATTTGGCTAACCATTAGCTGAAAAAACAGCTGTAAAAGACCCTCAAAACTTTAAATAGCCATTAAAATGTATAACAGCTGTTACGTCAGTTCTACTTTACTTGTGCTCATTTAAAATACAATCACTCAATACTTGTCTTTATTATTACTGTAAAGTCTTAATTTAGCTATAGCTGCTTTTCCCACTGTTTAGTTTGAGTAACCTTATTTTAGACTGAATAAAGCTGTTAGCCGAATTAGCTGTTAGCTAAACCAGCGCCAGCTTCCTGGTGGAGGCTAACCGTTCTCTTAGCTAAAACATCGGTACACAATCTGTGCTGCCTGCACAGATCCGCATACGACACAATCTGTCATAGTTGTAGCGGTACAGTATATATACCGTTTGGTTTCACACCTGGAAAAATCCAAGCATACCAAAATGCACCATTACAAATCACACAAGCACTTCCACTCCTGTTATTGGTCGGATGTTTCTGGGGGCGGGATTAAGAAAATAAATACAGGAACAAGGTCCTGTGTTCTGGACTCCATCATCTCCATGGTCAAACCAGCTCATTTCATTAAAATAAAACAAACATCGTTTGAGATGTTACTACGTCTACTCTGGTCACCGACACTTTGCTTTGCTCTGCAGGCGTCTGTCTCCAATTTTAGCGGCAGGCGGTTTGACCACGGAGATACGAGTGATGGACGGTAATCTTGACCGCAGTCTATTTCTGTGATAGAAACACTGCAAGCTGCTCCAGAGTTCGATGTTCGAAGTGTAACGAGACCACCTCTTCAAGCAGGTCTCAGTACGCTTAGTTGGTCCGCTTTTGGTGCGCAACCGAGTGCGATTGCCGCGTTCCTACCTGCCCAACCGAACCGCACCAGCGGGGCAAAGAAACTCTAGTTCGATTCAACCGAACTAAAGGCTGTTGGTGTGAAAACGCCCTTAGCTTTTCTCTCTACTGACAGCACTCCACATTTACAAACAACAGAGCATGTATGTGTAATGTATGTGTAAATCAACCGGGAATTCTCCTTTAATGCACTTTTAGTTTAGTTTAGTTTGAGCTCTGCTACAGGAGGAGGAATAGGGAGTAAAACCCAATTAGAAAGTTTGAGGGAGTAATATGGATCTGTGTAAGCCATGAAATTGTGAGAGCACATCAAAGTAAGTTGGTCAGTGCAGAAGCAGAATTCCAATAAATGCTCAAGCCCAGAGCCCAAATAACTTTCAGCTAAAAGTAGTAAAATACTGAGGGCAACTGCCATAAATTGTTAGAAATGTGGAGGACATGGCAGGTATACAGATGTAGTTAGACGTATATATAAGGCTGTGGTTCGTGGACAAATTTTGACACTTGGCAAGCCATGTTGTAAAATAAAGGAAAGTGTTTGGTTCATGCTGCATAATTGGTTTCTGACTAATCTCATACATTTTAAGAGCCTGATATTAACCCTTGTGTTGTCTTCCCGTCGAAATTGAAAATCAGCACTTTTGTTTAACTTTAATTTATTTATTTTATTATTTCCTTTGAGTCGATATTCTTGAAATTCCATCGAATTTTACTGTTTCCATAAGGAAGTTTTCAGTTGATATAACTTAATTTGGATGAAAACGTGTGGATGGAATCATTGCTAATGAGTTTGTTCTCCGTGTGGACTTTGCTGAAAATTATATGTTCAAGTATTCTTTGGAAATACATTTTGGAGACTCTCATAAGCAAGCTTCCCTACACACAGGAGTTACTTATACGGTTGATGGTGCTCAATCTTTCTGTTCAGTCTCCACTTCAATGCGACATGAGGCCTCAGCCATAAGGACTCATCTGAGCCCTGTTCTCTCTCACTGCAGAGAGCTCATCCCATCTCTGAACACACTGCACATGATAAGTGATGGACCAAACAACGCTGTATCGTTCAAAGAAGAACTTATTCTGTCTCAGCTCTGTTCCATTTCAGCTAGGATTTAAAAAGGTCACTTGGAAGTTCCTAGAGACAGGCCATGGAAAGGGTGCAGCTGACAGGTTGGGTTGGGGCAGCATTAAAACGGAGGGCAGATGGTGTTGTTACAGGTGGAACAGACATTCCAGATGGGAGGATGTTCTTTAAGAAGCTGATAGAAGAGAAGTCAACAATCAAGTTCTTCTACCTCACAGAAAGTGATATAGAAAAAAATGACAGAGCTATGCCAGACCAGCTTGAAATTAATATTGTATGATTAACTGTGATGCTTATTACTGTAATAACTAATGGAAATAGCATCTTAAAAACCATTAAACAATGAATCAATCAATCACTACCTTAGTTAACGTTAACATTAGCAAATGATTTAGTAAATTGAGTTAGACACTTTAGTTAGCTGTTATTTCCACTTCAGGCGTATTAGTGTAACACTAGTGATTGTTAGCGTTAACTATTAACTCGTCTTTCGAGGTGTGGATAAAGTAAGAGCACGGAGACAGCTTCGACTGTGTAACTTGGTCCACTTTTTAATGACACTTCTTCCAGCGTAGAACAACTCAACACTCATAACAAAACATGCTTCATCATCTCATCAAATCCCTCCGCCAATTACAGGCAGGGTACAACGTGTTAGATAGTCCCTTGTTAACTTAAGGACCAGAATACACTATAGAGCTACAACTGATGGAAATATGTGACTTATTTTAGTTACCCTAAAAACGGTCATCTGTTAACTAAATATTCCCAAAATAAATCTCATCTTACATTAGTATACTAACTAATGTTAACATAGAACCTTTGTTAACTGTCAAGGCTTAATTCTGCATTAATGGTAAAATAGGCACCTTAGTTAACTGCAATTAACAATTATTTAATAATAGTAAATAATGCATCAATTAATGCCTTAGCTAACATAAACAAACGTGTTTATTCGACACCCTATTTAACTGTAATTAACGTTTAATTAATGATTATTAATGTGTGCATGATTTCATAATGCCCTCTTATTGTTTTCACAGGGTTGTGGCTGTGGTAAAACATTTGTTCTCATGTAAAATACTCTTGAAGGAAATTTTAAAACAGTGGTGTGATTATGAAAAAGTCTGCAGTTGACACTGAAATGCTAGATTTCACTCTCTGTGCACTGCCTATTGCATTTGTGTATAAGCTGCCACTGGTTACACAAGACAAAGTGACATATCGGCTCAAACCAAATATAGTTTGGTGTTTTCTGTGAGGCTTTGACATTTTAAAGGAAATAATTGTGTTGCTTGGCATTGGGTTTTCATGCAGAAAAGTGATGGTACTGAGGACTCTTTTTTGGAACTGAGGAAATTGTGAAAGTTTTGACATACAAAGCCAAAATAAAGAATTAAGGGGGATAGAATAAGATTAACTTAACCACTCAAGATGGAGTAAAGCCAATAGCCAATCCCAGGAGAAAATCAATTTCCTGTCACATGCCTTTGACAGGGATAGTGGTCCTGTCAACGTACTAAAGCTTACACTGCTCTTCAAACGTGACAGATCATTAGCATGATCTGTCCAGTCGGTTATGTTTGGGCAGCAGTGACATAAAACTCTAGCCCTGTGATTAGTCTCTATAGGACTGAAAGCCAATGCAGGCGGGAAGCAATTAGTGGAGCGGATTAAAATGTGCGACAGCAAACAAAATAAGGAAGGTGCAGACTACCAAAGCAGCAGAAGCACCATGTTGCCCTCTGTTTGGGAGGATGGGTCAAGAGATGAGTGACAAGTTAATAAAGGAGTCCATCCCCTCTTTGTCCTATTCTCCTGGCTAATATGTTCCATGTTAGCTTGTAGAAATAGTCCCACAGACAGTGAAAGCATCTGACAATGAAATATGGTGTGGGGAAAAAAATCACATTTACACAAAACATTTGAATCTGCATGATATTTTCACAAGGGATGGTCACCTTGCAAATGACCATGCATCACACCCTCACCCTCGGCGTCATCTGTCCAAAAATGTCCTGTGATAAATGAGGGAGGGGAATCACATATGTTCAATGGAACTTTGGCCTTGGCTTTCATCGCATTGTCTGGGAGGAAAAAGAATGAATATTCATGATCCGAGCTGAATCAGAAACTCATGATGCCACAGACGTCCCTGTGGATTGTGGGTCTTAACGATGTAATTGAGCCCATCTGTTCACGCATCTCACAGGTGCTCCTCTGACAGCAATGGAAACCTTTTAGGTCAGTTGGTATACTATAGTACTTTAATTTGGAAAAGGTAAAAAAACAAAACAAAGTCAGCACATTCTACACAGTCACACACCTCTAGACTAAGGTCAATCTCAGTAGGGATCCATTCCAAATGTTGTCAGACACTTAGAATAATAATTTGACACCATCAGAAATTTTAGTGGACGACATTGACGCAGCACATTTGCCCTATATGATTACATTGGAGTTCTTGCTCAGTACTGGACCAACTTCAAAGATTGTTGTTCTTATAAGTCAATATACAAAAAAAAACACAAGAAAACTTTGACTAAAATTAAAAATTTGCTGTATAACTGTGACCTCTGCTTACACAAGTGGTAAATACAGGATGATTTAGTTGTGTCAATGTTGGAGCAGGCAGGGTACGTAGCTGCACTACTTCATCGTACTGTGTAATCATTTTTATGATGTTAACTATATTACATCACACCAGAAAATGCTTACCTAGTTTGATGTCTTCCACTCAAATTCGGTGATCCGTGGAGGAAGGTGGTGACTCTGGAGCTGATGCTCGTCACCTTTCTTTAGACAACTCTTCCAGTCTTGTGGCTTGTACCCACTTTAGCAGTGCACTTGGAGCCCTCTTCTGGGTTGATCATTAAGAATAATCTTAAAAGAAAAACTGGTTTAACATTTTCATAATCAAGAGCAGTCATCTTTAACTAAAATACCCTTTATATATATATAAATATAAGCTATGACTACGCCTGACTCCCGTGGATTTTCCTCAGACTTTTTGGGACTTTATGATACTTCAATAAGATACAGCAAAACTGGCCTTGGTGTCAGACTTTTGTCCAAACACAACATCACATACGCCTTTCACACCCACCTTCTATCGGCTAAGCTAAACTGTCATGGCTGCTGTCACGACCGTTACCTTACAGTGACCTGTAGCTGTTTCACAGTCACCTTTTTTCGGCAATACTTAACTGGCACGTCGGCCTAATGTTGGTTGACTAATTTTGTAAATCATATTCAAATTGATCATTTGTGCATATGTTTTTATACAATATCATACAAACGTGATGATGAGAATGCATTGCTCAGTTGGTTGATGCAAATGCCATTTCCGGCGTACTTGCTAGGAGCTGCAGAGCTCTGTAGCTCCATGTCCTTACCTGTTCTGTATTTCACTGTGAAGTCATGCAATATGATGCAATACAACTTTATTTTCAGCCAGGCCTGAGATTCTTTCAGCATCCCTATCATAACACTGTAGTTATGCCATAACGTGTCTTTGTCTCCTGACAGCATGAAACATCACTAACACTACAGCTAACATGAAAGAACAATTAAAAGGAGAGTGAATATTGGACAGCTGGACAGAAATATGACTCCATATTAATGCTAATATTGTCATGTCTGCTGGATGAGGACACAAAAAGGCAGCTTTTGGCTAACACGTTAGCCATAATAACATCTTAAGGCAATAATACATCAGGGCTACGCAACTCTTAGCTTGTTTTGGCGTTCTACAGCTGCCTAGCATACAAAACGTTTTTTGAGCTTTAAGCATAATCAACAAATTGTCTTGCCTTAATCACAGGTTGATCAAATTGTGGGGTACAAAAATGTGTCAAAAAATTAACATGAAGGTTTCAGAACTAATCTGTGCTCCAAACATTAGCACCTACACACTTAACTGTATCACCAAGCCTGAGATAGACCTAAACGAGAGATAAATCAAGCCATGAAATGTAATGCAGTTCCAAGCACCTCGTAAATTGCTATTCCCATGCTATTCTATGGGGACAACACAGCAAAGTATAACACTCAGGAACATAACTAGGTTGTTCATGCTATTAAGGCAGCAAACATACCCAGCAAACACATTCATGTCCAATATTTACTGATTTAATAGCTTTGCCACTAAACCTCCTAAGGGTTTAACAGCTTCCCGTGACATCAATGAAAACCGTTTATTGCCCAGTATGCAGCTCTGCAAATGGCATGTGAACCCACTGCTGTATGTAGTCTAATGATTGTTTCCCTTGTTCACATCACATTGTTATAACACATTATGTTTTGCAAGTAAACGCTACAAGGTAGAAAGTTTCAAACGTTGATGCAAAACAAAGCAAATGTGTTTCCTTTGAGCATTGTAGCGTTGCTCAGCAGCCTATTGGTTCTAAGGACTTTTTTTAAATAAAACATTTGACAGTACTTTCAGATAATACAGGGATGATGATGAATTCTGTATCAAAATTTGATAACATTTCAATCAGGAGAGACATGTTTTCAGATATGCAAATAAGGTTTATTGTACAACTCAATAAAATGTACAGTCTTTGGCAATTAGACTCCATCGCTATACAATTTTTTTTTGTATATATCTATATTTAGGGGTAGAGAACCATCAGACCCCCCTTGATAAAATCTAGACACCGAAGGAGGCTCCGGACCAGTCAGCTGGAGTAGATGACTGGAGGTGGAAGGGGGGTGGAGGGTTGCACTTTTGCCTGCAACGACAGCTGATAGCAAAGGGAGAAACAGATTTAAAGCAGGGTTGTGAGTTTGTGATTGGCCCTTGCATTTTGTGTATGATTCTGATTGGTTTAGCAGGAAGGTGAACGCCTCCATCAGCTGATTAGAGTTAGGTAGAGCATTGATTAAGAGTGAGGTCTTCCTGAAAGGATTTACACTGAGATACATTTCAATCAAGAGAGACTAGTTGTAGATAGGCAACAGTTATACACAACATAATAAATTATACATTTATTTGGATAACAGCTGAATAACTTAGGAGTGCATTGATTAAAAGTTACTTCTTCCTGAAAGAACTTACGCTGAGCTACATAATAAAGAGACTTAGAGAGAGATAGGCTACATGATAAGCCATTTTCTGGAATAAGTAGAAGGCTTTTTCTTTCCTGGCAACCTATGTAATTAATGTATTTCTTCTCTTTTGCTGTTGTGGTAACTACAAAATGCATTTCTGCAGAAAACGTGTGTGAATGCTGAAATTCAAGGCAACTTGTAGTTTCCGGTGAGCAATCTCTACTTCTTATACTCAGTATGTGTCATTGTTGACCTTCTTCCTGCAGAGCCTTTGTTGCTCTTTATTCTACAGCCGTGCTTAGCCTATAGTGCTAACTACTGAGCAAACTTACTGTAGCCTAGTTTATTTACTCCAAACCAGTTGAGGGAAACTGCGTAAGTCACATTTCCTTTTTTGCGACATTTTCCCAGTGCACTTAAAACTCTACTTGACAAGTAAATTGAAATACTGCTTGCATTTAACTCAGACATTGTCATCCTTACTATTGTAAACCACCATGAAAGGGATTTTTTTGAGTAAAGAGAGGTGCTTTGGTTGAGGTAAACTGAATGGTTTGCATTTACTCAAAAATAAACAGTATCTGCAATGTCACAGAAGCCTAGTATTTTTGGAAGTTAGGTCAACCTCTTCATGATTTACTATTCTACGAACTGCACTGGGTGGGTATAAAAAGGCCTCGCAGATTGAGAGCTGGTCTGCAGAGTCAATTACAGCAGATCTAATTGTATTCTTTCACAAATTACAGCCCAGAAGGATTTTTTCTTACCTTTGCCACTTTGAGGATACTAATGATTTAAAATTCCATGTCCAGCTGATGGAATATTGAGTTGCAGAACTATTTAATTCATCTCCAAACTTTCAACAGCTAGCATAAATTCTGCAGTCATTAAATCTGAATTAGAGGCTCTTGACTGACTTGAATAAAACTGAAAACCCAGATTTATAAGTCACACACAGTAGTGAAAATAAAAAGATGATTATACTTAATCATTAAATGGATAATTAAAATAAAAGTCCAAAGCAATATACGTTTTCCATTTGGCTGTGATTTGTTGCCGTTTTATTCCACTCTGAAGCCCCATTTGGGTGGGTTTTATTTCTCTTGCGGAGATCAAATGAATTTAGTATTGCATGGTCAGTGATTTTTGCCTGTCCCTCCATAATTTAAGTCCCGTCCAGAGAGAGGCTTTGCATTTTAAAGAGTATCTCTTGGATGTTGTGCATATACAGTTGTGTTCAGAATAATAGGAGTGTGTTTAAAAAAATGAATAATGCTCAAAATCAATAGAACAGCTTGTAATTACATAACATCAATGCATTGGGAAAACTGCACATTCAATTCCAAATCAAAAAGTGAAGAAAAAGGAAATATTAGGCAGTTCAGACTCTTTACAAACTCAAACATTTACCGTTTGCTTTACTTTGAATCACTGCACTAATATTTAGTTCCATAACCATTATTTCTGAGAACTGATTCACATCTGTGTTGCATGGAGTCACCTGTGAACAGGTATTCCAGCCCAGGACCATTGAACTACATCCCACAATTCCTCTGCATTACTGGGTTTGGCCTCAGAAACAGCATTTTAGATGTCACTCCCCAAGTGTTTTATGGGATGGAGGTCCAGGGGTTGGGCTGGCCGCTCCATAACATCTATCAGATCATCTGGAACCAAGACTTTGCTCCCTACTGGTGTGTTTTGCGCCATTGTCATGTTCAGTTTCAAAGGCCTTTACTCTTCAGCATAAGGCAACATGACCTATTTTTTTTTTATTGACATTGATCCATGATTTTTGTATTGACATTGATCCATGATCCCTGGTATGTGATAAATAGGCCCAACACCACAGTATGAGAAACACACCCATAACATGATGTTTGCACCACCATGCTTTACTGTCTTCACAGTGTACTGTGGCATGAATTCAGTGCAGGTCGGAGGACAAACTGTCTGCGTCCCCTAGACCCAAAAAGATCAATTTGGTCTCACCAGTCCACAGGATGTTGCTCCATTTCTCCTTTGGCCAGTCAATGTGTCCTTTTGGCAAATTTTAACCTATTCAGTACATGTCCTTTTGTTCAGCAATGGGACCTTTTTTTGGGGAGCTAGCTTTGCTTTACATAGCTTTTTTTTGATCGTACTCACAGGTAACTTTAAGTCTTCTTTAATTTTCCTGGAGCTGATCATTGGTTGAACCTTTGCCATTTTGCCTATTCTTCCATCTATTCAATGGTAGTTGACCATTTTTCCCCACGTTGTTCAGGCTTTGGATGCCATTTCAAGACATTTGAAGTCATTTTGGCCAAACAGCCTATCATTTTCTGCACTTCTTTATATTTTTTCCCTCTGCAATCAACTTTTTAATCAAAGTCCACTGTTCCTCAGAGCAATGTCTGCAACGATCCATTGTACTTAGTATGTCAGTGTGAAATACACTATAACCAGCATCTGCTTCCTTCCTTCCTTAAATATGGGCCATAACTGACACCTGTTTCTTCACAGAATCAATCACCTCACTGATTAAACACAACACTGCTATTATTTAGAACATGAAGCTTTCAGTTTTAGATTAAGTTCCACAGAATGAGCAGCATGCATGTCATGACTGTTGGGTCTGTTGGTTTTCTATGACTCTACAACACTGACTAGTAAATTATTTGCCATGTAGAAATATCATTTCTACCAAAAAACATTATACAGGAGGTTACTGATGTTGGACTGCTATTATTTTGAACACAACTAGTGATGTTTCTTGGCATTGAGATTCATCAGCTTTGTGCAGCTTCAGTTCTTTGAGACACTGCAATGAAGGAATGAAATAATATATGATGAGGAATTCAAGGCAAATCGCAGTAGAAACCAAGAAAAAGGTGAAGAAAAAAATAATAAATAGAATAGAGCCAACGGCCACAAAAGGAATTGCTGCACATGCATGAAAATGGCTCATATAAAAGACTTTAATGACCGTAAAAGAAATGGAGCTTGTCTCAGTTGCTCTATGAGCAAAGGTGATAAAGAGACACGTTGCCGAAATTTAACCAACATTGTATCATAATGTTGGTAGTATGTGTAAATAAACTATATTAAACTTCCCTGTATTGTACCACGCCCATATCTCCCTACAGAAGAAAAACCTCCAACCTCCACATCGCTGCTGGCCCTAGGTCCTGTTGCGTGAACTGCACTGTACTTTTGCATAAGAACACAGTATAGTATAGATGTATAAATGCTAAGCGAGAGAGACAGACATCCCTCTCTCTACAGCATAGAAAACCCAGTTTTATGAAAAGGCCCTCTCTCCAGTGGTAAAAAACTTCTTCAATGGAAATTCTTGGAATATTACTTGGTGAGTTTATGATGCCTGTAGTGCTGTAAGGGACAGACACAGGAAAGGCAACAGTTTCTGCTGAGAGATTGTAGAGGGGATTGCTTGCATTGGGAAAGTGAAGCGTTGTCCCTATAAATAAATAGGAATGAAGAATGGAACTTTAAGAATGAAATAAAGCTAGAGAGTGGCATGCTAGAGCAGAGTCTCCTTGTGCCCATAGTAAAACCCCGCCAAAATGTCCCAGTAAGAGAATAAATGCTGTAATTATATTCTTTGTAAATCTTTACAATCATTCCCCAAAAGAACCAAGCAGGCCTGTCCAAATTTTCTTCAAAACCTCCCATTTTCATTGTGTAGCTTGCTAGTTTGAAGATTATTGTTGTTTCCCAAAGTGAACAGAGTTAGCCAACAGCAACACAGGGAGCGCAAGGTACAATTACCATAAAAAAGAACTGCTGTTGATCCAGAGTAGGGTTAAATAGCTATGTTTGTTAAGAAACTTGCATAACAAAAGTAAGGTACAATAAATCAACATTTGCCTTTGCTTTCTCGCTGTGACGTGGGACACAACACAAAACAGCGGTCTCCTGGGTCAAAGTGTGTTTTTTGACCATTTCCTATGTAGACTTTGTTGCTCTTTATGCTACCTCACCTCCTTAGAGGCATCCCTGAAAGTCCTGGCTTATGATTACAATATTGCACAAATTAAAATTGCACAATAAGTGCATTACTTTCGTATGTTTAAGTACCAACAGTGAATGAGAAAACTCACCAAGTAATTTTAGTTGCCTAAACTTAACCAAACCTTGAGCGTAAAGATGGCTGCGTGTTTGGCTATAGGTGCGTTTTCATCCACTTTTTTTATGTACATTTTTAAAAGGTTTGTACACCTGGGTGAGGTGGAAAGGTTGGTGTATTAATAAATAGGATAAAATGTGACAAATGCAAAGGATAAATCAATCATTCTCAATGTATTGTACATGGAGTATGTGAGTTAAATAGCCACAGGTTGTTTTGGAATCCACTGACAAGCAACCCTTCTTTATAATGTAGGTGTGTGAGAACAGGTACTAGTATTTTATAACTGATCTAATTTGATCAATTTAATGCAAAATGATGAACCTAACCTTTGATTATTTCATCAGCAGTCTCTACAGTGAGCAACTGTAGAGAGTTGTGACTAGAGACGACTAGCGTTCCCTTGAAAATAATGCAATATGTTTATTTTTTAGCTCGTCCTCACCCAGGAAACGACTGTATGGGTCGATTTTGCAAGCAGATCATAATGACCCACGCTTGCGGGTCTGTTTAGGCGGCGACCTCTTGTGGTTGTAGTTAATTAAAACACAGGACTTTCACTCTGGAGACCGGGGATCATGTCACATAGGAAACCAAAAGTCTATCATTTTAAGATTAACTGAGTTTTACAAACTTAGTGAGTGATGCAATACCGTCCGTGGTTACGTCCTCATGTTAGTAGTTTTGCATAACTCATTTTAAGGCTATCCCTGATGTTGTACCAACCCTAACTAAGTATCCATGTTGCCTAAACTTAAAGCTACATTGTGTAAGGACTTCTCCCATCTAGTAGTGAAACTGTATATGACAACCAACTGAATATTACTTTCTAGCCCTTTCTATTCCGATAGCCGTGTTTTAACTCTTGCTATGCTTTTTAAAGATGGAGGCGCAACATGGCTGTGGCCACTTTTGGGGCTTGCTTGTATGTTTTCTGAATGATTTTAAATGATTCTACACGTACAAGAATAATTGATTAGTTGGTGGAAGTAATAACACATGAATGAGCACATATTTGGATAGAACAAAGGGTTTTTTGCTAAGAATCAACAATGTATCACAATGTAGGTTTAACTAGTTCTGTTTAACTCATTACTGTATGTGTAAAACTGCCCCCTTACATTAAAACCGCGTGGCAGTTAATACAACGTCGTAAGGGTCGTCTTGGGAGTCTTTAGAAATTGACCTATAATGTCGTTTAAGTATGAGGATGTGTTGCGATTGTAGATTGAGCTGCCTGAGTAAGCAGTGATTAAAAAGTAGAAAGCACTGGTATGAGATTGCTTTTCACCATTTATCTGACAGATTATATGATTTAATTCACGACGTTTGGTCTCCCAGAAGCAAAGAGGCAGACAGATTGCATAGAGTGACAAATTAATAGCTTGAGTCATTTTCTGGAGAGAAATGTTTGTGTTTGAGCTTTATGATGTCTGACTGACACTAACCGTATTTACAGATACATAACTTCCATTCATTGAATAAATTAACAAGGGCATTGTGCTTGTCCTGAATATGCACCTCACACTGTGTAACATATTACAAATATGCAGGTGTTCACAGTTTGGAAACAAACCTCTTTTTTTTTACTGACAAAAGATTTCTCTTTCAAGGCTCTTCATTTATACTACACAGGGTATTGCAATGATCTACATATTTGTCCACATGCCTGCTGAACACAGAAAAGATGCAGATGGAATACTTGATTTGGCATGTTAAGGACCCTGAATAAGATGATGATTATTGGCAGTGTTATATAAAGCTATACCATGAGCCATCGGGATTTTATGAATACAGTTTGCTGTTCTTTTAAGAGGATTATTTTACAGCCTTTTAAGCTTCCTCATCTTAGTATTTGAATTAATTTAGATGCAGGATAGCATTTTTGGGAACGTGCCAAAACTTGATCAGATTTTCCACTTCTTCAAAGCAATGTGGTTTGTTTTGTCAGCGTTATAGATTGCCATCTTTTGAGCACCTACTGGGCAATAATATTACTATGAGTTCCTCAAGAGGCAAACCAGGGGTGTTTCATGCATTCAAGGACATCTGGGGCTTAGCCCGGACCATCGTTGTGGGGTCCGAGAGTATCCCCCCCAGGATTGTTTTATAAACAAGGTATATTTGTATTTGTATTTACAGTGATGCTCATGAGCCCATGATAAAGTTGACTAAAGGAGGAATACAAAAATCATCTTTTGGAAGTTGATCTTATTGCCTAAATTAAGCAATTTCGACGCATATTCACATTTAAAGTGGCAGCGTCCTCTAGTGGCCTCTAGTGGCTTGGTGGTGGATGTTTCAAACAAACACAGGACTTTAACCAAGGAGACTGGGGTTTGAGACCCTTTGATATAATACAAGTAAATGGCAGGGTTTTTGTTACCTTACAGAACCAACAGAACTATGTCACGTGCTGCATCACATGTTTAACCAGTGAAGGAATGTAACATTCGAATTGATTTGAACCCAAACACGATCATTTTCTAAACTTAACTTAGTACTTTTTGTGCCTGAACCTAACCAAACTGCGACCATTTCTTAACGTTGGTTGTATGGTTTGGAGGACTTGTTGAGCAAACACCTTCTTTTTTAATCCTTTCAACAGTGTGATGGCAATGAAACTCTGTCAGAACCAATCTAGTGTTCCACAAACACAATGAGGTTGTAACCATGTTGTCTGCTGGTGTATATCAGGCATATATCCTGTCTCTCCTCACCATCTTCTGTCATGAGAGGCATACTATTATGTAAGGTAGGATACTGTATCTGACAGGGAGGAAAAGGATGCCCTGCCACCTCGCCATGTGGAACATCTCATTACCGTGGCCACCTTGTCAGCATCAGGATCATAATTAATATTGTTTGAGGCAGTGGGCTGTCTGGCTGACAGGCTAAATGATCGGGGGGGGGGGGTAGGGAGGGTGGAGAACAATGTTAAAGTGGGATAGCACGCAGAGGAAATAGTGACTGTTGACTCTTAAAGGAGATAAATAGCAGAGCAACAGCAAGGGACTCATTGGTTTGAGTCCAAAGGGCATTCCATGAGTTTGAGAGTATTAACTGGAGTATTACTGGTACTGGTTCCGGACTGGTCAGTTGCAAAGTATCGGTTAGCACCTGGACAACAATACTGCTATCAGTTTATATGTCACGCTGAAGGGTGCCCGTTGCATCTAATCATCTGGGAATGATATTTAAATTAAAATGTGTTAGGCTACACAACAAGTAGCTAATTCCTTTGAGGAATAACTCAACGCATATGTGTGTTTAATGTAAGCTAGTGCACGGTAGAGAGAGGGAGAGTATTGCTTATTTATGGTTGTTAGACCAGTGTAGCAATTACTCCTCCCTCATTATAAATCAGGAAACTCAGGAGATAATTTAACTCATTTCTGCAAAAAACATTTTTTGCACCAATTTATAGTTAGTAGTAACGATAAGTGTATCAATAAATATCTGTATTTATAATTAAGATTAGTACCAATATCAATAAAACGATTCCCACCCCTCATCATGGTTAAGCAATTTAATTTAATGAAAGGCAAGTTTAAATCTTCCTCTAGTGACTCACCACTGATGAGGTTAAAAAAGTGTCGTTATGGCAACTAACTGATTTGATATAAATATTATATAAAACTAGCTTCAGTCTCCCCAGAGAAAAAAAACTATTCAGGGATTGGTCTACACCTGGCAGTAGCCAGAGGTTGATCAATTCCCCAAATCAATTGTAACTCTTTTTGAGCTCATCAGTTTATTGCATTGCAAAACAGCCTGAAGAAAAACAATTTATTCCACCAGTAATGGCATGTATGCATCTGTATAATGTGATTTATTCCGCACAACTCATATCCACTGATGCTTTCAGGCTGTTTGAGAGACATTCAAAATGGGCTGTTGAATGAAACGTTTGAACTACAGTGCACTCTCCTTTAAAGAGCCACACACATGAAAGTCTGTCTAGACTTTGTCTAGGCAACAAACAGAAATATTCGGTCCTTACCTCGTAAATCAACACTGTGCGTGGCGTTCAAACATTGTTCCACTTTATGGATTTAAGACATTGTACACAAGCCTAATGTGCACGGCCTAAGTAAGTCAGTTAGTGGGCTTGTTATTATGTCTAATTCATTCCTGCAGTGAATAAACATTTTTCTTCAGCTTGTAAGTCCATTTTTAGTGGGCTGTCTCCATTTGTGGAACAGTATGTATGACAAAAATGATCAAGAATCAAAGGTATACTTACCAGGGCTGTAGTACTCGAGTCCGGTCTGGGACTTGTCTCGGACTTGCTAGTATTTGGACTCGGACTTGTCTCGGTCTCGGCCACTGGTCTTGCCAAATATGGCTTTTGGGCTTTTGATCTCGACCAAGTCCAGGTGTCTTTATTATGTCGATAATAATATTGGAGGGAAAGTGAAACCCAAAATGATTGTCTTGATACTGTCATGCATAAGACCTTTTTTTCTGTCCTGGAATCGGTTTTGACTCAGACTCAAACCTCTTTGGCTTTGGTCTTGTCTTGGACTTAAACCTTTTTGGACTTGGTCTTGTCTTGGACTCAAACCTTTTTGGACTCAGTCTTGTCTTGGACTCAAACTTCTTTGGACTCGGTCTTGTCTTGGACTCAAACCTCTTTGGACTCGGTCTCGACTAGGACTTGACTAGTCCTGGTCTTGGACTTGTCTTGGACTCGACTAAGGTGGTCTTGACTACAGCCCTGATACTTACTATTATCCAAGTGCATCTCAATTTGAACTGAAACCACTACTCTAATCATGAAAGCACAGTGGGGAGGACGCTCTCACAAAGAGCAGAACATCTATCAGTGAGGAGACTAGAAACATGAGGTGCAGCAGGATCGGACTCACCCTGCAGAGATCTGAGGACCAGGTAACCATAGTCCTCAGAAATCCACCAGAGTTTAGATCGCTAGCACAAAGAGAGCGGAAGGTGATGGACATCCGGCAGAAACGGGGGAAATCCACAAGATTTCCTGCGTTACCTGAGCTATGCCGGAAGTGGAACATCATATAAACTACTGCCAACCCAACTTGAGGTCACAGTTCTCACCTGAAGGGACTCACCTCGAGATCTTTGCTGGTACAAAATAAGACTTGAGTGATGTTTGACATCACAAGCAACAGAGATGGAGAACCATACATCTGTTAAACAGCACAATCCATAACTAATCAGAAGTAGTTAACAACATTTTATGATGTGCACATACTAATGTTTTAAGGTTTAGTGCATGTGCTTTGAATGTAAATAGGGAAATGCATACAGTTGTGCTCATAAGGTTATGAACCCATGGTAAAGTCGACTAAAAAGAGGAATACAAAAATCATCATTTGGAAAGTGATCTTAATGCATTAATTAAAAATATTAGAAAAAATCCAACCTTTAAGGACACCAATTTTTTTATGAATGAATAATGTATCATAAATAAATAAATGTTCTTCCTTAAAATACAGGGGGCATAATTATACACACCCTATGTTAAAATATAGGGGGCATAATTATACACCCCCTATGTTAAAATACAGGGGGGGATAATTATACACCCATAGTTAAATTCTCATGGAGGCAGGCACATTTTATTTTTTTTATTTTTTATTCATTCCTTGAAATAACTGGCCTTTAAGAATAAAACTGTGGCAGCCTCTATGGGAATTTAACACTTACTTATGCCCCCCTATATTTTAAGGAAGAACATTTATTTATTTGCAATACATTATTCATTCACAAAGAAAATTAGTGTCCTTAAAGGTTGGATTTTCCCTTTTTTTATTAACAAATGACTTGTAGTGCCATTTTTCCTGGGAGGACAGTCTCTAAATAACAGTTCTGTGTTATTTAGGGAGGAAATGAAAGGGAACCCTCTCTACAAGGAAAAAAATACAGTATATACTGTATGTATATATATACAATTTCAAATATAAACAGAAACAAAGCACAGCATGAACAACGTGCTCCACATTAATGATAATGGTAGCACAGTGCTTCAGCATCTGTCAGTTTATATACATGTACGTGTTACTAAAGAAAATGTCAGCTGAAATACTGTCCTTAGTCGATCAATCTTCTTCTAGGACAAAAAAATTGAATATGTTTCAACTCTTTGGACTGACTGAAATGCAACCCTGGGCCTATCCAGTGGCACAAAGTCGGTATGCGCTATATGAGGCGCGTAGGGGTGCATCATCATGGGGGCGCCAAAGGGATGGGTTAAAAGAATTTCTATATGTAGTTGCTGTTGTGCATTTCTAAATCATTTCTGCATTTTCTCAACATTTTAGAGGACTAACAGGCTAGAGTAGGCGCCCTATCTCATTACCGTGCATACACACCACCACCGACTTGAGCTTCTAAAGTTACCGGAAGACATTCCTTTTCAATGGAAGCTTCTCTCAGCTGCACGGAGGAAAATCTGTCTGCGTCGCGTTTTGAGCTTGAATCAGAAAGTTTTACTTTATGGTAATGAGCTATGACGCGGTTCAGCGGCAAGCAGCGGCTAACGCCAGCAACCAATCAGAATATAGACGTCCTTCGCGCTGGCTGATCCCGGAGAAACATAGGATGTAAACTTTGGTTCCTACCAAAACATTCATTCTGAGGACAAGCTCATAATCGCCGTTGCTGGATTACCTATCGTTTATAATATAACGTTAACGTTAACGTTACCTGCCGGACACATCGTCTCTAAACGGTCCGCTCACAGTGAATCATATGGAACCAATCCCATGCATGACAAATCTACATTTTATTAAGGTAAAATAACAACTGGTAAATATAAGGTAGCATGCACAATAAGTAACAAGGAGCTGGAAAACATAATTTATGCAATTACTCTGGTTTACCATGGAATCATTAACAGATTTTGTTTTACCATTAGCTGTTCATGTTACCTGTGCTGTCAGACAGGCTGCAGTTATATCTGTTGGGTGACATGGAAGCTGTAATTACATGTTCACATCTCTCTCTCTCTCTCTCTCTCTCTCTCTTTTAAAGATCTGTGCTAAGTGGCTCTCCACATTTGTACTTTTTAAAATCCAAAATGGGAATGTAATTTCAGCAGCAGCACAACCTTACTGCATAATAGTTGTCTTGTCTGATGCATCATCAAGAATTGAATCTAGGCTGTCATATTTAACAGTGAGTTCATTTCATTCAAGTGTGAGGATGGTTGATCAGGAAAGACAGGGGAAGACCACAGGTAGGTCTAGTATTAGGTGGAAGTGTCAGGGGAGCCACTTGCTACCAACAGGTCCATTTCTTAATATTATTAATATGGAAAAACTGATATGGAAAATGTATTACATCAATTTGTGCTTGACAATATGTTTAAGTGGAGAAGAACACAAGCGAGAAGTAAATGAGACAAACATGAGGTCGGCGATGGCATAACGTAGAGATAAGACCAGTGATGGAGATTGTTGCTGCATACCCCTCTGACACTGGGTAGTTTTGCCTCTGGCTTCGGGAAACAGGACTTCCTCACTACTTCCTTCATCCTGTGGACCAAATGATTACTCAAATTAAATGGTAGCAGGTTACAGTGAAAACTATCTTTAGCTACAGCCAGGTATCCATACATTTGATTTGATTTAGTTTTTTGTTGTCAGAGCCCACTGGATACTTGGTTTAGTCCCAACATTTCTTTCTGTTATCTTTAAATGAACTGGCTCAACCACCATCAAAGAAGAGGGTTAGACAATATTTGAACGTTGTTTCAAAGACTAAAATGTTGTATGCTGGTCTATTTGGTTATTGCTGAAGGTTGAAATGACTTCTGTTGTTGGTAAGCTGATAAATTGTGTGTCTGCCCTAGGTGACATTTTCAAAGTCAGAGAGACCTGAATGTCTCTGAGGTAATAATTATTCTCTCCAACATCTGGAGCAAGGATATTAACCTGACACATTATTCCAAAGCTAGAGTATATTCTCAAAGTAAACATACACCACAGCAAGGCTGTTGGAAGAGTTGGGAGGACATGAGAGTATCTGGTGTATAGTCACTGCTTATTATTCAGTTGTACAGTGTGGACAGTGTGTATCTCATGATATATGACAATTAAGGGTTAAGATGATGAGACAAAGGTTGAATGTTTGCCATGAGTGTTATGTGACATAAAACAGTACTTAACCCATGTCTATTCATTCAAATATCTTCCCTCAAATTCACAAACCTTTATGGATTTCAGGGATTTCATCCATTTCAGTAAGAATCACAAATTTAACATAACTCACATGGAATCGTCAATGCTTTAGAACAAGTAATGAATAAAAAAAAACACTTGGACCTTTTTTAAAGATTTTTATACTGCAGGTTAAAAAAATGTACACTTACACTAATGTACCACACTGCACCAGGGCTATGGAAAAGCAGCAAAAGGAAACTATATCCATCCAACCGGCTGTGAAAATCCCTTCTTATAAAATGTCTGTCAAACCTTTTTTTCACAAGGCAAATTGTACTAATTGTAATACTGCAGATAAATCAATTCATTGCCTTTCAGTGAAATGGCAGTCATTTCCTGTTTCAGCAAGTATCCAAGATGGGAAGACTACCTTTAACTTTTCTTTCTAATTAAAAAGCTCATCGAAAGGAGATGAATTGGCTGATAACATCACTACCTTTTCTCTCACCTCAATTTGGCTCTGCTCACCTCTGCAAATGAGTCTGGAGAACCTGTCTGTGCATGAAAACTCACATTGTTATAACCCGTCAAATTAATTCATTAAATCTGGCTGAGAGCTTTCTTTCTTTAATGTTCTGGATGGTTCACGGTGAAGCACAGTGGTAAGTGAGGACTATTGGACACGGCCCATGACAGCTCTAATTAGTATTACTGCATGGCAAAGGTAGGACATAATCAGTGTTGAAAGCAGTGGTGAAAGACGTATTCATGCATATTTAAGTAAAAGTAACAGCACCACACTGTAAAAATACTCCATTACAAGTAAAAGTCTTGGAATGAAAATGTTGCTGAAGTACAAGAACGTAAATGGTCACGTTAATTAATCTATTGATTTGTGTACAGGTCAAGTAAATGTTGTAATTTTTGTGTAGTGATTAAACCCGTTCTCACTCCAAACGTTTAGTGGCTGTCAGCGTCTGATGGCACCCTTCGGCGGGGGTGTAGAACGTCCCGGGGAGAGCAGCATCCAGACGGGGTTTAGCGAGTAGTACGTAAGGGGGAAATACCTCGTAGGGAGGTTGGTCGGGGGGAACCCGTTATTGCAACATGTCAGGGAAGTTATACCCGTTATTCCCGCGTGTCACACATGTGTATGAAGCTTAGCGCCACCAAAGACGATTGTGATAGGTTTAAAGAAATGCAAACAACCCAGAATGTATGAAAATACTGTTCTTAATGTAATATGTGAAATTGCACCATTGGTTACAAGTAATATTAATTTTTGGCTATTAAGTTCTGAGTCAAGCTCAAAGTTAAGGCTAATACTTTGTGTTTCATGTTCTAGGTTTATTCTTTACCAAATTCCATGCCATTTTAAATGTTTAAATAAAGTCACAGTCACAAAAATGTGTATTTACCACTCTTGGTAAAGAAGATAAGAGTTAAAAGCCAAATGGCTGCCTATGAGACGTCTGACTAAAGTCACATTTTTTCTTGGGCAAGTCGGTCAAGTCAAGTCATTTTAAATTCTGGGCTTGGGGTGGATATCAAGTCAATCCTAATCAAAAGCCTTAAGTCGAAGAGAAGTACCATGTCATTGGTGTTAAGGCCTTTGGGTGCTACCTTGCAACCGGCACAGCGCAAAGTCCGGCACAATTGGTTTTGCTAATTTAAGACCGACGCAGTTGTCATTTTCCCTTCCAGCGTCCACAACGTTTAAATACCAAATGCACCTGCTCCCATCTGTGCCCCCATGGGCGTGCTGGTCTTACAAGGAGGTGTGTTCAGGGGCATTCTGGGCATATTTTATCTTTAGGCAGCGGGAAGTGATTGCGCCATTGACCAACCAAAACCTGGTCTAAAGTCAATAACGCAGCATTTCATTGTTATTTTATTTTTTATTTGTTCATAGCATGCAGACTGTGCTTGTTACACACACAGGGACGCACAGCAGCACACACAGGCCTCAGATTAAAAATAAAAATATTACAATGTGAAACAGTATTATGATATGTTCTGCTCGCACTTTCACTACACCCACAAGCAGATCAGTTTCCTCTCTCCTTCCTTCTCAGCAAATCCACCATCATAATAGCAATGCACCAAGGTCCAAAGGTGCCTATCATTTAAAGGGAATGACCTCTGATTGGTTGATTGCATGTTACACCCAAAACACACCTATGATTAGTGAAGACACTAAGTACAACCCTTTTGAACCATGCGCCTGGTGCACATACCATTTTTTCCGCGGTCATACTACCTAAAGTGGATTTGGACACGCCCTAAACGCAGCTGCCAGGGTCTTCACGCCGTGCGCTTGAATCCTTAAAAAAGTTGTAAGCGTTGCAATTATCTTTTGTCAAATTGAGTCTAAATTCATCAGATTTATGACTTTTATGAGTCTGAGTCACATCTCTGCAGCATTTAAATTGCAAGCGTGCATGTATTGAGATTAACTGGAATAAAAAACAAACAAAAAAACACACCATAGCAGGAGTGAAGAAGGACAATGAGATGAAGCTGAGATGTTATTACTGTCATGCACTTAAAATCTTTGCCCTACTTTCCATATGGTTTCCCAGACTCATGGACACACACACTGACACACACACACACACCACTACTGTGCCGGCTCGATAACGCTGTCAGAACGTGGAGAGCAAGCAGCATTTCAACCAAGCTCGGAGCATTCAGTGCTAATGTGGTGCATTCCTCCTGTATCTCCTGCTTCCAGGGCTCTACTCCGGGTTGAAATGGCTCGGATATACTCCACCCTACTGGAGAACACCCCTGGGACTTTGCACTTGTTATCCGAAACTGGAGTTTCAGATAATTCAAGAGAGGTGGAAATGTCACATCTGAAGTTGAAGCCTCTTTTTTTTACAGTATTATTATATGGTACCACAGCCCAGTTTCATGGCAGTTCGTGAAATTGTCACGTTATGTAATCTATTGATTTGTGTACAGATCTGGGTAGTGTCATTTTCTTTAGTCTGTGGTCTAACAGCTAAATTAGCTATCCAAGCTAACACCAGTCAAAGTGTTGACATGTGAAAGCCATAAACATAGATTTTAGATGGAGATGAGAGTTTATCTACTTGTTACTCATCCCTGTTTGCTCAGCACTGTTAAATATTATAATATTATGTACGGGACGCAGGAGTTTTCCTGTTTTCCTGTTTAGGAAACTAATATTGTGATTGAGTCCATTGCAGTTTCAGAAAGATAATAACTGCAAAGCTTATCACGTGAAGACTTTGTCCACGACGTCTTTCAGTTCACCACTTAGACACAGACACAGACACTAAGCATATTTCCTGAAAGTGTGGCACTGCAGTTTTCACGAGTGTGCAACTAAATGAACACACAACAACAGGAGTATAAGAAACAAAATGATTGACATAACAGCAAAGAAGTTATCAGTTGGATTTGTTATAGAAGAGTTGATCTGGAGTTTTTTGGGTTATGGGAATTATTAATAAGAGAGGATGCATTCATATATATTTGTATGTTTTTTGTAAGTGTGAAAGTGCGTTCTATAAGTGTGTTGTGTATGTGCGAGAGTGCTGAGGGAGATGTCTGGGCAAAGATGTGCAAAAACAACAGACATTAATTATTGGGTGGATTAATAAACCTTTGGCACACTAGTGAGTATTTCCAGCAGCACGACGGTGTGTGTGGGGTTGAGTCTGAATAAACTGCAGTGTGTGTGTGTGTGTTCATAGTAATAAAGGAACATTGGCATATTTCTTTTATTTGTTTAGCCTTTCATCTCATGTAGCAGTTACTTTGTATGTTTATATTTGTGTTGTTTTTCTGATTTATTGTTTATTTTATATTAACGTTTAATATGTTTATTTATGTATCACCAAGGCATACTCCACATAAGCGTACTTATTTAACCTTTACTGATTCAGATTCTATTATGCTATACAACACTTCTTACAGGGTATTTGGATGTGTGTAATTAATAATACGGCAGCTTCAGACTTAGAACTTTATCTTGGGAACTTTTTCTGTACCTGTATGCAGAAGACGACCCTGTTTCTGTCAGAGATGAGTAATGAATCCGTTGTTGCACCATCTGCACCAAACTGTTTTATCTCCCTAGGTTTAGTAGAAGAAGATATCATTTTTCAATATCTCTTGGGGATATTCAGATTGAATTACACACACACATAGACCTGAAATACACACAAGCACACACAGGATCTATAGACTTGCATTATTTTTTTTCGAGAGAGATAGGGAGCGATAGGGCTGCCGTATTCAGGTACTCCGAGCAGTTGAGATCCTCTGTGAAGGACTGGGTAATATATTGATATTATATTGATATTGATATACAATATGTGGCTACTTATCGTTATAACAATAATATGGGGATATGACACAAGTGTTGTATTTCCTAGTTTTAAAGGCTGCATTACAGTAAATATGTAATTTTCTGAACTTACCAGACTGTTTTAGTCGTTTTCTTATTTGTCTTTACCTACTTAGTCATTGTATCCACATAACTGGTGATTATTTATCAAAACTCATATTGTGTTATTATTTTGTGAAAGCACCAATAGTCAACCTTACAATATCACCGCAATATCGACATCAAGGTATTTGGTCTAAAATATTGTGATATTTGATTTTCAGCTCTATTTCTGTGCATTGCTCAAGTGCACCTCAGCAGTTACCAGGAGGTGAACTGGCATCGCTTTGCCCCCTCCGGTCCCCCAGTCTCCGTATGGCAACCTCTACTGTCGCCACAAAATCTTGTTTGCAAAGATTACAATGTTCATAGAAAAAAAACCTTGCAAACCTATAAATACACCCTAAGGACATGTCCCACTCGAGCTTTCTCTTAATATTCAGTGTCCTGGATAACCGCTGAAGCACAGCATTCCTCCTTGCTTTTATATGACAGAAATGTCAAGTGGTCCCAGCTCCACACTCAAAGCAAGGTGATATATTATCTCTCAAATTCAGCCTCTGGGATATTTATATGAATATTTCGCTCTGCCAATTCATCATGTAAATGTTGTTCCAGTCCGCCAAAGTGTTCAGTAAAATATTGAATTGAGGCTCAGGATGCACTCCATTTCTTTAGCTTGACATTGTCAACAGATAAGAGATAAAGTCAGTCTGGATAAATAGGTATAATATCCATGTAATATCCATAACCACTCTAAAACAATCTTCCAGGACCATTTAAGATTGGAAATTAACCCATGATTTGTCCTTGGGTCAAATTGACCTGTTTCAAAGTGTTTTATATCAATAATATGGATTTCTTTCAACCAAATTGCCCACAAATGACATCGATGATTCTATACAACATTCTTCAGGTAAAATTAATGATTACTTTCATTGAAGTTTTTGGGTGTTTTATCTTATAGAATTTGAATTTTATTTTTTTATGGTTTCAAAACAGTATCCGGACTAAACTTTGACATCTACCCATCTGAGATCCACTCAACATCCTCTGATCTTAACTATTAGTCAAAATAAGTCATCATTTCTGCCTTTTTAACTAAAAACGCATGTATAATTTGATATAAATGAGGTTTGTTGACCATGAATTCCAAGAAAAAATGTAAAACTTGTTATTAAACCAGCTCAGGTCAAAAAAAAAAACACCAAAAGCTAGAAAAAGTGTCAAAAACATTGGAAAAGCACAAAAAATGTCATTTTTGACCTGGAAGGATAAGTTCATGGTTAACATTACTGAATGAGTAGTAAATAGGGGAAAATACATTGTATTGTATAGTATATACTCTATGTACTGTATAGAGTAACAAGCTTATATATATACAAATTATCACCTGTCAGTGCCTTCTGTATTTATATACAGTGGGTACTGAAAGTATTCAGACCCCTTTAAATTTTTCACTTTGTTTCATTGCAGCCTTTTTCCAAAAAATCAAAAATGTTCATTTTATTTCTCAGTAATGTACACTCAGCAACCCATCTTGACAGAAAAAAACAGAAATTTAGAAATTTTTGCATATTTATTAAAAAAAAAAAACTGAAATATCACATGGTCATATGTATTCAGACCCTTTGCCGTGACCCTCATATGTAACTCAGGTGCTGTCTATTTCTTCTGATCATCCTTGAGATGGTTCTACACCTTCATTGGAGTCCAGCTGTGTTTGATTATACTGATTGGACTTGATTAGGAAAGCCACACACCTGTCTATATAAGACCTTACAGCTCACAGTGCATGTCAGAGCAAATGACAATCATGAGGTCAAAGGAACTTTAAGAGCTCAGAGACAGAATTGTGGCAAGGCACAGATCTGGTCAAGGTTACAAAAAAAATTTCTGCTGCACTTAAGGTTCCTAAGAGCACAGTGGCCTCCATAATCCTCAAATGGAAGACGTTTGGGACGACCAGAACCCTTCCTAGAGCTGGCCGTCCGGCCAAACTGAGCTATCGGGGAGAAGAGCCTTGGTGAGAGAGGCAAAGAAGAACCCAATGGTCACTGTGGCTAAGCTCCAGAGATGCAGTCGGGAGATGGGAGAAAGTTGTAGTAAGTCAACCATCACTGCAGCAATCCACCAGTCGGGGCTTTATGGCAGAGTGGCCCGAAGGAAGCCTCTCCTCAGTGCAAGACACATGAAAGCCCGCATGGAGTTTGCTAAAAAACACCTGAAGGACTCCAAGATGGTGATAAATAAAATCCTCTGGTCTGATGAGACCAAGATAGAACTTTTGGCCTTAATTCTAAGCGGTAAAAACCAGGCACTGCTCATCACCTGTCCAATACAGTCTCAACAGTGAAGCATGGTGGTGGCAGCATCATGCTGTGGGGGGTGTTTTTCAGCTGCAGGGACAGGGAACTGGTTGCAATCGAGGGAAAGATGAATGCGGCCAAGTTATCCTGGACCCTTTTCCAGAGTGCTCTGGACCTCAGACTGGGCCGAAGGTTTACCTTCCAACAAGACAATGACCCTAAGCACACCGCTAAAATAACGATGGCTTCACAACAACTCTGTGGCTGTTCTTGAATGGCCCAGCCAGAGCCCTGACTTAAACCCAATTGAGCATCTCTGGAGAGACCTGAAAATGACTGTCCACCAACGTTTACCATCCAACCTGACAGAACTGGAGAGGATCTGCAAGGAGGAATGGCAGAGGATACCCAAATCCAGATGTGAGAAACTTGTTGCATCTTTCCCAAAAACGACTCATGGCTGTATTAGATCAAAAAAGGGTGCTTCTACTAAATACTGAACAAAGGGTCTGAATACTTATGACCATGTGATATTTCAGTTTTTGTTTTTTAATAAATATGCAAAAATTTCTAAATTTCTGTTTTTTTCTGTCAAGATGGGTTGCTGAGTGTACATTACTGAGAAATAAAATGAACTTTTTTGATTTTTGGAAAAAGGCTGCAATGAAACAAAGAGTGAAAAATTTAAAGGGGTCTGAATACTTTCCGTACCCACTGTAAGTATAAGTCAAAGGCAACTGTGATACTACATGGTTAGGTTCAGGCAACCAAACTATAAAGTATAGGAAAAGATCAAGGTGTGGGTTAAAATCATGGACATCTGTTATGTTACATCACTTCCTGTAACCCAGAACATGACAAAATTCTGTTTGTTCTGTAAAGTCAAAAAAATACAATAATAACAAGATTATTTTTTGGGGCTTTTCCCCTTTATTTATGAGTGTAAAAGACCAACACACCATAGTGTTGCTTCAACCTAACCAGTAGGGGTGGGAATCGAATCCAATTCAGAGGCCAACGATTCGATTCTAAACCAATTATTGATTATCTCGATGGAACAATTTTTCCATGCGTGATTTCTTTGTCACACACAAGTTTTAATGAAATGTTTTGTCTACTGGGGTTTTTATTGTGTTGTCATTCCATGCTTAAGCCTTAAACATGCTTGTGAAAGTCACCTTCTCTCACAGTGATCTTCCATGCCAGAGTCATGTTTAAAAGTGGAGGACTGGCTTCTTACAACATGAAACATGAGCTGGTCAGATGTAATGTTATAAAGTAGATCAACAGCCTATATGTGTTTTGCCTTATTATTGTATATATGTCTTATTAGATCATGTGTGTATTTACACAAAACATTTTTTGTTCAAGTTGTTTTCATTATCTTGTCCTCTTTCAGTCACTCTGTTTTCTGAATTGTACATGTCAGGAGACAGTAACCTTTGATTAAACTCAACACATTTAAAATGTAATTATTTATAATTGATTATTAACTTATCAGAATTGAGCATTGGGTTGTTCTAGAGAGAATCGCGATGCATCTAACAATCAATGTTCCCCCCAGCTTTACTAGCCAGGTAGTTCACTTGAGAAAGTTAACGTTTTAAAATGCAACCGTTTCACAACGCACACCTGTCACAGGTATGAGGAAAACAAGTTTTCCTTGAAAACATAATTGAGAATGCAGTTAATTTGGAAAGTATTTTTTTTCACACCGGGTCGCTCAAATGGTGTGAAGCCATTGTTCTGAAGGCTCATCGTTTTGAAGCCCTTATAGTTTTATTGGACCA
Source organism: Etheostoma perlongum (assembly GCA_026937815.1). Classification (NCBI taxonomy): domain Eukaryota; kingdom Metazoa; phylum Chordata; class Actinopteri; order Perciformes; family Percidae; genus Etheostoma; species Etheostoma perlongum. The sequence goes on from CM049381.1 coordinate 4,291,831, forward strand.
GAAAGCCATTTGTCTGACAGTCTGTTATCACAAAAACAAAGAATCATTTCTAAGGAAATATGTGCATAATAATTAGTGTGTAGCATAACTTCTGTGAAGCAATACGACAATGGGTTGTCCCTAAGGGCTTTCGGTTCATGAGGCATTTTTTGGACTTATTGGGGCTTCAAAATTATGGACCGTCGGATCAATTGTCAGTCCACGCTCAAATATATGGTGGATTACTTTTAAGACCAATTGTTATTTGACTAAAATATGACCACATAATGTAATGAATATGAAAAAAAAGATCATATGAACTATTTTTCAATCTGTATACGGAGATAAATCTATCTCTGTGAATGGCACATTTACTGAAATGTGCTTCTGATTGATTCTCAACCACAGAGAACACTATCTGGTAGAAAAAGAGCTGCAGCCTTGGAAACCAGCAGCGTTTATGCTCTCGGCCTGAAGGACCTACAGGAAACCACAGTGTGATACATTTTAGCTGCCGTTTCATGTTTCTGATGTATGTTGCTTCTAGTCACACAGTGAAGTTATGCTTTCTTTTTCGAGTTTATTCTTTTTTTAGTGTGTCTGCCAGTTGGTTTGGCTCTTCACATGTTCCTGCTATCCAAAACACATGCATATGCATATGCATGTTCCTGCTGAATATACTATCGATCTGCTAACTAATCCTGTGATTAGACAAAGTGTTTGACTGGCAGGATAGACCCAGTGGAGACTTCATTAGATAGACGGAGACTTCCTTTCAGACAGAGTTTATGATTAGCAGCTCTATAACAAAGTGCACTTTATGGCCCGTTTTCTGTGCAGTTCATTTTCTGCAACTGTGTATCTTCTAAACAGCACCTGGCACAATGCTACAGATAGTTGAGTGCATTTCACTAGAAGTAAAATCACATTTTCTTGTCACAAAGATAGTGTCAGAAATAGCATGTGCACTTCAGTTTCTTGGAAGTTTGAATTCTTTGACTCTCCTGACAGGTGAGATCCTGAGATACAATATATTTGCAATCTGTTAGATAGCGTTGCTTTACAACCAACAAGCCTTCTAGCATTATGCTGACAAACAGTAAGACCTTGACTTGGTATCTTTACAAATGTGTTTGTCTGATGCACCATTTGCTTCAAAGGCAAGAGCTAACTGGATTACCAGGTGTGGACGAGATGTAAGAAGAGTATGTTTTCAGGTCCCAGTTATTTTAGAGATTCTACCTATCATCCTCTCACCATTATATTACACAGGTATATTGATTGTATAGGTAGAAGAATCCATCAACCAATCAGATTCTTGTAAGTGGGATTAAGAATCTGGATGGATAACTAGATACTACATACTACATAACTAGATTTATGGCTACAACCATAGAAAATAACAGAACAATGGTCATGAATATGGCAACAAGCATGAATGGGAGCAGCACAGGTGTACAGAACAGTCGACCTAGAGAAATGGACTGAGGGGCCCACAAAGGATCTGGGTTCGGGTAGTTGTAAGGACAACTGGACATTGCAAATAAAACTCACCACAAAAAGGTGGTACAAGTTTGTTTCATTGTGGTCAAAAATGTATTATTTCTGTTTTGATATCCTCCTGACCGCTACAGTAGCCTCTGTCTAAACTGAAGACACCAATCAATAGTAAATATAATCCAAATGTCCCACCAGTTGGATTATATTTAGTTCAGTAAGAGTTCAAATAAATGAATGCCATGGCACTTCATGGCAAATGGTGCACATACAGTATGTTAGCCAGTGTTGCTTATTGAAGTTCGTTGTAAATTAACTTGGGAGCTGGATGTTCAAAATTGGCTCCTCTAAATTGTCCATGGAGATTTCTAATGGATCTCTTGAGTGGCCATTTAAATGGTTTTTAAAATAGAAATATAGCAGCGAACAACTCTTTATGGCACATTTTCAAAGCAGGGGCTGAAAAGACTCAGTGAATTCCAGCAGATGAAAATGTACACTATCAGGAACATAACGACCTGTCAGCTGTCTATGAATAATGATCTGCTGGAGAAATCACAATGGCAAATAGTGTTCCTGGCGTGTAATGAGGGTTGCTCTAGTTAATGAGGCCAAACAAAACAGAAAACAAAGACAACACAAACAAAATGATGTTAAATCTACACTGGAGTAAACTACTTTTCTCTTGCGAGTGATGCACAATGTTAATATGGAGAAACTGTGGGGACTAGGTGTGAAGCTAACTTTGAAGAGTAGAACTGGGTGGGGGGAGTAGAGTTGGCAAGCCTCCAGGATATTTATCTGTGAATCATCCTCCCAATGAAAATAATGAAAAGCAAATAGATCCATAAATACACAGATGGGTTTTCAGTAGCTTGGGGCTCTGTATGCGAGCAAGATTTATTTAGAACACTGCTCTGTCGCTGCAAATTAGATAGGGCTGCATAATTGATGTCAGATAGAAGATAAAAAGTTTGAGATACGTCCAAAAATGGGCCTGGTCTTAGGAGAATTGTTCTGCCCCGATTACACTGAGAAGCGTTCATCTAGTTCTGGGGTAGGAACAGTGACGACTCCACAAGCATCTGGGTTTGTTCCAAGGAGCAGGTCTAGTCATGTACAAGGAAAACACTAAGCAAAGCAAGTAAAGTTCTGTTTTTCGTTGGTTTTCAAGTACCAGATTTGAGAAGGCTTCAGGTTTTACTTTTCAAAGTTAACATCAATTGTCATTGAATGGCCTTTTGGAAAACAAACGGAATATTTCATTGTTATGTCTGTTATATGTTTTCCACATAACATATCAAAAGGAGTAACCTTTCATTACTTAGGTTGTAACAATACTTTATGGGATTTTCCATATTGTATTACCTTCATCAAATACTGTATGCATATCCAATTTACCAAAATCCATTGTCTTTAGATACCGAAATACCTCTCTAGATACTCAATACTAGATTAAGTAAAGTCAGTATAATAAAAAAAAAGTAAGTAATAAAAAAGATATCTGAACTGGATGATTTGAAATCCAGCACTCGGTTTTGGGCTGAGTCCGTTTCAGTCTTGACTCTCCAGCAACTCATCATCCACCAACTGTTCAGCTTTTTATACTGAATTTGGGCTTTTTATTGGAGACGTGAAGAGCAGTGCATTTGTGCTCATCATGTCCAATAATAAACAACTGAGTGCTTTGATTGTAGAAGATAGAAGAAAAAGACACACTTCAAACAACTTCTATTGAATAACTTTATTCTGAAAGTGGGGACTTAAAATAAAAGAACAAAGTTCGACAGAATTCAGGTTTTATGAGAAGACATCAAGAACTTGATTTTTAGATTCTTCAGCTCGGTTTTTACAATATGTGATACAATCAAACAATAAAGCAGCTCTGATTTGTATCAATATTTGCCGTGGTCTTAACAGTCCCATGGATTAGGGAAGCTAATTTAGAATTCATTTTCTGACTGACCCTCGTTAACTGATCATTAACCGTTACTTGAGACTCGGTTCACCACCAGAGATGGCAAAAGTACTCACTACCTGTACTCAAGTAGTACAGTACAGTACAGATACTTATTAAAAAAATATTCTGGTAAAAGTAGAAGTACTGATTTAACTTTCTTTACCCAAGTAAAAGTAACAAAGTACAGGTTTGGATATTTACTTAAAGTATAAAAGGAAAAGTAGCCCTGCAAATGACAACCATTTTGTAGAGAGCAAGCTGAGAAACTTCAGTGGACATGGAGAAAAAGGCTCTTTACATGCCATTGGCTACATTTTAAATGGATGTCTGCCAACAGGCCTAAAACATGACATATATGATTATTAAGACAGAGACAGGGACTCCAGGTTAATAAGATTCTGACTGAGCAGCAAGATATGAATTCAGTTGTGATTCTGTGAGAATTCACAGATCCAGTTTCTCTTTTTTAATCTAACCTTAACTTTTAAAGGAATCTACATATATGTGTGTGTGCTCAAATATGTCTTCTGGAAAGAAAATAAAAGATAAAATAGGAATTACTAAACTGACACTAATTAAGAAATTCCACATTCTTATATAGTTATGCAGCACATTGACCAGGAGTTGTCCTTGATGCCTACTATCTCAAACATCTCTCTCAGATTAGGCCGAGGATGATGGGAATGTCTTGTTGTTTGTCTGCTGAATCTCTGGAGTCTCTGTATTCTTCATTTTCCATCATGTCGCCATCCGTTAGCGCCATCAACCCGCAATGACTTGCCGTGGTGTGAGGCACACCTGATAGACGACCTTTTGTACAAAACTGAAGTAACGAGCCAAGTCTGTAAAATGTAAGGAGTAAACTACTTATATTCATGTCAAAATGAAAGGAGTAAAAGTAAAAAGTCGCCACAAAAATAAATAGTAAAGTAAAATATCTGCACTATTCCTAGTGCATAATTAGCACTGGGAAGTTACCTAGCAGTTAGTAAATACATTGTAGAGCCTATATATCCTTTATCATGCAAAATAAAGTTGTAATCATATTGTAATTAGTAACTTATAGTATTAATCGGTCAAAGATTCTTATTGTCGGTCAACGGTTATACGGTTTATTATTACATCCCTACTATGGACAGACTTAAATATGATTACACTTGTACTTTACATGCTTTAAATGTGTATATAAAATTAATTTTAGACAGTTTTTTCCTTTGTTCAGAGGAGTTTATTGGTATACAAGGGACAAACACTGCTGTGCTTTAGCAACTTAAACTCCACGCATTTACAGAGCACAGCGGGTGCTTTCAGTCTTATATATAGCCTACTTTATTAATGCCCAAAGGGGGAAGTTGTGCCCTCCGTGTCCCCTTGGATTTATGCACAGGCTCAGTCAACCCCTGCATGAAAGGCTTAATTTCTCAGTCTTGTGCAAGGACACTTCAGCATCAATCTGTACTGGGGGAAGCCACTTAAAACCCCACAAGCGTTTGCTTACTTATATTTTGTTTTTATTAACATGATTGATTATTATTGACATGCTTTTTTCCTCTTCTTGTGTAGGACACAGGGCCTATTGGGGGAGATAAAAACTGGAAGGGCATTGGCATCTCCCTGCTGGTTATCGTGGCGGTGTTGTCTCTCATTGGTCTGTCCATTGTTCTGCTGTCAAAAGGTGAGGCTACCTGCGGATCCATTGGATCATCACAGGCACACAGTTTGTGGAAAATGAATGGAAACATGTTAATGAAGCTTTGTCCCGATGCAAAAGAGCCATTATGTGATATTCCCTTTTCCACCTGTCCCTACGTCATACTACTTTGTCCTTCTGTGTGTCTTGTGTTTATGAGTAGATCATGTGATAACATATCTGTGCTTTTGATTTACCCTCTGATTTTTCTCAAACGAGTTGTAGCTGAATTTAAAGACTTGATTGTAATTCTATTGACAGTTGATGGTGCATTAAATAGGTTTTCTTTTATTCTGTAGATGATGGTGGTAAACCCTTTGGTTCACATTTAACACTGGATGACCTCTTTCAAAGAAACTTCCAAATACATGATCCTGATGCAAAGTGGATCAGTGGTAAGTATGGGACAAAAGGTTATCACATGTAGTTTATTCAACAATATCCCAGCTTACATTCTATCACGCTACTTCTTTTATTTATTTATTCATTTCTACAGTATCAGCCCATCCGCTTCATGAAAACTATGAACTCATGAACATCATAAACTTAAATCTGTCCAATACGGGATGTCTCAGAATTTAGTGGACATGTTGGTTAAGTTTGGACTTATCCTACAAACTGATGAAATCTAAAAAAAAAGCGTTGCTCATAAAAAAAAAACTTTTATTCTGTTAACATGATTCCACCTGTCTAGATAATTGTATCCTTAATTGCATTGTGTTAAAACATAATCATTGCCTGGACTACGTGCAGAGGATTTTTTGTGTACGAATGAACACCAGGTTAACGTACAGCAGCAGAGTTACGAGGATGTGCTTGGGGTGAATGGTGGGTGTACAAACCCTGACAAGCCCAGATACCAGAGACCGGGGTTCACATCCTAATGTCTATATGGGTAGTCTTAAACTCTATTAGCACAGGATTCATATTACCAGGGGAGCTCACCTGTGATTTAAAAATGACGCCCCATGGCAAACACTCATGGGATTAAGATCACAGACGACCTCCGCAATTATTACACGATTAAAGGTCCTCAGGTAATACTAGTCCAGTGAGAATAGAGCTCTAGAAAACAAAAACACATTGGTTAGAAAGGTTATGGTCTGGATATGATGTTAATAAATGTGTTGTGTCTCGTGCTTTAACACACTGGAGATGGTTTGTGTAATAAAATAAAGACCTCGATGTTTCTATATCCTTAACTTTAGCTAAGTGCTAACAGTACCACTACTACCAGTAGCAATAGTTTGGCAGAAAACAAACATTGTGAGCAAATACTTTGCCTAATATTATCAGGATACGGTGATTTCCCAATTGTCCTACCAGAAATTGAATGATTACTGTTACAAAATAGTTCTATAAACGTAATTTGAACATTTATAGAACGGCTGTCTCTTGTGTTGACATGCCTTTTGTGGATCTGTACAAGGCTTATCATTAGGTCCCCCAGGAGGTATTTTGGAAGGTGCCGCAGGAGTATGGGATGAGGGGGTCCCTTCTAATGGTCACCCAATCTCTGTTTGACCAAAGCTACAGCTGTGTCCAGGTTCTCGGCAGTAAGTTGGACTTGTTTCAGGCGAGGGTTGGCCGCGGCCAGGGATTCACTTTGTCACCAGTCCTGTTTGTGATATTCATGGACAGGATATCAAGGCGTAGTTGTGGTGGGGACGGATTGCAGAGTCACTGCTCCTTGAGAGGAGCCAGTTGAGGTAGTTTGAGCATTGGGTAAGGATTTTGCAATGGAATGATGAGGTTCTCCGGTGGATGGTTAAACTGTTAGACTGCTGTCGGCTCAGTCACACTCAGACATTCACAGTTTTCCACTTCTGAAAGCCTGATCTTACAATATCTACTCCTGTCTCACATGTACCAGATCAAAAGTCCTTGTGTAACCTTAGATAAGTTTTCTTCATGTTTTTTAAGGTTGACTACAGCAAAACATCTTCTTTGTTGGGAAGTCTTTCTCTCATTGAGAGTTGTCATCCTTGGCAATGAAAACGCTCAATGACTCCTTGAGAACAACATAACAGAGTCACTGCCTTGCTGAAAAAAGAATAGTTGTAGATTTTCATGACAGTCTAAATCAATTACATTCGCATCTGTTAAATATTTAGGTATTAGATAGTCAGCAGATAATTATCCAATCAATGATCACAGCTGCCTTATATGCACATCTAGCAGATATAAAAAAACACCTACCACGGCTGTTGGAGGCATCTCTACTTTCAAACTTACCAAAACCAGATGCCTTTAGGCTGAAAGAAACTGCTTGCTGTGAATAGAAGCATTGTCAAGGACAGCAACGTTTGCCAGCTGGAAACCAACACCTCGAGCTAAAAGAAGCTAAAATGCTCTGTAGGGCTGCAGAGCTGGGATATTATCTTTGTGGGTTTTACCCCTTTTATATGACATATAATCATTTTCTGTGTGTAAATATAGAAATATTATGGTTGTCAACTGATTCAAATATTTAGTCACAATGAATCACCTGATTGTCCATAGTTACATTTTCATCTGTTCTAAATATGCTTAAAAAGGGATTTTGTTTAAATTTTAATGCTCAAGGGGTATTTGAGACTGGACGTACACCGGTGGTGACTCAGTTCACATCGACAATACATGCAAATAACTTTCTTGTGGAGAGAACCATCTGGAAGAGCTTTGAAATGGAACTTTGTCCTATTTCTTTATCTACTTCTGTTCAAGGAAAAAAAAAAGGAATTTGTTTTGACTTGTTATTATCACTTTGATTTTGACAGCCCTAAAAATATTGATTAATGCAGGAAACTCAATGTACTGAAGCCTTGCAAATTACTTAAACCTAAGTACAGTACATAAGACCAAAGTGTCATATTTCCTTGTATTATTTGTACAATTTTTCTTTATGCTCATGCATTAAGCTTCTCTGATTGCACTAAGCACCATTTCAGTGATGGACAAATGGAGCACTCCGTGCAGCTATTATCAATGACAGGAAGAAAACAAATATAACAAGCTGCTATGAAGACAATTATAATGTGTAATGTGTGTAATTTCAACAGAGTGAAAACATTGTAATTTCCCCTTGCGGGATTAGTAAAGTAATACATACGTGTATATATATATATATATATATATATATATATATATATATATATATATATATATATAATATATAAAAATAATTCACCTGTGTAATAGCTTGATAATAAACCAGCTGCAAGACTGCAAAAGTCTTATAAACTGTAGCTTTAGTACAGTGAGTCATTTAGGAATGTGTCAACCCACAGTGTTATTGTTTTGTGTCTCCTATGCAAATATTCCTATTCTACCGTTATACTATGGCCGTATGGTTTAGAGGTCTCGTAATAATTACAACAAAATATATATTTTTTCAAACCTACACTCAATAAAGCAAGACAAACAAAAACAAATGAAAGCAGAGACAAAGGGTAAAAATGTAATGACCAGCAAAAATGCAGGTGCAAAGCTACATTACATTGTCAGTAACCTCACATGTCCAGCACACCATTAGCACTTGGCCGAGGGCTCCTCTTTAAGAGTCTGGCTGCCCTTTGTGCCTCTGCTCACTCATTTCTTGGTCTGTTGGGATCCCAAAGGTGCAACAAGTCAAACTTGCATTGCCCCAAAGCACAAAATAATCATATAGTATCTGCAGTGTGTTGACAGAGCCATTGTTCAGTATGATGACTCGGCAGTACTCGGCCAGGTGCTGCGATTCTTGGGCTCCAAACCTTACAGTAGTCAGTTTTTGAACACAACTAACTGGAATGTTTCCACAGCTTGCCTATGGCAGATAGTGTTAAGAGTGAATGACTGCCACTATCAGCTAATAATCACAGGAACATGCAGGGGCATCCATTTTAGAATGTAATTAATTACAAGCCCTCAGTGTATTATAACTTTTTGATTTTAAAAATCATCATTTTATTATTTCACTTTAAGCTGCACTAATCAGTATTGGTTATGTTTCAATCAAAGGACTGTGAACGGTGTCACACATGGTGATGGACCACTGAGAAAACAGCCAGTTCCCTTCAGCTCTATAGGGCCTTTTAGTCTATTTTGGATTATTGTTTTTGCCTGCAAATGTCAACTTCATTCATTTTTATTTGTAGTCTCAGCAGCAAATTCATGCTCACCACCACGGAAAAAAACGAGAAAATTGTCTCCCTGTACACGAATCTACAGATTAAATAACATCAACGTTTTCATCATGTAGGCGCTGTGGAAGACGGCTGCCTCTCCAGTAGCTCTCCGGTTTTCTAGCTCTTTTAGTGCAGTCGTGCTCTCCTACTCTCCCCTACTATCTCCTATTTTTGTCTCCTCTGTCGTGTGGAGACTTTCTTTTTCTTGTTCTTTCACCTCTTCGCCCCAGTCACCTCAAAAAAATCCCTTCATGTGACCACATGTACTGTTTTTTTTGTCCTGTGAATTAATGTTATTATCATTGTGTTTTTTGTATTGTATTCATCTTTTCTCCTTCTCATCCTGTATCGGATGCTGGTAACTTTAATTTCCTTGTGGGAGTCATCCCAAAGGGATTAATAAGGCTAAGTCTAAATCTAAGTCTAAGTCTAAGTCTAACATTTCACTTGGCCATTTTCTTCACATCACAATGTAGTTTCATAAAGTAAAAAAAAAACCTCCAGGGGAAGAGATATGTGATTAATCATTTAGGTAACAGCATCAACACTGGCATAACGGGGGATTTCCATTCATTCTTGGCCTTACAAAACAATGGCAAATCATTGATGGCTGGGATACTTTTAATCACTGCTGAGATTGCATGTCATTTTTATTCTCGGAGGCTTTATAGATGGAACTGGTGTCAACTCAGGAGGACACTGGCCTCATTTTCCAATTACTTTTGCTGTAAAGTTTTATATAACCATTGATTTGATGCATGCACTGCATATAAAATATGCAGACTGTGGTTTGTTTCATTGTGGTAGATTCTAAATGACAAGAGCCCTTTTGAGGATTTGTATTGCCTGTTGAACACTAGTGATCCATCTGCCTTTCTTATTTATTTTTCCTGTCATTATACGCTGACGTGTTTTGAGTGTTTGCTAGTTTATAGCCCTCTTGGCTTAGATTGATTCCTCAGAGCTTATTCATTGACATTTACATGAGATGGGGAACATGAAATGATTTAGACTTGTCAAATGAATTAATGGAATTCAGGCCTCTCAGGCCTTTGTGGTGTTGGTTTTGGGATTAGACTGGAGGAACTGCAGGCACTCCTGTCATTGTTTCCACTGTTGAAAGTTGAAGTGTAATCTCATTGAGCAGAGTTGTTTAAAACAAATCTTCCTAAATGAGTCTTTATTGTTGTTTTCTCTTCTTGTCAAACACTCTTCTCAGGGGCTCAGCTGCAGGGCTTAAAGAGAAAAAAAAAATCCTGAGCTTGTTTTTTGGATTGGATTTTGGATGTTATTTTGGCCAAGTCATCATCAAAAAAGCGATTTTGTCCATGTTGACATTAGTTGCTTCATGTACATTTATTAAAAACTTTGCTTTGTTTAGCTTTTCATATAGCTAGACGTCTAAACTCCGGGACAAGGCTGTTACATTTAAATAACGGCCACAATACACACGTATTGTTTTATCATAAACACGGTCGGGCAGCGAAGGCGCAGTCGCAGCGGGAGCCGTCGCTGCCGGTAACCAACTCGTAGGACAGAGTGCATGGGACGAAGCTAGCAAGCATTTTCTTACCGCTGCTGCCATATAGTGAGCATCTTCCTTCCCTCAATTTGAGGCACCACTAAGTGGAAGATGCCTAATGCTTACCCCCCCCCCCACACACACACACACACACTTTGCATCTGATTGGCTAGAACGTGTTTCATTGGTAGGTGGAAGTTCTATGATTGGTTAAACCCAGCGCATGAAACAAATATGTTTTTATTGACATGTTTTTCCTCATGGCCGCATGCCGGAGATACTTTGAGCCCTGCCGCTGGCATCTATCATTGCAATCATTTTCTTGTGTGTTGTTTTGACTTGAGCCATTGTTTTCCAGTGTTAAAAAAGTAACACAATTACAGTAATGTATTCCTTTTTGCCACAATCTCAGTAATACAAGTTACAACGCATTTTCACGCAGCATTTAGTGTGTTTTTGATTTTTTAAGAAAGTGGATAAAGAAGAGACTTTATTGATCCGCTGGTGAAATTCACAAACCACCTCAACCTTCAGGTGTTATTTTGGTGAAAATAACTCAAAAGTAGGCCTAATGAAAAAGTAGTTACAATTCAGAGACAGTAATATTGTAATATAACTATCTACTCTCAAATGACAGACACTAATGAAATATATAATGTATTACATTTTGGAAGTAACTTGCCCAACACTGTTGTTTTCCTACAGAGGGACCAGTGATTCTGATGTCTGGTGTCATTATATTGACACCAGACATCAGCTGTTAAGTTAAAACACAGTCTGTCTCACATGGAGATGCGGATGCTCACAATGGTAGGGGCTTTGCAGTGATATGCCAATTAAATTGTCAGCAAATCCACGAGGCTGATGTTGCCACGGTAACACATGTCAGCTGAAGGCAAAACAAATGCATAGCTTAAAGTAAACCGAGGTGACTGCAGTGGACTGCTTATGTACTGTCAGTAAATCTCTGTTTCAGTTTAGAGGGAAGAAAAAGACCAGCCTGTTTATAAATTCAACATGCTTTGACATCCAGAAACATGGCTTTTATTACTCTGGAATCAGAAATCCAGTCTCTAAAGCTTTTACATTTTGTTTTCTAACAAAAACAATAATCACATATTAATGGAATCTCACGTTTCAAATGCTCTCTACTACTCTTCTCTAATCAACTTTTGATAAACAACTTGGTTCAAGTTAGCTGATTTAATTACTCATATCCTTTAGAAACACTCAAGAATGTTATTCATTTAGATGCAGTACTTTGAGCGTGCCTTTTATCTCTTAGATGACGCAATCATCTTTCGAAGCTGGGAAGGAGACATCATGAAATTCAACATACACATCAACGAGACAGAAGTTCTGCTGAAAAACACCACGTTTGTAAGTGCTAGCTACTGTCTTTCCAAAAACCTGGGAAATGTTTCCAGCGCATTGAGAATTGATTTTCAGTTCTTGTTTCCTTTGGGATTCATAAAGCTGTATAGTCATTAACAAACCAGTACCAACAAAAGTACACTAGATTTCAGAAAAATACATTACATACATTACAATACATACAAAGAATAGGTTATTGCATGAAAAGCATGTCACATTTAGTATTGTATGAACATTTATTTTATTTTTTCTGCTTTTGGATGTCTTATTGTTACTATGGTGACCCGCTTTGCCAAGTTTGGTTCCAGTTGATAACCTGATCCCAGTTTGTGAAATTATATTTTCGTTGAATTAGGACAATGATTATTTAGTTAGTATATCTCTAAAGTATTCTTAGTTAAAAAATGTTTTTTTGTAGAAACGTCCATCTCCTTTTCTTCCCACAGGCAACTTTTAAGGCCTCAAAGTTTGCAGTTTCTCCAGATCTAAACTTTGTTCTTCTGGGATATGATGTCAAGCAGGTGAGAACATCTTACTATTCTGGTTATATACACACACACACACACACACACACACACACACACACACACACCACAAGTCAAAAGTCACAAGTAGACAGAATACCAGCTGATCTGAGCGTGTGTGTGTGTGTGTGTGTGTGTGTGTTTTGGGGGGGCTGATCTTTAATGAAACATCTACATTGCCTATTATCAGCAACCGTTCATCCAATGTTCCAAGGGCACATTGTGTGTACTAATCTGATATCATTTTAAAAGACTAACTGAGAAAACATTAGAGAAGCATTTTTCAATTATGTAAGCACATAATGTAATCTGGAAACTGCCCTGGTTCAAACAGCAATGCAACTGATCCCAGCTGGTATTCTGTAATGGAGTACAATGGAAATTACTAAGTGTCCCCAAACCTTTGACCGGTAGTATATTAAGACGCTGGTGTTTCGCTCAGGGCTGGAGGTTTACAATTCATAAACTAAAAAGGATATGTGACCAATATGCAGATAAATTATTCATCAGTTCATCAGGTCTACCAAGGGCCAGGGGATTTCATAAAGGGAAATCTAAACCAAAAGTGTTTCTGTTGTCTGCCCCACACCCGTTTAACAGAACAGACACACTTCCATTTTAAGAAATGGAATAATCCTCTACAAATGTCATCAATGTTTGCATGATGTTGACAAAGCTTTGGGGCAGTAAAATATATATATATATATATATATAGGTGAGGAAAATAAGTATTTGAACACCCTGCTATTTTGCAAGTTCTCCCACTTAGAAATCATGGAGGGTCTGAAATTGTCATCGTAGGTGCATGTCCACTGTGAGAGACATAATCTACAAAAAAAAAATCCAGATATCACAATGTATGACTTTTTAACTATTTATTTGTATTATACAGCTGCAAATAAGTATTTGAACACCTGTCTATCAGCTAGAATTCTGACCCTCAAAGACCTGTTAGTCTGCCTTCAAAATGTCCACCTCCACTCCATTTATTATCCTATTATCCTATTTCCGACCTGTTTGAGGTCGTTAGCTGCAGACACCTGTCCACCCCATACAATCAGTAAGAATACAACTACTAACATGGCCAAGACCAAAGAGCTTTCCAAAGACACTAGAGACAAAATTGTACACCTCCACAAGGCTGGAAAGGGCTACGGGGAAATTGCCAAGCAGCTTGGTGAAAAAAGGTCCACTGTTGGAGCAATCATTAGAAAATGGAAGAAGTTAAACATGACTGTCAATCTCCCTCGGACTGGGGCTCCATGCAAGATCTCACCTCGTGGGGTCTCAATGATCCTAAGAAAGGTGAGAAATCAGCCCAGAACTACACGGGAGGAGCTGGTCAATGACCTGAAAAGAGCTGGGACCACCGTTTCCAAGGTTACTGTTGGTAATACACTAAGACGTGATGGTTTGAAATCATGCATTGCACGGAAGGTTCCCCTGCTTAAACCAGCACAAGTCAAGGCCCGTCTTAAGTTTGCCAATGACCATTTGGATGATCCAGAGGAGTCATGGGAGAAAGTCATGTGGTCAGATGAGACCAAAATAGAACTTTTTGGTCATAATTCCACTAACCGTGTTTGGAGGAAGAAGAATGATGAGTACCATCCCAAGAACACCATCCCTACTGTGAAGCATGGGGGTGGTAGCATCATGCTTTGGGGGTGTTTTTCTGCACATGGGACAGGGCGACTGCACTGTATTAAGGAGAGGATGGCCGGGGCCATGTATTGCGAGATTTTGGGGAACAACCTCCTTCCCTCAGTTAGAGCATTGAAGATGGGTCGAGGCTGGGTCTTCCAACATGACAATGACCCAAAGCACACAGCCAGGAGAACCAAGGAGTGGCTCTGTAAGAAGCAGATCAAGGTTCTGGCGTGGTATAGCCAGTCTCCAGACCTAAACCCAATAGAGAATCTTTGGAGGGAGGTCAAACTCCGTGTTTCTCAGCGACCGCCCAGAAACCTGACTGATCTAGAGAAGATCTGTGTGGAGGAGTGGGCCAAAATCTCTTCTGCAGTGTGTGCAAACCTGGTGAAAAACTACAGGAAACGTTTGACCTCTGGAATTGCAAACAAAGGCTACTGTACCAAATATTAACATTGATTTTCTCAGGTGTTCAAATACTTATTTGCAGCTGTATCATACAAATAAATAGTAAAAAAATCATACATTGTGATTTCTGGAATTTTTTTTTTAGATTATGTCTCTCACAGTGGACATGCACCTACGATGACAATTTCAGACCCCTCCATGATTTCTAAGTGGAAGAAATTGCAAAATAGCAGTGTGCTCAAATACTTATTTTCCTCACTGTATATATATATATATATATATATATATATATATATATATATATATATATATATATATATATATATATATATATATATATATATATATATACAGTATAAGAGTGCAGTCCTAGGAACAGCTAAGATACTGCACAGAACCCTCAAAGTCCCATGCCTCTGGTGGAGGACCCAAGCTTAAGGATGACACATACCATATTCGACGAGTTGGGATTGTGAACGGCTTGCAGTTGCTGCTTTGACAGTAGATTAGTGTTAAAATTTTCTGTCTGTTGCTGTGTAAAATGTTCCAGCATCCCTGGTTGAAACAGAAAAATGTCTAAACCAATCAAAACAATGAACCCCTCAGTATTTGCCCTGCTAACTTGCTATCTGACCATACACACTGTAGAACTCCTTCCGGCTTTGGTTGTTTCTTTCAGCTTCTCCTCACAGAAACCTTTACCCTCCCTTCTGTGACACACAGCTGAACTCCCAGGCTGCTAAGACTAGACTTGAGCCCGCTATGTCTCACTGGTGAGGTTCAGCTGGCTTATGAGACAAGCTGGCAATAGAAAGAAAAGAACTGCATCACTGCACCAGAGTGTCTTGGATGGGGTTTGTTTGCCACTCTTGGCTCCCAGCACATAAGGCCAAGTGTCCACTAGACAACAGACATCTAATTTAGCCATCCTAGATTTATTTTTAGACTCTGTAGATTGGCAGGGTCATCATCACTGCCTGCTGCCTCCTTTTGTTTTGGCGTCAAGCACATCAATTATGCAGTTTATAATGATATTGGTGACAGATTTAGGATTCAAAATGGAACACTCTCTCTGAAGAGGTGGAGTTACCATACCAGACTAGCACGCTTTCCACTGTGGCTCTTAAAACTGGAGCATGGCATCCCTAGCTACACCCAACTTCCCGAGCTGGCGCGGAAAGTGAAGCCTCTGGTGGGCTTTGCAGTCTGACATAGTCACATATAGATGTATTGGCCTACATACAGAGCGATTTTTGCATGTTGTAACTTTTGATGTGTGCTGACATTGAGCTGTTCAAGGCAAAGATTACAAAAGTGGAAATTGAATTTGTTTTCAAAACCTCCCTCTGAGCCAGCTATGTTTACACGGAATAGCTTCACTTGCTCCGGCAAGGCCTGGTTCAAAGACTGGCAGTGGCTACAATAATTTGTATCAGAAGAGTATATTAATGTTAATGTTTCATGATTGATATAAGCATGCAACAGGAAGTAGTCCATGACCCATATTCAAAGCAGCCATAGCAAGTTTGATATGCCCCTCAGTGATGCTGAGGGAAAGATTCACATAAAAAGACATTAATGCATTTCCCTTTTTGCGATTTGTTGGTTGGCAAAACAAAAAGACTAAATAAATCCGACCTTAATGGTGGCCTCAATGAGGATCGGTTCTCTGAGCCACCAGCATGTCTGAAGAGGCAATAAAACAAAACAAGCACTGAGCTCTGAGGCCTTTGCTTCACCATTTAACATGGTGTTTACAGAGTGCTGTGGTTGGAGGGTATGTTGGAGGGTTGTCTGTGTGTGCTGACAGAATGCTCTAAAACAGGATCATCACAATGATCAGCTCTGTACTGGCTGTTTTTCAGACGATTTCAGCTTTTTCCATTGTGAGCACATCCTGGTACAGTTGTGGCATAGTTTCCTTCTTTGTATGTTTCTCATGCAGATGCAATTCAAATAACTGCAATGAATATCATGCAGCAGCATTTTAAAGGGGATTTTTAATGGGAGCCAATTCCAATTTCAAATTTCAAATGTACAATATCGCTACTACTCTATCTCCTAAGGCTGCAACTAACACTTATTTCATTATCGATTAAGCTGACAATTATTTTCTAGATTACTTGATTAATAGTTTGGTCAATAAAATGCCAGGAAATAGTAAAAAATGTCCATCCCAGCTTGTCAAAGTCCAAGGTGATGGTATGTATACTTATGCCCTCTATATTTTATCATAGGGGGGTGTATACTTATGCCCCCTGTAATTTAAGGAAGAACATTTATTTATTTACATTATTCATTCACAAAGTAAATTGGTGTCCTTAAAGGTTCAGTAGGTAACTTTTGTAAAAATGTATTTTTTACATATTTGTTAAAACTGTCACTATGTCCTGACAGTAGAATATGAGACAGATAATCTGTGAAAAAATTAAGCTCCTATGGCTCCTCCCTGTGTCCCTGATGCCATTTGGCAGAAATGCACCGCTCCCGGTCAAAACAGCCAATCAGAGCCAGGAGGACTGTCTTAGCAGTGTCAATCACTCTCGTGTACGCGCTACTCATAACCCTCCCCCCTTCCCCTCCGCACAGCGCGTACCGTGTCCAAGCTCAAGACTGCCCGTGTGCTGCAGCTGTGCTAATCGCGGAGAAACTACTTTTCAGGAAAACTGCCATTTTCTGGAGTGACACCTGCTCAGAAAACAAAGACGGGCAAACAGAAGAAGACCGATGACGAAAAGCGAGCTAAAAAGAAAGAATTAAACCGAGCCGAAATAAAACGACGGTCAACATCGGAGCGGCTTTTCAGAGGTGGAGGGAGCTACGCCTCCTGAAAGGATTCAACACGGATTCAGAGCTAGCCACGTTTCTGCTTGACATGTAAGTATCCCTGCTGGATTTGTTTCATTTATTAATAACTAGCTACACAACTAAGCTAGCGATGGTTACAGTATCGCTGGCGATAGCGCAAATCTCATTTTACTCTGTAGCTTGTTGCTAGCTAAGTCTAACAGTTAGCTTGTTAGCTTGTAGCACGGCAGGAATGTTGTAGCTAACTCGTTCACCCTCAGTATAAGCAATATTGTTTCGATACCTACATTTAGTAAGCCTAAATGTGTTTTTGTCGATCACAATTAAATGCAGCTATGGTGAAACTACTTTAATTGTGCGCTGTCCCTGCCTCTGTGTCTTCCCCCTCAGGATTGGAAATCAAATGTCTGACACACATTCTTTATGCTCCTCCAACAGGTCAGACATCGCCCAGACACAGAGGCACGAGAAGGAATCGTCTTTTCAGTCCAAATCAAGATGTTCAGTATTTCCTTGTGTGTACTTTACAAAAAAAGCTGATTTATTTTACCCATATGCAAAATAAAACCTAAGATATTTCTAAGATGTTGTTATTCCTTGGCTTAGTGAGCTTCCTCAGTGATTCATCATTCCTAATGAAAGTTTAGTGTTTTAAATTGATCCAAAAGGTAATTCAGTAATGTAGTGTGTAAAGTGCTGCTTTTGTTCTCACAAATGAGCGATAACATAAAAAATTTTAATCCCTTTTTTATTGAAAAATATTTACAAAACTTAATTGACATATTTTAAATAAGCAATTTTTTTACATAAAGTTTTAAAAGCACAGCACACAACAGCTAAACCCTCCTCAGAATAAAGCCCTGTATTGTGTGGAAAGCATCGGTGGCCCTGCTTACTAGCCTGCGCGTTCACGGCAGGCTCGAGGAGCTGTGGAGGGGGGGGCTGCAGCGCAGCAGAGAGCAAGGGGGAGGAGCCTGTAAGGTGTGCTTGTTCAAATTTTTAGGCTAAGTCCACGTTTCCTCAAAACTACCTACTGCAGCTTTAAAGGTTGGATTTACCTCATTTTTTAAGTAAGGCATTAAGATAAATTTCCAAAAGATGATTTTTTATTCCTCTTTTTAGTCAACTTAAGCATGGGCATGTAAACTTATGAGGACAACTGTATATAAATAAAATGCATCATCATTGTCATCATTATCATCATCATCATCAACATATTTACAAAATAATCACTATTCTAAAAGCTGACATCAAGCCTATCAGTAACTCTTTGTGTCCTTTATGTTGAGCTCATCAAAGTTATGTGATCCAAGCATGCAGGACAGATAAGAGACGTGGCCTCTAAGGTGCGGATCTAAAGATAGAAACAGGCTGTGCACACAATCCTGAAAAACTCATTAACATTGCGGTATGTAGAGGGCATTTGTTAGCAAGGCAAAGGGGCTCTGTATCAGATCTCTGAAAGTGAGCTGTGATTACAGAGAAACAGCTGAAAGACTTCTTGGACCATTAAGCTGAGTGTAACTGAAGCAATGGGCCATTTTTAAATGGTTGTGATAGGTCTAATCAGCAGCTGCTTTGCGTGAACATGACTTAATAAGTGTCAGCCATTGCACCTAAATATAGCTCAGCAAACTTTGCCTCTGCTTGCGTATGGTGTTTTGAGCCCAGCTCAGTATAAACAAGATCCCCTCTATCGGATGCGTAATAAAAATGAACCACTGTCGTCTCGAGGGCATATAGCAACTGGCAACATTTTTGATATAGGCTTAACACCGGCATACTTCTGAGGTGGCAAACTGAATCACTTGCAAGTCACTCTCACTCTGTGCCCAACATACTGTTGGAGAATCAACTCTGTCTGTGTCCCTCCCCCCCAACCCCAGTGCAACCCCACTGTCTAGTCCCTTGTTGCTGCATCATGCTATGTTAAAGCCGACATCTGGGTCACTTGAATAATTAGGTTATCAACATTCCTGTAAACTCAGCCAGCGGCACCTTGGTAATTGCAGTACTTCTTGGATCAGTAGAGTTCTGACTCAGCTTTATCTGATGTATTCTGCACAGTCCCAGTGTGCATTTGTGGTGATGACATGTACTGCAGATCTAATTAATCATTGGCTTATTTGAATGTGATCACAGCTCTTTGACTCCCTTCGGAGGCGTGAAGAGATGAGCCCCAGAACCATTAGCTTACATGCTGTACATATCATAAACATACATTAAAGCAGTGCACTGATTATAAAACAGTAATTTATGATAATAATGATACATAACAGTAATAATCATCTGTATTCATCCACCAAAATTATCAGTTTAAAATTCATGTTAAGATGCTTTTTCTACTTTACAATTAATGTTTGCATCATCAGCTCATCTTTTACGTTTACATTATTATTGCAGTGTTTTCCCTTCTTCTGAAAACGACAATATTCCTACTAAGCTGTAACACGGCTAATAAAAATGAATATTACTACTACTAATATTCCTGTTCACATGCAGTAGTGCAAAACAAGTTTTCAACGTTTTCCAGCAGTGGAGGACTCGTTGGGGCGTGCAAACACTGCCGACCTCTTTTATTCCTTCAACCAGCTTCTTCAAAAAGTTGTGATTGCGATGTCTGTGTATTTCCAACATCTTGTTGATATCCATGTCTTTTATAATGAGTAAAAGTAGCTGTGTTTCTGTGTTCGACCAGAGATGTGGTCTTTTCCTTTGGGCATGCCTCTTCACCCCAGCCCTGCAAACTATTGGTTGGCTGGTTTATAAACAGCCATAGCATTGGTTGGCTGGTTTATAGTTAAACAACCATAGCAACGCACAGAGCTGATCATAAGCCAAGGCAAGATACATATTCTAAATGCTCTGTATACATATCCTACGTCTTACACGTCTTCATCTGAAAATGATACATTTGGAAAAAGGCCTTATTTGGCTGGCCGCCTCCCTAGGGAGGTGTTCCAGGCACGTCCAGCTGGGAGGAGGCCTCGGGGAAGACCCAGGACTAGGTGGAGAGATTATATCTCCAACCTGGCCTGGGAACGCCTCGGGATCCCCCAGTCGGAGCTGGTTGATGTGGCTCAGGAAAGGGAAGTTTGGGGTCCCCTGTTGGAGCTGCTGCACCCGCAACCCAATACCGGATAAGCGGATGAAGATGGATGGATGGATGGATGGCCTTATTGGAATATCCAAAAGGAATAATTTGGGCAGCTGTGGCTCAGTGGTAGAGCGGTTGCCTGCCACTTGGAAGGTTGGTGGTTCCATCCTTGGCCCTGCAGTCCCATGTCGAAGTGTCCTTGGGCAAGACACTGAACCCTGAGTTGCCCCCGATGCTGCGCATTGGAGTGTGAATGTGTGTGAGTGTTTATCTGCTGAGCAGGTGGTACCTTGTACGGCAGCCTCGGCCACAGTGTATGAATGTGTGTGAATGGTGAATGGTTCCTGTATGATGTAAAAGCGCTTTGAGTAGTCGTTAAGACTAGAAAAGCGCTATATAAATACAGCACATTTACATTCCTTATATTTTCAGAAAAATATTGGAACATTAGTGTGAATGTAAAAATACTGAGTGTATAAATCCATTAATTCACCCTGATAGAATTCCCTCACTTCCCTCATCTGCCTATGTGGAGGACTACAGTTCCATGCTGACTGCATACTGGTAGTAAAAGTACCTAATACTGTAAATATAGAAAAAGAGGAACATTTAGTGATTCAGATAGAGTGCAGTGTTGGCCACAGGGTTTAAAAGGAACTCCACAAGCCCTTTTCTTTACACTTCCCCTTAGTTTCTGTTACAAAAAAGACATCCAGCTGTGGCTTTTTCTATGCTGAAGAAACAGAGTGAGACTTTTATGTTCCACGGAAGTAGAACAGGAAATGTAACACATTTTATTTATCGCACCAGAAACACATTACTGTCCCAGTGTTTGATACCAGTGAAATCGCTTGTTGCAAATACACTACGTGTCTTCCCCCACTGTTTCACTCTATAGTCCGATGGCCACAGGAACATGTAAGTGTCTGTGAACTAAGCAGGCTTGATAATGACCTCTGCATGCTCTATGGGACTGAAACAGCAGAGTTTTAGATGTGCTATCTCCTCCACCTGAGATGGACGATGCAGATGTGCTCATCATCAAAGTGACAACCAAAATCTATGGAGAGGAATGGCTTGCCGGTGCACCACTGTCTCCACCTGTCTCATGACTTCATCATAATAATGCTAGCTCTCTGCTGTACTATACTGCAGCCTCAAAGTTTTCCATACAAATTATTCTGCTTTTTTATGGTCAGCAGCCTTCTGTGCAGATCATAAATAGTATCAGTGTGACCGTTTTTATTCATTAAGAAATGCATGTTTATGGTTTGAAAATAAGCAAAGACCACTATTTAACCCAACCATCAGCTGCAGAGCATTCAGGAGAGTTGGGAGTAAACACAAACTGATGAATTAGCCTAAATTCTTACTTTCAAATGAAGAAAATGTCTCAATATACCTGAGAACTACTTACAGACAGATCACAGTTTAAAATTGTGTTTGTCGGTGTAAGTGTTGCATGTGTATCCTTTGTTAGTCTGTAAATCACTCTGTAATAAATCGAGCTGAGTTGTGTTGATTGGTGACTTCACTAGCAATGCTAACCATGGCTTTGTTAAATAGATGTGAACTTGTTTTTAGTTGTTAGTTAGAACTTGTTGTCCATGTATCTTAAACTCTGACTGTCTCACTGTGTGTTTTCACTTCTTTAAACTTAATTGGAATTTTGCTCGCCTAAAAATGTCTTGTTCAGCTTTCTGCCAACCAAACTACCTAGCTAGTGCTAGTGTTAGCAGGTAACGTAAGTGAAAGTATACTGTCAGTTCTGTGTACTGCAGTATGTATGCTAACGAACACCGCCAATAACCAGAGGTCCACGTTTCGCTTAGTTCAGGGCCAATGGAACCATGAACAACACTGGGTTAGCCGCGTCATCCTCCCTAGCTCCGCACTTTTGTACAGAAATGGTCACTTCTGGCTCCAATAAACCAAGATGGCAACAAGGCAAGGCAGCTTTATCTGTACAGCACATACAGAAGAAGAAAGGTCTTCAAGGACTCTGGGAGGTCTGGGAGGGTCATAGTGTAGTAGCAGATCAGAAATGTATTTTGGCCCTAAACCATTTAGTGATTTATAAACTAGCAAAAGTACTTTGAAATAAATTCTTTGAGACACAAGAAGCCAGTGTAAGGACTTCAGAACTGGAGTGATGTGATCCAGTCTCTTGGTCTTAGTGAGGACTGGAGTGATGTGATCCAGTCTCTTGGTCTTAGTGAGGACTGGAGGGATGTGATCCACTCTCTTGGTCTTAGTGAGGACTGGAGTGATGTGATCCAGGCTCTTGGTCTTAGTGAGGACCCAAGCAGCAGAGTTCTGAATCAGCTGCAGCTGTCTGATTGATTTTTTAGGGAGACCTGTAAAGTCCCCGTTACAGTAGTCAAGTCTGCTGAAGATGAAAGCATGGACAAGTTTTTCCAAATCCTGTTGACACATGAGTCCTTCAACCCTTGATATATTCTTAAGGTGATAATAGGCTGACTTTGTAATTGTCTTAATGTGGCTGTTAAAATTCAGGTCTGAGTCCATGACTACACCAAGATTTATGGCTTTGTCTGTTGTTTGGCTTTGTCACTTTTAATCAAAATGCAAACTCCAACCAATGGATGACATCACAGATGCATTCTTTTTTACAGTCTATGTTTCATGCACATTTTTCTTTCTACTCACGTATACAAATATTTTACAGATTCTCAGTATTTGTTTTAACAGTCAATGAGTTCCAGACAGGCAATGTCAACAGCATGAGGAAGACTCTGGTGTGAGAAAAGCACCAATTAAGTGTCAGGTTGTGCCATTTAAATTTAAATGCAGCAAACACCTATGTGCTACTCCAAGATGTACAAAACAAATAGTAGGAATTTGCAAGTGGCGTGTAACCCCAGTGTGCACAAAACATAGCCCCACAACTCAATCAAACACACCTCTGATCTCTGTTACTCTCGCCACATCTCCAAACGTACGCCACTGTCATGTGTCACCCCTCGCAGACAGCCCTATCAAGGAGTCACCCCAGAGCTGTCACCTATGAGAGTGTCTGCTGAATGATGTTGACATCTTCTTTGAAGGAGGAGAAAAAGAGCAGTCGAGTACACATACAATTTCATTTTTCCTTCTGGAAGAACTCCCTTTTGAGTAGTAAAGAGGGAAGTCCAAATTAGGAGTGAAGGCTGGGCGGCAAGTAGATCCGCCAAGTTGACTCCATTCTGTGCAAGATTGATCTCTGGCTGAGGGAAATGGAGTGGTTCTACAGTATTTATCATATCGCTCGGTGGGAGCTTACTATTACATTGTTATGCTAATGCTTCAGCTGGTTAACATGGAGAGACACCCAGGTATTGAACAATTATCTCAATGAATCCAGAAACAAAAAACTTAGTGGCTATTCTCTGGTCAGTTCATTGCACATGCAGAACAACTTAGTGGTTGTGTATAATAAGTGGCACTGGAGAATGAAATTTATATTAACAAGTCATACTTAAATGCACTTATTTGCAGGTAATTACAAATAAATCACTTAGGATTGTATGTTAAATTTTACACTTTAAACAAATTCAAACAAAGTGCCTGTCCAGTTCTTTCCAGCTCCACTTTTTTTAACGTTACACATTCTAGAGGCACACAGGAAAAACTCAACGGTACACAGAGACGGGGATCACGTAGTAGGAGCTTTGGAACATTGGTATAAAAAAATATATTATTAAGTAGCCAGTATCAAAGTCATGTATTGGTAACCAACACCATTGATGGGAATAAAATACTATAATTGAAGCTGTTTTTTTCATCAGACCGACTAGATCTCTGATCTCCAAGAGGCAAAATTGACTAAAGTTTTTTTTTATTGTTCCATCACATTTGTGACAGAATGAAAGCAGAGAAATGTCATATCATGGTTCTTATATGTCTGGAACACTGATATTTTCCTCTCTGGCATTTTTGTGCAATTGTATGCAGATGTATTGCATGTGTTGATCTTTGGATGTACGGGTAAAATGCAAAGCAATTTCATGTTTCTTTCATAAAAACGACATAGCTATATACATGTAGTTCCACTCACTATACCACTCCCATGCCAAATGGTGACTGTTCTTAGTAGCCTTTATTAACCTGTATTATCCCAATGCATGCATACCTCAGACTCCACCATTACCATGTACTTCAATGTAGTGAAAATTGAATAAAAGTTTTATAGTTTTTAAACTTATTTCTTCAGATCATTGGGCAAGTATGGGGACAAAAGCTATGATAACAACTGATTATTCTATGACAAATGGCAGGTGTTAGTGCCACATTCAATGCACAAGGCTTCATCATAATGCAGTCCAGTTGCAGCTTTTGTCAGTTGCACTGTGGAAAGTAAAGCTGTTAGCTTTTAATGTCATTTTGAACAATTGAGCACAGCCTGTTGAGGTCCTAAGCATTAATGGAGAGAGAACATAGGTCTGTTCATAATAACACTGATATAGTTTTTCTTGTAATTGGATTTTAGGTGTACCAGCACTCTTTCTTGGCTTCGTACCTGATCTACAACCTGTATACAAGGTGAGTTAACGTAGAATTAAACCTAATTACCATGACTTCCTTTTAATTTTATTCATATGTTCAACAATAAAATCAGTGACACACTGCCTAAAGTAGGACAAAACACTTTTGTGTGAACCCAAATTGTGAGAGATAAACAGGCTAAGTGGCTTCAGTGGCTTAATGTTTAAAAAGTAACATTAAAGTATGGATTTAATTAACAGAGGTATTTTGCAAGTATGGGGACAAATGCTATGATAAAGATTGATTATTTTACGGCAAATGATTTTACGGCAGATTCAATGTGGTCAAAGGTTTTAGTGTTATAAGTTATCATGTGTTCATAACCGGACCCAGGGTGGGACTGACTGAGACGGAGGAAGACAGGCTGCCCGGTCACACTCCGAGATGACGGTAGCTTCTGCCTTCTGCCTTCTGCCTATGATACATTGTTTAATATCTAGTTTCAGAAACAAATGCCTTTCACGTAGTGTAAGCTAATTTATTCAGTTCCCTCTTTGAGAACTGCTCTGAGTGAATTTAAATTGGGCTTTTATTGTGAAAGGTAGACATGCAGTTGCTAGTAGCGTTTATCACATCCACATCAGGGAGGACGCAGGATTAAACAAACTCATTTTTAAGTTGTATGTTGTCTTTGTCTCCAAAGCTGAATGCTGTGGTTTTCTTTCTCAGCGAACGCATCACTCGGGCTGCTGCGCGTGATAGTCTGGATAAAACCGTTTTTTAAACCTAGCCAAACTGAGAAATACAGAGAGAGTTTGTGGAGCTGCTTATTTGTCTTTGTATCATCTCATTTGGAAAAGGCTTTAATAAAAAGGGCATTCACTAATATCGAATGGATCTACACTATAGCTATAAGAAGACTGGGACATTTGAAGAGTTCCCATCATGTTCATGGTTGAAGTCAC
The DNA here is from genome assembly GCA_026937815.1 of Etheostoma perlongum. Lineage (NCBI taxonomy): Eukaryota > Metazoa > Chordata > Actinopteri > Perciformes > Percidae > Etheostoma > Etheostoma perlongum. Next base: position 4,317,938 of record CM049381.1, read on the forward strand.
TGCAGATGATACACATTCACTTCATAACATAATTTCACCGATTGCAAACTGTAAATTTGCAGTGATTGTGTCTGTTCCGGGATTTTCAAACAGATGTAAGTGTGCGATTGTCAGGTGTTACAATGCTTTGTGTGTAATCGTTTTTTTAATTGTCCTTGTATCAGAGAGGTGCGGGAGCTGAATCCTCCAGAGGTGTCAGATTCAGTCCTCCAGTTTGCCTCGTGGGGAGTTCACGGTCAGCAGCTGGTGAGTAGTTCACAGACTCAATAATGGCAACTCAGTGGAAAAACAACGAAGCACTGGGGTGAATCCGCCATTGTTCACTCAGTGACACAGTCATGGGTAATTTAATCCTGGAGCAAAAGAGTTTATATAATTTACATATTTTTATTGAAACGTTTTTTTCCTGATTACCCAAGAGAGTCAACAACATAACCTGAAGACAACTTAACGCCTACGGAGTTCTATTTTATTTCCACCAAGGAAATCCAAATTACAAATATGCATCTCTTCCTCATCAGATGTGAGCATGGTTCATTCTGGCCCCTCATTGTCTGCACCTCAACAAGTATTAGAGGTTTCCACAGCACTGGGTTAAGAAAAAAAAAGTGTGTGTGTAGCCTAATATTCATTAAGGTCACTCACAAAATCCTACTTTTGGATGAAAGAAAGCATGCATGAATAATAGTGCTACAGACTCGGTGCACAATCTATCCAGGAAAAATGCTAAGAATACAAAATGTGAACTGATAGCTATTCTTTGCATTAAAATATGTGTCTATTGCTTTTTGTAAGATATTGTACAAACAGTTATGAGGATACATTGAAATGTCAACTTGAGTTGTTAAAGGTCAGGGAATTGTGGACCCAAATGCCGAGATAAGGCAGGATAAGTTTGAGTTTGAGGATTTAATAACAAAAAAAGGGATCCAAAAAGCAGTAGGCACCACAAGGAGTCCAAAGGAAGCAGGCAAAAATGAATGTCTGAAAATGATGACAAACACAAAGAACAGGATATAAGCAAAAATAGGAGCACACAGGCTGGAAGAAACTCACAGGGAAAACTCACAGGGGAAGAAAGAGTCCAAAGCACATACGCTGAAAAACAGTGACAGGAAATAAAACAAAAAATGATCTGACACAAGGCACAGGGAGCGCAATACACAAGGTAACAAGCAAGCAAGGGACGGGTGATACACATCAGGCGGGTGGGGCAGGATGATCAGACAGACAGTAAAACACTGCAAGTAAAACTAGACAAGGCTAGACAGAAAGCCAGACTATCAAAATAAAACAGAACATTCAGACACTCACGGGAAGACGCAAGACAGGAATTACAACTAGACAAGACGAGGGAGGAAACATGGGCTACAACAGAAAACTGAACAATTACACAATCATAACAGGAAATAAACAAAACGACAACATGAATGTACAAACAAGCAACAGAAATGTCCACAACCACAACAGTTAAATTACAATGTTGATTTTTCAATTGATTTTAAGACCAGACAATGAATCCATTATTAAGAAAACAATAAGCACATTGAATACAAGCTGAAAGGTGAAAACCAATGTTTATTGTGATGTGGTTTGTAATAGTGTGTGATATATGATTTATTGCATCTGCTCTGACGTAAAGCCTTATCAAACGCTGTTTTTGCCTTGAGAGGAAACACACTCCCTTTAAAAACAATTATTCTGAAGAGAAGCCAGCAACAATTCTACTAATCGAGGTATTGCTGGAAGACATGTTGTTGGGCGACCAAAGCTCTCTGTGTGAGTAATGCCTCCACCGTGCAGAGTGCAGAGTACAAAGTGCAAAGTGCAGAGTATTATGCATGGAATGATCAGTCCATTATTTTCTCCAGTGCAGACAAGGAAAATAATTAACCATTTGATAGCATATTTATCTTGTTTCCTCAGTATTTCTGCTTGTTCCCAGTGGAACTATATTCTCAAGGAAGCCCTGCAGTGTGCCACACCGCTACTGACAGAGTAGCAGTCATTACGCATTCACAAGCTTGCCCTGCATATTCATCTGTGGTATCAGATGAGATGAGACACAGACTGAATGCATTTTTATTAATAAGCATATTGAGATCAGTTGACGAGGTTCAAGCAGAGATGTGTATTGCCTCAGTCATGGTGCATTAAGATGTATGCATACAAGGTGGCAGGAGTGTATATTTGTGTAACATCTTAAAATGTGCTCTGAATTAAATCAAAGTTTTTTTAGAACTAATGCATTAGCCACTGCGCCAATGGTATGAAACTGTACACACTTCCTGTCTCCTTAATGGGAATTGGCTCGTTTCAAAGTGTGTAAACGTGTGGATGGAAAGACTGCAGCATGTACATCTGCATTGCATTTACACTTACAATTACAATTATGTACGAGAAGTTGTGAGCGTTTTGTACTACATGCTGGGTGTACATGGATTTGTTTTCATACATTATAATACAGTACTTATCACAGTTTGTATGCTTTTGGTTAATTAAAATAAATATATTGCTCCTCTTCGACAGATATATATATTTGAAAACAACATTTACTACCAAACGGATGTTCAGAGCAGCTCGTGGAGGCTCACGTCCTCTGGACAGGAGGGGATCATCTTCAACGGCATCACAGACTGGCTTTATGAGGGTAAGAGAGAGTAGACCGGGACTAAAACCTGGCACAAGGATCTAGTTGGGACAGATAGAAGAATTGAGAATCTGGCATTTCTCTAGTGTGTGTGTGTGTGTGTGTGTGTGTGTGTGTGTGTGTGTGTGTGTGGTCGGTCTATTCACTTTAATGTGATCAGACCTTCAATGTTATCAAATTAGTTAGTTAGTTAGTTAGTTAGTTAGTTAGTAGTATTAATCCCATTTAATCATTAAAACTCCTTTGAAAAAGATTTTATTCTTTGAAAAAAATGCTATAAGTATATCATTTAATAATTATAAGTATGAACAATTATTTGTAATATGATATTACTATTATATATTTGTTTATGTACACATATGTGTATATATACACATATATACATATGTATTTATGTTTTATTTTTTTTTACAGTATTTCTTTTTCTCTATAATTGATACAGTGTGTGTGTGTGTGTGTGTGTGTGTGTGTGTGTGTGTGTGTGTGTGTGTATTATTATTATTATTACAGTGTAAGACTGGACTGGGCTGTGGCACAGGAAACATGTCTCTGAATATGTATACCATTAAATCATTATACCATGTACCATGTACTATGTATACCATTTCATGTACACAAGAGAAAGGTCTAGTATGTTTACTTGACATTGTTCTCCGGTAGCTTATTAATTATGGCTTATGTCTGTCAGAAACAAAGGCAGACATACCTAATGTGATATTGTGAATGCTGCTGTAAAACCCTCATATGGATGGATGGATGGATGGGGTCAAATAGGCGTTTCTTATTTCTTATTGAAAGCCAAATAAAGCGTCATGAAGCGTTGTGTGAACCCTTTTTTATTTTTACACACTGAGTTGCCGTTCCTTGAGCTTTTTCTTTAAACCAAAAACACCATGTAGTGGGCTCAGAAAAAAATGTTTCATGAAGCTATCGCTGGCCATCACTAGATTCAGGAGACCAGTAGTCACATCCTGTTTCCTATGAACAATCTATTCACCAACATCTGTCCCCAGTCTTATCGTTTTAGTGCACAAACCTAATCAAACTGTATTTATTTGAATAATTTAGAATCATTTAGCAATGTTTGTATGGGATTGTCGAGTCACAGTGTAGTGGTAAAAACACAAAGAAAATAAATTTGACATCTTAATGTGAGTCTTATTTATTTAGAATTGTGTTACTGTAAAAAAAAACTAATATAATTTCAACAAATAGGAACAATATATATATTTAGCTCGTTAAATTTAACATTACAAAGTCCATTATGTAAAGACTGATGTGTCTTATGTTAAGTATGTGTTGTTTATCCACATATTTAAAAGAAATTTAAGTATTTAAATGAACTAAGGCTCATGGCGCAGTAGTTTTCATTGAAGCAATCAAGTTATCCAAATGTAGAATTCCAATCATTCATTTGGCAAATTATTGAACCCTCTTGACTAATAACATACTTTGCCTATATTCACCACAAATCAAATAGCCTTAGATTAAAAGAAAAAGCATCAACAGGAAAGGGAATGAGCCTGACTTATTTTCTCTTCTCTTGGGTTTTTAGAGGAGGTGTTGCACACAAAGGTGGCCCACTGGTGGGCACCTGACAGCTCCAGACTGGCCTACCTCACCATCAACGATTCCCTGGTTCCCAACATGCTCCTGCCCCGCTTCACAGGCTCTCTGTACCCCCGGGGGAAGGAGTACCCTTATCCAAAGGTAAAACTAATGTCTCATTTCCACTTCATGGTTTGGCACAACCAGATTCACTTTAGTTACCAGGTCGTTTTCCACTGCCGATAGCATACTGGGAAGAAAATGTTTGTACAACTTGGTCTCACAGAATTCTGTGAAATGATCACCAACTGTTACCAGCGCGTTACGTGGTAGTGGCACGGCATGTGTGAAAATTGTGTAGCCACCACGGAAAACAATGCCAAAGTAAAGTCAATGAGAAGACGTAGCATTAGGAGCGAGTACGGTAGCAAGTAGTATGAAAGGCTGAAAATCCACGTTGGGAGCTTGGTCGGGGGGTGGATGGGTCCAACAACACAGGACTTTCCCTAGGGCTGGGCGATATGGAGAAAATCAAAAATCCCAATATTTTTGACTAAATATCTCGATATCGCAATTATATTGTATTGTTGACTATTGGTGCTTTCACAAAATATTTACACAATGAGATTTTTGATAAATTATCATCAGTAATGTGGAAATAATGACTGTGGGTAAAGGCAAATAATACAACAGTTACAGCAGTCTGGTAAGTTCAGGAAATGACATCAATTTAGTGAAATGCAGCCTGTAAAACCAGGAAATATTATTAGGATATTATATTAGGATATTACGATATATCGCCACTGTGTTCCAAATTATTATGTAAATGATATTTTACACTGATTGTCCTAAATAGTGGATGCAAATGACAGTCAGTATAATTTTCAAGTCAACAGTCAGGGTATAAGTCAAATTTCATTGAACAAACAAATGAAAACAGTATAATTTAACAGTGCATTTTGAGTGTTTTATTCAATGAATAAAACACTCAAAATGCACTGTTCCAAATTATTATGCACAACAGAGTTGCAAAATATTTTATAGATGGATGGATCGGACAGGTGGCCGTCTAGCGTTAGCTTTCCACCTAGCTGGATCTCCTGCCCTCGTTGGGCCTTTCCGCTTTAGCTCACACCGCCGTCGTCGATGTCCCTTACCCGACGAGCAGCATCGAGCGACACCGCTGACTGAGGTCAAAAATGCCTCAGATGACGCAAAACAACGATTTTTGCATCATTAGAGGTTTTTTTCCAGACATACAATACAGAGATCTCTGGTCTCAGGGGGACATGAGGGAAGCAGGGTCATTCAAAAATACTACCAGGTTTCTAATCATACAAAGCTTAATGCTAATCGGTGAAGTATCCCTTTAAGGGGCCGTGTTCATTTCGCAAAATTTGACGAAATCAAGTTGCTTCGTAACATAGATCAACATGTCACAGAACTCGGTTTACTGATTAGCTAGTACTTCATGCTGAACCACTACCCTCACAGCCTGAGTCTACAATACCCTGCAACTCCACTGCATCAGCGTTGTTAACAATACAACTGCAGGCTCTGGGCTTTATCCATTAAGGGTAGTGAATCCTTTTGTTGTTTAATTCCTGAAACAGTGGCTTGCTTCCTTTGAACAGAGATGGCTGGAGAGAGCTGTAGCACTGGGAGTGTGATATGCTTTAGTACAGCACTTTAACACACCTGTCTTTCTATATGCATGTTTAGCGTATCATATGTCTCTTAGATTCAGAGATGGGTTGTGAAAAATTGGTGTAATGAGGGGCCTTAAGAGTAAGGGCACCCTCATTTGTCGGCTCAGATCCATAGATGGGGGGAAGGGAAAGTGTAGAAAGGCTTCGTATTAATGAAGCACTGCACTTGATCCCTGTCCACACAGTTTGTAAAAAAATCTACACACACTCACCCAGTGAGTCTGCTGCTTACATCCTTGAGTAGGGTCAGTGTTATATTGCAGTAGGACTATGAACCACAGATTTAATTGCCTTGTCCTTCCTTTACTCTAAGAACACATATGCTGTAAGGCAGTCATACTTCTGCTTCAGTCACTGGGGGATACATTTGAGGGGGTGTCTCACAATGAGTCAATACACAGTCAATGTAATAACCTAGGGAGTATTCTTCAAGGGTATCATGTGTCTGAACCTGAAGAAATAGCTCATTACTTTTAGAAGCACAGTAGTTTCCAGGATAACACTTACAGCCTGGCTCATGATGGATCTTGAGGTCAATATCAATACATATATTTGAAAATAACAAGATAAGAGTCTAAAGTTGTGCTAGCAGCTCTGTGAGGATGTACTTGACACAGCGGTGCTTTGGGCTAAATGCTAATGCCCACATGCTAACAGGATCACAATGACAATGCTAACAGGCTACTGTTTATAAAGAATGCGTATCATGTTTAACATCTTAGGTTTTTTTCCTCCATGTCACCTCTGGGGCTTCGTACAAAAGACCAAAAAGTGAAGTATTGGAGTATATGGGAATAATAACAAATAAAGAAGAGCATCATTATTATTGGAGATTTCATTTTCATGTGGACTAATGAGCTCTATGTTTGAGGGGCTTAGCAACAAGTCTCTGTCCCAGTGTCCACCAGTATTCTGCAACACAGTTTGTTTCCTACTTCATATTCTCATTGTATTCTCTATTAACGTCCTACTGTTCCGTATGGCAGCATATACGACTAGAAAACAAGTGCAGTGCGTTGCTCAGTGCATGTTGTTATTGCTGCAGTGCATCATGGATGTTTGTGCTGGTTTTCTGTAGATGGGCCAGATCAATCCCACAGTCAGACTCTATGTTGTCTCTCTGGATGGCAGCTCCCTCACAACCGAACTGAGACCTCCTTACAGTTTTGAAAAGAGGTATGGTATAAAGGCTAGTCCACACCAAGAACAATAACCATAACCATAACTATAACCATAACTCTTACGAAGTGAACATTCACACAGCTGTTCTCCAGCTGATAGTAATACACTGGTTTTTCAAGGCCAATATCGATTATTAGCAGTTAAAATAATCGATATTTGGAACCAGTATGCATTTTCAGTGAAAATTATTAAGATTAAGAAAAATTAAGATTTTGGAACGTTACAAACTCCAACATAAAACTTTGTTTAAATGCTTTAAGCAATTATTTAACAAATTAGAAATGTTCAACATACTACACAGTAACAGAGAGTCAGATAGTGTTGTGGGCGGGGGGGGGGGTGGGTGGTGAGTGATACTGGAGCAGAGGGACGGACACAGAGCTGTAGCGGAGCCAAAGAAGCACACTTTTTAACTCATTAACTTCATTGGTTATCAGGCAAATAGAAAAGTGATAAAGATATCCTGCTAAATGCCAAAAGGGACGTCAATCGGTCTATATTAATATTCTACATATTTGTGAACTCGGGTACATTTAATGAACATAGGATGTAGACACCGCTGCCTTTTCCAGGCAACAGCAGCTAAGATAAGAGCCAGCGGGGGGCTGTCAGCGTTGTGCAGAGCACCGGAACAAAAAACAACAACACATCAGCGACAGTATGATGATAACGTCCAAAACACAAAGATTCACTCTCAGTGGTTTCTGTGACATCAGAAATACACAGAACTCAAGGATCGTAGCCGAGTGGAAACGTCATGTCCTGCCACTCGCCACCTGTGTGAAACTAATCTGTCCGCAGTGCCTCGCTCCACCGTGCCATGTTGTAAATTCAGATGGATTTTGATTGCCTGTCAGTTTTTCTACTGTTCTATCAAATCGTTCTGAAAGGGATCCCAAAGATACCGTTCCCCACTGTCATTGTCCTTATAATTTTGGTGTGGACTCCACCATCCACTTGAGTTAGAACGGTTTTAAAGCTTTATATTTATCATTATGGTTATCATCCTTGGTGTGGATGGCCCTTTAAAGATGTAACAAGTTGGTTAAAAATCAAAATAAATGTGTTGAGATAGAAAATGAAACGCCTAGGGTGTTGTACACCTTTGATTTTGTTTGTATGACTTTAGACGTCACTACTTCTTAGCTAATTTATTTGAAGAGGGATATTTTTTTGTATTTACTTAGTTATTTTGATGTGGAATGTGTTTAAAAATCTAATTCTTAATTATTTTTTATATAAGATAAAACACTTTCAGTTGCACTTATGTTTCAGTCATTTGTCTGCAGCTCATTCTGTTGCATCGTGAACTTCAAATCGCGAACAGCAGCGAATCATAACTCCTGATTCTAACTGTTTGCTTCCTACCTACTGCTACCAATCCTTCTCCCTAGTGAGTACTACATCACCATGGTGAAATGGGTGACCCAGGACCGGCTGAGTGTGCGCTGGGTGAATCGAGCTCAAAACATGTCCATACTTTCACTTTGTGACGTCACAACAGGAGACTGCACCAAGGTAAGTTATTACTGAACATGTATTCATCACATCCAGGATGGACTACTGCAACAGCATCCTCTATGGTTCTTCTGCCAAATCCCTAAATACAGTTCAATACACCCCAAACTCAGCTGCCCGCCTCCTCACCTACATCTACACCCACTCTTGTTGCCCTACGCATCCAGTTTAAAGTCCTCCTCCTGGCCCACAAAGCCCTCTATAACCAGGCTCCTTCCTACTTCACAGACCTGCTGCCCCGCTACAATCCCGCTAATATTACATTTCATCTCCTGTTACATGCTAGTCTTATTATTTCACTTGCTTTTAATATTGTTATGTTTATGTGTCACTTGTATTGCTTCTCTTGTTATTATTGTGCTTACTGTCCTGGTTTTAGAGTACTTTGGAAAGCACTATGTAAATAAAATGTATGATTATTAGTATTATTCTTTACTCTTTCTACAATGAATTTATGGAAGCGTTATGCCCTGATTTGATCTTTCCAACTCAGAAACATGTGATGACATCAGAGACGTGGCTTGATCGTCAGGTGAGTGTGTGAGTCCAGATGGCCTTTACGATCTTTGATGAGGATATTTATAAGCCTATTGTTTAAGGAGCACTGCTCATTTTCATATTCATTTATGAAATATATAATAGTAAATAGGGCTGGGTATAATATTTGATACCCGTACCGATACCAATACCGTGACTTTGATACCGGTTCCTAAACGATACGACGTGGAGGGGAAAAAAGAAGAAAATTGAAATCAACAGTCAACAACAATGTTCATATTAACACTTCACGTTGGCATGTATTAATTAGGAATGCTTATCAAAATAAACAATGGATGTATTTAGACATCCACGTATATGTCATCATTTTGTTGTGTGTGTGTGTGTGTGTGTAGCTTAGTAGCTAACCTTAGTAACCTAGCTACTAAGGTTACTAAGGTTAACTAGCTAGCTACTAAGCTACACACACACACAAACTCAAACACACAGATGCAAGGTAAGTGGACTCCCAGCCTAGTGTCATCCCACCCAGCACATCCATCAGTAGAGGATTGTTATTCTGAACATTGTCGTTGTCTGTTGATGTCGATTACTGAAGGTTTTCCTTATTGTTTGTTGGATTTTTAAACTCAAGATCTTGAGTTGCAATCTTTGAAACTGGAGATCGTGAGTTTAGTGTTTGTCCCCAGTAAATATAATATATTTTTTTCCCCCTCCATGTCACGTCCGGGGCTCCGTAAGTAAACAATATTAACAGATCAGAAAACAGGGTGGCTTCTTGTTCAAATATGATACATTAAAAAAACAACAACTGAAAAACAAGACACATTAGAAATAAAGACTTGTTTGTAATATGGGCCTTTTTAAAGTAAAACCCTCTCCCTGCCATTGGAAAACTTTACAGTACAGAAACACACTTCTGAAATTCTTCTTGCAGACTGTTGGCTTTTTAACTTCAAACTTGAAACTATTAGCCAATATATGTTTTGCAAGAGTCCATGTTTTATTTCACCTACCAATCAGGGATGCATGAAAATGAAAAACCTGTCCAATGGTCCGTTGTCCATTTTTTGCGCTCCCCCCCTCCCAATTATTTTACAAAATGTCTTTCATCATTGCATTCATGAAATAGTTAGAATGTGCATTTTACTACTTTTTGCAGAAAAAATCTATGACAATTTAAAAAAAATGTAACATTGCATTTTTTTTTAACATTGCCAAGGACATTTTTTCCCTGTTCTACTGGTCTGCGTGTCTACAAGACTACTAACCACATTTAACTTTTAATGTCAGTGTCTATGTTTGCTGATTGTCTCTTTTCCTAGAATGAGGAGCCAGTATTTTCGGAGGATTGCACAGCATTCTTCATTACTATGCCCTTAAAACAACACGGTGGTCGTGGAGCATTCAACCATATCATCATGATCTCTAACCAAGTAAAACTATTACAAACTTTTAATGAAATGAATACATTCAGTAAGGTGATTTTACTGTTTAAACACAATTTCTTGTCTCCTTGTATTTCCTCTTATCTGTCCTGGGGGCTTTCCAATTATTCATCCTACTCATATGATTCCATTTTGAAGTCTCATCATTTTAAATTATATTCTACCTACATTTCCTGAGACACCAGAGAATGAAGAATACCTTCAGTAGAATAAAGAATAAATTAGGGGGTGGGAGTACAGTAGAGCTGGAGGTATTGGGTTCGTTGCCAGATTAGTTCAGTTTCTGTAGAAATAAGTGGAATAAAAGTATAAATTTTTAAAATAAACCTCAACACCAGTGCATCCCAGTAGGAGCATGTAGGGAATGTGAGGTCATGTTAACAGGCGCACATATACAGATATACAGAGGCTTACTCCTCAACACAGCGGGCCTCTGATCTGCTTTGCTGCATGTCATTCCCCCTCCCTCTCGCCTTTCATGTCTTCGGCTGTCCTGTCAAATAAAGGACTAAAAATGCCCAAAAAATATTCTTAAAAAAACAAACAAACAAAACAAAAACATGCTTTGTCTGCTCTGTTGGCTTGTATTCTTTCTGATGCCTCTCTCTCAGTCTGACGGTGAAGAAGTTAACCTCCGCCACCTGACCTCAGGAAGCTGGGAAGTCTCTACAATCCTGGCATATGATGAGAGCACAAACTCCCTGTAAGCATGCATTATTGACATACCACACAATATGAACACCATGCAATGTGATGTATGGTACAATATGAACTCTTGGATAACAGGTTAATTGTATGTTTTTCAGTTATTTCCTAAGTACAGAGGAAGGCTCAACACAACGGCAGGTGTACAGGTACCTTATTGATTTGACTTCATTTGGAGGGAGAGAAAGCACCTTCCTTCATTAAAGGGTAATTTTGGTATTTTTTAACCTGGACCCTATTTTCCAGTGCATAGAAATTGGTCCAGTATTTAGCGAGAACGCTGTAACCAACAGCCGCAAACCAGGCTGCAACGTAACCCTTTAAGACAATTCAATCAACTGTCAATTTCCGTCCACTAAAAGTGCTGTTTTTGCCGCTAACAAGCTCAGATTATTGTTCTGTTAATAATTGTGTCTGAAAACATTATGGAAGAAGTTCCAACAGAGATAGACTCATTTTCTTAAAGAGTATATTTGAAACATGAATAAAAACGGGGACAGAAACACACTAAACTAGTTAAACTAGAGTGTTAAATTTCTATTTGATTTGTAGTTTGCCTGCAGGCTAGAACACACTCATACTTTCATAATTCGTTTTGCACACACGTTTTCCTCAAACAGAGTCTCCACTGTGGATCCATTTCGTAAAGATTGTCTCACCTGCTCTCTCTTCAAATCAAAGTGCACCTTCTACGACGCCATCCTCAGTCCCAACTATCAACATGTGCTTCTCAACTGCAGAGGTAACACCTAATTATAACCACAACAGCACAACTGAGCGCAAATCTAACAGCTAACTCACAATCCTTTTAATTGGTTCACATTTTGCACTTTCACACACTCATGTGGCTCTTGAATGCTGTCAGAAAGGTTGCAATATTATTAAATTAACTTTAAACAACTTTAATGAAACAATCTTAATTATGATTAGTCTGAGAGTTTCCAATCTTAATCTTCCATGCCGAGTTAGTATGTATTTATTAACAGTCCAACATTAAAAACAAGGGCTACTCACATAGGAAAGATCTCTCAGGACCAACAGAACTCCTTCATTACATAAAAACTTAGAACTTGTCAGCCTATTACCACATCCATTTATAATATGATAGTTGATATTTACTTTGTGTTTTCTTCTTTTTAGTGTCTTAAGGTTGGTGTAATGTGTTATGTAAAACACTTTGATACAGTGTAAAAATGCATTTCCTGACCCCCCCTATTCCCCCCCCCCTCCAGGTCCCGGAATACCCCAAACTACTCTTCACAGTCTAAGTGATATGAAGAGTAAGTACTCTGGCACTGACAGTGACTGAACCAATTCACTATTTAGACTCTTTCACTCATCTGCGTCAGGCAGAAGATGATTTTCTGAGTGTGTGTGCCCTTTGTTTCTGAAAAATGCATTAAATGATTAATTATTTAGAGATTAAATCACTGAACAATAACAATAAACGTTGCCCGATGGCCCCAGGAGAACTAAAACGCCACGTTGGGCAAGTAATATTTGAGGCAAAAGTTCTATTGATTTTTTTCTAGCATTGTATCATAAATCATGCTGTACTAGATTGGAACCTGCTTACAGTTCCACAATGATTTCCAGGTATGTTAATAATCAGTCCTACGTTAACAATGCTGTTAAAGTGTTCACATAAAACATGTCTCATTTGAAATTATTTTAGGTTTAGAAACTAAAAAATACAACTCAAACTCTTTTACATAGTTGAAAATTGTCATTCATGTATGCGGTCAAACAAGTTACAGCTAGAAAAAAAAACTAAAAACAATTTGCACAGGGGAGAGTAAAATTTTAATTTGGGCAAGGAGAATTATTTTTCAATTGACCAACTGGGCGAGTTATAAAAAGGTAACTTTGAACCTTGCTGCGACAAACTGGATGTGAGGATGCTATTAAGGATAAGGCCTTAGGTGCATGAAATGTTGCATCAGAGACACTCAGAAGAACAGCGGGGGGTCGTGCAGTAGATAAACAATCACCTTCTCCACTCCTACAGGCTCAAAGATTGAGGGATGTTGATTATTCCACTACTGTTGGATCACATCTTTAGTTACATGTTGTATAGCGCTTTTTGTAACTCGTGTGGCTTTAAATGTGTGTTTGATAACGTACGTGTACGATGAGTTATTCAGGATTTGTTGGTATGAGTTTTCATCTAACTAAAGTAATTTTTCTTCTTGTCCTGTCATCTAACAGAGCACAAGCCTGTGGCAATGAACACAGTATTAAGACATGCACTGATGAACAGGACAATACCCAAATGGGAAAGAAGAACTGTACAAATCAACAACTTTGGTATGAAATTGCTATCATCTTTAACCATGTGTTCATTTTTGGCAGGGGGACCGGCCTTGTTTGTCTCATCACTTCTGACTAGACTCTTGTTTCTGTATTTTTAATACTAGCTATATATATATGAAATATATCTATCTATCTATCTATCTATCTATCTATCTATCTATCTATCTATCTATATGTAGATAGATAGATAGATAGATATATGTAGATATACATCTATCTATCTATCTATAGATAGATAGATAGATAGATAGATAGATAGATAGATATTTATTGATCCCAAAAAATGGGAAATTACAGTGTTACAGCAGCACATGTACATTAGTCACACAACACAGAATATAAATATAAATGAGATTTTATATTTTGTGTTGTGTATATATATATATATATATATATATATATATATATATATATATATATATATATATACACTCACCGGCCACTTTATTAGGTACACCTGTCCAACTGCTCGTTAACAATTAATTTCTAAGCAGCCAATCACATGGCGGCAACTCAGTGCATTTAGGCATGTAGACATGGTCAAGACAATCTCCTGCAGTTCAAACCGAGCATCAGTATGGGGAAGAAAGGTGATTTGAGTGACTTTGAACGTGGCATGATTGTTGGTGCCAGAAGGGCTGGTCTGAGTATTTAAGAAACTGCTAATCTACTGGGATTTTCACGCACAACCATCTCTAGGGTTTACAGAGAATGGTCCGAAAAAGAAAAAACATCCACTGAGCGGCAGTTCTGTGGGCGGAAATGCCTTGTTGATGCCAGAGGTCAGAGGAGAATGGCCAGACTGGTTCGAGCTGATAGAAGGGCAACAGTGACTCAAATTACCACCCGTTACAACCAAGGTGGGCAGAAGAGCATCTCTGAGCATCTCACAGAACGCACAGTACGAACTTTGAGGCAGATGGGCTACAGCAGCAGAAGACCACACCGGGTGCCACTCCTTTCAGGTAAGAACAGGAAACTGAGGCTACAATTTGCACAAGCTCATCGAAATTGGACAATAGAAGATTGGAAAAACGTTGCCTGGTCTGATGAGTTTCGATTTCTGCTGCGACATTCGGATGGTAGGGTCAGAATTTGGCGTCTACAACATGAAAGCATGGATCCATCCTGCCTTGTATCAACGGTTCAGGCTGGTGGTGGTGGTGTCATGGTGTGGGGAATATTTTCTTGGCACTCTTTGGGCCCCTTGGTACCAATTGACCATCGTTGCAACGCCACAGCCTACCTGAGTATTGTTGCTGACCATGTCCATCCCTTTATGACCACAATGTACCCAACTTCTGATGGCTACTTTCAGCAGGATAATGCGCCATGTCATAAAGCTGGAATCATCTCAGACTGGTTTCTTGAACATGACAATGAGTTCGCTGTACTCAAATGGCCTCCACAGTCACCAGATCTCAATCCAATAGAGCATCTTTGGGATGTGGTGGAACGGGAGAATCGCATCATGGATGTGCAGCCGACAAATCTGCGGCAACTGTGTGATGCCATCATGTCAATATGGACCAAACTCCCTGAGGAATGCTTCCAGCACCTTGTTGAATCTATGCCACGAAGAATTGAGGCAGTTCTGAAGGCAAAAGGGGGTCCAACCCGTTACTAGCATGGGGTACCTAATAAAGTGGCCGGTGAGTGTATATTAAAATGGCGACTTCTGCTCTGCCTATGAACAAAGTTATTTAATATTTTCTGTGGCTCTGTAGAGTTATTATTATTATTATTATTATTATTATTATTATTATATATATTTTAATATTTTTTAATTATTTTTCATGCATAGTCACAAAATATTGAAAGTTCTTTTCAGACTCATTTTGACCTTTATTAGACACAAGACAATTTACATAAATCACAAAACCTAGCACCATAGACATACAGTTCAGCACCACGGACAGCACCATAGACATATAGTTCAGCACCATGGACAGCGTCATAGACATATAGTTCAGCACCATGGACAGAACCATAGACATACAGTTCAGCACCATGGACAGCGTCATAGACATGCAGCTCAGCACCATGGACAGCGTCATATACATGCAGTTCAGCACCATGGATAGCGCTATATACATACATTTCAGCACCATGGACAGCGCCATAGATATGCAGTTCAACACCATGGATAGCGCTATAGACATACAGTTCAGCACCATGGACAACGCCAGAGACATACAGTTCAGCACCATGGCCAAAGCAATGAGTCAATACAGTACATTAGGTATGCAAGAAAGGGTTAAAGTCAAGGGCAACTTTCTTAAATAACTATAATCCACATGCTAACACCTATTTGAAACACAGTCGTGTGTATACAGGTCAATAAATCAATGTTCTCCAGGAGAAACCCAGCTGGGGAAATCAGGTTTCATCCTCTACCCAGATTAACATTAAGTGAAAAAAATTATTACTGCATCTGTAAGCTGTTTAATTAATGGCATGTGAATGGAACACTGCTTACCGTAGTAACCATAGTTTCCAGCATATACATGTCCACCAACTGGGCAGTCAGGCTCACTCACATCTAAATGTGTGATGTATAAATTCAGGTTAAACACAACTGAGCCAACAGGTGCAGAGCTTTTTGAGCTGATCAGAAAACAGCCATGGAATCACATACACAGCCATATATTGTTTCAATTAGAAAGGACAGCTCAGCATTTGGCTTCCTTTCTCTAATCTGTGTTTCCTATTAGAGACAATCCCCGTTTCTCAATGTCAAGGATCCTTCCTTGGTAGGACTAGTCCTTCCAAGGAAGGATCCTTCAGGAGCAGGTCAGAGTCCTCCTTAGCATTTGGAGAACATGTACAATGGAACAGGCTATCAAGTGCACGTCATTGCGGGCTCGCGTCATTGAATTTGTTTGCCGCATTTCAAAACACTGGATGAAATGGTTGTGGAAGTGTTAACTGTGCTGTTTAATTATGCTGTTGGGATGGAGAAGATGAATTAGCAGCCGTTTCTTAATGTCAAGGAAGTATCCTCCAAAGCCAGGAGGAGGACGCTACGTCATCGACGTCCGTCGAAGGACCGTTCCAATGTCGAGGATCCTCCGAATTCCTCCAAGGACTGAGTCCTTCATTCAGAAAATTTCCCATAGACAGCAAAGGATGCATATGTGTATCCTTCGCGGTCCCAAATCACCCACAATCCTATGCGCGGGCCTTTGACGTCTCGTTAAAAAAATAAAATAGGGGACCTAAGCGGGAGTTCGAGCGGCATCGCTGACTGACGGTGAAATGATAATTTAAATGTAAGTATTTTTACTGTGTGTCATACATTTGTTATCACCGTTAATGTTTTACATCAATGTAAAGCTTAACGCTTTAATGCTTGTACAAATTGCTATAATAATTAGTTAGATACACCCCAAGCTAACGTTAGCTAGCTAAACCTATCATATTCGGCTGTTAGCTAGCTAGGTTGCTGTCTTTGTAAAGTTTAATGTACGGTGGTATGTTCATCTCTTTTCATATGCCGTTACCGTATATGTGTAACGTTAGCAGAGATTTAGAAAGTTGGTGTTTATCACTGGTTGTATCTGTAGACGGGAGGTAACACTGCACCGTGTTAACTTCACTAGCAACAAGGCATGTATGAGTACTTTCCCATGTAATAACGTTGTGTTATAGCATTCATAACGTAAAGATCTTTTTGTTGTGTTAACTGTCTTTTAACAGGGACTAACGGAGGCGGTCACCAAGGATGGCAAAGCCAAAGACCAGCAGGGAGACAGAGGCCAAAGAGAGATGTTGAATACATTATTTGCTATATTAAAGATTGGCATTCTAACAATAAACAACAATAAATAAACTGGTTTGTCTGTGTCATTAAGTTCTTGGGCGTGTGTATATAATATACATAACGCTATTCAATGTCTCTTTTTCCATCAAATTGTGACCTGGACAGAGGAAACTTCAAACAATAATTATATTCAGATGCTATCTGTTTTTATAACTCGTAAGGTATATATGTTTAAAAAAAGAAAAGTAGCAGTTAAAATTAGCTTGTAGTTTACTGCATACATGTAACATTGGCTTATTTTACAGGTCAAGAAATGTAAAATATGATCAGTAACTGCAAGGTAAACGCTACCAGCTAATGAGCTACCACAGGCAGGTAGGACATGCAGTAAACTGCAAGTGAGAAAGATTAAATAGTACTGTAGACACACAAGCGTCAATCAACATATGAAAAGTCATAACACCATTGATAAACACCAGCTAACACAGAAAAGGTAGGTGTTAGTGTGTTAAATGGTCAAGTTGTCAGTTCATGATGAAGAAAACTACACACTGGACTTTAACTGTATTCTTAAATATACTTGTGATACAACTGTAATCTTACCAGGACAGGTTGGATGACTAACCTAAAACTTTCTCCTTGTCTGCAGTCTGGAAGCAACACCATCATCAGCTGTGTCTGATCGCCCTTCATGTTGAATATATTTGTGTGTACAGAATGTTTGAATAAATGTTATAGTAAAGATACATGTAAACCTACGAAGTTTTACAACAAATAGCATCTGGATAATACCAGGTCCAAGTCACATAAAAACAGTTTATATTATATACACACGCCCAAGAACTTAATGACAGACAAACCAGTTTATTTATTGTTGTTTATTGTTAGAATGCCAATCTTTAATATAGCAAATAATGTATTCAACATCTGTCTTTGGCCTCTGTCTCCCTGCTGGTCTTTGGCTTTGCCATCCTTGGTGACCGCCTCCGTTAGTCCTGTTAAAAGACAGTTAACACAACAAAAAGATGTTTACGTTATGAATGCTATAACACAACGTTATTACATGGGAAAGTACTCATACATGTCAGCCTTCGTTGAACGTTGCTAGTGAAGTTAACACGGTGCAGTATTACCTGCCGTCTACAGATACAACCAGTGATAAACACCAACTTTCTAAATCTCTGCTAACGTTACACATATACGGTAACGGCATATGAAAAGAGATGAACATACCACCGTACATTAAACTTTACAAAGACAGCAACCTAGCTAGCTAACAGCCGAATATGATAGGTTTAGTTAGCTAACGTTAGCTTGGGGTGTATCTAACTAATTATTATAGCAATGTGTATAAGCTTTAAAGCGTTAAGCTTTACATCGATGTAAAACATTAACGGTGATAACAAATGTATGGCACACAGTAAAAATACTTACATTTAAATTATTATTTCACCGTCAGTGATGCCGCTCGAACTCCCGCTTAGGTCCCCTATTTTATTTTTTTTAGCGAGACGGCAAAGGCCCGCGCATAGGATTGTGGGTGAATTGGGACCGCGAAGGATACACATATGCATCCTTTTCTGTCTATATGGGAAATTTTTTGAATGAAGGACTCAGTCCTTGGTGGAATTCGGAGGATTCTTGACATTGGAACGGTCCTTCGGCGGACGTTGATGACGTTGATGACGTGGCATCCTCCAAATTCTGGCTTTGGAGGATCCTTCCTTGACATTGGGAAACACCCAGTGTGTAACATATTAAAGGCCTTTGGAGGAGCAACAGTCAGATCGGAGCCCTGTGATCAAAAGTTAAATGCACGCAGGATTATTTTTCACATGAACTATGTTATTTTGGGTGTTTAATGATTTTCATAAAACCTGTTGATTCTTAGTCATTCAGGCAGCGCATTCTCATGAACCGTATGATATTTTATGAAATAGGCAACTACTGGCCGGTTACATGACAACCAGTTACATGACAGTGAAGTTTAGCGATCTTCACAGTAAATTAAAGATGCAATATGTAATACTGAAAGCTAGTGTTTAAAATAGTCAAATTCAAAATACCGGGGAGAGTTGCTTTTCCCGCCCTTTCCTCCCTAGACTCAAAGTTCACATTGGTTGCCAACGTTAGATGCTGGCTATATGAAAGTCATATAAAAGTCCATGCTCACCTGAAACTACCGGTATGTTCCCAACTAACAGACACTTCCTCGGTTTGGGATTATAGTTGGAACCGCTAAACATTTCACCATCTCGCCGTCCTTTTCCACACTCTTTATTGGCTAAGAATTAGGGCAACAAACCCTTATCACACTGCTAACTCACGGTCCTCTCTCCCCCATTTACAGCCTCCTCTCTTGGCTTAAAATGACTTACCGCTGTTAGCAACAGCCGTGGCCCGCTAGCCTGGTCCTCCGGTAACGTTAGCAGTTAGCAGGGTTAGCATGGTGGCCAGGACAGGTAGCAGGGTTAGGAAGGTTAGCCAGGACCAGTCAGGATTACTTTACTGGCTGTGTCTCAGTTGTTTTACCAACTCAGGTACTCTGCTGAGTTGGTGCTTTATAATTCAACGTGAGTACACAAATGTTGAAATGACAAAACATGCCAGTCCCCAGTAGCCATGATAAATCAGCCCGAAGCTAATGCTTACCTGTTCAGGAGGACATTAGCCAACTCAGCGTCCTTTTGGGCTCTAAGCTGTCTCAATCTTTCAAATACATCTCCAATATTACCCGGGGGTTTGTTACTGTACATCTCTGGTCACAAACTTGTTAGAAACATGCCGTTTTTTTAGGTCGGGTATAATCTATCTCCATTGATTCAATTGTTTGCTGCTTTAATGGCTGCACTAACGTTACAGCTGTAAGACGCTGGGTGTACATGTTTACAGATAGATCTGGCAACCCGGCCTGGCTGTTCAGCTGGGCAGTTGATAAGAACCCACAGGCCAAAACACAAACAGAAATTCCATCATGGAATGAAAATTACAAAAGGAAAATACTGGCATTAGCATTGTCAGAAAAGACTTCTTACGCATGTTTCCTTAATATCTGATGATGCATTGGGGTCAATTTTGTATTTATTACAGTAAATACATTACATATTGGACCTTTAAGCAGACAAAAGGTGAGCCAGGTTAAGTACTCCCAGGACACAAACAAGCGTTTCCTGGGTGAAAGTCTTGTTTTCTTCCCGAGGCACAAACTCTCAAAAAATGGATGTTAAAGCTTAAGTAAAGCAAAACCATTCCAACTCAGGAAAACCCTTTTTACTGTGTTACATATCCCGTCTGTTCTTTACTATGACTGATCAGTACAGACCTCTTATGACTGGTGAAGCTATTCTGTTGACCTGACCATGCAGTGTGTTGAGCTTTGAAGTATCAGAACGATACATGTACATGCAGTGCATAACAATAATTCCCATTGTGACTCATCTTCATAAAAATGCACTCTGGACTGAATGTTAAGCTGTGAATTAGGTTGCTTTCACACCTGAGCCATTTGGTCCATTTAACCGATCCCTTAAGAGTTTTGTCAGATTTTCTTTTGGGCGGTTTGAAAGCTCATTCAAACTCTTGTCTGTCTGAAAATGGGGGACTCAGATTACTTTGAAATGGACTAGAGTTTGGTTGACTTTAGGAGAGAATGCAATACGACACAAATATTGGAAGGGAACCAAAAAACAGTGCATTTACTAGCCTGTAATTTAAACCTTGCACACAATTTACGCACATGATAACTTTCAAATCCATAACCTAATCCTAACCACACACTGCTCATCGCCTGTGTGACAACACATAATCTCTCTCTAATCACGGCGGCCTTCTACTTCACTCGCCGTCTGTCAGCTGCTCATACAAAACCCAAGACTGTCAGGGTGGAGATGTGGCTTGGACCCAAATGCAGAGAGAGCAGGCGAAGTATAAAGATACTTAATAATAAAACAGGAAACAGAAAACATACAAAAACTTTATAAAGTTGGTGTTGCTCCATTATTTTGAAGAGCAAAACACAGTTTCAAAACACCAGTGACCAGTTCCACCACGCAATGTTGCAACTTCACCCCCAAATCGCACAGTTTACCAAACTACTGGTGAGAACGCAACCTAAGAAACATTAGTAACAGGAAATGTATTACATATATAGGCCTATATGTACTGTACACTCACCGGCCACTTTATTAGGTACCCCATGCTAGTAACGGGTTGGACCCCCTTTTGCCTTCAGAACTGCCTCAATTCTTCGTGGCATAGATTCAACAAGGTGCTGGAAGCATTCCTCAGGGAGTTTGGTCCATATTGACATGATGGCATCACACAGTTGCCGCAGATTTGTCGGCTGCACATCCATGATGCGATTCTCCCGTTCCACCACATCCCAAAGATGCTCTATTGGATTGAGATCTGGTGACTGTGGAGGCCATTTGAGTACAGCGAACTCATTGTCATGTTCAAGAAACCAGTCTGAGATGATTCAAGCTTTATGACATGGCGCATTATCCTGCTGAAAGTAGCCATCAGAAGTTGGGTACATTGTGGTCATAAAGGGATGGACATGGTCAGCAACAATACTCAGGTAGGCTGTGGCGTTGCAACGATGGTCAATTGGTACCAAGGGGCCCAAAGAGTGCCAAGAAAATATTCCCCACACCATGACACCACCACCACCAGCCTGAACCGTTGATACAAGGCAGGATGGATCCATGCTTTCATGTTGTAGACGCCAAATTCTGACCCTACCATCCGAATGTCGCAGCAGAAATCGAGACTCATCAGACCAGGCAACGTTTTTTCCAATCTTCTATTGTCCAATTTCGATGAGCTTGTGCAAATTGTAGCCTCAGTTTCCTGTTCTTACCTGAAAGGAGTGGCACCCGGTGTGGTCTTCTGCTGCTGTAGCCCATCTGCCTCAAAGTTCGACGTACTGTGCGTTCAGAGATGCTCTTCTGCCCACCTTGGTTGTAACGGGTGGTAATTTGAGTCACTGTTGCCCTTCTATCAGCTCGAACCAGTCTGGCCATTCTCCTCTGACCTCTGGCATCAACAAGGCATTTCCGCCCACAGAACTGCCGCTCACTGGATGTTTTTTCTTTTTCGGACCATTCTCTGTAAACCCTAGAGATGGTTGTGCGTGAAAATCCCAGTAGATTAGCAGTTTCTGAAATACTCAGACCAGCCCTTCTGGCACCAACAATCATGCCACGTTCAAAGTCACTCAAATCACCTTTCTTCCCCATACTGATGCTCGGTTTGAACTGCAGGAGATTGTCTTGACCATGTCTACATGCCTAAATGCACTGAGTTGCCGCCATGTGATTGGCTGCTTAGAAATTAAGTGTTAACGAGCAGTTGGACAGGTGTACCTAATAAAGTGGCCGGTGAGTGTATATGCGTATGAATGACAACATATTAAAGTTAGAAAACTCTGTTTTGCAGCACTTCGTCTGGAGCTACTTGTCCCAATATCTTTGGATGAAACAAAGGAGCACCCACTTCTACTCATTCTGTATGTATTTGTATTTTTTTTAAATAATTTGTAAACTAGGCAGAATAATTTCATTCAATAATGTATAAATTGAGAAGTAAATGCAAATGTGTGAGTTAAATCAGAGTTTCCAAACTTTGGGTTGCAAGATGAATTTGAAGGTCTGGGTGATTACAATAAACATACTGTCCTTATTTGTTCAGTCTTCACTCTAATCTTTACTTTTGTTCCTATAAACTACCTCTTAACGACTCTTTAAATATTCAAATTACACAAGGAAACCAATCAGCCAATGGTTGAGCTGGCTTCCAGCTGGTAGATACAGTTGGGTTGATTTCAAATGTTGCAGGTCTGGGTCATTGTGTTAATCTTTAGTGATGACCAAATAAAGCTTTGTGAAGCTTCATGAAACCATTTTCTTTATTTTCCGATGGCACTCTCCATCTCTCTTTCTTTAAACCAAGAGCGTCATCTAGTGGGCTCAGAAAATATAGGCAATGGTTCACGAAGTTTCATGAAGCTCCATTTGGCCGTCACTAGTTTCTTTACTCAAAAATGCATGTGTTTTTGGGGTGCCAAACATAGACTGTATAAAAAAAAAATGAGATGATAGTTACGTTAAGTGGATTAGAGTCGCTAACTCTCACCATTGATCCTCTCAAGGCTGATTTATGGTTCTGAGACTCAACACAGAGCTTTCCCCGTAGCCTACGTAAGTGGCCTGAAGTTTATACTTTTAGTGTGTCTGCATTGATCTCTTTAAGAGAATAGCAGGGCCAGCATGTGTGTGTGTGTGTGGGGGGGAGTGTGTGGTGGAGCGAGTGAGAGTGACGGTGATTAGCATCGGGAACAAGTAGCGACTTTAGAGTCCTAGTGAGAGAAACACAGTGTCTCCCCTGTTCTTTCTGATCACGGTGGGAAATCTGTAGGAAAGGTTAACCCGCGCCTTGATTTCATGTTGTTATGGAGAAGGAGAACCAGGAATTGTGTTGGGGGAAATGCAACACTACCAAGGTGCGGACGAGCGACTTGCTTTGAATAGTGTAGTTGGAGAGTCTCATTATGTTTAATTGTGTAGCGGCTGCTGAGCCAAGTGCAACAGCTAGTGGTTACATGCTGTATTCTGTCCGATGCTTGGGTTGCTATCAAACCAGTTTAAAAAGCCTGAGCCTACTAGTGAATACATGCAACCAATAGAGAGGGGCTGCAAGTAGCCATAGCTTTGTTCTAAGGGGTTGGGAACCACTGAACCTCTTTTATTTTTTTGAAGGATTTTTTTTTATGGAATCCCCTTTAATCCTTAAAGGAGAATTCTGGTCGATTCCAACACGTAGCTCTGTTGTTTGTAAATGTGGAGATCTGTCAGTAGAGAGAAAAACTAACCAATCCGTGCTGCCTACACCGTGTTATCCTCCTGCTAGAGTTAGCACCCAACAGGCTAAAACAGGGCAAGTTATAAACGTGTTTTTAGCCTCTTAACATGTGCAAAATGTCATTAAAAGTGCCTCCCCATGTGCAGTGATTTCTTTTGAGTGAACACAGTGAATCTGACTGCAGTAGATGTGACAGAAAGGCATACATGTTGTGTTAATTTAGCTGTGTTATAGCCTTGACTTGGAATCGACCGGAATTCTCCTTTAAGGGAACTTAAGACTCTAATAACTCATATTGTCCTTCCACAGTGACAGCGCCCCCGGTGGCCAGGCTGTGTCTGACCTCTTCTCTCTGAGCTGGGACTCTGTGCTGGTCAGCTCGGACAGCGTCATCGTGGCTCGTCTGGACGGGCGGGGCAGCGGCTTCCAGGGTCAGAGGGTCCTGCACGACGTTCACCAGAGACTGGGGACCGTTGATGTTCAGGATCAGATTGACGCTTTGGAGTACGTTTTTTTAAATTTTATTTTATAGTCTAATTGATTATACAAGATGGGGTTAACAAACTGTATACAGCATAGCATGGGGTCCTCGAAATGAAGCTGAAATTAGCTGCAAGTCTTTTTTGTGTTGATAGTGTTTTTTTAAAGTATTTTTTTAACGACAGCAGGTAAATTTGTTTGTTGCAGCAGCCCATACACATAAATACACTATAAAAGGAATAAAAACGTGGCAAATAAAAAGACCATTACGATCATAATCCTATCATACTGTATGTCTAAATTGTGCAAGTGACCAAATATTTGAAAGGAGTGCTAACACTGTCCTGACGGAAACATGGATCAAACTCTTAGTCTTATAACCTATTGGGAAGAGAAGTAGTGCTTAGTGCAAAAATGATCAATTTTAAAGAGTTTAATCATTTATGAACTCAATTGTTTGTTTTCCCACTGTGTGTATTTAAATCTCTGCACCGATTTCTATGTTGAGACTTGTCAGCTGGCTCAGTGTGAGGAAGGAACTGTTCAACTGCTTTGTGATAATGTAGGTACTGGAAAAATAGAAATGCATGGCAAAAAAAGCGTATTCTCAATATTTTAGAGGCCCTCAAAAAATTCACAAATCCTGTTTTCAGGGGATTTTATGTCCCCTGTAGTTCCTAGTATTCTTCCTGTCCATACTGACTGCAGCTATCCTTTTCTACGTGATGATAGTATCAGGCGTTGAGAGGTGGTAAAGTACTATTATATTGTACCAAGTAAAAGTGCAGATACTTATTACTCAAGTACAATTGAAATTAATTAAATAACTCAAGTAAAAATAATAAGTAGTACATTTAAAATGTACTTTAAGTAAAAGTTACTTAGTTACATTGGGGGCAGGGGGATCTCTCCCATGTAGTGAACATAGGACAAGGGGTCAGCTAGCCTTTATTGAACCAGTTGCTCTAATCAGGAAGGGCTCACTTCATTTTTGCTATTTAGTTAGATGATGATCAATAGCCTATATACTACGTATGGTAACAAAAATATTAGAGACTTACTTGTTTGATTAGAAGAAACACCTTTTCAACGAGGTCTTCAATGCGATCAAAGTCCTTTAAGAAGTTTCTTAATCCAGCCTGGAACAACAGTGTTATTTGTTCAATAAATCCAGAATGATGAATCCGTAAATCACGTTGCGTAATGTCCTACATCTCCGCATTGCTTCAGGCTAGCGTCATTCTGTTTGTTTTTGCGTGTGTGTGTGTGTGTTTCAGGCTGAGCTGCAGGTCATCCAGGAAGCCCTGGATGTGTAAATGAGTGTGATTTGGCCTCCTGATGTCTCATAGCATTGGAGAAAGGCATTGGGGATGGCGCAACTAACTTTTTGGATAAAAGTTTATGGACTTTTATGGGAAAAACCCAAACAGTTTTATATTTGTGTTAGTTTTTATCCCTCTGTTTGCCAAGACAATTTCCAAAATCAAAAAGGCCTATTTATGTTCATGCGACATCCCTGCAGCTTACATATCCTGATAGCCCAGGTTCTCCTGAAGAGATTGATGTATATAACTTGATTGTGCATTACAGGTTTGAGGTTATACAAGCATGGACAAACTGAATTAGACCTCAGGTGGTTAACTCACTTTACATTTCCAGGCACCTGGTCAGGCTACCCTATATCGATGGCAACAGAGTTGGAGTGTATGGAAAGGTAACAGCCTCTGTATATAATAAATAGTAAAACCCACATGAAATGGAAACAGTTTCTTACCCAACACCCTTTTAAAGCAGCCATGCTCTCTGTGTTCTAGGCATACGGAGGATTTCTTGCCTCTCTCCTACTCCTCTCCCACAGCTCCATGTTCCAGTGTGGCATCGCTGTTGCTCCCATAACAAACTGGAGACTCTATGGTATCATACAGTGATGGAATATTATACATACTTACAGTATTACAATGATTTTGCTGCATGATGAAGCTGATGGGATAGCATTTCACTGGAATTGTACCCCGTGCAATTTAATGGGACAAATAAAATTGATTGATTGATCCGAAGTAGTGGCTCATCCCAATCGCGTTCTGGACATTCAAAAAACCCAATTATTGCATATGTGGTAATACATGTTGACCAAAGACTGTATATACAGATGGACGATGCAGTAGTGATTGGTTGGTGGAGCCACTGTGTCGAAGTCCCGCCCATAAACCCGACCAACGAATCGGGTGTTGGTCATAGATGTCAATCATGACCTTTTACCCTGTTTTTATAGCATCAAATAACTAATTAAAACCAGTCAGTGTGATAAGAACTTAGATTTTTTGGGTTGGCCCATGTCCGATCCGCTACCATGGAGATGAGGAGATCCAGATGTTTTGCCTTCATTTATACAGTCTATGCATAAACCCCTGACTCTGGCATGCATCAGATGTAAGCTATACCTCTGGAATAGTCATGGTGAAGGGATTTGATTCACAAAACAACACCAACCAACTGCTCCACTGATCCAAAGAGCTAATAATCATCAATGGCATATTCTATTTGTCACAATGTCCAATGTTAAGTGAAGAAGTACAGTATATTGAAAGGAAATTGAACAAAACGTGAGTAAATTAAAACTGCTGAGACTCACAATATCTCTGTTTTCTTATTATACAGGGTCGGCCCACGCTGAGAAATACTTTGGTTCCGCACCAAAAGAAGATTGCAAATACCAAGTAGGAACATGCCATTATTTTCACAACAGCAATAGTTGATTAGGTAGAGGAAACTGCTAGAATACATGCTCGTTCTTCTCGCTGTTTAAATTGAATATGCTTAGAGCTCCTTGGCTGACACAGTATTATTAACACAGTTTTCCCTCTCCTGACTGCAAACTTGTTAACAAAAACATGATAAAACAATTTTATCATGGCATTCAACATGTAAATGAGACACAGGAGCCGATTTATTTGTGCAACCAGCACAAATCGTGAGGTCTTTAGAGCAAGTTTTCAACCACACCTGTTATTTTCATTCATTGAGGGGCATTGTGCAGAGAGTCTGGGGGAAGTGGAATCCAGAATCTGACAGAGTGGTGATCATTGTCCTCACAGCCAGTCACATTTCTTTTCTCATTTCTCTGAAAGGGCAAAAATACAGAGAATTGCATTATGCATTATTACGTTCTGGGCCGCATAGAGTGGCAAGATGTGAACATGCACCTGCAGCTAAAGAAAGATGCTGTCTTTTATTGTTGTTAGGATTGAAAGTCCAATCATTTCCCCAAAATTGCAGGCTTTATATGGCAACACAGTGTACATAATAACGGTTGCACGTGGTCACCCACTGCTGTATGATGACATTAAACTCTTGTACATTAATGGTCTTATCTGTCACCCGGGCCAACGCAGTTGTTAATTTCTCGGTCCAGCGCCCACGTCGTTTAAATAGCAAATGCACCTGCGCCCATCTGTGCCCCCATGGGCGTGCTGGTCTTACAGGGAGGTGTGTTCAGGTGCATTCTGGGCATATTCCTATCTCAAGGCAGCTGGAAGTGATCGCACCATTGACCAACAAGAACCTGGTCTAAAGTCAATAACGCAGCATTTCTTTGTTTGCTTGGTACACACTCACGGACATACAGCAGCACACACACATGAAAAAGATTACAAATAAAAATATTAGTAATTGGTAAATATTCTATAGTGCAAATCTGCCATCATAACAGCAATGCGCCAAGGTCCAATCGCGCCTGGCTTTTAAAGGGAATGGGAGATGATGATTAATAAACTCAGTTTCCCTTCCAGATTCTGGGTTATCAGAAACTGATGTGGTTTTTGTGTTTGTCCTCACATTTTGATTTCACACAGGAGGAAAAAAACAACAGGTGTAACTAATAACATCAATCATGGCTGCATTCCATGTAGTTGTGTCAGCTTCAGGTTGTGCACATGCTGGCTCATGTTACATTAATGGACCGGAGACATTGTTGATGTGATTTATTACACCTGTCTGCCATTACATGTCCAAATATCTGCAGTGGAAAAAGGTCTATTGCAATGACAATACATTTTGCATTTGCACCTCATTTCTTCTCAATCGCAACAGCATCTTAAGCTCATGGTTATTTTAGTATTCGGAGCCATCTGCTACACCAAACTGGAAGGAAACAGATTATTTCACAGAAACAGTGTTGATACATTATCCTGAATACTACTGAATTTGTTATCGTAAATAAAATGGTGCAGTATTTCAGATGTAACACAGCAGCAGAAACAGATGCCTGCAATGGTATTTTCCTCTATACATGTAGTTAAAAGTATGGTAGCTCATTATGTCATGTAGGGATTATCAGAAGGAACTTCTACCCCCTATACATGTAGTTAATGTTATGGTAGCTCATTCTGTCATTTAGGGATTATCAGAAGGAACTTCTACCCCCTATAAATGTAGTTAATGTTATGGTAGCTCATTCTGTCATGTAGGGATTATGTATCAGAATTAACTATTTGGCCTGTAATGATTTACTCTTCTAAAACCTTGAAGGTCCCATGACATGGTGCTCTTTGGATGCTTTTTTACAGAGCGACCAGACATAGAGCTTCACTTTCCGTTCCATTACTTGGATAGAATATGCCTCAAAAGTTCTTCAAAACTTGTTCATATCTTCTATTAATATATCATATTAATGTTAAAAAAAGCATACAAAAACCTCATAAAGTGAATGCCATAGGACCTTTAAAAACTGCGAACTGTACAGTCATTGTTATTTTACTTGTTGTAACCAATACTTCTCAAATATGTGACTTTATTTCTAACATGATATTCTTTGTTAATTAGCTTGAACCTAGTGTAAGAGCACACAATCCTGAAGTCAACATTACGTATTGTTGCTTACCTTTGAATACGATAAGTTGTTGTGGCTGTCTGTGGAGGCTCATTTTACTGTTCAATGTCTCCGGCAGATTTCCAGTCTGCTCAGTAACATCACATCACCAAGTCCTCTGAACTTTCATATTATCCACGGCACCGCGGATGGTGAGTATGGGCAGCTACAGAAAAATAAGTGTGGATGGATAGATAGATAGATAAAAAAAAATTCTATGTCTGGAGTTGTTTTAGGATGTTTAATTAATGTGTGTCCAACTGCTTGTCAAAATGTTTTTCTAGCCACTGTATGAAATATTGGCCTGCCTCTTTGCAGCAAATAAAAAAAATACTATAAATACAATGTGGTATGTTGATGTGTACACAAAGTTTGCAGAAACATGTTTATGCACGCTAACAGTCTTTCTGTGTATAGACCCAATCATAATGTTACTTTACAGTACAATAACTTCTTCATTTAACGTTCTGAGCAAACAGGGACGAGGAACAGCTGAATCTCATCTCATCTCATTCATCTAAAATGCATGTTTGATGCTTTCATATGTCAACACGTTGACTAACGTTAGCTTGGAGAGCTAATTTACCTCTTGGGACGCTAGCAGAGCAAAACAGTACAGAAAATAAGCACAGCAGAGATCCCAGATAGATGGGACCTATATTAACTATTTATCTTTAAAGGTGCCCCGCCACATGTATCTCATGACTTTGTGGTAATGTCTGTAGTCCTACCATGGACTCTGTATCTTGGTTACCATGGTTACCTTGTTTCAAGCCATTCTAGCGTGGTATAGAAAGCTGCAGGAAGGCTCAGCTCCATTTGGACCAGGTCTCATTAATATTCAATGAGCTAAGCTGCTTGACTCTGATTGACCAACATCTAGCCAATAAGAGCCTGGCGATCAGCATCCTTTACCCAGCTCATAAATATTAATGAGCTCAGCATGACATCAGACTGACCAGCTGTTGTGATTGGTCTGATTTCTCCTCTTATTTCTTTTCAGTGGCTAGAGCTGACAGAGGAGGTAGCAGTTCATCTTCACATTCACCACATAACACACACACACATATGGACCTAACATATTTCAAAAAATGCAAGAAAAACGGTTTTCAATGGCAGGGCACTTGTAAATGTTACAGTTACAGCATACAATGACAACAGAAGTAAACAAGTTTGGCGATTTCCCATATTTGCAATTCAAATCAATGGTCACCTGGGAGCAACTTCTAGTTCACTCAGTAGAGCGTGGGCCTCTTTGCAGCAGCCAGGGTTTGAGTCATCCCCAATCTATCTCCCACCTTTCCTGTCTATCCTCTATCACTATATAATAATAAAGGGAAAAAGCCCCCCAAAAATGTGATCAGTAGCCATTTGTCTACCCGGAAGTTATTGTTGTGTTGTACAACGTCACAGTGAATAGAAACTCCAGCCTTACAAAATGGAGATTGCCAAGGATGCTGCAAAGGCAGTGATGTTGGTGTCTGAATTTAAGGCCTCCATTCACACTCATGCCATGGCTCTCATTCGCTGTGCTGAAGATGTGATCCACACAGTATCAGAGATCCGGTTGCTTGATGGTCAGACAGAGTGTCTTTTGGTTGGTTGAATATGGCAATCCCATACTTGACTTGCTGTTAACTCTACCTGGTCTCGACCATGTGATCCCACTACATACAAAATCTAATATTCCTTTCCATTGTTGCAATATATTATCTGCTGGGCACATGTTTTGACACTGTAATTCATTTTACACGAAAATCACAGCTGTGGAAGTGTGATGGACTGAGTAGCTGTTGTGTCAGGCTGGGATGAATTTTCATTTGAGTTATCTGTTCTTTTTCAGCCACTGTTCATTTCCAGCATTCTGCTGAGCTGGTCAAACTGCTGTCTGCGTTGAATGTTAACTACACTCTCCAGGTAACTGCTGCCATTTCTTCTCTGAGTGCATTTCATTTCATAACAAAAAGAGACCTCCAGGTTGTGTTTATGGGGCAAATAAGCCACCTACTGGGTATTATGGTCTAAAGAGAAACTAAAATGTGAAAACTTCTTGTCTAGGGCTTGGTAACAATATTACTTCCATCTTCCAACAATACGTTTTTCAGCTTAAATGTGTGCTATAAAAACACAGAGAATGTCTGATTTGTGATCTTGCTATCTCATTGTTGGATCAGATAGTTTCCTGATTTTAATCAGGACTTGGAAATGTGTCACTATTTTATTCAGGAAAAGTTCTTGTACAGACACTTAAACACTTAAAGGAGAATTCTGGGCGATTCCAACACTTAGCTATGCTGTCTGTAAATGTGGAGGTCTGTCTGTCTTTCACATCTCCAGCAATCAGAGTCACTGTGTTCACTCAGAAGGAATCACGTCACATGGGGAGGGACTTTTAATGACATTTTGAACATGTTTATAGGCTAAATACATGTATATAACTTGCCCTGTTTAAACCTGTTGGGTGCTAACGCTAGCAGGAGGATAAGACGGTGTAGGCAGCACTGATTGGTTAGTTTTTCTCTCTACTGACAGATCTCCACATTTACAAACAACAGATCCACGTGTTGGAATGGACTGGAATTCTCCTTTATCATTTAATACATTTAGGTTTGAAATGATTTGTGTAGTTTTTCAAAGTAGGTAATAAAATCCTGTATTGCAGTGTCGCAACTAAAAGAAACATTTTGAAAGAGACCTCTTAACTCTGAGTTAGATGTGAAGATCTATCAGTACTCTCATGTCTGTACAGTAAATATGTAGCTGGAGCCAGCGGCCAGTTAGCTTAGCTTAGCCTGAAAAACGGAAACAGGAACCAGCTAGACTGGCTCTGTATAAATGTAACATAAACCGGGACCGGGTTACCTACCAACTGCTAAGAACTGGCCAAGAAATACCAAACAGAGGGAATAAAAATATATTTGTTTTCATACTAGTGTATGTTTTTTCTTTATAACATGTTAATTAGTGAGCTTTAGGTGTGCTAGTAGACCAATTTTGTTACCATTGGACAGTGCCAGGCCAGCTGTTCCCAGTCATCGTGCTAAGCTAAACTAATTGGCTGCTGCCCCCAGCTACATAGCATAGAGAAGCAAGAGTGATAACGTTCTTCCAACTCTCAACAAGAAAATGAATACACATACAGTATTTCACAAAATGGAGACTTTAAAAAGTACTTGTGATACTGCTATGTGGTGTCACTGATTTGACATTTACAATGCAAACTTATTTGAATTATTAAAATTAGGTTTAGTTAATGATACTCTTTCTCTTTCCTGTTGCCTAGATTTTCCCAGATGAAGGACACAATATGGCCGCCACCAAAAGCCAACACTACATGCTGCACTCAGTGCTCACCTTCTTCAAGCTCTGCTTCGAGGAAAAGCAGGTTGTCGCCCCGCAGACGTCTAAAAAGGTGGACTAGCCTGCAGAGCCTCCTGGGAGGAGGGAAGAGCGTAGCAACTGAGCCGACAAAGAGAAAGCATGT
Organism: Etheostoma perlongum; assembly: GCA_026937815.1. Lineage (NCBI taxonomy): Eukaryota > Metazoa > Chordata > Actinopteri > Perciformes > Percidae > Etheostoma > Etheostoma perlongum. Next base: position 4,350,964 of record CM049381.1, read on the forward strand.
TTTCCTGGATTGCAGCTGTCTGTAAACCACTCAGACCAGTCAGAACCAGGGTTGGGTATCATTTGGTTTTTAACAATTCCGATGGCAAATCGGTACTTTTAAAACGACTCCGATTCCTAAACCGATTCTTGAAAAACTGAAAGATTTAAATTTAATAATAATATATTAACATCTTAAAGTACTTACATATATAATTAGTAAACCTAAGTCATCTAACACACAACTACAACATTTTTACAATAACTTAAACTTGTCACTATTAACAAGTAACAACAAAATAAACATTGAGTGGGTATCTTAACCAGAGCCCAGAGGGAAAATATGGCATTTACTGTAGCTCGCCATTGGTAAACTACATAGACAGTGGGATATGTTTACGTCAGTTTTGGAGCAACAGAGGGAAAATATTTCAGTCAACACATTAAATGGAACCGAAATGTGCATCTTATCCGGTTGCGTAGGTTTTTAGGAAAATATTTCAGTCGACACATTAACCCTCATGTTGTCCTTGGGTCAAATTGACTCGTTTTCAGTTAATTTTTTTAAAGTATAAAATAAGCACTGAAAATGTCAACATTAAAAATATTTTAATTGGATAGAAAGACCAAAAACATAAAAAAGCACCCACAACATAAAAAAAGTGACAAAAACATGGGAAAAAGCGATAATAATTTTGACATTTTTTATTTATTTTTTTTCATGGTTGATGAAAAGACAACACAAGGGTTAAGTGGAACCAAAATGAGGAACCGAAATGTGCATTCTAGTCCGGTTTGATTCCTATCGGTTGCGTAGGTTTTGGTACCCAACCCTAGTCAGCATGTGAGATCCATAGCATTACGTTAATGATCAGGCTGCGGATATGAAAATATGATTGTATTGTTGCTGTATTCTAATGCTTCAGATTATACCTATTGTTCGTAATGTTTTATTATATACTGAGTACAAATGTCAGGGAATCAAAGAAACTTGTATTTTTCCATTTAAGAGCATAATTTTTGCTGACTGCTGTAATCAACTGTGAATATTTGTATTTGCTGCAAAAGGAACAATTTAACTTAACTATGGAGATCATATCACTAAAGAGTTTTTTGCAGGTGCCTTTACCTCATTACAGGCGTTTTTCCCACCTCACAGTCAACAGTGTTCATAGACCTACCTTAATGCCTAATTACATAGTTAAGATTAAATATTGTAAGCACTGAGGATTACCAGGGCAATCTGCATCTCCAGGAATGGTTGAGTGATTCCTCATTAGACTAAAAAATAATTGCCCTATGTTGACTTTAATCACATCCATCATATGAAACCTCAGACTCATTCGGTTTATTACTTATCTTCTTCTTATTTTCACATACAAAATTATGTGAATTAACCTTTAACCCTTATATTGTCTCTTCATAATCTATTAACAAATATTGTCTTTTCTCAATTTCAGACAATTGAGATAATATATATGTTTAGGGAATGCAATCAGTCTCTACTAGAACACAATTAAAAATGGAAGTGGGGTTTGTTTTTTGTCATAAGGTTATAATTCATGTTAAAAATCCACTATGGAAACAACATAAGTGTCATATCCAGAATAATGTTCTGAATTGAGTCAGGAATACATGTTTATCACAGGAAATAAGGTAAGGCCGTTGATAGAAGGTAGAAAAAAATGTAACTTTTTCTTCTTGTAAAAATTTGAAATGGGTCAATTTGACCCGAATACCATACAAGGGTTAAGGGTTTTATTTCAACCAAATCAGAGCGGTTAATGATGGACCACTTCCAAAAATATTGTTCCATTTAGTCACTCAGATACAAAAACATAGGAAGACAGGGTTACCATTTAAGAATACCTGCGCTGGTCAGTCAGTGAGATAAACCCTGTCTGAGAGTGTATGTTGGTATTTTTTAACCCCCACCTCGGCTAATGTTTACCTGGAGTTTTTCAGTGAACTCGCTGGTCCTTTTGTAATCTAAATCCCACTTCAGAATTTTTGTATGCGTGAAGAGCTCCTCAGAGTGAAAGTTGACATTTGTGTAAAATCAAAGTCAAAGCTGATCTGATTGATGGAAGCATGCTAACACAAACACAAAAGCCATCAGGAGAGCAAGAGCCTGTACACACGATCAAATGCACGGGTACTGCTATTCTCTTCTGAGCCCTATTGTTCTTGCCAATATTTGTTCATATTTTTGGCAGCATTAAAATAATGGGGATTTAGCTATTTGTAATTACTTTTTGCAATGGATGTACAGAGAACAACCACTGAATTACTTACAAGTTACAAGTTCTGAAGCGCCTTTTCTATGATTTCTAAGCAGATTCATTGATGTACTGTATATTCCCATTATTAATTTATGTTATGACTTTAAGAAGGGAGGCTTGTGTGGTTTCTTTAGGCTTTGATCCTGCTGAATGTCCATGTCTATTAAGTATATTAAAGAATTTTAGACTTTAGAGAGATCAGATTTGTAATGATGGATTTATGGAAGTATGTTCTTTTCACAATAACACGGGATTATTCACTGTTACATGTATCGTTTAACATCCCAAATTGTGAAAAGGGTTTTAAATGTGCAAGAAAATGAAGAAACTTAGCTTTTATTAATACCAGTGTATTCTGTACAGCGACTACTGTAACACTGTACGATCACCGTATCATTCCTTGAGTATGTAGCGAAGCCGATCCCTTTCTGACCACATGATCCTGTGCTACTTTCACTTCTGCACTTGCTTGATTTGGTCAAACTCCGTATGATTCTGTCATACATACTGACACATTTCTATGCTGAAATAAATTGTTAAACAAGACAGCGTTCCATCTGTGTGTTGCATTGTTTGCTGTTGTGCTTAGAGGAAAGGAGAATTTTCTTTAGAACCATATCTGATATGACATGCCCAATCTTGATTTAAAAGTGCTGATGGTTCAGCGGTGACCGAAATTATCTGTAGTTGTTTTCAAGTCAAAGCCACAGTCTGCTGCAACACTCTTCAAATGCCGCGTGCTGAAGTATTCCACTTTAAACTGTGACCGTGTATCTATCCTGCTGGAAGCTAAGAGGGGTAGAAACAGTGAAGCCTTGCACCCTACTTATGTTTGAAATAATTAAAGGTTCGGTCAAAAAACATCACACACTGAGATATTCCATAATAACTGGCTCAGTCTTCAGGTATTCACTGGACGTTGCTCTCCCCTGAGATGTGCATTGCCCTAGCCAACATTTACACAAATACTACTATTTAACATTTTAGCTGCAACAGATAAACAGTGTTCAAAACAAAGCGGTTTTGACTCTATATATCTATAGATAAATATATAGATATTTCTATATCCTGTTAATAACAACATTAGCGTATACTGTATGATCTCTTCAGTTTAACATCTGCCCAAGGGACAGCAATATGAATATAAACTTTTAGCAGGTACAGTGTTGATCAATATTTCAATCAATATTTCCTGCTGCTGTATGTGATGGTTGAGGTGACTGCAGATACATTTGCGAGCTGGATATTATTTTCAGGAGTTATGATGCTGCGTTGAAGCGAGGTGCCGTCCCGTCTCTGTTCCCGTGGTCAGAACCAGAACCAGAACCAGAGACGGTACTGAACAACATGAATTTCTTATTCAAGTTCTTTACAAACATTTTACAACATTGCCGTACTTCAATACAACTGTAAGGTACTTATAATTGAGTATTTTCATTCTCCTATTTGCCTATTGTACATTTTAAGTATTTATTTTTATAGCTGTAGTTATGTTGCATATTCATATTAATTATACAAAATATTATGATTAAACTATGATGTATTAAAGTGGATAAAGAGGAGACTTTATTGATCCGTTGGTTAAAATTTGAATAATGCCCATAATGTATGCAAGATGTGGATCACTGTAAGGTTTGAATGAAGTTCCTAGGGTATGAATAAGTAGGGAAGACATGAAAAAATCTTGAAATTTCAAAATTTCGTGCACTAATTAGCTCATCTCAATTAGCTGTGTGCTTCCAGCTGCAATCAAAGGTTGCCATGGTGATGATAACTGCTGTGTGACTCCTGTGGCAATTTATTTCAGAGAAATGAAGCTGCTGCACACGTCTCAAACCCCTGCTTCCCAATAAAAAACGGAGCCCAACTGCCAAACTATTATCATGAGAGAGGAAACGCTGCTGAACAAGTCTGTGTCCATTTTATATTCATGGTGTCACAAGTGTGAGAACTGGAGCGGGTTAGAAAACTGGCACGGTCTGCTTTCCTTACAACTTTTAGTCTCAGTTTCCATGGGAGTCAATCCAGCGGCTCCTGGGCAGTGCTGAAACCAGTTTGATTCTACATGAACAGTAAAAATTGTGGGAAGTTTAAGAAAAAATGATATCCCGCTCACAGTAAACTGAAAATTGGGGGTTATTTTTTACCAAGCTTCAAATAACATTAAATCTAACTTTATGGGCTCCCAGAGAGCTCAGCTGGTAGAGCAGGTACCCATATGCAGAGGTTTGATCCTTGACGCAGCGGGCCTGGGTTTGACTCCAACTTGCGGCCCTCAGCTGCATGTTGTTGCCCCTCTCTATCTCTCTCTCCCATTTCTTCCGCTGTATTTTCAATAAACCTTAAAATGCCTGTAAAAATCTTTAAAAAAAGATCTAACTTGATATATAACTTTCTTTGATACTTGGTACAAATGACCTCCAGTTTTCAGTTTACTGTGTGCGGACCTTTAGGTTTTAACACCAGAACCGCCATATGCCACACCATTGAACGCCATTATTATTTTTATTGTTTCCTCCTGCCCTGATTTTCCAAAATACCTATTCTGCACATGGACTAATATTTAGTAAACCAAGATGGGATTTTGTTGGGTTTTTTGCAGCAACCACTGACAGTTGGCCCTAAAATGCCTGGTGGTAATGGGATTTTCAAAAGTTGAATAAGACCCAACATGGAATTTCAATGGAGCTGAAAGTAGGAATGAGTAATGAGCATGAGGAATGAAAAGGTGCGGGAATGTTTGAATTCTGAGCATTCCATCCATTCATATAAATTTTAAGATTTTCCCAGAAAATGTGTTTCTGAGAGTATGAAATGAAATGATAAATGTATTAGCCTTTATTTCTTTAGCTGAATAAAGTTTCTAGGTTGGGAAACGATTTGATTGCCAAAAAACCCGGTGATCTGTGGTCTCTGGGTGATGCTCATAGGACGCGGGCCAAATCTACGGTCTCAGGGGTTAAAGTCCTGTGTTGTTTGACTTGACCTTGAACTTTAGATTTGGATTGTAAAATGTATTAAAATACGAATTAATGTTTAACCCTCATGTTGTCCTCGTGTCAAATTGACCCATTTTTTATTTTTTTATATCAGGAACTTGAATTTCTTTCAACCAAATTGCCTAAAAATAACATGGATGCCACACAATGTTCTTCAGGTAAAATGAATGATTACTTTCACCGAATTTTGGTTGTTTCATTGAATTTCATAGCATTTTAAAAAAGTGACCAAAACCTTGGAAGAAATTACAAAAAAAGAGACAAAAAGCGTTAAAAAACCCGAAAGAATTCGCTAAAACATCGGAAAAAGCAAAAGATGATGATTAATGGGAAGACAAAACAAGGGTTAAAAAAAATGTAATAAATTAAATGTATGTATATGTGAGGAAAATAAGTATTTGAACACCCTGCTATTTTGCAAGTTCTCCTACTTAGAAATCATGGAGGGTCTGAAATTGTCATCGTAGGTGCATGTCCACTGTGAGAGACATAATCTAAACAAAAAATCCAGAAATCACAATGTATGATTTTTTAACTATTCATTTGTATGATACAGCTGCAAATAAGTATTTGAACACCTGAGAAAATCAATGTTAATATTTGGTACAGTAGCCTTTGTTTGCAATTACAGAGGTCAAACGTTTCCTGTAGTTTTTCACCAGGTTTGACACACTGCAGAAGGGATTTTGGCCCACTCCTCCACACAGATCTTCTCTAGATCAGTCAGGTTTCTGGGCGTTGCTGAGAAGCACAGAGTTTGACCCCCCTCCAAAGATTCTCTATTGGGTTTAGGTCTGGAGACTGGCTAGGCCACGCCAGAACCTTGATATGCTTCTTACAGAGCCACTCCTTGGTTCTCCTGGCTGTGTGCTTCGGGTCATTGTCATGTTGGAAGACCCAGCCTCGACCCATCTTCAATGCTCTAACTGAGGGAAGGAGGTTGTTCCCCAAAATCTCGCAATACATGGCCCCGGTCTTCCTCTCCTTAATACAGTGCAGTCGCCCTGTCCCATGTGCAGAAAAACACCCCCAAAGCATGATGCTACCACCCCCATGCTTCACAGTAGGGATGGTGTTCTTGGGATGGTACTCATCATTCTTCTTCCTCCAAACACAGTTAGTGGAATTATGACCAAAAAATTCTATTTTGGTTTCATCTGACCACATAACTTTCTCCCATGACTCCTCTGGATCATCCAAATGGTCATTGGCAAACTTAAGACGGGCCTTGACATGTGCTGGTTTAAGCAGGGGAACCTTCCGTGCCATGCATGATTTCAAACCATGACGTCTTAGTGTATTACCAACAGTAACCTTGGAAACGGTGGTCCCAGCTCTTTTTAGGTCATTGACCAGCTCCTCTCGTGTAGTTCTGGGCTGATTTATCACCTTTCTTAGGATCATTGAGACCCCACGAGGTGAGATCTTGCATGGAGCCCCAGTCCGAGGGAGATTGACAGTCATGTTTAGCTTCTTCCATTTTCTAATGATTGCTCCAACAGGGGACAACAATTTTCACCAAGCTGCTTGGCAATTTCCCCGTAGCCCTTTCCAGCCTTGTGGAGGTGTACAATTTTGTCTCTAGTGTCTTTGGACAGCTCTTTGGTCTTGGCCACGTTAGTAGTTGGATTCTTACTGATTGTATGGGGTGGACAGGTGTCTTTATGCAGCTAACAACCTCAAACATGTGCATCTAATTTAGGATAATAAATGGAGTGGAGGTAGACATTTTGGAAGCAGACTAACAGGTCTTTTAGGGTCAGAATTCTAGCTGATAGACAGGTGTTCAAATACTTATTTGCAGCTGTATCATACAAATAAATAGTTAAAAAATCATACATTGTGATTTCTGGATATTTTTTTTTAGATTATGTCTCTCACAGTGGACATGCACCTACGATGACAATTTCAGACCTCTCCATGATTTCTAAGTGGGATAACTTGCAAAATAGCAGTGTTCAAATACTTATTTTCCTCACTGTATATACATTATATGTCCTCCGTTTCAGTAGATTTACTCACTAACATTGTTATGGAAACACAGTAAGTATGGAAACTAAATGCACACTCCCTGCATTACTTCAAATATGTTACTCCTTATAGTAAACTAGTATTCACGTAAAATAAAACAATAAAAAATTGAGACCATTCAGCAAAGCACACTGGGTGATAACAAATTCAACAACAAACTATTATAGACCTTTAAAAAAAACTAAAAACATTTCTTTTTAGCAGAACTTATGAGTTTAAACCTTGCACAACAATGTTGTTGCACTATTTTAAACTGTTGTTTTTATAAATCATAAAAGCAATTTTATGATCTTACCTGTAGCACTTTGAGGTTTGTCTTAAATGTGAAGTGCATTACAAATAAAATGTATTATTATTATTATTATTAACAACACGTGAACTGGTTGCTATGGACTCGTCACTAGGCTCCTCAGTCATTGTATATTAGGTATGATATTTATATATATATATATATATATATATATATATATATATATATATATATATATATATATATATATATATATATTATGTTATATATTATATTATTATTAGCATGCAGGTAAAGCTCCATTTCTCAGACGAGCATCAGTTTGGGAGCGTGCGTGCTGCCACTCCTTCCTTCTCAAAGGACTTGAAAAGGCTGTCGTTTGCACAATTTCACAAATAATCACAGGGGCCGTAAAGATATTTGAGTTGGGTGTGGCTGCAGCCTGGAGACCTCCCGTCTAATGCCCTCCCGGCTGTGTGCTGTCTGCGAGCATCGACATTTCAAACTAAAAGCTTGCGTCTGGTCCGCTATTTTTTTGTATGCTTGAACTAAACAGTAAATTATTGTTTCAGCAGATGTCTTAGTTACAACACGATGAAACTAGCAAAGCGGTTTTGTGTTTAAATGTGTGGGCGAGATTTAGACTTAACAGGGAGGGACCTACTAGTGACGGGGGGGGGGGGACTGAGAGCTACATGGAACAATGAAATGTTGCTTTTTTCCTGAATACAAAAGTTAGATGACCCTACCTGTAGACTAAAAAAAATGCATGACCCTCCCCTCAAGAAAGAATAAAAAGACAAGAGCCTCCCCTCTTTTACTCCAGTGGTCCATTCCATAAATACCGAATGGTCCCTTACGGGCTGTGCACAGACTGTTTATATATTGACTATATTGATTAATATTAACGGTCCATGGGGCTGCGGTAGTAGCTGTAGCTGTATTTTGAGTTGAGCTATTATGGGGTGCTGCCATGCTATCGCTAGCTTACAAATTACCCAGATGCTGTTTTAATCACTACAGGAATTGACAGAACATTACCTGAAGCGGCGTAGTGAGCTAGCGGGCTAACGGCTGCTCTGATTCACATTAAACCGAACATTTCCGTTGACGGTGAAGTGAGACACGGTGAATGGCTTCTTTGGGAATATTTATGTTGACATTTATCATCTTGTTTCCTTTTTGCACAGCCGCTGCATGTTGACACACCTGTATGTTAACGTTAAACATGTAGCAATGTAAGCTAACTAGTTAGCATTGTTGTTCCTACGGCTGTTACTGTGTAACATTCCAGGACTTGACCAGGACTAGTCAAGTCCAAGTCAAGACTGAGTCCAAAGAGGTTTGAGTCCAAGACAAGACCGAGTCCAGGACAGGAAAAAAGGTATTATACATGAGTGTATCGAGAAAATCATTTTGGGTTTCACTTTCCCTCCAATATTATTATCAACATAATAAAGACACCTGGACTCGGTCAAGACCAAAAGCCATATCTGGCAAGACCAGCGGCAGAGACAAGTCCGAGTCCAAATACTAGCGAGTACGAGACAAGTTTGAGACCACAGAAAAATGGTCTTGAGTCCAAGACCGGTCTCGAGTACTGCAGCCCTGATTCGTAGACGGTCTTTAAAGATGTAGCGATAGTTCTCACCAGATCGGCTGTCATTGCTTGAATTGGAGGACAAAAGTTGATCCACGTTTCCTCACTTTTTGCCAAAGCTGAAAAATTATCCGGACTTCTTTCAGCAGATTGTTAGCTGCTGTCCTCCATAGTGACCAGAACTGCGTCCATGGCAACGGTGTGATATACTTAGCAAGGGTCTGTTATCAATACATAACAGGCTGCAGATTGCCTTAGAATTCAACCAGGCCATGTAATAATACTTGGACACCTCGTTGGGCATCAACCATTATGACGATTAAAATGTAAATAAAAACCTAGACAATAATACTGCTCCTAAGATGAGTTAGAATTTTTTCTCTCAAAACACAACAGAAACTGAAAAATTAAAACATCAAAGTGTTGATTAGAGGCACATGTTGAGTGCAGGCACTGATGAAGGCAGTGTTGAGGCAGATAACTTGAAACAAACATATTTTCATTTCCATGTCCTAAGGCCATGACAGAATACCTGCACTGGTTAACCCTCATGTTGTCCTCATGTTGTCCTTGGGTCAAATTGACCCGTTTTCCTATATCAATGTTCTTTTTTTATTCCCCAAAATAACATTATTGATTCCACACAACGCTCTTTGGCAAGTACACATCTCTACTTTCATTAATTTTGGGGCGTCTTATTCAATTTTTTTTAAATAGTATTGAGTAAAAGTTGACATATTCCAGTCTGTGATTATCCATCAACATCCATTCCTTTAATTTTAGTCTAAATAATTCCTAATTTCTGCTTTTCTAACTCAAACATTAGGTATAATTTCCTATAAATGAGGTTTATTGACCATAAATAACTGTAAAACTAAAGTTAATAAGTCAGTGTTACGTAGTGTTAAACGTCAAAAAAGTGACAAACATTGAAAAAAATCGTCAAAAGTGTTGAAAAAAGGGACAAAACGTAAAAAAAAAATGTTAAAAACCTTGATTAAAAGCGTCAAAAATGTTGATTTTCAATTTTGACGGGAAGACAACACAAGGGTTAATGTGAGCTCCAAGGTAAAGAAACACATACTGTACAATATTAAATTAAAATCTCAAACAATCAATACTGCAAATGGATGTAGCTGATGTGGTTCTCTGTTCTAAGGTGTGCTCTACCAGCAAAAATTGTTGTTTTTCAGTCTTTTTATTTATTTATAATCATCACTATAGGACAACCACAATAACCCCAACAGCTCAACCCTGCCCTTTCCCTTTTAAAACAGCAAAAAGAACAAGAACAAGCATTACAAAATCCATCCTAAGAAGAAATCAACAGCTAAAGAAAAAAACAAAATCAATGTACAAGACATCCAGGTCAAATCAATCCATCCCCATAGACTAAACTATCTATGAGATCTGACATCTCAAAAATATATTTATGTACACACTCTGCTGTATTGTACTGTACAAAATGTGACAACACTTGACACGTTCCCTGTAGACATGCAAACACCTTACTGACACTGTAAAATTGTCCATCTTAGTACACACATTTTCATTAGTATCCACTGCAGTTAATTATTATTTTCTTGAAATAACAGAATATCCAGAAATAAGGAAAATGTGTCTTGATTTCAAGAAAGCTCTTGAATCAGGTGGAGCCAAGCTAAAAATCATCTCACACCCTTTCAGAGATTTTAAGAAAACAAGTTTAATGACATATTTGAGAGAAGTTGCAGTGTGGCCTTAAACTGAAATTACTGTATGGCCAAAATCCATTATCTTCATATATAATTCATAACTTATTCATGACAATACAGCTGACAATGTGTTGTAACTGATACTAAACTGACTGCAGTGCTGTGTCTTATGTACCTGAGTTGACATAGGTTAACATGACACTGCAAATGGATGACTACCACTGCCAGCAAGTAATATTACAGTATGTTGAACCTCATAAGGCATTGTACATGTCTACGCAAGACCCCTGTCCAATAAAGTGTGGCTTATAAAGACTGTTTTCATTTAGGGCGGGCAATGGCGGAGGGTTTCATCAAGAAAATAGCACTTATTCAGGATCGTCTCTGTTGTGGTAACCTTGCGTGACTTAACGTTTTTCACAGCTGACTGGAGCATTTCCTTGTGCAACAATACAACAACCAAAAGAGAGGTGCGATCTAAAGTGTACATCTGTGTTCTTTTCCTCCCAAGTGCTACCACAAAGGACACTAACTTGGATAATGTGAGTGAAGCTGCGAGAGACAAAAGAAACATGCACTTGTGGATGACTACAGCCCAGAGAGCCTGTAACAGATAGAGGCAGTCTTCTGTGCGCTTTGCCAAGAAACAGAGCGTCCCAAAACTGAAATGACTTTATGCTAGAGGGCAGTTCCCGCCTCAAGTCCTGGCGTCACTGTTGTGTCCTTCAGTTATGTTTTTAACACATTTACACACCCACACACACATTTACACGCGCATACACACATACACACACAGCAGCTCTAAACCAGTGTCCATGTCCCACCAAACACTTTCTCCAAATGTGAAAGACCTTGACAGATTCTTGACAGAAGTTCTTTAAGCTCTGCCCAAGGTCTGACCCTCCACGCCTACTCCTCCTCTTCTTCTTCCTCATCAGGCACCGGTAGTAACTCCTCCTTAAGACACTCCCTGTAGAAGCTGGTCAGTGTCGCATAGAGGTGCTGGCGACTCTGCTGAGACAAGAAATGTCCTTCATCTGGGTAGATCTGGTGGGTAAAACATAAGTAAATTAGTGGACAGAGGTTTGAAGACATACAGAGCATGCTCAGGGGGATAGGAGGCAGTTGGGATATGGGACATGTGCTAGCTTTTACAGTTAAAGGGCCCAGGTGAGCTGTGCCCATCTTCTTCATGTGCTTGATAACTAAAGTGTAGGATCCATCATTTTACACAGATGGGAGATCATTGAGGTACAAACTAACAAGGCCTCTAGTATGGGGCCTTGCAGGACTCCCATACAGGCCTTTGGCGAGGACAATATGTTATTTACCCAAACACAGTGGGTGCGATCTGAAAGAATTGTCATCTTTTTTGTATACTGGACTTACACTATTTCAGAACACAAGGACATGAACATCAACTCATCCAACCGTCGTTTACTTTTGAATTTAAAAAGAATAAAGAAGACATGACATTGTGGTTGGATTTTCATTTTTCATGGAGGTGACTCTGGCCCTTCTTGTAAAGTGCATGATAACACCCATACACTTCACAAGAAGGACCATCTGCTGAGGAGATCCCTGGGCAGCTCCTTCAGCAGCAGACTGAGACACCCCCGGTGTAAGAAAGAGAGGTACCGCAGGTCGGTGTCCGACTCTACAACACCTGCACCACCTGATGGCTCTATGTAATCTTTACATAGATATCTGTAAATAGATTTATGTACATCTGCACAATTTTATATTTTTCCATTTCGAGTACTTTTGTAATATTATTTATATCATGGTCACACTTCAATATAATTTAGATCATGGTTACTTACTTTTGTTATATTATTTAATTACATATTATTCTATTCAATTTAAATGCCCGTCACTTACTTACTTACGTTGCAATATATACAGTATCTATCTATCTATCTATCTATCTATCTATCTATCTATCTATCTATCTATCTATCTATCTATCTATCTATCTATCTATCTATCTATCTATTTTTGTATGACTTTTGCAATGTGCAGCATGTAATAAATACTAACTGCTGTGGGTAAGTAATGAGCTATCTCAGTATTGGAATTATTTAAAAAGTGTCATAGTCAACCAGGCATGTTATTTGCTTTCCACAGCATATCAGTCATTTCTGTTTTAGTGAGACTACCAGTCGAAAACCGTCAAAGGAAGGCAAGCAGTATTAACTTTTGTAATTAAAGGGGCCAGCCAACATTACTTTGGCCCAAAATTGAATTCCTGCAGCCGTGCCTGGAATAAAGTCCTTTTATTTAACTATATTTTCTTTAATTTAAAAAAAATTGTATGTTTATTTAACCAGGAAGAGACTCATTGAGAATAAAATCTCTTTTTCATGAGTGTCCTGGCCAAGACAGGCAGCAGTACAACCACACATACATACAACCACAAAAAACTAATCAATAAATTCAAAATATAGGCTAATGCAAGTGCATCATTATTTACAACAACAGGAACGTGGAATTCTCTAATAAATAATTTGCAACCACAAGGCTCTTGTTTTATCTTAAGTTCTGTTGCTCCACACTTTGGATGTTCTTTACAGTACATTTTAATGATTCTCCAGAGCCTTTCATGGTTTCCTTTTGCCTGTTTAAGGAATACATTTGCTTTGGCCTTCATGGATTGCTTATAACTTTGTTTGAGAGACCCTTATATAGCAGTTGCAAATAGATTTCTTTCAAGGCTGCATCTCTCGTCTTCAATAAATGCCAGAGGATGTAATTTAGCCAAGGTAACACCTGTTTTCTATTGTGCTTCTGGGGCACAACTTTATGAGCTTGTAACAAGGTCATTACAAGTGTGCACACAATCTGTACCCACAATGAACTGGCCATTGGGAGGTTTGGGCAATTTCCCGAATAGCCAGTCCATCACAAACCAGCCTGGGGTCATATTTCAATTTTAGATGTCAGTTACAGGCGGACGTATTATAACAGGTGACAGAATGGCCCTCAACCGTTACACGGGCCGGACTGGTGCTCACATCTGAAGAACGTGCAAAACGGAGCTCTGGCCCAAACGTCAGATTGAATTCAATTTGGTGGGGGGATGGGAGAGGCCGAACAAACCCCTCCCAACTGTAACTGCTCCATGTTTTGTTAAAACTTTCTATTTGTCTTTCATTTTGTAGAGATGATACATTGTCTCGTCTCATTGGTAGTTGCAAGTCTCTACTTGTCTCATCGTGAATCTGTGGTCTGAACTAGGCTTAAAAATATATTTTACACATTATTTTGCATGTGTGGCATTGTACTGTTTTGCAAAAGTATTGCAGTATATAGGATGTGCCATGGTAATGTTGCCTCTGCAATACTCACCTGCATTGAGTAGTTTGCTCCAACTTTCACAAGGTTCTTGATGAGCTCAGCAGTATGCTGGAAGTGGATGTTGGCTGGGAAAAAAAAACAAAAAAAAAAACATGTCAGCAAGATTTAAACTGAATTCTAACTGGGAAAAAGAAAAGACAATCAGATTCTGCATGATGAAAATACCTCAACAAACATGAGATGCATGGTTAAGCAGCGAATGTTATCCTCTGGAAATCCCAGCATCAATCTAGATAACCAATTTTTGCTTTTATCTTTGAGTAAAAACCATTTGACTTATTATGTTCAAGGAATCGTTGTGCTCAGCAGAGATATATTACAGATACAGTATTTTCATTCTATCACAATTTATTTTCTCTTACCGTCTGCTGTGCCGTGTGCACTAGCATCAGTGTCTGCTCCCTAAGTGCTTGAACGTTCTGCAGCACACTGGAAAACTGTGAGGAAATCAGAAATAATAGAACAATAGATATGCTAACTTGCCTTAAAGAAAACAATAAAAAGAAAGAAGTATGAAAGCTGTTTGCATTATATCTTGATTACATGCATACACAACCACAGTCAGATTTGTCCAATACAAGATTTTCATTGATGAATCTCCCATTTACACTATTTTCTATGCTTGGAATATCACCGCAAATTGTGAGGAAAAAGATGTCAAACGAAGGCAAAATGCTATGTGGCGTCCACACAAGCGTTTTAGCTCAAGTAGCAGAAAGACTCTCCGTCCATATTAACACGTCTGACAACACATATCACATGACCATTCACATACACTGGGCACATGCATGCTGATGCAAACAGGAAGCAGATTGTCAGAAGTTACTCTGCAGGTTGAAAATCATAGATGTAAAAAAGAACAACAATGGTGAAAAGTAAGACCAGGGATTCATTGGGTTGAACTGACAACCAGGTGGAGCTGTTACTAAAAGGTATGTAAGCCAACCTAACTGAGTCTCCGTTTGTGCCCGTCCAGACTACATAGCAACCCCAGAGTTATTAAACCAAAACAGGGGCAGCAGTGTTTAAAAATGTCTTTGTTTTAGGGGCTCGTCAGTGCTGGAGGAGTGTGGACTTGAGCTGTGAGCGTAGCAAAATATATTAGTTTTTAAACCAAAACGTAGTAGTATTGATGAAGCCCAAGTCTGCAGATAGGAAATGCAAAGCTGCAGTATACTGAAAGCAGTGAATTTGATGTGCTTGAAAAAACACTTTTGTTCTCCCCCAATGCCTCTTTCTTATTGCTGTGAAAAACCCCTCTGATACTGTAGCTTAACATCTTGTCTGTGCAGGAGACCTGAGAGAGCCAGGCAACCCTTTTGCAGCAGCTTATAAAAAACCTCTGGTATGTAATCATACCGGTGTACACAGTTACTAAAGAGAGATGGGTGACAAAATCCTACGGAGCATGAAAAAAACACAGGATGAGGTGAAGCATCGCCGCCTGTGACTTTGATAGCAGCATTCAGTAACTGTGGGAGCTTAACTGGAGGTGTGTCACTGATGTTTCGGCAAGCCGCTTTCAAAGATCAACCGCAAACAAGTGTGGGGGTGGAGAGAGGTAGTAAACACAAACCTGATATCTGCTGTCATCCCGTAATGGCATGCCAAGGTATCGCTCGGAGAACGCTGATGCTGTGGAAATGAGAAGTGATACAGTGTTAACAGTGTCACCGGTAGACAGTAGTTACTGCTTATTACCTTACCAAAGTGGAGTTCCTGTCATCCTGAGCCCAAATAAAATGCTTCCAGAGAGGAGAAAATAACACCTTGTGTGTGTCCTCTGTGTTTTCTTAAGACTAGTATAGAACACTCTTTAGTATAGTGCTAAAAGCTGAGATTCACCCATAGAATGTTATAATAGTGGAGGTAGCAGCAGTAGTCTCGCATTGCCAGACCTTCTTCCACAGCACTCAGGAGGAGGAGGGTCTGGCTAGCTCTACGGAATGGGAGAAAAACGTGCTCTGGTTATTGGCATTTCTTTAAACCAATCACAATCATCAAGGCGCCTCTGAAGAACCGCCTCGGGAAGGAACTTAGTTTGGTTAAACGTGTACGTTGAAAAGTACTTTTAGTCGTGCAACAGAAAACTGGAAAGATGGTGTAGCTAGCTGTCTGGATTTACCCTGCAGAGATCTGAGGACCAGGTAACCAGAGTCCTCAGAAATCCACCGGAGGTTGACCGACAAAACAAAGAAAGAGGAAAAAAACACACATCCGGATGAAATGAGGGATGCATTTCTGGCCAATCCCGGAGATGAAACGTCGTTGAATTAGACTATAGCAGCAGTGACGTTACCCAATGGTTTGTGCCGTATGGAAGCCTCAAGATTGGCATTTAGGCCATTGCCATCTTGATTTTTAGAAACCAGACATGGCGATTTTTGGACAAGAGGGCGGAGCTGGGGAGGATGACCCGACCAAGCCAGTGTTCTTTATGGTGGCAATAACGCAAACGCTACGGGTTGACGATTTCCACCCTTCTGAAGCGAGTCACACAGCAGAGATTTACCGGCGGTTCTCCGGGTACTGCCGCCATTGGTTAGCATTGCTAAACCTCTGTCTTGAATGACAAGTCGGCGTGTATCCCCGCCCCTAAAGCATCCCCTGCTTTATCGTCTATTTTAAAATAAATGGGACCATAATTTACAAAATGAACATCATGCTGTAATGAAGACAACTTGAAACTAGAAAATGGGGCCATAAAAATGTTTACTGAGGTAATAAATCAAGGCAGATATAGGTTCATTTTCCCGTAGACTTCTATAGAAACAGACTTCTCTTCGGAGCCACTGGAGTCGCCTCTGCTGGAAATTAGATAGAATACAGGTTTAAGGCACTTCAGCATTTGCTTCACTTTTCAAGCCTGGAAGCTTTGTCTGTTACTTTAACAATCCATAGATTTACCTCACTGTCATGGCAGGGGTGAGACAGAAAATCTTTAGTTTAAACATGCCATTCATTTCTCTACATGAAGGTTTTACTGATACTTGACTCACCAGGTTGCAAATATGAAGACAGAAATCGGAGTGTCAATTCAACACAAACATGATGCAAGATTGATGGAGGGACTCTGTACTCACCATAGAGTTTCCAGTCTGTCACAGGTGACATCGCACATGCACATTTGAAGAGGCTGTCAGTAGACTTGAGCATCATCAATGTTAGGTACGCTCCATAACCCTGAGCAGACATACACAAACATTTATGGAAATTCAATCTTCTGATACTTGTAAAAAAAAGGAGACCTGCTTTAGTGGAATAAAAAAAGCAAAAAAACATGAAACATAACAGCAATTATATTATTGGTAACGTAATATGTTTATGGAAAAAAATTGAGTGAGCATGAATTCACTTTATATCTAATTATAGACAGGGACGGCTTACCTTTCCAAACACTGCAATCCGTGTCCGATCAATATATGAAAATTTCATCATGAATCTGGAAATAAAAGCACATACCATGAAGGATTCAAACACATTCATGTTATCGGATTCTAAAATAGCAGAATGTTATAGGGCATACATGAATAATCTTATTTCATTTCATGATTTGTTAATACTTTTAATTCACTGTGTTTTCTGTATATTTGACCTTAAATTTGGGAAGTTGTTTCACAAGTCTTTCAGCAATCACATCTGGTGGAATTAAAGGGAATTAGTGTGTGCAAATCATCTGGTTGAAAATGACTGATATCCAACATCAGTAATGTTGGCTAATTAATGCAAATGAGCAAAGGTACTATGATGAGAGCGGTTTGTTTTTTAAATTAAGGTCACTCCAATCTCTGCGATACTCCGCTGTAGCTCGAGGTTCGTACAGCAGAAGTGAACGTGGGCTCTAAAGAGCCAACTTCGGCGTAAAAAAGCGCTCTTTTTTAAAACTGATAAAGACACATTTATTGAATGACTCACTCCTACCTACAGCAAAGTGTTAAATAGCCTTCGAGAGCATCTCTCAAGCGATCATGTTATGATGTTATGTCATGTATGGTGTGTGAGGAGTTTAACCTACACCTGCTCCATTGTGAAAACATCTCAATAATACAGTATTCTACAAACGCCGGTGTAGAATTGTACTGTACAATCATAAAAAGTACATTTAACTTGTGTGACATCTTTAATATATTGAGTCGCAGTTAACAAATTAAATGAACAACACATAACCTGTGAAATAATAGGAAATTGGCTGATAATTGGCTGGAAATAAAAAGAAAACCAGCTGCAGCACGGAGAAACATTTGCAGCAGACGAGGGACATCACAGCAGAGGAAACATATAACAAGGGGAATGTAGTAGCACATTGACAAGTGCAGACAATTAAGATGCATGAAAAGAGACTGCAAACAAAAGCCAGCTTTAGACCTCTTGTTTGCACCTCCAAGGAATGAAAAAACTATGTACATTTCAATCAAATGTCTGTTTGGAGATAACAGCTAAGACAAAAAGCAGCAGCTGCAACATGATAAGAGATAAAACCACCATGTTTTCAATTATGCATATTGTTTCCAATCACATAGTTCATCCTGACCGGTGCTGTGCTGTACAGTCACTCCAAAACATAAGGTTCATCAGTATATATGTAACAATTATGAAGCTCTCCTTCAGGGGATTTGCATGTGTTTTATGAGGATTCTGTTATATGTGTAGAAAAAACAAAAACAAATTTGATGACATACTCTACTGCTGCGATCTGATCCTGAACATCAACGGTCCCCAGTCTCTGGTGAACGTCGTGCAGGACCCTCTGACCCTGGAAGCCGCTGCCCCCGCCCGTCCAGACGAGCCACGATGACGCTGTCCGAGCTGACCAGCACAGAGTCCCAGCTCAGAGAGAAGAGGTCAGACACAACCTGGCCACCAGGGGCGCTGTCACTGAACACAGGACAGAACACTCACATAAAGAAACCTCAGAGAATCCCCACTGGCAAAATCAAAATGCTGGAGCTGAAAGCGATCAATTAATAGGTCTTTAGTGAATTTGTAATTTTTTTGTTTTAGAAGATTTGTTAAAAGAGAGCTATTCCAGTAGCTCAATTTACTTTTGATCTTTGTAAACAACGAGTGATGCCCAGGAAAACTTCATGGAGCTTTCTGAACCATTTTCTGAGTTTTCTAAACTCAGTAGATGGCGCTCTGCTTTAAACAAAAACGCTCAAGGAATGGCAATTTAGCGTGCTTTCAACAGAGAGTGGGTTCAGAAAATAAAGGAGAAGGTTTCATGAAGCTTCATGAAGCTTCATTTGGCCATCACTTTAAATAATGTAACTCATGATTGCTTAGTTACTTTAATTTGAAAGGACAAGCAACCCCTTTTCACTCCGAACTTGTAAAATACAGACATTTGGACAGTCTAATAGGACGAAAAAGGTGTCCTTTGGCGTGTTTGTAGAACGTACTGGGGAGAGCAGTATGTAGACGGGGTTTAGCGAGTAGTATGTCAGGCAGAAATTCCACACAGGGAGGTTGGTCGGGGGGGTGGATGGGACAAACACAGGACTTTCACCCTCAGAAGACCGGGATTTCCTAAAGCTGCTTTCTTCTTTTACCGTCCCATTATTCCCACAAGTCACAGAAACGTAAGCCCACCCACGACTTTTTCCTTAACATAACAACGTCAAAAGGGACGCCAATAATCCCGACCAAGCACATTTAGATAAGATGCTAAAGGAGACTTTTAGCATCAATAACAACGACAAAGGCACCTGACCAATCGTCCGTGTTTTACGAGATCAGAGGAAGAATGTGTTGGGATAAAGCTGTTATCGTTCTTATTGTCAACAAATCACATTAGAGACCAAAACCAGCAATCCATCTTTCAAAAATTTCCAATTTCCAATCCACTTTCATTCAGCCTAGTTAGTTCAGACATAGTTTCCCACTGAAGACGTACATTTTTTTTAAAAAAAAACTGCTAACAAACATACAGTTCCATTGTTTGGAACTATATCAAAGGGGCAGGTAGGCGGAAAGAAAAATACTCAGGGAATCACCGATCCTACTTCTGATTTGATAGTCTAAATCGAAAGCTAATTGATTGCTGATTTAAAATTAAAATAGCGACACCCCTAGAATTTATCAGTATGCGTTTCTGACATGTTCTGCGGTATATTGTATCATTACAAATAGCGTGTACATCAACAACAACAGTCCATAGTGACGGGACTCAGAGAAGTCTGGTGGATAGGAGATCTTCAATGGTAAATCTGTAAAAAGAAAAGAAAAATAAATTGCATGACCAATTTGTCTGTAATTCACAGTGACAGTATAGAAACCAATACATTATTCTCACCAAAATGTTCTATCTGAACAGTTCTAAAGTCAGTCATCTGGATCCTTTTCCAATTTAAGGCTGCCTTCAGCAAAGAGTTGTTTCCAAGGATGTAGTAATCTGTAATGATGAGGAAAATGTGTTAAACGAATGATGGAACCCAAACATTGCTGCCAATAATCAAGGTGTCGCTGCATACAAATGACCCATATTAACATGAGACCATGTCTTCGGAGCCTGTGCTATAATGGGATGAGATGGAAGGTGTAGGTAAGACGGATGAGATCTGAGTATCATGGATAGTTTCTGACATTGTTTCATTGTGGTCAATTTAAATGGTTCGGTGAGATGAATACATTCCTGGATTCCATCTCTTTGCAGTTTAACTGCTGAATGTGAAAGAGGAAGTACTAAATTGCAATGCATGATGAGATTGTAAAATGAAAAATGCAATATTTATAGTAAATCACGTTTTAACTTGTTTTTGGGATTTGTACCTTACTTACATAAAATAATAAAACCTAGCCTGAATGCCAGCTGAACTTAGCCCCGACCACAACATTTGAGGTCAGGAAGTTTGGTTTGGACTTGATCCGTTGTGGAGCAACTATTCTCAAACTAGAGCTGTTTGGACCATTTTTATACTATGATGGTGATGATCAGTAACGTACAGAACAGTAACGTAATCAACCATGTCACCAAAGAGCGCTTGGGTTGAATTCATTTACAACAAAGATGGCTGCCACTGGAGAATTGAGATGGGTAGATTCCTCCATTGCATCTATTATAGAAGATATGGACAGCACATTCATTTTTAAAGAGGAACAGAGAACCGCGATCAAGGCATTTGTCCATCGGAATGTTTTTGCCGTCCTTCCTACGGGATTCGGCAAAAGTCCAACGTATGTCAAAACTCTGTTGCTCTGATTGGTTGTAGGTCTATCCATTGCTCTGATTGATTGTAGGTCTATCCAATTGAGTGCAGAGGAATTTTCTTTTCTGGTTGGGTTGAAACACGTCCCCTAATCACAGCCTAATGTATCAAATATCAGACTCATATTCTGACTAGAATCTGAGTATGACAACGTCAGGCTAAGTAAAAGTTGGATATAGTTTGTGATTTTGGAAAAGAAACAAAATCATCATTTTCTGATGATCCTAATTCAAACCATCATAATGATGGTAATTTGGTAAATACTGTTAAATTTGGATGAGGGTTCCACTTCTAAAAGGCATTTTACACACAGCAGCTTGTTCGTTTTGGAGAAGCCCCTCCACATGTAATAAACAATGACCCTCTGGTATGGCCATTTTTCCCATTCAAGCCATCTGAGAAGCAGCTAAATGAAATGGAATTCATCCAGCACTTCTAATGGAAAACCAAAAATCAATAGACGCCTCATTATGAAACCGCCAGGGGCCTTGAGTTCCCAGCTGTGGATGGAGTGTCTATCCAAATAACCCTGGGCAAATTGCTTTCTTTTCTGCAGCACAGCTGTTAAATTTTTACAGGGAAAAATCTACTGATAGACATACAGGTATGAATAACAAGAAGAGGCCTGTGTGTACTGTGAAAAGAAGGCAGAAATCCAACCCTAATTGCTGTCGGCTCAGACGTAAGGCCAGTTTCAAAAAGGAAAACTCATCAACCCCCCATTCAAGATTTGTCTTGACTATTGATTTTAATATGGACTCAGATCTTGGCTTCAGCAACCCCATTGATGCAATCACCAAAGTTGTTTATATTTAAAACAAAACAGAAAGATCGGACGTTCCATATGCAGTAAGGTGACAAGTAGTTTTAGTTTATTTTAGTTTCAAAGCCTAACTATCCCTATCCCTACCCAAAAACATCTCTTCTATAAAAGTCATTTTAGCAGCTGGACCAGTTGTGCTAACAAGCAGTAGCCAGAGCCATAATGCCCATTTCACATGCCCTGTTTTGTGATTACTTCCAGCCAAGAGTTTGAAATGATTCATGTACAATCATGTTTATTCTTATTTACCCAAATTTCTAAAGCTGAGTTGGCGAGTGCGAAGTTGGCATGACCCTTAAAGCCACAATATATAAGCCACACATTTACGGGAAACACACCAGGTTGAAATTATGGAATTTTGGAATCATCCTTTAAAGGTCCCATATTGTAAGACCTTCATTATAAAGCATAAAACAGTAAAACAGTAAAAGTATCAGGAGGAGGGGTGAGAGGGGGGCTTAAAGAGACAGGAGCTAAAACGGATCCTTTCGGACTGAGGGTGAATACAGGTACATTCAGAGAGAAGTATGAAAAAATAATGCTTTTTTAACATTAAAGCATGAAAACGCATTCTAGTAGAACACAAAATAGAAGTATGAACCTGAAGTGAGCATCATATGTCTCCTATAATGCCTGGATCAGACTACACACATTCAGCTAGATTTTGACACGACAGACACGTGGCAGACAAACTTTCAGTGTCGAGCCTGATTATGAGGGTTGGGACTGACTAACATGCGTCTTTACCTCTTGTAGTGGGACATAATTAAAGATCAGTGATCTAAGGTGTCATAGAAAATCTAGCATGCCATTATGTTTTGTCTTTTTTCACATATGTGACATTTTCTACAACATGCTCCTTGACCAATAGGATGAGAGAGTGCCCTCCACCAATAGCACGAAAGAGTGCACAAAAGAGTGCTCTTTCTAATAGGACGAGAGCGCTGAGAGAGTTTGGAGAGCGATCTCTTATTTTCCCACAATAGTTCACCGAAATGTGTTTCTTAAAATAGAGAGATTGGCTATGCAGTTCATATCGACGGTCAGTTTAAAATACTTTTGTGAGTTTCTGAGAGGTGTTGAGCTGAGCCGGCCGCTCCTCATTTGCATAAAGTAGCCTGGATTCAACTTAATGCAAATGAGGAGGGGGAGACTTGATGCCCAGCTTCTCCAAAGTCCCAGCAATGCTACCAGAATGCATTGCACGGCTGCTCACATAGACAATGAATGGGAAGCGTGGAAACGACACCCACCAACCGTAGTTGTCCCACATCTCCCCAACTACCTATGAACTTGGCCATGATCTTGACGACAGTACGTGTTAATCGGTCGGGGGCTGGTCGGTGTCATACATGTAGTGTTGCCACTCTTCCGTCCAAGACAGACCAAGACTGTACGGCACTATGTTTGTCTAGTCTGACATACAGTAGTTACTGTCCTGAAACATTGTGTTATCTGACCCTGGCATAAGATGGTCACCACATATCCATCATACCCACAAGACTAAGTGGATCCCTTACTTGAATTATTGAGGCTGTGTAAGATCACAGTAGGGGCTCCAGGACCTGAAAGGAAAAACAAAAGCTTGTGAGTGTAAATTAAACTTTAATTTTATTAACGGTACTCTGTAATTCTCAGTGCAGGATGATGTTTGCTATGCAGATAGTGAAGGACAAATTATTGGGTAAAAACTTCTTCAAACATTGCCAATAGAAGTATTCTGTGTGACTGAGTTGCTCCTGTAAAGCAGCTAAACAAACGTTGAATGCAGGCAGCTGTCTTGTTTACCCGATTTTACTGCTCACTTAACCTGCATCAGTTAAGGGTTAAAGGTCACTCACGTTGCCTTGCTAACAGCCTTAGACTGTCACATTAAGTAATTTTGCTTTTTAAACATCCTTTTAACATCCTTTTGTAAAAACTAATTAGTCAGAGAGGTCAGTAAGATGGCAGGTTTGCTGAATAGCTCAGCTGCGGCTAATTTGCTACTTTGGAGGCTTCAAAACCCACAATGCTCCTGCTCTACTGTCCTCGCATTGAAACACAAACCGTTGCTTGGACTTGATTTACTCTCTGGACATACTCCTGGTAGACTGCATTAGCTTTGGCCTTTGCGTGATTCTACACTCACTTGTTTCACACAGAGAAACGCTTTCAATATGTGCCTGTACCTGCTTTCAACACCAAACCAATCACAAGTATTTTATGAGTGGAATTAAAAGGCTTTTGTTGCTCCTGATGAAAACAAGTGTCCGGACAAACTTTGTCGGGTTTATGTGACCTTGGCCTTCCGAAGACAACAAGCTTTCTCCATAATTTTTTTTATTGCTTTTGAGAAAGGGAACAGTGTTATTGTTCAATAAATCACCACGCCAGAGTGCAAATGCTTCTGAGCATGCAGTACTCTCACCTGCTTCAAATAAACTGAAATCACAAACAACATTAAGAGTTACCCTCCATTAAATAAGCTACTCTCTGACCAATGACTAATTATGCAAAATAGAGTGGCCATTTGTTTGATTTAATGCCTCTAGTTTGGAACTGATGAGCGATGAATTTAAAACGAAGAGTCGGAGGGCGACAGATTACAACAGACAAACCCTGACATCTGCCAGATGATCTCAGAAAGAACATGGCTGAATAAATTAGGAACATAACACACATAGTATAGCTCCCAATTTCACATAATCCTTGAATCTGTTACCTGCAACCATCTACCGATAGTTTAACTGAAAGGTAAAAGCTAAGTTTAGTGCACGCCTGTGTGTTTCAATGACCACATTTGTATATTGTCTTTATTTAAGCCATGAGTGACTTATGCCATGGAAGTGTAACACCTGTAACACAAATTGGAATTCATTCTCTTTTACTGCAGATGCAAACATATTTGGGAAGTAACCACTACTGTGACTCAGCTTAAACCTACAATGCAGTGATACCACAGTTTTATTATTATGATCCAAAAACAAGTTCCAGAAACTTGAGGATGACTTATCCTGTACTCAGAGGCGTGTTTATCCAAGTGATGTGGGAAGTCCTATTAAAGTTGTAAAGCCGGTTATAACTTGCTCCATTTTAATGCTGTACTTTCTAAGTCATGCCTACGTTTGAACAATCATGTCCCTGAAGAGTTTTATAAAATTATCGTAATCATACATCACCACTTCATTTGGAAATAGGTCACAATGTGGAAGCTAAAGATGATCTATCATTGTTTCTCAAACTTTCTCAGCCCAAGGAACACTTACCCAGTATAAAAAAACAACCTCAAACTACTGCCAAAATACCCCCCAAACAACATGCCTCCTAACCAATTACAGCCAAATGAAATGACAGTTTTCACATTTACATTACTCAATCATTGTCTCTGTTGTGACATCAGGGAATTAATGTAAATGGACTGTTCTTATATATCTCTGTTCTAGTCTTAACGACTTCTCAAAGCTCTTTTCCATAGAACCATTCATCATTCACACATATTCACACACTGTGGCCGAGGTTGCCGTACAAGGTGCCACCTGCTCATCAGATACACACTCACACACATCTACACTCCGATGGCACATCGGGGTTCAGTGTCTTGCCTAACATGTTGCCTTCAACATGGGACTGCAGGGCAAGGGATCAAACCACCAACCTTCCGATTGGCAGGCAACGGCTGACCACCTTGCCATGTCTGCCCCTGTGCCTGTCTTAGCCATAGATCAATCTTGTCAGTTGACAGTAACGTGAACTTTATTCTGTATTTCCTTCAAATGTCAACTGATCATTTGTGACTTAAATTGGAGACATTGTCGCGAAGCTGTCAGCCTTGTAGGTGAGGTCCGACAACACAGCCGCCCATTTAAATAATGTTTAAAGTTACTAACCTGTATGAGTTTATTTAGTATTGAAAACATCACCTATGCACCTCACTATGAAGCCCTGGAGTCACTAGCAGACAGTTTGAGAAATCCTGTGTACCATTTTTAATTTAAAACATGATATTTTACCAAATCTGCTTGGACCACTCTTTGAGAAATACTGCCCTAACTTAGTCTCGCTTTGCCAGACCCTCCTCCAAAGCACGCTGAAGGAGGGTCTGGCTACTCCACACAGCATTTGAGGATGGGAGGAAAACATGCTCTGGTTTATTATCATTTCTTTAGACCAATCAGTTAACCAATTAATCATCATGGGAGCAGCTAAGCTCTGCACAGAGCCCCTGCAGAATAGATGTACAGATAGTCTAGCTAGCTGTCTGGATTTACCCTTCAGAGATCTGAGGACCAGGTAACCATAGTCCTCAGATTGGACAGATAGTCTAGCTAGCTGTCTGGATTTACCCTTCAGAGATCTGAGGACCAGGTAACCATAGTCCTCAAAAATCCACCGAATTTAAAATTCCGCAGCACTTCCAATCCTGGAAATGGAACATCAAGAGTCTAGACTAGCTCTAACTTGACCAGGAGTTTAAAAGCAGACACAAGGAAAGCCTTAAATGAGGAAGAATGACAGCCTACCTTTACAGCGGAGGATAATGTGCTGGTTTGTGGGGTTGATGTCAGCATCGAAGTACAGACAGTAAGCTTTATTTAGCTCACACGTCAAACACCGACGCGGGAACAGACCCACAGTTTTAACACTGCAGAGAGAAAGTACAACACTTTTTGAGTAAAAGATGGAAGCAAATGCAGGAATTAATTCATTTTTTTATTGTGTTTTTCATGTGCATTTTTTGGATTCTCCAATATGAGGATTTGCTGTGTGATGCTTTTTTCACTATTTTCTGTCATTTATAGACCAAAAACACAGAAGATATAACAGACAATAACGGTTAGCAAAATAAATTAATTGTAGCTAATTAAAAGATGAAATAAAACCAGTGTGGATTCACTGTTAATACAATGGTTGTTACTACAAAGCAATACAGAGAAGACAGAAAGTAAATACTAATGAAATATAATAAGTGAATTTAAATGATAATTTAAACAATATGATTAAAAGGTCCATGGTGCCAAAAAAACAACATAAAACGCAGGGTTGATATGCATATGAATACATAATAAGTTAGCTATGAGGTGAAAAACAATATTGGTTCATAATCATTGTTTTTTAGTTAAATCACGAGTCAAAAGTGACCCGCTAACACAACAGGTTTGGGCAGCTTCCCAACACATTGCCAGGGTTAAGCCCAACAGCTGTCAACGGCAAGCTTAATAACTTGCTTCATAATAACTTGGTCAAAACAAACCTGAAGAGTTGGCGTCTTCGTGGCGAGCCCTCTGTGCTGAGAAAATAACTGAAAACAATAAGAGCAAACAGACATGCTAAATGAAACACTGGACTTCATTATCTCTTTGTTTAAGCTGAATTCAAACATCTCATCAGCAACTCTGTTAGGTGCAGTATGAAGGTGGTGAAGTGAAGAGAAAAGAACACAATTTAGTGTTCACTGTAGTTTCATTTAACAGGAGATTCTAGCTTATGCATTATGATTATTTCCCTTTAAGGTTGCTTTCGTTCTGTTTCGTTTCGGTCTGTTTAAACCGACATCTGGAGCGTTTCGTCAGATGGTCTGGTTGGTTTGGGGCGGTGTGAAAGCTCATTGTGAAAGCTCATTCAAACTCTGGTGCGGACCAGAGTTCTCTGTCTCAAATGCTCTAGAGTTCAGTTCACCAATGCAATGTGACCCAAATAGAGGATGTGAAGCAAACAAAACGT
The DNA here is from genome assembly GCA_026937815.1 of Etheostoma perlongum. Taxonomy (NCBI): domain Eukaryota; kingdom Metazoa; phylum Chordata; class Actinopteri; order Perciformes; family Percidae; genus Etheostoma; species Etheostoma perlongum. The sequence goes on from CM049381.1 coordinate 4,378,886, forward strand.
GCATTTACTAGTCTGACATTTTAACCTTGCACACAATTTACAGACTTATATTTGATTTGAGGGATGATAACTTCTAGTTCCATGACCTAATAAAACCACAGAACGCTGGATGCCTGTGGCTCTTTCTTTCTCCCGCTGTCTGTCAGCTGCTCACATTGTTCACCTTCTTCTAAAATATTAGAAACACTAAAGCAGAACTTGAAAAACCAAGACGTTATAAATTTGGTGTCTCTCCATTATTAAAGAGACCAGAATATATTCTGTCCACTAAAAACGTTTGACAAACTGCATTGTGAACATTTGTGAGCGCTAACCCAACCAAATGAAACATGCAACTTCCCACCGACCTATAGGTTTGAAAGCGCCTACTGTATGTAGACTTACAGGTTGTCAGTGTTCTCATCATAGGCAATGATCCTGGTCACCTCCCAGTTCCCTGAGGTGAGATGTCGGACTTCATTTTGATCTGCTCTGAACTGAGACAAACAAAAGAAGATGAGTATAGGTCATGTGTTGCAATGTCTAATCATGTTGCTTCTATATGCTCCGGTCGGGTTGTGTGCTGTGTATTTGAAACTGTCAGTACCAGAAACACAGCAGCATCAGTGGCCGAGGTGTTCAAATGATGCACTTTCTGAACGGAAACTTCTTGAATTCATGTGAATAATGACATCTCAGTATTACTGTGGTGGAAAAGGCCTTGGAACCCTGATCCAGGAGTAAAAGTTATGATGGAACAGTATTCCCTTTCAGATTCAAAAAAAGAGTCATTGTTTTTTTGTTTAGTTTTTGCAGTGTTTATGAATTGACTTTGTTCCCCCATTTTTGAAATGTCCAATATAGAGAGTTAAAGTGAATGGCCATCACGTAACGTTAGATCCCTTTCTACAGAAATGGATGCAGGTAGTAGCGCCTACACCCCACACACACACACACACACACACACACACACACACACACACACACAAAGTTGGATGTTATTTCACAAATATGTGAATAATGATCCAAAATAACGTTAAAATTCATAGTTCAATGTTTCCCAAGCAGGGTTCCATAGTAAAATTTGGTTATGATGCTGCCAAAACCCTAAAGGTATGTTCAGACTGAAAAAGAAGTGAGTTAGAGATACAATGTGACTGCATGCAAAGATGAAAGAAATAGGCATGTGATTGCAAAAAGACACAGACTCAGTGTTGGCGATGCAAATTGGGTTGAAAATGTTCTCTTATCCATGTTTGCTCACTTGTTTTCTAACCTAGAGGCTGTTAGAATTAATAGATGTACAGCAACAAGAGGTAAACCACTAAACACTCACGTGCACATGCACGTACGCACACACGCACACACATGTCCTGTATAAATAACAATAGTTGCCATAGTGCCAGACAGTACATTGGCTGTTTAGAGCAAATTAACTTTATATACTTAAAACTATAAATACTTTATATATTTTTCAAGATTACTGTGAAATACTGCAAACTATGTTTAATATGCTGTTGCTGGCGTGTGTCAAATCTTATTCTAAGTGAGCCACTTCTCCTGGTTATATACGGGGTAATTGTAAAATCTTTATTGTGAATAAATTACCATTATACTATTTCATTGTTATTTATCTTTGTATAAATCAATTGTCATACTGTGACACCGGGGTGTAACTTTTCATTTGTCCGGGGAAGTTATTGGAGCAGATGTGGGGACTTTTTTTAAAGTAAAATAACTCCAGCTGACCTACCTGTCACGTGGCTCCATTAAGCTCTTTTTAAATACTTTTATTAATTTTAATTTTCTTTTAAATAACCAAACTGTGCCCCTCGCGCCCATCATGGACACTATGTTTTAACCCTAACCCAGTCCTTAATCATAAAAGTGATAGGTCAGCTAACAATCATATAAATTATCAGTTAGTCGTTTTAAACAATCCAAATACAATGTTATCACTGAAATATGAAGACATGTTGGCACATTAGTATTTACCTCATACATTGTAGAAAAATAAATCAGGTTTGACAAATTCATAATGACCTACACAGGCACACCAGGTAACATATTCATCCAACAACTAAAGCATGCTTTTTAATATCTGGAATGTGTTACAATAACTGGAATAAAATCTGAGGAGCCTCTCTGCTAAGAACAGCAGAGAAACTATCCATGCAACCTGCCTTAAAATATCACTATTCATCTCTCTCTACCAACATTAAATCCAACATGCAGATACACATGGGGACGTCAAATTATCTGTCTCGATGAGAACTGGCTCTTTTTATTGAGCCCATACCATTGGCAAGAGGTTTCTTGATTATGGCGACATCTAAAAATTGGTTCAACAATAGCATGACAAATAAGGACTGCTATGAGTAATTTTAAATAATTTGAGAGTATGCACCCAGCTGCACGTAACAGCTCTGTTAAAGCTCTGGCAGATCACAACATCCATCCTGTTAGAATCCTTTGGGTGTGAAAACTGTGGCTGCATCAACTTAATGGGAAGTGAGTATGAACTGGACCTTCACCTGTGTGGTGAACATGGCGATGTGATGAAACTCTCCACGTCCTCCTTGTTTGACCGGGACAGTCAGGAAGAATCTGCTGCCATCTTTGGAGAACACCGGTTCTTGGTTCTGCAGAAAGCAAAGATGGATGAACTGGAAGCATCTCACCTAGCCACATCAGAATGAATCAATAAAGACATTCCTATTAAATAGACAGGAAACTAATTTTCCAACCTTGTCTGATTTTCTACTTAGCTTTTTTTAGAGGCATGCAATATGTTTACACTTGACATCAACAGCATGAATAAATGGATTAAATTGATGAGTGATGTGCATATGGCCTCTACAATGTTTTCAGCCTGAAAGTAATAATCCATACATTTTTTATATGAATAAATGTCTATTTTGCTACTGTTCAGAATGCTGTTACACTGAGTGTTTGAACTCTTTTACAGAAGTGAAATGGGTGGTTAGCATGACTCAGAGAGAAAAGGGCACCATTTACAACCTCCTGAAACCCTACAACTGTGGTTAAAACTAAAAAAGGTACATTTACGCATGTGTTGTACTGCACTGATGTTCCACACATCAATAAGGAGTACAAAATGCATACTGTCCTCTGTGGCTCTAAAGGAGAGCAGGATGTTCCCATGTTCCAGTTCTGAGGTGCATGTACTTTACTTATGTATTTAAATTGCTTGAGTTTACTTGAGTATTTAATTTTTTACTTCTACATTCCTGCATTTCTACGGAGCCCTGGAGGTGACATGGAGGGAGAAAAAACAAGGAAAATAAAAATTGAAAAAAATAAATAAAAATGTACTGGGGTCAAACACAAAACCTGAGATCTCAAGTTTGAAAATCCAACAAACAATAATAATAATAATAATAATAATAATAATAATAATAACAATAACCTTAGTAGCTAGCTACAGTAATTAGTAGCTAGCTGCAGTAATTGACATCAACAGTCAACAATAATGTTCATAATAACACTTCATGTTGGCATATATTAATTAGTAATGCTAAAGAAAATAAATAATTGATGTATTTAGGCAACCAAAGAGATGTAAACATTAGCTAACCACACACACACACACACACACAGACGTAATGTAGTGTAATCACTCCCAGCACATCCATTGACCATCCAATGATGACATCTCTTTGGTTGTCTAAATACATCCATTGGTTATTTTTATAAGCATTATTAATTAATACATGCCAACGTGAAGTGTTATTATGACCATTGTCGTTGACTGTTAATGTCAGTTACTGCAGCCAGCTAGCTAGCTGCTAAGGTTAGCTAGCTAACTGCAAAGGTTATCCTTATTGTTTGTTGGATTTTCAAACTTGAGATCTCGAGTGTTTAGCAGCATTGATTTTAATTATTGCAGTTGGGATGGCCTGGGCGGGAAGAGTCATTTAGAACTCTCTGGGCTTTTTTGAGACAGGGCGGTACAGGTCTCTGTACGGACCAAAATGCATCCTTTCAGGTGGGACTGAGCGTGAGGAAGCGAAGAAGTCGACCACTGTGCAATCTCTGCCTGAGAGGGTCGAGACAGTCGATCCTCCCAGTTCAGTTTTGCCTCCAGCAAACGCACAGACAGAGGATCCAACAATACAACGTTGTTTCAGTAGAGTGGTAAGTGACAATGATAAAGCCAGTGTGAAGAAAGTAGCTTTCATACTGCTGATCTTGCTGACTACTGCTCAGCCACTAACTCGTTTATTGAGCCCTAAGGTGGAGTTTGTGTGGTCTTCACACTGTCAGATTGCATTTGACAGTCTCAAGGTTCTCCTGTGTCACGGCCCCGGGCTCGTGGCTCCAGACATCGCCAGACTGTTCAAACTACAGGAAGATGCGGAGGGAGTAGATCAACCAGTGTGCTATTTTTCTAGGAGGTTTAACACACATCAATTAACTATTCTACCATGGAGAAAGAGACACTTGCTTTGTTGTTGGCCTTACAGCACTTCGAGGTGTATGTCGGATCTGTTTACACTTGCCTTCTGAACCCTCATGTGTGTGTTTAACTGATTGTGCTGTATCTGAGATGCAAAGCAGGCTGTGCCTATGAAGCCAATGAAGTCCGCCTCTGGGTTAAATAGCCTGATTGATTGCAGCCCAGGGCAGCTGCCAGACCAGATTTGGTTGACACGATGTTTGAGAGTGTGAGGAAGTGGACCAAGGTTGAGATTTAAAAACTGATATCCTTCGTGCATCTGACAGCTTTGACTTTGTAGAGACAGTGTGCAGGGGTGCTGTGAGTATTGTGTTTTTTGTTTTACTAAGTAATTAAGTTAGACAGAATTTTTGTTTATCCTTTTGCTTCTTATACTTGTAATAATAGTCTTCTTTTTGACCATCTATTTTTGTTATATTGTGTAATAGATTTCCACAGCACCCATCGGCCCATTTTTTCCATTTTTTTCCATTTCTAAGCTCTGTTTGCCTGATTCCTAAAGAAATATCCTTTCAAATACCAATTACATTCTGGTTTTATGTCCTGATGCCCCTAGCACTATGGGGCGTAACAGGAAGATAAAGATGATAATTTATAATATGCATAAAAATGACACACTGTTGCTTCAAATTAAATACCAAAACACTTATAGCATTTAGCTCCACCTTGTGTAGAAAACAATACTGAAATTCTGGTTACACATTTATAATCTAGTGATTCAACATAAAATATATTAATTACAGGGGCAAACCTGTCCACATAATGAGTATGGTAACACTTTATATTAAGGTACACATATTTATCCTTAACTACTTGCTCATAAGCATGTATTTCATAGGTGTAAATATCATCTAACAATACAGCCAAAATGATACAGTTGTAAAGGATATACTGTGTGTAGTTGTGGAACTCCAGTAAATAGACTGATTTTATCAGTCTATTTTTATCGTTTTTATCCACTTCAAACATTGGATGAAATGACTCTGTTGAGTTATACTGATAATGCTGAACTGAGAACTGAACCTCCAAGCAAAAAAGCTAGCTAACTAGCCAGCTGGCTCATTTCCTGTTACCAGTGGAAGCATGTTGGGTGGACTTAGCAAGTTAGCTAACTAGCCATCCATCAAGCTATTAGACAAGCTACCAAACAAGCTAGGTAACATTATATTCGCTCGCATGGAGGGTTCATGGAAAAATCATCGTTTTTTTTGTAAAGAATACTTTATAATGAACTAAAATGACACAGTATCAACTGTATTAGAGAGCAGAATTACTTCAACCGATGTTTAAAGTAAATTAAGTTGCCATGTCTACTTTCTGGAGTCCCACAGCTAATGTTACTGAGTGATTCAAATGCTGTCTCTGTTAACAGCACTACTCCCCCCACGGACTTGTGTGTGTAGCAGGTAATAATAATAATAATAATAATAATAATAATAATAATAATAATAATACATTTTATTTGTAATACACTTTACATTTAAGACAAACCTCAGTAGTGCTAATAGGTAGTGGACCAAACCATTATGAGGCAAGGAAGGGGGGGATAAAGATATTTTTAAGCTACATTTGTATTGTTTTACATTTACAATACACAGCATGTTTTTTAATCTATTTTTTTTTTTTTTTTTTTTTTTTGGGGGGGCAACCCTCAGATGACGATTTATGCCCATGTGTATAATAATAGCATGTTTGCTCTTTATTGGTCATTATAAGCCAGTTATGAGTTAATGGTTATCAGGAATTAATGGATGACGGGGAGGGCGTTACTTGGCTCATAGCAAAAAAAACATTAATTAATGTATATCAAAATGTTTTGCAATCAAAATCTATTCTTTTTTTTTAAACATTAACTTAGTTTCCCAGGTAACACCCAAGGATTTGATAACATCAAGGAGCCTACTAAATTACTGACCTTTGAAATACCTAATTTAGAGTTATTTCGACATTATTAACACTCGTAGTTTTGTGTTTTATTACATGAGAAAGCCCATGCTGAGCCAAGAATATTAAAATCATACATCATGATGAACATTGTCCTTACTTACTATCAACCCAATAACAAGGTTTTTGGAGGAAACCCCTTAGTTAATGGCGTAGTAGATGTATGGTCATGCTGCATAAGGCATTAAAACATGCTTTATAATGACTAATAAGCAGGACCAAAGGAATCAGATTTAATTACTTTTTAAATAAAACTCAGAATGTTAACACAGTGAACACAGTCAGCTCAAATCCGCAGATTTCTATTCTCTATCACTGCTGAAAAAACTACAAAAACATCTCCAGATTCTGTTTGGGGCCGCTAATAAATAGCCAGCATGCTACTAAAATGCATACCAGTAAGCAATTAGTTAATGGGGAATAAAGTTTTACCATCAGAATTGTACATTCCATTAGTGAAATTTACATGCTTTTAAAGCAAAATGTAAGTAACATTTTGGATACAGGACTTTTATTTGAGTATTTTCCTTTGTTGTATTGCTTCAGTGCTACTGAGGTAACATATCCACACCACTGAACTGAACAGAAAATCAAAGAACTAACATTTTTAGATAACGTTAAATTCATTAGTTTTGCCTGGTAGAAGCCAAACTTTGCACATATTCCTGCTGAGCGTTGAGGAGATGCATAACTGAGTGGTTTCCATTTAGTTCATTGAGTTTAAAATTGTGAAATTCACACTGGGCACACACACACACGCACGCACGCACGCACACACACACACACACACACACACAAAGGCTCTCTCTCTGTACTGACACAACCTCACAGTCAGTAAATGAGCATATCTCAGATTAGCACCTTAACAAAGACTAGCAGCTCTGTGTGCCAAGAATGTCAGGTGCTTAAATTAGTCAGCGCTACAGCCAAACGTGAACAGCTGCAGGGCTACATGATCAAATCCTGCTAAAAACCTTCTCTCCTCTGCCTCTCCTGCTTCCCAAGTAAATAAATATATGTTTTAAATGAGTGTAAACTGAACTCTCTGCTTTGTAAATAAATAAATAAATGAATATAGTCATATCTACATGAAATTAGTGGTGCAGTGTCAGGTTTCAGCCTTGCTGGCTTTTGATTAGATGCCAGGTTGAAAACATAGCAAGCTCAATACTTGCTGCAATTTTGGAACATTTCCTGGATGAGGTATTAAACATTGCATGGAAGCTCTGATTCAAGTGGCAGCTGGGTTCAGTCATGTACATGTTTTATCTGTTTTTATTTTTTAACTGTTTTTGTGTAAAGCACTTTGAATTGCCCTGTTGCTGAAATGTGCTATACAAATAAAGCTGCCTTGCCTTGCCTTACACCCAATGCACTTCAATATCTCCAAGGAAGGCTCTATTCCCCCAGCATGTTTCCTCGGATCAGGGAGGCTCCAGAATCGAGGTTGCAGCTGTCGCCATGGTCCCGCTACACGCTCTGCGATGCCATGTTCCTCCTGCAACTATGCCGACCAAGGACTAGGGATTGTAACTGCCACTTTTCATTCTAACCCCAACCGCCCCAGACAACCAACCTGGGTCTGAGGTTTCTGCCTTTTTTCCTCGCCACTGAAGGACACTGTTGGGTCAATTCAGGTCTGGGGTCTTAACTCTTGTTGTGAATTGATACTATAAATAAATTGAAAATAAAAAAAAATATTCTTTGCCCCGAAATCAGACAGGTGATGAAGAAGTCACAGGTCAGGGTTTCATCTGCTGGAGAGAAAAACTCAAGGGGCCGAGGAGTCCTTTCTGCTGCTCAGCTTTGCATCATCTGGGGTGGGATTTAGGGGATGAATAGAGCCTTCCTTCATGATGCAGCTTAGAAGTATGGAGCAGATTGTTAGTAGAAATACGTGGAGATGAAGTGTAAAATTGGTGAAGTAGTCCTTTTGTTGCACAATTTAAAATACATTGAGACAGAGATGATTGACATCAAGTGAACCTACAGCGTTGAAGCACATGCTTTCCAAAATATTAAGTATAGAGCTCAACAGTGACCGCCCACTTTTTGGACGAATCTGGTTCCAGAAGTGATTTTTCCCACTCAATGTTTCCACTGACGTTTCATTAAATGCCTATGAAAAGATTTTAGGCATGGAACCAAGCCAACCAGCTCCGAGATGAATTGTGACTCAGCATGGGGACGGTATGATATTCTGACGGTACAATAACCATCAGAAAAAAAAAATCACAGTTTCACTGTATTGCAGCTTTAAAATGTATTATTTTGAAATGTCTGGGTAAAAACTACTTTTTTCACATTGAACACACAGTATTTTATTTTTGAATGTTTGCGCTTTCTGTCCTCGACGACTCATACAAAAACGCTAATACCTTAGGAATGTTTGAGTGGTTTTGAAACTGCAACTTTTTCAAAACGCGGTGTACCTTGAAACTAGTAACCGGCCCATGCCTATTCTTCACCATAAAACATGTGTTTTGGCAGGAAATAACATTTTGAAAACGAAAAAAAAGGCAAAGGTACAAGACTGTGTACAGAAACACTTCAATGATAGCAGCTCACTACACAGTAGTATGACTGCATATTTTAACAGAAAGGTCCATAGAATATGATTCACAGTTGTATTTAAAGCTTTAGTGCGTAACTTTTTGATATTAATGAACCTCTGTTACATTTAAGCCTTTGCCAAATGAGTTGCTACAAAGCTAATTAAGACTAGCTCCACACAACTCTGTCTGCATTTCTCAGAAACTCGATTGAAGATAATGACCTTCTGAAGAGTCCATTTTTTATCCTCCCTGTCCTCCTTGGCTACTAGCAACTGTGTGGAGGGGGGTCACAGAAAGCTTGTATCATGTGGACGCGCCGACAGTTTTGTTGTCATTACTTTGAATTCCTCATAGGGCGACAAAAGCTACGCACTATAGCTTTAAGTTCATTTTCGCATCATCTGTTCTCCGACAACTTTTGGCGGCCCTGGATGTTGGTTTGGGAGATTAAAGAATGGATTTCTTTTCGGAAGTTTACTAACTAAAAAAAACTTTGAACACAAAGTTCCTGTTTTTTATTAATTACGGGACAAAGTCTGGGTAATGACCTGCCAGTACTTTTTATTTTATTTTACTTTACGGATTTATTTCTTACAGCTGTAGCTGTTCGCAGGTTTGGTAAACATTTCCATGGAAACAGCCAGTTCCACCAATCAGAGGATTGTGGGTGGTGTAGTACTTCTCAAGGTTGACTTCACATAGACTTCTAGCTTCTACAGGAGTAGATACCACTGTTTCACAATCTCACAGCTTGTGGTGAGTCTACCTCGGATGGTAAAGGGATTGGGGGTATTAATCGAGACCCTAATGGAGAAAATGAATGGTTCTTTTACGTCCAGAACCACACTGTTGAACTCACAGTACTAACTTACAGTATGGACCATGACACATGGAACGGAGAGAGCACTTTACCTGCTTGGAAAGCCACAGCTCAGAGCTTTCTTCATGTCTCTGAAAAATATATCAGTTCAAAATGTTAGTTACTCAGAGGTTTTCAAACAGGGAACAAAGTGAAATCACATTCTTTCTCACAAAATAGATGTTTTTTTACATCAGCAGAATGTTTTGTAAAAGTTATTTTGGAACAACACCTACGTAGCATTTTTCCAGACTGTCCCATAATGGACCCCATATTTTGCCGTTTATTTAAACAGGGCACTAGGGAACAGCATTCCCACTCTGAGCCATGGTTTCAGACCAATATGCAAGAGCGGGAACCAGAGTTTTGGCAGAGGAGGCTGGGCTCTGGGACCAGGCCTGAGCTAAGCTGCCTCTTGGCTCGGCGGCATTTGTTTGTGCAAATCACTCCAAATCAGGAAGCACAGGACTGAAAGAGCGGCCTGAGTGTCCCACAGTTCAACAGTAGTTCAACACTGCAAGTTCACATTCAAATACAGAGATAATCTGGAAGGAGTTTACTCCTGCAATTTCAGCAAAGTTTTCCTCTGACACTGATTAGTTTAATAGATGCTAAAGTTAAGGGGATTTCCAGAAAGTTGCACAGAGGAGCTCATTTGCATGTCCTCGTATCCAAGCGATTTGGGTGGGTCTAATTGCAAGGATAGGTCTCTTGACATGGTTTGTAAATAACATGTCAATTTGTTAAGCAAGTTTGTGTGGTATCACAATGCTTATTTTGCTTTCCATGTGCCATTCTACACCATGTATTCGAACCAGGCTTCCATTGTGAACCCATCACACACACACACACACACACACCGTGACGCAGGCTCCAGTGGTGGTGTCACAGACAGTCAAGATGGAGATGTTCTGGGCCCGGTTCAACCACCGGACAGACGTCTGGGTCTTACTGATCCACTTCACCATGATCACATAATGTTCCCTATGAAAAACATCACAATTACACAAATGGTTATTTCAAGTTGTATAACAATCAATACACTGTCAAGGATAATTGATTGTTATAGGAGTCATGAATCAAACTTTAAGTAACATGTGCACAAAAAGAAGATCACAGATCAGGTGAACAGTATACTCCACATAGAGGTGGTAGAAATCATCTGAAAGCTAGCATGGAGGATTACTTTGAGATGTTTGAGGACCATAGGAAAACCCATGCTGTGATTTGGTGTCAAAACATTTCAACATTTGGATATTTCTGTAAGAATCACGAGCACTTCTGTTCAGGAAACTGTTTAGAATTTGCCTTTTTTGAATCCACAAGAGCCTCAGCTTTCCAGTCATACCCAATTTATGCAATTCCAACAGTGTTTAGGACCCCAGTATGCAGAAATACACAAATATACCATTTTAGTAAAGGTGAAAATAACACAAATAATGCAAAAAAATGCATGCAGTATGTGTAACAATTTTTTTGTTACAACTGCATGGAATTAGCATTATTGATTTCCAAATGAGGCTTCATGGACCATTAGTTGTATTTGTGATGATGGCACTCTTGATTTATAGCAAAAGGGTCAAGGAATAGCAAATCTGTGTGCTTTCAACTCTTTGTTGAAAAGAGAGCGCCACCTAGTGGGCTCAGAAAATAGCTTAATAAATGCTTTAATGCATAAAGAGTGACATGACACTGTCATGTCCCAGTCATGACACATGAACCCTAACCATAACTTGTCATGTCAAAACCAAATGACACTTACTAAAAAGTAAAATTGAAATGTCATAAACGTTTATGACTTGTTATAAATGTTTATGACACGTTATGTCTTTCTTATGTAGATAATTTCAAGTAAAGTGTAACTGAAAATGCTTCATGAAGCTTCATTTGGAAATCACAAATTACCATACAATGCAGGAAGAGGGGACTTGTGGGTACCCATAGAGTCCATTTTCATTCAGATATCTTGAGGTGAGAGGTAAAAATACTCCTTTGAAAATGTCCATGTCAGTTTCTTCATCGCCAAAATCTGGCCTAACTTTAAACTAGTATTTAGGCAAATCAAATATCACAATATTTTTTACCAAATACTTTGATATTGATATATCCTAGGCTTGACAATTGATGCTTTCTCAAAATATTTACATACTGAGATTTTGGATACATTCAGAAATGTGGATGTAATGACTAAGTGAGTAAAGTGTTTTTGATGCAAAGCACATTAGGCGTCTGTGTTATGAAAGGTGCTGTATGAATAAAATGGCCATTGCTAATGACTAAGTGGTTAAAGGCAAATAACAAAACAGCTACAACAGTCAGTAAATCACTTTACTATAATGCAGCCTTTAAAGCCAGCAAAATAAAACACTTACCATATAACAACATTACGATATCCAAAATCCAAGACGTTATCAAGTCTCATATTACAATATGAATATACTATTAATATTTTGCCCATACCATATCATACCATATGATATCTTCACTAGCTTTCCACAGAGCCTGCTATAGCCTTTGAAAGTTGTCCAAGCCAGTCAGAGGTGTAACAGGTGTTAATGAGCAGTTCAGTAGTAAATAAAATGACTGAAGATAAACAACAGTTGGTAATTAAACCAAGGCTGCAGGTTAATGCCCCAGCTTCCAGTTTGAGAGGTGGTTCCAAGACTCAGCCCAATCACACACATTTATTCATGTGGTGCAAAGAGATGGAGGAGGAAGAAGTCCTGTTGACATACAGTTAATTAAAATACATAACATCTCAAGAGATTCATTAACAGCCATACAATTAAGTTCTGGCATACACTGATGCAATCTCATAAAATATGATGGTTATAACGAGTTTTCTGAAATGTGCTGAAATGAAAAAATGAAGCTACATTCATTGTAAAATAATCATAAAATACAATAGTTTTTTGCCTCACCAGACCCATGCAGGCTGGGAATTGTTGGTTATAGTTTGTCCTTCAGTTTGCTAGCTATCCTCATTCAAAGTGAAAGTTAGAGCTACTGTAACAAGCTGCAGTGTCCATGATTTACCAATGAAATGTGCCCAGTGTCTTGTGAGCAACAATTATCATCTGAATTTTGAAATGTCAAAAGCATCCCTTTCAGTGGCACAGCAGCTGATGGAAAAGTCTCACCGTAGCTTGAGTGTTTCTGGAGGCATGAGCTCCAGCGTGTGCGTCGGCCCGTAAAGATTGACTACATAGAGCTTCACCGCCGGGTTGGGTTGGCCAGCCTGCGTGTAGAATCAACAGTCCAGACTTTAGACAAAAGCCTCACATCATCAAATGCTTTCTTCAACACCATCCAAACGGCAAGGATGACTTATAAAGACCTGGAATGAATAATTTGTACTGAAATGTCCATATTATGCACGGGTTGTTATGCAGAACTGTAAGGGATTTTGTCATTCAAACTGAACAGCAGACGTGAAAAACATGCACTGAAGAAACACTTTACTGAAGTAATAGTTACATAATGATAGAATTACAATAGTAAAGAACTGGCTCTTGCATTCTGTCATTGTTCTCATTTGAACATTGTTCTAAATCCATTAGAAACCTTCCCTCAGAGAGTATTAAAGTATAGTATGGAGAAACGGACGTACATTTCCAGGGAAAAGTCTGATATCCGGTGCATGTGTCAGCACCGGATATCCCCTTTTGCTATCTGTGGGGGGGGTTAAGGTTCACAAAATCCCTTTGATATGGGAAACAACAACAACCGCCAAGCTAGCAAGCTATAGCTGAAAATAGTACGTTTGGACGAAAATGTATATCTTGCAAAAAGTCAGGCCTGCTTGGATCTTTTGGTCATCTATTCTAAAGATTTACAAGTTTGTTAGTTCACATCATTTACTTTCTCACTGGGACGTGCTAGTATGTTTGCCCATCGGTAGTGGAAAACAGTTTTATTTTCCGAGCATGGCCTATCGTCGAGGGTAACATTAAACACAGTGCCATTGTTTCCGGACTGATTGGTGGGATTGCTGTGGACTAATTACACCCGGCGGTACACAGGTAGTAGGAAATGAGGTGTAACCATGCATCCGGCTAATTTAAGAAACTCATCTTACTGTATTGTGTCAACAGTTAACTTCATATCATATTGTATGTGGCGTTTTATCTCCGTCCGGAGCTTGGTGCTGCCCAGGACAATTGTGATTGGTTTAAAAAAATGTGTTTTTTCTCCTATGCCAAACAGTTGGCACTTACTGTATTTTTGACTCTTTCACTCAGCAGCAAAATAAACTGTCTATTCTTGTTTTTGTCATTATTATTGTTATAATTTTGCATATCCATCATCATTCCTTACTTACACCTACTTAATCTTTACTTTATGTAGCCTAAACATTGTATTATTATTTCTGTATTTTGTACTGTATTGAATGTGAAACCTTATATTGTCTTGCACACTTGGCCAGGTCAAAGTTGTAAATGAGATCCTGTTCTCAACGGCCTACCTGGTTAAATAAAGGTTAAATAAAAAAATAAATACAAAAATGAATATGTGTGTGGAGTAGCCAGACCTTCCTCCACAGTGCTGTGGAGATAGAGTTGGCGGCACCAGTGTTAAAAGAGCCTGGGATCAGTGTTGTATGATGTTTACTTAATTCTACAAGTTCATTTGGTATTTTTTCTGGTTTTCTTTTTCTGTCCGCCTGCAAAATCTCATTCTACTTTGATGTCCTGTGTTTCCTAAAATGACTGGTGCCGATGCCCATTGCGCCCTGTAGAAAGATCTGAAGACAGAACAACAGGTGCTGCTTTCAACCAAAGATGGGCTAAGCTATTGAAGCTTGCCAGCTACTTTGTGTGTTGTGTGTGTTGTGTGTGTGATCAGTGTGGTGCGTTGCATTCTGTTGAAGTGAGGCTGCGGTCAGTGGGGAAGATTATTTCCTGTCTCTTTTAAAGTGTACTGTCTCCCTGTAGACGGATCACTGGTGGAGAGTGGCAGCTCTACACAGAGTCGTTTTTTCTTTTAGCTTGCCAATTTCAAACTGCGTTGAAAATGTAAAACTGTGATATGAAATTGTTAAAATACACTAGGGGGGGATAATAAAAATAAACCACCAATCACACATGTTGTAGTTTGTGCAATAGCCTATGTTTTGAGACAACTGGCCTAGAACAAGACAAGAAATAGTCCAAATAAAAACACCCTTTAATTGGCAGACTGACAGGCCTGTGTAGTTACACTTAGAAAGGCACAACAGCAACATTTCATTAAAGTAATTTAGTGTCTACCTGGCCAGGGTCTGCAGATGAAGCAGATGCACAATACATCCCCTCTTTTTGAATCAGAATAATGATTTTTTTGTATTGTTTTGTATTAGCTTTATATAAAGACCAGAGTCAGAGGGAGGCTAGCTCAGTCCAAAGAGGAAAAAAACAAAAACCTTCCAACAACTCTAAGGCAGGTAGATAGGGCACACTTTATTTTGCGGTACTTTAAAAAGATGTAATAAGCCTTACTTTGTATAAAATGAGACCAAAATGCCTGTCGCAAGCCAAGGCAGCAGAAGTAGGCATCGTGGTCTTCCCAGGTCAAATACATTACCTAGCAACACTAGAGGGAAGGCTCTATACATCGCCAGTGTAGATCTGTGCTCTACAGTGGAAGTGAAATAATGAACATATGAACTGAGGGTACCCTGGTGATTCATAGTGTATGGTAGTTGTGGTGGAGTTTCCAGAAACACCATGTTGTGGAAGACAAAGGGAATGCTTAGATAACATCAGGTCATTCATAGGTCACAGGTTAGGGGAGGAGAATATTTGTCTCTAATATCCAAACCTATTCATGTATAATTATGTCTCTACAGATTCAGGGAATCTAGGCATCTACATGATAAGGGGATGTTGTGTATTAGGTCTCAGTCTCTTTTGGAGGTTGGTGGCCAGGCACATTTAAGCATATTTTCCAGAGAGAGAGGTAGGCTGATCTAGGCTTTAGTATCTGTGTTAGGCGTCTGCAATATCTTTCCTTAAGGTTCAGCTAAACGTAACGCCTCCGGCATGGTTTTAACTTCAGGAAGACAGGAACTTCAGAGAGTTGGGACGACACTGCACAATAACACATCGTGGATAAACTGTACTGCCTGCTTCATTGTCTCCTCAAGTAAGTCATCAAGATCTCCTGAATCTTCTTCACTTATGTGAATAGAGTTGTGCTGCTCCTGAGTTTTTCCTTAGCAGTACTCACCTCCTAATTGGACATTGAGTGTAAAGATCTCAGTGTCTCAATGTGCAGAGGCATTAGTGAAACCTCTTTGAGCTTGTTGCACGTACAAAATAGAACATCGATCCTCTCATCTCATTCTTGAAAATTAAGCAACCAAGCATGTGTTCCAAAATGGCGAGCAAAAATGACAACAGATATTTTCTTCTTCTTCATAATTGCCTGGAAGCATAATGGTCCTGTATCCAGTGTGTACACTGTGCAGTGATATTGTGATAGGTGTGTCTTCTAAATAATGTTTACCTTAGGGTATGGGTACTGCTTTCCTTTGGGGTATGTCATGCCGGTGAAGCGAGGTAAAGCCATGTTGGGCACCAGACTATCGTTGAGGACCAGAAAGGCCAACCTCTCTCCATCAGGCGACCACCAGTGGGCAACATGGGTCTGAAGGATCTCCTCTGTTTGGAAGGAGACACAGGGTGACCTACATTCCTTTATCAAATCAATTGTTACCATTTCATAACACAGAATAACTTAATATATGATCTGCCAGTGTATGCTTAAAGCTATACTAATTATGTGTAGAACTTTAATGTGATTACAGCATTTTTGACACGACCACTGGGGATGCCAAAGTTGGGAATGTTTAAACTCTACTTAGAGCAGCTTTAAATCCCAATATACTTCAGCCATGTACACTGTACTTCTAAGTTAGGAGCTAATGCGTTACTCTGTGTGGACATTTCTATCTGTTATTGACATTACATTTGAAATGAATCTTAGTATAAAGTTGATAAATAGTACTAAAAGCACGAATCTCCATGAAATAATTATTCATTTTTGTTAACACTGACTATTTAACACTTATATAAAAGTGACTATTTGCAAAATGTCAATCTTCTGAATTGGCTTTGGCAACATCTTTAACATGTCACTCATTCAGCTAATTATACTGATCTGTTTTACATTGGTAGTAATATAAGTTACTATTTATATCTTGTTGAATGCAAGTTATAATAAATGTTTAAATGTATACTGTATAATGTCTTTTAGTATGTAGTTATACACAAATAAACTCATCAAATACAAACACAAGAAAAGACTGAAGTGGAAAATAAATAGATAAAATTAAAGAAAAAAAGTTTTTATCGAAGTTCTTATTTTGGGCTCAACCATCACATTATTATACGTCAGAAATATAATTAAGAATGAACGGGAAAATGGAAACAAAACAATGTTATGTGCGTCGCTTGCCTTTTTAAGATTTACATAATAATCTTTTCTCCTGAGAGATTGACCAAAGTCGCTAACAGCTTGCAGTGTGCTGTGTTTCCTTATGACACATAAACGACTCCTCTCACCCAGCTGGGAGATATCTGCACTAAAACAAACATCAATATTTAATCACTGCCTTTCATAAGGTAATGCTTCTCAACATGGGCAGTTACGGTTTAATGGAACAGTCTGCCACCACTTTGACTACGAAGTTTGATATATCATCTGTATCTTTGCAATGCTACAGAATGATACTCAACACATCATTATCTGACATCAAGTTACTGTTTGTCATTTAGATCCTGGCATGGTTTTTTCAAACAGCTCCCAGGAAAGGAGCTGAACACTGCATGCTTTGACTAGTTTTGCCCTTACAGTGATTTTAAAGGTAGTAAAGACGCTGATGTGTACCTTCATAGAGCCAGTCAGCAATCCCATTGAAAATGATCCCTTCTTTCCCTGAGGATGTCAGCCTAAGGGAGTTACTCTTGACATCTGACTGGTAGTAGATGTTATTTTCAAATATGTAGATCTAAAAAGTAGAGAGAAAGCACACACAGTCACAAATGACATGTTACATCACATGGTAAGGAGTAGAGAAATGCTGCAATTGAGGAACACTGGTGCAAGGCTGAAAAAGTTCCAACTATGTGCCAGATTTCAGGCTTCACATCTTTAGCACACATCCACTGGATTAACAATTCTATTAAATCAGTTTGGGCTCAAGCATCCAAACTATTCTTTTCGAATTAAAGATGCAAAGCATTGTCGGTCAAGCCATCAAGTGATTAACTCTAATGTACTGGAAACTATTTGTGGAAGTAAAGCTGCTACTCCCCAAAGGCCTCCGCAGTAAGTTACAATTGCAAAACTCAACACAGTGTCACTCTTAGCTCGTCAAAAACAGACGCCTGGTCAGGTGCTTTTGGCATTCGTTTTTGATGCAAGTCTCCTTTAGGGTCTCAGTCAGACTAATTCCAATTTCATTCCATCTGCGGCGATATTTGATGCTCTCGGGATACGTTTGGTGTCAATTTTTTAACACACTCGATCAAGACAACTCTCTATTTGAAACTCTGGGCCGGGACCAATTTGACGTCATTTGTCAACATGCAAGGTAAAACCGCTTAGTTAGGGTTAGGGAAAGATTCAAACCCATATCTCTTGGGTGAAGGTCCTGTGTTGTGTGATCCCTCCACCGCCCCACACTACTCCCTACCACTGTTGCTCTTCATACTACATTATCTTCCAGTGCTACTGCTAAGCTTGGTGTGTTTTCTACAGACACTAAAGGGTGCATTGTGCATTGGTACCTGACGCTAAGAGCCATTGACCATGTGTCAATATTTGACGAGCTGGGTTGCAAAACCAGAAACCTCCAGAATTCTACATCTCAAATGCAACTGCACAACCCCAGGCACCCCACCCACGCTCTTATTAAAAATAGTTTGGCTTTCTTGCATGTACGTCGCAGGCTTTCATCACACAGTAAATATGTGTTTATGACTGGACAGCACCATGCCTCGGTAATGTCAAACATATATATTGATAGTGCATAAAACATAAAAACAGGTCATATAAAAGGATTTTGTCACTTGTGTTATTATTTTTGGTGTTTCTATGTGGGGGATAATCATGCTGATACTTTGGAGCTACAGTTCCAATGTCTTTAAACATCTGCCAAATTAGCTATTACAAGTAGCTGTTTGCAGCTAGCCAATGGGTGTACAGAGAAATATCACTGGATTACTTTGATACTGTAGAAAAAAAAACTAAAACTAAGCTGAAACACATTACAAAAAACAAATCCAACTTGTCAAACAAACATCTGTCGATGTTACAGAGACCATAGTGTAATTAATAATCTTTCTGTGGCCTTATGTGATCTTACATAACAATTTTTTAGCAATGGGCTTCTCTCTGCACTGACACAACCTGGCGGTCAGCAGGGCCTTCTGCTGTCTGGCTGGAAGGCAAAACATAATCAGTCTGGAAGGCAGTCATGAGAAATGATTATCTAACAGCAGACTCTTCCGAACCGGGAAGGTTCATTACTACAACTGTGGAGTGAGTATAGTCGGCCATTTGAGGTTTTATTGCTGCAGGTTTAATCAAATTAAGCAGGTTTGATTTGGATATCTGAGCCTGGGAAAATAGATAAGTTATCACCACAGACATTTATTGAGATTTATTTCACTACCTCTAGAAGACATTTGCTTTTAGTCTAAACAGTAATGAAACCAAATAACTTTGAATAAAACATTGTGTTTAGTCAATGTAAAGTAGTTCCGTGCTAACTATATTTGAACATTTTTAAATTAGTATGTACATTTAAGAAGCCCTCATCACTCAACATGTAACATGAAAATCCCAAAGCTTTGGTCATGTCTTTTACTAACATGGATAAAGCTGGCTATTGAGTGTAGTATGGAAAGATCAATACCCACAATGCATTAGTCAATCTCTCAAAAACAATTTTAATTTCCATAACCTGTCTTAGTTTCCCAAAGACAAACTTTTGTAGTAAAAAGACTGTCTTTGCTCACACTAAAACAACTTAAAAGGGTTACAGGTGACAAAAAATAAAAGTGGATTAAAAAGACAGGAGTAGCAACATGACCACAATTATGATTTACCTCAGAGGTTTTTGAAACAATGAGGCAATGTAGTAACATTAAAACGCTTGGCCTGAATGCCGCGCCATGTATAGAAAAATGACGCAGTCATAAAAAATAACTCAGTGAAGTCTGAACGCACAGAAATAAAACATATTTTTAGATTACGTGTGACTTCCACTCTCTCAGTATCTCTTCATTATCCCCATCATAATTACATGTCTATAAATCCGCTTAGAGATCATAGGAAAAAAGCTCCTTATAACTACAGAATTATGTTTTTTTTTTAGGTTTCTTCAGTATCACATTAATCCAGTGATAGTTTTTTGTATATCCAGGAGGCATTGCAAACATTAAACGTTAATTGCTAATTCAGCATACTTTTAATGTGTCGATTTCCCAATGGAAACGAATATGGGTTAAGGAATCGGGCTCGAGTTGTAGCCAACAATGCTATGCACTAAATCCATGGCAACATTATAGTATTACTATTATTATTAATATAGTAATACATTGCTTTGAACGTGAGGAACAAATAACCTTGATTCATTTTCCAAATGTACCTCCTGGCGTGAAAATACAAAGATTCCCAAAGAATTGCAAAGAGACACTTACAGACTTTCTAAAAACACACGCCATTGCTTCCGAAGATGCACTTCTTGCTAATGATGCTGCCATGCCACTCGAGAGTCAGAAAACCTTCACAGCTTTGAAGCGCTCACCTCCTTATTACCATAATTACTTTCTAATGGAGTTGTGTTTGATTTATGCTCAAATATTACATGCCGAAATTTGCAAATATGGACAAAGCAAGCAGCTCCACTATGTTTAGGCTTCCCCATCTGTCTGGAGTAGATAAATAAAGAAGGTATGATGGGAGAAAATGTGGATCTAATTAGATTCCCTCAAAACCTGAGTACATAATGAGTAGAGCAGGGAGTTCTGAATTAGAAGCATGCCACTAAAACCACAGTTCAAATACACATCCGATACACGCAGGAACACACACGTCACCCAGGGCTGGAGCTGAAGATACATTTGTCATTTGTATGGCAGATAAAAACTGTGGGATTCAGCAACAAATATGCTGGAGTCGACGACTACATTATAAACTGTGCTTGCCCATTTAACTACATGAAAGGAAAGTAAGCTTTACTTACTGCTGATAAAGTGTGTTGTCTTGGTAAGTAATTGCAGTCGAACATCAATGGAATGGGTTTTTTATTACTTCACAGTAACCTTGACACTTTGTATCGTGAAATAAACATGCTTTCATAACTTATTTACCGCAGCTTTAGCAGGTATAAGACACAAATAAGTAAATGTGTATCCAGAGCTCTGTGGAGGCGGATCAGGCTAGTCCACATAGCATTCTGGGATGGGAGGAAAACATGCTCTGGTAAATTGCCATTTCTTTAAACCAATCGCAATCGTGGTGGGCGGCGTTAAGCATTGGACAGAGCAACAGTGGCTCTGCAAAACATCATCGAGAAAGAACTTGTTTTGGTGGAACGTGTCTACATTAAAAGTAGTTTTAATCTTGCAACAGAAACTCAGATAGAACAGATAGTCTAGCTAGCTGTCTGGATTTACCCTGCAGAGATCTGAAGACCAGGTAACCTTAGTCCTCAGAAATCCACCGGAGGTTAGAACGCCAACAAAGAAAGAGGAACGTGACGGACATTCGGCGGACTAATACTGAAAATGAATAATCATCGATGTAGAGTATATCCATGTTAACCCTGAAATGCAAAAAAAGTGATGCAATGCTGAGAGGCAGGGTGAGGCGGTGGATGTTTTTCTGTGTTCTCACCAGCTGTTGGCCTTGCACTCCCCACGCAGCGTACTGCAGCACCGAGTTCACCACCTCAGGAGGGTCCAACTCCCAAACCTCCCTAAAGAAACGACAAAAAGCAATGTCTTCACAAACATAAAGGTGTTTGCATTCAGGCCACCGAGACTGGGGAAGGATCTGCTCGAGGGTATCAGCTCAGCTGAGCCTCACCTTTAACTCCCTTCTTAAAACAGACTTTATCGGAGAGCCTTTTCCGGATTTTATTTGAGCTTGAACCTGCTTTAAACATTCTTTTATTTCTTTTTAACAATGTTTCTGTTCTACCTAATCAACAGATTTCTATATACCAAATAGATGTTGTAATTGTTGTAAAAACCATTGATGTTTTTATGAATGCTTGCTGTTTTGTGCACTTAAGGTAAATTGGATGCATGACATGCAGCTTTTTGGATGCTTTTATATAGACCTTAGTGGTCCCCTAATACTGTATCTGAAGTCTCTTTTATATAGACCTTAGTGGTTCCCTAATACTGTATCTGAAGTCTCTTTTATATAGACCTTTGGTCCCCTATATGTATCTGAAGTCTCCCTTAGTGGTCCCCTAATACTGTATCTGAAGTCTCTTTTATATAGACCTTAGTGGTCCCCTAATACTGTATCTGAAGTCTCTTTTATATAGACCTTAGTGGTCCCCTAATACTGTATCTGAAGTCTCTTTTATATAGACCTTAGTGGTCCCCCTAATACTGTATCTGAAGTCTCTTTTATATAGGCCTTAGTGGTCCCCTAATACTGTATCTGAAGTCTCTTTATATAGACCTTAGTGGTCCCTAATACTGTATCTGAAGTCTCTTTTATATAGACCTTAGTGGTCCCCTAATACTGTATCTGAAGTCTCTTTTATATAGACCTTAGTGGTCCCCTAATACTGTATCTGAAGTCTCTTTTATATAGACCTTAGTGGTCCCCTAATACTGTATCTGAAGTCTCTTTTATATAGACCTTAGTGGTCCCCTAATACTGTATCTGAAGTCTCTTTTATATAGACCTTAGTGGTCCCCTAATACTGTATCTGAAGTCTCTTTTATATAGACCTTAGTGGTCCCCTAATACTGTATCTGAAGTCTCTTTTATATAGACCTTAGTGGTATCTGAAGTCTAACCAGTACCTAAGCTCGTACATGTCTGCAGCCGCGATCAGCGGGAGCAAGGAGACTAATTGAGAAACAACTTTTCCTCATGTGTGTCACAACATGTAGGTGGTGATCACAATACTTTCATCACATTAGCCTATTCTGACAGCATCCGTGTTGTACTGTGTTGACAGCAGCTGCTGTGGAGAACCAAAGCACTTACCGTGTGTGAATATTGTAGATACTGTAGGAGGCCATGTAGGAGTGGCGGTACACCTGCAGACAGACAGAGAGAGAGAGAGAGAGAAAAGATTAAAAGATGACTGCTTGAAACATTAATGAGAGACGCAGCAAGCGCCATGGATAATGACATCAAGGACAGAAAAAATAAAAGGAAGAAGGCATCAAATAAAACAGACTGCTGGCTGTTCTCAGTGATAGAATCTGTAGACAATGCAATTTGCATGGGTGACAGCTGTGGGACGAGACATTTAATTCCATCTGAGAAACCCATCATCGAGGCAAGCGCCTCTGTGCTGAAAGCCCGGGAGAAATGGGTAGAGACAGGGAGAGAGAGAGAGGCATTCAAAGTGACAGAGGGGTGCATTTAAAACTGTCTGAACCCCCCACCGGAGAAGCTGCGGCTGACATGATAATAGACCTCTGACCGCGGCTGGTGATCAGCCATAGAAATTTTTGGGCCATATTTTTAGCATTTCATCAAGAAGATGACACTCATGTATTGAGCTTGGATACAAAGCAGAGAATACATTACAGGAGGAGATTTTGTACTGTTCACGTAAAAATGGGTGACAATAGGTGAAAGCTGCCTGCGGCATAAGTAACTTAAAGTGTGTCATGAGGACAATGTGTGCATTAAATTCAACATTTTCTTTCTCTAATACCTGGGCACAGAGGGGACAGTAGGGTTTGGGGGGGCAGTATCTCAGTCCGTAGGGAGTTGGGTTGGGAACCAGAGGGTCGCTGGTTCAAGTCCCCGTATGGACCAAGAGTGTGGATTCGTAGCTGGAGAGATGCCACTTCACCTGCTGGGCACTGCCAGGTGCCCTTGAGCAACCCCCCCCCCCCAAACCGCTCAGGTTGCTGGTCCAGAAAAAAACTCTTTAAAACTTTAAAAACTTTACATTTATTTTCAAATGGGACCCATCCTTGGTCTTCTGGGTAAAATCCTACGGCCACTAGAGGGCGCCGCCACTATAAACGTAAATATGAGTCATAATTGCTGCTTGACCAAACATTTTATGTGGGTGTTTTTCAGGGAGGACAGTGTCATTTTTCTCACAAAGTTTTCATTTTAATGAGACTCTCTTTTCTTGTGCACATAGGCTACATTTGGGTATCTAGAGTGCCTCCCATTAGCCCGTTTATGTGTGCAGCCTAGATGAGAACACATGGGATTTATCAAGCTATTCATCTTTTTCATTAGAATATGATGCCCCTCCCAGCGTTGCAGAGGGTGAATACAGGCATATTCAGACAGACAGTTTGAGAAAAACGATTGTGTTTCTTGAACATGTAAACATCTAGAAACCAGAAATACAAGTATGACCCTGAAAATGAATTTATCTCCTTTAAAGTGCCCATATTATGAAATAAAAACACTTTTTCTGGGATTTGGTGTGTTATTTTGTGACTCTGGTGCTTCCAAAACAGTACACAGTACAACAAAAATATGGTGTTTTTTGAAAATGAAACCATGTAAACCTATTCTGGTTAAACCTCAAAATACAATTATGAACCTGAAAATGAGCAGAATATGGGCGCTTTATGACAGGACATGAACACTAATCACTCACATAATATCAGAGCCCCCCCACACCCGTACTGTTTATACGAGATGGGTACACTGCTTCCTGCATTGTCACTCCACATTAAATGTCAGCTACAGAATCATCCAAAATTATCATAATTCCAAGAAATACTAGGCAGATCATTTTCAGTTCATTTTCTGTACAGCGACATTGTCATGTTGAAACAAGAAATGGCTCCATGAAATGTTGCTTCATAGTCGGACACACAATAGTGTCTAAAACGTCATTGTATGCTGTAGCACCAGGGGCCGTGTCCATGGCATAAAGGCTTTTTTCAACCAGGTAGGGGAGCCCTTTAATGCTGTGATGCATACATACAGATCTTGGATTGTGCAGGAGCTGAAAGGAGTTGAGATAGGGGCATAGATTGATCAATGACTGGGGTTCTTACTTAAATAGCACTGACAAGCCAACATGAATGATCTCCCAAGCTGGGATAAAAGTCTATTTAATTGTATTGACTTTGGCAAATGCTTGTTCTCCCTACATTAAGTGTAACCACTGGGTATCAATGAAGTAGGCGCATGCAAAATGAGTCCAAAGCTAGACACTTGTGATTTCCATGGCATCTAATGATGGCCAAATGAAGCATCATGAACAATTTTCTGTATTTTCTGAGCCCACTAGATGACTCTCTCTGTTCAAAAAAGGGTGGAAAGCGAAATGAATTGCCATTCCTTGACCTTTTTTCTTTAAACCAAAAGCGTCATCTAGTGAACTCAGAAATTAAAGAAATAGTTCACAAAGCTTCATGAAGCTTCATTTTGCCATCACTATTGAAATCATATGACAGACAAATGTTGTCAGCTAACAATGTTGGAGCTATTCAACAAGAAAGGTCATACAGCAAGGAAGCAAAGAGTACAACTCTTAATATTAATAATGAAGATAAATAAAGACAGCATCTAAGCAACTGACATAAAAATGTGAGCAGCTATCAGTGGTTATCTCCTTAAGAGAGCCAAAAATGTAAGTTATGGACTTAACCTTTTGCATAATACGATATGCACAGAAATATAAACCTCTGAGCATGCATGCCAGATTTTAACAGCCCTATCAAGGCAGGCGTAGCCTATTAAACAGGAAAAGAGAACAACCAACAGAAACACCTATTAGCACCTTTTTATTTTACTGAGGCTGTTAGGGAAAGAAGTATTGTGCAACCCAATGGCACAAATGAGAGCTCTAAGTGCTCCCTGGTACACATCGCGGGTGTTAGCCATAGGCTCCAACATCATGGAAGGTTTTATTGTGATATCTTACAAGTGTATTATGCCTGCTGGCAGCTCAATGCTTGGGGACTTGTTTACTGCTGTCCATCCTCCAGACAACGCTTATCACATACCTAATTGAACTTATATTTCACTGTGTCTGACACACCTTGTCAAACCAAAAAAACAACAACTTTCAAATTAAAGGTAAAATTTCTTTCAATATCAGTAAGATTTACTGTATGGGTACCTGCAATAAAAAAAGAAATTTCAAAGATCATTGTTTGCCCTGGTAGCTCACCTGGTTGAGTAGCTCATGGGTACTAAGGCTCAGTCCTTACCACAGTGGCCATTGTGCTGAAGTCCCACCCATGGCCCTTTGCTGCATGTCATCCCCCCCTCTGCTTGCTTTCCTGTCTACAGCTATCCTATCAAATAAAGCCTAAAAATAATCAATTTGTTATATTGTTGTGATTAAACCAACAGAGTTCCCAAAGCTTTGCAGCCATCATGCTATATATGAGCATGTTTGACTTGCGTCTTCGTTAATAAAGCCATGTCTGTTCATATAAAGTCACGTTAGCTAATAAAGACCCAGTCAACTTTTACTGTGTGGGATGAACCTCAATCCGTATCTATATGAGAGGCAGCTGGTCATGTTTAATTTAATGTTCTTTTCTTTTTTTAATTCCACGGATTGCCCAGGAGGATTGTTCACAAGGTATTTATATCCAGGTGTCACCAAAGTTGTGCTGTAAAAGTTGCATATGGGTACATGTAAACACGTCAACCCAGGGACAGTAAAGTTACCTGTATTTGTCTCACTGCACCACTGTGTGAGAAAAGTAGTCAGAGGATGGAAATGTGTCTGTAATTATATTCACAGGAAAAAAGGATTTAGCCTTTGTTGGTAACAGGCCAATGCCTCTCAGTGAGGCACTACAGCAGATGGCAAAGTGACTCCAGGACCTCAGATGGTAAGCAATGTAGAAATTACTTAAGCAGCTACTGTAAAATCTATATTTTCATGATAACTATGTGTAATGTGAAACTGTGTTGTTTGCAATGATAAACCCACAGATAATTATTCCCCTGATTCTGCAGTACCACTCAGCTCTGCATATATTATTTTTTTTTGCATCTTTCAGTTCCTTGTTTTGGCTTTCTGCCTCACAGCTTTGCTGTGTCGGTTCAATCCCACCTCTCATAGCAACGTAATCTCACAATGGGGTCCGTTTGATAATGTATGAAAACTTATGCACAACAATTGGAAGGATAGCCTACAAAATTTTAGCGGTTTAGTGGTCTTTATAGTTACATTTATCCGAGAAAAGATGACCGTGAGACGGGTACCGGTCACCATGACGTCCCGGTCCTTTGCCGTTGCAGTTGAGTTTAGTCGACAAAGATGACCGAGCACAGGTCAAGTTTAGGCACAAGATTAGAAAAAAGATTGTTATTTTGGGTTAAAACACTGGTCCCCTTAAATAGTATTCCCGGGACATGAACACACATTTCCTGGATGAAAGTCTTTTGTTTTGCCCCTAACTTCTTCCAAGAAATGAACTCCGCCCCCCACCCGCTTGAAAGTCAGTAATAAAAACGTGAAATACATAATACATAAATTACAGTGCATTACTTTTTGTAGCTCCAGTATACAGTATGTACAAGTTCATGAGAACAGCCTGCTCATTGCATCGTTTTCAATGAAAAAGCTTTAAGAACCCACTGTACACTACCTTCTGATACCAAACAGCCGAAAATAAGCTACACTAACATACACATTGTGGAGCATTTACAAGCTAAAGAGCCAGAAATCCCTGTCAGGAGCTTGCGTTAAATAACTAACTACAGAACTTATGTACATCTGAAATGAAACGTAGGATAGGTGGTTTAAGTTCCAGTACTCCCACAGAGAACACAGTATATTATTATATATATATATATATATATATATATATATATATATATATATATATATATATATTATATATATATTATCTTTTTCTCCAAAATACTAGTATAAGAAACTAAAAAGATGTCAATGAGGTTTATGGATGTTATAAAGACACTAAAGCTTTGGATTCCAGCCTAAGCACCCATAACAATAAGCTGGAACATAACTAACAAGACTCTCATAAATAGTGAATGTAAATGACTGTTTGGAGAGAAGAGGATTCACGAGCTCAAAGTGACTCATATCAACTTCATGTAGGTGGTACGTTCTCCGTGCATGCTGACTGTACAGCAGATGACACAGGGGTTGAGCGTGTTCAATAGAAATGTGCAGGCTGGTATTATAAACATGTCTCTGTGCTGTGGAGAACGGTGACTGGGATTACAAAGTCATTCTCCAAGGTGCTCAGGCTCATTTGTCAAACTCTACCATGCCCAAACTTCCTAATTCTCTGCCCTGAAATTGAAAAACAAACCTCCTCATGCCCCAAATGAGCACTAAAATGAATTTTTCAGCAATGCTCCATTAAATGAGGTAGAGCTCACATGGGTACGCTGACCTTTGTTGCCGGCTCGATGATGAACACAAAATGTTGTGACATTTTCCACAATGACATAAACAATGGCTGTGGAGATGAATATAATGTCCCAAACCCTAAGCACAAGGGCCAATATAACAAAATTGTATTAACACTACAACTTTGGTCTTTGAAAGCAAACCCCCTCTGATAATGTGAAAACCGGGCTGGGGGTGCCGGCTCTAACTTAGTAACACCTTCAAATAACCATCATTGATAAATGGTAAATTGCTAGTTTATTAAATAGTTATTTTAAAGTTATGTACTTATTTTTTTATCATTAGTGTAATATAAATAAATTTGTATTTACAATTAGATAATAACACTTGGTCAATGGTTTATAATTGTTTTTTAAACATTATTAGTAGTATTTGTACTATGATACATTTACTGCTAATAAGACTTAGTCAAGGATAAATGACATTCATTTGGACCCATGAAATATTTTTTAAATCTGTCTGGATTTGCAAAATTATATTTAAGCATTGTAATGGACTCTGTCTATTGAATTTAGCCATTACTAATAATTACTAATAGTTCTATAGAACCATTCATTATTTCTGTGATGTTTGTTGTAATTTTTATGGCTTTAAAGGTCTTTTAACGGCGGGCCATAGAGGGACGCAGGCTATGATGCACATTTTAAATGCATCAAATGTTATGTTTTTAAAGATCTTTTGACTTACAAAGCCCTAAAAGTGCCTGCCTACACAGGTGAGCTACTTATAGTGTTGGGCAAGTTACTTCCAAATTATAATATATTATAGATTACTAGTTACTGTCATTTTTTAATAATTCAGTGTGCAAAATGACTATTATTGCCCATACTTATTATTCTTCATCTTCTGCCAAATTTCGTCCCGCTACTAGTCCCGGAGCGTTGCCAACACGCGCACACACAATACATCAAAATGTGTGTAATGATCGGGAATGGTTTGCTATGACGTTTAAACAAGATTAGGACTAGGTGGAGGGATTATATCTCCAACCTGGCCTGGGAACGCCTCGGGGCCCCCCAGTCGGAGCTGGGTAATGTGGCTCTGGAAAGGGAAGTTTGGGGTCCTCTGCTGGAGCTGCTGCCCCCAAGACCCTTATCCGATACCGGATAAGGGGATGAAAATAAATGGATGGATGGATAGATAGTTATATTACAATATTACTGTCTTTAATTTGTAATGCATTACACTACTTTTGCATTACGTTTGAGTTACTTTTACCAAAATAAAAGCGGAAGTTTGACTTGGCAGCTAGTGTGTGTTGTAACTCGCGTTACTAAGAACGAGTATAATATTACCGAAATTTAACTAGTATGTATATTTATATTACTGTGTTACCTACAGTAATTGTTCTATGGATGCTGGTCCCCTGAACATCCCGAATATCAAAACAGATCAGCTTTGAATGGTCTTCCATCCAACATTAGGGAGGCAGGCTCAGTCGACATTTTTAAATCCAGACTTTAAACATTTCTTTATTCAACTCATTATGGACATGTTTTAAATCCATAACCTCTGAACCCTTGTATTGTTGATTTAATTATGCATTATCCTTCATTGTTTTATTTAATGTTTTAACCTATGGGGCTCCAATTGTATGCCTTTTTGTGTTGGTACATGGTGATAATTCACTATAAATAGCAATACATTGAATGCAAATTGATTAAATAAGAATGATTTTAGGCCTACAACGAAATTTAAATAATAATCCAAAAATAGCCATTATTCATTTCCATATACTTCTTTTGTGAAAGCCACATGGATTCACTGGAGAGGGGCAAAGTGTGTGTCTACCCCTCTATGTATAATTTGGGTTATTAGAACTATAACAATATAAAAAAAAAAAGATAAAAGCTTTGGTTTCACTACAGCTTGCTATAAACTAAAGCTTTAGAGTATGTAGTCTCCCAGGAGATATTAGGTTATGATGTAACACAAAGAGAAAACAAAACAGCATAGACACGTAAAGAGTGTCATGGGACTGTCATGACTGAGGAAGTGTAACTGAGTCCACCCCCCCTTGCTTGGTATCAGCCCACAATAAGCAAAGAGAAAATCAATAGCCTCATGGGAGTGACTCCCTGGATGGATTTGTAGAAAACATGTCAGGCCAAATGGCTACCGAAGAATAACAAAACTATGGCTGACGCTGAACCATCTTGTTGCCATGGCAATGCTGCCACAAGGTAAACTTATAGGTATAAAGCTTTGAACTTTTGTTCCTTCATGTAGCACTAGCCTTCCATTACAACAGGCCCATTTGGAGACTTTGCACAGAAACACATCAGTCTGGTTGCAAGAGAAAGAACTATTTCATCTTCACGACATGGTCCAGGGTTGTACTCAAAGAAGAAAACAACACACTTCAAAAGGCTGAACCTGCTCCACTCTCTGCTCTGAGCTGGTCAAAACATGAAGAAAAGATAGAAGGAAAGAGAAAACTTAAGGATTGCTCTCTAATGCCCATCTCCAGTGCACTGCACAGTACTGTCTACTTGCTCTTTTTGGATTTTCCATTAGCAAAAGAAGTAAACAATGCGTATAGTAGAAGGTAGACCACTTATTCTGTCAGAGAGAAAATATTTTCCCTCTGTTGCTTCGAAACGAACATAAAATATCACACTTTCTCTGTAATCTCCCGTTTGTTAGCTACCGTAAATGAAAGCTACTTTTAAAATGCCATATTTTCCCTCTGGGCTCTGGTTAGCATACCAACTCAAAGTTTATTTTGTTGTTACTTGTTAATAGTGTCACTGTTATTTATTGTTAAATGATCGTAGTAGTGTCAGAATCAGAATCAGCTTTATTTGCCAGGTATGAGGACACATACGAGAAATTTTTCTTACTCACAATGTGCTCACACATACAAAACAACCAAAACAAAATATACACACTAATATATACACACTAACCTGAGTGACTGTGTTACTGGCGGAGTGGGTGTGGAGGAGGGGCTCAATTTCCCTCTGTCAATATTTCCTAATGCCTGGCTGTAACATGGCTGGCATTAAACATGTGAAACATTATCCAGGGGCTTTTAGAGACAGCGTAAGGAACAAAGTGTTGTACTTTAATAACAAAATCATAAAGGCATATTGTTTGTATTGTGTTGTCATAATCTGAGAAATGTTAATATATAATAGTGGGTATGCCAGTTCACTGCAGCAGCCCCCATTCTAACACACTCATTTCAAACAGAGAATATGGAGACGCAGGTGGTTTTTCACTAGGATACTTTTTGTGACATACCAGGTGGGCTCTACTGAGAAAGTGTCCGTCTCCTCCTTTCCCTTTGTTTTCATCATTACATCTGTGACTTCCCACTCACATTCACCCCTCAGCTCGTTTATTCTTTCATCTGCAACTTAGGCTCAAGGCGGGACACTGGCACATTAACTCATTTCATACAAATATGAAATACATAATTTTTAAGACAAAAAGTTGGAGGAAAATGGATTTTTAATTTTTGCATTAGTAGCTAGAAACAAGCTGAAATCCTGTAATACACGGAACATATGAAAGCATAAAATCCATTTATGACCTGACATGCAAACAATGGAGGCTGTCACTCTGAATCAGCGAGATATCAGTCAACGTCAAACCCACACAACAAGAATATGCATAGTACGAGAGAGATAGAGAGAAAATGTAACAAATGTCCCACACCACATTTGAATGCCGTTGCTTGTGATTGAAAGCACTGATCCACAAACATGCCATAAGATGACATAAAGAGTGAAAAAGTGACCAGGCTGCAAGGATTTGTGCTGACAAGAGAATTACAAGATGTCTGTCTACGAGGCTGATAAACACAGGCCTGTTGTTGGCAGTGATAAACAGGAATCCCAGAGATTAGGAGCTTTTGTCAAGCTTAATCACTGCGTGATACAGATAAAGTCAGATAACTGTATGTAATCCTACAGATGGATGACGCTAAAAGAGCTTTCACCAACACCCGACATCAGGAGACTCCTTCATTCCCTTAGGAGACAAATCCATAACATAACAGAAAAAGTAATGGTAGCTCATTAACCGGACTTTGTCCTGTAATTAAAAAAAAACCTACAGTTAAAATATAGAACTTTTACTGTTAGGTGTATATACAATGTTCTCATACAAAGCTACTCAGTTAGTAAACTCCAGAATAAAATCTGTTCTTTAACCTCCCAAACCGACCTCCACCAAAAGTTGTCGGAGCATACATTTTGCAATTTCGAAATGAAAAAAACTGAACGGTGAATCATTTTCTTTTTTTTGTGATACCATTTTTTTATTTTCTTTTATATTCAAAAAATTACAAAATAAACAATTACAAACAACACACTGAGACATGGAATGTGTCCCAGAGCCAAAACACAGAGAGGAACGCTGGGAGGAAGGGAAACAAAACAACACATGCAGAAACAGACACACACAAATACATACATAAACAGACACACACACACAGAAAGACACAAGACACCTTGTCTTGTGTCTCTCAAGACTCTTTGAGGTCCAGGACGACCTCAAAGAGCAAGCGTCGCAACGCCAAGTGTCCAGGGTCCTTTCTGGCGCTCCATAGATGCGCACATTCGACAGTTCCATGTACACAACATCCAAGAAGGCAAGGGTCCATGCAGGGACAGACATGTCATGGTGGCTTCCAATGGGTTGCAGTCATTCTCTTTGCAGCTGTAAGTCCAGCAAACACAGCACGTTTCTGAGTCCCAAAGTGCTGCAAGGCTGACAGGTCATTCAGAATCAAGACCTTAACAGTAACAGGCACAGTCACATAAAACAAATCAGAGATATGTGCCTTGTGCTTTGATTGAGCAGAAAGTGCATAAAGGGCTGTTAATTATTTTCATGTGATGCATTTTCACGTGGGTGAGATATGTCCTATGAAGGAAATTGTAGTGAATCTGCTGTTGGTCTGGATTGTGAGATACTTCTGGAATGTTAGACCATACATCATGACAGTCGAGATCAATACTCAGGCCCGGGCAATCACGTGTCCAGAGCCTCTAAATAGGAAGGATAGAGCTGATAAAGCCTAGACACCATACCAGTCTTTAGGCTGCACAGTAAATAACTTACGAATAGGATGAATGGGCAAAGGCCTCTGCCAGGGAACACTGTACGCCTTGAGAGTTGACCGTAACTGCAGGTAAAAGAAAAAGGAGGAAAGTGGTAGCTACAATGTGTTCTGCAAGTTAGAGAATGGTAAACAACCAACCTCGCTAAAAATGTCTTTTAGAAAACAAACTCCCTTTTGTTCATATTGTGGGGCTGTTATCAGCCTCCCACCAATCAAGAGTACTGTATTATTGAATAAAGGGGGAAAAGTGTGCCAGTTACAAGCTAAACGGCACTATGTTTCAGCTAATCTCCAAGTCTTGATATAAGATGTGAGATAATAGCTGGCACTGTTTATTTGAAATATTGACAAAGAGAATGTCATGGAGTGACCAAGCTTCTGCCATGGCACTTCTAAGGGTACGCCAGCAAACAGATCTATCTGGATTAAACCAGGTGAGGATGGGCCTCAACACAAAGGACCAGAAATAGTGTTTGAAGTTAGGAACTGAAAGAGATAGCCAGAGAGACTAACATCCAAAATAGGTCTGTGATCAAGATTGGATACGGGGCAGCAAAAATGGAACACTAGTCCATAAATGTCTGGTTGCAACAGCAACTGGTTCCACACTAAATTAACATTACAGAATAAACATCAACAGAAACAAGAAACACAAAGTACAAAACACTTTGGAAAGGAAACTCTAGCCTAGCAGTGTCCCAGCTAACCTATCGAGAGTAGACTATATTAAGCTAGGTCGACATAGCATTCAGAAACACAGTCTCTGTAATCATATCAGACAACAGTGCAACAAAAAATCAGGATGCATCAAGAGAACAAGACAAACTAATAGTCCTTGTTCATCAGGCATTTGTTTTAGTCCTGATCCTCCTCCACAGCGCCTTCTGTGACAGAATCCAAAGCGTCGGGTCTCCCCGCCACAGCAGTGGGAGGAGGAGGAAGATGGGGTGCAGCCCGGTTCACAGAGTCCTCAGCCTCCCCGGCGGAGGTGAATGCTCTGCACTGGGCGCCATCTCTGATCTTCAGTGTTGCCGGATAAAGCAGGAAAACATCTAGACCCTTGACTCCTGCTAAATCCATGGTTTGATAGAAGGCCGCGCGACATGTAGGATTGCCTGCCTGGTTGTGTAGCGGAGGACGTTGAAAATCAACGTGCGATTAGTAGTGGTGTTCTTCTTTGGGCTATCGCTGTAGATTCAGTGGGCTCTCATAATCTCTATCTGAACATCTGCTAGATTCGGGAACCACTTAGGCGGTGAGCGTGAGAGATACTGGATAGCATTAGCACGTTCTAGCCCCTCTTTCAACCCGAAGATGCAGACGTTATATATTGAGAATAGTTGCGTTGCTTTCCACGGTTGTTTTTAGGTTGTTCACATCAGATCTGAGAGAGCCAAGGCTTGCAGTCAGAGATGCTAGCTGAGCATGTATAGCAGTTAGCTTTTGTCGTTGTCGAGGCCCATCTGTTGAATCTGATAAAAACGTGGCGTGACGTAGCTTTTCTGTTTCTCCAGCAATCCCTCTGCAATGGCGTCTGTATCATCGCGTTTGACTTTGTTCTTGTTTGCCATTCTGCTTCAAGAAACTCTAACGAGCACAAAGTGGTAAAATATCAAAGTTGGAAACATACAAAACAACGATTTGACAAATTTGGGCTAGGGGCTACACCTTAAGCCGCCACCTCTGTCCAGCCGATGATATGACTCCAGTGAATAATTTTCTATGGACATTTTCTGTTAAAACATACAGTCACACAACTGTTAATACAGAGATATGTCTTAGAATGTAGCTATAGTGTAGCTTCTGAAGCCAGCACAAATACTGTTATATAGAACAACGCATCAGAGCCTGCAAGGGATCAAAGTATCTGATTAACAGAAGACTGGTTTACTAATTTTAGAGCAGAGCCAGGTCGTCTTGGTCTCAATTGCATTTTTATTCTGTCTTGTCGCTGATGTTGGATTTTATTTCAAGACCGGTCCAGACCACAGCTGCTTTTTGATTATTTTATTAAGGCATTTCTCATGATACACTTATGGCAATGAAATAAGTGAATGAATGGAATGAAGGGTGTTTTTAAATGGGAATGTGTATTTTTCAGATCAATTTGAGGAGTGCCTATGGTTAGCATCTTACCCATTTTATCGTGTCATACAGTTTGGGACTCTCACTGGTCTGGTCTTGGTCTTGACTAGGTCTGAAGCCCTCAATGTCTCTGTCTTGTCTCGGTCTCAATATACTAGGCTCTTCGTAAGGACTTGGTCTGGGTTTAGGTGGTCTTGACTACAACACTGCCAGTCAGATGCTACACAAAACCCATTAACACATAATGATCGGACGTGAACTTAAATGCTCGTGGTGCATTAGTGTGCAGTGTGAATTGGTTTTGGTACCTGGCTGATAAAAGGATTCACATTCATCTGTCACAGATTTAGCCAATCACATTATAGCACAAAAACAATACTTGAAAACTAAAGACCGTCTCACACCCTTTTTCAAATGTGGCCTTTATTTTGACCTCAACTTCACACCCGTAAGGTTTTTCAACTGAATCTTGCACGGTTAGGACGCCATTGCATTGACAAAGTCTGGCCTCAATCAGACAAAGTACTCAAAAC
Source organism: Etheostoma perlongum (assembly GCA_026937815.1). NCBI lineage: Eukaryota > Metazoa > Chordata > Actinopteri > Perciformes > Percidae > Etheostoma > Etheostoma perlongum. The sequence continues at coordinate 4,414,972 of CM049381.1, forward strand.
CACCTCTCTGGTAGATCCCACTATACAGACACACAGACACAGCGACACACACACACACACACACACACACACACACAACACACACACAGGTGAAAACAATACCCTGTCGCGGCTGTTAACAACTATAGCAAAGACAAAAAATTGACGGCGTGTGGAGTAATAGTGACAGGGGTTGCTGAAAAACAAGCATATTGGCATTTTGTACTGTTTTAGATGATTAAATTACAGTTTTTTCCAATTGCTAACACACTAAAATGACAAGCATGTCACAATTATTTAAACTGACACACAAGTTAAACTAAACACATTTCCTTTTTTACACACTTTTTGCAATTTAAAATGTCCTGTTTTAAATGCACTGAACACGGTTCTCTGCATGTACAATCTGACATAAAGTCACAGCTTTGCCATTTCTAAACACTGCCTATCAAAATGACACTACACAAGCTAATTGGCTAATATATGTGCCACCTGGCCAAACACCTCAATGGTTAATTGTTACCACTTCCACTTTTACAGTGGAAGATGCTGCTTAATTATTTTTCTTCCCAGTTTTTTTCTATATATTTTTTCTAATTTCTTTATTCCTTTTTTAGTTTAGTTTTATGTGAGCAAGCTTTTGTTCAGTCAATGGAAAGATTTCTGCTGTGCATATGTTGCGCTCACTTGTTTGGTGAAAATAGAACAGCACGTGTGTATATCTGCAAATATTTCTGTGCATATGATCAAAAACAATGTTTTATGGCAAATCATACTAAAGATGAGAGTGCTTTTCATATGCCCAACAATGTGTAGTTGGTTAGACAAAAATCTAGTAATATGAATGAAGTGTGTGCCATTTGGTGCAAAAGTTAGATTTTGATAATGCTACTTGTAGTTTTGGTTGCAGGGCTTTATTTTGCAGGATACATGGGGTATATTGTATTTTGATAACACCAGCCTAGTTTTCAAAATTGTGTTTTAGCAGTTAGAAAAAACTGTAATATCATTTGCATATTTCTGAACTGTCACAAAGAAGAAATTCCTCAGGAACAATACATATTTCCAATAAGAGGCAGTAATGTCTTTAGAAAACAGCTATAGAATCGTATTCAGTATGATGCAAAACCAGCCTAATGCATTACCACACCATATCATACTGTTACCAGGTCAATGGCCACATCTTGGCCGATCCAGAAAGTGTGACATGTGCAGGGAAGAGAGATGAAATACTGTATTTTTTAAAACAATTTATGTGAACTGAACAATTAGGAGATAGGGCTGCACACTGGTTTTTGGATGCATACAAGTGAGTGTGTACTTGCTGTCTTTACACCAAATGTTTGGCTGCTAGGAAGCTTTTGTCCATCTCTTGTTTTTCTCTGGAGGGATTACACGCTCAGCACATTTTGCATCTCTGACAAATACTTTGTCATAAATAAGATACACACTGTTTCCACTGCTGTCAGCAGCGTCCACACAGGCGGGAACTTCATAAATTATACATTAAACATCTCACTACTCACCGGTGTCATTAGAACAGTTGACTGTACATATTCAAAGCTGTACTCCGATTTAATAAAGAACAAACTGTACAAAGTGAGAATTTTTTTTCTAGCTGTTATAATGTTCATATTCATTGATATTACTTATGGAACTATAATTAAAATTTGTTTGGGGATTTTTAAATCTTTATTCATCAATGTTCTTTATGCTTTGGTCTGTTCTAAAAGCGAGCTGGTGAGTCAGAGGGGACTCACATTTAAACCTAGTGTATGGGCTGTTCAAGGCTGGGGCTGGTGATATTTCATATTTTAATGGTTCAATTGGCTGCCTATCCTTTCTGTATTAGTTATATTGGTTCATTTCCGTTATGGTATTCAGATCATTTGTTAAAAAAAATGTTGGCAGCCTCTCTCGAGGTCTCGGGCCAGAGCCAGGCTATCATGCTGAAACTGCAGCTTCCCATAATGCAGGAACATGCTACTTGGTTGAAGACTCTTCTTACAAACTGCTTCTTATATATAAATATCTCCTCCTGCGAGATAAATTACAAATGAAGGTGTAACAAACCGTACTGCAGTCCTTTATTAGGGATTAAAAATAGACCAATTGCAACATAACCTAAAGCTAAAACTAAACTGGGCGTGTGTCTGTTTGCTGCATTGTTCCAAATTGTAACCCAAACTTTCCATGCAAACTTTGCAAATGGGTTCAGATGAATTGCCTCGTCACTAATCCCCACAGTTTATCCCTTCCAGAGTAGTGGGTCCAATTTGCATATCTCATTTTACATCTTCTCTTTTCTGATGGAAAGCTGGCAATTATGGTTCAAGCTCGCCCCGCTACTCTATTAGTGAATAGATGTGACCTGCCTGTCGCACACAAGCCTCGGTGGAATTTTAAGCACCCCCTGAACCGCGCCCTTGTCAAAATGTAGCAAGCGCTACAGCACTAAGAGTCTACTTTAGCAGTCTTTATAACTGTGGAATCTCATTTCTTAAACAATAAAATACTAGGTGTGAGTTACAGGGATGGAAAGTCAGCTGGGCTGCTTTTATTATGACATCTTGACATTACAAAATTGCGTAACTCTGCTTAGTCTCATATATGATTCCTGCTTGTCCCTTAAGTTGCTGTGAACAGTTAAAAACTAGTTACGTAGAGTGGAGGGCAGACATAAGATGTACTTTTATATAAACAGTATATAAATATATATATATATAGATATATACATATATATATATATTTTTTTTGGGGCTTTCTGTGGTCTTTATTTAAGGTGACAGCTGAAAACAACACAAGGGGAGGGAAAGAGAGAGAGAAAGAGAGAGAGAGAGAGAGAGAGAGAGAGAGAGGAAGAGAGAGAGAGGGAATGATTGGGATTCATACCTGCAAACGTTACAGTAAGGACTAAGCCTTAATACATGTGGCTCACGTTCAACCAGGTGAGCAACCAGGGTGCATCATACTTTTCCAAACTTTGCCAGATAAGACTTTTTAAAGGTAATTTAAATCCTTTTTTAATCTGGCTAGTATCAACATTTACTATGGTGTGTTTAAAATAAGAGCACGCTTGAATGCATTGCAAAAAACTGGCATTTCTGAATGAAACTGAATATGTGAATGTAACCAGATGATCAGATTGAATTGCCAGTTTCAATTGCTTATCAAGTCAAAGCTCATGTTAACATGTGCTGTCATCTTTCACATCTTTCTATACACTATCCTGTCATTGACACCTTCACTTGACACTGATGCTGTAGCCATCATTTACATTTTATTCATCTGAGTGAGTACACTATTTGTTACATACAGAAAGCGGGAATAAGTGCAGAGTCTCATATGCAATGTATGAAAGGGATGAAAAGGGGTGTATGATATTGTATGAAAAGATATGTGAAAAATCTGTCTGAAATGCTGTCTGTCTTTTCTCACTGCAAACCCATTCATGTTTAAGAAACGTACCTGTTTTACATCATAAGCGAAGAGCACATACTTCAGATCAGGGGAGACAGAGTACTTCGCTACATTGAAATTGATCTGAAAGTAAGAGAGAAAGAAGGACACAGAGAGATAGATTTACTGTCTGCAATGTCAATCATTATGAAAGCATTTCCAGCATGATACATCCTTATAATTTAACACACAGTATGACAAACTACTATACTTACAAATGTTGTGTTTGTCAGGACAATCTCTGTTTCGTTTGTGAGGATGTTGAACTTGATGACGTGGCCATCACTGTTTCTGTAGATGACTTCAGAGTCTGGGAATAGAAGCATAAGGAACAAAGAAAATAAACATCTGTACGAAGGACATTGAATTTTGAAAGCTATCCTGAAACAGAAAGCCATTGCAGAGAAAAACATCAAAGTCAAAGCAACCCAAAGCTGCTATCCTCACTCTATTGAGAACTGCAAAGATGCCGTTAACAACAAATGCTTTCTAAGCCTCATCGTTCCCTCACGCTAAATAACAGTAACAATGCCACAGAGAGCCAAACACGCTCACATTTGTGCAACTGCAATGTAACGTGATTAACAGTGAGAATCAAAAGTTGGATTTTATTGACAGACAAACACAAAGGGACGAGCTACATTTTCCTCTTCTAGGTAACGCAGCGTGCTCTATGTTGATGTGGAGAGCTCTGTGTGCTCGATGGTGTTTTTTTGCTTCCAACGTCGCCTTCCAGGAAGCTAACCCTAAGCTTAACCCTAAACATAATCATTGCCGCACTGCCTGGAAGGAGATGTTGGAGGCAAAAAAACACCAAACACCGTTCTGTGTGCCACGGCGGGGGAAACATCTCTCGTACGGAGCTGTATTGATTGGACTACACAGTATTGTTGGTTTTGTATCAGAGCCAAACGTTCAGAAACAGAGCCCAACTCAATACTCACTGTATGGGGAATGGTCACGGTAATGCCTTTGTGTCAACACAGGCATAGCATGAATAACATGCACAAATACTCAAAATCTAAAATGTACACATACATACTGCACATGTGTACACAGGTTAAAGTACAACTTTTACTAAGCATGACTGTAGCAAATGTACCTTCATACTGATTAACAATTGCAATGCACAATATGCTGACTAAAGACTAAAAAATATAAACTATATTTCTCGTTTGTATAGGTTATTTGATAATTCAATCATTCATCCGTCCATAGTCTGGTCATGGAATGTTGGGACATTTTCATTACCAACAACTCTCCAGTACAGCAGATCCAGTAATTACCACAGGCTCAGGCAGAAAATACATCCTAATTATGTCTCTCCTGATTTGTGTTTTAACTGTTGGCATTATTCATCAGGTTGGCAAATGTACATGTGCATATGAAACTACTCATCTTTCAGGGAGTGTTCTACTGTTGTGAGTAAATATAGCATTTTTTGGCAAGTAAGTCAGAAAGTTTCCACAGCGTTTTGTCAGCGCGTATGGTCTGCCTACGCCACCTATCTATTCTGGAATAGGGGGAAAAAACACTATGGCTTGTATGGATTTCTTTAAACCGATAATGACTGTCTTGGCCGGTGCTAAGCCCCGGATGCTGCTACGGGGTCCTCACAACATACTCTGCAGCAATACCGGAATGGCAGGGAAATGGATGTCGGCTTTATCCCAGAAATGCACATCCGTTTGACCAGACCAGTGACAAGAAACCAAAATGTCAGGATGAAACAACGACAAAGTCTAGGCGACATGCCCTCAGCAGTAAATATAATGTTGTCCACACATGAATCCCTGTTTTAACAAACCGTGAAGGGAGCAATGACATTAACAAGTCAACAGTGGAAACATGGAGAGGCATTGTTTGGTGGCAGAGCATGACTAACCATGTTATCTTAAACAACAGCAGAGTCTGTTTTGTAAAGAAGTGGAAGACATGTACGCCAGTACAGTTAGTCATGTAACTAAGTCAATTCATCTATCCTTCATTTGCTATACCCACTTAATCCTGAAGGTCATGGATACGAGTCATAGCCAATCACAGCTGACTATGGGCAGGATGCGGGATACTCTCTTAACAGGTCACCCACTATCAATCACAGGGCCGACACATAGAGACAGACAGCAGCTCACACTCACATTTACACCAGCGGCCAGTGTAGAGTCACCAATCAAACTGCATGTCTTTGGCCTGTGCGGATTATAATGCCTGTGCTGTACTCATGCAAAATGACAGGAAGTTACTAATGGCTTGTGAACGTTTTCTTTTTAGCAAATTCCCAGACATGTCTGGGTAATAAAACGTGAAGCATGTGCATGTGAAACATATTTCTAGAGAGTATTCATTTTACAAATTCATATGTTCCTCGTCTACCCTGTGGTAAACTGTCTACACAGAACCAACACCTGTTATTTTGATTATTTTTGTGCTTTCAGGTGGATAAAAGCCTTTCACAATTAGTGGCAGAGAGACATGCATGTTCTATCTGTATGGTAGAGACAGAAAAAGGTTCCATAACATCGCAGAATGCTTGAAAAAGCTGTTTCTATCAACCTTTATCTCATCTTCTAAAAATGTCCACAGAAACAGTTAGACAGAGAAAAGCCCTGTATATCTATCTGTATATACTGTATGTGTGTGTGTGTGTGAGTCACGGCTAGGTCTCTGGGGTCATCCAATGCCACTGAGACTCATATAGTAATGACTAGCTTTACAAAGCCCAGCTGTCTGCCTCTGGTTAATCTCAAACAGCTGCCGATGCTGTGTTAGGATGCCACTCTGCTCCCTCTCTGAGGAAAAGGTTTCGCTGCTTCCACAATGCTCCACCAAGTTCCTCCTGCTGTTATCAAATGTGGCGGCTGCATCCTCACCTTCACTGACACAATAACACAGTAAAGCAGTGATGTAAGACAAAACAAAAGGAAGACCAAGACAGCCATTTAAGACCAATGTAGGCCTACTTTTTGCTTACACACTAAAAATAAAGCTTTCCCACAATTAGCAATGTAATTTCCAATTTTACGGATAAAATAAACTTGACTTGATGGATTTGACATCCAAGACGGTTCTTCCCACATTGTCTTGCCAATGAGGTATTCACCTGTGATGTTGATGAAATTCTCTGGCCAGATCCAGCTAGGCAAAGAGATAATGTCTAGTATTTTCTCTACTTTTTCAGATCTTTGTTTTTGTTTGTTGTTTTCTGTGATTGTAACCTATACTGGATCCCGTATTTTATGTTTGTCTGTTGTTTGCTGAGCTAACAGTGTTATGCACACTACTGTAGTAGCATAAAAACTGGAACACGTTTTGTTGTTGATGCTCCATGTTGACTTGGGTTTATGGAGAGAAATAAATGATATTTTCTGCAGTCTGCAGCATTGGTCTAGTGTAGTGTTTGGTGAACTTATTGTATATTTGCACTTCCTCTGTGTACTTACAGTACTCTAATCACTGCGATGTAGTATTGCTGAATGTGTTTAGTTTAGCAACAGCAGTGTGTAACTGGTTAAAACAGAATGAAGTCAAATGAAATGTGTGTATTTCATATGGTAACAAAATATGGGTTTTGTAAATTAGTGTATCGTTTTTGCAAGAGTGTTTCATTTTGAAAAGGGTCTGAGGTGTCGTGCTCATCGGGTGTGTTGTTGTGCTAGTTGTGTGTAGTGTTTTGAAAAAATGGTCCCTGCTTTTAAAATAGTGTTTAACCCTCATGTTGTCCTCGGGTCAAATTGATCCGTTTTCCTACATCAATGGTCTTTTTAAGCAATTGAAAAAACCTGTACTGGACTGTATTGGTTGTTCTGAAAGGCCTGATCTCAACCAGATTTTATGTAGACCTCTAGTGTAGAGGACTGCTTTGAAGGAAAGAGGATTAGGGCTACATGTAAAAAAACTTATTTGAGTTCTGAGTTTAAAGTCAGAAATTTAAAAAAAAACTGACACTGACTTTTTCTCAGAATTACAAATTTTTCTTTCTCTCCGCTCCGCCCCTTTCCTCTACTTCAACCTAAGGGACCAATCAACTGGGACTAACATACAATACAGTTAAAGGAAAACAACCTGAGAAAAAAAAACACAGCCAACAACACAAACCACTAAACCAATAAATAAAAAGAAATACATGATGACAAAGTCACTTTGCCCCTCTAGAATAACTGTCATTTTTGCACTAGTATGAATGTAATTATGCATGAAAAGGTGATTTCTTTCTGCTCTACTCTTCCCCATGATTCTTCAACATGTTAACGTCCACCAACAGAAACCAACAAATCTGCATAATCCACATTGTATTAAAAATAACTGGCTTTCCCACCCCAAATCTGCCAGACCCCAACAGCAAAGGCACCAAACGCAAAGCACGGACAATCAATCAATCAATCAATCAATCAATCAATCAATCAATCAATCAATCAAACTTTATTTCTAAAGCCCATTTAAAAACAACCAGGTTGACCAAAGTGCTGGACACTAGACATTACAACACCAGACAAATACAACATACAGTTCTCATGCCGGATTAAAAGCCAAGGAATAAAAATGTGTTTTTAGTCGCGATATAAAAAGCAGAAGGCTGGGGGCCAGTCTGACATGAAGAGACAACTCATTCCACAGTCTCAGGGCCAGTCTGACATGAAGAGGCCACTCATTCCACAGACTCGGGGCTGCGACTGAGAAACCCCGATCCCCTCTGCACTTGAGTTGCGATTTAGGGACAACGAGAAGAGACTGGTTCGCAGACCTTAATGACCTTGAAGGAGCATGTGGCTTCAACAGCTCAGTGATATAGACTGGAGCTTGTCCATGAAGGGCTTTAAAAACATACAATAAAATCTTAAAATCAATCCTAACATTAAGTGGGAGCCAGTGAAGAGAGGCAGGGGTGATGTGATCTTGCTTACGAGTCCCAGTGAGGAGACAAGCGGCAGCATTTTGAACCAGTTGTAGTATCACAGTAGTGGCCTCTCCCAGTTCTTTACACGCAGATCCAGGTTCTTGGATGGAGACGGGAGTTTTGGGCCTTCTGCCATATCATCCTGAAATGAAGCTCCCCAGCGGGGAATGTCATGTGTGGGTTATCTATATGTTGTGTATGCTGTGCACAAGGGGTGTCAGTGGAACGGAATGGAGAGAACTGTGCACTATAGGGTGTAAAGGTGTCTATATTTACTGTAAGTGTATGTATGTACATTTGTCAGCCCCTGTAAAGAATGTGAAAACAAATTTCCCTAGTGACTATCTATTTATTAAAGACAGGTATGCATATCTTATACAAGTACAATTATGTGTTTTCCCTGTTGGAAAGGAGAAGACACAAAATCAATGGTCAATCTTTTGACACACACACACACACACACACAAACACACAAATGGGATGGGAAATCCACGGAGGGCTCTAGTATGGAGCCAAAGACTTGACATAGCTCACTTATAACAAAAAACAACATAAAGCGGAACCAATGGCACAATCTAACCCCAAATATACTCTATATATCTCCAATGAGGTAATTTTAAAATGGATGTAATTTTAATCTTTTGGTGCCCTGCGGTGTTAAAACTGAAGTTAGTGCATGCCTATGAGGAATAAATGAATATTTAGCGCTGATAAAAAGGAAGTAATTTCTGTGATCTTTAAAACATTACCATTGGCCTCTGTGCTGCTCTGCACATGTCTCCTTAAATAATGAAATGGTCATAGCAGAAAAAGAACAAGCTAAGACTCTAATATATAAGTAATACCCTATGTCTGTACCTCGATGAATAATGAAACATCATGACTTTTTTATGGCACGCTTAACTCTGTAACTTTGGTGGGTTAAGCAATGGTCACCGTGCACGACGAATGCTTCCACTGCAACCTTTGAGTGTCTTATTTTAAGGCAAGTAAATATGTTTCCTGATGTAGGGCTCCTTACAGCTTCATTTAAGATTATACCATAAACATCTGTCATGTTAGCCAGAAATATGGTGATGTTAGTCAGAAACAGGTTTAAATTAAGAATAATGTATGTGGTAAGCTGGTATTAGTCATGACCAATGAAACCACTTCTTCCTCTTCTCTTTTAAACCCAGTACTCAGTGAGCCATGAGAAAGAAAGACAAATATCTTATTTTGGCTTTTTGTGGAGCAATGGCTGCTGCTTCTGTACGGAGTGTGCGGATGTGGAGTTGGAGCCAGGAGTGGTGGGATCATGATCTGAATGGCTTCACTGAAACAGATTTAATCCAAAATGTCAAGATGTCATGGGCTACTTTTAACTACAATGCCTCTCCACAAGACTTTCGCAGTGGGAAACTCAGTTCAGGCGACCCATAGCCTATTACCTAAGACAATGAACACAACACCCCAATACAATACAAAAAATCCTTGGAATAATCTGACAGTTATGTATGTATTTATTCCCATACATTTGGTAAACAGCCATACACAGGACTCCTTGAAGAAATAAAAGAGGCTGGAGTAATGATAGCTCCCTTTCAGTGTTTGGACTCAGTAAGCCAATCAGTGAGACAGGAGACCCATTGTAATCGTCCTTTGAAAAAAACATTTGGGTTGTAACTGTGCAGCATTAGAGTCTGCTGCCCACATACCTGTCAGGAAATAATACAGCAGATTATTTTTGCCCACTGACTGGAGGCAGCAATGCTGAAAAACAGCATTCAGTACTAACTATGGCAGCTGGTGATTATTTGTCACATTTCCTAAGCGTGTACCTATTTTTGATCCTATGAGGAAATGATAATGGCATAATAGATATCAAATGTTTGTGGAGTGATACACTTAGTGACTAAAGTGTGGCTCGTATCACATTCTGCTTTGGTATTTAGTGTAATTCTATGCAGGTTTAAGATACAAATGGAGAAAAGTGGAAATCCCCTGTCCACATACTGTACTTTATTTTCCTTAGTCCCAATTAAGGTAAATCTGTTGACATTTTAAACACTAACGTGTCTTCACACATCTTTTGAGAAGACTGTTTCCCCACATTCAGAAAGATGGTAGGCCAATAGATATTGCCTTCTGTGATCTGTTTGGTGTGGAGAACTTGGCAGGGCTGCACAGAGCAATGACAATAAAAGAACACACAGCTGATTATTTGTGTGTTACAGATGTTGTGGAGCGAGTTATGAGAAGGTAAACAGCCATACACAGGACTCCTCCGAGAGACCTTGGGTTCCCATTCATTTCTCCCATTGACATCTGAAAAAATCTGTATATAAAGAGTGACAGACCATGTCTTAGGCTAACCAGCTACCACGTGACTCATAAACATACAACATATCATTTTGAGTAAAAAAATTAATAAAAAAGTCAAAGGTACAAGACTGTGTACATTAAGGTGACCAGATTTCTCAGACAAAATCCGGGGACATTTTCAGCTCAGAAGCGTATATACCTCCAAAATACGTCATGTTTTAATTTTTGTAAAACTTAAAATGGGGACACTACCTAGAACTGAGTATCTGTCATGAGCTCTCTCTCCACCTGGTTTCACATGCTGATTGAAGGCTGATTACCTTCACCTGTTCCTGCTCTGCCACATCCTCGTTACCTGCCAGCTGCACGGAATCACCACTCATCATGCTCAGTACTTTACACCCTGCTTTCCAGTCTATACTTGTCAGATCGTCTGCTACCAGCACTAGTTTTCCTGCCTGCTACAGAATACTTCTCTGACTCCCTGCCTATGTTCCTGGACCTGTTCATCTGCTTCTGTGTGGTGGAGAAAGCCTCAGACAGGAAGTACCTACGGTAAGCGTACCTGACTCATTTCCGTTTCCATTGCTTGTGTGTTGCTGCTCACTAAATACCAGTTCTGTTTGTTAGATTTGCTATTACAGTGGATAACTGTCCACTTAACAGTTATTCTTATAGTAGTTCTGCCTAAGCACTCACAGATCTTTTCATTTTTAAGCGACTTTTGTTAAATAACAGCTGTTTTTAACGCTTGGTAGCTAATGCTACCGTACATTAGCTTAACTGCTAGCAACTTTAGCTTAACAGTTATCCATGTTGTCTCCCTCTCCTACTTTCTCTTGCTCGATGTGGGAGATGTTCAGTTACTCCTCTGCATCCTTTAGCGACAATGGTATGTGTAACAAGTGTAGTTTATTTATAGACATGGAGGCGAGGCTTAGTGAGTTAGAAGTCCAGATCTACACCATGATAAATCAGCCGTTAGCTACTGCTGCTAACCACCCCCTGGTAGACTGTGCGGGCCGGCCTGAGTCTGAGTTAGCCTCTGGTAGCTGTCCCCCGGCAGCTCCTGAGCAGCCAGGAAAAGGTTCCTGGGTTACTGTTCGTGGCAAAAGTAGTCGTAAGCTATCAAAGGCCACGGACCACCACCAGCCTGTTAGCGTTTCTATCAGATTTTCCCCACTCAGCGACACACCCGCTGAGAAACCAACTCTGGTTATCGGCAGCTCCATTTTGAGAAACGTGAAGTTAGCGAAGCCAGCAGCCATAGTTAAGTGCATCCCGGGGGCTAGAGCGGGCGACGTTGAGTCTTATTTGAAACTGCTGGCTAAGGATAAACGTAAATACAGTAAGATTGTTATTCACGTTGGCGTTGATGACTCCCGGTTACGCCAAACGGAGGTCACCAAGATCAATGTTGAATCGGTGTGTACATACGCAAAGTCAATGTCGGACACCGTAGTTTTCTCTGGACCCCTGACAAATCTAACCAGTGATATGTATAACCGCATGTCGTCAATTCGCCGCTGGCTATCGAGGTGGTGTCCAGATAATAATGTGGGCTTTGTAGATCACTGGCAGTCTTTCTGGGGAAGACCTGGTCTGATTCGGAGGGACGGCATTCATCCCACTTGGGATGGAGCAGCTCTCATTTCTAGAAATCTTGACGAGTTTATTAGTGGACCTAATCCCTGACAATCCAGAGTTGGGACCAGGAGGCAGAGTCTGACACACTTCTCTGCTCCTCCATTCCAGGGGTTACCTAGTCAAAACCCCATAGTGACAGTGTCTGCCCCCCGACCATTGAAATTATTTAAATCAAAGGTAAACAGAAGAGGAGCTGTGCATGAAAACCTCATAACAATTAAAACTACAAGTGCAATAGTGCAAAAGAATAGGAGAATTAAATGTGGACTCTTAAACATCAGATCTCTCTCTTTGAAAAGTGTACTAGTAAATGAATCAATATCAGATTCTAATATTGATCTATTCTGTCTTACTGAAACCTGGCTGGGTGATGGAGAATATGTTAGTCTAAATGAATCCACCCCCCCAGTCATATTGATACTCGCATTCCTCGAGGCACAGGCCGAGGAGGAGTGGCAGCTATCTTCGATTCTAGTCTAATAATCAGCTCTAAACCTAAACTAAATTATAACTCATTTGAAAGTCTTGTTCTTAGTCTTTCACACCCAAGTTGGAAATCACTGCAACCAGTTCTATTTGTTATAGTGTACCGAGCACCTGAATTTTTGTCAAATTTAGTGCTAAAACGGACAACGTTCTTATAGTAGGGATTTTAATATTCACGTGGATGATGAGAATGATAGCCTTAGTACAGCGTTTATCTCTCTATTAGATTCTATTGGCTTCTCTCAGTGTTCATAAACCGACTCACCGTTTTGGCCACACCCTCGATCTTGTTGTGGTATATGGTGTTGAAATTGAACATTTAATAGTGTTCCCACAGAATCCCTTTCTGACCACTGTTAACTTTTGAGTTTATACTGCTGAACTACACGCCAGCTATCATCTATCATCTATCTTATAGTGCTGTAGCTAAATTTAAGGATGTGGTTCCATCAGATTTTAATTAATTACAAGTCACAAAGCAACGGAGGACTCCTATGCTGATTTCAGTCCCTCCCAAATCGATCATTTTGTTCGCTGCGAATGACACTCAACTCTGTTGCCCCTCTAAAAAAAGATAATTAAACAAAGATGGTTAGCTCCATTGTATAACACTGAAACCGCAAATTAAAGCAAATATCGCGGACACTTGAGAAAATTTGGCGTTCCACCAAACAAAAAAATTCTAGTTTAATTTGGCAAGATAGTCTTAAAACGTATAGGAAGGCCCTCCGTAATGCCAGAGCAGCGTACTACTCGTCATTAATAGAGGAAAATAGGAACAACCCCAGGTTTCTTTTCAGCACTGTAGCCAGGCTAACGGAAGGTCACAGCTCTACGGAGCCAAGTATTCCCATAGCTCTTAGTAGTTACGACTTCATGAGATTCTTCAATGATAAAATTATAACTATTAGAAGCAAAATTAAAGACCTGCCTTTAACTGGCACTGACTTATCTTTAAGCTCAGGAACCTTAGAAACAGATGTAAAACCAGACGTATGTTTAGACTGTTTTGCTTCACTTTATCTTTATCAATTATTTCTTCATCTAAACCATCAACCTGCCTCTTAGATCCCATCCCGACTAGGCTACTTAAAGAAGTTTTACCCTTAGTCAACACTTCTCTACTAGATATAACCAATCTATCTTTATTAACAGGCTATGTACCACAGCACTTTAAAGTAGCTGTAATTAAACCCCTTCTGAAAAAGCCCAACCTTGATCCAGATGTTTTAGCCAACTATAGACCTATATCCAATCTTCGATTTCTTTCTAAGATTCTTGAGAAAGTAGTCGCCAAACAGCTGTGTGACTTCCTGCATAGGAACAGCTTATTTGAGGATTTTCAGTCAGGATTTAGTTAATCATAGCACAGAGACAGCACTTGTGAAAATTACTAATGACCTCCTAATTGCATCAGACAAAGGACTTATCTCTGTACTGGTGTTATTAGATCTTAGTGCTGCATTTGATACAATTGACCATCATATCTTATTACAGAGATTATAACATTTAATCGGCATTAAAGGAACTGCTCTAAGCTGGTTTAAGTCTTATTTATCAGATCGATCTCAGTTTGTTCATGTTAACGATGAATCCTCCGTGCACGCCAAAGTTAGTTATGGAGTCCCACAAGGATCTGTGCTCGGTCCAATCCTGTTCACTATATGTATATGTGTGTGTGCTTCCTTTAGGCAATATTATCAGGAAGCACTCCATAGACTTCCATTGTTATGCAGATGATACTCAATTATATCTATCAAACCGGATGAAACTAATCAATTAACTAAACTTCAAATCTGCCTTCCAGATATTAAAACCTGGATGAGCTGAAATTTTCTAATGTTAAACTCAGATAAAACTGAAGTTATTGCTCTGGGGCCCAAGCACCTCCGTGCTGCATTATCCAAAGAGAGTTACTCTGGATGGCATCACCCTGGCCTCCAGTACCACTGTGGAATCTTGGAGTTATCTTTGATCAGGATGTGTCCTTTAATTCTCACATGAAGCAAATTTCAAGGACCGCCTTTTTTCACCTACGTAATATTGCAAAAATCAGGAATATCCTGTCTAAAAATGATGCAGAAAAATTAGTCCATGCATTTGTTACTTCTAGGCTGGATTACTGCAATTATCAGGCTGTTCAAAAAAGTCCATAAAGACTCTTCAGCTGATCCAGAATGCTGCAGCACGTGTTCTGACAGGAACCAGGGAAAGAGATCACATCTCTCCTGTTTTAGCTTCTCTGCACTGGCTTCCTGTAAAATCTAGAATAGAATTTAAAATCCTGCTTCTCACTTACAAAGCTCTTCATGGTCAGGCACCATCTTATCTTAAAGAGCTCATAGTACCTTACAACCCTACAAAAGCACTGCGGTCCCAGACTGCAGGGTTACTTGTGGTTCCTAGAGTCTCTAAAAGTAGAATGGGGGCCAGAGCGTTCAGCTATCAGGCTCCTCTCCTGTGGAACAAGGTTCCAGTTTGGGTTCAGGAGGCAGACACCTCCACATTTAAGAATAGACTTAAGACTTTCCTCTTTGACAAAGCTTAGTTAGTTACGCTGCTATAGGCAAAGAGATAACTGTTTCTCTCTCTCACTCGTCCGCCTCCTCTGGACAGGGGATGGATCTCTCTCTCATCCACCTCCTCTAGACAGAGGGATATCTCTTTCTCTCTCACTTGTCCACCTCCTCTAGACAGAGGGATGGATCTCTCTCTCTCATCCACCTCCTCTAGACAGAAGGATGGATGTAGACAGGGGGATGATGGCTCTCTCACTCTCTCACTCACGCACCCCTCCTCCAGACAGAGGGATGGGATCTGGTTGGGGAGAGTTTTGGCCTGGTCAGGCTCCTCTTTAACCTGTCTCTCTTAGTTATGCTGCTATAGTTTGACTGCTGGGGGACTTCCTTTGACACACCGAGTTCTTCTCTCCTCTATCTTTCCATTTATGTGCATCCATGTCCCAGAAATGCTTGTTACTAACCTAGCTCCGGGGAGTCATTCCCCGGAGTCCTTATGTTCTTTTTTCCCCCCGCGTGTTTCCTTGGATCAGGGAGGCCCCAAAATCAAGGTTGCAGCTGTCGCCATGGTCCCGCTACACCTCCTGCAATGGCCTGCTACATCCTGCTATGCCCTGCTGTGCCCTGCTACGTCCTGCTGTGCCTTGTAACGCCGCACAGTGCCCTGCTATGCCATGAACTATTACAAAGAACTACTACATACTTCCAAATTATCAATATTTGGTTGCTAATCACCATTTACAAAAACATATAGTAACACATCTATAACATGTAGTGATCATAGCCTATATGTCTGATTTAAAATTACTTGCAGTCATTTACTGTACTTGTATTGCTATCATGTACCGTCAAATTGAGCGTTCCAAAACAAAGAGCGATAACTGGTGTTACGGTCTTCTCCCTTGGTTTCTCCTGGGCTTTATAGAAGATTCTGCAACCCATTAGTTTCTTGAAAAAAACTGACTCAAGATACTTATCCACATGTTAAAGGATGTCTTATATGGCCCAAAAATGTAATTCATTCATTTTTTACCAAAAACAAAGTCATTGCCTTTTGCCTTTGCAGGGAAGCATAGTCAAAGTCTCTCTTTGTGAACCCGGCCTCTGGACCAAGTTTTGTATTAAATCTCGTTAGTTTTATTTGTCAAATAGTGGCTCAGAAACTGTATTATACTAAAACTCCTGTGTCCAAAACAACACAATGCATACACTTTGCGTCAGATACCACACATGCAGTTAGGCACTTAAAGGCACTGTTTTCATTCCACTGTCTGCAGTCTCATAAGTAGAGAGAGGTGGGGGGTTGGAAACAGTGCAAAATGGATTTTGAGGATGCACAGCCAATGGAGTGCAGAGTCTGAGGGCCAAGTGGGAACTCTGGGCCCAATGTAATATGCATAGCACACAATGAATTATTTAGCGAAGGTTGCATAATGCTTGAATGCTGCTTCTGCAGTCCCTGCAGTTCCTCCAAATGCCACAGCTGGTCAAGCTCAAAGCCAACTTGTTAAAGACATAACACAAGTGCTTGGTTCTGAAGATGCTGACAGTTAATATGGTTGCATGTGCCACTGCTAAAGGGATTCATTAAATATGGCATATGTGGTACACTGCTCAAAGCCTACCTTACACTGGAAGACTCAGAATAGACTTAGAAAAGACTAACAGGTGACACCATCTCACATCTAGAAACAATCTGTCACAATGCTAACGAGGTTTTAGTCAGACTAGAAGATTTAATATAATATATTACACGTTTGATTTTGTCGGAACGCCAAGAGAGGAAAAGACTGACTTCAGAGCTGGGACTGAGTTTTATGATGACCTTACACCAAACCATTTACACGACGGGAGCCCGCCCCAACTCTAGCAAGACTCTCACAATTTCATTCTCACATTAGAAATGTTTCAGCTACAAGTGGAATCGCATGAAAAGTAATTTGGTGTAAGGTGCGACATTAGACACTTCGGTTTTCTTGTTGATGAACAAAAAGCAAAATCACATGTAGGGATACACATATTCATAGCACATCACACCATCATTCAAGATTTATTTATTGTCATACCACAGTACACTGTTGTACAAAATCACATGCAAAGTTCACAGCTTAAAAGAATTTAGCATAGAAACCATTAAAAACACTGTGGAAAAGCCAAGTTATTAGTTATATGAATTAAAATAAATAAATGCTTATATGGATGTGCAGAGCATTTAGAGTGATAAATATAAATCTATAAAGACTGAAAAATATAAATATCTAGATACTAGATACATACAGTTGGAAAGAGTGGAAAGTATAATTATCCGTATTTAAAGTGAAATAGTGCGGTAAAGAATAAGTTCAGTCAGAACTGATACTAAGGTGCATTAAAAACAGATTAATTTGTACATGAATAGTATTTAGATTGATTGGACTGTTTTAGTGTGTTTCATTGTCCAACAGTCTGGCAGCAGTGGGCAAGAAGCTGTTTTTGAACCTTGCACTCCTTGCTCTCAGACTTGGGGGGCAGTCTGTGGCCAGGGTGAGTGTGGTCCTTGATGATGCTCTTTGCAATACCAGACCAACCATCAGAACAATATACCTTTAACTTTAAAATATCTAACGTCTTTATTAATGTATTCATACTTCACTTACACAAACATCATACAATCTATCATAACAGCAACTTTCGATGCCATTGATTTATTATTATTTTAGACCACTGTGGATAAAGATGAATGCCGAAATAACAAAGTCTCATCCCATTCCTGGGTAGGAGTATGCTTAATAATGTTAAAGAGTAGTGCTAATACTGGTGGCATAAATACACCATTTGGGATAAAGACTCAAAGGCAGATTAATGACAGAGCTCATTTGTGACAACAACATTATGAATATAACAACCACTAGCTGGTAATGGATGCAAACTTGTGGCAAACACGCTCACATTTGAGGAGGCGGGGGGGGGTTAGTACACCTATACACCCTATTTTGTAGCTGTTGCAGGGCTCCAGACTAACTTGTTTTACTAGGAGCAGTGTAGTCTATAACTGAACATTTCAGCCACATGCAGCAAATAAACTGCAGCGCGATGTCGGGTTGCATTTCTCAAAAAGTAGACTTGTCACCGCAAGCCACTAGTGGTTTCTTCTGGCTGGCCATTGGAGCAACCCCGACAGCAGCCGCAATGCACTACCCCCATTCAAAATGAATGGAAAGACTTTGTGTTTTCTCCGCACCATCTGACGGCCGACGGGCCAATGTGGATGCAGCTAATCACTCACAGACCTGCAGAGCTCTCACACACAGTCACCAACTCTGGCAGACCTGTTCTCTCAGTCGTCAAATTTGCATGTTGCACATATTTGAGAAGTTGTAAAAAGTACTCGCACTGTCCCAAAAAATGGTCGCAAAAACGGTACTAGAATCCATACAAGCATGAAGGACAGACATTTCTTGCAACGCTTTTTGACTTTACAAATAAAATAAGTGTAGAAAGGAAGGACATGTGTGGAGAGAAACACCACGTGCGTAATAAAAGTTCAATCTTGAGCTTATTATAAGCATATCATCTTTTCTGTGATATGATCGAAAGATCCAGATCAACTACTGAATGGTGAGGTTGTTTTGCCGACTGCATTTTACTTTTAATGTCAATTTTTTAGGACAAAATGGACGGGAAGTCTTTAAAGTGTTGGGAGGACTGGATATTTGAACATCTACTGTACAATTCCAGGACAACCATAAACAGGAAAATGCAAAGGGGACTATAATGTCCTGTAGTTTAGTGGATGACTTATGTTTCCGTTGCTCCTCAGTATCTTGAACCATTTGATTAAAAAAGGAGATTTGGGGAAATTAGGGCTGTGCAATTAATCTAATTTGATTGTGATTCCGGCTGATAACAATCACTAAAACAATGTTAAGTTTTAAGTAAGTTGTATATTAAGTTTTGCAAGTAAACTCTTTTATTTTTTATTGTGTTTTGAATGACACACACTTTGGCCCCTCCCGAAGGCTAAACTCTCTCAGCCAACATTTGAATATATATTCTTTATATTATTTATTTTAAGAGGAATTCAAGACGTTCAACAGGGATAGTATTAAGGGTATTTCACAGCTTTTTTTGTACTGTTAAGTATTTTTTTTTTATTTCAGTAAATGTAACATCTTTCCAAAAGTCAATCAGTAATCTTGTTAATGATGATTTCAGTATTGATCAAACTTGTAATAATGATTTTTTTTTATAATCGAGCAGTGGTAGGTTAAATGTAGGCAGCACAGCTGCTTTATGACTGATCTATCGGTAAAGTGAGTCTTCCTACATTACGGCAGAATGCCATTGCTCCGAATGTCTGCACCTATCATGTCTGTATCAGCCGAGATCACGGAAGGTGTCTGAACACAAGCTGCGTCCAATAACCTGCCACCCGTCGCTCTGAATCTACCAGTGCCCTGTGATTGATGAAACGAGAGCAGACAAGTGCCTTCAGTAAGAGCACACCCCTGCAATCACTCCAGCCTCTGACTCAACTTTTTTTTCCCCCAACAGCAAAATAAACAAATAACATGCTCTGATTTGATTAGAAGATTAAGCGATAGATTATTGCAACACCTTCTCTGCAACACGGCCCTTTTAGACAACATCAATAAAGAGATTTAATTAATTACTGAGCCTTATTTACTGACCCATTGTGAATCCTTCTAATTGACTTGTTGAGGTTGTGTACACCATGTGCCAGTGGGTTTATATGTCCCAGTATTAACACTGTGCTGCTTCAGTGATGCCTACTGTAAATGAGAAATATAAAAACAAACCACGCCACTCTTGTTCTGCATTGGTTGGCGTGCAGGAATGTATTAAACTTCTCCAATCACAGCTACTGAGCCAATTTTATCTCTGCTAGTCCGGATCGATGATAATAGAGTACATTCCCAGTATAAGCCTGAGGTGCTTCCCCAGATGTCCATCACGAGACCAACAGCTGAGCTAGCAAGCTAAAGTTTCACACTGAAAATGGCAAGTTTTAAAGAATATTTGGCACGTGCAACAAGTCAGGCCTGGTTCTTTTGGTTCTCTTTTCTTTTGATTGTAGAGATTTATTAAAGTATGTTTACGGCATTTTCTCTCTAGCCGGGACATTTTGGGACCGATTGGTGGGTTGGACAAAGTACACATGGAGACACACTAGAGTAAGAGATAATGAGGTGTAACCATGTATCAGCTAATTTAATAATAGATCACCTTACTGTATTGTGTCGACAATCAACTTCATTTAATATTGTTTGTTGCATTTTTGGGGGGCAAATGTTCCACTAAAACAAGTTCCTTCCTGAGACAATTTAGCAGAGCCAAACGTCACTGCGTCCAGAGCTTAGCACCGCCCAATATGATTGAGATTGGTTTAAAGAAATGCAAACAACCCAGAATGCATCTGCGGTGTAGCCAGACCTTACTCCACAGAGCCGTGGAGGTGCTATCTGATATTACATCTTGGCCGGTTTTAATTCCAGCACCCACGCAGCATGCTAATAAAGACACGCTTCATTGTCATCAAAATCAAATCAGATAATTTATGGGTGCAAGGAGGCAGACTTCATGTTTCAAGAGCCTTCATTGTTTTGTGCTGAGAACCTACTCCAACTACGTCAGGTTTCTGCCTATTACACCACTGGACATGCAAGCTAAGAATGACATAGAAATAGGAACATGGGAATTGCTTTCTATTAAGCTATGCACGCACTACTGCTCTGGGCACTTATGCAACATGAAATGATTTTGTGTGTGTGTGTGTCTGCGAGAGAGAGAGAGAGAAAGAGAGAGAGAGAAATAGAATCCCTGAGTGGAATATCTGCAATGTTTTTCATCTGCTCTCCTTTAGCTATGCATCTCCTGCTGATCCCATTGTTCTCATCTCCCCCATCGTCTCCCCCATCTAAAACAATGACATTAACAAAAGCAGGTGAACATCAAACAGGCTTCTCTTGAGAATAACGTGACTAAAGCAGTCCCAGCGAAGGCTCCTCTACCTCTTGTTCAAAGGAGCCTGCACCTGCAGGATGCTGCATTGTTCCGTGCAGTCAGCAGTTTCGCCTCCAACATGAAGTTCCCCTGTGGCTCCAACAAGAACATTTCCATTATCCCAAGGACTTTCATCACTGGGTCACCTCACCGGCACTAGCTAAATACAGTAACATCCTGTGGACAGCAAAATGACTTGTGCTAAATGCCAACAGAACTCTTTTCTGACAACTAACTGTTACCTCACTTACTGGCCAAGTTGGTAGAGCAGGCGCACATTGATTAAAAGCTGAAATACCCAACAAAAAAACAACTGTTACCTCACTTACTCAGCTGTGCAGCTATTACCAATCACCCCTAGGGGGTAGACAAGGACATACAGAAGAAACCAATACACTAGGCTCGTTTGAGATGAACTGCGCCTCGCCTGTAGAGTGGACGACAGCAGGTGGCAGCAGCCGGGGGGGGACAAAAATCTGCTCTGAAGTCATACAGCTTCCTGCTGATTCCAGCCGCCTTCAGGCTGAACAGGAAGTGACAGAAACACTGTGGTGCAATTCCTATTTAATAAAACGTTATCAGACCCATATATCAGCTTGTACACAGTCTCCAGGTGTTTTATTAAGACAGAGTAGCTCTCAAAATGCTCTACATGTGATCTGTTGCTGATTTTGATTAACACACTGTAGATGATCTGTGATCTGAACAGATTTATTCTCTCTGACTTCTAAACATAACTATCAGCCACACAACATGTG
Source organism: Etheostoma perlongum (assembly GCA_026937815.1). Classification (NCBI taxonomy): domain Eukaryota; kingdom Metazoa; phylum Chordata; class Actinopteri; order Perciformes; family Percidae; genus Etheostoma; species Etheostoma perlongum. Next base: position 4,437,021 of record CM049381.1, read on the forward strand.
TTCTGTACAGAATAAGCCTTTAAATCAGACAAATGGCAATTAAAATTCCTCCATTTCAAAATCAATACAAGGTTTATACAGAACGTCATGTTGATTCAATTGTGAATCAATCAGCTGTTAAATCACCTGAGAGGCCGGCGTTTCCCAGCATGCCCTGGGTCCAATAATTCTCCCGGAGATGTGATACAAATGAGAATGGCTCAACATACTATATGTAACCTCACACATATCTTCTGCATATAGTTTTGCAGATACTTTTCTTCTTCAGTGCATTAGGGAAAGCATGGCGTGTAAAGTGATGACTGGCAGCGGTCGCGGTCCTGGTTATGTGTAGTTTTTAGATATATTGTAAGGAATGCAACAGCCACAGATGAACAGGTGGCACCGGCTCGCTTCACAGACTCGCTTTAATTGGTATCTGCTGTATCTCGTAGCAAGCTCTACCTTTCATTTGCTTAAATGGCTGAAAGATGCTTCAGGGCTTCAAGGTGTGTGGAATATTCAGAGGCAGTGCGCTTCAAAGCTTTCTGAAAGATGGGCCTGAGTAACTGCAGTTCATTATTCCGCTTATTAATTTCTCTCCCTTGACCACTCTACAGCCTAATATATAATCCGCATGTTATTTGCATTGCAAAGCAAGTGTCACTGACATGCTGCACATTATCATGTTAATCGTACACAAACTAGGGCAGGAGTCCGCCACAGGATGCACGTAACACTATGGCTGCCACTGGAAGATTCATTAAACCAAATAGTAGATCACTGCAGTTGTTTTAGGGGGCTTTCACACCTGCCTCATTTAGTTTGGTTGAATGGCACTATAGTTGGTTTTCCCCCATTGTGTTATTTGTCAGGGCAGGTGTGAATGCAGCAATCACACTCTGATGCGTACCACACTCTGACAGCGGACAATACAAGCGTACACGTTCTTAGTAAACATAACTCAATCAGAAATAAAATGTGCATTTCTAGGGGACTATTTGCAGCTGTGAGTAACACACATTTGGTGCACTAATGGGATTTACACAGCAGCATGTGCGGGATTGAGTCTAAGTAAATTGTGTGTGTACATGGTAAAGAAGGATGTGATGTAATGTAAGCCAGTGCAACAGTGTGGCTTACTTATAATGTTTTGGCACTGAGGAATAAGATTTGTGAGGCTTTGGAAACACACCTTATACTTTTTGGCAGATTAATTCATTATTGGTTTTGGTCTTTCTAGTGATAGTAATCAGATTTTTGGTTTCAAGGTATTTACCTTGTCAATCAACAGAAAGGTTTAAAATGCGTCTCTATCAGTCGTCAGACAGGCCATGATGTCAGAGGATGTGAGAAGGTTGGGGGATGAGATACTATACTGAGTCCTTTGACCCAAGAAGGCTATATTTAAACCTGCCATGTTTAATTCATCGTCAACCGTCGTCCTTTCACACTGGCCCTGTATCTGAGGCAGAACATCAAATGTACTGAGGACTTAATGAAGTGAAATGTCACAGCCCTATGCAGGGTGCTGAAGGTTGTAGATGGGATATGAACTCCATAATGCATTGGCCCTTATGACCCAAGGGGCCAGTGGCACTGAGGTTTGTGTGCAAAGTGGATCTTGAAAAGTTACACTGCAACCAGACACAACTAATGAAGGGGTTTCCAATTACATTTTGCAGAACATTGATTATTTTTTTAAGCTTGTTCCCATTACAAGACTAATGTTAAGGACAATATTGGGCCTAGTATAATATAATATAATCGGGCACAATATGGGCATTTAGGTACCTATTTCCTTCAGATGAAAGCATTTGCTGTTGTTAATTTGCATGAACTTCCACAGATTTGAACATTGCCTCAGCTGGATAATAATCCATTAAGGTTTCATGAAATTAATATCAAAGGCTTTCTGTCTTTTAGTCATTTTACTGAGACTTGTTGATTGAGTTGAGTGGCTTATATCAACAAACACCATGAACAGACCTTTGATTAGACAAAGAGCACAGAGCTGTCACTGTATAAACATATTGTAGGATGTTAGACTGAGTAAACCCCGCCCACTCTGCCAGGGATTTGATTGCGCCCTGCAGCTCGGTCTGGAAACATGCACGTTTAATTATCTTGCTTCAGTTCACAGTTTTGTGGGAACCAATTACGAACTGGCTTATCTACCTGCATAAAACCGTTTTACTTGCATATTTGAAATATGAATGTGAAGATGAACTGCTACCTCCTCTGAGCTCAATAATACTCATGAGCTCGCCCAGTTGCACTGGGTACAGGATACTGATAGCCGGGCTCTCATTGGCTAGCTGTTACCCAATCAGAGTCAAGCAGCTTAGCTTTTTGAATATTATTAAAAACTGTCCCAAATGGAGCTGAGCCTTCCTGCAGGCTTTCTATACCACGATAGAAGACTTGAAACAAGGTAACCAAGGCATGAGTCCATGGTAGAATGTTACCACAAAGTCATGAAAATACAGTACGTGTGGCAGGGCACCTTTAATATGCAGAAATGTAATGTCTGAAAATAAATTTAATGGGGGCCTATGGGGATGGACTTCCTTTTGGAGCCAGCCTCAAGTGGCCACTCAAACAGTCGGTCACATCTGCTTGAGCTTCATTTTTCAGCACCAAGGGTTTCTGCTTGGGCACCCGCCCAGTGTCCCCATAGGAATTATCCCAATATTGAACAATTTGGCACATCATGATTTACGTTTAAGCCAGCTTTCAGTACGTGTACAGAAAGTAGATTCTCGTTTATGTAGAGTAGTGAAGGTCAGGGGGATGGAATAGCCTTTTTCCATGGATTTACATTCTGTAGTAGTTTTCCATTGCTGGTTGCCTACCTATGCTTACCTACAATGTGAGTTTGTTTGGCTGCACTGTAACCAGATACAAAAACTTTGCTTTTGCTGCTGTGTTTCTGACAAAGTAGGTGCTCAATAAGCATTGTCTCTCTCCAGAGAATTCTGAGAACTGTAGTATTAAACTGCACACAGATAACAAAAGTAACCATGAGTGGTACCAAATCAATATTGTGGACAAGACAAAAATGAAATACTGTTTGAGTATCTGTGTGTGTTACAGTGCTGGATATATATTTATATGATTATGCATATTTGCTATGTGTAGGAGTGTGTGAGTGGTGCATGTAAAAGTTATTTTGAAAAATAGGAAAATTTACTGAATTAGGAGGCATCAGCCTCTCCCTCAGGAAGCTTAAAATATGTAATAAAACAAAAATTACTCATGAGTATGTCCTTGAAGGCAAAAAGAAATTCAACAAAAACACCACCATAGACTGGCTTTTCACACATAGTCCTCTCTATCAAAAGTGACAGATCAAAAGGTTACATTAATAGTCTCCATGGTGATGCATCCCACGAGAGTGTGAAAGGGCAGTGGGAAATAAAAAGCCTATTTACAGACACCTCCAGTCGGTGTAAAGCACATATGCCCGGATGGATTGTGAAGTTTAAGGGCTGCAGTCATTGTGATGACAGCCATAAAGGCAGCAGTGTGAGGGAGAGAGCCGAAATCAGACAGTGAACATCTGTAACAGGAAGTGCGCGGCTGGCGAGTCACAACAGCACCTGCAGCCGAGGTTTATTCTGACACTATGTCAAGGTTTAATGGATATCTCTGCTGTAGTTCAACTTGGGTCTTATGTTTCTAGCTTTGGCCGTCATTTCTTGCACTCACCACATTAACTGCTGACATCAGGGAACATGGTGACATCCCCATGACAAAGATGGAACAGGTTTTCAACAACAGGTGGATAGCAAAGCTAAACTGTACATCATTATTTCCTTATCTACTGATCAGCGTAGCCTACACATTAGTTAAGATAATTTCTTCAAATTTGAAATAAGAGAAAGGAGCTTCAAGTAACTTTCTGATCGAGTGACTTTTGATTAATGAGTTATGTAAACATAAATTAATGATTAAAAAAAGTAATTATTAATCAACAGATTAATAAGCTAATCCTTTCAGCTCTATATTATACTGTGTTACCCACCTGTACAATAATATACTGTACTGTAAAACTTGCATGTGTTTTACAGGAACATAATACGTCCATGTAATACAAAGTAGTATATGTCACTACTATGACAGATTGGAATGTAGTATATTGAACATTGTACACTAATACATACCAGCACCCATGTATATTTTAACAGTAATTTGGTCAACATTGTCCAAAGATCTATTCAATTTCAGAACATCTTTCTCTGCCTCACCAAACAACGCTCACTGGGTTTGTTGTTTAGGAGACAGCCATATTCTTCTTAAATGTGTCTTATGCCTGGGAATGGACTGGACAATACTGTGTGTGTTTTTCCATCAAAAAGGGAATTTATTCCCTTTCCAAGTCATTTGGCATTTGGATGTGGACAAAACTATTTTACTTTAATTTGTGAATTTTAAAGTCTTTGTACTATTTTTTGGATGGGTTTCAGAATAAAAATGGAAATTGAACCATGTCTGGACCTGGAGGCACAGAGCCATTTCACAGGTAAAAAAAAGAAAGAAATACAAACAAAATAGCCTTTTGTTAACATTATACACTTTAGGATTTTGATCATCCAAAACAGCGTTATTTTAATATAAGCTAATAGTTCACACAGAAAGATACAATTGTTGAGATGACTGGGTCTGAAATCCATGACGCAGGTACATCCAAATATCAATCATCAAACACACTTGTGCCGGGATTTGCGCCGCACCGGGTGCAAGATAGGGCCCTTAATATTAACGGGCTGTGATTGGTAGGTTTAACCCTCTGCAGGCCTGAGATCTGCCGGCTCTTTACCTGCATCCAATAAATCAGTGTCTTTCTCTGCAGGCAAGTGTGAGCCAATCAATACACTCCTCTATTAGAAACACACCGAATAGACAATAACAGGTACACTGGCTTGCTATTAGGGCAGACATGCCTTATCTTATTATTACAGCAATATACTTCTGTATTTGTAAGGGTGCAGAAATGAACAGTCACATAAAAACTGTAAAAATACAAAATGGAGGCTGGCTTGACCAGTTTGTTTTCTGTGGTGGATTCCATTTAATGAAAGTCGGTTTTGGCCCAGAGAACAGTTGGGTTAGAACCTTCTTTAATCCTAAATATGATGAACACCCACACAGGTGGTTTTAATTATCATGGCTGATTAGACCTCGCCAGAGAAGAGGGCCAAAAAGACACGAGTGAAAAGACTTCATGTGATCCATCTTTTTAAAGAGAAAACACCGCAAAGAAGAGAGATAGGTATAGGTGTTGGACAATATGACAAAACAATAAAAATACCAAAACTACAAAGTTAAAAATCTGCATTTGTCCATGTGTTAATTCAGTTATATCTTGGCATATGCCAAGTATATTTCAAACTGCCTCTCTTTTGCAATAGTTTTGATTAGTTAGATCTTGAACTACAGGTGGAATAGATAATCTACCCAGCCAAAGATGATGCAGGGTGATAAGCTACCTTCATCCATCATATAAAACTGCACTTGACCATTAGCTAGTGGCTTCTTTAGCAGCCAACAGAACAATTTCATATCAGAACGTGTGTTTGGATCTCAGTTGGCGGAAACTTTGTTGTATCTGTTGATCTAATAACACAAGTATGGGTGGATGTCCATTTTTGAGTGATCACATGAGAAGGATTTGATTGAAATCCCTTTTGTAGTTCACCTAAACTAACATAACAACCAGGAGATGTGGAAACATCGGTCTTCTTACAGCAATGTATTGATAATATAACCCAGGGCAGTTGTAGCCATGGCCTACGTAGACAACACGCATGAAGGCATGATGCAGAAGGTTGAGATACTATGTGATCACTTTAGTTAGATCTTTCATGAAGCTAGGCTATCTGCAGAACCAGTACCTTCTGACATGGCCGCGGGAACTAGGAGTAGCGCATTTTGGATTTCTCCATAAATCAATCACAGGCTAAAAAAAGTCAGAAAACCCCAAGAACTGAAAGAAATAGCAGCACCTGTCACTCCCACAGCAACCTGCTAGCAACAGACGATGAGGCAGCTGACTTTTGATTTGATTTCATTTAATCCAGTGATGTGTTTTATACCCTTGTATTTTGTGGCTCAGTGTTTGAGTTTGTAGTAGGCCTATTCTGTATCATTGTCATAGCTTTGTGCTTAGAGCCTGCGTTAACCGCGCCTAGTTTTGCCCTACTTGGATTTTGTATGTCTTTCTTGTTTTTCCGCTTGTGGAAAGTTGTGATGGATGCAGTGTTGCGTGTGGTGGTTGACTTTGGCTAAAAATGTCAAAATTTGTCAGCACCTCTAACTCAAAATGTCTTCCTGTAGCCACGCCTCCTGATAAAGGACATCATGGACCTGAAACCTGAACAATTAAATTGTGGATAATGAAAACAAGATAAGGTAACGCGTCATGCCTCTTTCCATTCGGCTGGTGGAGCCGCGGTATCAAAGTCTGGCCCATACACCTGCCAGACCAATCACAGCTGTCAATCATGACATTTCACTGTGTTTTTATAGCATCAAATAACCAAATAAAACCAAACTGGTCAGAAAAAAGGACAAATACTTGAACAGACATCAGCATGGTCAGAGCTATCAAAAATGACAAAAGGCTTGATTCTTTGATTTTTTTGTTTTGAACATGTCCCGTCTACTAAAATGGAGGGGGAGGGGTTTAAGACATACACTGCAGCCAGCCAACAGGGGCAGATCCAGATGTTTTGGCTTCACATACTGTCTATGCATCAACCCCTCTGCTTTCATGACCAGGCTTTATTGTTTTCTATTGTCCACTTTTTTTTCATGTTGGGTGTTGATATATTACAATGATGCATCCAAGATCCAACCTACAGAATGTAATATGTTATTGTGAAGTAGTAATTTTGATAAAAGCGCTGGGTCACCAGATTTATGATGCACTAATGTCTGTATTCATGTCTGACATCACTGCTGAAAATCCCAAACGGTAAGAAAGGGCACAGGGAGAACAATCTCTCCCTTTTTAATCAGTGTCCCCTCACTGCTCCTAACAGTGATAATGGGCATGTCAGGAGCCTCAAAAATAGGATAGGATAACAAGTAGCTTATTAGCTTTTTGAAAGATGGAGAAGAGTGTAACATTATCAGGTCAGGCTGTTCTCACGAACCTTTTGTACATATAGCTCAAAAAATAATGCACTGCCATTTGTATGTATTAAATTTACTTATTACTCTATGCAACACAGTGACTGCTGCTGTGGTCCGTGTAGGGAGGAAACACAGTAGAGTGGAGTTTTCCTCGGTAAACAAAAGACTTTCACCCAGGACATGCATGTTTGTGTCCCGGGAATATTTTAATCCAAACCACAATCTCTTTTCCAATCTTTAGAAGGTGTTTTGGTGTCAAAACTCAACTGTCGTTGCGGCATGTTGATTGCTTTTTTTCGGCTCATCTGCCATGGCCTCTGAAAGGACTGTCTGCTTGCGGCACATTGTACCTGGATCAAAGTCGCCTCTCGTCTGCTGCACTGAACTAGCAATGGCCTCTAAAAGGAGCGGCAGCTCACTTTGCTCTTTAGCCGGCTCAGTCACCTTTTGTTGGCTGAATCTAACTGTTGTCATGGAACCGGCTTGCGTCACCATCATTTTGTAGGACATCAAACATATTGGTGTGTGGTTTTCGTATAATGTCATACGAACCAGTTCATGGGGAATGCGTTGGTAAGGCTAAACAGAGGCCTGAGCAAATGGGGACGTTTTTCCAAGCGGAATATTTAGTCCTGGGAAGAGGAACCGAAAGAGGAGTTCCAATTAACTGTTGATCTGTCCGTGTATTCACAGCTGTCTGGCTGCTTTCAGCTCTGGAGCTGCTAAGCTGTCGCATGCAGCCATTAACAACCTTCACGCTCTAACAGTTGTGTGTGTGTGCGTGTTCTTGCGTGTCACACACACACACACACACACACACACACAGTCTTCCCTGCACTGATGCTTTAGCAGTAGTTCCCAGCACAGCTTGGGAAGTGTCTAATGTTAATTAATGGGAGGCACCAGAGCATGCAATTCCTAATTAACCCCCAAGCATGATGCTGCAAAGGCATGCGAGTGGAAAAGCATGTGAGTTACTTTTTTCAAGTAACTGTCTCCTTGCTATCGATCCATATGCTGCAAAGCACTTTGCAGATCATTGGCAGATGACAGCAACATGGCTGATCTTTCATTCCTTTTTTCCACCACGCTGAGTGGCAGGGCAATAGAGATTAATTGCAACGATCATGTAGCTAATTAGAAAAATGAAAGTAAATCAAGGTGGGTTGATGGCTTAACGCGAGAAGACCTACTGAGCTGAGTGTCAGAGTGATTAGTTATGCGCTGAAGAGAACAAGTCTGCTGGCAAACAAACGTCTATTTGCAGGTGCGGACTGTGGCACTGTAGCCACACCAGCCCACATTACCACGCCCATGCAGCCCCACCCACAGACACCTGCATTCACTAATTACATTTGTGTACAGATGGTGAAATGATATAAGCAGTACCTCATGTAACAGATTTTTAAACATTTAATGTAAGTAACTGACTAACAATGCTAACTACTTTTTAAAGAGAAAAAGTTTATAACAAATTGACACATACTGACTGTTTATGCCGTTTGTATGCTGTTACTGTCATTCATACAGTATGTTGTTCTTTGTTGTCACTGTCAGTCTGTTTCTCTCTGTTGACACTATGTGTTGTCTGTCTGGTTCTTCACATTTTTTAAAATCTTTTTTAACCCTTGTGTTGTCTTCCTGTCAACCATGGTCACTTTTTTCAACATTATTATCTTTCGTTTTATCATTTTTTGGTGTTTTTCCCCAAAGTTTTGGGATATTTTGAATGTTGACATTTTCAGCGCTTATTTCGACGGCCCATTCGTTTTGACAAATAAATTAATTAATTAACGGAAGACGGGTCAATTTAACCCAAGGACAACATGAGGGTTAACTATCTAACTGCAATCTATTACGATCCACAATCCACAAGCATGCAACTGCAGTTTCAGTTTATCCACACCTCACCAAACTGTGGCTTGGGTCACAGCCCATTCATTGGCAGTCTGGCTGAGAGCTTCACAGCGCATGCCAAAGTCTTGATTCAGAATACAAGTTGTGAAAGGAAAACAGTGATTCACCAAATAGTGCCCGCAGAGAGAGGAATGGGATGTGTCAGTGACAAGGTAAGTGGCTTACCCAAACGGAACATTGGGGGCAAAGATCATCTCGACATCATGTGCTGTGTCTCTAGTGCCGATATGAACAAGCATCATATTCATGCCCTGTGCTGCAGCAGACCTGCACAGTTAAGTTGTAATTTCCTCTCATGTTACCCAGAAAAAACTATTTTTGGTCTTCCACATTTATTTATAGTGTCAGTTTGATATACCCTCTAAGACACTGTCCAGCTGCCACTGTCCTAATGAGAATAGGTCATAGTTTATAAAAAAATGTGATACATGTATCTACAATGCATTCAGTTATAATCATGGGCTCACTGCTAAAGCTATCTTGTTGGGTTTGTTATGGCTTGGGTATTACCTGTCACCCCACTTAAAGGAGGCCCTAACACTGTGCAGGGGGTCCCATGAACCATTCATAAAAGAAATGCACTGTAATGCATACGTATAAATTACTGTGTGCATCACATTGAGTGCTGCGGTAAAAGAGCGTGAAGATCCTCAAAGGGAGGAGTTTGGGTCCTAAGACACAGGGCTTTCAAGCGCGGGGGGGACTTTCACCCAGGAAACGGGTGTTTGTCTCCTGGGAGTACTACTTAAGGCGACTGGTGTTTTGACACAAAACCACAATCTTTTTTCTATTCCTAACTAGTAATTTTTGTGTCTAAACTTAACTGTCGATGCCGCATCAACTCTTGTCTGATAAAATCAACTGTGCCGGCTGCTGAAAAGGGAATTCCTTGAGAATTCAAGAGAATGCGTTGCTATGAGAGAGGTGGAGCTGGTAGGGACTCCTTTCTTTGCATGTTTTTGAGGAAATCCCAAAGTTTTAGAGCAGCAATTTACAATTTTCATTGTTGATGAATCTTCCAATTTATGGAGGACCGTGTCTTTCATATTTAAAAATAAATACAGAAATAAATAAATGCTCAATAAATAAATAAGCACACAATTAATTGCCCCAAAAAATACAATGAAGAAATAAATGTAGGTAGAAATTAAATTATACAGTGAGACATAAATGTATATATCTCTTTTAATTAGCTTCTTTATTTATTCACCTTTGTAATAATTACCTTATTTATTTATTGTCCGTTATAATCTTCAACTTTATTTATTCCTTACTTATTTTTTAAATGTATTTATTTCTGTGTGTGTTTAATTTTTTTTTGTCTGTTTTATTCTTCCGTTGCATTTTCTACCCTATTTATTTTCACCCCTGGTATTTATTTCTGCCTGTCACTTTTACATTTCTGCCTGTCACTTTTACATTTCTACATGCATTTCTGCCTCATTATGCAAATGAGGAGGGGCGGGTCTTAAGGGGTTAACTTCTGCCCATTGGTTGTTAGCATTTTACTCCCTCGGTCAATCTACATGCCACCGGCCACAGACACAACACAGATGGCTAGCTACGGTGAAGTTGTCAGTGAGCTGAGGCATTTAGCAACTGTTTTTGAAAACAATGCTAACGTTATAAGTATTGACTTTATAATTTTTCGTTTAGACGCTCTGACAGAACGTGTGTTTCAGTCAGCGGTGTCGTGCCAATGTACTCGTGTATCCCTGGCCGCGGGAGCCGCATGCACACAGAGCGGAGCTTCTGCTGCCCTTCGAATTGTTTAACTGCTGCACTTTGAATTAAACGGAACAAACAGCGACGTGGAAGACTCGGCAGGGTTACCATAGTAACAGGGGTCTCAGTTAACTACATAAATACGTGTATTTGTCTGTTACATTAAGGCGACGTGTCAAATGTTTATAGCGTGGTTTAATATCGAGTGATAGGCGTATCCTCCCTGTCCCTGTCTACCATATGAGTTACATAGGAGGTACTCAAATATCAGGCCGTTTTTTCACCTGATATTTAGGTATCCCCTATGTAACTTTGATAAACAACAGCAAACCTCTCCAAATTGTGTCAGGTTGTTTATTGTGACCTATTAAACACACAAAATAACACCCATGATGACAGGAGAGACCCTTTGCATGTTAGGGATGGGATACATAAAATATCAGGTGAAAAAGGATATTGATATTGATATTGATGATAGTCCTTCATGCAGTGCCATCACATAGGTTACACACACACACACACACACACACACACACACACACACACACACACCGTGAGAAATACTAATCAACCTGTTCGCCGTTAGAAGCGGGCGCACAACTTAGACTTCTCCATCCTGAGACGTCTCCGTTGGATTTATTCTAAACATCCACCTGCTAAATTTCATCGGGTTTTTGTAGTGCAACCTTCTTTGAACGAACTAGAACGGGTTGTTATCATTCTGTCTCTTCTGATGTGCGACAGGAAGCCAGAGAGAGGTTTTTGGAGACAGACAACCCACTCCCGGGCCGCTTCTAGCAAGGGAAACCGCCCACGCGTTGCGCGCCTGGATCGCCAGTAGAAATTCGGTCGCGGGAGTGCGTGTGCATGTCAGGCACTAAATGTGTGTTTCGTGCACGGCAAAGCCCGGGCTCCGTCCTCAACAGTTGCTACCGGAGCGACGGAGAGGAGAGGTGGAGAGCGAGAGAGATAAGAGACTGAGGACAGACGGACGCGGAGCCCCACATGCAAAGGGTCTGTCCTGTCATCATGGGTGTTATTTTGTGTGTTTAATAGGTCACAATAAACAACCTGACACAATTTGGAGAGGTTTGCTGTTGTTTATCAAAAGTTACATAGGGGATACCCAAATATCAGGTGAAAAACGGCCTGATATTTGAGTAGGGGAGAGCCGGGAAGATTGAAACGCTTGACGGATGAAACATTCCAGTTTTCTCCGAGTACAATGATGATAGACAGACTTCCTTAGGTCTGAACATAGAGCATGTTACCCTCCTCCTATCATCCAAATATCTCCCTGTTATTTCCTTTTATCGCGGAGTTACAGCCGATAAACGAGTTTTGATGGTCAAAAGTAAACTTTATTAGCGGTCACATTTTTTCGATTATTAACGAGGGTTTTTCATTTAAAGGTTTGACTACATGCTCATTCAGTAGACCAGTTAGTGTTCTCCACAATCCCAGACTTTCGTATTGCATGCTTGTTTACATGAGAAGCAAAACAGGCTGTAATGACATATGTCAATGTCCCCGACCTGGCTGTAACTCCATGGATTTTAAGTAAATGCACAAATATCTGTGTTTATACAATTATTTATGGAGGTGAGACATGGAAAAGCAGTTTTAGAAAGATGAAAATATATTTGAGCCCACCAGGTAGGGGGGGGTCGAGTTTTCCCATGTTATCCTATGGAGACTGACGGGCTGGGGCGCGTTATTTTTATGTCCAGTGGTATAACCCATGTAAAAACCTAGTGAAACGACATATTCCACAATAGAAACATGATATAAATGGAAAAACCAACTGTTCTAGCTATAAAAATGTCATAATCATCCACAGTGCATGATATTTCAATAACCGATTCATACGCGCTTCAGGATGACGGCAATGAGTTGTTAACAGACATTTAGAAAGACGCATAGTCCTGCAACAATCTATCTAAAATAATACCTTTTGGAAGTGCCATCCATCATATACAGTAACATATTAAAGTTGTTGGAAGTTTATATGGCTTAAACTGTATGTTTCATTAAATCCCCGCATGCTGTTTTCATCCGTCCCGTCCAGGAGGGACGGATGAAACATTACGCACGCCCCACTTTTTGCGGTAATAACTCCTCAACGGTTTTGTTCAAAGCTGTAAATGCAGCTGTATTTGACAGATGACACGTGTAGGTTGCTAGTGACAAAATATCAGCTTTCAGTGTGATACGACCGCTTTGTAAATTACGTTTAATTAAAAAAGTGTTTCAACTGTCCCGTCTCTCCCCTACCTCCTATGTAACTCATATGGTAGACAGGGACAGGGAGGATACGCCTATCACTCGATATTAAACCACGCTATAAACATTTGACACGTCGCCTTAATGTAACAGACAAATACACGTATTTATGTAGTTAACTGAGACCCCTGTTACTATGGTAACCCTGCCGAGTCTTCCACGCCGCTGTTTGTTCCGTTTAATTCAAAGTGCAGCAGTTAAACAATTCGAAGGGGCAGCAGAAGCTCCGCTCTGTGTGCATGCGCGCCTCCCGCGGCCAGGGATACACGAGTACATTGGCACGACACCGCTGACTGAAACACACGTTCTGTCAGAGCGTCTAAACGAAAAATTATAAAGTCAATACTTATAACGTTAGCATTGTTTTCAAAAACAGTTGCTAAATGCCTGAGCTCACTGACAACTTCACCGTAGCTAGCCATCTGTGTTGTGTCTGTGGCCGGTGGCATGTAGATTGACCGAGGGAGTAAAATGTTAACCAACCAATGGGCAGAAGTTAACCCCTTAAGACCAGCCCCTCCTCATTTGCATAATGAGGCAGAAATGCATGTAGAAATGTAAAAGTGACAGGCAGAAATGTAAAAGTGACAGGCAGAAATAAATACCAGGGGTGAAAATAAATAGGGTAGAAAATGCAACGGAAGAATAAAACAGACAAAAAAATTAAACACACACAGAAATAAATACATTTAAAAAATAAGTAAGGAATAAATAAAGTTGAAGATTATAACGGACAATAAATAAATAAGGTAATTATTACAAAGGTGAATAAATAAAGAAGCTAATTAAAAGAGATATATACATTTATGTCTCACTGTATAATTTAATTTCTACCTACATTTATTTCTTCATTGTATTTTTTGGGGCAATTAATTGTGTGCTTATTTATTTATTGAGCATTTATTTATTTCTGTATTTATTTTTAAATATGAAAGACACGGTCCTCCATACCAATTACATTCTTAATGAATTGCATAATCATGTAGGTAGTGATAAACAGTGATACATGTCCCTCACAATTTTTATGATACTGTACAGTTTCATATTTTGTCCATCCAACAGTCCAACACAAATATATTCACCTCACCATCACAAATGACACAGAGAAGTAGAAGATTCTCATTATTAAGAACACTGACCTAGGTCATGTTTGGCATTCAATCAACCAATGAATAATCGTTTTATATTCTATTAAATTTATATTTCAATGTGTAATTAGTATTCTTATAAACAGATGCTAGTTAAATCTAATGGAGAAAACAACTTCATTTTTTTTTTCAAAACTATACTTCAGTCTTTCTGATTTCTTTTGCCTATTTTTGTTTTATTTTATTTATCTATTATTACATAATGATGTTACATGACGAAAAAGCATTCACACTTTATTTTGTTCCTTGATGAGGAACACTAAACATACTTTTTGATTGAAGAAAACTGAAATAAATCAAAACAAAAAATGCTATTTGATATTTTAAATATTTAAACGGTTGCCATGGAACAGGCTTTTTATAAGTACTAGACATGTATTCAGACAGGGCATAGAGTATGAGCAGGATGTTGCACTCTATACAGTAAGTGTGGCAGTGAAGCAGATGATGTGTTGGACTCTCCATTAGTCGGCTCATGTCAGTAATTAGGCCAGAGCAGGAAAGCATTTATCATCATCAAGTGGGCCCACACTCGACCAAAGATATGACTCTCCTTCGGCAGATGTCGCCCCGCATTACTGCATGCACGCCTCTAAGTGCCATTATCCACTTAGGTGCACTACAGACATTTCACCTGGAAATGGTATAGCTTGTAAAGCAGCCACGTATTAGGAGAACTGCCATCAGAACATCTAAATACATATATGAATCCAAAGTTATTCTGTGGTAGTGTCAGATAGATATTTCTAACATACTGTTGCAAGGAATAGAATAGAAAAGACTAGCCAACAGCTTAGCTTGGAAAAAGCACAGCTACAAACTGTACATCAGTGCTGTAGTCATGACCACTTTTTTTAAGATAAGTCCAAGACCAGGACTAGTCAAGACAGAGTCCAAATGACAGACAGTCAAGACCAAGAGAGAGAAAAAGAATCTCTTCCAGACCATGTACCTACTTGTTCATATTTTATAAGATGAAGAGACAGTATATCTTCTATTTTAAGACAATAATTTTGCATTATTTGTAATGAACACAAAGCAAGTGCAGAGTAACAACACTTTAAAATCAAATTAGGCCGTATTATTAACTTTAAGTAGAGCAATTTTACTTAAAAGCTGATGTGCAACTATACATTTTAGATGTTGAGTGTTTTTATTATGGTGTAATACTACTATTCTGGACTGCCAATGGAACATGTAACAAATAACATCAACACAGGTGGGAAAAATTGACATGTTCCCATGCCTGAATTTATCACTTGTCCTGAAGAATCCATAGCACAAAGTGCTCGCTGACATTGTGTCTGTGGCCAAATTGAAAATGATTGATACCTGATGATAGAGGCATATGATGCAGCCAGGCATGTAGTACCTTTTTCTGAACAAGCATGCAATGTCAATGATTTTGTTTTGAAGGAGGAAGTTTCTTTAGAAAAAAAAAAACATATAGTGCTGGACTTGGTCAAGACTAAGTTGAATATTTGGCGTCTGAGTGCAAATACCACAATAGATAGAATAGACGAACATTTCCAGACTTGAGCACTACAGCACTGTTGTAGATCAGTTTACAATTATCAGCAAAAACAGAGCACATTTCATTAAGAGAGTCATTGACTGCGATGGAGATAATGTGCAGCATGCTAGTTGTTCAATCTGTTACAGGAAACGGGATCTCTCACACTGATGCACACTTGATCTAAGTAGTTTCAGCAGCACTTTCATTTCACATAATTATATGTTTATTGCTGCGAGCTGCTCGTTTAAATTACACACCCAAACAGTCCAGCAGGGATTTATTAATCCGTCATCACCTATCCTTCTTTTCACGTCATAAAAAAAGACAAATGGGACTGCAGTGAAAAAAGATAATTCACAGGCCATGCAGCTGACTAATTGGGTAAAGTGGAGTGGTCATTTACATATGATTTAAACAGTTTTGGATGAATGGATTTTCAGAGATTACTATTACTGACTATAAGTAGGGAGGTATATGCACAAAGTCACAAAGACGTGCACAAAGTCAGAACTCAAATCTTGAAATGTGTTTTGTTAATCCTGGTTCGCATTTATAGACTGTACAATTCTAAAGAACAACATAGTATGTGTCAGTTGTGTCATACAACACATTTTTTCTTTTTCTTTTTGAGGCTACAGTCTGCAGTTTGTGCACTGTTTGGAATCTCCATTCAGATGCTTTCTGTCGTACATGAACACTAAGCTTCAAACAGCAACTTGAACCTTATTTTCAACTTGAAAATAAGGAATGATTGTAAAGCGTTCTACTAGATATTAAGAATTGACTGAACAGGTACACCACTGAGTCTTGACAATAAAATCTAGTGGTCAACATTATTGAACGCTGCAATCAAATCTAAAAGCACTAGCACAGCAGAGCTACCAGAATCAGAAATTAAAAGATCATTAAAAACTTTTAAAAGATACACATACACATATAGCAAGGGAGGACATGCTTTATATTTGTCTAATTAGCCTGATATATTCACTTGATTACATATTTTTACAAAAATCAAATGCCTGCCTAGAGATTTAAGATCAATGACACACATCACACTGCAGACCAGTGTGAATTGATGCTTTTCAGTATGATACATAATATGCAGATTTGTGTCAAATGACATATAAATTAAAAGGAAAATTCAAGAAAAGTATTTAGGATCTAAAAGCAACGGTGATGTGATTGATTTAATGACACAAGGTCAAATCAGCAAATGCTGAGTTATCAGTCCAAACTGCAGGTGGTTGAGGGTTATAGTCATCCTCATCAACATCATCACCACCACAGTGTTGAGTGAGGTGAGGCCTTTTAAAATAAACAGTGGCCTGTAGGGTCTCCATTAATGAAGAGACGGAGGTGTATGAAGAATCACCGTGCTCTCAGCACTCTGTTTGACTAATGTCAGACTGTAGCAACCCACCCCATCCATAACTTTATATAGGCACTCATTTAAAGCTTTAGTGTGTAACTTTTTGATATTTATGAATGCCCATTACATTCAAGCCATTGCCAAATGAGTTGCTACAAAGCTAGTTCATAATTTCAGCTCCACACAACTTTCTCTGTACTTCTTAGTAGGACTATGTTTAGAAGATAGTGGCGTCTGTTGACTTTTCCCGTGCAGAAGCTTGAATGATGATAATGTTTTTTTAATCCTCCGTGTCCTCCTTGGTTACAAGGAACTGTGTGAAGGGGGCGTGAGGGCGGTGTGCGGCCATGTAAGGCTTGTATCGTGTGTTTTGTTTTTATTACTTAGCATTCCTCATGGGGGCGGCAGAAAATCCACACAATAGCATTAACTGAGAGAAGAACAAAGTCAAGTGTAGTTGGATATTCATCATTGTTCTGTGGTTGCCTTCACACTACTTGTGGACCAAGTGAAACAATAATACACAGTTGCCTTTTAGTATTGTCGTGTTAATTTATTACACACATACAAAGAGGTATTAATAGACCTTATGTGTTACAGCAACAAGGAAGTGATCCGACTCGTTAATTTGTCTTCTAAAGTACGGTACTATTCTAGTAACTAAATCAACTACAAACAATAAACTACTTATTTAAATGTAATGGGGGATGTGGCAAACCTGAAATGAATAATTTCACATTTTCTTTGGTATTTTGTCATATACAGACAAGAACTGATGATTTCTGGGTAAATAAAAAGTTGTACAATGTCATCTCTCCATTTGACAGGACAGTTGCTAATTTATGAGCAAAAACTTTCAAGACTGACTGAGCCCGTGTATGCGTGTGTGTATTTGTGTGCGTTATAACTAGTGTCTAACCTGCTCTGTGGCCCGTTGTACACCTATCAGCACTGGATATTTACTCAAATGAAATATGTTGCATTTTTCCATAATGAAAAAATAGCAAACAACCTCTCATATATTGAAGAATTATAAATAATCCGAGTGACACCTGGAATTTTATTTCACTACATTTCCTTCGGTAATGAAACTAAAGTCATGTTATTAGAAGTGTTTCAAACTTATACAATAAACTACAAGCTATTGTATCCTATTTCACATGACTATTCATAGATTGACAAACCCATTCATATTATCTCTAATGTAGACAGAGATGAAAGACTCCCAAGCCAAAACCGCCAAAGCCTCCAATTTAGGAAAAAATCTCATTTTTGCTCCAAATCCTAGTGATCAATCTTTCCTCTCGCCCGTCTGTCTGTTATCTTCTCCTATTTGTCTGGGGTCTATTTTGCCCCATCCATCCACACACTGCACTATAAAACTGACTTTTCTAACTGCCTCATCGCACAGCATTGCTGCTCTCTCTGTCTAGCCTGAGGTCAGCTCAGGGAATGAGATGGAGTTGCAAAGATAGTGGAGAAATGTCACCCGGGAATGAAATATTGAAGGACAGACAGGCCTCGCCTCTTGCCCTTGCCCGCGGGCGTGGAGTGAGACGCACGCAGTCGATGGGCAACGATGAGGAAAACCAAAACAAGCACACTAATCTGCAGGAAAGGAGACAGACGAAGAGAAATGCGGGAACGCCACAAGCCTCTGCATCCTTTTCCTCTGAGGTATCGTTATCTTCTCCCTGCCCTCAGGAAACCATAATCAGATTCTCTTGCACTTCACTTCATGTGGTTTATTTCCAGCCAAAGCCTCCCAGGCGTAACATATGATCCCCTTCTGGCAAATAAGGAATCAATACTATGTAAATAAGGCGAGGGAAAATAAATCCCAACATCCACATTTACATAACTACATGCAAGGTAAAGGTAGGGTGAAACACGCCAGCCGCGTTCAAAACTGAACTGTCTCTTTGCCGTTTTAGTGAGCCTGAATTAAAAAGCAGGAGACATGCCATCCCTCTGCTGCTCAACAAAAGCACTTCTGTTGTTTGCTTTTGCAAAGCACACTCAAAACTCATCCAGATGCATCCATTTCAAGGGTTAGTCAAGGTGTGTTTTATATAAATTGAAGTACAGCAGCACGAAGAAGGGCGCAGGTAATGTTGTCAGTTTACCAGGCTGTCACTAAGATTATGGTGTAATCCAACTATGCCACGTGTGTTGATTCCATTTAACAGGCAGTGACAGCTTTATCTGTGATGGAAACACAATGAACGTCAAAAGAACTAGATTTTAATGCCTTCCTGGAGCCAGAAATTTCCTTAGGGCCAATGACCGACGTCTAAAAACCGATCCGCAGTTCTATAAATATTGATCCAGCGCCCTGCTCATTTCCATCCATGGCTGAAGGAATCAACATCAAGGCTCAGAATCCCAGAAGGTACAGTACATGTTGTGGATTACTCACCATTGATCCATTTGGCCTCCGGGTCATGTACCTGGAACTCAGGTCTGAACAGATCCTCCACAGTCAGTTTGGTGTTGCTTCCAGCTTGATTGTCAGCTGCAAAAACAAGTCATTAATTGCTAAATTGCCTAACATTTTATATAAACTTTGGGTACCACACACAGTAGGTATGATTTATAGGGTATTCCATGGAGCAAGACAAATTGCTTTCTAGCATGCACACAGTTAAAAATCAATCTCCAGCATGAGCTGACATTAGGATTCACTTCCAGAACTGGCATTGAGATGATTATATCCAGCATCAAAAACACAAAGTCACAATGACAATGGGCTTAAAACGCATCCTGAGGGTACAGAGACAAAGCTTTAAATTACGGCTAGTACAGGTCTAGTTACTGAGACAAATGTAAAACACATTTTTAGGTTGTACCGGGTGATCCTGAATAGAAAGAAACACACATAACTTGATTTTTCTCCTTTGTGGTGCAGGGAAGTAATTTCCCTTAAGATCCATTTCAACAAGAAATAAAAATTCCTGTACACACTTTTTACCTCGGCATTTGGTTAATTTGGTCGGTTGGTCGGTTGACCTGTTGGTCCCAGGAACCATTCTTAAAGGGGTTAGGTGGTTAGGATACTACTACATGTCTTTAAAAAAACTACTTAACTAACTTTACATAACTTTGGCCCAAACCCTAAAGCGAGAAGACACCTGGTCCTATTTCACTTTGTTTGATTTATAAGCCTTGTTTACATTAAAATACAGCAGCACACAGGACGTGTTTACCCTTGATAATCCTGTTTTCTTTTCTTAATGAACAGTATTTGATCCAGTGGCTGAAATGTATTCATTTTAATACATTTGGAAATAAGATTAATCTCAAAACAATTAAAACTGAACTGTCCATCCCCCCACCAAAATGTCACAGCCCTGTCACTTAAAAGGGAATTCTGGTCGATTCCAACACGTAGCTCTGTAGTTTGAGGTCTGTCAGTAGAGAGAAAAACTAACCAATCGGTGCTGCCTACACCGTGTTATCCTCCTGCTAGAGTTAGCACCCAACAGGCTTAAACAGGGCAAGTTATAAACATGTTTTTAGCCTCTAAACATGTTTGAAATGTCATTAAAAGCGATTGATTCAGAGTGAACACAGTGAATCTGACTGCTGGAGATGTAAAGGAAGGCATGGAAGTTGTGTTAATTCAGCTGTGTTTAGTTCCTGTGTTGAGAGGCAGTTAGAGAGCTTAGGGACCGTTTACAAAGTACAACACTGATAAGAGATGAAACTAAAATATGTATGCTATCAATTTAATGATAAAATAAGGTAGTGTCTCCAAACTCCAGACAAGGGAATCCTGCCAAAGCACTTTGAAAAATGGCGCCAAAGGATACCCAGAGCGGTGAAAAGTGACGCCAAACGATGCCTCAGTATTTGGGGCTTGGTCAGCAAAAGTTGGGAGTAAGAATATGTTTTCATGTTTAATAAGACAAAAATGAAAAGTGGTAACTGGTTGTTTATATGTGCTTGGCAAACAGATCTGTTAGATATCCTTTTTAATCCAGATTTACATAAAGGTTCTTACACACAGAAACATCCATGGGACTAAAAATGATACACACAGAACCATATTTCTTTTTACAGAATGGCATACACTATGTTCATTAACATGATTATTACCAGGCTGGAAAATCCATAAGCTGCTCCAATGTTGCCCCCCGTTTTTAATTATGAAATGTTATGCCTTTTGCTGAAAGAGAACTGGCCAAGTGTATGCTCCTTTTGAAAAGAACAGCTGCTGATTGTGAGCTGAATAGGAAGGCCAAGTCATTTTGAATGTCAGCCATATTGGCTTTCCTTGATCACTCCACACAACATGTTTGTTTATGGAGGCAATCAAAGTCTAACCAACCGTAGAATACACCAGAGGAGAGTGTGGCTGCATGGCCAGTCCATTGTCATCATTTTACATTGGTGTATCAGTGGGCTTTTTTCCTAACATCCATTTGGATTTATACAGTGTGTAATACAAAAAGTTGTCAAATAGTAATAAGGATTTCTTGATAGAAAGACTACAGGTTTCGAGGTCTGATGGTGTCTCACAGGTCCCAAAACAGTTTTGAGTAGTGGGGGCAGAGGTGGGTAGTAATGAGTTACATTTACTCCATTACATTCACTTGAGTAAGTTTTTGAAAAAAATATACTTCTAGGAGTAGTTTTAAATCACTATACTTTTACTTGTACTTGAGTAGATTAGTGAAGAAGAAACTGTACTCTTACTCTGCTACATCAGGCTACAATGAGTGTGTTACTTTTACTTTTACTTGAGTCATATTATTGTGAAGTATCAGTACTTTTACTTGAGTACAATTTTTGGCTACTCTACCCACCTCTGAGTGGGGTATCACTTGCATAACAGTGGTTACTGGTGTAAGGATATTCTCAGTTTCATGCACACAGACACTATTTTTTAAAGTCGCATCAAAAGGGCGCTCAGGTAGCTCAGTTGGCAGAGCGGGTGTCCATATACAGTGGGTACATATACAGGGTGTTTACTCCTCAACGCAGTGGGCCTGGGCTCGACTCCGATCTGCAGCCCTTTGCTGCATGTCATTCCCCCCCTCTGCCCTTTCATGTCTCCAGCTGTCCTGTCAAATAAAGACCTAAAATGCCCAAAAGTTATGTTTAAAAAAGTTGCATCAAATATGCTTATTTTGCTTTGTATTATTTGTACTTGGGGGCCGAACTCCAAAATACAAATATCATACATTTGACTTTTTATTTTTTTGATGTGGCTAACATGTTAGCGCACTGTTGTCTAGGTACACATCCAGCATAAACAAAGCAACATTGGCATTCCTTTGGAGTCATGTTTCTAGCAACCTGCCAAATGTATGTTCAATATTAATTTACCTTTTAGCTGTAGTTGCTAACTTTGTCAGTTAGCCGTTTAGCACTGGTCAGGTGGCATAGGATAATCAAAGTTTCTTTCACTGAAAAGAGCTGGAGACAGGGTTGATGGGCCAGTAAGTAACCAAAAAGTATTACTGAGGTTGTGTACAACCAAAACAATGAGTTAAAAGATGCTAAAAGGCTATGATAAATGTAGGGGAATTGCAGATTTGGTGATATTTCTCTGTAATTTCCACACATAACACTTTGATCCATTGTTCAAAAAATAAAAGAACGGACAGACACAAGCAGTGGAGATAGGTGATGGAGAAAACCCACTACTCTTCCTTTCCTGGGTTGATCAATACGAATGGTAGTATTTCAAATTCTACCAATCTCATCCTCTGCGGCCAATTGGAGGAGAGCTGAACCACACTGACACCTTCTTCGGGTGAAGCAGAGTCTGTTTATCCATTGACAATTTAAGTCTATAAAAAGCAAGAATTTTAAACTTTGTTTAGACTCTTAAAGCTTCATGGATTTTTGTTGAAGTAAAAAGCAAAATACATTAATCTGCATTTTTTTCCTCTTGGTATCAGCACAACAACATTGATAAGAATTGAATTTGGCGCTAAATCCAAAACAGAGGGTAACCGTAGACTTGGGCAATAATTATAATAATTATAATAATGTTGTATGAGGTATCCACAGTCATGCAGTAGATAGCGAGTGGATGGGAGCTATGCAATGTACTGCTTTGGACTGGGACACACATCACGTGTATCAAAAAGTATTTGCTATATTTAGAATATTTTTACCATTACCTTCCCGTCAGACAGCCATGCTTAAGTTTACATCTGGGGAACTACTGTGCTCTCATTTTACCTCTCAGAACACAGGAGTGTTGGTTTGTTTGTGTCATTGTGTGACTTTGGTGTTCTGTGAGGTGAAATTACTGGTTTTGATAAAAGGAGTTGGTAGCTTTGAAGAGAGTGACATTACAGCTTCAGTTTCCATCTTAAAAGGCTGTCTGACATCAAGGCAAAGCATTGAAAATATTATATAATATTAATATTAATATATAAATATAAGTATAGTATACTATTAAACCAATCAAGTTTTTTATGTGATCTTTTTGTAAGTGTCTAAAATATGTTTGGCTGCTTCCTCCGTCCACAGCAGTACATTGCTTAGCTTGTGTGTCAGTACACGGGTGTTTCTCCAAACTGGGGGTGTGCCGACTGTCATTTACTGTACAGTAGCTAAGACGCTGACTATGACGAAGTACCTCATACAACCCCAACTAAAAAACAAATCCGACCTATGTCGGCTGTGGCTCAGTGGTAGAGCGGTTGCCTGCCAATCGGAAGGTTGGTGGTTCAATCCTTGGCCCTGCAGTCCCGTGTCAAAGTGTCCTTGGGCAAGACACTGAACCCCGAGTTGCCCCCGATGCTGTGCATCGGAGTGTGAATGTTTATCTGATGATCAGGTGGCGCCTTGGCCACAGTGTATGAATGTGTGTGAATGGTGAATGTTTCCTGTACTATGTAAAAGCACTTTGAGTAGTCGTTAAGACTAGAAAAGCGCTATATAAATACAGCACATTTACATGTCATACACAGTTATTTTCTCATGATATAGCATGCATTGTACGACTATTGAAACACTTTTGGGAGTCTTGGAAGATGCAGCAAAAACAGGCATAGGACAGGAGCATGTGCAAAACAGATGTAAAATGGGGATTCTTGAACCAGAGCAAATCACAGGATCTTAGACAGCAGAGCACAATCAGGGCTGAGTGTTACCTGGTGTGAGGATGATGACAGACATGGTGATTAGGGAGCAGACCACCAAGATGACAAGCAGAGCGATGGCAATCCCTTTCCAGTTCCTCTGAGGAACGTTCCCCCCACCACCCAGGTCCTGCACAGAGAAATGGAGGAGAGAGTGAAATAAAGGCTTGGTTACACATTAGTCTCTTTTACATTGGTTGAGGTTGACAGTCATGATGTTTACAAACTTAGATTTATGATAAAAAGCTGTATTTGTTCAGGAAAATGGCAATGTGTGTGATGATCATCACATATTGCGGTGTTGTTTCCATTGCCTATTAGTTTATTTTCCCTTATTGCACCCATATTTAATGTGATGTTTTCTTTTTTGGGGTACAAATGTTCCACCAAAACAAGTTGCTTCTTGAGACTATTTTTGCAGAGCCACCATGGCTGCGTCCGGAGCTTTGCACTGCCCAAGACAATTGTGATTGGTTTAAAGAAATGGAAACAACCCAGAGCATCTTTTCTCCTATCCCTGAATTATGCTTGCAATCCATGGAAAATGCATACTTTCTGCTGGGGCCAAGGGTTCACCCAGTCTGCAACTGAGTTAGATGTTGTTTATGTTTGACCCTCAGACAGAGATGTCTGGAAGATAATGAACAGAGTAGACATTTGCATTCAATGGCTCTGTTGGTCAAACTGGTTGCAGAAAGATTTCAGTTTGATCAATCTAAGTAACTGTTGAGTACACTGTGAAATATTCTCTGCAGTGAAATAGCTATCCAGGAGTGTTTGTGAAGTTTTTGCCTGCAACTCCATCTCTAAATCCCAGTATTAGCGGGTCTTCTACCACATCTGCTGCGTCTGATAAGATGAATTAAGCCTCCCCCCCCTATGAATTCCTTCTCACCGCAGCTCCTCATGGCCCACAAATTACCCACAAAACCCTGCAGGTGAAATACAGTGATCACTACCCAACAACACACTACTATATCTTGATTCGCTGGAGGAGAAACAAAACAATTGCCAATTAGAGGTCCACTTTTACAAAGATGCTTTTTTTTCCATGACGAAGTCGAGACAATGACGAGACTGCACCAATGTCCAAAAATGCTGACTAAGACTAAATTAACATGCATTATGGTTGACGAAAAAAGACAAGACTAAAATGTTTTATAAAACATTGAAAATAAAAACTAAGATAAAATATTTCTTCATTTTCGTCTACAATCGTCTCTACTTTTTCATCATGAGATAGAACTAGTGCAGGGCATGTTAGGTGCGTGTGCCTGTTCCACACAGGCCAATTGCTTGGTTCCCAGTACCCACACCCCCCCACCCCAACCAAGCGCGCGGTGGCGATGGGCAAGGAAAGGAGTGCTGGCGAAGCCGCTCTTAAACAGCTTGCAGAGTGGCTGGAGAACTGTGCTGCCGCTGGTAACAAAAGAACGTGCTGTAGAGCCCACTAGCCCTGGCTCTTATCTAACATGGGTCTGAGTATGATTGTATTTACATGTGTTTAACAAAGCTGCATTCAACACGTGTATTTTGTCAGGTAATTATGACTTTTAACCAATATTTGAGATGTGTGAAACACTATTTGACTAAAATGGTTATTAGAAATAATCTCAGAAATAATTTATTTAAAAAAAGACAAAAATGTTTTGACTAAAACTTGATTAAGATACTGTACCTGAGTTCTCTTTTGACTAAAACTAGACTAACAAAACTAAATTGACTAAATATGACTACAACTAATAAGTAATAACCAATGGCACAAGACTAAAACTAAATTATAGATAAGTGACAAAATTAACATTACATCCGTGTCAGACTTTCTCTGAAATCCATTTTCTACTTGCCACGGTGGTTTAATAGCAGTAAAGCACACTTTTCCATCCAATCATTTCATCATGACTAGAAATGTCACACATACTGACTCATGACCCAATTATTAGTACATCCAGTTTTTTTCCCACAGGGCGTAGAGTAGCAGACAGAGAAAACCATGACCAAAGTCAAACAGAATTTTGGCTTTTTAGTGCATATTTCTGCTAAGGTGGACATGAGTTCACCGCAGCATTAGACTTCATGGAAGTTTATTGTCACTATGATTACAGTTGCATACTAGTGTACATGAATGCAGTGTAACATTATTATCCCCACCCCCGACTCTAAAACTGCTCGATTACCAAGACTGGGGCCACTGCTCGTTTCATTAATACCACAATAAGCTGACGTGTCCTTGAAAACTGACAGCAACTCCACATTGCCCTTGTGCCGTCATGCATGAAATTCTCCCCCCCTCTTTGTTTCACGTTCTTTCCATCTCATTTTCTCCCCCAATATCCCATTTAGCCCTGTTTGAAGAATCATCCTCAGTTTATTAACTCAATTATGAGCAATGATAGAACCACTAGGAGAATTTTTGATTAGTCTCTCCAGTAGAAATGAAATGGACAGAAAGGTCATGGAGCCGTTTGCCGTGGTCATTGATTAGCACAAAACAAAATGGCGATTGTTGTTAGTCGTAATGGTGAAAATACACATTAGTAAAGTTTGATGCAGCTCGCTGGGCCAACACAACGACGTGTGAGGACGCTGGTTAGACCCAGTGGCAGCGGGTCAGCGGTCTGTTAGACCCAGCCCACTGTTCGGCTCCTTTCCTGTAACCAATTAAGCATCAAAGCAGGGAGGAACCAGCTAGCCAGCCAGCGGACAATGGGCTAATGAGCCAGCTAGCTAGCTAACTCCGCTATTCCCCAAGCCACACCGGGCACAGAAAACAAGCAAAACAAAGTTGTCAATCATCAGGCAATGGCATAGTGTGAATGAAGGATTACGAGGTTGTTAAACTGAACTTATTTAGAGGCTGGCTCTCTGTGCCTCATTACTCTACTGCCTTTTCGTTTGGCTTTACCTCGTCGACTTTCCTCAACTCGTTTCATAATAATAAAAATATAATTAATATGAATTATACTTTATTAATCCCACAAGGGAAATTACAATGTTTTCACTTTGTCATTATACACATTAGACACAGGCCTGAATTACATACACATGTTCAGTACCTATACATGCACTAATGGAGAGATGTCAGAATGGGGGGGGCGAGGGGTGGGGGGGCTTCCCATGGAAAGGCGCCACGAGCAGTTGGGGGTTTAGTGCCTTGCTCAAGAGCACCTTGGCAGTACCCCAGGAGGGGAACTGGCACCTATCCAGCTACCGGTCCACCACCATACTTTGGTTCGTATGGGGACTTGAACCAGCGACCCTCCTTTGCCATAGTGTTGGTACACAGAAATGGCTGCCCCTCTGACCCTTCTGCTTAGAAACCCAGAAAGTGTACCAGGCACGGAAGCAAAATAAACATAGCAGCCAAACAGTGGCGTTACAACTCCCGGCCCATCATGTGATGCCCTCTGGCCCAGAAAGAGACTTCTAACCCTAACCCAAACTCTGCAAATTTGAAGAATTTGGTAGGATAACAGCTAGAAAGTCTAGAAGAGCCGCTTGTTTGAGTCATTTAATCTCAAGTTAACGGAGCGCTAAAACTGGATGTAGCCGGCTAGGGAAGAGGAGGTCTCTAGTAGGTTTACTCTAGGTTTATTCTTGTGTTTTATGTGTCTCAATGTTTTTTTTTTTTAACTGTTTATTCATGTGTCTTATCAGTTTTATTTCTTTAATGCTTAATTTCTTATGATGAATTTTGTTGAAGAAAGGAATAAGTGTACGTACAAAGGTTGTGTAATACAGAGAAAGACAGACTCGAACGGTAACACTTTAAAGAAAAAGGTGAATGTGTAGTGTCGAAAGATCTGAAAATTGCGTAAAGGTCGTTAACTAGACGCGAAAGGCAACGCTATATTGGGTTAATTAGTGTGAAGAAGAGTCCAAGGAGACAAAAGGTAACGTCTCTAAAAATAGAGTCGTGAAGGGTAGTGACACTGAGGGTGATCACGAAAGGCAGCACTAACATTGACTGATTAGTGTGAAGGTAGTCTCAAGTTTATGGAATGAATTTTGTTGCTTAATGTTTTAATTTGTAACTGTTTATACTTGTGTTTAATCTGTTTGTTTTTGTTTTTTTAAACTGATTTTGTGTAAAGCACTTTTAATTGCCCTGTTGCTGAAATGTGCTATAGAAATAAAGCTGCCTTGCCTTACTCTATGGGCCGCACAGTGATGAAACAGAGTGGAAGATCTGGGTATTTTTCTTAGTTCCATGATGGCTTCAAGATGCGCCAATTAACAACTCCAATAGGAACGAAAAGGGCTCCGCCTTGAACGCTGTATCCAGAGGCCTGTACTACGAAGCAAGATCAACATGACGTGGATTTGGAAAGGCGCCACGAGCAGTTGGGGGTTTAGTGCCTTGCTGAAGAGCACCTTGGCAGTACCCCAAGAGGTGAACTGGCACCTCTCCAGCTACCGGTCCACCACCATACTTGCGCCATATGGAGACTTTTTTTTAAACTGATTTTGTGTAAAGCACTTAAAGTGGATTTATTTCAGTTACCTGGCTCTACTAAACCTAACAACCATGGTCCCGCATAACTGGTTCAGTCAACCCAGGGTTTCCCAATCCAAGTGCGTTCACATAAAAGAGACGTGTTTGCACAGCGTGACCAATCGCAAACATTTACAATAATTCTACATAAATAGGAAGAACACAAACATGGGCGCTGCTTCCTAAAACAGTAGGAAAGCTGGCAAAAAAAATATCAGAGCGTGTAAAAGCGTAAATCACCACGCTTATCAATATCACTTCATCAGTCAGGGACAAGGTCTGACCATAATTACACTTGTGCTTTCCATAAACTGTCATTGCTGCTGTCTATTATTTCAGTTGCAACCCCAGTAGTGGGAAGTGATCGTGAGACCAAATAAAAAATAGAAAAACATAATTAAAATTGATGTGTCGCATTGGCAACACACAACTCAAGAAGCCGACAAATAACCTATACATAATTCCCTCAGCTGAAAATCTATATCTTTCATAAAGATGCCCTTCAGACACGGGATTATTGCTCTCTAAATGTTTGAACTTTTATGAGTGTACCTCTCTCTTTCTCTCTCTGCACTGAGCTCTAGCGGTTCTTCTAAGATGACGTATTGATTGGTCAGTTGATCTCTAATCTCCAACATAACCTGAGCCCGAGCAGGTTAGGTGTTCAGCATAAGTTACCACGGTGATTTAACCCAGTAACAAGTGGTCCATTGTCGTGACAGGGGTTGAACCTGAAGTTACCTCGTCAACGCCAAATCTTGCTGCGTAGTACAGGCCTCAGGTCTTACAGTATTTTACTTTGTACATCCATGATTCTTCTACTAGATCTGAATGGGAATGGCCTTCCTATTTATTTTTCCTTTGGTCTCTTCATAACCATTATTAGGAAGGGCCCCTAATAAAAAGAATGAGAATCCTTTATCACAATTGTTGGACCCTACCAGAGGAGATGCTTTTCTCTCTAAGTCTAGAATGGAGGACAGACAAAGGCATTCACAAGCTCTTTTACCAAATGTATTGTAAGCTTTGTTTCAGTCCAAATCATGAACCTTAATCTTGCTAACGAGTTTCAAGAACCTTTACTCTCTTTTATTAAAATGCTTTCATGATGCACATCATTATGTCCAAAGAATATAATTGGCGTCATCTCTACTTCACATTTGACAACACCCAACTAACACAGCAACTGAGTCATGCACTTCAACTCAAATTGGTTCCCTAAGAGCATTATCTTTTCTCTTCTACTAGACATTGTTTTTCTGTTATGATGTCATTCATTCTCAAAATAGGTTCATTTCCGTGGTGATGCAAATAAGTTCTACAAAAGGGACAACCACAGTTAATAAATAAACTCCTGACAGGCTGGGCAATAAGGCGAAGAATGCCTGTTCTTTTATCTTTCTGTGCCTGACAGCAAACAGCATATTCCTTAATGTGCTCAGTCTCTTTTATCACACTTAACCATATTCAATATCACAGCATGAATCTGATAGACCGTTATTGTACTGGTTACATGCCAAGCCATCTATTAATGTATTCAAGACAAAAGTCGTTGCCAAGGTGCTTAGGATGCCACATCATGTACTAGGTGTCTGCCTAATTGCATATGTCTAAATGGCAATGCACAATGTCAGTGCAGGCCATAGAAATTAAATGGTTTCTATGGTGTAGGCTAGGTATAGTTAGCAACCCCTGGCGCTTACAGTACGCCCAACTGAAACCAATGAATCTCCTTAAAGCCAGAGGTGGAAAGTAACCAAATTATAGGTACATTTTGGTTTATAGTTGGTGAATTTTAGTTATTGATAATCATGGTCAATTCACTATGAGCTTTCCTGTTGGTTGTACACACCTGAGCTACACTGGGCTGAGGAAATAACATAAATCAGTAAATAAAAAAACTGCTATTTTTTGCTGCCCTTCCATTTTTCTTTGCATTTACTGAAATTCTGACAACTGGGCTGGGTGAAAAGGCTGCTGTCAGCTGCTCCTCCGGAGGTGTTCTTCAGTCTGGTTCTGAGAACAGCAATGCCATTACGTAGGTCGAGGTTTCTGTGGATTGACGTTTCAGAAACGCTTGTATGAATTCCCAGAATCTTTTTTTTCATCCATTTTTTCTCCACACTGTCTGTCCAACAATCGCTTACAGCCATTTCTGTAGAATCTCAGTGTCCTGATAGTACAACAACAAATAGTACATGCCTGAGTACATACAAAATCCCTGTCTCTTATTTTACTTCAATCAGTTGTTATGTATTTATTCAACCCAGACAAAAGATTGGTGGCCTCACTTAATTAAATTTACTCTGAGTGTAATTCTTCCTGACTCTCTCTGGAGCGAATGCCATCGCAGTCAATCAATACAATCAATTATTCATCAGGTCAAGTAGACCACAGAAAAATAAAGGGGCGGATTTGTTATTTAGGAAGTATTTCAGGGGCAGAGCCGAGTGAACCGTGATGATGGTATGATATCCCGAAGACATCAGTTGGGTTGCCCAGAGGACATGCTACTGAGTGGTATTGCCATGACTAGTCCAAAGATCTTCATGTGGTGAATCAGTAGAGTGGCTATTAGGAGTTTTGTGCTGTTTGCCGTCAAAATATTTATTTGAAGTATTTGTCTAGAATTTCAGATGACAGTACGTCAGGCACGGTGAGATTATTACATAACATTTTCAATAATTAATGCCCGGAAGCCATTTGTGGTATAAAACTCCCCTGATTGCCGCTAAGCAGTCCCTTGCCAATCATATGGCTTAGCTGTGTGCTAATAGAGGCCATTTTTAACAATCACGTCATCTGTCTTTGAAATAGCCAACAGGCTTTGAGTACTGGAAGAAACCAACTCCGTATGAAAAAATAACAATGACTCACATCATCGCATGAAAAATATGAGAGCAGAGAGAGAAGTAGAGAGATGTGGCGCTGATTCCTGCTTGATTGCACTGACAAAAACACAGAAAACTGAACAATAATGTTACGGTATATCTAAAGTGTTTGGGCCGTACTGATTGTGGTGTACGGTCTGTCTGCATTTGGCATTGTACTGTGTTACTGTGAACTTTATTAAAGGTGAGGTTTTTGTAGTGACTTAGGCCATGTTCAAATTTTGTGTATTTGTTTAGCTGGTAGCGACTGTTTTACTTTCAATGGAGTAAACCATGTTTTTAACGGGACGTATTTTTCTGATGGTCTCCCTGGATTTTGTCTGTGATTTTTTCAATCAATGGTTTGCTAGCCTAGAAATGTTGATGGATAATGTAATTTGCAGCCGGGGTCAGTCTATCAACTCTCTGTTGGCTTGCAAGCTGGAAAAGCAAAACTTTAGTCAGGTTTGGAGTTTTGGCGACCGGACACGGCAAAAGATTAATCTATCAACCAGCGTTGCTCTGCTTGGTTGTAGCGCAATCCTATTGCGTGCAGAGAGAATCTGAAATACAACCATTTATCCCACCCCTCAGATTGAGCCCTGCCAATGCCCAACATCTTGAAGTGGGTCCGGCTTGTCAGGCTAATGATTTGCAGCAAGTTGTCTAAACTATGTTGCAAACCATGCATCATCCACCGACATGCTCTTCCCCCGTCAACTACAAATGCCAATGCAAAAGCCAATATCTACTCTCGACATTTTGTATCTCTCCACCACATAGCACGCCTGGATACTGTAGCAGTAGCTGTTGTTACAGCAACAAAAGAGGCTCTGGGCTGCTTTTTTGGACTAAAAAGGCTGCCAGTTTTTCTATAAAAGTGCCCTAGTCAACTTTTTCTTGTCAAGTATGAACATGGACTAACAACGCTTTTTGTAATTTGCATGCTGTCATGTAATGACAAAATTTTGTGAGCGAAATGCATCTTTTTTTAATTACTTTTGATGGAAGTGTATCGTGAGTCCCACTCCCCGCCCACTCAGATGGACACCACAAACCAGCATGTCATAAAAACCACACATGTTCAGTGTGTTTTTCAAACAGCTCTGCACGTTAGGCTTCAATGTCCTTTCTGCTGTTGCTGAGTGTAATTTCTGTTGCTGGCTTCCCTTGCACTTGAAAGCAGCAGGAGACGTCAAGTACCTCAGCGGGTGACAGACATACATAGGCTGTTGTTACTTTAAGGGGAGACACTACAGGTGAACAGGAAAACATATTTAAACAAATAGATATCACTATTATACTATATATGGTATAGTACTATATACTCCAGTTAATTACACATTGTTTTTATTATTACAGGTTTTCATGTGTCTACATGGTACATGTTTTAAAATATTCTAATATGGAACTTTTATTAAATATACCTGAATTGGCATACATTTTGTATAATACAAATCTGAACGTTGGATACAGGTTTAAAATTCTTGTTTCATTTAGTTGACATATTAGAGTCATATTTTCTTTACGGAAGGGATTTTAGATAAGTCTTTTTATTATTTCATAGATCATAAAATACTGTCAACCGACGTACAAGAAAATCCATTTTCCCCATGTCTTTAGGTATAAAATGTTAAATATATCAGGCTCTAAATGATATAAAAACCTTCAGAATATAGACAGGAATAAAACCACATAGTTTATAATATACAGTGTAGCCTATAGTGAAAAAAAACATCTACAAACATTACATAGATGAACCAGATATTTCTAACACTATGTCTGTGGTTATTAGTTGCTTTGTAAACTGTCCATTATCAGTGTCTGGATGGTTATTATAAAGTTGCAACATATAAAAAAATGATCTATCTATCCATCCTTACACACACACATACAGTATACAAACACATTTACACACACACTAAAATATACACACTGTATATATATATATATATATATATATATATATATATATATATATATATATATATATATATATATATATATATATATATATCACTGGGAGGTCGTCGGTTTAATCCCCAGACCAACAGGATAAAATCTGGTTTGGGAAAGTAAAAGAGTAGTGTTTGTCCCTTCCTCATTACCACCACTCAGGTGTCCTTGAGCAAGGCCCTAACCTCCAACCTCTCCAGTGATTAAATACAAATCACAGAAGTTGCCTTTAGTGTCTCCCCTAACGGTAAAATGTTGCATATTTCTTATATGCTTCAGCCCCTACTCATCCCCCTTCTTAGCACATCCCTGTACTCATTAATTTGCTGGCATGCCTCTAATGTTCACTAAGGGAGAGAGGGAGAATGATGAGACATTATGTAAAATTAAAATGCCAATGTTGCCTTTGAGATGTTTGATTAAGACCCCTGCCATCCTCATCAACTCACACTAATAAGCTTATTCCTCACCGGCTCACTGTGCAGGCGCGCGTGTTCATGCCCAAACGTGCATGCCCATGCAACAAGCCCACTCTGAGAGTGTGTCGGGCTATTTATAGATCCGTCAGCTTACCCTCCCCTGGTCTCTAACCTTGGAGAGAGTGTGACAAATGACGAGCAGCATTTCAGCAGAAGCCGAGCCATTTTAACAATGGCAGCAAGTTGGATTGAAAAATATTATTTTTGTTTACCCATGAAATACCATTTCTCACTGCCTCGTGAATCATAGACAGCCACAGCCAACGCCACGCCAGGTTCTCGAGGCTTAACATCTAAAATTGATCTGGAGGCTAATAGGAAACAGCAGGCTTAGCTACATGTTGTCATCGTATTGTATTTAGCATTATCAGCCTTGCCCTGAAGGACATCGCCATTGGCCTTTGGTCCGTGAAATAATTTTCAATTAGTCACCGTGACTGCCATAAAGGTTTCAGATACACAAGGTTGTTACCTCACACAGAAGTGCAATGGTAATACTGTATATTATTATGAATGCTGATATTATGAATTTAGAAGCAGTAAAACAGTAGATAATGCATGGTGCTGAATAAATATTTGCCCCTCATATTTCATATATTATTGGACCAACACATTCTCACTCCCTATCTCGTCAAAAACTGACACCTGCTCAGGACCACTCAGGCGTCACTTTTAACACTCTGGGTAACCCTCCGGCATCATTTTTCAACGTGCAGGGTGAAACCACTTATGGCGACCTTACGTCAAACAACTATTCTAGCGATTTCACGTGTCGCAGACAATTTTCCAAATATCTGAATGAAATCGTGAGAGTCTTGCTAGAGTTGGGGCAGACTCCCATCGTCTAAATGGTTTGGTGTAAGGTCATCATAAAACTCAGTCCTAGCTGTCTGAAGTCAGTCTGTTTCCTGTCTTTATGTTTCGACAAAATCAAACGTGATATTATCATGAGTTTTAAGTCTTGGTAGTACAATCTTCTAGTCTGTGACTAAAACCTCAGTTACATTGTGACAGACTGTTTTTAGATGTGAGATGTTTTTGCACTTTAGTCTTTTCAAAATCTTTTCAGAGTCTTCTAGTGGATGGTGGGCATAAGTTATGGTTGGGAAAAGATCCATGGGTGGGGTTCAAAAATATAAGTGAAACACGGAATACAAACGAGACATGAACCCCGGTCTAATTTTACAATGTTTTAGTCTTGATTGTATTTTATAATGTTGCAATGGTCTTCTAGTGTCCATCCTCTCCTGTTTTTTAGAATGAACTGCAGAATAAAGCATTTATGCAGTAAAAATTGTAAGTGAGTGAAAAAATACTCTTTGTTATATTAGATACACTGTAGCCTTCCTCTGGGATATGCATGGAGCAGTCTCTGGCATATTAAAAAGTTATGAGAAGAAGTATCTCTGCACCAAACACACTCGCATCTTCAGTCAGTGTGCCCCCAAGCGGACTCAGCCTTCACCCGTGTTGAGCCAAGGCCTGAAATGGCACAAACGACATTAAATAATAAAAGAAAAGCAGTGGAAGTCCAACCAACCTTCAAAGAAAACAATGAGTTAAACCGATTGAAAGAAAGGGTCAAAGCAGAGTTAAGCCAACAATCTCTCTCTCTCTCTCTCTCTCTCTCTCTCTCTCTCTCACTCTCTACATACAGTGAGGAAAATAAGTATTTGAACACCCTGCTATTTTGCAAGTTCTCCCACTTAGTAATCATGGAGGGGTCTGAAATTGTCATCGTAGGTGCATGTCCACTGTGAGAAACATAATCTAAAAAAAGAAATCACAATATATGATTTTTTAACTATTTATTTGTATGATACAGCTGCAAATAAGTATTTGAACACCTGTCTATCAGCTAGAATTCTGACCCTCAAAGACCTGTTAGTCTGCCTTCAAAATGTCCACCTCCACTCCGTTTATTATCCTAAATTAGATGCACATTTTGAGGTCATTAGCTGCATAAAGACACCTGTCCACCCCATACAATCAGTAAGAATCCAACTACTAACATGGCCAAGACCAAAGAGCTGTCCAAAGACACTAGAGACAAAATTGTACACCTCCACAAGGCTGGAAAGGGCTACAGGGAAATGACCAAGCAGCTTGGTGAAAAAATGTCCACTGTTGGAGCAATCATTAGAAAATGGAAGAACCTAAACATGACTGTCAATCTGCCTCGGACTGGGGCTCCATGCAAGATCTCACCTCGTGGGGTCT
The DNA here is from genome assembly GCA_026937815.1 of Etheostoma perlongum. Lineage (NCBI taxonomy): Eukaryota > Metazoa > Chordata > Actinopteri > Perciformes > Percidae > Etheostoma > Etheostoma perlongum. The sequence continues at coordinate 4,473,221 of CM049381.1, forward strand.
CAATGATCCTAAGAAAGGTGAGAAATCAGCCCAGAACTACACGGAAGGAGCTGGTCAATGACCTGAAAAGAGCTGGGACCACCGTTTCCAAGGTTACTGTTGGTAATACACTAAGACGTCATGGTTTGAAATCATGCATGGCACGGAAGGTTCCCCTGCTTAAACCAGCACATGTCAAGGCCCGTCTTAAGTTTGCCAATGACCATTTGGATGATCCAGAGGAGTCATGGGAGAAAGTCATGTGGTCAGATAAGACCAAAATAGAACTTTTTGGGCATAATTCCACTAACCGTGTTTGGAGGAAGAAGAATGATGAGTACCATCCCAAGAACATGATGACAATTTCAGACCCCTCCATGATTTCTAAGTAGGAGAACTTGCAAAATAGCAGGGTGTTCAAATACTTATTTTCCTCACTGTACATATATACATAGACACATATACATATATATATACACACACATATATATACACATATATATATGGTATGTATACCAAACTAGGCTAGATGATGATTTTTGGGGAAAAACAAGCAATTCTATGTAAAACCCATTTTCAGACACTGCGGTGATTCGACTGTGAGATGCCTTATACGCTATACATAAGACATATGTGTAGTGTGTGCCAATTAAAACAAATGCAAGGGATATTTAACTCTTATTTTCAAAATACAATGACACACTAGCATTAGATAAATGTATCCAGATGTTGCATCTATATTGTATATATTGTTTAAATCAAGTTGCATTTTACATAATGGGATCTGACTTCTAATATATACATATTTAATTCCCAGCTTTGGTATTTGCATGTGGCAGAAATGTTGCAAATGTGTGCGATCTGTTTTTAGATTTAGATTAGATTAGATTTGAGTTTATCTGAACACTATTCTTCACCTACAGTAGCAGTGGGCAATAGGTAAAAGTAAACATACTGTATGGGGACTGACATCCTTTAGGACCACAATTGTCTTCAAAGCGCCCATATTCTGCTCATTTTCAGGTTCATCATTGTATTTAGAGGTTATATCAGAATAGGTTTGCATGGTTTAATTTCCAAAAAACACCATATTTTTGTTGTACTGCACATTGCTGCAGCTCCTCTTTTCACCCTGTGTGTTGAGCTCTCTGTTTCAACTACAGAGTGAGACATCTCACTTCTGTTCCATCTTTGTATGAGTATGAGGGTGTGCCCTGACAGTACCTAGGTAAGGACTACTAGCCAGTCAGAAGCAGAGTATGAGGGCCCTGACAGTACTACTAGGTCAGAAGGACTACCCTAGCCCTAGGTAGTCAGAAGCAGAGTATGAGGGCCCTGACAGCACCTAGGTAAGGACTACTAGCCAGTCAGGAGAAGCCCTGAGTACCTGAGGGCCCTCAGACAGTACCTAGGTAAGGACTACTAGCCAGTCAGAAGCAGAGTATGAGGGCCCTGACAGTACCTAGGTAAGGACTACTAGCCAGTCAGAAGCAGAGTATGAGGGCCCTGACAGTACCTAGGTAAGGACTACTAGCCAGTCAGAAGCAGAGTATGAGGGCCCTGACAGTACCTAGGTAAGGACTACTAGCTTTGGGCTTTTTTATTTTGTGAACATTTAATGTGCACAAAAACGATATATAACATAATAAAGAAAAGGGAAACAGCCAAAAAGCACAATATACGCACTTTAAGGACGCCATCAGTCCACAATGGGAAAAAGACGTGCTCTGAGATTCATAATCCATTTTAATATTGTTTGAACTTAAACACATGAGCCTAAACACATTTCAATATTCTCTCTTTTATTCAGGTTTGCCATTTCTAATGCTAGCCTAAATGAAGTCACTGATGCACAAAAAGGGAGCAATGCCTGATTTTATTAGGCAAACAAAGGAACGGAGAAGATTTAAAGAGATGTGTTCATCTGTATTACATCATTTTAGAGGATGCATTTAAGCTCAAACCATGTGAGGTGCACAGGGAAATCAAGTTAATTCCATTAATCAACCTTGAACTTGAATTTTCTCTGCACATTTAGATGTGATGTTATATCTTTTACATGGTGGGCACCAAATCTTTTGTCTGTCCCCCGCAGTCAAATCTCAGATTTTAATTGTATTCTTTGGCAAATTACACTCCAGGCTGTGGATTAGACTGTAGCTATTTCCTCACGATTCAAAAACAAATCTCATGTATCTGGAGAAATAAAAAAGGAACTTCAGCAGTGACAGGAGGTCATCGACATGGAGTTGACTGTGTCTGCGTGGAGACAGGAAATTGTCCCTCTGTGTGGTTGAAAAGTGGAGCTGTGTGTTTTTTATACCTATATAGTGACATTGGAGGATTCAGTGGGCACTGAGCTATAAAATTGCTAGTTGAGAAGGCATTAGTGGGGATGGAGAGGTGGAGAGGGAAACAAGTGGACCTGACCTGGGCAGGATTATAGGATATGCCTCACACATGGGAGGACAGTTGGACCCGAAGCTCACCTTTGTGTAGGGAAATTAAAACATAATTATGGACATTAATAACAGGCTGGTGCTAATTATTTAGGACTTCTCTAAGTTGGTATTTAGTTCATATACATCTTTCTGTATCGCACAGTTAAAAGGAGCAGTGTGTAGGATTTAGTGGCCTCTAGTGGTAAGGTTGCAGATTGCAACCAACCGAAAACCCCTCCTTCACTTCTCCCTTTCCAAGCATGTAGAAACCTTCAGTAACATTCAGGTACTGTCAAAATGTGACATGCCCTCTCTGGAGCCAGTGTTTGGTTTGTCCGTTTTCGGGCTCCTTGGAAGAGGACCCTCTCCCTATTTAGAGATGAACCAAATCTCAGTACCTAATGGCTATTGGGCTAAAAATTATGAAAAATGATTTAGCCTCTGGGGACAACGAGCTATCTTAGAAGTTGTCATCGGAAACTGTTTGGCAGGCAAAATACCTGGCAGGTGATTGGATGTACCATCTGTCTATTAAGTCCGCCATTGTCGTTTATTTCGCATAAGCCGTGTATCACACAGGATTATAGCTACATGTAGCTCCTAACAAGATGCTGATTGGTCGAACAGATGGTTGTTTGGACACAAACACACTTACTTGAAGCCTGACCAGATGGATTTTCCTGTGATATGTGATTTTTGCGTGATCTTGCGAGAATCCAGATGACGTGCAAAGTAAACAGCTCATGCTACTCTGTGGTGACATAACAGATTACAGCTGGAACGCCAGCGCCAGCTCATTCTGTAGAGGTCTGTATAATTTACTCTAAACAGCGCCAATCAGTACAGTATGGAGGGTCAATAGATAAAAGTGGTGGCTCTCTATCTGTAGAGTGCTATCAATATCACTGGCCTTTCTGATGAACCTTTGATTATCTACCCCGGGGAGTGCCATCGATCCCCGCCTGCTCTCACTGCTTACCAAAGTCCTAGAGGTGCAGGACAGCGTGTTTGCCAGAAACACTCCTGCACTTTATCTGAGCTGAGCTGATGAACTGTTAGGAGGAAATGCCTGGCAGGGGCCAGCATGTCAATATTAATCTGAGCTATATGAATGGATGGGAAAACATGTACATAATTCCATTAGTTCAATGGCATATATTAATTAATTAAGTATTAATTAAGGTCATCCAATTTAAATAATGTGCATCTGCACTATTACAATGTATCTATCTATATCTATGGTGCTTGATAAATATACTGGATGTATAGCTTAAGGATGGTACATGAATAAATGATTTAATGAAGGAAATGATGGAATAGTAACTTTGATTGATTGATTGATTGATTGATTGATTGATTGATTGATTGATTGATTGATTGGCAAAGGTTTGGGATTTTCAGGACTTTTCTGTTATAGGGTTGTATGGTTTCATAGTGAAAAAAAATGGATAAAAATTACATTGATAAGGGATATTTTTGTAATTAAAGATGTGCATATGCATGGACATTTCAAAAAGGGCAGGAGCCAAAAAATCATTTTTGCTTCCTCCTCCTTTTGCAGTATTTATTTGAGTATTTATTTAGCTAATCTTGCTTTTATGTTTTCTCACTACTTTTGAGTCTTGTTTGGAATAAACTTTTCATCATCATTATCATATCCATCTGCACACAGAAACGTTGTGCTTTGGTGGCTCCAAACTGCTTCATGAGGCAGCTGTTGAAAGAAAAAAGAGCAAAGAAAGCTCATGTTTCCAAATCTGTCTATGCCTTGTATCAAAGAACACACAAGAAAGGAAGATGTTGCATCAGAGCGGACGTCTCCTGGACCTTTGTTGTTCTAATTGTTCCTTTGGTTCTTGCTGTTGTTGAGGAGACAATTACGTGGTTGACTGTAAAGCCACAATGATCCGTATGCCCAGCATCAGAATTTCAATTGAGCAGTCAGGGCAAAATCATGGCGTCTTATTTAGAGCTGATGTTTTATTTAACTAGAGAAAGTTGCCTGAAGCAACAATACATTTTTCAAATATTTTTGAAGCCAGTGAGGGGGAAAACACACACACACACACACACACACATTTACACAGAGACTACATACACTCAGAAATTTTAAAGATGGTCCTCAAAAGAAGGTGGTTTCTCCTGAACCCTACACATCTGAGTGGATTTAGACCGTGTTTCCCTCAACCCCGTCTCCTAAATATTACATTACTGTACAAAGAAAACTGCATTCTTCTTCTGAATTCTTGCATTAATGTTTCAAGTGGGAACTCATTTTCAGCGACCGCCGCACGTTGTCAAACAGTCACTGTTTTGAGCGTGTGTTAACGTGACTTGAAACAAAGCGAAAGATCGTGGTGAAGTATCTTTGTTATGAAATTGAAGTTACGTACGTAGATTAAGTTCAAAAACATTAAATTGATGTACGGGATGTAGGTTAAATAGGGTTTTGGTATCACACTGGACAGGAACAGCAGTCTCCTGCGTGAACGTCCCTGCGTTTTGTTTGACACAAAGGTTTTGTTATAGTGGAATGATATTTTAAGTAGACGGAGCTGTTTCCACACACACACACAATCACACACACACACACACACACAATCACACACAGTTGGGCAGTAAGAGAATACGTTACGTTTTCAGAATACAAATTATGAGTAACTGTATTCTGTTACAGTTGCAATTGAAACAGTTGGTATTTAGAATACAGTTACATTCAAAACACTCTAAAATCATGGTAGCAGCTGTCGCCATGGTCCCGCTACACGTCCTGCGATGCCATGTTCATCCTGCTACACTCTGCGGTGCCCAGCTACGTCCTGCTGTGCCTTGTAATGCCGCACAGTGCCTTGCTATACCATGAACTACTACAAAGAACTACTACAAACTACTATTTTTTGGGACTGTTATTGCCACTCTTCATTCTAACCCCAACCGGTCGTCAGACACCGCCTACCAAGAGCCTGGATCTGTCTGAGGTTTCTGCCTAAAAGGAAGTTTTTCCTCGCCACTGTCGCACTGTTGCTTGCTCTGGAGGAAAATACTAGAACTGTTGGGTCCTTGTAAATTCTAGAGTGTGGTCTAGACCTGCTCTATCTGTAAAGTGTCTCGAGATAACTCTTGTTATGAATTGATACTATAAATAAAATTGAATTGAATTGAATTGAATTGTTGAAATCAATGGAGTACATGACGATTCTTCTCTGTTTCACGAGTTTATTTACAAATATAATGTTAATAAACTAAGATAACTCAATGCATTTAGAAGCCCCAATTGAAAAAGAAAAAAAAAACGCTTTTTGTGTGATCACTGATAGAGGTAGAGATGGAGCCGGAAATTCAAACAGCATTTAAAAAAATACAACTGTGCAGTGCATCCTCTGCTTGCCCTCAACCAACCTCCTATCAGCGTCCAGGTTACTCCACCTCCAACCTGAAGCATCTTAAACTAAGTGGGGTTTTTTTTATTAGCCAATGGTAGTTGTTGCTGTAGTTTTACTGGTCACCTTGCTTTTTTATATAGTTGTATCAGGTAAGCTACCTGCTTTAATGACGTGTAACTTTACATCCTCCTATGTGCTGAGTTACTAGCCCCAGAGCCGTTAAAATACTGACTAGCCCCGTTTGGCATGTACAAAAGAGGATTAGGGCCACTGGTGAAAAATGAATGTGAGTTCTGACTTTTTTCTCAGAATTCTGAATTTATTCTCAGAATTCTGACTTTTTTCTCAGAATTCTGACTTTTTTTTAATAAAAAAAAGAAAAGTCAGAACTCACATACATTTTTCAGCAGTGGCCCTAATCCTCTTCCGTAGGCATGCTAGCTGACGTCAGCTAAAATTAGATCGTGGTAGCAAGACTGCAGTTAGATTTTTGTAATAGGCTATGCAGTTCAGGACTACAAATAGAAAAATCTATCTACTTGTTCATGTGCACATTCAGCCAGTTTGAACAGAAGAACACACCAGAATAGGCATGTTTAGTCCGCAGTATTTGATGGCCGTATTCCTACACTTATCAAATCCAATTCAATGTGGAGGTAATCACAGTATTCAGAATATGTTACTCAGATTGAGTAACATATTCTGAATACTTGGATTACTTCCACATCCTGAAACGGAATACGTATCCTTCCCAACCCTATACATACACATACACACACTCACACACACACACAGGTCTGAGTTCTGTTCCTTCATCCTAATTCCTGCTATCTCAGGTGTGACTGCTGTCTGTGTCACTACTGATGACTCAAACTTTGTAATTGCCTTCTAAACCTTTGGGGGATGTGTCAGCGTCAGCTAATTCAGGCCACCGCTTGCCTCGGGATACAGAAAGCTTATGACATGAAGGTCGCAAGTGTTATTCACCATGAGGGCTGGGACATTTTGGACAAAAAAGTCAATGTGGAAGAGATGCACTCTCCTCAGCTTTAACAGCTGTCTTCCAGATGTCTCTGAGTAATGTATGATCAAAAGGCAGGCAGAGAGCTATCCGATAGGTATGAAAAAAAGAAAAGAAATGGATCCAGATCTAAATCCAGACCATAGATGGGGAATGTAAAAGCTTAACTTGTGTTCTATAGTAGCATTGGAAGATCTGAAAATGTTGATATGACTCGTTGTCCTCCTCCTGGTCCTCTATTGGTCATTAAAGATGGGTTTATGCTCGGCGTAATGTTTCCGGCGCATAGCTATAAAATGATGTCACTACGTCTGTCGTTTCCAGCGCAAAGGTTTCGCAAGTTGTTGCGGCACGTGGTTGTGCACTTCAGTTCAAAATGGTCGGCTGGGAAGACAGGCCGAGCAGCTTGGCCTGTACAAACATCTGTGTGATTCTTCATGTTCAGACCCCAAAGAGACAAACAGCGTTTACTATACGTGTTCAGCGAGCAGTGATGGGAATAAAAAAAACTTTTTTCAGTAACGAGTAATCTAATTGATTACTCTTCACATCTTAATAACGCCGTTACTGGTACTGCTGACAAGTTGCGGCGCGTTGATATACGATATACTATAATTGAAGCTGTTTTTTTTCATCAGACCGACTAGATCTCTGATCTCCGAGAGGCAAAGACTTTTTTTCTTCCTTGGTTGGTGGGCGGTGCACGAGACAAGCGCATACATGCTGACGATTGGCTGAGGTTGAGTAAAATTTCAGGGTAAGCCAATCAGGGGTAGAGTTGGGCGGGTGTTCATAAGCACGGACACGTAACGAACAACAAGACAGGTATGGCGATATGAAATCAAGGGGGGGGCTTTTCCTGCTGAAGATTTCCCACCGTGGTCAGAATACAGGAACTATGACTGTAGAGTGGCTACTCGCTCCGAAGCTAATCACTGCCGCTCTCTTACTTCTCCCTCGCTCTATCACCCACACACACACACACACACACACACACACACACACTCAGACACAAACAAACACACACACACACACACACACACACACACACACACACACACACACACACACACACACACACACACACACACATTCCGGATTGACGCACACACGTTTCATCAGGCCACTTACATTATTTCCACTACAAAGACTGTATATATTTGTTATTTATTTCTGCCATAGTGCTTACCAAGCATTATTTAATGTTGCCCAGTTGTGGCCTGTTGAGGGGCAATCAATATCATAATAAATAAATAAGTATCAGAAGTTTCAAAACATCTATGTTGTTATTAGTATGGATCCACTAGACATAATATCTACAGACATGTTATTAGTATATAATCCACTAGACATAATATCTACAGACATGTTATTAGTATATAATCCACTAGACATAATATCTACAGACATGTTATTAGTATATAATCCACTAGACATAATATCTACAGACATGTTATTAGTATATAATCCACTAGACATAATATCTACAGACATGTTATTAGTATATAATCCACTAGACATAATATCTACAGACATGTTATTAGTATATAATCCACTAGACATAATATCTACAGACATGTTATTAGTATATAACCCACTAGACATAATATCTACAGACATGTTATTAGTATATAATCCACTAGACATAATATCTACAGACATGTTATTAGTATATAATCCACTAGACATAATATCTACAGACATGTTATTAGTATATAATCCACTAGACATAATATCTACAGACATGTTATTAGTATATAATCCACACATAGACATAATATATAATCTAGACATAATATCTACAGACATGTTATTAGTATATAACCCACTAGATATAATATCTACAGACATGTTATTAGTATATAATACACTAGACATAATATCTACAGACATGTTATTAGTATATAATCCACTAGACATAATATCTACAGACATGTTATTAGTATATAATCCACTAGACATAATATCTACAGACATGTTATTAGTATATAATCCACTAGACATAATATCTACAGACATGTTATTAGTATATAATCCACTAGACATAATATCTACAGACATGTTATTAGTATATAATCCACTAGACATAATATCTACAGACATGTTATTAGTATATAATCCACTAGACATAATATCTACAGACATGTTATTAGTATATAATCCTACAGACATGTTATTATACATAATATCTACAGACATGTTATTAGTATATAATCCACTAGACATAATATCTACAGACATGTTATTAGTATATAACCACTAGACATAATATCTACAGACATGTTATTAGTATATAACCCACTAGACATAATATCTACAGACATGTTATTAGTATATAATCCACTAGACATAATATCTACAGACATGTTATTAGTATATAATCCACTAGACATAATATCTACAGACATGTTATTATATATAATCCACTAGACATAATCCAGACATGTTAGACCACTAGACATAATATCTACAGACATGTTATTAGTATATAATCCACTAGACATAATATCTACAGACATGTTATTAGTATATAATCCACTAGACATAAGACATAATATCTAGACATAATATCTACAGACATGTTATTAGTATATAATCCACTAGACATAATATCTACAGACATGTTATTAGTATATAATCCACTAGACATAATATCTACAGACATGTTATTAGTATATAATCCACTAGACATAATATCTACAGACATGTTATTAGTATATAATCCACTAGACATAATATCTACAGACATGTTATTAGTATATAATCCACTAGACATAATATCTACAGACATGTTATTAGTATATAATCCACTAGACATAATATCTACAGACATGTTATTAGTATATAATCCACTAGACATAATATCTACAGACATGTTATTAGTATATAATCCACTAGACATAATATCTACAGACATGTTATTAGTATATAATCCACTAGACATAATATCTACAGACATGTTATTAGTATATAATCCACTAGACATAATATCTACAGACATGTTATTAGTATATAATCCACTAGACATAATATCTACAGACATGTTATTAGTATATAATCCACTAGACATAATATCTACAGACATGTTATTAGTATATAATCCCACTAGACATAATATCTACAGACATGTTATTAGTATATAATCCACTAGACATAATATCTACAGACATGTTATTAGTATATAATCCACTAGACATAATATCTACAGACATGTTATTAGTATATAATCCACTAGACATAATATCTACAGACATGTTATTAGTATATAATCCACTAGACATAATATCTACAGACATGTTATTAGTATATAACATAATATCTAGACATAAATCTACAGACATGTTATTAGTATATAATCCACTAGACATAATATCTACAGACATGTTATTAGTATATAATCCCAGACATAGACATGTAATATCTACAGACATGTTATTAGTATATAATCCACTAGACATAATATCTACAGACATGTTATTAGTATATAATCCACTAGACATAATATCTACAGACATGTTATTAGTATATAACCCACTAGACATAATATCTACAGACATGTTATTAGTATATAATCCACTAGACATAAAATACTTTAGAAATTGAATGATGTATTATGAGTGTCCATTTCATTATAATATTCAGATTTATCATAAATAATTGAACATGCACATGTATTTTATAATTTTAAAGAGGGGGGAGGGGGTCAGTATTTAAAAATTTAGTTACCTTTTGAAGAAGTAACTAGTTAAAATTTGTAACTCAGTATGTAATTTAGTTACCTTTTGGAAGAAGTAACTAGTAAATGTAACTAATTACTTTTTAAAAGTAAGTTGCCCAACACTGTCAGCGAGACACCATGCTGGGAAAGGAAACATTTTGCTGGAGAGTGTAAGAAACAGGACCGATCGTTTGGCAAACTCAAAAACGGCCTCATGGAAAAAATGTTCTTCACGATAATAATTAGAATAGATAAATAACATGTTTGGCCATATGTCAGTGTTTATCAGGGATGGGTTTACTACTGTTGCCAGGCAGCCTGCTCTCCTTTACTTTACTCTTCTTCTTCTACTTCGTGCTTATTCATGGTTTATGTAGTTTGTACGCCTCCTGGTGTTTTGGAGAATACTGCAACGAACAACATGCATAAACATCTCCGTGCATTCTCGTCAGTGTCGCACACCAGTATAACCAAAGCTTTCCACTCTCGTACGTTCCTGCCTTCCTACCGTTTGTCTCTTTAGCGTCTCCACTCTGTATGTCTTTCTCTTAATTGTCCTCTAGTTGATTCTCCTCTCACCCTCCCTCTTTCCCAGTTATTATCCTTCACAAGCCTGTCTTCTTTCCAGTCCTTCACCTGCTCATCCTTTCTCTCTCTCTCTCTCTCTCTCTCTCTCTCTAAGCCACATTGAAGCAGCTGCAGTGTCCTGGACGTTTTCTCCATTAGTGTGAATTACAGTTTCCCGAGCCAGAGGACCCCCACGTGTGAAAGCGCTCCTCTTACTCACAATAAGATAGACATCCATTTCTCCAAACACTTCCCGTTTGTCACAAGCGCAGACAACAACAGCTCCATTAACAAAGCGATGGAGGACACTGTGTCTGGCCAGGTGGTGAGTGAATACACTGACAGCAGTCTGGGCCGGCCGCGGGGCCACGCAGAGAGGTCAGCCCCTCACTCAGCTTGTGTTATGGCTGTGTGGTTATGGGGGGGGGGGGGCAGTGACACAGCGAGAGAGCAGCCAATGTCAAACGAGACAGTTTGTTTTCAGCCTTTTCTTTCAGTGAAACTATAGAAGGGATTGGCCAGTTTCCCTGCTCCCAGTCAGAGTTGAGCGTACTCTCTTTAAGTATATCAAGAGGAAAAGGAAGGACAGGGAGCCCAATCATAATTATTACATTCAAACATCTAATATTTCTTCATTTCCAAATAGCCCTAGTTATTTTGAAAAGGGAAAATGCAATATATCCATGTGTTAAGCTCCTGTAATAAGGGATGTTTTAGGCCTGGAACTGTAAGGTTTAATGAACCAGACATTTAGATTTAAATTGTGAACCATTGTGTATTTTCATTGGTGTCTTGCTTTGATTTTGAGGTGGGCTATTTTTGAAAGAAGGTTAGCATTGTTTTTATTCCATCTCAAAGCAACACTCACATGCCATATGCATGTTGAACGGATTTATAAAAATGTTATCCCCTCCTGTATGTTTCTGTCAACTTCAACAGCTGTGAACACTGGTGCAAAACAAAAAAAACAAGATGGCTGTCATGGTTGTAGACAGGACAGACAGAAATACTAGAAATCTTCCAGCTGCAGAGTTTTGGATCTGTGCCTTGCAGGTTCCATCGATGTTCTGAGGTTGGCAAGATATTCATGTCATGCTATGGTGACAAAACCACAAACAACAAAAGGCTTTCACCAACACTGGATTTAACTACAGCAAAATCGCACACACCAGAAACAGACTGTTACTGTTCCTCCACCATGAAAACTGTCAAACAGATCTCGGTTCAGTTGTCTTCTCCACCTATTATTTAAAGCTCCCTCGGTGTTTCCTACTTTTGTAATTCCCTTGGCATTGTCATGCAAGTTTGATAAACAGTAGCCCTGCTGAGCGCCTGCCTAAGAGGCTATGTACACAGACAGTGGGTTGACTCAGCGTGGGACAGTAATAGCTTTGGCTCTGCTAAGGCACTATACTCTCACCCCCAATGCTTGCAAATGTGACACCACTCCAGCCTGCTGCATAAATATTACGCAATACCTTCCACTGACTGCCCAACATAGAGTGATGAAACATTTACTAAGGGTTTTACAGTGTGTGCAGTTGGCGTACAGCCATTTCTAGTCACAAATCTTCTGACTTTGTCATCTTTAAATGTTGACATTTAAATGTTTACATCATTTGTGTAAGTGACTCCTTAAAAGGATAACTCCAAAGAGCAACATTTCAAAAAGCAATGTATTCTTGATTCACCATGAGATTATTGAATCCATTTAGACACAAAAATAGCATTGATAAAAAGGTATCAATGCAAAACATGATGTGTGTAACAACAGCAAGCTCCATGAACAGCTCCTCACAACTACGGTGCACATACAGTATCACTACTAATTAAGTCCATGAACACTGCTCACACATAATATCAACAACATGACTTTTTAAAACCGGCCTGCGGGCCGCTGTGGTATCCGCTGGGCTATGAGGCTTTGAGCTATCCTATTTCAATCACATCTCAGGAGGCGTTGTCATGTTTCAGGTCCAGAAACTCAATTATAAGGCCTAGGTTATGATTTCTTAGAATAATACAGCTACTGGGCTGAATTCAATTAAGAGCACCCAGAATATATTTCTCTCAGAGGGAGCCTCCACAGTGAAACACCTTGCATTTGCATCCTTCATAGAATCAGTTATAGGTCTAATAGGGAAGAGCATTGACTGAGTGAGGGCTTACATGTGCCTTCAATGGCACTGACAACATTTGGAGAAGGGACATCAATAATTGATGTTGATAGAGGCTCAGTGCTTTGGCGCAAACAGAATTCTGGGTAAGTCAAATCACACACGCCAGTCCTGGCAAAGACCCTGGTCTTACTCGCCTTAAACCAGAGCTTCGACAAGTAGTCGACTAATCGATTAGTCGATGGACGGAAAAATAATTGCCAACCATTTCAATAATCTTTTTTTATTTTAGTTTGATGCAAAAGTGGCAGAAAATACTGTTTTCTGCCTCTCAAATATGGAGATATTCTGCTTTTCTCTGTTTTATATAATAAAAGTGAATATTTTTGGGGTTTGCAGTGACAAAACAAAACATTTAAAGACATCACCTTGAACTAAGAAACAAAGATTGAGATCATTTTACAGACTGATTAATTGGAGAAAACATTGTCAGATTAATCGATAGTTGCAGCACCATCTTAATCTCTTGGAAAAAGCATTGCAGTGCGCAACGCCACCTGTGCAAAGGTGTCTAAAACAGGAAGATTGAACTCCTACAATCTAATGGGAGCCTATAGAGACAGAGCGCGGGTCCGAAGTCATAGTGAGTGTAGGGTACGGTATATGAGGGGAAGAACACGCATAGGCCTATAGTGCCTTTTCTCCCCCCCCCATACAAAGTGATTCTCCACGACTGTTCAAGGTGTCGAGGGCAGCCCGACAGGAGGCATCGGCGGAATGACAATGCGCCCTGCCTGCGCAGTCTTCCCCTCGTTCCCCTTCCCCGGCAGGGCATGTGCCCATGGCGTTCAGCATTTCTGTGACCCGGTCGGTGACACCTGACAACGACTCCACGCACAGCTGACCCCCGCTTGATTTGTTTCATTATAAAAAGGCATGTGCGGCGAGACTGGAATCCATCTCTCGCTGTAGCTACACTAGTCTGAGGCTGAGGAAGACAAGGAGGCAAAACAGCCAAGCAACTCATGCGTTCCTCACTTAATGTAGCCTATGTGGCCACAACTGCCTGTCCCCTGCCGTTTAAGCAAATCAGATGAAACTGGGACTGACCTTGCAGAGCAGGCTATAGAGTTAACGGCAATGGACAGACTGGAAAAAGAGTTAACGATAATAGACATGGATAAAGTGGAAGAAACCTGCAAATCAAGTCCTTAGATAAAGCTAATTGCCCACCTCATCCTGCTGCTGCTGCTGCTGCTGATTCTGTCTCTGATTCGGCTGCTCCTTGGTGGCTGTCATCGTAAACTCCTCGTATGATTAAACTTGGTTGAATCCTAAATCAAATTAAAAAACGGCCCGATTCCCGTTATCCGTGTGCAAAATAAGTCCGAAGAGGAGAGGATGCGGCGGCGGGCAGAGCGCCGTCTTGTCAACTGCGGAATGTTAAACAGGAGCGGGACGAAGGGAAGGTCCGGATCCGTCACGATTGAATCTCTGAGAGCTCTTTGGACGAGCGTCTGACGAGAAGCCAACGAACGAAGCCGGTGCGTTCCCACCAGGCCCGGGGAAGGGAAGGGTAGGGAGGGGAGGGGAGGGGAGGAGATTTTCGGATACGCTCGTTAACCGAACCCAGAAAGAGCCGAAGTGTTCTCACATTTTAGCGCCAAGCCACTTTTCTTTCACGTCTGGCTGAGGAAGTGGAGGGATATAGAACTCTCTTCCCTGGCTCAGTGAGGCAGTGAGGAGCAGGGGGGAGGGGGGGAAGGTTGGGGGTTGCTTCTGCTGGATGAACAGAAACCCTTCATGATAAGAGTGCAGGGTGAACTGCTGCCTGTACGTCATGTCTTTGCAGCCTGTTTTCCTAACACTGTGTGACCCTGTAGTCAGCCCAGTACGTACTGAAACACGGACGGGAGCTGTCCGTGGTGCTGACAGCCCGCAGCACATTCATCCTCATTTCTGGCGTAGGCGCGCACACGCCACGCCACCTCAGTTTATACGTTTTCTCTTTATCTTCTTACCATGCACTAAACACTGGCCATAGGCTCAGTTAGACGGCTGCTGGCTGAAAACCCTTTTGTTATACTAAAGCTTTTACTTTGGCCTTAAGCGGGGATCTTAACAGTCAATAAAACGAGATTCAGTAAATATGTAGGGGCAACAATGCAATTGTATCGTAGTGGAAGGACACCTGTGAACACGATGCTGTATCAAACCTACCGCTGGGCTTATTATATTAAATTAGAGAGAGCGACTGCGAGAGCAAGAGAGAGAGAGAGAGAGAGTTTGTAAAAATGATAGAAGCCCACAGCTGGAGGCACTGTCAACACAAACAGAACGGGAGGCTGTGATATGAAGTCTCACATCTTTAATGTCTCAGCCAGACCACTTTGGATCACTTTGTTCTATCTGCATGGGACTTTTGTGGTGAATCACTGAGCGTATTAGGCTCTGCAAGTTGTAATAATTCAAACATGCTCTAACTGTCACAAATTAAATACATTTAAATATGTGCATATAGGCCTACTCATGTACTGTATTTAAGTACAATTATAAGGCACCTTACTTAAGTATTTCTATTGTATTATGCTTCCATTTAACCGAATATTGGACTTCCATTTAGGCTATCAGGCTGTCAGAAACACACTGCTGTTTTAGTCTGCATCCTGATTGTTTTGATCGTTTCCAGTGTGAACACAACACAGCACCAAACCAGCATGGGATTGGATCCGGGACACTCAAACTACTGTTACAGTGATGAAGAAGACACAGGCCTCCAGGGACACTCCTCCAGATCCTCTTTAAGCTTTCTTCTCTCACCTGTTGCAAACCTGTGATGGTGGCTGGGTCAAACAAACTCAGGACTTTCACCCAGGAGAGCATGTCCTGTTTGACCATAAAAGGAAACGGCGAGTTTCCTTACATTTTACAGAACAAACGGAGCTACGTCACTTTCACTTTCCCATGCGTAACCAGAGGCGGACGTCTGATTTTAGGCCACACCACCATCTTTTTCTAGAACCGAGCTTGGGTTGACTTTGTTTACAACAAAGATGGCTGCTGCTGGAGAACTGAGATGTGTAGATTCGGCCTTTGGGTCTATTATAGAAGATATTGACAGCACATTCATTTTTAAAGAGGAACAGAGAACAAGGATCAAGGCATTTGTTGATCAGAAAGATGTTTTTGCCGTCCTTCCTACGGGATTCAGCAAAAGTTCAACATACGTCACATAATCCGTTGCTCAGATTGGTTGTTGGTCCCATAATCACAGCCCAGTGGAGCAGTATTAGACTCATATTCTGACTAGAATCAGAGTATTGTCGAACGGTGTGACAGTTACTGAGGTGTCGTATCACTCTCGTTTGGTTGAGGGCTAACTCCTTTTATACCTTCCCCTTAGTAACCCCCGTCCCTACTATGCCCGCTTAAAAGTGTGCCAAAGGTCACACCTAACGAATACTAGTTTTTTAGTTTTAGCTGTTTCTAATATTTAGTTCAGACTTTCATCAAAACAATATATATCACGGGTTACATAGCACACTTTAATATATATTACCTGTGAGTTATTCTTCAAGCAAACACATATATTTTTAGCTTTAGCTTTGTGTTTCTTGGGTTTTCAACTGAACCTCCGTTCAACAGTATGACGAGGTTGGGCTAATCTTTTTCTAAACTTAACAAATAACGTGTTGGAGCATAAACCTAACCAAACTACGACGGCTTCAAAACAATGTGTTTAAAACCGCAACCTTTGCATGGTTTCGATATGAGGTCATATTTCCTGCCACCCATTGTGGCGTTAATTTAGGAAACGCTCCAGAGGTCGTATTAGAGGGTAGGAATAAATGTCCCGATATCATCGAGTGGTTTGGAGAACCTGTTGGATTAAATGTTAAACCATAGCGTATATACTAAGCTGATGAATAAAGAAACAAACCAAGTGAGACAACACTGATAACTTGTCTCTATTGTGGTTGTATTTCTAATCCCAAATTACTGGCAATGTGGGCAGGGTGGGCAATACTGTACATACCAACATAAAGTCTACCATGAGATGAACACCTTTCCTCCAGCTTTACTCTGTACAGTTGGAAAGATCCCAGTTAGCAGCAATGCAGTGTGGAATATAGCAGTACTTACAAACTAGCCAGCTGGTATTATAATAAAGGCACCAATCGATCTGTGTCCTCCATCTCGTAGACAAGGGTGATCAATCCACTTTGAGAAGTGAGTCGGGCCAAGTCGGCCTACGGCACCACTCAGTTCTGCTACTGCAGCTGTCTCCTCATGAGAAGCGGACCCTATAATTCAGTTAGCAAAGCACATTGCAGAAATACTGGTCCAGAGAGTGTTTAGTCCCCCCCTATTCTCAGATATAATGGAGTATATGTATAAGTCATCTACTGTTTTAATTTTTAGTACATTTAGATTTCATCACAACTTCTGTCCTTATGTCAGCCAACTTCTGTCCTTATGTCAGCATTGCAAGAACTGTCTCCACAGCTGTGGGATAGGAGGGGGTGGAAAAATATTCTCTGAGTCGTTTTCATTTCTTTAAACCAATCACAGTCATCTTGGCCAGGGCTATGATCTGATTTTGTGATGTCTAGATTCACCATAATTTAAATCTAAAATGATGAATTCTGAAAATTAGTTTTGTTACAGGGCCCAAAATGAGCTGATAATTAATCAGCCTGTGTAGATAATATGCTTGAGTTGTGCAAATGTTCTACTAAGTATGCAATCAATCATATCGCCAAAAACCAACTAACATGAACCGAACCTTGGCCTTTTTGGCCCCCAGGGGCCCCGGGGCAGTAGTTCTACTGGTAACCCAGCCTTGACTCCGAGAGCCATTTTAAAACATGAAAGGGGCATTTGCGTTTCAGAAAGCAGAACGTAGAAGCACACCACACAGAGTAGATCCCCTGTCAAATATTTCAAGGAATTGGGAGAAATGCCAGCTAAAGACCTTCATATTGGCACTGATGGCAGACTAAACATCTCTTTCAGCCAAAACACAGACGCTCAAATATTGATGTTTGACTTGCTGTACATTCAGAATGTCAAAGACGTGAAATTATTAGAAAGCAAACACACTGTGCAACAAATGTGCAAACAGCATGCATTGTTCGTTCTTGAAGGTTAGCAGAGGTGAAAATCAAGGGGAAAAAATCAGTTTAATTCTATGTGGTTGTGTTGAGTGCATTAGCAGAGCTCGCATTAGCATCATTTCCTCTTGACCTTTGCTTGCGTGCACCACTTTCTGAGAGAGACTGATGGTATTTGCCTGTTTGTAAGAGGGAGTGATACACACATTGGATCTGCTCGGATGATGAATACATCTGATAACCTTTAGCGGATTGTTTCATCTAAAGGTAAAGGTTGGCTCTACATTGGTTAGCCTCTATAAGACACTCAAAAATGTGGGGTATTTGTAGCTAGGTTATACATAGCAATATGATTATTATGGACTTTCAGTCTTTAAGGTCACCCAATGCACAGGCTGCTTCTATTCATGATGAGACTACAGTGTGTCCAAACCGTTCGCACTCCCAACTCGTCACACACTGACGCTTATTTGCACAAGGTACCCTTTGTTATTCTCTAAATTCTAAACTTATTTAAAGTGTACCATTACACATTGTTTCAATGCACTTTACAATTAAGGGAACACAGATACAGTGCCTTGCTAAAGTATTCGGCCCCCTTGAACTTTTCAACCTTTTGACACATTTCAGGCTTCAAACATAAAGATACAAAAATTTTATTTTTTGTGAAGAATCACCAACAAGTGGGACACAATTGTGAAGTGGAACAAAATCTATTGGATATTTTAAATTTTTTTAGCAAATAAAAAACTGAAAAGTGGTGCGTGCAAAATTATTGGGCCCCCTTGTGTTAATACTTTGTAGAGCCACCTTTTGCTGCGATTACAGCTGCAAGTCACTTGGGGTATGTCTCTATCAGTTTTGCACATCGAGAGACTGACATTCTTGCCCATTCTTCCTTGCAAAACAGCTCGAGCTCAGTGAGGTTGGATGGAGAGCGTTTGTGAACAGCAGTTTTCAGCTCTTTCCACAGATTCTTGATAGGATTCAGGTCTGGACTTTGACTTGGCCATTCTAACACCTGGATACGTTTATTTGTGAACCATTCCTTTGTGGATTTTGCTGTATGTTTGGGATCATTGTCTTGTTGGAAGATAAATCTCCGTCCCAGTTTCAGGTCTTTTGCAGACTCCAACAGGTTTTCATCCAGAATGGTCCTGTATTTGGCTGCATCCATCTTCCCCTCAATTTTAACCATCTTCCCTGTCCCTGCTGAAGAAAAGCAGGCCCAAACCATGATGCTGCCACCACCATGTTTGACAGTAGGGATGGTGTGTTGAGGGTGATGAGCTGTGTTGCTTTTACGCCAAACAAATCGTTTTGCATTGTGGCCAAAAAGTTAGATTTTGGTTTCATCTGACCAGAGCACCTTCTTCAATGTTTGGTGTGTCTCCCCGGTGGCTTGTGGCAAACTTTAGACGAGACTTTTTATGGATATCTTTGAGAAATGGCTTTCTTCTTGCCACTCTTCCATAAAGGCCAGATTTGTTCAGTGTACAACTGATTGTTGTCCTATGGACAGACTCTCCCACCTCAGCTGTAGTTCTCTGCAGTTCATCCAGAGTGAGCATGGGCCTCTTGGCTGCATCTCTGATCAGTCTTCTCCTTGTCTGAGCTGAAAGTTTAGAGGGACGGCCAGGTCTTGGTAGATTTGCAGTGGTCTGATACTCCTTCCATTTCAAAATGATCGCTTGCACAGTGCTCCTTGGGATGTTTAAAGCTTGGGAAATCTTTTTGTATCCACATCCGGCTTTAAACTTCTCCACAACAGTATTACGGACCTGCCTGGTGTGTTCCTTGGTCTTCATGATGCTCTCTGCGCTTTCAACAGAACCCTGAGACTATCACAGAGCAGGTGCATTTATACAGAGACTTGATCACACACAGGTGGATTCTATTTATCACCATCAGTCATTTAGGACAACATTGGATCATTCAGAGATCCTCGCTGAACTTCTGGAGTGAGTTTGCTGCACTGAAAGTAAAAGGGCCGAATAATTTTGCACGCACCACTTTTCAGTTTTTTATTTGCTAAAAAAGTTTAAAATATCCAATAGATTTCGTTCCACTTCACAATTGTGTCCCACTTGTTGGTGATTCTTCACAAAAAATAAAAATTGTATATCTTTATGTTTGAAGCCTGAAATGTGTCAAAAGGTTGAAAAGTTCAAGGGGGCCGAACACTTTCGCAAGGCACTGTATAACAGATGGCAACACAACCATAGAGCAGCATTAAAGCACCACTAATAAACAATACACAACCAGCAACATAACACAATTAGTGCAAAAGGTTTGTTTGTGAAGGACGCAGAAGGATGGTGTGTTATGGTTGGCTGTGGTATAATGATTAGAGGTTGGTTTTCAATCTACATTTAAAAATGTCAACTAAGTGAGCTTGTAGTGGAAGGCCAATCCACAGATGAGTGGCACGGCAGGAAAATGCTCTATAACCAACATATTTTAAGTTTAGTAGGGGAATGACCCTACTAAACCAGCGTCCAGCATCAAGGGAGCGGAGTGTGTCAGTGTGTATGGTGTAATAAACTCAGATAAATAAGGTGGTGAAAGTCCATGCAAGTCTTTATATGTTAAAAGAAGAACCTTAAAATCAGCTCTAACATGCACTGGGAGTCAGTGAAGAGAGGCCAGAATGGCTGTAATGTGATCAAGGGGGAAGTATGAAAGACTGCAACTCTGGGTAATGAGACAGGTTGGTGCATGTGGAAGGGACAAACAACACATGACTTTCACTCAGGAGACTAGGGTACGTGTCCTGTTGTTGTCCAACCCGGTCTCACGGCAGTTCGTGAAATGGTCATGTCATTTTGATCTATTGATTCATCAACAGGGACAAGATTTTCTCGTTTATTTTGTGGTGGTCACCACAAAATGGGAACGTGATCATTTCACAAATTGCCATGAGACTGGCAACAGCGGGACGTTGTGGTTAGGAGAAGAACTTGGTAAGAAACTGCCACATGCGGGACACAATCCCCGGTCTCCGTTGTCTGACCCCTGTCTGTTTTCTTTCTTACATTCAACCCTAGAGATTTTACTGTATTTTGATTGATTGATACTGTTGTTGATTTTCTGTTTTTATTTTTTTAATAATGTTTTTTTTTTTTTTTTATCTTAAATGTATATATTTTTAGTTTACTCAATGACTTGTATGCATGTATTTCTTCTCACATTATTAGCCTTATATTAATATAGTTAATTCTGACATTCATGCCAATTAAGCACTTTGAATTGAATTGAATGGAGTGGGAGACAAAGAGGGATAGAGAGGGGGAGGAGGGCGAGCAGCACGGAGACAGTGAGTGAGAGTGAGAGAGCCCTAGGGAAGTGTATTACTGAGGTGTCTGCTGTTGATAAAGTATTTATGACCCTTGGGCAATTTAGTGCAGACATCCAGGAACTCCACACCACCAGGCCGACATGAAAGTTTCATGACCAAAGCCAGTGTGGCTTGGCCGGAGCAACTCCACATTCAGAACACCACAATATTACAGCAAGTACTTCACACTGGTAGCATATTACCACCCTGGAGTCCTAATGAATAGAAAAAGTCAAAAGTCCTTCCTGGTTGGCATTCTTTATGTACTTTTCTTTCTTTTCACTGACGTCATTCAAAATGCCATAACGTCTGTTTTGACCCGTTCTCTGATGCTGATCGAAGTCTTTGAGTTTACAAGCAGACGTTTATAGAGAGCAATGTTCTATGAGCAGTACTGCGGATGATTGCTGATTCATTGCTACCTCTTTCATTAAAAGCACCAATGATTGCAGAGATCTGAAAGCTCCTTTACATTGACACTCATAAACCCGATCCCCACACAAAAATCAGCTCTCGCTATGTCTCGATCAACGAAGGATAGTTCCAAGATAACAGCGTTATTTTTGGCTCTCTGTTATGTATTTTCCACCAAGGCAGTTCTGGTGCTGGTTCGTAGTCAGGGCCAAATATTGAACCGGTTCTTTGCTTTTCCACACAAATAAACCTGGCTCTAGGCCAAGGAAACGGATTCCAACTCAGCACCAACTTAGCGCTGGTCTACGTCAGGTGCTGGGGGCGGGGTTTTCATGACGTTCGAAAACAAAAACTTCTGGCCGCCATTTTTAAAACCTCGGTCAGCTGTTAACCATAGACAGCTGTTAATGTTAGCTTTGGACATGGATGGGAAACCAAAACAGCTGTGGTCTGTGGAGGAAACCAGCTGTCTTCTGGCTCTCAGGCTGGGGAAGATCCAGCTGGTTCTTAGATAACTGGCGAGTAGAACCAGTACCAAACTGGCAATATACTCTTTGGGAAGCAACAACAACCTTTAAGGTAGCGAGCCACACACTGAAAATGGAAGGTTTTTAGAAAATTTGAATCGTGCAACAAGCTAGGCATGCTTGGTTCATTTTGGGGAAAGACTGTAAAGATTTACAAAGAATATGTATCCATCAGACACTGACAGACATAACATGAAGAACATACATCGCACACTACAATACACTACACTATACACCCTGGGTATGACCAGGCCAGCTGGATTTCTAGCTTATTTTGACTGATTTAAGGCTTTTATGTGAGAATTAGGATCCGTTCTTGGTCAGAAAGGGTGGGCAGAAATAACACCTAGACGGCAGTAGTTTAAAATGGGATGCTTAACTGGAAGCTTTGTTACCTCAAACAAAATAATGATTATATTACATGCATTAATCAACCATCTACAGATTTATCTATTACTTGCCCTGTTGCAAGTCTATCCATAAAAGAGCAATTCTCGTTCTCAGTGTTTGCATGTCAGCACCAATTTAAAGATCCCAGTGCCATATTGACATGAAAATGGCTGATTTGCTCCGCAATTTGAGTTTTCTAACGATCTGCCTGGGGTGCGTCAATACCAGATACACAACATGATAGAGAGGGAGCTAAGTGAGAGAAATATTTTACAATGACAATCACTTCAAGTAAAATCCTGCTCAATGGGGGAAACAGCACATTTGACATTTGCAAACTTAAAAAATGAAAATGCATAAAAACAAATAAAATGCAATAAAAACAGCTCAGGGTGTACAGCGCATGCCATTCATTTTGCAGTCAGCCTAATTCATTTATTACTGTTGTGTTGCTTGTTGATACCATCGAGGCGTGTCAGGTGAATGAAATCCTAATGCGCATATAATAATTATTTTTTTTTTTTTTTTGGGGGGAGATTTCCCCCTTTCTGGTCTTCATATTCCTTATCCATGGTATTGAAAGGGGGATTGCATTCTTGCATGTTTTATTTACAGGCACAGGCATGTTTTTTTTTAAATTAGATTAATAACTGGTTAGATTTGCATTGAGAGATGATCTTATGGAAAGTTCCCCATGCCAATCGTGAGATATGGTGAAAGGCTATTTTAAGGTTATTTTAGCTGTGGATCAGTGGTAGAGTGGTAGCCTGCCACAAAGCAAATTGGTGTGCTCAAAGGTTGGATTTTCCCTATTTTTTTTAAATTAAGGCATTAAGATACATTTCCAAAAGATGAATTTGTATCTCTCGTTTTAGTCAAGTGTGTAAACTTATGCAAGCCACTATATTAGAGCTGTCGGTCTTCCTCAGTCATTCGAATTTCATTCCTTATTTCTTTTTGTTAATATTCAAACAATATTCAGTAGATACTTTAAACCGCAGTCGTGTGCAGTTTGCAGGAGGCAAATTCAAAAATGACCACTAAGGAGCTTGTGTTTCACTATCCCAGCACACTGGGGTCTGGCAGATTAAAAGATTCTTACAACTACAGAAGCTTCTTTTTTCAAAGAAAGCCTAATCTTTTCTGTATTCAGGACAACTGCTTTGATTTTGGGACACCCTAGATTCAGGCCCACCCATCTGTCACGTTCTGGTAGTGCATGATCAAAAAAACATCCCCCCCTCGGCTTTATTTACATAAATCCCACCCTGCTAATGGCATAAAAACTCAAAGACATGATGAACGTCCCGAAAAAAAAGCTGCTCAAAAGTTGTAAGACAAGTCTGTTAACCAGTTTCACACTAGTTTTCTGAGACTAAGTAATGACCAGGGCCACATGGAATTTGCGGACGCACACACTATTCCACCAGCTTTTCCGCAGATTAAAAAAAATAAATAAATAATTGAAAAAGATTAAATACATATCTAAATGCTAACCTTTCTCAACCGCGGAGCAGAAAAAAAATCTGCTACATTCTATATCCCCTGCTAAAACCTGTAAAAAAAAAAAAAAAAAAAAAAAAGATCTGTATCTAATCATTTTAGATACAGCCCGCACATTCGTCAAAAACTCTTGTTGTTTTTTAATATCATCATAATTAACCTGTTAGATGCTGGTTACCTTTCTTTTAGTGGCAATGTTTTGCTACTGTAATCGAATGTGAGAACCACTTATAAGGGCAGGAGCATGTTTGTAACACATTCAAGCCAGGGAGCCACAGGCATCCACCCCGAGTGCCCTTTGCTGAAACAACGGCTTCCTAACAGCTAACCAGGCTGTGGATGCTGGAAAGTAAAACGCTAGAATTTCCCACAGGGATCAATAAAGCCCAACATTTCAGATTATTGTTACATAATATACTTTTACACCAAACTCTGGTGCTTGAGCAGAATATAGGTTTCTTATAACCAGCTAAGCTAAAGCCCCCAGCAAGTTTATGTTAGCAGTAGGAGTTATGAGTAAGATCAGTCTGATATTTCTCAAAAGACAAACCTTACACATGATGCGCAAATTAGCCCCACACTACTTGTTAGACTAGTTGTGTTCTTCTCATTGTCTCCTAATCCCAATAAACGATCCAATGCAGCTATGAGTGAATCCTACTCACAGTATTGTGTGTGTGCGTGTGTGTGTGTGTGTCCAAAGCCTGACATACTGTATCTTCTTCTTCCATAACATAGAGCGTTATTGTTGTCCAAAACTGTTAAAAACACATCAGTGAGCCACACTGTTGCACTGGCACTGACATATTCTTTCATTACCAAGAACTCCTACACTGTATTTATTCTGGTTCAATCCCAAATTTTAATTCCAGATCTCACCTCCCTACATGCACATATTCCACCAAAACAAGTTCTTTCCCCAGGCTATTTTGCACAGGCATTATTACTGCATCCAACTCTTAGCACAGTCAAAGAAAATTGTGATTGATTTAAAGAAATGCCAATAAACCAGAGTGTGTTTTCTGCAGCGCTGTGGAGGAAAGTCTGGCAATGTGAGACTAAAGATCATTAAACTCTGTTAATTTCACCTTACTTTACAAGAAACATAATTATGGGTCGTTATGAGTTGCTCAATCAACCTATAAGGCCGTTTTCAGGGTGAGGACAGGCTGCACTGTTGCACTAAGTGACAGGTTAATAGTAAATAATACAATGTACACTATTTCCTCCTGTCGGAGTAAAGTCTGCTAAAAGCTACAGTGCCCAGCTGTTTTAGGAAATGACTGAGAAGTGTGTGTGTGTGTTTGTGTGTAGATAAACACTATGAACCCAACTTGACAGGATGCACATTTATCTTTTTTTGAATAATCAATTCAAGTGCCCATATTAGGAAAAAACACTTTCCGGAGTTATGGGGTGTTATTTTGTGTCTCTTGTGCTTCCATTAGCATACAAGCTTGGAAAAAACCATCCATGCTGTTTTGAGTGAGATCCGGTTTCTGAATGTCCTCTGTCTTCAGTCTCCAGGTGAGCTGTTCAACATCTGCACGGCTTTTTACGTCACTAGAGACGTAAAGGAGGTGAAAACCTGGATAGAGTTAAACTTCCTCACTTTGAATGAATATAAAACAGAAATCATCACATTTGGACGTTCAGGCACACTGGGTGACCCTTTTGGCACTTTGGGCCCCTTGCCCTCCCAAAATAAATCCACTATTAAAAATCGTGGTGTTATTTTTGGCAAGGCAGCTTTATTTGTATAGCACATTTCAGCAACAGGGCAATTCAAAGTGCTTTACACAAAAACAGTTTAAAAAAACTGTTAAAAAACAATAACAGATAAAACACAAGAATGAAAAGTTACAGTGCAGTATAAGAAGTTAAACATTAAAGAAATGAACATCATTTAAAGAAAGGCAACATCAAAAAGAAAGGTTTTCAGCCTTGATTTAAAAGAACTGAGAGTAGCAGCAGATCTGCAGGTTTCTGGGAGTTTGTACCAGATGACCTGAGAGGTCTGGGGGGGTCATAGTGTAGTAGCAGATCAGAAATGTATTTTGGCCCTAAACCGTTTACTTTGAAATCAATTCTTTGAGGCACAGGAAGCCAGTGTAAAGACTTCAGAACTGAAGGGTCTCTTGGTCTTAGTGAGATTTGGAGTGATGTGATCCAGTCGCTTGGTCTTAGTGAGGACTGGAGTGATGTGATCCACTTTCTTGGTCTTAGTGAGGACTGGAGTGATGTGATCCAGTCTCTTGGTCTTAGTGAGGACCCGAGCAGCAGCGTTCTGAATCAGCTGCAGCTGTCTAATTGATTTTTTAGGGAGACCTGTAAAGACCCAGTTACAGTAGTCAAGTCTACTGAAGATGAAAGCATGGACAAGTTTTTCCAAATCCTGTTGACACATAATTCCTTCAACCCTTGATATATTCTTAAGGTGATAATAGGCTGACTTTGTAATTGTCTTAATGTGGCTGTTAAAATTCAGGTCTGATTCTATGACTACACCAAGATTCCTGGCTTTGTCTATGGTTTTTAACATTGTTGTTAATTTCAGAAAGTTCTGGCACATTGTGTATGTTGTAATTTGTTCAATGCACTTAGTCAGTTTTTGTATTGGACTATAGTCCCCTGGCAATTAGGTTATGTAAATTTGTGTGTCGTCCGCATAACTATGGTAACTTATTTTGTTGTTTTCCATAACCTGAGCCAGTGGAAGCATGTAGATGTTAAACAGAAGAGGCCCCAGAATGGAGCCTTGGGGAACTCCGCACGTCATATTTGTATGTTAAGATGTATAATTACCTATTGACACAAAGTAATCCCTATTTTGTAAGTAGGATTCAAACCAGTTTAGTACTGAGCCAGAAAGGCCAACCCAGTTCTCCAATCGGTCTAGTAATATGCCATGGTCAACCGTGTCAAATGCAGCACTGAGATCAAGTAATACTAAGACTGAAATTTTGCCACTATCTGTGTTAAGGTGGATGTCATTAAAGACTTTGACAAGAGCCGTCTCAGTGCTGTGGTGTAGTCGGAAACCCGACTGAAAGGTATCAAAACTGTTGTTCAGCGACAAGAAATTGTTGAGTTGTTGACAAACCGCTTTTTCAATGATTTTATTTAAGAACGGAAGGTTTGATATAGGCTTAAAGTTGCTCATTAGTGATGTGTCTAGATTGTTCTTTTTTAAGATGGGCTTAATTACTGCAGTTTTCAGGGTCTGTGGGAAGATACCTGAAAGTAGAGACGTGTTCACAGTCTGTAGAAGATCAGAAGCCAAACAATTGGAAACATTTGAAAACACCCGTTGGTAGAATATCAAGGCAACAGGAGGAGGTTTTCAGATGTTATATAATGTCTTCCAGGTTTTGTAGCTAAAACAGAGACCTAAACACACATGGTGAAAACAGAATCTGCAGCCATGTGCAGTACAACAGAAGTATGGTGTTTTTTTGTTTAGTTTTTTAATGAAACCATGTAAACTTATTCTGGTTTATGAACCTGAAAATAAGCATAAAATGGACGCTTTAACAATTTTTTTCCCAGGTACCTACTATCCCTTTTGTCAAATATATGAATTAAACAATCTAAACACGCAGGCCAGTAATAATCAACACATTCTCCCTCCGATCTCGTAAAATACGGACGCTTGGTCAGGTGCCTTTGTCGTTGTTATTGATGCGACAAAAATAAAAAGTCTCCTTTAGCGTCTTATCTAAATGTACTTGGTCGGGACTATTGACGTCCTATTTGACGCTGTTATGTTAAGGATGGGTGGGCTCACGTTTCCATGACACGCGAGAATGGGACAGTTGAGCTTAGGAAAGGTTGTGGATGGGCTTACGCTTTTGTGACACACAGGAATAAGGGGACGGTTAAAAAGAAAGTGACTTTAGGAAAAGTGCCACGTGGAACACCTATGTTTGACCCATCCACCCCCACAACCAACATCCCTGTGTGGAATTTCTGCCTGACATACTACTCGCTAAACCCCGTCTACATATTGCTCTCCCCAGTACGTTCTACCAACACGCTGAAGGGCACCTTTGGAGTTTGGAGTGAGAAGGGGTTGTAATGATACCAAAAACAGGGTGTCAAAATAAAGATCATGCATACAATGATATTTCTCTATTTCTCTACAACAACCTTTTCCACTAAAAACAAACCCGCTTTGGAATATAAGCAAAAACACGCAGCCATACCTCTGCCTAACACATAATGAAGACAAATTATGCATGGATGCAGCAAGAGGAGACACAGAGCGTTATTAAAAATAAATACAGCCTCTGGGTCTTTGCACAGGGAGGAAGCTCTAGCCCCCCCTCGCTGATCAAAGGCAAAGGGTGAAGCAGGAATGCTGAGTGCTGTGCATCATGGATCAACAGAGGAAGGCAGAGTTTGGCTGCAGAGTAAAGGGCTCTGAAAGCCTTCAGGCGTCTCTGGCATTGGGTGCAGCGTTTCATCCCCGCCATGGAAAAGCCAAGGCAGCGTGCACTACGTAAAATCATCCTAATCACTGACACGGGTTATTCAGAACACAAGCATGTTTTATTAAACCCATTTCTGACGGGTTCAGAGGTGATTAGGTAACACCAGATTCACTCTAATGCATGGGATACATCTGAATCTTATCGTTTATGGTGAAAAAAATACAAAACAGTCACGACCAGTCAAACGACAAACACTGTGTAACAAGTAACCAGTAACTGGTCGTGACTTTTCTTCCCAAGATGGCACCCACCTGTATACGTAAACGGTACAGTATTTATAAACTCTCTTTTTAATAAACTGTCTGTACACTTACAAAGTGCTCAGTGCTTCGGTTTACATGTAGGGACCCTCATTATGCTACCGTGGAAGTGGGGTGCTATTTTGAGCCTAGTTAGTGATATAGAAATGGTGATTACTTTTTACTTTACCAGAGCTCCGACAACTAGCGTTACAAGCTAATCAGCGGTTTGCAATAAAACTAGTCACATTCAATAAGCATGAAAACATATATTTCAGTCAACGGTTGACTCGGTGCACATGTGTTATTAACCCCTAGGTTCCTTTTGTGCCGGATATGTCCTTTAATAATTATTTTATCTTGATAATTGTCTGCATTATGTTTGTCATACAAGCTCAACATGCACATAACATGGCAGACTCAAAGAAGGCAAAGCTGAAGCTAGCAAGTCATACCTGAGGTCAACCATGTCCCCAGACCGGCTCACTGTCCCTGCCGTCATCAGTATCAATCACTGCATAGGGAAGCAGATTTCATACCATGACATCATTGATGATTTTGCATCAATGAAGGCCAGAAAGGTCAGGTTTTAGTTCTAGTTGTGTTTTCTGCTCTTAGTACAATAATTAGATTCTCTTTAGTGTGTTTTCACATTTGTGTGATGAAGGATTTATGCTATTTTTGTGCTAATTATATATATATATATCTACAGTATATATATATATATATATATATATATATATATATGTATATATGATTGTACTATATATTCATATTGTCCTATTGTTAATATAGTCATATTGCGTGTGGAATTGTGTTCATTGTCTCTTTTGTTAAAGGTGGAGATTGTGCACCTTAAAAAGTGTTTCCTGCTGTAACTGCAAGAGTTAAATAACTGGATTATGTGTTTTTCAAATGTTCTAATAAAGGATGTGTGCTATGTTCTCTTTCACTTATGTTGTTATAACAAAACATAACTGTGATGAATTTAGTTTCTTTTCTTTTTTTTTTGGGGGGGGGGGTCTTGCACGGGACATAATTCAATATAGAACCGCCACTGGCTTTCAGCCAGACAGTTTGAGAAATGGAAAGAGACAGAATCAGTTGACCTTTCAACTTCTGTTAGACAGAGCTATCCGTCACCTGTACAGGGTACATTTCACCGCTGTTGGGCAGAAACCTTGTATCTCCATTTTTGTCGCTTTATTGTTCCGTTAAGAAAATTTGTTTTGGCCTCCAAAGCTGGACACATGAATAATGCTTTGACCATTATGAGCAAGACAATACAGCACCAACTGGAGCCCCGTAGATGGAGCTCTTGGTTTAAAGAAAAAAGGTGCAAGGTATGGAAATTAGGATGTTTACAACCCTTTATTAAACAGAAAGCGCCATCAAATGGGCTCAGGAAATAAAGAAAATGGTTAATGAAGCTTCACAAAGCTTCATTTGGCCATCACTACATACATATTTATTACATGTACGACAGCCGTGAGTGATAAACACTACAATAACATTTTACTAACAACACACAAGAGGCAACGGGGACACTGGCATACAAGGCTGCGGCTAGTAAATGACTCAAAGGAACCATGCAGTTATCTATTGTGTAGTTGGTATGAGAATAATAAAGATGAGATGTGCGTTACCTGAGAAGCAGCGAGTCAAATCAACGGTGCAACAGCTTCTAAATGACCAACTAAAGTTACAAATCATGAAAGCACCGGGGCTGTTGATGAGCTTAAAATGCCAGATAGTTCTCCCAGATTGGTGGAAACCAACAACAGAGCTAAAAGGGAGTGAATTCACCCATTGGAAACACAACTCCAAAAGAATGATGTTTCGGGATGTGTAAATAAGCACATATGCCTATGTGTTCATACCTCGTTTCATAACTGCACCTTATTGTTAAAATATTGCAGATGCATCAGCACATAAATCTGCACTTCTCAGGATAACTGAACTATTGCGCCTTGCAAGAAATTGATTGGTCTCCTTTTACATCAGTCTGTGGGTTTTACAAATATGTAAACAGCAATGAGGCAATTTTGTTTGAGGTAAATAGCTCAATATGTATAAAAAATGTTTTTTTTTCATTTGCTGAAAAAAAATGGTTTTAGATATACAAGATTTTTATCCAACAACAATAATTCACACCTGGTTGAGATCCGATCACATGTGGTCTAGCTGATCCGACTGCATTCTGCTTGCAATGCGTTATTTCTGTAATCTAATTACAGCCTGCTTTCTATTCCAAGATAAGCTATCTAAATACAGGTTGTATGTTAATACCAAACTTAAATCTTAAGGTATGATCAAATTATGTTTCCTTCCTGGTAATATTTGCTTCATCTTCCATTTACTTCAATCGAAGCCCATAGAACTGATTAAAATAAGTTTCCTCCTGGTCCACTCCATTAGACCCACAGCTCAAACAGATAACAGAAACATTGATAGATTTTGTTTGAATTTGGGAGTCAATTTTCTAATGATACACCATCACCTATAGTTTTTCACAATAATACACTAGACATCAAAATATTACAAAAGTAATGATAGTATAGCATTTGTGAAAAGTCATCCTACACAATCCCAGTTAAGGTTTGATGTAAGTCATACACAAACATGCACAAAGCTTACACAAAATAAAGACTCCTATCCACTGTACCACATATCACTTACTGCACACAAAATCCTCTAAGGAGAAAATAGTTTGAACTAACAGAAGTGTGCATGCTCTTCTCAGATGTGGAAGGAATTAGAGTAGCAAACTTTTTCCACTTGGGTATAATGGTGTGTGTGTGTGTGTAAGAGAGAGAGAGAGAGAGAGACTACAGACAGTATCAGTGAGGATCAGTGTTTGCCAGAGACAGCTTACTTCAAACTACCTCAAGCTAGCTAAAACATTAACTTGCAACTGCCTTGGGATCAGTAATAACCCAGATAGAAAACCACCAGCGGCCCGTCAGTGGGCCAGTGCAGCAGGAGCAGAAGCAGGAGCCCTCCACCAGACTCCACAGGGGGGGGGGGGTAATCAGTCCACCCAGCGATGGGGAATTTAGTGTAAGCTTATTTATTTAAAGCCACAAGTTAATTCCAACACATTTGTGCCTTGTCTCCTCACTCAATTTAATATTTTCCTCACTTTTTAGATATTCCCACTCAGGAATATTATTCAGTTGACTTTTCAGTCAGTGGAATGAGACATGGGTGGTGTGCGAGGCTGAAGATGAATCCGCTGATTGGTTGCTTTACTGGTATCGATTGAATGTTTGGAGGAAATAACTGCAATAATACATGATGAATTTACAGGGAGGTATTAACTGGAATTTGTCCATAAATGCCTTTGCCCCAATTGACCATGGATTCATGTTAAAGGATAATAGAATATATGGCATTAGAGAAGTTGTGTATCTACCTGGAAAATA
Source organism: Etheostoma perlongum (assembly GCA_026937815.1). Classification (NCBI taxonomy): domain Eukaryota; kingdom Metazoa; phylum Chordata; class Actinopteri; order Perciformes; family Percidae; genus Etheostoma; species Etheostoma perlongum. The sequence goes on from CM049381.1 coordinate 4,505,889, forward strand.
GGTATCGAAATGCTCAAATAAATAATATTAATGATGTAATTTAAGGTTACTTGTGGGGTTCCACAAGGCTCCATTGTAGGCCCGTTAATTATTTCACACACACACACACACACACACACACACTCTCTCTCTTTTCGAATAATGTTGAAATACAACTGAAAGGTTTATAACTAAATTTAAGCAAGACTAGATCTACCATCTTTGCTAATCATATAACAAACTTGCAAAGCAAATTCTTAATAGTTAAAACGGAATTTTGTACCATAAGTGAGATTATGAATACTAAATTAAGATGGACACTACATAAATTATTTATAATGTATATTATCTGTTGCATTGTTTTTACTTAAAGTGCCCATATTCTGCTCATTTTCAGGTTCATAAATGTATTTTGAGGTTGGACCAGAATAGGTTTCCATGGTTTCATTTTCAGAAAACACCATGTTTTTTTGTTTGTTGCTGCAGATCCTGTTTTCACCTTGTGTGTTTAGGTCTCTGTTTTTTCTCCAGAGTGAGACATCTCACTAGTTTTAGCTCCAGAGTGAGACATCTCCCTAGTTTTAGCTCCAGAGTGAGACATCTCCCTTCTATACTATCTTTGTTGGGAGCTGCACATGCTCAGTAGCTCAGTAAGATCCAATCAGCTAGATAACTCTTTCTCCAGCTTTGGTCAGTCCAAGGCAGGATTAGCTGACTTCTTCTAGACGGAACACATGGAATACCTGCACAACAGGTACAAGAAGTAGAACAGGGACACAAAGTAGTTCTTTTGGAGATTATGGTCAACTAGTGGCTGTTGTTGCAGTGTTTTCCATTGAGAACGAGCTAGCATGCTACGGTTAGCCACCTCGTCTCTAGTGACGTAGAAAGCCGTGCAGACAGCTCACCCGGAGACTGAAGACAGAGGACATTCAGAAACCGGATCAGTCGACATTCAGAAACCGGATCTCACTCAAAACAGCATGGATAGTGTTTTTTCTCCAAGTGTGTATGTGTGTGGAAGCACCAGAGACACAAAATAACACCCCACCTCATAATTCTGGGCACTTTACTGTTTTGTTGGGAGAAGTGTTTTTTTTTCTTGTCTCTCTTTGAATTTGATTATAATTTAAAATAGCTTTTGCAGAAAGAGAGACTTGTAGTGTGAAATCAACATTGTACAAAATGTCAAAACAATAAAGAACCAAAATCAAAAATGGAGCAGATGACAGGATTTAGGAAGAACTGAGGGGAATTATGTTCAAGCTTTTTAGAGATTTTACAAGAAAGGGACAGGAGCAAAAGAGAAAGGAGACACAAAGAAAATGAGAGAAAAAGACAGGAAGAGTACATGCTATTCAACCAAATCTCTCTTAGCACTGTGTAGGAGGAACACAACATAGCTGATGTGAAGAAAATAGCCCATCCTGATGGATAGCCATTCAGTTGACTGCAGGCCAGAGCTGCAGTCTCCCCAAGAGCCAGGATTGTTAGCCACATGTTAGATACTATCACCTCTCCACCACAGAGGTCTATCTGGATGAGTGGAAGAGAGGTGCTAAAGGATTGTTATATTGATCCTTTTGCCTTCCATCAGGTTGTTCTCAGTCAAGGTCAACGAGGGCTTGCATCAAAGGAAAGAATGCATTACAGGGTCATTTGGCAGGCCTTTGAAATTCAAAAATGAGAAATTACTGTTGACTAATGGTCAGGTCAATCAGAATCAGGTTCATTACCAAGTCATTCACATACAAGGGATGTGCCTACAGTATTTCATTTATGGGAGACAAATACAGACAAAATATATATATATATATATATATATATTTTGCTTCCATCGCATACATTTCTTCTTTCAGACCAATGGGAAAAAAACAACACAAATATGTATTTAGGTGTTTATTTTATTACACTTTTGGGTAATTTAGTTTAGAAGGAGAAATTTCCAGTCGCAAATAGACAAAGGATTGCATTAGATTATGCCTCATTTATATATTTAAACAAACATTTCAAACTTTGTAGTTTTATTCCTATCTATATTCTGTAGGTTTTTACAGAGAACTTTGTTTAACCCTCATGTTGTCCTCATGTTGTCCTCATGTTGTCCTATATCAATGTTCTTTTTAATTCCCCAAAATAACATGATTGATTCCACCCAACACTCTTTGGCAAGTACACATCTCTACTTTCATTAATTTTGGGGCATCTTGTTAAATTTTATAGCATTTAAAAAAGTGTTTTGGAAATAGTATTGAGTAAAAGTTGACATATTCCAGTCTGTGATTATCATCAACATCCATTCCTTTAATTTTAGTCTAAATAATTCCTAATTTCTGCTTTTCTAACTCAAACATTAGGTATAATTTACTATAAATAAGGTTTATTGACCATAAATTCCAAAAATACCTATAAACTAAAGTTAATAAAAACGTCAAAAAAGTTGGAAAAAGCCTCAAAATTGTTTTAAAAAGGGACATAAAAGAAAAAAAAAAGAAGGAAAAAACATTGTTAAAAAGCGTCAACAAAAGTGTTCATGTTCAATTTTGACGGAAAGACAACAGAAGGGTTTCCCCTGAATTATGTAACATTTTGTCTTAATGTAAGTAATCAAAATGGGAAATTTAATGGGCTGTTAGTTAATTCTTTCCCCCAGTCACCTGTAGCTTGGAGTCAGCCAGTGATCCACTTTTAATGGACAAGACTTTTTATATTTGGGTGTGAAACGCCTGACAGTTTGAACTGACCTGGGTGACTGGCATGCTGTATCTGCTTTCCTGCATTAATGTCATCCCAGAAAAAGGATTTTTAAATCTCCACTATACTGGTTCGTAATTACAGTAGCAAAGTGTTGCTTTTTTTCACACAGCCTAATGGCATCCGGCCCACAATACTGGGAACGTTTTGCAATCAGAGTGCCTGCCATCAAATCCCCAAATTGCTTCTGGAGAAAAAAACAACTTGAAATCACACAAATTCAATTCATGAGGAAGCAGCGCTGTTCCTCCCAAATCTCATGTTATACCTGGGAGATTTAATAATATAAGTTCTTTAATGTCATCACACTGCCAGATTGTCGGACTATCAAGGAAAACCATAAATGAACATTGTAATTCCAGTTCAGCCTGCAGTAGAGGAAGCATAACTGAGTTTCTCTTGTTTACTACTCATACTACTTGTTTGGGAGTAGTATGGCTGCTGGGGAGAGAGAGGTGTGTGTGTCTGTGTGTGTGTTGGTTGAATACACGTTTGTAATCTTTTGTTTTCAACAGATTTCCCATGATCCTTTTTCATTACATTTGGACTTTAGGCATTTGCGTATTCCAATAGTTTTATGATTTTAAAGCGGCATTATGAGTTATTGTAACATGAAATTCTTATATTAGCGTATGTACTTTAAGAGGGAAATAGACCTTGTGGGCCACATAAGAGAGGTCAATGACAAAGTGATTGTTCTTCAACTTAATTACAGTTTTACAAGGGCATAGGATGCATAGCACACAGAACAAAGTTGACTTTGAGTTACATACACGTAGCGATGGCCAAAGGAAGCTTCATGAAGCATTTTCTTTATTTCCTGAGCCCCGTAGATGGAGCTCTTGGTTTAAAGAAAAAGGCGCAAGGTATGGAAATTCACTATGTTTTCAGCCCTTTATTAAACAGAGAGCGCCATCAAATGGGCTTCGAAAATATTTGATATAATATATAAAGAAAATGGTTTATGAAGCTTCACAAAGCTTCATTTGGCTATCACTACATACCCATGTATTACATATACATGGGTATGTAGTGTATGAGAAACCTGATAAAGATGAGATGTACGTTAACTGAGAAGCAGCAAGTCAAATCAATGGTGCAACAGCTTCTAAATGACCAATTAAAGTTACAAATCATGAAAGCACCAGGGCTGTTGAGCTTAAAATGCCAGATATTTCTCCCAGATTGGTGGAAACCAACAACAGAGCTAAAAGGGAGTGAATTCACCCATTGGAAACACAACTCCAAATAAATGATGTTTCTGCCGCTGCCCCTTATTGCTAAAGTATTGCAGGTGCATATGAATTAGCACTTCTGATTCAGAAATAGTCTGCCACAAAACGCCCCTTAATACCAATACAGGTTGTTCAAGTCTTGTACTTCAACAGAGAATATTAGGGCCTTATGTACCTTATGCCCCCCTTCAGACTGATTCAAGTCCAACATCACCCTGTTGGGCTTCTTATTAGCAATCATGACTGGCTCACTCTAAATGTAAATGGACTGTTCTTATAAAGCACTTTTCTAGTCTCAACAACTACTCAAAGTGCTTTGACATAGTACAGGAACTGTTGACCATTCACACACATGGTGCACGGCATTGGGAGCAACTCGGGGTTCAGGGTCTTGCCCACGGACACTTTGACATGAGACTGTTGAGCCAGGGGTTAAACCACCAACCTTCCAATTGGCAGGCAACCAATTGGCTCTACACTGATCCACAGCCGCCCCCTACTTCATCTCTTAGATTTTCGTTACTGGGGAAATCACCTCCTCCCACATGGGATTCAAAATTGTCTTCCTTTTTCAGATTCAAAGTTCCATCTCATTGATCCCTTGCTGAGTTATACTTGTTATTGTGAACGCAAACCAATAGTTCCCCAATACTGCTGCTTCACATGAAAAGATTTCAACTGCCAAATCATGGGTTGGCTTTCGTTGTTAAGCTCACAACATGTTGCAGCGTTCGAAACATCTTCACCGATGACTTTCACATATTACAAGGGAGGAACTGCCTCTGTGATCTGTTAGATCAGGAGCTGCAGCAACAGTCTCTTACTGTGACACCAGCACACCTCCAACATGTCAGTTTCACTTGGACAAATGAAAAGGAGTGACGATGGCCTCAGTGCTGTACTTTTCCAGCAAAAACTGCACTTTCTGAAAACTCTTCCCTTCTTATTCCTCATTCCAAAACATTATTAGCACACCAAACATTATAAGCCCTGTTTTCCCCGTTTGTCATTAGATACCATTTGTCAGAAACTGTCTAACAGACTAATCCAAGAGTAAAAATTTCAATTGGCCTTAAGATTATAACTTTAAGTATATTTATTATTTTACTGCACATTAAAATGGCGTTGAAAATAATGTTCTCATACACTTACAATCCAAGTGGCAATACACTTGCCGGCTTATTTTTTCTTGTTTTTTATTACATCCTAAAAAACATTTAGATACACTTAAAATGCCTATTGATCAGGCTGAAATCAACTGATTTTAGGAGATAGAGGCTGCACAACAAATGGTATCAGCCATTTCCAAATAAGCCAAATAACATTATAAGAAAGTTTTTTCGAGCATCAGTTATTGCTTGAAACAAGCTAAGCAGAATTAAACCTGAATCTAAGGAACATCTTCTGGAATTTTATTTTTAATTACATTGTGCTTTTAAAATTTTTTTTACTAAAAATGTGATTAGCCGGTCCAAAATCATCCAAAAGGCTTTGAAATGTCAAGACTAAATCATATAGAACATTGAATCTCATTAATAAGACAATACAGCTGATAAGGCTGCCGAAGGACAGCTTAACAACATCTAATTTAGAACTGGCTGCAGGAGATGACATCCAGACCTTTAGCATCCAAAGAAAAGACATTTACATGTGGGAATATAGATTAAGCTTTGCCACTTGACAGATCAGAGGAATGAACTGAGAGGTGGGATCACAATGTATGCTGCTCACTGCTTGCTTGACTTATTTTGCATAGCTTATTTAAAACCCAGTTGGAATATTAACATGCTTTGACCAGTTTTCAGCTTTATCTTAAGAAAATGTTTTCATGCTTATCCCACCCACTTTGATTTCTAAGCTCAATCACAGGCTAAAGATTCATAGAATAGATAATGTAACTTTTGTTGTACAAGGACGTTAAAGTGACTACTGGAGACCGAGTCTGGTCCCTAATGGTCATCTTCACCAGTACTCCAGTCCTCTCCGGTCCGCCGGATCAAATGATGAATGCTGATGATAATGGATGTTTTTTTTTTTTTTATCCACTCTGGCTTTTCATTCCAAAAAATCCTCCAAAACCATACAACGATAGCCGCCATTTATCCCTCTGTCTAATACAACCCACAGGAACATTTTATAATTTAGCGTCCATAGCAGAAGGCAGAAAATATGACCAAAGAACATAATGGTCACAGTTTTAAACATGGCACTAATATTTTGCAATGGTTGCAGTTTGCTTAGGTAAAAAAAGTACTTGATTAGGTTTAGGCACCACTTATTAGTTAAGTTTAGAAAAAGATGGTGGTTTGGGTTAAAATCAGACTACTTCTCTTCGGGTTATGCACATGATGCAGAACATAAAGTAGATCTGTTTGTTCTCTAATATAAAAAAAAACGGGACACGTAACCCGGTCTCCTGGGTGAAAGTCCTGTATTTGTGACGCATCCACCACCCCAACCTCTGGCGCTCTAAAGGGCGCCGCCCTTATAAACCTAAATATAAGTCGTTATTGCTGCTTGAACAAACAACCTATGTAGGCGTTTATGCGGAGGAGGACAGTCTCTTTCATTCTGGTACTCAGTGTAGGGCTGTGACACTGATTACATTTTTTATCGCAATTTCAATTTCAGCTCCAAACAAATTCAGCTCCTAACCATCACAAAACATTGTAATCGAGAAAAAACGCTTATTTTGAACATAACATATCATGTCATTACATTACATGTCTTTTGGGAATTTAGAAAGTTCAAAGGGAAAAGTATGAAGGTGAATTTCACAGTTCAAGGTTTTTATATTATTGATTTGTTTTTTTTGCTTTTTAAAGTTCAATACATGCACCATCTTTCGGTCAATGAGTAATTTCAGAGTAGTTTCAATATTGACCAAAATATTTGGGATTGGGATTGTTTCCAGTTTTTATTCCTGTCCTGTCTATTACTATCTGCTACAGTGCCGATAGGAAATCATCACACCCTTTATAAATGTTTACCTTTTGTCACATTACACCCTGGAAATTAAAATAAATAAAATCTAACTATTTCCAGATGTATTTACACATTAAAACATTGAAGTGAAAATAACATTTTAAAACATTCTGAACAATTATTCAAATGTAATTAGTAAAATAGCTGGTTTGGATAAGTGATCGGCCCCTTAGAGTGTAATCATTATGAACTTACTCAGGTACAACTGTTTCATTTCCAGATCACACACCATGCTAATTGCTGCCCACCTGACATCAATTGTAGTGATTTTGATTACTTCCTAATCAAACTGGCTGCTCCATGATGATTCCATTACTAGTAGTGCAAGGCAACGGTTGGAAAGGGACTTTCAAAAGGGCTTCGGGATAAAGTTGTGGAAAGGCACAAGTTAGGAGAAGGATTCAAAAAGATTTCAAAGGCTTTACCCATCACTCTGAGTACCATTCACAGCATAATTAAGAAGTGGAAAGCTTATGGCACCACCCACACCTTGCCTAGATCAGGACAATGCAATAAAACATACAGGAAGGTTCTAATTCCGTGTGAAAAAGGTTTTATGGTCAGATGAGACCAAGATTTAACTTTTTGGACTGAACTGCAAAAATGTTTGTTTATGTTTGGAGAAAAACAATCACAGCAACCCCCAAAACACACCATACCAACTGTAAAGCATGGTGGTGGGACCATTATGTTGTGGGGGTGTTTCTCTTCAGCAGGCCTGGGTAATTGGTCTGGATTGAAGGGGAAATGGATGCTGCCAAGTACACTGAAATTCTTGAGGAAAACCTGCGGCCCTCTGCAAGACAGCTGAACATGGGCAGGTGGTTCACCTTCCAGCACGACAATGACCCTAAACGCACCACCAAAAAACTATGCAGTGGCTTAAGGATAAGAAGGTGAACGTCCTTGAGTGGCCAAGTCAGAGCCCTGACCTAAATCCAATTGAAAATCTGTGGATGGACTGAACTCGAACAATTCTGCAAGGAAGAATGGCAAATATTCCCCAATCTAGGTGCGCAAGGCTAATAAAGAGAGAATGATGGCGGTAATTAAAGCAAAAGGAGACTCTACCAAGTATTAAATCATGGGACTTATTACTTTTCCATCTCTGTTATTCTAGTTTTACTTTCTTATTATGTTTCAGAACTATTGCCTTTTATGTTACTTGAATGTGAAAATAAAGCTGGAACATTTATTTTAATTTTTAATTGGTTTTGATTTCAGGCTGTAAGGGGTATGATGATTTTCTATAGGCACTGTACAACCATCTCCTCCTTAATGCCGTCCTCCTCACCACCTAGCAACGATTCCCTAGTGATCCATCACAGCTCCCCAGCATCTTCCTCCCCATCAAACTACCTCTCACCCACGGCTGTACCTGGGCCACTATCGCAATGAAATCTAAATTAGAGGCTGTGTTCTGGAAGCTCATCCAGCCCAGTTCGAGCTGCCTGCCTCCCAGTTGCAACGCTAAAGTCTCATCCTGAGAACTCTCCACAGCAGGAAAAGAGATTTGGCTGCTTGACATTTGATAAATACATTAGTGGCTGTGGAGAAAAGGATTGAGAGGAGGGTTTCAGCTTTGGATGTCTTTGAGGTAGAACTAGGCTATAAGGAGAAAAATCAAATATCACAATATTTTTTACTTAATATTTACACTTGCTGTATGTCATTTTGCAATATTATAATAACCAAAATGTAGATCAATATCTAGCCTCTTATTGATGTAAAAGTAAAATATCAATATATTGTGCCCAGCCCTACTTTGAGGGCATTCCTCATTCATGGCTGGGAAAGTGTTGACTGCAGACGCAAAACAGCATGATGTGTGTGTGTTTGTGTGTTTGAATTACCTGTAAAGACACCGATAAAGTGATAACACCAAATGTGTGATCTTCTCTCTGACTTAACCTGTGTGTGACTCAGTGTTTACAAAAAACTCAGCTAGTAATGCTTCAGGGAGCTGGAGGTGCAATAACCATCTATTTACTGGATAGACAAACAACAGGTGTCTATAAGAGGTCTGCTGTGACATAACACACGCTGCAGGAGACATAGTGTTCTGCAGTCCTGGCTGTCTCAGCCCAGTCTCACAGCAGTCTGTGAATTGTTCAAATTTAAAACTATGGATTGGCGTACACGGACACGTTTATCTTGTTTAAGCAGTACTATGAAAGCCTGAATTCCACATAGGGAGGTTGGTTGGGGGGGTGGATGGGTCAAACAACACAGGACTTTCACCCCACATGTGTCCCGCATGTCACGTTTCCTAAACCCAACCTTCCCGTTCTTCTACTACTAGACCCAACCGTCCCCGTCTTCTATTACTAGACCCAACCATCCCCTTATTCTATTACTAGACCCAACCGTCCCGTTCATCTACTACTTGACCCAACCATCCCGTTCATCTACTACTAGACCCAACCATCCACTTATTCTATTACTAGACCCAACCGTCCCGTTCTTCTACTACTAGACCCAACCGTCCCGTTCTTCTACTACTAGACCCAACCATCCACTTATTCTATTACTAGACCCAACCGTCCCGTTCTTCTACTACTAGACCCAACCGTCCCCGTCTTCTATTACTAGACCCAACCATCCCCTTATTCTATTACTAGACCCAACCGTCCCGTTCATCTACTACTTGACCCAACCATCCCGTTCATCTACTACTAGACCCAACCATCCACTTATTCTATTACTAGACCCAACCGTCCCGTTCTTCTACTACTAGACCCAACCGTCCCGTTCTTCTACTACTAGACCCAACCATCCCCTTATTCTATTACTAGACCCAACCGTCCCGTTCTTCTACTACTAGACCCAACCGTCCCCTTATTCTATTACTAGACCCAACCGTCCCGTTCATCTACTACTTGACCCAACCATCCCGTTCATCTACTACTAGACCCAACCATCCCCTTATTCTCTTACTAGACCCAACCGTCCCGTTCTTCTACTACTAGACCCAACCGTCCCGTTCTTCTACTACCAGACCCAACCGTCCCGTGCTTCTATTACTAGACCCAACTGTCCCGTTCTTCTATTACTAGACCCAACCGTCCCATTCTTCTATTAATAGACCCAACCGTCCTGTTCTTCTACTACTAGACCCAACCGTCCCGTGCTTCTATTACTAGACCCAACCGTCCCATTCTTCTATTACTAGACCCAACCGTCCCGTTCTTCTATTACTAGTCCCAGCCATTCCGTTCTTCTATTACTAGACCCAACCGTCCCTTTCTTCTATTACTAGACCCAAACGTCCCATTGTTGTCCCGTGTCCCAGTATTGTTTTTGTAAACCCAGAATTCTTCCGTGGTCTTTCGTGTTAATTTCACGCCTGACTGAAAGAAAGAATCGTGCTGTGATCACAAAAGATGCTTCCCATTGAAATACTGTACATTACTTACGAAAAAAAAAGTATAAACGTGGGTAAAATGTGTCTCCCAAACATACAAAAGTAATCAGCTGAGACAAGAAAAGACAATCTGATCTAATTGAGTATGTTTACGTGCACACTTACATTTAACTTTTAACCCAAAAGTGTCCATGTTTGATATGGGTGATGTAAACAGCATATTCACGAGGGTCGCTGGTTCAAGTCCACTTACGGACCAAAGTATGGCGGTGGACTGGTAACTGGAGAGGTGCCAGTTCAGTCCATACAGTTCAGTCCCCACCCCCCTCCACCACCACCACACACACACACACTCTGACATCTCTCCATTAGTGCATGTATAGGTACTGAGCATGTGTGTGTAGTTCAGGACTGTGTATAATACCAACAGAGTATAAATTGTAATTTCCCCTTGTGGGATTAATACAGTATACATATTATTATTATTTTAAGGCTTTTTCCCATATTATTTTCCGATTAAGACGTGTGATATGCTGGTGTTTTTCCTGTTAACAGAAGCATTGTTAGGACATGTATACAGTGCATTCAGAATATGTGTTGCCTGTGTGTGGTTTTTACCGCACGTTGTGACTGTTCACGGCCTCCGGCCTGTTTAGGGCTTACGGTCCACTCTGTGTGTTGCTATGGTTGTACACAAACCAATCAGCCAACAGTTTGCAGGGCTGTGGTAGAGATGCATGGCCAAAAGAAAAGAAAGGTTTAAAAGTTTTTTTAAACATGAAAGACTTGGATATCAACAGGTTTTTGGATATGAACAAATGCAACGGCGACGTTATTCAAAGAAGCTGGTTGAAGAAATGAAAGAGAGAGGCTGTGTTCGCACGGTCCAACATGTCCTCCACTGGTGGAAAACTTTGAAGAAATCCTATTTTGGGAACAACTAACAATATTAGAAAAAAATTTAATATTGTGTCCATGTAAACACCATTATATTGTAAATTAATCTACTTAACTGTTTAACTAACACTTTACCATACTAACTTTCACCCACATAATGCATTTACTGTATTTTCAGCCAGCTTTACATTTAAACTGGTTGCATGAACAATACCATTTGTATTCATCATCCATCATTTTCCAACTGACCTTCACGTTGCCATGCTGTTGCTATAATCGCTGCAGATTACTCTTTACACTTTCTCTTAAACAAGTTCTTAAAGCTCTTAAAGGACCATACTGTAATAGTCGTTTTGGACAATTAGCCGACAAAATCTTGTGTGCTCAAAAGTTATATTACTGACAACAATCAACAAAATCATATGTTATTATATAGAGTATTATAGACTAGGGCTTAAACGTATTACCTAAGTGAACACTTGTACTCAATGCAGTTCTGATATGGCACACAGTGGATACATCATTTAGGGTTATGCATCAGTTGTTCTCCACAGGCTTCTGTCAGCAGCTGCAGGGTAATATTAGTTTATCTGCAGGCTGATGCATCTCAGTAGTGAACTTAAATGTTACAGTCAAAGCTAGAGTGTAGAGTGTAAGCTCCTGTTTGTGTTGGTTTGTTAGCTCCTTGATAGTAGCAGAGCTTAGGTAAGAGATTGTACTCTTTGGTGTGACAGCCAGTGTCTTCTGTTTGTTCAGCCTGTCAGACAGTGCAGTCTCTACCTCATGCATGGACTGTCAGAGCAGTTATTACAGTGTGGTTCAGTAAACCTTTGAAACATCAAGTACCTGTGTGTCCTTCTGCCTCGCTGTCCTGACCTCGCACGGTAATATGAGTCATAGCTACTGTATTGTCCTGCTATAGTCCACTGTATAGCAAAGTTTATGGTCAGGGTCAAAGTTTTCTCCCATGATCAAATTGTGTGTGTGTGTGTGTGTGTGAGCACATGTATAGAGGGAGAGGACAATGTGATGAGATATAAAATCAGACAGATTAAAGGATTAATGGGAGACACAATAACAGTGTTTGATAACCAGTAAATCATCTCTGTGGCACAGTACGGCGGCCCTTCATCAAACTGAGGTTAAAGGGACAACAATCAGTAGATAGACACACTTTGGGACTGCAGGGCTCCAGACTGCGACAAAATGGTTGCATATTGCGACTATTTGTTGACACAGGGCAAGAATTTATCACAAATACTCGCATGTGTATGAACTGCAAATTTGACAATATGACAGGAAAGACTGAGGGAGTTTACATGGCTTAGATTTAGCAAAAAAAACATGAACTGGATCTACTGCACATGGCAGTTTCTGTATTTATTGCCAAATAATTTATCAGTAGCACAGTTAAAATGGGTAAAATGGGAAAATTTGCATTGCAGGTCAATTTTAACTTTATGCCTGTGCCCCTAAAATGTTCAGTTAGGGGCTGCAGTTGGGGGCCCTGTACTAGAAATATAACTGCTGCCCAGTGTGTTTCTTCTCTACATTGCACCACTGAAAATTATATTTTGTTCATGCACTGTCCCAGGAAATCACCCAGAGACCTAAAGCTATTAGCTTAGACAGTGTTAGCTTAAATGTAAATGTTCTAATATAATGCTTTTCTGGTCTTAACAACAACTCAAAGCGCTTTTCCAGTCACGCACATTCATAGACTGTGTGGCCGAGGCTGCCGTACAAGGTACCACCTGCTCATCAGATAAACACTCACACACATTTACACTCCGATGGCGCGGTGTGTCTTGCCCATGGACACTTCGATAGGGATCAAACCACCAACCTTCCTTTTGGCAGGTGACCACTCTACCACAGTGCGTAATTACTTCATCTCCTGCACATAAAGAGTGACACAATGTGCACGCAATACAATACCGTACAAACACACTGGGGCATAGACACACAAGACTTTACCACATTACACATATCAGGAATGTTTAATAAATGGCTTGTGTGTTATTTCGCTCAATTCCTCACCTGAAAATACCAACTGCTACTCCATTAGGTTGCCTGGCAATGTCTTATCAAGCTCAGTCATCCCTTACCATTCTCTTCCTTTTATAGAGTGGTTATAAGAGCACAGAGGACTATCAGATGACAAGCAAAGGAAGTTAAGGTACGATATTTGCCAAGCAAGAGACAGTGCTCTTTTTTTAGGTCATCGACACTAGGAGAATAGGAAAATTGCGTGTTCCATCCACCTGTACTGTGCACCTGCAGACACTGAATGTAGGTTCACATAAGTAATAACAGAGGTCTGACACATCATACAGCACCAGTGTGTTTTAGATTTACTAGTCTGGTGGTTTCCCCCAAACAGTACTGGGCTATATTTGTCAGGGAACACTCATGGTGAGTTTCGGCTTGGAAATAATATAAATGGGGCAGAAGTTGCTCAGTCCGTGGGGACTAAGCTCAGGAACCAGGGGGGCGCCCATACGGAGCAAGTATGAAGTGCAGCCTGGCAGCTTGAGAAGGTGCTGGTTCACTTCCTTGGCACTGCCAAGGTGTCTTCGAGCAAGGCACCAAAACCCTCAAACCGGTCCAGGGACACGGTTAAAACTCAGCCCCCTTGCTACTCCCTTAAAAACGCATGTGTGTTGTGTGTGTACAAAATGAGGGATTCCCAAAAGAAGCATTTCAAACTCCAATTGCCTTGTGTACATTGTGTGGAATGACAAACAATGAAAGTTTAGAAAATGTTAACTAAGTTTGAACTTTCTACATCAATCAAACACCTGGGTAAGCACACAGATGAGTTACACCCACACTGTAAGAGCTGGCGTCAGAACCTGGAATTGGATTTGTGAATTTTGGCTAATTCTTTATTAGTCTGGCATGGAGTCTTGCTGGATTGATATGTTGGAATTTCAGTTGTTTTGCAAAAAAAAATATGACCTATTTTTCTGTATATGTGTGATGTTTTGAAGGCCATGTTTTAAATGACTTCATATATCACATCTTTATTTTTTGACAATTAATTTTCTGGCTCTACTTTGCTAGCTCAATTTGTTCATATATTGAAACATGACATTATTAATGATGAAGACACCATTTGCTCCTCTATCTCTTAGCAGAATTAATCTCCCCAAAACAGCCACATTTTTCAAGATTCAAGATTATTTATTTTATAAATAATTTATTTATTTATTTTATTATTATTGTCATTCCAAAAACACTTTAGGAAGTGCAGTGTAGAACGAAATTATGATGCATCAGACCACCATAAAAACAAGCATAGAAACCAATCAGCAGCTTAAAAATACAATTATAAATAATGTTAAAATATGATGTTTAAATAAGATAGCTAGCATTTAACAAGAATGAGAAATGTAGTGATATGCATGTATATCCCACACATACACCCATACATATACATCATATGCACACATACATCATATGAGGGCAGGAGAGAGAGCAATCTGGGGCTGGGGTGTGCGTGCACCCTTGGCAAAAAACAAAAAGTCTACGTCCTAAATGAACAATAGCGCAGCTATGTTGAGAAAATTAATAAACAGGTATAGACAACAGTAAAATAAGATGTACGAAACACTGATGTTCAACTGTTCAAGTTGTGAGTATTAGAGCAGTTGAGAACCTTTAAGTCTTTAGTCAAAGCTGTTAGATTGTAAGGCTGACATTTTCATACAAATGTAACCAACATTCTAATGTTACCTGTTACCTATTTTGACTTATTTCAGAAAACCACCCTTGAAAAACTCTGGTAGCCTACTATTAAAATGCATTCTTCCATTTAATTTTCATTTGATTGTAGAGAAAACACTATCATGCTTCAAATTCAAGTGCAAAACCCCAATTTCCAAGTTTGTTTGCTGCCGATGGCACTGTTTAGCCCACTACCTTTTTCACAGAGGTTTTAAAATTTGAAATTTGTACTATAACAATGTTGGCGTGAAGGATCAATTAGCTGAATTAGAATGGCTACTTTAAAATGGGCTAAGTTTTTCTTGTTAGTTGTCCTGCTGCAGACATGTCTGGGATGATGTTGACAGTTACTGAGAACCAGGAGAGGACAAAAGCGTCTCAATGATGTCATTTGATTAGAGCCCTTCTCTTCCAATGCAGAATACAAATGGTGATAAAGGTGCCCTTGCCCTGAGAAGCTCAGCATGGCTGTGTTATCTCAGGAGACTGATGCTCTTGACATTTTAACCAATGAGCCTATATCCCGAAAAGACAAACAAGGGCAACTCAGTTCTGCAGTACATGTCTCACACATGAGCACCACTCTGAATACTTCTTCTACCATTGTATACTGTACATGCAGAGTGTGTGATAGGTGCAGAGAGTATGTCAAAAGGATTTCACAGATTTAATGAACAGTGTACTTGTGGATGACTTTGTCTTCGGCTGGTAAACAACGTGCCAATCCTCAGACAAAACTCCTAAAGAATGAAGCTTATCTTTGCTCTTGGGAAGATCAATGGTTTATTTTCCCCGCAGACCTTTGTCTGAGGAGGCACCAGAGATGGAATTGAATTAATCTCTTTCTAATGCAATTCTCCTCGCACGCTGGGGATAGTCTCTAAACGCGCTGCCTGCAAATCTCCGCGCTGGGTCACCGTGAATCAATCAGGGGAGAGGGAAGCCGACCGCTCCTCTTCACATGCTGACCTGCCTGCAGTAGCAGTCAGCTGGGTGGTGAAAACATTCAGACACAGATGTCACGCTGTGTCTTTACGTGATCAACAAGGGTAATGTGAGGATATCCATAACGTAGCAACACACACCTCCCACTCCCTGCCTTTGTCATGGTCTCAGAGAAATATGGACAGGGAGACCAGAGAATGCTAAGGAGCACAGCTGTCCTCGTGCATCAGCTGTCAGACGTACGGCGAGGCTATGATCACTTAGTAGAGACATGTTTATGATGTTAATGAAAGCTTATTATACAACAAGTGGATCTGACCAGGAAATCTAATTGGTCAACTACACATTTATAACATCCTCAAATCAGCATGACAGCTCACTAAAAATATTAATCTGCCTTTTACATGTCAATGTTAGAGAGTTATATTAAAAAATGTTTTTTGAAAAATTTGTGTTCAAGAAAATAAATCAGGAACCACAGTGGGACACACAGAGGCTCTCCAACATATTTATATATATCTTATGCTGGGTCACAAATTGCATAGTACACAACCCACAACAACAAGGTTGGTGAGTTCTGTTGACAACTGTGCGTTGCTCAACATACGTTACATACTCCGTTGCTGTGATTGGTTGTAGGTCTATCTGTTGCTCTAACTGGTTGTAGGTCTATCCAATTAAGTGCAGAGGCATTTTCTTTCCTGGTTGGGTTGCAACACGCCCCATAATCCCAGCCCAGTGGAGCAGTATCAGACTCATATTCTGACTAGAATCTGAGTATGAAAACGTCAGGCTAAAATGCTGCAATTCTGTCACCACACTTGCTATTTTAAGAACAGTTGTGTTCACATGTAGCAATGTAGCCCTTTGAGTACCCAAATGCTGCACTCGCAGCGGTCAACATGTGGAACGCTGGGAGCTTCTCGCACTCAGCGGTCGACATCTTTGTTACGGAGTGGAAGCTATAGGGCCGCCAATGTCGTTGTGTTGCTGAGCTACTGGATGGACAAAGTCAATTAATGTTGCCAGCTGATGGGAACAGCTGATAACATAATTACAGCCCAAGGAATATACTTGTTCATGGGTGAGTGCAGAGGCATGAGAAATAAAGCTGCAGGTCTAAACATGCAGAAGTAAAGCCCTCCTGACTGAACTCTGCTATAGCTTCATTCATCTGACCTTATTACTGTTACTCTCTCTTTAAAATAAAGGTCTAGTAGCTGTGACAACTGGGTGCCATTTGACTTTACCCTTTAATTCACGCCAGCGCCAACATATGGATAGCTAAGGTGAAAATAGAAACTTCAATTACTGAGGTTCTTTAATTAGTAAAGGTAGCCGGAGGTAGAGCGGTAATGCTCTGCCAGGCGGCTGGTCTAATGGATGAAAGGAGCTGATTAACAGCAGTCCAATAATATCTGTGTGTGTGTGTGTGTGTGTGTGTGTGTGTGTGTGTGTGTGTGTGTGTGTGTGTGTGTGTGTGTGCAAATATCTCATTTAAAGCATTATGTTTATAGGCACTAATGCTAAATGAATACTTTAATTTATACTTTAACTTCTACCCGACGCAAGTGTCTTCGCAATGTTGTTCATTTCCCGTCTTGTGCTCACGACGTTTAAATAGCAAATGCACCTGCGCCCATCTGTGCCCCCATGGGCATGTTGGTCTTACAGGGAGGTGTGTTCAGGTGCATTGTGGGCATATTCCTATCTCGAGGCAGCGGGAAGTGATCGCACCATTCAACAACAAAAACCTGGTCTACAGTCAATTACGCAGCATTTCATTGTTATTTTAACAGTGAATTAGTAAAATGCGCCTGGGCTCGTGCACAGCGCGCACACTATGCTTGTTACACATACAGGGACATGCAGCAGCACACAAACATGCAAAAGATTACATATAAAAATATGACGGTGCAAATCCGCCATCATAATAGCAATGTGTCCCGAGGTTCAAAGGCTCCTGGCTTTTAAAGGGAATGGGAGATGACCTCTGATTGGTTGATTGCATGTTATGCCCAGAACACAACTATGAATTAATGAAGACACTAAGTACAACATTTTTCAACCATGCGCCCAGAGCACGGACCCCATTTTCTGCCATCAAACTAGCAAAATTGGATTTGGACACGCCCTGAACGCACGCGTGCCATGCGCTTCACACCGTGCGCTCACATCGGGCCCTCAATCTTAAATGGAAACTCCTACGGCTGCATATGTGAAAGAAGTAGGGTTAAGTCTTGTGCAAAATGCCATCACTGTCTAAATGAAAGACACATCTGATAAAATATGTTGTCGTTTTCACCTGCGAGCGTTGTAAACAGGGCCCAAAAGACATTCTGTCACATATCAGCCAGGTCCTATAGTCTCGCATTTTCCCTGTGTGCTTTTCCTCTGCCGTGTACTAATTCTCCAGTTGTTTCTGATCCTGTCACTCCCCACCCAGTGATAACCCCACGGTGTTTCCACCATTCCCAATCACCTGTCCTCCCCCCCACCTCACCTGTTCCCAGCGCCACATCAGCCCAGTAGCATATACTTCCATTCCCCATCAGATCGTCTATTGTGCCTCTGCCTCAGTGTTGCAGCCGTTTACTCTGCCTGCCTCTTGGACTCCTGATCTCTGGCCTGTTCCCATACTGGATAAGTTTGCCTCATCTCCCCTGCCTGCTTTTGACTGATGCCTGTTTTTTGACCTCAACTAAACATCTTACATTCTTTATTTTACTGGTCTGGTCGAACGTTCAGCTTCCAACCTTTTTTTTTTTTACTGAGGACCATATCAAATATTACATATGTACAGTATAGCTGGAAACGCTGACCAATCGCAGAAATCAAGAGATGTTGACTATACAACTTCTCCCACAACTTTATTGCAACAAACATACAAAAGACATCGCAAATGTTTCTTTACCAAAGCTCCCGCAAAATCAGGCATTTTGGGCCGCAAAAAAAAAAAAAGACTGTTAAATCCTGGAGACACTGAATAATAACTAATTACAACACCTAGTATCACTCTGCATCTGATAAAATACCGCGAGACTAACAAACTAATAGTTGTGGTCATGCCACAGAGCTTGTTTTAAAATCCGGATTGTATCACTTTAAGTGTATGCTATATTTAGAATACTTTCATCGCTTTGCCTCGCTGTCTGACGGCCCTTTCCAACGGGGAACTGAAGCCGTTATCTCTGCTCTCTTCAAAGCTACCAGACTCCTTTAACAAAAAGTCTCACAGAGCAGGGGTAAAAAACAAAAAACAGAGAAGAGAAAACAATTACAACATACCGTGGCCTGAGGCCTGTGTGTGCTGTTGCTTGAATATATGACAAAATAAGGAAAAGCAAAATAGGTCCCTCTTAAATCCCTCATTATTTACATCCATTTGCTTGTGAGTTGTCTTCTTCTTTGCTGCCTTTGTTGGCACAGGGCTATTTCTCTTCTCGCCTTACAGCCACCATTGGTCAATAAGTGCAACCCTGTGAAACCAGGGGCTGGAAAATGTGTAAATGGAGACCAGCTTGTTAAAACACCGCTCCATAGAGCTAAAGGTCGTCCCAAAATCCCACAGGGTATCTATACCTCCTTGCATTTTTGGGTTTAACCTTTTAAAAGCATTTTAATTCACCTTGTTGTTGGGAACCTTGATATAAACACATGTACCTATAATGCAATGCAAAAATGGAAGTGGCATATGAATGAGCTACAGTATTCCAATGGTCCATTCAATCAGTATCACGTCTTCAGCATGACAGTGTTAAATGATAGATTATGGTTCCAGTCCTCATTGCACTTTGATGGTAGATGGCTCCATGACACCACAAATAGCAACAGATCACTGGCAGATCGGTAGCATGCATGTTGCATGCATTAGTATTGATCTACACAGAGTTAATATTGTGTACTTTTCCAGCAGTTAGCCAGTGGCACAGCCATTTTGATTTGATTTATTTAGCACAACCCAACAATGATACATTTAAGAGCCATTAAATAAAAGAGGGCCAGCAAAGGAAACCCAGGATCCCTTTAGGGGCATGTTGGGTTCCCTACAATTATTCAACAATACATACCAAGAAAATAATAAAAAACATTTACATGTGTCTATTATTAAGGACCAAGAAGTCCTCCAAACCATACGAGTATATGGGTCGTTTGTTCCTACCCTCTGATATGACCCACAGTAGTGTTTCTTAAATCCCTAATGGTGGCAAAAATTCCATGTTGATCGCAGCTTTGAACGTAAAGGTGAGTTTAAACGCGTCTTTGCTCCCATCAGTACTACTACGCCACCACTAGAACCGTAAATATCGGTCGTTGGTGTGGGCAATTTTCGGGAATGACAATCACAAAAGTACAGAAGAAAGGAACAATCCAATCAGGAGAGATAATAAAGTGTGGAGAGAGAAAGAAAATAAAAGTACCCAAGAACCATGTGAGGCTATTTATTTATTTTTTCCACAGATTTTATTTTTTGAATGATAAACCATATGATCATGTAACACAGACAATTCAATATATATTAAGATGAATGGCACATAAGTGGTCATATCCAGAATAATGTTCTGAATTGAGTCAGGAATACATGTTTATCACAGAAAATAAGGAAAGGGCGTTGATATTCAGGTAGAAAAAATGTAACTTGTGCCATTTTTCTTCTTGTAAAAATTTGAAATGGGTCAATTTGACCCGAATACCACACAAGGGTTAAAATGACCTATGACGCTAACCTAGATATCTCCTCTGTTTGTTCTCTCTCTGTCTACTACTAAGGAAGGAGACAGCAGCGTCCCAGTTAAAGGTGTCCAACGGTGATATTCAAGCCAGAAATTAGAGTAAGTGATGCCCAAGGTGTCCTTTAAAGACTAACTGTAGTTCAGCTATATATCGAATCAGTTTCTACATGTGACATTAATATGAATGTATGACTTACATTGATTAAAAATTGCAGTTGTACCCGTGTATATTTCTGTGCAGATGCTAT
The DNA here is from genome assembly GCA_026937815.1 of Etheostoma perlongum. Classification (NCBI taxonomy): domain Eukaryota; kingdom Metazoa; phylum Chordata; class Actinopteri; order Perciformes; family Percidae; genus Etheostoma; species Etheostoma perlongum. Next base: position 4,526,758 of record CM049381.1, read on the forward strand.
AAATTATGTCAAAAGTTCCTTCTACACTGCTCTTACTTGTGCATTGGCAAACCTGCACCTTTGTAGATAACACCCACAGCTAAAGGTGGAGTCACACTTTGAAGGCGCCAGACGCAATTAGCCAATTTTGAAAATACTTCATCAAAGCCAGCATAATGAATAAAAATGGAAAATTAAAAACTTATGAGAAAACATATCTATTCTGCTGTGAAATCATTCTCGCTGCAAATGTCCTCAAAAGGCAGCATAAAAGAAAACTGCTCTCCTAACTTTCTCCAAATTAGACCCGACAATGACAACAACAATGTAGGCAATAACCCAAAAAATAATATTCAGATATATTCATATGAGAGGGAGGGGGTAAAGAGAAGAAATATTTCTCTGCGTCTGTGTTTTGGCTGATGGAATGGCTTCCAGGGCCAGGTGAAATATTACAGCTGTCAGTGTTTTTGACAGAGCCTTTATTCCTGTCCCTGCTGTTTGATGGAGGACTCCAGCGAGTTTGACACCCTGCTAAATGTGTGTGCCTCGCTGCCACTCTGGAAGCAGTGATAATGGCATGCCGGTGTTTGGCAACACAAGCTTCGGCATCACCCCGGTGCCCAGACATTATAGTTTAGAGCCAAGGGATGTAGCAACAGAGCCATCATTAGCCACGTGGGACCGCGGTCGGTGTCCAGTGGTTATTTTGGTCATTGCATCCAGTCTGTGGACCACTGGGTGGTTATATATTAAAGTATTGGGTTAGGAAGGCCTTCTGAGTGGGGATGGACCAAGAAAGGTGATCTATGGCAGATCTTCTGGACAGAGCTATCACCAATTGTAGAGAGGTGTCAGCAACTGATGTGGATGCAAAGCAGAATGCCGTGGAGGATGTAAATGCTCTTTGGTCTTACCTGTACAGCACTGTGCAGATGTAAGTGCCAGGACTAGTAATGTTGGCCTTACATACATATAATCACCCACTTAAATACAATGAACACAAATACAATAATTTTATGTGCCTCCAAAAAAGTAAATAACATAAAACCTCCTGTTAATTTCACATGCTTTAATAATAATTTTAATAAAGTTTCTGAATTTAAATCCTAATAGATTCAGGTTGCTCAAATTTGATTGGACAGATTCAGATCCAAAAAGTTGAAAAAAATATGAAAATTGAAACTCAAAGATGATTGCCATGGAAACCGACCGGGCTCTTGTATGTCTGAATGTGTGACCACTCAACCACTGAAATTGCAATCAAGACATTTTGTATTTTAATTTAAATAAGGTTAATTCAAACCACATACATTCAGATACATGTTTTCAAAGTAAAATATTTCAACATTAAGTATTCATTGGCTGTTAAAATTTAAATACTTATGTCTCTTATTTGTTTCCAATGTTTATCTTACCGTACATACACACTGCGGCCGATTTTCAATGGAAGCTTCTCTCAGCTGAAAGGAGGCAAATCTGCCGGCGTCACGTTTTGGGCGTTTTGAGTGTGTTGTGAGTCTTTATGGTAATGAGCTATGATGCGGTTCAGCGGCTAACGCCAGCCGCCAATCGGAATACAGACGCGCTGGCTGATCCCGGAGAAACATAAGATGTAAACTTTGGTTCCTACCAAAACATTCATTCTGAGGACAAGCTCATAATCACCGTTGCTGGGTTACCTATCGTTTATAATATAACGTTGTTTGTACATAGTGACCAGTTAGCGTCAGCTGCCGGTCACATGGTCTCTAATGGTCCCTCACAGTGAAGTCCTGCACGGGTCACTAGGTTAGTCTGGGTCACTAGGTTAGTCTGGATCACTAGGTTAGTCTGGATCCCTGGGTTAGTCTGGGTCACTAGGTTAGTCTGGGTCACTAGGTTAGTCTGGGTCACTAGGTTAGTCTGGATCACTAGGTTAGTCTGGATCACTAGGTTAGTCTGGATCCCTGGGTTAGTCTGGGTCACTAGGTTAGTCTGGGTCACTAGGTTAGTCTGGATCACTAGGTTAGTCTGGGTCACTAGGTTAGTCTGGGATATTAGGCGGCCAGAGCTTCTTTGCAGCTCAAGTCGGTGGCGGTGTGTACGTACGGTTACACTTTGTCTTTGCCTTTCTGCCTATAGCATGAGTATATAGTGTATTTTCTTGACATTTGCAGTATTATATTCCAAAGATACAAACAAACTGGGTAGATTGCGTTTTATCTTCTTTGCTGTATCACTTGGCAGCACAACAGCCATGCAGAGAGACATTTAGCCAAATCTCATCAAGTGGTTTGGAGCAGAGACAGTCCATCATCACAAGGGCATCGGCACTAGAGATCTCACTGTTAGAGCAAAGGACACATTTAATACGGTGCCAAGGATACATTATTTATCATGGTGTGATTTCAGAGCAACCAAAGGGAGTAACACAAGCAATCTGGGACAGATGGTAACGGCTTGGAAATGCCAGCAATGAGTGGACTGTTCTTTGCTTTTTGGATGCATTTTCTTCTGGAGGAAACAAATAAATGGTCACAATTCCATTTAAACTTACATTTTTCAGAAGTTATCAAATTATACAATAGATAATTAGACAGCAGATGGAAATTAATTGGAATTCCGACAATGAGAAAATGCAAGAGGTATTCAGATCCTGAATATACTGATACTGAAGTAAAAGCAGGAATACTGGTATCATAGATTTGAGATAAATACTGCATTACAACAAAAAACCCACATTCAAATAAAATTACTGAAGTGGTATCTGATAAATGATAAATGTCGGCAACTTAAATCATCAAACGAGGAAGTTGTTATTATGCAGAGTGGCCCCTTTCAGGGTTTCATCATATACCAAATAATTTAATTGTGAACACAGGCAGGTTTTAATGTTACCTGGGGAACATGGAGTTCATTTGTATGTGAAAAGTTACAGCAATAACTAAATCTTTTTTTAACCCTTGTGTCGTTTTCACCTTCGGGACCCTCTTGTATTATTTGGGGTTTTAAAACAATTCTGAAATAAAATTTTAGTTCATAATGTATTCAGGAATATTGTCTTTATCTCAATTTCAAACAGCTGAGACAACATATGTTTAGGGAATGCATCAGTCTCTACTAGAACACAATTAAAAATGGAAGTGGGGTTCGTTTTTTGTCATAAGGTTATAATTCATGTTAAAAATCCACTATGGAAAAAACATAAGTTGTCATATCCAGAATAATTTTCTGAAATGAGTCAGGAATACATGTTAATCACAGAAAATAAGGTAAGGCCGTTGATTTTCAGGTAGAAAAAAATGTAACTTGTACCATTTTTCTTTTTGTAAAAGGTTGAAATGGGTCAATTTGACCCAAATACCGTACAAGGGTTAAGTAATAATGAATCATTTATTCAAAATGTTGGTAAAATGTGGTAAACAATGGCATATTCACACTGTAATGACCCAGTAGAAATGTCCCATGTGGACACATCGCAGTTGTATGACATTACACACCCATTATGCTAAATGGGTTGGAATTAATCTGAATGAATTGCATGTTAGTTTGAATTAATTTTGACAGCCCTATTCCTGAAATTCTTTTTTTTTAGATTTACAGTTAGATTAGTTTTGTTATTTCATCCCGTTTCCCATATAATTTGTCGCAATAACTTTTTAGAAATAAGTAGGACCACCCTGAAAGAAGACACAATATGGCTGATGCTTTTGATTGAAGAAGAATATGTATATATATATGTATATATATATATATATATATATATATATATATATATATATATATATATATATATGTATACCGCCACAGCCAAATACCTACAAAGAGTGAGGCAGGTCCTGAAAAGTCAGCTGAACGGGAAAAACAAGATCCGAGCTATCAACACATACGCCCTGCCAGTCATCAGATACCCCGCTGGTATGATAAACTGGCCAAAGGAGGAGATAGAGGCTACTGACATCAAGATGAGAAAGCTCCTCACAATGCATGGAGGGTTTCACCCCAAGTCCAGCACCCTGAGACTGTACACCAAGCGTAGTGAGGGAGGCCGAGGGCTAGTGAGCGTCAAGACCACTGTCCAGGATGAAACGACAAAGATCCAGGAGTACATCAGAAAGATGGCCCCCAAAGATGAAGGGCTTAGTGAATACCTCAGTCAGCAGAAACCCGAAGGTGAGGACAAGGAAGATGAAGAACCGTCATGGGGGGACAAGCCGCTGCACGGCGTGTACCACAGACAAATAGAAGAAGTGGCTGATATCAAGACATCCTACCAGTGGCTGGAAAAGGCTGGACTGAAGGACAGCACAGAGGCACTAATCATGGCAGCACAAGAACAGGCACTCAGTACAAGATCAATAGAGGCCGGGGACTATCACACCAGGCAGGATCCCAGGTGCAGGATGCCCCTGAGACAGTACAGCACATAACAGCAAGGTGTAAGATGCAGGCAGGAAGTGCGTACATGGAACGCCATAACCAGGTAGCTGTCATAGTGTACAGGAACATCTGCCACGAGTATGGGCTGGAAGTCCCAAGGTCAAAATGGAAGACACCTCCTAAGGTAGTCGAGAATGACCGAGCTAAGATCCTGTGGGACTTCAAGATCCAGACTGACAAACTGGTGATGGCTAACCAACCAGACATCATGTTGATCAACAAACAGCAGAAGAAAGCAGTAGTGATAGATGTAGTGATAGCAATCGCAACATCAAGAAGAAGGAACACGAGAAGCTCGAGAAATACCAAGGGCTGAAAGAGGAGCTAGAAAAGATGTGGAAAGTAAGAGCAACAGTGGTGCCAGTGGTAATCGGAGCACTGGGGGCTGTGACCCCCAAACTGGGAGAGTGGCTCCAGCAGATTCCAGGTAAACCATCAGAGGTCTCTGTCCAGAAGAGTGTAGTGCTAGGAACAGCTAAGATACTGCGCAGAACCCTCAAACTCCCAGGCCTCTGGTAGAGGACCCGAGCTTGAGGATGACACATACCACCCCAACAAAGGGTGAGAGGGGGATTTTATATATATATTCTTCTTCCTTAAATATCCTGCAAAACTAGGTAAAAAGCTTTAATCGGTTTGATTCTCAATTAGTTTGTCAACACCGTCAATTGTGCGTCAACACCGTAAGATGGAAGGTCTTTTTAAGATGGAGGCCCACCTCTGGGAGTGCAGGGTAGGGAGGAGCTGTGTTGATACAAACATGTGCTTTGGGAAAAAAAATTGGTTGATCGTACAGAGTAATTAAAGAGAAGCTTTGCTGCCACTAATACAGGCTTTGTTTCATTTGGTACCAGTTGGTTGTTTTGCTTAAGTTTTCTTTTGATAGTTTTAAGTAGTGACGGCAAGATGAAGCCTCCTGAAAGCTTTCCAGCCAATTGGTCCGCAACAGGGTTCCTTCCTCCAGGCTTCATGTGCTCACTATAACACCATGTAACACAGGCTGATCTAATATGGATGATCTCATCTGATGCACACTGTATTCTGCACCAGTAAAGGCTAAGAAATAATGATAAAGAAAAAATCCACTCATTTCCATGTAATCCATTCTACCGTAACGTTGGCTAGCTACCGTAAATGGCTACTTTTAAAATGCCATATTTTCCCTCTGGGCTCTGGTTAGCATACCCACTCAACGTTTATTTTGGTGTTACTTGTTAACAGTGTAACTGTTATTTATTGTTAAATTATTGTAGTTGTGTGTTAGGTGACTTAGGTTTACTTATTATAGACAGTATGTAAGTACATTAACACATTCATATATTGTTGTCCAAAGTTTTTTTTTTATTGAATGACAACTTTGCAAAAAAAATAATACTGTACGATGGAATATACTTATTTTCCACTTTTTCATTGAGAAATGTCTACAAGAGATGATTTGAATCATAGTATGAATTATAATACATAAAGGATGAAAAGGTTAAGAAGGGCAGAAACAAAATACATACATACTTAGTTTCTCAAAAAATGTCAAGAAGGGGCATCATTTTCCCATTTTGTAAAATGTATTCTCAGATCCCTGGGTAGTGTAATGTATTTTCTCTAAATTCATACAGGATATAATGTCCCTAATCCAATGTGAGTGGGAAGGAGGAGCAGGATCTTTCCACTTGAGTAAGATAACCCTGTGAGCCAAAAAGGAGGTAAAGGCCATGGCCTAAGGTAAATTCCTCCAGCTTCACTTTAGGCAAGCCCAAATTTGGAGCATTGCCAAAAATGCCAATGAAAGGATTTGGTTCAATTTGATGGTGAAGTACTTCAGAAATTGTTTGAAAGACTGATGTCCAGAACTCAGTCAAGGTGGGACCCGTCCAGTACATGTGAACGCAGGTCAGATCCACATCAGGGAACATACAAGCTAGTTTGGTTTTAGATACGTGGAGACGATGTACTACTTTAAATTGCACAAGCGCATGTCGGGCGCACATGGAGGTAGAGTGTATCTGATCCAGGACTGAATCCCACATGGCAGAACCTAGGTCCTGCTTCCACATGATTCTTACAGCTGCTAACGAGGGGCTATGCAACTTCAAAACAAGGTTGTAAAAGACAGAAATTGTGCCTTTCAATATGGGGTTACCAGAAAAAAAAAACAGGATTGGCTGGGGTTTCTTAGGGAATTGGGGAATTAACTTCTGTATGTAGTGCCTGATTTGTAGAAATCTGGAAAAAGAATTGTCTTTACGAGACCAATGTTTTTTGTCAACTGAATGTCATTTTTCAGTTTTTAAAGAAACGGTTGAGGAATCAGAATCATTTTAAACGTACCTGTCCCATATCAGAATCGTAAAAATCATAAAAACAATACCCAACCCCAGGTACATAATGACTGTATAACATAACTGTATAATAATCTAGTCTTGATAGGAATGTGGGTATCAAACGTGTGTATATCAATCCTTTGGACATCATATAATAATGGGTCAATTATTATAGTAATATATTTCTAAAACTAGAAAGTGTCAGTGGTTTAACCTGCCAGAGGGCAGTGTATGTATTAGTGTAGACTAGATCACGGATGTATAATAAAACCTTGTAAATCTGAACCACTTCCTAAACCAGTGACGCTGTATGGACGGGCAGCGAGGCTTAAAATGTAATCGATGACGTCATTTGTCTAAAACGACACAAGCCTCGATAGACGCTTCATGAAAAACTTCTGGGATTTCTCGACACGCTTTGAAGTCGTGGCACAGAACAGTCTGCCTTCCTATTCGTTTTTTTGACCCTCTGGCTACGCTACACGACACAATGTACAGCATGATACGTCCATCCAGTGTTGCAGTGGTGTTCTCAAAAGAGGAAATTCCAAACTGGACTATAAATCAAAAGCTACATTATTTGCATCTAAGGGGGACAAGTAGAAACCCAGCTTAGTCTTCCAGGGTATACTGTAGATATACTGTATGTCAATGCACTGTTGTGCTATATGGCAAAACCAATTGTGTCTCTACCTTTATGGCTGATATAATTAAACTCCACAGTCAGATTTCCCTTTGCTTAGCAAAAAAAGTCAAAGCAAACACACTGAACTCACAAACCCCACCTCTGCTCCCCCTTTGCTGTAATTTTTCTCGTTCTTATTGAATGAATAAATTCAACTCTTGGGCAAACCAGGGGATCAATATCAATTTCAAATCCATTTGGCTACAGCACAGTTGCATGTCCAAATGCTGGGACCTCAGCTCAAAGAGCAGATGCATTGATCTGTGACAATCAAGTTGCCGCACAGTAAATACACTGAATGGAGACTGATCAATTTCTGCTTCTCTGAGTCGCTATAAGGAATTAGAGCAGACGGCTGCAGCCTCAGAGAAGACGCAGAATATGTTTTACTTCATATGAGTACAGTCCTTGTTTATTGAAGACGGGCAGGCTGAAGGATGAATCACGTCATCGCCTACTGCTGTGGAAAACTGCGCCGGATAAGGGTCTCATAAGTTTTGTCTGTTAATGTCATTATGTAAGGCGTTGCTATTGGGTGTTGGTTGTCTATACGTGTGTGGGTGGGAGGGGTGTTTTATCCCTTTAGTTATCAATGCAAACTGACTTACAATCATATTCGGGCAATTTATAGAAGGCATGATAAGTAAATGCACATGCAGCATTGAGGAAAGCTGCCCAAAGGACATCTTCACTGGGGCTAGGGATTCCTTCCTTGCCTAAGGGTACTTCAGCATGGAGGTAAGTGAAATACATATTGCATTTGCTGACATGAATGTAAAGATCCAGATGAAAGATTCAAGTCAGTTAGCACTGACAAGAAGACTGCTTTTTACAACTAAACTGCATTCTCAATTACGTTTTGAGGGAAAGGTATGTTGTCCCGGATTACGATTGTTATTGGTGTGTCATAAATATGTTTCTAATGTCAACGTTGACTTATTTTAACGTACGTTAACTTACGTTACGTACTTAACTAACGAAACTAACTTACAAAAAGTGTGTTTGACAGATACGTTGTGTTACAAACATATTTATTGTAACCCAAACCATGATGTTTTCTTAACTTAACCAAGGAGTTTTGTTTCAATTCATGTTTACCATGTATTTAAAACTGCGGCTGTTTCACAACTTGTGCTGTCGCTGGTACAAGGATGTGTTGAAGCAAACATAATCTGGAAGAAAAAAACATAACTGAGAATGCAGTTTAGGGTTACACTTTACTTAAAGGTATCTACATAAGAGTGACATAACACTGTCATGAACGTGTCATAAACATTACAAACAAGTCATGAACGTTTATAATGCAGTGTCATTCAGTTTTGTCATGAGAAGTTATGGTTAGGGTACGGGTTCATGTGTCATGACAGTGTCATGTCACTCTTATGTAGATACCTTCAAGTAAAGTGTTACCCAGTTTAATTGTATTGGAATGTATTTTTTTGAGAGACAGGGCTGAGTCATGAGCATTGTGTTCCCTTTAAGGCAAACCGTACTGTGGGAGATTTTGCACTCAGCAATGGAAACTGTCCTCCCAGGAAAAACACTTCCATAGGTTGTTTGTTTAAGCAGAAATTACGACTTCTATTAACGTTTATAGTGTGGGCGTCCTCTAGTGGTAAGTAATTATGACGGGCGCAAAACAGGAAGTAATGTGACAAATTATAAGAGGGATAAGAGAGATGGATCAAACAAAAACCGGACTTTCACCCGGACTGGGGTTCATGTCCCATTTGAATATAAAACTAAATGGTGAGGTTTTTTTTTTAACTTTACAAATGTCACATGTGTAACTGGACATGAAGTAACATCTGATTTAAATTTTTTCTAAAACATAACCAAGTTGTTTTTGTGCCTTAACATAACCCAACGACCGTTTCACAACGTTAAAGACGTGTTCAAACTGCGACCGTTCATTTGAAACCTATATCGTTGTGTCTGGGACAGTTCTGCTATCTGTCCCCAAAGACACAACTAAACATGGAGGAGCAGCGTTACATTTTTATGCACTACACATCTGGAACAAACAACAGAAAACTGCAGGTAACTCTCAGTTCTTTCAGATCAAGGCTGAAGACCTGCCTTTTTTAAGTAATTGTTCATTGCTTACACTGCACTGTACCTTTAATTTTCCAACGTCATACCTATCTTGTTGTACTTTAGCTGTTTATATATTTTTAACTGTCTTTAACGTTTTACGTAAAGCATTAAGCATAAAGCTGCCTTGCCTGTGGTTTGGAGGAGTTGTTGCTTTAAAGACTGTGAAGTGTTTTTTTTGGAAACAAAGTGTTTCTCCGCAAAAAGAAAACGGTTTGTTTCCTTAAGGCTTCCGATCAATATCGCATATATCTCTCCTCCTCTGCTTCTCTCCTCTCCTCCTTTCCTCCTCCCCTCCTTGCCTCCTCCCCTCCTCTCCTCCGCTCCTTCTCTCCTCCTTGCCTCCACTCCTCTCCTCTCCTTCTCTCCTCCTTGCCTCCTCTCCTCCTCTCCTCCTCTGCTTCTGCTGGGCTGTCATGGCGCCTTAGCTCCACATTATCGATCAGTGGAGTAGTGTGAGTTAAAGTGTAACTGCAAACTCAAGATCTTCTCATGCAAAGATTTAAAATGGTTTCTTGGACAACCATAAGGGTATTTCTTAACACACAGAATATTACAAATCAATCCATTATTCAAATCGACAGGATCCGACATGTGAAACCAGATGGAAAGTTATTGATGAGAAACCGCAGTAGTAGATAGGTATCAGTTGGACATTATCAGAGCTGAGGCAGCAAGCGACATGCTTATCTTGGCATAGCAGGGCTATCACTACACAAATCCATACACACACATACATATACATACACACACACACACACACACACACACACACACACATCTCTGTCATTGTCAGGTTGTATACAAGCTGCTTTGTTGTGCATGACAGATGAGTAGCACTGGACCACTTTTGATTGAAATGTACAGTATAGGAACCGTCTGAAAGGTTGAAGTGAGCATTTTATCAACACACCTGCCGTTGTGTGTCTTTCCCCTTTGAAGGATTCTAATCACCCCCGGCCCAGTGTAATCAAAAAGCATCCACACTAACATGTAATTCCCCCCTCCCCACCCCCACTGCTCAAAATGATGTTCACTGCTGCCAGACTCGGCTCAAATGGATGTCTGGAAGAAAATACCAAAAAGAAATACATCAACAATACAGTCATACAGTGTGTCCTGGGAAATCTGGGCTGGTGTTATGAAAAGTTACAAAATAGGTTATGTCATTTCATAACAACACATGATAATGTTTAGTATGTATAACCCCTATTCTCCACGGAGGCGGCGACTTCAATGTCAATGCTTGTGTGCTGTGTGTATATTAGTGCTGTAACGATATACCAAATCCAGGATTCAGGATTTTTGACCCACGAGTCGATACAAAGTACTTTGGTGCCTACTGTAAAGATGCAGGTTGACAAGTAGCTAATGCTAATTCTACGTATATAACGTTAGCTAATTCTTGGTGGGTAAGATAAGATTGACACTGTTCAACACACATTTATTTTTAGTAGGGGAGAGCCGGGACGATTGAAACGCGGGACGGATGAAACATTCCAGTTTTCTCCGAGTACAATGATGATAGACAGACTTCCTAAGGTCTGAACATAGAGCATGTTAACCTCCTCCTATCAGCCAGATATCTTCCTGTTATTTCCTTTTATCACGGAGTTACAGCCGATAAACGAGTTTTGATGGTCAAAAGTAAACTTCATTAGCGGTCACATTTTTTCGATTATTAACGAGGGTTTTTCATTTAAAGGTTTGACTCCATGCTCATTCAGTACACCAGTTAGTGTTCTCCACGGTCCCAGATTTCATATTGCATGCTTGTTTACATGCTAAGCAAAACAGGCTGTAAGGACGTATGTCTACGTAGGGACGGATGAAACAGCTGTTTCAACTGTCCCCGACCTGGCTGGAACTCCATGGATTTTAAGTAAATGCACAAATATCTGTGTTTCTACAATAATTTATGGAGGTGAGACATGGAAAAGCAGTTTTAGAAAGATGAAAATATATTTCAGCCCACCAGGTAGGGGGGGTCGAGTTTTCCCATGTTATCCTATGGAGACTGACGGGCAGGGGTGCGTTATTTTTATGTCCAGTGGTCTAACCCACGTAAAAACCTAGAGAAACGACATTTTCCACCATAGATATAAATGGAGAAACATAGTGTTCTAGCTATAAAAATGTCATAATCATCCACAGTGCATGATATTTCAATAACCACTTCATACGCGCTTCAGGATGACGGCAATTAGTTATTAACAGACATTCACAAAGACACATAGTCCTGCAACAATCTATCTAAATTAACACCTTTTGGAAGTACCATCCATCATATACAGTAACATATTAAAGTTGTTGGAAGTTTATATGGCTTAAACTGTATGTTTCATTCCTCCCCCCATGCTGTTTCATTTGTCCCGTCCAGGAGGGACAGATGAAAAATTACACATGTCCCACCTTTGCGGTAATAACTCCTGAACGGTTTTGTTCAAAGCAGCAACTGTATTTGACAGATGACATGTGTAGGTTGCTAGTGACAAAATATCAGCTTTCAGTGTGATACGACCGCTTTGTAAATTACGTTTAATTAAAAAGTGTTTCAACTGTCCCGGCTCTCCCCTATCATTGTTTTGACCACGGTTAACAACTCTGTGCTAACCCACACATTCATCAGTAACGTTATAGCTAGTAATTTAGCTAGCTAGCACACCGCTGTCTATCTGCTGCAAGGCTTCAGTCGGGATGAGAGCTAAAACCGGCCGGTCCGGGGACACATCCACAGCCAGTTCCCAGCCAGCAAGCAGCCATCCATTATCATTACAGCCCCGGGAACACATCCATTGTCAGCCCTCAGCCAGCTAGCAGCCATCCACTATCATTACAGCCCTGGGGACACATCCACAGTCAGCCCTCGGCCAGCTAGCAGCCATCCACTATCATTACAGCCCCGGGGACACATCCACAGTCAGCCCTCAGCCAGCTAGCAACCATCCACTATCATTACTGCCCCGGGGACACATCCACAGTCAGCCCTCAGCCAGCTAGCAGCCATCCACTATCATTACTGCCCCGGGGACACATCCACAGTCAGCCCTCGGCCAGCTAGCAGCCATCCACTATCAATACTGCCCCGGGGACACATCCACAGTCAGCCCTCAGCCAGCTAGCAGCCATCCACTATCATTACAGCCCCGGGGACACATCCACAGTCAGCCCTCAGCCAGCTAGCAACCATCCACTATCATTACAGCCCCGGGGACACATCCACAGTCAGCCCTCGGCCAGCTAGCAGCCATCCACTATCAATACTGCCCCGAGGACACATCCACAGTCAGCCCTCAGCCAGCTAGCAGCCATCCACTATCATTACAGCCCCGGGGACACATCCACAGTCAGCCCTCAGCCAGCTAGCAACCATCCACTATCATTACAGCCCCGGGGACACATCCACAGTCAGCCCCCAGCCAGGTAGCAACCATCCACTACCATTACAGCCCCGGGGTCACATCCAAAGTCAGCCCTCAGCCAGCTAGCAACCATCCACTATCATTACAGCCCCGGCCTGGGACACATCCACAGTCAGCCCCCAGCCAGCTAGCAACCGTCCACTATCATTACAGCCCCGGCACAGGGACACATCCACAGTCAGCCCCCCGCCAGGTAGCAGCCATCCCAGTCAGCACATATCTCCGGTGCAAAGGACACTAACGGCAGTTTAATGAACCATTGGGATACAGACCCAGGCACCCAAGTCAGAACAGTGGCCATTTGTAAAGTTACACCAACCTTAGCACTACAGGTGCCCCCCCCGCCCCTTCGCTTTTAGCCGTCTTTACAGTTAGCTAAATTTACCTGACAAAAGGGGGAAAAGGCACCAAAATGATTAATAGTAATGCAACGGTAGTGATTGTTAGCGTTAACTATTAACTCGTCTTTCGGAGTGTGGATAGAGTAAGAACACGGAGAAAGCTTGACTGTGTAACTTGGTCCACTTTTTAATGACTCTTCTTCCAGCGTAGAACAACTCAAGTGGGTATGCTGCGTTTACTTGCGTATCACGTAGACTGCACTGCGTGAAGCGGCTCTCCGCTACGCTGAAGATACACGTCTGGTCTATTTTCACGCGAGCCACGAGGCGTTCAGACAGCTGGGCCGGAAGTGAAAAAGCGAGAGTATCCAGTCAATTTATCAAATGTCACGCCCCCAATATTGTGTGTGTCTCTTGTACAACACTATGGACATTGAGAGATTTAGCTTGGAGCGCAGACGACAATTTGAGCAGTAAAGGATTTAGATAAAGGTTAGGAAAAGAAACATAATTTAGTTTCATTCATTTCCTGTTTCATCATCTTACAGCTCTGTGGTGGAAAAACTGCACCCCCGGTGCATCCTGTACAGACACTAAAGGGTGATTTTTGTGTCTGTATGTGACGCTGAGAGAAACTGACCAAGCGTCAGGATTTAATGAGGTGGGAGTGCGAATGGGTTGGTCTTTCTCACAAGACATTAGGAAGTATGGGATCTAACCCAGAATCTGTATCTGCCTCCAACTGTCTGATTGGCAGTATTAGGATGTGGCCAGTGATTTTAATCAATGAAATAAACACAGCCCTGTCCATCACCTGCTCATGATTGACGGACGTAATATGCCTATGATACTCGAGGAGGTACTCCGCTCACGTATTCTGAAACAAGTGCACCTGAAAGGTTAAATATTTCACTCGGAGCCACTAATATTAAGCCCATGTCAGAAACCATCCATGCAGGATATTCCAAGGAACCTTGAGAAGCTTAGTAGAGCTTATGACTAATAGATACACAGAGTGAGATGCATGAAGCAGAGAAGACAAACAAAACAGTCCTGCATCCTTTTTGTATTGTCAACACAATACTATCCATTCTAACAAATTAATTTTTATTTAGCTTTTACATCTGTATGAAAAAGTAGAGAAGTATGAAAAGAAGCAGATTACTCTATGCAAGAGTATTGAATGTGTGGCTACGTGTAGGAGAAGCTATGTAACCCTGACAACTGCAGATATGTCCATAGCAGATATCAAATTAAAGAATCGCATAGCGGAAAGCAAAGGTCATAGACAGGTGAAATGGAATAATGTGCTACATCCTTCCAAATTGTAAGACTTGAAGGCTATTTAATGTATTCACAGACTACACTCCCCTTTAAAAAGCCAATATACTCCCTTTTATTGGTAGCTTTTATTTTTTATTCCTTTTAACTTTTTCATCAAAAACAATAACCACATTGTTAAAGTGAAATGGTCTGGTGCTTCTGGGACTGTAAGCAATTGACAACCTAATCACTGATCAGTCAAGCCAGACCACACAAGCCGAGCTGACCACACACAGAACGGAGAGGATGATTGGGCTGACTATTTTCCGTGAGCAATGGACAATAAACATGCACTCAGTCCTGAACGACAAGCACCTCGCGCACGTGCTGTGACAGGTTGTTTTCTGGCAAGAACCAAGATATCTGCTGCAAGTAACAATCCCAATGCTTTCTGCTCACTGTAACTTAAAATGAATCCTTCCATACGACTTCTATACCTTTTTTATGTTGAGCACATTGACGTGTGAGGACTCACCCAAATCTTGTAGTGTGACCTCGGACATATATAGCAATTGTTAGTCACTTTGGATAAAAGTGGCTAAATGTAATGTAAAGCCTTCATGTACAACATTTTAGAGAATAGGCTTCTAAACTATTAAAATAATGACTGTTGGCATGATTTTATAAATGTTTTAATGGTAAATGTGGCAGAGTGAATCCTTAGGATGAACCATATTTGTGGATAGATATCTTAGTGACTACCTTACCTTTAGCCAACCTATCATCAGTGTTTTCTTTTCACATAAACTGATTTATATTTGCTAATATTATGTTGGAATCATCTAAAGACATTTTAAAAAATAATAATTTGGTGGCCCTGCAGTAACTCTGAGGACCCCCTAGGGGTCCTGGACCCCTTCTTGAAGATCTCTGCTCTAGTGGTATAATTCAATTCAATTCAATTTTATTTATATAGCGCTTAATCACATCAACAGTTATTTCATTGCGATTTCCATAAAGAGCAGGTCTAGACCGGACTCTGGGATGTTATTTATCTCCCAGGTCTTTCCATAAAGAGCAGGTCTAGACCGGACTCTGGGATGTTATTTATCTCCCAAGTCTTTCCATAAAGAGCAGGTCTAGACCGGACTCTGGAATGTTATTTATCTCCCAGGTCTTTCCATAAAGAGCAGGTCTAGAAAAGACTCTGGGATGTTATTTATCCCCCAGGTCTTTCCATAAAGAGCAGGTCTAGAGCGGACTGTGGGATGTTATTTATCTCCCAGGTCTTTCCATAAAGAGCAGGTCAAGACTGGACTCTGGGGTGTTATTTATCTCCCAGGTCTTTCCATAAAGAATAGGTCTAGATTGGACTCTGGGGTGTTATTTACAGAAACCCAACAGTTCACCAAGAGCAAGCACTAGGCAACAGAGGCAAGGAAACACTTCCTTTAAGAGACAGAAACCTCGAGCAGAACAATGGCTCAGGGTGGGGGGGGGAGATCTGGCTCGACCGGTTGGGGTGAGAAAGAGACAGAGAGAGACAGAGAGAGAGAGAGAGACAGACAGACAGACAGAGAAGAGACAGAGAGAGACATGGAGAATTACATATATAACAAAGTTGATGGTACAAAAAGGAGTATGAGCACTTGTGATGTGTTTGCATTCCACTTCAGGGACCTTAATGCAAGCAGCCCCGCAGCAGCTCATTCATAAACCAGGCTGTATCTCTCAGCAGCATCAAAGCAGATGGTCTCCGCTGACCTTCAGCATGCTCAGCATGCCCAAAATAGCTTCTTTATCTGGCTCCAGTTAGGATGAAATGAAAGACTTTTCAATTACATACTATCAGACGGCTAAGGTTCTTTTAAAAACCTGAACTCTTTTCTATGAGTGTGCATGCACTGGTATCTGGTGTTTAAAAGCTACAGTGCATCACCCTACTGCCATGTCCTGCTGAGCACACAAAGCATGAAAATGAGATAACAGTTGTACCTCTCATCACAGCAAAGTTTTCCTTGATCCAGAACTGTCATGTACACCAGTGGCTCCCAACCTTTTTGGTCCGAGGTCCCCCCACAGCGCTGTCAGATAAACTCACTTACGCCGCCCATCATCATTTCCCAATCTATCTTCCAAATGTATAACACTCATCATTACATAAAAGTGAATATTGGTAATTATTTCATGCAATTGAACTGTCAATATTGAGGTTGATTTGGTCAGCAATCCAACATACTACAAGCCTTCTAGGCTACTACTACTAAAGAACTAAAAGAATAAAGGCTGAATGTTTGAACCATTTATTCATTAACGTTATTTTAAGCCATTATTTTTAGCTATTTCAACCTCTTGCTATATCAACTTCTATGGGGCGCCTTTTGTAAAGCGGCTCACGCTGAAAATAACAGCAACATTTTGTCACATTTAGCTTTAAATAATGTTTAAAAAACTGGTCTGAAATTTTAAGGGTCACTTTCTTGCACATTTACAACAATATTTGTCAACTTGGAAATATTTTAAATAGTTAAATCCAAATATTAAATGTTACACCTAAATGTTAAATGTTAAATCTAAATGCAAAATCTAAATCTAAATGTTAAATCTAAATCTAAATGTTAAATCTAAATCTAAATGTTAAATCTAAATATTAAATCTAAATCTAAATGTTAAATCTAAATCTAAATCTAAATGTTAAATCTTAATCTAAATGTTAAATCTAAATATTAAATCTAAATATTAAATCTAAATGTTAAACCTAAATGTTAAATCTAAATCTAAATGTTAAATCTAAATCTAAATGTTTCGAGTGAAACTAAATATTTAGCTAATATGCAAATGAAATGCCGGTAACCGGAAGAAATAAAATAAAAGCTCGAGGAGGTCAGTGTATGTTTATATTGTCAAATAACAAATAAAAATCATCTCATCCGGGGATATGGACACTTGAACATGGATAAACGTGATAATAACTACCTAAAATAATAAACACAGTTGGAGAAACTGTAATTTGAAGAGTACTTTGAGTTTTTAGTGTCACTTTTATGAATGGTGCCGGACTTATGACCTGTAACCACTATAGCCAGCCACGATGGGGGGCTCACTTTGACTGGTCTGTCACGTTCGCTTGCATTAAGGCCAGCTAGAGCCTATCTATCCCCGCCCGCCCCCGACAAGGCACGGTACTGTCGGCCATGGTCACACTGCGAAATGTTCAACAAATCAGCGTTAGCCGAGAACATCAGCAGAGCCGTCCCTAGCTAGCATTGGATTGTTGTCAAGGTAGTAGCAAATCTCTACTATGCTAGCTACGTGTTTTGGAAAACATACTTACTGAGGTGGCCTGCGGCGGCCCTGAGGCTGTTGCTGTCGCTGTTGAATAAGTTTGTACAGCCACCAGGACGGCTCTGCCGATGTTCTCGGCTAACGCTGATTCGTTGGACATTTGGCAGTGTGACCATGGCCGACAGTACCGTGCCTTGTCGGGGGCGGGCGGGGATAGCCTCTTGCTGACCTTAATGCAAGCGAACGTGACAGACCAGTCAAAGTGAGCCCACCCCCCTCATGGCTGGCTATAGTGGTTACAGGTCATAAGTCCGGCACCATTCATAAAAGTGACACTAAAAACTCAAACTACTCTTCAAATACAGTTTCTCCAACTGTGTTTATTATTTTAGGTAGTTATTATCACGGTTCAAAAGCCCTATGCAAAATCGAGGAAGAGAGGGAGTGACCCTGCCCGGAGGAGGCCCGGGGCCCCCGTCTGGAGCCAGGCCTGGACGGAGGGCTCGTCAGCGAGCGCCTGGTGGCCGGGTTTGCCACGGAGCCCGGTCGGGCACAGCCCGAAAAGCTACGTGGCCCCCCTATCTCCATCCCATGGGCCCACCACCTGTGGGAGGAACCGCTGGGGCCGGGTGCGCAGCCACATGGGTGGCGGCGAAGGTCAGGGACCTCGACGGACCAGACCCGGGCGGCAGAGGCTGGCTCTGGGGACGTGGAACGTTACCTCTCTGTGGGGGAAGGAGCCGGAACTTGTGCGGGAGGTGGAGCGCTACCAGTTAGATCTGGTGGGGCTTACTTCTACGCACAGTCTCGGTTCTGGAACCGTACTCCTGGATAGGGGTTGGACTCTGTCCTACTCCGGAGTTGCCCAGGGTGTGAGGCGCCGGGCGGGTGTGGGGATACTCACAAGCCCCGGCTGGCGCCGCTGCGTTGGAGTTTACCCGGTGGGCGAGAGGGTCGCCTCCCTACGCCTGCGGGTGATGGGGGAAAACTCTGACTGTTGTTTGTGCATATGCACTAAACAGGAGTTCGGAGTATTCGGCCTTCTTGGAGACCTTGAATGGAGTCCTGTATGGGGCTCCAGTAGGGGACTCCATAGTTCTGCTGGGGGACTTCAACGCACACGTGGGCAATGATGGAGATACTTGGAGGCGTGATTGGGAGGAACGGCCTCCCTGATCTGAACCAGAGTGGTTGTTTGTTGTTGGACTTCTGTGCTAGTCATGGATTGTCCATAACAAACACCATGTTCGAACATAGGGATGCTCATAAGTGTACGTGGTACCAGAGCACCCTAGGCCAAAGGTCAATGATCGATTTTATAATCGTTTCATCTGATCTGAGGCCGTATGTTTTGGACACTCGGGTGAAGAGAGGGGCAGAGCTGTCAACTGATCACCATCTGGTGGTGAGCTGGGTCAGGGGATGGGGGAGGACTCTGGACAGACCTGGTAAGCCCAAACGGGTAGTGCGGGTAAACTGGGAACGTCTGGAGGAGGCCCCTGTCCGACGGACTTTCAACTCACACCTCCGGCGGAGCTTTTCGTGCATCCCTGTGGAGGCTGGGGGCATTGAACCTGAGTGGACAATGTTCAAAGTTTCCATTGCTGAAGCTGCGGCGGCGAGCTGTGGTCTTAGGGTCTTAGGTGCCTCAAGGGGCGGTAACCCACAAACACCCTGGTGGACACCGGTGGTCAGGGAAGCCGTCCGACTGAAGAAGAAGTCCTTCCGAGATATGTTATCCCGGAGGACTCCGGAGGCAGTTGCAAGGTACCGACGGGCCCGAAGGGCTGCAGCCTCTGCCGTGACAGAGGCAAAGCAGCGGGTGTGGGAGAAGTTCGGAGAAGACATGGAGAAGGACTTTTCGGTCGGCACCAAGGTGCTTCTGGAAAACCGTTCGCCACCTCAGGAGGGGGGAAGCGAGGAATCATCCAAGCTGTTTACAGCAAGGATGGGACGTTGTTGACCTCAACTGGGGAGGTAATAGAGCGGTGGAAGGAGCACTTTGAGGAACTCCTAAATCCAGCTGGCACGCCCTCTGTGGTAGAGGCAGAGCTGGAGGATGATGGGGGATTGTCGTCAATTTCCCTGGTGGAAGTCGCTGAGGTAGTAAAACAACTCCACAGCGGCAAAGCCCCAGGGATTGATGAGATCCGTCCAGAAATGCTGAAAGCTCTGGGTGTGGAGGGGATGTCTTGGTTGACACGCCTCTTCAACATTGCGTGGAAGTCTGGGACGGTGCCTAAGGAGTGGCAGACCGGGGTGGTGGTTCCCCTCTTTAAAAAGGGGGACCAGAGGGTGTGTGCCAATTATAGGGGTATCACACTTCTCAGCCTCCCTGGTAAAGTCTACTCAAGGTACTGGAAAGGAGGGTTCGGCCGATAGTCGAACCTCGGATTGAAGAGGAACAATGCGGATTCCGTCCTGGCCGTGGAACAACGGATCAGATCTTCACTCGCAAGGATCTTGGAGGGGGCCTGGGAGTATGCCCAACCAGTCTGCATGTGTTTTGTGGATCTGGAGAAGGCGTATGACCGGGTCCCCCGGGAGAAATTGGGGGAGGTGCTGCGGGAGTATGGGGTGAGGGGGTCCCTTCTCAAGGCCATCCAATCTCTGTATGACCAAAGCGAGAGCTGTGTCCGGGTTCTCGGCAGTAAGTCGGACTCGTTCCAGGTGAGGGTTGGCCTCCGCCAGGGCTGCGCTTTGTCACCAATCCTGTTTGTAATATTTATGGACAGGATATCGAGGCGTAGTCGGGCGGGGAGGGGTTGCAGTTCGGTGGGCTCGGGATCTCGTCGCTGCTTTTTGCAGATGATGTGGTCCTGATGGCATCATCGGTCTGTGACCTTCAGCACTCACTGGATCGGTTCGCCGCCGAGTGTGAAGCGGCTGGGATGAGGATCAGCACCTCTAAATCTGAGGCCATGGTTCTCAGCAGGAAACCGATGGAGTGCTTTCTTCAGGTGGGGAGTGAGTCCTTACCCCAAGTGAAGGAGTTTAAGTACCTTGGGGTCTTGTTTGCGAGTGAGGGGACTATGGAGCGTGAGATTGGTCGGAGAATCGGAGCAGCCGGTGCGGTATTACATTCTGTGTATCGCACCGTTGTGACGAAAAGAGAGCTGAGCCAGAAGGCAAAGCTCTCGATCTACCGGGCAATTTTCGTTCCTACCCTCACCTATGGTCATGAAGGCTGGGTCATGACCGAAAGAACGAGATCCAGGGTACAAGCGGCCGAAATGGGTTTCCTCAGGAGGGTGGCTGGCGTCTCCCTTAGAGATAGGGTGAGAAGCTCAGTCATCCGAGAGGAGCTCGGAGTAGAGCCGCTGCTCCTTCGCGTCGAAAGGAGCCAGTTGAGGTGGTTCGGGCATCTGGTAAGGATGCCTCCTGGGCGCCTCCCTAGGGAGGTGTTCCAGGCACGTCCAGCTGGGAGGAGGCCTCGGGGAAGACCCAGGACTAGGTGGAGAGATTATATCTCCAACCTGGCCTGGGAACGCCTCGGGATCCCCCAGTCGGAGCTGGTTGATGTGGCTCGGGAAAGGGAAGTTTGGGGTCCCCTACTGGAGCTGCTGCCCCCGCGACCCGACTCCGGATAAGCGGATGAAGATGGATGGATGGATTATCACGTTTATCCAAGTTCAAGTGTCCATTTTCCCGGATGAGATGGTTTTTATTCGTTTTTTGACAATATAAACATACACTGACCTCCTCGAGCTTTTATTTTGTTACTTCCGGTTACCGGCATTTCATTTGCATATTAGCTAAATATTTAGTTTCACTCGAAACATTTAGATTTAACATTTAGATTTAGATTTAGATTTAACATTTAGATTTAGATTTAACATTTAGATTTAATATTTAGATTTAACATTTAGATTTAACATTTAGATTTAGATTTAACATTTAGATTTAGATTTAATATTTAGATTTAACATTTAGATTTAGATTTAACATTTAGATTTAGATTTAATATTTAGATTTAACATTTATATTTAGATTTAACATTTAGATTTAGATTTAGCATTTATATTTAAGATTTAACATTTAGGTGTAACATTTAATATTTGGATTTAACTATTTAAAATATTTCCAAGTTGACAAATATTGTTGTAAATGTGCAAGAAAGTGACCCTCAAAATTTCAGACCAGTGTTTTAAACAATATTTAAAGCTAAATGTAACAAAATCTTGCTGTTATTTTCAGCGTGAGCCGCTTTACAAACGGCGCCCCATAAACTTCTAGCTATTTTCTCCATTACTTTGGCTATTCATTCAAACTATTAAGTCATTACTTTTAACTAGTTATTTCTACCATTTATTCATTACTGTTAACTAAACGTATGTGCCTGCTTGCTACCTTTTCACACACTAGTGCATACCTGCAAGATGTTGTGTTACAGTTGACTTATTGGTAATAAGTGGATTTATTCTTTTAATCAAATCTATATTTTTTCAAATTATTTGAGCTGCTCCACAGTCTCTGCACATAGACCCTGGTAATAGCAGAAGTACCTCCTGGGGTGCAAGAAATCCGTGATGGGGAGTATCATGCTTCTGCATTGCCCAATGAGTGTCCTCTGCACTCCGTACACTCTGTGACCCGGTCACAAGTTTGCGTGCTTCCTGTTATCTTGCAGAGGTTTGCATCATTTTGTGATCTCACAGATGTTTACTGCCTGTCCGCAGTGACAACTTAAGTTTTGACATGAGTTTACCAGGCATCAGAGGAAGGCATGACACAAGACCAGCATGGCAGTCTTCACTTTCTAAACTGATTGTAATATTAAGAAATTAATCAAAAATGTAATGTCCACACTATTTAGCCCTTGTTATAGCAGCTGGCTCCAATAACAATACATGCAACCCTATTAGCAGAAATATTTGTCCATAATGTGTGTGCCTGAAGGAGATAATTTCTCTAATCTCTAGCAAAAGGTAATGCTGCATATTGTTTTTATACTCAGGGCGAAGTTGGGATTATGAGCCTCTGGTGACAGACAGCAAAGTCAATTGATTAAGTCAACATTCAAGCACTCAGTGAAAACAATAGGCAATTCAAACTGCCATTAGATCTGCCTGACTAAGCAAATTATGTGACGTGATGTGACACTGAATTAACCTCCGTCCCCCAGGCTTTCAGCACAACATCAAGGTCAAGATGGTACAGTTGATTGTCACAGTCTTAGAACGATGCTTTGGCCTCGAAATGTGCCCCTGCCTCCTCCAAATCACCACTGAAAGGTCAAGCTCTCACAACTCATGTGGCTTAGCACTAAATTAGTTGAAAATTGCCTTTTGTCTGCTGGGAGCAGGTGATAATTGCTGTGGGTCACAAGTGATAATTGCCAGCGAAGCCCTCCGAGCCGCTGCCTATTAAAAGGAGTTATTTAAATCACATCACCTTTGGGTTGCTTCTCTCCTTTATTCGTGTCTTTAATTGGCGTGCAGATTTATGAAAGTTTTCCCAGCACCTGATCAGCTCAGACCTACAGTACAGCGCAGTAGGACAGCTTAGGCAATAACTGCTGGGACTAGGGCAGTGTCGCATTACCAGATCTCCACGGCGCTGGAGTATGGTCTGGCTACATTGCCTATTTATTCTGGGACAGGGGGGAAAAAAAGCGTTGTTTATGTTTCTTATAACCAATCACAACCGTTCTGTGCGGCGCTAAGCCCAAACAATGGAGTTAGCGAGGGGGGGAGAGACATCTGGCGTCGGATGTCAGGCTTTATCCCAGCAAAGTACATCCGTTGAGCCAGACTAAGGGCACACGCAGACTCAAAAGGTAAACTTCTGTTGGGCTTTGACCCCTCAATCCTCTCTTTCCAGAGAAACACAACACATTTCAAATCATGTCTGACACACATACTCAGCTGTTTAAATAACACTCTGATCTTAAGTGGCTACACCACTCCACAAACTAAAGTGGGCACAGGGATAGCGGTGTTCTACTAATGATTTGGTTGATTTGTCAAAAGCCTTCATCTTTAAGGCTCTATGAGTGCTGCTGTGGTGTGGTACTAGAAAGCCTCAGCCGAACAATGTAACATAAGTACATAAAAGCATTTTCATGTGTAAGCAGGCAACGTAAAAAATGACACAGTGAAT
Organism: Etheostoma perlongum; assembly: GCA_026937815.1. NCBI lineage: Eukaryota > Metazoa > Chordata > Actinopteri > Perciformes > Percidae > Etheostoma > Etheostoma perlongum. The sequence continues at coordinate 4,550,669 of CM049381.1, forward strand.
ATTCTGAGTAAAAGCCTGGTCACATCAGAAAGAAGCACAGAGAAATTCATCTGCACGTTTTCACGAAATATGTGGTTCCTAGTGATGGCCAAATGAAGCTTCAGGAAGCCTTAATAACCATTTTCTTAATATTCTTGGTTCAAGGTAGTGATGGCAGTGTGACGCTGAAGCTCCGATACGTGCTCCGAAACCCTCAACTACAAATCTAGAGAACCACTGCTTCAAAGCTTGCTTTGGTGCGGAAAAAATCATGTGACATATGACGTCCGAAGCAGCAAGTGCTTCATTGCCTGAATGAATCATCTGACTGGTTTGCGGTCCAATCAGGTGATTCATTGGAACGGCCGTGTCGATTCTGACAGGTGATAGGTTGAAACAGTTTTGAGCGCCTTTTAGTCTTTATAACCGCTCTAAACAATGTACAATTTGTAGAGTTGTCGTAGTAGGTGTGTTATTGCTGTAGAGTTGTTGGTATTGCGTTTGTGTTGGATCAGTATGGAACCAGCCAAGAAGAGAGGTTGTTCTGACATGTGGGAACACTTTCGCCAGCATCATCTGTTCCTTGTGAGCGAGTGTTTTCCAAGTCTGGAGAGGTTGTGAGCAAAAAAATAAACCGACTCAGTCCAAAAACTGTTAAAAAAATAATGTACCTCAATAAAAATCTTTGAGTGTTCCCCATCCCAAAAATCACCCCCTGCCATAGTTACACAAGCACACCCAACCTATGCCATATTTTCCCAGCACTCTCTCCCTAAATAACACAAAAAATACATTTATCAATTTTTATTTGTAAATAGAACATTATTCTCAGCCTTATCGTGTGCATCAAAGAGTTTCCAAAGGAAATATAGTTAAAAATCCAAGGAGATCTTAGCAATGATGCTTCAGAACTGAAGTACTTTCTCCAATACTCCTCACTGGTTAATTTGACTGCAGCCTTGCTTTTCGCCAGGAGAGGTCGCTGCCACTGAAGCTTCGAGTAATGAACCTATTTTCGAACCAATTGGCTCAAGTGGTTCAGTGCTTCGGAAAAGCTTCATTTGGCCATCACTAGTTCAAGGCTCAAGGAATGGCATTTTAATTTGCTTTCAACCCTCTGTTGAACAGAGAGCCCTATCTAGTGGGCTCAAAAAATACAGAAATTGGCTTTTGAATCTTCATATGACCATCATTAGGGGTTCAGAAGCTTGGTAAGGTAAGTGATAAATAACTAGAGCTATTCTGCTAGCACACTGGCAAAGAAGGATGGCGCGTGTAATTTGTTGTACGGACTGTACTGTAGTTTAATTCAGTAAAGAATAACTGAAATGGGGAAAAAAGCTCTACACACCAAGCTTCCTAGTTGTAGCGACCTAATAGTCAGAAGCCGGAGATGGTAATAACGTCACACCCATGTTATATGTCTTCCATTTACAAGTCCAATTTTTCATTGTGGGGTAGCTCTAGCCAGGTTAGCCACACAAAGACAGAAGTGCAAATAACTGTATGTTAACACACCTTTTACCACTGTTGATGCATGGGGCAGCCATGTTGGATTTTGAGCTCGGAGTACTGTGAAGTTGTTGCACTTCCCACTCACATTGTTTTGTGGGATATAAGATGGAAATATTTGGTATTGGTTTAAGTACAGGAGAAAATAGAAGAAGAAAGAAGCACAATGAGGTTGGAAGGTGAAAGGAAAAACCAGTCATTAGCGCAATTAATTGTGTTAAACAGCCTTGAGAGACAAATTCTGGGGACAAGAGCCAAGTAAGCGTTTTCTAATTATCACAACTTTAAAACAGAACATATTATCTGTAGAGGAGGATCGCAAAGCCACAACTATTGACCCTCATAACATGTCTAAGTGTGGCTTATGACCCAGAAGTTGGTATAAAAAGATGTGCTGTGATGTTACTTAAATAATACAGCACCAGAACTGTCTTTAACCCCAATTACAAGAACACATTTAAAGAGACTGTCCTTCAACTGAAATACCCCCCAGAAGTTTGTCCAAGCAGTATTAACGACTTTAATTTACGTGTACAGTGTAGGAGCCCTCTACGGTGGTGTGGAGGCTATAGATAGCCTTTATTATTAGACTCACGGTCCATAAAACACAGCAACAACAACAACAAAAAAGATACAGATATACAAAACAGACATCTACTGTATTAAATAAGACAGCTAAACCAGTAATCCCATAAGGGGGACTGGTATCGCAAAGCACTGAACCTCAGGTCAATCAGATGTAAAGCAACATGAGCACAGGCCGCCAGCAACACAACACAACGATATGAGCATGGGCTGCCTACAACACAACACAACCCAAAACAACACAACAGTATGAGCACAGGCCGCCTGCAACACAACACAACACAACACAACACAACAGTATGAGCACAGGCCGCCTGTAACACAACACAATACAACAATATGAGCACGGGCCGCCTACAACACAACACAACACAACCCAACCCAACACAACACGTTATGAGCATGGGCCACCTGCAACACAACACAACACAACACAACCCAACACAACACAACAGTATGAGCACAGGCCGCCTGCAACACAACACAACACAACCCAACTCAACACAACAGTATGAGCACTGGCCACTTGCAACACAACACAATACAACGATATGAGCACGGGCCGCCTACAACACAACACAACACAACCCAACCCAACAACACAATATGAGCACGGGCCGCCTGCAACACAACACAACCCAACCCAACACAACACAACAGTATGAGCACAGGCCGCCTGCAACACAACACAATACAACAATATGAGCACGGGCCGCCTACAACACAACACAACCCAACACAACACAACACGATATGAGCATGGGCCGCCTGCAACACAACACAACACAACCCAACACAACACAACACAACAGTATGAGCACAGGCCGCCTGCAACACAACACAACCCGTAACAAAACGCGTAGCAAAACATATTTAGGGGTCAATATAAAATGACCGCTAGCTTAGCATAGCTTAGCATAGTGAATGGAACCTTTTGTTGCCGGTTAGCATGTTGTGCATAAAAGTGACCCTAGAACAACAAAAAACCTAATTACTTCCTGTGGCGTGCGAGTATAAATACAAATGAGTACAAACACCAACGCAGATTAATACTGGCTGATTTCCCGGGACTATATTGTGTGGAAGCACAGCCGAAGCACTGCTACATGCGCAGAGATATCACGCAGCAACTCTATGTGAGTACAGGTCTAACATGGGCGCTGAATAGAGCAGAGATAAATATCTGAACTATCCCTTTAATAAGAGAATAATCAGCTTTATGATTTTATATGATGCCTCCAGCTGTCTGAAACGTCTCAGCGACCTCTGAACTTAAACAAATGGTCTGAGTCCTCACAATGTAGCATAAACACGCACACACACACACACACACACACACAGAGTTTATGAACATGCAACATGCATACTGCCTGAGGATTTCCTGTTTTGTGTGTAATCCCCCACTTGTTATTTCAGCTTCTGGTCCATCAAAGTGTGTGTGTGTGTGTGTGTGTGTGTGTGTGTGTGTGTGTGTGTGTGTGTATGTGTGTGTGCGTGTGTGTGTTTATGTATGTGTTTATGTATGTTTGTGTGTGTGTGTGTGTGTGTGTGTGTGTGTAATGTGATCTGAGTTACAAGAAGAATTCAAGCGACCAATACATTTATACATCAAATTCCTCAGTAAAGCAGAGAATGTAATAACTCTTGCTTGACAGAACATTCCACTTGCACTACACCACCTAGGTTTCCTTAGTATAATGCGCAAATAATCATAAGCGACCCGCAGCTTATTGAAGCTTGCCTTTTTGTACTTGACCCACAAGGGGGCAGTGTAAAAAGCTGTACAATATGCTTTAAAGAGGTTTATCTTAACAGTATCAGAACACCAGGAGAACTTCCTGGTAAGCATGTGTATACATAGACATAATAAAGAGTAGACGCCGCATCGACCGCTACTGCCTATTGGCGCTGACGAGCCGTGGGGCCGCCATCTTGGACCGGTCACCCGCTCCACTCAGTGTAATGTGTTTGGCAGGGGCAATGAGCTGTCAGCGCGTTTAATTAATCCCACTCACTAAATACCCAACTGATCTTCATGTTTTTTTTACTACTAAGGTCATACATGTAGCTATGATACAGGACACATGATTAGGCGTATTTTAATATTCATAGCGTGCTTAACAGTAATAGAATATTCTGATATGATATAAATTCACCAGACGTCCGAGATCAAAACTGGGAACATAATAGGTATAAATACCCCTACATCACATATATGATGTAGGCTATAATAGGTATAAATAGGTATTTTGCACACACATTATAAATATGATTGGGAAGAAGAAACAGATAGTGACCGTAAAGTCAGATATTTAAGTACAAGAAACAATATGATTATATTATTAGAGCCTACTTGAAGCTTTTTATATTTGTCTCTCTCTCTCTGTCTCTCACACACACACACACACACACACACACGCAAGCACACACACACACAGTACTACCACGTTGTTCTGCATCAATCGCCTCCCAGACCTTGACATTTAGCAGACCCACTCCCAACACATACAGACACACACACACACACTAGGGTTGCACAACATTGACAAAATGTGATAGTACAACATCGATATGAATTCCGATATTTTTAAACATATGTAAAATTACAAAATAGATTCATAACAAATTAAACAAGTTTTCTTACAACAAAAGGTTTATTTTAACTGAAAGTTATATTGGACTGGTCCAACATGAATAAATAACTAAGGACCACATCAACAGGACAGGACGGGTTCTACTGCTTGGACAGTAAAATGTATAAATAAAGTTATAATATAAATAACTAAGGACCATGTCTACAGAACAGGACGGGTTCTACTGGTTGGACAGTATAAAATACATAAATAAAGTTAACAGGACAGCTCCACAAAATAAACTAAATATTGCATACTTATTGCGACTTTCGATATATTTGATAAATGACCAGTTGTCTCAGCTCTTATTACATAAGTATTTGGACAGATACACCTCTTTTATGTTGTGTTGACTCTGTACTCAAGCACATTGCTATTGAAAAGGCTATATAATATATATATATATATATATATATATATATATATATATATATATATATATATATATATATGTATATCTTATAAGAGTAACGTGCAAGTCTTATCAAACAAATCCCAACTAAACCAGAAAAACAAAACGTTGTGATAACCAAATGCAGCTTCATGAAGCTTTATGAACCATTTACTTTATTTTCTGAGCCCACTAGATACTAGCACTCTGTTCAACAATGGTTGAAAGCACACTGAGTTGCCGTTCCTTATTCCTTATTCTTTAATTTAAGAGCACCACCTAGTGGGACCAGAAAATAAATAAAGTGGTTCCTGAAGCATCATTTGGCCATCAGTAGTATTGACCTTGGAAAAATAGTTTGATCCAAACTTAACTCAATGTCTTTATGCTAGCTTTTCTGTAGCTTTCAGCCACATCTCATGGCCTTCATCAGCAGACTCAGTTGTGTAACGTAACACAGATTAGTTATTAACAGTTTATGTACCAGTTACAGAGCTTCAGAGTTGGAGTGGACCTGCACTTTCTATGAGTTTGTTCCGGATATGTAGTGCATGTCCTCCTAAAACCTAAGAGGTCTGGATGGTTCATAATGTTGAAATGTCAAAAAATGTATTGGAAGGGGAAGTGGAAGGGGTACAATAAAGTGTTACTGGGTAAACTATCTGTAAAAACTACCTGTTACCATGTAAACTACAAGGAACAAGTAGAGTATGTGTTTGATGCAACATTGCCCCCCTGTGCCTTTACACGGCATGGCTCTTGTTCCACCACACATTCCTGTGATTCTTATTCTACCCAATGTCTCACTAAGTAAGACAGTCACCCAATCTCTCTCTCGTCCACTTCCTCTTTCTATCTGTCAGTCAGCTGTGTCCCATTCCCTTATTCAGTCAGTGCCTCACCTTTGCAGTCTGCCAGTTGGCTCATTCAGTCCACTCCATCCCTCTCTCCTTATTTGCACACCTCACTTCCCCCCACTCACTCACCTGCACTTTCCTCCTATCCATCACAGTACATGTCTTAGTTGCCAGGTTTTTACCTGTCAGCAGCCCACCTTGGCCCAGGAGGACATGGGAGGATGTATCTAGCCTGTTTTCTGTGCTTGTCAGGGGTCACTGGAGAGAAATGGATAAGTAGCTAGTGCTAGTAGCAGGCCCATAAAGCGTCTTATGCTGGGAAGTGGTGTGATCCCTGCCGTTAAAAAAACACCACTTTTGACACGTACTGTTAGACATAACATATTTGCTATGTGGTCTGTGGTATGCTCTGTTCCCTTAGATGAAAGACTTAATTTTCAAATGGAATGGCATTGAATGTAAACCTGTGGTTTTGAGGAAATGCCAATACATCAACATTCTGTCTGGCAAGGGTGTTGAGATTTCCTACTTCCATCCACTATCCCTATCATTCATTCTTCCCTTACCTCTTCCTATCCTCCATATCTCTGCCTCTCACTCCTTTCCCCTCTTGATCCCATATGCCTCTGAACCATCCTTCTCTAATCTCTCCCAGTGTTCATCCCCGAGGACCTATGCAGAGGGAGAACACTGCCATAAACCTTGGCATTCAAACCAATATAGCTCATGAATTTTAATACGGCACACAAGAGTATGGCAGGCAGGTGGGCAGGCGTGCAGTGTTTAGACTCTTTGCGTGTCTTTCCTCTCTCGCAGCGAGGCGATAATAAAACATCTCTGACGTCATGGCCCCAAGGTTGCTCTCACAGCACTCAGTCCATGGGTGCTCAGGGAATCGGTTTTTATCGCGCCTGTTTGGGCTTATCTCAGCACAGAGCCTGCAGGCCAAGGTCAATTTCATGCCTGGGCTAGGGGTGGTCATGCTGCAACAGGGGAGGCGGGGGGGTAGGAGTCACTGTTGTGGGCAGCCCAGGCGGGTCAATAGCAGCAAAATATGACCCATAATTTGACCAAAGCAAATGGTCCACTGCCAGAACAGCGGCACAGTTCAATGATGCCCCCGAGGTTGTTCTGCTCCATTGTGCTATAAGCTGCAGCGTCATGCTTCCAATGGAAATGAAAATGAGCTGGCATTTTCTGTCAGCCATTGCATCTGTTAATACAGGAGATAAACAGAATCATGGAAAGGGATTATAGAGACACTAACCATTTTAAACATGAAGGTCAGTTGACTGATTATAGGGAGTATTATTCAGCCTGTAGAACCTGTTTTGTTGCTCTGCGGGGATCTTTCTTACATCTATAAAAGTACCCTGATCATTTCATCTAGGGTATTTTGGTGTCGGCTTATCTTTTCATAGACTACAGATTGAAAACAAATCGAATGCCTGTGTTACAACCTGGACATGTGAAGGTGAAGAGATGCCATTGACTTGCAAAATGAGAAATGTAGGATCCACTGTTATGAGTATAACTGGTCCTTCCTACGGATTGGGGTCAAGGTTTTGCGACTGTGCTGCCTGCAAGAAGCATCAGATACTTTACTTTTCTGCCTCTGCTGCTTCGGTTTTGACTGATATTTATTTATTTATCAAGTGCAATAGCAAACTACATCTTCAGTTTAGGGAATTACTGGCCCGTTCACCAACGTAATAAAAAAATATGTTTTTTCAGTGGCTTTAGGGTTGTTTGTTAGATAGCTAGATAACCATCTAATACTGTATGTCTGCATCCACACAAATACAATGGCGGTAAAAGAAATGTCGAAAGCATTAAACAAATACAACAGCTTCTAGAAACAGTGTCCTGAAACAGTGGCCTGTTGGTAAAGTATTTCAAAATCTGGGCACATAAACTACTACTACTACTACTACTACTACTACTAGTAGTCATTTTACAAAGGTATGTGGTATTTGCCATAAAAGTCTGGCAATTTGCACTTTTACATGTGAGTGCAGATGCATCAGTCAAAATAGAGACAGCCTATCCTAACACTGTCAAAACCACAAACTAACATTGGGCATATGATGGACACATACCGTCATAGGGTGACGATGTAGGGATCACCAATACTTAGCATGATACCTTGGATCGGGAGGATTCCCGGTGGGCCAGTTAAGGATTATTTTTTTTTGTCACATCTATCTTCTCTAAAAGTAAGCTACACACACTCCGCATTCTAACACCACAGCCTCTGCATGGGTTGTACCATGTGAGGGAGTTCTCCCCTCCCAAAGAGTTAGTTGAGTCCATAGAGTCTTTTTCCAAAACGTTTTCTCAGATAGGCTACCGATAGCTTCCCATAATAACACGCTTCAGGGAGGATGGATGGGAGGAAGAGGCCAGGAGGAGCTAAAAAAGCCAGGTTGAAAAAAAGGCATTGGAGGAGGATGCAGCCAAATGGGCCAAGCTTACTCAGGGGACAAACATAAGTGGTAACTGGTAAAGAGAGATATAGCCTAGGCCTAATGATTAGCATTAGCAACTTTATTATTCGGCTAATATCGTTGTAGCTTTGTCAACCTGTTAGCAATAAACATCTTAAATATAATTAAAATATTAGCCTTTTGTATGGTGATTCATTCACTTTGCAAATATTGATAACAATACTCAAGCTTGATCCGTCTATGCAGTAAAATTACCTCTTAATTATTTTTTGTAGCGTCTGAGCAGCCAGGCCCCCGCTGAAAATGATGAGCCCGACATTTGACGACATGACTACATGGACAGTTAAGAGGATACAAGAGTCAACAATATGAATTAAAGTTACTTCACGTAAGAAAGAGCAATATATGACAGTACATGGAAACCAGTCCACTGCTTAGGCAGCTACTGATGCTGTAGACGCTGTTGGTGCTAATCACAATGTAACTGCAGAATGAACTGGAGCCTAAACAATAGTTCTGTATGCCTCTCTGTGGAAGAGTGGATACATTAAAATGCTTTCTCTTTCTTTCTTTCTTTCTTTCTTTCTTTCTTTCTTTCTTTCTTTCTTTCTTTCTTTCATTCCTTCTTTCTGCTGTTAATTTATCAACCTATCCTTGTAAAATAGTGGAATATTTTTGTTAACTTGACAGCTTAGTGAATTATTATTTAACCTTTACATTATTTGTTGAGCCATGGTATTAATAAAAACTACAGGATAGTAAGAGCTAAACTGGTGCTTCCTTTATCCAATTTCTCCCACCATGACTTCTTCCTGGCCGGAAAAGTGGCCCCACTCCGTCCCTGATACCTTGTAGTCTGGATGTATCACCCTTGTTGCAATGGCTGTTTAGTTTTGTTAAAATCCTGTTTTCTGATGGTTTGTGGTGATCAAACAAAAAAGTGTCAGATTTCATTTGTAACTTTCCTTCAAGCTCATATCAATTTCAGTAACTGCTCTCTAATCGATGTTCCACTCATCCTTTGATGTCCCGCTTTAACTACACATTAATCTCTCCACACTGGCAAAAGCACAAAAGCCTTTTAACAGGACCACAGGCCCCATTCTGTCATCGACCTCTCATGAATTAGATTCCGCTGGCCACGGACGGCAAAGAGGATGAAGAGGAATCAGGTTAGAGAGCAATAAGATTAAATGAAGAGAGTGCTGGTTTCAAAAGGTTCTCCGTGGTTAGACATTTTAGTCTAACAGCTGCTGTAGTCCACTGGAGGCTGAACTGCTGAATGGTGCAGGGAGGCAATGTTTTGTATCTAGCATTACATAGGACTTACTTTATCTCTCATGTTGTCCTCGGGTCAAATTGTCCCGTTTTCCTATGTTGATGTTCTTTTTAATTCCCCAAAATAACATGATTGATTCCACACAACACTCTTTGCCAAGTACAAATCTCTACTTTCATTCATTTTGGGGCGTCTTATTCAATTTTATAGCATTGTAAAACAAATGGAAGTGTTTTTGAAATAGTATTGAGTAAAAGTTGACATATTCCAGTCTGTGATTATCCATTGACATCCATTTCGTTAATTTTAGTCTAAATAATTCCTAATTTCTGCTTTTCTAACTCAAATATTAGGTATAATTTCCTATAAATGAGGTTTATTGATCATAAAGTCCAAAAATAACTGTAAAACTAAAGGTAATAAGTTAGTGGTACGTAGTGTTGAAAACATAAAAAAAACATTGAAAAAAAGCGTCAAAAGTGTTGAACAAAGGGACAAAAACGTAAGAAAAACTTTAAAAAAAAAAGATTCAAAATAAGGGTTGATTTTCAATTTTGACGTGAAGACAACACAAGGGTTAAGAGGGTAATGCTGCTATATATAATTATATTTTCCTTGTGCATTTAGTTACAGTGTGTCAGCTTATTTTTCTTATGACATTTAAATAATAAAATGTATTTTCTGAATGGACGTTTTAAAGGAAGCTGAAGTGTCTCAGCACCAGTGGGAAACATTGATAGGGGGGATTTTATTCAATATCTCTGTCTGCAAACGTCACTGCTGAAGTAAGGGTTGATATTGCTACGGGTTAAGGGTGTTTTGGTCTTGTTTTGAAAATGTTGCTATCACACGCATCAGAGAACGGACCCACACAACTCAGGTGAGTAAAAGACAATGGTTTTGTTAGCAAGCTTACAAAACTTACAAGCAACAGTGTCCAGAAAACAACAAAGAAGAAATCTAAAGAAACAGGCAATGGTCAAAAATCTAAGGGGAAACAAGAACTCAGGAATACGGGGATAGGGAAAACCGCTTGAAGGCTGCACATGTGGAAAACAGATGATCTCGCACAGGCGGAAAGAAAAGACTGAACTTAAATAATTTACGCATTTATGCCCATGGACACTTCGACACAGGACTACAGGGCCAGGGATTGAACCACTAACCTTCCAATTGGCAGGTCACCGCTCTATCACTGAGCCACAGCCGGTGAGGTGCTAGCCCTTGACCAGCGAATCAGTACGCAAGAAAACTGAAGCTGACAACGCCAGCATCTTCTAATTACTAGCCATCGTATTTTCTATAATAATGCCAATAACAATCCTTCTATCAACAACTCTCTGATGAAAACAATGACTGACCACAGCGTGGTCTGGGTTTTCTACGTCTAGAGAGATATTCTGGTTTTCATTTTACAGATCATCGCCGCCTACTGTTATGGAGACATATTACGTCTTGCGCAAGGACAGAACGTAGGCTCAAATCGGCTTCGCTCCGGTGTGTTCCGAATCACGTTTTTGGCGGACTCTGGGAGAATCAGTCAGAGGGTAGGCCGTCGTGTTGGTGTGTCAGAGCCTTAATTAAAGCGTATGTAATACAAGAAAGACAATGAAAACAGATGTAATGGCCAAAGTTGTCAAATTGACTCTTTAAGGTGTGTTGATTGATTCACAACATCAACTCTTGCATTGAGTAATATGTAAAAAAAATAACCATGGTGACAAGGAAAGAAAAACAGCCTTTCATTTCATTGTTATAGGACATTAAAGTGCATATATAATAGTAATAATAATAATATATTTTATTTAAAGCGCCTTTCATTACACCCAAGCATATATATATACACACACACACACATGTATATGCCACTGTAGGACGGGTAAACAAATATCACTACACCTCTGGTAATGCAATTCTAATTTCATGCATGGAACTTTTTAAAATTGTGTTATATGATTGACAGGTCAATGGGCTACTTCAAGCTTTTCTGTGTTGGTTACCACAGAACCAGAAGATGCATTTATGTACCTGGGGTACTAGCTATTCTTACCCCTACGGCTGCGGATCCGCTCCGGAACGGCGGCGGAGTCACTAGGTTTCCATTAAAGGCAGTGTGTGTATTTCCACTGACTGGCTCCGGTGATCCCCAGCCCTTCGGAGCAGATACGCAGAGCTTCTATTTTAGCCGGATGACAGAGAGCTCCGCAGCAATTCAGCACACGGCAGATAGTGCGGGACAGGAAGTCGAACACAGAAAAAAAAATCTGGTTAATTTTCAAAATAGATACGCTGTGCTCACGGTGGATCATATTTCCCTGCACTACACCTTGAAAATGTTATATGGGTGGAGACAGGCCTGTCAGTCATGGGCGCAGCCCTCCGCAACAAATCCGGACCTGGTGGGTGTTGACGGACGGCGGAGCACGGCGCTGACACAAGCAGCATCTCCTATATCATGAAAATGTTGAATTATCCCTAAAAGCTGCAATGTGCATCTACTAACAACACGGTGCTATGGTGGATTACACCTCAACTGTGATAAGAAATACATCACTGGAAACCGGTGGAGATAGTTCAAAGCAATTCTTCTTACCTTTCAAAACTTTCATAGGAAGTTTTGTTTATTCCAACAGCCAGGATTACAGCCTATCTCAAAGTGTTTTCTGTTTCTCCCATCTAAAGTGGATTTAATTATCTGTTTCTTTGACCAGGCTATCAATAAACCACATAACAATGTCCCTATCTGATGAGGCAGTGTGCCGCATGGATCATCAGATAGAGATGCTGAACACCGGGCTCAAATCAACCCTGATTGGTTTTCTCTGCCGTGCACGAGAAACTATTTCTGCTGTAATTAATTCCTCTGCAGCCACGCTCAATGCCTGTCCTTTGATGGTTAATATGTATACAAGATGAGAACTTCAAACACAGGCAATTGGAGAAGCAAGAATACACAGTGTACACATTAGTGTATGTAGCATGTACAGCAATGTGTATTCCTTTGGGACAGATATAAAAAAGAAAACATTCATATTTACAGACACACAACATAGGCTGTAAAATATATGCATATGCTACATTTAAATGATACATATGTATATTAAAGAGCATTGCCACCATCTTGAGGTTGCCAGGCAACCAGCAGAGAAACCATTTCAATTGCTGCTATTCATATTAACTAGGCAACTTTTTAAACTCTCAGACAGGGCGAAGCTAGCCGGTTACCGGGCCAAACAGTGGGACTGCAGCTCCCAGCCTGTCACATGATGCCCTCTGGACATAAAATACCTTTTCCCGTTTACTGACATGGCAAAAGAGATGTCTGTAGATCAGCGAATACACATGAGCATTACAACCCCCGTTAAATGACTTGTTTCACTTTCAGAATTTGATAAATTAGGTTCGATAGCATTTGGAAATGCTAGAAGAGTCTCATGATTAAATCCGTTAATGTTATGGTTTCGGGTTTTTTTTGTTTTTCTTTCCTTCTCTGTTTTCCCTCCATGGTCTTGTGTTGTTGGTCCGGTCTTGTGTTTGTCTGTATGTTCTGTTTCCTGTATTTTGAAGTCTGGTTTCTGTCTGGTCCTGTCTTTAGTTTTACTTCCTGTGTCTTCCCGCGCTTGTGATTCCCTCATGTTTTCCACCTGCGTCCCTGCCCTCTTGTCACCTGCCTCTCGTTACCTTGTTACCTCGTTCCTCGTGTATTTAATGTCTGTGCTTCCCTCGTCTCTCGTCAGATGGTTCTGGTTTGTCGGCCTATTTGTACCTCGTCCTGCTGTGTGTTCCCGTTCCTGCGACCTGTTTCCCTGTGAGTCTTCCCTGCCTTTGCTTCTTGTCTTTTTCCTCGCCTTCCCCCCCCCCCGGACCTTTTTGGATTTTTTGAATTATTTTCTGGATTGTGTTTTTTGCTCTGTTACAATAAATTCTGGACATTTACCCCATTCTGCTTTCCTGCCTTTTCCTGCATTTTGGTCCTCATTCCCTTGCACAACGTCACATTTAATCCCCTTTCCAAACCATTTAGAGTGCTAAACCGGAAGCAGCCGGCTCTGCCAGCGTAGGTCTCTGCCGCGCCTGATCTGTGGGCCGCACGGTGTGCGATCATAGCAACCGCTTCTCACCGCCTCCTTGAGGACGCCGCTAATTTCTGAAATACTCCTGTGAGCCGAACCAGAGGGTCGGACGATACTGACGTATGTTTCGGAGGACTTGTTGGTGTGTTCATGGCAATGAAGGAGCTTGTCACCCAGAGCAACAGTTTGGCTGAAGAAGATATATCAGAGATATGTCATTTTCCGATACACAGAATACTTTTATAAACTTTTTTGGTTTGGGTCTTCTCGTGGGTTTTGATGACAAAAATAAAAATGTACAAGATGTACAGCCTTATTTTTTTAGACTCTTTGCATTAAGTGCACATATCTTTCAATCTCTCTCACAGTGTGTGGGGAAAGCTGCTTACTAAAGACCCTCGGATACAACAAGGATGTCAAAAGGAAGAACAATTTCCAGACAAAGGAGAACCTCTGAGAGAAAACCCCTGTGCTGTGTAATTATGCACATCCAGGCATCACGAGCCTCAAAGCATTGTTTCATATTCATATTCTGTGAGAATTAGTATGCCGAGGAGTCCCCACTGTTTTACTGTCAAGGCTCTGAATGTCAGCCTTGTACTTGCTGATTATAGTGATATGTGAAAGATGAGAGGCAGATGTGAGCGCGGGGGGAATGCCGATAGGTACTCATTCTGAGAGAGAGCCTTATATAAATTCATAACATTATAAACAGATCAATTGAATATACACACTCACAACAGCCCAGACAGATATGAAGACCTGCAAATGAAGATGGATCATTTTCATCTCGTCTTTGAGATGCAATCTAAGGGGTCATGTGAATATCCAAGCAGTGATGCCTGCAGTTTAAATCGCCGGAGGGAAGAAAATAACTATTTTCATTCATCACGCGACTCTACATCTCGACTCCAAACATTCTGTGCGGTACTGAGAGGCTGCACGACTTGCTGTGTCGTATTGTGTAAAAGCAGAGAGAAAACATTCGGGGGGAGTCCTCCATCTTGCTGTTCACAGCATCAGGGATTGATTTTTTTGGCATTGACTGGTGGGAGTAATGATGAAGCCAGGAGGAGGGGTCTCTGTGTCGCCCCTCGTTAGCCCGGCCTGCTGGTGGTAAATCCTCCAGCAGAAACACGCCGTCTGTGAGTGTGTGAGTGTGTGTATGAATATGTGTGTGTGTAGACCTAGAAGCAATACCAAACACAAAGTGTGATCTAATGGCTACATACAGTACAAGCTTTCCTATTATCTTTCATTGTGCACTGTGATATGTTCTTGTTCTGGAGTAGATCCTCTCCTGCTGTCTCCAGAGCTGAACAGCAGCTCTTACACCTCAGCTTCTTCTACTTTCCTCTGTGGAAACTGAGACTTTGCTACATTCAGGGGTCTCATATGTAAAACTATGTGTAGGATCCTTATTAAAAGTGTACATCCGTCCAAAAAACAAAAATGGTGTAAGCCAAATAAAGCCGTGCCTATACACATCTGTAAGCATTGTTCCCTTTATAAATTACAGATTACCCACAAGTGTGCGTACGTGAATCAGCCTCTCATCCCGCCCTGTGCACGCCCATTTTTAACCATAAATAGTCAATGCAAAGCACCTTGTGAATGCTGTATCAGTCGGTATGTCAATGACCCTGGCAGTTGTTCTTTCGTTACGCCAAATCATGACAACTGATGGGAAAAAAGCAAAAAACTTCTCAGACGATTGTGAATTGCTCCAAATTGAACTATAATTTTGGCTTGTTTGTGCAAAGTGTAGGTTAACCTGATGTATAGACTACCTATATTAATAATACCGTCTATAACAGCAGGCATCGTGGCACTCAGGGACAGCTGCAGTTTGTTTACAACAATTTGTGATTGTTAACACCAAGCCAAAATCACATATTTTGATAGTTTTTTGTCTTTGAATCCAGCTTCTTAAATGGGAATATTTTGTAGTTTCTTCACTCCTCTGAGACAGTAAACTACATATTTTTGAGTTGTGAACAAAACAAGACTTTTGAGTATGTCATCTTGGGCTTTATGGTGACATTTTTCATAATGTTCTGACATTTTATAAACCAAACAACTAATCGGTTAATCTAAAAAATAATTATAAATATAAATTACCCCAAATGTGTTGTGTTGTTGACAAAATCTTTGGGATTAGGATTTTCTAATCTCCCCTTTACTGCAAATACTGTAAGACCTTAAATGTAAGCAGCAAAACTGACAACATCACAAAACACCTGACCGGACTGAAAAAATATATTTGACTTTCCAGCGATAACAGATCTGATTCTTACTTGCAGTAAAATAGAAACGTCCCCTCAAAACAAGGAATCTGACAGCTTTCCTGTCCTAAGTGGAGAAAACTACGCTCAATTAGATCCATTAGATTGTGTCTCCATGTTGGGAATAAATAATAGTTATGAATAATTAATGAAGTTACCACTGCTGTGCCACCTGCAGACTGTGAATGCACACCGCGCTGCTCTCACTTTGGAGATGCACATATTGATTTTATACTTCCAGCCAGTCTGAAAACCCTCCTCCCTGTAGTCCCTGCTCTCTGCCTTCGTATGTCGGTCTTTTCATGTGGAACAATGCTGACGTCTGCTGGCCAGCTGAAGGTAAAGCATGAGCTTACCCAGCACCAATACTTTTACTGAAGAGGCTGCAGATTCCTCTGCTCAACCCCCCCACAAACACATCAGCAACACATCAGTGACACATTGTCACCCCCATCCAGTGAATATCATACTGTATTCACTCTGCGTCTTTTCTGTCTGAAAGGATACCCCACCACAGATGGTTTGCTTATCCTGTGTCTATGAATCTAATTTGTTATATATTTGTGCAGCTCACATAAATAATTCTAAAACACAAAGATGGATTTGCACAGGAGCCAGTGAATGAAAGAAAGAATGGGGTATTCTGCAATGCAGGAGGAGAATCTTTATTATATTTAATATAGTAGATGTCAGCAGTTGTGTTAATATGCGCAGAATGAGAACTAAACAGTGTTCACACACACAAGCGCAGAGCCACTGAAGATGCATATTAGCAGCTCTGGGTGCTCTATATTCAATCTGCTGCTTTTGGCAATCAGCAAATCCAGGTGGAAGGTGATTATTGGCGACCATTCTGTCTCTGCCTGCTTTCCATATTGACTGTTGCTCCGACAACAGACACAATTGACATTCAGAAAAGGGGACACAAAGGCACACTTATTCTCCAAAGATATGAAAAGAATCGGTTGTGCCCCTTAATGGAAGTATGGCTCCATTCTTCTCACTCCTTTAAAAGAGACAAAGTTCAATTCAATTCAATTCAATTTTATTTATAGTATCAATTCATAACAAGAGTTATCTCAAGACACTTTACAAGGACCCAACAGTTCTAGTAGTTTCCTCCAGAGCAAGCAACAGTGCGACAGTGGCAAGGAAAAACTCCCCCTTTGGGAAGAAACCTCGGACAGACCCAGGCTCTTGGTAGGCGGTGTCTGACGACCGGTTGGGGTTAGAATGAAGAGTGGCAATAACAGTCCCTAAAAAATAAATCAAAATAATAGTAGTTTGTAGTAGTTTTTTTGTAGTAGTTCATGGCATAGCAAGGCACTGTGCAGCATTACAAGGCAAAGTGAGGTGTTATCTGAGCTGAGGAAGGCGTTTTTTTATTTTCTGGCCAATATCTCTCCCGTTGGAATTTCCTATCAGGTGTCTGTTTTTTTCCACAAAACATTTATCAAGCTGCATCTTCGTCCCCCCTCGCCTTGTTTTGATCAGCTATGTTAAGAGAATATTAATAAATCAGTCAAACAAATCTAAAATCACAAATTTGTGTGTGCGTGTGGGGGTGGGCGGGGGGTTGACAGAAGGCTTCTTGATGAGTTTTAGTTGAAGTTATAAAGTGTGAGTGTGAATGAGTAAGTGAGATGTGGGAGTAAAGTACATTTCATGTTATAAGACTATTACACAAACCTCCACTATGACCAGAGTCGGCTCATTTTTACTTCAATTCTACTCAAAGTGACTCTAAATGAAAATAGTTTTTTGCTCTTCCCCAACATGTTGACACTTAAAAATCCCTGTCAAATCCATTTTTGTATGGATTTAACTGAGAACATACTACTATCTGCAAGTACCCGGCGATGATTTTCCATCTACCAACCATTATTTTAGCTCTCTTCATTGCCCTAAGGAAAACAATGAAATATCGCTATCTTTCCTCGCAGTTCTGTGCAGGACATACAACATAAGTCTCCGGAGACTTCATAAAAAACCTTCAAGTTTGATTGTTTTCCAGATTCAGGGGAAAAACATTCAGACACATGCAGCAAAGAATTCTCATATGAAAAATTAATCTCCTCTCCATAGAGCTTATGCAGGGGGTCTGGAAGCCCCTCGGAGGGTGCAGAGGGAGATAGGCATGCTACACCAGCCAGACACGGGGTTATTATCAAACCTTCTGGTTCTATTTACATACAGTAAGCCATGCCCGCTGTTCATATAAGAGGGGCACTCCAATGATTGAGTGATTAACATTGTCCTTCCATAAAGTTACAGTACTCAGTGGTGTAGTCTAATGTATTGTAGTGGGCATAGCCATAATCTGCCTTTTGGGTGTGTGTGTGTGTGGGGGGGGGGCATATCATAGTGGGGGGGTCTGGGTGTTCTCCCAAGGGAAGTTTTGAACATCAATGACTTAATTTCCTGTGTTCGGGTACCCTTTTATGCTCCAATTTATGGTGGGAATACCTTTATTTAGCCTATGTGAAGAATTAAAACACAGATGACAATTCAAAATACATAATGGAAAGTATGTTGTTGCGTGTCATTGGGCATTTTTAAGTGGGTATATGGAAATCCTGGAGCTTTCTTATTGGGTATACTGCCTAAACTTGCGTATCACATAGAATACACCACTGCATTGCAGCATCTATGCAAACTTTTTAGGAGCCGCAACAGTCGCCTCTCCGTGTCGTCACACACAACTAAAGCCCGCCCGTAGCTGCACTAGCTCCTCAGTGGACCACGGTGGCTCAGATATAACCAGATTATGTTGAATCCTGACCAGATATATCCTTATGCGATGTCTTAATATCATTGGCAAAATGAAGCATCCTTAAACGTCTTGAACCACTTTCTTTATTTTCTGAGCCCTATAGATGGGGCTCATTGTTTCACAAAGTGTTGAAAGCCCGTTGAATCGCAACTCCTTGCCATCTAGTCGGCTCAGAAAATACAGAATATGGTTCACAAAGCTTCATGAAGCTTCATTTGGCCATCACTTTGGGCCTCTCTTTATATTGTGAGAATCCAGATGACATGCAAGGTTAACAGTACATGCCCACATCTTTAAACTTCATGCCCCCATTTAGTTAGGTCTATGCTCAAATCTTTTTTCTCTTTGTCTTTATTTGAGTAGTTCTTCCCAGCTACGCTTTACCCTTATTAAGGTCAATAACTAAAGCACTGCAAAATATTGTACTGTAACATATTCAGCTGCATGATCGATGAAGTTGCAGCCCCGAGCCCTGCACACAGTCTGTCAGAAAAACCCGACCAGGTTCCTGGCAGGGTGAACACATATGCAGCAAACACAGACTTGTAAAAGAAGACAAGCACACATGATAAGATGAAGAAACATCTTGCAGCAGCAAGCCACTGAATGCATAAAGAATCCATGAATAATCCCTATTCTTCGTCCTTCTCCAGATGGTTTAATTATTGGTTGTGGACAGCACACAGCTTGCCACGACTACTGAGCACATCTCAGCAGTCAGCTACTTAAACATTACAGTATAATTTCTCTACCCAAGCAGCCCCACTGGGTCTCTGCCAGAGTTAAATGTACAGCAGCTTTCACTATGAGGAGAGGGTCGCTTATAACACAGAAGATTCATCTTATCTTTCTAAATGGCGCCAACTGAATCACCGAAAGAAGATTGTTGTCAAAAAGGCTCTAGGCAGTTGTCATCATTCTTAAAGCTCAGAAGACTAAATTACAGAGTTCATATATATATATATGTATATTTGAACTCTGTAAAAAAAAAAAAATATAATATATATATATATATATATATATATATATATATATGGTTGGGAACCAAAACCTGGTGGCGTATCTACCGGACCAAGTGACAACGCAGATTTTGGTGCCTTATTTCTGTGCTTATTAAATGCCTGCACAGATGTCTGTAAAACGGATGTTACAGGAAACAGAAGCATCACTGCATGTGACACTAGTTGACATTACAGCAGGTAACGTTAGCCTACCGTTAGCTTGTAGCTGGCTGGCACAGTTCAAATGCTGACAGCTAAACGTGTTTCGACAGTTATTTATTTCACTGGATAAGGATTCCAACACCGGGATGTCCAACAGTCTGCAGCTACAGACAGAGTAAACTAGCTGCACTATGGTCACTGCCGCTGTCGGAGAAACACACCAACACCCACTGGACTTAATGGTGAGTTCAATTGCACCTTGTAAACTCCTGGTGCATTCAGTCTTGTTGTAAAGTACCCTTCTGCCATCTGGTGGTTCTTCTTTTTTTTGTTGAACAGCAATTGACTGGTGAAATAAGTTATTACATTTTGACCATATGACCTTTGTTTTGTCACCTTTTGTATGGGTTCAGGCACCGTTTAGGCACTAGCATCATATAAACGTATCATTTTAGCACCGGTATCGGAAAAGATCCAAACAATACCCAGCCCTATTCATCACCTACGCAAGGTGCAGTTTAGACCAGGGGTTTCCAAAATCTGACACTTTAAGAGGGCCTTCAGACAAAATCAAGATAAGAGGAGAATTCAGTGAGTTACACTGTGGCGTTTTATTAGCCTGTATTTCTTTCCATTTTGGCAACTTGGCACCAATAAAAGTATCTAGAATTAGCTTTTAGCAGTTCCTTTTTGCAATGTACCCATGGACATTCAGACAAGTATCACTGAATTACTTTGATACTGAAGAAAAGGTAAAAACATGATGATTCTCAGGCAAGTTCAGCAGTTATAAGAGTAACATTATTTGCAGGATTTATTTACATTGGAGATGATGATGATATCCTCTCACTGTGTATCATTTGTTTTTGTTCAGATTTGGCAGAGGAGTTGCATTTTTCTATGCAAATTGTGGCAATTTGGAGCTAATAGTTTTAAAGTGCCTTAATTGCCTTCATGAGCTGTGTGTCACAGCCACTGCTGCTGCTGCAACTTTTTACCATGTTTGATGAGCGGGCATATTCAGCGGGCCAAATTACAATAACTAATTTCCCATTGTTTTGCACCTGTCCCTTTGTTTTGTCTCTCTGCCTCTAGCCACCTACAACTCTCCTGCGCCCCTTGGGGAGGTCTGCCCCACTGTTTGAAAACCTCTGGTTTAGGCCACTGTAGGGCTGCAACTAACAAATCATTGTCGATTAATTGTTTGGTCTCTAAGATGTCAGAAAATGGTGGAAAACGCGGATCAGTGATTCACATTTAGCTGGAATCAGAGAAGTTTTAAATTTTTTTAAATAATGACTCAAACCGATTAATTGATTCTTAAAATAGTTTGCTAACAATGTAATAGTTGACAAGTAATCAATTAATCTTTGCAGCTCCAGGCCATAGGCAACAATTTATTCTATAGTACGATGAGGAGCCGGTGTGTAAGATGCTTGCACTAATTGAAAGAAAGTCATAATTAATCAGTAATATGGAGCAAATGCACATTACATATATAGATGTCACACTGCCAATCCTCCCACTCAGTTTACCGCTATAGGACTGTGTGTGCAAATATATCAGAAGACATATAAGATATAAATACAGTACAAAAATATACAAGCAAACAGGCATGTAGTACAATCTCTCAAACATTGCATGACCTGTGTGTGTGTGTGTGTGTGTGTGTGTGTGTGCACGCGCTATCTTCACTCAGACCTTTTTTACTCCACTTCTGCTCAATGCCTCCATCTTACACTGTCGGGGCCCTGGCCTGGCACTGTGATGAAAATGCATGCTTCATCAACTTTGTCACAAAGTCTATGCATTCTATAGTATAGCATGGCAGGCAGAGCAGCTCCAGAATACCAATGAACCGCCGGTGCTGTGTCCCTGTCAGCTCCCAAAACATCCAGGAGCACAACACTGGCAAAAACAATCCTGGGCTAAGCTTACATCACCTTTCAGCCTACAGAGTAATCTCTTTCCAAGTAAATAATTTGCTGAGCACCCTGTCATATCAAGTTGGGCTTTGAACATGCTAAAGAGTTGTGGTCTGTTCACTGAGATTAAAGCACAAGTGAAGCTTTACATCCTATTAAGATTGATTAGAAGAAACGCAAAAGCCCAGGAAATTGCATCACCTGTCGGGTTTCGCTGCTACAGATTATTACCGCCACTAAATCCTATTTGCAGCAAGAACTGGCTCGTTTTCTGAGGAACTGTCTGAGCACGTAGATGGGGAGCAATTCTCTAGCGTGGAATGGTTCTCTGTTTTGTTAGCTTTTAATGTCTTTAGTCACATGTAATGAGCTTTATATAGAAGCCTATTCAGAACCGCAGAAAGCAATGCCGAAGACAGTTGAATGTAAAGCTAGAAGTCTGAAGCTGAAGCTCCCATGTGGACCGCTTATTACGACAAGACCAACGCGTTGGACAGAAGAAACACCATGCTGACGGTGTTGCCGTGGTGTTAGACTCCTGAAACACCAAGTTGACCTCAAAGCAGTCGAGAAGCCAACTGATCAAGCGCTGTGTGTCGCTACGTGCCCTATGAGACATGCACTTAATCACACTACAAAGATTTGGATGCAAATTCTTGAAATTTGTTCTTTTTTATCATTAGGAAACTGTAATTAAAATATAAATTTGGCTATGAAAAGATTAACCCACTCAGGGGTGCCAGTAAAGGTTTGGCCTAGTCAGGGCTGTAGTCAAGACCACCTTAGTTGAGTCCAAGACCAGGACTAGTTGAGTCCAAGTCAAGATTGAGTCCAAAGAGTTTCGAGTCCAAGACAAGACCGAGTCAAAAAAGGTTTGAGTCTAAGTAAAGACTGAGATCAGGACAGAAAAAAGGTCTTATGCATGACAGTATCATAACAATCATTTTGGGTTTCACTTTCCCTCCAATATTATTATACACATAATAAAGACACCTGGACTCGGTCGAGACCAAAAGCCATATTGGGCAAGACCAGTGGCCGTGACCGAGAAAAGTCTGAGTCCATAAAAAAACGGTCTTGAGTCCGGACTCGAGTCCAAGACTGGACTTGAGTAACTACAGCCCTGGGGCTAGTACTCCAACATAGTGTAGAACATAGAAACAGCAGTGGTTCAGCTGATCTAATATTTGAATTAGTATACGATTTAACCCTTTAAACCTGATCATGCAGTTTTCATTATAACTTCTCACCCATTTGTTTAACATCCATAACTAATTCCTATCGGAACACATAGAGTTAATCCAGATGATTGTTGTCTGTGTGTCCATGGTTACGAAGCAAACAGGAAGTGCTTGCAGCTAAGATAGATAGATATTTATTGATCCCAAAAAAATGGGAAATTACGGTGTTACAGCAGCACAATTACATTAGTCACACAACACAGAATATAAATATAAATGAGATACTAGGAAAAAATATACATATATACAGTATACATGAAATAATAATAATAATAATAATAATAATAATAGGAATAAAATATAGGAACAAATATTTAAATATATAAAGGATGGAAAAACAAAATGTGCAACTGCTTAAATAATATGGTAAAATGTAAAAAAAACAATTGTGCAGGTTGCCCTTAGTGCAGTATTAGTATAGTATAATATATAGTATAGTGCAGTATTAGTATAGTACAGTACTAGTATAGTATAGTATAATATATAGTATAGTGCAGTATTAGTATAGTATAATATATAGTATAGTGCAGTATTAGTATAGTACAGTACTAGTATAGTATAGTATAATATATAGTATAGTGCAGTATTAGTATAGTATAATATATAGTATAGTGCAGTATTAGTATAGTATAATATATAGTATAGTGCAGTATTAGTATAGTATAATATATAGTATAGTGCAGTATTGTGGTGTCCAAAAGTCTCATCTAGTACCCAGTGATGACGTGTTAAAAAGTGTTATTGCCTGTGGTAGGAAGGATTTCCTGTAGCGGTCCATGCGGCATCGAAGCTGTCGGCATAGACATAATAAAGAGTAGACGCCGCATCGACCGCTACTGCCTATTGGCGCTGACGAGCCGTGGGGCCGCCATCTTGGACCGGTCACCCGCTCCACTCAGTGTAATGTGTTTGGCAGGTGCAATGAGCTGTCAGCGCATTTAATTAATCAATCTCACTGAATACCCAACTGGTTTTCATGGTTTTTTTTGCTACAAAGGTCATACATGTAGCTATGATAAGGGACACAAGATTAGGCGTATTTTAATATTCAAAGTGTGCTTAACAGTAATAGAATATTCTGATATGATATAAATTCACCAGGCGTCCGAGATCAGAACTGGGAACATAATCCCCGAAAAGGGAGAGCAACGGGGATATTTCCAGTTTGACTATAAATCTGATTGAAAAACCTAATGTTGTGTCTTTAAAAAAAAAAAAAGAACAAGGACAGAGGTAGTTTTTTCTTCTGTATTTAGTCAGGGGACAAAAACGGGGGACTGTCCCCTAAATCCGAGGACGTCTGGTCACCCTAGACCCTAGACCAGACATCCTCGGTGTATCTACAGTACTACGACGTTGTTCTGCATCAATTGCCTCCCAGACCTTGACATTTAGCAGCCCCACTCCCAACACACACACACACACACACACACACACACACACTAGGGTTGCACAACATTGACAAAATGTGATATTGCAACATCGATATGAATTCCGATATTTTTAAACATATATAAAATTACAAAATAGATTCATAAGAAATTAAACAAGTTTTCTTACAACACAAGGTTTATTTTAACTGAAAGTTATATTGGACTGGTCCAACATGAATAACTAAGGACCATGTCTACAGAACAGGACGGGTTCTAATGGTTGGACAGTATAAAATATATAAATAAAGTTATAATATAAATAACTAAGGACCATGTCTACAGGACAGGACGGGTTCTACTGGTTGGACAGTATAAAATATATAAATCAAGTTATAATATAAATAACTAAGGACCATGTCTACAGAACAGGACGGGTTCTACTGGTTGGACAGTATAAAATATATAAATAAAGTTATAATATAAATAACTAAGGACCATGTCTACAGAACAGGACAGGTTCTACTGGTTGGACAGTATAAAATATATAAATAAAGTTATAATATAAATAACTAAGGACCATGTCTACAGGACAGGACGGGTTCTACTGGTTGGACAGTATAAAATATATAAATCAAGTTATAATATAAATAACTAAGGACCATGTCTACAGAACAGGACGGGTTCTACTGGTTGGACAGTATAAAATATATAAATCAAGTTATAATATAAATAACTAAGGACCATGTCTACAGAACAGGACGGGTTCTACTGGTTGGACAGTATAAAATATATAAATAAAGTTATAATATAAATAACTAAGGACCATGTCTACAGGACAGGACGGGTTCTACTGGTTGGACAGTATAAAATATATAAATCAAGTTATAATATAAATAACTAAGGACCATGTCTACAGAACAGGACAGGTTCTACTGGTTGGACAGTATAAAATATATAAATAAAGTTATAATATAAATAACTAAGGACCATGTCTACAGGACAGGACGGGTTCTACTGGTTGGACAGTATAAAATATATAAATAAAGTTATAATATAAATAACTAAGGACCATGTCTACAGGACAGGACGGGTTCTACTGGTTGGACAGTATAAAATATATAAATAAAGTTATAATATAAATAACTAAGGACCATGTCTACAGAACAGGACGGGTTCTACTGGTTGGACAGTATAAAATATATAAATAAAGTTATAATATAAATAACTAAGGACCATGTCTACAGAACAGGACGGGTTCTACTGGTTGGACAGTATAAAATACATAAATAAAGTTATAATATAAATAACTAAGGACCATGTCTACAGGACAGGACGGGTTCTACTGGTTGGACAGTATAAAATATATAAATAAAGTTATAATATAAATAACTAAGGACCATGTCTACAGAACAGGACGGGTTCTACTGGTTGGACAGTATAAAATACATAAATAAAGTTATAATATAAATAACTAAGGACCATGTCTACAGGACAGGACGGGTTCTACTGGTTGGACAGTATAAAATACATAAATAAAGTTATAATATAAATAACTAAGGACCATGTCTACAGAACAGGACGGGTTCTACTGGTTGGACAGTATAAAATACATAAATAAAGTTATAATATAAATAACTAAGGACCATGTCTACAGAACAGGACGGGTTCTACTGGTTGGACAGTATAAAATACATAAAGTTAACAGGACAGCTCCACAAAATAAACTAAATATTGCATACTTATTGCGACTTTCGATATATTTGATAAATGACCAGCTGTCTCAGCTCTTATTACATAAGTATTTGGACAGATACACCTCTTTTATGTTGTGTTGACTCTGTACTCAAGCACATTGCTATTGAAAAGGCTATATAATTATATATATATCTATATCTATCTATCTATCTTATAAGAGTAACGTGCAAGTCTTATCAAACAAATCCCAACTAAACCAGAGACAATC
Organism: Etheostoma perlongum; assembly: GCA_026937815.1. Taxonomy (NCBI): domain Eukaryota; kingdom Metazoa; phylum Chordata; class Actinopteri; order Perciformes; family Percidae; genus Etheostoma; species Etheostoma perlongum. The sequence goes on from CM049381.1 coordinate 4,577,148, forward strand.
CCAATGTAATAACAACACAAGCATACATTAGTGCTGCTTTTGGAACTTAACTTATGTAGCAATTTTCAAAACACAGATAGTCCTACAAAATGCTTCACAGAACCCATGCAGAGTGAAAGAGATAAGATAAAAAAATCCGCCGATCTGAGCAGGAATATGCTGCACAGTGCTCTGGCATCTTGTATCTTCTGCTGCCAAGTAACGAGTATGACCGGTCCAAGATGGCGGCTGGATTTCTCGCGCTCAGCAGCCAATGCGGCGTCTACTCTTTATTATGTCTATGGCTGTCGGAGCCTCTTAGAGAAGGAGCTCCTCTGTTGGACCAGTGTGGGGTGGAGAGGGTGGAGCTGCTCCTCTGTTGGACCAGTGTGGGGTGGAGAGGGTGGAGCTGCTCCTCTGTTGGACCAGTGGGAGGTGGAGAGGGTGGAGCTGCTCCTCTGTTGGACCAGTGGGGGGTAGAGAGGGTGGTCTGGGTTATCCATGATAGATTTGACAGTTTGTTCAGAGACCTCCTCTCCACCACACCAGTGTCCTGTTTGCAGCCAATCACGGAGCCAGCCTTCCTGATCAGTTTGTTCAGTCTGTTTGTGTCGCTGGCTCCGATGCTGCTGCCCCCCCCCCCAGCAGATGGTGGAGGAGAACAGAGTGCTGGCCACAACAGACTGGTGGAAGATCTCCAACATTCTGCTGCACACATTGAAGGATATCAGCTTCCTCAGGAAATAGAGTGCTCATCCCCTTCTTGTAAACAGCAGTGCTGTTGATGTTCCATTTCAGCCTGCTGTCGATGTTGACACCCAGGTATGGTAGGTAAGGTGCAGTAACATGACTTTTCATGATACAACTTCAACAAAAAAATAAAGAAATACAACCTGAAAAAGTCATGACTTACAACTCACTGGCTACACGGCAACATTATACTTCCTGTTTGACGGATAGGAACTGTAGTGCTGACACTTTCATGTGGCACTAGCATTACATTTATATTTTTACATTACTCATATGTAACAGGGCTCCATCCACCATTAGACTATTCAGATATTCGTTCATTGGGTAGGCTTTCGATCGTGAATTTTGGGATTTGGTAATCCATTTTATTGTTTGCCCCCTTCTACTGTATATATTCTGTAGATTAGTACCGAAGCTTCGAACCACTAAAAATGGTATTCAGGACATCCCTAATGCCTAATCAACATGGTTCTCATAATCCTGTTTATTGATATTCTGATAAATGTGGAACTACAGGCACAAACCATCCTTTGTCTTTTTTATTTGTATTAAAGCTGTAGCAAACTTGGTAAATACAGTCAAAAAAAATAAAAAATGGATAATACAATAGACATAAGAGAAATTAGGCCATTTATAATGGAGTCATTCAGCATATAGAGTAGCTGGATATATGTAAATTATCCATTTCAAATTGCATGGAACGCTGCATGGTCCCCTCCCATGCAATGCAAGTGATTCTACTGGAAATGACAATACATATGTCTAGAGATGTAGTAACTGAGCCAAAAACCTGTAAATACCAACGACTAGAGACCAGCGCAGATACAGTATGAGCACAGAAATCCAGGCTTTACATGGGATTCATGAAACGTTCATATCACAGTAATCAGAGGGTAAGAATGACCGTAAATTGCAGCAGCTGGAAACAAACGTAAATGAAATATCACGCCCTAATATATTCTCGGTTTTGAGGCCTCGCCCCCTACAGTTTACAACATGGTGAGAAGTAATCCGGCTAAGAAGAGGTGGAGATTGAAACCTGTCAGGTTCATTTGCAGTAACGAGTGTACTATTTGGCAGCCTAAAAACTGGAATTGAAAGAATTGAAGGATGGAAATGAAGTCCTAATAGTAATATACAGGCTTATATTGCAATCTTTTAGCCGTACATGTAGGCCTATGCACCTGTATAAACACACGATAGCTGAGTTTATGCAGTGTTTTTTTATTTTACACGTTTTTTTTCATGAGTCAGAGCCACGCAACCATAAGCTGTGAGGTAGAGCGTGTGTCCTCCGCCCCCCCCGTGCTGGACCACCCCCCCGACCCTGTCTGCTGACAGCAGAGGGGCTGGAACAACAAGCCGATATGTTGGTCAATGGCAGAAAGAAATCGATCACTTGTGGCCATTAACGACACTTTAAAAGACAAACAAAAACCTGAAGAATAAATAAAAATGTTGTGCCGTCATGTTTCCTTTACTGAATATCATTTGCCAAACATAACACTATACCTTTTAAAAGCAAGGAACAGTATCTTGTCTCCTTGGTGTAGCCCCATTTGGAGCTATGATGGACACTGCTCCCTCACTACATTTATGGCCCCCTGTTTCCTGCTTTTCCTGTTGTGCAGAACCCCACAGACTAAAACAATGTTGTAGACTTTTTCTGCTGTGCCCCCCCCCCACCACCACCGCTGATGCAAGACAGAGCCACCTGCCCTTATTCAATCCAATGGAGCAGTCCACCGTGCGCGTACTGTTGTACCGGTGCACAGAGGTCTTGTAAAAGATCTGCCGTTGTCGATAAAGGATCAGCTGATGACTTCTCCTTCTCCAGTCCACACTGACTCAAAAACTTGTGTACACAAGGTCAGACCAGACGTGAGATTTTATTGGAGCCTACGCTCAAATTCAAATTGATAAATGCCAAGCTTTGCGTAGTTGCCTGTTTAACATCGTAAACACGTTTCATAAATGTGGGCCAATGTGTCCAGCACACGCTCACTTCCTCTGGTAACCAACAGGTTATCCAAAATGTACTCTGGAGCAGCTTTTCTGTGTGTGTGTGTGTGTGTGTGTGTGTGTAGAGCGCCTCATTTTGTCCGGCTCCCATTATTGTGTCCCTGTCACCACACTGGAGCGGTGAATAGAGGAACACACAAGCGTTCATTAACTGTTTTGACACTTCTCCCCCTCCCCTCCACTGTGGGATGAGCTCCGGCTTTCTCATCAGGCCCTTGGCTACAACACTTCATACATACAAATGCACGGAGCACAAACATAACACACTTAAGCAATAACTCCTCTCTCCCCAGAGTTCTTCGGCAGCCTCGGGCCACAGTGAAGGCAATGAGGAATACATTCATTTAACATTCCAGCCTATTTTACTCCAGTCAGGGACTGCACGGTGCTCTAAATGTCTTCTACCTTCAGGTGCCTCCGAGCACTGAAAGTCCAGTTCTCTCATCAAGTTAGAAAACTGAGACAAAAGGTATAATTGTCATGGTTTTTGTGCTCTGTTTCCTGCTTTATTTGGAAGTGTGTCTTTTCTCCCTAGTCTTGTCTGGTTTTACTTCCTGTCTTGTGTTGTCCCGCCTTTTTTGATTGTTCTGCCCAGCCCTGATGTGTTTCACCTGTTGTGTCACCTGTTCCTGGTTAGTCCTTGTCAAGCCGTTGTATTTAGTCTCTTGTGTGGGATCTTTACGTTTCTGTTGCTGGGCAGTGGGGTCAAGGTCTGTCGTGCTCTGTGATGTCTTGTCTTTGGATTTATATTTCTCGTGTTCCGGTGATTTTGATTCCTTCCCTGATTTCTTTTGGTTGTAGTTTTGCTTGCTGCATTCAGGAAACTTTTTGTTGGTTTGTATTTTGTTTTTTTTCTTAATAAATGATCAAGCTCAACATACTTTGCCTGCTCTCTCTGCATTTGGGTCCAATCCTTTTCGCCACCCTGACAAATTGGATTGGATTCAACTTTTAGGCATTGCCAAATGATTGAAAAGTGTTATGTCAGATATCCAAGGTTTAATCAGCTGCAGCAAAGCATTCTCCCAAACAGGTTTGGATGATATTGTATGAAAACTCATGGACGATAATTTGTATGACATCCTACAAAATTCCGACTGGTCACATGACAGTTCCAGGTGACTGTGAGGCTACGGTCGTGTTAGCAGCCATTGCAGTTGACTTTAGCTGACAGTTGAGCGTCCTGTGGCGACGACCACGGCTGGGTATCGCCACTTATTTCCTGAATTGATTTGATTTCCAATTCAATATCAATTTGGGATATTTCAGTTGGAAAACCAATTTAGATTCCCTGTGACCTGCTGCATTATTTAATTATATATTTATAAAGAATATATGTTGCCATTGTTTCACAACAAAAGAGTTTAGCAGCTCTGAATATGACACTGTTAAATTTATATTTAATTTTTATATTTAATGTTTCCATTAAGACTTGACACCAAGGCGGTTTCAATAATGTAACATGAACACACTACTGCAGTCAACACTACAGAGTCTAACTCTACAGTATAAATACAGTATTGAGTGACTTTACATTCAGATATCTTGAGGTGAGATTCCAAGGGACCCCTTTAAAAATGGCCATGCCAGTTTTTCTCTCACCAAAATATTTGGGGTGTTTTCCCCCCTTCCCCACAAGCTAGCATTTAATAGTTGGGAACAGTGGATTCCTTGGGTCTTATAGTTTCGTATAATATAAACTGTGATCAGTTCGGGATTTTATGAATCAGTTTTGGATCATTCAAATGAACGAATTTGTAAAAAAATCCCCAGTGACTAAGTTTAGGCACCAAAACATTTGGTTGAAACTGGTCCCCTTAAGTAGTAGTCCCCGGCTTTAAAGTGCTGTGCTTTACGACCCACTCATCCCCACCTATGTGGATGTTGCAGAAAATGTGGTGCATACAGTAATACATGCATAGAATACATATCAATTACAGTGTATTACTTTTAGTAGCTCTATGTACGAATGGTTCATGAGACCAGCCTGGATGCAGTTATTATTTTTATTATTACATCACATATACTCGTTCTATGCTATGCAATTTGTCATTTGGAAATTCATTTCTAAAGCTGTCAAAATGTCAGCTATGGTTTTATGTGCTACTGACTGAACCACCATATCACTTAGCATTGACGGCAGTGCAGTAGGTTTCTTACCACTTGTAAATTTTTTTCCACACATTATTCTCACGGTGCAGTACCAATCAACACCTTGCCACTCTGCCAAGGATAACAGCATAAAACATCACAGAGAACGTGGCAGAATGTCTCAGAAGGCCGCTGAAAAAAAGACTTTGGCAAATAGCAAATAGTCAAATTTGCTTAGGAAGGTTCCAAACGGAGTGAAATGATCCAGAAGTAGTTGAGTGGCGGCCATGACAAGAGCCGTTTGGATTGTCTAAGTGATTAGAAAAGGTGCTTCATTGCTTCCTTTGTTACCTCCTTTAGCATAGGATACACTGGACCATCCTTTACGAAAGGAAATGAGATAATGCCGTCCTACAAGTTCTTGCGGCAGAAAAATTTAAAGTGACACATCACCATGTCGCCGTTGGCAATCTATGAAGTGGCGCCGTAATCCTGGACACACCGTGCGTATATTTTATTTTCAGTGAGACATTGCAACACATCTAATAGGCCTAATAAAGATAATGTAGTTTATAGCACCGTCTGAATGGTTTAATAAAGCGGTTAACGTACAAGTAACATGCCACTGAGGATGTGCTCACAGAACTGTGAAGGAATGCATTGCTGAATCTGAAGTTACACAGCGCACCGGACACAGGTTTATTTAGCGCCCAGAGCATCGTCTGAAACAAGTTACCGGTTTGCTCCCTGGCATATTTTCATATATATTGTTGTTAAAGGCCCTGAACACCCACACAGGTGTTTATAGTTAATGTGGCTGATTGGACCTTTTCCAGAACTGTGTGGGTGTGGTAAGACATCATCCTGAGCTCACGGTTAGTGTTCTTCCACCTGTATAAAATATAATGAATAGAAATAAAATGAGGGACACATTATGTTACATTCAGATTTACATTTACATTCAGTACATTTACTGTTGTCCTACTGTGACCATTCACCCTGTTTTATTGTAATATAATAACATAATACTATTTATCCCAACATCCTTTGCACTATGGCCCACATTTAAATACTTGTTATTGCACTCATGCCTCTATATTGTTTTTGTTTCTGTTTAGAGTGTGTATATATTAGTGTATATATATATATATATATATATATATATATATATATATATATATATATATATATATTAGTGTGTATATATTGTTTGGTTATTGTGTATGTGTAAGCACATTGTGAGCAACGAAATTCCAAAGTAAAATTCATTCAAAACACAGATAACAGAGGGAAGTGAGACGAGACGGGACAGGACACACACGAGGACGTATTACTAGTGATGATGATGTGTAATTCACGTTGGGTGGTGGTCACGGTTAGGGTGGTGAAAGGAGTTGGCAAACATGTTATGCCTGAGGGTGGATAGTGTGTGCCTGTGTTTATGAATAAAGTGGTAACTGCAAGGACAAAAATCCTGAAAATAAAACATTGCTTATATACGTTACTGGTCCCTACACTGCAGACGGGAGTAGATCACACAACACAGCACGGGGGGGTTTGGACCAGGAGCCTGTGCTCCCATCTGTGCCCATGTTTTAGCAAAGCAGAGGTGTGTGTGCTCTTGGGGAAACACTCTCGAATGAAACAAACCAAAGAAGAAAACAAGAACAAGAACAATGTGCCGTCTCAGTGTTTCTACACTGCTAGCGTTTAGGAGAAATCAGAAAACTGTTCCAGGCAATCACTGATCTTTGATTTCAGCGGTATACTGTGGGCTTCTAGATTTGATCAATGTACCAGAATGCTTCCTAAAGGGCTAACATGGCCTTCATGATTGGCCTCAATGTAATATTTTACATTCACCTTTTATTATAATCACCTTGTATTAGAACTGAACCTCTCTGATTTTAGATGCATAGATGGAAAGAAAGAAAGAAAGAGCATGCGTGTTTCACCCTATAGCTCAGTGAAGCACAAAGGCAAATTGAAATGTCAAAGCATGCCTTTAAGGCTCACAGCAGCATTGTGAATTAAACCTTTCTAAATGACTTTTAGCGCCAGGAGACAGCCATCTGGAGCCATGGTGACTTGCATGGCGGCCCGGCGCTGGCCATGTTACCTGCAGTGACACTGAGCTGACAACACATGCTAATACCTGTTTCTCCCTTCTGGTTCAACTTATTCTTTATTACTTTATTACTTATTCTCCACTGCCTGTACTCAAAGAGTCCCTATTCAGCAATGTGATTAGGTCTGGATGTTGTTTATCAGTTAGTATGCGGTTAAAATATGGCTGTGTGTCATGTGACCTTATTTGTACACGCTGTGACTATACAAATCCCAACATGTAAATAGCAGTAGCTAGCTGGAAACAGTTACCTGCAGCATCTGGGCTAGGCTAAGCTAACCGTGAGGGGCATCAGACAGAGTTCCAGCATGCACGGAGATGAGAAGGCTATGTATCCACTTGTCTAACTCTGGGGGATATTGGACACCATTGGACTTATTTGCACTACCACCATGACACACACTCTCATAGAGCACTTACCTTACCATGCATACTGAATCACAGGGTCAGTCCCTGCCTATCTATCTATCTATCTATCTATCTATCTATCTATCTATCTATCCATCCATCCATCCATCTATCTATCTATCTATCTATCTATCTATCTATCTATAGGACATTATAAGTGTCTCATCCGTTCTGTTGTTGGGATATGTGCGATTCTTTTGAAATGTCTGTAAATCCTTGCCAAGCAGTTATAAATTACCCCAAATGCACTTAACTTATTTTTGTTAGTCTGCTGATGCTGATTAGCATAAAAACTAAAAACTAACTAAAAATGTTGCTCTCATTTGTCAGGGGGCTCATTGTTTCTGTTACAGAAGCAGAGGCAAGCCTTGCATGCTAAAGTGCTCACACTAATGAGGCTTATTTACATGCATCTCTGATATAATTTATCCAAACATTGAAACTGGCTCTTTAACACACCCTCTACCAGAGGTGGGTAGTAATGAGTAACATTTACTCCGTTAGATTTACTTGAGTAAGTTTTGGAAATAATTATACTTCTAGTATATACTTCTAGAATTAGTTTTAAATTACTAAACTTTTTTTTACTTGAGTAGAATTGTGAAGAAGAGACTGTACTCTTACTCCGCTACATCACGCTACAATGAGCTTGTTACTTTTCTTTTTACCTCTTTGGTATTCTACGCGTCATTGTTTTATATAATGTTTATTTTGAAATAATAGGAACAAAGATTAGTTTGATTAGTTTGTGGTCAATCTGTTCAAATTAACTGACACTGAAGAGGAAAAGGGAGAACAAATGAAAAGATACCTGGAAATGACAGATTAGCAGCTTCTTGTAACATCCTGTCAATCTGTATCTGCATATTATTTCCTGTTTAATTTTTAAATACTAGCCTACCATCGTCATTTCAGTTCTTGCCCTCGTGTGTCTCCTTCCTCCATGATTTTCCACACCTGCCCTCATTACTGCCATCAGCAAACCTCTTTTCTATACTTGATAGTATATTTCTATACCTTGTTTTCCCTGTTCCCTTTCTTTCTTCGACTCGGCCTTCTTCCCTGGTTTTTGGATTGGTTTTCAGCGTTTGGATTGACCACCTGTGTATGCCTGCCTGGCTTCTCAAAAAATACTTTGACATTTGTGTCTGTCTCTGCATCCGAGTCCTGTTCTGCCCAGAACATAGCTAAAAAATACTGTGTCTTGCTGAAAAAAAGCAGACACCCTTATTACAGACCAAAAATACCAAAAAATAGGTTTACCATCTGTCCAAAAATCTCTGGTAACACCAGGTATTCACCCACACCTCCATGTTTCTCATCAACGTAACGGAGGAGAAGCATCCGGGCAAGAGTGGCGTTCTCTTCACAAACACCACTTACTACACTACGTTAGAAGGACACAACACAGTTCTTTCTAAAGTAAGTGCTGCTACCAGTACGCTTTTTCATATCAACGTCATACACAACCTTATCTGAAGTTATTAACATTTTGTTGGTTTTTGCTTTCGCCATCTCCCGTGCTCCACCACCACTCTCTACCTGAACTGTTTAACACTCGTGTTGTCTTCCCGCCAAAATTGAAAATCAACACTTATGTTGGCGCTTTTTATCAATGTTTTTAAGTTTTTCTTACGTTTTTGTCCCTTTTTTCAACACTTATGATGCTTTTTTTCAATGTTCGTGAATGTTTTTGACATTTTCAACACTTTCTAACACTAACTTATTAACTTTAGTTTACAGTTATTTTTGGAATTGGGTGGTGTTTTACCAAAACGTGACGTGAAACTTTAAGAGAGCAGCAGCCAGAAGCCTGAGTACTGATAAATTGTACTGTGCATGGCCAGGAGAGTATGCATGGTCAGAATCAAAGAAGTATTTACTAAAGTAAAACTAACATAGCATTACACTGGAAAATTACTTACAAATAATAGTTTTTCAAAAGTTCAAAATTAAGTATAATTACAAAAGCCAAACTCATCAGATATATACAGAAAAATTATGTCCTGAAGCGTTTCTGCCATCTTGAATGATTTTCTTTGATTCAAGCAACCAAAGTACATACGTCACCCTGCCTCGTCACTTTGTCGTATCGCTCAGCATTTGCAAAAAATAGACTTGTCGTATATTTTGGCCCCGCCTTGCTCATGGTAAATGGCAAGTCCCATTGAAAATGAATGGCAGCCTGCTGCTTTGTTGCTGTCTCTTGTAGCTAATGTGACTGTAGGGTTAGGTTTTCCTTTTGCTCAGTTTACACTTTACAACACCAACACACTCACTCACACACACCCTACAACACTGACTCCACTGACGTCCACATACCATTCTTTATTTGGTATTGTTTAAACATTTAACATAGTGTCATGTCATTGTCATGACAAGTGTGTGTGTGTGAGACATCAGGGAGAGAGGGGAGAGACAGGAGATACTGTAGCTTAAGAAGCCTTAGCACACCAGACCCAGGTGAGCTGAGATACTCTAATTGGTAACCTGCAAACAGGAGGCCCAAGTTAGTACACACCTCCTCAATGTAGACAGAAAAAACACTCAATGGCCACCAAAGGGGCATCACCGATGCGTATACTCTAGCATTGCTAGGGGATGCAACTATTTTATGGCAGGTGCATCATTTAAGACCATAGGTGGAAATTGCAATGGGTTCGGGGGGGTCAAGACCCACCCCATCTGAGGTTGTCCCCCCCAAAAAATGATTCAAAACATGCTGTGTATATAACGTAATGTACTGTATGTAAAACATTACAAACAATGCTTAAAAACATCTTGAGCCCCTCCCCCTCCCCCCCTTCCATTGCTGTTAAGAGAGACCCTAGGAAACCAAGTGTGAAGTTTGGATGAGCTGTTCTCCAGAAAGCTGCAAGAGGCAATACCAAAGACCAAGCAATGGAACCGTTCCCAATAAGCACGTATTCAACCACCACTAAACAACTATTCTGAATGCACTGTATTAAAAAAAAATTTCTTAAACCTTCATAATAGCGGCATATCTTACTTCTTAATCAGAAAATACTCTTACTCGGATAATCCAGACGGGATATGTTGTTTACATATCAAATTCGGAATATTGTCATATTCAGAATTATAGTGACATATACTGGTGCACAAATCTCTCTAACTCGTCAATTCTCACTGAGATCCATTCTCACAACATGAAATATCCAGAGCTGAGGCTTCAGGTTCCTCTCTGCATGAGGCTGCGCCAGGGCATGACCTCACATCAAAAAGTTCTCCTCCAATCCAACATGCCAGCTGTTATGTATCTTCCCTCCAAAAGATAACAGCACAGTAAACTTCCACATCAGCAAGCTGACGAGAAGTCTTTGATCAGCTGCTGCAGGGCAGACATTATCCTCCTCACCTCCTGCCTCCACAGAGTCTGTGTTCCCAGTCCTGTAACAGGATGTCTCACAAACAGGCTGTCCTCACCCACACCACCACCGTATGGGTGGTGCTCATAACGACCCACAATTACAGGTAATGCTTTATAATAAGGGTACATGAATTATCATGACTTCATGCATTAAAGATCATGAATTCTAGTACTTCATGAGCAATCAATGTAAAAGGAGTAATAGTATCTCATACAATCAACAATATGGTAATTAATGCAGTTATCAACTATCAGGATTGCTGATTCATTAATGGTGTTCATCTCTTCTTCATTGGTGAATCTGTCGTTAAAGTCATAGGCTGAGAAAACTGAATCGTAGTGTTGTAATCATGGTTAACTAAGCATTACTTATTTGTGGCCCTTAAAATAAAGGGCTGACCTGGTCCATCTTTATCATTGTTGAAGGTCTCTCATATCTCTCTCTCTCTCTCTTTCTCAGATCTCTCTCCTATCTCTCTCTCTCTCTCTCTCAGATCTCTCTCATATCGCTCTCTCTCTCAGATCTCTCTCATATCTCTTTCTCTCTCTCTCTCAGATCTCTCTCATATCTCTCGCTCTCATATCTCTCTCTCTCTCTTTCTCCGTCTTATACTCTGTGGGCCTTCACTCTGAGCAGTACCAGATATCGCCACGATCTCTCTTAGCCAGCTCACGATCTTCCATCTTTGCTTTAAAATCAAACTTTCTAAATCTGTTTCCTCTCTGCTGCAGTCAGCTGTCATTTCAGTAAGAACGGATGCGACCCTCCTCTAGTACTTCACCTCCAGTCTTCATCACATCACAGTCCTGCTCCACAATCCATCATCCACCATCATCAGCAGCAGCAGCAGCTACACCCCAGGGGGGATTCGATATACTGATCTAATCACAGCATCCCTACCCCCTAAGTATACCGCCACAATAATCACCAAAAGAATTTACTTTTTTTTATCATGCACTTGAATAAAAATTGATTGTTCACTCTAAATGAAGTTGCTTCTGACTGAAAATAATTGAACTGCACATTGGGCTCTGAAGCCCCTTTGGGCCTGACATAATCTCCCTGACATGACTTTCACAGACCCTGCTACATCAGACGGATACAACTTCTGCCTAAATGTTAGTAACATCAATGAATAAAGACTTCACTATAGAGTTTTAATGAATGGACTGAATTGCTTCTTCTGCATGGCTTTCTCATTTGCAGACACCGCACCACCATGCGCTTAGGCAGAATAAAATATGACACGACACAAACTCGGCATGCAAATTAACTCATCCATCTTTGTGATTGTGTTTGCAAAAGACAAACGTTTCGGGTTTAGTTGTCAAGTGTTTTGGGCTCCTGAAACAAGGCAGGCCCACTTGGTTCTGTGGGTGAATGATGTAAAGATTTACAGCATTCACCTTCTAACTGTGACGTTTTAGTGAGAATTGCAGGTTTAACAATGTATCCAGCTAATTTATGTAGATCAAGTCACTGTATTATGTCTACAGTTAACTTCATTTATTATCGTTTGAGGCGTTTTCTACTGCGGGGGTCAAATCTCCCACCAAAACCAGTTCCTTCCGGAGACCAGTTTGCAGAGCCACCTTTGCTTGGTCCGGACCTCAGCGCTCCCTCAAGACAATTGTGATTGGTTTAAAGAAATGCAAACAACCCGCCTATTTCTCCCATCCCAGATGCATTCTGGGATGGGCCAGACCTTGGGCCAGGTCTAGAAATGCGAGACTAGCTTGTGAGTGACAGTTTGAGTGTCTAATTGCTTCTGCCTTACACCAACACTTACTTGTATTATGTTCTCAGGAGCAACCAGATGTTGAAGGGAGAAGTCTATAGGACCCACTAGTGCAATGTACAGTGTAATAAATGAGTGTGGCAAATTATTTTTCTTTGTTATATCACATTACATTTTTCTTTAGAGGGACAAATAAGTCTTCAGGAGAGGAAGCACTCTTACGCAAATGAGTGGCAGATACGTCTCAACCACTAAACAAATTAGCAACACATCTATCATATACTCCTTGGTGAGGCTTGTGGATAAGATATGTACTCGTAGGGGAGGATATATTGAGATCAGCTGGCATAGCTCTTTAATTTATAGACCCAGCGACTCAAGAGCCAATGCAATCATTCTTATGAGACTGATTCCAGCAATCTATCAGTCCCAGAGCCAGCCAGTCCCAAGCACTTTTTAAAGACTGTTTATGTGATAGATCTTCGGAACAGGGGAACGCCTCGCAGGTTCAATAACCTGCCGGCTGAGTTGTCGAGCATCCCGGGTGCCGAGTTACAGAGATGAGAGCTATCGGTGCCGCATGCTGGTAGAGAGATTGCAAACAATCCTGGTCTTCCTGCCGGCGATAGGAAAACCCTCAGAGGAAAAGTGTATCTGAGCAAGCCGTGGTGTACATACAACGTGAAATATAAATGAAAGTGAGATGTTTTGGAATTCAATATTTTGTTTACCCACGCATATTTTTTTGATCTCAGTTTGTCTTTTTGAATATTCATCATTTTACATTGTTCTGCCTTCCATCACACAAATACATCAAGCAATACTGAGCATACAGTGGTGCTCATAAGTTTACATACCCATGGTAAAGTTGACTAAAAAGAGGAATAAAAAAAATCATCTTTTGGATGATTTGGATCTTTTCATATCATCACATACCCTTCACCATACATAGAGATTGGTGTGGTTTTATTTCAGTTAGACTAGTTGGTGTGATTTGCATTGAGAGATGATTTTATGGAAATCTCTATGTATGGTGAAGGGTATGTGATGATATGGGGGGGGGGCAAGGGAACTTTATCAGGATGCATAGTATCCTGATCCATGAAATAACTGGCCTTTAATAATAAAAATCTGCCTCTATGGGAATTTAACATAGGGGGGTGTATACTTATGCCCCCTGTATTTTAACATAGGGGGTGTATACTTATGCCCCCTTTATTTTAACATAGGGGGTGTATACTTATGCCCCCTGTATTTTAACATAGGGGGTGTATACTTATGCCCCCTGTATTTTAACATAGGGGGTGTATACTTATGCCCCTGTATTTTAACATAGGGGGTGTATACTTATGCCCCCTGTATTTTAACATAGGGGGGTGTATACTTATGCCCCCTGTATTTTAACATAGGGGCTGTATACTTATGCCCCTGTATTTTAACATAGGGGGGTGTATACTTATGCCCCCTGTATTTTAACATAGGGGGGTGTATACTTATGCCCCCTGTATTTTAAGGAAGAACATTTATTTATTTACAATACATTATTCATTAGCAAAGAAAATTGGTGTCCTTCAAGGTTGGATTTTACTTTATTTTTTAATTAAGGCATTAAGATAAATTTCAAAAATATTCCAAGATTTTTTTATTCCTCTTTTTAGTCAACTTTACCATGGGTATGTAAACTTATGAGCACAACTGTACTAGAGAACTAACCAGAATCTAGCCAGCATCCCTGAAATTGTTCAATACACAGCATATCTGCTGGGATTAGGCAGTCCAACACTTTTAAAAGATAGACCGGTTTGTATGAAACCATTTAGCGACCTCATTGAAGCTTCAGAAGCAGACATGACAGGGAATATTTGAATCTAACACTTCAAATATTCCCACACCCCGATTCGAGACAGTTTGATTGCAGCTCAATGTTGTCCTCATTGCTTATCTTTCAAATCTGAGCTGTGTCAACTTGTCAAAGTACTTTATCTGAAGTAAGGCGCTCTTTGAGCTTGATCAAAGCACGCCAGTGTTGAAACTCCCAATATATCTCAAGTGACAAAGAAAGCTCTATTTTGAGATCAGGCCGTTTTCATGGACTACATGACAGACAATCCGGTGCATGTTGGCTCCACTTGGCCAATGTCAGTAGCTCATTTGTAGTCATCTGGAGAGGAGGCTTACCAATTAAGGATATTTCAGATAAGACTGAACAAAGAGTACACTCAACTTATAAATATTGGTGAACCAGGATCCAATTAGCTTTCATAAATGACATCTCATTGAATTTGCTTTCCAAAATAGTGACGAGTGAAGAAAAAGAGTAGAACTAATGGCATGATGTCAGACTTATTCCCTGATGAGGTGTTTGTCTTTCACTGAAGACTTCGTCGACAATCAAATCCCCTGGAGCAAGAAGTAAAAATTAGGGTTAAACAATAATCTGAATTTTATCCAGATTACAATATGGACTAGTGCAATATTATTATGTTTTATGTGGCAAACTACCATTCTGAATTTAGTGTTGTGGTGCTGCAGAGAGGCCCGGGCTTAAAGGTGTATTCTACAGACTTTGTCTTCACGCATTTTTTTTTTTACTCAAGTTGAATATTACAAACCACGTTAAACAGGAATGCCGCTGATTTGCACTCACATTGTGCTATTCGCGGCATTTGCGTCAACCAATGCAAATGTGCATCTATTAGCTCCTTTGAATTGACTTTGTACACTGTAAACCCCAATCCATCCGTGACACAAAATTTTAATGTTACGTCCACACAAACGTTCAGAATTGTCAAAACAACATAAAAACTTTATGTTCATTTGACACAAAAAGTCATCTCACGTGAGGTTGACATAATCTATTTATGTTAAGTTAACATTTTTAGAGTTTTGAGTTCATTCTACTGAAATGTATAACGTCAACATCACTTAATTAGTTCAAGGCCAATTAACAAAACATATACTGTGCACTTAGCATATATTTTGATAGTTAAGTAAACCTAAAAAATGGATGTTAAAATATGTACCCAATGTTTTTATGTTGATATGACAAGCAGTCACTTTCATGTTTAACTAAATGCAAATATTGTGTTCACTTAACACAACAAAAACACATAATTACAACATGAGTTCCAGAGTTATACTGAACACAAACATTTTGTTCTGTTTTAACATAAAAAGTCCACAATGTTTTGTGTTTTTACCAACGTATAATTTTTTAGTACACATTATTAAGTTTCAAATAGTCAAAGCGACGTTAAATTTAAAGGTTGATAACAATTTCCATTTTTTTTTCTAACTCAAAATGTTTGAATAGAAGTGATACATAAAATTTGTGTTATGTTTGATTTGATACATTAATATTTAGTGTTAAAATGGCATATATTGTTAAACTCAATGGGCGGTGTAGAATTTGCGCATTAGGTTTGAATTGTATAAGATGTTTGAACTTACAAATTGGTGTAAAAATATCTACTCAGTTGTTTAATGTTCATTTGACAAGCAGTTAGTTTCTCGTTCAACTAAATGTTTAAAAAGTGTTCAATTCACACACTAAAAACACATCATTACAACATGAGTTCCAGAGTTATGCTGAACACAACCATTTTGTTCTGTTTTATCGTAAAACTGCCACAATGTTTTGTGTTTTTACCAATGTATTATGTTTTAGTACACATAATTATGTTTTAACTAGTCAAAGCGACATTAAATTTAAAGATTGAGAACAACTTCCATTTCTTTGTTTGTCTCACTTAAAATATTTGAATAGAAGTGATACATACAACTCATGTTATGTTTGATGTGATACATTAATATTTAGGTTTAAAATGGCATATATAGTTAAACTCAATGGACAGCATAGAGTTTGTGCATTAGGTTTACAGTTGTTGAATTTACCAATTGTAAAAATATCTACTCAGTTTTAAAATTTGTATTTGACAAGAATTTACTTTATTTTTCGACAAAATGAAAACATTTTGGTCACACAACAGAAACAATAATTACAACATGAGTTGCAGTTATGCTATGAATTTTGGATTATATTTTTAATTGTGGTCCTCTCAGACTTGTTCAGGAATCTTAGTGTCGGGTTACAGCAAGCCCAAGTACACTATGAGTAAGTGTTAAGAAAAATTAATTCAAACTTCTTTACCCCTTGTATTGCTAAAAACAACAGCAGTACATTTACAGAAAATTTATCCCAGGAATCACTTTCTGCTTATTACAACATCAAAATATTTTGCCCACGGGAAAAAGCATCAGTGCACAAATGACAGAGCTTAATGGTTTCTAGTATACACATTGTGTTTAACCATAAAAGAAAAGATACCCTACAAAAAGTAAAATATTTCTCAAAATGCATTTATTAAGTTTTTATGTATTTAAATAAAAATAGGCTTCAAAGTTTTACAGATAGCTGAACTATACTGGGTGTACAAAATACAGTCAGCATTTCTACCATACACACACAAACACACATTTATGAACACATTCAGGCATAAACTAACATCAGGCGCAAATGACAAAGGAAAAAAGACATACAGTAACTCTGGCTCAGGAAAACCTTACAGTTTCTTGCTTAAGGCCAATATTTTAGGTTTGAGCTTGTCTCCATCAATGTGCAAGAGTACTTGCTGAATAAAGAGAAAGGTCTTTAACATAGATTTGGGGTACCTAAGATGCAAAACATAGATAAGCCCAAAGAGGTAAATGAATGCATCAGACCATGAATGGAGGGGTGATGTTACGACTCTGCCTTCAAGGATTATGTTGACTTGACATGGCTGCAGGAAGACCATTTCCTCTTCATCATTAGGGACGATGGACAGTATGCAGACTGGACTGTTACTGTTGTCCAAAGTTCTTTGTTCCGCTTCCTAGAAAAAGAAAAGAATTGACATATTCATAACCAAATGTTAACAGAATAACTTTACTTACGGGATTATTTTCCAGACATATTTGTACATATTGGGCCCTATCTTGCACCCAGTGCAATTGACTTTGTACACCGTCTAGGGGTGGAACGGTACAAAGAAGTCACGGTTTGGTTCATACCTCGGTTCAGACATCACGGTTCGGTCCAATGGAGGGAAAAGCAAAACAAAAATGCAGAAGGCAATTTTTTGTTGTTGCATGCATGTGGTGGATATTAGGGCTTCATGATTATGGCCAAAATGATAATCAATTATTTTGATTAATATTGAGGTCACGATTAATTATCATGATTATTTGTTGAACTAAAACATATTTTATTGTCACGTAGGCTATTTATAACTGCTTTCACATCCATATTGTGCTACATTCTTCTTATGTTGAAGTTGTATGTTGTATAAACACAGCTGCAATACACATTAATGAAAATAAGCTATCTGAAAATAGCGTAGGACATATACCTTTACTTGTTTTCAAAAATAACTGATTAAAAGAACTAGGGAGAGAGAGGGAGATGGACGCTACTCACTGAGTGACGGCTGACTCATTATGAGTGGGTCCAGCACGAATGGAGGGTCAGTGGAGTTACACACGTATGTATGAAATGTCTGTATCACCACTGTGCTGCATTTTTATGAACTATGATATTCTGGCCATGGGTCACATCTCTCGCCCGTCCAGGAGCCTCCGTCTCACGCTATTACTCAACGAACTCAAGTTAGTTGCATTCAATGCAATTCAATTGCATCAACTTCTTCTGTTTTTTGCCGTGTCCGCCGTAATAGCAGTTACAAGCGGAAACACTGGTACAAATACAGGTTTCCCTCTCATGCTTAACAATAAACAGCTGTGTTAATAACAATTAAAACTGTGGACAAATGTAGAAGTGTAGACCGGCGGCCGCTGTCTCTCTCCATGTTGCTGGGGATACGTGTGTGATTAAAAGGGGGCGGGGCTGCGCGGAGAAATCCAAACAAGCGAGGCTTTACAGAAGAAATGGGTCATGTAACGCAAAGTGAAACCATATCTATATAAACAACATTGCTTCGTTTGTGGAGAGGCAGCGGATGCGAGGGGCGTAAGGTGCACCGGGGTGACTTGGGAAAAATATTACTCGCACTCTAGAGCCCTGTTAGCTAAGAGACACTAACTAGCACCAAGTAGCACTGGTCACTGCTGGGACAAAATGTTACGTTTACTGGTAAACCTTGAGACCGACGTATAACCAACTGTTATTGTGTTGAATTCTCCTCCCGTTACTCTGTCCTCTGTGACTGTCTACATCTAGAAACTAAGCTGCACGGTGCAGGGAACAACTCTGAGTGGCATGTGATCAGACAGTGGTTTATGGAGCGGTAGATGGGCTTTGCAAAAACCCCGGAGCGTAATATGAAATCAAGGATTTAAAATATTGCTTGATCGTGATTAAAATTTGATTAATTGTGCAGCCCTAGTGAGTATGACGCATGCCTTTGGTGTGGGAGAGCTGAGTTTGATTTTGACTGCAATATATCAACTAATGTGTCCCTGAGCAAGACACTTAACCCCTAGTTGTAAGTCGCTTTAGATAAAAGCGTCAGCTAAATGACATGTAATGTCTCAGGCTAGGGCTGCATAAGGCTTCCCACGATCAAATTTGCATGATTGAGCGATATTTTAAATGTGTCCTTCCGTTCCTAGAATGCTCCGCTTTTTTTTTTTTGCTAAGTCAATTTACTGCTCGTAAACCACTGTCTGATCATGTGCCAGCCAGAGTTGTTCCCTGCACCGTGCAGCTTAGTTTCTAGATGTAAACACTCACAGAGGAGTAACGTGAGAAAAATTCCACAACAGATAGCAGTTGGTCATACGTCGGTCACAAGGTTTACCAGTTTACTAGTAAACGCAAAATAATTCTGGTTGGGACAACACGAGTTATGGCCTTGGGAATTACTCACCATGCAGACTTTGAACACTTCAGAGTCATCCTCACCAAGGAGAACTGGGAGACAATGGAGTGCAGCTGTTCTTATCATGCTGACATCCCTTGCTTGCTGGAAGGGTAGAGAAGCAGACTTATGTAAACAGTGTGTAAACCACAAGCACTACCACTAACTAAATACAAGTTGCTACTCAATTTTTACAGTCAGATATCAGGGGTAAACACAAACTACATACCACTTTGGCATCATAGATCTTCACAATAGCTGACAACCGATGTCCAAATTTGCCATGCAGCTGCTCACGAGACAGATTCAACAACCGCTCTGAGTGTTTGTCGAGTCCATCGTAGAATGATCGCAGGAGGTTCTGGTTAGTGATACGTTGAAATTCAGCACAAATCTAAATGTCAAAAAACATATATTAAAGTCACTTACTTAAACTGCAATATTGTTTTCTTGTACTATGGCAACTGCACTTTTTACTTTACAATACCTGACGCCACTTTACTTCAGTCTACCTTTCTGCTCATTGGCTGTTGTTTGCCTGTTTTTCTTGTGTGTTTACTTGTTTGTTTGTTTTTGCTTTTATTGTAGAAAATGCTACTGTAACAAGGGAATTTCCCCGCTGTTGGATGAATAAAGTATTATCTAATCTATCTAATCTAATCTAAAGGCTTACTACACACAACTAAACAGTAAGAATAGACAAAAACTGAAAATGTAGATATTTATATATAAATATAAACAACATTTAAGAGCAGCCTTTTAGCAGAAGCCTCATGGACACTGATATGTAATCAACCTGGTACAATTAGAGGGAGAACTGCCTAACAGGTGTCACAGCACTTCACAGATAAAACAATCCATCCTGCAAGCAATACAGTTACCTGTGCATGTAGAAACAAGGCTGGCCATGTGCTCTCTATAGTGGTTATAGCAGGGCTGCTATTTATAATTTCGTGCCGTCTGAATGCAAAAGTCTTTCCCATGCAGCGGTTAATTGCAGCAAGATCTTTGTGTACTTTCTTCATCTCTAAGGCCATTCTGACTTTCAGCTCTTCAAGATCTTCTTCATTCTTCCCTTGAGGAAACTGTGCAGAACTGACTGCAACCATGCAAGGACGCTTACAAGATGGCTGGATGTCATTGACGTAGTTGCCAGTCTTCTCTGCAACCTCTGTGCATCCTCCCCTCTCTCTTGTACTTTTGTATTTGCCTACTTTGAATTTCAGACCAATCTTCCACCCCCCCCCATCCTTTTGGTGTACTTCGATCAGCAATGCATGGGAACTGTTTGATCAAGGCCTCTGCAGCTTCCTCAAAGTCCCTCTCCGTTGGGCAGACATTTTTAGCATACAATGCACTTGCTACAACTTCAAGAATCTCTTGTCTTTGCTCTCTAATTAAAATTAGCTGGTTTCCATGCTTGAAATACTCTTCATTTCCTTTACTTAGAATTAGGTCCATATCATGAGAAAAGGTTGGCAAGCAAAAATGTTCATTTGATGATCCAGAAGGATTTGGGGTAGATACATGATGCATATCCTCTAATGGTTGAGAGTTAGAAATCGTTTGGTGTACGATTAATATCTTGATTGTGCCTTTATTTGAAAGATTATCAGTACAGGTCAGACTACACATTATGTCTGACTGGGGATCTTGAAACTGGAGCTCAATTTCGCCATCAATTCTGAAATGTTGCATCAGTAAAGATTTGAGGTGGCTGACAGAATATGGCCGCTCTGGAAGCACCATCCTTTCAATGGCACCATCCTCAAACACCACACGTAGTCTAAAAGTTAGATGCCATTTCTAGGAGGAAAATAGAAGATTACATTATTTAGTAAAAGACCATGGAGATTGATAGTTCACATGAAATACAATTTAAAGAAATAATTTGCACTCTGTGGGCACTAATCATGCAAAATTATACCAGAAAATATTACTTTGCTAGCCAACAAGATCATCAAAAATTATTGTGCACCACATGTAGGGATGTAACGATTGCCGTTAACGGTAAATCTAGTATAATATAATAAACACTAACGCTTTTTGAAACCAGTTCTGCTTGCATAGGCCTAGGAGTGCTTTCTAAACATACTTTTAAAAATACAGTGATAATTCAGAAAACCATGATAATGTTGGTCACTATAACCGTGAGGTAAAAATGTCAAACATGACGTTCCTAACCACATGGCTTATTAAGGTCATCCCACAATAAAAAACGTAGTCCCCAAAATGTAAGAACTAATATTAAAGCATAATTATTAAACCAAACACAGCTGAACCATTTATCTCTATGCACTGTTTATTGATCCTTGCTAACTAAGTAATTTAACAGCTTTTACATTAGATAAACACTAAGCTAATTAAATTGCAGTAGGGGTTGTCTTAAACACGACGATATATGTTCTGTAAAATAAGATTTAATTTAGTTTTTATAGTTTTATAACGTTACCATGACGTTAAAGTGAAAAGCATGTTTGCTAACATTGAAATGGATAACGTTAGCTAGCTAGCTAAGTTAACTAAACAAGCTAAACTCATAGTCAAAAAAATATATAGCTATATGGGAGGTTAACTAGTTAATGTCAACATTTCAAAGATGCCGCTGGGCGGGTTAACGTAGCTAACGTTTTCGACACTGACCACCAGCGTTAACGTTACTAATGTTTTCCTTAATTTTTTTACAAGATATCCCATATTTTAGCAGGGTAATGTTAGCAATTTAGCTACGCTAACGTCACGTTAGCATATGTCAAGTAAAACTAACGTTAACATATAGCAACCTTGAGCGAACATATCTTTGTTATTAAGTTGCGAAATAGCAAACGTCGACGCTAAACACTGCAAACTAATGACACCATCTCTATCTCCTCATAAGTTTGTATACATACCAGTATTAGTCTTTCACACAACGGAAATATGTTTCGCGTCTTGCAGTGTGCCTGCGCTTTTGCTGGCCAGGTTGATGTCTTCAAAGAACGTGCCGATGGCGCGTTTGGATCATCAGTGACGGTTTGGATGCGCTCCAAAACTCATTCGGCGCAGCCCCAGGGCGTGCTGGAACACAGTAACTTTAGGCCCTGAAGGCAAACTTCTCCCTGTGCACCACATACACAAATCTATTATCCATGCCACAAACAAAAGCAATCTTAGCTAAGACTGCAATTAAATACATTTACTATATATATATATATATATATATATATATATATATATATATATATATATATATATATATATATATATATATATATATATATATATACCCATTCATCCATTTTATAACTTCAACAACAACTGAGACTACAACTGAGACGCATTGTCCTGTAGAAGCCACCAGGAGAAATGGATATCAAGCAAGAGGTCACACATGCCAATTAATGGCTATATGACAGGGCCTGATCAATAGTTACACCCAAAGATGCATTATGACAGCACTAAAATGATGTTGGACACATTGACTGTAGCCACCACTTTAATATATATATTGAATAGGACTGGTAATAATTCCACCTGGTCACTTTTTGTTTTGGTAGCCTATTCTAGACATGACCACTTGGAGTTAATCATGCATGAAAGCTGGCATGCTAGAAGTTATACAATGGATAAATGGGTTCAAATTCAATACTGATACACCTGAGCACAACCAGAACTTGTTCACGCTGCAAGTTCACACAAGCAGTCATACTCCTGAAGTAACACACATGCGAAAATGAACAATAACAAACCTGTAGCATACAGCACTCTGTTGTAAGGAAGTAAACATTGCAACACATGCATCCAGAATTTCAAGATGTTAAGAACAACAACACTCTGACAGCAAGGAGTTCGGTTGTGGCTGTAAACGGGCGGGTGGGTAAGAGAGGCCATGTTGCACAAAATCAGATATGTATTTAGGACCATTTGAAAGGGGCCCAAATCTTAGCTGAAAAGATCGGATTGTAGTTTGGATCAACAAAAGTACATTTGCGATGTAATGTCAGGCTTTGCACCTCACCATCCGCTCTGTGTTTATTTCAGTTGTTTCTGTGTGTGTGTTTCCAAGAAACAACAAACTTGGAGCTAGCAGCCACACACTGAAAATGTATAGTTTTGAATACATTTGGATTGTGCACAAGATAGGCCTGCTTGGTTCTTGCAGGGAATAATTGTCAAGCTTTAGAAAGAATATGTTTACTGTATCTACTCTCTAACTGACGTTTTGGGACCTAAATAATAAATAAAGGGAATAAATAAAGGTGTGAACAGCCAAAATCCAATAGACAGTTAAAAATGATGGCCAGAAACAGTACATGTGCATATGAGGAGGTATTTTCTGTGAATTTGTTTTAATCAGTTATCAATTTTATTGAAAAGTAATGTGATTAGCATTAACAACAACCTGCATAAAACATAATCTAAATTAATCTACAAACCTCTGTGCAAGTAATTTATCAACACTTAATATGTACATGTTCATGTCATTTATTAGGCATACTTTGCAACATAATGTTAAGAAATATGGATTTGTTTGTAAGGAAATATGCAGATTCTTCTAAAGTTCAAGTTTCAGGAGCCCAAAATATGTAACCAAGGAGGTTGACGATTTGATTTGAGTTTGCCCCAGCGCCTCCTCTGATCCAAAGCCTGCTTTGATCCTGCCGCTGCCAGCCAATCAAAGCCAATCAGCAGGACACGTGCGTTAACGTCCGTCGGTCATTCCGGCGCCTTGCCAGAATCGAACGGTGTGGATTCTGCAGGAGAGCTTCGTGTGTCATTGAAACAGTAAGGTAATAATAATTGTTTTATATTGATTAGTCTTTATCGCTACAGTTACTTTCTTAGCCACAAACAATAACGTGCCGGTGTTGTAAGTTTCTAGCAAGCCAATCTTTGTTCCGTGTAGGGGTATTGTGAGGACGCGCTCTGTTAATTAACTGCTTAACGTTAGCTAGCTAGTTGGTCTACCTGTTTGGTATGCCTCGGCTAAAAAGAGAACCTGAAGTCTGACTTTAATATACATTATGTGATTTGTTTTGAGTCATAGTCAGTGTATTTTAACAGACAATTTGGCATTATAAATAAAATATCTAATTTAAGGCATTTTTTTCTTCCCTTCTCAGTTACGTTTAGCTTAACTTTCAAAGGGTATGCAGGCAACATTAATCCATGCACCAACAGAGCACGTTCTTCAAAAGATGTCGCCCCATTAAAAAAAAAGCAGGGCATGAGGTCATCCCCACGTTTTCTATAAGACATAGTTAAACATAGTATGACCAATAAAATTAGACTTGTTGCTCAGAAAATGTCTTTGTAATAGTGATTTTATGTGTTTATGGCTAAACAGAATTGTAGGTTAAGAGAGGTGTAATGAAAGCTTTAGTAGTGTGTGAGTTAACGTCAAGTGGGTGTGTATGTAATAGGCCCTTTTCACCGAAGCCATTTTGTCATGTCAGGGCGAACGCCTGTAGCTTGCCGCTGCGATATGTCGCCAGCCACCATATGCACGTGTCTGTGGAGGCAGGTCTATCTACAATTAAAATCGCAAATTAAAAATTGAGGTTTTCAAAGCAATGTTATCTTGCCTAAATATTATTTGCGGCATTTAGCATAGCTAAATTATTTTAATGTGACTTTTAAAAATGTACTAGACTGGAATGTTAAACATGTTTATTGTATTATGTATGTTTATAAGTAGGGGCATTTCTAGGATTTAGGGACATCGGCGGCTTAGCCTCGACTTTTTGTATGAAGGTCTGGGTGCATTTTCCCACAAGTCTAACAAGCTCTGTTTTGATTTTTTTTTTTTTGTGCACGTTGCCATTTGGCTTAACTTTGAATGTACATGCCTTTGCCATTGAAAAAATGTTAAATGTTTACTATGTTAATTCAATTGTAAATATAAGTAGTTAGTAATTAGTATTAAGTAAAATGTTTATATCAAACATTTATTGATTAGAGTTGGAAAAAAAAACAATGTAGTGCACTTACTCATGTAGGCTTACCTAACTACAATTTTAAGATCCTTGTGCTTAAGTATTTCCATATCATGCTCGTTTATACTTCGACTACACACCAAATATAAGACGCATTGTACTTTTTATGCCACTGCATAGCTGACATGTCATGCAGGAGGGGTTATTTAGTGCATTTTCTTTCCTTTGCTCAGAAGACTGAACATGTTTTTTTCTGTCCTAGGAAAGCAAGTCCTTTACAGCTTCAAGTGAGGCCTAAGGCAACAAATGGTAAGTTAAACAGCAACAACGCATCTTGTGGTTACTTTAGTGTACAGTAGATAAATAGATTATGTAGAACGTAGCATGCAACAAAATGTAATTGAACACAATTTTTCAATCTCTTTGCAGATTGTTGCAAGGCTTCAAAATGACATGGAATTGTAAACTCTGTGATTTCCACTGTCAATCAAAAAACAGTCTACTCCGTCATTATCATCTTGTACACAGTCAGCACAGCAGAATCAGCCCTCTGCCATGTTTATATGAAAGCTGTATGTGCACCTTTGCTTCTCAAAATGCACTGAAAATTCATCTGACCAGAATACACACCCAGCCCCAACCAAAGCCAGCAAATGATCCAAATATTGCCTTCCACTGTTCAAATTGTACTTTTACACAACCTTATGGGCCAGACATTGTATCACATTTAAGACAACATTTAAGGAAACATGAAATGGTACAGTGCCCATTTAAAGACTGTTCATTCCAGTCAAACGTCTGCTCAACATTTGATTCTCATAAATCAAGAAACCATAAATCATTTGGGATAAATGATTTCAAGGACACAGTTTTAAGACAAACACAATCCCATGATGAGGATATTTCGAATGATGTTTGTAGCAGCAATGATGAACCAAATGAAGAAAGTGAAAACATAGATTTTCTGAAGAAACAGCTTAAACACAACATGGCTTCTCTCCTCCTGAAAACACAAACTGTCCTTCATGTCTCAGAGACTGCTACTCAAGAAATGTTACAAGGCTTGGATCAATTGCGGTCACTCTCCAGTGCAGTACTTAAAGACACAGTGACTCAAATACTACAGAAACACAATTGTAATGTCAACAGTGAGGTTGTGGCGGAAATTGTTAATGCAGTTGTCACCAATGATGTGCTTAGTAGTTGCACTTCAAGAGATGGGCCTTTGTCAACAGCAAAACGAAGAAAATCTTACTATGAGCAAAATTTCCCTCTGGTAAAACCAATTGAGTATCGTGTTGCGGGTGCTAAATATTCAATTATGTATGTCCCTATCCTCAACATGTTGCAAGAGCTTCTCAAAAAAAAGGGATGTATTGGAGCAGATTTTGCAGTTGTCTGTCCAAAAAGATGGCAAATACACGACCTATCGTGATGGTCTGTTTTGTAAAGGCAATATACTGCTGTCATCAGAGAATTTAAAATTTGCCATTCAACTCTATATTGATGATTTTGAGGTGGCCAATCCACTTGGCACATCAAGAAAGAAACACAAAATGTGCTCTGTTTATTGGGCACTCGCAAACATTCCATACAAACATCGTGTAGCTCTGCACACTACGCAGCTGGGTTTACTCTGCAATTCAAATGACCTGAAGACATGTGGCTACGAAAAGGTGTTTGAGCCTCTTCTGCATGATTTGAGAGTCCTAGAAAGCGATGGTGTCTTTGTGGAGAGTGTTGGCGAAAATGTTCATGGGACATTACTGTGTGTTGTGGCAGACAATTTAGCTGCACATGGACTTGCAGGGTTTAAAGAGAACTTCAGTGGAACATACCCTTGCAGATTTTGTTATGCATCCAAGGAAGAAATTCAAAGATGTGAGGCAACATCATTTGAGTTAAGGACAAAGGAAAGCCATGACCAGTTGTGTACTGACATTGAAACTGGCAATGTGATGGAGGATTATGGTGTAAAGGGCAATAATTGTTTTGCACAGCATCTACAGTACTTTCATACCACAAGAGGATTTCCTCCAGACATCCTCCATGACTTCTTAGAAGGTGTGGTACCAATGGAGTTAGCTCTGTGTTTACAAGAGCTAATACAAAAAAAACGTTTCTCCCTGGAACAGTTGAATGAAGCTATCTTGCGATTTCCTTTTGAGAATGCTGACAAAGTTGATCGGCCACAGGCTATTCCCAAAAACTTTTCCAGAAGGAAAACCATTGGGGGCAATGGTCATGAAAATTTGGCACTGATACGACTTCTTCCCACCATTATTGGCAATGTGGTTCCTGCAGACGACAAAGCTTGGCAGATCTTAATGGATTTAAAAGAGTTGGTGGAATTAGTTTTATCCCCAGTTTTTACAGAAGATGTGTTACAGTACTTGTCAATGAAGATTTCTGACCATCGACAGTTATTCCAGGAGGTGTTTCCAAATGTCAGATTGCGCCCAAAACACCATTACATTGAGCACTATCCACAGATGATTCGCTGTTTTGGCCCTCTTGTGCATTTTTGGACCATTAGATTTGAGGGGAAACACAAAGTGTTTAAGAAAATAATACATGATGCTCAGAACTTCAAAAACATCCCTAAAACACTTGCTTACAAGCATCAGCAACTGATGGCCTATTATTTGTCATTACCCAATTTCTTCAAGCCCTCAGTGGAGACCTTTGCTGTGAATAATGTGTTTGTTAACACACTTACGCCAAAAGCCCAGAGTGCCATACATCAGATAACAAACAGTACCACAGTGTACCACACTTCAAAAATTGCCATAGACAGCATTTGCTATGCCAGTGGCATGTTTGTGTGTACAGGACTGAAAGGGGGGTTACCCCACTTCAAACAGATTGTGGATATACTTCTTGTCAATGACCAAGTTTTGTTTGACTGCCAGAATTACCAGTCCTGGTTCAGAGAACACCTTCGTGCATATGAGGTGACTGCACAAGATTCACATGACATAAAGAGGCCATCAGAACTCCATGATGTTAACCCACTAACTGCCTACATGAAAAATAGAAAACTTCTTGTCACCATCAAGCACTTCATTCTTCTGGACTAAATGCAAGTGGCACTAGGTGAACCTGAAGTTACAAAATGTAATTTAGTCCTTATTAGTTTGAAGAATGAGGAATGGAGACTGGTTTTCAACAGAACACTGTATGGGGGAAATTACAAAATAACCTCATTAACAAAGTCTAAATGTGCAACCCACACAGACTAAGAAAATGGATTGTAACCTCTGTACTCTTCTCAGTTGTAGGGCCATGGCAGAACCAGAGACATTTCGTTTACGTGTCATCCTACCAGAGGGTGGAATTGAAAGAGTCACATTTGAACGTCGTCCAGATTCTGTCCCTCAGCTGACCAGTTTGCTGCGCCAGAAACTGGACATCCCATTCGATTTTATAGTACAATTTGAGGATCCTGACTTTAATAACCAGCTGGTGAATCTAAGCAAGATTGAGGAAATACCGAACATGGGTACAGCCAAATTGGTGAAGACATTGGAGCATGACATTGGCTCAACATCAAGCTGGGCTAGTGATAGTGGGGAAAGTTCAAGCAGCCAAACACCCCAAAGAACCTCTGCATGGCCACAAGTATTTCCTGTTCCGATGTTTTCACACGATATTGAGTTTCTGTTAAGTGAAGCAAATACTGCAAAACAGCATGGAAGGCGACTGACTTTAACAAAAGAGCAAAAGAGCAAGATCCTTGATGGAATGGCTTGTGCCATCTACGACTACAAAGCTTACCCAAGTGGCAGTGAAATCTATAAGGCTGCTGAGGCTTTGGTGCTCAAACATCCATGTTTAGAGGAGAAGGGGTCCAAAAATGGTTGGGATGGCTGGAAGGACAGCCTGTCAAACAAAATGAGCAATTACCGACGCAAGCTGTGCAAATCTGGGTGCCCAGAGGTCAAAGTTAACAGTGGCAGGAGGAGCAGAGCCAATCCTAATGCAACTTCCCCACATGCTTCAATTAAGCGGCCACGACGTGGAGAAGTTAATTATCTACCACAGCTTCCTCAGGGGGAAACACTGGAGACTTTGGAAATGCTCAGAATTGCCATGTTAATCGAAATGGAGAACACTGATAAAGACAGCATAGATTTATCTATGGTAGACACCAACATGACCAAGACCTTTGCTGCAAGAAGGCTTCAAATTGTAAATTCAAGTCCGTCTGTAGCAGATGTTCAAGAAAAATGGCCAGCTCTTTTCCTGGAACATCAGGTAAATGAAGTTGATGTATTTAGAGCTATAGTTGATTTAATTTTAGTACTAATATTTTGTGTTGGTTATCATCTGAGGTGCATAGATTGAGATAAGTAGATTTGTTTTTGATGTAATGGGTGAGTGATTGAGGTCACTGTTTTTGTCAGGTTTGTGCAGAATATCAACGCATCAGCAACCAGCGGCTGAAAGATGACCTCTATGCTGGATTGGATCAACACAAGGATCGTTTGCTTGCTTTAGCCAGAGGGATGCAGGGAAAATCTGGTCAAAGTGCCCAGAAGATATGTTCCATTTTAAAGGCATACTCTGAGGTAAATAATGTTAAAGTCCTGAGCAGATCATAGGATTGGTACAGGGGCCAATCCCAAGCATATTTACTGGATCAATACTAACTTAAATAACTGATAAAAATCCAATAATGTTTTATGGTACTCCTTTTTATTTAGTCCACTTCAGCTTGCTTGCTTTACAGTGCAAGCATTTTGCTTGTATATGTTACGTGAAAACATGGATTACTATTAATCACCAAATTTGTTATCTCCCTTCTTCCTTTTTAACAGCTTTTCATATTTAGCCACCACAGCTTTCTCTGCTTAAATGGCAAATGTTGCCAGTGGCAGGTCATAGCAGCAAGTTAATCACCTGCCAAAAGTAAACTTTTGTACATAGCCAAAGATCATTTGTGAGGGAAGAAGTTCCATGCACTAATACCTGTACAATTAGGAGTGGACTGAAGTGTTCTCTCTTGAGCAGATTACTTTATGTAAATTTTTAGGAGTCACATTTTCACAGTTAAACATTCATCTGCTATACTTAAATTGAGCTAATCATCTTTATAGTTTTGAATCAAGACCTTTTTTTTAGTTTTGGAATCTAGACACCGATGTAAAAGGTGTGTCAAATTGTGTAGACTACAGCTACATAATGTAGTAATGTGTCAGTTATATAACATTAGGGATGCTTTGATGCAATTGAAATTCTTGACCAAATCACAATATAATGAAAAAAAAGTAGCAAACATTTTTTTTAGTTGATTAATCGCATAGTAATGGTGAGTTAACTCACGATGAAAAATGGATCTATTTCAAATCCACTCAAAGTTAAATGAGATTATCAAATGTAATGATCATTGTCATTCATACCAAATTTTAATAAGTAAAAAAAGACCAATTTCTCATTTTTGACTGCCACTGCATTTGTAATCAAGAAGTTACTTTCTTAAATTCTTAAATTATTGAATGTTGGAACAAAAAACAAAAATTTCAGATGTTGACAGTCTGTGGGCAGAACAGAAAGTAGACCTTTCAAGTGGAACTAAAAACCTGATAATGTTGACAGTCATTCCAACCCGCCACATTTTGTACATAGCCAAAGTTCTCATCAGTTGTATGTGAATGCAGCTTCCACTCTGAATGAATGAGCTTTACCATGCAGCTATGATTACCTGTCCAATTACCAGTAAGCGCGACAGAAGCTGTGGTCCAAACCGTAGCTAGTTTTGCCTTCTCTGAGCAGATTATTGGACATGACTGTGGCCCTATGGCAATTTTTTAGAGTCACATTTATTCACAGTTTTTCCACTATATTCTGCATGCTGTGGCTATCCATTTAGCTATAGCTTAAATTCAGCTTTAAGTCATCTTTATCTATCTTTTGAATCAAGTCCCAGAAGCAGAGCTTACGCTTTGTTTGGAATACCTCAGACTGGATGTGGGACAAACCAGCTCGACAAATTATACATATAACTTTCGTTTTGTCAAGGTGTACTATCTGGCAAAGTTTTGAAAATAAACTTCCATCCATTATCCCTTCTATAATTCAACTATTCTTTTCAATCTGTGCACACCCTTCTATGAGACTATTAGGGATCAGTCCATCGCTACCCCTGTGCAAACACCTCAATACGGGTCATTCAAGGGGTCAAAGACATTGCGTTAATTCTTTTTCTTAATCCAAATATGTTGCAACAATATAATTTTGACAGCCCTAAAAAAAGAAATTAGTCATGTAATGTTACTATTTTGTCTTAAAGTAAAAATGAATTACAAAACTTTAAAATTCCAGTAGACATTATACCAAGCACAATATAACTAGGTACGCCTACACAAGTGCATTGAAAAGAATGCAAATAACAAATTAACACTGGTCCTAGAAGAAAAAGTGGCAGGAACTTTTACTACTATTAGTACAATTATTTATTCAGCTTTTTCACTTATTCTTGAACACTGCCAGTGCTTTTTTGTGCTATTTTAGGCCGATTAATCTCAGTTGCCAAAATTTGGGTACATCCCTAATTTACATTTAGATATTAGTATTGAATCGGACAAGTTTATGTATTTGGGACATAGGAAAATCTGAAAAGTGATGTCTGCAACTAAGTGTTAATATACAGTATACAGTTGATATTTTGCACATTTGTTTCACATATCTTTGTCACTACAGGAAACACAAGATATCAATGTTGGCCGCATAGCAGTTCTCCGGTGTCTACCACTGCTGCTGCAAGAAGATGACACAGAGCTGTTCTACACATGCAAGGTGTGTTAATATACTTTACATTGGAAATAAACGGCTGTGTCAGCAACAGAGTAGAGACAAAGTTGTAATGGTATATTTTTGGGCATATTTTCCAGGAGGGTGCAGACCAAGACGCTACCATAAAGAGCCCTGTTGCCATTGTGTCCATCATTGCTGACAGTGAGGATGTAACCATGGTGCCATTCCGTCCTCGTGAAGTCAAGGTCATCCTCCAGGATCAGGTTGTCTTGCAGGGAACTGAGTGCTGGCCTGATTCTCTTGTGTATTTGTATGGCTTGCTGTACGTCCTACAAGCTGAGTACCCAAAAGGCTTGATGTATACTTTTGAGTTCATTCAGAAAGTCATAATGAACGTGGACGGAGAAAAATTAAGACCAAAAACACTGTCCTTAAAAAACAAACTTTAAACTAGCTGAGGAGAAAATGTATTTGCACACATGTTAACCCTCATGTTGTCTTCTGGTCAAATTGGTCCGTTTTTCCTATATCAATATTTTTAAGTACCCAATTTTAATTACCCAAAATAACATGTTTGATTCCCCACAACACTCTTTGGGGTTATTTTGATGAGTAATTTTGCGGCGTCGTATTTAATTTTATAGTATTTGGAAAAAATTGAAGGTTTTAAAATAGTATTGAGTAAAAGTTGACATATTCCAGTCTGTGATTATCATCAACATCCATTCCTTTAATTTTAGTCTAAATAATTCCTATTTTCTGCTTTTCTAATTCAAACATTTGGTATAATTTCCTATAAATGAGGTTTATTGACCATAAATTCCCAAAATAACTGTAAAAGTAAAAGGTCATATGTTGGTGTTACGTTGTGTTGAAAATGTCAAAGTGACAAACTGTTGGAAAAAAAGGGTTAAAATGTAAGGAAAAGTTTATAAACACTGATAAAAAGCATCAACAAAAGTGTTGATTTTCAATTTTGGCAGAAAGGCAACACAAGGGTTCAAGTTATGTTAAAGTTGAACTGTTAAACCCTTTACATCGTTTCCTGATTGTGACTTGGACAGTGGAGAGGTGCCCCACAGCAAAATTGCTTTACAATGTTATTGTGTCCTCTCTGTTTCAGTGATGTGCTGTATTTTACAGTATGCTAAAATAAAAATACAGTTTACACCACTATGTTCAGATTTTTGCTTACATAAACTTGTATTTTGTATTAGCAGTGAGAATGTTGATCTGACATGAAAGATTTTTAAGTACAAAAATTGTATGAATTTTGCTTAATTAGCAGGTACATTTAGCATGGAATATAGAAATTTTGCGCAATATTTGTCTGTTTTTAAACCTTATTTTATGCTTGAATGCACAGATTTAGAGAAGTGTTAAATTTAAAGGGTTAAACAACTTAAAATATATAGTTAAAATGTACAATTACAAATGTCACCATATTAAGTTTGTACATAAAATTAACAAGTTAGGGCACATCACCTTTTGTGTTTAATAAACCTAAATACACATTAGGTAACATGATCATTCTATGTTAATATAACATAGAATTATATGTTAAGAAAACTAACATTTTTGTTGCATGACTAAAAAAGTTATGTTAAATAGACATAAATTGCCTTTCAGATAAGATACATGTGACACAATTATTTAATGTCTAGTATATTCAAAACATTAATGTTATCCTACTGTACTAAATTAAAGGATTTGAGTGCAATCAGTTACCAAAAAATAGGTGTAAACAACCTAAAATATATAGTTGAAATGTACAATTACAAATATGTCACAATATTTTAAAATATTAGTGTTGTTTGCACACAAAATACTGTTTGGAAAATTAAAAATGTTATGTTAAGTCAACTGTAAGGCTTTAATACGCATTAGTTATTTGTACACAAAATAATTTTATTCTGTCACATAATTATGTTTGTTAAAAAAATGTAAATTTTGAGTAGAGTAAGCAAATAGTAATATAGTTGAGTAATTACACTAATTATGTTAATTTGACTTAAAATTTACAATGCAGAAGTGGTGTTTGTACATAAAATTAACAAGTAATGACACATTACTTTTTGTGTTTAATAAGCATATAAATACACATTAAGTAACCTGATTATTCTATGTTAATATAACATAGAATTATATGTTAAGAAAGCACGGAATTATTATTGTTGCATGACTAAAAAAGTTATGTTAAAGTGACATAAATTTTCTTTCAGATAAGACTCATGTGACACATTTTTTTTATGTATAGTGTACTCTAAAATTTCATGTTACCATACTGTACTAAATTAAAAGTTTTGAGTGCAAGCCGTTTCCACAAATTTTTTAGGTTGAGTTAGTGAATTCGGATTTACAGTGTATGTAATCGCGCTGTAATGCTGACTCGGATGAACCAACTACAGTAGTGATGGCCAAATGAAGCTTCATGAAGCGTCTTAAAACATTTCCTTTTTGTTCTGAGCCCAGCTGATTAGCCTTCTGGTTGGCAAAGGGTTGAAAGCACACTGAATTTCCACTCTCTGAGCCTTTTTCTTCAAACCAAGAGCTCCATCTAGTGGCATCAGACAACAAAAGCTTCGTGAAGCTTCATTTGGCCATCACTAGACTACAGTCATATTCATATATGAATCACAACAGTTCTCCCCCTCCTGCACCCTCTCAGACATCACAATCCAGATGAGTGAACTCTGCAAGGCAGGATTAACTGTGGCTGAAAAAAACCGAATGCCTATGCACAGCTGTAAATCTGTGTACACAAAAGAATTATGCAAAAATCTTCTTTTCGTTTTAAAGTTTTATGCATCTGGCCGCTGGTGCAGAAACTGTACGTTTTTGCTAGGCTAGACATTTTATCAAGTATAACATCTGGTTTAATGACTGACTGAATTGCCCACTGCTTAAATACTTCATGTCACTTAAATGTTTCACTTCCAGGCTTTTTCTCACTCAAGAATCTTAAAAGTGACTATAAATGGCTTGGAGGTTGGCTCAGATGTACTTTATCTTGTCATCTTGATACAGGATCCTAAAATGTATATTTAAACAAAAGAGGCACAGTCCTTTGCACTTACATAAATTACTGACTGTCACTATTTTGAGGAGATCCACAATGTTGCAGCACAGCTTGAGAAATATTGCATGTTCTCTTTCGTGACCTAGGAGCCCTGACACAGCTCCCTGCTATTTTAAAGCTGCGATCTGCATGTGGGTGGACCTGACACTTCCAATGGCTGCTGATGACATGAGCCTCGAGCTGCATCCTGCCTTGTTAAACTCAGCGAGACCCCAGGAGTTATAGGGCCTGTGGAAAATCTGCTGCGGCGTCATAATTGAATTTCTTATCTTGGCTTGTGGTACGAGGACACAGCTATGATATAAAAAGTTATTTTGTTGTTATTTTGTGTCTTTGGTGCTTCTATATACATACAAATTTGAAAAAGAAATATCCATGCTGTTTTGAGTGAGATACAGGATTGTCCTCTGCCTTCAGTCTCTGGGTGAGCTGTTCAACATCACTATTTCTACGTCACTAGCCGAGACGAGGTGGCTAACCATAGCATGCTAGCTCCTTCTCAATGGCAAAACACTGCTACAACAGCCACTAGTTGACCATAATCTCCAAGAACAACTTCCTGTCCCTGTTCTGCAGGTATTCCACAAGTGTCCCTGGTCTAAAAAAAGTCTCCCTGCTAATCCTGCCTTGGACTGACCAAATCTGGAGAAAGAGTTATCTAGCTCATGGGATTTTACCGAGCTACTGAGCATGTTCAGCTCCCAACAAAGATAGGATAGAAGGGAGATGTCTCACTCTGGAGCTAAAACTAGTGAGATGTCTCACTCTGGAGCTAAAACAGAGAGCTCAACACACAGGGTGAAAACAGGATCTGCAGCAATGTGTAGTGCAACAAGAATATGGTGTTTTTTGAAAATGAAACCATGTAAACCTTTTCTTGTATGACCTCAAAATATAATTATGAACCTGAAAATGAGCAGAATATGGGCGCTTTAAGAGGAAAACAGAGAGTTGTTAAGACCTCAGTGCCAGACGACGGGGGTCAGACATGGAGAGATTAGCGAGGAGTTTTGAAGCACTTAATCCTGCTTGTTTCTCTGATTTCTGAGGCAGGTTCGCTGTGAGCTGAAGGCAAAGTGCATCATGCTGAGCTGCAGCAGACGCCTCAAGTTCACTTTCCCTAAAAAAAAAAAAATGGACTGTTGTTATAAAGCGCTTTTCTAGTCTTAACGACTACTCAAAGTTCTTTTCCATGGTACAGGAACCATTCACACGCTGTGGCCGAGGCTTGTGTACAAGGTTCCACCTGCTCATCAGATACACACTCACACACATTTACACACCGATGGCACAGTATCGGGGGCAACTCGGGGGTTCAGGGTCTTGCCCAAGGACACTTTGACATGGGACTGCAGGACCAGGGATTGAACCACTGAGCCACAGCCAGGAAAGTACCATTTACAGAGAAAATGTCTTTTTTTTTGCACATAATAACCCTTACGGGAACAGAATATTAATTAAATAATATTATTATGAAATATTTTTATGAGATGACTATACTTTTAACGATATTTGATGATTGTTTGTTTGTGAAGTAACTTTGAGTGTCCTGAAAGGCGCCATAAATAAAATGTATTATCAATATTAATAAAATGCGACTGAATATTCTCCATAAAAGTAATTCAAGCTCTGGTTAAAATCACTGTAAAAAATGCAATTTGTCTCAGCAAGTCTTTTCCTGTAGAATATTGTGGATTTGTTTTTAAATATTTGCTCAGTGTTCAGAATTGAGCTGCAAAGATTATCCAATTAATTGATCGGTTAATCAAGGAAATAACCAACAGATTAATGGTTAGTTGCAGACCTAGTTCAGAAACCTGAAAAGTATTTGTGGAAATGTTTACAATTATGTACAGAATACCTTGTCGTTTTATTTGCCAATGTGTCAATATGTGTCATGCATCAAGCTTTAGGGAAGTGAACCAAGAAGCTGCTTCACTCCTCTATTTCTTCTGTTTCACCCGTTCATTTTCCACAAATCAGGATAATTAAGACTCTTACTTCCTCCCATGTTCAGTCTGTGTGACAACGGATTTAACACCACTGAAGACCTGTTATTTCTGCCCTCTCTGGTTTTCTTTTCATTGGCTGCTGAGGCCAATCAGCTTCTTTTTTTCTAATACCTTCATCAATCCTCATTGGTTTAAAGCAGTCCCAAACTCCCACGGGACCATCCTCCCCACTGTGACTGTTTGTAGAGAATTCAAATCAAAGTGATGGGATATGCTGCAGCTTTATCATGTAAAAGGTGCTCCAGATCGGCCCGTCTGAGCTTTCATTTTCTCAAAGGCAGAGCAGGATACCCAGGGCTTGGTTTACACTTATCACCATTGCATATTAATGTTAAAAAACCTCATTAAGTGACATTTTCATACCATGGGACCTTTAATTGTTATTCAATATAAGTAGCATTAGCTAACCTCAAGCAATGACACAAAGGGGGAAACACGGAAACAAAATGTACAATTAATAAGTCTGAATGAGGATTTTAAGATGAAGACAATGTTAGATTTCTGAGACATACGTAAATGGCATAGAGTAAACAGCGTGGATGTAACCCACGATAAAGCCCTGCATCCAAAACACGTACATCGTGACAGCCGCAGCCTCATTTTAAACCCAGCCCGGTGCCTGTTATGAGCGGCCTGTTCTGTGGCTTTATTGAATGGTCGGCTCTGGAGAACATCAGGGCGACAAAGACAGATGACAGATGAAGAGTTGGCTTCAGCACCAGGGTCACACAGACGGACAGAGCACACATGGCTGAACAGCAGGCGGTGGATGATGACTCGCAGCTCAGAGGAGTGTGCACCTGCACAATAACTGCCCAAAATAGTGAAGTAAGGGATCATATTGACCAATTTCATATTTTCATCCTTAGTTAACTTCCAGTAATTCAAAAACAGTCCAAAAAAACTGCATGCCTTTGGAATGGTGGGGGGGGGGGGATTGAACAATTTTCCCCAACCTAAATTTCACTCATGGGACATCGAGGCTGAGAGGGATGCAAAATCGATAAAACACACACACACACACACACACACGCACACACACACACACACACAGAAGACCAGAACCAGTCCAGAAAATGGTTCATTGCCGAGTAAGTAACACTTATAAGGAATTTGCCTTGGTGGTTGGTGCATACTTAAAAAACAAAAACATATTGGACATTAATATGAACTAAAAAATTACAGAAGCAAATGTATTCAAACAGTTGTTTAAAAAAGAGGCTAAATGGGTAGAAAGCACCTAGTATGCGTTATGCACACACACACACAGCATACGAAGCCACCGCGCACAGCCCAACACACACCCCGCGCTCCTTCAGGTTGAGGTGCACTATGAAGACAATGCGGATGCTGCCGCGCGGAGACGTTTCTCCATCGTGACTCGAACAGAAAACGGAGATGTTAATTGCGTTACCTGTCCTCTTATTATCTCACATCATCTGTCAACACACACACACACACACCTCCTACTGCCTCTTTGCAGCCGCTTAAAATTCATTTTTATTCTAACAGTTCGAAACCAGAACGATCTCCTTACACCGTGCACGGCAAAGTTAAGCAACTGATGCAACATCAAAGCAAAATATGTACCGAGTTAACCGTGTGGAAGTATACTGGCAGTGATCTGTTTGGAAGGAGCCGGTATGATTTCTTGTCAGCCCATACAGGCAGCAATAATAATAATAATAATAATAATAATAATAATAATAATAACAACAACAAGGAGCGCGACGTGATATGAATGAAATCTGGCCACTGCGCCAGTGTAGAACTGGAGCCCTCTTATCCAGACACGGCCAGAGGAAGCAACGTATCTTAATGTGACAATGAAACTGTTTCAACTTTATAGGCTTTTGATGGATGCTGCCATGCATATCCCCAAACCACCTCCAAGCGCTGTGCGCCAATGCGCATACCCGCTTCCCAAACCGCACTCAAGTTCGGAGCTGCCGTAGAGCTGTTGCTGCTGCGCATACACAGTTAAATAAACCATAAGGAAGTTCTTCCCAGAGAATAACATACACCTCGCTTACCTTGATGGGCTTCGTAGACTGGCATTTTACTTGATGCGATACGGTGGCGGTTTGGTTCATCATGGGACACCTACACAAACAGTCCTCCTATCCACGTGAGACAAAAATTCAGCCGGGGAGAGAAGCAGCGCGAGCCCCTTCAACAACTCTACAGCGTGGGATGATCGGTGTGTTCCGTCTTTGTTCGCTGTGCGTTTTAAGCGCGCAACCGCATCTGACAGCTACTGTACCTCGCGCAGCGCGTTGGTATGTATGTGTGCACAAATGGCCGGTGATGATTGGTAACCAGGGGCGACCGCAGACATTTACAGACGGGGTGGCTAGGGGTGAGAAAACCCTTAGCGATGACAGTGTTCATGTCTGTGTCAACGAGCACGGACATTAATTACTTTTCTCTTCGCGCAACACACCAGGGGCAGGCAGATATGTAGAAAACCTATAGGCCATTACACACACACACACACACACACACACACACACACACACACACACACACACACACACACACACACACACACTTTCCACATGTTATCTGATAAGAAGAATTGAATTAAATTAAATGGATTCTATGGCCCCAGGGCTGCTCCATTAGTAAGTCATTAACAGGATTATTTTGGGTCTATATCGAAATCACAAATATATAACATGATTACTCATTGACTTTTGGGAAGATGTTGCCATCATCAAAGTTAAAAAAAACAAAAACAAAAAGTGAATTTAACCTTGAACTGTGAAATTTCCCTTCATACTTTTGGTAACCTTCTCACATGCTTATAATTGTTGTTATAGAGCGTTATAAGGAGATGACAACACATTATAACTGTTTATAATGCATTATTGTGACGGTTTGCAGGTTAATAAGGACCAAAATGCAGGTTAGCAGGAGAAGGCAGGATTCATTTATTGTAAAAACGAAAAAACAATCTACAAGATAACACAAAGTCCAAACATCCAGGAGAAATACCAAAAATCCCACAATCCAAAATCCACAGGGGTCCAGGGGGGAACAAAGGCGAGGAGACAGGACGAAAAACGCAGGGAAGAATCACAGGGAAGCTGGTCGTGGGAAAACGGGAACGCACAGCAAGATAAGGAACTAACAGGCAGACTAACCAGAAGGATCTGACAAGAGATGAGGGAAGCACAGACATTAAATCCACCAGGTAACAAAGGCAACGAGGTAACGAGAGGCAGGTGACAAGAGGGCAGGGACGCAGGTGGTACATCAGGTAATTACAAGAGCGGGAAGACACAGGAAGTGTAACTAGAGACAGGACGAGACAGAAACCAGACTTCAAAATAAAACAGGAAACAGAACATACAGACACTCAGGGGAACACGAGACAACACGAGACCGGGGAGAACACAAGACAGGACAACAGAACCAGAAAAGGGGAAAAAGAACCCAAAACAAAACCCCGAACCACAATAATTATAGAGAGACTTCATAGAAAGTGTTACCGAACCTTTCTTTCATTCAGAAAACATGTGAAAAATAATTTTTTATTACATTGTTTTTGTAATCGCTACGATCCAAAATTTGAAATTGCGATTAAAATTTGATTAATTGCACAGCCATATAACTTTGAAAGCACACACAAATATAACATTGTGTAATATTGATGCCATACTGTAGCCAGGGCATCCAGACCCAGAGCTAAAAGGTCTGGCATCGATTAATGAAAGTCGCCCATCTCCAAGCATGCATTTAAAAATATCACTGCACGCAATTGGATAACACTACGACCAATCACAACACACGGGGTGACAAGACCTTCGCCCAGAAAACGTGTGTTTGTGTCTCGGAAGTACTACTAATGGGGGCCGGTGTTTCAAGACAAACTACAAACCTTTTCTGTTGTTTTGGGGCCTGAACTTACTGTAACTGCTGTCCCCACAGGACAGTCACCACCACAAAATGATAAAAATAACTGGCCGCTGAAACAACCATAACCTCATAGTGCTCAGAGCCTGGCTCCCAGTCACCTTATCTTGGCTAAAGCTAACTGTAAACGTTGTCATGTGATCAGCCTGTCATAGGGTATCAAACCAATTGTTGTTCTTTAGTTTTCATATGATATACAAACCTGCTCAATATGAATGGGTTGACTGCCGTGTAGTGCTTCTTGCCATTTTAAATCTGTATCATCTGACACTACTCTTTGGTGCATAATAAATACAGTAGATTATAAGTGCTGTCCAAATGTGCGCACATGCACACACACACACACACACACACACACACACACACACACACACACACACACACACACACACACACTTTAGCAGGCCAGAAAGTCATAGATGTGCTGAAGAATGGACAGTTATTACAATTGTGCTTCTCTTTGTAATTTAGCTTCCTATAATGATTCATGTTGAGTTGCCAGACAATGGAAACAAATGGATATTCTCGTGACAAAGTGCTCGGCTCATATTGATGATCGTCGCCCTTTGGTCTGATGCCAGATGTCACAGCGAAGCCTGTCCCACGCAATGCTGACCAGAGGTCCCATCATAATTATGCAGC
The DNA here is from genome assembly GCA_026937815.1 of Etheostoma perlongum. Taxonomy (NCBI): domain Eukaryota; kingdom Metazoa; phylum Chordata; class Actinopteri; order Perciformes; family Percidae; genus Etheostoma; species Etheostoma perlongum. The sequence continues at coordinate 4,618,832 of CM049381.1, forward strand.
ACATGATGGAATCAGGTTAAATTGATGCTTTCTTCCCACCTCTGAAGGCCCACATTAATAATATCATCCACTTATTTTTTCACTCTTTTTGTCAGTATGACTTTTGCTTTATGTCATCATGCAGCCAACTCGTATTTTTATTTTTCAATGTCAGCATTATTGCTGTGGTCGTAGCTAGAGCTCCAATGTCCAGCAGTAAATGAGTTATAAACCATTTTACATTTCTAAAATTAGAAATAGAATCAATTCATTCCTCTTCATAAAAGCCATTAGAACGGCACACTTTAGGAACAATACAATCTGATACACAGTAAGTCTTTATCGAATTCAACATATGACACTATGGGCCCTGTCTAGCACCCAGCGCAGCGCAAAGCCCAACGCAAGCTTTTTTAAGACCATCCAGCGCCGATGTAGTTTATATAACAAATGCACCTGCGCTCATCTTTGCACTCAAACCTATTCTAAAGTCAATAGCGCCTAGCCTTATGCACAGTGCACACACACACACTATACTTGTAACACGCACAGGGACGTGCAGCAGCACACAAACATGCAAAAAATTACAAATAAATATATGACGGTGCTAATCCGCCATCATATTAGCAATGCACCAAGGTACAAACACGCCTGATTGGTTTATTGCATGTTCTGCCCAAAACACACCTATGAATTAATGAAGACAGTAAGTACAACCCTTCTGAACCATGTGCCCGCGCACGGACCCTTTTTCTGCCATTAAACTAGCTAACGTGGATTTGGGCACGCCCTAAACGCTCCTGTGCCATGCACTTCACGCCGTGCACTTAGAGCGCTAAAATGGGCCCACTGTGCATCAACAAGTACGGGATAATGAGTGAGGCGGTTGTTATAGTAAAACCCCGACAGGGTGATCAGGATTAGCTTTAAATGGGTGTTTGTTGATTTAAATATGATTGTATTGCTTCCGTTAAAGAAAATAGTCTGTTCCGTGTCTACGGTTGGAATTCTGTGTCCATCCATCCATCCATCTTCAGCCGCTTATACGGTATCGGGTTGCGGGGGCAGCAGCTCCAGCAGGGGACCCCAAACTTCCCTTTCCCGAGCCACATCAACCAGCTCTGACTGGGGGATCCCGAGGCGTTCCCAGGCCAGGTTGGAGATATAATCTCTCTAGCTAGTCCTGGGTCTTCCCCGAGGCCTCCTCCCAGCTGGACATCTCTCCACCTAGTCCTGGGTCTTCCCCGAGGCCTCCTCCCAGCTGGACGTCCCTCCACCTAGTCCTGGGTCTTCCCCGGGGCCTCCTCCCAGCTGGACGTCCCTCCACCTAGTCCTGGGTCTTCCCCGGGGCCTCCTCCCAGCTGGACGTGCCTGGACCACCTCCTTAGGGGGGCGCCCAGGAGGCATCCTTACCAGATGCCCGAACCACCTCAACTGGCTCCTTTGGACGTGAAGGAGCAGCGGCTCTACTCCGAGCTCCTCTCGGAGGACTGAGCTTCTCACCCTATCTCTAAGGGAGACGCCACCCCCCCCCTGAGGAAACCCATTTCAGCCGCTTGTACCCTGGACCTCGTTCTTTGGGTCATGACCATAGGTCAGGGGTAGGAACAAATACTGCCCAAGAGCTTTGCCTTCTGGCTCAGCTCACTTTTCGTCACATAGCAACGTAAACTCTGTCGCTAGTTGTTTAATGCAACCATTTGTCTATTTATTACTCAACACCACCTTACGGGCTGTGGTAGTAACCGTGGTGGACAAATTTGCCAACTGCAATTTGAATCACTGCAGGAATCAGGGTGGGAAATGAACTTTTTTGCCACCAGCCACAGTGGCTGGTAGATGCCCAATTTTACCAGCCACTTTTTCCAGAATTCAAATCTACAAAGCAAAGTGAACTATCATTTTTGAATTGCTTCAATACATTATTTTTTTTATTATCAATACCTATTTTAGCTCCAAGGTTTTAGGGCAGTACCAACAATGGATACATTGTTCTTAAAGGTAAAGAGATGAGGGAGGTTTATTTTTATCTTCAGAGTTGATGATGATCTACAGTCACCATGGTTACCAAACATTTTCAGTCCTGAACAGATTTCTCAAGCCCAAACCAGCATTATTATGGCATACTTAATAAAAGATACCCTGGTGTGGATGAAAAACATTCTTTATTAGATGGATACAAAGATAATCATCCTGGTATCCTCAAATTATCTGAAAGGTCAACCTCATGGTGGCGCTAGAAGGAATATCAGGTGATCACTAAAGTCAGTAGGATTTATCTGCTGGGTTTGTACACACTCTGCTCCTGGTGGGGTCCCGTCTCCACCAGCTGTATGGCTCTCTGCTCCTGGGGACGCGCAGGTTCGACAGGAAGTCCCGTGCATGGACTGGTCGTCGGGAAGGTAGCTAGGCTAACTATTCCCTTGTTTTCCCTCTGTGTGCCACTTGTTCAAAAAGTACCTTCTCTTTTTCTTTACTTTGCTCTCAACAGTTACCGCTGACTCGCGGCGGGCCTCTTAACACCGGGGATATGTCGCCACATTTATTTTTAACGATATTTTTCCTTTTGTCTGTACCTCAGCTCAACTATATTTGTTGTTGTATGTTGTCATGCACTAGCGCTGAAAATCCTCGACAAAAGTCTGAAGTTGACGGAAATATGGACGGTTTAATTTCCTATAAGTTCTTCACAATAAAAGCCTCCGTTATTTTGGTATTTGAATGTTTTTATTATGAAGCAGCAAAATCCGGAAATGTTGGGGATTCATTAGCAGTAACGTAACGCTACTCCAATGTGCATTATTGTTACTTAGCAACAGCACTCTTTGACAAAAGCTTACCAATCCGTTACAAGGAATGTTTCACAATCCACCCGCCACTGTGGCTGGTATACAAGGCAAAGTCTTTGAAAGAGTACCCTTCATTGGCTGGTGGCGGGTAATTTCCTACCCTGGCAGGAATTAACACATCATTAGCTGAAGCGGCGTAGTGAGCTAGCGGGTTGCTCTAATTCACATTAAATTGAACATTTCCATTGACGGTGAAGTGAGACACGGCGAGCGGCTTCTTTGGGAATATTTATGTTGACGTTTATGTCCTCATTCATCTCGTTTCCTTTTTGCACAGCCGCTGCATGTTGACACACCTTTAAGTTAACATTAAACATGTTGCAATGTAGCTAGCTAAGCTAACACATTAGCCTCACTGTGTCCACGTTTGGATGCCACTCACTGATAAATTATCTGGACTTCTTTCAGCGGATTGATGGATAGCTGTCCTCCAGAGTGAACAGGACTGCGTCTATGGCAACGGTGTGATATACAAGAAAATAACAGTCTACATTAGAATTCAACTAAGTCGTGTAATAACATAATGTAACCATAATCATGATGGCATGGCATTCAGGGACACAATCTTATTACACCGCTGTGGGAATCTCTGACTTGTAGGTAAAAGGCGCTGATAGGAGGGGATTCCACAGGCAGGGGGGAGAAATATGTTTCTTCATGACACGGTGAGTAAATGTGTCTGCAGTGGCCTTCAGAAGGTGACAGATTACACCAGTGCAGCCCTCTGGTGTCATGGCATTTCAGCTTTGCTTCTTTGTCTATGAAAAAAAAAAAAAAAAAACTGTCTTTCATCCTTTTTGTTTGTCTCCTTTGTCCCACACGTCCCAAACCCTGGGCGCTGCTTTGCAGAAAGATGTGCATGTTTATATATGCAGGGACCTTGTGTATCAAAAGGCTAGTGCTTAATTGAACAATTGTAGCACATCTGTTTCCCATCATGCATTGTTATCTTGTTATCTGGGGTGTTCATTAGAATTATGTTGAACAGCAAACCTGTCCGATGCATCTTGACTAGCTTGTGTCTGAGGCTGCATATCCATGTCTGTAGAAGGGTAAGAGGCTGAACACCCCCAAGATAATGCTATTTGTTTGTATGCATTTTCTCAGCTAGGCCTGCAGTAATTATTATTTTCATCGTTGATTAATCTGTGAATTATTTTCTCAATTATTCAATCAGTTGTATGCTCTATTAAATGACAGAAAATGGTAAAAAAAAATATGGATCAGAGCTTCTCAAAGGCCAAGATGTCGTCCTCAAATGTCTTGTTTTGTCCACAACTCAAAGATATTAGTTTACAGTCACAGAGGAGAGAAGAAACTAGAAAAAAAACCCACATTTAACAGGCTAGAAGGAGAAAATTGTAACTTTCTTTTCTTAAAAATCAATTATCTAAATAGTTGACAATTCATTTATTGGTTCACAACTAATAGATTAATCGTATAATCTTTGGAGCTCACTTCTGAACACTGAGGAAATATTTTAAAAAATTGGATATTTTTCATCATCGTCAACCACGGCACCCTGAGTCCCCTTCCACCTCTGGTCATCGTCAACCCGGCACCCTGAGTCCCCTTCCACCTCTGGTCATCGTCAGCCCCGGCACCCTGAGTCCCCTTCCACCTCTGGTCATCGTCAACCCCAGCACCCTGAGTCCCCTTCCACCTCTGGTCATCGTTAACCACGGCACCCTGAATCCCCTTCCACCTCTGGTCATTGTCAACCACGGCACCCTGAGTCCCCTTCCACCTCTGGTCATCGTCAACCCCGGCACCCTGAGTCCCCTTCCACCTCTGGTCATCGTTAACCACAACACCCTGAATCCCCTTCCACCTCTGGTCATTGTCAACCACGGCACCCTGAGTCCCCTTCCACCTCTGGTCATCGTCAACCACGGCACCCTGAGTCCTCCTCCAGCAGACTGCTCCTTTGTTAGGTCTTCCTTCTCCACCATCACCAACGTCTAGGCTCCATTGGGGCGATGTGTCTTGGCTCCTCTACCCGTTTAAAAATTGTTTTATAACGATGGAGTCCAAACTCCAAAGACTACATTTCATATTATGCACAATAAATCTTTGCATATTTGCAACAAAGTCTCTCTTGATTGAAATACTGGAAGCAGGCTCCACTCTGCTAATTAAGGTCTGCTGATTGTATGCAGCTAAACGAACACTGTACGGGCAGGTGTAATGAATGAAGTAGGCGGTTGCTTGTACATGTTTAGACTTTCTGGTGATTACTTCCCATTTGCAGATGTGTATCGGTAGATGAAGTAATCGGCTGTGCAGCTAGCTCATTGTGAATGTGTGGAGTCAATTTCATGCAAGGGGGGCGAGGATACGGTATCTGAATCAACAGCTTCAGGTTCACTTTAATCTGTCATGCCTGAAGAGAGAGAGAGAGACAGAGAGAGAGCATGTGTGTGTGTGTTTGTGTGTGTGTGTGTGTACAGGTGGCTTCATGCAGGAGTGTGTTTGTTTGAGTATGTATGTATCTTGTACAAAATTGTGTGTGCATGGATGTGACTTTCTTTGTCACATCCATTGTCTTTGTTTTTAAGAGTTTTTTAAGGGGGGGGGCATTTTTGGCCTTTATTTGGACAGGACAGCTGAAGATATGAAAGGGGAGAGAGTAGGGTTGGGCCTCGTTTGGATTTTAACAATTCCGATTCTTGCTTTCAATTCCAGTCTTGGAGGGCTGGAGTTGAGACGGGTCACATGCCTATTTTCACAAATAAGAGGAACGTTTTATTTTGATTCAATGGTGGTTTGCAGTTTTACAGAGCTTTTTCAATGTAAAATAAAGCCCCACTAGAGCGTTGCTTATTGTGCTCCCTGGCTGCAACACAACAAGCGCCTGGCCGCTTCGGACATCAAAACTTGCGCATGTTCATGTTCATTGTTATCACTCTTCAATGATCCCTCCTCCAGATGGCTATAAGCGGAGCGCTACAGGTGATACGCATGACTGAGCATGCATGCTTCACATAACAGGTTCTTTCAATGACCTCAAGGTTTTGTTCCGTCACTACAAAGCACCATTGTATGGATGGTGCTCCAGGCACAGCGAGTGGTGGAGGGGGCAAACAGATTCCTATTACCTACCGGCAAAACTGGATTCAACCGACTAAATGAACAGAGAGATGAGCACTAAAGCGATTTCTGAGAGCTTCTCGATAAATGAAGAAGAAACATGCAACAAGCTTGAAAAAAACAAATTTCATTGTCACATAGGCTGTTTATAACTGCTTTCACATCTATATTATGTTACAATCTTCTTATGTTGAAGCACGTAACACACGTAAATGAAAATTAGCTATCTGAAATAAATAGCGTAGGATATATATATATATATATATATATATTTTTTTAAAATGTATCTCTGAGAAAGCTCCTTCACTTGTTTTCAACAATAACTGATTAAAAGAGCTAGGGAGAGGTGGGGGGGTGCTACTCACAGAGTGACTCATTATGAACTGCGTCCAGCACGGGTTGAACGGCGGATACACACGTCGTGTGTATGAATTGTCTGTATCGTCACTGTGCTGCATTTTTATGAACTATGATATTCTGGCCATGGGTCACATCTCTGGCCCAGGTCCAGGTCCAGGTCCAGCAGCTCCGTCTCACACGCTGTTACTCTACCAACTGAGTTAGTTGCATTCAATAACTTCTTCTGTGGTCTTCGCCGTGGCGGCCGCGATAGCAGTTACCCGCGGAAACACTGGTACAAATACAGGTTTGCCCCTCATATTTAACAATATACAGTTGTGTTAATAACAATTAAACTGTAGACAAATATCAGAAGTGTGGACCGGCGCTGTGCGGTGGGGCTGCTCGGAGAGTAAGAGGAGAGAGAGTAAGTGGAGAGAGAGTAAGAGGAGAGATCCAACACAGGCACGGCTTTACAGAAGAAATGGGTCATGTAACGCAAAATTAAACCATATCCTTATAACACTGCAGCGAATGCGAGGAAATTGGGTGCACCGGTGCGTCCTAGAGGACAAATGTTACTCGCGCCGTAGAGCCACCGAGTAGCACTGGTTACAACACAGACGGGACAAAATGTTGCGTTTACTGGTAAACTGGTAAACCTTGAGACCGACGTATAACCGACTGCAGCTGTTGAGTTTTCCTCCCGTTACTCTGTCCTCTGTGACTGTCTACATCTAGAAACTAAGCTGCGCGATGCAGGGAACAACTCTGACTGGCACATGAGCAGACAGGGGTTTACGGAGCGGTAGATGCGCTATGCAAAAAAACCCGGAGCGTTCTATGAAATGACGCATTTAAAAAATAAAAAATAAAACAAATCGCTCGATCACGCAAATTTGATCGTGGGAAGAAAAATTTGTGATCGTGAAAATGCATTTTTACTTCATAATCTATTAACAAATATTGTCTTTATCTCAATTTCAAACAACTGAGATAACATATATGTTTAGGGAATGCAATCAATCTCTACTAGAACACAATTAAAAATGGAAGTGGGATTCGTTTTTTGTCATAAGGTTATAATTCATGTTAAAAATCCACTATGTGATCATTCTTATCTTGGAAAAAGTGGTCATATCCACAATAATTTTCTGAATTGAGTCAGAAATACATGTTAATCACAGAAAATAAGGTAAGGCCGTTGATTGTCAGGTAGAAAAAAAAAATGTAACGTACCATTTCTTCTTCTAAAACTTTGAAATGGGTCAATTTGACGCGAATACCATACAAGGGTTAAAAAAGTCCCTCAAACAAAAAACTAAACAACTTACAGAAAGAACTTGTTTTCAAAAAGCATTAAAATAGCTTTCTATGTAGTATGTAGTGATAGAGAAACTCATATTTTTGTTTGGTAACATTTCATTTAACTCTGGTTCAAACAGTGAAGGCCATTACACTTTTCCAAGAGTTTTCTTAGATCTCTAACAAAAATGGAGACACTCTCAAAGTATATTTTATTTTTTTCAGTCTCTGGCTTTTTTTTGCCCTTTGGTATCTTTGAACACACTAAATGGGTTGAGGCTACGCAGATTTAGTCAACTTTTTATCAAAGGTCTTGAACTTTGTGTGGCTCTATTCAAGAATATTTGTCCAGAGTATTTGTCCTGTCAAAGTCTGCATCAATGGGGATGTGGGATAACAGTTTAGAAGGGTTCACCATGTGTGTCAATGGGACCGTACTCATGAACACACTGGGTAATACATGTCATTAATCATTAGCTTTAGTGGGAAATTGGACTTATCCAAATTCAACATGCTCAAAGGATTTTATTGAAGAAACTAATTGTCTTTAAGATGAATTAATTTAATTAAATGTTTATTGGATCACATACATAACACAGGGGATGTGGTCTTCTTCAGTAAGATGATGCTGGAGAAACTTTGAAAGATGCTGAAAGATGCTGTGCTCTCGCAGAGGATGGGATGGAATCAATTCTGTTCAATTTGCTTTGTAGAGGAATTTGCTTCCTCCATTATTACTTTATGAAACTAAGGCAAGACACTAAGGCAAGATATATATATATATATATATATATATATATATATATATATATATATATATATATATATATATATATATATATATGTGCAAAAGTCTTAGGCAAGTGTGAAACATGTTGTAAACTAATAATCCTTTCAAAAATGTCAATAATGATTGTTTATTTTTAGCAATTTACAAAATGTAAAGTGAGCGAACAAAAGAAAAAACTAAATTACATCACAATATTTGGTGTAACTACCCTTTGCCTTCAAACCAGCATCAATTCTTATAGCCACCCTTGCAAAAGACGGGCAACGTTGAGGATTGTAGACACAGTGGTCGGCCAAGGAAACTTAAAAAAAACACATCAACTTTATTTCCCTTCGAAATGGGAAGATGTCCAGCTCAGAACTGGCAGAGACCAGTGGGACCCAGGTACACCCATCTACTGTCTGGAGAAGTCTGGCAGCCAAAAAGCCATACCATATCTCTGACAGGGAAACAAGGCCAAGAAGGAACTGGGGTGCATATATATATATATATATATATATATATATATATATATATATATATATATATATATATATATATATATATATATATAGTATGTATAACCTAACGTACCTGTTTTGCAAGATAATGCTGTAATGTTGTAAGTAGGCGGTTGTGCACACCTTGATTTCATGGGTCATCGATCTTGGGGTTTGCTCACCTTGCCCGTGCAATGGACTCCAAACCAAATGAGATCTTAAAGGGTAATTTCTTTTTTTTAACCCTGGCTACCTGACTCCTGTTCCACTCCCACACCACTGTCTTCAGACAAGAAGTCACCTTGTGAGATTGATGTTGTTGTCAGACATGTAATTGCAATCTGATTCTGTCAGTGGCAAAAAAATTCACTTTTATTAGACACAAATAAAGGGTGCACAATCGGCACATTAAGCCCTGTCGCTGCAATCTCGCTCAATACTGGACCAAAAATATTTGGTCACATTAGTCTATTAAACACAAATTCATGGTGAAATGGGCTCTAGGTTGAGAAAAAACAAAATCACCCTTTAAGTCTCCTCATCCTTTAACCATCACTCTGTCGGGTTAGTTGCATGAAATGCTAGGAAACTGGATTACAGCAGTGTGCCGTGCCAGTTGTTATCCTGTGGACAGGAGCATGACAAAAATATGTGCCGATACTGAAACGTCTGCTTTAAACTGCATTTATGATTTAGCAGTCTCCCTGTCATACAGGCAAAACACCCATGAAGTGAAACTGTACTTTCAATATTAGCATATACTTCTTTGCACAACAGGACATAGTAGCAAAAACATAAATACCATGCAAGTGAGGAGACAGGGCCCATGTGCTGCAGAAGGGCCCATTAAATCCCAAAGCCCATTAAATCTGTAGGCGACAGGCAAACTTCATTCATCCATCTAAGAGAAAGTGAAAACAGATGAAAATAATAAAATAAATAGAAAATAAAATGAAGAAGAAAAACTTTTGGACACATTTGTAAGTGAAGAATGCTTTGCTTTTAGCAGCAGCCCATGAAGGGTTCAACATAAAAACAAATCAATTATGAAAAAAAGATTTACATTATTAAATAGAAACAGGCTTTTGAAAAAGGGCTATTTAAAAAAAAATCACCTGAAAAAAAAAGTGTCTGTAAAATGATATGACAGGCCTTTACTCAATTTCCCCAGAAGAGTATTGTATTTATTTAATACGGAACGCTCTGGGGCTTCATGAGCTAATGTCCTGCTGATAATACGCCAGTTTCCAAAAGTTTGGCATTTGATTTAGTCCCAGTGTCATGTGTGAGTTTTAATCACAGCGATGAGTTCCAGAGACTCTCACTCACACAAGACTAATAGGACTCATGCAGTGAACGGAGTTAGTATTATGATGCTATATTACCATCATTCTTCAGACCTGAAGGCTTTCACAGCTACAGACGAGGATTCCTTCATAATAAACTAATGACTGATAAGAATGGCTTCATGAGCTTCAGAGTTGAACCTGCATCTGTCTCTGTCAGCACTTTTAAGCCAACATAACATCACCCTATATCAAATGACTCATTCACCAACCTTTCAGCTCTGATGGATCACTTCATTAAGATTTTAAATTTCAGGCATTTAGCTTAAAAATATATTGCCACTTTCAGTTGCAGTAGAAATTACAAGGACCAGCACTGACAAGTCGATGTAACTGACCCAGTAACTGGTCCTTTTTCTGGATATTTCTGCTTCTACCATACAAAGTAAGTATTGTACATAGTTAAATGGTTTCTTCCATTTAGTTCAGTTTTAAACGACACTGATTGAAGAGTCGTGGTTGTGTTTAGTTTGTTAAACAGTGTAATGATGTGATATATTATTTAGGAACTTGACTGGATGCTCTAACCCTTCCATGTCCTGTCTGGGCTATGGAACGGCCAGCAGCATATTTCTAGTGTAGTGTAGTATTGTTAGTGTTTCTACGAGGTATTGTTGCTGGTGGAATCACAAGCATTGCCTTGAGTGTCTTGATTGTTGCCGGCAGCAAATTATTTTACGCTATTTTAACAATACAATATACGGAGTTAGTGCTGTATTAACATTGTGAGATGAGGCATGCCCCGTGCGACCATGACGCTACTCATCTCTATTTTGACAGACACAGTAGACCCAGAGCTACTGGAGGAAACAAGCCGGATGGTTAACTTCTTTGGGCAGCTGTGGCTCAGTGGTAGAGCGGTTGCCTGCCAATCGGAAGGTTGGTGGTTCAATCCTTGGCCCTGCAGTCCCATGTCAAAGTGTCCTTGGCCAAGACACTGAGCCCCGAGTTGCCCCTGATTCTGTTCCATCGAGTGTGAATATGTGTGAGTGTGTATCTGATGAGCAGGTGGTACCTTGTATGGCAGCCTCAGCCCCAGTGTATGAATGTGTGTGAATGGTGAATGGTTCTATGGAAAAGGGCTTTTGGTAGTTGTTAAGAACAGGCCATTTACATTTGATTAATGAGCATTATCATTATAAAACAAAAATCAGCTCTGGCCTCCTCCATGTCTGGCAGTAAGATGATGCAAAATGGGATGCAAATCTACGCTTTCGAGAATGAATCAGCTAAGGCAAAAAGATGGAAAAATCTGCCAGCGTCAGTCTGCTAAATTGTTTCAAAAGTCACGTTTGTTTCAAGAAGTGCAAGTGGGGCATTTGCCACTGTACCAGTGGAGATGAACATGTCTATGTAAGAAGGAAAAACTTGACAGTTACTAAAGGAGGACAGGGCTTAGCAAACAGTCAAGCATGTGATTGTCGTGATTGTAATTTTTGAAATTGCAGAATCAGACACAATCTTTTATATTATCACACAACACTGTAGCTCCCTATACCGTCTGGGGCCATTGTATCCCAACTTTTAGCCTCGCCTGGCCTGTACAACGAGCCATTTTTGACGGATAAATTGCCCCTTTTAGCTCATTCAGCAGGTCATCAACTCAAGCCAGACGAGTAGGAGTGTATGTGCTCTCTGCAGCTCTGTTCAGCCTTTATGATCTGCTCTCCTAATTACAATAATGCTCCACAGCACAGTCATTTCAAAAAAGCCATAGTTTACTTCAACGGTGTGACAGTCCCGTGGTATCATACTCATTTTCTCTCACAAATAAGCTATTTGCACTCGATGACCAATCGATGTGGTGTACGGCCTATTAGGGCGATGGGAGAGATGAGCAATCAGTTTGGTAATAACACCAAACTCCAACACGAATTTCTTGATATTACCACAATCAGAGAAACATCCGTGCGTTTCGTAACTCAGTCTGGTGTACCCCCCGCTAGCCCCCCGCTAGCCTAGTTTAGCACAGATCCTGGAGGTAACCGGCACCAGCTAGCTACTGCTCCCAATTAGTGACAAAGTACGCAAACATGTTTCTATTTACATGTTGGGATGTGTATAGTCACAGCGTGTACAAATAACAAGGTCACATGGACACAGTCGTCTTCTAACCGCATACAAACTGGGAACTATATTCTCAGAAAGGCAAAGCACTGCACCTTCTGCTACTTGGGCGGAGTGATTTGCTCATAGCACACGAGAAGCCCCGTGGTGAGGAGCCGAAAGTAACAACAGTGCTTTTCAGGTGTTGTTGAGAATATAGTTCCAAGTTTGTAAACATTTTAAATATTTCATCAATTTGTATCTTTAAGATGTCAAAAATATACAGACATATACTGTACATACTGTCACTGTCGGCCAAAAAACCTTGTATCTCTATATTTTGTTGTCTGTATTGTCAACATTTATGTCATTCACGAGGCAATATTATTTTGACTGTGTTGAAGCTAAATACAATGTTGTCAATTAAGCTTGTTTTTCCATTTCCTGAAAAAGAGATTTGGATAGTTTTCGCCCGGCAGCAACAATATACACTGTTTTATCATTCATAGAGATATTAACCCATTATCCAATTGTATGTTCATGAGCAATTGTGTGTTGGTGAAATTTATGTTTTCATCTTCAAGTTACAATATAAAAAGGACCTGAATTTGCAGATCAAATTATTAAAAGATGTTCAACAAGAATGAATCATCACCTTTAATAGAGACAAGAATATGATTGACATTATGCTTCCTAACAGATTTCCATCTGTAATTTGATAAAGCAAAGTTCTTGTGAATTGTTTAAAATGGAAGTCGTAATAATGAGGAGTAAACACTCAGTATCCCTAGGAGCAGCTTACATGCACCAGGGTGCATTTATACATTTTTAAATATTAGTTTAATGGCAGTCAGAGCTAATCTTTATGATCTCCATGAGCGGATTTAATTATTCACTGCCTGATGTCTCTAAATGTGGCAGAAATTATTCTTTAAAGGGGCACTTCATCAAAATGCATAATCTTTTTTTGAAGTGTTTAGATGATTTTCTCATTGAGAGTATCTTTAATCTCTTACAGAGAGTCTGTTGGAAGAAGTCAGTGGTAATTGAAAAAAAAAAGTCTGTATTTTAATCAAACGTTCTGACATTATACCCCACGTATGATGTCAAAGCTTTCATTCATAACCGCCAGCGCAGTCAAAACAAATCCAAATCACAGAGATGTTCTTTGTGTTTCTTTTTACTTGACATGGCAGATTCTCACTAGCCGGGTCCATACCATACTCTGGTCCATTTCATTAGTACAGAGAGTCTGGCGACTCTCCATGGACAAGTGGTAACTTTCTTGAAGGCTGTTGAAGTTTAAAGAGCCCCTATTATGAATATTATGGGATATGGGGTGTTATTTTGTGTCTCTGGTGCTTCCACATGCATACAAACTTGGAAAACAAATTATCCATGCTGTTTTGATTGAGATCCGTTTTCTGAATGTCCTCTGTCTTCAGTCTCCGGGTGAGCTGTTCAACATCTGCACGGCTTTCTATGTCACTAGTCCAGACCAGGTGGCTAACGGTAGCATGCTAGCACTATGCTACGGTCTCCAAAAGAACTACTTCCTGTCCCTGTTCTACTTCCTGTCCCTGCTCTGCAGGTATTCCACAAGTGTCCCTGGTCTAGTAGAAGTCTTCCAGCTAATCCTGCCTTGGACTGACCAAAGCTGGAGAAGGAGTTATCTAGCTGATGGGATCTTACCGAGCTACTGAGCATGTGCAGCTCCCAACAAAGATAGGACAGGAGGGAGATGTCTCACTCTGGAAATAAAGAAACCTAAACACACAGGGTGAAAACTGGATCTGCAGCAATGTAAATGTAAATGTGCTGTATTTATATAGTGCTTTTCTAGTCTTAACGACTACTCAAAGCACTTTTACATCATACAGGATACATTTACCATTCTTTGGATCTGCCCAGAACCACTCTGGATCTGCCATAACCAATCGCTAACGTTTGGTCGTGACGTTGACTTGCATTGCTAGCATTCGCCTTAGCTAACTAATTTGCCACTTACGGCGCAAGCTGGAAGATCTAACTTTTCCCGAACCCTGTGGGGAGGCGGGCCACAACATCAGGGCCACCAACAAAACTCAGCAAAGATTGTTCTTCCTCGTGCTTTAACTTCTGGATATTTGGCAGCGATGCCACAATGGACCGAATGGCTTCGCTCGCATCTTTCTCTGCCGCCATTACAGAACTACAACTCAAAGTAGCGCACAAACTCAACTTCATCGTTCTCAGCCACTCCCTCTGTTTGCTGATTGGACAGGGAAAGATTGGCCGGAGAAAACCCAAGAAGATACTGCAAACCCAGACGACGTGCTGAAGGAAAATTAAAATTGGGCGGAAGTACGTAGGAGGCCGGAGCCGGGCTAGATTCTCACAAGGTTAAGATTACAAATGACCTCTGCAATTATTGCAAATTACTAGAGGTCCCATACAGGTAATACTTGTCCAGTATGAAAAGGCTTTAGTGCAAGTTTAAAGCCTGGCAGGAGCATTTTGTCATGCATTTGTAATTGTTGACGCATGCGCTGCAATCACAGGAGGAGTGACTCAGAAATTGCTACATATACTAGGACTTTTTTTTCCATTTTGACTTTTCACGTGAAACAGTTTATAAATCATCAATGTGGTAACAGGCTGAGTAGTTTCAAATATTTATCTCAAAGCTAACATTTAAAGAAGCTATCCAATATGGAACAGACGTTCTTCTTGGCACAGTGGTGTTCAAGGTTTGTGGTTTTCAGAAAAGAAATCATTAAAGAAATAGATTGTTTTGTGTCAGGAGTGCCTTTTCTGCAGATGCTCAGATGTTCCTTTTGCTCCTAAAGATAAGCGAGGTGATTTAACCCAATGTGCACCTACACATTTTATTTTAGAGGCAATGTACTACCAGCCACATCGTATAAAGCCCAGTTTTCTTTATATAATTGTAACAAATGCAGTTATTGTTGCTTTCCTTACATTGACATTGTGACATAAATCATGACAAAAGCCCTTTAATCCATATTGATTCCTTATTAAATCCTTGCTGTTGCTGCCCTGGAGGTGAATTTACAGCCTTTTCTGTCACCATTGTTTTGCAAAAGAAGCAAAAAAGAAAATTCTTCAGCAAAAATATCTAATGTCACTAAATAACTGCATCACACTGCAACTCAAAACCCTTTCTGTGTTTAATTTGTGAAGTAAGAAAGGATAACTGGTGCACACACACCTTCCTTCTGAGCCAGATGTAATCAGTGGAAGAGGATTGATTAGATTATAGATTAATAACCTAAAGACGGATGGGGAAGATGAACTGGTTGAGCCTTTGGGTCACTTTGAATGCTGGGAAATTGATGTGCATGTCGCTGCTTGGTTCCCCCTGGTTTATCATGGGAGGGACATCCCGCTGTGGCTCCGGGCAGCGTTTATTACAACACATCATCATACCTGAACCATAGTAAAGGTCGATTTCCAAACACTCCCAAAATTATACATATGGTCTTCTGAGTTTTTTTGTCCCCACCTCACAAGAAATGTAATTGTGGGGCATTATGAGCTGCTTGCATTATTGACCCATTTGGAGAATCTCTGGGCAAGGATGAGAGAGCAAGTGAAGAAACGTCTTTACGTTACGTCTTTGCCTGCATAAAGCATGGGGAGCTGCTAAACACCAACTTCTAATTGTCAGAAAATGAAAGGTGAGGCATCAAGCGCTAATCTCTTTTTCATCTTGTTAGTGAGCATCCTATAGAAAGAAACTTTATTACCTCTTCAACTCACTTTGTCTTCGGTGCACGCCCTGCCACGGAGCAACTTGAAATGTGTTTTTCATGAGCACTGCTCAGAATTATTGTAAGCACTTCTCTCATTGTGGCAGCTTTATTGTCTGTAGTAAGGGAAGCAAGAGAACAGTTTCATTTACAGACTACACCAGGCTGTTTGAAGGAAGAGTGGACTACAGAGTGCCGGTATGTTGCACATGAGGATGCATAAATCGTTTCAGGCAAAGTCATCATGTTCAGATCTGAAATGTTTTTCTTTTTTCTTTTTGCAGGGGGAAGGACATGCTGATTTTAAAATGACAGTTTATACAGTACATGTGGGTTTTGATTTACTTTTAATAAGATGTAAACTGTGTCACATTTCTAAATTCCCGAGTAATAAATATATGCTATAAATCAAGACCTTAAAATAATAAAGTTCTATCTGACTTCTTGTTAAAATGGAGTAATTTGCCTAACAATATGCTTTGACAGATTTGAGAGTTTGTGTATGTTTATTTAGGCCAAAGAAGGGTGATTTGTACACAACCTGAGAGGATTACATAGCTCCGAGCACTCATAATGCAGTTGTTTGATAAAGGTTAGAAAGTTGGTTTTAATTCTTTAATACAGAAATTAATGTCTTCACAAATATGTAAATTGCAACATGTATCAAGGAAAGCCATCAATCTTTGGAGAAGTTTTAACTTACTTTTCAAGCCTACTTCCAGTATTATTCCAAGTAAAAGGGCTGCCTCACGTCTTTAAGCCACTTTATGTGGAGACCGCTACATTAATAATCAAGGTGCACTCCAAAGCATCAGACTATTGAGGAACACTCTAGCAGGGATTACAAATTGGCTGCATGACAAGCATTCAAGAAGACTGTTCAAAGTGTACACTTTTACCCTTGATTGATTTGGTCTGTTCCAAACATACAGTATACTGCAGACTGATTCTGTTTTTTCTTTCAGACTGGATAACAGCGTCATTGTGGGGATGTTTTAGTCTGAAATGGAGATCAGACAAAAACCCTAACCAAAACCGAGACAGTTGCCTTTCTCCTAACTGTTTAACCAAACAGTCCAAGAAATGTTAATGCTAGTTATTCTACTAATATTGTTTAAAGGGACAGTTCACCCCCAAATAAAGAACACATTAGGGGCCCCTGGTTCAGTGTGTGCCCCTTGTACAGAGGCATAGTCCTTGTTGCAGTGGGCGCCAAATGGTTGTGACCTGCAGCCTTGTGCTACATCCCTCTCCATCTCCCTTTGCTGACTTAATCTGTCCTATCAATAAAGGCAATACAAGCCAAAAACATACTTTACATCATACCCCTAGTGCCATTTATCAGTCTAGATAGTTTAGGTGGGAGCTGTCCAGTGTTGAAGATATCTGCTGTAGGCTACCCTTCTTTGTGTAATTCTACAAGGAATGAACAAACAATGTGTTGTCATTTCATTTGGAGAACTTGTGTATATTAGGGAGTATTGGTGTAAATTTGTACATTTTGTAAAACTCAATGGGGAAAGACTTTGATTACAGGCATTCTACAGAAATCTTTGTGATTTAAGAACTGGCCCTTGTTTTCAGGGAATTGACTTTTAAATCAGATGTTTAATTTAGCTGGTGGTGCATTTTCGAGATGTGTAGTACCAGGGCTGTAGTACTCGAGTCCGGACTCAACTCAAAACCATTTTTCTATGGACTCGGACTTATCTCGGACTCTGTAGTATTTGGACTCGGACTTGCCTCGGACTCGGCAACTGGTCTTGCCAAATATGGCTTTTGGTCTCGACCGAGTCCAGGTGTCTTTATTATGTTGATGATAATATTGGAGGGAAAGTGAAACACAGTTCAGGTTGGGATATTGTTCGGCTTTTTACAAGTTTAGACAGCTAGCTAACGCTATGCCAATGTTTGCTAACGTTAGCGCACCAGCGTTAGCCTAGCTTACTAGGTGAATATTACAACTGCCTTCGGATTTTCCTATAGCTATCTGCGTCCACGTTGTCAACATAAGACCTGTGGCGTTAGTGCTCCTTTTGAGCCATCATTTTATTGCATGAAATAAGCACGTCCACATAACAATAGAATACAATATTTTTAAGGGAAGCCATAAACCAACCATAGGGCTACACTCTGTAATACTGGTCACTTCATTTCTGTTGTTATTTAGTTGCTCAAATGCTCAGTACTAGAACCCATTGTAGCAGTATTGTCTATGTAGCTATTATGAGTTATCACCATATGATATCAAGGGGAATGGCTATACTCATAAATCCTGGGTGTTCTGACACTGTTTTTGCTTTTATATCAACAAATAACCCAAATTGATTGTCTTGATACTGCCATGCATAAGAGATTTTTTTCTGTCCTGGACTCGGTCTTGACTTGGACTCGAACCTTTTTGGACTTGGTCTTGTCTTGGACTCAAACCTCTTTGGACTCGGTCTTGACTTGGACTCGACTAGTCCTGGTCTTGGACTCGACAAAGGTGGTCTTGACTACAGCCCTATGTAGTTCACAGTGCTGCCAAAGGGAAGTTAGCAAAACAGCGCTAATACTGTAAATGTGGACATCTTTCATTTTATGGGATGAGTAGTATTTGGACATAATGTATTTCCAAACCCATTATATGTCACATGGATCAGCCCCTAATGAGAACAGCTCTAGGTCTAGTGTCCCTGTTTTACAAAAATCAAAACATGACGTGTTTTGAAGGTATATACGCTTCTGAGCTGAAAATGTCCCCGGATTTTGTCTGAGAAATCTGGTCACCTTACTTTACACCCAACACTGTGTCCTTGGGGATACTATCTGTCTGCTACAGGTTAGCAATCAAACACAACAAAGGTTGTCAGTTGAATGGCGTCTTGAGCTAACGTTAGCAATCAAACAGTCATAGATAGCTAACACGTTTTTCAAATGATTTCCATCTTATTGTTTATAATGACAAAAGTTTATTATTTTATGGATATCATAAATTTCAGTATGACACATTATAAATCTGAGTATGCGCAACTCACATCAGCACTTGACTCACGGTGGGTAGCCCTTGCTCCCACAGATCTGCCATTATTATTTCAAGGTAGCCCGTTGTGAGCAGAGGATGTGCTGGCAGGGCTATTATCTCTCACTGAGGCACGCTGATGAACAGCCCTTATCAGACAACGGGTGAGCTTCCATCCTCGCCCATCCCCCTGGACTTTTATATGTGGGACCCCCTCAGTGTGCGCCATATATCTTTCCCATCTCTGCATAAGGATCAAACTGTAGTTCAGTTAGTCCAATAATGCTATAATTGTCTGGAGATATGTTTTTGAAACGGGTTGCAAATATCATGTAAAAACCATACAACTCTTACAGTGTCTAGTGATGGCCAAATGAAGCTTCATGAATCTTCATGAACCCTTTTATTTATTTAATGAGCCCACTAGATGGCACTCTCTGTTTAACAAAGGGTTAAAAGCACACTGAGTTGCCATTCCTTGAGCCTTTTTCTTTAAACCAAGAGCACCATGTAGTGGGCTGATAAAATAAAGAAAATGGTTCAAAAAGCGTCACGAAAACTTAATTTGGCCATCACTAAGTGTCGCCTGTTTAAGAAGTGCAGTTGTTTCTGGTTTGAACAACGTTTCAACGAAGTAAACAGCTTTAACTGTAGTCTTTGTGTAATGCTATGCTAATGGAGGTTTCTTGATGAAACCGAATATCTGAATCTAAATGCAGCTTGTGTCAAATTATTGATGTTTAGTCAATTTGCATGGCTGTACCTAAGTTGCAGAGATTTCAGGTGTACTGTGGGTATTTCGTTGGTATTTCAAAGGCTCTGCTATGATCAGAGCTCCAATCTGTAGTTACCATTCAATGAGCGCCATTGCTATTAGGTTCTCCCAGAGCAGCTCTAACACATTGTCACGCTGCTCTGTCACAGAGATGGCGAGTGAAACTCTTCTCTGAGCTCTCACTCAGGCTGATTTAGTGTTGCTTGATTTTGATTTTGCACTGAATGGCTCAGGACTACATTGTATTTTGTACGAGCAAAGCTTACATTAACTTGCATCTCTTGAAATATATCTCATATTTCAACACCTTCTTTTGCAGTGTATTCAAGATTACTTTCACCATAGTATTATCATGATACCGTGTGAAGTGATCAGGTTTGATAAAAGCAAGGGCCAATCATCAATAAAGAATGAAACAATTACAGAGCTTAATTAAAGTCATAAACATGTATTTTTATGACAACACTCATTGATTGTTATTAGGTCGACTTCATGCTTAAACATCAACGGGTCCCAGTAAATAGAAAATACTTTTTATCAGTTAATTAAATACTGCAGTGTTTCTCAAATGGGGTTCCACATTCAGGGTACTCAGGAGGTATGTGAGAGGTATTTTTTAATTTTTCAAATAAACTGAACCTTTCTCGGGTTGCTTTCAAGTGCAATAGATTTCAATTAACTTCAGGTGAGAAACCGAAACAACCCAATAAAAGAAATTGAACCATAAACATTGTATTCACTAGCTTGAAAATTCAACCTTGCACACAATTTACGGACTAATATATGATTTAAAGATTGATCACTTTCATATTTGTAAACTAATCGACATCTTATCTCGCTCTCATCAGGGCCGCCCTGTCATTCACTCGCTGTCTTTCAGCTGCTCACATTGTTCGCCTTCTTCTAAATAAAATAACACTAAAGCAAAACGCACTAAATTTGGTGTCTCCATTATTTCTGAGACCAGTGTCGGCGAGTTCCACTCTGATTTTCTTCGACATTGTGTTTGAATTTGTGTTTGTGTTGGTGCGTTTGACGAACATATTATAACGTGTGTTATAAAGTGACGCAATGTACTCACGGTAGGTATTGAATGAACCACGATCAGAATGCTTTATCTCTTTTGTATGTTCATGGTTTCTTGTTTACACACTTGCCCAGGTCAGTAAGATCATAGAGGCAAAGGAAACACGGTGTGACTGTCAGAGCGTTAAGACGGACTCTGCATACTGTGACAACCTATCCGTGAAGAACTGCTTCCTCCAAGATGAGTTTTATTGGATATAAGCACTCATGAATCCCACCAGCCATGAAATTACTTAATTAACGTTAGGTTTCATGGTTAGGTTGTATGCATGTGGAGTTTGCTACAGTACAAGCTATACCTTGATATGAATTGTATTATTTATTTTTTAACTGTTTTATTTTATCCAGTGATAATCAATTGCCCCCAGGAACAAATTAATAAGTAAATAATTTGAAGCTACCGAACATAATGGAAGCAAACATAATTTAGTCTGCAATGCTCCAGACATTAAAGGATGTCATTTGAAAAGTATAATATATTATATCCCACAATTGACCTCTTGCAAAACAGTCTTGCTTGGTCAGGTGTCTTTGGTCTCCTTTTGCATCTCACTCAGACATAGGGGGCTATCAACTTATTACAATGTAATACCATGTGGGGCAATATTTGATGCTCTGGGTATCTCTGTGGCATCATTTATCAACGTACTATGTCGGATGCCCTTGGCATCACTTTTCGAGCTCTGGGTCTGGACCTCTTTCATCTTTCAGTGTGCAGGGTAAAACCACTTAGGGTTAGGGAAGGATCGTGGGTGGGGTTACAACATGTACATTTAAGTTACACACCTGGGGGAAAGTCCTATAGTTTGGCAAACCTATCCACCACCCTAACCTGCCTCCTTATGCGTATTGCCACTCTATCTGGTCTATATCCTGACGTTCCACTTCCAGGGTTGCTCCGGTGCCGCAGGAAAAATGCCGGATGCATGTATTTTCGCCAATTTCCATTTCCCTCCGTTTCTTTTTTGTTGGAATTTTAAACTTCTGTGGATTTCTGAGGACTATGGTTACCTGGTCCTCAGATCTCTGCAGGGTAAATCCAGACAGCTAGACTATTTGTCCAATCTGAGGACTATGGTTACCTGGTCCTCAGATCTCTGCAGGGTAAATCCAGACAGCTAGACTATTTGTCCAATCTGAGGACTATGGTTACCTGGTCCTCAGATCTCTGCAGGGTAAATCCAGACAGCTAGCTAGACTATCTGTCCAATCTGAGGACTATGGTTACCTGGTCCTCAGATCTCTGCAGGGTAAATCCAGACAGCTAGACTATCTGTCCAATCTGAGGACTATGGTTACCTGGTCCTCAGATCTCTGCAGGGTAAATCCAGACAGCTAGCTAGACTACACACGACGATTTTACAGCGGCACCGTCTGGCGCTTAACACCTCTGTTGGAAATTGGGTAGGTACAGATTAAATTATTGGCAATTTATAAAAGTTGTTGTATATGTGTATTAATAACCAAATTGACAAACAAAATGGGGAACCACCCTGGATTAAATTATTAATTGTCAATAATTAGTTATTCAATCAATAAACCTATATACTTGTTACAACTACAACAAAGGCAAAAACATGCAAATGTGTGTGTGTGTGTGAGAGAGAGTGAGAGAGATATATAGGGGGAGGTGACAAGATCACGTGGGTAGCTAAGGCACGTGAGATCAAGATGGCGGATGAAACACCGCGAGATGTGAAGCTCATTGTAGTTTTTAGCACAAGGTGCAAAATGGCTACTTGGGGAACCCCAAGATGGCGGGTAGTCAATCTTGGTTGCAACACCGCTTGACTATGGGGTGGCCGTTGGCTGATCTGTGTACGTGTAGGCGTTTGGGTTTGATTAGTGTGTAAAACAAGAAAGAAAAGCACACTTTAGAGAAAGAAACACACTTGGAATCTTGAATCTTGATCAGCTATATTACAAAATGCCTGATTCACCCAATCATTACACTCGTTCTAACGCCGTTTGCCGAAGCAGCTGCCTCCACCACCCCAACCTCCTCCTATGTGTTTTTCCATAAGCTTGATTTAACTTAGATTTACTTACCATGGAGCATCAGGTTTCTCAGATTATCAGCGGTGCTGGGATTCATTAAGAATTCACTCAAATGAAGTAGAAGTAGAACTATTTGCTATGAATTTCCAATTCCTTATTGTAATTGCCTCTGATTGGCACAGAGACTAAAGATGTGAGGCAAAAAACTGCCTTGAAAGAGACTGGTGCATGCCAGTGATCTAAAAAACATTGGGAAGTCAGTAATTGCAGTTTTTCCCGATAATGAACACCTACATCTAAGCCCTAAACATATTGATTGCCACCATTTGCTTTAAATTTGTACTTGAGTCATAACTTAATTTCAGTCAGTCTAATCTGAACACAAAGACATATTTTTAGATTCAGTGTGACTTTACACTCACAGGATAACTCGCTGAATCCACATAAACGCCCTCAGCTATTTCTTTTGGTTAGATTATCAAGCTGGTATGGCTGTTAGAAAATCACCTGCTTAGACATCAAGCAGACACAGAAACAGCAACTACCCATTGGAGTCTTTTCTCGGTCTACCTGATTAATGGAAGTACTTCTTTGTTTGGGGCAGTGCATATAAATCAACATGAATTAAAATGTAAATGTGACAAATTTTTCATCTGCAGTTTTTTGTGGAAATGGCCCATGCTTGCAAAGACAAGGAGTCTATAGTGATAAACATTTGCATAAGATAAAACACCCTAGCTAGAAAAGCTTTATTAAAAATTGATCATCGTTACGGCTGATTTCAGGAAACATTTGTGAGTTTCTGCAGAACTTAACTCAAGGAAAGTGTGGCTCGAAGGACACAGAGCTGTGGTTTAAGTCTAAAAATAAATATCTTAATAGACGTAATTATTTCAATCAGTGTAGGGCTGTTCAAACTCATTGAATCAAGTTTAATTGGACATAATCATTTGCAGAATGTGAGATTTACTGATGCAGTAAATTATTTCTGTAAAAAAGTGTGATGTAAAGTGAACGCCTCATGTTTGTGCCCTTTAATCCATTTTTACTAATTGCCATGAAGCACATTATCTATAAAGATGGAAGAGAAGGTACAGTAGTTTAGGCATTAGTCAAATGATAACCAACCTTTAAGGTGACGATGATTGCGTGTAGGCATGGACAGAAAGCAATGGCATTGCAGCAGAGACCTCGTTATAGAATATATTATTGCATAGACTCATGGAAGTGGAAAGCTTCATTCATACTCAAACACTGACATTTCCAATGAAATTTCACTCCACAAAACCTGTCCGAACCAGAGGAAAGTAGCCACAACTGCAATAGAAAGCACACTCGCCTCTCTGCTTCAGAACAATGTGAGCCCGTCTCTAACAAAGAAATACAATTTTCTGCTGAGGAGTTCTGAACACTGGACGCATTGGTCAAGACCAGCTAGTGGAATTTGACAGTTTGTTGCCTTGCCATTATGGTGAATTAAACAACATGACATTAAATGGCAAGGCAAATAGAGCGTAGCAGACTTTGGAGTTCACCACCACGGAGAGAAAGAATACCTGGACTACTGAAAACGCGTATATGACATTCAAAAGCATGCAGCAAGCGGCTGGGGGAGAAACACAAGATAAACCTTTGCCATTTTAAAGTCACAGCTTTGGCATTTACCGAATGGTTGACCCTCTTACCAAGAGCAAATTATGATTAATTCCTAACATCCCCATCATTATGGCCTGAATAAGTCATTTTGAGTATGCACCAGAACGCCTCCATTGTTTATGCAGCTCAACCGCTGTGGTACATTTATAAATCCTACAGCTACGTTGTACAAAGCTAAAAAAAGGATTCATATTTTATTTATTCTCATTCTGTGACGGGAGATGAAGGAGGACCCAAAAGCAGAGGACAGGACAGCAGAAGTTTCAAAAAAGATTTTATTTTTTTTAAAAGGGAGTCCAAGCAAAAAACACCAAAATGAAGGAACCAGGAAAAACAAAACCAGAGCACTGGAGCTGGCAAAACTTACAGGGAGGGTAACCCACAAAGAAGGAAAGTCAGGAGGAAGGTAAATAGCAGGGAAGACATCCGTTGATGAAACTGGCAGGAACACATCAACGGGAACAAGGATCTCACACAAGACAAAGAAAGCACAAAGACTAAATACAGGGGGTAACGAGAGGCAGGTGACAAGAGGGCTGGGAAACAGGTGGAAAACATCAGGTAATCACAGGAGCGGGAAGACACAGGAAGTAAAACGAAAGACAGGACAAGACAAAAACCAGGCTTCGAAATAAAACAGGAAACAGAACATGCAGACACTCTGGGGAACACCAGACAGGACCAACAACACAAGACCAGGGAGGGAACCCCAAGAGGGAAAGGAAAACAGGATAAAAAAACGAAACCTTAACACATGGGTTCTTACAACTGTTATGATATCCAACAAAATTAGGCGACCAGCAGCAGCACATGCCAGTTGAGATTAGAGGTCTTGATATTGGACGAGAAAGTTTTACTGGGAGTCGGGTATTGAGCCCGGTGAACTGTCCGTCATTTCAGAGGCCATGGAAGTTGATTTTTAGTCACTACACTTTGCACTCCGCATTAACCTCCATCCTGGACTACACAACTGCCCATTGCACATTCAGTATATATATCTTCACATTCTGCACTCAATCCATTTAGCATCCCTTCCCATTTTCTTATGTTAAACAGCTATTTTGTACATATTTGTTTCTGTATTCAAATGAATGACTAATACGTTTGTTTATGTATGCACCAACCACCAAAGCAGATTCCTTGCAAGTCTTACTTACTGTGGCTATAAACCTGATTCTGATTCTTTAGCCGACAAAAAGTTAGTTAATATAGACTGTGGGTTGGATTAAAACACCGGTCCCCTCAAGTAGTACTCACGGTACTACACACCCACTTGAAAGTGCTGTGTTTTATGACACACGTATCCACCTCAACCTCCTCCCTGTGCAGACCAGTGCACTCTTATACAGCAGCAGTCACTATGATGCATACAGTAATAACTAATAACTTCATGGAATACATATCCTATATGCTATACTTTACTTTTCATAGCGCTCTCTCTCTCTCTCTCTCTCTCTCTCTCTCTCTCTCTATATATATATATATATATATATATATATATATATATATATATATATATATATATACGAATGGTTAATGAGAACCGCCTTGACTTTTTTAATATAGTGGTCGACTGCAAATGGTTAGTTTGTGCAACATTGTTTTTAAAGTCAACTTTCACACTTCCATTTTTTTTAAAAGCGATTCCCTTCAGTGTCGTGGACTGGGAACAACAAAGCCAAAACAAATTACATACATCACTGAATTTATTTTACTTAACATTTATGTATCCTGATGTCAAGGCCCAGTAAGTGATTACTGGCATTTTGATATTCCAAACCCAAATTTCCTGATCATTTATTGAATATGAAAGCATTCAATAAATAGCCAGATACATGGTGTATAGAAGGACAAACTTGCTGAGCATGAAGCCAGATGATTAATTGCCAATTGGCCGAATGCATCCAAATGTCAAACAAGCATGTCTTTGTTCCTCTGTGGAAGCTAATAAAATGTTTATTAATGTCCCCAGATGACAAGACATTTATCAACGTGTCAATGCTTCTCCAGTTAACAACCTGCCGATGCAAAGCAGTGAAGAGATTTTTCGCAGGAGCTAATTGTAAAGCCACTGTACTGCTGTCCCCACTGGATCAATAGTAGAAGTACATCTACCTCTGCAGTACTACCTCTACTACTCCAATAATGCTTCCCAATGATTCCCATCCAGTGGTACCTGTGTAACCCTGGGGGTGCTTCTGAATTAACCAGGTGGTACATGGAAGGAATGTGGAGCAGCTCGACCAATTGGAAAAGAAGTAGAAATATGATGTGATTGGAGAATATTTCAGCTGAAAGACCTCAACACTAGATGTTGCAGGTATGCAAGAGAATAAATAGGCAAAAGTAATGGATGAACTGTTGAAATTCTTTTCTTAGGAGCCCCTGGATAGCTAACCTACAGTGTACAGTACAGTACAGTGTGCATGCCGTGTACAAAATTCAGTCCTTGTTTTGGCCAACAACAGAACACAGTCTCAGAGAAACAGTCCTTCAGCCTGACAAACTGTGGTCTCTCCATCAGATAGTCTGTTATCCAGGATACCAGGTGAGCATCAGCCCCATCTGCACAAGCTTGTCTCCCAGTCTGACAGGCTGAATGGTGTTAAATGTGCTAGAGAAAAACAAAGAACATGATTCTCACAACACTTTTCCCCCCCGTCCAGATGAGATTGGGCTCTGTGCAGTATGATGGCATCATATATTAATCATATTAGTATGGTGCAACAGAACATGGTGCAGTCACTTCTGCAGCATATCAATTTTCTATATACAGTATGTGTTTACACACACCAAAATTCAGGTCAATATGGAAATAAGGTGCAACTTGTTGATTTGAAGAAAAAAACTAAGCATGATATTCTGTACTTTGTTTACTTTGAGTCTGGAAACTGAGATCTTTTTACCTAGCACGGCAGCTAGATTCTTCCATTGGCATTTAGGTCAGAAAAAGCAGCAAACGGAACCAATCAGCGTCCCATGAGGAGCTACTGGAGGTGTGGTTAAGGTGTGTGTGAAAAAACAACAATGGCAGACACGATAGAATGACGGTTCAGCCAATCACCTGCTGGGTATTTTTTTGAAAGCGCCTGCCCTTTTCCAAACAGTTTCCAATGTCGGCTTCTCAGATGGTTCTGTGTAAAAAAACATCTGGTGCATCAGGTTAGTGATCTCCCAAATTTTTCATCAATAAGAAAAGTCTGCTGGTTGTTCCAATGTATCATGCCAAAGGGGATTTTTTTAATTCAATGAATGCAAAAGTGGGGGAAAAAAATACCTACTATGAAAAAAGGAGCAAGATTTGGGGAATGTATTCATATTGTCAGAGAAAATGAATGTGTTTGCTGTGTTTCCATGTTAAAAGAAGAGTTAAAGTGATGGTTTGGAGTGATTTCACCCTAGGGTCCTTTGCACCACAACCTTGAGCTAAACAACCCAGAAGCTTTCTTCACCTGGGTCGAACATTGGGCGAGTTCAGTTCGAGTGCAGGCGCTAATAGAACCGACTGTGTATCTAGTAAATTATCCCACTAATAATGCCTGATATGACACCAAACTTCTACAGTAGTACAAATATGTTATGTACGCATACAACTATGGATTAGAGTGTGTAATTACACCAGGAGTTTATTTAAATACCACTTTCCTGCTGGCTTCTGCTCTCTGCTGCTACCGCTACCAGCAGTAAGACGAGTGCTTAGGGACGTCTACAAATTACAGCACCAAAAAGAGATACAACATACATATTTATTAATTTAATGATTAAGTAAGGTATTGTCTCCAAACGTACCTCAATTATAACTTGTCTTCTGCTAGTACTACAGGACTTACTTTTAAAAAATAAATTAAATTAATACATATTTTTGAAACTTTCTGTGCTCCGGCACTACCTTTCCTTCTCATCTGTTCTGGGAATAGATACAGATTTTCAGAAATACATGGAAAAGTTCCTTCTGGAGAAGCATCCGACCTACATGCAAAGCATTAACTCACTGAGAAATTTCAAGCTTCCCATCTACATTTGAATTGTCAGAATTAAATGTTTAAAAAGCCTTCGTCAGAGAAAAAATAATAATAATTAAGGTCTTGTAAGATCACAGGCAGGGTCATGTGCACTTCCAACATTTATCTCTCACATATGTCTTCCACATAAGTATTTTTTTATTTTTTTATTATTCCTCTAAACCATACAACTAAATCGGTTGTTGCTCCCATCTAATACAACCCGCAGGAGCGTTTCCTAAATAAGCACCGCTAGCGGTAAACCACATTAGGTAAAGCTTGCTGTTTTAAACACGTTAACGTTGTGAAACGGTCGCAGTTTGGGCACAAAAACAATTTATTTAAGTTTAGAAAAAGATTGCGTTTGGGTTCAACTCAAGACGCTACTTAACCCTTGTGTTGTCTTCCCGTCAACCATGAAAAAAACCTGTTTTGGTCATTTTTTTCAACATTATTTTCGCTTTTTGTAACATTTTTGTCGCTTTTTCAATGTTATGGGTGCTTTTCTATGTTTTTGCCCAAAGTTTTTTAATATTTTTATTGTTGACATTTTCAGCGCTTATTTTTTCGGCCCATTTTATGTGGCAAAAAATGAACTGAAAACTCGACAACATGAGGGTTAACTTCCAGTAACATACACGCAGAGAGTGACGTTACTCCGTTGTACCATAAAGTAAAAAAAAAAACAGGACTCCATTCTCAGTCTCCCGGGTGAAAGTCCTGACTTTGTTTGACCCATCCACATCCCCTAAATTTGGCACATTTATACCTGGGCCCCTTACTTACTGCTTTGCTCCCAAGATAACTACTGCGGCCACTAGAAGGGGCTGTTACTATAAACGTAGATATGAGTCAGAATTGCTGCTTGACTTATTTCAGAATCAGAATCAGGTATGAGAACACATACGAGGAATATTTCTTTGGAGCATCATTACAATGTGCTTACACATACAAAAACAACCAAAACAAAAATATACACACTATATATTCATACTCTACACAGAAACAATATAGAGGCATGAGTGCAATGAACTGTTCAATAAAAATTATTTAAATGTGGAGCATAGTGCAAAGGATACTGGGATAAATAGTATTATGTTATTATATTACAATATGAACAGTATAAACATAATTAACAGAAATGGAATGATGAATAAATAAAAAATAATAAGTGAGATATGACCAAATAAGTTATATTACAATATGAACAGTATAAACATAATTAACAGTTCTGAAATAGGAAATGAGAATGATGAATAAATAAAAAATAATAAGTGAGATATGACAATGATGAATAATACTAAATAAGTGGAATAATAAGTGGAACCAGTAAACAGGAAACAGGTGCTGTAGAGACAGTGTTACTGGGTTATTGACCAGAATTGAACCTGACACTGTGGGTCAGAAGTCAGCTATTCATCAGAGAGATGGCTTGTGGGTAGAAACTGTTCCTGAGTCTGTTGGTTTTGGTGTACAGTGCTCTGTAGTGCCTACCAGAGGGGAGAAGCAGGAACAGGTTGTGTCCGGGGTGAGATGGGTCAGCAGTGATGGTTCCTGCCCGTTTCCTGACTCTGGAAGAGTAGAAGTCATGTTTTCACCCTCTTTTGGTGTTTTTCCGTGGAGGCCAGTCTCCATAAATAATACAACAGAAAATGAAATGCTTTGCAGGAATGGTTCCACCCAATTGTAACGTGTAGCTACACGTTCCCTTCCCTGCCACGATCTGCGGTGCCCAGCTACGTCCTGCTGTGCCTTGTAATGCTGCACAGTGCCTTGCTATGCCATGAACTACTACAAAGAACTACTACAAACTACTTTATTTTTTTTATTTTTTATTTTTTATTTTTTTTTTGGGGACTGTTATTGCCACTCTTCATTCTATCCCCAACCGGTCGTCAGACACCACGTACCAAGAGCCTGGGTCTGTCCCAGGTTTCTTCCCAAAGGGGAGTTTTTCCTTGCCACTGTCGCACTGTTGCTTGCTCTGTAGGAAACTACTAGAACTGTTGGGTCCTTGTAAAGTGTCTTGAGATAACTCTTGTTATGAATTGATACTATAAATAAAATTGAATTGAATTGAATTGAATCAGGATCGTCCACGATAAGTCTGCATTGTCTGTGGAGTTTGGAGTTCTGATGCAGGCTGGGGAAGCAAGAAACACATGAAGTAACACAGCATGATGGCTCGTGCTGAGAGATCATCTTCCATCATCGTCCGTAACATCCATCAGGAAGCTGTAAATGTCCAAATCTGTTTGACTAAAATCTCTAAACTTGGTTTGTTGTAGAGTCTGTGGCTAGTATGCACTGTTAGAAGAGATCAGTGACAAGCCCATGTATCCATAGGGAAGAACATCTGCTTTCCCATCTGCGAGTTTCCATTCCATCTCACATCCCCTGGAGGTTATTACCTGTGAGTATGAGGTGTAGGCCTCATCATCACCCTCCCTTCATCTACTGTGCAAGCTCTCAGCCACACTAAAGATATTGAATTTCTAAAGTAGGCTATATTGCAGCAGAAAATGGAAGCACTATCTCAAACACCCCCCACCCCCAACTCTCACCCAGCACCCATTCCATTTTGAAATCTATGCAAATTCATAATAAATCTCAGAAAGCGGCATCTGTACCGCTGACACTTGCTGTGTCAGAAAGTCCCCCGGGGACTCCCATGCTCGGTGATTCTGAAGTGGTTACGGACCTTCCCCAGGGCTACTGGGAAATTCTGACTCATTACTAATTACCACAGTGTTAACACACTGACCGTGGCTAAGGAAGGATGATTAGAAAGTGCTGCTAAAGTGAGGTCATTTCAGCCCCAATGAGGAGAAGCTTGGCTTTACAGTTG
Source organism: Etheostoma perlongum (assembly GCA_026937815.1). Lineage (NCBI taxonomy): Eukaryota > Metazoa > Chordata > Actinopteri > Perciformes > Percidae > Etheostoma > Etheostoma perlongum. The sequence continues at coordinate 4,650,175 of CM049381.1, forward strand.
ATGTTTTTTAACCACGGTATATTGTAGTCAACTTTGATTAAATGTATGACACCACACATTCATTAAAGCCAGCTCCAGAAAGCTGAACATACGGTTTTAGAAAGGACCATGATATGTCAAAAAAAAGATGTTCAGACCTCCATTGTCTGAAACAAAAATGAAATGTATGTAACTGAAGAAATCAGACTGAACACTGAATAAATGGAATACTTTTACTTTTTTTTCAGGCTTTAGAGACAAAGATAAACCAGTCTAAGCCGGCCCGTCTCAGCCCGACTCGAGGCCAGCTGATGGTGGCGCCTGCAATTCAGTCAAGTCAACAGCCAATAGTAAGATTGGGTGCCTGAACCAGTACCTGAACCAAAATATATATATTTATAATGTACGTATATAATATAAAATATAAAAAAGGAGCACGAAACGTCAGTTGGCGACATTAAAGAACGGCTTGTTTATTGCTAAGGCCATATTGTCAACATTTAATGATTGGTTAATAATGTAATAACAATAACTGGTAACACTTTATAATAATGGTACATGAATTATCGTGAGTTCATGCAGGCCTACATGCATGAAAAAGCATGAATTCATGCATGTAGTACTTTATGAACTACCATTAATATACAAGGATTAACAGTATCTCATGCATGACTTAATGCAGGAACAATACGTTTCTTAATGCATCAATTGAGGTATTTGTATCATGATGACATCTGATTCATAAAGCTGCCCTGCCATATGATTTCATTACTTAATGAAGTTCTACCATAGACTCTAAAATTTTTTGTGGAAACATGCCTTGTTTGCTTAGTTTTAAGCCATTCTAGTGTGGTATAGAAAGCCTGCAGGAAGACTCCATTTGTGCCAGTTCTCATTAATATTCAACGAGCTAAGCTGCTTGACTCTGATTGGCTAACAGTCAGCCAATGAGAGCCTGGCTATCAGTATCTTTTAGCCAGCGCAACTGGGCGAGCTCATGAATAGTAATGAGCTCAGACAGCATGACGTCAGACTGACCAGCTGTTGTGATTGGTCTGATTTCTCCTCTTATTTCTTTCCAGTGGCTAGAGCTGACAGAGGAGGCAGCAGTTCATCTTCACATTCACCACATAACACACACACACACACACACACGGACCTGACGTATTTCAAAATCTGCAAGGAAAAACGGTTTTTATGTGGCAGGGCACCTTTAATGATGTTCATTAGGTAAATCTGTAGTTAAGGGACAGAACAAAAACCTGTCCAGTCACAGCAGTGTACATATATTCTAATGAATTATAGTGTTGGAATCATGATTAATTAAACATTACGTCATCATGTTCGTGGCCCTTGAACTAAAGTGCTGACCCGGTCGATCTTTAACACTGACTAATAAAACTTATGCAGCAGTCATCTTTGTGATCCCTCAAAAGAAAAGGCAAAAGAAAACTGCAAGTGGCATGTGATTCATAACACTGGAGATGGAATTTATATTTTGAGTTTTATAATTTTAGTTTTATGCAGCTTTATTCATTTGCCATTTTGTTATTGGCTAAGGAGAGGAAGATTGTCAGAAGTATAAAATGTATTTGTATTTCATTATGAGGCCAAAGACACTTCTGCAGAAGGCTAGGCAAGCCACTGAAAGGCAGAAAGTCAAGATAGCTAGTAATAATTCAATCTACACAGCTCTATAAAGAAGGAAATATCTCTCCATTCCCATCCTCCTGTTACAAACCTTGTCTCCATCTTTTCCAGGAGAATACAGAAAAGCAGGACTTCTGCATGTATGTTGATTGTGTTGAAACATCTGCTGTAAAATCACTTTGGTACAGTACATATACATACACACACACATACATATACATACATACAGTACACATACGTACATTTACACCTGGACTTACATTAATACTTGGTCACTTTAACACTTTAACACTGGACTCAACACTGACACTTTGATAATAATGTGTGGTCTTTTTTGTCTTTATTTGACGAATGTTCTTATTGTTATTATTTATTATTACTACTGTTATTTTGTTGTCTTTATACTGTCTTTTTTATCTTTTTTTTTTCTTGCAAAAACTGCTGCTGGAATTTTCAATTTCCTCGCGGGAGTCATCCCAAAAGGATTAATAAAGTCTAAGTCTAAATCTAAATCTGGTATTTGTTTTTTGCACAGCTTAAGCTCAAAAATGACATGAGGAGCGCTGAGACAGCAGTTACGACCTCACCTGTAAAGAAACAATCTGGACAGAAGACAGATGACTCAGATGAAACTGACCTTTCCTCATCTAATGAGCCGACACGGCGTCATCTGAGGACAAGAAGCCCAAAACGTCCAAGTGCAAAACAACAAAGCTGGAAAAATGGGAGGTATGTACAGAGTCGTTCAAAAACTTGAAGTGAAATATTTGTCAGTCTGTTGATGGACTGCAAGTTTAAAATGAGGTTGACTGAGCATGTTGACCAATACTGACAAAACAAAAAGAACCACTGTTAGTATAAACTAATTCCTCCCTGGTAATATCACAATAGTCCCACAACGGCAGGACACTCATTTTTAAGAGAGATGCAGCAGGTAGAAGCTATTTTCATTTTCCTTTTTTTTCCTGCTTTTTTGCGTTAAAATGTGTTGTAACTCACGTTACTGAGATTGTAATGAGTATAATATTACCAAAATGTAATTAATAATGCGTTATATTGCTGCGTTACAGCAAAAAGAAATACATTACTGTAATTGCGTTACTCCCAACGCTGTATCTAACACAGTGGTTGTCACACTGCTGAAGATGTCCTCACTCTGGCATCCCTAGTTCATAAAGAGTCACAGAGACATACTGTATTTGTCCTTTTTCACTCACACAAGATCCTCGTCTGTGTATTGACTCGATTCCTCCTACTGTCTACATGCACACATGGCATTACCATATTCTTGTAGGATACTTTTTTATTTTTATTTAACCTTTATATAACCAGGAAGTCCCTTAAGATTGAAATCTCTTTTCCAAGGGAGACCTGGCCAAGACGGCACACCAGTTACAATTTAAACAGAAATACAGCATAAACAGAATCACACACAGAGGAAAGGAACAGGTCACATGTGGCAGTTGCATTTTTGAATTACACGGCATTTTAACATGACCTTAAATTTATTTAATGGGACTAGATCATTTAGATGGAGCAAGTTTTGCAAGTTATTCCTAGACCATGGAGCAAAGTAAGAGAAGGCTTTTTCCCCCAGCTCAGTAAAAACCCTTGGTACCTGGTAAGAGCGCCACCTGGTGGAACGGAGATGAAAACAGCTGGAATTCTGCTTGAGGAGATTACTGAAATATACTGGCAGTTTACTCAACATGGCCTTGTACAGAAAAATATAGAAATGAAGTTGACTACATAGACTTATGACGGCCAGCCTACCAGTTCATACAGCTTAATATATTAATTTAGAAAGAACAGCTTCTACAGTCGTTTTCCGTTTTTTATATTCTGGCACATATCAATCAGATGGCACTAGTCATTTTTATAAACTTTATAAATTTTCTGAGTCAAGCCTTAATCCTAACCACTAGCGGTAACTGTTGCTTGACTGCTGTCCAGATGTGTGCAGTAAGATAACTGTTACATTCTTTACTGAGCGAGACACGCCCCAAAGTGTACAGGTGCAGTCCTTACTAACTTTTTAAATGGTACATTGATACAAAGGGGCATTTCTCTTTCTAACCAACATCTTTGGCAAGCGTGCAAACAATGGGTTGCAATGCACTTTTAGCAGATATTAAGACTTGAATTTTGTAGTAAGTCATGAAATGAACAGGAAGTGACAGAAACACTGTGGTGCGATTCTGATTTAATAAACTCATCAGACCCATATATCAGCTTGTACACAGTCTCCTGTTTTATTATGGCTGAGTAGCTGTCAAAATGCTCTACATGCGATATGTTGCTGATTTTGATTAACACACTGTAGATGATCCGTGATCTGAACAGATTTAGTCTCTCTGACTTCTAAACGTAACTATCAGCCACACAACGTGTGTTCTGTACAGAATAAGCCAAAGTTAGTTAAAATCCCTCCGATTCAAAAACTTTAAAAAGGTTATATAAAACATCATCATGTTGAGTCGATTGGTTCACAATCAGCTATTAAATTAGCTGAGGCTGGTGTTTCCCAGCATGCACCGGGTGAAAAACGCTGCCTGCGTCTCAGAACGACGTCAGATGAAGTCGGGATCAAGTCGGACACAAATCTACCCAGCATGCAACGGGTCGATTCTGTGCAGACCTGGCTCATCTCCAACGAGCCTATTTTATGTTTTAAGGGGGTAATTGTCACAAGGTCAGTGTTCAAGGTATTGGCCTGAAGTGCTGCTGAGTTGACTTAACTAGAAAATTTGGATTTGGGTATATTGCTAGTGTGTTCTTGAGTAAGACTTGGGTTGAAAAGTTGTTCTCTGAGTACCTTTCTATTGTTGCTATTGCTGCACAATTTGTATTTAACGATTTAAGTGTGTGCTAGGGTTGACTACTATGGTAAGAGCTAGTGGTCTGATGATAAAGTAAATAGGGTGGGTTTTAAGTTAATTTTTTTTTCTTTTTGTTTAAGTTTTGACAACGACTTTCATTTCTGTTGAAACTTTATGGATTAATTGTTGTACTTAGCGAGTACTTGGCGAGTGGCAACCAATGATGTTCTAAAACAGTATAGCCTGTGGGGCAGAACGGGAAAAGAAGGCCTTCCAGGACCTGCCAATCTGCAGGGTTGCAACAGGCAGGAGTTATTCGATTGCTCACATCAATATTATGCTTAGTGTTGTGGGACAGAAAGACGGACTCAATTGCATGGCTCACTGGGAAGGTATTTATTAAGGAAAGTGAAGGTAGGGAGTGGGAGGTGGACGTCGGGAACGCGGAGGCGGAGGACCGGTGGGCAAGCGAGGGCTTCATGGTGACCAGGAGAGGAGAGCAGACGAGGGACCCGGGAGGAACCCGGGACGCGGGCCGAGGAGGAGACACAGGCACGAGGAGGAGAGGTGAAGAGGAGGGAACGCCGTGGGAGAATGGCCAAAGAGGAGACACAGGCACAAGGAGTGGAGATGAGGAGGGGGCGCCGAGGGAGAGGGACCGGGGTCCGAAGCCAGCTGACCGGAGGAGCGTGGAACTGAAAGGAAAGCACAAGAACATACAGGACAGAAGGTCAAAAAATGTTAGCGCTGGGTATTTTGCTGACGAGGTTCACCCAAGTAGTTGAAGCAACGATTAGAGTGGGTGAAGAGCCGGGGTAGATATACAGAGGAGGATGATGATGGCAGGCAGGTGTGAGCGGCGGGAGCAGGTGATGACGAGCAGGTGTGGCGGAGAGGATTGCTGATAGTAGACGGCAGGCAGGTAAGGGCAATCAGCTGGCTTCGGACAGGAGAGGGGAAGGAAAAAGGAGAAAAAAAACAAAAACAAGGCTGTTAATGTGTTATGTTAACATAACGGACACCTACCGTAGGAATGTGACTATAGTCCAGTGTTACATACTGTATATGTTATATGTTGTACATGTATATGTACTTTATCATTCCAATATGCATCTTGCACACTACATGTGCACCATTATGTGTCTATATTGCCAATTAATTCTGATTATTGTGTATTTATATTTTTTGTATTTTTTATATTGTATATTAAAGTTTTAAATCCCATCAAGTTTGCCTGTTCATTAATTCCTGCTAATGCACAGACAGTTTAAAGCACTATTTACTAGTAATAATACAATTGGTATCATGGTGGTTCAAGTTTTTTAAAAGTTATGGGAATGTAAAAAAGAACGTTAGGTGAACGTTCTCTAAAGGTTGCAACGTTAGGGTAACGTTAGGGAAACGTTCTCTAAAGGTTGCAACGTTAGGAGAAGGTTCTGAGAACGTTCGATGTAACCAAAAACTAACGTTCCCAGAACGTTAAGGAAACTTTCCGATTAACCAAACCTAACCTTCAGGGAACGTTTCTGCAACTAAAAACGAATGTTCCCAGAACGTTCTGGGAACCAGAAATTGTTAGCTGGGATGCCGTAAGCCGTTTACATCTGAGCATGCGAGACTCAAATCTGCACTCGCCTCTGATTGGGCAGTGACAGGCTCTGGGGCTAGTAACTCGTCATTAAAGCAGGTAGCTACCTGATACAACTATAAAATAACAAGATGACCAGTAAAACTACAGCAACAACTACCCTTGGCTAATAAAAAAACTCCACTTAGTTTAAGATGCTTCAGGTTGGAGGTGGAGTAATTTGTAGAATTTGAAAGGAGGTTGGTTGCAGGTAAGCAGAGGATGCAGTTATATTTTATTCTCCCTGTTCTCTCTTTAATATGAAATGCTGTTTGAAATTCCCATATAGAAATGCATTCCTGCGCTGCCTTTGTTGTGCCAGGTCCGGCTCCTTCTCTAACTCTCAGTGATGATGCAAAAAGTTAATTTTTTTCGTTTTCATATTGGGGCTTCTGGGAAATGCATGGAGTTGCCTTAATTTATTTAGATAATATCGTCATGTAATCCATTGATTTCAACAATGTAACTGTTCTAAATACCAACTATAATTGTAACAGAATACAGTTACTCATAATTGGTTTTCTGCATACGTAACGCCGGAACACGTATTCGGTTACTCCCCAACACTCACATCGTCACATTGGTTGCAGACGCTGCAGACAGCTTGTTGGAAGTAGTTTCAACTTGTCTTGTCCTGAATCATCGTCTGAACTGGACTTAATCCCTGAGACATTCACTTCAAGACACTTAGGCTAAATGCCCCATGGTTGTGTTTCATGCACGTCTGTATTCTTTAATGCAGGCAGTAACTCCATTCTGCATAAGAGCCACATTGTTGTGTTTACCAGCAATCTCATTCCCATTCCCTCTAACGCAGCAGTCACACAGATACAGCCTGAATTTGAATTAAAAACAGTTACTCTGCAAATGAAGGCTGCATTGTAAAGACATGTTGTTTTAAATAATAATTTGCATTTATGTCTCTCGTTAGCATTCCTTTAATACTGAGGCAGACTCATCACGCCTGCACCACTTTGTACTTTCCTCACAGACACAGATGGGGATAGTAGGGGGAGATTTGCAGTAGTGAGGGAGCGAGCTCAACAGACCAGGTGTGACATGAACACTACAATCCTTTTTGCCTCTGGGCTGGTTCTCGTGATTGCAACTCGCTCTTGTTGTGGGAGTGCCGCAAAGCGGTGAGAAGCAGACACCGCTTAGTCTGAAAAATGAGTGCCATCAGCATCTCTGTATCCGGATTAATGAGAACCCGCGGTGCTGAGCCAGGCAAAGGCTGCTCATTTGTTTGGGTACCCATCTTCATTAAACAGCAATAAGGGGAATTCATGGAGCTCCATCAGAGCGTGGGGGTGTGCTGGAGAAGCCCACGTGGAGGGATTCATAACACGACTAAGCTCATCACGCTCAGTAATCCCAGATGAAATTAAAAAGCCGTGGAAAAAAACGCTTTTCCTCCCTCCTCTTCCCCCCCCCCACCACTTTATTTGTTCCTTTCATCTTACAAGCATTGTTTCTATGCACGGTTTCTTGGCGCTGCCTCTGTCTTGTGTCACTGCCAACAAGGCAAGTAATAAAGGATAATGTCAAGTAGTACGCAGGAGATACAGAATAGTTACAATGTGCCATATGGAACTGGGATGCACTGTAGAAGAAATTATAGTCCTAAACAAAGAAAACTGCTACTGTGTTTCATATTCAGACTCATTCACTGTCTTCCACTTGATGTGTTGTGGCAAAGTGAAGAAAACGGCTAACCGTGCCTTCTGTTCCATTTGGCATGACATGCATGGAGGTTCATAGGAGGTTTTAAACTAAACTGAGCACATCGCAGCACCAATGGTTTCATGTACAGGCTAGAAACAGAAAGCCCAAAGCGCCGGGTTGTAACCATTAATTGTATTTAGATCTATTGATCTGTACGGCTGACCAACCCGAGTAAATGTTTTTTGTTTTTTTTCTTCATGGTCCAACAAAGATAACAGAGTTAAAGTGAGAGAAGGTGCACCAGCACAAAAACAATTAGCTTGTATCATTAGGCAAGATGAAAGCTTCCTCTGAGGAACTGTAGGAGATTAAGAGCTGTGAGGAAGAATGGCGAGAGAAAAAAGAGAGAAAAAGAGAGAGAGAGAGAGGTTAATAGTCATGTCCAAGGACATTTGTGTGAAGGAGCTGTGCATGTCCCCTGCTGATCTTTGTAATGCACTGATGTCACTGCTCTTCATATTAGCACGGTTGAATTCATGATCCACGGTTATTACTGTAATACTTTAACTGGCAGTGAAAAAAAATACATCTAAAGTGGCAGAATACATCCTCTTTCAAGCCTAAAATGAGTACAATAAAAGCTGTAATCTAAAAATATTACAATAATTGCATGCACCGTTGCCCTTCAGTGACACCATCATCGCTAACACATGTAGCTGAGATTAGCATAGAGCTATACCAAGTAGCTCTGTCACCTGAAAAGGTGTAGCTATGTCAGCAACAGGGATGTAACAATACACTCACAACTCGATGGGATTCATGAATTTTTAATTTTTTTTTTGCATATTATCAGGGAAGTGCTCAACACCATTTTCAATGCTGTCTCTACTCACTGTAGACCACTTTGGCCTGGCTCCTAACACCACACTAGCACAGTGTACCAAAACAGTATTAGACCAAATCAAATTTCTGATCAACTAACCTGCAAATCTTATAACAGGCCGCACTCCAAGTCACTATAATGGCTGTAAAATCGATTGCGTTGTGGGCAGAATCAAAAGTAGGCTAACTGTTTTGACAGTCTTCAAAAGCATCTGTTAAACTGCCCCCATGCCTGACTAAACCATTAAGGTCAGCTCCACCACCAGCCTCTAATGGTTGCACATGGTCAGCCATAAAAAAGGTTTTCAAAAGGTGGATTCAAGTATTTTTCAGATAAACCAAAATCTCAACAGCATGCTAGGCTGCATGTACCCAGGACTCCCTGGAAAGCTGACACTGAGTGCATTTGTCCTAAATAGATTAAGTAAATTGAATTAAAAAAGGAAAAGAAAACACTAAATCATGATTATCAGATACTACATCATAATTCTACAAAACGTCCTGATTATGAAATAACTCAACACTATCAGGTTGTGGTGAGGTTTTTGTTGTTTAGTTTTAAGCAGCAGCTAAAAACTGTGGTAACACATAGTTATTAAATAAAATGAGGCCTTCAAGAGTAGATCCACTAAGCTTTTGCTGCAGCTCTGAAACCATCAAAGTCTCTGTGATGCTGGGCAGCATAGCGGATCAACGTTTTTTCGAGACCCAGGCTTTTTTTTAGGGGCTCAGATCCCTAGATAGATGCTCTGGGGGAAACAGCCAGGCAAATCTCCAGGAAAGGAGACAGCTCTAAGACTTCAGGGTCAGATCCAGTGGACAATGATGCAACTGAATGTCTTCCCCTAGGCCAAAATGGAGACCGGTTGCAAGCAGGCCAGGGTGTCGGCTGGAGTATAGCAGGCTGGAGGCTAGCCAATGGGGAAGAAGGCTGGAAGCTACCAGATAAGGGTATAGGCTAGGTTAGTGGCAATAACAGTCCCAAAAAAATATAGGCTACTGACCCGGGAAACACCAGAAAATAATACACCGTTGTCGCGATTAAACCAAATATAAATTTCTTTCTTAGCCATACTGTCAAGATGAAGACTACATATCTCTTTATTAAAACAAAGGCCCTTTGTGGTGTCAAAACAGTACTAAGTCTTTGATAATAAAACTGGAACTCATGTACATGCTCCACAAGCAAAAAAACAAGAATAAAGTCCATAATATAAGACAGGACCAACTAGACACGAGTAACACAGGATACAGGCACATTAATGGCACAGAATAGGCCTACTACAAGGTAAAAAACAGAGCCACTAAACACATCACTGAATTATATTAAATCCAATCAAAGTGAAGCCAGCCAGTCCTGACACAAACAGTGAAATAGAGAAATGCAGCCTTAAGTTCAGTTAAGGTGTAGCACACCAATAGCAAATTTAAGGCATAAATTTATTGGGCCGTAACAGCTCTTAACAGGGCCTAATTATTTTCTAACAATACAGAAAATTAAATATAGGTGCAACCTCTTTCAGGTGAATTGTTACTGAACGGTCAAAATGGAAGACACCTCCTAAGGTAGTCCAGAATGACCGAGCTAAGATCCTGTGGGACTTCAAGATCCAGACTGACAAACTGGTGATGGCTAACCAACCAGACATCGTGTTGATCGACAAACAGCAGAAGAAGGCAGTAGTGATAGATGTGGCAATCCCAAGCGATCGCAACATCAAGAAGAAGGAGCACGAGAAGCTCGAGAAATACCAAGGGCTGAAAGAGGAGCTAGAAAAGATGTGGAAAGTAAGAGCAACAGTGGTGCCAGTGGTAATCGGAGCACTGGGGGCTGTGACCCCCAAACTGGGAGAGTGGCTCCAGCAGATTCCAGGTAAAACATCAGAGGTCTCTGTCCAGAAGAGTGCAGTCCTAGGAACAGCTAAGATACTGCGCAGAACCCTCAAACTCCCAGGCCTCTGGTAGAGGACCCGAGCTTGAGGATGACACATACCACCCCAACAAAGGGTGAGAGGGGGATATATATATATATATATTAATTATGGTTGTATTTTTGTCCTTTCGCTGGGGGGGTGCACCCTAGTTTCCGCGGCCATGAAAAAGACATTATTACATTTATTCAGTGAAGGCACTAGTCTTCTATCTAGTCTAGACACGCTCTGTCATTATGCTTTTCTTCACTAAAGTCGAGATTCATTATGAATATTATTTTTTTAAGGTGCTGCATATGTGGTTAAGAATACGCAACCGCGTCGTAGCTCATTACCACAAAGTTGAAAAATTTCAACTTTCTGATTGACGCTCCACACGCTCAAAACGCCCAAAACGCATACGTCGACAGATTTGCCTCCTTGCAGCTGAGAGAAGCTTCCATTGAATATGAATGACTTCCGGTAACTTTAGACGCTCCAGTCGGTGGCGGTGTGAGTGTCCGGTTACCTTCTTCTCCTGCAACAACACCTCCCCAGGCTGCAGCATGGGGGACAGTGTTCACTGCCAACGTGCATGGCTGGCTGTGGAAGTCCCAGGAGACCTTTAACCTAACCACTTATACAGTGGCACGGACTATTACTTATTTGGGAAATATTAAAACAGGCACACACACACACACACATGCACACACACACACACACACACACACACACACACACACACACACACACACACACACACACACACACACACACTCACATACTCACACTCACACACAATGATTAATTATAATTCTGTAATAAGAAGTTCACCAGGACACACACCACTGGAGTGTCAAATTAAAATTATAATGAACAGCTATTTCTTGTGGATTTATGAAATTCTGAATATACGGTAAGATAAGGTCAATTCTGATACACTACACTAAATTGGCCTTTTTCACCTGTAAAATCATACCCCCCAAGCTCATTTGTCCAAAGAATGTCAATGGAAAATCCAAAAATTGCCTATTAACCCATTGGACTTCATGCTTATTTGAAAGCAGAAAATAATCTAGCTTTTATAATTAACTCCATACAAAATGGTAATATGTTATTGTGTAGGGTGGCCTGCGGCCAGGAAATAATGATGGCAAATATATGCAAACAAACACATATTAGTCATAGGTATGCAGTACATAGTTGCCCAAACACACACACACACACAACACACACACACACACACACACACACACATGGATAAAGCACACTGAGCTACACACCTTTCTATTAACAGGAAATCCCCATGGGAGTTAGAGGTAATAGTATTGAGGCAATAACAGTTTAGCTAACATAATCAGCATCCTTTATGGCGTTTGGAGCTTGTGTGTGGGGTCCTAGGAGGAAGATCTTGTTTTCACTTTCTTTGGGTGAAAACGGTTGCTAGATGGAATTCTGTAAAATGTGCTTGTGTTTTGTGGTCACATCAAATGCTGAATGTTGCTGCTGTAAATAGTAATAGTATGGATGTTACATAGCTGCTTTATAAGGTGTCCCAAGGGAAAAAGTTACTAATAGCCCCAATCAAAAACAAGATGGAATCCCATGAATCTATTAGTGTACAGCGTTAGCATACCATACCCATAAAGCCGCCCATGTAATGTTCAAATTCATTGCACTTGGTGCTGGGGGGAATATTGCCTTACAAATAATCACTGTTGTGTTAAATGAAATACATAGTTTTCCAGGCCAACAGCCCTTTATATGGTAAATTAAATATGTTACAGACTGATATGCAAAATGACTTCAGCTGCGTTCACTCGCACTATATCATCAACAGCTGCGAAACCATTTTAAGTTGGTGATCTTTGTTCATTTAGTCATTGTTTCCCTTTGCAAGTATCGCAAAAGGTCTGTGGAAGACTTAATACACTTCATAAACATTAAAATTCAGATACTAGTATAATTATTTCCCTTGATGAACATATCATTGTTACATTCCAAAAGGCATTAAATGTCTGTCATTAATTTCCTGGAGACACAGCACAGTGCTGGGTCTGGGAAAACAAAAGAAAAAATAATTAAGAAAGCATAAGCAAACCGATTATTTTGTTATATATAATAGCTAATTATTTGATTTATTTAATTTCAGTTTTGCTTGAATTATACAGCTACAAAAATGTGTTTATCATTAGTTTCATTTTATCATTTTATTTGCGTTATTTTTAGATCGTGTCCCGCTGCGAGTTGTTAACACCGTCCCGCGTGTGGCGTTTGATTTCCCCCGTTGTTCTCCCCCAGAGCAGCCCAGTCTCATGGTAGTTCAAGAAAGGGTCACAAATTGTGACCTGTACACATAATAAGTGTAGGCCTATTGAATGATTTAGGTTTGAATGGTGGACAGAACCCACATGCAGAGAGAATGCAGAGGAGTGTGAATTAACAGGGTTTATTTAAAGTTATTTGGTTATTTTAATTATGACAAAGTAGCTCTCAAAATGCTCTACATGCAATCTGTTACTGATTTTAATTAACAACAGGTGAAAAGCAACTGCCTGCGTCTCATAACTGCGGCCACCTTGATCTTGTGAGGTTATCGTTGCCTACGTGTGCATGACGTCAGAGCGAGTCGGGATCAAGTCGGACACAAATCTACCCAGCATGCACCGGGCGTCGCTCGCCGGTGATCGATTCTGCGCAGACCTGGCTCATCTCCAACGAGCCTAATGACCGGGCATATGAAGCAGAGGTTGATTATGGTAGATGAGAGGCAACTGGAACCCTGACTCCTGCACACCAGACTCCACTACTGCAATTAGGACAGATAGAGGGATGTGAAGAAGAGAACAGAGAAGCTACCTAGGAGCAGCAGGCCTAAAACTGAACTTGGAACAGAGTAGCGGAGTAGAAGTAGAAATTGGCAACGCTCAGTCCTATCAGCACCCAGAAAACCCCCTGCTCATCTGTCAGAAAAAGTCTGGTGGATGACACCAAACACGCTACCGATGATGCCAAACTAGGACCCATCATCAGGATTTATTATCAACATGACATGTCCATACCACCAAATATTTCTACATACCATTGAAACACCTCCAAAACTGTAAAATCTTACGCTTTATCTTAAGCTCTTACGCTTTATCTTAAGCTTACGGATCTATTACACAAACCTGCCTTCCTGTATCATATTGTCTCCTCTCGCTACCACCTGAAACAATGCACCCTTGCTTTTTCTTACTTACTTTGACAGCGTGGTGCTGAACCAACAGCTTGTCTAGAACAGCTGAAGCAGCGTGTCAGCAGCTCAACAGCAGCAGCTTCAGTCCTCCATCAGCGTCACACTGGATGTGGTAATCCACAGGACTGCTGTGCAATCACAAGTGTCTGGCCACTTCCTTATAGCCCAATACAAACTCAATGTAGTTACTCGATAAGTTGGAAGAAAATAGCCTCGAAAGATGCTTTGAATTGCAGTAGTGGGCGTAAAATCTAAGCCAATACGTGACTGGTGCAAAAGATTAATATGTGTTCTATAAGATGCATAGAACACATCTTGTTCAGGTGAGAAAGTTTATTGTCATCACCTTAGGAGGCAGGTTGACGTGGATGCGTCAAACAAACACAGGACTTACACCCAGGAAACCAAGGTTTGAGTCATGTTGGAAAATACAAATATATTTTTTTTTAACTTTACAGAACAAACATGTGGAGTACGGAGGGATCCGTGCGGTGTGTTAACCCAAACCAAAATCTCTCTCTTAACTTAACTAACTGGTGTTGGTGCTTAAACATAACCAAACTGCGACCGTTTGACAAATTGTCCGCCTTGATAACACAACCATTGCGTTCTCTGATTTGAATATAGGGTCGTGTTTCCTGCCACTGCTATCACCATCACCATTATAAAGTAACTGGTGTTCATCAAACACATCATGGTGAGTTCACTGAGTTGAGTCTTGCTCCTACATAACATACAGCAATGGATTTCCAAAATATTCAGGAGTGGCACTCTTGCTTTTCATACTTATCAAGACACAAGTGGTTGCATTCAGACTCAAAATTGATTCCTATTCTAGCCATTTTTTTTTTTTTTTTTTACAGCTGATTGGAAGAAATTACTATTGACTATTGTTAGAAGTTGTTGGTTATTTGGGAACAAAGTTTTCTTTAAAATGAAGAAAGAAATATATGTTCAAAAACTGACTAAAATGTTAGCTTGGAAACTAAGGAGAATGAAAATTAGCTGGATGCAAATATTATACTTCACACAGTATCACACTGCATGACAGTGCCCCCTGATGTGTGCAGGAGACGTGATAAGTGTATATATACACACACATATATATATATATATATATATATATATATTATCTTTGTCGCATACCATCCACTGTCTCTGCTCATCTTTGCTGTCCACAGCACATTACCTGCTAAAGCAAACATGTCACATAGTTTAGTGCTTATGTAAATTGGACATTATTTAAAGAAATAAGACAGCATGAAGGAAAGTATTTGAACTTTCAGTTTGTGACTGTGTTAAAATATACTATTGCACCCATTGTGATACAGAAATAATTGCCTTTCGTGAAACGTCTTTGCCAAGTGACTCTGGATTGCAGACACTCTTCAAAGAGCCTCAACATCACACATTAGTTTCTTTCCATCAGCTACTGGATCTCAAAAGTGGCCTTTAAAATCAAGGCCTTGCCTCTGGCAGCACAAAGATCAGTATATGAATCTCTGCATACTCTATCTTCACAAGGGGGTGCGCTCTGTTTCAGTTTTCACAGTTGAACTTCAAAAGGATCATTACAGCCACTGAAAGCCTCATCAAAATTTGGCTTGATATCAGGGTAAAGCATTGCTTAAGAGGGAATCAGACTTTATGCTTTTTCTGTTTCTTCTGGTTTTGAAGACAAGAAGCTTTTCCCCCCCTCCTAATCTAGCACTCAATATCCAGACATTAGCTAATTAACTAGCTGATGTACACTGCCTCGGTTTTTCGCGTCCGCTGAAAACGTCAGATCTCGGTCCCTATTTTAAAGTGCACGGCGTGAAGTGCATGGCACAGGTGCGTGTAGGGCGTGTCCAAATCCACTTACGGCAGAAAAAAAGGGTCCGGCCGCATGGCTCAAAAGGGTTGTACTTAGTGTTTTCATTAATTCATACGTGTGTTTTTGACTTAACATGCAATAAACCAATCAGAGGTCCTCTACCATTCCCTTAAAAAGCCAGGCACTTTTGTACCTTAGTGCATTGCTATAGCAATAGGCAAAGAATTCCCCTGAACACACCTCCCTGTAAGACCAGCACGCCCGTCGGCGCACAGATGGGCGCAGGTGCATTTGCTGTTTAAACAACATGGGACGGGAAATTAACAACTGTGTCAGTCTTAAAACAGCAAAGACACGCGCTGGGTGCAAGATAGGCCCCCGTTGTGTAAAACTGTGTTTAGTTTTGGTATTTGCAGAGTATTTCTGTATGCTGTATATGTGATGTCAGATGATTAAATGCATTTCTGCTTCCTACCAGTTGGCTGTTTGGTTCATTTTCTGTAAAGATGGGGGAATTAGCAAGCTAATCTAACTAGCCAGCAGTCCTTTTCCACTGTTTTTCTGCCACCACAGTGCGTGTGTCACTGCAGTGACGTAACCGTGTTGTCCACTCCAAATTGGTCTTTATGATCATCAAATGGACTAGACTGTAGTTCTGTAGCTCATCCCTTAACAATCGAGCTCCATAGTGGTCACTTTCCTTTGTTCAGGGTACTTTGGCTATGATATTTGAAATCATTATTTGAATGCAGCATGAGAGAGGGAATGTAGTAAATGACAAGCTCAGATCTAAGAGACTCCCTAGCTGAGGGGTAGGGACACTGAATGCTCTTTCATGTGCCTGGCAGAGGCCTTTTTGCAGGATTTATATTTGTTAGTGGGGATATGGAATTATTTGTTCTGTGTGTATGTGTGTGTGTATGTGTGTGTGTGTGTGTGTGTGTAAATGCAGACATTTAACATTTGAATGCTATAAATAAACTATCAAAGCTATGGGAAATAACTTCCCCCTAAAATAACAAGCTGAACTGTAAGTTCCATTAGATTAATTGACGTTATATTAATTAGGACACATCCACATATACTATGTTATTACTTTTGGCACATTTGGTGGTGACTCTTTAGAGCCCCTAAAACACAGACTTTTTATAATGCTGCTGTTTCCTTTTTATTTTGAAAAGTCCTGGGCTGCGTTTCAGTGTGGAAATGTAATGGCAGAAATGGAGACGTTTGGAAACATTTGCTTCCTGATTGGGCCTCATTAGTCCCGACATGCCCTTTCCTGATTCGCTGCCACCCTTTTCACATCAGCCTTGATTACTATTGGTTAATTCAACCTCCACACGAACATGCCAAGCATTATACACATTTTCATATGCACGTTCATATGCACATGCACAAAGTTAAATTTACACTTTACGGCAGCAAGCTCTCTGGGGACCAGTCCACATGTGTGTGGTAGCGCTCCTCGGGCACACATGATTTTAAATCACAATGATTGTCTTGTCTCTTAGTCAAGGCTTAGTTACAACTCTGGACTAATGCCAGATAAAAGCAACAGATATTGTACTAGGCAATAGAGATGCACATATCTCAGTAAAAGCTAAATCTGTCTCAACTTTTCTCTCTATATATTCAACTCTGTGTATATTTTGTGTTTGATATGTGCCTCTTTTCTCATGCAAGAGCAGGTAACAGTGCTGCTTCTCTTGGAACATACTTTATAACTGATTAAATACATTTCCAGCCTATTTGCTATGTATGTACATGTTGGATGTCAATGTTTCCACTGTGCCCTGTTGCAAACATTCAAAGCTACCTGGGAACTACACACTGGTTTTAGGCAACAGCAATACGCTTGTCACATCCAAATGTCATTTTAGGGTGCTGTCACATTAGTAGTTTGGTTCATTTGAGTTCAGTGTAATTGCTACATTCAAATTTTTTAGAATGCCTTTATTGTCATTGCACATAACAACATAATTCAACTGCGCTTCCCCCAGTGGTGACACATTGTATGACAAGACAACATAGTGAATACATGAATTAAGACATAATAAAAAAGAGACCCAAGCAATATGAACAAAGTAAACAAAATAAATAAATAAGAAAATCAATTATAAAAAATGTCATAGTACATAAAGTGCAGTGCTGTC
The DNA here is from genome assembly GCA_026937815.1 of Etheostoma perlongum. Classification (NCBI taxonomy): domain Eukaryota; kingdom Metazoa; phylum Chordata; class Actinopteri; order Perciformes; family Percidae; genus Etheostoma; species Etheostoma perlongum. The sequence continues at coordinate 4,667,917 of CM049381.1, forward strand.
CATATGGGCCATGAGATCAGGTGTTTTATTGCACTTGGATAAAAACTATTCAAAAGTCTGGAAGTGCAACCCTGGAAAGATCTGTAACGCAGAGTGAAGCGGTCATCACCTAGGTGGGAACAGTCCTTAATTATGTTTTTGCCCGCAGATATCTGGTGTGATATGTATATATATGCTAAACCACACCAGAATGTCGTGCAAGATCATACTTTGGACAGAACAGTTGTAAAAGAATAAAAGCAGCTTCTGGGGGAGGTTGATTTTGTTGCGTGACGTGAGAAAGTACAGCCGCTGCTGGGCTTTCTTCACAAGGACTGTGGTGTTGGTTTCCCAGGGGATGTCCTGTGAGATGTGTGTCCCCAGGAAGATAAAGTCCTCAAACCTCTATGCAGTGTCCCTATTGATGTAAACCGCGGCATGGTCAGTCCTCTACCTACGGAAGTCTACCATCACCTCTTTGGTCTTAGAGGTGTTGAGAGCAGGGCCTGAAATTAACACCCGGCAAATGCGGGGGAATTTAGCAATTATTTTTGCAAATTACAACTTTCAACATCCCTCGTCAGCAGTTGTTTGTCACCAGCTAAGATCTAAACTGCTGTCAATCTACCTGCCACGTTGGCTGGTAGCCAATGAGAATTGAGTGATTCAGACGCGAAACTATCAGTTAGCAGGGTACGCAGTTGCTTACGGGCCCGGACCAATTAGGGGTCAGTATCACTGGAAGACAATTATTGACAGCCAGAGCCCCCATAACACATTTTGCGCGTATTGCAACACTGCCCAGTGCTGAGTGTCAGGACAGAGAAAAGATGGGAGCCCAGACTGGAGACCGTCTGTTAGGAAGTCATGGCTCCATCTGCAGATGTTAGTGCTGATGCCCAGGCCGTGTAGCTTGGGCCCCTCTGCCCTCCTCTGTGTTCAGAGAGAATGTCAGGGCATCTGTGGGCGCAGTCTATTTCTGTGAGAGATAAACACTCCAAGCTGATTCTATTTGCATGTTCTGCCTCCTCGCAGATTGCATAGCACACCTGACTACAGGAGACATATTAGCTCAGACTATAGTTGATGTCTTTTGAGGCCAGATCCCATTCTCACCACAAACAAACCGCTCCAGAGTTCGATTGAAAGCATACCGAGACCAACTCATCAAGCAGGTCTTGGTATGCTTGTTTGGTCCGCTTTTTGTGTGCACGCGAGCGCGATTGTCGCGTTCTCACCTGTCCTAACAAACCGCACCAAGGGGAAAAACCAACTCTAGTGCGATTTAATCGAACTAAATGAGAGTGCTAATTCTGGAAGTGCATACTGTAATCCCCAGTCAACAAATATTTAAAATAACTTTGATTATGACATATTTAAAATAAGATGTTAATGTGCAGAGTGAAAAAAATAATGCAATGCAAAAAATGTCTGTATAATCCCACATGATGTGATCATAGATTAAATACTGTGTCATCACTTTCTCCCCTATTGGCTCTCCTGTAATAAATTATGGTTTTATTGCTTCAATGATATTTCTATTGCTCCCATTTGATTTTCCCGCGAGTTACCAAATGCCAAGATAATACTGAGAAATGAGGAAAACATTCATTTTCAAAGCAATAACTGTTTCACACAGGCAATAATAGTCTCCCTGCAAGCTTGCCATATTTGCATATGCACTTTCATTGACTCCTGCTTTCTTTATTTGCATCGTTTTTCAATTTTAACACAGCAATAGGAACATTAAAGCAATTCTTTGCTATTAAGCAATTTTGCATACCTTATTTTTTTCCCTCCTGTGGGTATTGAATCTGCTTTACTGAGAGCAGACAGTATCCAAGACAATTTGCTTGCCTGTGAAAATGGGATCCACAGTCTCAAGAGGGTTTTCTAAACCTGAATTGAAGGCTCTTTGAAATTTAAGAAAGTTTAAAAGTTACATTATTATGTTAAAGTAAGTGTTAGGCTACATTTTGTGCAACCTTAAAAACCCACACAATGCCCCTTATTAAATGTACCTAGATGTTAGTAAATACAAATCCGGCTGGACAGAGATGGCGGCTCAAGGTGTATCTTATTGGTGTAGGATCCTCAAATGGTTAGCCGGCAGGTCTATTCATTTTAAGTAAGCTAACTAAATTGAGAGAGCTGAAAACAAATTTTGAGCACCACAACATTTGAAGGCACAGCGGCATGGATTCGAAAGAGCAGAATGACATTTATATGGCCATCTCAATCATGGACACACGTGGATTTATGTACTTAACAAAAAAGTGTGAAATAACTGAAAGTGTGTTCAACAAAGATATAACCAAACTATGATCGTTTCATAATGTTAAAGACATGTTTAAAACTAATTTAATTTAAAACACTAATTTAATTTCAAATCAAGGAATGCTCATCAATTACAATTGGAACTTACAACTTTCCGGGTATTATTCCAAAGCCACTGGCTTAAAGGCTTTCTCTATAAAAAAAATAAAACCTCCCGAGTTAAATAATGTGGGTAAAATCTGATTAACTCAGAGTGTTTTTGTGTCTCCTCTAGCCTATCTTGAGATCTTATTTCCCCTCTCTGTGAATAAACAGCCCAAATCTCTGGCAAGAAGCACCAATTGATCGCTCCTTCTTTCTCGTACCACTGTGACTTACTGCTCTGCCCCTTTGTGACGGGATTCAATCCACCTCCTCCGCCCACTACAGTTCATTCACAGTTAGCTGACAGACCATTAGTCTGGATGGTGCGATGGAGACCGACTTCTTTTGTGCACTACAAAATAACCAGCAGCAACATTACTGAGCTCTTTGAGCATCAGTTACTATGAAACTGCAGATGTAGGGAAAGCATTGGTTGGGAGCTGGTTGATGTGGCTCGGGAAACGGTCAGTTCCCAGACCAAAGACACGATGACGGTCTGTCATTGTTCTCCTGTGAATATAGGCCAAAGGTGCCAGCAAACCACTTTGGTTGCTGTTGTATCAATAGACTGCTGCTCCATTTATTGTCATTGGAAAAAACAATCAGAGGTGCTCTTTTCATGCATTTATTAAATATATTTTCTGGTTTACTCTGAATAATTTGGGTGTAATCCAAGAAAGATACAGCATCTACTGTACATGCTCTGAGTCAGAGTATCTATTAAAAATGCATAGTTTGTTCTTGGGTGTCTTTTGGGCTTAAAGGACTCTTCTTGCACTGATAAGCAAACAGCTTGACAGCAGTATAGAAATTCCCAGATCGATGTGTTTCAGACCGGCCTTTTTCATTTAGAGTGAGTAAAATTGTTCTTTTGGAATAGAAAGGTTCTTTATGAAAACATAATAAGCACAAAGGTGATATAGTATCATGTAAGCACAGCTATGGCTACACAACCCTGTCTCCTGAAATTACATGGATGTTCTACTAAATGGTTTTACCTAAAACAAAGACACAATCGCTGCAAGGATTGTTTTAGCTTAGTCTGGGTCACCGACATTATATTTAACGGACAAAGCCTCACATCTGGTGCATGTCAGGCTTTGCCCTTCGCTTCTGCTCTCTGTGTGTGTTACCTCCCAAAATCCATTAGCTAAGAGAGACAACAACAGCAAGCTACACACTGAAAATGTCAAGTTGAATAGAAAATTTGGATTGTGCAACAAAGCAGGCCTGCTTGGTTTTTTGGGTGATTGATTGTACACATTTTCAAAAAGTATGTTTACAACATTTTCTCTCTAACTGGGACATTTTGGGACTGATTGGTGGGATTTCTGTGGACAGAGTACACATGGAGCCACACTGGTAAGAGCAAATGAGGTTTAGCCATGTATCAGTTAACTGAAATAGCTCATGTTATATATTGTGTCAACAGTCAACTTCATTTCATATTGTATGTGGTGTGTTTTCTTATCACGGTGCAAATGTTCCACTAAAACAAGTTCCTTCCTGAGACTATTTTACAGAACCACCATCGCTGTGTCCGGAGCGTAGCGTCACCAAAAACAATTGTGATTGGTTTAAAGAAATGCAAAGAGCCCAGAGCGTTTTTTTCTGCTATCCCAAAATGTATCTGTGGTGTAGCCAGACCTTATTCTACAGAGCTGTGGAGACAGGGCTGGCAAGTTTTTAACTAGACTGAGTTTACGTCCTGTGTGTGGTTAGGTTTAGACTACAAATGCACTTTGGTTAATTAGAAAAGATTGTGGTTTTTGATTGTCCAACAGTGCCAAACCCAAAGCATTTCAATTATATCAAACAGACAACAGCAATTCTCCACGTCTGAAAAACGGATCCAGCTAATGGCTGGCATGTTTCCCTGAAACATGAGTTGGACACTTTATCCTTTATTAAAATGTTCTCTTAATGGTTAATCGTTTCAGTACTCAACATAACTTGTGTTTTTTCCATGTACCACAAAGGTTGAGCTGCACATCTTTTCCTCCCTCCTCTGTTATTTTACCAAACACATATCAACCACTCCCACCCCCTCCAGCAGGCTCCTCAGAGAAGATTGCTCATCAGACCTGCTGTCTTGCTTATCTCTCCGGTGACAATACAAGCCTCTGAACCATCGACATCTGTACCACAACCCCAGACCAGTCTGTGAGATACACAGGCCGCCCCTGACAGCAGCACTACAGCTCGCGTCACACCTTTTTAGCTGTAAGCAGCATCCTCAAAGGAGAGCCCAGGGTCACAGACAGGGTTATTTACCCCACCTGTCGCCGAGCTCAGAGGCTTTTGTTGTCATTGCTACAACTTTAATCTGCCAGATGCAACAATAGAGCAGCACATGCTTTTGCCAGGCATGGCTGTGTTGCATTTGACTGCTGGGTAACCCTTTTTAGTTGAAGAAATATAAATACTTTGGAGATCAAATAATGTTAGGACCATGTGAAATTTAATACATTGCCTGTGCAAACACTGCTACAGGTGAGACAAATTAGGCCACATGCCAATTAGCAATACAAAAACTATATACAGTATACATATAATATATACATATATGTGCTGTCGATGCTATGGTTCTGTCTGGAATATATCACAGTGGCTTTTGAGACAAATTCTCTTAACATTTTAGTAGTTTTTTTGGCCAATGATCATGCAATTTGGGCAGATGATTGGGCCTAATTGGAGCTACAGTATGTTAGCTATCCAGTGTTAAGACCTTCCATATTAAAGATGATAATTGCCAGCCCATTATGACCCACTTTGGAGTAGTGTGTTACTTCAGACCTTTAAGTGTTTTTCCATGATGTGGTTGCTTCGTTGTGTCTACCTTCAAGAAGGCATTTGATAACAACATGATGTGAAGCAACCAGTGAAGTAGATTATGTTGTAATACTGTCTGCATGCAACATGAAGCAATTAAGTGGTGATGAGAGTGAAACAAACACTTGTGATAAGGTACTCACATGGTCTCAGTTCATGCAGCTAGTGCTGGGATATACATGACATCAGTGTAATTCCATTAATCAGGTGTAACATTTGTTAAAAACTACAGCTCCTCACTGTATTAAGAATATATATTTTTTAAGTAAATAATTGGAACTATATATTTGTGACCCCTTCTTTATGGTGCTGTACGTAAAAATAAGAACAACATATAGTCTGAGCAGTGAATGCCTCCACACGGCTCTCGCCAGGGTGTGATGGACATTCACACGGTTGCCATGGCTGCACACGGCTTTCGCCTCTAACGTCACAAGATAACTTGGAGGTGGCTGAGCTGAAATGATGGTGACTAGCAATGCTGACAATGGCAATAGGTTCCCACTGGCTATCCAATGGCTGCTGCTCTGCACCGGCACTATCTGAGCCGGGCTTGCATCGGAGAGTGCTTACATGGTGGTTACCGCTTCTACAAAGTAAGAAGGTGTTAACAAAAAGTTGCCGATTTGCCTACACACCAAAAAGACACAGAGAAGCAAAAGTATTCATTTGTTGTTGTGTTTCTGTTCAACTAGTCTGGCATTGCCACATTGTTTATCTACTCTGGGATGGGGCAACTGCGCTGGCTTATTTGTTTTTTTTAAGCCCTTGAGAACATAGATAGCAGAATGGGAGGGACAGGCTTTATCCCACCAATGGACATCCGTTGAGCCACACTATATAGACAGACCAATATTCACTCTCCTTATAGCTCTAATTTGGGCTCCGAGAGAATGATCTGCCTCTTTAGCTGCTACATACTCCACTATGTCCACCAGCTAGTTTATAACTTTTAAGTTTATAGCTAACTTCTGTCTGCTGTTTGGTGTTGAGCAGCTATTGTGTTCAGTGGGTTTATAAGAGAGCCTTTTGGACAAAAACCAGAGCTGTCAACTGCTGGAAATGAGGTTGATGAGAGCAGAACGTGCGATGCAAAACCGTAAAAGTGTTTGGGCCGTGGAACCCAAGTCAAGAGCTGAAAGATGCTCAACTACCTTGAAGAACTGCAGAGTGGAGTGCTAATTCTATGTGGGTCTGTCACCACCAGCAACCCCTTTCACATTATATGTAGGCATCAGATCCATTGACTTAAATATGAATTAATGCAGCTTTTTCTGATATCTATAGAACCAGCCAGCTGAGTGCCACAGACAGGGAAAGGAAGTCAGAAAGTTAAGAAATGTGCGGATTTGGTCTTTTAATGAGATTTGTTGACAATAAGAAAAACATGGAATCACACTAGCTCTGTCCTTTAACGTTTCGACTGGGTTATAATAGCGTCAGATAATGATTATTTCTCGGACAAATTATCCTATTTGGCATGGGTACTGTTGAAATGTAACATCCCATAATGTCCTTTCTTTGGAAAACACAGCTTTAGCTTTTGGAATTGCTCGCTAAGGTCAGCGTGACCATCTGCTCCTCTATGTCCTAAATGTGTTCATTTGCCAACAGTGTATGTCCCGGAGACATTCAAAAAGTGCCTCCGCCCCATCTGCTGTCGTCAGCCAGAGACATTAACATCCCTATGCTGCCACCTTCTCTCTGCCAGGGATATTACCTTGCCGATTGTGCACAGGTTGCGGAGGATAATTAAACATTCTGTTAGAAATAATAGTGCAAAATATGAACAGCTCACAGCATAATTTAGATTCAGATCCACCGTTAAGTTTATATTCACAGCATTTCCTTTCTTGTCAGTGCTGTTTTGGGTTGGTTATCACCGGTCAAATAGGGCCCACATTAAGATTCATATGCCATCTTGTTTCTAAAGTGCCCACATCAGCATTATCTACTCCTTTTTTAAAAAGGAGACAATGTTGACAGAGATGAAAGAAGCAACGATAAAGAGAATATGACAGAGATGCTCTATTCTTCCCTTCCCCAGATTGCTCTCAGCGATAGAAAGGAGAGGATCCATCCCTCCTTCAAACTCCTATCAGCCTCCACAGCTCCGCCTGTCTCCTTGATACGTCCTCCTGGATTCCATCTTATCCACTTTCATACAACCTTCACACTTTTGCTTTTATCTCAATTGTTCTCCCTTGACTCTCTTTCCTCACTCCTCCAAGTTCAGCCCCCAAATAATGAAAACAATCTAACAATCTCGATGTCCTCTTCCACTCTAAGCTTGACCATGCTCTTTGTAGTTTGCTGAAGGAAAATCGGCATAAGGTGAGATCAGACAAAAGCAAGGCCTTCAGGGTGTGACAACTTCAATTTGATGAATAACATTCCTGCAAAGCTCTTTAAATCGCTCTGCTATACACTGTAGAAAAGGGTCAACGTTTTAAGACTGCAAATGCTTTTTGGTTTCAAGCATTCTGCTCTAAATCGTTAAATTGTCTTTATCATCTCCATCAAGACTCCAAAAACATAAGCCACAATTGATCAAGATAAGACATCAATATTATTTATGCAGTTTAAAAATGAAGGCATGGGGTGCTTTGATGATTTCAAGTCAAGGGCAGGAGAACACACTACTGCAAAGCTCCACAACAACCCTCTGAATGAGGCTTTAGGAGGGTGTAAACCATGCTTTCTGACTATATTAAAGGATAACTCAGGTTAATTACATGTTGGATCTCATTTTCATTTTTTTTTTCAGGTTTGGCCATCATCTATCAATTATTATAATATTGTTCTCACCAAGTTATTATATATATATATATATATATATATATATATATACAGTATATACAACCACACCAGGGGAAAATTAGGATGATATAGACATTAATCCTATATCCTGCACTGTAAACCAGTCCATATTATATATTCTATCCTGCACTAATTCACACAGCCTCTTTTTATATTGTACATATGTTTCTGTAGTTATTGTTTATTTCATATTCATATTTAAAATGTTTATGTATGCACCAACAACAAAAGGTAAATTCCTTGTAAGTGTAATCTTTAAGTGTAGAGTCTTTGTCCTTTCCTGCATTTTGGGATAGTTTAGAAGAGATTTTATGGGATTTTATGGAAAAATAAAACTTTTTCAGTGAACTGAAATGTCAGGCCCGTTCTCGATGCACCCGTTATGTCATGGTTTTAGTTAGTTTCATGTTTTCTGTTTGTTTTCATGGACTTCCTGTTTTATTTTGAAATCCACTATTTGTCTTCATTCATTTCAGTTGTCCCCCTGCCTTTGCTTGTTTCCCATCTTTTATGATTATCTGTTCTCACCTCTAATTTGTTTCAGCTTCCCCAGCCCTGATGCTTAAATACTCACTTACCTGTGGCAGAGTGTAGTTGTACGAAAGTCAATCTCTGCAGTGTTTGTTTTCTCGTTGTTAATCTGACTTTTGTACCTTTCCCTGCATTGTTCTTTGAACCATAAAACTACTTGCCTGTGATTCCTTGTCTGGGTTGTGAATTTGAGTCCACCATTGTACGCATGCATTAGGGTGCATCAAGATGAAATAGAGCCTGGCACGTGCCGTAAATGGCAAGATGTGACTGATTGTTAATGAAGTGAGAGTTCTAACTTTCAAATTAGACTAAAAATATGCATGCTAACCATGATTGGATCTGCCTGCTTTGACATAGCAGTATTTACCATCCTGCAGTCTTACTGGATGGTGTGTGCTGCGCATCATTGTGCGAACAGTACTGCTCTGGACTTTAATTCCTCCCACTCATGAGACACACATTGCTGCAAAAAAGAGGATTTCATGAAAACGTCAGCATCTATGTAACTTAAAGACTCGAATGAATTGCTTTTCGGTAGGTTGCATGTTCATCATGTAAAGGTACAAAAGTCAACGCAGTGCAAGGAAGACCAAGAGATGCAGAGACTGCCATCTCTTGGACAAATGAAGAACTTCATGCATGAGGTTTACTCAGAATAGAAAAATATAAGGGATTTAAAATGTGATATGACAACAAAGAAAAGAAAAAGGCTTTAGTGTATTTTATTTAATTCCGCTGAATATGGAACAATCACCTCAAAAGAGAGCCATTTAAATAATAATCTTAACATGGAACTATTCAGGAACTGTCAACTTCAATGTAGATGTCAAAGCTTGATTCATCCTCTGCTGCAAACAATGGCACTGTGTTGGCCTTCGTCCTAATTGACTTCCTGACAGGAGGATAACACTATTCAAATGCAGATTTCCACCTGTGGTTGTGTTGCATTGTTTGACTTTCAGTACAAAGTAATCACCTGCACGGAGGCCACACTCCATTTTGTCCTTAGAGATCAAAATGTTACGTTTGAATGAATGTTGCGTTTGAATGAAGAGCAGAACCCAAATGCAAACATAACGCAGAGAGTGTGAATTAATAACAGGTTTATTCCAAGTCCTTAACCCTGGTGTCACTTTGGGACCCTCTCGTGTCCCTCGGGTCAAACTGACCCGTGACTTATTTGGGGTTTTAAAAACAATTCTGAAATAAAATTTTACTTCATAATCTATTAACAAATATTGTCTTTATCTCAATTTCAAACAATTGAGATAACATATGTTTAGGGAATTCAATCAGTCTCTACTAGAACACAATTAAAAATGGAAGTGGGGTTTGTTTTTTGTCATAAGGTTATAATTCATGTTAAAAATCCACTATGGAAAAAACACAAGTGTCATATCCAGAATAATGTTCTGAATTGAGTCAGGAATACATGTTTATCACAGAAAATAAGGTAAGGCCGTTGATTTCAGGTAGAAAAAATGTAACGTACCATTTTTCTTACCTGAATACCATACAAGGGTTAAGTACAAGTCCAGGTTTCCAGAAGGTGCAAAAACAAGTCACACAGAGGTCCACTGTGTTCTCTGTGTGATTTCAACACATTCTGTGAGATTCAATTTCTGTTTAGTTTTTCTTTTGCATTTATAGTCATATAACAATTTATACATTGATGTGACACCCATGCAGCTTACACACCATGATAGCCCACGTTCTGCTGAAACCATGACACTTGGATTGGGCATTACAGGGGTTGAAGTTACACTAGCATTAATACACAAGAAGACTAGGAGAACCACAGATAGGAAAAAGCCTCAGAGCGTTAATGGTAATGATGTTTCCGTATCTGAGTGCTGTGGGGGTTGACACACTGCTCTTTAAAACATTCCTTCTTTCATCAGTCCTACGTCTCTGAGCTCCAGCTCTCGACAGAGAGGAGACAATCCATCAGAGGACTCCAACAGCAAGAGCTGCTCTTCAAGTCTTTCTTTTCCTTCTCGCCCTGCTATCTCATGTGCCTACAGCTGTGGCGGTGGCGGCTCACTCTCTGGAAGCACTCGGCCTATATTTCCTAAATTTCTCGTCTGCAATCCAAGAGGGCACTGCTGGACAGGAGTTCATGTGAAGGGACTTCCTGTCCAGACCAGCCACAGGGAAGACTCTGGAAGACCTGACTCTGGTCGGGGAAATCATTTATTCTTCATCCTTGCCTTGGGGTACGTTTTCAGTCAGAAGCACAGGCTAAATGTTTTTTTCAGCGCTGCAAAATATGACAATACGATCACGATTGTTACAGAAAATCCAGAGAGTAGTGACAGCTTGGTAGAGAAGTAAAAAATAAATCAGGCCTCCAAGAAGATCTGACAAAACTCTGTCAGTAAAAACATTTTGAAGACTTCTTTAATACACATTTTACTAAAGGTGCACTGGATTCCAGCTTGTATTAACCATTTATGACTTCAAATTGTCATGCCACATTTATGTATTCCTGAACCACTAAGCTTGTATATTGTTCCGTTTATTTTGTCGTTAACAATAAACTTTTCATGTTTTATTTGGCTCTTCAGGTTTGAGCCAATCTAAATGTCTTCCGGCATATCATATTAGTCCCTATGTTGCACCAAGCAACATAATCACTGCCAGTATAAAACGAACAAGAGAGCTCTGTAAACGGTCTACGATCTATGGCAGAGTAAAAGTTACACTCTGGCACAAACATATTTCAATAGCGGTCAATTGTCATTGCTAAAACATTTGGGACACCAAACTATTGTCCTCTGGTTTGAAGTAGGGATTTAGGGTTAGGGTTAGAGAACAGCCTAATGTCTGTGTGTTGGTGCTCAAGATCATTAACCAACGCGTGCCTGTGGGGAAGTATGCTGCGTTGCCTTTACTGATTTGCCTCTCAAAGTCAAATCTTAACAAATTCATGTGTGCATACATTTGCGACACAAGCCCATCTTCTTGTGTTCAGATGGCCAATGAGATCCACTAAGAAACTGAGGTCAGCCAACCTCTCAGGGTTGCTCAGGATGTAGAGATGGGCATTGTTTTGATTTGAGCAATTCTGATCATAGATAATAGAAGTGTTCTTGAACTTTCCCACGACTAAGCCAGCGTGCATCTGAGTGGTAGATTACATCCCTGTATCGTGCATTAATTTCCAACAGAAAAGCCTGCAACTCTGGCGATGAGGTGCTCCTCATTAGATGACAAGAACCCTTTTCACCAGAGTACCAAACACATCACGCAGCTGGGCGCCAGCTTCCTGTGACTGACATTCCCATTTGGCGATAGTGACACCTAGCAGTCAATATAGGAACTGCATCTATATATACTCTGATTGCCAAATATAATTTCATTTTTAAAATAACTCCTGGGCTACATCAATTCAGGTGTTGGTCCGCAACACCTAATTTAGATCTTTAAGTAGGGAATCAACTTCACAGGAAATATAATTGAATAGTAAATTCAATGGAAATGATTCTTGGGGTTGCAATGGAGGAATCCTGACCTATGTATTTCTAAAAACCATTGCTACAGCCCTTACAGCTGAGTCACCTCAGCCTTTCTGTGTGGAGTTTGTATGTTCTCCCCATGTTTGCGTGGGTTTCCCCCACCATCAAAACACTTGTACTAGTGTCTTCAGTCAGTGACTTTGATCAAGGCACTGGCTCAGATCTGGAGTGGGTCCCCAGGCGTGTGTTAGTTTTGTACAAAAAGTTGTCTATCAGGTGTGATTGTGAGTGCATGTCAGAGAATAGTGTGGACACACGCCTCACACCGCGGGCGTGCACGCCACATGGAGACAAAAGTGAGAGAAAAGAAAAAGAGACAAACTGTCCAGAGGATAATCAGCTGAGATTGTGTGTGTGTGTGTGTGTGTGTGTGTGTGCGTCCTTGAGAACTGATGTCAGATCATTTAAGCCTGGTGTTATGTTGGTCTGTAGTTTTGGCTCATTTAAAGTTGGTTATCTACTGATTTAGTTGTTTGTTACCAGTTGCCTAGGTAACACCTGGCTGTTGATGCAATATAACAGCGATTGTTGAACGCCCTTGTTCACGTTTGTATTTTAGTTGCATTATTTACATGCTACAGTTACATTGCATTAAGATAATGGAATTTATAGTGGGTTTATTGTTATTATGTGGTAGCGTATATTTTGATTCAATTCAATTTCAATTTCAATTTATTTATAGTATCAATTCACAACAAGAGTTATCTCAAGACACTTTACAGATAGAGTAGGTCTAGACCACACTCCAGAATTCACAAGGACCCAACAGTGTCCTCCAGAGCAAGCAACAGTGCGACAGTGGCGAGGAAAAACTTCCTTTTAGGCAGAAACCTCGGTCAGACCCAGGCTCTTGGTAGGCGGTGTCTGACGGGCCGGTTGGGGTTAGAATGAAAAGTGGCAGTTACAATCCCAAAAAATAGTAGTTGTTAGTAGTCCTTTGTAGTCGGCATAGCAGAGTGTAGCAGGAGGAACATGGCATCGCGGGCGTGTAAGGGGACCATGGCGACAGCTGCAACCTCGATTCTGGAGCCTCCCTGATCCGAGGAAACATGCTGGGGGAAAAGAACATAAGGACTCCGGGGAATGACTCCCCAGAGCTAGGTTAGTAACAAGCATTTCTGGGACATGGATGCACATAATTGGAAAGATAGAAAAATAGAGGAGAGAGGAACTAGGTGTGTCACAGGAAGTCCCAGCTGTCTAAAACCACTATTACAGCATAACCAGGAGAGACAGTGTAAAGAGAGGAGCCTGGCCAGGCCACAACTCTCCCAAACCCTCCCTGGCTAGGGTAGGGGAGAGGCACCCAGGGCCAAGGTCATGAGGGTCAGGGCTAAGGGCAGGAAGGTCAAAGTAGGGGAAGGATACAGACCCGGGTTAGGGTAGGGAGAGAAAGATAGAGTTAAGATCAAGACGGTCAAAGTGGGGGATGGGATACAAACCCTGGTTAGGGTAGGGGAGAGAAAATGGGGGTTAGAGTCAGGAAGGTCAGAGAGGGGGGTGAGATACAAACCCTGGTTAAGGTAGGGCATATTATTATATATGCCCTAACTATAAGCTTTATCAAAAAGAAAGTCTTAAGCCTACTCTTAAATGTGGAGACGGTGTCTGCCTCCCGAACCCAGACTGGAACCTGGTTCCACAGGAGAGGAGCCTGATAGCTGAACGCCCTGGCTCCTATTCTACTTTTAGAGACTCTAGGAACCTCAAGTAATCCTGCATTCTGGGAGCGTAGTGCTCTTGTAGGGTTGTAAGGTACTATGAGCTCTTTAAGATAGATGGTGCCTGACCATGAAGAGCTTTGTAGGTGAGAAGAAGGATTTTAAACTCTATTCTGGATTTTACAGGAAGCCAATGCAGAGAAGCTAAAACAGGAGAGATGTGATCTCTTTTCTTGGTTCCTGTCAGAACACGCGCTGCAGCATTCTGGATCAGCTGAAGAGTCTTTATGGACTTTTTGAGCAGCCTGATAATAAAGAATTGCAGTAATCCAGCCTAGAAGTAACAAATGCATGGACTAGTTTTTCTGCATCATTTTTAGACAGGATATTCCTGATTTTTGCAATATTACGTAGGTGAAAAAAAGGAGATCCTTGAAATTTGCTTTATGTGGAAATTAAAGGACATGTCCTGATCAAAGATAACTCCAAGATTCCTCACAGTGGTGCTGGAGGCCAGGGAGATGCCATCCAGAGTAACTATCTCTTTGGATAGTGCGTCACGGAGGTGCTTGGACCCCAGAACAATAACTTCAGTTTTATCTGAGTTTAACATTAGAAAATTACAGCTCATCCAGGTTTTAATATCCTGAAGGCACATTTGAAGTTTAGCTAACTGATTAGTTTCATCCGGTTTAATTGATAGATATAATTGAGTATCATCCGCATAACAGTGAAAATTTATGGAGTGCTTCCTGATAATATTGCCTAAAGGAAGCATATATAAAGTGAACAGGATTGGACCTAGAACAGATCCTTGTGGGACTCCATAACTAACTTTGGCGTGCACAGAGGATTCATCGTTAACATGAACAAACTGAGATCGATCTGATAAATAAGACTTAAACCAGCTCAGAGCAGTCCCTTTAATACCAATGAAATGTTCCAATCTCTGTAATAAGATATGATGGTCAATGGTATCAAATGCAGCACTAAGATCTAATAACACCAGTACAGAGATAAGTCCTTTGTCTGATGCAATCAGGAGGTCATTAGTAATTTTCACAAGTGCTGTCTCTGTGCTATGATGAGCTCTAAATCCTGACTGAAAATCCTCAAATAAGCTGTTGCTATGCAGAAAATCACATAGCTGTTTAGCGACTGCTTTCTCAAGAATCTTAGAGAGAAATGGAAGATTGGATATTGGTCTATAGTTGGCTAGAACTTCTGGATCAAGGTTGGGCTTTTTCAGAAGAGGTTTAATAACAGCTACTTTAAAGTGCTGTGGTACATAGCCTGTTAATAAAGACAGATTGGTTATATCTAGTAGAGAAGTGTTGACTAAGGGTAAAACCTCTTTAAGTAGCCTAGTCGGGATGGGGTCTAAGAGGCAGGTTGATGGTTTAGCTGAAGAAATAATTGAATTAAATTGATAAAGATCAAGTGGAGCAAAGCAGTCTAAACATATATCTGGTTTTACAACGGTTTCTAAGGTTCCTGAGTTTAGAGATAAGTCAGTGCCAGTTAAAGGCAGGTCTTGGTGGATTTTGCTTCTAATAGTTATAATTTTATCATTGAAGAATCTCATGAAGTTGTTACTACTAAGAGCTATGGGAATACTTGGCTCAGTAGAGCTGTGACCTTCCGCTAGCCTGGCTACAGTACTGAAAAGAAACCTGGGGTTGTTCCTATTTTCCTCTATTAATGACGAGTAGTACGCAGTTCTGGCATTACGGAGGGCCTTCCTAAAAGTTTGAAGACTATCTTGCCAAATTAAATGAGAATTTTCCAATTTAGTGGAACGCCAAATCTTCTCAAGTTTCCGCGATATTTGCTTTAATTTGCGAGTTTCAGTGTTATACCATGGAGCTAACCGTCTTTGTTTTATTATCTTCTTTTTTAGAGGGGCAACTGAGTCAAGTGTCATTCGCAGCGAGCCTGCTGCACTATCAACAAAATGATCGATTTGGGAGGGACTGAAATTAGCATAGGAGTCCTCCGTTACTTTGTGACTTGGTAATGAATTAAATGCTAATGGAATCACATTCTTAAATTTAGCTACAGCGCTATCAGATAGACATCTTGTAAAGCAGGTTTTGCCTAATGGCGTGTAGTTCAGCAGTATAAACTCAAAAGTTATCAAACAGTGGTCAGATAAAAAGGGATTCTGTGGGAACACTATTAAATGTTCAATTTCAACACCATAGACCAGAACAAGATCGAGGGTGTGGCCAAAACGGTGAGTCGGTTTATGAACACTTTGAGAGAAGCCAATAGAATCTAATAGAGAGATAAACGCAGTACTAAGGCTATCATTCTCATCATCCACGTGAATATTAAAATCCCCTACAATAAGAACTTGACAAGAACTCTGCAAATTCAGATAAGAATTCAGAGTATGGACCAGGTGCTCGGTACACTATAACAAATAGAACTGGTTGCAGTGATTTCCAACTTGGGTGTGAAAGACTAAGAACAAGACTTTCAAATGAGTTATAATTTAGTTTAGGTTTAGAGCTGATTATTAGACTAGAGTCAAAGATGGCTGCAACTCCACCTCCTCGGCCTGTGCCTCGAGGAATGTGAGTATTAATATGACGGGGGGTGGATTCATTTAGACTAACATATTCTCCATCACCCAGCCAGGTTTCAGTAAGACAAAATAAATCAATATTAGAATCTGATATTAATTCATTTACTAGTACACCTTTAGAAGAGAGAGATCTGATGTTTAAGAGTCCACATTTAATTCTCCTATTCTTTTGCACTATTGCACTTGTAGTTTTAATTGTTATGAGGTTTTCATGCACAGCTCCTCTTCTGTTTACCTTTGATTTAAATAATTTCAATGGTCGGGGGGCAGACACCGTCACTATGGGGTTTTGACTAGGTAACCCCTGGAATGGAGGAGCAGAGAAGTGTGTCAGACTGCGACTCTGCCTCCTGGTCCCAACTCTGGATTGTCAGGGATTAGGTCCACTAATAAACTCGTCAAGATTTCTAGAAATGAGAGCTGCTCCATCCCAAGTGGGATGAATGCCGTCCCTCCGAATCAGACCAGGTCTTCCCCCAGAAAGACTGCCAGTGATCTACAAAGCCCACATCATTATCTGGACACCACCTCGATAGCCAGCGGCGAAATGATGACATGCGGCTATACATGGCCGGCCCGCACCGACTACCGGGGGGTGGCTTGCTACAGTAGCTAACGACTGATCTATCATGGTGCGGATCTGGACTTCTAACTCACTAAGCCTCGCCTCCACGTCCATAAATAAACTACACTTGTTACACATACCATTGTCGCTAAAGGATGCAGAGGAGTAACTAAACATCTCACACACCGAGCAAGAGAAAGTAGGAGAGGGAGACAACATGGCTAACTGCTAAGCTAAAGTTGCTAGCAGCTAAGCTGTACGGTAGCGTTAGCTACCAAGCGTCAAAAACAGCTGTTATTTAACGAAGGTCGCTTAAAAATGAAAATATCTGTGAGTGCTTAGGCAGAATTACTATAAGAATAACTGTTTAGTGGACAGTTAGCCGCTGTAATAGCAAATCTAACAAACAGAACTGGTACTTAGTGAGCAGCAACACACAAGCACTGGAAACGGAAATGAGTCAGGTACGCTGATGCATTGTGTATGGTAGCCTTTACAATGGTATTTATTTCTTTGCAGAACCACACACGTATGGAGGACCGTGTCTTTCATATTTAAAAATAAATACAGAAATAAATAAATGCTCAATAAATAAATAAGCACACAATTAATTGCCCCAAAAAATACAATGAAGAAATAAATCTAGGTAGAAATTAAATTATACAGTGAGACATAAATGTATATATCTCTTTTAATTAGCTTCTTTATTTATTCACCTTTGTAATAATTACCTTATTTATTTATTGTCCGTTATAATCTTCAACTTTATTTATTCCTTACTTATTTTTTAAATGTATTTATTTCTGTGTGTGTTTAATTTTTTTGTCTGTTTTATTCTTTCGTTGCATTTTCTACCCTATTTATTTTCACCCCTGGTATTTATTTCTGCCTGTCACTTTTACATTTCTGCCTGTCACTTTTACATTTCTACATGCATTTCTGCCTCATTATGCAAATGAGGAGGGGCTGGTCTTAAGGGGTTAACTTCTGCCCATTGGTTGGTTAGCATTTTACTCCCTCGGTCGAATTTACATGCCACCAGCCACAGACACAACACAGATGGCTAGTTACGGTGAAGTTGTCAGTGAGCTCAGGCATTTAGCAACTGTTTTTGAAAACAATGCTAACGTTATAAGTATTGACTTTATAATTTTTCGTTTAGACGCTCTGACAGAACGTGTGTTTCAGTCAGCGGTGTCGTGCCAATGTACTACTCGTGTTTCCCCTGGCTGGCGGGAGCGCGCATGCACACAGAGCGGAGCTTGTGCTGCCCTTCGAATTGTTTAACTGCTGCACTTTGAATTAAACGGAACAAACAGCGTGGAAGACTCGGCAGGGTTACCATAGTAACAGGGGTCTCAGTTAACTACATAAATACGTGTATTTGTCTGTTACATTAAGGCGACGTGTCAAATGTTTATAGCGTGGTTTAATATCGAGTGATAGGCGTATCCTCCCTGTCCCTGTCTACCATATGAGTTACATAGGAGGTAGGGGAGAGCCGGGACAGTTGAAACACTTTTTTATTAAACGTAATTTACAAAGCGGTCGTATCACACTGAAAGCTGATATTTTGTCACTAGCAACCTACACGTGTCATCTGTCAAATACAGTTGCATTTTCAGCTTTGAACAAAACCGTTGAGGAGTTATTACCGCAAAAGTGGGACGTGCGTAATGTTTCATCCGTCCCTCCTGGACGGGACGGATGAAACAGCATGCGGGGACGAATGAAACATACAGTTTAAGCCATATAAACTTCCAACAACTTTAATATTTTACTGTATATGATGGATGGCACTTCCAAAAGGTGTTAATTTAGATAGATTGTTGCAGGACTATGCGTCTTTCTAAATGTCTGTTAACAACTCATTGCCGTCATCCTGAAGCGCGTATGAAGCGGTTATTGAAATATCATGCACTGTGGATGATTATGACATTTTTATAGCTAGAACAGTTGGTTTTTCCATTTATATCATGTTTCTATTGTGGAATATGTCGTTTCACTAGGTTTTTACGTGGGTTACACCACTGGACATAAAAATAACGCGCCCCAGCCCGTCAGTCTCCATAGGATAACATGGGAAAACTCGACCCCCCCTACCTGGTGGGCTCAAATATATTTTCATCTTTCTAAAACTGCTTTTCCATGTCTCACCTCCTTAAATAATTGTATAAACACAGATATTTGTGCATTTACTTAAAATCCATGGAGTTCCAGCCAGGTCGGGGACAGTTGAAACAGCTGTTTCATCCGTCCCGACATAGACACATGTCATTACAGCATGTTTTGCTTCTCATGTAAACAAGCATGCAATACGAAAGTCTGGGATTGTGGAGAACACTAACTGGTCTACTGAATGAGCATGTAGTCAAACCTTTAAATCAAAAACCCTCGTTAATAATCGAAAAAATGTGACCGCTAATGAAGTTTACTTTTGACCATCAAAACTCGTTTATCGGCTGTAACTCCGCGATAAAAAGGAAATAACAGGGAGATATTTGGCTGATAGGAGGAGGGTAACATGCTCTATGTTCAGACCTAAGGAAGTCTGTCTATCATCATTGTACTCGGAGAAAACTGGAATGTTTCATCCGTCCCGCGTTTCAATCGTCCCGGCTCTCCCCTACTCAAATATCAGGCTGTTTTTTCACCTGATATTTGGGTATCCCCTATGTAACTTTTGATAAACAACAGCAAACCTCTCCAAATTGTGTCAGGTTGTTTATTGTGACCTATTAAACACACAAAATAACACCCATGATGACATGATGACAGGACAGACCCTTTGCATGTGGGGCTCCGCGTCCGTCTGTCCTCAGTCTCTTATCTCTCTCGCTCTCCACCTCTCCTCTCCGTCGCTCCGGTAGCAACTGTTGAGGACGGAGCCCGGGGCTTTGCCGTGCACGAACACACACATTTAGTGCCTGACGCATGCACACGCACTCCGCGACGCAAATTTCTACTGGCGATCCAGGCGCGCAACGCGTGGGGGGTTTCCCTTGCTAGAAGCGGCCCGGGAGTGGGTTGTCTGTCTCCAAATCCACTCCTCTCTCTGGCTTCCTGTCGCACATCAGAAGAGACAGAATGATAACAGCCGCAGTTCGTTCAAAGAAGGTTGCACTACAAAAACCCGATGAAATTTAGCAGGTGGATGTTTAGAATAAATCCAACGGAGACGTCTCAGGATGGAGAAGTCCTAAGTTGTGCGCCGCTTCTAACGGCGAGCAGGTTGATTAGTATTCCTCACGGCGGTGTGTGTGTGTGTGTGTGTGTGTGTGTAACCTATGTGATGGCACTGCATGAAGGACTATCATCAATATCAATATCAATATCCTTTATCACCTGATATTTTATGTATCCCATCCCTAACATGCAAAGGGTCTGTCATCATGGGTGTTATTTTGTGTGTTTAATAGGTCACAATAAACAACCTGACACAATTTGGAGAGGTTTGCTGTTGTTTATCAAAAGTTACATAGGGGATACCCAAATATCAGGTGAAAAAACGGCCTGATATTTGAGTACCTCCTATGTAACTCATATGGTAGACAGGGACAGGGAGGATACGCCTATCACTCGATATTAAACCACGCTATAAACATTTGACACGTCGCCTTAATGTAACAGACAAATACACGTATTTATGTAGTTAACTGAGACCCCTGTTACTATGGTAACCCTGCCGAGTCTTCCACGTCGCTGTTTGTTCCGTTTAATTCAAAGTGCAGCAGTTAAACAATTCGAAGGGCAGCAGAAGCTCCGCTCTGTGTGCATGCGCGCTCCCGCGGCCAGGGGATACACGAGTACATTGGCACGACACCGCTGACTGAAACACACGTTCTGTCAGAGGTCTAAACGAAAATTATAAAGTCAATACTTATAACGTTAGCATTGTTTTCAAAAACAGTTGCTAAATGCCTGAGCTCACTGACAACTTCACCGTAGCTAGCCATCTGTGTTGTGTCTGTGGCCGGTGGCATGTAGATTGACCGAGGGAGTAAAATGTTAACCAACCAATGGGCAGAAGTTAACCCCTTAAGACCAGCCCCTCCTCATTTGCATAATGAGGCAGAAATGCATGTAGAAATGTAAAAGTGACAGGCAGAAATGTAAAAGTGACAGGCAGAAATAAATACCAGGGGTGAAAATAAATAGGGTAGAAAATGCAACGGAAGAATAAAACAGACAAAAAAATTAAACACACACAGAAATAAATACATTTAAAAAATAAGTAAGGAATAAATAAAGTTGAAGATTATAACGGACAATAAATAAATAAGGTAATTATTACAAAGGTGAATAAATAAAGAAGCTAATTAAAAGAGATATATACATTTATGTCTCACTGTATAATTTAATTTCTACCTACATTTATTTCTTCATTGTATTTTTTGGGGCAATTAATTGTGTGCTTATTTATTTATTGAGCATTTATTTATTTCTGTATTTATTTTTAAATATGAAAGACACGGTCCTCCATACGTGTGTGGTTCTGCAAAGAAATAAATACCATTGTAAAGGCTACCATACACAATGCATCAGCGTACCTGACTCATTTCCGTTTCCAGTGCTTGTGTGTTGCTGCTCACTAAGTACCAGTTCTGTTTGTTAGATTTGCTATTACAGCGGCTAACTGTCCACTAAACAGTTATTCTTATAGTAATTCTGCCTAAGCACTCACAGATATTTTCATTTCGTTAAATAACAGCTGTTTTTGACGCTTGGTAGCTAACGCTACCGTACTTTAGCTTAGCTGCTAGCAACTTTAGCTTAGCAGTTAGCCATGTTGTCTCCCTCTCCTACTTTCTCTTGCTCGGTGTGTGAGATGTTTAGTTACTCCTCTGCATCCTTTAGCAGTAATGGTATGTGTAACAAGTGTAGTTTATTTATGGACGTGGAGGCGAGGCTTAGTGAGTTAGAAGTCCAGATCCGCACCATGATAGATCAGTCGTTAGCTACTGTAGCTAGCCACCCCCCGGTAGTCGGTGCGGGCCGGCCTGAGCCTGAGTTAGCATAGACATAATAAAGAGTAGACGCCGCATTGGCTGCTGAGCGCGAGAAATCCAGCCGCCATCTTGGACCGGTCATACTCGTTACTTGGCAGCAGAAGATACAAGATGCCAGAGCACTGTGCAGCATATTCCTGCTCAGATCGGCGGATTTTTTTTATCTTATCTCTTTCACTTTGGGTTCTGTGAAGCATTTTGTAGGCCTATCTGTGTTTTGAAATTTGCTACATAAGTTAAGTTCCAAAAGCAGCACTAATGTATGCTTGTGTGGTTATTACATTGGGATTGTCTCTGGTTTAGTTGGGATTTGTTTGATAAGACTTGCACATTACTCTTATAAGATAGATAGATAGATAGAGATATATATAATTATATAGCCTTTTCAATAGCAATGTGCTTGAGTACAGAGTCAACACAACATAAAAAGAGGTGTATCTGTCCAAATACTTATGTAATAAGAGCTGAGACAACTGGTCATTTATCAAATATATCGAAAGTCGCAATAAGTATGCAATATTTAGTTTATTTTGTTGAGCTGTCCTGTTAACTTTATTTATGTATTTTATACTGTCCAACCAGTAGAACCCGTCCTCTGTAGACATGGTCCTTAGTTATTTATATTATAACTTTATTTATGTATTTTATACTGTCC
This sequence comes from Etheostoma perlongum, assembly GCA_026937815.1. Lineage (NCBI taxonomy): Eukaryota > Metazoa > Chordata > Actinopteri > Perciformes > Percidae > Etheostoma > Etheostoma perlongum. The sequence goes on from CM049381.1 coordinate 4,690,501, forward strand.
AACCAGTAGAACCCGTCCTGTTCTGTAGACATGGTCCTTAGTTATTTATATTATAACTTTATTTATATATTTTATACTGTCCAACCAGTAGAACCCGTCCTGTCCTGTAGACATGGTCCTTAGTTATTTATATTATAACTTTATTTATGTATTTTATACTGTCCAACCAGTAGAACCCGTCCTGTTCTGTAGACATGGTCCTTAGTTATTTATATTATAACTTGATTTATATATTTTATACTGTCCAACCAGTAGAACCCGTCCTGTTCTGTAGACATGGTCCTTAGTTATTTATATTATAACTTTATTTATATATTTTATACTGTCCAACCAGTAGAACCCGTCCTGTTCTGTAGACATGGTCCTTAGTTATTTATATTATAACTTGATTTATATATTGTATACTGTCCAACCATTAGAACACGTCCTGTTCTGTAGACATGGTCCTTAGTTATTCATGTTGGACCAGTCCAATATAACTTTCAGTTAAAATAAACCTTGTGTTGTAAGAAAACTTGTTTAATTTGTTATGAATCTATTTTGTAATTTTATATATGTTTAAAAATATCGGAATTCATATCGATGTTGCAATATCACATTTTGTCAATGTTGTGCAACCCTAGTGTGTGTGTGTGTGTGTGTGTGTGTGTGTGTGTTGGGAGTGGGGCTGCTAAATGTCAAGGTCTGGGAGGCAATTGATGCAGAACAACGTGGTAGTACTGTGTGTGTGTGTGTGTGTGTGCTTGCGTATGTGTGCGTGTGTGTGTGTGTGTGTGTGTGTGTGTGTGTGTGTGCTTGCGTGTGTGACAGAGAGAGAGAGACAAATATAAAAAGCTTCAAGTAGGCTCTAATAATATAATCATATTGTTTCTTGTACTTAAATATCTGACTTTACGGTCACTATCTGTTTCTTCTTCCCTATCATATTTATAATGTGTGTGCAAAATACCTATTTATACCTATTATAGCCTACATCATATATGTGATGTAGGGGTATTTATACCTATTATAGCCTACATCATATATGTGATGTAGGGGTATTTATACCTGTTATAGCCTACATCATATATGTGATGTAGGGGTATTTATACCTGTTATAGCCTACATCATATATGTGATGTAGGGGTATTTATAGCCTACATCATATATGTGATGTAGGGGTATTTATACCTATTATAGCCTACATCATATATGTGATGTAGGGGTATTTATACCTGTTATAGCCTACATCATATATGTGATGTAGGGGTATTTATACCTGTTAGCCTACATCATATATGTGATGTAGGGGTATTTATACCTATTATAGCCTACATCATATATGTGATGTAGGGGTATTTATACCTATTATAGCCTACATCATATATGTGATGTAGGGGTATTTATACCTATTATAGCCTACATCATATATGTGATGTAGGGGTATTTATACCTATTATAGCCTACATCATATATGTGATGTAGGGGTATTTATACCTATTATAGCCTACATCATATATGTGATGTAGGAGTATTTATACCTATTATAGCCTACATCATATATGTGATGTAGGGGTATTTATACCTATTATAGCCTACATCATATATGTGATGTAGGGGTATTTTGCAAATACCTATCATTTACAAATGATAGATACACCGAGGATGTCTGGTCTAGGGTGATCAGACGTCCTCGGATTTAGGGGACAGTCCCCGTTTTTTGTCCCCTGACTAAATACAGAAGAAAAACTACCTCTGTCCTTGTTCTTTTTTTTAAAGACACAACATTAGGTTTTTCAATCAGATTGATAGTCAAATTGGAAATATCCCTGTTGCTCTCCCTTTTCGGGGATTATGTTTCCAGTTTTGATCTCGGATGTCTGGTGAATTTATATCATATCAGAATATTCTATTACTGTTAAGCACACTTTGAATATTAAAATACGCCTAATCATGTGTCCTGTATCATAGCTACATGTATGACCTTTGTAGCAAAAAAAACATGAAAATCAGTTGGGTATTCAGTGAGATTGATTAATTAAACGCGCTGACAGCTCATTGCACCTGCCAAACACATTACACTGAGTGGAGCGGGTGACCGGTCCAAGATGGCGGCCCCAAATCTCGTCAGCGCCAATAGGCAGTAGCGGTCGATGCGGTGTCTACTCTTTATTATGTCTATGTGAGTTAGCCTCTGGTAGCCGTCCCCCGGCAGCTCCTGAGCAGCCAGGAAAAGGTTCCTGGGTGACTGTTCGTGGCAAAAGTAGTCGTAAGATTTCAAGGGCCACGGACCACCACCAGCCTGTTTTTTGGGGCAATTAATTGTGTGCTTATTTATTTATTGAGCATTTATTTATTTCTGTATTTATTTTTAAATATGAAAGACACGGTCCTCCATACACACGCACACACACACACACACACACACACACACAGAGCCATAGCAGAGCTACCATAATACTGATGCTTGATTGTAATAAAGCATCAACAGAGAGAAGTTGTCTTAAAAGACACACCAGGAGCCAAGTTGGAAACCAGAGTCAGCTATAATTCCAGTCCTCATCTAGTCCTCACTAAGTTTCAAATAATTTTACTAGAGTTAGTTTGTTATTTTTGCATCATCAATACCAAATTGAATCTAATTAGATGGGAATATACACAGACTTCTCACAAAATCACACTTGAATTCATATCTTGCTGCTCGGTCAGAATCTTATTAACCTGGAGTCTCTGTCACAATAAACAGGCTATATGTTTTATATATGTTTTATATATGTTTTAGGCTTATTGGCAGACAGCCATTTAAAATGAAGCCAATGGCATATAAAGCATGAATAATAAAGAATAAAGAGCCTTTTCTCCATGTCCACTGTAGTTTCTCAGCGTCTCTCTAGTAACATCTGTCTGGTCCAGGGAGCTGTTTCATTCATAAGGCTGCATTTACTTTTATACTTTAAGTACATTTCCAAGCCTCTATCTTTGTTACTTTTACTTAAAGAAGTTAAGTAAAGAAGTTAAATCAGTACTTCTACTTTTAGCAGAGTATTTTTAACACAAGTATCAGTACTTCTACTTGAGTATGGGAAGTGAGTACTTTTGCCATCTCTTGCATGCACTGAACTCACTAAACTTTGCACATAAGTCCAGTCCTATGCTAAACTTAATCAGTGCAATTTGTGTGCTAAGTGTCCTGATGGTGGCGCTACAACAACCATCTAAGATTCTAAACTTTACAAACTCATAACAAATGAGCCGTATATGCTACAACGTCACAACTTATGCCAAACTGTAGCCCCACTAGAGCAGAAACTATGCTCTGCTGTTGCAATTTTGAAGTCCATCACTCTCTTCTTAACCCTTGTGTGCAGTAGTAAGTGCTAAGGTTTAAAAGTGCTTAAAAAGTAAAAGAGCAGAGGAGCTACAGACAAAACTTAAGGAGAAAGGAAACCAGAGCAGAGGTACAGTATTTCTAGTAAAACTCAGATTAAAAAGAGAAGTGGATGCATTTCAATATTTTTCATTTAGACCCGTGGGGTTTATGGTTTTTAAAGGATGGATCAACTTCCTCTCTGTCATGCCATGGCCCTTATTAAAACACAATGATGTTGGTCGATTTTTAACCCTTGTGTTGTCTTCCCGTCAACCATGAAAAATGTTATTGCATTTTCTGACATTTTTGTCACTTTTTCAATGTAACGGATCCTTTTTTAGATTTTTTTTCCAAAGTTGTTTGATATTTCTAATGATTACATTTTCAGCCTTTTTTGAAGGTCCATTTTTTGTGATGAAAAAACTGAAAAATGGGTTAAATTTGACCCGAGGACAACATGAGGGTTAAACCTATCTCCTCCCACATTACCCATTTTGAGTCATCAAAACCTAATCATTTTACTGCTTACTATAAACTAACCCTGCAATTTTTTTCAAATGAATTATTTTATGTTCATTGAAAAAACACCCGAAGATCATTGTAGATTTGATTTGAAAAATGTCTGAATTTTATCTTGAATTGTTTCCTCATCCACACACTGCAGTCAATGCAACATAGAAGATCTTGCATCACATACATTATGAACAGGTATCTAAGAGGTCTTGAAGAGGATTCTATTGTTCTGTCTCTCATTTGGACTGGGTCTTGACTAATCCAGATCTTGGACTTGACAAAGGTTGACTTGACTACACCACTTATCATCACAACTGCTTTACTTCATTTCTGTCCTGCAAGTCAACAGCTCCATCTTCTGGCGAGTCAGCAGAGCATTTCATGAATAAGTAGGGACCTGTATTACATCACATAGACAGTAAAAAGACAGGACATTACATTATGAATAAGTCTAATTTATTATCATATTTCATGCTACTTACAGTGAGGCTCGAAGGTTTGGGCACCCCAGGTAAAAAGTTGTATTAATGTGCATAAAGAAGCCAAGAAAAGATGGAAAAATCTCCAAAAGGCATCAAATGACAGATTAGACATTCGTATATGTCACAAAAAGTTAGATTTTATTTCCATCATTTACACTTTCAAAATAACAGAAAACAAAAAAATGGCATCTGCAAAAGTTTGGGCACCCTGCAGAGTTAATACCTTGTGCCCCCCCCCCCCCCCCCACCCCCCACCCCTTTGGCTTTATGCACATTAATACCTGGGGTCCCCAAACTTTTGAGCCCCACTGTAAATTCAATTAAATCAGATTGTTTATGTATAAAAATTATTTTGAATAGCTACCCATCAGATTTCACATAATTTGGGAAACCTTTATTTTCTTTTCTATGATTACAGTGTAGATGTTTGTCTGAGAAACTCTAGATCTTTTCAAACATAATGTTGTTTAAATTCTTTCCAAAAGAACATCATAGTGCTTTATATACTTGTGTCACAGAAACAAGAATTGTCATACACAATCAAATATAAATGGCACTTTGGAAAACATGTGTTCCTTTTCTCTACTAGACAGGAAAGCGTGGCTGTTTTTTCTCTGTGCTCTGACCAGACAGAGATGTAAAAACAAAGATTTAGGAGCTCTTTTGTTGTTGGGATTAAATGTTTCCTACTTGTCATACATAGTGTGAATTTAAAGCTTGCATTATCTCGGTGATTACATTGTTGATCATACACAATTTAGACTTAAAGACAGGAAAGTATATCTTCAATTTCTCTATTTCATAACTCACACACATATACATTCATTAATTTAATCCTTAGACCGAGTCTGATCTCAGTCTCTCTACAGCATGTTGGTCTCACAGGAGCCAGGCTGCAGTATCTGGAGAGTAACTATGAGCTTAACTGCTTTTCTAAACCAGGGGTAAAACAAGGCATAGATCACAGGGTTTAGACAAGAGTTAAATTGACAAACAAAGAGAAAATAGGATGCAGATGAAACATTAATGAAGCTGTCACCTGCAAGAGAGACACAGTAATATGGGCAGAAACATATTAGAAACACAACTACCAGAACACCAAGATTCCTGGCTGCTTTCAGCTCTGATTTCTTTGCCTTTGGAGTCACCGACAGCGGGAGTGTGACAGCTGTGATGTGAGAGCGCATGGCACGAGCCTGAGACACAGCCACGGCAAATACTCTCAGATACAGAGCTACGATGACAGAAACTGGAACAATAAAGGCCAAAACGAGATCTATTAGTCCTGTAATATAGTCAAAGACCAACAAACATTCGGCGTAGCAGGACATATACTTCCCCGGTTGAATCAGGTCATCCTTGACAAATAAAAAGCCGTAGGAAGCAGAATAGAGCCAACACAGAAAAACACTGAGTTTAACTCTGTTCACAGTTATTCTGGTGGTGTAATGCAGAGGGTCACAAATAGCCACATAACGGTCAACTGATATGAGCACTATGTCACCTATTGAGGATGCAGCAATAATGCTTGAGAGATATGTATAAAGATAACACACAAAGTCACCAAGAAACCAGCAGGATGCTTTTTTGAGGATTTCTCCCGGCATAAGCACAAGACCCACTAGAAAGTCTGAGACTGCCAGAGAGAGAAGGAGGATATTGGTGGGGGTGTGGAGCTGCCTGCAGGGAAAGAGAAAAGCACCATTAAACCAACAACACTGACAGGACAACACAAACCAGTATTCAAAAGTAAAAATATAGAATCCATATTAGTTAAAATATTTCCAATCCACCACATCAGTTAGAGTAGACAGTTAAAATGACTTGGTTGAGGTCACATGTGGACATGAACAACAGACTCTGGCATCAAAGTCAGACTTTTGGAGCAACATTTTTCAGAACTAGCTCAAAGACAATTCTTCTAAATGTACAGCAGCTGTTCACATTTTAAAGTTACAAATCCTGTAAAGACAAGCAAAGAAATATCTGCCTGAAGTGGGAGATAGAGATAATGATGAGCAGGTTGAGAGTCACAGTGATCAGAGAGATGGAGTAGCACACAATGTAAATGAGCAGTGTTTGGGGCCAAGGAGACGAAGGCTTCGTGCAGGAGGTGTTTGGGAACTGTGGAAAGCAGAGCTCGGCTCCGTCCTCAACCTCCATCTGCAGATATCTGCAGATAGCTGCAGCTCTGGCAGCTTTCTGAACAAACCTGAGACATGTAACTGATTTATATCTCTCTCATTCTCTTCATCCCCTCCTCTTTCTCAGTCCCTGTTTGACTCTGATGCCCCTCCTCCCTGACTCTGCACATCCCACCATCATCTTCATCACTCTCTCTGTAACCCTGCCTTTCTCACTGTCTCTCTTTGGTCATTTTCTACCCTTGTTTCCTTTCCTTTGTCCTATTATTGATAACTTAACCACAGATGCATTCTTGGATAGGAGAAAACAACACTCTGGGTTGTTTGCATTTCTTTACCCAATCACAAGTAACTCAGGAGACGCTAAGATCTGGATGCAAAGATGGTGGCTCTGCTGAATAGTCTCAGGAAGGAACTTGGTTTGGTGAAACATTTGCATCTGGCAAATGAAAACGCCACATACAATAATCAATAGAGTTAAATCACAAAATACAGTAACGTGAGATATTTAAATTAGCTGGACACATGGTTAAACATCATTTGGTCTTACTAGAGTACCGCCATGTGTACTTTTTCCATAGCAATCCCACCAATAGGCCCAGAAAACTGCTTGATGACTCGAATCAGCCAGTTGAAGACCAACAATGTTTCCTCTCTAGCATTTAGCGGAGTGAAGCAGCAGTGAAATTATTCCCGACGGTGGCTGTGTCGTTCTCCCCAGCTTCAAAATACCAAGATAGTGTTGGCCAAAATGCAAACTGATAGCTTCAAAACAGCAGTTAAACCAAAGGGTGAATTCACTGATGCACCGTCAACTATATCAGCCAATCAGCGTCTGGTGCAGAGCTACTGGCAGCTAAGGGCATGGTTTAGGTGTGTGTGCTGGGCCAGGTATCTTCCTTTCCCCAGGCGCTCAATCATGTCATCAATATGTGGCGTTGGAGAGCAGTCAAACTTTGACACAGAGTTCAGGTATTGGAAATCAATACAAAACCGTATTGTGGCATCCTTTTTTGGAACCAACACCACTGGATTACACGACTCACTTTTGGAGCACTCGATGATCCCCAGAGACAGCATTAGGTCCATTTCTTTTTTCAAGGACACCAGGAGGCGCTCTGGGATCCTGTAAGTCCTTTGTTTAACTGGAGCCTCCTCCTTTAACACAATATCATTCTCCACCATATTTGTGCTACCTGGGTACTCTTTAAATATTTGACGATTACATAAGCTTTCACCTGATTTTGTTGATCAGCTGGCAGATGGTCCAGGTCAGGTTCCGCTGGGGCTGCTGAGGGCAGATACTGGTCATCTACCACCTCTTAGGAGGTTCCCAAGTAGCACCCTGCTGGAACATGGTCGGCTTGCAGTAGCAACTTGGTAGTTGGTGGGTCCAAGTTGCTTCTCCACCTTGAAGGTTTCTCCGCCATTTTTCCAGCAGTTTGCTGTCACTGGTAGGCAGCATGACTGGGACCTTCCGACCTGGAACAAAGGTCCTCTGCCGTGCCGACTTATCATGCCATTCTTTCTGGTACCGCTCTGCCTCCGCCATGTGCTGCTGGGCAAGTTCTGCCATCTTCTGTAGCCTGTCTCTCATCTGAACAACATAGGAGATGATGTTAACACCCCCCTCCCTCTGCTGGTCCCCTTCCCAGGACTCCCTAAGCAAGCTCAGTGGTCCCCTTACCTCATGACCATACAACAGTTCAAATACGGTACTTCCCAGTATGCAAAAAGGAGGTAGGGTAGCCATTGATCCCAATCAGAACCAGTGTCTTCTGGTACTGAGGGCAAGTCCTACAAAACTGGGCAACAACTGCCTGCAAACCAGGCCAGTGAAAGTACCGTCTAACGCAAGCCAGGGGCTTGTGCTTCCCTAGGTTGCCAGCCCAGGGAACAGAGTGACCCAAGAGAAATACAGTGTCTTGGGCCACCTTGGGAACCACTAGCTGCTTAGCTGGTCAATGTTGATGATAGAGAATACCATTCTGCAGGAAATACTCCTCCCCAGCACTGTACTCAAACTCACTCCCCACCTCTCTCTCGTTAGCACTGCCCAATAATGTCACTAGGCTGGAGTCATTGTGTTGAATCTGAACAATGTCTGAATGTATCTTAAAACCTATTGGCAAATCTGGAGTTACTGCAACTGTGGATTTTATGACAGTGTGCTGGAACCTATTCTGCCTCTTTTGCCTGCGTGACTTCCACATCTTCTCTGGTTGAGTGTTCAGATCTGCTCTGATCATAAAAAGGCAGGGCACTGTGGGTAACAGAGGGCTTCTACCAGCTTGGCCTGGGCTCTGGTTACGGCAACATTGCAACTTTGAGGTTGGTTCAACAAATCAAATAAGACTGGCAGGTCACTACCCAGCACTACTGGGAAAGTGTCAGTGTCAGCAACTCCAATGTTCAATAGGTAGGGTTGTCCTTCAATGTAAACATCAGCATTGGGGTAAGGTTTCTTATCACCATGTACACAGCATATGGGAATGGTTGAATGGTTTCAAGGGTGCACATAACATTACCTTGTGCACATTGGCTTTGTGTCACCCTCTTGGCCGCACAGGTAGCAAATAGGCACTTTACTAGACCTTTGTGTATTTGTTGGCTGGTTCCCCATTTGTAGGGGAGCCTTACCCACACCTGGTGTAGCCCTCTGATGGTATTGAGAGGATGTGGGCCTGCGGGTGTCTTTTGTAGCCTTCCAGGTGGAGTAGCTCCACAGGTGTCCTTTCCTTCTTGCAGCCACAAAGACATCAGCCAGTGACACAGCCGTTTGTGTTCCCTGATCCATACCTGCAGCTCAGGAGATAGCATCCGCAACACTACTCCAAGATAATAATTTCACCAACAGCTTTTACAGTTTTACCTTTCGGTTGGATCCACTTCCCATAAAGCTCCTTCAGTCTTACATACAGCTCCTTGGGACTTTCACCAGAATTAATATCTGTTGAACGGAATCTCTGCCAATTATCCATTCCCCATTTAAACAGTTTAGAATCAATTGGAGGTCCTTTTGTCTGTCAGCCAACTACCCCCAGTAGCAACTCCCCAGTAACTGTAGTAGCCGATAGTCGAACCTCGGATTGAAGAGGAACAATGCGGATTCCGTCCTGGCCGTGGAACAACGGATCAGATCTTCACTCTCGCAAGGATCTTGGAGGGGGAGTATGCCCAACCAGTCTGCATGTGTTTTGTGGATCTGGAGAAGGCGTATGACCGGGTCCCCCGGGAGAAATTGTGGGAGGTGCTGCGGGAGTATTGGGTGAGGGGGTCCTTTCTCAGGGCCATCCAATCTCTGTATGACCAAAGCGAGAGCTGTGTCTGGGTTCTCGGCAGTAAGTTGGCAAATAGCCCTTACATAGCCTTGAGGTGTGTTTGGGGTCATTGTCCTATGGAAAAATAAATGATGGTCCAACTAAACGCAAACTGGATGGGATGGCATGCCGCTGCAGGATGTGGTAGTGATGTTGTCAGCATGTCTTCAATTTTGAATAAATCCCCAACATTGTCACCAGCAAAGTGGGGGGGGCTTTGCTGGTGACAATGTTGGGGAATTATTCAAAATTGAAGGCCTACTGAACCAGCATGGCTACCAAAGCATCCTGCAGCGGCATCTACACATGGGTGCGCGCTCCACCACTAGGCCATCCAGGCACCCATGTACTTCTTTATATTAAAAAGTTAAAAGGGGAAAGTACGAAGGTATACTAATATCTGCAAAGTATCGACATGAGAATTGGCCAGTCAAACTTAAATATTAACACATGAAAAATCTGCTGAAAAGACAGTTCAATAAGGACCTTTATAAAAAAAAAAAAAAAAAAGTCCAACTTCTGAGTGTTCAGCATTGTTGCAGTAAAATGCAGCAAGCTACACATACCAATCTCTGGGAAACTTGCTCAAATGTCAGCCAGAAAATGAATACGTTTAAACATTACTGAAATCTCCACTCTGTTCATGTTTTCTCTATAACATAAAATACAAATTAGTGTCTGCAAGAGACATTTCCTCCACAGAGAGCAAAAGAGATATGTTAAAACATGAAAACGTAAAAAACTGTTGTGACCCACAAAAGGGCTTTACATTTCTTTTCTTCTTACAACATAGTGGAAAAATTGGAAAAAAATTAGAACCCTTCCTCAGGGCCAAATGCAGAAACATCCTCCTAAGCCATCCCTCTAACTGAGCAGTTTATTCTTTAAAGAGTGGACCCTGGGAGTGCACTTCTCAGACCTGATTCCCATGAACAGGCGCTGAATCACCTCAAAAGTATATTTTGTGTCTTTTGGATAGTCAAGGTTCAGCATGTACAGCAGGCCCATCAGGTTCACAAAAGCGTTGGGTACATCACCAAGATGACGCATGACAATCTTTTCCTCAATGACGATGGCAACATCGTTGTAGGAAACTGGAAGGGGCTCCTTCACATCTTCAACAACCAAAAGGATTCCAATCACCATTCCCTTGATGATGTCCTCTCCAGGATCGGTTGGCTTCATGCAAAACAAACATAACAAAAAGGGGCCTTTGCTTTAGACATGTTTTGCTATATCTACAGAGGATGCCTGAAATGATGTGTAACCATGCCCATTGTGAACTTGTTTTTGTATAATTGAACAACATTTTGCTGCTTACCTCACATCTCTTCATCAATGTAGAAGGATTTTCCTTCACGTACCATGGCAGCCCCTGCAAAGCTGCTGCTCTCTTCCTTTGGTTTGATGCCTGCAAAAACACGATACGTGAATTCAGTGTATTTCAAAACTGATTTTTGTCAACCCTCAAATGACGGAAACTGAGCTTTCAGTCCAAAGAGGTAACTTAAACTGACCTCACTGACAGATTTTATTCAACAAACCCAGCATTTCTCTCTCCATGTCCTCCATCTAACAGAGACATTTTCTTATTCAGTCTGAATCAAAGTGCCTATCCAATCACATTAATTAGAGAAGGTTTACTGTCTCTCATAATCTACATCTCGGTCCCACTCCTCAGTGGGGTTGCACAACTATTGTGGACCAAAACAAATATGCACTTACATCCTTGTCGAGACTCTCCATTAAGCAGGTCATTTCTTGAACTTCCTCGAAGCGCTTCAACCGGAATAAATGAAGAAGTTTATGCAGATGGCTGTCCAGACCCTCATAGAACTTATTGATGTCCATTGACATGAGTCTGGTGAATTCCTTGACGATCTATGTGGAGAAGTAACATGACAGTTTTAGTTTAAGCTGAAAGTCACCGAAATTTTCACATTTGAGCACAACTGACATGTTGTCAGACATGTTACGTACAGTGGAGACTTGTCTCATGGTGCATATTTCATTATTGTTAACTTCAACCTCAACAATCTGTGTCCTCAGACTGGCAGAATGGCTTGTGTGGCAGGTTATTGAATTTTATTAATGTTTACATCAGACTGACATGTCAGTGCTTAGTTATATTGTCATAATAATTAATACATGCTAAGTAACAAGGCTGTAAGCTTAACAAATCAGTATGTACTACTATGATTTTAGTAGTTAAAAATATATAATTCATATGAGTTAAAGCATTATTTAATATCATAATATATAGGAGTGTCCTACAGAAAAGATCAATTTATGTTTGATGTGTCAAATATTGTGTTAGTCATAACAGTGCAAGGTATTGCTTGTGTGTTGATTAAAAAAGATGAAATAGTTTGTTTGTATATTCTGGGTCACATCAGAAGTCATCAAATTACAGGTATACGGTAAATTGTTGTGTGTTTTTACTGTTATCAAATGTAAAAATGGGTCACCTTTGACCTTTAACATTATTAAAGTGTTACATAAATGTGCTAAACAATTTTTAATTCTACTCCCAATATTTTACTTTAGGAGCACATGTGCTCAATGGAAGGAATGTTAGCATCGAGCCCTGCAACATACACAATACAACATTACTACTATGCTATGATTAAGAAAAAATGTACACATTTTACCTGTCTTTCAGTAAAAAGGGCTGGCCATCTGACTCTCATTTCGGCCACAGGTGGCTCCTCTTCAACAATCTCCTGTCTTCTCAATGCGTATGTGGCATTCATTGCATCATCGATGTAGGCCAGGTTTGGGGTTGTTTTTCTCATCTCCTGGACCATCTTTTCTCTATCTTCTTCAAGACTTCTGCTGTCTCTTCCCTGGGGGAGATCTGGAAGAAAATTTGTTTCAGACCGTCGAGGTTTCTTCACTTTGTTTCTCTTCCCTCGTGTGTCCCCAGCACCTCTTTTCTCAGAATTAACCTCCAGTTCTCGGCAGCCCAAACCTTTCAATTTCTGTCTGTAATTGCCCATCTTGAACTTTATGCTGTGTTTCCATCCATACCATCCACATGTGGAGCCAGGTTCTTTAAGGCAAGGGTGTTTTTCAACAAGTGCCTTGGCTACACATCCAAAATGTTCAAGTGTAGGGTAGGTCATGAATGAATATATTTTTTCAACAAGTTAGAGCAGAATCTCAGACTTCATGTCCCTTGAAATGGATAGAAGTGCTCTACTTTCTCTAAAAGCATCATTGCCCTGCCTGAGCCTCAGCTCAACATCATATGAGAAGGTGGGAATGTGAAAATGAGCTGGCCATTGCTGTGAACGCTGACCTGCAAAGCACTCCGTTTGGCTGCTCAATGAAGAAGTCGTCGGAGATAATGTTTGAGCTGAGGAGGATGCTGCCGGAGATGATGGTACAGCAGAGCTAAAAGTGTCCAAACTTGAGTCTGAAGAGACAGGGCAGAAAATGACTTTCAATGTCACCTTGTCCTTTGGTAGATCGTCAACACACGTGAGGTTACAGAAGTCTTTGAAATCCTCATCTTCATATTGAAGGTCAAATGAAGAGCGTAACTGCAGTTTGTTTTTCAACACCCGTTTCAGGCCGTCAACAGAATCTGGAACAGAGTCCAAGCGGAGCTTCCTAATGTCCTGTGCTGAAACGATCACACGCAACAGCATCTTCTTGCGACTGAGAAACTCTCAGGACTTCTCTGGCGATGAAGAAAAAAAGAATGTAAGAAAAAACAAAATGAACAATAAACATTAACCATGAACATGCATACATACACATTTTCTTCTGTTTAAAACCTGTTTTTACGTTTATAGACATACTGCATGTTTTTCAGAGCAAGAAGAAGAACACACGATTTAAAGTAAAATAACAGCCCAACTATACCTTAATGAAGCAAAAAACTTTTGATGTCACCATCAGTTTGCCAGCTTTTGTGTATGGATACAAGGGTTGATATCCATTTAGTTTGTGTAATTCCACAATCACCAGTTCAGAAGACTGTTTTTTCATCAACTCATAACTGTGCAGGTGCTCCATGTACCATGCATGGTACGGTTCTATGAGGAAGGACACTTTGCTGGACACAACTACAATTTTAACCAGCTTCCCAAAGTCAGGCAGGCCACTGGTGTGCCCGACGGACAGAAACATACCCTCTGAATACTTTGTGCCATAAAGGCAGGCATTGGTTGCAAGAGATAATAGACTTATGTTTCCAAATTTTAGCTCTACAGCCCGCCTCATGGAGTGCTCGAGTGCATCAGGTGAAACAACTGCAGTATGTCCAACTTCCAGATCAGGTCTGAAAAGACTTGGCAAATCTAGATGGTAAGCTAAAGTAAGCTGGTGTTTTGTTGATAAGAGTGAGCAATATGTTTCTGAAATTGTGAGAATCATGCACCAACCTTTTAAAAAAGCTGTGCTTAGCTTCAAATCTAATGGTCCAGAAATCAACCAGGGGACCAAATCTCCGAATCAGTTCAGGATAATGTTCTAAGAAGTGGTGCTTGGGCAGAAGGTGGAAATCAGGAAACACCTCTTTTAATAGGCACCTGTGATCGGAGATTTTACACTCCCAAGTATGCCAATGTATCTTCTGAAAAATGTCCACTAGCTAGAAGCTCTACTATTTCTTTCAGATCTAATAGAATCCCCCAAGTTTTGTCATCTTCTGGTATAATGTGACCGATCATTTGAGGCAGAAGTCTCAATAGTGTCTAGTTTTTGTGGCAATTCCCACCAATAGATTTTTTTGATGCAAAAGATTTTGAAATTGGATGAGGTCTGTTGGTTTTATCTGTAAACTTGAAAGGGAAAGATTCAATTATGGAATTCAGCTCATCTATTGTAAAGTAGCGTTTGGATATCAGAGACTTTATGCATAGACTTAATTCCCGTGGCACTATTCCTTCAAAAAGGTCGTGCATAAAATCTGGGGGGAAGCCCTGGATTGTGTGGAAATGAGAAAGTCTATCAAGAACACAGTCACTCTTTACTCCATTCACAGAAACAAACTGATGTCTGTTTAATTCCAGAAGGTCCTGTTTGTGAGATTCAACTGTCCGTAGTGGAAATACTCTCTCCTTTACCTCGTGAATGTCAATATCTTGCCGACTAGCTAAACAAAACCGGCAAAATTTGTCGACATTAAAATTCTCATGAAACCCAGCAAGCGAATGGGCCCCCAAGTTGTCTGCAGACACATACAGCACAGTACCTGTAACAGTTGTTCCCAATTTCTGAACATACAATCCTTGCTGCTCAAGTACTTCAAGGTCTTTTATCAGTGGTTCAAGAATGGCTCCATACCCATATTTCTTCACATCATTGCTATGACACAGACATGCGAGGTAGATTGACTGTACAGATGACCTATATCGTATAGGTAAATTTAAAATGACCCATTAAACGGCACAAATCTTGTGTTTTTTTTTTTGATGTTCCTAGTGGGTTGCACACTTCAAAGTCGTCTATATACAGTCCTAGGGCAATGCTAAGATCTTCTGATGATAGCAAAATATTGTCTTTGTAATATAGACCGTCTCTGTATGTTTTGTACTGAGACAAGTGTTCAACTGTTTCAATATGTCCTGTCTCCAAGACTTTATCTATCACATCATTGCGATTTAACAGCTCTGTCAGGACTTTCAAAACCGGAATATAAACAAATTTCCGTCTTGAAGATGCATCTAAAACATATTCAATCGGCTCAATCACTTTAAAATTTTTCTTGTAAAAGGTTTCTCTTTTGTATTCAGAACCAAAAGGCCCGTCTTTTCACAGTAAACTTAGGGGGTTAACTTTTTTAATTATCTCTGTTATAGCAGCAGTGACTGCACAATTATGGTTGGACAGTACACTTTCAATTATTTTTGGTGTGCACTCTTCTACAACTGAGCTAATACTACAAAGCTCATCTATTATTTCCTGAGTTGTTGTTTTAGATACATGCAAATGTGTTTGCATACGCAATAAGAGAGATGCAACTTTGTGTTGAAGTAAATCATGCAGGTCTTGATCCTCTATGAAATAATCTGTTAAGTCTAGATCGTCTGAATGTGTCTCAAAGTTTGTACTTTCAGAGTTTAAAGTGCCCTGAATGAAGGTTTGATACAGGTTTTCTCGAAAATTGTCAACAGTACAGAGGTGATGTTTCTTACTCTTATGTGCACGAAAGGTACTGTACACACTTGACTGAAAACTACATTCTTTAAAGGGACATTTAACAGTTTCCTTATTGTGTATGTGTATTTTCAAATGTGCAAAATACTGTGAATCACTACAAGTCTCTGAAAAATTGCACAGTTCACAATTTAACCTTGCAGTCACCTGCTTTGAACGGGCTTGACTATGGTCTCTTGTTAAATGTTTTTTCAGAGATGATTCTGTCCTGAAGGAGCACACACAGTCTGCATAGACACAGGGAAGAGGACAGTTCCTTGCCTGATGAGAGTGCTTCAGCTTATAATGGACAATTAGTGTGCGTTGGTTCGGCGAGGAGAAATTGCAACACTTGCAAGACCACCTCATTGAGGGGCAGTTGCCACAAACAGCACAGCCTACACTGAAGTGTTGTAACCCTGTACAGAAAACAAAGAAAGAAAAAAAAAAACATATACAACAGTTATCAGCAAAATTGGGTTGATTGCATAAATATTTTTCATGTAGTATCAAATATTTATTTTATTTAATAATTGCCTAAAACAGTTGTCCTATATATTTGGAGTCATCCAGTGCAAAAATGAACATAATGAACATTATAACTCAAAAGGACTATTTACACTATTTACATTTCTTCAAAAAAAGACCCAAATGTATGCCAAATCTCAAAACAGTGACGCCATTCTTCTATGTAGAACGGTTACAAACTATCTGTGATCATATTAGACTATTTTGACCTGGAGTTATCTATCTTTTTAGCTAAGTTTCCGTGTTTTATGCTTATTAGATGATTGAAATATGAACCAGAGGTGCCGTTTTGGATCGTACACAATCCCTTCGGGTCCTGGGTCGACACGATTTCAAACGACATAGGGCTCCTTTCCCATTGGCCAACAAACCCACGTCTGATCTCCAGGTGGCGGTCTGCGTGACCGTTCACCCCACCGCTGCGCGTTGCCATGGATACAGAGTGTAACGGCACACATATCACTACGCAGATAAAAACAATCACCTATCACTACGTGTTTATACAGCATCTAACTTTACATTAAAAAAAAAAAAAAATATATATATATATATATATATATATATATATATATATATATATATATATATATAGTCCGTACACTACGGCGGTGGTCAGTGTTTTTCCACTCCTCTTCCCCACGGACCATGAGTTGCTCTGTTATCTCGCTGTCTTGTCAATGCTGTACCAGGTTGATTGAGAGCGAGCAAAGCTTCTTGTGCAGGTCGCGACGTCACGTAAATTGGCGGGTGGACCCGGACCTAATGATTTTACTGTTCACACATTTTTCCATAGTAAAGACGACAGGTCTCGCACCGTTTCACTCGTATAAAAATAGCGTTATTTTATTGGTGCCGAATACTTGTTACAGTTGAATGATGCTCAACCATAGCTACATTAAATACTTGCCGTGACACTGCGGCGCTAGCCAGCTAGCGCTAGCTAGCTAACATTAGCTACATGCTACAGCATTTCCAAAAAACGAACGAACATGAAATATTCATCGCAGGTTATGTTGACGGATAATTTGAGACGGAGAGACATTAGACGACCAATGCACATTACCAACAGATGAATAATTAAGCTAAAACAATTTTAAATGTACTTACTTGGACGGCTCGGCTCCGAGGAAAAAAGATGGCGGTCGGGTCAGATTTTCAGAGTTCAACACTGCGCGTGACGTCACTGCAGGCGCATGCGTGTTGGTTGAAATTCCCACCTTGACCTATTTTCTGAAGTGAACTGAATGGATTCTTATAAGTTTTTTATGAGCTTCCGCGCTTTTTTCAAGTTGTAGTTGTGGTAACTCTTCTTACTTTGTTGTAATAGGCAATAAGTTCTCTCAGCTTGTCAAAAATAGTCCCTCTGGCTAAAAGCCCAAATCCTTTTTAACAGTGTAAATTTAACAGTTCAATGTTGTTTTTTTACTGTTGATTTGTTTCACTGTTTCAGTAAATGCAACATGTTTCTCAAAAGTCAGCGAGTAACCGTGGTTACTAATAATGATTTCAGTATTAACCAAAATAATATTTTATAATTTTATAATATCCATCATTGAGTAGTTCTATGTTGAAGTCAGGACTTGTAACAGAGTATTTCTGCACTGTGGTACTTTATTAAAGTAAAAGTTCTGAGTACTTCTTACTTCTGTACTTGTGTGTGGCGTAGTTTAACAGTTTATTAGTCAGCAAAATGACTCAGTAGTGTCACTTCAACTTTCCATTGGTAGGAGAAAAAAAACTTATTTATCATTTCTGAAGTTCTGTAGTGTTGTTTCAATGTTATTTTTGCAGATTGAAGATTGTTGTTAAAGTGTAATCAGCTGACGTGTTTAATTGTTCTCAGAAGAAGAAGAAATAATGACCTGTTGACCAATTACTCTGATAATGACTTCAGGCTACTTTGCTACTTGTTAAAGCCCTTCCAGTCCCAGTGCTGGCAGTGTTTGTGATAACTGTTGTTTCTCAGTTGTCCCCTGAGGCCGAACCCTGTGACCACTGGGTGATAATTATGTGTGGCTGCAGCCAGACCCCCCGAGGCCTGGCATGGTGTCCATCCACACCAATGACACTCGTTACAGCCTCCTTACATCAGCCGTGGGCTTCTGGAATGCCATATTGGTGTTGTTGAAATAGATTGCATCATAATAATTGGAGGCACACACACACACACACACACACACACACACAATCCCAACTTTACTTTGTAGATTCACTTTCTGAAGACTGTGTTATACTTTGACCTCCTATTACAAAGGTTTATTAAGACCATTGTAAATTAAAAAAAAAATCATAAAAAGGTGGAAGGGGGGGTAACATTTATAGAAAAAACAGAATTTCCGAGATCAAAGACCTAAATTAACAGGCTTTCTAGAATTTGAGTTAAAGCCACACATGCGCCAAATGTGAAACGAGCCCTGCAAACCTATTACATTATGTCTGTCATGTCATGCTATACTGTATAGTGAATACAAAATATAATCAGATAAAGTAAATATAGTGGCGCCCATACGAAGAAGTTTAGTCCTCCACACGGAGGCCCTGGGTTCAAATCCGACCTGCAGCAGGTGTCCTGCATGTCTGTCCCTTTTTCTCCACTTTCATGTCCTAGCTGTCCTGGTGCTTAAAGGCAGAAATGCCCAAAAAACAAACTTTAAAAGACAAATACAGTATATATTATGTATCTTCTTAGATGAAACTACCCAGCAGTATAAAATCATTTAAACAAGCTCTACCTTTAACAGCTGCAACATTAATGCAGCATTAATTAGAATATGAAAATATCATCATATTATTCCAACCAATTCTCACTCTCACTCTGAAATACTAGCGATGTTTGGCGTTGTTATTGACGCCAAAAGTCTCCAATATCTAAAAAAACTGTGTGTGTGTGTGTGTGGAGCCTGCGGCTTAATTTGACACAACACGGGAAACCTCACCCAGCCCGGACACGGAAAAGATTGACAGATTGATAGCTCTTTCTGTGTGTATGTCAGTGTCTGTTGCCTGCATGCATGTGTGTGTGTGGGTACTAATACTGTGCATTTGAGCAACTCTATGACAATATAGCTTTACTCCAGATGTAGTGTAGAAAAGAAGTGACCAGTGTTAGTGTACCCATATGGTTAGTTTATGCCTTCCCTAAAAAGTCTTGACTTATTTTGTTATTAGGACGTGGGATAATAGAAAAGCCATGTCTTCAGAAAACATTAAAAATTGGTTAAACAACAACGAACAGAGTGTAATTTAACATATGAGAGAGAGAAAAGCGCATGATTTTAAAATAAATCCATATGGAAGTTTTTAAGGAAGAAGCAGGTTGGAGCAAAATCAATATTTTACAGTATACTCAACAGTACACGTATTTGTACACCGTTGTATCCTTCAAACGTTTTTTTAAGGCTTGTCTGAGTCCGTTGTCTGTGAGGTTGAAACATTCACACCAGTCCAGGCTTTCCATGAATCATGTAGCTCAGACTTGGTCTTAAACTGAGAATCTGAACTTTATTCTGGACCGTGAGTCTAATAATAAAGGCTCTTTATTCCCCTGGTCTGCAGACTGCTTGCCGCAGATGTAGCTTGGCTTCCACACCGACTTGTGGTAGGACGCATCCCTCCAGGCCGCGCACACTCGGGCTACTCTTCCTTTGCCTTTAACATCATGAATGAAAATAATGTCCAGGATCTCCGGGAAAAGAAACGATTTGCGAAAAGATATGCGTGTCTCCATTTCAAACATCACTGCAGGTTGATTGTGGGCGACAACGCTGCCGTGGTTACCTCGCCGAAACTCTACTGCCGAAGTTGCTGACTTGCTACGCAACGTTAGCTACATTGCTAGCATCCATACAGGCTAACTATAGCAAGTTAACTTTTTTTTTACTTAACAAAAACCCACCCATCTCGTAGGAGCGAAGCTTAATATTTCATTCAATACAATTATGGTATAAAAGGTGCACTAACGCCACAGGTATTATGTTGACAACATGGACGCATATATAGGAAACACCAAAGGCAGGCTAGGCTAACGTTGTTGTGCTAACATCCGGCGGCGTAGCGTTAGCTAGCTGTCTAAACTTGTGAAAAGCCAAACAACATCCCTGTCTAAGCTGTGTTTCACTTTCCCTCCAATATTATTATAAACATAATAGGGCCACCTGGACTCGCTCGAGACCATAGACTGTTAATATTAAAAGACCAGAAGCCATATTAGGCAAAACCAGTGGCAAAGAAAGGTGAGAAATCAGCCCAGAACTACACGGGAGGAGCTGGTCAATAACCTGAAAAGAGCTGGGACCACTGTTTCCAAGGTTACTGTTGGTAAGATGTCATGGTTTGATATCATGCATGGCACGGAAGGTTCCCCTGCTTAAACCAGCACATGTCAAGGCCCGTCTTAAGTTTGCCAATGACCATTTGGATGATCCAGAGGAGTCATGGGAGAAAGTGATGTGGTCAGATGAGACCAAAATAGAACTTTTTGGTCATAATTCCACTAACCGTGTTTGGTGGAAGAAGAATGATGAGTACCATCCCAAGAACACCATCCCTACTGTGAAGCATGGGGGTGGTAGCATCATTCTTTGGGGGTGTTTTTCTGCACATGGGACAGGGCGATTGCACTGTATTAAGGAGAGGATGACCGGGGCCATGTATTGCGAGATTTTGGGGAACAACCTCTTTCCCTCAGTTACAGCATTGAAGATGGGTCGAGGCTGGGTCTTCCAACATGACATTGACCCGAAGCACACAGCCAGGAGAACCAAGGAGTGGCTCTGTAAGAAGCATATCAAGGTTCTGGCGTGGCCTAGCCAGTCTCCAGACCTAAACCCAATAGAGAATCTTTGGAGGGAGCTCAAACTCCATGTTTCTCAGCAACAGCCCAGAAACCTGACTGATCCAGAGAAGATCTGTGTGGAGTGGGCCAAAATCCTTTCTGCAGTGTGTGCAAAACTGGTGAAAAACTACAGGAAACGTTTGACCTCTGGAATTGCAAACAAAGGCTACTGTTTGCTAAATGCTTATTTGCAGCTGTATCATACAAATAAATAGTAAAAAAAATCCTTCATTGTGATTTCTGGATTATTTTTTTTAGATTAGGTCTCTCACAGTGGACATGCACCTACAATGACAATTTCAGACCCCTCCATGATTTCTAAGTGGGAGAACTTGCTAAATAGCAGGGTGTTCAAATACTTATTTTCCTCACTGTATGTGTAAGGAGAATGTATGTATGTGAGAGTACAAGAATGAATAATGTCATAAACGGCCCCTCATACTAATTTGTGTGCTTGCATTAAATTATATAGTTTACTCTAGGGTGACCATATTTGATTTCCAAAAAAGAGGACACTCGGCCCGGCCTTGAGACTTAGACAGGCTTCTCAGAGTTTAATAAACATGCTTTATTATGCCTTAATGGAACACAATTAACTTATAATTTATGTAATCTAAAACAAAACAATAGCTCTCTTTTCAAATAAATAAATAAATAAATGTGAAATAATGTTCAAAATATGACCTCTTCTGTGTCAGCTTTAACTAAATATCTCTTAACACCTTTTCAGTGTAATAAGATAAGGTTTTCCAGTTTGTCCATGATTAGACCATATGTGCTAGCTGATCTTCTCCGTGTATGTGCTTCCTGTCTGATCTGCTCCCTGTATGTGCTCCCTGTCTGATCTGCCCCCCGTGCCTCCACCACGGAATTTTCAATGCCAATGTAAAGTCAATGTGAAGATGATGTAGCATTAGCGACTATGGTAGCGAGTAGTATCAAAGCCCGAAAATCTGCATAAGGAGGTTGGTCAGGGGGGTCAAACAACACAGGACTTTTACCCAGGAGACTGGGGATCGTGTCCCGTATGTAATGTTTCCTAAAGTCGCGTTCTTCTGTCCCTTAACCCATTTGCCCGTTCTTCCCGCGTGTCATGTAACAGTAAGCCCACCTACAACCTTTTCCTAAACCCCTTGTTCATTTCACAGAATTATTCCTTGGGCCTATCACGGAATTTTCAGCGTTCCAAGTTTATTCCATGGAATTCTGTGAGATCAGGTTTTTCGGTCGTGCCAGAGGACCGCAAGGTCTTCTTAACGGATGTTGCGGTGTTGGTAAGCACAGAAAAGAGTGGCTGTCAGTCGGGCACAGAACTCTGTAAGGTAGCTGTCTTTTAGCGGTTGTTTCAGTGACGTTAAGTTGAGAAAGGGTGGCTGTCAGTCAGAACGTAAGGAGCCAGTGTTTACTGATGATGAAATCATCAATGAACTGCGCATTTTGTTATAGCCCACAATAAGGTGACCAGATTTCTCCAATGAAAACCAGGGACAATTTAAGTTTTCGTCTTTTGTCATTCGTTGTGCTGTCCTTTGTTTTGCTGTTATTCCATCCAGATTTCTCTGTGTTTTTGGTGTTCCTGGACTTTTCCCCCCGTGTCCTTCCGTGTTCCTATTTACTGGATTTCTTACCGGTTCAGCTTACTAGTTTGTAAGTCTCTTTGTGTTTACATTAAAATTATTATTTATTTCAAACTGTTGCGCACTCCTCGCCTTGCTGCATTTGGGTCCAAGCCTCACAATCCAGAAAGATAATGTTTATAAAAGCTGTGCTAAAGCAAACGTATCCAAAATACCAATGCTTTGCGTTATTAACGCACATTTAAAAAGGAGACAGGCCAACCAAGAACGGGGACGTCTGTTCACCATGGACCTATAAGCTGGTTACATAAGTGAGCCAATGGTGAGTTCCCAGGCTTGTCAGGCTAATTTCTTCTAAGAATGGTGACGCCATTATTAATCAGTTATTGATTGGTCAGCAGATGGTGCATTTATACCAGTTGATCTCTTATCTCGAACATAGCTCCTGAGCAGGTTGGATGATCAGCGTAAGTTACCATGGCGATGTAACCCAGTAACAAGTGATGCACCACGTGATACACAAAACCCTGGCCTGAAGTTACCCTGGTAACCCCAAATCTTGCTTTGTAGTATTGGCCTCTGGAGAGGCGTGAATGGGAGGAACGGCATCCCTGATCTGAACTCTAGCAGGCGTTTCTTGTTAGACTTCTGTGCTAGTTATGGTTTGTCCATAATGAACACCATGTTATTATATAATGCTCATAAGTGTATGTGGTCCCAGAGGCTCAAGGACAATTTTGTGATTGTATTGTCTAATCTGAGGCCACATGTTCTGGACACTTGAGTGAAGAGAGGGGCGGAATTGTCAATTGATCACCATATGGTGACTTGGTTTTGGAAAAGACCTGGTGAACTCAAACTTCCAGAGGGTCTTCACTGTCCGCCCCCTGTTCGGCCAACATAGGGATTCTGTTTTTGCCGAAGAGGTTTAGCTTTCAATGCCAGCCTCTTAAGTCTTAAGCTTTTATTCTTTGCATCTCTCCCAATGTAGTTTGATTCCTAGTGTTTTTGCATCTTTTGTTGTTGTCGTTTTAATTTTAATAAACCTTCAACACTTCCACGCTACCACCTTATGTCAACCCTCTGTATTTTGGGTCAAAGCCTGCACAAACACTGACAGTGTGTTCCTGGCCTTAGTTAGACACCAATGCATGTAATAATAATGTAGACGTTCAAAATCTAAACTGTTTGATATTATCTGAGGCTGCACCAAAAAGGAAGCAGCAAACTGGGTTGAGCCAGTGATGGTCATGGTTAATTGATGCTGTGCAAAACAGAAATGTTTTATTTTTTTCAAGCATCTCTTAGAAACAAGCAGCAACTCGTTGCCAAAACAATCAGGTGCTCTGATAATGAGGTCCGGCTGCTGCTGTGGGCGTCTGCTCACTGGAAAAGGTTAAAAGATCCAGAGCAGAGGTTTCAGCTCAGTTAGACTGGACTCACAGTCCCACTGAATGTCCCACTGTGTTACCTTTAGTATTACCACAGACACTTTGATGAATTAATTCTCTCCTGTTTGTTGATTGAATGCTGTTTGTGATCAATGTCTTATCTGTACACAGTCTGAAGAAAGCTTGAAATGTTTGACTAACCTTTCAGAAATCCTTTAATGAAATGTAAAATCTTGCAAAATGTTATAATTTTTGTTTTTCAGAGTCAGGAGGATTATGGTAAATGCTACGCAGGTTTTAATGTTCACACTAAGTGCCTATTTTGACACAGGTGTTGTCAAATATTTATATTTTCTCATTATCATATTTGTATATCTGTTAATTATCTGTGCCAATGTGCTGCTGATTGTGGTTATCTGTGTGAACAGGAGCTTACATGAACCTATGTACCTTTTTTTGGTCAGCCTGTTTGTAAATGAACTGTTTGGTAGTACAGGGTTGTTTCCATTCCTTTTGGTTCAGATCCTCTCTGACATTCACACTGTTTCTGCTCCCTTCTGTTTCCTGCAGATTTTCTTTTTGCACTCTTATGGAGCGAGAGAATTTTGGACCTTGGCTATAATGTCATATGACAGATATCTTGCTATCAGTTTTCCTTTACAATATCACACTCGTATGACCTCTAAAAAGATTGCCCTGCTTATTGCTTTAACATGGTTGTACTCTTTTTTTGTCACTGCTCTGACAGTTTCTGTTCTGACTGCTCCTTTACAGCTGTGTGGAATCATTATTAACAAAGTTTACTGTGACAACTATAGTGTTGTCAAGCTCGCCTGCTCTGATACATCAGCCATTAACATTTATGGACTTGTTAATTTATTTACAGTAATCTTTGGTCTTATAATCTTAATTATTTTCTCTTACATGAGGATCCTTAAAGTGTGTTTTTCTGGTTCTAGACAGACCAGACAGAAAGCTCTCAGTACCTGCACACCTCACCTCGCTTCCCTGCTGAATTTTTCCTTTGGAGCTTTCTTTGAATTAGTACAGAGCAGGTTTAATATGAACTATTTACCCACTATGTTGCGCATTTTTCTGTCATTGTACTGGCTTACATGCCAACCCCTCATCAACCCTTTACTGTACGGACTGAAAATGTCCAAAATACGCATTGTGTGTAGACGTCTGCTCATTAGAAGGAAAAGGTAACTTAACTAACTGTTAACTGACAACTAAGAGCTTTGCTCGTTATAACTAAAAAGAAATACATTTATTAAATGAGTTACCTTTGACTGTACCTTTTTCATTTAACTATATACTATATTATATATACTATACAATGTGACAACCTGTAACTGGGTCTTAATAATACACAAATGAAAAGGTTACTTTGAAAAAGCAGGAAAAAAAGCAAAAGTTTTTCTTTAAATCACCAAAAGTAGATCTATGTAGTGTTCTTATTTTGGAGTTTTGTAATTATTTTAGTGTTTTAATTTTTTACTGTTTTACTATTAGGCACTAAAGAAAACAAATCAATAGGCATAAGGTCTATAAAACCTGTACACTGTAGGTAAGGTAATATGTTGGAGCCATTATACAACTTTGTTTTGTTGATATACCACGTTGGTGATATTAATTATTCTGCAGTTTTCTGTTTGAGCACTGGGTGGAGCATTGTCTTTGGAACAAGAAGCAAATGAATTGGACTGTATTGTTTGTTCTACAGTGAGCAAGCCGTCCGGATAATAAATGGGTCACAGCACCCAAATGCAGACAGATTGTTGACATTGATTATTATTACATTTACACTTCATATTATAGATAGATATAGATAGATAGATAGATTGCAGCAGTCATCTGCTCTAGATGAACCTCATAAACAACTTTGTTTTAAATATGCAATAAACTGAGGTGCCGAGACATTTCAAATCATAATCTATATTTAATCATTTAACTTTTGCTATGAACCTGTGCAGACAGATTGTTGACATAGATAGCTAGATAGCTAGATAGATAGATAGATAGATAGAAGGTCAAATTTCAAGTTTACTTTTATCAGCCATTTTCTATCAGCCACTTTTTTTAAAACTGTCAATCAACCTCGACTGATCTTGGATCAACAACTTGTAATGGAAAATTACATTTAACCAATGATTTTCATATTAATTATTTATAATAAGATCTCCAATGCCTCTCAGAGTATATGACTTCTGTATCTGTCCTCAGTGTGATCTCCTTGTAGGAGACAACTGGATATGTTATGACTTTGCATTTGTCCTCCAAGGACAAATGGCCTAAAGTCTGACAGAAACAGTTGCCTAGAATGGAGTTTATCATAGCAGGTCCCAGGTCCCGAGACCAAAGACTATCCAAAGAGACAAGATGTTCTTTTTTAGCTAAGATAGAATGACCGGTCAAGAAACTTGACACGAGAGGGCAGATTCAGAAATACGTAAGAGCTCCAACTGTCTGCCTGAGGCCCACTAATTGTTATGTTTAAGATTAAACTGTTTTCCAAACATGGGTTGGTTTTCTTCTGGGGGCACGGGATATAAGGAAGTGTATTACTGATTGTATGCACACAGAACTGTTGTCACTCTGTAACTTTGTTCATTGTGAGAGCTGTTCTTGTCATTTTTGATGTTCTCTGCAGAAAACAATTCAACTTTCACCAGAGACTAAACTTTGATTCAGTTTGCAGCCTGTCTTTATTCTGTTGCAACAGAGTCTCACTTCAAACCAAATTCCTCCCTCGCTGTTCAAGAAACTTCCACCACAAACTCAAACCTAGGGGTCTCTTTGGAGGACATATTAACATACGTAGCCTCACCCCAAAGTCTGAGCAAGAGCATCATCTTTTTTCATTTTTTTAAGGCTTGACAGAATCATAGTTACATAACAACTCCCCATCTGCTGCACTGCATGGACCAGGCTATAATATATATAAAAGGGACAGATCTAATGGAAGGGGGGGGGTGTAACAAGCACTTACCAACACATCAATTTATTAACTCATGACTTACTACTGAATTAGTTGAAATCTAAAGTGAGCACTTGCTATGCTTTCCAAAGCATTTGTAAATAAGTTACAAAGGCTACCAGATACAAAAGAGACACAAGTAAAAAACATTTTTTTAAGAAAAGGGAAAGAAATGTAAAAGTGCTGGAAAATGTTCAAATATTTATTTAAAACTAAATAAATTCTTCTTCTTTTTGACACATACTTAGTTTTTCAGTGAGAAACAACACACACCCCAGGGGAAAAAAGACAATGAAAATAAACTACAATTGGCCATTGAACAAACAATAAAAAATAATGTTTCATGGCAAAACAGAAAATGTAATTACAATAAATAAAAAATATAATTAACGCATCCATATGTTGTCATAAAACAAATGAAACAACAATATAAACATGTATGTAAATTGAAGAAGAAATAGACCAAATAAAAACGGAAATACAAACTTTAAAAAAAGGAAGTTACCTAGGCCCACTTAGATTTCTTTGAGTTGTTGTGCATTAGCCGACCAAATGATGCACCATGGTGGTGCTTTTTAGCTAGCCACTTGTTCCACGGTAACACTTTATAATAACCATCACTAATAGATGGTAAATTGATAGTTTATTCATCTTGAGTTAATTGTCATTTAACTGTCATTTGACTCTTAACAAACAATTACATTATAATTAATAATGTTTACTACTTATAAATAGTGCTTAAAATTAACAGTTTATCATTACATACATTATATCCCTCATATACTATATTAGGTATCGGGTAATAATTAAAAAAAATGTTGTAAACCTTTAAGAAACCATTTTTAAAACATCTATAAATATTACACCAATAGATGGAGCAGATATTCCTAACACGTTGTTAAGGGTTACTAGTTGGTCTGTAAACTGTCTATAAACAGTGTCTGGATGGTTAGTATATATAATTATAGAATTATATATATATTTTTAACCTTTATTTATTCAAGGAAGGTTCACTGAGAGGCAGCCTCGCTTTTGCAGGAATGTCCTGATCACATTCACACAGTTAAACATTCATATATATATATACAGTATATACACACAAAACAGGCCTGAAAATGTTCGTACGCAACTTCCCAAGCAAGGTTTTGATTTATAAAAAAACAAACTTGATGGGAGAATGTGCGGCTACTGCTGGTCCTACAGGAGGACAACGCCAATGGAAGAATCAGGAGGAAAAGAGACTTCAGGGACCTTGATAATGACTGGCTAATGTGATGATTTAAATTCCCTAAAGCTGTGCTCATGGATCTATGGACTGAATTGGGTTTAGTAGAGAGGGCAACGTGTCAGAATCGTACCATCCCGGTCAATACAGGTCCTCCACACCCTAGGGGCGACCGGCTGTTTCCAGAGGTAAATGGCAGACAGCTGATACAAGTCCCTTGGCCCATGGAATTAAAATTCCCCACCCCCATTATCTTATGTTTGAGTAAGAAAAGCAGAAATTAGGAATTATTGAGACTAAAATTAAAGGAATGGATGTTGATGATAATCACAGACTGGAATATGTCAACTTTTACTCAATACTATTTCAAAACCACTTAAATTTGTTTTCAAATGCTATAAAATTGAATAAGACGCCCCAAAATTAACCCTCTGAACCCTAAGGTCATTTTTACAGGTCATTGTCCGTCTGGCTTTATTTCATAAATAAGCTTGTAAAACATCAACCCTGTTGTCTACAGTCAATATAGGAACATCATTTATTTCTGGACAAACTGGACTATTAAAATATTGGGGCTGCAATGAGGTCACTTGAATGTTAAAAATGGTTGTAGGATCTTAAATACAAATAAATAAAACAGAACATGAATCTCACAGATATTTGATATCAGAGACAGAGCAGTACAAGCTAAATATATGCCAAATCTCAAACCAGTGAGGACAACATGAGGGCAACATGAAGGTTAAAGGGCAGTGACAACTGTATGTCCTGTACAGGCCAAAGATCTTTAACATGTGTTACATTGTTGGTGCTCCAGGGAGATGTGTGGGGTACAGAGAGCGGGTGGGGGGGGCTCTGATGTGTGATTTCATCATGGTTCCTGTATAGTTTGACAGTAATGAGCCTCCCCGCAGATCTCTCTGTTATTTCCATCAGTCCCACAACACAAGGCCAGACCCCAGAGGCGTCTGTGGACACTTGGACACTCTGGAGGCTGGAAGCAGCTTCACTAACAGGCCAATTAGCACACTCTGCATCATGGGAGGACACTATGCTGTCACCATGGTTACTGATGGAAAGAGAGCAGGGTTTGTGCCCCTGTGGAGTCTAGTTTGATTTCGGCCCACTGACCTCCGACTGGGCCTCAGATCCACAAGGCACACTTATGGAAAATGTGTTTGGACTCGTATTAGAATAATAAACCAATAAAAAAAACTTCACATCATGAAAAGTTAAACTGCTGTTTTAGTGTAACAAATGAGTGCCAATTACAGAACGGGTTATTTTCTAATATTAATTCAATTAAATTTTATTAATAGTATCAATTCATAACAAGAGTTATCTCGAGACACTTTACAGATAGAGTACGTCTAGCACACTCCATAATTTACAAGGACCCAACAGTTCTAGTAGTTCCCTCCAGAGCAAGCAACAGTGCGACAGTGGCGAGGAAAAACTTCCTTTTAGGCAGAAACCTGGGACAGACCCAGACTCTTGGTAGGCGGTGTCTGACGACCGGTTGGGGTTAGAATGAAGAGTGGCAATAACAGTCACAAGAAATTGTAGTTTGTAGTAGTTCTTTGTAGTAGTTCATGGTATAGCAAGGCACTGTGCAGCATTACAAGGCACAGCAGGACGTAGCAGGGCACAGCAGAGCGTAGCAGGATGTAACACGGCATCGCAGAACATGTAGCGGGACCATGGCGACAGCTGCAACCATGATTTTGGAGCCTCCCTGATCCGAGGAAACATGCTGGGCAAAAAAGAACATAAGGACTCTGGGGAATGACTCCTCAGAGTTAGGTTAGTAACAAGCATTTCTGGGACATAGATGCACACAAAATGGAAAGATAGAAAGATAGAGCTCAGTGTGTCAAAGGAAGTCCCCCCGCAACCTGTCCACCCTCAATGACGAAGCCCAGGAACGGGACCGAACGCTGGTGGCAAGAGCACTTCTCCGCCTTCACATACAGTCTGTTTTCCAATAGGCGTTGGAGGACCTTCTGGACATGGGATACATGCTCGGACAGAGAGGAGGAGACAATAGGAATGTCATCGAGGTAAACCACAACGAAATGGTTCAAAAAAATCCCTCAACACAGCGTTGGTAAGACCAAACGGCATCACAAGATATTGGAAATGGCCTAATGGTGTATTGAAGGCGGTTTTCCATTTGTCTCCTTCCCGGACACGAACGAGGTGATAAGCATTCCATAGATCCAGTTTGGTGAAAACCGTGGCACCTTTAAGTAGAATTGAAGAGCGGTATGGGGATACCTGTTTTTAACGGTAATATTGTTGAGCCCCCAATAGTCTATACAAGGAGAGACTTGTCCTCCTTCTCCACGAAAAAGAATCCTGCCCCTACCGGGGACGGCGAAGGTCGGATCATACCGGATGAGAGCGATTCCCCAATGTAGGCTACCTCTCCATAACCTCCATAACCTACCACTCGGCCCGAGACAGACTGTACAGGCGGCTAGATGGATACGGGGCGTCGGGGAGTAACTCAATGGTACAGTCATAAGGCCTATGGGGAGGAAGCGATAAAGCCTTGATTTTGCTAAAACCAAGAACACATTCAGCTGGTGGGACAGCAGAGTCCAAACACACGGAGTGACAGCGGTCACTCCAACTAAGGATCGTGTGACGCTGCCAATCGATCTGGGGATTATGCAGTTTTAGCCAAGGAAATCGGAGGATAAGCGGGGTGGTAGAGGCTGACATAATCCTAAAAAAGATCTCATGGTGGTTCCCAGACAGGATAACCGTGACGGCACAGTCTGGTGGGTTATACGGGCCAGCGTATGGCCGTCAACAGCGGTGACACGGAACGGGGTATCCATGGGCTCTGTGGGTAAACCAGTTTGACTAGCTAGGTTAATGTCAATAAAATTGTCCTCAGCACCAGAGTCAATGAGGGCCGCGAGAAGTAACGAAAAGGTCTCGTATTGAAAGGTGGCTGGGATCTGGAGACGGAAAGTTGTGGGTTCAGAGATAGGGACTGGGCTCGTCAGTATACCCACTTTTACTGACGAGCCTTGTGTCTTGGCCGGGACGGACATTTAGCCACATGATGAGAGAAATCCCCTCAATACAGGCACTCACCTGCCTGTATACGGCGCTGTCGCTCCGCAGGAGATTGTCGGGCTCGACTGCATGACTCTCTGGATGCGGTGACCGACGATGAAGCGGGAAACGACGGGGAGGATGGTCTGCGAAGCCTGGTCGGAACAGTCGTCCGTCTGGCGGAATCAAGCCGGCTGCCTTTCTCGCGTCTCCTCTCTCGCAACCTGTTGTCGAGCTTAATAGCTAAAGACACGAGATTATTAAGGGAGTCAGGTTCATCCCAGACAGCTAGTTCATGAGCTCAGAAAATAAAGAAAATGAAGCTTCATTTGGCCCTCACTACTGGGCATGTTCCAGGAGTGAATGTGTCACTGTGTGAATGTTATCAGGGCCTTCGTACAAAAACAAGGCTGTCGCTCAGTGAACCTTCCCTGAATAAATGAAGATTAAATAAAAAAATAAAGAGTTTCTTTTCAACTGTATCCTGTGATTTTAATTGTTGGAAATATTTCATAAATAAACATGTTCATCTGTGTGTTGTAACATCACAAATTTAAGATATGCACTTCATTAGAAATAAAATCATTCTTTTAATAGTTGAGCATGTTTACAGTACTACCTTAAACCTAAAATAAAATAAAAAATCTTTTATTAATCTTCATCAGAGACAATTGTTCAATGAATCATGATTTTAGCTGACATCGTGCAGCCCTATTGCCCTGTTTTACATTATTTTACCAAATGCAAGACTTCTACATATGTTATGGATTTTGGACATTTTCAGTCTGTACATCACAGGATTGAAGAGTGGCTGGCCCGTAATATAATAATATAATATAATATAATGTTATATAATGCTCATATTAAATCTGCTCTGCACCATTTCAAAGAAAGACCCAAGAGAAAATTCAGCAGGGAACAAAGCTGAGGTGTGCAGGTACTGAGAGCTTTCTGTCTGGTCTGTCTAGAACCAGAAAAACACACTTTAAGAATCCTCAGAAGGTAGTAGGTATGGTAGTGTCCCCAAAATATCTATTAATCTAATATTACAGGTGCTCCACTACCTCAGAGCAAAACAGAAAGGGTGATGCCATCTGTGGAAAGACGTTAAACAAAGTCTACACACTGCAGACAGGGAGATAATGTTGGCTAATTAATGACTGCAATTGATCATTAAAAAGCATTCATCAAATAAAGCATCCTGTTAGTTATAGGTGTATTATGTTATAGATAATGTTCATATTTGATAGATTATCTAATAATTAAAATGTATAATAATTAAATACACTTTTCTTAAAATAGAAAATGTCTGATTCAGGTCGGGGGATTTTCAATCAAAAGTACTCGCATATTTATAGCGATCAAGATTAACATAAAAATTGGCCGAAATTCCCCTTTAAATTCAGGGAATCATGTCATACACATAGAGTGGTTATGAGGTTGAAGTCAGCAAGTTTGAGAGCCATTTTAGCTCAGTGGAAGCTTGTACACGTAGCTGCAGCTACTCAGTGTTGCCTGCACCGATTCAGGTCGGGGGTTTTTCACTGAAAAGTACTACATATTTATAGCGATCAAGATCAACATAAAAATTGGCCGAATTCTCCTTTAAAACCTAGCTGACCTACTTGTGCCTAAAAAAAAGCCTCCTCACTGGTCTGTACGTGGTATGATCTCTGCAAAAACCAGCCTCATGTATGTGACCTCCTTCACCTGTATACACCCGTGTTGCTGCATATTTGGCAGGCAGGAGTCTCTCTCTCTCTCTCACACACACACACACACACACACACACACACACACACACACACACACACACACACACACACACACACACACACACACACACTAATCTAATAATAAAGAAAGTCTGTACATCGGACGACCTTCAATATGCTAATGAGCAAGACAACACCACCATCTAGTGTATATACTGGCACAGTGCAAAATGCAAAACATGCTTACTCTATTCACACAGACAGAAAATAACAATCACTGCTCTTAACAGTCCTGTTTGTCGTTCTTTGTTCAACACATTTTGAGAAAATATTCCCTTATGATTTGTTCAGGACAAACTGTATGTTACAGTGTTTCTACAGCATGCTGCAGAGATTCTATAGCATCTGAGCTGCAGTGTACACTAATATGAGGGGCCCCAGGGTGGAGTATGATGAATGACCTTCTTTTTAACAATGTTTTTATCTTTTTATCTTATCTTATTTAGCTTGTCACATGATCAAATGTAATCAAAGAGGAAGTAAGCAATATTTAAATAATTGAATTTAATTCAATAATTGAGTTTTATAGTTTGTGTAGAATAAGCATATAGTTGTGTTATTGATTGCTATTGACTAGTGTACCACAAAAAAAATTAAGAAAATTAATGTGTTTGCCTCCTCATGGGCATCTGAACACAAGTCCTTTGAAAACGGGGATATTTCTAAAGTGGCAATCTGAATGATTCACAAGGGCCTATTTTTGTTACTATTTGCAAAAAATGGAGGACACATTTAGCCACAATAACACACCCTGCCTATGCATGTTAATAATAATAATAATAATAATAATAATAATAATAATAATAATAATACATTTGATTTGTAATGCACTTTACATTTAAGACAAACCTCAAAGTGCTACGGGTAAGATCATAAAAACAAGATAAAACATCAGTTTAACATACATATTTTAACATTATTGTGCAAGGTTAAACTAGGTTCTGCTAAAAAGAAATGTTTTTAGTCCTTTTTTAGAGGTCTCAATAGTTTGTGGTGCCCTCAGATGGTCAGGGAGGGCATTCCAAGTCTGAGGAGTGGCAGAGCAGAAGGCTTGATTACCCATGGTGCTGTGCTTAGTTCTGGGGAGTAAGAGGCGGTTGGAGTTTTTTGAGTGGAGGGATTGGGTTGTAATGAGAAGGGTGAGTTGATCTTTCAGGTAGGAGGGGCATTTCCATAGATGCACTGGTGGGTGAGAATTGAGACCTTGTATTCAATACTAGCAGAAACGGCAAGCCAGTGAAGTGAGAGGAGAATGGATGTGATTTTTTGGTTGTTTGATTTTTTGGTCACTAGTGAATCTTTCATTTTTAAATATATTTTTATAATCAAAGTAATTCTCTCTGAATGTTCAGACACATTATTGATGCAGTGAAGTTAATATTATGGAGGATAGGAAACACTTGCTCTGGCCGATAAGTGTGAGCCCCTGTTACTTCAGTGTGATGGGGTTTGGCTGACGCTGGGTTTATTTTCTAATTATTTTTAAATTGCAGAAAAATGAAATAGAAGTATATTTAAAAGGGGGGCATATTATATACTGTAAATGGACAAAAGACAGAAATGAATAGGAGATAGCAAGACAACCAATTACATTTATTTCAGTGATTTAGAAAGTGACAGTGACACACAGGTCCTTGTGTCTTCCTCGTGCCCAGGACCTTTTTGGCCAACGGACCTTTTGGGCCCTCCCTTGGCCCGGGGCCCGGCACATCGGACCAGGTGTTTCCCACTGACGGCGGCCCTGGTGACGCATGTTTTCTGCGTTCCTTCTGCCTGGTGGTCCATATTGTTTATTTTGGCGAAACGGTCTGGGACGGTAAACTGGGGTGCTGGGGTGTTTTGGTCCAGTGTTTCCCCTTTCACCAAAGCATGACCTGTGTAACGAGAAATGATTCCACAAATGTAAATATAAAAGCATAAAGGAACAAAATGTACAAGTATCAAGACATCCAAGATTCAATTTCATGTAACACACATCAAAGTGTTAAACTGAAACTGTAATTTCCTGATGATAGCAGAGCCACCAGATCTAAGGATGGTGTGACGTGCTGCAAAAAAAAGAAGAAAAAACTATTCCTAAGTGTGTGTGTGTCCTTATAAAATGACGTACCTCACGTCATGCTTTGCCTTCTTGCGCCCTCCTCTCCAGGTCTTTTCTCCAGGTCCCTTGTGACCCGAGCATTCTGGGTGTCTGCATAGATTATAAAGTGTTTCAATCTCTTTGATATAAGAAGTAAAATAATAAAAAAATGTAACCACGGTCTGTGTGTTGCCATTGGAGGACTTACCGCCATTCCTTTGCACTCTGTACAGGCTTCACATGGCTTCTCCTGTTTATTCTTCTATTTTTCTTTTTTGGCATGGCAACCATGACAATGCCAGCGTCTGCCTGAACACGTCTCCGGACCACTCTTCTCCTCTTATTTTGCGGACCGAGGTTGTCTGGCCTTTTGCATGAAGATAAAAAAGTTGTTTGAATCTGAACAACTACAGTAAATCCTCAATACAGGAAAGTGATGCAACAAGTACCTTCTGATACCGGCTGAATCCAAATCTTCCCTTTTCCTTTTATAGGACAGTTTGTCTTTGTCCTTTAAATATGTGGTGGGACCGGGACACATTTTGGGTGTAGACATCTTCTTCTGTGCCTCACGTGGCAAAGTCTGCTTGACTTCTTCTTCAATTGCCCTGTACTGAAAAACACTCACATATTTCCTTTGAAAAGCTATGGTGCAACCAATACTCACCCAGGAAGACTTGTTTATCGCCGTTGTGTCCACTCTTTTTCTCTTTGTCTCTGGGCCGAGGCTGTCTGGCCTTTTGCATAAAGACAACGAGTTGTTTGAATCTCCAGAATCTTAACAGCAACAGTAAATCATTAACACAGGGACGTGATATAACCCGTACCTTCTGATACCGCCTGATTCCAGATCATCCCATCTCCTTTTTGGGGTACTGGTTTTGTCCTGGGCCTCATTATTAGATATGCGGCTGTTGGAGGACCTGGACTCTAGCTCAGTCTGTCCACTTAGGGAAAGTCTGGCCATTGCTGTACTGATCTCTTTAATGAGAGGATCCTCGTCACCTATTTCACACTAAAAGAGAATATTTGGATACATGTTTAAACCGTCTGTCAACTAAACACAAGACATAAAACTAAATAGCACTCAAATGAAATAAGTGGTACTTGGTAAAAATATTATTCAGTCATTTATAGACATGCCACTCTTATTGATTTAAATGAAATAGCATCTTCTTTAATTTAATTAAAATCCTGTTCACATTCCTGCCCGTCAGACAACTTCAAACAATTGATTTTTAGCAAACTGTAAATAACTACATTGATTCATATAGTCATGAAGAAATGGCAACTATCTATCAGCTTAAAATAAAAGATCAGTGGGCTCTACATTACATGTGAGTACATTAATTAACTTTAAAATCTTATTATATTTAAATTGGAAAAGAAAAGCCTCAAATCAGTTTATACTAGATAAAAATAGATTTAAATAAGATTACCGTGCGGTGACTTGGCCTCCGCAAGTTGCTTTTTCCAAACATCTTTGAAATACTTGTTGAATAAAACAGTTCAAAACGGGATGTCTCTCTGTGTCTGTACTCAACGCGTGAAGATATTGGAATGGCAATCAGACCGAAAATGTTCTCTCCTGTAGACTTTTTTGATGTAGGATTCCAGAACCATTATAAGGTCATAATGGACAACGGAACCTTCGGAACAACATGACAACTTCAGCTTTATGACTCATGAAGTACAAATTAGAAAGTGTTTGATTCCTCATATTTAGTTGAAAAAGAAAACCACAAACACAAACTCACATCTACATCCAACCTTCATAACACATCAATGTAACATCTCTTTGTATTCTCCTATATGCTGAACACCCATAATTATATTATAATTATAACTCCCAGTCAGGCTGAGAAAATAAAAGAAATCGGCCTCTGAGAAGGACTGGTTCATAAATGTTAATAACTAGAAGTCGTCTGTTTCTTCTAAATGTTAAGATGAAATATATTGCCTTTTTGGGCCCAAGCCTTAATTTCAAGCATGACACCAAGAGCTTTTCGAGTCATGCTGTTTTCTATTTCATATACACATGCACATACAGGTTGATGAACGTGAGGGTTTGACTTATTGGAGGACAAAAAGACCTCCGAGTAGACACGTGATGGTTGGTCGGAACAGCCATCAAAGACATTGGCATCAGTAAATGGGTCAGGTGGGGCGCCTGGTTAACTCACTTGGTAGAGCAGGCGCCCATAGATAGAGGTTTAGTTCTAAACGCGGCGGCCGCAGACTTGACTCATCTCTAAGCTGTCCCATACAAATAAAGGCCTAAAATGCCCACAGAAATAATCTTTAAAACAAAAAATGTGTTTTATATTTGGCTCGCCTCCATTGAGGAAAGCCCAGCAAAGCCTTTATGTTGTGACAGAGACTATCTTTATTTCTTGCTTGATCCCTCTGTATTAAAGTGAACTGGGCAAAAACATTGCTGCAGCAGCCACATCCTAACGCACGTTGACCCCTATTAAATAATCTGCAGAACCACTCTATGTGTATGACATGGTTCCCTGAATTTAAAGGAGAATTTCTGCCAGGAGAATTTCTGCCAATTTTTATGTTAATCTTGATCGCTATAAATATGCAACTACTTTTGATTGAAAATCCCCCGACCTGAATCGGTGCAGGCAACACTGAGTAGCTGCAGCTACGTGTACAAGTTTCCACTGAGCTAAAACGGCAGTTAACGGGGAAAGTTTTAGAGTTCCTTTGTTCCTCTTAACAGACACACAATGCAATTAATATGTCTGTACAACATAGACAGGACCTTTGTGTTTGACGCCAAAGTGTTGCTAACGGGTGAGAAAGGTGATAAATGTTCGTGACTGTTTTGAGAGATACTGCCTGCTCACAGTATGTAATCCTTGCACAACCTTTGCCTTTTTCTAGTCATTCTGCTTGTGGTTTTAGTGCCATACTCCGAGGAGTCGAGATGGCATATGTGCCGTGACCGGTACACTACGTTTACATCCGGTCCCCTCTTGTCACAGGTCATTTCCATATTGCAGTGTGCGACAAACTGCCGATCCCAGGAATAATGGTCTTACTGGGTAATGATATTGCTGGAGGTAAGGTTACGCCCACTTTGGAAGTACTAGACCAACCTCCGTGCATTGTGACACAGCAGATTAATGAGGCTCCGCTAAATGTGTTTTCGGCCTGCGCTGTAACTCGTGTGCGTGCACGAGAGCTTGAAAAAGACTCTAAAATGTTTTCCTTGTCTGACACCATGTTTCGCTCTATTTTCTCTGAGACAAAGGAAGAGAGTGAGATTCCTGGCACCTTAGCTCCAAATATGGTCAACGGGAAACTGCAACCAGCTGACCCAGTTATGCCATACTTAGCTGGATATGAAACCTTCCCAGTCACCAGAGCCCATTTCAATAAACTGCAGAGAGTGGATCCTACACTGACGGATTGCTATGCAAAAGTGGTGAGTGACAACAGAGCAACAGGTGAGAAAGTAGCCTACCTTTTTGATGGTGATGTGTTGGTTCGTAAATGGTGCTCGTTGTTGACTAATGATTCAGATTGTGATTCAGTTTATCAGATAGTGGT
The DNA here is from genome assembly GCA_026937815.1 of Etheostoma perlongum. Lineage (NCBI taxonomy): Eukaryota > Metazoa > Chordata > Actinopteri > Perciformes > Percidae > Etheostoma > Etheostoma perlongum. The sequence continues at coordinate 4,729,479 of CM049381.1, forward strand.
ACCTGTACCATGCCGACAGCACGTGTCACATGAAGGTAAATGGGCTGGGCATTTGGGTATAAACAAGACGTATTGGTCTATTCTTAGGCATTTTTATTGGCCTCATCTTAAAGCAGATGTTGCTAAACATTGTCGAACTTGTCATGTATGCCAGATTGTAGGGAAGCCTAACCAAGCTGTCCCTCCTGCGCCATTACATCCTATTCCTGTAATTGGAAAGCCCTTCAAGTAATAGTCATAATTATTGATTGTGTTGGTCCATTGCCTCAAACCAAAACTGGAAATCAATACTTGCTAACTATTATGTGCACCGCCACTCGCTTTCCAGAAGCTATTCCGCTCCGAAAAATCACCACTAGTTCAGTAGTGAAGGCTTTGGCAAAGTTTTTTTCCACTTTTGGCTTGCCAAAGGTGATTCAGACTGACCAAGGGTCAAACTTTCAATCTGGACTCTTTAACCAGGTACTTAAAACCTTAAAAGTGCAGCATTTGGTGTCGCCTGCCTATCACCCTGAGTCACAAGGCGCTCTAGAGCGCTGGCATCAGACATTAAAGTCCATGCTCCAGAAATACTGTGTAGAGACGGACAAACAGTGGGATGAGGGGATTTTGTTTGTGTTTGCCGCGCAAGATGCAGTCCAGGAGGCTACTGGATTCAGCCCGGCTAAACTACTTTTTGCTTACACGCCCCAGGGCCAATTTAAATCTCTACATGATCAAATAATATTCTGTGAAGCGTCTCCCAAACAAAAAATATCAGACTATGTCCGCAAGTTTTGCGAGCGTTTGCAGCATGCTAATGCTCTTGCCAAAAACAACCTTAGGAAGTCACAAACGGTGATGAAACATTACTACGTCCGCTCAGCTGTGCGCCGTCACAGTGCCAGCATGTTTTAAGTTTGCTTCCATCATTCCGGTGCCAAAGAAACCCCAAGTCACCTGTTTCAATGATTACCGGCCTGTTGCATTGACTCCCATCATTATGAAGTGTTTTGAAAGGCTGGTGAAAAACCACATTGTCTCCAGTCTTCCTCCAACATTCGACCCGTTTCAGTTTGCCTACCGGCAAAACCGCTCCACTGAGGATGCTATCTCCTCCGCTCTTCACCTGAGCCTTGCACATCTGGAGGAGAAGAACACCCATGTGCGGATGCTGTTTCTGGACTTTAGTTCAGCGTTTAATACCATCATCCCTCAGCACCTGGTGGGAAAACTGGAACATTTGGGCTTCAACACACCCCTTCGCAACTGGCTGTTGGACTTCCTCACAAATAGACCTCAGTTGGTCCGGGTCGGACAAAACACCTCTGAAGTCATTATCCTCAGCACGGGTTCTCCTCAGGGCTGTGTCCTGAGCCCCCTGCTGTTCACTCTGATGACTCACGACTGCATCCCCAGATTCTCCACAAATCACATCGTGAAGTTTGCGGACGATACAACGGTGGTGGGCCTGATCAGGGATGATAACGACCAGGACTACAGAGAGGAGGTGGAGAAGCTGGTGTGCTGGTGCAGAGACAACAGCCTGATCCTGAATGTGGAGAAGACGAAAGAGATAGTCGTCGACTTCAGGAAGAACCGGCCTCACCACGCTCCACTGTTTATCAACAGCTCAGCTGTGGAGGTGGTCAGAAGCACCAAATTCCTCGGGGTGTACATTACAGACAAACTCACTTGGTCTGAAAACACTTCATCACTGGTGAGGAGGGCACAGAAGCGTCTGTTCTTTCTACGGAGGATGAGGAGAGCCCACTTGCTCTCGCCCATCCTCACGACTTTGTATAAAAGCACCATAGAGAGCATTCTAACTAGTTGTCTCTCTCTGTGTGGTGTGGAGGCTGCAGAGCTTCTGACTGGAAGAACGTGAGGAGGGTGGTGAGAACAGCAGAAGGGATCATTGGGGCTCTTCTTCCCTCCATTAAGGACACCTCATCACAGCGCTGTGTGTCCCGAGCCCAAAATATAATCAAAGACCCCACACACCCCCACCATGGACTGTTTACCTTGCTGCCCTCTGGAAAGAGGTTCCGCAGCATTCGCTGCAGGTCCACCAGGTTCTGCAACCGCTTTTTTCCCTCCGCCATCAGACTGTTGAACTTTTGATCTATAAATTGAACTCTGCACTTATTGCACTTATTGTATGTCATTGGGCATTAAATGCTGCTGAAATTTTTTATTTTTTTTAAACTTTTTAGCTATTTAAGATCTTCTCTTTTCTCAAGCTGTATGCAACGAAATTTCGTTTTGTATGCACTCTGTACATATAAAATGACAATAAATGAAGTTGAAGTTGAAGTTGATTTTGAGCCAGGAGATCAGGTTTTGGCATTGTTGCCCACTCCGGCTTCAGGCCTATCTGCAAAGTTTGCAGGACCTTATGTTGTTTGAGAACGACTTAGTGACACAAATTATGTGCTTTGTACTCCTGACCGCAGGCGCAAAAACAGAGTTTGTCATGTAAATATGATCAAACGTTATCATACAGCTGATGTCCCAGCTTCGTCAGCCGTTCATATAGGTCACAAGGTTGATGCACTTATTGCGACTGATACCCCTCACAAAGACGATATACGTGTCCCACCACCACACAGGCGGCAGCAGCAGGGGGCCGTGGCAAAAAGCTGCGGTAAAGTCAGACAGTTTCCACCAGCCTTCAGGGTGAAAACGGAAGTAACAAAAAACTTTGGTGCGATTCCGATTTAATAAAATATAATCAGACCCACATACAGCTGGCAAGGCTTAAATCCAACACTGAATGCCCATGACATCCCTCAGACGGCACTGCATTAAAAACCAGCATCATTATATAGCCCTTTGGAAATTAGGCTATAAACTAAGTTGATGCATAACTATATTCAGTTCATAGAGACAATAAATAGTTAATAAATTACACATATATGGTACTAAAAGTTAAAAGGTTAAACTGTTAGTTTATTCTACCGTAATGCACTTAAAATCCCTGTATTCATGATTTAAGGGTTATGTGGATGGAGAGAATGTCCATGTATTTATTTTCTTATACATACTGTTTAAGTTTTTGTTTAAGTCTTTTGTTATATGGAATGTTGTTTATATAAGAAATTACTTGTGGAAATTTAAGAATACTGTAATTGGTTGTTAGATATTTGTTTAATTCTAATTTGTGGGTTAAAACAGGAAAAAAAGGAGACTGCAAGGGAGACGAGGGAGAAGAGGAGAGAGGTTAGACATAGATGTAGACTTCTCTTTTGGGATGACTCCCGAAAGGAAATTGAAATTTCCAGCATCTGTTTTAGCAAGAAAAGGAAAATGACAGTATAAAGATAACAAAAATGGCAATAATAATAATGATAATGATAATAATAATAATAAGAAGAAGAAGAAGAAGAAGAAGAAGAAGAACATTTGTCAATAAAAAGACATAAAAAGACATTAACCATAAATTATCAGTTAAAAGTGTCAGTGTTGAGTCAAGTGTTAAAGTTAAGATGACAAGGTATTAAGTTCAGGTGTGTATGTACAGTGAGGAAAATAAGTATTTGAACACCCTGCTATTTGGCAAGTTCTCCCACTTAGAAATCATGGACGGGTTTGAAATTGTCATTGTAGGTGCATGTCCACTGTGAGAGACATAATCAAAAAAAAATAATCCAGAAATCACAATATATGATTTTTTAACTATTTATTTGTATGATACAGCTGCAAATAAGTATTTGAACACCTGTCTATCAGCTAGAATTCTGACCCTCAAAGACCTGTTAGTCTGCCTGATTTCATGCATGATTTCAAACCATGACGTCTTAGTGTATTACCAACAGTAACCTTGGAAACGGTGGTCCCAGCTATTTTCAGGTCATTGACCAGCTCCTCCCGTGTAGTTCTGGGCTGATTTCTCACCTTTCTTAGGATCACTGAGACCCCACAAGGTGAGATCTTGCATGGAACCCCAGTCCGAGGGAGATTGACAGTCATGTTTAGCTTCTTCCATTTTCTAATGATTGCTCCAACAGTGGACATTTTTACACTAAGCTGCTTGGCAATTTCCCCTTAGCCCTTTCCAGCCTTGTGGAGGTGTACAATTTTGTCTCTAGTGTCTTTGGACAGCTCTTTTGTCTTGGCCATGTTAGTAGTTGGATTCTTACTGATTGTATGGGGTGGACAGGTGTCTTTATGCAGCTAACGACCTTAAACAGATACATCTAATTTAGGATAATAAATGGAGTGGAGGTGGACATTTTGAAGGCCACAGAGCCGGCCCGCCTGATCAGTTTATCCAGCCTGGAGGTGTCCTTTGTCTTAGAGGTGTTGAGCTGTAGGCAGTTGCGACACAAGAGAGCAAAGTCCCCCACCAGACTCTGATACTCCTCCTCCCTGTTACCCCTGATGCACCCAACAATGGCTGTGTCATCTGCGTACTTCTGTATGTGACACAGCTCAGAGTTGTAACAGAAGTCCGAGGTGTACAGGGTGAAGAGGGGCCAGCACTGTGCCCCGGGGGCTCCAGTGCTGCTGACCACAGTGTCAGACATGATGTCCTTCAGCCTGACGTACTGTGGCCTGTGTGTGAGGTAGTTTCTGTCCAGTCTACCAGATAGGGGTCCACTCCCATTCTGTTCAGTTTGTCCTGAAGTATAGGGGGCCGGATGGTATTAAAGGCACTGGAGAAGTCCAAGAAGAGGATCCTCACTGTGATGTTCCCCTTATCCAGATGGGAGTGGACCCGGTGTAGCATGTAGAGGATGGCATCCTCCACACCAACATCTGGCTGGTACGCAAACTGCAGGTGGTCCTGGGCGTGCTGTACCTGGGGTCTGAGGAGACTGAGAAAGAGCTGCTCCAACTTCTTCATCAGGTGTGAAGTGAGTGCCATCCGTTCGGAAGTCATTCAGCTCGCTGGACCTGTTCTTCTTGGGAACTGGAATGATGCAGGATGTCTTCCAATTCAATTCAATTTTATTTATAGTATCAATTCATAACAAGCGTTATCTCGAGACACTTTACAGATAGAGCAGGTCTAGACCACACTTCAGAATTTACAAGGACCCAACAGTTCTAGTAGTTTCCTCCAGAGCAACCAACAGTGCGACAGTGGCGAGGAAAAACTTCCATTTAGGCAGAAACTTAGGACAGACCCAGGCTGTTGGTAGGCGGACCAGTTGGGATTAGAGGTGGTAGGGAGGTTTGTAGGCGAGTGACTGTGCGAGGATCTATTAGTAACCGAGTCATCGCTAGGAAGATGTAAATGTGCTGTATTTATATAGCGCTTTTCTAGTCTTCGACTACTCAAAGCGCTTTTACATCACACAGGATACATTCACCATTCACACACATTCATACACTGTGGCCGAGGCTGCCGTACAAGGTGCCACCTGCTCATCAGATAAACATGCACACATATTTACACTCCGATGCGCAGCATCGGGGGCAACTCGGGGTTCAGTGTCTTGCCCAAGGACACTTCGACCTGGGACTGCAGGGCCAAGATACAGATGTATGGGGTAAAATAGGGCTAATTCTTTACGTAAATTAATGTGAAACGGTTATACTTGCAAACGGGTATGTAAAAGGTCATATTTTGGGTTAAACTGAAACATTGTAAATGTTGTTCATATTTTGGTGAATTCAGATATGACCACAAAAAAGGGGTAAATGTGTTGACTGTATTTTATTTGAGTTTGTTTTAATAATAATAATCCCTTACCTTTTTGAAACCAGTTGTGGGCCGGATATTATTACTATTACAGTATATCACAAGGGAAAAAGGTGAATTTAAAAGAAACCATTTCATGTGAAACTACTTTAAAAATAGAAAATAACATTTAGTATTAGTTTAACTGATCATCTGGAGATTTTTTAATATGGGCACTTAAAGATATACCAAAGTTAGCTAAACAAACCCAATAGCTACTTTCATTTACCTGGGGAGGGTTGAAAGCGCTACATTAATGTAAAGGACATTATTACCATGTGGCTCAGGAACACTTTGGAAATCCATTGTCAGTTAACACAGTTCATCGCTACAAGGTAAAACTCTACCATGCAAAGTGATAAACATATATCAACAACACCCAGTAACGCCACTGGCTTCTCTGGGGTCATCTGAGATGGACTGACACAAAGTGGAAACTAGCATATATGTGAAGGCACCATTAATGCTGAAAGGCACATGATGTTTTGGAGCAACTTTGGAGCAAATGTGCTGCCATCCAAGCAACGTCTTTTTCATGGACGTCGCTGCTAATTTCAGCAAAGCAATGTCAAGCCACATTCTGCACATGTTACAACATGACCTTACTTCCTGCTTGTCTCCCATCAAAATAGCTTTGGCCACTATTCTGTACATTCTGTAACGCTCCGCCTGTTCTACAACCCTAACCCTATTTACTTGCTAAATCCTCCACAACATTCACTAGCTCGTCTCTAACTGTGTCTTTGTGCCGCTGAGCAGCACCACACTTTGGTACAGAGGGTATTTAGAGAGTTCTAAAAAAGGTAGCTCATGAAAACTGTGAGAATGAAGAAAGTAGTAATGATTGGGCCTTAAAAAAATCAGTGAGTTAAAAACCCTATTTGACATCACACATGGTAATTGAATCCCTTTGATTATTAAAGATCTAAAACATTCCGATTGATTAAATTGTATTATTATTATTGTACTTATGGCAGACACAATATCAACTAAAAACATCACTGTTCAGTAATGAATGCATCAGATGTTTTTTTCCATGCTGTCTTCACACCTTTGATTGCAGTGAGACCTCGTTTGTTGAGATGTCATCATCTGACTAACCCGTACAGGTGTGAACAAACTTCCTGTCCAGAGGGGATCAGTACACCACCTTTAGGAGCCACTAATGGCTGCAAAACATTGTTCATAGAGAGGCAGAAATCTCACGGGACCTTGTGTGTATGACGAGGCTCACTAAACAAATTTCATATTTATTTAAAAAATAATAGGAAAAAACACACTTATGTCATATAAACACTTGATGATGATATATTGAGAGGTCCAGAGCTAGTACCAAAACTCTAATATTTTTGCCGACTACTTCATCTACTTCTGCACTCAACCAACCCTCCCCATTTTCCCAGGGAGACTGCTGTTTTTCATTGCCCATGCTAGTTTCCTACTGTGGTGAAACCTTTCCTGTATTTCTCCCAATTTCTGATACATTTTCACAATTTTTTCCTTTTCGTCATATCAACCTATTTTTGAAACAACACAGCGAGTTTAAGCTCTTAGGCTCTAAAGGCATACAGTTTACATCCAGCCTGAGTTTTTTCCTTACAACTGTCGCGCTGCTTGCTCTAGAATTATTGAGTCCTTGTAAATTAGAGTAGTCAAGACCTACTCTGTCAAGATAACTTGTTATGACTTTATACTATTTGTAAATTAAATTAAATTGACTAGCATGTTAGTTAGCAGTAATTAGCCTGTGCCATGTTATCTCCTACCATGTACCTACTGTACTCTCTGCAAGATCAGGTATGGTTCTGATTTCTTGGCACCGTTACCAGAAGACTTACAACTTTAATGACAGGTTGCTCACGTCAGATCTACGCCTTCAAGCTCAGTTGGAGGCTGTGCAGTGACGCTCGGCACTTAGACATCATGCCCGTTGATTATAAGCCTTCTTCTTCCAACTGGTCTGTCCTTACCCCCATTCCTCCCTCCCCCATCCCTACCCCCTCCCTTCTCCAACACCCAAACTTCTCTCTGGCCTCTGCGGCTCCGGTCACTCAGCCCGCTTCGTCAACCTCCATCGCTACCCCCAGCGGCAACAACCACCGGGCCTCCAGCACATTATAAGCCTTCTTCTTCCAACTGGTCTGTCCTTACCCCCGTCCCCCCCTCCCCCATCACCCATGCTCATTCCATTCAATGCTTTTTTCAGCTTTTGAGGTGTTCAGAATTTGCACCGACTTCATCCGTCTATAATCCTTCTCGTCATCCCCAGTTTATTAGACATCACCATACACACCTCAAACTTTCTCATATTCACACTTACAAGTTTCCTTCCCCATTTATGTCTTCCACCTCAGCTACTACCTCAACCCCTACGAGCCACTAATCAAACACATCGGCTCCAGGTACACTGCCAAGGTATCTCCACAACACCCACTTTTTAATATTCCAAAATTGCTGCTCGATTCTGGTTTCAAAAACATCTGAGCAGAATTCTCTGCATTTCAGCCATATCACCCAAACATTGTTCTAGCATCCACAGCCGACAGATCAGGCATCTCCGACCAAACCATACAGTTCCCATGCCGCTGGTCATCCCAGGCATACCCATCTTACATTCACAAACAATATCAACGATCTCCGTCAAGCCCACGCACAACTCAGTTCTACACAATCTGACACTTTTGGGGGGGTGTAAACTATTCCGGCGAAAAGTGCTTCTGAGACGGAACACCCACTCTCTTCAAACCGGTCATCACACATCCTCCCAGACCAGCCATCAGACAACATCCACATCAATTTATCTATCTGCACATTCATAATTTTCATCTGCACATTCACAATGTTCATTAAATCTTAAATCTTAAACTAACACATGGTTGTGGCGTGGTCCATGCTAATGAACCTGCGATTTGGTGAGCCAAATCTTTTTCAAAGTTCTGTAAACACATGTCCATTGTAATGTTCTACTACGAGATAAGAGTACAGTTTTTGCATGAGCCCCTATCAGGTGACTCCTCAAGCACTGTGGCCTCGCTGTGCGATCCTCTGGTCTGATGTCATTTTCAGCAGGGTAACGTAAAGCATCCTCAGCAGCAATCTTGTTGGGTCATCTGCCTTCGGCCGCTTTTCTTCGTCCTAGTTGAAGATGTCTGTGAAGACCCCAAGAACTCTGGACTCTGAACATTCAGAACATTCAACAACAAAGAAAATTCATGAACTTTTTGTTTTGTATCAAATTTCAATATGTTTATCTTCAATATTATTTATATTATACTTGTTGTCGTTATAGCACGTGGGTTGGAGTGAAACATATTTTCAATTGATCTGTATGCAAGTATATCTCTGGCCTTGGAAGTCTCGGCTTGGGTATACTGATGCAACATAACACAAAATTGAGTAATCAGTGCGTGACACACCATACCTCCCTATGGACCCTGTGTGGACAGGTTACTGCTCTCATTGTGACAGCAAAACAGGATAAAGGTTCAGCTGCTGCCTCAGTCTGCTGTAGTCAGGCGAGGGTGCTGTGTATTATTCTAAAAGCTAAGTTCACACACACTGAGGCAAAGACTGTTTTCTGATTATCTTCATGAATGTATTAACTGAAAAGACCACATGAATAACATTAACGCTATATACAGTATATTCTGTTGTCTGGTATATGTACTGATTTCTCAGCTTTCAGAGGACACTCTTTTTAGACAGGCTGATTGAAACAAAATCTCTCCTTCATTGTTCTGACATATTCATTGACAAATGTGAGATTGCTTGTTGATTTAGTTCATGTGACCCTAACCTTTTTCCCCCCATGTCTATTTTTTGAACATGTCTTTTTTAACTAACTTAAATGTGGTCATGCAGAATATTAGACACAATTGTTAAAAATGTGCAGTTGATGCAACTTACATGCAGGTTTATTGTATGTTTTGTGTCTTTTGAAGTGTTGAAATGTTGTAATCCCATTTACTGTACCTCGATCCATTTTTTTACCCTCTTTCTTTTTCTCCATTACTCTCACTTCTCTTCTTTCAGCTCTGCTGTTGTGCAGACATGAAGAGCAACAACAGCCTGAATCCTTTGTATTTTCAGTTCACTCTGTTTGCAGACTTTGGGCCCCTCAGATATCTGTTCTTCAGTCTGTGTCTGTTGCTCTACATGACTATTGTCTCTGCTAACGTTGTCATTATTCTGACAGTCTGTGTGGAGAAGTCTCTGCATCAGCCCATGTACAGTGGGTACGGAAAGTATTCAGACCCCTTTAAATTTTTCACTCTTTGTTTCATTGCAGCCTTTTTCCAAAAATCAAAAAAATTCATTTTATTTCTCAGTAATGTACACTCAGCAACCCATCTTGACAGAAAAAAACAGAAATTTAGAAATTTTTGCATATTTATTAAAAAACAAAAACTGAAATATCACATGGTCATAAGTATTCAGACCCTTTGTTCAGTATTTAGTAGAAGCACCCTTTTGATCTAATACAGCCATGAGTCGTTTTGGGAAAGATGCAACAAGTTTCTCACATCTGGATTTGGGTATCCTCTGCCATTCCTCCTTGCAGATCCTCTCCAGTTCTGTCAGGTTGGATGGTAAACGTTGGTGGACAGTCATTTTCAGGTCTCTCCAGAGATGCTCAATTGGGTTTAAGTCAGGGCTCTGGCTGGGCCATTCAAGAACAGCCACAGAGTTGTTGTGAAGCCACTCCTTCGTTATTTTAGCGGTGTGCTTAGGGTCATTGTCTTGTTGGAAGGTAAACCTTCGGCCCAGTCTGAGGTCCAGAGCACTCTGGAAAAGGTTTTCGTCCAGGATATCCCTGTACTTGGCCGCATTCATCTTTCCCTCGATTGCAACCAGTCGCCCTGTCCCTGCAGCTGAAAAACACCCCCACAGCATGATGCTGCCACCACCATGCTTCACTGTTGAGACTGTATTGGACAGGTGATGAGCAGTGCCTGGTTTTCTCCACACATACCGCTTAGAATTAAGGCCAAAAGTTCTATCTTGGTCTCATCAGACCAGAGGATTTTATTTATCACCATCTTGGAGTCCTTCAGGTGTTTTTTAGCAAACTCCATGCGGGCTTTCATGTGTCTTGCACTGAGGAGAGGCTTCCTTCGGGCCACTCTGCCATAAAGCCCCGACTGGTGGATTGCTGCAGTGATGGTTGACTTACTACAACTTTCTCCCATCTCCCGACTGCATCTCTGGAGCTTAGCCACAGTGACCATTGGGTTCTTCTTTGCCTCTCTCACCAAGGCTCTTCTCCCCGATAGCTCAGTTTGGCCGGACGGCCAGCTCTAGGAAGGGTTCTGGTCGTCCCAAACGTCTTCCATTTGAGGATTATGGAGGCCACTGTGCTCTTAGGAACCTTAAGTGCAGCAGAAATTTTTTTGTAACCTTGACCAGATCTGTGCCTTGCCACAATTCTGTCTCTGAGCTCTTCAGGCAGTTCCTTTGACCTCATGATTGTCATTTGCTCTGACATGCACTGTGAGCTGTAAGGTCTTATATAGACAGGTGTGTGGCTTTCCTAATCAAGTCCAATCAGTATAATCAAACACAGCTGGACTCCAATGAAGGTGTAGAACCATCTCAAGGATGATCAGAAGAAATAGACAGCACCTGAGTTACATATGAGGGTCATGGCAAAGGGTCTGAATACATATGACCATGTGATATTTCAGTTTTTGTTTTTTAATAAATATGCAAAAATTTCTAAATTTCTGTTTTTTTCTGTCAAGATGGGTTGCTGAGTGTACATTACTGAGAAATAAAATGAACATTTTTGATTTTTGGAAAAAGGCTGCAATGAAACAAAGAGTGAAAAATTTAAAGGGGTCTGAATACTTTCCGTACCCACTGTATATTTTTATCAGCTGTCTGTCTTTTAACTCTCTGTACGGTTCAGCCGGCTTCTTCCCCAGGCTTCTGATGGACATTCTGTCTGACACTCATTTAATCTCACGTCCATTATGTTTCATTCAGATATATGTTATTTACACCTATGTATCATGTGAGCTGACACTCCTTGGCATCATGGCCTATGATAGATTTGTTGCTATTTGCCAGCCTTTGCACTTTCACAGTAAAATGACATTTAAGATGGTAACACATCTTGTGATTTTTGCCTTGCTCTACCCTGCATTTGGTGTGGGTTTCATGCTCTATCTTACTGTCCGATTACCGCTGTGTGGCAATAAACTGAATAGGCTGTTCTGTTCCAACTGGCCTGTGGTTCAGCTCTCCTGTGTGGACATAACTCTTAACAACATAGTAGGGCAGTCTCTTGTGGTGACAATCATCTTTATCCCTCTCTTCTTTGTCCTGTACACCTATCTCCGTATTCTGCTTGTTTGCAGGAGGAGCTCGTCTGAATTCAGAGGAAAGGCGTTCCAGACCTGCCTGCCTCACATCATCACATTCATCACCTATTCTCTCTCTGTCTTCTGTGAGCTTTCATTGACTCGATTTGAGGGTGATAAAATGAATCCTATCATCACAGTTGTTTTATCTTTAGAGTATTTGATGATCCCCCCCATTAATAACCCTCTAGTTTACGGCCTGAGTCTGCCTCAAATCAAAGGAGTGATTGTCAGATTTTGAAGAAGATTCCTGCTGCAAAATTTAAATCTTAAAATGCACATTTAGCCAACCGTATATTGCAAAACTACAAAATATTCTTCTACAATAAGTGAAATGTTTTTATCCATTTAGAAGCAATTCAAAATGACCCATATTTCACAAAATCATCTTATTACAAAGTAAAAAGATATGCAAATATAGAGTATCAGATCTCCCAATAACTTAGAACACTATACAACAATACCTGTGCATTACATCTCCTTTCCATGTTTGGGTTTCTTTTCTGTATTGGTCCAGTAATGATTTTTATCATCACGTTTTGAACTAAATGATATTATGGCTCTTTTTGATGTCATTGTTCAGTCCATCCCATAATCTCACCCCACAAACTGAAACACACATGCTTTTAACACTAGTTCATAATGTCCTCTTAGATGATATCCCCCGGCTCTTTCCTTCAACATTGGGCATTACATTTTCTTTAATTTAAAAATAAATTGTGCAGTTTTGAATGTAACAATGTCCATAAATATCAACAAATGTGAATCAAAAAACAGATGATTGTGTGTGATTTATTATCCTGATTGCTCTTTTTTCCAATGTGCAAATATTTTGTTTGTTACTTTTCTAGGTACAGTATTTCCCCAAACTCCCACACAATAGAACAAATATATGGTAAAAAGTGTGCGTCAATATGTATCTAGTTGTATTCAATATCCTAATACTCCTGGCCATCTTCATGCATAGATATTTAATGAGAAACTCTTTTGATTGTTTTATTATCAATTACTAATTTAACATCTGTATTTGGAGTATGATTTCCAAATATAATGCATTTAGTTTTGTGCAAGTTTAAAGATAACGTATTTGAATCAAAACAGAGTTTTAATTTATTCATTTTGTAAGTTATCCTCACAACACATATTACATATATTTTAAGGGGGGGCTTTGGAACTCACATTGTGGGCGTGGATTAGGAAAATCTATTTCTCACACAGTAAATGTTAAAACACATGTTAGAATATTAAACTTTCACTTTTTTAGGCCGATTGGACGCCAATAAAATTTGGGCCATTGATATCATAACCTAGAACAGTGGTTTCCAAACTTGTTCACATCCAGTAAAGGACACCTAAACGTACACTCATTAGGCCAGGGGACCCCCTTTGACAGAGTAGGTGTATGAAATACATGATTAAAATAGTCATACATTCTGATCATGGTGTAACTAATGGATTGGATTATAGTGAAATAATCTTTCTCCCTTTTGCTGGGGACCCCATAGACCCACTCAGGGACCCCTTTGGATCCCCAGCCCCACTTTGGGAACCACTGACAGATCAAACTACAATTGATAGGATTTTAGGTGTGTTTGATGGGAATTTGGTCTCACAATATTTGACCTTGTATGTTACACTGTTCATTCCATTTTAATATTATTTTGTAGTTTTTTGGGATTGAGTTTTAATTATAAGATTATAATGATGTAGGATATCAAATAAACAAGATGGCCCATGAGTATGGAATCAGATTGACATTGTTATAAAATATAAGAAATAAAAAAATAATTAAAACTGCAAGCAGTGATGAACAGGCACTCGCCTCTTCGCAGTTCGGGGGTACTGGCAGAGGCCAATCTTTGCTGAGTTCAATGACACCTTACACAAGACTGTACCTTAAACGGTTCAAATGTTATGAAAGGGTGTGTGGCCTGTGTGAGTGGGCTTGGTTAAAGTATAAGGGCCGGCTCAGTATCACATGATCACAGAAAGTCATGTGGTCAGATGAGACCAAAATAGAACTTTTTGGTCATAATTCCACTAACTGTGTTTGGAGGAAGAAGAATGATGAGTACCATCCCAAGAACACCATCCCTACTGTGAAGCATGGGGGTGGTAGCATCATGCTTTGGGGGTGTTTTTCTGCACATGGGACAGGGCGACTGCACTGTATTAAGGAGAGGATGGCCGGGGCCATGTATTGTGAGATTTTGGGGAACAACCTCCTTCCCTCAGTTAGAGCATTGAAGATGGGTCGAGGCTGGGTCTTCCAACATGACAATGACCCGAAGCACACAGCCAGGAGAACCAAGGAGTGGCTCTGTAAGAAGCCGATCAAGGTTCTGGCGTGGCCTAGCCAGTCTCCAGACCTAAACCCAATAGAGAATCTTTGGAGGGAGCTCAAACTCTGTGCTTCTCAGCAACGCCCAGAAACCTGACTGATCTAGAGAAGATCTGTGTGGAGGAGTGGGCCAAAATCCCTTCTGCAGTGTGTCAAACCTGGTGAAAAACTACAAGAAACGTTTGACCTCTGTAATTGCAAACAAAGGCTACTGTACCAAATATTAACATTGATTTTCTCGGGTGTAATTTGCAGCTGTATCATACAAATAAATAGTTAAAAAATCATACATTGTGATTTCTGGATATTTCTTTTTAGATTATGTCTCTCACAGTGGACATGCACCTACGATGACAATTCCATACCCCTCCATGATTTCTAAGTGGGAGAACTTGCAAAATAGCAGGGTGTTCAAATACTTATTTTCCTCACTGTATATCTGTGTATATATATATATATATATATATATATATATATATATATATATATATATATATATATATATATATATATATACAGTGCCTTGCGAAAGTATTCGGCCCCCTTGAACTTTTCAACCTTTTGACACATTTCAGGCTTCAAACATAAAGATATAAAATTTGTATTTTTTGTGAAGAATCACCAACAAGTGGGACACAATTGTGAAGTGGAACGAAATCTATTGGATATTTTAAACTTTATTAGCAAATAAAAAACTGAAAAGTGGTGCGTGCATGATCAGGCTATAGATCATTCTGTCTGTTACTTCTCGAAAAAGTTTAACAAGCATCAGCTTAATTACAGCACCATTGAAAAGGGAGCTCTTGCCCTCCTTTTTGCTTTGCAATATTTTGAGGTTTATCTTGGGTCTAGCGCACAGCCTATCAACGTGTTTACTGATCACAACCCGTTAATATTCCTCGCTAATATGAGAAACTTTAACCAGCGGCTCATGCGCTGGTCTCTTCTTCTGCAAGATTTCAACTTGCAGATTCACCACAAGAAGGGTACCGAGAACATAATTGCAGACGCTTTGTCTAGATGTTCCTCAAACGTCTAGGAATTGAACCAAGTTGGGGGTTGGTTTAATTCTTAGTTGTGGGGGTGTTACGACTGTGGTTGTATTTGTTTGTCTCGCTGTGTGTGCGCATGTGTCCTGTTTTCTCCTTATGCAAATAGCGCTGTGCCATTGCTGGAAGATAATTGGTGGAGGCAGCTAAGTCCGATCCGGAATTGGCTGCAGCTGTGAACCACCGGCTATTTAAAGAGGCAACATGGCGACTGTCAGGAGAGACAGAGGGAAGCCAGCAGGTGTTCTCCATTCTCCTCACCTGCCAACCTGCCAACCTGCCAACCTGCCAACCTGCCAACCTGCCAACCTGCCAACCTGCCAACCTGCCAACCTGCCACACGGCCACACGTTGACTTTGTTTAAGTATATTTCAGTTTCCAATTGTATGGGTGGACCTTTAGATGTGTTTAGTTTTCTCCTGTTTTTCTTAGTTAGGA
The DNA here is from genome assembly GCA_026937815.1 of Etheostoma perlongum. Lineage (NCBI taxonomy): Eukaryota > Metazoa > Chordata > Actinopteri > Perciformes > Percidae > Etheostoma > Etheostoma perlongum. Next base: position 4,745,338 of record CM049381.1, read on the forward strand.
AGGTAAGTTATTTTTCTTTTGGCCTTTATGGTTTGTTAGGTTAACTTCTTACTTTCCAGACAGGGTTGTTTTGTTTGTTGTTTTTGGTAGTAGGCCACCTTATAGTTTTAGTTTTGTTATACCTCTGTTTGATTACCATTTGTGTTTGTATCCAATAAATACATTGGGACCAAAACCTAAGTTTTGTGGCTGCTTCGGGAACGGGGAAGATGGGGCCAGTTAGTCTGATTTATGTTTCGTCCTAGGCAGCCCTAGACTGGGGCGTAACAGGTGTCACTGGTTTTTTAACTTACTGATTTGTGGGTTTTTTTTAAGGCCCAACGCATTACTATTTTCTTCATTCACAGTTTTCATAAGCTACCTTTTTTTTAGAACTCTCTAAATACCCTCTGTACCAAAGTGTGGTGCTGCTCAGTGGCACAAAGACACAGTTAGAGACGAGCTAGTGAATGTTGTGGAGGATTTAGCAAGTAAATAGGGTTAGGGTTGTAGCGCAGCCGGAGCGTACCAGAATGTACAGAATAGTGGCCAAAGCTATTTTGATGGGAGACAAGCAGGAAGTAAGGTCATGTTGTAACATGTGCAGAATGTGGCTTGACATTGTTTTGCTAAGATAAGCAGCGACGTCCATGAAAAACACGTTGCTTGGATGGCAGCACATTTGCTCCAAAGTTGGTCCAAAACTTCATGCATTAATGGTGCCTTCACAGATGTGCAAGTTACCCATGCCATGGGCAATAACACACCCCAGTACAATCACAGATGTTGGCTTTTGAACTTTGCGCTGATAACAATATGGATGGTCCCTTACCTCTTTGGCCTGGAGGGCATGATGTCCATGATTTCCAAAAATAATTTAAAATGTGGACCCGTCAGACTACAGCACACTTTTCCACTTTGCGTCAGTCCATCTCAGGTGACCCCAGAGAAGCCAGTGGCGTTACTGAGTGTTGTTGATATATGTCTACCACTTTGCATGGTAGAGTTTTACCTTGCACTTGTAGATGTTGAACTGTGTTAACTGACAATGGAGTTCCAATGTGTTCCTGAGCCACGTGGTAATGTCCTTTACATAATGATGTTGGTTTTTAATGCAGTGACGTCTAAAAGATGTCATGGGCATTCAATGTTGGTTTTCAGCCTTGTCAGCCTTACGTTCAGAGATTTCTGACTTTTTTTGAAAGTTCTGAAGTTTTGAAATGCAAGACTACTGTTTATGTAACTTGACAAGGAATGTGTAGGACAATGATAGGACAAAGGAAAGGAAACAAGGGTAAATAATTACAATGGAGAGATTGGATAGAACGACAGTCTGAGTAGAAGGGTTACAGAGAGAGTGATGAAGATGATGCTGGGATGTGAGGGAGGAGGGACATCAGAGTCAAACAGGGACTGAGGAAGGGATGAAGAGAGAGAGATAAATCAGTTACATGACTCAGGTTTGTTCAGAAAGCTGCCAGAGCTGCAGCTATCTGCAGATGGAGGTTGAGGACAGAGCCGAGCTCTTCTTTCCACAGCTGCTGAACACCTCCTGCAGGAAGCCCTTGTCACCTTGGCCCCAAACAGTTACTGTTATGCTGTACTGCATCTCTCAGATCACCATGGCTCTCAACCTGCTCATCATCTCAATCTCCCACTTCAGGCAGATATTAACTTCTTTGCTTCTCTTTACAGGATTTGTAACTTTAAAATCTTGTGCCATCCTCGATATGTCTGCTAATATCCTGACGGCCAGCTAAACTCTTTCCCACACCAAGACTCTGAAGATTAATTCTAATTCCACAGGTTTATTGGAGTACGAGAAAAGGTGAAACTGCAACATACAAAAAGGCAAGGACAAATTAGCGCCATGCTATTCAACCTCGATTACACATGAATAAAGGCTTTACAAACGTGCAATAACTTTAAGAATGAAGAATACTTCTTCATAACTACAAAAAGCAAAGTATACATACCGACGATGCTATCCTAGACACAAGATGTTGAGAGATGCGATTGGATATGCACGAATCTAACGCACTGAACAAATCGCTAAGAATGAACTTTTTGTTGTTTTGGTGTTTACTTCCTAACTACGGGTCAAGACGTAGGACATTTACAACAACGCGATTTCGGGTGAACATGACCAAAATAGAAACACATAGGAATCTCCGTTGACAGTTAAAGGTAAAGCATATTTAACTTCTTAAACTTAGCTTAGTGACATTTTCCTACTTGTAACCAAACACTCCCCGCCTGACGTGGTCACACGTCACCCCACAGTCCATGCACAGTCCCTTTACTAAAAGTCCATTTACTGTGCCTCTGGAGGTAGAAGGAGAACTATTTCATTGACTGGCCTGAGAAAGAGGCTAGTCCCACCTGGCTTGATGATCTTCACCTCAACCTGGCGCACTTTTCCATCTTTGCTAGGGAAGGCCTGTGTAATCAGTCCAAGAGGCCATTCATTCCTAGGTGCTTGGCTGTTCTTAAGGAGAACAACGCTTCCAGGCTGAATGTTTGGCTGAGTCGACTGCCATTTCTTACGGGCCTGCAGTGTTGGGAGGAATTGTTTACAGGCGCCAATGAAGTTGGTACAGCGATCGGAACGAATATGTTTGACCGGCCCACGTATTGAAAGGAAGCACCGTAGCGCATTGATGAAACTGGAAGTATCGAGGGATTCTATGACTTCAAGGTGCACAGCTCTAATGCTCATGCACGTAAAGATCACTGCCCACCTTTTACTTTGAGCGAAGCCGCCTCTGGTCTTGCGTGAGGAGACGTTCCATGGACCGAACACATCAAGACCCACGCTGGAGAACGGAGGATCTGTTGAAAGGCGATCGGCGGGCAGGTTAGCCATCTTCTGGATGCTGAGTGGAGTTCTGAGCCTTCTGCATGTTACACATTGGTGGATGATGCTGCTTACTCTTTTCTTCCCTCCAACCATCCAAAAACCAGCTGAACGGACCGCCCCCTCTGTAAAGTGACGGCCTTGATGATGGATTTGCTCGTGGTGGTGTCTAATGAGCAAAGTGGCAATGTGATGCTGGCCAGGGATAATCAGGGGAGTCTTTTCACTCTGCTCAAGATTTGAATGATGAAGACGGCCTCCAACTCTGAGAAGCCCGTGTGAGTCAATGAACGGGTCCAGATTTCTAAGGGGGCTGGTTTTAGGTATCTTTTCCTGTTTTTGAATGCACTTGATCTCTTGGCTATAGACTTCCTGTTGAACTGCTTGGATAATCACAGCCGATGCTTTCTCTGATTCCTCAACTGTTTCAGCTTTGCAGTAATGCCAGCCTTTGCATGCTCTGTTCTCTCTGTGAACTGTCTTGAAATGACAGGCTATGTGAATGAGGCGAGTGACTGCACGAGTTAATGACTTCCAGGTAGAGAACTTGGCAAAACGTTGTGAATCCAGTTGCTTGTTTGAGGCTGTAGTGCTTAAGGCAGACACCAGAGGGCGGATGTCTGGGTCTGTGCTCGGGTCAACAAGGTCATGAGTGCGGCCAGAAATTCTGGGCTCGGCTTGGAGAGAAATTTAGGCCCACTAAGCCAATTGGTGTGTTTCAGTTGGCCAGCAGGGACGGAACGTGTTGCGTGATCCGCAGGGTTCAGGTCTGTTGGGCACGTAGTGCCACTGGTCTGGTCGGCTGGATCTTCGAATGCGTAACACCCGGTTGCTGACATAGACATAAAAGCGCCTAGTCTCATTGCAAATATAGCCCAGGACTACTTTACTGTCTGAGTAGTAGGTTACATCGTCAAGCTGTAGGTCTAGTTCCGCTGAGACCAGGTCTGCTAACACAACAGCAAGCACTGCTGCACAGAGTTCAAGTCTTGGCACTGTGTGTTCAGGGGCGGGGGCCAGCTTGGCTTTGCCCATTACAAATCCAATCTGGTTGTTGCCATTACGGTCTGTCACTTTCAGGTAGCACACAGCACCGATAGCTTTGACTGACGCATCACAAAACACACACAGTTCTCTTCTTACCGCTGCTGATGGTGAAGCTTCTGTGTAGCGCCTTGGGATGGAAAGCTCGGCGAGCTCGGACAGAGAGGCTCTCCATGAAGTCCAGGCATCTTCCATGGCTGAAGGTAAGGGCGCGTCCCAGTCACCGTTCTCTGCTGTGAGCTCTCGCAGGATAGCCTTGCCTTGGACCGTGATTTGGCGCAAACGAACCCAAGTGGGTCGTAGAGGCTATTGATTGTGGACAAGACACCGCGCCGGGTGTAGGGGGCTTGGTTACGCTGGAGACATTAAAAAGGAAACAGTCTGTCTTGAGATTCCAGTCAAGCCCGAGGCTGCGCTGTAATGGCAGCGCGTCTAGGTCAAGGTCTTTGAGGTCACTCGCGTGGTCACTGGATGGAAAGGCGTCCATGACCTCTTTGCTGTTCGCTGCAATCTTGTGAAGTCTCAGATTTGACTTGGAGAGCACATCCTGTGTCCTTTTTAGCAGGCTGATAGCAGCTTGAGCTGTGGGCAGGGACTTCAGCCCATCATCGACGTAGAAGTCATGCAACACGAAGTGCTGCACATCTGGGTCGGCATGGAACTCGTTGCCTTGAACCGACTTGTGTAGACCGTGAATAGCCACTGCAGGTGAAGGGCTGTTGCCGAAAAACGTGGACATTCATGCGGTAATCCACGATGGCTTTGGAGAGGTCGTTGTTCTGGAACCAGAGGAAACGTAAGAAGTTACGGTCTTTTTCTCTTACCAGGAAGCAATAGAACATCTGCTCTATGTCAGCTGTGATGGCGATGGCCTCTCTTCTGAACCGAATCAGCACCCCCAGTAGTGTGTTACTCAGGTCAGGTCCCGTCAACAGCACGTTGTTGAGTGATATGCCGTCATATTGGGCACTGGAATCGAACACAACACGGATTTTCTTAGGTTTCTTCGGATGATACACTCCGAACGTTGGTAGGTACCACCTTTCTTCACCCGGAGTGAGAGGGGGGGCTAACTCTGCATGACCGTTCCGAAACATGTCGTCCATGAAGGCGAGAAAGTGGTCTCTCATTCCAGGTTTTTTCTCAAAGTTACGCTTAAGAGACATGAGACGTCTCAGCGCCTGTGGCCTGTTGTCAGGGAGCCGTGGGCGTGGGCTCTTGAAGGGTAATGGCGCTACCCAACTGTTGTTTGAGTCTTTTTGCAGTCCTTCATCCATTATCTCCATGAACGATGAATCTTGAATGGAGGGAGCTACCTGGTTGTCATCCCTAGTCCGCTTGAACACCGTGCATCCAAGGTGGTCGGTTTCACAGATACGCTGGTCCTCAGGATACGCTGGAGCTTCACTGGTGGCCTGGGTGTCGCTGAACCTCTCCTTCACATGGAACACGTTGGGGCACGCATCAAAGAGAGTGGGCCGTCGCAGCTCTGTGATGTTTGTGTGGAACGTGCTAATTGTCGGTGGCTTGTGAACATTGCCTAGGCACACATTTCCAACAATGACCCACCCCAGGTCTAGCTTCTGTGCGTAGGGCAGGTTGTGAGGGCCATTCACCTGTTTGCGGACTTTATGCACTCTGATAATGTCCCGTCCTAAGAGAAGCATAATGGGGGCTTGCGGGTCAATGTCTGGGATGAGGTGAGCCACTGACCTCAGATGACCATGATGTAGAGCTACTTCGGGGGTTGGAATCTCCTCTCTGTTGTTCGGTATGTCGTTACATTCTATGAGGCTTGGCAACGGGATGTGAACGGTTCCATCCAGAGACTCCACTTCATAGCCACTGGCCCTCCTGCCTGCTGACTGCTTCACTCCAGCACATGTTCTTAGTGTGTAGGGAGCGCTTGGACTTTGGTCGTTGAACATGTCGAAGAACTGGGAGCGAACCAGCGACCTGTTGCTCTGCTCGTCCATGATTGCATACAGTTTCACAGCTTTTTCTCTGTGGCCAGCTGGGAACACTTTGATGAGGCATATTTTCGAGCAGGAGCGGTCTGTGAGTTCCCCTCCGCAGACTTTTGTGCATTTGTTGGTGACCTGAGACTGCGATGAAGCTGCATCCTCCTCCCCGCCGTGCTCAGAAGCAGGGCCAACCTCCTGCTGCCAGGGTGCGGGTCCAGGGTGAAGCGCTGTGTTGTGCCTATCGCTCTTACATTCAAAACACTGGACATTGAGTTTGCAGTTCTTTGCTATGTGAGACGAGGAAGAAAGACATTTAAAGCACACATTGTTTTCTTTGAGGAGTGTTTTGCGCTCATCAATGGGCTTCTCCCTGAATGCTCGACACTTACGGAGAGGATGTGGCTTTTTATGCAACAGACACAGTTTGTCGCCGTCGTCGGATTTTGTTGGAGGCTCACCAGTGTCAGACGTGGCTCTGAGTGACACCTCTGTCTTGTGGACGGAGACTTCTCGCTGTCTTCTCTGACCCGAGGGCCGTATCTGTACTGCCGATGAGGCTGAAGCTTGGGTCATTTGCGATGCGAGCCTGCTGGCTGACAAAATCGACAAAGAAGCCAAAGGGAGGGTAGTTCACCTGGTTTTGACGCTTGTAGGCTGCACCAGCAACCACCCACTTGTCCTGGAGACGAGACGGGAGTTTCTGTACAATTGGGTTGACGCCTCTCGCCGTGTCAAGGAAAGCCAGGCCTGGTAAGTCTCCTTCAGCCTTGGCGGCCTGCAGTTCCATCAGTAGATCACCTAGCTTTGTCAGCTTAGGTCCATCCCGATTTATTATTTTCGGAAAGCTGTCAATGCGTTTGAACAGAGCGTTTTCTATTGCTTCAGCTGAGCCATATGTTAGCTCGAGCCTTTCCCATGCCATGGCCAGTCCTGCTTCTGGTCGATTGATGTGTATCGCTCTTATCTGCTCAATATGCTCTGCTGACTCCTTCCCGAGCCACTTTAGCAGAAGATCCATCTCCTCACTCTGTGTCAGGTTTAGGCCGCTGATGGCAGTCAAAAAAGAACGCCTCCATGCTCTGTAGTTTTGGGGTTTGTCATTGAATTGAAGCAAGCCTGTAGCCACAAGCTCACGGCGGGCTAGATACCTGACAAAGTCATTTACGTGTGAGCTGCCATCGTTGTAGTCTGGCGGTATGGCATGACGTGCAGGAGGAAGATGGGTGTCGTGATTTTGTGGTCTGAAGTGGTGTGTAGGAGAAGCACTGGGACTAACTTCAGGCTTTAATGGTGGAGGTGACACGTTGTGAGTAGGAACCGGCACTGTCTTTGCTTGTGTGTCGCCATTTTCACGTGACTCAAATTCTGAATCCCTTTCTTTTAGTTGATCAAGCACATACTGCTTTGTGCGTTGTGAGGCTTCTAAAGGAACAGAGTCTATGTTCAGGTCACAACTATGTCTCTCACTCTTTGCATCAGCAGCAGCTTCAAGTGCCTCTGCTTCAGCTTCAGCAACGGCTGCTGCGGCCTCTTTTTATGTTTTAGCATTTGTATGGACACTTCCAACTTAGCTTGTTGTAGCCTCAGATTAGCTTCCTCTTCAGCAAAGCATAGGCGTGCCTTTGCTGCTTCGGCTCTAGCTCTAGCTCTGACTGCTGCAGACCCAGCTGAAGATGAACTGGATCTCACTGAACACCATACTTGCGAGCGTGTCCTTAACGACGCGTTGTGTGGGCTCTCCTGTGTCGCTGTACTTCCATGTGAACTCTCCTCTGTAGCCTGTAGCTCCGTGGCGCGCGTTGCTCCGGTAGCACTTGACTGTAGAGAACGGTCCGTTGAACGTGACGACGACATGTCGGCTAGCTTCCAACTTGCTCTGCTTATCTTGTTTGCTTGAAAGCCGTCGTTTCACTGTGCCATCCTCGATATGTCTGCTAATATCCTGACGGCCAGCTAAACTCTTTCCCACACCAAGACTCTGAAGATTAATTCTAATTCCACAGGTTATTGGAGTACGAGAAAAGGTGAAACTGCAACATACAAAAAGGCAAGGACAAATTAGCGCCATGCTATTCAACCTCGATTACACATGAATAAAGGCTTTACAAACGTGCAATAACTTTAAGAATGAAGAATACTTCTTCACAACTACAAAAAGCAAAGTATACATACCGACGATGCTATCCTAGACACAAGATGTTGAGAGATGCGATTGGATATGCACGAATCTAACGCACTGAACAAATCGCTAAGAATGAACTTTTTGTTGTTTTGGTGTTTACTTCCTAACTACGGGTCAAGACGTAGGACATTTACAACAACGCGATTTCGCGTGAACATGACCAAAATAGAAACACATAGGAATCTCCGTTGACAGTTAAAGGTAAAGCATATTTAACTTCTTAAACTTAGCTTAGTGACATTTTCCTACTTGTAACAAAACAAATCTGAACAGCTGCTGTATATTTAGAAGAATTGTCTTTGAGTTAGTTCTGAATGATGTTGCTCCAAATGTCTGACTTTGATGCCAGAATGTCTTGTTCACTCTCTTTCTAATATTAAGCATTGCTTTCTGTCCACTCTAACCTCAACCAAGTCATTTTTATCTGTACACGTATACATATTGTAACTACTTATTATTATTGTAACTACTAAAATTTTCTAACTTGTGCTTTTATTTTTGGATTGTTTTGTCATTATTGATGCTTCAATGGTGCTTTTCTCTTTCTCTCCAGGCAGCTCCACACACCCACCAACATCCTCCTCCTCTCTCTGGTTGCCTCAGACTTTCTCGTGGGCCTCGTGCTGATGCCTAAAAGAAGTTCTCAAACAAACATCCTGCTGGTTTCTTGGTGACTATGGGTGCTATATGTATGCTATTGTTTCAGTCATCATTCCTTCTTCATCAATAGGTATCATGGTGCTCATATCAGTTGACCGTTATGTGGCTATATGTGACCCTCTGCATTACACCACTAAAGTCACTGTGAGAAGAGTTAAACTCTGTTTGTCTGTGTTGGCTCTGTTCCATTTCCTACAGCCTTCTTTATTTAAAGGATGTCCCAACTCAACCAGGGAGGTATTAATCCTGTTACATGGGTGTTTGTCTATGACCTTATCTTATTGACTGTTGATCTTGTTTTGTCCTTAATTGTTCCAGTTACTGTCATCGTAGCTCAGTATCTGAGAGTATTTGCCGTGGCGGTGTCTCAGGCTCGTGTTAATCGCTCTCACATTGCAGTTAAATTCAATTTTATTTATAGTATCAATTCATAACAAGTGTTATCTCAAGACACTTTACAGATAGAGTAGGTCTAGACCACACTCCAGAATTTACAAGGACCCAACAGTTCTAGTAGTTTCCTCCAGAGCAAACAACAGTGCGACCGACAGTGGCAAGGAAAAACTCCCCTTTGAGAAGAAACCTAGGACAGACCCAGACCCAGGCTCTTGGTAGGCGGTGTCTGACGACCAATTGGGGTTAAAATGAAGAGTGGCAATAACAGTCCCAAAAAATAGTAGTTTGTAGTAGTTCTTTGTAGTAGTTCATGGCATAGCAGGGCACTGTGCGGCATTACAAGGCACAGCAGGACGTAGCTGGGCACCGCAGATCGTGGCAGGATGTAGCAGGGCACAGCAGAACGTGTAGCGGGGCCATGGCAACAGCTGCAACCATGATTTTGGAGCCTCCCTGATCCAAGGAAACATGCTGGGGGGAAAAGAACATAAGGACTCCGGGAATGACTCACCAGAGCTAGGTTAGTAACCAGCATTTCTGGGACATGGATGCACACAAAATGGGAAGATAGAGAAGAGAGGAGCTCAGTGTGTCGAAGGAAGTCCCCCAGCTGTCTAAAACTATTACAGCATAACAAAGAGACAGGGTAAAGAGAGGAGCCTGTCACACTCCAGCATTCGGTGACTCCAAAGACAAAGAAATCAGAGCTGAAAAGAGCCAGGACTCTTGGTGTTCTGGTAGTTGTGTTTCTAAAATGTTTCTGCCCACATTACCCTCTCTCTTGCAGATAAAAGCTTTGTCAATGCTTCATCTGCATCCTATGTTTTCTTTGTGTTCTACTCTAACTCTGGTCTAAACCCTGTGATCTACGCCTTGTTTTACCCCTGGTTTAGAAAATCTGTTAAACTCATAGTTACTCTTCAGATACTGTAGCCTGGCTCCTGTGAGACCAACATGCTGTAGAGAGAGACTGAAGGGACTGGTCTAAAGATTAAATGAATGAATATGAAATAGAGAAATTGAAGATATATTTTCCTGTCTTTAAGTCTAAATTGTGTATGAGCAAGAATTGAACGGCCTGTTCTTCAGCTTTGTCTTGTTGTGTATTGTGTCTCTCTGATGCTGCTGCATTTACAGAAAGTCATAAGCGCCATATACTGTTTCTAGGTAATCACCCAGTTTAATGTAAGCTTTAAATTCACACATGTATGACACTTATTTGGAGTCTTTTTCCCAGGGAAACTTTTTTTCTTTGTGGTAGAAAATATAGTTTAACCCTACCCAACAACAAAATACTATCCTAAACAACAGCCCTTTCATCTATATGTCTGGATTCAGTATAGAAAAACATCAGCTGTGTTTTTTCTGATAAAACTGTCAGTACAACAACATAATCTTCCCTTTAAGTTTAGGAACAAAAGTTGTTTTAATCATTTTATTTAAGTGCCATTCATATCTAGTTCCTGTGTAAAATGTCTTGTCTCTTTGATACAAGTTTAAAAATCACTATGAAGTCATTTTAGGCAAGATGTTAAACAACTGTTAATTAAATAATTGCTGACACATGTCCAGGGAAACATATACAGTGTAATCATAGGACAGAGGAAATTAAAGTACTAGAAACTATGTGGAGTTTGATGGGTTGCAATTTAAATCAGACTTGATGTCATTCATTCATTCTATTTAACATGCCATGGTGATTTGTTGTAAAGTAGCATGAAATATGATAATGAATTAGAATTATTCATAATGTAGCTTGTCTTTTTATTGATGTTTCACACTAAATGATGTAATTTGGACTGGACAAAAACAAGAAACAATAGCATGGTTCACTTCATTAAAAAAACTACAATGATAGTCAAAGCTTACAAAAGTAGGTGGGGGGGGGAGTGGTTAAGTGATGGTGTGGAGCATCAACAGATATGTAATTTCAGATTAATTTTCTGTAGGAATTAAAAACACCCAGGGACCTCTGCATCATCCAGATAGACAAAGACACATCTGTTTACCATGTCTCTCAGGTTTGCCAACCTGCAGGGCATTGGTCAGTGTAAGAGACACAACCAAATACTCTTAATGGCCACTGGGGAGGGGGGTTAAAGGCTATTTCCAAGTGTGCCAAAATCTCACAGTTAGTGAGGTATGAAGTTCCATTTAGTCTGAAAAAAACACAGCCCTCTCATTCATTTATAAGGGGACACTGATAAAGCAACAGGGCTTCTTTAAAAAAATAAAATCAACAGAACAACAGTGTCACGTAATGTGACGTCATCCAGAAAGGTTGTGTCTAGGGTTAAGGTCAGGAATGGAGGGATTAATTAAGGTCAGAGGGAGATATTAGTGTTAGGGTTAAGTAGGAACAGATGATGAAAAAAGTATTTTGATTGGCAGAGGTAAACGTAGGATCCTGTGATACCTACGAGATAACTGTTAATATAACCTTGAGGCATGTGTTGACCAGCAGCTGATATGATTGAGAAGGACTTGTCTGGACACTAGACTAAACAAATGATGCTCATCCTTCCATCCATCAATATAGTAAAAACACCACACAAGGATGGATGCATCCTTGTGGGCCACTCAATCACTGTCTGCAATAAATTATAAATCATAATGTGAGTGTATGTATGTGTGTGTGACTAGGCTAGATACAGCCACAAACCAAGCCTTTAAATAAACTGGTCACAGGGTAACTATGTAACATCTTATACTGGCACTTAATGTGTCAAATAGCAGAGAGAGAAAGCTCTGGAGCTGACGCAACTAACATTTTTTGGGATTAAAGTGTATGGAATTTTTTGGGGAAATAAACTAAATACTTTGATAATTTTGTCAGTTACAGAGTTTATTCTTGTTTGCCCTGATTTCCAGCACTGAGAAGAACACGTTGTAAAAGCCAAAATGAAGTCATTATTGTTCTATTTCAATGCATTTCTGTTTAGTCTTTTCTTTTGTCTCTATAGTAACATAGTAATTTACACATTTACAGTGGTGCTCATAAGTTTATGAACCCATGCTAAAGTTGACTAAAAGAGGAACAAAAAAATCGTCTTTTTAGAAATGAATTGTAATGCCTTCATTAGAAAATTAGGAAAAATCCAACCTTTAAGGACACCTATTTTCTTTGTGAATGAATAATGTATTATGAATAAATAAATGTTCTTCCTTAAAATAGAGGGTGCATAAGTATACACCCCCCTATGTTAAAATACAGGGGGCATAAGTATACACCCCCCTATGTTAAAATACAGGGGGCATAAGTATACACCGCCCTATGTTAAAATACAGGGGCATAAGTATACACCCCCTATGTTAAAATACAGGGGGCATAAGTATACACCCCCTATGTTAAAATACAGGGGGCATAAGTATACACCCCCTATGTTAAAATACAGGGGGCATAAGTATACACCCCCCTATGTTAAAATACAGGGGCATAAGTATACACCCCCCTATGTTAAAATACAGGGGGCATATGTATACACCCTCCTATGTTAAAATACAGGGGGCATATGTATACACCCCCTATGTTAAAATACAGGGCATAAGTATACACCCCCTATGTTAAAATACAGGGGGCATAAGTATACACCCCCTATGTTAAAATACAGGGGCATAAGATACATAAAAATACAGGGGCATATACACCCCCTATGTTAAAATACAGGGGGCATAAGTATACACCCCCTATGTTAAAATACAGGGGCATAAGTATACACCCCCCTATGTTAAAATACAGGGGCATAAGTATACACCCCCCTATGTTAAAATACAGGGGGCATAAGTATACACCCCCCTATGTTAAAATACAGGGGGCATAAGTATACACAACTCTCCCTATGTTAAAATACAGAGGGCATAAGTATACACCGCCCTATGATAAAATACAGGGGGAATAAGTATACACCGCCCTATGATAAAATACAGGGGGCATAAGTATACACCCTCCTATGTTAAATTCCCATAGAGGCAGGTACATTTTTATTTTTAAAGGCCAGTTATTTCATGGATCAGGATACTATGCATCCTGATAACTTTCCAGTGGCCTTTGGAATTAAAGTAGCCCCCCACACAGCTATTAGGCTAACTGAAATAAAACCATGCCAATCTCTTGGTATGATGAAGGGTATGTGATGATGTGGGGGGGGCTATTTGAATTCCAAAGGCCAAGGGAACTTTATCAGGATGCACAGCATCCTGCATTCATGAAATAACTGGCCTTTAATAATAAAAAGCTGCCTGCTTCTATGGGGATTTAACATAGGGGGGTGTATATCTATGCCCCCTGTATATTAACATAGGGGGTGTATACTTATGCCCCTGTATTTTTAACATAGGGGTGTATATCTATGCCCCCTGTATTTTAACATAGGGGTGTATACTTATGCCCCTGTGTTTTAACATAGGGGTGTATACTTATGCCCCCTGTATTTTAACATAGGGGGTGTATACTTATGCCCCTGTATTTTAACATAGGGGGTGTATACTATGCCCCTGTATTTTAACATAGGGGGTGTATACTTATTCCCCCTGTATTTTAACATAGGGGGTGTATACTTATGCCCCTGTATTTTAACATAGGGGGGTGTATACTTATGCCCTCTGTATTTTAACATAGGGGGTGTATACTTATGCCCCTGTATTTTAACATAGGGGGTGTATACTTATGCCCCTGTGTATTTTAAACATAGGGGGTGTATACTATGCCCCTGTATTTTAACATAGGGGTGTATACTTATGCCCTCTGTATTTTAACATAGGGGGTATACTTATGCCCCTGTATTTTAACATAGGGGTGTATACTTATGCCCCTGTATTTTAACATAGGGGGTGTATACTTATGCCCCCCTGTATTTTAACATAGGGGGGGCTCGACTTATGCCCCCTGTTTTAACATAGGGGGTGTATACTATGCCCCCTGTATTTTTAACATGGGGTATCGTATTATTTTAAGGAAGAACATTTATTAATTTACAATACATTATTTGTTCACAAAGAAAATAGGTGTCCTTAAAGGTTGGATTTTTTTACTAATGAAAGCATTAAAATTCATTTCTCAAAAGATGATTTTTTATTCCTCTTTTCAGCAAACTTTAGCATGGGTTCATAAACTTATGAGCACCACTGTATGTGGCATCCGTGCCAAATGCATATCGTGATAGCCCAGGTTCTCCTGAAAGAAATGATGTATACTGTATGTAACTGACGGTGAACAATTGTTAATAAATAGACAGCATTTAAATGTTTTCAAGAACGATACTTGTGCTTTTCCTGTGTTTTACCTTAATTAGGCAAAAAAGTACAAAAAAGTTAACTTTGGGGCCTGCTGACAACCATATGGTACTAAAAAGAAAAACTTTCAAACAACGTAGTCTTCAGCAAGTTTAAAGAGCCAAAGTTCATGTGAATGCTACAGCATGGTGTCTTAATGAGCAGAGCTAAAACTGAAGATCCAAACTCATCTCCCTATAGAACTCCTCTATTTGATGTGCTACATGGCCATTTACTTTGTTGTGTATAGTGGGCATCGTCAGACACAGGCAAGTCCCATGAGATTCAATCTGCCTCTCTGTGAACAATGTCTTACAGCCCATTAGAGGCTCCTAAAGGCGGTGTGCTGAACCCCTCTAGACAGGAAGTTTGTTCACACCTGTGAACAAGTGATGATGACATCTCAACCAATGAGGTGTCTGCAATCAGAGGTGTGAAGAAAAACAAGCATCAGCATGAACCCATCAACAAGTGATGCAATCATTACTGAACAGGAATGTTTTTTCAGTTTGTAGTGTCTGACAATGCAATAATTTAATCTATTTTATTTTATTTATTTATTTTTTTTAAATAACAAGAGATTCAATGATGTGAGAGTGGTTGCTGCCAGTCCCAAATCCACAGAAAATGATTTCCCAACTGTGCAGCTCCTCTCAGATCTACAGTGTTTTTGACTCACTGGTATTTTGGTTTTAGGGCCAAACTTTTACTGTTTTGGTTCACTCTCACAGCTCTAATGATAATAATAATTCCATATATTTATAAAATGCTTTATCATAGACACTCAAAGCGCTTCAGGGGGGACCAGGTTCTTCCACCACCAGAATGCCTGAAGATGCCAGACGCTCACCAATCATCAGAGTCTATTTCAGGACTCTAAAACCACTGTACCAAAGAGTTTGGTGCAGCTAAGCAGACAATAGACAGTAAGAGATCAGCTGGTGAATAAAGGGGAAGATTTATCAGGTGAAGAGGGTTGTAGTGCTGCCGGAGTACACCAGATTGTACAGAAGGGGCTATATGAGCAAAGCCTTAAATAATGACCAAGTAGGTAAGCAAGCCATTTTAATGCTACAAAGCACTCACCCGCCATTGACTACCATTCATTTTGGTGCCACTTTGACAGCAAATAACTTTACATTTGAAGCATTTAAAAACTTAAATTGTCCAATCTACATTTCTAAAGAAACACTAAAATGTATAAAAGGCTCCATTACCTTATACCTCACGTTATGATTCCATAGCAGACGTTGTAAAAATAGGCTAACGATTGTGTCGTAACCACGTGACTTGCTGTCGCATAGTCGACAAATCAGCGTATTGTCAGGGTAAGCTTGGGGTAATAACATATACCTACTTCTCCGTCTCTGCTGATTGGGAATTATTGAGATTTCTCTTAGCACAGCTACCAGAAGATTTACGACTTTCAGACAGGTTGCTCAGGTCACATCTACATAGTCCCGCTCAGCATTCACAGGAAAAGTGCTTCTAATAGCCTTCACTGGTCTCCGTACAGAGTAACGGGATCTGTTGGTCCATTTCTTTGGCTGTTTATGACAATAACACAAAGTATAAGTTGCCCTGCACCGCGCATGTTTCTATGAATCCGAGGTCCTGTAGCTGTAATAATGGATATATCTAATGGTTGAAAATCACCATGTGTTCTATTCATACATCCATGGTATTATCTTTTGATACATCTAAGGGATGTATGTATGCTGTAAAGCTTGTAACATGGATGTAACGTCATTAGCGTTTTCCAAACTGCCGAGGCTAACAGCAGCGGTAGCTAGCGGTTGAGTTCTGTCAACATACATCACATACTCCATTACTCTGATCAGTTGTATGTCTCTCCAATTGAGTGTAGAGGAATTTTCTTTCCTGTTTCGGTTGAAACATGCCCCATAATCACAGCCCATTGGAGAAGCATCAGACTCATATTCTGACTAGAACATGAGTATGACATTGTCAGGCTAACCATATTTGGTCAGCTGGGAAAAACAACACAGCTTAGCCACCATCGTGAATGGTTTCACTGCTGCTTCACTAAGCTAAACGCTAGAGAGGAAACGTTATTGGTCTTCAACAGGCTAATTCGAGTCATCCAGCAGAGTTTTCTGGGCCTATCAGTGGGATTGCTATAGAAAAAGTACACATGGTGGTACTCTGGTAAGACCAATTGATGTTTTACCATGTGCACAGCTAATTTAAATAACTTACGTCACTGCATTGTGTGTGTTAACTTAGTTTACTATTGTATGTGGCTTCTTCATTTGCCAGGTGCAAATGTTTCACCAAACCAAGTTCCTTCCCGAGACTATTTAGCAGGGCCACCGTCTCTGCATCCAGATCTTAGCGTCTCCTGAGTCAATTGTAATCAGAGGTGGGTATAGTAGCCAAAAATTGTACTTAAGTAAAAGTACTGTTACTTCAGACTAATGTGACTCAACTAAAAATTAGTCATCCAAATAATTACTTACAATTAAAAAGTGCTTGGTGAAAAAACTACTCAAGTACTGAGTAACAGTTGAGTAACGTCTGATTTGAACACAAGCGTCAATAAGACAGACAAAAATACAAAATAATCACCTTTAGGCAAATCATAGCTCATCCAATCAATAAAACAAATTAAAATTAATTTATTAATTACAAAATAGCTTAAATAAATAGATGTATCACATCAAATTTAGATGGATAATATATCTTTATAGGAGAAATACAGTACAGGCCACAAGTTTGAACACACCTTCTCATCCAATGTGTTTCCTATATTTTCATGACTATTTACATTGTAGATTATCACTGAAGGTATCAAAACTATGAATGAACACATGTGGAATTATGTACTTAAAGTGTGAAATAACTGAAAATATGTCTTATATTCTAGTTTCTTCGGGTTGATTCTGACAATATTTGTTTTGCTACAACTGTAAAGCTAACCCGTCCCGCCGCTGAGATTAAGTATGGTCGCGTGACAGGACTGCACAACGCCGTTTGATTGGAGAAACACAGTCACGTGGTCGAGCCTTTAGAGGACGTCTCTCTCTCTGTCAAAATAAAACATTAAAATGGGAGATAAAAACAATGACGCATAGAATACCAAAGAGGTAAAAAGAAAAGTAACAAGCTCATTGTAGCTTAATGTAGCGGAGGAATACAGTTTCTTCTTCACAAATCTACTCAAGTAAAAGTATAGTGATTTAAAACAACTCCTAGAAGTATATTTTTTTCAAAAACTTACTCAAGTAAATGTAACGAAGTAAATGTAACTCGTTACTAGCCTCCTCTGATTGTGATCTGATTAAAGAAAGCTAAAAAAGTGTTTTTTTTACTCCTATCCCAGAATGCATCTGTGGTGTTGCCAGATTTTACTCCACACGGCTGTAGAGATAGAGCTGGAAAAGCAAGACTTCTGAAAAGTTCATAATACAATAACAGGACAAAGGAAAGGAAACAAGGGTAGAAAATGACCAAAGAGAGACAGTGAGAAAGGCAGGGTTACAGAGAGAGTGATGAAGATGATGGTGGGATGTGCAGAGTCAGGGAGGAGGGGCATCAGAGTCAAACAGGGACTGAGAAAGAGGAGGGGATGAAGAGAATGAGAGAGATATAAATCAGTTACATGACTCAGGTTTGTTCAGAAAGCTGCCAGAGCTGCAGCTATCTGCAGATATCTGCAGATGGAGGTTGAGGACGGAGCCGAGCTCTGCTTCCCACAGTTCCCAAACACCTCCTGCACGAAGCCTTCGTCTCCTTGGCCCCAAACACTGCTCATTTACATTGTGTGGTACTCCATCTCTCTGATCACTGTGACTCTCAACCTGCTCATCATTATCTCTATCTCCCACTTCAGGCAGATATTAACTTCTTTGCTTGTCTTTACAGGATTTGTAACTTTAAAATGTGAACAGCTGCTGTATATTTAGAAGAATTGTCTTTGAGCTAGTTCTGAATGATGTTGCTCCAAATGTCTGACGTTGATGTTTTTTCATGTCCATTCTCTTACCAATACATTGCTTTCTGTCCACCGTGATCTTAACCAAGTCATTTTAAGAGACTGGCATTTTAAGAGCTGTCAGATGTGGTGGATCGGAAAATGTTCAAACTCATATGCATTTTAATTTATTATTCCAAATACCAGTTTGGGTTGTTTTGTCACTTGGATAGTTTGTGCTTTTTTCTTTCTCTCCAGGCAGCTCCACACACCCACCAACATCCTCCTCCTCTCTCTGGCTGTCTCAGACTTTCTCGTGGGCCTCGTGCTGATGCCTGTAGAAGTTCTCCGACAAACATCCTGCTGGTTTTTTGGTGACTATGGGTGCTATATGTATGCTATTGTTTCAGTCATCATTCCTTCTTCATCAATAGGTATCATGGTGCTCATATCAGTTGACCGTTATGTGGCTATATGTGACCCTCTGCATTACACCACTAAAGTCACTGTGAGAAGAGTTAAACTCTGTGTTTGTCTGTGTTGGTTCTGTTCCATTTCCTACAGCCTTCTTTATTTAAAGGGTGTCCCAACTCAACCAGGCAGGTATAAATCCTGTTACGGAGAATGTGTGTTTTTCTATGACAATATCTCATTGAGTGTTGATCTTGTTTTGACCTTTATTGTTCCAGTTTCTGTCATCGCTCTGTATCTGAGAGTATTTGCCGTGGCGGTGTCTCAGGCTCGTGCTATGCGCTCTCACATTACAGCTGTCACACTGCAGCTGTCGGTGCCTCCAAAGGTAAAGAAATCAGAGCTGAAAGCAGCCAGGACTCTTGGTGTTCTGGTAGTTGTGTTTCTAATATGTTTCTGCCCATATTACAGTTCAGCTTCTATATTGCTCACCACTTCTATTGCATCCTTTGTGATCCCAATGTATTATTCTAACTCTGGTCTAAACCCTGTGATCTATGCCTTGTTTTACCCCTGGTTTAGAAAAGCAGTTAAGCTCATAGTTACTCTCCAGATACTGCAGCCTGGCTCCTGTGAGACCAACATGCTGTAGAGAGACTGTGGAGGGACTGAGATCAGACTCGGTCTAAAAATTAAATGAATGAACATGAAATAGAGAAATTGAAGATATACCTTCCTGTCTTTAAGTCTAAATTGTGTGTGATCAACAATTGAACAGCCTGTTCTTCAGCTTTATCTTGTTGTGTATTGTCTCTCTGATGCTGCTGCATTTAAAGAAAGAGTCATAAGCACCATATACTGTTTCTAGGTAATCACCCAGTTTAATGTAAGCTTTAAATTCACACTATGTATGACACTTAGGGACATTTCATCCAAATACAACAAAAGAGCTCCTAAATCTTTGTTTTTATGTCTCTGTCTGGTCAGAGCACAGAGAAAAAAAATGTCCCTAAACAGCCACACTTTCCTGTCTAGTAGAGAAAAGAAACATATGTTTTCCAAAGGGCCATTTATATTTGATTGTGTATAACATTTCTTGTTTCTGTGACAAAATTATATGAAGCACTATGATGTTCTGGAAAGAATTTAAACAACATTATGTTTTAAAAGATTATCTAGAATAATATCTTTATAACTTTTTGTAACATATTATACAAATGTCTACTCCGTCATTTGATGCCTTTTGGAGATTTTTCCATCTTTTCTTGGCTTCTTTATGCACATAAATACAACTTTTTACCTGGGGTACCCAAACCTTCAAGCCTCACTGTAAGTAGCATGAAATATGATAATAAATTAGACTTATCCATAATGTAATGTCCTGTCTTTTTATTGATGTTGTACACTATGTGATGTAATTTGGACTGACAATACGGGTCCCTACTTATTCATGAAATGCTCTGCTGACGTGCCAGAAGATGGAGCTGTTGACTTGTATTTTGCAGGATAGAAATGAAGTAAAGCAGTTGTGATGATAAGATAAATAGTGGTGTAGTCCTTTATCAAGTCCAAGACCAGGACTAGTCAGGACCCAGTCCAAATGAGACACAGTACAATAGAATCTTCTTCAAGACCTCTTAGTTACCTGTTCATAATGTATGCAATGCAAGAGACACTATATCTTTTATTTTAAGGTAATCATTTTGCATTATTCTTTTGTCCCTAAAAAATACAAATGTTCCCATTTTTTATCACGTGTCTTGAAGAATCCACAGTATAAAGTGCTCAATGATATTGTGTCTGTGGCCAAAAAACAAAAAAAAAAAAACAATAGGGTCCACGCAGCTTCGCTGCTCAGCCCCTATTTATCATTAAGGGATTTATTGGAAATTTCCTCAGGTAGGTAAGGTATATAAAATGTGGCCAATCACACTCATCCCAGAGCTGAGAAATATAGTACACCCAAAAGTAAATGAAAGGGCAAGACACTCCAATGGGGTTACTGACTGCTACCATGGAAACTGTTTTTTTCACTTCATCAATAGAACCAAAAATGTCTATTTAGAACTACTGTGATAAGATGTATGTGGGTACACATAACATACACCACAAGGATGAAAGCACAATAGTAGCATCAGACATAATGATGGCATAATCTTTAATAAGTGTGAATGGATCAAAGTGACACTCCAAAACCCACTACGAAAACTAAAGATCAAGATGAAAGAGTAACACCAATACTGAACAGACTGGCCTGTTTTGTAAATCACTTGCACAAATCAAGCTAAAAGAGGTGAAGGAAACAGCAAACACGTATAAGATAATTAAGTAAAATAGGTCAAACTATGCGCAGGAAGAGGTGTAAAATTATAAATACGTGGTCTATAATCATAATTATACAAACTGTTAATTATTTAAGTCTTCTAAAGGAAATATCTTTGATTGTGTGTCTCCAATCCCAACATAAGCATAATGCCAGAGTACACAGTGGCATGTTAACCTAGGACACAAACTAATGAGCTGATCATTTCAGACAGGTGTGTTGATGCTTAGAAAAATCTAGAACATGCAGGGACGGTGTCCAAAGCCCAATGGCTGATTAAGTATAAGACGTGACATTGTGAAGTCATAATCTTCAGGCTCAAAGCCAAACACTGATCTCAGGGAGCTATCCAGGTGATGACTCCTCTCCCTATTTGGCTGAATTTCATTGAGTCAGCCTGGGTTGACTCAGTAACATGACTTTCCTTAACTGGAACTGGACTGATTGTTAATCAGAATCAGGTGTGTTAATGCAGACACACATTTAAAATATGCAGGGTTGTTGTCCACAGCACAATGCCTGTAGATACAGTGGGGTTTGAAAGTTTGGGCACCCCAGGTAAAAAAATGTATTAATGTGCATAAAGAAGCCAATAAAAGATGGAAATTCTCCAAAAGGCATCAAATGACAGATTAGACATTAGTATAATATGTCACAAAAAGTTAGATTTTATTTCCATCATTTACACTTTCAAAATAACTGAAAACAAAAAAATGGCGTCTGCAAAAGTTTGGGCACCCTGCAGAGTTAAGACCTTGTACTTGTAAAGTCAGAGTGATGGACTTCAAAAATGCAACAAGGTAACAGCAGAGCATAGTTTCTGCTCTAGTGGGGCTACAGTTTGGCATAAGTTGTGACGTTGTAGCATGTACGGCTCATTTGTTATGAGTTTGTAAAGTTTAGAATTTTAGATGGCCGTTGTAGCGCCACCATCAGGACACTTAGCACACAAATTGCACTGATTAGGTTTAGCATAGGCCTGGACTTATGTGCTAATAATAATAAACATACAGGTTCATATGATGCAGCCAGGAGTATAAGTGACCAATGTCAGTGCCCTTTCTAGATGGAAGTTTTCTGAACAAGCTCGCTTCAATGGTGTTGTTTTAAGGAGAAGGTTCTGGACTCGTTCAACACCAACTAGAATATTTGGCAAGACCAATGGTCTAGACGTTATAGACAAGTCCAAGTGCAATTACCAACGAGTCCAAGACAAGTCTAAGATAATAGAAGGAAATGTCTCGAGTGCAGACTCAAACATAAGTGATAGCAGACAGACTTTAAAAAAGATTCATCTACTGCAGAGCAGTTTATAGATTTCTCCCTCCTCTTGTCAGAGTCCACACACCTGCTGCTGAAAGTGCTAATGATGCACACTATGGGTACATCTCAGAGGGTAGCAAACCATCGTTCCTCTTCTGCCCTTCCCTTGAGGGACAACAGCCAGCCTCCAAACATTACAGTCCACCATAAATACCTCCATACCAAAAAATATTTCATACTTCTACAGGCCATCCTCCTCTCAGAAATCAGAAATAAAACACTACACACAGGCACCTTCCCACAGGGAATTATGAGACAAATGAATAGGCTCGCATCTGTCATCAAACCCTCTTCACCTAACAATAATACATTAGAACTGGTTAAACTCAACACAGACACATGGACGAACAACAACAAGAACATACTTATGGATCACTAGGACACAGTCAGTGTCACACAGCTGCAGGACCTTCCACCATTCACACAGGCATCTTTTAATGAAGCTATTCAGTGGGGGGAGAGCCAGATACAGGAGGAAACTCACGCCCCACCTGGAGGAGGCCCTCTCCAAACCCAGCAGGGGCCCAAGCAGGTTTAGTGAAAACCTTGATCCTCAGAGTCAGTTACTATGGTAACTGAGCCTGCAATTATCTCAAGCAGACAGTCCAAAATATTGCAAGCTCGGGCTCGCGGCTTGGGCTCACCGTCAACTCACGAGTCCACGATGACTCATGAACTCTGGCGTGAGTCAGTGAATCGCACGAATCAGCAAGCTATGAGTGGATCTGTAGCAAATGAGCGAGTGAGCGGGCTCAGGGTAAAGCAAATCAACAACAAAAGCCATTATTTCACTTCTGAAATAACATACAGTGTAATAGCTAGGCTTGCTGTAGGTTTGGTGTATACATGTAATATGTTAAAATGCAATTAGGTCGAGCACACAGTCGATCAAAAAAAAATGTATTCCTAGCAATACTGAGTGACTCCCACAACTCGTTCAGTTTAGTGAGTGACTCAGAATAACCCGAATGTCAGGCCTAGTCATGAGTCTGCAGGGAAGCCTTCAGCAGCGGTTCCTGCACTGGCGGTAGTGCGTCCTGCTCCTGGTACCGCTCGCGATATTACAAATCCCACTATAGAAGGTTTTCACGACGCGTCATCAGCCCGGAAGTCGCCATATTGGAGATACTCCGTATCACAACAAAGCACAGGCACTGACGTCGACAAGGAAAATGGTTATTATTGCCGTGTTTTAGGTTGTACCAATAGGTCAGACCGAGAAAAAAACGTGGAATATTATCGACTCCCAAACATTATTCAAAACCAGGGAGAGGAATGCCAGAAGTTACCAGAGGAAAGGAGGAAAAGCTCCAACTCACTCATGTAGTGTAGATAGCAAACTGGTCGTTTTTCAAAATGAAAAAAAAACGATAGAGAATCACTTGGCTACACCTTGAGTATCGCAATGATGTCATACAGTTAGGGTAAGGTTGATTAGAGACGCTATTGCTTTACATTACTTACAACGGTTGCTGATGACTTAGTACTGCGTCTCCCCCCCCCCCCCATCCACACACCATCTGGTTATAGGCCTCCTAACCTTTGTAGGATTTAAGGTCTGCAGCTGTGTATGAGCTCGGAGAGAAAAGCAGGTCGTTGACTATATCGGGATATGCAATTAGAGAAATAATCACCGGGTCATCATGGATCTAAGAAGAGAGCCAACTCGTAGGGATCTGCACCGCCAATAAACTGTAATTTCTCAAAATATTGAACCTTTTCTTGTGGTCCAAGTCCTTCTCTAAATGCTTTTGTATCTTGGATGCTTTTCTGTTGTTTAGACATGGCTACATTCACTTAAAGTATCCATACTACTCCACTGTACTCTGTTCAGTTGTTTACAACGAGTATCTCAAATATGGCCACGCATCCGGGTTACTGCCCAGAACGTGACGTCGGTGAAAAACCCCCTATGGCCAAGACCTGCCTCAGGTCCTCCCCTCTCACCCCCCACCCCCTCACTCCTTCTTCTTTCCCCTTCTACCCCCCCACCCTTCCTCCTGCTACTATTCCTCTCCTATGTCTCCCAAAATCTTCCGCCCCTCTCCACTGCTCCCCACCTACCTCCCCCCTCTTTCCCATCCTACTTACCCCCCCCTCCACCAGGCCTTTGTACGTTGAAGGTGGAGGTGCCTGGGGGCCCGCTGAGGTAACTTAGCTCCCAATTCAACTCCCTAAACGAAACCCAAGACGACAGGTGAGAGTGGAAATGAACCCACTGTCAAAGAACTCCGGCAGCTTGGATCGTTTCGGGCTGTCCTTCTGCCTCCCCCCCACCCATTTCACTGCCTGACTCAACCCACATAGCAGAGTAATTAAATAACCAATAAATAAAAATAATAAATAATAATAATAAAAATAACCCACAACCACACACACAACACATCATACTTTACATTTCATCCATCATACTTTCATTTGGACTTAATAACTGCCTCTCTGAACACAAACAGACTACCATACTCAAACAGCTACAGCAGACGGTACAAACTGATCATACTACATTTCCTAATTTCATTTACATCCCTGTAATAAACTTTTCTAACAGGTTGAACAGACGGCAACAGGCCCTACTAACCACCCTCAATAACACAAGAACCTCCAAATATACTTTTCTTGCAGAAATCCATCCACACCTTTTCCAAACAGCCAAAGACAACATTCACGAGATGTTGTTCAAGTACAGGAAACAGCAATTAAACTAATACAGGAGACCAACTGTCAGAGTACAACCCCCATTTCTTCAAATATAACCAATCTCTCTACTGTTTTCTCCCTAACACCCGCACAGATAGAGATACTGGAAAAAGGTCTCACCTTCATCCAAACAGTCAAACCTCCTACCCAACCGGCGCTCAGAGGGGGCCCACACACCTTTCACAGGAGGCTTAGGCTGAATCTCATTTCTCTGTCTTACCCCTTCCCCTTAGATTTGTGCATTCACGTGACAGTAGGGGCTATCCCAATTCTCTTTTTGATCGTGGTGTAGGGCTAATGGGAAGGGGAAGCTAACCTTTAAAACCAAAGCAAAGTCCCGAGCTTACTTGTACCCAAAAAACACTTTTTGAAATCTGGGAATACAATCTCACGTGTTCTATCGCAAATATTTCATGTTTCCCATGGAAATTAAAGAGCAATTTTTTTCTTAAAACTACAAGGTGTGCAAAACCCTTTCAAATTGTCTTTTCCTTGTATTTTTTGTTTGTTTGGTTTCTTACTCCTAATTTCCACTGATTGCGGAAAAGTCTGCGGATCCGCTCCTGAACGGCGGCGGAGTCATTAGGTGTCCATTAAAGTCAATGTGTGTATTTCCACTTACTGTGGAACAGCTGCGAAGCGGCCGCAGAGCGGCTGCAGAGCGGCTGTGTCCCGTCTCCGTCCCAGCTCCGGTAGTAGATGTATGTAGGAATAGGCATGGGGAAATTTCTGTAAGATCATCTCTCAATGCAAATCAAACCAGCTATTAATCTAACTGAAATAACACCATGCCAATCTCTAGGTATGGTGAAGGGTATGTGATGATTTGGTGTTTTTTTTTAACTAAACAGTAACGGCAATCATAGAAATGAATAAAATACTTAAAAAAATATGTCTACAAGATAAATGTAGACTATCATACTGATGAATAAAACACTTAAAATATACAGTGGGTACGGAAAGTATTCAGACCCCTTTAAATTTTTCACTCTTTGTTTCATTGCAGCCTTTTTCCAAAAATCAAAAAAGTTCATTTTATTTCTCAGTAATGTACACTCAGCAACCCATCTTGACAGAAAAAAACAGAAATTTAGAAATTTTTGCATATTTATTAAAAAACAAAAACTGAAATATCACATGGTCATATGTATTCAGACCCTTTGCCGTGACCCTCATATGTAACTCAGGTGCTGTCTATTTCTTCTGATCATCCTTGAGATGGTTCTACACCTTCATTGGAGTCCAGCTGTGTTTGATTATACTGATTGGACTTGATTAGGAAAGCCACACACCTGTCTATATAAGACCTTACAGCTCACAGTGCATGTCAGAGCAAATGACAATCATGAGGTCAAAGGAACTGCCTGAAGAGCTCAGAGACAGAATTGTGGCAAGACACAGATCTGGTCAAGGTTACAAAAAAATTTCTGCTGCACTTAAGGTTCCTAAGAGCACAGTGGCCTCCATAATCCTCAAATGGAAGACGTTTGGGACGACCAGAACCCTTCCTAGAGCTGGCCGTCCGGCCAAACTGAGCTATCGGGGGAGAAGAGCCTTGGTGAGAGAGGCAAAGAAGAACCCAATGGTCACTGTGGCTAAGCTCCAGAGATGCAGTCGGGAGATGGGAGAAAGTTGTAGTAAGTCAACCATCACTGCAGCAATCCACCAGTCGGGGCTTTATGGCAGAGTGGCCCGAAGGAAGCCTCTCCTCAGTGCAAGACACATGAAAGCCTGCATGGAGTTTGCTAAAAAACACCTGAAGGACTCCAAGATGGTGATAAATAAAATCCTCTGGTCTGATGAGACCAAGATAGAACTTTTTGGCCTTAATTCTAAGCGGTATGTGTGGAGAAAACCAGGCACTGCTCATCACCTGTCCAATACAGTCTCAACAGTGAAGCATGGTGGTGGCAGCATCATGCTGTGGGGGTGTTTTTCAGCTGCAGGGACAGGACGACTGGTTGCAATCGAGGGAAAGATGAATGCGGCCAAGTACAGGGATATCCTGGACGAAAACCTTTTCCAGAGTGCTCTGGACCTCAGACTGGGCCGAAGGTTTACCTTCCAACAAGACAATGACCCTAAGCACACCGCTAAAATAACGAAGGAGTGGCTTCACAACAACTCTGTGGCTGTTCTTGAATGGCCCAGCCAGAGCCCTGACTTAAACCCAATTGAGCATCTCTGGAGAGACCTGAAAATGACTGTCCACCAACGTTTACCATCCAACCTGACAGAACTGGAGAGGATCTGCAAGGAGGAATGGCAGAGGATACCCAAATCCAGATGTGAGAAACTTGTTGCATCTTTCCCAAAACGACTCATGGCTGTATTAGATCAAAAGGGTGCTTCTACTAAATACTGAACAAAGGGTCTGAATACTTATGACCATGTGATATTTCAGTTTTTGTTTTTTAATAAATATGCAAAAATTTCTAAATTTCTGTTTTTTTTCTGTCAAGATGGGTTGCTGAGTGTACATTACTGAGAAATAAAATGAACTTTTTTGATTTTTGGAAAAAGGCTGCAATGAAACAAAGAGTGAAAAATTTAAAGGGGTCTGAATACTTTCCGTACCCACTGTATGTCCGTCTCTAAAATAAAGTTGCAGCCATAGAAGGAATTTCTCTCCCGACAGAGGTCAAGCATTTGGTTTTGTTTTAAAAAAAGTTTCTCCCTTTCATACAATACAACACTAAATACAATAGAACCGCTGGCGCGGAAGTGGAAGAGAAATACAATCGCATTCTGGCCCAAGGCCAGAGACCTGAAGGCCGAGGCCGCAGTAGTAGAAAAATACAACCGCATTCTGCCCCAGGTCTCAGAGATCCGACAGCATTCTGCCCCAGGTGTCAGAGACCCGACAGCATTCTGCCCCAGGTGTCAGAGACCCGACAGCATTCTGCCCCAGGTGTCAGAGACCCGACAGCATTCTGCCCCAGGTGTCAGAGACCCGACAGCATTCTGCCCCAGGTGTCAGAGACCCGACAGCATTC
Source organism: Etheostoma perlongum (assembly GCA_026937815.1). Taxonomy (NCBI): domain Eukaryota; kingdom Metazoa; phylum Chordata; class Actinopteri; order Perciformes; family Percidae; genus Etheostoma; species Etheostoma perlongum. Next base: position 4,773,375 of record CM049381.1, read on the forward strand.
TGCCCCAGGTCTCAGAGACCCGACAGCATTCTGCCCCAGTTCTCAGAGATCCGACAGCATTCTGCCCCGGGTCTCAGAGATCCGACAGCATTCTGCCCCTGGTCTCAGAGACCCGACAGCATTCTGCCCCGGGTCCCAGAGACCCAACAGCATTCTGCCCCGGGTCTCAGAGACCCGACAGCATTCTGCCCCGGGTCCCAGAGACCCGACAGCATTCTGCCCCGGGTCTCAGAGACCCGACAGCATTCTGCCCCAGGTGTCAGAGACCCGACAGCATTCTGCCCCAGGTGTCAGAGACCCGACAGCATTCTGCCCCAGGTGTCAGAGACCCGACAGCATTCTGCCCCAGGTCTCAGAGACCCGACAGCATTCTGCCCCAGTTCTCAGAGATCCGACAGCATTCTGCCCCGGGTCTCAGAGATCCGACAGCATTCTGCCCCAGGTCTCAGAGACCCGACAGCATTCTGCCCCGGGTCCCAGAGACCCGACAGCATTCTGCCCCGGGTCTCAGAGACCCGACAGCATTCTGCCCCGGGTCCCAGAGACCCGACAGCATTCTGCCCCGGGTCTCAGAGACCCGACAGCATTCTGCCCCGGGTCCCAGAGACCCGACAGCATTCTGCCCCGGGTCTCAGAGACCCGACAGCATTCTGCCCCAGGTCTCAGAGATCCGACAGCCGAGGCAGCGCCAGTAGAGCTATACAGTCCAATGCTCTCGCCATGCTGATAAGCAGTTGTATTTGCAGCAATGTCCCAGTAAAGTGTGAAAACAATATAGAATAAAAAATTAAAAAGAGTCTTAGAAAGAGTTTATTTTTGTATTCTTCTTGTGTGCAGATCCTTGTTATCCCTCCTACCTCAGGAAATCCTCCCGTTAGTGGGCAGAAATGGCTGCGTCGCTGATGCAGGTTTCATCAAATGTAGGCTACGTTAATATGGAACAACACAACCATAACATTCAGAAATGAGCAAACTATATGTATGGCAAAATTGTTACTTTAACAGTTTTTAACGTTTTTAAATTGATTTCAACAAATGTGGTCACACATTTACCCGTGACTCCATCTGAAAAATTATTTGCGATTTCGTATTTTTGACCCTCTGAATTTACCGTTGGACACACCTTGGCATGAGACAAGACCGCATGAAACAGGACGGATGACATGGGACGCTCCAGGCCGCAGCCATACCCGTCTCAAATGGAGGCTATATATCAATATATATTATATATAGATATGGGCCTCATCTGGTGGTGGTGATCAGGCAGCACATTCTCAATATAATATAAAAATAAATAGAATATAGATTTGGCCATCTGGTGGCAGAGATAGGGTAGCACATATCAATATAATATATAATGTAGATATGGGCGCCATCTGGTGGTGGTGATCAGGCAGCACATTCTCAATATAATATATTTCTATATAGAAATAAACATGATATTTGAATTATGAAAAAGGAAAAAAAAGAATGTTGTTGGGTTTAGGAAAAGAAAAAGAAGGAAAGCAAACGTCACATGTGGGAAACGGACTCCGGGTGAAAGTCCTGTGTTTTTCCCTCAGACACATTCTTCTTCTTCCAGTTGGTATTAGGCAAGTGTGCGGAGTCAAACTTTTAGATCCACCCACGTTGAGTGTTCAGTGAGTGAGTTATGAAATAGACAAAGTGACGACATATTTTCCTGTCTTTAAGTCTAAATTGTGTACGATCAACAAATGAAAGACCTGTTCTTCAGCTTTATCTTGTTGTGTATTGTGTCTCTCTGATGCTGCTGCATTTACAGAAAGAGTCATAAGCACCACATACTGTTTCTAGGTAATCAGCCAGTTTAATGCAAGCTTTAAATTCACACATGTATGTATGAGGAGTCCTTTTCCAGGGAAACCTTTTTTCTTTGTGTTAGGAAATAGTTTAACCCTACCCAACAACAAAATACTCTCCTAAACAACACCACTTTCATCTATATGTCTGGATTCAGTATAGAAAAACATCAGCTGTGTTTTTTTCTGATAAAACTGTCATTACAACAACATAATCTTCCCTTTCAGCTTAAGAACACAAGTTGTTTTAATCAAAACAAACAACACAAATCAACAGAACAACAACAGTGTCACGTAATGTGACATCATCCAGAAAGGTCGTGTCTAGGGTTAAGGTCAGGAATGGAGGGATTAATTAAGGTCAGAGGGAGACACTAGTGTTAGGGTTAAGTAGGAACAGATGATGAAAAAGGTTTCTGATTCGCAGAAGTGAAAAATAGGATTCTCTGATACCTACGATGACTGGTAATATAACTTTTAGGCATGTACCAGCAGCTGAAATGATCGAGAAGGACTTGTCTGGACACTAGACTAAACAAATGATGCTCATCTTTCCATACGTAGTAGTCTGATGATATCTGACTGTTTAAAGCATGTATTAATACTAGTTAGGTAGTAGTCTGATGATATCTGACTGTTTAAAGCATGTATTAATACTAGTTAGGTAGTAGTCTGATGATATCTGACTGTTTAAAGCATGTATTAATACTAGTTAGGTAGTAGTCTGATGATATCTGACTGTTTAAAAGCGTGTATTAATACTAGTTAGGTAGTAGTCTGATGATATCTGACTGTTTAAAGCGTGTATTAATACTAGTTAGGTAGTAGTCTGATGATATCTGACTGTTTAAAGCGTGTATTAATACTAGTTAGGTAGTAGTCTGATGATATCTAACTGTTTAAAGCGTGTATTAATACTAGTTAGGTAGTAGTCTGATGATATCTGACTGTTTAAAGCATGTATTAATACTAGTTAGGTAGTAGTCTGATGATATCTGACTGTTTAAAGCGTGTATTAATACTAGTTAGGTAGTAGTCTGATGATATCTGACTGTTTAAAGCGTGTATTAATACTAGTTAGGTAGTAGTCTGATGATATCTGACTGTTTAAAGCGTGTATTAATACTAGTTAGGTAGTAGTCTGATGATATCTGACTGTTTAAAGCGTGTATTAATACTAGTTAGGTAGTAGTCTGATGATATCTGACTGTTTAAAGCGTGTATTAATACTAGTTAGGTAGTAGTCTGATGATACCTGACTGTTTAAAGCATGTATTAATACTAGTTAGGTAGTAGTCTGATAATATCTGACTGTTTAAAGCATGTATTAATACTAGTTAGGTAGTAGTCTGATGATATCTGACTGTTTAAAGCGTGTATTAATACTAGTTAGGTAGTAGTCTGATGATATCTGACTGTTTAAAGCGTGTATTAATACTAGTTAGGTAGTAGTCTGATGATATCTGACTGTTTAAAGCGTGTATTAATACTAGTTAAGTAGTAGTCTGATGATATCTGACTGTTTAAAGCATGTATTAATACTAGTTAGGTAGTAGTCTGATGATATCTGACTGTTTAAAGCATGTATTAATACTAGTTAGGTAGTAGTCTGATGATATCTGACTGTTTAAAGCATGTATTAATACCAGTTAGGTAGTAGTCTGATGATATCTGACTGTTTAAAGCATGTATTAATACTTGAAAGGTAGTATTCTGATGAGTGGAGTCTATTCATGATGTGGAGGGAATAAGACGTGGAAAAAGGTGCACAAACAATGACAATGCAGGATACTATTTTAAAAATCAGCGACAGAGGAGACAACGGATAGAAGGTAAGATACCAATCCGGTCTCTCTCCAGACTCAGATACATGCTACAGGGCACAACAGAGTCTGATCATTTTAGACGTAGGGAACAAAGCGCGACGGGTTAGAGCAACAATTGATCCCCGTCTGACCCTCTAGTTAAGAATCAATTCAAAATTATGACGTTTTATATGCACTTTTTATTGTTTTTTAATCTGAGGAATTATAATCACCATTTGTCTGATTTAAAGGCTTATTCTGTACCGAACACATGTTGTCATGTACAGTCTATTGTTTATTAACATCAGCAATAGATCACATGTAGAGAATTTTGACAGCTACTCTGTCTTAATAAAAACAACTGTGTACCAGCTGATATATGGGTCTGATAACATTTTATTAAATCAGAATTGGAGCTAACAGGACGTGAGGATTTCTTTGACTTCCTTTTAAGCCTGAAGGTTGCAGGAATCTCAGCTGGAAACTGTCCGACTTTTCTGGAGATTTTTGTTAGCGCCCCCGGCTGCTGCCGCCTGTTCTCGTCCACTTTACAGGCGAGGCGCAGTTCATCTCGAACAAGCCTTGTGACATAGGATGTGCATGGGCACATGGCAGAGGTGAGTGTGTGCTGGTAAAGGCAAACCCAGGACAACATAACCAAACCAAACCTTAGCGTGCCAGTGGAGACAGTCAGAGCAGAGAGAGGGAGAGACTAACCCTCAGCACACCAGACACAGGTGAGCGGAGTTGTTCTAATCAGTGACCTAAAAAGCAGGAGGCACAGGTTAGGAAAACAACTCCACAATGTCAATGACAAAAGCACTAAAAGAACAGCACAGAGGCATCATATCCATATTATGTTTGACCTGGTCGCTCCCTCTCTACTTGTTGGCCCCTGTATTTAATGTCCTCCGTTCTGTTCAGTCCTTAGCTGCATCTCATGGCCCTTACATGATAGCTCCTCAGCTGAGCTGGAATTTCTTCTGTCCCTCTATTCTCAAAGCTCTTATTTCTCCCCCGATGAACTAGCAAGTGAAGGAGTTGCTAACTCCGCACATAGAGCTGACGAATTAATGTGATGCTTCAGACGAAAGGACGTCTCATCCCTCTAAGACACATTTGCTAGGGACTTTGGGACCAAGACCTGAGGAAGGGAGTCCAGTGGAGGAGTTGAGGAGGCAATTTAAGCAACATGAGAAGCACCCCAGGTCATGTCATCTTTGTTTTAACGCAGCGTGTTCCTGCTCGTCCTTCTGCTGCATTGTTTTTCTTGCAGTTTCTTCTACTTTTTCACCACTGGCCCCTATCATTCAAGCCATCATCCTTCCCTCCACCTACTTCCATTTCTCCAATCTTACTTCCTGATCTGTCACTTGCATCTGCCATCTCCTGTCCGTCTCCAGCCCGGTCCACCGAACCGCCCCAGGTTCTTACCCTGTGGTCCAAATCAAGCTCTGCGTAAACCTTTCAGCATGTAACTACCTGGCGCCAAATTCTTAAGATTATACGCTGTCCAGGGAGATCCTTGACCGCCAGTCTTCCTTAAGTACAGGGGGTGGGGCCACCCACTAATTATCAAATCAGAAGCCCCTAAGAAGAGCAGAAAGGGAGAAGAAAAACAAGGGGGAGCCCATAACACCGTGTCTGTGATTATAATTACAGGCTTCTTTGGGTTTGAACATAGACACATTTAGGGTAATGTGAGTATAAAACTTAACACAAAATGTGAATGCTGAAATTTGACGTATTACGGAGCTCAGCGTAAGTTCTTAAAGGAAGACTTCAATACCATTTTCACATCACTCCTAGTTGATCAGCTGTTTCTATCCATTCAGTTTTTGTAACCAATCCGATTCAACCATGCATTCACTTTTCATTTAAACCAGTCGGATTCAGCATGTATTTCCCAAGCCAATCACAGCATGAAATCCCTGTTTTAAATCTGGTCTCTCCTCTGCAGTTGTCAGTTGTCATTTCAGGACTAGAGTGGGACCTGCCTCCTCCCCTTCAACCACCGGTCGTCTCACCCATGAGATCCTGGGTCTTGGTCGGCTGAGCGCCCCCTTGGCACTTTGGTTTGGTCCCCAGTGATTTGCTACTTTTTAAAACATCATCAATCATAACAGTTATGATGGAGTCTAATCTCCAAATACTTAACAATAAATCTTTTCATAATTGCAAGGAAGTCTCTCCTAATTAAAATAGCTTTAAGTTCACTGAATTCGAGTTACAATTTGCTCCACATTTTTGTGAGACTCATGGCATTCCCGACATTCCGAAAAAACAAAAATAAACTCCTGCTGTGCTGGATGAGATTCCTCAGTTGAAGCTGAATATAAAGTTGAAGGGTCTGGAGCTAAATGGGTTGAGAACCTGGAAACCCTCGGATCCTCCATGTTAGTACTGATGACGATGACCCTGCTGGATTTTTCTTATTCATGGGGTCCTACCCTGGTCGTATGCGGTTCTCATGTCTAGAAAAAACATGTCGGAACACAAGTTAAAATATACTCATACACTTATACTAATGCTTTTGAATTAGAAACCAATGCCTCCAGGAATTAGTGTGTTGTGTGTATATAGATTGTTAAAAAAACTGACTGAAACATTACCATTATGTTATAAGAGTAGAAAATAATCTTCCAACAGTTTAGATCAGCTGATGATCACCTCTATACAATAAATCACAACAACTTTCCACTGACTCTACAGACCACAAAACCTTCTACCTGGGTCAGTAAGAACTTCTTTGGCCAGAGCGATCGCCACGAACTTCTTCTCAGCCTTCTTCTTTTTATATGGATCCTGGAACATGTCAGGATGCCACTTTTGTGCCAGTCTCCTGTAGGCTTTCACAATGTCATCTTTCTGGGCAGTTCTGTGACAATGGGGGCACATTATTAGCATGTTTTAAAAGATAAAAGGAATTCCACTTACAGTACATGTTGCACTTACGGTACATGTTGCATCTTGTACTTTGGCTTATTTGAAGTCAATGTTCTTCTTCTCTATAATCTAGCTGTTCTGAGTCCATACTTTCATGGTTGAATGAACTTATTGGAAGTTACTTTGGTCTATTATATATGCTATATGCTACCTGAGCTTTCTAACATGAACGTGATTGTTGCAGGCGACCACAACATCGTAGTGGTTACCCTTTAAGATGGTCTCCCTGCTGAGATTTCTGTATTTATTTCAGAATGTCCCTATTTATTATCCCCAAATCATACTTCAAGTTAATTGATTTTATCACTATGCCATTCCTTTGTGGATTAAAGCACACAGGATCTCAATATCCAAACTTCTGAATTCCCAACTTCCCTGTAAAAATCCTAGTCTGGAAAAAAACAATTTGAATGGAAAGAAATATCCCAATCTCCAGTAATCTGTGCCCACTTTTTCACTCCCAGGATGTCATAGTAATCCATCTTCTGAGACTCTTTTAGAAGTCGTTGAGCTTTCTCCAGACCTTCTTTAATCCGAGGGTCATTCTCGCTGTGTTTTGCAGCAGTCTTGTAGTCCTTAATAGCTGGATGAAAAAGGGGGGACAGAATCAGTATTGCTTACTTATCCAAACTAAGCAGCTAGTATGAAGTGAAGTACAGTATTTATTTAGTCATTAATCAGAAGGAAACACAGGACCTTTAAACCTTGTTGTAGCAAGTATCCACCTACAATGTTAAAGTGTCTTTGAGTAAGGCACTGGTCCTTTGCAGCGGCCCGGGTTAGAATGAATACGTTCCCAGTAAAGATTGGTAGACTGTACACCATTCAGTGTGATGGCAGTTCTGTGTGTGTAAATCTAACGGACTGACTCTATTAAAGAGCCCCTATTATACTCCATTTCAGTGTCAAATATGTACTCTTGGGGTCGCCTAGATTAGTTTTACATGCTTTGATGTTCAAAAACATTTATTTCTCATACCACTCAATGCTGCAGCTCCTCTTCCTGTAAAGTGGACGAGAGCAGGCGGTGGCAGTGTAACGGGTTGTATATAAGTTCAGTTAAATTCCTGCATGAATGGGAACAGCGCCGTCTGCTGGCGTCACCTTCACAAAATGTTTTAAAGTCTACCACACAATGTTTTATTTTACTGTATGTTTGTTGTGATGTAGTTTAGAGATGAATGCCGTTAGTTTATGCGTTGATTGAGGCACTAATTTTGAGTTCAGAGCTGAATGATATATTTAGCTTTTTCTGATGCTACTCCTCCGTCTGACCCACTGTGCGTTGTATAGGGCTGCTTGTGTCTCTGACCGTGATGTCAACGTGCTGCCTTGATTCGGTCTGGTTTCTCCATGTGCAGGTAACTTATTGAATTTGATGTTAACTTTAATGTGTAAAATGTAATGTTAAATGGAAATGTACAACGCTAATGTAGGAGCTGTATTCCGGTGTTGAAGACACTGTAGCCTACATTTTAATATACTGTATTTCTATACACTAGAAATGCCTTTTAGGAGTTGAGGATTTTATTTCATTTATTTTACATTTTACTGTGAAATAGACAAAGCATTATAAACCATTCTTGTTATATTTATGTTAAAAATAACCATTCCACTATACAGTCACAGTTAGAGTTTAATAAAATTGGTACTGGGCCGCACAAGAAATATTGAAATATTTCCATTTATGTATTATCTGAGTCTGAACAATCTTTTATTTTTAAAAACCTTTTATTTTGAGGAATGACTGTGAATCTACACATTGTATCATTCAAAGGCAAATGCTGGCAAGCCAAAAAATGCCACCAGAATTGAACAACTTATTGAATGATATTGTTAAAGTTATTAACCACGTCAAAGCGCACGCCCTTAACTCGCGCCTGTTTGAGCAACTTTGTGAGGAGATGGACGCAGAGCACAGACGTCTTCTCTTATCTTAGAAATAAGATGGCTATCCTGAGGGAAATCGCTGGCCAGAGGGTTTGAATTACGTGAGCTGCAGCAAAGAGGAATGGGTCGCAAAACTGGCTTATCTGTGCAATATATTCAACCTGCTCAATAAACTGTCTCTTCAGGGGAAAATGACAAATGTCTTCAAGTTGGCAGATAAAGTAGCTGCATTTAAAGCCAAATTGGATTTGTGGGGATGGCACGTGAACAGAGGCATATTGGACATGTTTCAAACATTAGCAGGGATTTTGGGTGAGACTGAGCCTAATCCATCATTCTCCCAGCTGGTGCACGATCACCTGTCTTTGCTTTTAAAGCAGTTCGAGCGCTACTTCCCATCCACAAAAGACCCACAAACTGGCAAGGAATGGATCCGCGACCCATTTGTCAACAAACCAGGTGAATCTACCATGTCTGTGCAAGAAGAACATCAGCAGCTGGAGATCGCAAATGACGGCGGCCTTAAAAGTATGTTTGAGACAGACACTCTGCTGGTTTCCTGGATTAAAATCATGGCAGAATACCCTGAGATCACCACCACAGCACTGAAAACCTTGTTGCCATTTCCGACATCCTATCTGTGTGAAGCGGGGTTTTCTGCAGTGACAGCAACCAAAACAAAACAACGGACTAGACTGGACATAAGCAACACACTTCAGGTGTCATTGTCTCCCATCACTCCCAGATGGGGCCGTCTCGTCGCAGAGAAACAAGCTCAGGGCTTCCATTGATTTGTCGCTATCGTGAGTTAAAATTTTCATGAAAATAAAATGTTCTTTATGTTTGTTTTTGTGGCGTATCTGTATCTTATTTTGAAGGACGTTTAAACGATACCATAGCGACCAGAGTCAGAGAGCGTTAGGGCAGTGGTCGGGAGGACAGGAGAGGGGTAAAGCTTGTGAGTCTTAGGGGGCACATGAACATGCAGAAGACTTATCTGATGGTTCAACCCGTTCAACAGTTGGAAAGCAAATACGGCGCCTGCCTCTCAAAGCTGCGGCCGCCTTGATCACGTCTGCATGATGTCAGAGCAAGCCGGGATCAGTCACAAATCTAACCAGCATGCATTAGGCCTTTTTTGTGTGAGTTCAAGCCCTACCTTCCCGAAAAACCCAGTCTGCTCTGATTGGTCAGTTTGCACACTTTGTTGTGGGCAGGCTGTGCTGTGCACCAAAAAGGTAAATAACTACAATTTACACTACAAGACGGGCTCTTTAAATAAATAGATCCAAACTACATACAGCTACATCTGACAAGTTTACCTTCCTCATACTCTTCCTCTTGGACATATGCCTCCGCTCTGTCCTTCAGCACGCTAACGTTCTCCGGGTCTGCCTGGAGGACTTCGCCACACACTGAGACAGCTCTGCCGGCCTGCTGGCCCTGCTCGTGACACAACGAAAGCATGTTGGATAGATGTATTGTTGAAGTCACAGAGTGAGTTAATGCATCTTGTGTCTTACCTGTGCCAACGCGTGGCACATGCGCTCCTTGGCAAGGAGAGAGAAATGGCGCACGTTGGGCTCGGTCTTCATCACTGTCTCGTATTTTCTCACTGCGTCTGCATACCTAAAAGAGCAGGAGGCAGGTGATACACTGTCAACACGGCAGACTGCGACATGGATCACTGCACCCACAAACATCAAGTGATTTGCTCTGTTTAATCTTGGGAATATGATATCTAATGTAATATAATAAATAGAATGTAATGTTTAATGTATGTATGAAATATAATGTCACATCCATTCACTTTAAGATTGGGTTTGCAAGCCTCTTTGTGGGGGAAAGGAAGCAGTCATTCTGCAGCTGATGCAATCCCTGGTATTCAGAGGATGTTATTTTATATTCACAAGGATTTACTATTGTCCACACACACCCACACACACACACACACACACACACACACACACTCTGCTCTCGGATGAGTTCCTCTGCAGACTGGATCAGGTTGTTGAGCTTCTTGGCCTGCTGGTAATGGCTGTAACAGTGTTTGTGACCAGGATCAAGCTTCAGGCACTCGCGGACCTCACTGCAGATCAGACAAGAGGAGGAAGGTCATAACAGGCTAATATTTTCCTGATGGATTTGCTATATTTCCATACTTTAAAATAACAGATTTACAGTAAACTACGTGGTCGTATTTGAAGCTATAGTTTGCATTGTTGTTAGACAAATACCCCATAATGTACCGTTTCTGTGGGTCCTTGTGATCATGTAGTGTTTCTGTGTTTAACATGTGTCCTTTAGATTTGTTTGGCCTTTATTGCTTGCCAGATTATATTGAGTATTTTTAATTAAAAAATCTCAACAACAAACACACTTTATGAGCTATTATTGCATTGTATTGTGAGATATCTGATGTTAATTTGTCCACCTCCTCATCACATAAATCTAAATAAATAAATACATATCTATCTATCTATCTATCTATCTATCTATCTATCTATCTATCTATCTATCTATCTATCTATCTATCTATCTATCTATTTAATTTTGATGTAATCTATTGGAGATATGAATATGCCATATACGGTATGTTAAATCACCTTAGTCAGGGTGCGATTTGCCAGGGAGGATGCGTGGGATTACCCCTTTCTGATCTATATATTTTTGCCTCTACTAAATTATTTTAATGCACGGGGAGATAAAATGCCACCCCCCCAAAGTGATCAATGCTACTTAACCGGTAGACCATATAATATGTGCTTAAAATAGAAATACAAGTAGAAGAACAGTCTATAGGGACATAGAATGATAAAATCTGAGCAGCAGTTGCTGGCTGTATTTAGCCGCTACAGAGCTCCGGGACACCGGCTACCAGCGGCAGTTGTTTACCCAGCAATAAGTGACTGTGAGCCGGCTACAGGCACCGCCAGGTGACAGGCCTTTTATGGGCCGTGGTAGTGGAGTTTAGCCAGAAAAAGTGAGTGTCATGCAGCGATGACTGGTTAAGTTTAGGCACCAAAATGACTCGTTAAGTTTAGGAAAAAGATGGTGCTTGAATTAAAACACTTGAAATTTTTCACAGCGAAGTGAACTGCGTTCTCCGGCTTGAAAGCCTTTTCATTGGATATTAAAGTGCAGAGTGCAAGTGTTTGACCTCCTGGAGATTCATGGTATTTAAAGGGGGCTTTGATTCATGTTTTGTTTTGTTGTGCATGATCAAAAAACATCCTCGTCCTGACCATAGTAATTAGGAAGTTATTTTACAGTGACACTTTGTTACAGTACATCCTGGTAGTTGACCCAGTGTCTGATACGTATACAGTGTGGTAGCAGTCTGCAAGTGGGTCTTACATGAGGGACATCTCATGGTCTCCCAGATTATAATAGATGGTGGCGAGTTTGTAGAACGCCTGGGTATTGTCGCTCTTTAACTTGGATGCAGCTTTGAGGTCACCAATGGCTTTCTCCATCTCTCCCATTTGAAGAAAACACTCTGCTCGAATCTCACGAGAGGTTGCATCCCAAACGCAAGTCTGTAACAGACGGACAATATGTCTTACACAGCGGTGGGATTCAGAGCCTGCACTTAAGTAAAATTACTAGTACTAAAGTAACTAGTAACTAAAGCTGTCAGATGGATGTAGTGGAGTAACTAAAGTAACTAGTAACTAAATTAACTAGTAACTAAAGCTGTCAGATGAATGTAGTGGAGTAACTAAAGTAACTAGTAACTAATGTAACTAGTAACTAAAGTAACTACTAACTAAAGCTGTCAGATGAATGTAGTGGAGTAACTAAAGTAACTAGTAACTAAAGTAACTAGTAACTAAAGCTGTCAGATGAATGTAGTGGAGTAACTAATGTAACTAGTAACTAATGTAACTAGATGAATGTAGTGGAGTAAAGTAACTACTAACTAAAGCTGTCAGATGAATGTAGTGGAGTAACTAAAGTAACTAGTAACTAAAGTAACTAGTAACTAAAGCTGTCAGATGAATGTAGTGGAGTAACTAATGTAACTAGTAACTAAAGTAACTAGTAACTAAAGTTGTCAGATGAATGTAGTGGAGTAACTAAAGTAACTAGTAACTAAAGCTGTCAGAGAGTAAAAAGTAGAATATTTCTCTCTGAGATGTAGTGGAGTAGAAGTAGAAAGTGGCATGAAAATAAAAGACTCAAGTAAAGTACAAGTACCTCTACATTAGGACTTAGGTACAGTACTGGAGTAAATGTACTTAGTTACATTGCACCACTGGTTTTACAAACTGCAGTACTAGCTATTTTACAAATGCTCTTCAGACTCAGCAGTTAGTAAACATGGGCAATGTTGTGCTTGCAGGACAATCAGGCACCGCCTGCAAGGGCGGTGTCTTACCTCAACGACAGTGTTGAGCTGGGCAGCAGCTGTCTCATAGTCCCTTCTCCACAAGCTGCCGCGGGCCTGGTTCACCAGCCGCTCAATCTCACCCGACTTTGTCAGCAGACTCTTGGCTTCCCTCATCTCTTCAGCGCTAGGGTTGGACTTCAGCTGGAACATTGCAAGGCAACACAATATCCTGAATGGTAATGGTCGTGATTAAAGCTGTTGTCCTCGGGTCAAATTTGACCCAATTTCAAAAAGCTTCTATATCAGAAATTGGGGGTTTTCTTTCAGCCAAATTGTCAAAAAAAGAATAACTTGGATGGTTCCTTACAACACTCTTCACAAGTAAAATAAATGATAAGTTCACTACATTCATTTAAATTTTTTTCAATTTTATAGCATTTGATAAAATGAAAAAATAAAAGAACATTGAAAAAAAATGACAAAAATGTTGGGAATCTTTTCCCAACATTTTCAACTGTTAACTGTATGAAGGGTATTGTGATCAATATGAAGACATCAGACATATCTGTGGACCTTTTCATTTCTCTGCTCTCTCTAACAAAAATGTCAAAGAGCGCACATATGTTTTTTTGGAAATAGTGACAAAAACGTCGGAAAAAGCTTCAAAAACGGAGAGAAAAGTGACAAAAACATCAGGAAAAGCAACAAAAGTGGCAAAAAAGATGACCAAACCGTTGAAAAAAAGTGTGTATTTCAAATTATTTTAATTTTGACCCAGAAAAACGAGTTTGCTGGTCGACGGGGAATACAACACAAGGCTTAAGAAAATTGTATTTAGTCCTTTACCAACACATATATGACCCCTTATACAGTATTTTTGAAGAGGTACTTGTGTTGACTTCAATCATTGCCTTACAGAGTATATGCAGTGCTTACCATTCCCTAAACCCATGAAATTATAATCATCCGCATCAAATTCATGAGCACAATCTCAGCTAACAACACATCCTTTACAAATAGATATCATTTCTACTACAACCAAACTCCCAAAAAGTGACAAACAGTACAAGACAATACAAGACTGGCTACTGAGCTTCAAACTTCATTTAATCAACCTCATAATATAACTGTACAGGATAATACAGTAAACAGGATAACAATAAATAATGCAAATAAAATGTGCACATTGCATAAAAAAATTCACATCAATAAAGCTGTTCATAAGTTAAACTATTGCTCTTCTTTCAATTATATTGAAAAAACACTAAGCCTATTTTTCATGCTACTTTCAATACAACGCCAGGCTGCAGATCAACACTGACAGCTACTGGTGATCTCTGCTTATCGGACAAAATAGAGTATTGTTGAAGTGAAGTTTAAGGAGACCTTTGGCGTAAATAACAACGACAAAGGCACCTGACCAAGCGTCCGTATGTTACGAGATAGGAGTATAATTAACTCCTATCCTATCCTATTTTATTTGCCTGATAACCGATAAAGTTAATAAATGAAAAGGTTTTCTACTTTGGCTAGAGCTCTGTGTCTGTCCCTCTGCTTTAGTTTCACTCCCCAAGGAGTCAGACTTAATGTCCCGCCCACAACACTATGTGACTCTCTGTTACTGTGTATTCCCTTGAAAGATTTTAATATTATTAAATAATTGCTTAGATCATTTAAACAAAGTTTTGTATTTTTAGTTGGAAAAATGCCAAACTCTTCCAAATATCATTATTGGGATCGAAAAACCAGTATCAGTTGCTTCCTAGTATTTACCAGCTTCTTCAAGTTCCTCGTTGCATCATCGAGTCTACCCTGCTTCAGATAGAGATTTCCTCTCTGAAGGAGAGCCTGTATGGAGAGAGGAGTGCATTCTTATCAACATAGCTGACATAGTCTTTGCATTGTCAGACCTATTTTCACAGTGCTGCAGCTGACGTCACTGACTGGTTTCCCAGCATAGTTGTGCCTGATGGGCTGATATACTGTACAACTTACACATATTTTGCATAGCCTATACACATATGCTAGTTTCTTCCAATGAGTTGTGCCTAGTAGATAGGGTTCCTCATACAGTTCTGTCAGACCAACAATATAAGTCTGCAGTATGACAAACTGTGTGCAACTATGTGAAAATAAAAGTTTCAGACCAACTGATGTAAAAACAGAAACTTACAGATGTGAAGTCTGGTTTGAGTTCAATAGCTCTGCTCAAATCTGACAGCGCAGACTTTGACTTCCTCATTGCTAGAAAGACTGTAGCTCTCCTGTAGTAGGCCATGTGGTTTTTGGGACACCCGTCTGACAAAAGGAGACAGTTAACATGACTATACACGTTTTGGGTTACATTTCCTGCTGTAAAAAATATATTTAAAATTTGCCATGCTTCTGTCACTTACCCACAGCAGCATGGAAATGAGAGAGGGCATCTGATAGCTGGCCAGCATCAAGCAGTTTCTTCCCCATCAGCATATGACTGTCTACACTCCCATACTTGTGACATTTCACTCCTAAAAAACATGCACAATACTGATGTCTTGCACCGCAATACCCAGCATATTAGCACAGACTAGTTATTACAGTATCAATGTTCCTAATGTATCCACATTAATTATTGACAGATGATAGGCGGCAGCTAGAAACGTTAGCATTATCAAGACTGTAACGTTAATTATGAGAAAGATGAAGGGTGGTAGAGACAGAGATGTGCATTGATGACTCTTGCACATTTAAGGTAACCTAGATAAACAACAACTGTTGCAACATTGTCCTTTACTGGAAATAATTTCCACACTTTCAGATCACTTGGAGCTAGCCGAGTATATGACAGGCTGCATCTGATCCCGAAACCTCGTGGTCTGCTGAACTTGCTCAGAAACACCCAAATAGACATAACAAGCTTTTTAAAATTGTTTTTGAAAAAAATAATTATGTAACGTTACTTGCTATCGTTAGCATTCCAAGCAAAGTAATGTATAGTCAGGTTCCTACCTTCATATCTCATGTCCATCAGAACAAGAACATACAGGATGTAAGTCAGTTGAGCTGGATACCGAACTTTGATCATTTTAGGCACCGATCAAATTGCCTCCATATAGTATTGAGTATCAAAAAAGAAAAGTGGCTCCAATTCAAACTCCCAATAGGTGTAAATCATGAGTGTAGTAAAAGAACGGTGTAAATCCTATGAGCAAATCTTATCAGCGTCAGTGAGCCAGAAAGCATGCTGCATGCTTTAATGATTGGCTGTCATAGAAACTCTGTTTCATGAGAGGCTGTACTACATGTGGTAGGGAAGGCGAGAAGAGGTCTAGCACTAGGACCCAGGCAAAGGGGCAGAGCCTACACATTTTCACTTTCTGCATGGATTCAAACCATTCAAACCTGGAATGTTTACTGAGCCATTTGATCAGAAAGTGTAAACGGACTGTCACCAAAGCGATGTCAATTTAAATGCCAGCTTCTGGACAGTGGCCATGTCCACAAAATGTAGAGAATATTTTCAGCATCTTAAAAATAAGTTGACTGTGAGATGTGTGTTCCAGAACTGTGAACATAAAAACCATCACGTATGAGAACTACAAAAGTCATAAGTACCGAAAACATACTAAAAAGATTATTAGCCAGGTATTACAAGATCATGGGTTCCAGCTTAACCAGTCAGTTGTTAGCCAGTGCACTCTGGGAGACAAAGCCTGTTAAAAAAACAATAGGAGATAAAGGTCCACTTTCCAGTGTATGGATGCAAAAAGCTTATTATAAGAACACTTTAATGTTGTGGAATATATACTCGACCGAAAGAGTCATAAGTTTCAATTTTCAATATTTAAAGTCTTTGCAGCAAATGTTTAACTGCCAGACGATCTTAGATCAAGCTTGTAATTTGAATGCTGTAGTTAAACAGCCTGAGAGCTCATGTGGGCACATTTACAAATCCTTCTTTTATGGGGCCTTCTTCAAAGAAAATAAACTGTTGTCAGGGTAATTTGCCGCCAGGCTGCAATTGTGCTTCGTCCTCCATCTATTTGGCTGCTCTAATCAAAAGTAATGACCTAAAGTGCAATGGGTATGAGAAAGTGTTCAAACCTGTTATCGATGATCTTGGAACGGAATGGGATATTTGTAACGAAATTGGGCAAAATGTTAAAAGGTACTGTTCAGTGTGCGGTTGTTGACAACCTTGGTGCACACATTTTTGTTGCTGGATTTGTTTAAAAATGTGTAGGGTCATAAATATGTAGATTTTTCACTGCAGAAAGATCAGACTTTCAGACTAAGGAAGTTAAAAGTAGACTATTTACTTTGAGTACCAAGGATATGCATGCATGTGCATATGCAATTTTCATTAGAAAATTTGCAAGGAAAATTAATTGCCCAATTATTATGGAGTGAAATCACAGTGAGTTTTGTCAAAGCACCAGTCATTATTGACGTCATCTCTGGGTTTCCCCCAGATATCATGCACAATCTTTTTGAAGGAATTGTTCCTTTTGAACTTTCACTTTGCCGGAGTGTATTTATAAAAAAAAAGTACTTTCACATTATTTACATTGAATGACTAACAAAACTAATTATGCTATTTCAACTCAATTTTGGATCTACAAAAGGTCTAAAAATGGGGGAAACGCACATGAGAAAATGAGTCTCATCAGATTTTTGCCTTTGTTGATCATAACAGAACTGAAGGACATTGTAGATCTTGTTGTCTGTCCTGTGCATACTGAGGCCTCCATAGCATATGTTGATTTTAAGATCTCTGAGCACAGAATAAGATTTCAAGAGGTTTTTCAAGACTGCTCTTAAACCAAAGCACCATTTCTTGGAACATTATCCATACTTCATCCATCAGCATGGTCCATTAGTTGCCTTGTGGACAATGCGCTTTGAAGCAAAGCATAGCTTTTTTAAGTTAAGTTGCAAAGAACCTCAGGTGCTTCAAAAATGTGCTTTTTTCACTTTCGGAGCAACATCAGTATCAGACTGCACATCATTTGCATGCACATAGCTTTACCGGGCCTCCATTGGAAGTGACAAATGTTTCTACAGTTCACATCGATGTGCTTAATAAGGAAGTGCTCTGAGACAGAAGTCTTCAAATATTGACACAGCGTGCTTAGCTAAAACTGTGACATACAGTGGACTAAACTACAGATGTGGGATGATTTTGATCTATGGCTCATTGGGAGGACTGCCAGAGTTTAGTGAAATCGTCCAAATGGTGGTCTTGGCGGACCAATTGATGACCAATTCATTGTGAGGAAGCTTAGTGGATGGTAAATTGAACACTATAGAGCTTTGGATCTCCAAACATCACCAGGGAAGGAAGTACAGCTTATTGAGCCACAACAACTAATTGATGCATACCCACTGACTGACTATAAAATCAAAGAGAATGTGTCTTGTCACAATGAAAAGATACATACATGCTTAAAAGGTGAAGCTTTTGACTGTATTTGTTTATTTTTTTGGGCGGGGAATGGCTCAAACACTACTATTGTGTTCTCAAAACATGTAATAATATAGTTACTAGGGAAAATTGTGTACTTCATACACCCAAACATCAATAGGACCCTAACTATTCCATTAATAATCTTTTGGAGTTGGTTGCCAGATTATTAGTTCACCTAGCTGATACTAAAGAAGAAAAAAAACAGCAGCCTTAGAATAAATTACCCTCCGCATTAATTTTCTGGAGGGGATTTGCGCCACATGTTGAACAAAACTAACTTTCCATGTGGTCTCTTCTTGGATTGCTATAGCTGGTTTGATGCCTGCAAGACTAAAGGTGATTTTAGGGGAGAGCAACATCAAAAATCTGACTCTTCCAGATGGCACACCAGAGTCACTTGATGACCTTCTCCACAAAGACTAGCTTTGGGTTAAAGGCCAACATTAGATTGCAATACATGGACAAAGCTTTTGGCAATTAATTCTTCAATCTGAATTCTACCACTGCACTTCAGGATTTGGGGACAACAACAAATCCACCTTTGATCAGTGCCACTGAGACAACATCCTGGGTCTGTGTCTTCTCAAAGTCAGCAGTGGTCAAGTGTAAAGTTATAGTTTGATATTTTGGGAAGCCTCCATGCTAATCTCTAATTATTCTGTAGTGTTGCATAAACCTTTTTAATAAATCAGTGATAGTTTTTTGTTCTTCTGATTAAGATAAGGCATCAGAATAATCAGTGAGGTATTACAGAGTAGGAGTACGGCCAGTTTTTGTGTCCCAGAGTTTGTGCACAGTTACTGCATAACAGTAGTAGTAACAGTATTGATGTTAATGTTTGTGACATACATACAGTATATCCTTCTACAGGACTCGAGACCAGGACTTGCGGAGAAGGAACTGGATCAGCTCACTATGGCGGTGTTTGTCATCCAAAAGGAGGGGGAAGGACTGCAGGAGCCACCTGAAGACATTGGCATTGTCATTGAGGGCGTGGAAGTGTTGAATGAACTGGACCTCAGTCGCCTCAGCTTGTGCCCTGCTACTAGGTTTGATATATGTACTAAACCTAGCTTACCCCAAACCCCTTCGATTCACTTTTGAAGTTCTCCAAAAGATCATCATGCAGCTTGCGCAACACAAGCTGTCCCCTTAAGTCCAAAATATGTATGCCAAACTTCAAAGCTCACAGTAAGGACACACTACAATGTAGTGTGTGTCCTCTGGGCCAAAAATGGGCTAGTGCCATAATATGGAAGGGCGGTGGTGATAATGAAGCATTAAACAATGGACTCTCTTTTGGATGATGGCCTTTGCTTCAAGAGACATAATTTAAAAAACAACAAATATTCCTCAATCCAAAACGGGAAAGGTTTTGCACTGATATTGCAACAGGTTTTGTTGGAGCATACGTTTTTCTCCAAAAGCATTTCTGTCTATTAGCAAGGAAATGTAAAATGTTTGTTTTGACATGTTCTAAAGGACAACACTGCTGTAGAGCAGACGCTTTGGGTTTAGAGCTCACACAAAGGACTCACTGTGGTGTTAATGGAGCTTATGTACAGGTAAATATGTATATTATTTCCTTTCAAGCCATTGATTCCAGTGAACAGTAGCTTGAAATGTACGTGATATTTTGTTAAGTGAAAAATCCCGGAGAAAAAAAAAAATAAAAAAAAAAAAATGCTTCCATGCATTCAAAGATACATCTTTGAATAACACACTTAACCCAAATCTTTTGTTTTTGCCACAGCAGCAGCACAGAGGAATCCTACTTTCCTTAGTCTGAAGCCGAGTAGCCCCCCCCACCGGCAACAGGCTGGAGCAGAGACACCCTTCTTAGCTACTGAAATAATTGACATTATGATAGACAGTGGACAATATAGTGTGAGAATTAGTTTTTGTTCTCCTACATGTACACACTGCTGTTGTGAAGCAGGGATACGTGTGAGTGTGTAGTCAAAAGAAACAAATATTATATATTTCAGTGACTCCTACAGATTAAGAAAAAAAAAAAAAAAATTTTTTAGTACATGTTATTCTTGGCTCAATTGTTCAGTGTCTTTGGGTTCAAATAACATTATCATGATCCCATTGGCATCCAAAAGGTGATAAAGTTAACTGATCCCCTGAGGAAAAGAAGAAAAAAACATGACACAACAATTGAGGCCAAAAAGGGGAAAAGTGAAGTGTAGAGCTCAGTTTGACAGCAGAGGGCGACATGAGTTCAATACAAGGGACTTCCTGAGAGCTCTATCTACTGTTTACACTGGCAGTCATGCTCCAATGGAACAAACATCCTCTGTGCTTTTGTAGTTATTTAAAAAAAATGTTTTTTTGACAGGACAGCTAGGTGAGAAAGGGGGAAGACATGCAGTAAATCCTCACAGGTTGGGTTCAAACCCCAGACTGCTGCATCAAGGCATAGACATCTCAGTACATGCGCGCCTGCTCTACCACTGAACCAACCCAGCCACATGGCCTCTGTGCTTTATGACAGTACTGTGCAGTAAAGGGAATTTGTTTGCGCCAAAATGGACCTTGAACTTCTGATACACTGTAATGTCCCTTGGCTTTAAGTCATCCATCCATCCATCCATCTTCATCTGCTTATCCGGTGTTGGGTTGCAGGGGCAGCAGCTCCAGCAGGGGACCCCAAACTTCCCTTTCCCGAGCCACATTAATCCTGATCCTGAGCCAGGTTGGAGATATAACCCCTCCACCTAGTCCTGGGTCTTCCCCGAGGCCTCCTCCCAGCTGGCTTTAAGTCACAGTAAGTCAAATCTATTTTTATATACATAGCACCCTTAATACAATACACACATCAATGTGCGTCACACTAAATAATTATGAAGAAAATAAGACATGAATAAATATTTTTAAAATATAATAAAAATAATTCATCACCTGCCCACCCACCAACAAACAACATAAACATACCCACCCAAACAGAACAGCAGAGAACAGATAGATAGATAGATAGATAGATAAATAGATAATACTTTATTCATCCCACAAATGTGAAATTCCCATGTTACAGCAGCATTTTTCTACAGTAAAGAACAACAACAAAGCAGCAAACTGAAGTACTGAATGAGTAAAGTGCAAAGTAGCATTATGTAAAAGATATTGTTAAGTAAAGTTAGGTGGCCATAGTACAATGATATGGCAATCTACGTGAATAAGTGACGTGAAATGAAATAGAATAATATGTAATTAAATAATATAGCAGAAGTAAGTCCCCATAGTATAGATGATATTGAATTTAACCATAGTATACATACTGTAAGTACTCGGGATAGAAAAATATAAATACAGATAATAAAAACATAACCCTGGTGAGAGGTGAGCAGTAACTACAACTTTTATTAGGGGGTGTTGTAGAGTCTGACAGCGGCCTTAGGTCTTCAGCTCGCTTTTTTGTGGTACATCTTACATCATCAGTTTGTTTCTTCCCATGATGAGTGAATGGCCATTGTGGGTCGAGTCAGGAGACCAGCGTCTGATGATCTAAGAGTTGTGCTGGGTTTGTAAGCAGGAAGCATTATACAATATGACCCTGGGGTCATATTGTATAATATGTTTCTCACCCTGCACTATTAGGTGATCTCCTACGAGTATACAGGTGGAGGAAATGGTCCAGCAGAGCTTAATGCTGCCTCCTGATTGGACACCTGGAGGACAGCAGCCATTTTAAAGCCCAATCAGACAAGAACTCGGCCCTCCATCTTCACTCTGCAATTACCAACATGTGCCTCTGTAAATCTGTGTGAGGGGATTTAAGATGGTGTGAGTAGTGTAACAGCCTTGCTTTGTGCCACTAATAGCAGTTTGGTAGGAGTGAAAAGTTAGTTACTTTAGTAACTTTTTGTTTGTTACTTTTTTGTTTGTTACATTTTTCTCCTGTTTTTCTTGTAGAAGTTTAGAGCTTTGTCTCTTCTTTGCATTTTGTGTTGGTTTAGGAAAGTTTTAGGTTGCATCTAGAGTTGTATTGTTTGTTGTGGGACCTCATCTCTGAATAAAATAGAAACTGCTACTTTGTAATTCTTTGTTCTGGCCTTGCTTGGGAGTGAGAAGAGTGTGTGGTGGGGCACACATTGTTGTGTCCCGGTTACCCCTAGATATTGGGATGTAACACAGGACAGAGATGTATTTCTATATTTAGGAGCTAGACCATGACTGTAAGTGATTAAATAGTATGCAGTATTTTAAAATCAAGTTGCTCTTGAATCAGAAGCCAGTGAAGTGATCTAACTGTAGAACAATATGTTAGGTGTTCTTGTCCCAGTGAGTACTCAGCTGCAGCATTTTGAATCTGAAGCCGTCCCACAGTCCTTTTAGGAAGTCCGGCCTAGAGGAGATGAATGTGTGACCAAACTGAAACAGGATGAATTTGACTTTGGAAATATTTGTAAGGAATTCCAAATAACACCTTTATTTCTAATCTGCTCACTGCGTTTCAGTGATTACTTTGGAGTGGATCTCCTGTCTCCCACTTCCAGCCGTTACCACAAGGATCTCAGTCTTGTCTTTGTTTAACTGCAGAAGGTTTTGGGTAATACAGTGTGTAATGTCACTGATACAGTTGGAAGGGAAATATGGATTCATCTTATCAGCATAAGAAAGGTAAGAAAAAACTGCATGGTAGCATGGTATTATATATTGAACAGTAATTGGTGTAGAACTGTGCCTTAAGGGGACCCCACAGGAAATGTTGCCAGTTTTAAAGTTGTCAGGAGATACAGAGAATGTCCTGCCTGTTAGATAGGAAGAGTGCCAGTCAATGAGACGGCTGCAAAGGCCAATTGACGGTGTCAAAGACCGCAGCCGGGTCTAGTAATTAGATGTGTTAATAACTGTAGCTAGCCATTCGTTAATCATTCATCTAACAGTATCATACCGGGGGTCCAGTAAGAACCTGGGATGCTTCGATACAGTGCGTTCCATTTGAACTCGGAAGTCGGATTTTCCGAGGTAAAAGAGAGAAACACGCCCCCTGACCTCGGATTTCTGAGCTTGGAACTCAGACAACCTTGCAGTACCCTGAAAAATCCAACATGGCTGCTTTGTGCATCAACAGAAAGCTGTAGTATCATACAGTTATTAGTACTTCTGTCTGTTTGTGACTAAATCAGTCATACACACAGTCCGGTCCAACGTCTATCTGTGGACATGTTACGCAGTTTGTATGCACAACGGCGTAATGTGTTGTTAACTACTGGTATTGCTAACAAGGGCAACCTGGCTAATGTGTAACCCCACAGTGAAAAATCTGACTTGGAAATGGAACGTATTAAATCTAAGATAACAGATAAATAAACATCTTGAGACCGGACTTAAGTACTACAGCTCTGCTTTTGGTTTACCTGTCACTTTAAAAAATGTGTTGGATTTTGACAGTCTGGAACTCAGTATGTGTGTGTATGAGAATTCACAGTACACACACAGTAAAGTCGCTCATTTTGGCACCAAGGTTTGGTATATAAGGTGATTTATTTCATTTGAATGATTGTCCACTTACATGGGTGCGGTACATACGAGGCCAGGTACACACACTGACATCGCCACTGCTTTGGCCACACTCACGATACCAGTACACAGCGAAACAATATGCTTATATACAACTTCAAGTTACAACAAACGGGTAAGACATGAGGCAATGCATATTGAAAATTGCAAAAAAAGGATGACTGGATCAAGCTTGAAGAAATGAAATCAGAAGTTGATTAGACAGCTTTCTACACGCTCTGTAAGACTTGGAAGGTTGTTGCATTTAAGTGATTGTGCACTCCTTAGGCTTTCAAAATGATTTTGTTGACATCACATTCTACAGTTGGATTTGTCCTGTTTTGCTTTACACTTGCTGTCTCAAAATGTCACCCGTACATCCCAACATCGCAGAATCAGGAGAAGGCAGTTTTGTTGTGATAAAGCAGATCAAATTGACAGAAGTTGGGGGCCCGGATAGCTCAGTTGGTAGAATAGGGGCCCTTGACACGGCAGGCCCGGTTCAACTCTGACCTGCGGCCCTTTCCTGCATGTCTCCCCCTCTTCAGCTGTCCTGTCGTTAAAGGCCTAAAACGCCCTACAAAATAATCTTGTGAAAAGTGATGGAAGTTGTTAATTTAACTGTATTTAAAAGTACACAGACACTCCCTCGCTCTGCTGTATCTATTCACAAAATATGTTTGCTAAGCTGTGGACATTCATGAAAAGTGTGTAGATGAAGTTGTGCTACAACCAATTTTCCCCCCTCAAAACATAAAAAACAAACATGAAAGTGTAAGTGAGGTGTAAATAATATATTTAAAAATATATTTGATACAAATAAAATGTCATGAGAAAAACTACAAATGGCACGCATATTCTATAAGAATCATAAATGGCAGAATAAAAATGCTTGTTAAAAAAATCCCAGATTCCCTCAGAGACATTCTGACTGATTAGATGAGAAATAGAAAAACCAATGGACAGAAATGAATTCTTAACTCCTTCATTTTTTTGTTCGGCACACAGAAACACAACGCTTAACTTCGTAACTATGACAGGTTGGAAAATGTTTCATTTTATGTGAAGAATTTTCACAAGAAGCTGTTTTGGCTGAACTGAAATCCAGCAATCTGTGATTACTTTAACTACCACTTGTCTACTTTTTTGAGTACTTAATGACACTTTGTGTCCTATTCCTACGTTTTTGAGAATGCCCTTTGTGTGTCTCAATGAGGTAACCTGTATGAAAAAAAGTGAAATAAAAATAAAGTAGATTTCTCCAGTTCTTCTAATCAGCACATACATTTGAGCAAAATGTTAAACAACAGAACAATAATAAAAATGTCTGGCTCTGCCAGGCTGATAGCTATAGCGTCTGGAACCACTCGGTTCATTTCAAATGTCCAAGGGGCGTTACCAACACTGCAGACTGAACAACCTACTACAACCAATCACAGCGAAACGACGTAGCGCTGAGCGTCACATGTAATTTGAGGTGGTGCTTGGTCCGTTTAAAAGCAGGAAGAAAAAATGGATCAAAAACTTTCATAAATTAGAGCTAATCAGTACACAAAATGTGTTCCTTAACAGAGTCTTGATTCACATAAAATCTGACAGTTTGAGCTGAGTTTCGCGAGCCTGGCGCAGTACACCAGTTACGTTCAGTAACTCTGTTTGGTAACTACCAACGGGGGGGGGTTGAGTTGTCAACAGTTTGACAATTATATCAATGAGAATCGAAAGCACATGTGCAAACGGAAAACGTGGCCACGTGAACAGTTTTTTTCAGTTGAAAAATTATCTTTTAAATTGACAAATATCATATTTGTAATCCAAGGCACAATTCAAAAGGGATCAAAACATAATTCGCCTCACCCTGTTCACTCCTGTTCATATTTTTTTCAGAATTAAGGTCCCATGGACCGGAAGTAGAAGGGCGGGACTAAAGGCTCTCTATAAACTATATAACACACCTGTCAGGAAGACAATACAGTTCAACGGACACAAAAACAGAACTTTCAAACCTTCATTATGGAGGATTTACTGCTAACAGAAGCTGTGTGCATGTGCTTCCGTTTACTTACTTCTACTAATGTCAATTATGTTTTGTAAGAACTCACTTAACTCTTCTGTAGGTCGAGGCCGACTCCATTCAAAGGCAACAACACCTACATCCACGTCCACTCTGTAGTTAGTCACTTTAATTTGACTTCATTCGCTTATGTTTATTTAATTAGGGCTGCACGATATGACCTAAAATCAAAACACGATTAATTGCACTCGATAACGATAAATGAATGATAATAATCACGTTGTTCTAAATCATCTCTCTTTGAAGCCAAAATGTATCCCGACAACGGACACTGTTTTTGGACACAAGTTGCTCAGTTGGCTTGGACTCTTGTATTCGAGCTATCCTCCATTATGATGACTGGTCACGTGACTACACACGCAGTAGAATGTTTTTAAGGAGAAAGTAGGCCCATCAACAGGAACAAATTCTCAAAATTACCGTCATGGGAAAAATATGACGATAACAGCATCAGAATTTCAATGTCCATACATTTTTGATTAATCATCCAGCCCTATATTTAATGCTGCCTAATTAGCACCTTTAGGCACGTTTTGTGAACTCATTAAAGCACAATGACAGTAAAACCATGATTTGACTCTTAAAATCCTTATTAATGCGGACTAGGCTTCATATACACTCATAGATACGCAATGCTTAATTTATACAATGCAAACCATCTCTGCGCAAGCTTTTGTGCAGAGCTGCAGAGATGGTTGGCCCCACAGCTCCCACAGACAGGCTGGGACACCAAAGATGCTGCAGAAGTTTGATTGGACATCAGAGCCAGAAGGTGGGATTTTAGGACAGTTGTGGTCCCAACGTGCACAACCCACATAGGAACACAGCAGCAGAAGTATAAATTCAGCTGGTCCAGATTAGCCTTAACCATTCACAGCATGAAGGCTAAGACAGTGGCTGTTGGAGATGAGGGAAAGGAAATGTACAACATTAAAATCAGGAACAAGAACAGTATGCGACATGAGTAAAGAAAGATACCAACAGTGAAGACCACGTGTCCTCCTTGGCAGTTGGAAACATGGAGTGACATCACAGCACATTGTTTTGTTCCCATGCGAGTTGGTTACTCATCTTGTTTTTTCCCACTTTTCTTATTTTTTTAAATGGCGGGTTCCTCTCATTTCACAGTGACAGCTGGAGAAAAGGCACGCTGCACATTTTCCACAAACCTCTATCTTCCTTAACATGGTCATCCTCGCTTCATGCTCAAAAAATGTCTTTTTCGCCGGCATGCCTTTCCTTCATACACACATGTCAACAACGCCCTCGTCGGCGATCAGAAGTCGAGTCATGAGCTCTGGAGCCATGTCCTTCATCTTCACTTGCTCCAAGTCAAGGAACCGCTGCCCAGAGTCTTCGTCCCCCGAGGACAATTGAATGCTGTCGGGCTGCCGCAGGCCGGAGCTGCAGCCTGTGGAGTACACTCCCGAGTCTCCGCTGCCGCCGCTGCCCTGGCGACTGTGTTTGCCACTGGTGACATAAAGGGGAAGGTACATTCATTCTATCACTTACTATACAATGCAACACACATCATTATACGTAAACACTGTGAGGTGAAAGACCAGCTGAGTCATTGAAAGCCATATGAATATAAAACCCATTGAAAACGTTGGGAGTTTCCCACAGTGAGACTGTGTTGGGTGGACCTCGGAGCCTCTAGGGGACTTGGGGGCTTGCTCCCCCAGAAGAAAAAAAGTGTTTATTTCAAAGTTAAATGCATCATCATCAGAACTTTGTGCTCTCTTGTAAACTACTGAATTATAAACACAATGCTTGTATGGATAGGAATGGTGATGACACGGCAAAAAGTCGCACCCACAAAGCATGGTCAACAAGACGGAGGTTAAAGCAGATCAAAAGGCCAGTGAGTCCGTTGTCTGAAGTTTGAAACAGACTAAAGCTTACATCACCAATATCGGCCAACATTAGGCATTAATAATGGCCGAAAAAAGAAAAAAAAGGACAAATAAATGATTCTGATAAACGAATATTTAAAAAATAAAATAAAAACGGATGATCAACTATGTTATGAGTGTTGGCGTTGCATAGTCTGTCCACCAGAGGACGCTCTACAACGTCCCTGTTGGCAACACTGATTGTTTTTATTTTTATGTGTTTTTGTTCAAAGGACGTTTCATATCTTAAATATATATTTGTATACATTTTATTTATCAGAACTTTAATATATTTTGATGTTCTCTCTGACAATAAAACAAATTATTATTTTTTATACGTTTCTGGGTTCTTTTTACAAAATATATACATATTGGCCGATATATATCGGAATATCGGATTTTTAAATAACCAAATATTTGTATCGGTATCGGCCTTAAATGTAGCTCTTCCAAGGTACAAATGTGATCCTTTATGATATGGGGATTAATCTTGGCAATTGTCCAAATTGATATGGTAGAAATGCTTGAATTTTTAGTTTGTATCTAGTCTAAACTGTCCTTAAATTAAATTCAGTCACTGTCAGGATTTGTTTCCAGCGACCCATCATCAAAGAGTAAAATCAATTCTCTAACAATGTAAAGGGACTTCCTAATTTATGTAACATGTATTAAACTTCCTGTGAATAAAATCCAAATAATCTTTTGTTCATATACTGTATGTTTTATATAATCGGTGTTAACACCTTATTTTGAAAAGCGGACATAGTCCCATGTGTGTCCTGGGCCGTTTTAGTGCATTTACGGTAAAGGTCAGAATACAGGGGCACTCCAATTTCAGCGGCGGTGATGGCCAAATGAAGCTTCGCAAACCACTGTCTTTATTTTCTGAGCTCACTAGATGGCGCTCTCTGTTCAAAGAAAAAGGTTAAATGAATGGCAATTCAGTGTGTTTTCAACCCTTTGTTGAACAGAGAGCACCATCTTTGCAAAGCTTCACTTGACCATCACTAGTGGTAGTGTGACCACGGACATGAGAGTGATGGCTAACTTGATGCAGAAACATCACACGCTGCCTCTGGACCACCCGAGATGCTCAGAGGACAGGATAAGACCTAGGTGGCTGATCTCCGTCTCTTGTATCTCCGTGGTCAAACCAGTCTCAGTGAGTAGAGCACAAAGTCTCAGTGAGTAGAGCACACGTTGCGACATTGCTCGCAGAGCAATACTTGTAAACTTAATTATATTTCTCTTCTTTGAGAGAATCACTGGCTGCTTGTATTTCCTGGCCCCAGCGTAACGGTTTACCTTGAATATTTTCACTATGAAACTGTGGCAAACATGTGACACGTGAGCGGATGTAGCATCAGAGATGAACCCACCTGCTGTCTGACGGGGGCACCGGCAGGGCCTCAGGGGGGGGGATGTGGATTTCCAGGACTGGCGGCTCTGGACAGACGATCACCTTATCACACAACAGCTCTGAGTCGGAATCCGGGGTGAGGAGGCGAGGAATGTCAGACCCAGATGAGTCACAAAGATACTGGGGGGGAAGACCAGGGGTGAGGAGGAGGGGAGAACAGAGATTAAAACGAGACAGCCAGACAGACTGCTGAAACTGAATATATACACTTCAGCAAGAATAAATCCTAACGCTGCATGCAAATTCTTTGTGGACTTCTAATCAACGTGGTGGTTACTCAGCCGCTATATCAATTGGTTAGCTATACATTCTTCACTAACACCAAGCAACATAGCCTTACTGTGCTGCATTTAAAGGGTAACTGACATTTTTTTCATCCTGGACCCTATTTGGTCTGGTGGGTTTAGTGCTAGTTATCTCAGAGCTGTCTGGTTAAACAGAAAGGTCTTAAAGAGGTTTTAAAAAGGTATAACTTTGTAGGGATCCTTTCCATAATGTTGTCATACACTTAGAATAATAAGAGCCTGTCAGCGGCAAAATTAAGCACTTCTAGTGGACTAAACTGACGCTGAACATTTGCCCCATAGGGTCACCTGACTGCCGGTTACAGCGATCTGGTTTAATACTGGACCAATGTCAAAGATGGTTGTTCCATCAGTCACTTACACACAGAAACATAAGAAAATAGGGTTGAAAAAACAGTAGTTAACATTTAAGTCAAATATATGACAATAAAACCCATGCTCTCAAAACGACAACTGTTTTGACTTTACATATCCGAAATGTTGACACACTAGATGTGCCTGCTGTGTGCACAGAGCCAAAGCTGTGGCTTCATACCTGGAAGTGTGTAGGCAGCTGGTTGGAGGGGTAAAATGTCGCCTTAACAGTCTTGAAGAACCAAAAGGAGGTGCAGAGTATGACTAGCACAAACAAGAAGCAGATCACCAGAGAGAGCAGGAAGTAGCCAAAGATCTGCCACCACGGAATGGAACCTGTTAAAGGGTGACACGTGCATCACACATCAGATTTGACTCTAATTGCATGTTGCTTCTGTTATTACGTGCATACACTTACACGGGTACATGTACACGGGAATGTGTAGCTTCTGTTATACTTGTTTCCCACTGACCAAAAACCCACTTACACCCACTAACATCTGGCTTCTGTCTGCAGTGCCAAAGGTTACAATCAGCATTTACTCCCAGGACAAATGGCTCTGCAATAGGCACGGGTATTTATCGACAGTGATGGATACAGTGTGGACACACACCCAGTGTGGACACGCCTTCTTAAATCTTAGCGATGTTAATCCAATACACATTTTGTCAAATTCCGCAAATTGGTCAGGTCTACTTTCTGTCCCCAGAGTCGGAACTAAAGATAGAGCAGCAGCATTCAGTTTCTATGCACTATATACTGTATCTGGACCAAACTCCCAGGAAACTGCAGGTGCGCTGCAACTCTCACTTCTTTTAAATGCTGCCTTTTTTTTCAAGATAATGTTTCGGGCATTTAGGCCTTTATTGTTTATATGACAGCTGAAGCCATTAAAGGGGCGAGAGAGGGGGAATGACATGCAGCAAATGGTTGCAGGAGTTGAACCCACGGCTGCTGTGTTGAGGAGTAAACCTCTATGTGGGCGAGCGCTCTGCCAGGAGAGCTACCCAGGTGTCCTGATGCTGTTTAAAGTTATTGTTCATTTCTTACACTGTAACTTGTATTCTTGTATTTCATACATGTCTTATTTTATGAATGAACAAATGTTTTTAATTGTGTTTAACTGCTCTTTTTGTTTTTTATAAATCACTTTGTCTTGCCTTGCTGCTGAAATGCTATAGAAATAAACTGACTGGCCTTGCCTTCATAATATATCCCCGGAGGGCAGCAACAGGCACATTCTTTTAGACATTATTGTTTGTGATTAAAAAAGTGTTACCTTCGGTCTGCATGCAGTGGGGTGAGGTGAAGCTGCTCTTCTTGTTGAAGAAGTCGTAGCGTGACTGGACGCTCACACAGTACCAGGTCCAGGCCTTCAGGTCCGACAGAGTCACCATGGTGGCCTTGCTAGTCAACGTCTGGGTTTCTAAGGCCTGAAGGAGAGGTGAGACCTTTAGGAAGGCTACTTCATGAAATGTATTCATGAGCCAGGATTCCACAGTCAAACTCAAAGTTTGAAAACAAATCTTTCAGCACAGATGTCATTCAGCCAAATCATTATTATATATTTTTAATTTATATTTTATTAGGATTTACTAACTAGTAACGGTAGAAAAACTACAACACACACCGGATCTAGCTAGACCGGGAAACAAAACAACAGGCATGCCGCACACACGACGTTTGGGCTTGCGAACCGGCTAAAGAGTAGTAACGTTACGTTTTGAGTGATGGCGAGAGCAAGACGGTGAAATGGACGTCAAGTATTTTTTCACCCTTTTATTGATGGGCAGTGTTACACTGTGTGAGACATTATTTGCTCCAAGTGAGAATGTTAGTGTGAAATTAAATTTCCTAACTATGACATTAATACGATTAATCGCGATTAATTATTGTAATCGTTTGACAGCACTAGTTTATTGTAGTAAATCACCCACTTCTATGCATGTCTGTTTACCCCTGAACACTATATTGAAAAGGCTATAATAACAGTCAGATCAGATCAGAGTCACTTCATAGCTGTCGTGCATTAGTGTGACCACAAATGTCTAGGCGGACAGATCTTTTGACTTTGATGGTAGTTTACTGATATTAATGCTCCTTTGTAAACAGGACTTTTCTCCTTGATCCTCATTCAAATATGGGTTTGTTAAGCAAATAACAGCCAGCTAGCGTGAGAGCAAATACAATAAACAGCGATGGCTCAAAGGTCTGCAGTCAAAGATGGCTTTGTGTCACAGTCTGCCAGCACATGGTGAAGCAAGGTGTGTGTTGCTGTCCCTTAGCGTCACTGGCTTACATTTGCAGTATTACAACAATAACACTAGCAACAATAAGCTGGAATGGAAGTTTCTCAAACAAATAGCTTCATGGCTGGTTCCTCAAAACACTCTCTCCCTCTCGCAGGGGATGTGCAAGCCAGGCCGGAGGAACTGAGAATCTGAGCTGGTGGAAAATTGGTGTCTTTCATTAAGGATGCACGATATTAAAAGAAACATTTCAGTATTTTTCTTTTAGCATGGGCATTCAACAGGTTACTATTGAATGCCCATGGTAACTAATAGAAATGGTTATTAATAGCATTCACTGACATGGGCCAAGGAAGAACTCATTACATTCTGGAGCCGACTAATTTTCTGGGCGGATACACTAATTATATTCACTTCCGTTAAGATAGGGCATTTGTGCTGCATTCACGTGGTGTTGGAAAAATCTGAAAAATATGTTACCAACTGGGAAAATGCACACTGCACTGAGATAGGGCATGCCTTGCGGAGGTCTGAGTATTGTTCTTATCTTTTATGTTATTATTATATTATATATATTATATTATATTATATTTTCTTATTATTTTTATATATCACTCAATCACACAGACAAAGCACGGGAAACGAGACGAGTCTGGTGGGTTGCTGACATCCCCGCAGACCCCTGACAGTCTGAGTAGCACTGCTCTGGGTAGCGGGGAGCAGGAGCTGTCAGCCGCATCCACTTTCACCCAGAGCCTTTCCAAGCCGACCTAGAGCCTAAGCGCTGTGGAGGAAATGCGCCCAGCCAGGCAGCTGGGGAGAGAAGGGGATCCTCCCACACCGAGCGGCTGTGAGCCGAGATATATCCCTCAGCTGATTGTGCAGATTGCACCCATTGAGAAGTGTAAACATATTTTCGGTTCATTATGAAACTGGGCCTGCCTGTCTCGCTTTGCCAGACCTTTGTCCACAGCGCTGCAGAGGAGGGTCTGGCTAGTCCCCACAGCATTCCGGGATAAGAGGAACACGTGCTCTGGTTTATTGCCATTTCTTTAAACCAATCACAATCGTCTTGGGTGGTGTTAAGAACTGGGCGCAGCCCAACTGTTGCTCCAAAATAGCTTGGGAAGGAACTTGGATATAGAATGTAAATAATTAATGGAGTGTTGTCCATTAAGTCTAGTCAATAACAACATGTAATCCCATAAAATAGATACAGAATGAATACAGAAAACAGGTAGCTAGCAGAGCGATATGGGTTCAGGTGTGTTTGGATCAGGAAAAAACTAGTGACATTTCCAAAGAATGTAGTTGTTGTTGTAGTTAATGTAGTCTGATTCATTGGTATCTCCCTTATCTTCCGCCTCCTGATGCGGGTGAGGGAGGTGTGGATTGAGTCCTCAAGTTCTCTACACCTCTGCTCACTGTGAAACTTGGTAACCAACGCCCACTTTTTTATGATGCAGTCTAATACCTCTAAAATGGTCATTTTAGAGGTATTATATTGCTTTATTTATCGCGTTCCACTCAGAAAGACGTCACATTACAGAAGACTCTTTAAAAACAAATCTTAACTTTAATATTAAGGATTTTGGGGCTGATCCTGGAACTCATAGAATGTTTCTTAATGCAGAACTAGATAGAATTTACAGTTATCATTTAAAACGTACATTATTTCTAAATGCCCAGTAAAATCTTCTTCACATGACTAGAATATAAAAAATAGCACAAAAGCTACATGACATGAGGGTATACTGTGTTAACCCCATGCAAGAACAAGAGTGGGAAAAGAGAAGTTTTCAACTGAGAAACTGGTTTGTTTTTTAAATAATATACTGTGTATTAATGTCTCTGCAGGACATGCAATATTAAAGCACATGTGCATGTGATGATATTCATTTCCTAGGTTGTTTCTAATTACTTTTTTTTATCTTTTGTGTATGCTTGGCCTTTATCCAAATGACGTGACATACTCTTTAGCTCTGGGTTATTTTAGAACGCACTGTAGTAACCTAAGCATTCTGCGTCAAACAGAAACAAACTCACTTATTCTCTCAGGTGAGATTCACCCGCCTTGTAGCACAGACCGGAATCACTTCTGCCAGGCTTAAAGGGCACAAGTGAAGACCAATAAAGCAACATGCCCACAGAGCAGGTGCTCTGTTAACAGGGCTGACCGTGAGTGTATGACTTGAATATGTGGCTGCTACAGTCTCATGGGTTTCAGCAGGTGTCTTCTAGGGACTGAAGAGAAAATAGGAAGTGTGAACAGAGGAAACTGTTGGGTATTTTCCTGTTGTAACATGTCTGGCGTTTCATTTGCCTGATAACCCATAAAGTTAATGAATTTAAAAGTGCACTGCTTTGGCTTCGGTTTCTCTCAGCACTGAGCCAGACTTAATGTCCCGCCCCACAACACTTTCTGACTCTCTATTACTGGGTATTATGTGTAAAGTTTCTAATTTATTTAATCACTGCTTAGATCATTTAAACAAAGTTTTAAGTTGGAGTTTGCAACATTTCAAAATCTAAATTTTCATTTTCACTGTAAATGCATATGGGTTCCAAATACCGGTTATTAGCTTCATTAACTTCTAATAAAAACAGTATTGGTGGATCCCTAATGTCAAAACAACAAAACTGGATCCGAGCAATGAATCCACATTGAGCACTAAGGCTTTCAGTGTGAACACAATCAAAGTTAGTTCAAAAGAATATAGTAGGCATGGGCCTAGTGTTTGTCAGAGGGATGAGAGTTGGGTTTCCTACCTGGGTGTCTACAGAGCGTTCCCAGTAGAGGATCTGGTAGTAGAGTTCTTGGATGTTGTCCTTCATGGAGCTGTTGGTGCTGGTCAGAGGGTCAGATATGATAACGTCCAGGCCATTTCCAGCAGGAGAAAGATCCACTCTGGAAGGAGGACCCACAGCAGCTAGCAGGAGAGAGGAATGGATAGATGAGAGGTCGTTTGGGCGTTATTTTTGAAAGCTTTAATAGCACACACCTTGTATTCAATAATAAAAAAATAAGATTTAGATTAACCTTACTTGTAAATTTAATTCCAGGAAACTTGTTTCACAATATCATCACGTACTCAAGCATAGAAATGACACTGATATTTCATTTATTTATTAGTTGATTCACGAAATTCGTTGATACTACTTTTGTTGATAATCAATTAGTCTTCTACAAGCAAAAATGACAAACTTTCTATTCTCTCTGTTGTTGAAAACAGTTGAATGAGCATTTTAGAGATGGGCCTTTTTCTATTTAATCTATTTATTATAGGCTATTAATTTAATATAAATCTTCATTTACATGTGTTGCAGCTGGAAATTTAAAACAGGAAAGGAAATCCTGTCTGTGCATTTTTTTTATCACAAGCTGTTTAAAGTAAGTGCTTGTTAACTGCACATTTAGCCAACTTTTTAGAAACTACCAAGTTATATATTGTGTATCGCCATAGAGCAGAAAAATACAGAGATATTATTTTTGGTCCAAATCGCCCTACCCTACCACAAGACATGACTAAATACTAATAACGGGATGATGTGATTACAGCAGGAACATCAGTAAAGCAGTTTGCATTGATCTTTAAATTATTGTGTGGTTCTTCCAGTATGTGTTATGGTAATAAACCCTTTCCTTCAGTTCATTAAATGCCTGCAGCCATCTGAAGGCAGCAGGACAAATATGTTGTGAAATCTGCAGCCTCTGATTGGAGAAATGCTGCTTCAGAGCCATTACACACAGCCGTCTACTGTCGTAACCCGGGTAAAACCATGGCAACCAGGCCGCTACAGAATAACCACACACACCTCAACACACATCAGAATGGCTGATTGTCGCCCGGTTTCTGTTGGCATCCTTTCCAACGTTTCTGGCAAAAGTGTTTCATCGCTCTTCGCCACCTAGACAAGAATCTAAGATTCCGGTGAAGCGCTTCACTGTAAAAGTTACTTTGGTTGTTTTACAGCTATGTGACCAGTGACGTGAGCAACAAGAGATTACATGAATCCCCACACTCCCTGACCTATATTCCACCTCACCCATCCCTTTTGCATGTAGCCTGCTGAACCAAAATAGCAGGTGAGTTTGGAGACGCCCACACATTCCATTCACCCAAGATCTAAATCTTTAAATACCATCACCATCTGATCTCAGCTAGTCATTGTTTGAAGTAATTATACACAATAAAAAAATTATTTTGAGAAGCATTAACAAATCAATCAGTGATGGACCTGCTATTCGAGCTCTGCTGCCTGTGTGAGGAATTCTAAGCTTAGCGAGGCTGTGTTTACAGTAACCCTGTTGTTAATCTCACGGGATCTGGACTCAAATCAACGCTGTGGTTTCCATAGTTCACAGCTGCAAAACACATGCAAAGGTTACTTTTTCAAACAGTGTTGCTCACAGCTACCTTGTGGTTGAACACGTTTTTGTTCAGTTCGGGGGGTTGATCTTGTTTTGGATGGTTTGTGGTTTGTGTCACCTAAGATGACATGCTGCCATATGATTGTGTATGAAATATCTTTCCTGGAAACTTAAGTATCTGCCTGACAACATTTAGAGGGACTGATTCTCTCCCTCATCCCACTCTCCTGCGCTCCCTCCACTCGTCATCATCTCATCCCTCTCTCTCTCTTACCATCTTTGTCAGGGCAGAATTCTATCATTGTCCAGTCGGAGACACTCCCGTTCACACTGGCTTGTACACGAAGCACGTAGATGCCCAGGTAGAACAGCTTAAACTTTGTAAGGTCACATGACCTATGTGACGTCTTCTCACATGCCGTTTCCCACACTGGATTCTTTTTCTTATACTTTAGCTTGAACTTCCTGAGAGGACAAGAAACAAAACAAAATGTAGGGCATTAATCACCGTAATAGAAAATACATCTTGAAATAGACATCCTTTAAGAATATTTTTAATTTTTTATATATTTTAAGAAATATATTTTTTTTTAAAAAAGTAAAAAATATGGAACTGTTAGCCTGTAATGTAGCTCAGCATAAATTCTTTCAGGAGGAGGTAACTATTAATTGATGCACTCCTAAATCAAATCAGCTGTCACATATGTCACTATTTTGTCACATATCTGCAACTATTCTCTCCTGATTGAAATGTATCTCAGTGTAAATCCTTTCAGGAAGACCTCACTCTTAATCAGTGCTCTACCTAACTCCAATCAGCTGATGGAGGCGTTCACCTTCCTGCTCAACCAATCAGAATGGTACACAGATGGCAAGGGCCAATCACAGAGTCACAACCCTGCTTTAAATTATTGTTTCTCCCTTTGCTATTCAGCTGATGATTCTCTACCCCTATATACTGTATGTATATACGAAATATTTGTATAGCGATTGAGTCTAATCGCCAAAGACTTTTCACATTTTATTTGAGCTGTACATTTAATCTTACTTGCATATCTGAAACCTTGTCTCTCCTGATTGAACTCCTTTTCTGGTACAAATAACCCCCCAAAAATCTATCTGTCTAATATTATGTCTGAAACATCCACAAAAGAAAGATATCTCATTTGTTAACCAGACCTGAACAAATGTTGTAACTTTACATGCCAATGAAAATAAAATATGACCCATCACCTGCACCGCAGTACCTTCATTTTGTTATACTCAACTCCCCAGGCATGACACTGCTGGCTGTTACACAACTTTCATCTCTTTGTGCCATTTAAGACTTTCAGATGCTTCCTGTAGTTGGTTTGGATCATATTTTGACTCCTTACACACATTTCACTTCCTGTGGTTGAGTGCTGAGACTCTTACATTAATGCATTAACTCACACCACAGAGGCTGGACGGAATGGAACAAACAACCAAAAGAAAATTAAGATGGAGTTTATGGCTACACTACCGTCTCTGTGGTGCTCTTTGTAAAGAAAATCAAACCTTCTAATGGATACATGTCTGACTTGTGTGGATTAACTGTGTTTGGAGCATTTCAGTGTTCAGAGATGTGTATGCACTTTTACAGTAGCATTTTCATAAAAAAGAAAACCTACATCATCATTCCAAAGTAATTACATTTCCTACTGTGGGAAACAAATGTATGTGAGGTATTTCATGGCATTAAATATAAGCAATAAGAAGCAATAATCGTGAAGATTGATAGAATACACATAATCTAGTTAAGTGTTTGGTTTAATGTTTGGTTATGTTTTAGTCCTTTTTTATTAGTATATTTACTGTTTTTTAGAATAATAAATCCTGGTATCATGTTACATTTAAAAGATTGTTAACAAAAAGTACTCATATTGCTTTATTCAAATTGTTTTTATTATTATACTAATTTTTGCTTTTGTGATAAATGTTCTGTGTTTGGATGTTCAATGTTTCATGCTTATTAAAAGAAAAACACCTATTGCTGGCAATTCATCCATCCTGGCATAAGAATATAAAGCAGTTTTGATGGTGTCCCATGTTATAATGCTCCATGACATTGTTTTTATCTCTTACACAATGAAAATTGAACGTTGGATTTACGTTAAACTGGCTTATCTGGCAGAAAAAATTACAATTAGATGTTTTCCCTAAATCGTTCAGCCCTAGTTATCAGTGTTGGGCAAGTTACTTCCAAAACGTAATATATTATAAATGACTTGTTACTGTCATTTGAGAGTAATAAGTTATATTACAATATTATGGTCTCTGAATTGCTTTAAACTACTTTTGCATTACTTTTGAGTCACTTTCACCAAAATAACAGCAGAAGTTTGACTTGGCAATAAAGTCTCATCTTTATCCACTTTATCTTTATACATCATAGATTATTCATAATATTTTGTAAAATGAATATGAATATGCAAAGTAACTAAGGCTATAAAAATACAGAAGTAAAACGTACAATAGGCAAAAATAAAATATGCAATTAAAAATACCTTACAATTGTAATGAAGTACGGCATTGTTGTAAAATGTTTGTTTAAAGCACTTGAATAAGAAATGACCAAAATGTAATCAGTAATGCATTATATTATTGCGTTACAGTAAAAAGGAATACATTATTGTAATTGCGTTATTTGTGTAACGAGTTAATACTCCCAATATTTCTGGTTATAATAACTTAACCCATGAATAGTTGTGTTACAGAATACAATATGTTGGACTGGTAAAAGTGAGACTTACGCCACGTATTGTGTGGTGAAGTCCACAGCGTGTCCCTCTGCAAAACTCTGGTCCCAATCCCAGCTCAAGGTGTAGTTGGTGTTCAAGGTGATCAGGGTCAGGTTCTCCGGTGGGGCCAGCTCTGCTGCGTCTGAAACAAGCAAGGGGAGATCCGGCATGACCACACAGCCAATGCTGCAGATGTTGTTAGAACAATATGGAAGGATTCATTCAGAGTCTAAAATGACCACCATTAACCAGCCAGTGGTTAATAGATTTGCTTCACTCACCAGCCAGAAAACAATCTATTCTATCTATCTATTGAGTGGCTGGTCAAATCTGAACATTCACTACCCATTTGGCTGGTGAAAGTTAATTTTGGATTCAATTCAATAAATAATATTTTAATAAATAATAATATTAATATTTGCTGTGATTAACAATTCTTCGTTCACATTCAATACTCAATACTTTAAGATTGAATACTTAATTGCCATGCAACTTAGTTCCTAGTAATTTGCCTCAGTGTGCTCATGACAGACCAACAGACAATCACAGCGAAACAGTAAAGACACATAGAAATAAACACTTAATAAATACATAACCCCCACCCCATAAAACATTACATACATCCAGGGATGAAAGCTACAGTCAGGTGCTATTAAATACAGCATTAGTTAGTGCACGCTAGTGCTGGTGCAGAATGCTTCAAAAATAAAGGCATTCATCTATATTAGTCTTGTTGTCAAGTAATCCCATCTCAATACTTTCTGACTTCCCTACCTTTCCGTGCCTGCGTTGCATAGTCTGTCCACCAGAGGACAGAGGACGCTCTACAACGTCCCTGTTAGTGACGGTGTTGCATAGTCTGTCCACCAGAGGACGCTCTACAACGTCCCTGTTAGTGACGGTGTTGCATAGTCTGTCCACCAGAGGACGCTCTACAACGTCCCTGTTAGTGATGGCGTTGCATAGTCTCTCCACCAGAGGACGCTCTACAACGTCCCTGTTAGTGATGGCGTTGCATAGTCTCTCCACCAGAGGACGCTCTACAACGTCCCTGTTAGTGATGGTGTTGCCTAGTCTGTCCACCAGAGGACGCTCTACAACGTCCCTGTTAGTGATGGCGTTGCATAGTCTGTCCACCAGAGGACGCTCTACAACGTCCCTGTTAGTGATGGTGTTGCCTAGTCTGTCCACCAGAGGACGCTCTACAACGTCCCTGTTAGTGATGGCGTTGCATAGTTTGTCCACCAGAGGACGCTCTACAACATCCCTGTTAGTGATGGCGTTGCCTAGTCTGTCCACCAGAGGACGCTCTACAACGTCCCTGTTAGTGATGGCGTTGCATAGTTTGTCCACCAGATGACCCTTTACAATGTCCCTGTCTGTTATTATCATATTATTTTAGTCAGAACTCATACATAACTAATGTTAGGGAAATCTGTTTATGTTCTGTAACACGTTTCTGGATTTTCTGATTTTTTTATTAACCAAGTTTTGGTATCTGCCTTAAAAATCCTTTATCGGGCTCTACTCAGTATCGGCATGCACCTAATTGTGATTACTTGTACTTGGTCTGAAATCGGTGTATCGCTAAAAAAAGGCACACATTTAGCCTTTGATGCTTAGAATCTAGTGAATGCCCTCCATACCAAAAGAAACAGTTGACACACACAAAAAATACATGAACAAGCACAAAGTATAAATAATGTCAATAAGAAAACCAAACAAAGAACAACATAGAGAGGAAGTGTGCTAATGCTGTCTGAAACTTGAGCAAAGAAGAACCATGCTGGAAAGTCAAGTTAAATCCCCACCACACAACACTGTGACCTCAAGAAAGAGGAATTAATCCAAAACAGAATCGCTATGAATAATTCTGGCTCTTCAAGACACCTGTGTGCACTCGTATTTTACTATCTTTATAGAAGCAACTACATGAACTAAATCCAATAACACCTGTAGTAGGGCTGCACAATTAATCGCAATTTTATCAAAATCGCAATATGGACTAGTGCAATGTTGAAAATTACAGGGGGGTGTTTTTAGGGTTAGGGTTTACATTTTTAAAAATGAGCGGAATTCTCCTTTAAGTATTGTGGTGCTGTAAAGACGTCCCGGCCTACACATCGTATCCTATGTACTAAAGAAAAAAACCTTTGTTTTATACAGATTAGGGTGGGAATCTCTGGGCACCTCACGATTCGATTCCAATTCTGAGGCCAACGATTTTATGTACAATTCCATGCGTGATTTAAAAAAATATACATGTAAATCTGAGTTGAACTATTCAGAATCGAGCATTAAATAGTTCTATAGAGATGCATCTAAGAATCCATTTTCCCACCATCCTTAGTACAGATCCTCGCAAAAATTACACAATCTTTTTTTTATTTTTTTCACTGAAACTGAGAATAATGATAAAAACATTATCATTTCCTCCAATTTTGTGAATCATAACAGCAGCATGGTGGCCCAATGGTGGCCTCGCAGCAACAAGGTTTTGAGTTCGGAGTTTCTATGTTCTCCCCATGTCTGCGTGGTTACCCCCACCATAAAAACATGGACCAGGTCCTACAGTCAGTGTCCTGACCAAGACACTGGCTCAGATCTGGAGTTGGTCCCCGGGTGCTGTAAATGGCTGCCCACTGCTCCCTTGAGGGATGGGTTAAATGCAGAGAATGAATTTTGCTACATGTACAGTATGTGACAATAAAGTATCTTCAGTAGGTTCAAAAAAGGAAAAAAATGATAAAAGGTGCGGCCTCCCACATGACTGAGCCAGCATAATCCTACATGACAACAACAGGATACAACTGAGGGAAGAAAAGGGGAGTTTCGGGGAGGAGGGTGGCTTCTCTCATTGCTGAATGACTCTTTGTGTGTGTGTGTGTGTCTCAGCTTGTAGTCTCCTGCGGATTTTGGCTGAAGAGGTTACACAACATTTTCCTCACTAGCTGTGTTTCCATCCACACGTTTTTATCCAAATTAAGTGATATTGAATGAAAAATGTCTTATGTAAATTCGATGGAATTTCATGAATATCAACTCAAAAGAAATATATTCGTCTCATCGGATTTTCCCTTGGTCTACA
Organism: Etheostoma perlongum; assembly: GCA_026937815.1. Lineage (NCBI taxonomy): Eukaryota > Metazoa > Chordata > Actinopteri > Perciformes > Percidae > Etheostoma > Etheostoma perlongum. Next base: position 4,815,643 of record CM049381.1, read on the forward strand.
TACGGCTTATGCGATAAACTCTGATGGAAACGTTATTTGCTGAATAAATAATGAATTACGATAAAGTTTTAGGTCATTTTATGGTTGCAACACGCCACAAAACGCAGAAGAAGTAGTTGTAGTAATTCCTCTCTGTCTGCACACATGGCGGGTCTCAACAAAGACAGATACTAGCGGACGGACGAGGAGACGAGAGACTTTCTGAATTTAATGTATCAGGAACTTGCGAAGGAAATGGCGGGCAAAGGTTAGGACAAGCCGCGGGACGTCCTGCGGAGTCAATGGAAGACGCTCAAACAGCGAGACATGTCTTTAAAAAAAGAGTCTCGCAGCGGTGCCGGAGGGACAATAAAAGACATGGTGCATCTGCATCGTCATAGCGATGTGTTGATAGTGTTGTTGTTTTCTTATTATAGCTTGATATGTCGCTTTCAGCTGGAACATGAGCTCTATGACAGCTTGTCCCATATTGTAGACGGGATCCATTTTGTCTAGAAAAACTTTGTTCGCAAAAGTTTTGCTTGAATGTTGTGCGACTCAGTGCGAAAATGAATGGAAACACCTTAAAATGTCTAAAATCAATTTGATATACCAATTTGATCGCAACACACCGTGTGACGTCATCCCCACAGGTTTGTATTGGCTTTAAAACCAATACAAACGATTTTAAACACTTTCACATGATTTATTCACATTTTACCGAACTTCAGATAATTCGATTGACACGTGGATGGAAACTTAGCTACTCACTCAGTTCCTCATTCTTTGAAAAATGTCTGGCCATCTGATACCAATTGCTCAACCACATTGCAATTCAAATCGTTACATCATATTTCAGTCCATGCTAAACTAAACCCAAATGGTTTTGTCTGCAGACATGACTCAGACACTGCAAAGTCAAATACTTCAAGCTGTTTTTTTCACTCAGTGTGCATTACATTATATATAATTATATTCAAGCAGGGATGGCGTGTTGACAGTGTGTGACAGCTGATTTATAGATATGACTGGTAAGGACACGGCCCCCATGGTAAACAGAATGGGTCAGGACAGGTCCTGTGGGTTGCCAACAACGTCTACGAGCTGACACCAGCTCCACATGACAAACACCAAGCTGCCAGCTAGCTAGCTACCTGTCTGAAACTGACGGGAGGCAGTGATCTAGATCATTTATCAAGACCAGGACCCATTACTCTATTGGTGTTCTAGAACTACAAAAAGACACAGCCAGCATAAAAACTAGAGAGCAGTGTGTCTTCTCTCGGATTGTCTGTAAATAGTTCAGAGAGCATGTAACAGTGTTTTTCTTGTTTGGCAAACTCACAGCATTGAGTAAATGTACCAGATACAGTTTGCTGACCAAACCTTTCACCTATTGCAGTTTGTTAAGACACTGTTTATTATAAATGTTATAATTATTTCAAAATCGAATGTTTTATTTTGAAATAACAAAAACAAAAGATCAGCTCTACATTTCATCCAAATGTACACACAGTCAGGATACACAAACAACCACTACAAAACACTTCAGTAGCCAAATTCATTCAAATGAACTGAGGTGAGTACATGATTCACATTGTACACCTAATGGAGTCTGTTACCAAGTTTGGCGATTGGTAGTGTTGGCAATAGAGAGAGAGTTCTGGTTAGTAATGAAGATGAAAGGTTCCTAACCCCTTACAGTACACCTTCACAACGTTAGAATATTCTTAACAACTCGGCCTAGATAAAGTCTGCCTCGCCCCCGCAGACAAAGATTCCATAGCAGCATTCCACAGGTCAGTGGTTACTGGTTAGTCAGGTGTGGCACACCATATATGTTGACACGCACAGTGAAACATAAACCCAGTCTGTCCAACTGAGACACTCACTACATTAACATTAGTGGGGGGACGATATCATCACAATACTTATACCATGATACAATATTATTGCGATTTTAAACATATTGTAATATTCTGCGATATACTGTATTGAAATTTATAACCTTTTTTCCAACGTCTAATTTTTCCCAATTTTAAATGACATCCCCAAAAGGAAACTTTGTCAACGTCTGTTTTACATAAAAAGATTTCAGATTCCATTTCTGTTTGTTCATCTCACTATTGCTACAAAATGAAATTGTCCAGCAGACAAACTGATAATAATAATAGATATAATAATAGATTGATACTTGTCGCCTGTGCATTGATACAGTATTGCCTCTAAAAATATTGTGATACTATGCTGTATCAATTTTTTCCCCCACCCCTAATTAACATGCACACTAATACTCCCTATTACTCAGAATATGACAATATATAGTCCCCTATTAACTGCGTACCCTTCTAATTACGGTTATAACTTTTAACACTGCAATTAATAACAGTCTATCTGTGTTAGCCTAACCCTTCGTTCTCTTAATACATCCAAGTGTTACATTAACCACCTAAAACCCCTCCCATCCCAACACAGTGACAGAAAGATGAAAATGAAAGAACAAAGATTGGGGGGGAAAACACCAAAATGGCTTGCTTTAGCCAACTATTGTTCATAACAAACAAACAAGGGACTAGGACAGGAAGAGCTTGGACAGAGATGAAAAATAACATATTTTAAGAAGGAGAAGAAAGCCTTGGGTGAGCCAGGACTATCACAGGATACAGAATAGGGGAAATGGAAGTAGCTTCCAAACATGCCTTTTTATTTTCCCAGATGACATGTTCTCTCTATAATACAATAGACGGAATGGTTTTACAGCCTAAAGGTGCGTTCAGACTATGCAGGTTTATACTTTCATTTTGAATGGGGGTAGCAGGTTTACTAGTAGTCTGGTATTGTCAGACCTTCCTCCCCAACGCTGCGAAGGATGGTCTAGCTACTCCACACAGCATTCTGGGATGTGAGAAAAAACCCTGAACACATATCTGAATATTCAGATCCAGCCCTTGCTGCCATTGTATTGGCACACTTAAAGACAGACAAATGCCTCCCGGCATTATTAAATAATTGATGTAAATTGTCAAAATGATCCAATTCTGTTTCCAGTCAATATGCATATTAGGCTAAGAGCCATGGATTTATTATTGGAGCCCGGAGCCAGGTCCATATATTGAGGTCTTTGGTCAAAAATATCGTGATTTTTAATGTTCTCCATATCGCCCAGCTCTATATTCCTGTGCAGCTTAGGAATCAATGTCACATTACAATGCATTCTGGGTATTTCAGGAGCTAATTTAGGTACCCGTTGATTTTTACTGATTGTTATTAGACTGTAAAACAATCTTCAAATAAAGACAAACTGACGGATAGATGGATAGAACTATGCAACAATTATTGTTATTACACGGGAACGTTACAAAGTCAAATTACAAAGCCACTTTACCATTAAGGCTAACGTTAGCTAACGTTAGCTAGTTCACCACCATGCTCATAACATTGTTATGATGGTTGTCAATTCGGAGAAGGCGATTTAAGACCTAGAAAACCACACATGTTTTCGACATGCGTTGACATTTCAACAGCACATTCATCTTGTAACATTAGCTACATGACACGTATGGAAGTTAAAATATAAAATGGTCATGAAGCACAAACTGAAAATGTAATTTCACCATGTTTATCTGAGCATAACGTTGTCAGAATATAAAAACACGAACCTTGCACCTCTAGCGTTAGCTATGTTTGGTGCACGTCAAGCTGCAGTTGCAGTTACACACATATAACCGTGTAGCTAACTAGCTAACAGTAATACATGTGTCCATTGCTTGATTACGACAGCCAATACTCGCCAATTTACCTAAACCGGTGAGAAATGTAAATATACAGCACTGGTAGAGAAGCTAACAGTTAACAGTTAAGGCCTGTGGCTTAGCTAGCTAGCTAGCACCAGTCCGGTTTGGACACAATCAGAGAAATTCCCCACGACTCGAATCGAATCGAACATAACTTACCAGCGTTGGTTTGGAGGCACCAAAGGAGAAGGCAGACGTAAAAAGCAGCAGACATGGTTGATATTCTTCGAGGTAACGTTAATGACCGTTTTTCACATGGACTCATCGTCTCCGTACAGGCTCGGACTCGGACAGACTCAGCCGACAGGCTCTCCAGTCGCCACCGTAGATACAGTGCCAGTTACCACCATAGACAGTATAAGGTGCCAATTACTGTAAAGTTCCTCTTATCACTGCAGTAACAGTGTTCCGGTTGAACTTTCAAAATAAAAGCCAGTCCAAACCAAAGTTTGTAGACTTTGGTTTAAATATTTTTCCTTTAACATGGGTTATTTGCGAATAAAATTATCCTTTGAAGAATACTTTTATCGCACATTCATACATGCCATGCATATTTTGTAAAATCATACAATCAGCAAAATGTGGCGGGCCCTTTCCCCTAATGTCCTAATATCTCTGTAGCATTATTTTCAGTTACCTATATAGTTACCTATGAGGTTTTAAAGGTGTACACTGTGTCATTTATTTAAGCATTACAAATTCTTAATCCAATCCGATAACCCAACATCAGTACACCTCAGATAATGGTAAAATTGTCTCAGTTTAACACTCATGGGCTCAGCTACACTTCCTCAGCACTTTGTTTAGTCATATGTCGGTGAAGTTTGATCAGATTCGGATGACAGTGGTGGAAACATAAGCAGACAACTCCACAACTGAACTGCACCACATTCATCCACCACTGAAAGAAAATGTCTTTATATACAGGAGAGCACTTATTTATTTATTTTAACTTTGAAAGAACAATAATATTATTTCCGGTCTTATTTCTGTAACCTGATGCCGTTTGAGGAAGAGTGGTGGAGACAAGATAGTCGCATAGACAGTCTAATAGTCGTCAACTGCCAAAAAGACAGCCCATTTGAATATATATACATATACATACTTTACATATATACATACGTATATACAGTAAATATATACATATATGTATTATATATACATGTGTATATGTACCTACATGTAAATACATACAATATATAAATACATACCCCACTAACACAGAACGTTTAGGGAACGTTAGGGAACGTTAGTTTTTGGTTCTCTAAAGGTTAGTTTGAAAAATATACAGTATGTATGTGTATGTACAGTATATATATATATATATACTGTACATACACATACATACTATACATATTTTTATGCAGGGCCAGTGATGGAGTACTCGGTCCGACTTGGGTCGCTATTCTCTGGAATCGTGATGCGAGTCCAACTCCTATTGACTTGGACTTGGACTGGGACTTAGACTTGTCTTGGACTTGACAGTTGGTGACACTGGTCTGAAAACATGTGCGTGCGTGCGTGCGTAATAAATATGGTATATATTGGTGTATACATTTTCAAAGAAAAACTCCCGCACAATGTCTAACTTATATGCAAAAAATATAGTTTTAATAATAGGCAACATGAAGATGATCTAGTACTGAAACGCTACTTATTATTAAATCTCTATCATTTTTAAGCTAAGACAGTGTGCAGGAGTTTTTCTTTGCAACTCCTGACCTGCTATTCCCCCTCCTACGCACCTGTCTCACTTTGTAGATGGGCTAAGTATTTTTCTGTACTGATACAACAATCCTTTCCCACAGAGATGTACTGTATGTCATAGGCTACAGAGAGTGGGGCATTTACAGACATGGCCACTTTATATACTAATCCCACACAGTGTGGGACAAAAACAATGCAACCATGAAAAAACCATTAACGATTCAATGAGCCCAGTTGTAACCGTGTGTGAGGGTGTTAGTCCCCATCGGAGCCATTTCAATGTTGTGAGAGCACTTTTTGAAAACTTCACCTCACTGTATTATTACTGTATTATTATGGGATGGATTCAAATGTAGCAGATGTGTTAGCTAATTCATTGTGTAAACTCTACTCAAGCCTTGTGTAACAAAAAATGGGTTTCAACATTACTGTTTGTTAATAAATAGCAACGTCATTTTTTAGGTTGGCAAGAGTAAAAAAGATTCATCCTCAACATTTGTTGTGTTCTGGTTTCAGAACAAAGAAGACAGTTGGAGAACAGTTAGACGTAAGACAGGATGTCTGCTCTACGGGTTGATTTCCTTGCTCGGCATCATGTCAAACGATATTAAAACAAAACAGAGATTTTCTATTATCAAATGGCTTAAAAATAGCTGTGGTAATCAGGAACATTTTCTCTATATGGCCCCCAGCTGCTGAAGAAATGTGGGCTGTTAGAGTAAATGGAGTGGAACCTCTCAGCTGCTGGAGCTCCTCCTGGAGGCCTGCACAGTGCACGCCAGTAGATGTCTGGATGAAGTTTTATTTCTATCTCGTTTTTTTTTTTTTAACTTATTTTTGACACTGACTATAATACAGCTACTGTATATCTCAAATGCTTTGGTGTTGTATTGATTTTCACCAAAAACCCAGTCGTGATGTTGTATTTGAGTTGTGTATACCTCTTACAGTAACTGGCCCACTTATTCCATAAACAAATCTTCCATAATGGATCTTCTGTAGCCTATATGGACATAAGGAGGATGGTAACACTAGTTGTAATTAATTAAAACAAAATCTCTTTTTTTTCCTTTAAAAGAATGAGCTTACAGAAACTGTGTTGTTTGCTGTGTAGATTCAGGTTAAGGCCTACATTGCAAAATGAATATAAGCCTGTTGTATTCTTATTTTCATCTAAAAAGTACAGTTTTCATGTGTTTCTTGTAGTTAAAAACGCAATTTTGTTTTTAAAATTTATTTTTATTTTCACTGTTTTCAGAGGTGATCCAGAATGAAAGTCTGTGGAATTAAGCACATTCTTTTCTTTTGCTTCCCGAGGAGATGTGCTTACATCTTCAGGTTTATTCTGAATTTGCCTAAAATCTCTGAAAAATTCCATGGCCACAGACTCTGTGTTGCATGCCAGAATAAAATCTAACCAAATTAACTGAGGCATACCATTTTTAGCACATTAAAAATAAAAATTACTTTATTTAAGTTTAATTAAGTACAACATAAATTGTAAATAAATTGTCTTTTCCTCTACAAGCACACGGTTTAGAGACCAGGAGACGCTTCACTTCTAGCGTCTGTGAACTCTCACCACTGAATTTTTTATTTTATAACAACACCTTCAGATTGCTACAATGAGGAAATGCAAAATGCTTTACAAAATGTGATGCCCATTTAAAACAGATTTTCCAGTCCACATGCATACTTGATAATACAGAATCATACACGGTTAAAGGGTCATTTCATTTTTTTTACTTATTTTTTTACCTGGACCAAATTTTCCCATGCATTGGTGCCTAAGATGATCCAGTATTGAGCGAGAACACTGGAACCAGCAGCCGTGAACCAGGCTGCAATGTAATCCTATAGGATTATAGTTCACCATCAGTTTGGGTCCACAAAAGTGCTGGAATTTCCAATGCCAGGCTCAGATTATTATTCAGATTATCATTATGGGAAGGATTCCCACAGAGATAAACCTTTTTGTTAATGCATAAAATCCTTTATGTTTAACAGGAAACAGCTCCAAAATCGCCAAACCCACCAGACTCCATGTAAATAAACAATACTTTAGCCATCATATTTCCACATGTAAATGGGGAACTGAGGGTTTATTTCAACCAAACCAGAGTGAGGATTGCTGGAACAGTGAATGGGGATTTTGAGGCTGTTTCACAACAAAAATGATTTTACTCTTTAAAAGAAGGTCAACCTCTTTAGGGATCCTTTCCATAATTTTGTCAGACACTTAGAATAATAATCTGAGTTTCTCAGTGGCAAAAACAGCACTTTCAGTGGACAGAATTGAAGGTGCGCAATTGCCCGTTAATGTTACATTGGAGTTTACTTCACTGTCTGCCGATTGCAGCTGTCTTGCTGAATACTGGACTAATTTCAAAAAATGTTGTTTGCATAGACACAAAAACATGGGCAAATAGGGTGCAGGTTGAAAAAACAAACACCCTTTAACAGTGGATGGGCACCTTATACCATCATGGCAGTTTAAATACTTAGTGCGGGTGGCGCCAAAGAGCCGTGTCGCACTCCTTCTGTTAAGTACAGTATGTGGTAAAACTGCGAGTTGTACAGTACAAAAACAACATAATTTGGATGTGGTACCAATCCTGTACTTTCTGTACATGTCTCTGTGGCTTCTCCATCTAATCACTTTACAGTAATGCCTGCTCTGAGGAATAACATAGGACTGCTGCAGAATTAGTTTCTTTGTTTTCTAATACTCTCAAAGCAAGTAAGAATCGATTATTTCCCAGTTTGTCAGTGTCTTTGCAGTCGTCCCTGCTGATAATCTCCAACAGTCCCAACTTCTTCATTGTTCCTGTGCTTTCCAACATTTGTTGGATGCTGTTCCCAGCATGTCTCTATGTGGTGCCAGGCTGTTTGCTGCAGCTGGTCCCTGCTGCCTCCAGAGGGGGCCCTTCCTCCTGAGTGCTGCCGTCTGCAACGATGCTGACCGGGTCAAAGACCTCCTTAGGTGGACGGGAGTTTCGCATGTCTAGGTACATGGACGAGTTGGGAGGTGCCAGCAGGTACTGTGGGGTGGGAAAGAAAACTGGTTCAGGTTTGTGTTAAATTAACTAATTAAATACCTGTCTAAAGAATCCAAAAGAAGGAAAAACACTTGAAGACACTTATGCATGAATACACACAGTGGAAATCAGTACATTTTGTGGACCACAAGGAGATTTGTTGCTTGCCACATGCATGACAGGGTGTGAGGGTGTATGAGTCATTAGAAACAACCTAGTGCACACACACCCATGCAAACAAATATGAACATACACACCTCTTTAAAGTGCTGAGGCAATGCATCCTTTGGACATAGAAAGTGGGATATACGTTTCCGATACACAACTGTGACCACCACCACAGCCACTGTCATTGCCATGACGACAAACGTCACCACGGCTGCCACCCAGGGAGCCTCTTCTTCTGCAAAAGATTGAGACCAAGGACGGAAGTTATCAGCATGTTTCTAATGTTTAATAGCCTTGAATATTGAATATCGTAACACTGTGGAAACTCAATACCTCCTGCAGAAATGTTTCACATTAGCACTTATTGACAGAGATAGTGTGAACTAAATATTATTAACCCTTCTCAATGCAACTCTTCTCTCACCAATTACGGCCTCAAAAAGCAACCATCAAATTCAGAAAAAGTTTTTGGGTTCATAAAATGAACCTGAACATATTACACACACTTTTAATTAGCCATCGCACGTTTCTGCAAGGTTTTGAAATAGCTTTGTTTCAGAGTGTGTTTGCTAGTTTTAGTTTCAGCTTTTCAGAAAGGTTTAGTTTTTATATATTTAGTTTTGTTAGGGCCGGGTATAATGTCTGTAGCTACATACTATAAATACATAATACATGGTTGGAGAATAGCCACGATGTTTAATCTTTGCCCTACTTTAGTGTCCAATTTCACTCATGTCAAGTCTGTTCCATTTCTGTAAAAAACTTAAACTGAGTGCGTTCATGTATATATAGAGATTTAAGTTTGGGGTCACTTCGACATTTTCATTGTACTCTATTATAGACAGAATACCAGCTGAGATCAGTTGCATTGTTTTTTTAACCAGGGCAGTTTCCAGATTACATTATGTGTTTACATAATTGCAAAAGGGTTCTCCAATGTTTTCTCAGTTAGTTTTTTTTAAATAATATCAGATTAGTGACCAGGATGAGCCTTTGGAGCACTGGATGAATGGTTGCTGATAACGGGCAATGTAGATATTGCATTAAAGATCAGCCCCCCCACTCAGATCAGCTGGTATTCTGTCTATAATGGAGTGGAATGGAAATTTGTAAGATACCCCAAACTTTTCACTGGTAGTGTGTGTATATATATATATATATATATATATTATTCTCTATATTTATTGATATTTTAGAAAACAAACATATTGCAAACAAATTCTAAATCATATTACCGAAATAGTTTACAAACATTTACATACACAGACACAAACACAAGAGGTAATAGATAATCAGTAGATAATCAGATTAGATAATGATCAAAGCTGCCCACATTCTTATTGACATCACAGCTCAGGTAGTTATCATAGCTAAGAGTTCAGATTTAGGGGCTGCATAACGTCTTGGATCGACGTAGTACCCAAGGATTGGAACCAAAGGATTGCTTTTAAAGGAGAAATCCAAGATCAGTTCCCCCCCATGCAATGAGCCCTTCACAGGATGAAATAAACAAAGAGCCCCCAGAATATCCACGAGCACCTGTACCTGAAGAAAGGCCCAGCGTTTAGTTTTAGTTTGACTTGAAGGTTTAGTTTTTCACTGCTTAATGTACTTTAAAAACCCTGCATTTCTGTAATAATATGAGATTTAGGTAACACACACACTCACGCACGCACACACACACACGCGTGGGTCCATAATGACGACTCAGTTGGAGATAAACGGTTGTATAAATTATATTTTTCTTTATTCTCTACCGCACCATTTTACTTTTAATACAGGTGTGTATACTTTTATAAAGTTACTTCTTCACAACTGTATGTATCTAGTATACAGATATTTATATTTTTCAGTTTTTTTTAGACATTATATATTTATAATTCTAATTATCACTTTACATGCTCTGCACACCCATATAAGCATTTGAACATAATTGATATAACTAATAACTCAACTTTTCCACTGTGTTTTTAATTGTTTCTGTATTCTTTTAAGCTGTAAACTTTGCACGCAATTTGGTACTACAGTATACTGTGGTATGACAACAAAGAAATCTTGAATCTTGAATCTATTGGTGAAGATATATCCCAATTTAGGTTCCTTACACATCTCGGCTTTGACAAAATGACGAGACGATCTGTATTGCTTCATTGTCTCATTATTCCCATCAGTGTAAAACCCAATGGAACACACACACAAGGACAAAAAAGGTTTTTCCTTACAATGAGCAACATTGGGCCTCCTTTGTACATGTAAAGCTATTTATATATACTGTTTATGTAATGGTAGAACATGCAATGTGGTTGCTGCATATTATTTTTGAAGGACTCATTGGGTATTTTGTATTTTTTTATATGCATACAGAAATGATGTGGTAGTAATAGTCACAGGAGGATTGAGAGATTTACAGCAGGCCACCTGCTGCGCTTTTACAAAGTAAAAAATGAAAAAGATGCTCACCGATGGTGGTGCTCTTACAAACAGCTGCGCTGGGCACACTGTGGTTGGGGTTCCTCCCTGTGTTGATCTGGACTTGGACACAGTACTTGGTCCAGGGGCCAGGTCGTTAAGAACCACCCGGTTTTGCTGCATGTTGCTGCTTCGGGCCTGCAGGAAGAAGAGAGAGGGGGTCAGGTGTGCAGAAGTCTCACATAACCAGACCGTCCACAGTACTGAGGAGCAGGGTCTGTTAGGGTCTAGTCCACACAGCGTTCCGGGATGAGAGAAAAACCTGCTGTGGTTTATTGGCATATCTTTAAACCAATCACAATCGTCTTGGGTAGTGCTAAGAAAACCACGGTGCCACTGCCAAATAGTCTCAGGAACTTGTTTTGGTGGAAAGTGGGTACGTCCAGAAGTGGTTTTAGTCGTGCAACAGAAAACTCTGATTGGACAGAGAGTCTAGCTAGCTGTCTGGATTTACCCTGCAGAGATCTGAGGACCAGGTAAAAGTCCTCAGATTGGACAGAGAGTCTAGCTAGCTGTCTGGATTTACCCTGCAGAGATCTGAGGACCAGGTAACCATAGTCCTCAGATTGGACAGAGAGTCTAGCTAGCTGTCTGGATTTACCTGAGAGATCTGAGGACCAGGTAACCATAGTCCTCAGATTGGACAGATAGTCTAGCTAGCTGTCTGGATTTACCCTGCAGAGATCTGAGGACCAGGTAACCATAGTCCTCAGATTGGACAGATAGTCTAGCTAGCTGTCTGGATTTACCCTGCAGAGATCTGAGGACCAGGTAACCATAGTCCTCAGATTGGACAGATAGTCTAGCTAGCTGTCTGGATTTACCCTGCAGAGATCTGAGGACCAGGTAACCATAGTCCTCAGATTGGACAGATAGTCTAGCTAGCTGTCTGGATTTACCCTGGAGAGACCAGGTAACCATAGTCCTCATAAATCAGCCGCAGGTTAGAACACCAACACAAAAAAAGAGGAAGGTGACAGACATCCGGCCGAAAAGGACATCCGGCAGAATCTCCGGCATCACCGGAGCGATAATGTTGTGGATATAGACAAGGTGTGCAGCAGCCAGCCTACGGGACACCACAGAGACAGCAGGGTGAGAGGACAGACAAACAGAAGTGGCCATCTCATTCTCCACCACAAAACAGAGGATACTGTACATAATCTTCTGACGGGCTTTTGGTTTTGAATGCATCTTGTAAATGAAAGACAGAAAACACAATTTAACTAAATTAAATCAGAGTACGGTGACATGCAGGACATGGATTTAATGATAAATTAAACCTTCTTAAATTCTAGTTTCTCCTCTCCTCTGAGATAGTAACCTGAATATCTTTGAGTTGGGGACAAAACATGACATTTGAGGACGTTGTCTTGGGCTTTCTGGGAAACACTGATCAACATTTTTTCTGACATTTTATATACCAAACAACTAAACGATTAATGGAGGAAAATATTCAACGAAGATAATGAAGATGAAGATAATCATTAGTTGCAGTTCCTACCGGCTACCAAAACAAAGACCAGAAAAGCTCTGATTACAACACATACCGGAATCTAAAGTTTTTGGCGCCTATCCGCGTAGTTAAAAGATGTCGGAGATACACAAACAAAACCCACCGCATGGGAGGGGGTCGTGTCTGATGGTGTGACATCACTTTGACAACCCATCACGGACGGATCAAGCATAACTAGCATTACATGTCTAATAGTTGTTTGCTGCTATATGTTGTACGCAGCATCTTTAAACCAATACACCCCACCTTTTCCTTCTGGCCGGCCTTCCAGTAGGTGATGTTGTAAGTGGCCAGGTGGTAAACAAGTTGGAGAGTAGAGATCCTGAACACTGGATCTTCAATGCTGACTTCGATAGTAGCCCCGTCAGAGAAGAGAGAGACATTGGGCGAACCGATGATGGCTGAGAAAGAGAGGGGAAAGAGTTAACCCTCATGTTGTCCTCGGGTCAGATTGACCTGTTTTCCTATATCAATGTTCTTTTTAATTCCCCAAAATAACATGATTGATTCCACACAACACTCTTTGGCAAGTACAAATTTTACTTTTCATTAATTTTGGGGGTCTTATTCAATTTTATAGCATTTGGAGAGCAAAATTTAAGTGTTTTGAAATAGTATTGAGTAAAAGTTGACATATTCCAGTCTGTGATTATCCATCAACATCCATTCCTTTAATTGTAGTCTAAATAATTCCTAATATCTTCTTTTCTAACTCAAACATTAGGTATCATTTCCTAAAAATTAGGTTTATTGACCATAAATTCCAAAAATAACTGTAAAACTAAAGTTAATAAGTTAGCGTTACGTAGTGTTGAAAACGTCAAAAAAATGATAAACAAAAATATAAGAAAAACGTAAAAACATTGATAAAAAGCCTCAACAAAAGTGTTCATTTTTAATTTTGACGAGAAGACAACACAAGGGTTAAAGCTGTGGTTCTCAACCTGGGGGTCCCGACCCAACAAGTTAATTTTCTGGTTGTGGAGAAAAAAACATAGTGAAATTTAAAATCACGTATTTTAGACAGGGGAATAATATAAATAAATATAATTTGCCTTAGAATAGATTTATTTAGACAAAACGGTACTGGTATTTTCGGTGCTATTTTTACATTGTATGAACACATTTTTAACTTAACGCAAAATCATAACACACCTCACCCCTGCCCCTTTGCATCATTGTTCAGTGTTTTACAGTGACAAGCCATGAAAACAGAGAGTTTCTACTCACTATCTCTGTCCAAGGTAATTTGGTTGCTTTCCATCCAGGCGGAGATATCTGTCCCCAGCTGCGCCCGGACTCTACCTGTATACCTTCCATACTCAAATATGGAGTTCTTGAAGTTGGTCAAGTCACATTCATGGGTGGAGATGTTCACACAGCCCACTTTGTAGCCTAGGATGGTACTTCTGCAGACAAAACACAGGTGTTTGTGATGACAAGTTAGCTCAGTTTTGGTCGCCACCATCTCTGAGGAAAATATGCGCTCTAAGAAATATGTTGTATGACTGTATATTTTTAACAGAAATTGTCCATAGAACTTGATTCACAGTTGTATTTTTATTTTTTTACATTTCAAATTGTAGAATTTGTGCTCTGACAACTTTGGTCGGCCATAGAGGCTGGCTTTGGGAGATTACAGAAATCCATGTTGTCATTCTTTTTTTACCTTTTCAAAGATCTTTCCAGTATTTTAGTCAGGTTTATTTGAAGCTTTTCAGATTTTTTTGTTGCCTTTTTTAACGGTTACTGCTTTTTCCAACATTTGGTACGTTTTCTTCAACATTTTCAGAAGTTTACAACTAAGCAGCTTCTATGAGAGAATTTGAAATAAAAAATATTTTGTATTTTTACTGTTTTTTTTTTTAATCACGGGGCAAAGTCCGGGTAATGAGCTGCCAGAACCTTTTCTGTTAATTTACAGATTTATTTCTTAGAGTGGGTCTCTTTAGCTGCTAAATGCTCCACTATGTTCAGCAGCGAGTCTCTCTGTGTGCAATGGGTGTATCGGAGCGTTTTTAATGAAAACAGCTACTGCGGTTGGAAACAAGGTTGATGAGAATGTGGTTTTCTTGTTTTCTCTCTTTTTAGATCTGTTTTTCTCTACACTACCTAGGAAAACATCTATCTCTTTAGCTTCTAGATGTTCCACTCAGAAGCTGCCATCTTTCAGTGTCTGCCCACTGCAGGAAACAAACAATAGCTTAAAGTGTGGGCCAGAAAAACAAAATCAACTACAAAGCTGTGTAGATCTGGTGAGCGTCATTGGTAAAGTCAGCCTTAGAAGTAGCTGAGGCATCTTCTACACGCAGTTGGTTTCACTCTTTATCTCCTCTTCTTCAATATTATATTTTGAAGAGTCACATGATCGGCTGGACAGAGATGGCGGCTGAAAGATGAACTGAACTGAAAAAATAAAAGTTGATAACTTGTTGGTTATGATAATTACAAATAAATTATACAAAAAAAAAATCAATATAGCATTTTTTTAAGCAACACAAAAATTGCTGACAATATCGATGACGTCACTGGCATGGTAGGACCTGCGTAGGTATATAGGCTGCAGCATGTTATATACACACAAAAATGGGTCATTTTAATGGCACGGTTTACGCATTTGAGCCTGTGAGGGACATGCCTGTAGTGTCTGACTACCACCACATGGAGGACCATCAGTTTCAGGCTCCACCTTCAGTACAGGATCATTGGGGGGGCGCGCGCAGCTTACTGTCATGCACTCTCATTTATTGTATCCAAGCACATTATGCATTTTAGGAAATAGACTGCTTATAGCGTGTGCATTTAGAGAAAAAAGAAAACATGGTTAAGGTCCTGTTAGTTTAAGAAATAGAGGCAGATAAATGGAAAATGTAATTGGACAAATTAATCCAATGGGATCGCCTGTTAGCTGCACGTAGGAGAGTTACCCCAGTTTGACCATAGATTATGGAGGATTCACAAGTTTTGCCGTTTACTTTACTTTAGGCAGGTTTATCTTGGTAGATTTTTCCATGGAAGTATCAGCTGTTTCTGCATCAACAATGTGCCCTGAGAAAGAACATCAGCTAGTTTCAGGGGAGTGGAACGTTGGATTCTGTGGTTTAGTTAGCAGTAAACGTATTATTATCGATCTATGATATAGTCGGAGTCTTGGTTTGTTTATACAGTCTATGGTCGGAGTTCTAGCTTGGGGAGTTTGTCATAAGAGTGCTCCCAACGTATTTAGTTGCTAGCCCTTTCCCTCGGTCGGATCGTTTGGTGTCTAGCTTGGTGTTGTGTCTTAATTCCAAGTAATGCCCAGTGTGTCAGTCTCGGTTTTGTTGAACCCTATAAAGATTATACGTTGGGCTTTATTTTTGTAAGTGAATATGTTCGTTTTTTATGTATGTGACAACAACGTTACATCCAGCCCTTTGCCAAGTAGACTTGATAGTATGCTGACAACAGGTCATACAACTCGTGTATTCTTCTTGTGATGGTGCGTCTGGAGGGAATCTCATACCTGCCGTCATTTGTTGAGATTCTCAAAACATTTCTCAGCCCGACGTCCTCCACTACAATAATCGGCCTGCAGCCTGTACACTTTGCTAAGGAATTTGTTAGCTTTTCTTGCTTTGTTTATCCATAATTTTCCCACATGCTGCATCTAACGTAGTCTGCCAAAGCCTCGGTCCACTCTTTGTTTCGTTGAATGATTTGCTGGTATCCACTGTGTGTATTGCATTTAGGTGATATTTCCTCCTGTCTCATGCCAGTTCGTGAAATGGTCACATTATTTTAATTCATTGATTTGTGCACAGGTCACGATTTTTGAACGTAAAAGGATATTACTCTTGAACAAAAAGGTTTATCTATGTAGGGATTCTTTCCATAATGGTGTCAGACACAAAAACAGCACTTTGAGTGGAACATTTGACACTAGCACACTGACAAAAGAGCAAATGTTTGCCGAAGCACAGAGGGTTTTATTGGCTGAGATTAGTGTTGACTCACTTGTACTCGGTTGTGTAGAGAAGGCCGCTGATTGGCCGGTCAGGTGGATCCCACCTCAGCACCAGATTCAAGTTATAGGAGGTCAAGCGCACATTTGTGGGTGTGCTGAGGACTCCTGACACCACTGCAAATAGAATACAATACAAAGTTAGTATTATCACAGGTATAGTATTCAGATTCTTTACTTAAGTAAAAGTACTAATACCACACTGTAAAAATACTGTTAGAGTAAAAATTAATTACTACCTTTTCTATAGTACAGGAACCATTCACCTTTCACAAACACATTCACACACTGTGGCCGAGGATGCTGTATAAGGTGCCACCTGCTCATCAGATACACACTCACATTTACACTCCGATTGAACTCTGGGTTCAGACACATCAACATGAGACTGCGGGACCAGTGATCAAACCACCAGCCTTCCGATGGGCAAGTGACTGCTACCACTGAGCCACAGCAGCCCCAAAATGTACTTAAAGTATTTAAAGTGAAAGTAAAAGTACTCAATGCTGAAAAATCCTCCTATTGTAGAAAGTATACATGATCCAACCAGCTGTGTGTTTAATGGTCTCATCATCTCAGCTGGACCTGGAGGTCGTTATGTTGTTGCTAGGTTACTTTATAATAAAACATCAGATTTTATAATATACATGTGTTTGGTGTCCAGAAATCTTAATGTGTAAAGTAACTAGTAACTAAAGCTGTCAGATGAATGTAATGGAGTAAAAAGTAGAATATTTCTCTCTGAAATGTAGCTCAGTAGAAGTAAAAATAAAAGACTCAAGTAAAGTACAAGTATCTCAACACTAGGATTAACTGGAGTTCCAGTAATAATAAACACACACACACACACACACACACACACACACACACACACACACACACACACACACACACACACACACACACACACACACACACACACACACACACACACAGAATGATTACCAGAGCGACATTACCTCTGGATCCCCATAGTGTTGACAGCGTCAGGATAAAGGCAGACATTGCGGCTGACATGATATCCCAAAGGCTATTTTGTCAGTGTATAATGTAGTCCAGCGGCAGCGCGTGTGAGTGTGTGTGAGAGAGAGACAACTTCATTTATAAACTGTATTTCCTGGTAGCATAGTCTGACAAGACACGGGGAAGTCCACGGTAACGAAACTCCTGCGCAGAAGCGTCCGCGGCTTCAAGGAACCAACCTATCGATGCCAGCGACTACTGGAACAGAAAAAATAAAAACTGTCTGTCAACAACACTAATGTGGGAGGGGCCAGTGTTTTTTTTAAATTTTTATTAAGTTTTATTAACAAATAAAATTACAAACATTCAGATATGTTTTGAGCTGTGATGTCTGAATGTTTTATTAAATTTTTGGATTGGATGAACTATTATGTTTAGTCTATTCACTTATGTAAGACATAAAAAACTGATTCTGATTATTATATATGTTTTATAATTTTTTATATTGTATATTAAAGTTTTAAATCCCTTCAAGTTTGCTTCTTCATTTATTCCTGCTAAGTTTAAAGTAATAATACAATTGGTATTGGTTGTTTAAGGTTTTTAAAGGTTAGGGGAATATAAAAAAGAACGTCCAGGTAACGTTCTCTAAAGGTTGCAATGTTAAGATAACGTTAGGGGAACGTTCTCTAATGGTTGGAACGTTAGGATAACGTTAGGGGAACGTTCTCTAAAGGTTGCAACGTTAGGATAACGTTAGGGGAACGTTAAAGGTTGCAACGGGAACGTTCTCTAAAGGTTGCAACGTTAGGATAACGTTAGGGGAACGTTCTCTAAAGGTTGCAACGTTAGGATAACGTTAGGGGAACGTTCTCTAAAGGTTGCAACGTTAGGATAACGTTAGGGGAACGTTCTCTAAAGGTTGCAACGTTGGGATAACGTTAGGGGAACGTTCTCTAAAGGTTGCAATGTTAAGATAACGTTAAGGGGAACGTTCTCTAAAGGTTGCAACGTTAGGATAACGTTAGGGGAACGTTCTCTAAAGGTTGCAACGTTAGGATAACGTTAGGGGAACGTTATTTAAAGGTTGCAACGTTAGGATAACGTTAGGGGAACGTTCTCTAAAGGTTGCAACGTTAGGATAACGTTAGGGGAACGTTCTGAGAATGTTTGATGTAACCAAAGAAAACGTTCCAATCAACCAAAACACAACTAACACACAACCAACCTAACCTTCAGGGAACGTTCTGGGAACCAAACATTGTTAGCTGGGATAAAGTCATAAAGAAAGAAATTGCCACTTATACAATATAAGAAGGTTCCAGTGTTGCGTTGCCTCTGATCAAGATTGTGTTAACTTTCTTTTTTTTCTCACAACTTTATTTAAAAAAATACATAACAAATAATATTTCAAACATGTGGGCCTACTCAAAATAATGCTCCAGAGAAACCATAATATGATTAAAAAAAAAAAAAATAGTGTTATTAACAAAAAAAAAGTAGAGGTGTATGATTAAACAATATAAAATGACAGTGAGATAAAATTAATATACCTTATTTTTCAAAAGGTTCACGGTACAATATGACAGTTTTATTTGAGAGACTTAATATATTCCTTGAGTTTACATAAGAAAGCAGTGAAATTGTTGTTTTGCATTTAAACCAATATGTTGACAATGAATTCAATGTTCATATTCTCATGTTCATTATAAAAAGATATTCTTACATTCAATATAGATAGTGTGATTAGTTTTACATAATATATAATGCGTCATTTGAGTCCAAGAAGTTGCTCAATGCTTACAACGGTGAAATAAATATGTTATAGATTCTGGTTCCTCATTGGAACAACTGCATTTGTTTTTAATATTTAAGAATTTAGAAAGCTATAGCTTGGTAGAACACATTTTGTAAAATGTTGACGTGTAGCTCAACTTTTGGGTGGAACTTTTGTTTGAGAAGTCAATTTTAATCCTGTTTCCTGCATTTCTAACCTTCAATGTCCACCGGTTGTGGAACGGCGGCGGAGTCATTAGGTTTTCTTTAATGTCAATGTGTGGATTTTCCAGAGCAGATACACCAGAGATAGTGATGGTAAAGTGAAGCTTCGCATCCAGTTAAATTTCAAAATAAAAGAGACCATGCTCACGGCCGATCATATCTCCCTGCACTAAACCTTGAAAACACAGCACAGAGTTGTTTCCTCTCTATTCCTCAGGATGGAAACTGTTGGTTTTGTGGTTCTATTCTACATAACTTTGCGAGATCTTGTGGGTCCTCGAGACTTCAGCTGTCAGTCATGGCCGCAGCCGTTCCGCAACAAATCCGGACCTGGTGGGTGTTGACGGACGGTGGAGCATAGAGCCGATCCGCAGACGTTCGGCGACCGGTGGATTTTGGGGTTAACATGCAATTCATACCCGACGGACAGACACACTTCCTAGGCTTGAATTACAGTAGGAACCACTAAAAACAGAGGGAGACACACTTTCACGGCTTAGAATTACGGTAGGAACAGATAAAAGATAACACTACCTTGCCATCCTCTCCACACTCTAAATAATTAAGCACCAGCATATCTAGAAGAGCTCTTAGAGCCTTATTGTCCCACTAGAGCACAACACTCCCAGAATTCAGAGTTACTTGTGGTTCCTAGAGTCTCTAAAAGTAGAATGGGAGCCAGAGCCTTCAGCTATCAGGCTCCTCTCCTGTGGTACCAGCTCCCAGTCTGGGTTCGGGGGCCAGATTTTGGGAGGGATCACCACATTTAGGAATAACCTGAAACCCCTCCTCTTTGATAAAGCTTATAGTTAGGGAGTGAGGAATTTGCCTAGACCGGTCTATCTGCTTCTCTTCATAGTAATCAGATTCATCTACCATATAATCAATATCATAAAAGTAGAGGGAGGCAGGGCAGTACAGCTCGATCCCGTTGGGGAGAGTTCTAGCGGGACCAGGCACCTCTCCTTAACCTGTAACCTGTCTCTTAGTCATGCTGTTATAGTTCTAGACTGCCAGGGGATTTTCTTTCCTTTCTTTGACAAACTGAGCTCCTCTCTCCTTTATCTTTCTATGTGTGTGCATCCCATCCCAGAAATGCCTGTTACTAACCTAGCTCTGAGTTCACTCCCCAGAGTCTTTATGTTTTCTTTTTGCCTTGGATTAGGATGGCACCCAGATCTTGGTTGTGGCTGTCGCCATGGTCCTGCTGCACTACACCCTGCTACGTCCAGCTATGCCCTGCTGTGCCACGCTACACCCTGTAACGCCCTGCAGTGCCCTGAAATGACATAAATTACTACTACTACCATTTTGTGTCACTGCTCCATTACCTTTATTGTGACTATCATAGCCACTGTGCATCACCCCCCCAACCGGCACCATCAGACACCACCTACCAAGAGCTAATTAGAAAGAAGTTGTACAACTCTTCTACAGGATACCATGCTTTATTTACCAGATGATTGTGATTATATTGCACTCAAGAAAAATACATTTAAAAACAGTAACAATAGAAAAGAGTCACAGAAAAAGAACAACAGGAAACATGACAGCATTTAAGTAAATTTACAATAATAAAACA
Organism: Etheostoma perlongum; assembly: GCA_026937815.1. Taxonomy (NCBI): domain Eukaryota; kingdom Metazoa; phylum Chordata; class Actinopteri; order Perciformes; family Percidae; genus Etheostoma; species Etheostoma perlongum. Next base: position 4,836,860 of record CM049381.1, read on the forward strand.
CAAGTGCATACAGTAATAGTACTCAAACTAACGCATGAACTATGCTGACGTTTCATGCCTATTCCTATGATGTTCAGGGTCTAATGCATCAGTTAAGTTATTTCTTAAGTGAACTTCTGATTTCTGTTTTGTTCATACTCATTTCCTCTAGTTATGCAGTGGATTATACAAGTTCTATTTGTGAATAAAGTCACCGCAGCAGAAGGATACAGTTTCTATAACAGAGAGCAACTTCATCCATCTCAAACTAATTTTAGAAAGTCAGAAGATTAGAGGACATTAGAAATATTGACATAGAAACAGGATGATAAAAACATCTCACTATGATAGTAAACCAGAAACTTTACCCCTCAACTTCTACCTTTTCTCAAAACCAGACAACCAAACCAACTCCACCTAAACAAGAGCCACTTAGAGTTGCTCCTCAGTGGATGAACAGAGAGGGAGCACTTCCACCGATCGGGCACTGGAGGAGGATGTATGCATGGAGAGAAGAGAGAAAGAGTCAGAGACAGAATTAATCCTGAATTCATCAAATAACACATTATTGTGACAGCCCTAGTTATTTAACGCAGGACTATACATTGTTGAAATGTATTACAATGAAATGATCTACACTCATTCATGTTCCCCTCAGGATGAAGTGGTATAACTCAGTTTTTTAATCTAGCGCCATCATAAAGTAGGAATTTTTAATTTGTCCAATATCTTAGTTTATGAATAATACCTGCAGAACTAACTAATAATAATGAAATGCTGCGTTACTGACTTTAGAACGCACAATGCACCTGAACACACCTCCCTGTAAGACCAGCACGCCCAGAATGCACCTGAACACACCTCCCTGTAAGACCAGCATGCCCAGAATGCACCTGAACACACCTCCCTGTAAGACCAGCACGCCCATAATGCACCTGAACACACCTCCCTGTAAGACCAGCATGCCCAGAATGCACCTGAACACACCTCCCTGTAAGACCAGCATGCCCAGAATGCACCTGAACACACCTCCCTGTAAGACCAGCATGCCCAGAATGCACCTGAACACACCTCCCTGTAAGACCAGCATGCCCAGAATGCACCTGAACACACCTCCCTGTAAGACCAGCATGCCCACGGGCGCACAGATGGACGCAGGTGCATTTGCTATTTAAACGTTGTGGGTGCTGGACGATAAACTGACAACTGCGTTGGTTTTAAACTAGCGAAGACATTTTGCGGCACTTAGGTGTCCTGTACCCTGCCTGCGTGGCGTTTCTCTAACCAACTTCTTTTTAATTGTAAATTGCAGCCAGGCGGCTTGTTTTCTCACTATCTGACTACAGTCCAGTGGTACTTATTGAAAAAACACATGTATAACTTATATTTTCATAGTTTGGTTTTCATCGTTTCAATTGCAACTGCTGCAGCTTCCTTAAAGTTTAAAAATACGTTGGTTAGAGAAACGCCACGCAGGCAGGGTACAGGACACCTAAGTGCCGCAAAATGTCTTCGCTAGTTTAAAACCAACGCAGGCCTTGCGTGGTTTGAGACAGCACTACCCTCGAAATATTCACACAGTGTATTGCATGTAAGTGTACTCACGAAGTATCCAAATTGAGACATAGCATTAGTCTTGTTACATGATAAATAACTTAAACAATGTATTATTAAAACCGGTGTTGATTAATATTGGATAACAGTGGTGCATTCTCTCTGTATGCACGTGGAGTATTTTGAGTGCAAAATGTAAGGATGAACAAGTGATTCTACAAGACCCAGCACACACAGATGGATCTGTTACCAGGGTTTCGGGGAGGCGTTGTCCTCGTCATTCAAAGCTCTGCTGACCGCCGTAGACGACCAGTCCAATGACGAGGAAGCCCAGGGCACAGAAAGTCGCCAGCAGGCTGAAGACCACATACACTGGGGAAGAGGAGGACAGCAACATGCATCACATTTACAGACTGGCACACTTACTGTATATCAGAAATCCAGGTTCTTGTGGAAAGGCTTGACATTCAATTAACCTTCAATTTGCATGGCTACTACATTAAGGTGAGAATCCCAGAAAACAACCTGTACTTTATATCCTCAACGTTCCACTTCCGGGAATTTTCCTTTGCAGACGGAAATTCCGCTGGATTTCACTCATTTAGGCCGGATAATCCTTCACCGTCCTCTTTCTCTGTGTTGGATTCTAAAACTCTGAAGGATTTCATGAGGACTATGGTTACCTGGTCTTCAGATCTCTGCAGGGTAAATCCAGACAGCTAGCTAGACTATCTGTCCAATCTGAGGTTTCTGTTGACGACTAAAACTACTTCTGAATGCACACATGTTCCACCAAAACAAGTTCCTTCCTGAGACTACTTTGCAGAGGCGCCGTTGGGCGCTTAGCTCCACCCAAGACGATTGTGATTGGTTTAAAGAAATGCCAATAACCAGGGCAGTTTTCTCCCATCCCGGAATGCGGTGTGACCTCACCAGACCCTCCTCGGCAGCGCAGCGGTGGAGGAGGGTAACCTGAGACCTTCAGTGTTAAACTGTACAATACCATCTCTGAGAGGAACTGTTAAAATTCAAATGAAGTTCCTTATTCAGCCTTTAAACACTGGAGAGGAACACTAGCCTATTCAAACACATTCACTTCCCAGTTTTAATAAATCTGACCTTCAGTTAGGTAAATATCTTCTTTTGGTGGCATTAATGTCTGTTTATTATGATCATCCCTGAAATAAACAGATTAAATAAAAAATGCCCATGGATTACCACTGTCGGTCTGATTTATACGCGGCTGCTGAGCACGGCAATAACAGAAGACGTACGTGAGCTCCTGGACGGAGGAGGGCTGGTGAAGGCACAATAAGGCTGAGTGGAGACAGAGTTGGCGTTGAAGAGCGATGTCACAGAGACGCTCACACAGTACTCCACCCCCGGCTGCAGGTACGCGATCACGTGCTCCTCCTTGTACGGCACACTCAGCGTGAACTGCAACACAAAAATAAAAACATATTTCCATTTTGGAGTGCCGTCTTCTGTTGATATTTGATTTGTCACAGAAACAGAATGTCTTTTGCGATATGGAGTTGATATTTCAACGACTGTAAAAAAAAAAATATATATATATTGTGCAGCCCTAACTTCTACTATAATTTATTCTGGTCTGAAAGGGTTTAATGTTTTTTTATGTTAGTACCCTTACTTGTACTTCCTCTTTACTTATCTCTTTGTTGGTTTTGTGTTGTTGTTTTTGTTGAATTGTATATTTTATACTTTATGTACATATTTTGTTTAGCACTCAGCACTAGGAAAGTGTTTATTCAAAATCGGTCTGAATAATCCTATAATGGATGGGCCGCGTAAGCAAATATAAACCATTCATTTATTCGTTTATACGTTTAGCTAAATTATGGTTGTACTGTGTTATATAATATGTATCCGTTGCAGTTTTAAATGTCATCATTTTGTACAATTAAGAATAGGCTAAAACCTGAGCTGAACAGTAAGTCAAAATAATATTAATAGTTTGGGTTAATAACTCAACAGTAAGAAACACTGGGTGATGTTAAACTACCACAGGACTGGGACACGTTGGCTTGGTGCTGCATTGACCCACATTACCTGGTATGTATCCACATGTATCCACTAGAATTTTAAAACAGCAATTAAAACCTGCACTGGCATCCTGGACTCTGTTGCTCCTTTTAAAATTAAACTCCTACAGCCATCCTCAGAACCATGTCTAAACAACACAACCCGCTCTCTTAGACATATTTGTAGACAAGCTGAAAGGAAATGGAAAAAAGACCAGCTCCAGGTCTCCCTAGAAATTCTTAGAGACTGCCTTGCAAGCTATCAGAGAGCTGTAAAAATCGCTAAAACTAAATTCATATCCAACATTGTCTCCAACAATAATCATAGGCCCCAGGTAAATCCTAGCAATGCAGCTCAAATCATGCCCACACTTACATTATGCAAAGATTTTAAAACATTTTTTATTGGAAAGATTTCTGTGTTTAGATCTTTACCAACCTCCTCTGCCATAGACCCTTCAGTCCCTCCTACATACTCAGCTGTCTTTAAGCAGTTTGAGCCTGTATCACTCTCCTCACTATCTAAGATAGTTCACAGTCTGTGGCCTACAAATTGTCCCTCAGATATCCTTCCCTCAGGTCTTTTAAAGGACATTTTTAATACTGTCGGGTCCAGCATTCTTATTTTAATAAACACATGTCTGAGGTCAGGTTGTGTCCCAGCTGCCTTTAAACATGCTGTAGTGCAGCCTCTTATCAAAAAATCTGATCTGGATCTTGACGTTCTCTCTAACTTCAGGCCTATTTCCAAACTACCTTTTCTCTCGAAAGTGCTGGAGAAAATAGTCTTGAACCAATTACAAACATTCTTCAACAACCATGGCATCCAGGAGAAGTTCTAATCTGGCATAGTACAGAAACAGCACTTTTAAGGGTTTTTAATGATCTCCTTCTAACGGTGGATTCAGGCAACTCTGCTGTGCTGGTGCTTCTAGACCTGACTGCCGCCTTTGATATACACAATCCTTTTATCTCGCCTTGAACACTGTAGGTATCAAAGGTATTGTCTTGAAATGGTTCCAGTCATACTTCACTGATAGGAGCTTCTCTGTTCATTTATCTAAACACTCTTCGTCACCTGCTCCTCTTACCTGCGGGGTCCCTCAAGGCTCTATTCTGGGCCCTATCCTCTCTTTACTGTATATGCTGCCACTGGGTTCCATTTTTCAGAAATATAACATCTCCTATCATTGTTTTGCTGATGATGTCCAAATCTATTTGCCTATAAAATCTATAACCAAAGAGTCTGTGCAGCCATTGTTAGACTGCTTGAAGGAGGTAAAAATCCTGGATGGAGTTAAACTTTCTCACTCGGAATGAAAATAAAACAGAAATCATCACGTTTGGATGTACGGACGCACTGGGTGACCCTTTTGGCATTTTGGGCCCTTTAGCCTCCCAAAATCGATCCACTATTAAAAATATTGGTGTTATTTTTGATACCTCATTTACTTTTAGTAAACAAATCAGTGCAGTTGTCAAGACCAGTTTCTTCCAGTTAAGACTTATAGCTAAAATAAAAGCTTATCTTCCTTCAAAAGACCTTGAAAAAGTCATCCATGCTTTTATCACTGCTCGGCTGGATTATTGTAATTCTTTATATATGGGTCTACACCAGAAATCTTTAAATCGGCTCCAGCTTGTCCAAAACGCAGCTGCTCACCTTTTAACTAAAACAAAAAAACGTGAACACATAACGCCAGTCTTGGCCTCCCTCCACTGGCTACCTGTCCATTACAGGATAGATTTTAAGATTTTATTGCTTGCTTTTAAGGCCTTAAATGGTTTGGCGCCATCTTACCTGGCTGATCTCTTATGCCACCATTCTCCAGTCAGAACATTGAGGTCAACCAATCAGCTGCTCTTGGACGTCCCGAGATCAAAGCTAAAAAATAAGGGTGATGAAGCCTTTGCAGTGGGTGCCCTCACCCTATGGAACAACCTCCCCATGCATATTTAAGCTGCACAGACCCTACAAACGTTTAAATCGCTGCTTAAAGGTTGAGTAGGTAACTTTTGTAAAAATGTATTTTTTACATATTTGATAAAACTGTCACTATGTCCTGACAGTAGAATATGAGACAGATAATCTGTGAAAAAATCAAGCTCCTATGGCTCCTCCTTGTGCTCCTACTGCCACTGGCAGAAATACACCGCTCCCGGTCGGAAACAGCCAATCAGAGCCAGGAGGACTGTCTTAGCAGTGTCAATCACTCTCGTGTACGCGCTACTCATAACCCTCCCCCCTCCCCCTTCCCCCCGCACAGCGCGTACCGTGTTCAAGCTCAAGACTGCCCGTGTGCTGCAGCTATGCTAATCGCGGAGAAACAACTTTTCAGGAAAACTGCCAATTTCTCGAGTGACACCTGCTCAGAGAACAAAGACGGGCCAACAGAAGAAGACCGATGACGAAAAGCGAGCTAAAAAGAAAGAATTAAACCGAGCCCGAAATAAAACGACGGTCAACATCGGAGCGGCTTTTCAGAGGTGGAGGGAGCTACGCCTCCTGAAAGGATTCAACACGGATTCAGAGCTAGCCACATGTCTGCTTGACATGTAAGTATCGCTGCTTGATTTGTTTCATTTATTAATAACTAGCTACACAACTAAGCTAGCGATGGTTACAGTATCGCTGGCGATAGCGCAAATCTCATTTTACTCTGTAGCTTGTTGCTAGCTAAGTCTAACAGTTAGCTTGTTAGCTTGTAGCACGGCAGGAATGTTGTAGCTAACTCGTTCACCCTCAGTATAAGCAATATTGTTTCGATCCCTACATTTAGTAAGCCTAAATGTGTTTTTGTCGATCACAATTAAATGCAGCTATGGTGAAACTACTTTAATTGTGCGCTGTCCCTGCCCCTGTGTCTTCCCCCTCAGGATTGGAAATCAAATGTCTGACACACATTCTTTATGCTCCTCCAACAGGTCAGACATGGCCCCAGACACAGAGGCACGAGAAGGAATCGTCTTTCAGTCCAAATCAAGATGTTCAGTATTTCCTTGTGTGTACTTTGCAAAAAAAGCTGATTTATTTTACCCATATGCAAAATAAAACCTAAGCCATATTTCTAAGATGTTGTTATTCCTTGGCTTAGTGAGCTTCCTCAGTGATTCATCATTCCTACTGAAAGTTTAGTGTTTTAAATTGATCCAAAAGGTAATTCAGTAATGTACTGTGTAAAGTGATGCTTTTGTTCTCACAAATGAGCGATAACATAAAAAATTTTAATCCCTTTTTTATTGAAAAATATTTCCAAAACTTTTAATAGAAATATTTTAAATAAGCAATTTTTTTACATAAAGTTTTAAAAGCACAGCACACAACAGCTAAACCCTCCTCAGAATAAAGCCCCTGTATTGTGTGGAAAGCATCGGTGGCCCTGCTTACTAGCCTGCGCGTTCACGGCAGGCTCGAGGAGCTGTGGAGGGGGGCTGTAGCGCAGCAGAGAGCAAGGGGGAGGAGCCTGTAAGGTGTGCTTGTTCAAATTTTTAGGCTAAGTCCACATTTCCTCAAAACTCCCTACTGCAGCTTTAAGACGCACCTGTTTGCTGTAGCTTTTAACCCTCGTTAACCTTGTTCTGATTCTGATGTTTTAAAGTGTTGTTGTTTGTCTCCCTGTGATGTACTTTGGTTGTAGTAATATTTACACTTGTTATTTATGTATTTGACATCGACCCTGTTCAGCACTTTGGTCAATTGTTGTTGTTTTTAAATGTGCTATAGAAATAAAATTGACATTGACAAAACTTCATGCTGAGAAATAAAATGTGCAAAATGAATGTAAATAAACTCCATGACATTTCTAAAATCTTCGTAACAGGCTTGATTTTTTTTGTCTGCCTGTGTTGGAAATCTGCTGGCCCATTGTCATTAACCTTGGTAGAAAGGTTTCACATGGGCAACGCGTGCTAAAACTGAAATATCACCACAACCAATGCGGGGAAAAACTTTAAAATGATGTTTTTCTTGCGTGTGCAGGGCTCAGGGGCCGACAAGGCTTTGGCTTTGGAGGTCTGTCTCTCTGAGGCTTACGGTGGCCCTGAAGTGCGAAACAGCAAATAGAAAAACGCAACAGCCAATCATAAAACCCAAAATATCTCTGTGCACACAAGTGTTTTAGCTCCAATAACAGCTAAGTAATCTCTGTTCATTCTAACGTCCAGACTGCATATCACTATTCACGTATACTGGGCATGTGCGTGCCGGTGTGTTGTGCGCTGCTTAAAGCCTTTATACCTTTTTTTGCATAGAATACTAAGCTGTAAAAATAATTGTGGCCATGATTTTATAATCATCTTCTAATGTTACACATGCATGTATCAGAGTGAATCTTTTACAATTACCTGTATCTGGGGATGGCTAGCTTAGAAGCTACCTAATCTACAGGCCAGTAAGCATATTATCAGTGGAAATTTGTACACTTGCTGATATTATGTTGGAATAATGTTAAGACATTTTCATTTTTGAAAAAACTCTCCAAAATGGACAATTTGGTTGTAGTGACTCTGAGGACCCACTAGGGAATCTCTGATTTATATAAAGAAACAAACAGAGTAGTAAATAAAGATTCCAGTTGTTATTGTGAAACCCTGCAGCCACTTTTGTTGTATTCTATTCTTTAGTTTATTGAGGTTATCTCGTGTTATTTCTATCAGACAGATTTGTCCTGTGTGTTGGACAAAAGTTCTGCATTTGTTTCTTTAGGTGACACTCTTTCATTACTTTTATTCAGCTATCACTGTTCGTCGTAACTATCTGGTTAGGTAATTCCCAAGAAATTGTTGCAGTTCATGTAGTAAAGGGGAATTGTAGCAAAAGGTGACACTTCCTGTGTCAAAGTACACATTTTGCCAGGTAAAAAGCTGCGACACACCAAGTGTTGAGACAGGAAATGCAAAGCAGCAAGACACAGGCTCACTGACAGTATGTCTGTTATTCTGTCTCCCCTGATTTGAGATTCAGTTATACGCTCGCTTGTTAAAGAAAGTAAAAAGCTACCCACGTCTCCTGAATGCCACACTTCACTCTGCTTTATCGTCCAGATTTCATTTTCATGTTTTGAAGCTTTAGGGGAACAGGAAGTTTATTCAGACAGTTGATGTCTCAAAACCCACACACCGAAAAACATCAGCCATCTGACGCCTCTATAAACCTACGTATGACTTTCCCTCAATATTATGATCGGCCTTTCATGAGTCTCTTACAGACATAAAGAAGAGTTGCCTTGTGGCTTTGCTGTTATGATTTCTCGGTATTTCACACTCTGAGTTTCACATCATGATCATGATTTCTGAGAAAACAAAACAGCAAAGCCACAAGGCAGCTGTTCTTTATCTCTCCAACAGACTTGTGACAGAATTATACAAAGGCTGATCAGAATATTGAACATGACCTGAGCTATGATGGGATGATAAACATCATAAATCACAGCACCTCTGCTGTGTTTCTATCCCATCTCTGTAAATAACAGCACACACACACACAACCTATATCTTAAATAGATACAGTGCCTTCAGTAAATCACAGTGGCTGAGGAGGTATTACAGAGTGATTGTCAACCAATAGAAGGTCAGTGGTTCAATCCCTATGCAGTGGCCTATGCAGTCTACATATCAAAGCGTCTTGGCGTGCTACTGATCTCCAGATTGTTTCCGATGCTGCGCCATCGGTGTGTAAACAGGGGCGATTTTAGAACTTAGGGGGGCTGTAGCACCCCTAAACTTGATCCTGGCACCCCTACAAAATGAGGTATTGTGAGCTAAGGAGTTCTGCTCTAGGAATATCACAGCATCGTGAAACTAAACCCAGAATCTAAGTTATTGATAATGCATATTGGGGATTTCTGCTTATACATAGATAAATATCCCATTTCATTTGTAATACCACGTCACTTTTGTAGGAATGGCCCTGAGGCTCAGCATTAAACGACGTTTTCTCAGAACTGTCTTTCTGGTTACATAATTCAATGTTTCCCCTGCCATGATGGTCAAAAATGATGTTAAAATGCACAGTTAGCGCACTAGAATAATGTTAAGAGATGCCCGGCAGGGCCCCTCCTAGACTCATCCCTGGTGTGCATCTTTATCTGATGAGCATGGGGTTGTATAGCAGCCCAGGGGCCTGTTGCACGAAAGTAGAATAAAGATATCCAGGATAAGTGAAAAAGCGCAGCTTGACTTAGTGTGACCTGCTCATCGCGGCTTAATTGGTTGCACGTTTGCCGAGCCAGGATGAACAGGTGAAGCTAAGTCAAGCCAGGTGTAGATAGCTGGGATAAGTGCACGTTCACGGCTTTCTCACATAGACCACGGTATCGATCACAGATTTACTGATGCAGAGATGGAGAAGACGCATGCGGCATATGTTTCACCCAATGAGCAGCAGCTTCTAATGGAAAGTAACGAGGAGGGGAAGAATATGCAAAAAGGGAAATACGGCTCTTAAACAGAAACAGAGAGAAAAAAGCCGAACAGACTCTAGCGGACCGACTGAATGCGTAAGGATGTAAAAATATCTATTTAGCCGACTAGTCACTCCACTTTTATTTTATTTTATTTTTTATTTATTTTTTACAAAGGTGTAGGCTACACTGTGTTTTAATTGCTTTATTATGCTAGTTTCATGTTTCTGTTTTTATGTGATAAATGTGCTGGTTTTACTGTAAAGTGTCTTTGAGTAGCCTACCATGTAAAGCACTATATAAATAAAATGTGTTATTATTTAGCCTTTGCCTTAAAAGTGAGCAGAGGGATCAGAGCGGCAGCTGATTTAACACATGAGACTCCAGGATTAATCTTAGCCCGGCTGTTAGCCTGCTCTGGACCAGGCTAGCCGCAAAGAATAAATCTCCATGGTTACTTGGCCGGGCTTAATTCAATCTGGTTTCGTGCAACCGAGTCAAAGCTAAATTCATCCAGGATAACTTGAATATCCCGGCTTAATCCCTTATCCTAGTTTCGTGCAACAGGCCCCAGGTCACCAGTGAATGAATGTGCGTGTGTGTGTGTGTGTGTGTGTGTGATTCATGATGGTAGTGTAAAGCGCTTTGAGTGGTCGCTAACACTAGAGAAGTGCTATGTAAATGCAGTCCATTGACCTTTTATTTTTTTACATTAAAGTTGAAGTAAGTGATTCTGTGCAAAGATTGTTGATATATTTAAACACAACTGCCAAACAAATACAGCCCCTGTGTCATTGTGTCTCTTCTTAATGGAAGGGAGATTGACCATGGCGCAATAGTGAAGGATTATAATGATTGGTGGAAGTGGTCCTTTTTAAACATAAATGTCAACAAGACTAAAGAATTAATTATTGATTTAAGGAAATAGTGCCCCCTCCCCCCACTATCATTGATGGCCAACCTATATACAGTGAGGAAAATAAGTATTTGAATACCCTGCTATTTTGCAAGTTTTCCCACTTAGAAATCATGGAGGGCTCTGAAATTGTCATCGTAGGTGCATGTCCACTGTGAGAGACATAATCTTAAAAAAAAATCCAGAAATCACAATGTATGATTTTTTATTATTTGTTTGTATGATACAGCTGCAAATAAGTATTTGAACACCTGTCTATCAGCTAGAATTATGACCCTCAAAGACCTGTTAGTCTGCCTTCAAAATGTTCACGTCCACTCCATTTATTATCCTAAATTAGATGCACCTGTTTGAGGTTGTTAGCTGCATAAAGACACCTGTCCACCCCATACAAACAGTAAGAATCAAACTACTAACATGGCCAAGACCAAATACCTGTCCAAAGACACTAGAGACTAAATTGTACACCTCCACAAGGCTGGAAAGAGCTACGGGGAAATTGCCAAGCAGCTTGGTGAAAAAAGGTCCACTGTTGGAGCAATCATTAGAAAATGGAAGAAGCTAAACATGACTGTCAATCTCCCTCGGACTGGGGCTCAATGCAAGATCTCACCTCGTGGGGTCTCAATGATCCTAAGAAAGGTGAGAAATCAGCCCAGAACTACACGGGAGGAGCTGGTCAATGACCTAAAAAGAGCTGGGACCACCGTTTCCAAGGTTACTGTTGGTAATAAACTAAGACGTCATGGTTTGAAATCATGCATGGCACGGAAGGTTCCCCTGCTTAAACCAGCACATGTCAAGGCCCGTCTTAAGTTTGCCAATGACCATTTGGATGATCCAGAGGAGTCATGGGAGAAAGTCATGTGGTCAGATGAGACCAAAATAGAACTTTTTGGTCATAATTCCACTAACCGCATTTGGAGGAAAAAGAATGATGAGTACCATCCCAAGAACACCATCATGGGACAGGGCGATTGCACTGTATTAAGGAGAGGATGACCGGGGCCATGTATTGCGAGATTTTGGGGAACAACCTTCTTCCCTCAGTTAGAGCACTGAAGATGGGTCGAGTCTGGGTCTTCCAACATGACAATGACCCGAAGCACACAGCCAGGAGAACCAAGAAGTGGCTCTGTAAGAAGCATATCAAGGTTCTGCCGTGGCCTAGCCAGTCTCCAGACCTAAACCCAATAGAGAATCTTTGGAGGGAGCACAAACTCCATGTTTCTGAGCAACAGCCCAGAAACCTGACTGATCTAGAGAAGATCTGTGTGGAGGAGTGGGCCAAAATCTCTTCTGCAGTGTGTCAAACCTGGTGAAAAACTACAGGAAACGTTTGACCTCTGGAACTGCAAACAAAGGCTACTATACCAAATATTAACATTGATTTTCTCAGGTGTTCAAATACTTATTTCCAGCTGTATCATACAAATAAATAGTTAAAAAATCATACATTGTAATTTCTGGATTTTTTTTTTTTTTAGATTATGTCTCTCACAGTGGACATGCACCTACGATGACAATTTCAGACCCTCCATGATTTCTAAGTGGGAGAACTTGCAAAATAGCAGGGTGTTCAAATACTTATTTTCCTCACTGTAAGTACCTTGGCACAATAATTGAGAGTAAGCTCTGTTTTGAACCACACACCGATGCTGCCTGTGCCCAAGCTCACCAGCGTATGTACTTTTATCGAAAACTGAAGAATTTTAATATTGATCCCACTTTTATGAGAATGTTTTAATGCTGTTTTATTGAGTCTGTTTCAACTACTGGTTTGGTTCTCTGTCCATTCAAACAAAACATGACTAGAGAGTCTAGATACTGTGGCTATTTCATGTTTTGCTGTATTGTTATGTGTCTTGTCCTTATGTCTTTCTGCTGGCTGTACAAACAATTACCCCTCGGGGACAATAAAGTTACCTTGACCTCTGAGTACATTGGTTAATTTGTCCAAATACTTAGTAGCCTAATCTTTGAATGGTATGATTATGACGGTTTCAGTTCAGAGCTGTGGTCAGTTACTCTGTATATTTAGGCTACTTACGCATTCAGTCGCGCTTTCTCTCGCTGTTTCATTATAGCGGCTTTGTTTCTTTTTTTTACAAATAATGTGTTTCATACTTCCACAATAAGCTGCTGCTCACTCTGTATAAAGTATGAACAATACGTAGTCTTGATTTAACATCAGTAATCTGTGATCGACTTTGCAGTCTGTTAAGGAAAGCTGTGAACGTGCATCTATTAGACTAGGTCAAGCCTAACTTTATCAGTTATCCTGGATTTATAAATTCTGCTTTTGTGAAACACCAAAAAACAGCAAAAAAGCTAGGTGACCATGAGGAGATATTTACTGCTTTTGTACTGGATTAACATTGCCTACTCTACCTTTAACAGCAGGAGGCCTACTACAAAGTGAAGTTGGTCTGATGTGTCTTTGGAAAAAACGACAAAGCTATTGACAAAAATGGATAAACTCTGTTGTCCATTTTGCATGAACCTAAGCAACATTTTCCAACTTCAGCTCCTTATTTTCTTGTCTGAAGTCAAATCAAGATCCGGTATCAACACTGGATCATAATACTGTTTACTGTGTTTTGTGGATTGGCCAACAATAACAGCTTTAAGGGCCGTGTGGTTTCTGAAACCTTTACACCTCCGCTTTTCCTGCTGTAGCTCCTACACAATTGGTTATTTTACATTTAGTATTTGTATAAAATAACCAATTTCTAGATTGTTTATTAACATCCTTTTTTTTAATCGATACAGCTTGGAGCCTGACACATACCTGCACACCATCCCTTGTCCTTTGCACATGGAGGATGAGTTCTCTGTAGAAGTCTTTCAGCTGCCCCCATGTTGTTGGACTTCTGACGTGCAGCAGCAGACAGTTCCCACAGCCGGACACAGACACAGCCGGAGGTCCTAGAACAGCTACAGACACAAAGCAACTACCTTTCAGTCTACTGGGAGGAGATTCCCATAATCATCGTGTTAAAAAAAATGAAGCAAAGATGTTCAGATGTTGGACGGAACTTGCACACACTCCTTTTACAACATGTTGAAAAGACTCATGTGTACTAAGTAGACTGCATATTCTATGTTTCTATGGACCAATTCTATGTTTGCCATAGAAGTTTGCCACCATCTACCGTGCTCTGTGGCTTTTGGGTTTGGTTGAAGAAATGTGTGTACATTTGAAATCTTTCCATAAGTGTGTCTCACTGTCTGACAGGGTATATACAGCGGCTTGAGAAAGTTTACACACCCATGCCAAAGTTAATTGAAAAGACGAATAAAAAAAACATCTTTTGGAAATTGATGCCAAAAGATGCCTTAATTAAAAAAAAAGTCCAACCTTTTAAGGACACCAATTTTCTTTGTGAATTAATAATGTATTGTAAATAAATAAATGTTCTTCCTTAAAATACAGGGGGCATATGTATACACACCACTATGTTACATTCCCATAGAAGCAGGCAGATTTTTCATTTTGCTCCTTGTGTCTCACTGTCTGACAGAGTACATACACGTGTGTCTCACTGTCTGACAGAGTATTTGTCTCACTGAGTATATACTAACCCTTATGCCCTCTTCGGGCATATTTGTACATTTTTCTCAATTCTTTTTTTTCATTTTGTGATTATTACTATTATTTTTGCTGTGTTACTGCTTATGGTAGGTGGACATTTGGTCAGACACTGTCTTTTTGGTCAACATTTTTAAATCCAGTGTTTCTTACTCTGACATGTTTTTATACTTGATTGATTCATTTTGTATCCTCTGGACACCTTCGTGTGTGTCTCACTGTCTGACAGAGGACATAAGTGTGTGTCTCACTGTCTGACAGAGTATATAAGTGTGTGTCTCACTGTCTGACAGAGTATATAAGTGTGTCTCACCATCTGACAAAGTATATTTGTGTGTTTCACTGACAGAGTATATAAGTGTGTGTCTCACTGTCTGACAGAGTACATAAGTGTGTGTCTCACTGTCTGACAGAGTACATAAGTGTGTGTCTTACTGTCTGAACGAGTACATAAGTGTGTGTCTCACTGTCTGACAGAGTACATAAGTGTGTGTCTCACTGTCTGACAGAGTATATAAGTGTGTGTCTCACTGTCTGAAAGAGTACATAAGTGTGTGTCTCACTGTCTGAAAGAGTACATAAGTGTGTGTCTTACTGTCTGAACGAGTACATAAGTGTGTGTCTTACTGTCTGACAGAGTATATAAGTGTGTGTCTCACTGTCCGACAGAGGCTGGAACTGGCCAGACACGGTCCACGGGGACGTCTGGGTGGCGTTGAAGGCCTGGACGCGGGCCCTGTAGCGAACGTACGGGTCCTTGAACGTTTGGGTTAGGTTACACGGCTGTCCGGCCGTCAGCTCCGAACAAGCAGCCACTGGTCTCCAGAAGCTCCTTCTCCTGGGGGAAAGAACATACAGAGGGACAGAGAATAAAAGATAATCCAAGACCACTGGGAAGAATAATTTGTCAGCCTAAACAATGTCTTTCACCATGGCAGGTGAAGGCTAATGTGGAGAGGGAGGAAAATATTCTTGTCAACATGCTGATAGACATAATACCATAGAGAATATTCCCAGCTGGTTAGAAAGGCTAACTCACTGCTTATGATATTGTTCACAGTTACGCAAAAAGGAAAGTGCTTAGTCACAGGCTTTAAGAGAAACAAAAATGAAACAGTTAAATATATATATATATCTCAACAGGTGTTGGATCGACTGCCATGGTGGTGTAATGTAACTAAGTACATCTACTGATGTACAAATACTTTGTTACTGTACTTAAGTAGATTTTTCTGATATTTTTACTTTACTATTTATTTCTGTGGCGTCTTTTTACTTCCTTACATTTTAACACAAATATCGGTACTTTCTACTCCTTACGTTTTACAGAACATATTTGTTACTTTAGTTTTGTACTAAAGGTCGTCTATCAGGTGTGATTGTGAGCGGACACGGGCCTCACATTGTGAGCGGGCGAGAAAATGGAGAAAAAAATGAAAAGAAAGAAAAAGAGACTAGCTATCTGGAGGATAATCAGCTGAGATTGTGTGTGTGAGTCCTTGAGAACTCTAAGTTGTATAACTTATGTTGTCAGTTCATTTAAACCTGATGTTGTGTTGGTCTGTAGTTCTGCCAAATTTAAAAGTTAACTTGTGATTTAGTTGTTTGTGTTCTTCACCTGTTACCTAGGCTGCACGTTGCTTGATTGTAATAAAGCATCAACAGAGAGAAGTTGTCTCTGTCTGTGTTTTAACAGACACACCTGGGGCCAAGTTGGAAACCAGAATCATCTTTAAATTCAGTCCCAATCTAGTCCTCACTAACAAGTTTCAGATAATTTCACTGGAGTTACCGTTATTATTGTTTGTGTCATCAATACCGAATTCAATCAAATTGGTTGGGAATATACTTTACGTTGCACTTGACATACCACTAAGACGACTCAACAGATTAATTTGCGACAAATCATTGCGGCTTGATGGCGCTAACGTTAGCACATAATTGTATGGATGGCAACATGATGGAAAATGAAGAAAACAGAGATCCCAGAGATTTGGCAGACAAGTAGCAAGACATTCCCATCATCCTCGTCCTTATTTGAGAGAGATGTTTGAGACAGTAGGTATCCAGAAGGAATCCTGGCCAATCTAACTCTAAATGTATGGGGAACTTCTTCATTAATGTCTGTTTAGTAATTCATATGTTATCCTTTATTTTCTTTCCAGAAGCCATATTTGAGCACACACACATACATGTAGATTCCTTTAAATGTTAAGGGGAAGATTAAAAAAGAGAAACTGGATCTGTGAATTCATATCTTGCTGCTCAGTCAGAATCTTCTTTACCTGGAGTCCCAGTCTCTGTCGCAATAATCATATATGGGATGGTTTTAGGCCAATTGGCAATGTAGCCAATGACATATAAAGAATAAAGAGCCTTTTTTCTACGTCTACTGAAGTTTCTCAGTGTGCTCTCTAGTAACATCTGTCTGGTCCAGGGAGCTTTGTCATTCACAAGGCTGCTTTTACTTTATACTTTAAATACATTTCCAAGCCTGTACTTTGTTACTTTTACTTGAGTAAAGAAGTTAAATCAGTACTTCTACTTTCACCAGAGTATTTTTTAACACAAGTATCTTACTTCTACTTAAGTACGGGAAGTGAGTAATTTTGCCATCTCTGGATTTTACACACAAAACCCATTATACAATCTGATGTTTTAGTATAAAGTAACCTAGCAACAATATAATGGCCTACAAGTCCAGCTGAGATGATGAGACCATTAAACACACAGCTGGTTGGATCCTTTCCAGTTTTCCTACATTGAGTACTTTTACTTCTAATACTTTAAGGACGTTTTCCTGGTGATACTTACATACTTTTACTTAAGTTACATTTTCAATGCAGGACTTGAATACTTACCATATACTGGTAAGTATTCAAGTTCTGTAATTTGGGACATTCACGTTCCAGTCAGGATAAAGTGTGATCACTTTGGTGATCCCTTGACAATAATTTCAAGTAGAAAGTACCGCTCAGAACATGTCTCGGTCTCAATTCGTTAAAAAAAACGAATTTAAGGAAACCCTATATGTGTTTTCTTTATGTAAAAAAAAAAAAAGTCAGCTTATATATCGTACAGAATATTCTTCTCAGTTTTTAAACTGTTAAATATGAATATGTGTATTGTCCTCACAAATCCAGAATCAATCCGGCTCTCTCCATTCTTCCAACCTGATCTGGAAACAGTGAAAGGATACTGCTGCGGACATTTGAAGTCTCAACGACATGAACCAACCAGGGAATGCAAACAAATCACAAAACCAAAAGTTCTGTGCCCTCTTTAAGAGCTGCAGATTGTTTGTGAGTTTGTCTTTTGGTCAACTCAATGCTAGTCTGGATCAACGGAAGTACATTTCCAGGATAAAGCCTGCCATCCGGTGCTCAGGTTGGACCCCTTCTGCTCTCTGAGCTGCCATTCTCAAACTCCCTTTGCTTCGGGAAACAACACACTTCAAACTAGCAAGCTACACCCTGGAAATGACAAGTCGGATGGTGCTTTCGAGAAATGATTGTAAAGATTTACAAAGAATATGTTTAGGGCATTTTCTCTCTAACTGGGATGTTTTGGGACTGATTGGTGGGATTGTTCTGGACAAAATACACACAGAGATCCACTGCTAATGAGCTTATGTATCAGCTAATTTAAATAGCTCACATTACTGGAATGTTCCTTCCCGAGACTATTCTGCAGAGCCACTGTCGCTGTGTCCGGAGCTTGGCACCGCTCAAGACGATTTTGATTGGTTTAAAGAAAATGCAAACAACCCAGAGCGTTTTTTTTTCTCCTATCCCTGAATGCATCTGTGGAGGAGCCAGAAGCTTACTTCACAGCGCTGTTGAGATAGATCTGGCAATGCAAGACTAACTCAACGCTAACTTGTAACAATATTAGAACCAACAAAATCTCAATTTTCTATCAGACTTAGTTTTTCCCAAGAGGTTTGACTTTGTAAAACAGCTCAGCAGGTGGTGGGTTAGGTTATGTTGACAGTCAGAGGAGGACACCTACAGCATCAGCGACATGTAATGCGAGCCATTTAAAGTTATGCCAAACCACAACAATAAAGCTTTGTGAGTTCCTGTAAGCAAACAGCGCTGTGATAAGTAAGAGGAGACCATTAATGATTCATAAATAATGGTCCTTAGTTTGCATCGCTGTGCTTATCTAAGGCTGGGTTGAAATAATCCATTCTCCCATTAAAATCTTTGTTGAGTGATCCTTACTCTGAATGGAAATAAAACTGAAATCATCACGTTTGGACGTTTAGACACACTGGGTGACCCCTTTTGGCACTTTAGGCCCCTTAACCTCCCAAAATCCTCTCTAATTAAAAATCTTGGTGTTATTTTTGACACCTCATTCACTTTCAATAAACATTTCAGTGCAGTCATCAAGACCAGCTTCTTCCAGTTAAGACTTCTAGCTAAAATAACGGCCTATCTTCCTCCCAAAGACTTTGAAAAAGTCAACCATGCTTTTATCACTGCTCGGCTGGACTATTGTAATTCATTATACATGGGTCTACAACAGAAATCTTTACATCGGCTACAGTTAGTCCAAACGTGAACACATAACGCCAGTCTTGGCCTCCCTCCACCGGCTACCCGTCCGTTATAGGATTGATTTTAAGATTTTATTGCTTGTTTTTAAGGCCTTACATGGTTCTGGCGCCACCTTATCTGGCTGATCTCCAGTCAGAGCACTGAGGTCAACCAATCAGCTGCTCTTGGACGTCCCAAGATCAAAACTGAAAAGTAAGGGCGACAGAGCCTTTGCAGTGAGTGCCCCCATCCTAATTTCGACCGGATGTCCGTCCCCTTCCTCTGTCTCTGTGTTGGATTCTAAAATTCTGGTGGATTTCTGAGGACTATGTTTACCTGGTCCTCAGATCTCTGCAGAGTAAATCCAGACAGCTAGCTAGACTATCTGTCCAATCTAAAGTTTTCTGTTGCATGACTAAAACTACTATTGAATGTACACGTTCCACCAAAACAAGTTCCTTCCTGAGGCCATTTAGCAGAGGCACGTGGCTCTGCAGTGCTGTGGGGGAAGGTCTGGCAATGCTAGACTATATACATGCTAAAGTGGTTTTGCAACTGAAATTCCCCTAACCTCACTGATCAAGAATCAAGACCTGATAGGTGATCCATCTTATCGCCTCTTCTTCCCGCTCTATCGTAGCTTTCTGTGGACTGAATACCTGAAGCTGAAGGTTTGAACAGTGAAGTTGGTGTCAGAGGGGGTGTTGAGGCCAGGCAGGAAGCGGAGTGTGTGCTCCATGTTGAAGGAGGAGATGGAGACGTTGGAAGGTGCAGGGAGGGAAACACACACCCCTGCAGGGAGAACACAATAACAATATTAACTATGAAATTCCAGAGTGACAGTATTAGAATTCAATAATATTGGTTGGTCTTTATAATTTTATAACTCTCTAACACTAAACTACATCTACACAAATCCCAGAAACATTTCCTGCATATATGCATCTAAATGAGCCCACACTGAGCTATGAGCAAAGCTGGACAGAATAACATAGCCTTTACTCCTCGTGCCAACATCCATATACACCTGTCCACACACACACTGCGCACATCTCAGACCAACGGTGTAAACACATAGAGATGGAGAGGATTAAACACACACACACACAACACACACAATGTCCCTTCACAACACTAATGAAGCTGACGTGAACAGTGACAACATGCATTCATCTCACATATTCACCATACTTCCTCCCCACATCCAAACCAGGGAGCATTACCAAGGTGTAAATGCAGAAGGAGAAGCATCCACAGCCCCATCGTCCCTCCATTCAATGTTTGATGGCTCGTAGTTTAACGTCCCATGCAAGATAAGGCTGGTTTTTGGGTCAGAGTACACACAACATATAGAGAGGGATGGGAGGGAGCTGGTAGGTGTGGGGGTTGGGAAATGAACACTGGTTGTTGTCATATGCAGAGCTGAGTTTCTGTTTCCCCAGAAGTCCCTCCCTGTGCAGAATAGCCCTTCCAGTCCTGACTTTAACCGAGTTAGCTTTCACAGTCGCTCGACAGAAACTGTCAGCCAACTCAACTTTAACTTCACCTTGTTTCTGGTCTGGGACTTGTATTCTCGTTCTTGAGTTTAGTATATTTGTCTGTGCTTCAGCATTTTTCTGTACAAAGTAAGCCTGAAGAATTTTTTACTGCAATGACGTATAACAAACCATGGCTTTCTTTCTAAAATGTAACTTTTATTTGTTGTGAAATGTACAGGTTTATGGCTGTGTAATGAGAAGGACATTACGATTTTAATAATAAGTATAATGACACATATGGAATCTTTCAATTATATTTCAGTATAGTTGGCTGCATACTGTAACTAGACACAATACATGTATTATCCTAATATCCTGATACAATGTGTAGCTTCAAATAAGTGCAATGTCATTGCATGACCGAACGTGTTAATATGGCAAAATAAAAGAGAATGCCATTTATGCAGGCATGTCCCGGAGATAACTGTGTAACATTCACTCATATTCCTCAGTCACAATTCCAACATGATCAGAAATCCATGATGTGTAAGAACCTAAACATTCAGTCAGGATTTTATAAAATTGAAATACAACATGATGAATGGGATCATTTCTACCATCATCTCTGAATCATGAATATTTGGTTTTAAAAGGTGCTGCGAGTCAATCAGCATACACAACCTCAAAGTGCTTTTGTTTACAGCAGTAACCTACCAAACAGAAACTCTAAAATGTCTTAATTGATTAACCTGACACTTTTTTAAAATACATTTCAAATTCTATAAATTGTTTTCATTTGATTTCATTCTGATTAGGCAGCTAATAGTGTCAGCTCTAGTCCAGTCCAGTTTTAAAATAAAGCATTTTTAACAGCATCACATTACTCATGTGGACTATTCTGCCGTCGCTATATTCACAAAGTTTCAGTGCATGTTGAAGGAGAATATTTCAAGTTTGATTATCGCCTTAAGACGCTCTCAGACTGTAAATCATGAGTCACGGGTATTCAGTCTAATACAGTCTGGTAGCTGCCTTCTCGCTCCCCCTGGACTATTCTACTTACGTGGCTTTCCACTTACAAACCACCAAGAGAGGGGGACCTGAACACGAGGAAGAAATACCCTCAATCTAAAGATATCCTTTGCTTAAACATCATCAACACCGAAACCTGCGATTAACAGTTACAGTTGCAATGTCCTGCATTATCTCCAAGTGATGCATTACGTTTGGCTCCCAACTGAAAGAAACAAGGCATTATCAGACAAAAGAAATCCCTGCACATTGCTACTGACTGGTTTGGGTGGATTTCCCATGAAATTCACGGATAAGTTTCTTTCTACTAATGCCCTAAAATAACAGGGGTGATCTCCCTGCATGTACTGGAAGGAAAATATCACTTGTTGCTGTGTACAGTGAAGACTGCTAGACAGAAACAGGGAAGCAGCTTGTTAGGACTAATGCTGGGAATGTAGATCAGCAGCTAGAGGACTACTTGACAAGTTAATGAATAGGAACCTTTCCTCTGACTCCAAGCAAATACATTTCTTTAGGTAGTGAGAGGTAGCCTGACTGCCCTTTCACCTGCAGAGGAAGCACTGATGTATACAACTATTTACAGTAAATTATATGGGCAATGCAATGGGCCTCATGCAAGAACAGTACTCTATATTATTGTATAGTATTGTATTTTGATCCTAAAACCTTCTCTCTTATGGTTTCCTGTGAGGTGAAGTGTTCTCCAACGGCTCTTAAGACATACGTCTTTATAAATGCCACCAGATCACAAGGTCTGTGACATGTGATGATCAGAGTTATTAACTCCAGTAAGTTTTTCGTTGAGATAAAATGTCTCTTTTGATAACAGGACACATCTTTTGCACAGTTTATAGAAATAAAAAAATATTTTTTAGTCATTTGCTGCAGCTCAATCTGTTAAATAAATCCTGGGAAATAAAATCCTGAACCGAACTGAATGAAATTGTAAAAAGACGTGAAATGGAGTAACTTCCGGCTGGAAAACCGCAGAACTTCTACAATAAGTTCTGTCAGACATCTATGGACGCTTCATATATCCAGAGAACTCGTCCTCCTCGTCTTCATCATCGTCAGAGCAGGAAACAGTTGCTATGGAAACGTCCTTGGCGTCCGTAGTTTGTGAGGGTGGAGTTGAAATGGTGTCGTACACCTCTGAAGCAGGAGAAGACTCTGTCTCCACCTCCGCCACGTCCAAATACGATTTCTCCTCATTTTCCCCCCCATGCGTGCCAAAGGTTAATGTGAAGAGGTTGACATTGTGACTGCCCCCGTCTCCCGCCACCTTCCCCTCCACCTTCTCCTCCGCCTTCTCTGGTTGGATTTTTCCTACAGTCAAAAGGTCTGCGCCTGCAGGACGGGGGTCTGAATCCTTCAGTTCAGCACGGGAATGTGTCTCTGCAGAGACGGAGGGTTCAGGCTGGGGAAAGAAGAAGTCTGATGGTGTTTGGTTTGAGGAACAGCTCGGCAGTAACGGCGACGGTTCCGGGCATAAAGGAGCTGACAGCAATGATGGAGATGAAGAGGAGGAAGAGAGGAGGTTAATGCCCCCCCGCATACCCTTATACCCTCCTCCTCTGCTCCCAGCAGCGCTCTCTGTTTCACTCTCGGCATCGCTCTCGTCTGATGTTTGGTGGCTCCTCTTTTTGCCTGAAGAGGGCGCCGTTGGTTTAATAGTCAGGAGAGAAGACAGTGAAGTCTTGCAGGATGCGACCACTACAAGCCCTTCTGTGTGATGGATTTCCTGAGACACACAGAGAGAGAGAGAGAGAGAGAGAATATGAAGTATGCTAAAACCAATAAGGCAGATTTACAGGCATCCAACCATCTTGTTTTTAGATAATCTTTAGATTTTTAGTCAGCATAGCAACATAGTCAGTTCTTGTATAAAGTACTTGGAACTTGCAATACGTGAGTAAAAGTACAAGTATCTTACCAGAGAATGAGTTTGGTAGAAATTAGTCTCCTTTTACAATATTAATTGAGTAAAAGTCTTAAAATATCTGATATTCACTGTACTTGAGTATCAAAATGTACTTAATAATTAGAAGTACAAGTAAAAAAAAAATTATGAATTATGAACTGTATTGTGGCTTCGATAGCGTGACCCATAATATTCAGGGTGCCCACACATTCTTAAACAGTCTGACATCAAAAAAGAGAACAACAAAAACTGAATTTTTTGGGGAGAAAGTCTTTCTCTCCAACGTACAAAAACATTTCTTGCAAGTAATGAAGATATTGAGGGGAAATGTAGTGGAGTAAAAGTAAAAGTTTTCATAATTATAAATAGAGTACAGATATGGGAAAATTCTACTTAAGTACAGTAAAAGTATTTGAACTTTGTTACATAACAACCCTGCACAGAGTTAGTGTCATTAGTGTGAGAGTTAATTAATTAAACTTTAGGGCTGCAACAAACCATTATTTTGAATGTGCTGATTATTTTCAGACCATAACCAACAACCCTGACTCCAGGGTTGCAGAGCCCAAAGTCATGTCTTCAGTCTTCTTGTTTTGTTTGAGCAACAGTCAAAAACCTAAAGTTCACTATTAATTAGTACAAGGAATAATAAAATACATTCAGCAGCCACTTTATTAGGTACTAGGGGTGGGGGGAAAAATCAATACATCATAGTATCGCTATATTATCCGTGGCAATACTGTATTGATACACGGATGCCAAGCATATTGGCAAAAATATTTAAACAGCTGTCATCCATTACAGCACTATCACTGATTCACATGACCTCAATGCTCAAACATGGGCGTGAAATGGCCCTCCCTCATGATGACACCATGTCAACCAGAGTTGAGATTACAGGCCTCATTGAATTAGACTTTATGGCAGGACAGTATTGGATTACATTATATTGCACTGTTGTACTTAATGAAGTGGCCACTGAGTGTACTTGTGAAGTCATTTTCTGTCAATCAATCAATGAATCTATCTAACCCTTGAATAATATTTGGTCAAATTGACCCATTTCAAATTTTTACAAGAAGAAAAAGTTAAATTTTTTCTACCTTCTATCAACGGCCTTGCCTTATTTTCTGTGATAAACATGTATTCCTGACTCAATTCAGAACATTATTCTGGATATGACTGCTTATGTTTTTTCCATAGTGGATTTTTAACATGAATTATAACCTTATGACAAAAAACTAATCCCACTTCCATTTTTAATTGTGTTCTAGTAGAGACTGATGAATTCCCTAAACATATATGTTATCTCAGCTGTTTGAAATTGAGATAAAGACAATATTTGTTAATAGATTATGAAGTACAATTTTATTTCAGAATTGTTTTTAAAACCCCAAATAAGTCACGGGTCAGTTTGACCCGAGGGACACGAGAGGGTCCCGAAGGTGAAGACAACACGAGGGTTAACATAAACATAAATGTTTCATTGAAGAAAGAGTGAAAAAACACCACGGAGAGGTTCTTGGCAGTTTAAAGAGAGATAAATATAAATCTATAAATTTGCCATCGCAATACTTATGTCACAATATGCTATTATTGCAATTTTTGAACATATTGCAATATTCTGCGATATATTGCAATTTATTACCTTTTTTTTCCAACTTCAAATTTTTCCCAATTTAAAATGACGTCCCCAAAAGGAAACTTTGTCAACATAGATATGTTTCTCTGTTTGCTCAGCTCACTTCTAAACTGACCAACACATACAGTGAGGAAAATAAGTATTTGAACTCCCTGCTATTTAGCAAGTTCTCCCACTTAGAAATCATGGAGGGGTCTAAAATTGTCATCGTAGGTGCATGTCCACTGTGACAGACATAATCTAAAAAAAAAATCCAAAAATCACAATGTATGATTATTTACATATTTATTTGTATGATACAGTTGCAAATAAGTATTTGAACACCTGAGAAAATCAATGTTATGCTTCACAGTAGGGATGGTGTTCTTGGGATGGTACTCATCATTCTTCTTCTTCCAAACACGGTTAGTGGAATTAGGACCAAAAAGTTCTATTTTGGTCTCATCTGACCACATGACTTTCTCCCATGACTCCTCTGGATCATCCAAATGGTCATTGGCAAACTTAAGACGGGCCTTGACATGTGCTGGTTTAAGCAGGGGAACCTTCCGTGCCATGCATGATTTCAAACCATGACGTCTTAGTGTATTACCAACAGTAACCTTGGAAACGGTGGTCCCAACTCTTTTCAGGTCATTGACCAGCTCCTCCCGTGTAGTTCTGGACTGATTTCTCACCTTTCTTAGGATCATTGAGACCCCACAAGGTGAGATCTTGCATGGAGCCCCAGTCCGAGGGAGATTGACAGTCATGTTTAGCTTCTTCCATTTTCTAATGATTGCTCCAACAGTGGACCTTTTTTCACCAAGCTGCTTGGAATTTCCCCGTAGCCCTTTCCAGCCTTGTGGAGGTGTACAATTTTGTCTCTAGTGTCTTTGGACAGCTCTTTGGTCTTGGCCATGATAGTATGGAGTGGAGGTGGACATTTTGAAGGCAGACTAATAGGTCTTTGAGGGTCAGAATTGTAGCTGATAGACAGGTGTTCAAATACTTATTTGCAGCTGTATCATACAAAAAAAATAGTTAAAAAATCATACATTGTCATTTCTTGATTTTTCTTTTAGATTATGTCTCTCACAGTGGACATGCACCTACGATGACAATTTCAGACCCCTCCATGATTTCTAAGTGGGAGAACTTGCACAATAGCAGGGTGTTCAAATACTTATTTTCCTCACTGTATAATAATAAATCCATACTTAGCGTCTGTGTATCGATACGGAAAATATTGCGAAACTATGCTGTATTGATTTTTCCCTTCCAACACCTAGCTTTCAGATGTCAACACCAAATTCACCAGTTGGGCCACAGACTAAAGAAAACGCCAGCACCCAAACTAGCAGTCAGTCCGACTGGCGGTGACATGCTGCTGTTCCTAACTCTACATTTGGTTTATCAAAGACGCTAGCAAAGCAACACAGGACAGAAAATAAGCACAGCAGAGACGTCAGATAGGTCGGACCTCCATATTTATATCTCCATGTTTATATGTATTTAAATGTTATAGTTATGACTGAAAATGACAAAAAAATAGCAGATTTGACATTTTTCTGTAATTCAAGTCAACGGGCATGTGTCTGCACGACGCCACGGTGTCAATCAAGAAATCTAATTGTTACATAAATCATTTTTGACAAATTCAGAAGGACGATTCCATTGAATGCTGTTATATCTTCACACACTCCATCAGTTGAACAGCAGCTGACCCTCGTAGAGATTCTTTCTCAAAAACACTTCAACAGAATGGATGTTTAGCTGTCCTTTAAGCCTGACCACAACTTATCAGACTGTTCACGTGTGTGTGTGTGTATGTGTGTGTGTTCTGACATTTAACAAAAATGAAGCTGTATTCCTTCTGTGCTATCAGGCGACACGTTTCCCAGCAGTGGAAAGTGTGTTGCTGAATCATATTAAAGGAAGTGGGGTTCCACAAAGTGCTGGGGAAAAGAAACGGTTGGTGAGCAACCAATAGCCTCCAAATTTCACAGTTCATTTATTGGCCACATAGAAGTCCGGGGTGAGGGAAAGCCCCTCTACATCTCGCTGTCACTCTGGTTGACATAAGGTAATTAATAATGGAACATGAAACTACATATTATTTTACAAAAAAGCGTCTTCAAATCCCCCTTACATGAGACAAACACCACGAAAAATGAAAGGTTAACTGTAACCGACGCCTACAACCATACCAGCTTACATCCCAGCACGCTGGAATAAAATGAAGCCAATGACTAATATGAATTGAAGGTTTCAAAAGCTATTGGCGACTGCCAACTGAATAATGATCTTTAGAAATGTTCAACCCCCCTTTGTTTTTTTCCAGGTTCATAAATTGCCTCATAACAATATAAGTGCTCCAATTTAACAACAACTATTTATATATCCTAACTTTTATTTTCATTCATTGAACATTTATTAAAACTCAAGAGATCATTGAGGGGCAGCCCTCATTTATAAAGACAACACCACAGAAAGGAATACGCCATCGTAAAAAAGATAAAAAGACAATAGAACTTTGAAAATTAAAAACACACACACACACACACACTTACTTGTTGTTCAGAATAACCATTAAAACAGATGTGTTGTGTTTAATTAACATGGCAGAACCAGTGGTGGCATCTGGCTGTTCTGTTACATAAGGTCAAGTGTATTAAATGAAAATTATTTGTCTACCCGTTTTTTCACCAGTGGGAAATTTATTTCCTTCATTTTACCATCATTATTATTTAAATCGGAGAAATGTGGATGGCTTTAGTTATTCCCCCAAGTCCTCCAGAGTATTAACTTGGAAAAATAGTAACCAGTAAAAAAGGGAAAAGGCAATTATGGAATTGATCGTATGGATTGCTATTTATAAGTTTGATGAGCTTCAAATATGAGCTTGATGTCCAGATAAACCTTTTTTTACATTTATAGTCAGAAGGTGTGCATAAATCAGTTAAATAAGGTCAGAAGAGAGTTTAGTGTCTATATAATAAAGACTTGGGTCAGAGAACAAAATGACATAATCTGCATATAAGAGACAAGTAGAATGTTACGTAAGTCAATAATGTACAGGAGAGTAATGGTTGGGGCCTGTTTGATACATAAGAAGAGGAAATATTCAAAATAAAGCAAAAACATTGGAAGACACCACTTTGCACAATGACAACGTTCATATACTGTATATGAACAATAATATATCTAATAGTAAAGACAATTATTTACATCACTGCGGAGACAGGCATTTAATGTCTAACATTAGGAAATGTTATATAAATGGAAATTACAAACTAGAAAATGTGACATAAAAACTAAATTACTTTAACTTTTAGGAAGAAGACAAGAAGGTATCAGACACCTAAAATCATACATCAAACAAGACAATATTTGTATGACATACTGTAGATCGAGATGTAAATATCAATGAATGAAAAAGTAAAAAACTTAAAATAACACATTCTATTTGGGAATACTATCTAGCAGCTGAAGATTAAACTTTGTAGATTGTCTTGTGTTGATGCTTATATTGTATTCTTTAAAAAAAAAAATCTTTTCATTTAATGGAAAGCACTTTGAGTTTACGTGTAATTAAAGGTGCTATATAAATAAAAGTGCTATTGCCATTGTTTAGTTTGATTTTGATCAATCCATTTGAGGACTGGATGGTCCAAGGTAAAGCATTGACATTATTCTCCAGGTGAATCTGAGCGGGGGTACTGCTACCACTGACGACCACTGTATGTGGCATGAGAAAGGTTATCACAGGTGGCATGGCAGCAACACTCACCCAAGTCACAAATGTTCAAATTGTACCCATTTTATTCCTGTTTCTCTCACGCAGAAAAGCAGCAGAATCAATGGCTCAGTGAGACACTGTCACACGGACCGAAGAACTAGATGAGAATTAAATAACATGCATAAAGGGTACTCAGATAATAAGTATTTCTCTGGAACTACAGGGTCCCCCCCCACCTCATTTTTCTCTGCCCCTATCATTTCTTGACCATCTAACATCTACACCACCACTGGCACCTCAATAACAAGACAAACTAGGTATATCAAACATCTTGTTGTATAAGAAAAAAAGAAAAAGGAAATAGAAAAACAGCGCAGTTGCCTGCAGCCGTCTACCTTCTTGTCTTTCACCGCAGTTCAACCACAACCACGGCACATTACACTTGAGTAATGTGCACAAAGTGTGTTTCCGCCTTCAGTTCTTTCCTAATTTACTCAGAAAAAGTCAAACCACAAAACAAACGGCATATTTATTGTATGGTAAAGAAAATAACAACGCATGTCAAACTGGATCATGTTGACGTACTTTAAGTGACTACAATTAAAATGTTCTATTCCACATCACACTACAGATTGTTCTACTTCAAAGTGTCCAATAGTAAAATAACAGAGATCAAAAACCACACAAGTTCTTAAGTAGCAACAATATGGAGACAATACTGTCCCACTATGCATTTTGTGTCCCCTCAAATAAGAAGAGTAGCTTTATATAAAGTAAACGGGAACTCCATATGTGTTTTAATATATGCTTTAAATAAGAATTGCTTTTTGATATAGTTATTCCACAAATAACTCCTCCTTCTCCCTCAATAAAAAACCCACAATCTATGAATATGCACAGATTTCTCATTTCAAATATTTAACTGCTGGACACATGTTGTCTCTTAAGTTGCTTGCTAGTCATAAAAGCTTCCACATCGCACATGTGTAACGATTTCCTTCCAAACCAGTTGTGATGTCTCAACAAAGCATACATAACAGAGAAACAGTCCTGCTTCAGTACATTCATTCATTTTAGTGTTAAATTTATAATTTATACTTTTTATTGATCCTCGGGGTGACCACTACACTACACAGGACCGAGCTACTGCCACCCCAAAACTCTGCCCATGCTAAAACACTGTAGCAAAAATACAACACAAATGCTGAGCTAAGGCATGTTACGCTACCTCAAGGGCAAAGAAGCATGTTTTTGAAGCCTCTGCACATTAATGATTCCCAGAGATGGGAAGTAACAAAGTACAAATACTTCGGGTGGACCGGGCTAAAAGGAGGGCTTCATTCTTTACTTTGTGGCTGTTTTACTTTATGTTATATGTGCTCCTTGGAAATTCAATAAAGATATGTTAAAAAAGTAAAGAATGCAGTGACCCAAAAGGACTTCTTTAGATCTACTGCCTATTAGAGCCCTGAGCATGTTTTTGAATATTACTGTTATGCTAGAGATGTGGCATGGCGTTTTTCCAGTGATGACTTCGGACTATTTGCTCATTTTCCAAAAAAAAGACAATTAAAAAAGTGAGTGAAAACTTTTAAACCACAAATGAATTTACTAATTAACTTAGAGGGGCAGTGTGCCTTCCAACAACTGCTTCCTTTAGTGCTGCAACAGCAGCTACTGATTTCAACCCGACAATGAATTAGATTACTTACCAGGACTGATGGTAATGACCTCGTCTTCAGACAGATGAAACCAGTAGAGACCAGCAGGGCCACTACGGCCACACAAAACATCACCAACAAAATCAACAGGGCTGAGATCCACGGGTCTGCAGAGAGGAGAGAGGGCATCATGGGACATAGTATTCACACATAAGGAAGAAGTAGCAGCTATAGTGGAAGGTCCTGCATTTAGATTTCCATTTCAGAATAATACATATCATATTATTGTAGAATTATTGATGCATTAATGTGTTCATCACTTTCAGCTGGTAAATTATTTCATATACTGCTGGGTAGTTTAACCCATAATACATCATAATTTATTATTAATAAATAACGTACTGTAAATCTGCAAAGTAACTAAAACTGTCAATAAATGAAGTGGAGTAAAAATTATAATATTTCCCTAGAAGATGTAGTAGATTAGAAGTGAAAGTACAGCAGCTTAACATGAAATATTGAAGTACAAGTGCCTTAACAAATTATAGTTAAGGGGTAGAGCATGTGAAGAGGGCAAGGAGGAATTTCATTGGTTCTTATTAAGGGGAGCCCATAAGTGAGAAAAGATCCCCCGATGTCCTCAAGTCCTAGAGACGCTGCTCACTATCCAACCAGACAGGACACACTTATGCGAACACAGCTGATATCTAATATGTGCATTGTGTTGAAGGAAGCATGATTAACTTTAAATCTTATAATTGCAATTAAACCTTTTTGAGTAACAAGGCAATACTTTGGCTAAACCTGTTCAACTGGCATAAAAATGTAGAAAACAGATGTTTCAGTCCGCTCTCATCCGCTGAACTACAAACATGCTAAAACTTAAGTTGTCTGATTTGTCTGTTTATCTATTAAGCAATTTTTTGTAAACTGGTTAGCAGGCTGGTCGCTATGGCGAAGCAGTCTCTTTTTTTCTCTTTTCTCTCTACCAGCGGTCCACATGGCTAATTAATATTCACCTAGTTGAGTAAATAATGAGGCTAATAAGCCAGGGGAATTGAAAACACCAGCGTGGCTGTGCAAGGCCTTTAAGATTATGTAGCATTGGTAAAACACAACAGTAGGAGAAACACACACAACCAGAGTGACCTGTACCTGCGGTGATGTGGCCAGGGGTGGAAGCACACACAGGTTGGCTGTAGTTGGACATCCTAGGCACATCTTGGTCTGAGAAGCAGACTGAGACACAGTACTCTCTGCCAGAGGCCACATTCTTCAAAGGCACTCGTCTCAAAGACTTGGTGTACTTTGTGTACTGCACACAAAGAGAACAAAGACAGATGTCAGATTAGTACAAGAGAAAAAAACAGCAACTTCTGGGTCTGAAAAAAAGTGAAATCTACTAATCTAATCTAATCTAGAATTCAGATTTTGAGTTGTGTAAGATGTTATCAATAAGACTAAGATGGCCTTGCCATCTATTATTGATGGCACTACTGGGTCTGAAAATATTGCTGAACTGTGGAAAAAACATTATGGTGATAATTGTGTTAAAAGTGAATGATGGTGTTGTCTTTAGACCTGATGAAGTGTGTAAATACAAATGCATTGTATTTATATAGCTCTTTTCTAGTCTTAGCGACTACTCAAAGAGCTTTAACATAGCACAGGAATGGGAGTCATGTGACGGCTTAAGGTTTAGCTCCTGGCCCAATTTTGCCAAATAGTTGTGTTATATGGTTCCAACTCTGGTATTCTATCGCTTTGTGCTCAATAGAATCATTTACAGCAGAATGGCAAGCAAGAACAAAGCCCTACTATACGAATGTCATTGCAGAGGCATTACTGGACAAACAGAAAAGCTACCTCGAACCACGTTTTTCTCAGATTCAGTCTCAGATTCAACCGATGGGGATCGACGACATGAAGCTAACTGCTATCCATGCCCAGCTAGCAGCTCAAACTGAAAGCCCTTGGCTCTGTCAGATCTGATGTGGACCATCTAAAAACTACTGTAGAAAGCAGCTTAGGTACTCTTGACAGCCTTCGCCACACATTTCAAGAGCTGAAGGGGAAGCTAGCAGATATGGAAGACAGAAACTGAAAGAGGGGCTAGAAGATGCTAATGCTATCCAGTATCTCTCACGTTCCCTGCCTAAGTGGCTCCTGAAACTGGCAGATCTACAGATCAAGACTATGAGAGCCCACCGAATCTACAGCAATAGCCCAAAGAAAAACTCTTCTACTAACTACTTTGACATGTATATTGCACTTTTCTGTATATTTTCATCTGGACCAATGTTTTGCTCTTTTGCTTAAAAAAAAAAAAAAAAAACATCCCAAAAATAAATAAATAAATAATGGCTTTAACTGACCCCACAAAGAGTGACATAAGGTACACTTCTTACTTTTGGAAACATTGGAACATATGTATGCATGTTTTAATCACCTTGATCTTATCAACTTCAATGCATACAACTTTGTTGTCTTGTGGTGTTTTATATATTTTATACTAATACGGACCGGTGTGTCAGAAACAAAGTTGAAGTGGATTTCTATGGGGAAATTATCTCACTTTTCACTTGATGTATTACCTCACTAAACATTTTCCTTGTGAGTTTATGGTTTCATTTCTTCCTTATTACACGATTAGACCCAAATACAGGAAGAGAACCAAAAACAGCATTTAGTAGCCTGTGATTTCAACCTTGCACACAATTTACAGACTTATATATGATTTCAGAGATGATAACTTTCAGATCCATAAGCTGTTCTGAGCACACATCGCTGGTTGTCTGTGTGACATCATCCCTCTCTCGCTGCCTGTCAGCTGCTTATTGCTCATCTTCTTAAATATTTAAAACACCAAAGCAGAGCCAGAAAACACAAGAAGTTATACATTTGGTGTTGCTCTATTATTTCTGAGAGCAGGAAGTGTGTGCAATATTCTGTCACATAAACAAGCGACCGTCTCGATTGCGTGACGTGTGTTCACAGGGTTTGGTGCTTTTGACAAAGTGCAGTGTGAATTAGGCCAGCACGATTTGTGAAAAATATCAATAACAATTTTTTAGCTTAGAAATGATATCACGATTTTCAAACATGTAGTGTAATGTTTGTTGCACACATGAATCATGACAAAACAAAACAAATTGGCAGATTTCTTTTTGGCACCTACAGTGCCTTGCGAATGTATTCGGCCCCCTTGAACTTTTCAACCTTTTGACACATTTCAGGCTTCAAACATAAATATATAACATTTTTATTTTTTGTGAAGAATCACCAACAAGTGGGACACAATTGTGAAGTGGAACGAAATCTATTGGATATTTTAAACTTTTTTAGCAAATAAAAAAATGAAAAGTGGTGCGTGCAAAATGATTGGGCCCCCTTGCGTTAATACTTTGTAGAGCCACCTTTTGCTGCGATTACAGCTGCAAGTCGCTTGGGGTATGTCTCTATCAGTTTTGCACATCGAGAGACTGACATTCTTGCCCATTCTTCGTTGCAAAACAGCTGGAGCTCAGTGAGGTTGGATGGAGAGCGTTTGTGAACAGCAGTTTTCAGCTCTTTCCACAGATTCTCGATTGGATTCAGGTCTGGACTTTGACTTGGCCATTCTAACACCTGGATACGTTTATTTGTGAACCATTCCTTTGTGGATTTTGCTGTATGTTTGGGATCATTGTCTTGTTGGAAGATAAATCTCCGTCCCAGTTTCAGGTCTTTTGCAGACTCCAACAGGTTTTCATCCAGAATGGTCCTGTATTTGGCTGCATCCATCTTCCCCTCAATTTTAACCATCTTCCCTGTCCCTGCTGAAGAAAAGCAGGCCCAAACCATGATGCTGCCACCACCATGTTTGACAGTGGGGATGGTGTGTTGAGGGTGATGAGCTGTGTTGCTTTTTTACGCCAAACATATCGTTTTGCATTGTGGCCAAAAAGTTTGATTTTGGTTTCATCTGACCAGAGCACCTTCTTCGATGTTTGGTGTGTCTCCCCCGGTGGCTTGTGGCCAACTTTAGACAAGACTTTTTATGGATATCTTTGAGAAATGGCTTTCTTCTTGCCACTCTTCCATAAAGGCCAGATTTGTTCAGTGTACGACTGATTGTTGTCCTATGGACAGACTCTCCCACCTCAGCTGTAGTTCTCCGCAGTTCATCCAGAGTGATCATGGGCCTCTTGGCTGCATCTCTGATCAGTCTTCTCCTTGTCTGAGCTGAAAGTTTAGAGGGACGGCCAGGTCTTGGTAGATTTGCAGTGGTCTGATACTCCTTCCATTTCAAAATGGTCGCTTGCACAGTGCTCCTTGGGATGTTTAAAGCTTGGGAAATCTTTTTGTATCCAAATCCGGCTTTAAACTTCTCCACAACAGTATTACGGACCTGCCTGGTGTGTTCCTTGGTCTTCATGATGCTCTCTGCGCTTTCAACAGAACCCTGAGACTATCACAGAGCAGGTGCATTTATACAGAGACTTGATCACACACAGGTGGATTCTATTTATCACCATCAGTCATTTAGGACAACATTGGATCATTCAGAGATCCTCGCTGAACTTCTGGAGTGAGTTTGCTGCACTGAAAGTAAAGGGGCCGAATAATTCTGCACGCACCACTTTTCAGTTTTTTATTTGCTAAAAAAGTTTAAAATATCCAATAGATTTCGTTCCACTTCACAATTGTGTCCCACTTGTTGGTGATTCTTCACAAAAAATAAAATTTTTATATCTTTATGTTTGAAGCCTGAAATGTGTCAAAAGGTTGAAAAGTTCAAGGGGGCCGAATACTTTCGCAAGGCACTGTATAGCACACTGCGCATCAGCCCAAGCCTGTAAACATAGAGGCTTCAATAAAGAGAAGGGAGAGCATTGAAGCGCTGGGAAGGCTTTCAAATCTATTTTATACAGTCTATGTATAATGAGCAGCTGACAGACAGAAGGATGAAGAGAGAAGGATGATGTCACACAGACGACCAGCGATGTGTGATCAGAACAGCTTAGGGATCTGAAAGTTATCCTCCCTTAAATCAAGTCCGTAAATTGTGTACAAGGTTGATATCACAGGCTACTAAATGCTTTTTTTGGGGTCAACTTCCTGTATTTGGGTCTAATTGTGTAATAAGGAAGACATGAAACTAGCGACTGAGACCATAAACTCACTAGGAAAATGGACGGCTGTGATTTAGCGGTAGAGCAGTCCCCTGCCAATTGGAAGGTTGTTAGTTCGATCCCTGGCCCTGCAGTCCCATGTTGAAGTGTCCTTGGGCAAGACACTGAACCCCGAGTTCCCCCCGATGCTGCGCCATCGGAGTATAAATGTGTGTGAGTGTGTATCTGATGAGCAGGCGGCACCTTGTGCAGCCTCGCCCACAGTACGTGACAGGTGAATGGTTCCTGTATTATATAAAAGCGCTTTGATTAGCTGTATAAATACAGTCTATTTACATTTATATATTTTTTTAAACACACAGGAGAAAATAGTAGCGTTTGTAAGATTAAATGAGAATCAAAGTCATAAAAAAAAGTTATTTAAAAATGTATCGTGAACAGGGATGAATCGAAATCGCGACTGCCACAACGACTACGTTTACATGCACATAATATTTTTTAGTTAGTTTTATAGTTTTTTTTTTATACCTTATTCCAAAAGACATGAATTCTGACTAGGCTGTTTACATGGTTGATGAGAGTAAATATTCCACTAATATTCCTGTTTACATGCAGCCGTGCAAAACACTAGTTTTCCGAAGTTTGACAGCAGTGGCGGACTTGCTGGAGCGTGCAACCACAGCCTTCTCGACATATTCCGAATACGTTGTATACATGTCCAAAGAATGCCTTTAAAACCTGGAATATTAGTGTGCATGTAAACGTCCTTAATGTTGCAACTACCCCCCCGAATAGCACCGACAAGTGTGAAAGTGCCCTAAAACTCGTATGACTCTGTATGTGAGTATATGTACAGCACCTCAGCTTGGTCTACGTTGTTGCTCTTGATCCTGAGTTTGTACTGCAGAGAATCATAGATGTCCCTAAGGTGCTCCATGGGAGGCTGAAGGTCCACACACAAGTCTTGTCCACAAGGGGTCACAGTCAGCAGCGGCAGATCCATGTGGGCTGGACGACACAGACAAAGGGACAAATAAGATCATTTAGTTACAAAAACATCTCTGCTCATGAAGGCAAATGCAGGTACAGAAAAATAAACCAAAAACCAAACAGGTTTATGCAAAGTTATTTGATGCAAGACATTTCTTCAATAGAAGTCTCTCATAACTTCAAGCAAAACACTTTCAACAGAGTACCAGTAAGTAAATAAGTTCAGGGAGTAAAGCAAGTTATGCATGACATTTTAATTACTATAAATTGCAATAGATGTAATATCCTGAGCTGTAAAGTGTTATCTTAATGACCATTACACATGGAGACATGGAGCTCTCCCTAGCAAACTGCCTAAAGAGAGGAGGTCCAGACCCCCTGGTCGTCAACAATCTCATCCTCAACAGAAGAAAACCCAAAGAAAATCAAAAAGATTTCAGGAAAAGCAACAAAAAAAAAACATTC
Organism: Etheostoma perlongum; assembly: GCA_026937815.1. Lineage (NCBI taxonomy): Eukaryota > Metazoa > Chordata > Actinopteri > Perciformes > Percidae > Etheostoma > Etheostoma perlongum. The sequence continues at coordinate 4,873,915 of CM049381.1, forward strand.
CACAATAGGTCTGTACGTAAATGGAGTAGAGGGGGAGAGGGTCTCTAGTAGGGATGTCATGATCAGATTGGCGCCGATATGGGAATTTTATAACTGTTCAGGGATTGGCAGGCCCCCCGATCACCTTACTCCAACCATTTACGTCAGTAAGTTCTACTCCATTCTAAGTAGCAGTTGATTTTAAATGTGAGTTCTAAATTAGTTACTTTGTTTACTTTTTTGCAAACAGCTCTATTATTTAGGCAAATATGGATATCGGATTGGGACTTGGTATTGGCAGATATTTAATATTTCAAAAATCAGATCGCGATCCGTGTCCAAAAAAGCTGATTGGGACGTCCCTAGTCTCCAGCTTTAATATCCTGAGAGTCTACATCCCGGAGGACCTGACCTGGAGCCTGAACACCACCTATCAGCAGAGTGTTTTTCCTGAGTGTTTTTCCAACAGGCTTCCCTGGAGACTGCTGATCACTTTCTACCGCTGCACAATAGAAACCTTGTTTTAGTTTTTGTGATTAACCTTTTTTTATTTTTTATTATATGTAATACAAAACATACGACTCGCATCATGAACACATCCCCGCCTCTGTTCGTCATCACGATCCACCCAGACAAAAATCAAGAAAAGATGACACAGTCACTACAATACTCCAGACCATTCCACAAAATAGTGACAAAATAGACAATAAACCATAAATGGAATAAACATACAGTATGTATAAATGACAACACCATAAGCCTATCATACACATCTCTCCCCAGCACAACGCTACCTGGGAGCCCTCCAGAAAGCTCGGGTACTTTGGTTTAGGAAAGCAGATTATCTGTAGCCGTGTTTTATTTCGGGCATCTGGTAAGGATGCCCCCTGGGGCCCTCCCTAGGGAGGTGTTCCAGGCACGTCCAGCTGGGAGGAGGCCTCGGGGAAGACCCAGGACTAGGTGGAGAGATTATAACTCCAACCTGGGCTGGGAACGGAGCTGGTTGATGTGGCTCGTGAAAGGGAAGTTTGGGGTCCCTTACTGGAGCTGCTGCCCCCGCGACCCGACTCCGGATAAGCGGATGAAGATGGATGGATGGATGGTGTTTTATTTGTCTGATAACCAATAAAGTTAATGAATTAAAAAGTGTTCTACTACTACTAGCTCTGTGTCTGTCCCTCTGCTTTGGTTTCACTCCCCACTGAGTCAGACTTAATTCTGACTTACAGTGCCTTGCGAAAGTATTCGGCCCCCTTGAACTTTTCAACCCTTTGACACATTTCAGGCTTCAAACATAAAGATATAATCATTTTATTTTTGGTGAAGAATCAACAACAAGTGTGACACAATTGTGAAGTGGAACGAAATCTATTGGATATTTTAAACTTTTTTAGCAAATAAAAAACTGAAAAGTGGTGCGTGCAGAATTATTCGGCCCCTTTACTTTCAGTGCAGCAAACTCACTCCAGAAGTTCAGCGAGGATCTCTGAATGATCCAATGTTGTCCTAAATGACTGATGGTGATAAATAGAATCCACCTGTGTGTGATCAAGTCTCTGTATAAATGCACCTGCTCTGTGATAGTCTCAGGGTTCTGTTGAAAGCGCAGAGAGCATCATGAAGACCAAGGAACACACCAGGCAGGTCCGTAATACTGTTGTGGAGAAGTTTAAAGCCGGATTTGGATACAAAAAGATTTCCCAAGCTTTAAACATCCCAAGGAACACTGTGCAAGCGATCATTTTGAAATGGAAGGAGTATCAGACCACTGCAAATCTACCAAGACCTGGCCGTCCCTCTAAACTTTCAGCTCAGACAAGGAGAAGACTGATCAGAGATGCAGCCAAGAGGCCCATGATCACTCTGGATGAACTGCAGAGAACTACAGCTGAGGTGGGAGAGTCTGTCCATAGGACAACAATCAGTCGTACACTGCACAAATCTGGCCTTTATGGAAGAGTGGCAAGAAGAAAGCCATTTCTCAAAGATATCCATAAAAAGTCTCGTCTAAAGTTTGCCACAAGCCACGTGGGAGACACACCAAACATCGAAGAAGGTGCTCTGGTCAGATGAAACCAAAATCAAACTTTTTGGCCACAATGCAAAACGATATGTTTGGCGTAAAAGCAACACAGCTCATCACCCTTAACACACCATCCCCACTGTCAAACATGGTGGTGGCAGCATCATGGTTTGGGCCTGCTTTTCTTCAGCAGGGACAGGGAAGATGGTTAAAATTGAGGGGAAGATGGATGCAGCCAAATACAGGACCATTCTGGATGAAAACCTGTTGGAGTCTGCAAAAGACCTGAAACTGGGACGGAGATTTATCTTCCAACAAGACAATGATCCCAAACATACAGCAAAATCTACAAAGGAATGGTTCACAAATAAACATATCCAGGTGTTAGAATGGCCAAGTCAAAGTCCAGACCTGAATCCAATCGAGAATCTGTGGAAAGAGCTGAAAACTGCTGTTCACAAACGCTCTCCATCCAACCTCACTGAGCTCCAGCTGTTTTGCAAGGCAGAATGGGCAAGAATGTCAGTCTCTCGATGTGCAAAACTGATAGAGACATACCCCAAGCGACTTGCAGCTGTAATCGCAGCAAAAGGTGGCTCTACAAAGTATTAACGCAAGGGGGCCCAATCATTTTGCACGCACCACTTTTCAGTTTTTTATTTGCTAAAAAAGTTTTAAAAATCCAATAGATTTCGTTCCACTTCACAATTGTGTCCCACTTGTTGGTGATTCTTCACAAAAAATAAAATTTTTATATCTTTATGCTTGAAGCCTGAAATGTGTCAAAAGGTTGAAAACTTCAAGGGGGCCGAATACTTTCGCAAGGCACTGTAAATGTTGGAATATTTTGACTTTCCTTTTCACTGTAAATTAATATCCGCTCAAAATATGGGTTATAGGTATCATTAACCACTAAAAATCGATATTGGCCTTGAAAAAACAGTACGGGTCGATCCCTAGCCACAGCTAAGGACGCAAGGAAAAGACATGAAAAGAAAACCCAAAATGGAAATGAACTGAAGAAGCTTTTCTGCTACAATTGACAAGAAACAGAAGATCAAATGGAGAGAGAAAATGGTGGTGTGGCAGGAAGAGAAGAAGAAGACACTATCTCCGTTGTGTGTCCCTTTTAATTAAAATCTTGTACTTTCAATAAAGTGCCACTTACTGTCTTTGATTGGCTCATATGCTGGTAGAGTGACTGGCGTCGAGTCCTGTGCTTCCAGCACTGCTCTAATCTGGGTATAGTAGGACTTATATGGGTTAGAGAAGGCCTCTGTCAGGTTGCAAACCAGTGGGTGCTGGACATGCTCACAGCCTGCCACTGGCTCCCAGGAAGTGCCCCTTCAGGACCAGAGAAGAGGGGAAAAGCAGACTTTAGACGGTCAAAAGAACAAGTCTTGTTTTAAAAGTTTTGTTTTGAGTAAGCTTTTGGTAATTAACACTTACAGTTTCATTGTTAAGGCCTTTGGATTAAAATGAATATATGATGAAGCGCATGCTGGAGCTTTACACGGTGTAAATAACGGAGGAGAACAGAAAACTCATTTGGCCGATATCCGATCCACTTTTTACTGTTTGTATGATGATTAAGACATTAAGCATTAAACCTGCTTGGAACACTAGATGGATAGAAAGTCTTAGTACTTCTCTGTGACTCGTTTTTCTGTTAAAACCCAAACTGCCCGCATCCAAAAGGCTGCAACTGAACGGCCGTACAGAGATTCCCCGGGACACCGGCAGTATACAGCGTATACACATGGACAAACACTAACTACAGGTGAAACCCACCGATCTGTGTGAACGCTGACATGGTAGTGGACTCCTGTAGGTGTCCCGGGTCCAGGCTCCCATTTCAGCACATGAATGAAATGGACTGAGGACAGAGTCATTTTGACAGGCTGGGGGACTTCACTCATAGCTGGAATACAAACAGACAGGACATTTAATTACTATACATACAGTAGATTTCCATTTTCATATGCACCTCAGTCAATCACCTCAGTTATTTGACTTATTAACAGTCATTGTAAAGGTTTTGGCTAAATCACACTTTGTAATCCAGAGACTTGTTCTTCTTGCAAAAAATTAAAATACACCACTTAGAGTAACTTATAATCACATTATAATGCCTTATAGCTTTGATTATTATGAATTATAAAATGATTATAACATTAAAATTATAAGAACTATAATACACTACAATCCTGATAAGAATATGGTAGTCAGCAAGTGATGAGCAATTATAAAGTATTATTAGATTAGATTAAATTCAACTTTATTGTCATTGTGCAGAGTACAAAGACAACAAAATGCAGATATTTGACCTTATTAGTCATTATAAAATGTGTTAGGATTCTTGTTACAACGCAGTATGTGTCATGGTTGGGGTCCAGCTGGCCATGAGTTTTTGTTTTGTGGACTTGCTAGTTTTTGATCATAAGTAATCATCATAGATAGATAGATAGATACTTTATTCATCCCAAAGGAAATTTTAGGCATTCAGTAGTAAGACAACCATAACACAAAAAACACATTCATCACACATACCTAAGAATAAAAATAAAATTAAAAATTGAAAATCCCTCATAGAAATGCAATGACCATGGTAAGGTGAGACACTATGGTAGACTGTGTGTAATGCGGATAGTGCAAAAGTGCAAAAGTGAACAGTGCAGGGATTGAACAGCGCAGTAGATCATAAAATACTATGGCTATAAAATATAAACATAATAACCTATAAACTGACTGACTGAATAGGAATAAGAACATTATGTAACAGCAAATGAGTTATAGGATGTAAGATGTAGATGTTATGACCATAGTCCAGGTTATGTACAGTATGAGGGCTAATATAGCCAATAAGAAAGTTGTACAGAAGATAAGTGATTTGATCATAACATTATAACAAATGCAAATGGAATTCAACAAGTTCAGTTCATTCGGAATTTGGCTCCCCTTCCTATGTCCCATTGTGGCCCATTAGAAAATACTGCCCCCCATCTAAGAATCTCCAACCACAGCCTGAGAACTGCCTTTGCAAAGGTGCGCCATATTTCTTGCAAGCCGACTTAGAGCAGACTGGGCTTATTTTAAAGGAGGAGGTATTAAAGAGCCAGGATTTCAGACAGAGGGTGAATACAGGTATATTCAGAGAGACAATATGAGAAATATAATGGGTTTTCAAGCATGTAAACATGTTCTAGCAGAAACCCACAGTACAAGTATGAACCTGAAAATGAGCATGATGTCTCCTTTAAACTGGATCTCATAGGAATCCCCTCATGTCACACACACATGTGTATAACAACACTGCCTGCAGAGGAGTTCTAATGAGACTGAGGCCGGTGTACTCACCTGGCAGGACTTGGGGCAACCATGCGAGCATCCAGATGAGAGCAGTCATGACAGGCAAACCATCCCTGCTCCACTGCTATCAGGCCCTCGAGGAAGCAAGTCACCCCCACACATCTCGGGACTCTCGTGCTGCTTTCACTTTCCTTATCACCACTACAGCATGTAATAACAAATCAGGAATTAGCGTTACTACTGTGACCTTTGAAGTCACATCACATGTCATATCAAGTGGTTAAATAACTGTTTGGAAAAGAAAAGCGAGAATGAAATGAAATATTCTTTATGGTATAAAATAACCGTTATAACGTTAACATTTTATTTTCAAACTGTTACCACAAAGAATGAGTTCAAATACTTTCATTTTGCCTGTGTTAGCTTAAAACACACATTTTAACGTTACTTCCAAAGACTGATAACGTTAAAGATAAGGTTAACCTTATCTAGATAACTAGATAACCTTACCGTTGACGTTAGCTAACGTTCCTCTGCCCAGAACCGCCGAGTACAGTATGTCTTTTTCTCAAGACGCCCACTCTCCGCTTGAAATGGAGCTAGCTTTCTAGTGCTAGCTAGCTAACGGGCTAGCATTAACTTGAGCAGCATGCAGCTAAACTAACAAGGTGAAGCTTTTATAATAGGTCGGAAGCTACAAACTGTTCGTAAGTTTAATATTACAGCTACCTGTACTGTAAAGCGTTTCCATGTTTATCCACTAATTTCTGACAACCACACATACCCACACACACACACACACACTTACAGCTGCTCCTGTTGCCTTTAAGGAACCATAATTTAACTCGGCGACGTGCCTTTTGCCACACTGACTGGATACTTAAAAATAACAAACAACGTTTTCATGACGTTAATTGCTTTAATTTTCAGGAAAAGAGAAAAATTCTCTGTATGTAAGAATGACGATGTACATCAGGAATGTGTGTTGATATTAAGATAGAATGTAGAAAATTTGGCATCTACAAATTTAATGGCAATAATTTACAACATAAAAACAAGACACAACAAAATAGGCTATTGTTCAAGTATTTTACACAATTACAAATCAGCATGCATTCTCGAGCAGACAGGTGGTGACATGACACTTTCAAATTTTCCCGATTTCGGTTAACGTTGACAGAAAACATTATCACAGTTGCAGCGGATGACATGGGACGCTCCAGGCTGCATCCATATACTCTTGCCCCCCCCCCCCTCCTTACGTTTCCTACAGTGGTGATTTATATTTGTCCGGCGGTATGTAAAGGCAACACCAGACAACAGGGTGTTGATAGGAAATCACGTGACCTAGTGGAAGTACAGTAGACTGGTAGAATACAGGGAGGGAGGGAAGGAGGCAGCGCAGTGAGCGCAGCTTCAGTTGTCTGTTGTTTGCAAGACATAGACGCAAGAATTGTTCAATAGTTAACAATTAGTGGTGTGCAACATTAGGATTTCAACTACTCAGGCAATGTTGGTGATGAACAGCATCTAACATTCAGCACTGTATGGGAACAGCATACACATGTACTCACAAAATAGCCAAAAAAAACTCCACTATTTATCTTCTCACTGTTTACATCTCTTTGTGTACAATCTTTGGTTAGTCTCAAGTTATACAGTACCATCTCCTTACTGGTGTGATCTCCTTCATTGAGCTGTGTTCCATACTAGGGCTACATATAATAATAATTTATTAATCCTGCAAGGGGAAATTAAAATCTTTTGCCCATAGAAAGGCACCACAAGCAGTTAGGGGTTTAGTGCCTTGCTCAAGAGTACCTTGGCAGTGCCCACGACACACCATACTTTTGTCCATGTGGAGACTTAAACCAGAGACCCTCCATTTCCCAACCCAACTCCCTATGGACTGAGCTACTGCCAGCCCCATATGAATTGTATAAAGTATATACTAACTACATACATTTACTGTTTATGTAGTTGGTATACACAAATACAAAAAACAACATACATGTTTTATACTAACAGGACATTATGCGTCTTACTTTTCCTCTTACACCTTACTGCTGCAACAGTGTAAATGTCCCCGTTGTTAAAGGATTTTGAATCTTGATTCTTATACCATATGTGCACCAACTGTTAATGTCAAACTGCAAGTTTCAAGAGAATTTCCTGTGAGTATTGGCTCAAATTCCACTGGTGCATTGTGGGACAATGAACAGAGGCAACAACTCTGTAGCAAAGTTTTGATGAGGGATACTATAGGCTTTTTAACAGAACAAAAGCACAGGTGTAAATAAAAAATAATGTCGGAATTCCATTGATCTGCTTCAGTTGTCTTTTGCATGCTGGCTCCTTTACTGGGGACACTAGGATGAAATGGAGCCGTTGTTATTAGTAACTCTTGTGTGTTTCCTACTACAACAGACCAAAATGTCTGCTGTGACATATAATCATATAACATTCTTTTCATCAAATTTGGCTAAGGTGAGGTATTTACTTGTTTGACTTTTATAGGCGGTTCCGTATTACTAAGCCATATATAGCGGAGCTCTTAGGAAACGTTCAGTTAGGACTTGGATGTCTACAAGAATGCTACTTACAAGTAAGAAACTGGGAATTCCAAGAATTTCATGATCCCTTTAAAAACTGTAAAATGCAGGTGGCTACCATGCCATTGTAGCTTCAGGAGAAATGTATTCATATCTTGTGTCCTTGCTTTATCTTAATATTAAGAAATCAAAGAACCAAAACTTAATTCCAATATTTCAGTTGTAACTTTCCCTCAAATAAAATGGAATGTACTTGCTGGGAAGAAATTCATTAATGCTATTTATACACATACAGTAATGCACATCATAGCAACTTATGTGTGTCTCATATATCCGGAGAATTCCTCTTCCTCTTCCTCATCCTCCTGTGTCTCTTCATGCTCATCATCACAGCAAATATGTGCATGACTGCCTTCAGGCCCAGTCGCAGTGGAGTCTTCTTGTGTATGCAGCATTAATGCCACAGTTGTCTGATCATCTGACTCAGTTTGCGAGTCTCTGTGGCTAAAAGTCCATTTTGAGTTTGCGGGCAATAGAGGCTCCACATCGGACAAAACGTCTGCGAGAGAAAATCTTGTATTCTCCTCCTCCTCCTCCTCCTCCTCCCCTTCTTCACACACAGCCAGTGCAGCGAGGGTGACTGAGAACAGATTTATATTGCCTGAGCTCTCATTAATCTCCTTATCCTCATCCTCTTCAACTGTGACATGTACCTCAGGCATGAGAGAAACCTCAGGCATGAGAGAAACCTCCGCTCCTTCAGCTTTGTCCTCGTTTTGATCGAGGCACCCATGTGTGACCTCAACTTCAAACTTGGTGTCCAGCACCTCTGTCTCTACTGTCAAACTCCCAGGGCCCCCTGATGCAGCCACCTTGCTGTTCCCTAACACATCAACAGAGCTTATGCAGGGACTTTCACCTGAGGAAAGCCCTACATCTCTGTCCATGTAAACGTGTTCCTCTTCCTCTTCCTCCACTTCATCCTCCTCATCCGAGTTACTGTCCCTGGTGGCAGGTTGTGAAGTTCTGGGATTGTTGAGCTTTCTCTGTTTCTCCACCCCTGCGCTGATGGAGATATTGTCAGGGATTGTTCTCTCTGGTGTCAGGGTGTTGCCTTGTTTCACAGCATCCTAGAGTGGTAAAAAAGGGAACAAAGGAACAGAGGGGAAATAACAGTGAGACGGTGTAATAGATACGTCAACTCAAAGATGCTAAATACAGTATGGCATCATCTTTTAAACCACATAAAAGTATGGCGCTGGAAGCGATCTAAGGCAGCAAACGTTAAGTTTGAGGGTTAAACTGTAGCTACAGTATCTCTTAAACAACATCTAACAGAAAGCTGGTCTGTCTGTCACTGTCAGTGCATGAAGCATAGAATTGAAATGTTTTATGACATGATGAACAATGAAATGACATGATGCATATTGGAGTGACAAGATGTATAATAGAATGACCTGCAGGGTTTGTACACCTTTTCCAAGGTTAAATTCAAGCACTTTTCAAGCACTTTCAAGGTCCATTTTAAAGCTTTTTCCAACATGTTACACCACTGTAAATTACATACCAATACATAGTCAACATTATTTTAGTTTTTTGTCACAGTAAAAGACATAATGCTACAAACAGCCAAAATTGTCTTTTCTAATAGCAGAAGGATCAGATATTTAAGCAAAAGACAAGTTTTAAAAATAAATCACTGTCTAAGTAGACTTTGCTTGCTATCTAACCTGCCTGAGTCAATGGAAGGGGGAGGATTTGAACCAAATGACATGCAGCTGGGTCATTCTGTGTCCAATCAGACTATAGTAAATCCAGGAAAAGAACTGCCCCCTCTTAGATTTTGCAAAGTTTATGCTAACCTTAATGTTATGGAGCTAGATTTATTTCTTTATTACATGCGAGAAAATAAATGATCTGAGAGAAAAAGAAATGTTTTGAGAGAAAAAGTTCTCACTGATGACAAAAAAGCATTTTATGAGAGAAAAAAAATATTTGAGACATATGTATGATGGAATAACATGATGTATGATGGAATGATATGATGTATAATGGAATGACATAATGTATAATGGAATTACATGTTGTATAATGGAATAGCATGATGTATAATGGAATGACATGATGTATAATGGAATAGCATGATGTATAATGGAATTACATGTTGTATAATGGAATAGCATGATGTATAATGGAATGACATGATGTATAATGGAATTACATGTTGTATAATGGAATAGCATGATGTATAATGGAATGACATGATGTATAATGGAATTACATGTTGTATAATGGAATAGCATGATGTATAATGGAATGACATGATGTATAATGGAATGACATGATGTATAATGGAATGACATAATGTATAATGGAATTACATGTTGTATAATGGAATAGCATGATGTATAATGGAATGACATGATGTATAATGGAATAGCATGATGTATAATGGAATTACAGGTTGTATAATGGAATAGCATGATGTATAATGGAATGACATGATGTATAATGGAATTACATGTTGTATAATGGAATAGCATGATGTATAATGGAATGACATGATGTATAATGGAATTACATGTTGTATAATGGAATGGAATAGCATGATGTATAATGGAATGACATGATGTATAATGGAATGACATGATGTATAATGGAATGACATGATGTATAACGGAATGACATGATGTATAATGGAATGACATGATGGAATGACATGATGTATAATGGAATGACATAATGTATAATGGAATTACATGTTGTATAATGGAATAGCATGATGTATAATGGAATGAAATGATGTATAATGGAATGACATGATGTATAATGGAATGACATGATGTATAATGGAATGGCATAATGTATAATGGAATGACATGATGTATAATGGAATAACACGATGTATAATGGAATAGCATGATGTATAATGGAATAGCATGATGTATAATGGAATGACATGATGTATAATGGAATGACATGATGTATAATGGAATGACATGATGTATAATGGAATGAAATGATGTATAATGGAATGAAATGATGTATAATAGAATGACATGATGTATAATGGAATGACATGATGTATAATGGAATGACATGATGTATAATGGAATGACATGATGTATAATGGAATGACATGATGTATAATGGAATAGCATGATGTATAATGGAATAGCATGATGTATAATGGAATGACATGATGTATAATGGAATAGCATGATGTATAATGGAATGACATGATGTATAATGGAATAGCATGATGTATAATGGAATGACATGATGTTTAATGGAATGACATGATGTATAATAGAATAGCATGATGTATAATGGAATAGCATGATGTATAATGGAATAGCATGATGTATAATGGAATGACATGATGTATAATGGAATGACATGATGTATAATGGAATAACACGATGTATAATGGAATAGCATGATGTATAATGGAATGACATGATGTATAATGGAATAGCATGATGTATAATGGAATTACATGTTGTATAATGGAATAGCATGATGTATAATGGAATGACATGATGTATAATGGAATTACATGTTGTATAATGGAATAGCATGATGTATAATGGAATGACATGATGTATAATGGAATTACATGTTGTATAATGGAATAGCATGATGTATAATGGAATGACATGATGTATAATGGAATGACATGATGTATAATGGAATGACATGATGTATAATGGAATGACATGATGTATAACGGAATGACATGATGTATAATGGAATGACATGATGTATAATGGAATGACATGATGTATAACGGAATGACATGATGTATAATGGAATGACATAATGTATAATGGAATTACATGTTGTATAATGGAATAGCATGATGTATAATGGAATGAAATGATGTATAATGGAATGACATGATGTATAATGGAATAGCATGATGTATAATGGAATAGCATGATGTATAATGGAATGACATGATGTATAATGGAATAGCATGATGTATAATGGAATGACATGATGTTTAATGGAATGACATGATGTATAATAGAATAGCATGATGTATAATGGAATAGCATGATGTATAATGGAATAGCATGATGTATAATGGAATGACATGATGTATAATGGAATGACATGATGTATAATGGAATAACACGATGTATAATGGAATAGCATGATGTATAATGGAATAGCATGATGTATAATGGAATGACATGATGTATAATGGAATGACATGATGTATAATGGAATGACATGATGTATAATGGAATGACATAATGTATAATGGAATGACATGATGTATAATGGAATGACATGATGTATAATGGAATGACATGATGTATAATGGAATGACATAATGTATAATGGAATGACATGTTGTATAATGGAATAGCATGATGTATAATGGAATGAAATGATGTATAATGGAATGACATGATGTATAATGGAATGACATGATGTATAATGGAATGACATGATGTATAATGGAATAGCATAATGTATAATGGAATGACATGATGTATAATGGAATAACACGATGTATAATGGAATAGCATGATGTATAATGGAATAGCATGATGTATAATGGAATGAAATGATGTATAATGGAATGAAATGATGTATAATAGAATGACATGATGTATAATGGAATGACATGATGTATAATGGAATGACATGATGTATAATGGAATGACATGATGTATAATGGAATGACATGATGTATAATGGAATGACATGATGTATAATGGAATGACATGATGTATAATGGAATAGCATGATGTATAATGGAATAGCATGATGTATAATGGAATGACATGATGTATAATGGAATAGCATGATGTATAATGGAATAGCATGATGTATAATGGAATGACATGATGTATAATGGAATAGCATGATGTATAATGGAATGACATGATGTTTAATGGAATGACATGATGTATAATAGAATAGCATGATGTATAATGGAATAGCATGATGTATAATGGAATAGCATGATGTATAATGGAATGACATGATGTATAATGGAATAGCATGATGTATAATGGAATAACACGATGTATAATGGAATAGCATGATGTATAATGGAATGACATGATGTATAATGGAATGACATGATGTATAACGGAATAACACGATGTATAACAGAATGACATAATGTATAATGGAATTACATGATGTATAATGGAATGACATGATGTATAATGGAATGACATGATGTATAATGGAATGGCATAATGTATAATGGAATAGCATGATGTATAATGGAATGACATGATGTATAATGGAATGACATGATGTATAATGGAATGACATGATGTATAATGGAATAGCATGATGTATAATGGAATAACATGATGTATAATGGAATGACATGATGTATAATAGAATGACATGATGTATAATGGAATGACATGATGTATAATGGAATGACATGATGTATAAAGGAATGACATAATGTATAATGGAATGACATGATGTATTAAGGAATTACATGATGTATTATAGAATGACATGATGTATTATAAAATAACACAATGTACATTAGAATGACATGATGTATAAAATAAAGACACAATGTATAATGGAATGACATGATGTATAATGGAATAACAAGATGCAAATTAGAATGACATGATGTATAATGGAATTACATGATGTATTAAGGAATGACATGATGTATTAAGGAATGAAATGATGTATTATAGAATAACACAATGTAAATTAGAATGACATGATGTACTGTATAATGGATGGATGGATAAACAAATAGATGGATTCATAGATATTATAGACAAATACAAAAGTTTCTTACATGTAGTACTTTGGGCAGAGCATTCAGTTTACAAAGGAATCCAGTGTAGTGGAGGCAAAACAGGGAGCTCATCAGGACACCGATAGCCAAAATCAGAGAAGCAGCAACTGCACCTACAACAAAGTCTACAGACAGACAGACACAGTAATTTATTGTTAATCGGAAAGTACCAGTGCTTTGCATTGTCTATTTACTTCTTAGGTACCATGTAACAATGTACCATGTAACAAAAAGTAACAAAAGTAGGACACAGATGTAGAGTTTTTTGCATGTGCACTGTAACTAGTACAACTTGTGTGGTAACTTTCAGTTCCTAACGATCCACTCTCCTCTTATCAATCCAAAAGGACAAGGATGTAATAACTTGACGTATAATGGAATGACATAATGTATAATGGAATAACACGATGTATGATGGAATAACACGATGTATAATGGAATGACATAATGTATAATGTAAATAAATATATAAACATACAAAACACAACATGACCACATTTTCTTTTCCCGTATAGCATTACAGTTGTATTTGTATAGGATTGTGTATGGGTCGTCTTTGCACATTCCCGTGTAGCTCTCAAATTTTAAACAGTTGCATTGTAAATATTATATAGCCTTTAGTAATATAATTATAATAACATAATTTTAATATACTTTTATTGGAAGGTTATCAATTTGTTTGGATTTAAAGTGTAGAGGTATACCAATTATTATGTGAAAAGATTTATTCATTCATGCATGTCTTTGCTTTTTCTTAGTGCTTTTGGTAGACTAACTGATAAATGAATGAAAGAAATATTATATCATATAATATTGTGTGTGTTAACTCTTATATACAAATCAACTCCTATGTTTCTTAGGTAAAAGTTTGGAGTGTATGCATACAGTATATTGTATGTGTATATGTATATAGGGGTGCAGACGTATGTGTATATGCTATTTCCTTACTTTTTTATGCTACAAGGGTTGCTTTTGTTTTTGAATTATTATTATTATTATTATTATTATTATTAGCACTGGGTGGACTACATTGATACTGTATGATACATATCCAAATTATATACATTGCAAGGATATGAAAATTGTACTGCTTAATTAAGTAAGTGAAGGAATTGCAATAAGAATAAAAAAACACACAAGCTAATTGCTTTTAAATGAAAACATACTTATAATCCTGCAATAAACCCGATTCTGATTACTTGTGCTACCAAAGTAAACCACACTTTATCACGCATGGAAACAGAGAGACATCATCTGCTCTTTGCAGCATACTGTATGTAAGCTGCTGTAAACATACAAGAAAATATAAAAATCCTAGATAATATGTTTCCATAGTGTAACACCCCCACACAGGGTTCTAAAACTGTCAGGCAGGAAAATGAGATCAGATTAGACTATATTCAACGTTATTGTCACTGTGCAGAGTACAAGTACAAAGACAGCAAAATGCAGTCAAAATGGGATGAAAGCATCAAACGCAGTTGGCTACAGTTGTCGCAGCCCGTAAAATGCTCACCTGTAATGTATGATAATAAATTCCTTCTGATGCTAACTTTTAGCCAAGAGTGTTACAGATGTGTTGCAGGTGTATAAGGAACCCCTGGCCATGAAATGACCAAAACAGCACTTGCACTGGCTTGGGTCACTAACTGCACTTCACCCCTTTATTTGACAAGAGCCCATTCAACTCAGAATCTTATCATCATCACAACATTATAAACATCAGCTCTGAAAGTCCAGCTCACCTCTTGGTTCCGCAATGCTAGTGAAGGCACAATTCCGAGCAGATGGTGTGGTGTTGTTGTTCCCAGTAATCGTTGTGCGTACCTCTACACAGTACTCCGTACCAATCTGTAGGTTGGTCAGATTATAAAGGCTGTCTCTTGTTACGATGGACGCCTGCAGGTTAAATATGGAGAAATAAATTAGTTAAATTAAATTAGAGCCGTATCTGTGACCACAGAACTCCATACATTAACCTTCTGCGTGATTCGGCAACAATATTAGTTTTAAAGACCTCATATTATGCTAATTTTCAGGTTCCTAATTGTGTTTAGTTGTAGCAGAATGGTTACATGGTTTAATTTTCAATTTGCCTGTTGGGGGTGTGATGAGTAGTGGCAATAATAGTCACAATAAAGATAATGGAACTATGACTAAAAATAGTAGTAGTTGAATAGTTAATAGAATAGTTGTAATAGTTCATTGCGTAGCAGTGCTCTGCTACACCCTGTGACTGCAGGACGTAGCAGGGCACAGCAAGGCGTAGCAGGGCAAAACAGGATGTAGCAGGGTGTAGCAGGGCTGGAGCAGGACAGCTGCAACCATGATTTAGGTGCCACCCTAATCCAAGGAAAACTGTAGGGCGAAAAAATATAAGGACTCCGGGGAATAAGCTCCCCAAAGCTATGTAACATGCATTTCTGGGACATGGATGAACACTAGGGCTGTAACAATATTCAATTCAATTTTATTTATATAGCGCTAAATCACAACAACAGTTATCTCATTGCGCTTTTTCATAAAAGAGCTCTGTGTTCTCTGTAACCCAACAATTCCCACCAAGAGCAAGCACTAGGCGACAGAGGCATGGAAAAATTTCCTTTTAACAGGCAGAAACCTCAAGCAGAACCATGGCTCAGGGTGGGGGGGGCATCTGCCTCAACCGGTTGGGGGTGAGAGAAAAAGAGAGAGAGAGAGACAGACAGACAGACAGAAGAGATATGCAATATGAAATCCAAACTGCTACACTCAGATCAGCGAACCTGTGTTGTGAAACTGTGGATGTGTCCCCAGGCCGTGGCGGTAATGATAGTGGATGGTTGCTAGTTGGCTGGGGGCTGTCTGTGGATGTGTCCCTGGGCTGGGACATCCTTTAGATTAGTCGTCCATCTATACAGTTAACGTTACTGATGAATGATCTGATGTCTGTAGCTATACACCCTCCCCCGCTGGTCTAGGTGAATGCTGCAACTCCTCATTCCCTAACTATAGGCTTTATCAAAGAAGAGAGTTTAAAGTTTACTCTTAAATGTGGTGACTGTGTCTTCCTTCCGAACCCAGACTGGGAAATGGTTTCACAGGAGAGGAGCCTGATAGCTGAAGGCTCTGGCTCCCATTCTACTTTTAGAGACTCTAGGAACCACTCTAACTCTGAATTCTGGGAGTGCAGCGCAGTGCTCTAATGGGACAATAAGTTACTATGAGCTCTGATATGATGGTGCCTGACCATTAAGACTTTTTCTAGGTCAGGAGAAGGATTTTAAATTCTAGCTAGGCGAGCATTATACGGTGTATTATAAAGTTTGTTTCTGAAGTAAAGGCTGGACTACAACAGAGCTGTTTGGAGCAGTTTGTGAACAGTGTTTTCTATGGAAGATGTTAAGTCCCTTTGGAGGAGGACTTTGGGCTTTTTCACTTTGTAAGTCTTTAACATGAACACACAAATATATATAACACAATAAAGGAAAGGGGAAAAGCCAAAAAGCATAACATGGGAATTTTAAATCTCGGTTTTACCCTGGGTAATCATTTTATGATTTAGCAATCATGCGACATGGTATTATAACAAATATCTTTGAAGATATGAGCTGTTGCTGGATAAGAGTTCTCACTGTTGACACAGGAAACTCTCCGTGACCAAATTATGGAGTATCGCACTGAGGTTACAAAAACCACCATTTCCACTGCAAAGAAGTTGGGGTATTTTTTATTAAATTAAATAAAAAATTTAAATTATTTTATTATTTATTTTTATTAATGGAGTTTTAGTTCTAGTAAGTTTTGTCTGAGGCAGAGTTGCTCTGCAAGAAGAAATGTCTGCAATTAAACCTGAAAGGCAAGAGAGATAAGCAATTTGTATAATACAACTAACCTTGATTGGACGAACGTGTCATGTTAGTCTGGCTGCTTGAGAATTTCTAACCGATTGTAATGGCGTATTGTTCGGAATACAATCTTGCATTTTACAAAAACAGTTCATCAAAACGTGTTTCTGAAAACATTTTAAGCGAGAAATGGGCCATACAGTTGCTGAATCTGTCTTCTTTTGAAAGGTGGCAAGCCGAGCTGGCCGCTCCTCGTTTGCGTACATTGAAGCGGGCTGGAAAATTGAGCTTCATGTGTTGCGTTCGTCACTCTCAACCCGCTTGTCATTTCCGGTAAGTGTTTTAAAATAAGTGTTCCTTTTGGGACAATAATAACCATCGAAAGTGGGCACTACAGCAATAAGTGGTCAGTGCACATTAGCAGTGTACTGACGGAAGTATGCGGAAAGAGACGAAGACTTGTCGAAGCATGAAAAGCACTAATGATGGATGCATTTCATTTAGATGAGCCAGTTTCTGGGCTCTGATATTGTCCAGAAAGTTTTGAGTGTACACCCTAATGTATTTTCAAAAGTTGACAGACAACTATAAAACCGGGAAAATAGCCTATGTAAACCCCCGAAATCATAAGTTGCCTTATTTCATTGTGCTTAAGTTGTTTACAGTATATATGGGCCAGACTCAAACACATGGAGCTCTGGAGCAGACCTGTGCGTCGCTTAGTGTCCATTCTCCATGTAAAAATAGAGATGAGCAGCGCGCCTTCCGTGGTCTGTCACGCTTCAGGTTTATAATGGACGTGTTCTGCTGTTGTGTTTGAGCTCTGTGTATTTTTTATTTATTTTGGTTTTTTAGATAGGCATTTTCGGCCTTTATTTTGACAGGACAGGTGAAGATATGAAAGGGGAGCGAGAGGGGGAATGACATGCAACACAGGTCAGAGTCGAACCCGGACCCACTGTGTCGAGGAATAAATCTCTATATGTGGACGGCCGCTCTACCAACTGAGCTATCTGGCCACCCAGCTCTATGTATTTCTGCCGTAGTTTCGGTTTTCCACCTCCGACGTAGAGCAGCGTACAGCCACTTCCCTAAACCTTCGCTCATTCAGCGCCCAGAGACCCAAACGGGGCTCTGAGTCTGTCAGAAGGTCTGAGATCTTCTGTTATCAGCAGTGCAATCACGTAATGCACAGCAGACTACGGCGCAGGTAGATTATTTCATATCATTTATTTTTCTCTAAATATCCCAACTCCTCCAAACCTCAGAGAACACAGATGGGATGAGTTATATTTTAAATGTGCATAAAGTTTTGAACATAAGCAGACATCTTGCTAAAACACTGAATATTTCAGTCCAGCAGTTTAATAATTCCTTAAAATGAATGCATGTATCATTGCGGTGAATAATTGTCATAAGCACGTTTAAGGAGGTTACTTCCCCAACAAAAGATGCAAAAGAGGAGAAAGAATACATTATGGCTAAGCTATATGGGCTTACTTAGATATAATTGGAAAACTCGATATACAGGAGAATAAAAAGATGAATGCAAAACAGAATGCCTGACAGCCTTACTGCAATATATTCCTTTGTTTTGTTTTTTTGATGGATTGTAATCTATTTCTCTTTACATGGAAATATTTCCACCATAAATTGATTCAGAAATAGATATAAATAGGTGCATACAAATTGACCAGAATGCAGGAAATCATGTGTTTAATGTTGAAAATGTTATGGGGGTGGACCCCTGGACTAGAAGATGGACACCCAAACCGAGCCTGACGGCACCCCGGCAGTACCGGGTTTGGAGACAGATATTTAAAAATGATGTTCGGATTTGGGTCGGGCTCGGTCATATCAGCACAATAAGGCATTTGTTGTACAATGGTGCTGCGGCTCATTTAACGGAGCTCAGTGTGTCTGGGTGTGTGTGTGTGTGTGTGTGGAAAGTGGGCAGAAGAGAGACAGAGAAAGAGGAAGCAGACATGTAGCTGCGACCGGAGCAGAGTTGGTGGAATAAGTTTAAGTTTTGTACACAGTGTGTGCGGTGTCCAAAATAAACCCCAGACTGAAAGCCAAGTTTATTCATTTGCTCACCAGAAACAGGATTTTAACACGTTAATCATTTTATAATGTAAATGTTGGTGCTCTCTAAATAACATTTACAAACTGGAAGTCTGGAGAAGAAAGAAAAAAAGTTGTGTGTGTCTATGAATGAATTAATAAATAATAAGACCTAACACACTCAACTCAAATTAAAACCTTTGGAGACTGGGTCCTGGACCCTTAATGTGAATAACAAAATATAAAAAGGTAATTTGGAAAGCACTCCAATCAACACTTTGTTTTCCACACTAATGTTCCTTCATCAATCTTGCCTGTGAAAAACGCTGAAGAAGGGCATACTTCCAAAATGTCCATGTGGCAATAAAAAGTATTAATTGGAGTGCCACAATACCTTTATTGAGAAATTATATATAATATGTAATACCTAATTAGAACTTAGTAATCATACACAGTACAGTACAGAATCATTAGAAAAAATGTGTGGTTTGACATAGGTGAGAAATGGAGGTCTTACCACAGCTGTATTAGGTTTGCTCCACAAAACTTCAAATGTAGGATGCAAAACTTCCTCGATAGTTTTTTTCGCCACAGGGAGTGAAATGTTGATTAAGATGTATGTTCCACCTCCAGTCAGGGAGACTTCTGGAGGACCTATTGTGGCTTGTGACAAGAAGAAAAAAGACATTATTTTTAAATGTAGCAATGTTTGGGTCAAAAAGCGTGGCACAGAGAAATATAAACTGAACTTGCATTCCAATTATATGGCATGCTTTTTGGTTCACTCTGCTGCTGTTTTTTGAATATCAATAACCAAGACTTTGACCAATGCGCTATGCCAGCTAATGAAGAAAATGTGAATATATGTTTTCAGTTGGAGTCAGCTACTCATATGGTGCTGCTTCTTCTCAAGGTTTAGTCCTTTACAGCATGTTATGCTTGTATTTTGGTAATTAAATAATTCTCCATCTAAGAGCCAAACAAAGGTTCACTACCACGATGAAAACAATTTGGATAACATGATGGAAAGTTCTCAAACCATAACGGGTGTTATCATCGGCCTACTTTTTCTCTAATCAGTGGATGTTTATGTCCACTTTTAGGTGCACATTTAAAATGGACATAAAAACTGTACGGAAACATACTGAGTGAACAGTCACTGAACAGTCCTTCAGTTCCTGGGCTCCATCATTTCCCAGGACCTCATGTGGACACTGCAATAAATCCTTCACTGATTGGCTATACTTTCTTTAACTGACCTACACTTTTATTAGCTGCTGCAGAGGTTAAACTTCCTCTGGC
Organism: Etheostoma perlongum; assembly: GCA_026937815.1. Classification (NCBI taxonomy): domain Eukaryota; kingdom Metazoa; phylum Chordata; class Actinopteri; order Perciformes; family Percidae; genus Etheostoma; species Etheostoma perlongum. The sequence goes on from CM049381.1 coordinate 4,894,771, forward strand.
AGAATCAGTAACACTCTTATATGTGAGCAACAAATCACAGTATGTCATTCAATAAAGCCAAGGCAACAAGCATGTAACTCAAAAGACTCTGACATAGACGTACTGTCTCTGGAAGGGGTGAAGACGAGTTTGCTGGACTTTGGAGACACGCTTTGGTTGTAGTACGCCTGGACAGTCAGGACATGCTTAACGGCATTGCGTGAAAGCTTTAGCTTCAATGATGTTCCATTAGTATACTGTATTTTTTCACTTTTGTTCACCCTGCACAAACAGAGAAACAGAGCACAAACATTATGGCATGGTTGCATTTATCTCAGTATGGCCAAGCAGGTAACAAAACGATCACGTCAGTTGATAGGTGAATATGATTATTGCCCAATATTGGCTCATCAGATATATCAGTATCAATTACCAAGAAACTCAAGTACAGGAGTACAGTTTTTGAAGTAATATTTGACACGTCTTGATGCCAATTATTTAATGACCATATTTAAGGGACCCTTCTCAAAAATATTGATACCAGGTCTGTCAATCAACTAAAATATGTATTTGCAATTAATTGCATGATTGTCCATAGTTAACTTGCGAATAAACACACATTTTTTTTATCTGTTCTTAATGTATTTTAAAAGGGATATTTTTCAGGTTTTTAATGCTCTTATCAACATGGGAGCGGACAAATATGCATGTTTTATACAAACGTTTATTATTATTGCAACGATCTAAAACAAGGTTCAAAGTCCAACCTGGCCTGGGAACACCAAGTGATCCCCCAGTCGGAGCTGGTTGATGTGGCTGGGGAAAGGGAAGTTTGGGGTCCCCTGCTGGAGTTGTTGCACCTGCGACCAGACATTGTATAAGCGGACGAAGACGGATGGATGGGCAATCTTAAACAATGACAAATACGGTCTAGAATACTCTCCAGAATAACTTCAAAAGGAACTGTATGCTCAATCAAGCTACAACAGATGGGCATATATGACCAAGTGACATATTATCAAAGCCCCTCTATACTAAGCAGCACCAATGGTAATACACGGTACACACTTCCTGTCTTCTAAATGGGCGTGACCTCTTAAAAATGTAGTGAACGTTGTGTGGATGGATGAAAAGTTATATTTGCATAATTTATTAGTTTTCTTTTGCCAACATTAGATATTTAGACAGCTAAAAGACCTATTTAGCATCACAAAAATTAGGGCGTTAATGAACAATCGTTTATCTGTGTTGCCAGATCTCGCGAGAGTTTGGTCCTAGGACAGAAACAGATCTCAAACAAAGGGTGCTGTCCTGATCTGTCTGTCATGGTGTTCTGAAGATATGTGGCTTGTGATAAATGGCGTGACTTTAGCAAGGGGGAGGAGGGTGCTCTGCATCCGTTGTATACTTGGCTAGCCGGTGGTAGTTGAGACTGGACATACTGCGGTGATACCTCAGTTCATATCAACAGTGCATGCAAATAACTTTAGTCTTGTGCAGGACTTTGAAACTCAACTTGCCATTCAAAAGACCCTTTTGTTATTCATTTCAGCTCAAGGAGCTTTGTTTCTGCTAGCCATAAGCTAGTCATCCATAAGATTACCGCTGTATCGCTTTCCGATTTTCCAAACTACAGTGCGGCCTGAGGTACAAATTACAGAACGTGTGTGCTTTAGTCACGTGTAAAAAAATAAAATAGTGGTATTTAAACTCATTATCATGTTCATTTTGACAGCCCTTGACTAAAAAAAGAAATCAACCGACATGTCATTCTTGACTTTTTAACTCGCAAACAACTCACAATGTGAGCATAGTTCTAAAAAACAGAATAGGTTGGGTCTTGTTTAACTAGCTCCCACATACTGTGTTTAATATCAGCGTGAGTATGTTTAGGCTGTGTACAAATAGAGAACAGAGGCATTCATTTGGAGTTTGTGATCACCTGGTGAATGTACAGTAAGTCTCTAAACTCCTTTTAGCTCAATGTTTTTTTTAGAAGCACTAAGACGTTCCATAAAGCGGAGGGAACCAGATGTTCCAGAGTCTATGCATCTACCTCTGGTACAAATATGTAATTTGCTAACATGCTTGTCGTAACAACTTTTAAGGCAAAAATGTGTCAATATCATCAAACAGTAATTAATACGTAATTTTGATAAATGGCTATTATTACACAAATAGGAGAAAATGGTGCATTTGGTTTCATCTGAGTGAAAACAAAATACAGTTTGTGTTCATGGTAATGAAGAAACATGTCGCCCAGTGCGGCTCATTGATTTGTTTTAATAGTTTTTGGACAATGGAGCTCTATGGCACAGAGAATGATATAACACACACACAGTCTTGTCTCACTATCTTTATGGGGACAAGTCATTGACATAATGCATTCCCTAGCCCCTTACCCTAACCTTAACCATCAAATCTAAATGCCTAACCCTAACCCTAACCCTAACCTAATTCTAACCCTGATCCTAAAACCAGGTCTTAACCCTCAAACAGCCCTTTAACGGTATGGGGACCAGCATTTTGTCCCCACAAAGCTGTCAGGACCCCATAAGTATACTGTATTTCCAAATTTTGACACACACACACACACACACACACACACACACACACACACACACTTTATTAAAGGATTTGTTGACAGGAAGAAAATCCTACAGAAGAATATGACCAGACCTATCCTATTTAGTAACATTATACAGAGGTGAGCTAATTAGCTTGCTAACATCATATTACTAGTACAAGTTCCAACCAGCAATGAAATAAATCATAAAGCATAGTCATTTCTGTAAATTCAGGCAAATACAATCAAATGAAATGTGAACCTTCACAATGACTGTCAAAACAAAACATTTGATCACCTGAAACTGAAAGACACACACAAAGGAACACTCAAATCCCCTGACATTAGCTTTTAATAAGAGCGCTTAAATTATCAGTTCCTTTAAAACTATCAGGTGGCCCCTCTGTGGTCACAGCTGCACTGCACCACACAAGATACCTAATGGATGGAAACAAACAACGACCCAGCCACGGTCAAAGAAAGCAGAGGTTAAAGAGGTGAAAAGTACCCCACAGTCAGAAATTCCATTGAAGAAGACGCTAAAGGAAGCCACAGATTGTCAGACAGACCATGTACTGACTGAAAACATGACCAAAATGAAGGTTGTGGTTGTTCAGAGGCTGATAAACACTGATAACATGAGAAAGTCACACTGATGTAAATCAATGTTTAGGGTGAAACCTTCTGTTTTATATTTTTATTTATGCTTACTATTTTATATTTGTGTAATGATTGCAGTTACACAAATAAGGATACTGCAGCTCAGATTAGAGACCAGATGAATACCACACAGAGTTGTAGCAGCAGACACATCTCTAGAACAACTGTTAAAAGGAGACTGCGCGAATCAGGCCTTCATGGTCAAAAATCAGCTAGGAAACCACTGCTAAGGAGAGGCTACAAGCAGAAGAGATTTGTTTGGGACAAGAAAAACAAGGAATGGACATTAGAAAAGTGGAAATCTGGGCTTTGGTCTGAGTCCAAGTTTGAGATCTTTGGTTCCAACCGCCATGTCTTTGTGCGATGGAGAAAAGGTGACCGGATGGATTGTACATGCCTGGTTCCCACCGTGAAGCATGGAGGAGGAGGTGTGATGGTGTAGGGGTGCTTTGCTGGTGACACTGTTGGGAATTTAATCAAAATTGAAGGCATACTGAACCAGCATGGCTACCACAGCATCCTGCAGCGACATCTCTTCCGGTTTGCGTTTAGTTGGACCATCATTTATTTTTCAACAGGACAATGACCCCAAACACACTTCCAGGCTGTGTAAGTGCTATTTGACCAAAAAGGAGAGTGATGGAGTGCTGCGCCTCCACAGTCACCGGACCTGAAACCAATCAAGATGGTTTGGGGAGAGCTGGACCGCAGAGTGAAGGAAAAAGGTCCGACAAGTGCTGAGCATTCTGGGAACTCCTTCAAGACTGTTGGGAAACCATTTCAGGTGACTGCCTCTTGAAGCTCATCAAGAGAATGCCAAGAGTGTGTAAAGCAGTAATCAGAGCAAAGGGTGGCTACTTTGAAGAAACTAGAATATGAGACATGTTTTCAGTTATTTAACACTTCTTTATTAAGTACATAATTCCACATGTGTTCATTCATAGTTTTGATGCCTTCAGTGAGAATCTTCAATGTAAATAGACATGAAAATAAAGGAAACGTATTGAATGAGAAGGTGTGTTCAAACTTTTGGCCTGTACTGTGTGTGTGTGTATATATATATATACACTCACCGGCCACTTTATTAGGTACACCTGTCCAACTGCTCGTTAACACTTAATTTCTAAGCAGCCAATCACATGGCGGCAACTCAGTGCATTTAGGCATGTAGACATGGTCAAGACAATCTCCTGCAGTTCAAACCGAGCATCAGTATGGGGAAGAAAGGTGATTTGAGTGACTTTGAACGTGGCATGATTGTTGGTGCCAGAAGGGCTGGTCTGAGTATTTCAGAAACTGCTAATCTACTGGGATTTTCACGCACAACCATCTCTAGGGTTTACAGAGAATGGTCCGAAAAAGAAAAAACATCCAGTGAGCGGCAGTTCTGTGGGCGGAAATGCCTTGTTGATGCCAGAGGTCAGAGGAGAATGGCCAGACTGGTTCGAGCTGATAGAAGGGCAACAGTGACTCAAATTACCACCCGTTACAACCAAGGTGGGCAGAAGAGCATGTCTGAACGCACAGTACGTCGAACTTAGAGGCAGATGGGCTACAGCAGCAGAAGACCACACCGGGTGCCACTCCTTTCAGCTAAGAACAGGAAACTGAGGCTACAATTTGCACAAGCTCATCGAAATTGGACAATAGAAGATTGGAAAAACTTTGCCTGGTCTGATGAGTCTCGATTTCTGCTGCGACGTTCGGATGGTAGGGTCAGAATTTGGCGTCTACAACATGAAAGCATGGATCCATCCTGCCTTGTATCAACGGTTCAGGCTGGTGGTGGTGGTGTCATGGTGTGGGGAATATTTTCTTGGCACTCTTTGGGCCCCTTGGTACCAATTGACCATCGTTGCAACGCCACAGCCTACCTAAGTATTGTTGCTGACCATGTCCATCCCTTTATGACCACAATGTACCCAACTTCTGATGGCTACTTTCAGCAGGATAATGCGCCATGTCATAAAGCTGGAATCATCTCAGACTGGTTTCTTGAACATGACAATGAGTTCGCTGTACTCAAATGGCCTCCACAGTCACCAGATCTCAATCCAATAGAGCATCTTTGGGATGTGGTGGAACGGGAGATTCGCATCATGGATGTGCAGCCGACAAATCTGCGGCAACTGTGTGATGCCATCATGTCAATATGGACCAAACTCCCTGAGGAATGCTTCCAGCACCTTGTTGAATCTATGCCACGAAGAATTGAGGCAGTTCTGAAGGCAAAAGAGGGGGTCCAACCCGTTACTAGCATGGGGTACCTAATAAAGTGGCCGGTGAGTGTATATATACAGTGAGGAAAATAAGTATTTGAACACCCTGCTATTTTGCAAGTTCTCCCACGTAGAAACCATGGAGTGGTCTGAAATTGTCATTGTAGGTGCATGTCCACTGTGAGAGACATAATCAAAAAAAAAATATCCAGAAATCACAATGTATGATTTTTTAAATATTTATTTGTATGATACAGCTGCAAATAAGTATTTGAACACCTGTCTATCAGCTACAATTCTGACCCTCAAAGACCTGTTAGTCCGCCTTCAAAATGTCCACCTGCACTCCATTTATTATCCTAAATTAGATGTACCTGTTTGAGGTCGTTAGCTGCATAAAGACACCTGTCCACCCCATACAATCAGTAAGAATCCAACTACTAACATGGCCAAGACCAAAAAGCTGTCCAAAGACACTAGAGACAAAATTGTACACCTCCACAAGGCTGGAAAGGGCTACGGGGAAATTTCCAAGCAGCTTGGTGAAAAAAGGTCCACTGTTGGAGCAATCATTAGAAAATGGAAGAAGCTAAACATGACTGTCAATCTCCCTCGGACTGGGGCTCCTTGCAAGATCTCACCTTGTGGGGTCTCAATGATCCTAAGAAAGGTGATAAATCAGCCCAGAACTACACGGTCAATGACCTGAAAAGAGCTGAGACCACCGTTTCCAAGGTTACTGTTGGTAATACACTAAGACGTCAAGGTTGGAAATCATGCATGGCACGGAAGGTTCCCCTGCTTAAACCAGCACATGTCAAGGCCCGTCTTAAGTTTGCCAATGACCATTTGGATGATCCAGAGGAGTCATGGGAGAAAGTCATGTGGTCAGATGAGACCAAAATAGAACTTTTTGGTCCTAATTCCACTAACTATGTTTGGAGGAAGAAGAATGATGCGTACCATCCCAAGAACACCATCCCTACTGTGAAACATGGGGGTGGTAGCATCATGCTTTGGGGGTGTTTTTCTGCACATGGGACAGGGCGATTGCACTGTATTAAGGAGAGGATGGCCGGGGCCATGTATTGCGAGATTTTGGGGAACAACCTCCTTCCCTCAGTTAGAGCATTGAAGATGGGTCGAGGCTGGATCTTCCAACATGGCAATGACCCGAAGCACACAGCCAGGAGAACCAAGGAGTGGCTCTGGAAGAAGCATATCAAGGTTCTGGCGTGGCCTAGCTAGTCTCCAGACCTAAACCCAATAGAGAATCTTTGGAGGGAGCTCAAACTCCCTGTTTCTGAGCAACAGCCCAGAAACCTGACTGATCTAGAGAAGATCTGTGTGGAGGAGTGGGCCAAAATCCCTTCTGCAGTGTGTGCAAACCTGGTGAAAACCTACAGGAAACGTTTGACCTCTGGAACTGCAAACAAAGGCTACTGTACCAAATATTAACATTGATTTTCTCAGGTGTTCAAATACTTATTTTCCTCACTGTGTGTGTGTGTGTATATATATATATATATATATATATATATATATATATATACATACATACATACATACACACACACACGTATATATATACACCTAAATATATATGTACAGTATACACATAAATATATTTACATACATACATACATACACACACACAAACACACACACACACAATCTATATACTGTATATGAGGTTTGCTCCTTGACGCAGCGGCCGCGGGTTTGACTCCGATCTGCGGCCCTTTGCTGCATGTCATCTAAGCTGTCCTATACAAATAAAGGCCTAAAATGCCCAGAAAATAGTAATAATAGAAGAGTAATGATCAAATGCTAAGCTTTGAATATGAAGCAAGAATTTATGTGCCTAGATTCACTTTTGTTTATTGCCCTTACAAAGTTGAATAACAGTATGTATTGAATTGATCTACTGGTCCTTTGAACTGTTTTATCCTTATCCCTAGCCAATAGAATGTTTATTTTACTATTTAAATACAAATGATGTCAATTACTAAATTTACTGATGGATGGGCCATACGCTTTTGACAGTGAAAATTATTTTTGGACATCAACAGACCTACCGGTATGTCGTTTTGTTTGTCCTTTTCTCTTCTGACTGCCTACAGTATAGTATGGATATAATTTTTTGCTAACACTGTAAAATTAAGGATGATATATCAGTGTTTAAATCACTTCTTCCTTTCTTACATGAATGTTGTTTGAACTTCTCTAAACTCATTTTTTTGACTGTTGCCCATATAACCGATGAAGGTCAAACTGTAACGTCGTGCCAATAAGTATTTCAGCATCAAGCAAGACAATGTGTGGGAGTTTTGCTCATTGTTTCTAAAATATGCAATACCCTCTGTGTTTCATTCCAAGTACAAAGGCTGGAGGCATCCTGGCAGCCTCCAGGGTTTTAGGGGCTAACCATAAACCAGGACGTCCTCCAGTCCACTAGGCACCTTTGTTAAATGTCTGCCCCAATGTCTCTTTCCTTTCACTTGCTGTTATATCTTTCTATGTCTCTATAGTAAAGGCACACACACACAGAAGCAGTACAGAAGCTGATTCTGTGTGCAGAATATATATATATATATATATATATATATATATATATATATATATATATATATATATATATATATATATATATATATATATATATATACATATATACATATACACACACACACACACACACACACACACACACATATATACGCACACTGACTGAATCTGCAGACTCAGTAAGTCAATCAGACTATGGTTACTGATCAGATACCAGTAAAACATACACACACACACACACACACACACACACACACACACACACACACACACACACACACACGTATAGCTAAATAACAATAAATCTTAGCCACTTACAATTTTCTTTGAAATTTAACAGAAATTACAATTGAAGTATACATTTTTTTGATGCAGCAAGAAATTGGTCAAAACTTAAACAAGGTTTTAAATCTCAGTATATAATGTAAAAAGTATATAAACATAGAATTAAATTGGATACACCGGCTCTATTGTCACAGACACCCGATCCAGCTAGTCAGTATCAGATACTTGCATCCCTATACTATAATCCTATCACTTTTTATTTTATTTTGGTCAATATTGAAATCACAATTATTTACCACTAATGCTCATTGACTTTTGGTAAGTTGTTGCATGTATTTTTTAACTTAATAGCATAATTCTTTTTTTTTTGTGATTGTTAGGAGCCCAAAACTTACCCTAGAATGAACTGTGACCATTGGAGTAGGCTAACTCATTCTATTTCTATGGTCAATGACCACGGAAAACAATCCAATGCCCGTTCTACTCTCATTCTATTTCAATAAGGCAGACAATTCAACAGGTTGTAAAAAAGCCAACTCTCTAGCCAGATCGGCTCCTTCAGGACATTTCTACAAACATGTCTCATAGCACAGTTCAGCCATGAGTGCAAATGACTGTGCCAGCGTGCCAAGTTAGAGTTGATGGAGAAGATTGGCTACATTTCCTCATACCCAAGAAGAAAATGCCATCAGTCATGTGAGGTAGGAAATAAAAGCAGCCAACAAGACGGTGGACAGGGAAATTACCTCTTGAAGATTTTGTACAATGTTCCTGGTGGCGTGCCGGGCCCAGGATCCCAATGCAGCACATGGCGGAAGTTGACAGAGTTGATAGAAAGATTGACAGGAGCAAGAAGGGAACCGAGCACTGTGTGAACAAGTTAACATGTGATGATACAAAGAAAGCACAAGGTACAAAGACACACCTGGCAGGCCACGTATATGAGTCGTCAGCATATTAATAACAACTGTAAGTGGGTGTGTTAAGGAAATAGGTATGTGAGGTATTCGACAAATGTTGCTGTAAAATGTAATTAGGTTTTGCTCACCAGAATCAAGCAATAATATAAGATAAGGAACAAGAGGCAAACAGTTCATCCTGTCGAAGTCATGAAGCACCAGGTAGTGTGTCCGTCTCACCCTCCGTAGACTGCATGGTTACTGCCAAAAATCAGAAAACAGGAGATTATATTCGGTACGAAGCATTCAGACATATTTCATTGTACTGTACTTTGATTTTCTTAAAGAAAAGCCAAATGTCTCTCTATTTAAATAACTTTTAATGAGGATATACTTAACTCAATGTTTAGCTTTAAAATGTACCTCGTTTACTCACGTAGCTAGTGGATTTGATAACATAAGGCTCATTTGACTATTAGCATGCTAATTATTTAAATGTTAAATGCTGATACTGACTAGCTAGCTAACTGGCATTCGTACATTTCCTTATAGAGTTAACCCACTTTTAGGCTGGCATAACCCTAGCTAAATGTCCAAAGAATGTTTACTTAATGTTGACATAAATGCAAACATTATGGAGTATTAAACACATACGTAAATTACCGTTCCAGAGATTAGCTCTTTTTTGACGAAGTTGACAGCTAGTTAGTTGTTTTCCAGGTCAGTCACATTTACGCTAGCCTGACGTACACTGGCTGACTCACTGACAGTTCTACATTTTTAATTCATACAGTTGTATTAGAAAGCCAACAGCTTCAAAAAAACGAAAAAACATCTCTTATCCTGATATTGACTGTTCAGTCACTTACCGACACACAGCGCTTCTGACAGTTGTTTCAATGCCCGAGAAGCAAAAGCGAAAAGATCTCAGGCAGCCCGTAGTTGGCTGTTTCACACTGACCTTAAACAAGAAGCGTAAGCCTGCTGCCACTTCCTGTCACCTTCAAAGTAAAAGTCTTACTACCTGTTGCAACTTTTGAGTGTTTATAATTCAGAATACATTGTATTGTAAGCATTGGTTTATGTACAGACGTATTATGTATACACTTTGCTCATTCTAGCCTACTTGATCTTATTTTCTCTTTGGGATCAATACAGAAAAATATTTTTCTGATATTATATCTTATCACTTAGCAGGTCAGCATTTACATCAATATAAAAAATGCTATACATCTATTATGTTTTATCTATTATAGGTTAAAAGGGCATGCTGCAAAATAGATTTTTCGAATGTGTCAAATATCCAACATCCAATATAAAGCCAACTTTACCATGGTATTGTACATTTTGAATAGAGTTGAAGCAGTGATCTAACTTCCTGTGTGAGTGCACCAAACGTCACTCGGTGTTTTCCATTGACAAATGTGTTTTCCAGGCTGAGCAGTACATGTTTCTCTTTACTGTAATTCACTCAGAGGCCACTAGGGGGCAGAGAAAGAAAAGATAAAAACTCAAAACTGCTCTCTCTGGCTTCCTGCTAAGCCATTACATAAGCTAGTATGTGTATTGCCTATGAGAACATGAATTCCCTGGAGGATCAGTGCCTGTGGTGATGTGTTTATCCTGTTCTGATAGGTTGTATATTTTCTCTGAGATATTTAAATTATCCCCCGAAACTTGGCAAGATTTCTCTTATCCTTCAAGGTGGGGGAGTGAGTCCTTTACCCCAAGTGAAGGAGTTTAAGTATCTTGGGGTCTTGTTCGCGAGTGAGGGGACTATGGAGCGTGAGATTGGTCGGAGAATCGGAGCAGCCGGTGCGGTATTACATTCTGTGTATCGCACCGTTGTGACGAAAAGAGAGCTGAGCCAGAAGGCAAAGCTCTCGATCTACCGGGCAATTTTCGTTCCTACCCTCACCTATGGTCATGAAGGCTGGGTCATGACCGAAAGAACGAGATCCAGGGTACAAGCGGCCGAAATGGGTTTCCTCAGGAGGGTGGCTGGCGTCTCCCTTAGAGATCGGGTGAGAAGCTCAGTCATCCGAGAGGAGCTCGGAGTAGAGCCGCTGCTCCTTCGCGTCGAAAGGAGCCAGTTGAGGTGGTTCGGGCATCTGGTAAGGATGCCTCCTGGGCGCCTCCCTAGGGAGGTGTTCCAGGCACGTCCAGCTGGGAGGAGGCCTCGGGGAAGACCCAGGACTAGGTGGAGAGATTATATCTCCAACCTGGCCTGGGAACGCCTCGGGATCCCCCAGTCGGAGCTGGTTGATGTGGCTCGGGAAAGGGAAGTTTGGGGTCCCCTACTGGAGCTGCTGCCCCCGCGACCCGACTCCGGATAAGCGGATGAAGATGGATGGATGGATTCAAGAGAAGCTTTTGTATGACACCTAGGTCTGTAACGATAAACCAAACCCAGGGTTCGGTTCGTATCACAATTTTTGACCCACGATTTGATACAAACCTTGATTCTTTTTTTTTTAAACCACTCTAAGGCAGTGCCCTTAGAGTGGTTTAGGTTTACCCAGTTCGCTAAATTTACCAGACAACACAGGAACAAGGCACCAAAAGGACTACTAGTAAGTTAAAGATGAGGTAGCACTGGATCTGGACGAGAAGGATTACTCTGGGAGTTGGAAGGGGGGGGTTCATGATTGCACCTTCTCACTCCGCAACACAGGTTCATGCAGCTGAGTGTCGTGATTTCGGTTTTATTTTCCATATTGTTGCAGCCCTGATGACACCTCAGTTGATTGCAAGAGTAAACGAGTTAAAAGTCACACAGAGATTAAGCATCATCAGTCCAGATATGCAAAACTTAAGTCTTTGGAGGAATACTCTGCAGTGTAAAACAGTTCAGTTAAATGAGTTTAAATCTATAATCTGATTTTGGAAACCTCTGTGGTGCTAAATGTTGTTGCTAGTGATTCAGGTCACACCTGGTTCTAAGCACAAAATTGTTCCTCGTGCCAATGTGTACTCCACTTTAAGTTAAAAAAAACATCTGACTTTTATAATCTAAACATTATTCAAAGTGTATGTTACTGTTGCCCAGTAGCAGCTTCACATTAGTAGATGGCTCGTAGCTTGCGGTAGAATAGTGCTCTTTAACCACAAGATTGGCTGATCTATCCCAGGCTCCTTCAGCGACTTGTCGAAGTGGTTCTGAGCAAGACACTGAACCCCAAGATGACCCCAAGATACTGTATGTACAGTATATGTCTACTGCTAGTACTACTTAGGAAGGGTCAAATGTAGTAATGTAATTTCACTACAATGTACTACTGTTTTTCTTTTAAACAACCTTTCATAAGTTAAATTAGAACTAGTCCCACCAGTCTTTGTTGGGTTTCCACAGCACACAGAAAGACATACTCAAGGTGGGTATGGATGGAAGGTATGGTATATAGCTTCATCAATACCTAACTCATCACATTCCTTTTTTGGGATCATGTTTTTTATATATATATATATTTAGAAATTAAACAGTGACAAACAATTACAAAAATACACTCCCAGGGCCAAAACACAGAGAGGATAGAAGGAAGGGAGGGAGACAAAACAAGACATGCAGAAACAGACACACACAAACACATACATAAAGAGACACACACACACACACACACACAAAGACAGACACAAGACAAGGGACCAAACACCTGTGCAGGTTAAAGTTCCCATGACATTGTGCTCTTTGGATGTTTTTATATAGACCTTAGTGGTCCCCTAATACTGTATCTGAAGTCTCTTCTATATAGACCTTAGTGGTCCCCTAATACTGTATCTGAAGTATCTTTTATATAGACCTTAGTGGTCCCCTAATACTGTATCTGAAGTCTCTTTTATATAGACCTTAGTGGTCCCCTAATACTGTATCTGAAGTATCTTTTATATAGACCTTAGTGGTCCCCTAATACTGTATCTGAAGTATCTTTTATATAGACCTTAGTGGTCCCCTAATGCTGTATCTGAAGTCTCTTTTATATAGACCTTAGTGGTCCCTAATACTGTATCTGAAGTCTCTTTATATAGACCTTAGTGGTCCCCTAATACTGTATCTGAAGTCTCTTTTATATAGACCTTAGTGGTCCCCTAATACTGTATCTGAAGTCTCTTTTATATAGACCTTAGTGGTCCCCTAATACTGTATCTGAAGTCTCTTTTATATAGACCTTAGTGGTCCCCTAATACTGTATCTGAAGTCTCTTTTATATAGACCTTAGTGGTCTCCTAATACTGTATCTGAAGTCTCTTTTATATAGACCTTAGTGGTCCCCTAATACTGTATCTGAAGTCTCTTTTATATAGACCTTAGTGGTCTCCTAATACTGTATCTGAAGTTTCTTTATATAGACCTTAGTGGTCCCCTAATACTGTATCTGAAGTCTCTTTTATATAGACCTTAGTGGTCCCTAATACTGTATCTGAAGTCTCTTTTATATAGACCTTAGTGGTCCCCTAATACTGTATCTGAAGTCTCTTTTATATAGACCTTAGTGGTCCCCTAATACTGTATCTGAAGTCTCTTTTATATAGACAGTGGTCCCCTAATACTGTATCTGAGGTCTCTTTTATATAGACCTTAGTGGTCCCCTAATACTGTATCTGAAGTCTCTTTTATATAGATCTTAGTGGTCCCTAATACTGTATCTGAAGTCTCTTTTATATAGACAGTGGTCCCCTAATACTGTATCTGAGGTCTCTTTTATATAGACCTTAGTGGTCCCCTAATACTGTATCTGAAGTCTCTTTTATATAGACCTTAGTGGTCCCTAATACTGTATCTGAAGTCTCTTTTATATAGACCTTAGTGGTCCCTAATACTGTATCTGAAGTCTCTTTTATATAGACCTTAGTGGTCTCCTAATGCTGTATCTGAAGTCTCTTTTATATAGACCTTAGTGGTCCCCTAATACTGTATCTGAAGTCTCTTTTATATAGACCTTAGTGGTCCCCTAATACTGTATCTGAAGTCTCTTTTATATAGACAGTGGTCCCCTAATACTGTATCTGAGGTCTCTTTTATATAGACCTTAGTGGTCCCCTAATACTGTATCTGAAGTCTCTTTTATATAGACCTTAGTGGTCCCTAATACTGTATCTGAAGTCTCTTTTATATAGACAGTGGTCCCCTAATACTGTATCTGAGGTCTCTTTTATATAGACCTTAGTGGTCCCCTAATACTGTATCTGAAGTCTCTTTTATATAGACCTTAGTGGTCCCCTAATACTGTATCTGAGGTCTCTTTTATATAGACCTTAGTGGTCCCTAATACTGTGTCTGAAGTCTCTTTTATATAGACCTTAGTGGTCCCTAATACTGTATCTGAAGTCTCTTTTATATAGACCTTAGTGGTACCCTAATACTGTATCTGAAGTCTCTTTTATATAGACCTTAGTGGTCCCCTAATACTGTATCTGAAGTCTCTTTTATATAGACCTTAGTGGTTCCCTAATACTGTATCTGAAGTCTCTTTTATATAGACCTTAGAGGCTGGGGGGGCGGCCTTGACCAACTGCCACTTTGCTCGTTTGAAAACCATGATGTCTCTCTCTAATGGGGGGGACAAATTCTCTGGGCGGGCAAAGCAGAGAAAAGGGAGGAAACCTTGCCTCTTATGACATCATAAGGGGCAAAATTTCAGATCGGCCCATCTGAGCTTTCATTTTCTCAAAGACAGAGCAGGATACCCAGGGCTCGGTTTACACCTATCACCATTTCTAGCCACTGGGGGACCATAGGCAGGCTGGGGCAACGCATATTAATGTTAAAAAAACTCATAAAGGGACATTTTCATGCCATGGGACCTTTAAAGCAAAGGCCGTAGCACTCATAACACTCACTGATGAAACATTGATCAACCTGTTACAACAAATCTAGCAGCTTGAGAGTATTGTCTTCGTAAGCACTATCTAACTTATTTTTTGAAGTGCTATATAAATATGGTTTATTATTATTATTATTATTATTATGATATTGCTATTCTTAAAGTTTCATGAATATAATAAAATAAGTATTTAAGGATAATTCTGGCTAAGGCCAGACACTGCAGGTGAACAGGGCACCATTAAATATCCACAGTTTATTACTGTCCTTAACCAATTATTTGTTTTATTACAAGTCTTCTCAAATTCTATGTTTAAATATGCAAATGGTGTATTATCTTATTAAAAATGCTCTAATTTACATACAGATTAGAACTTTGCACATTGGATAAAGCCAGGTTCACATCTTGTTTCATTTTGTTGACTTTTGTTAAACCAAGTTTTTTACAGAGGGCATATTTTTTCTCACTCCACAAATCAGAATATACTGTCTGCAGCCATAAAAAAATGCTTTTCTGGACATAAAATGTCCTATAAATCAGAGTATAAATGTCAAATTAAGAAACCTCTCTGTAAAAACCTGCAGAATATAGATATGAATAAAACTGGAAAGTTTGGTGTATGGAAATGTTACTGAAATGGAGATTTTGCATGAGAACAAACTCCTTTGGAGAAAACAGCCTTTAAAAATGTGTATTTTCCTTGAAATACGCTGGCATAAAGAGATAAATTTGATGTAAAGAAACACCTAAATGTCGAGTTAGGATGTTTTCTCTCCACTAGTCTGAAAGCAGACATGTTATGGAAGAAACATAACCTTAAATCCCAGTACATGAAAACCCAGTATTGCTGCTGGGAGTGTCTTGCCTTAATTACAATCTGGGTCTAATTTGAAGAGATTTAGCCATCGTTCCTATGGTAACAATAACATAGTCCGCTCACCAAGTTGCCATTGCTGAGATCTGCAAATGCAATGACTGCTGAAGTTTTCTGATCTCATGCCCCTAATACGTTTGGCAAAGGTTTGTTTCCGTCCGGTCTCTAATGTAAAATGGTTGAGTAGGGATAAAATTTTCACACCAGAAAACCAGTTTTTAAAAAGGTTTATTATGTCAGACTTTACAGAGGGAGAAAGTGTGTGGACAAAAGAAACCATCCACGTCGTCTTTTCATTCATACACAAAAAAGCTCCAGGAATTCGCTTATAAGCCAAATTATATACAAATCAAACCTTCCAAGCAATTTCCAAATACACAATCTGACCCTTAAACAGTACATGATTCACCCATGAGCCGCCGAACATGCCAAAGGTTGTAAAATCATCTGAAGGCATTTTTATTTTTTAATTTCATTCATTTACATTCCCTGATGCAAACATTTAAGGTGCTGTATCGCGGCTCACAAGAGAAGAAAGGAAAGGAAAGGAAGTCTAGGCTCCAACTCAAGTGAATGATGTCAAACCCCAAAAAAAACAGTGATCTCATTTTTACCCATTTTGTGGTGGAATGTTCCAGACGTTATAGTGCTGTGTGATGTGCTCTGACGGGAGCGTTAGCACCAAGTCTTATGGCCTGTTCTGAAACACCCCGTCTGAAAACCATTAAAGGGTGGCTTGAGGAGGTGTGTGTTCACCAGACAGGAGTGACTAAAGGCGGATTCCTGGCTGCACAAAAACGCCCCAATGTTATAGCTGTACTCACCATCTGTTCCTGTGCTGAACCCTGTGTGAATGTTGGTGTGCAGAAGGCATTTCAGCTGTCTTGTATAAAGTACTTGACAGCAATACTTGAGTAAAAATACAAGTATCTTACCAGAAATAAACTTTGGTAGAAGTTAAAGTCACCTTTTACAATGTTACTGTCTTAAAGTATCTGACATTTACTACACTTAAGTATCAAAAGTCAATTTCTGATATTAAATGAAAAAAAAACTTTGATTATGAACTTAATGGCCAAACGTGTGTAAGTATATCTTCATTACCACTGTCGCCGGGGTGGTCATCGTCTGTTGCCATGGTGGCAGAGCCTGCACCAGGTGCTTCCGTGACGCTATCAGTTATTATGCTTCCTCTTCTTCTTCTTTAGTTTTGGCCTATGTTTTTTTTTTTTTTGGTCGCTTGGCAACAACAGGCATTACATCACCAACTGGAATGGAGCGTGCAATCTACGAGCAATGAATTGCCAATGCTATTTTCTAGTGCAACAAATTTCTTCAGCTTTTATGTTGTAGTAACGAGTAACTAAGATGTTTAGGGGAAATGTAGTGATGTGAAAGTATACATTTTATTTAGGAAAAGGAATGGAGTCAAAGTAAAATTTTCCGTAGGCTAAATATAAATAGGGGAGTAAAGTACAGATACGTGAAAATTGTACTTACAGTAAGTACAGTAACTGTAAGTATTTGTACTTTGTTACATTGCAACACTGCATTTTAGCACCAACTCTTTTTTTTCTGAACCAGACGGCACTCATAGCAGTTACACAGGAATTTAATTCTGCCTGTTGCATAATGAAGTGTGTTTCCATTCAACAAAGAAAGAGCCACAGTTAGAAAGGAGCATGGGTGTTTTTAAAAACTCCCAGGCGTTATAGTCACCCTCCTGTTTCCTTATCATATGTGAAGACACAGTGAGAAAGTGCATTCAGTGCAATCTAAAGTGTCATTTATCAGATTCATCATGGTTTCAGTTTTAGTTTGTTCTGTACAGGTTGGGGACGTGGGGATTGCTAAAATAACCACATTTTAATTAGCATGTGAACTTTATCTCATACTTAAAATGGTGGCACTCAAGATGGTGCGAAGTCCCTACACTAAAGCAGCTTCTTTTGGGTGGGGAGTATCTGAGCCGCAAGTCCTGCAAATATGGCTTTGCTTTCTTTCTCTATAAAAAGGATTATGGTGGATTAATGAAACTGTTTTAGAAGTAAAGTAATACAACACAAGCTTCCTTCACAACTTAGCACTTGTACTGCAGCACATTGCATCTGCAGTGCTGCAACTGTGATGGATCCTATCATCTAAATGAACTGTTTGTGTTATCATAAGTGACACATTCACTGGGATGTTGGCAAAAGGAAGATAAATCAAAGCACACACACACACACACACACACACACACACACACACACACACACACACACACACTCGCTGAAGGATCTGCGGAACAGAAGTGTTGGCTCCAGACTGTGTTTGTGAGAGCAGCTTTAACATAGTCTCTCACAGGATATGAGCTGGAACCCCAAAGAGAAAGAGAGCATGAAACCTTTTTGGAAAAGAAAGTTGGTACATATTCAATTCCTTTTTTTCAAACTGTCCTCTAATTCTTCTCTCATTTGGTTGACGTGACTGCAAAAACCATCAAGAAAATAACACAGACCATTCAAGAAATTCAGTGATATTCAGACTGATTTCTGACAAACAGCCGTAGAGTAACTGAATCAGGGCCAACATGATTCTTTTTCACTTCCCCCTCTCCCCTCCCAGAGCCCTGCCAACTTGGTTCTAAGTGGCTTAATAACTACACAACTCCCCAGAGATTCAAAGGCAGTTGTTTTGATCTAACCAGAGTGAGATGTGTTGGCTGGTGAGAGAGGATTCTAACCCTGGGACTGTTGTTTATTGGCCGTCCATTTAAACCTGTTTCAGAACAACTTGTTTTATTAGACCATCTGCACTCAATAAGACCAGCTGGAAAAACGCAGCAGATGAGCCTACTGCGCCGCTCCATCAGCTCATACCACAGCAGACTAACACAGTCCTTGTCTTACAATATTTTGTTTTCTTATACATTCTTCTATGTTTTTGCCACAGGCAGATGTCCTTATCTCGAAAAACAGACCACTTTTAGTATCAACCAGCTCTGGTGTAGACTGACCCCACACTGGATTATTTGGATTGGTTCCAGCAAGTGTTCACTGCTGTCAGCTGCCACAGTACATCTTGTTTTTTATGATGCTATATTAATCCCCAAAGCAGGAATTTGTCATTTTGCTTTCTGCTTTCCCCACAGCACTGTTTAGTAGGTGACCTATACAAGACCTGCTGTCACATGCTGCAATCGAAGCAGATCACATAACCCGGACATCTTAGGCTATGTTCACACTAGGCGTCTTTCTTGACAAGAAACAGTTTGACGAGCACGCATTAGTAGTTTTTTTTTTTTTAGAAAAGTTAAACTTTTTTCAACTTCAAAAAGATGCTCCAAGCTACAAAAAAGAAGTTGGCGGTGTCTCAGGACTTTTTTGAAAACACAATCTCCATAGGAATGTAAAACGGACGCAGGCAGCTTAAAAGAAGACGGAGTTTGAACATAGCCTAAAAATCCTTTGAGATTTGGCCTGGTTTTAACCTAAGTGCCTCTTGTACCCAGGGTACAAGAGGCCAAAATGGGTTTCCTCAGGAGGGGGGCTGGCGTCTCCCTTAGCGATAGGGTGAGAAGCTCAGTTCTTCGAGAGGAGCTCGGAGTAGAGCTGCTACTCCTTTTATAAAGAGCTCATAAGTTGTAACTAATGGTTTTATTAATTGTTCACAACTAATTTACTAATGCTTTATACGGCTTGTTAGAAAGTAAGATACCAATAAGCATGTATTAATGAATTAGCAACATTTAGAACTGCATTATTAACAAACAGAAAAGATAAACACCAGGTATTTCACAAACTGGCAACCCTAAAACTTACTCTTATTCACGGCTTTTACCGACTTTACTAGGGATGTCATTTTTTTATTCAAAATTGGAAGCGTGGGGAAAACGGAATATTGAAATGATCATTACCTCATTGTCTAAAAAATGTAAAATCTAGAAACACAACTGAACTCACAGCCCGATGATCTACATCGTCTTCAGCCCTATTCACACGGGACTGGTATTACTAGGGGACCACGTCTGTGTTATATGCAGCTCATTCGCACAGAATAACTTTTTACACACATTTATATAGCCATCAGTTACTGCTTCTATCCCCTGTAAAGGGAGGCCTTTATCAATTAAATAATTGGACACCTGAAGTGGTACCAACATATGTAATCAGAACCTGTACAGCATGTGCATTAAAACACTCTCCTGTAACTATAACAGGCTGGTATACCCATGG
Organism: Etheostoma perlongum; assembly: GCA_026937815.1. Classification (NCBI taxonomy): domain Eukaryota; kingdom Metazoa; phylum Chordata; class Actinopteri; order Perciformes; family Percidae; genus Etheostoma; species Etheostoma perlongum. The sequence goes on from CM049381.1 coordinate 4,914,860, forward strand.
TTTTGAAGTCTGTGGAAATTAGCAGCAGCAAAGCATTGCTTCTAACTGGAGCAGCTAATTTGTGATCTGAAGAAGAATCTGGGTTGTTACAGCTTCCTGGTTAGCAAATCAACATTCCTTATGTTATGGAACGGTACCCAAACTATGCTGTAGTAACACTTGAAATTGTAGCTGGTGTAAATATTCCCAAACCTTACTTCTGTCTGCGTTATGAGTGCAGACATTTTGAGGCAAAAAAGCAGCAGCAGGAGTGTAACAGCTCTGAAGTCAATAGTCTCCTTTAAGAAAAAGCATCAGCGTGAGAGATATGTCAGCATCTCTAATCAAAGCCACCGTTGGGCCAGACTGACAGTACATCAGCCAGTCATACAGCAGCTTATTATAATCCACATCTGCCACTTTTCCTATGCATCATTTGTCACTTTTACTGCAAACCTGACCATGTCGAAGAATGGAAGCTTGTTGTTAGTAGACAAAAGTTAAAAGCAGATTGTCCGGAGGCTCTGCAGCCTGCTCGCTGGGGTCCGTAGGGTGATCAGAAGTAGTAGAGGGTGGCAGAGCCAGATAAAGGGGCAAGGCCAGGTGGGGGAACTGCTGGGAGAGAGTGTGAGCAGCTGGTCCCACCACAGTGTATGCTTTCAGGGCAGAGAGGCCATTAAGAACTGCTACATCCAGGAAGGTCACATGGAAGGAAGAGGAGAAGTCAAATGAGAGGGCCTCAAGCTCCACTGCAACCCCTGCTGCTGGGGAGATTGTCATTTCCTGGTTTGGGTAGGGAGCGTCTGGTGCTGCGCTGTGGATCTTGAGGGTCTTCAGACCTAGCAGAACCAGGTACTCACTGTCCATTGGCTCTATTCCACAAAAAGACAACTGCAAATGGCCAACCGTGCTCCTGTTCAGCAGCTCCTTCAGGACCCAGAGCTCCTTTACCCACACAGTGAGGGGTCCAGGCTCTTTGAGCCCAGCAGGGAGCAGAGCGGAGCGCAAAACGGTGTGGCAGCTGCACAGCGAGTTGGCCAGAGCCTCGTCGCAGTCCCGGATGGGTGCGGTGCAGCTGCAGTTCCGCAGGTTGTTGCCCGGGGCGTCGCTGTCAAACAGCAGCGTCGTGTTGACCGGCAGAGACGATTCAGATGAGGGCGCAGAGCTTGTTGTCTGGGTGACGAGGGCCAGAAAGAACAGCAACCACAGTGACCATGGCAACGAGACAGAGGAGACACTGTTTGGAGACATCTCCATATAGATCAAACTGACTACATCTTCACCAAGTGGAGAGAGCGGACTGTGGAGAGATGGGCCAAGCTGTGAACAGATAGAGTAAAGTTAGACTGCATGAACAGACACAGACAGTACTGAGGACTTAGATTGTGACACTAATGATCTTTTCAGACATGGAACGATTGACGCGGCTAATAATTAATTTTCAATTAGAAGCGACTGCTTACTGTAGCTTATCAACAATAACTGGATTGTCAGTATTTGTAATATACAGTATGTAATATAATAATTGTTATAAATAGGGATAAATGAAGTCTCAAATAGCCAGACCTTCCTCCGCAGCGCTGTTGTTAGTCCACAAAGCATTCTGGGATGGGAGAAAAATGTTCTCTATTTTATTGACATTTCTTTAAACCAATCACAATCATCTTGGCTTGCGTTACACGTCAGACAGAGTCACGGCGCCACTGCAAAATAGTCTCAGGAAGGAACATGTGTACGTCAAAAGTAGTTTTAGTCGTGCAACGGAAAACTCTGATTGGACAGATAGTCTAGCTAGCTGTCTGGATTTACCCTGCAGAGATCTAAGACCAGGTAACCATAGTCCTCAGATTGGACCGATAGTCTAGCTACCTGTCTGGATTTACCCTGCAGAGATCTGAGGACCAGGTAACCATAGTCCTCAGATTGGACAGATAGTCTAGCTAGCTGTCTGGATTTACCCTGCTGAGATCTGAGGACCAGGTAACCATAGTGCTCAGAAATCAGCCGGTTAGAACGCCAACACAAAGGAAGCAGAAGGTGACGTACAATCCCGTAATTGGAACATTGTATATATAGACTAGGATAAAGAATATCACATCAAGTAATTTAATTCAGTTGTACCAGCAGGGATACAGCAGTGCACAGAAGCGCCATGGTTACCATGCATTGAGCACTTGGCGTTTACTTGCTTGGGACGGATCCAAGCCAGTACGCTTAGCGTCTGAAAAGACCTTAACTCTCTCAGATCATACACCAGAACTGAGCAGTATCCCAGATTTATTCACCCCTCTATGACTCACTCCAGTATACTTTGCTGAAAGCACATGACACACAAAGAACTCTCTTTGTCGCTCTATGCCCTACAGTAACCTGCTTCTGCTTTGCATCGGCATTTTTACAACATGTGGATGCCAGCTTAAGACCAACAGCCAAATGAATTCAGCTCTATATTTACAGTCAAGCCCTCTCTCTCTCTCACACACACACACATAATTGAGCTACTTATTTCTTGCTCTCTAGTTTTACTGGGGAGAGGTCCTTTCAGGCCCCAGGCTATTGCGGAGGGCATACGGCTGCCTATAAAAATTTCCTACGCCATGCTGTGCTGTGGTAAAATAGGCAATGGACATCCACATTAAATGTTCAGGAATAATGAAACACTGGCTTCTTTATTTTACCATGCAGGGACGGTGGAAAAGTGGACTGAATAAGCAGTCCTGACTTCCAAAATCAACTTTTCCCCACACTTTTTGAAACAGAGGAGGACTTTCCAGTGGAGGTTGGACAAGGTCTACTTGATTGTTGAAAAATTGGACTGATCCATTCAAAATACATGTGTTTGCAGCCTGGAGATCTCCCATACCATACCTCCCATCCATAGACTGTATATTAAATTAATGTTATTATTATACAGTCTATGCTCCCGTCTCATGCCCTCCCGGCTGGTGCCGTCCCCTAGCTTCGACCTTTCAAAATAAAAGCTTGCGTCTGGTCACCTATGTCTTTGTACTATGGTGTTTTGGATGTTTTAGAACTAACATTTTGCATTTTGAAATGAAACCCTCTCATGTAAAATGGCTTAAACAAACGTCAACATTAAACGCTGATGCAGTTTTAAATGTTTTATTACCACAAGCTTACAGACACGTCTCTGCTGATTGAGGATCACCTGGGACCTGAGGCACACCCACCAAACCAGAGAAAACACATCTCAAACATAGACTTCATATTTACAGAAGCACACCGTTTCACACTGTTCTGAGACTTAACATGTCCCAATTCTCTCTCTCTCTCTCTCTCTCTCTCTCTCTCTCTCTCTCTCTCTCTCTCTCTGTGGGGTCAAAGATCAAGCTGTTCCACTTAGTGCTCCCCCTAAAGGCCTGGGGAACTTCTGTTGTGTAATTTGTATGCAGCGTTTTTTGTTTTTGAGGTCGTCTGCTTTTCTTTTTGCATCACTTCATTTTTTGAGGTTTGTGTGCTTTTCTTTTTGCAATGTTTCTATATTTTCAGTGCGTTTGTGTATTTGGTTGTGTTGTGTTTGCCCCTGTCGCCCACCGTAGTACGTAAATCAAGAGATGTTAATTCAGCAGAACCTACGACAAAAAATACTCATTGACAGCCTTTTTTCTGTGATAAAAAAAACAGACTAAAAGTAACCAAATACTACTGTAATTTTTGTCTACAAATTAGAAATTGAATGGATTAAGTGAATTTAGCTGCATGACCTATAGCACTTGCATTTCAGCAATGGTAGGGCTCTGCCTTCACTGTTTGCTTATGTTCCTCATTCTTGAAAGTAAGAAAGTAGATTTATGAAAAATATGAATGAAGATCAGACAAGGAACAGCAACAAAACAGCCAGGACAAACTATAAAAGCAGGCTGGCTACAGTAGCTCCTTCAGTAACCAAGGTACCCCTGCATGTATACACAATAACCGTGCTTCAACTGCCCTCCCCACTCAGCTTGAGTGGTTTTTGAACTGGAAATAATCAGTCAGCTCTGACTGATCTACGCCAAGACCCATTGGCGTGGCCATGGTGGTCGATTTGTTGGTGTTAGGCATTTGATATTGTGTGGTTAAGGTTAGGATATCTCTTGGTCAAGGGATAGGACCTGTACCAATCATGTTACGTTACTTTGTGTAAGCATGGGCAATACTAGCTATTGGAGGGCGGGTCTTGGCGGAGCCATAGTGAGGAAAAACATTGCCTCTCGGGCTGTCAACGCTGTGTCTCGGCGTAAAAAGTGGAGGGACCTAGTTAGCTAGTTAATTCCATCTGACACTGGTTACAGATAACGTTATAATCAGCCAAACAAGCTGTCGGTTGTCTGGCGGGAACACTGTATGTATATTTAAATTTTACTAATTAAAAGGCCGATCGGTGTAATGTTGACATGGTCAACTGGAAGACAAAGCCAGTTGTGCGTTGGCAGAGCGCCACCTACTGTACCGGGGGTAGAGTTACTCCTATTATTCGCCCCATTCCTCCGCGCTCATGTATACGGGGCAAACTGGAGTTACCTGGTGATTCACTAACCGGGGTAAGACCATACCCCAGTTACTGCTGTGCATGTAAACGCACTGAATGAGAGAGATTACTCCTTTTTTTAGTTAGATGTGAAAAACCTACTCAGCAATATACCTGATTCTAAAACCAAAAACATGGCCCAAAAATGTTTCTGTGAAGCAAATTACCAGGCGATCAGAACAATTCTACATGGAGTTTGGATTTGATGTAACATGTATTGTACCATGACACATTTACTCAATGACTCAGTGCTTGCGTTGCGAGTGGGATAGAGCTAATTAGCCTTTTCCTTACTCATGAAGCTTGACTGCAGACAGTTAGGAGATACTACACAAAAACAATTATGTGGTTTTGTTCAGAAGTGACTCATCACTTTTTGTCCAGAAAGCACTTCCCCTTTCTCTACAGATTATTTATAGACATGTTCCCTGGTTTTGTTCCAGATTTTGTTGAAATGTCTTTTCCCAGAATGGGGATATAAAAAACAAAGCACATGAACATTGCGTCTGTAGACTAGCATTCATTATCTATGAGGAACATGATCTAAAAACCTGAAATCCACTACTGGCCAACAGGCATCAGACTGGTCTGGAATATCAGAATAGCTGTAGTTTGTTTGTTTGTTTGTGGTCTTGTGTTTATTTATTTTTTGTTTTACACATTTGAATGCCTTTTTATGTGGGATTTATTTTTTTGAATATATGGTCAATAAACCTCATTTATAGGAAATTACACCTAATGCTTGAGTTAGAAAAGCAGAAATTTAGAAATGATTTAGACTAAAATGAAATGAATGGATGTGGATAATCAGACTGGAATAAGTGAACTTTTACTCAACACTATTTCAAAACCACTTCAATTTGTTTTTCTCCAAATGCTATAAAATTGAATAAGACGCCCCAAAATGAATGAAAGTAGAGATTTGTACTTGCCAAAGAGCGTTGTGTGGAATCAGTCATGTTATTTTGGGGAATTAAAAAGAACATTGATATACGAAAACGGGTCAATTTTACCCGAGGACAACATGAAGGTTAAATTATGTGTAACGCACATCACTGCTGCTACGTCCACTATTTTTTTACAGGTTACGCTTTGTTGCAATAATTAGATTTTTTGCCAGGCTCGGCTTACAACACACACAGACGAAGTGTGACTTCAGTCTCCACTCAGGACCCCATTCCTCCACTATATCTTTACAAAGCAAATAGTTAGCAGGACAAGTAGTTGGAAGGGGTTAATGTTTTGACCTTAAAGTCGCCATTTGTGGTATCAAGACTATGCTGCTATAAATACACTTGACTTCACTATGGTTGGTTTACAGTAGCAGCTGCCCTGCGTTCACACAGCCTGTCCTCACCATCCTCCACGTCTTACCTCACTGCTAATATTAGTCATCGTCTTTCCAGCTGTTCCCAGCGTCTGGCTCTCCCACACATTAGATCAGTCACTTTCTCTCTTTCCAACCGCCTGTCCCTGCTCTCTCGCTCTACCACTCCCTTTCTTTCTGCCTGTCTTTCCTCTGTTGTCTCTCTTTTGCTTTCCTTTCCTCCATCTCCATCTCTGTAATCCCTCCAACAAGCTGCAGCTGCAGTACCGGATGCTGGGAAGGAGGGCTGAACAAAGATGAAAATTGACCACAGAAAACACATTCCAAGATACTTCAATGACAATGTTAGTCGGGCATAATTGATGTCATATGCATATATTTACATGCCATTCTCTTATAAAGCATGTACATGTAGTTGTGTCTGTTTTTTTTATGTAGTGTCATGCTTTAAAGCCTGTCTGATTCTGATGTGTTTGTGAAAGCGAGAGTGTAAGACAATGTTGTTTGTGCGTGATTTGGTGTGTATGAGAAAAAGTACGAGGTGGCCGGCGCTCCACACGGCTCCAGCTTGTTAAAGGAGAGGCTCAACGCATTCCTCTGACATCATGCTCCACCGCAGGCACCCACCCTAATCCTCCCTTCCTCTCTCTACACCTCTCACTTACAGTCCCTCTCTTCCTCCATGTCACCCATCTTTTTTCAATGTCTCTTGCTCCTCTCCCTCTCTCTCAGCAGCTGCAGTCCACACACACACACACACACACACACACACACACACACACACACACACAGTAGGGAGACAAATGCTAGGGCTTTCACTCCAAAAATGGCGAATATGCATTGAGAAGTACTTCCTATATCTTCTGTCCTGAAATGTAGAGCTTACAGTAGGGCTGGGCAATATATCGATATTATATTATAAAAACATATAAATGAGGCTAGATAGATTGGATTTTGTAATATTGTGGTATGAACTTACCAGACTTACTAGCTGTTTTATTATTTGCCTTTATCCACTTTGTCGTGGTATCCACATTATTGATGATTATTTATCAAACTCTCTTTGTGTTAATATTTTGCAAAAGTACGAGAGTCAACCCTACAATATCGCTGCAATATCAACATCAATGTACAGTATTTGGTCAAAAATATCGTGATTTGATTTTTTCCATATCACTCTAGCACAACAACAGTTGTATATTATACTGTGAAGAATACTATGACTGACACGTATCAAAATAAAATTTAGTTTAAATATAAACTAATTTTGTGTTAAAACTCAAAAAACGTACCTGGCAACATCACTGTTTAAGTTCATCACGACAAGCCAGCTCTTTCAAATTGCCATTTCATACAGTTCTATTATAAGAAATATTGATTCTAACGGCTTTAAATACTGAATTATTGCTACAAAAAAAATCACAATCTCCCACAAATATTTTTTAAAGCCTTATTAATTTCCTGAAACATGCTGGTCACTGTAGTTTTTCTTAAAAGTTAGAAAAATAGGAGGAAATAGTTTATTTGTTGGGGACTATTTTTATCAGCGGATTAATACACATTGGGTGCTCTTTTTTATGGCCCATGGGCAGTACATGGAGTTTTATGGCACAGAGGATGGATATATTAAACTTTGGATAAACACCATAGACTATAAAAATAGAGAAGGTAGCATCCGTGATGTGACCCATTGGTTTGTTGACCCATTGGTTTTGATTGGATGATGCAGCCAAGCCAGTGTTGTTTATGGTTGCAATGGTGCTGCGCTAAGCTAAGGGCAAAAGAGAGAAATTTGCAGATATTCAACCCTTCAGAAGGATGCAAGTCATATTTTTGGGTCTAAGTGACTGATGGGAACAACAATCTTTGACATTGGTCCAGTATGAAGCGAGATCGCTGCAGTTGGCAGCAGCAAAACAAGCTACAATGTAAGCTATTGGGGCAATTGTGCAGCTTGTAGTTACCTTCACATAAGTGCTCATTTTACCACTGACAGCCTCAGATTAATATACACTAATAATAGACTACAGGCGGTTTATTTTTATTGACTGTTGTATTGTAGAATCAAGTTCGCAGGCTGTAAAACAACCCTCCAGGGTACTATAAGCGGTTAATCTCACTCTTGTTAGTTTGGTTGGATAGAAAGAGAGAAAAACATGATTTCCCCAAACTATTTCTCTAGAGACAGCGCAGCAGCAGTATTTCAATGAATAGCAGGACTTTGACAGACTGCTTGTGTCTTTTTGAGACAGACCACACTACAAACAAGTCTAAAGTTGAATTTATTACAAATATCCCCATTAGCTGACACCTAGACGACCAGCTCAGATCACATGAACCACAACCAGAAAAAATCTGTCATAGTGACATGAAAATATGTTATAGGGTGAATTATGTAATCGTCAGGGCTGTACCAAAGCTCAAGAAGAACAGGTGAGTTAATAAGCTACAATGAGTTAAATGTAAATGATATTACCTTACGTTAGATACAACTAGATTAGATTCCTTCAAATTAGATTTGATGTTTTTACACTGGTTACTTTAGATTGGTCAAATTGAGAAAACATAAGTTAAATTGTGATAAAAAGATTAGTTGTTGGTGTCAGTTATAGACAGTAACCCATATAACCCAAGGATGAGTGAAACTCTTAAGCACCTACACCAGTTACACAATTATGTTTATTTATGCGCAACATTTTCACTAAAATTAAATGACAAAATAGATTGTCCACATAAAGGCCTCGTTCAACAGGGCAACATCATTTTTCTGTGTCTTCTAAAACTGTAAAGAATCCTAAAAAATAAGTTTTCTGAATGGACAACACTATGGTTAATGTTTGGTTAGACTATCATCGTCATGGTTACAATAGTAATTATTAAGGGTATGATCATGGTTATTGTTTAAATAAATCATTGACTGTAACAAACAGGAAGAGGACAGAGGCCTAAGGGCTGGGCAATAATTAGTTATTTAAATGTATTTTCTTTCAGTGGAATCATATTGTGACTAAATCATATCAGAATATCGCGATATACAATTATGTTGTCTAAATTGACAAGCATACTCAATTTTCTCAGAAAATACAGTATGTCTTGAAACATTTTGAGGGAATAAGAATTGCAGAGTTGTTTTAACATCACACTATTTTTGTGCATGCATGTAAACATAGTAACAGTTTTTTTCTCTCTATAATTTCACTTGAAACTCTTTACCACATTATTGATGATTAATTATCTAAAATCTCATTGTAAAAAATATTTAGTGAAAGCACCCTCCAATATCATCACACCATCAATATTGATGTATTTGGTCTACAATATCGTAATATTTGATTTTCTCCATATCACCCAGCTCTTATCCTAACGGACCGCTCTGAGCTCATCTTATTCAGACTCGGTGGCTCTTTAACAGCGTCACACTATTTCCTTCCCTCAGTCACGCTGTTAATCTATAGTTCATTTTTTCTCATATTTTATACACAATATTCAATTCAGTTTTATTAAAGGTGTCAGATCATAACATAAGATATCTCAAGCCACTTTACAGACAAAGTAGGTCTAGACCACACTAATGCGCAGCTTTAGTTACATTACACAGTACACACAACACAACACATGTAGTTCATAACATACAATGCTTTATTATAAATTAAACTTCCCTACAATATAACGGCCTACAAGTCCAGCTAAAATAATTAGACCATTAAACAGTTTTGATTGTTTCCAGTTCCTAAAATGGGATTTTTCTGCATTGAGTGCTTTAACTTTTAAAACTTTAAATACTTTTTTGGATGATAGCTACTTACAGACTTTTACGTAAGTAACATTTTCAATGCAGGACTTTTACTTTTAACAGAGTATTTTACAGTGTGGTATGACTTCCGTCGACCTGCAACTTTGTTGTTCTTTTTCTACACTTTTCTCAACATTATTTTTTTGTCACTTTGTGACGTTTTTTTAAATTATGTTTTAGTCAATTTTTTAACAATGTCCTTGTTGATTTTTCCAATGTTTTAGATGTTTTTTTGTCCCTTTTTCCAAATTTATTGGTCACTTTTTCAGCGTTTAATACAAGAATGGTTTTGTTGATTTTTTTCCTACTTTTTTGTAGTTTTTTTCACCATTTCTCACTTTTTTTTCAACATTCTTTTATAAAAGTTTTAGAAAGTTTTTTGTAAGCCAGTCAAATTTGACTCAAAGACAACACAAGGGTTAAGTAAAGGATCTGAATACTTCTGAATACTACACCACGGTGGGGGGCCTGATTATGGACTGAATGTTAAAGGACAAAGATCTTCATTTGTACGGAGTGTGAGCCATCAGCAGTACATGTGTGTTCTGTGTATGCGGCAGACAGACGGCTGATGAAAGCCTATCATAATGACAGCACATAAATGCATGGGAGTGCAGCGTACTTACGTGGACAGCTCACTGCTGGTTAAGATGGCATGCTGCATGCGTCCGGCTCCAGGCTGATCTGTCCAGCGTCCTCGGGCGGTGAGAGAAGCAGCTGCTTTCACATCTGTTTGCAGGTTGACTGGAAAACCTCATCGTTCGGTCTGACAGAGAGATTGTCAGGATGGAGAGAGAGAGAGAGAGAGAGAGAGAGAGAGACTGTCAAGATGGGGGGGAGAGAGAGAGGGAGTGAGGAGGAAGGAGGGAGAGAGAGACAGACAGAGGTCTTACTTTCTGGACACTGGAAAGATACGTTTAGCTTCAGATGTGACAGCATGACTCAAACACTCCATTTTCTCTGCTCTCTTCTCATCTTTCTTCCCATTCCCTCCTACTCCTACCCCTCGGCTCCACTCTCTTCCTATTTTGGGCCCCGCCTCTCTCATTTTCCAGGGTAGGAATTCTTCCCCATAGAATGTCAGTGTATGCTGCCAGCTTGTGGCCTAAAATATTACTACTAATGATTTCTGTCTTCATCACAGCAACGTAAACCACAGTTCAGTATTACCTTTATTTGGAGCTCTGTGTGTGTGTGTGTGTGGTGTGTGTGTTTGTGTGTGCGTGCATGTGTATGTGTGTGTTTAAAGACATCTAACATAAACATAAAGTTCTGGTCCAAATGTGAGTAATGTTGAGAGATTGTACAATCAAGTTCAGGTTTAAGCTTAGGGTCAAAGCTCAGCTGGATTGTTAACCAGGTAAAGGTGGGCAACTGCCCTGGGGCCCCACACCATGAGGGGCCCTAAAATCATATGTTTAGTATGGCACAGTATCTGGTTTGTGGTGGTTTGATTAACTTTAGTAACAATGTCAACTCTCATGAAAATCTTATTGAAAGTCCTGCTCACTTGCTGTTATGTATTATGGTTACATGGCACTAAATTATAATATGAATATAAATCAAGGAACTTCTGTGTGTGTGTGTGTGTGTTTGTGTGTGTAATCCAACATATTTACATAGGATTACAGCAGTACATCATAGGACGATAAAACACTACATCCTTGAATGAAGCACTAACTTAGCTCACACTGCTACCTGCACTCAAAGAAGAGTAAATATTGTCTAGCCATTTGTTGTCTATATCCTTGATGCTCCACTTCCAGGATTGCTCTGTTGCTGCTGGAAAATCCACCGGATTTCAATCATGTACAGTAGGCCGGATATCCGTTGTGTTGGGCTTTCTTTATGTTGTTATTTTAAACTCTGACTATGGTTAACCTTTTCTCAGTCGGCTAAAAACAACTTTACAACCTACACACGTTCCACCAAGCCTATTTTCCTCCCATCCCAGAATGCTATGTGGAGTAGCCAGACTCTCCTCCAACGCGCTTCGGAGGAGAGTCTGGCAAAGCGAGACTAAGCCATTCGTGACCTGGTGACTGCGCATCGAGAAACAATGCACAATAGTCCTGAGATTACAAATTAAAACACATATTCCCCCCGAAAAGAATGCAAGAACTTTCTGTATTTCAACCATATTGTGTCAGTTACATTTTGTTACCCTTATTTTTAAGATGATCATTTTTGGCCTTTATTTTAATGGATGAGGGTTGATCACCCATTGGTTATTGACAATGTTCATGATTTAACTTTACTACCAAGACTTACAACGTGCAATAATATCAAACGTGTTTTATTTCGTCGTCAAGACGTCAAGACGTGAAAAAGGCCGACTGGGACTGAGTTTTCTGACCACCTTACCCCAAACGATTGAGACAACGGGAGCGCGACCCGACTCTAGCAAGACTCTCAGGATTTTATTCCGATTTTGGAAAATAGTCTGCGACAGTGGAATCAATTAAAAAATCATTTCAATCAGGACAGACTTGGTTGCAGATATGCTTTACAAATGCATGATATGTACAGTCTTTGGAGATTAGACTCCATCATTATGAAATGATATATACTGTATATTTAGGGGGTTAGAAAGCCAGAAGCTGATCCCCCCATGGAGTCTAGACACTAATGGTGGTGTTGTCTTCCTCCTGACCATGTTTTTTCTGGGTCAAAATTATATTAAATTAAAACTTTTTTTTCAACATTTTGGTTGTCTTTTGAGACTTTAGTCACTTTTTCTTAAGTGTTTTGTCACTCTTTCCGATGTTTTTGTCAATTTTTTTCTGGGCTTTTAAAGTTTTTTAAACTTACTTTCATAAAAAAAAAAATCAAACACCCAGATTTAATGAAAGTAATGAACTGATCAATCCAACTATCCACGTTATTTTGTTTGTGACAAATTGGTTGAAAGAAACCCAGATTTCTGATATACTGTACAAACTTTCTGAAAATGGGTCAAATGGGATCCTCTGACAGTATGTTGGATTTTTTCTAGGTGTAAGAATGACATTACATCTTCTAACCAGGAAGTTGTGCTAGGTGGCTTTGGGCTCTTCTACAGTGGGAGTATTTGACGCTTGGCTATCAGAGCACCAAAGACAACACAAGGGTTTAACAGAAATGAAACCAGCCTGTCTTTGTGCTGGCACAGACATCGGTAGTTTAGGGAAATGCAACTGGCCGCCATCAGCTGCTCTTCCCACTGCCCTGGATGAGGAACAATGGACTCATTGACTGAAGAGACATGCAGACTCATTTCCGCGGACTCTGTGTTGATCACTTCTAGGACGCTAAATGCTGCTCTAGCTAAGCTGAGCTCAGTCAATTTTGTTATATTTTTATAGTTTTTTTGTGATTGTTGCGGGCAAAGATCCTTGATTATGTGGCATGTTTTCTTAAGAAATGCGATGCAGGATATTTATGCAATGAAATTGCAGGAACTTGCAAAAACTGCAGTTTGATGAAAAAAAGACTTTGTCTGACGGTTTGTCTTGTCGTGTAATTATGTCACTTTATAGCAGCCATGATGGTCATTTTGACCGTTTTGAAATTTATATAAGTAATAACTTTTCTGGATAAAGAAATACAATCCTGCTGGTACCTGACTCTTCCTAAAAGAGTCTAAATTTTCATTTAAAATTGTTTTTATATACATTACACACAAGGCAAAGAAAATAAAATCACTTTTACCTATTTAGGCCATACACAGTCATATTGATGCTCATATACTATATATATATATACATACAGTCTATGGGAGCACCGCAGCAGACAACACGGAGGCAGTGCCAGGTTAGGTTAGGTTATAAATGTTCAAAGAAGATACTTTTAGGTGTCATTTGCCAGTTATGAGATATGTTGAATGAATTTCTACACCATTCTTTTCAGATATGAATGTAGCCTATGAAATAATGACGTTTTACTATGCCATGATATAAATTATTGAAACACCCTGGCTACTCAAGTCTATAATTAAAATCGTTAAATTGTACATTTTGGTGTTATTTTGTTTTTCTAAAGATATCCTAACACAATATATTCATTAACATCACAATTAGGTATTTATCAGATTTAGACTTCTCTTTATTAATCCTTTGAGATGACTCCCGCAAGGAAATTGCCACCATCCGTTTTTAATAAGAAGAATACAGTATAGATATAAAATAGTCTATATAAAAGTAGTATATATAAAAAAGCTTTGGCTATAAAAAAGATATTTGCCATATATTATCAGAAAGTGTCGGTGTCGAGTCAAGTGTTAAAGTGTCCAGGTATTTATGTGAGTCCAGGTGTGTGTGGGTATGTACTGTCCTCTCTGCCTTCTATCATGAGAGATTATAGAGTTATCAATCCGGTCAAAATGACGGCAGTTCTAGTAATTATGGAATTCCTGGCACTTCTAGTGTTAATAAGAGGCTTTTATTTTGTCGTTGATGGATCGTTGAGATAAATATGACAACACATGTCCATCATAAGATCAACAGGAACCTGTGGTTAACTGACTTGTGGAATTAAACTCTATAATGCCACAGCATGTTACCACTTTATGTACAACTGTTCATTTGTCCTAATGAATTCTTCTAATAAATCCGAAAACAAATACACCAAAAAAGTATGCACTAAATACTAAATCTAACGTATATAGCCTTTGTCATAATTCAAGTCTCCCAATGAGAAATGAGAATCTCTCTCCCCCGCCTCTGTCTGCTGCACTGTGGCAGTGTGTGTGTGTGTGTGTGTGTGTGTGTGTGTGTGTGTGTGTGTGAGACGGCCGGGCCAGCGAGATTATTAAACCCGCAGGTACTTGTGGAGTTCAACTCCGAAAGGACAGTTATCCAAAGGCCCCCGTTGCTGTTATGATGGACATTGAAACAATGGTTGAGGTATGTGTGCATCACTTAAAAGTGTCCCCTGGAAACACTTCTATTGTGGTTTATTGGCATGTGTTTTCATATTGTTGCGTGTTGTAATCTATTTGTGTGTGTTATCTTAATGTTGTGTGTTGTGGCCTCTCAGGGCCATTGTAAAAAACACTGACTTTGATAGTTTTTGGTCGGATACATGGGGCCATACATTTTTCATTGAAACGATATTGAGGAACAGGTTCAGGGAAATCATGTGCTTCCTGCGTTTTGATAAAAAAGAGACCCTCAAATAACTCAATAGCTTGCTACATGCCAGCATCAAATATTATGGTTAATGAAAAAATGTTTCCGACCAAAGCAAGATGCCCATCTACACAATATATGCCAAATTTGGCATCAAGTTTTGGCTGGCAGCCAACGTTGAGAGCAAATACCTGCAAAACGTCTTTCCATACCTGGTAAAGGTGAGAGCAGACCAGCCACACACACACACATTGGAGAGGATGTGGTGCTGAAGCTGGCGGAGCCCTTCATTGGTAAGGGAACGAGTGTCACCTCCGACAGCTTGACCAGCTTTTGCTTGGAATACCAGCCTGGTGGGCACGATCAACAAACCCAAGAGGGAGCTCCCACCTTCAAGGCAAGGGAGACCCAAGGTGCTGATATGTGGGGAAGTGGTGCTGTCGGTGTTCCACTGCAACATCCTCAGCACGCAACACCAGCATGTGGCCGTCTCCACTGGCTGTAAAGATGATGCGGTTGCCTACTACAACCATACAAAAGTAGGGGCTGACGTGCTCGACCAAATGACATGACAGTATTCTGTGACGGGTTGTTAATATACATTTTATTGTTAGTGTTATTAAGTTTAATATGTGTCTATGTATATTTGGTATCCATTTACTATGTTGACTTGAGGGAATGATGATTTCTGATTGCTAATAATCTATTCTGGTGCGCAAGATCGCTATTTTGAGTCTACATCCGCAAAGTTCTACTTCCGTCTGAATTTCTGCCGGATGTACCTGATTTAGGCCAGATGGCCGTTAGCAGTGCTCCTAGCAGTACTTGCTCCTAGCAGTGCTGCGAAGGAATGTCTGGCAATGCGTCTCTGTCTCTAGCCTCTAAATATAATATTAATCGGAATGCTTGAGGCTTGATGTAATTTTCCTTGATTTTTTAGTCATTATTTGATTTCATTTCATTGATTTATTGATTACTCAATTTTCTCTCTCTCCTGCAAGCTAAGCCTCAACAGTGGCTTTGGTATTTATTTTACATATGAAATTCTTTTGGTTTGTTTGCTTTTATTGTAGCTACTAGAAATGGGAGACATCTACAACCGAGGCCCAAAAACAATCTCCAGCTGCAGATCATCTGAAACATCATCTCAAAGTTTTGCAATTGGTCCAACAGAACAAGATGTTTATGTAAATATATTTTGAGATTTAAATAATGGATTTCTTGGATTTGTCTGCTTTGCTGTGAATGGGGTTTATTACATTAGGCAGTATTTCTAACAATGCAAGTGTGACACCAACACATGTATGGTCACAATTGTTATGTTTGCAATCTGATTATATGATGATTTGTGTTATTGTAACTAATGTATCCTTCCTCTCCTTTTCCTGAATCAAAAAAGGCCATATTTAGCTGTTAACAGGTTACTCATGAGGCCTGTAACACAACATCAATAATCTATTCATAGGTCCCTTGGGATAAAATCTTATTTAGGTCTATGACCATTTGTGTGTATCTGCAGGTTTATGACATGACAACCATAAACAACTGGCTCACTACAATTTTTTTGAAGTGAAGATATTTGAAAGATGGATCCTTGCAAATGTGAACCGTTTGACATTTATGCTACATCTAGCAAAGACTTTCAAAACAACTTTCATTTTGGCTCTTGGGAGCTGCACATGCTCAGTAGCTAGGTAAAATCACATCAGCTAGATAACTCTTTCTCCAGCTTTGGTCAGTCCAAGGCAGGATTAGCTGGAAGACTTCTTCTAGACCAGGGACACTTGTGGAATACCTGCACAACAGGGACAGGAAGTAGTTCTTTTGGAGATTATGGTCAACTAGTAGCTGTTTTGCCATTGAGAAGCTAGCATGTGTAGCCCACTAGAAACATGATGGAAATAAATATGAATATATATTATATTATTATTATTATAATAAAATAAAACTAGTTAATCTATTATAAATGCATATGGTTATCATGAACCAATTAAAACATTGGTTCAGGAGTTGACCCCGCTTTGATTGATAGGTGACAGCGGATGCTTCTTTGGCACGCAGACAGCACACAGCCAGCCTGTTAGCCGCCGATACGAAGAGATAACAGAGACATTAACATTTAAATATAATTGCATATGTCACCTAAAGACTTGGAAAAGTTCGCTGGGAACCGTACCGCTGCCAGGAAGCCTTGAGGGATTTCGTTGTGTGGGATATTCGTTGTGTTTATCCGACGTGAAACTTGGTCAGGTTTTTTGGGTCCCTTGGAAAGATTTGAAGTTTGATGGCGAGCCACCCAACTAGAACTACAAAATCTTAAAGGACGGTATTTTATTTTATTTTATGCCATGGACTAAAGACAAGAGCAAGACTCTTGAGAAGGAACACTTTTGAATATTGTATTTTATTTATTTTATTTTCATTGTATGCACCATGTTAACAATCTTAGGACCACTTAGAGGATGCACCCTAAGGTTTTAAATTCATACTGTATGCTATTCACACCCATACATATATAAATATTCTAAATCTTTGATAGTGTGTCGTTATTGTTAATGTTTCAATCCACTACCTCCTACGTATCTAAATCTTCTGAAACCTAGTCTAGATAGATAACCTATATAGTAGACAGTTAATAAAGGCTACACATGCTACTGTTAGCCACCTCATCTCTAGTGCCGTAGAAAGCCGTGCAGATGTTGAACAGCTCACCTGGAGACTGAAGACAGGTCTGAGGACATTCAGAAACCGGATCTCACTCAAAATAGCATGGATAGTTTTTTTCCCAAGTTTGCGTGTGGAAGCACCAGAGACACAAAATAACACCCCAAATCCCAGAAAAGATGATTTATTTCATAATATGGGCACTTTGAGGACGTCTTTTGGGTGGCATCTATTAAAGACAAATAATGGCTGTTTTTAGATGTCCAACAATTATGTCTTAAACACGTCTTTAATTAACTTTCCGGAGGATGTCTTCTGGATGTCCAGAAATCACTTCTTTTAGACGTGTCCTAGACGATTTTTTGCTCACTGGGCGGTATAAAATTCTATGATTCTGGTATTACTTGGGGTTGGATCCAAACTAAACTTTGCACAGCCCTCTGGCAGTGAGCATGAGTGAGACAGTCACCCTCAATTAGCTCAGCAGTTCAGTGGGTAAGCAAGACATTTGGTACGACAAGAAATGACACTACAGTATTCTATACAGAAGATTCTCAGAGTGTGATAAGTCACTCATATAACAAAGCTAATTCCTCAAACAATCTCAACTCTTTTACTATCGACCTTGTCTTGTAATAGTATTTAATGATTTACTAACAGTGTCATTTCATTTGTAATACGTCACTGTAAAGCTGTTAATAACAACACAAGAAGCAAATAGAAATTCCTCTAATGGCTCTATTTTCTTAATAGAACACTGCCACAACTGCACTGCACAAACCCACCCTGTCTGCCAATTTTGATGAGTTCTCAATTTTCTGGATCAAGAGTGTTATTAGTTGACAGGATGCAGGTTAACACACATTTGGTATGCTACAGTAATGAGTACATACAGCACAGAAGCAGGGAGGACATATTCGGAATCATCTCAACATAAACTACAGTGCCCATGTCAATAGAAATGAAGGAATGTGTCACCCAGGGCCACAGTGTACCTCACTGATGTGTTTTAATAGTTTTTGGACAACAATAGAGCTCTATGGCACAAAGAAGGAAGAAACAGTATATCAGGCTTCATACAGTATACAGTGGGTGCGGAAAGTATTCAGACCCCTTTAAATTTTTCACTCTTTGTTTCATTGCAGCCTTTTTCCAAAAATCAAAAAAGTTCATTTTATTTCTCAGTAATGTACACTCAGCAACCCATCTTGACAGAAAAAAACAGAAATTTAGAAATTTTTGCATATTTATTAAAAAACAAAAACTGAAATATCACATGGTCATAAGTATTCAGACCCTTTGTTCAGTATTTAGTAGAAGCACCCTTTTGACCTAATACAGCCATGAGTCGTTTTGGGAAAGATGCAACAAGTTTCTCACATCTGGATTTGGGTATCCTCTGCCATTCCTCCTTGCAGATCCTCTCCAGTTCTGTCAGGTTGGATGGTAAACGTTGGTGGACAGTCATTTTCAGGTCTCTCCAGAGATGCTCAATTGGGTTTAAGTCAGGGCTCTGGCTGGGCCATTCAAGAACAGCCACAGAGTTGTTGTGAAGCCACTCCTTCGTTATTTTATGTGCTTAGGGTCATTGTCTTGTTGGAAGGTAAACCTTCGGCCCAGTCTGAGGTCCAGAGCACTCTGGAAAAGGTTTTCGCCAGGATATCCCTGTACTTGGCCGCATTCATCTTTCCCTCGATTGCAACCAGTCGTCCTGTCCCTGCAGCTGAAAAACACCCCCAGCATGATGCTGCCACCACCATGCTTCACTGTTGAGACTGTATTGGACAGGTGATGAGCAGTGCCTGGTTTTCTCCACACATACCGCTTAGAATTAAGGCCAAAAAAGTTCTATCTTGGTCTCATCAGACCAGAGGATTTTATTTATCACCATCTTGGAGTCCTTCAGGTGTTTTTTTAGCAAACTCCATGCGGGCTTTCATGTGTCTTGCACTGAGGAGAGGCTTCCTTCGGGCCACTCTGCCATAAAGCCCCGACTGGTGGATTGCTGCAGTGATGGTTGACTTACTACAACCCCATCTCCCGACTGCATCTCTGGAGCTTAGCCACAGTGACCATTGGGTTCTTCTTTGCCTCTCTCACCAAGGCTCTTCTCCCCGATAACTCAGTTTGGCCGGACGGCCAGCTCTAGGAAGGGTTCTGGTCGTCCCAAACGCTCTTCCATTTGAGGATTATGGAGGCCACTGTGCTCTTAGGAACCTTAAGTGCAGCAGAAATTTTTTTGTAACCTTGACCAGATCTGTGCCTTGCCACAATTCTGTCTCTGAGCTCTTCAGGCAGTTCCTTTGACCTCATGATTGTCATTTGCTCTGACATGCACTGTGAGCTGTAAGGTCTTATATAGACAGGTGTGTGGCTTTCCTAATCAAGTCCAATCAGTATAATCAAACACAGCTGGACTCCAATGAAGGTGTAGAACCATCTCAAGGATGATCAGAAGAAATAGACAGCACCTGAGTTACATATGAGGGTCACGGCAAAGGGTCTGAATACATATGACCATGTGATATTTCAGTTTTTGTTTTTTAATAAATATGCAAAAATTTCTAAATTTCTGTTTTTTTCTGTCAAGATGGGTTGCTGAGTGTACATTACTGAGAAATAAAATGAACATTTTTGATTTTTGGAAAAAGGCTGCAATGAAACAAAGAGTGAAAAATTTAAAGGGGTCTGAATACTTTCCGTACCCACTGTATACAGACACAATGCTTGTTAATGGGATCAATTATATTTCAGATTTTCTTTTTAGTTTTACACTACTTTTTGGAATTCATGGTCAACAACCCTCCTTTATTTAGGATAATACATAATATTTGAGTTAAAAAAACAGAAATTATGACTTATTTTCACTAATAGTTAAGATCAGAGGAATGAAATTGATCAATGGTATTTTCAAAGAGCGTTGTAAGAAATCCAATCCATTTGTTGTGGTAATTTGGTTAAAAAGAAACTCATATTTCAGATATAGACATTTTTTAAAGGGGTCAAATTTGACCCAAGGACAACAGGAGGGTTAATGGGATCGGTTGACAATAAAAAAAAAAAATCAACTATTGCCAACCTTAGCCGTTCAACTTGTGACTGTTGACTTGAAAACTAACCTGAAACATCCTTGAACAAACTGAAAAGATGCTTTTCTATTTCTTGAACTCCATCAAACACATTTTCTTTCTTTCTGGCCTAAGTGTTACGAGTGTGTTTGTGTCTTCCTGAAACAAAACTATATCAATCTAATTTAGAAAGCTATATGCAGTGATTCAGCGCAGTGTGATTTATGTTTTGAAAGATGTGACACTGGGAAACTAAAAGAGACTCTTCTTTTTTAATATCTTTGATTTGTTGTCTTTTCCCCTCGCATATTCCACTGGCCCTTTGAAATTCATCTGCATTTCTGTATTTTATCCCGAAAACATGAAAAACATATGCTGGATTCTGCTTTCTGTTTTATATACAGTATATCATAAGCAATAGTCATGTCAAATAGATTAGGTTTTTTTTGTTTCCGTCACAAACAGCATACATTGGCACTGAAAGTTGCCACTCAAAAATACACACACTCCCCAACACATTGTGGTTTCAGACATACAAAGTTATTTGGAAGTTCTGGTGTTTACTAGTCTTTCTGTGATTCTTGGAAATGGCAGCTTTCATACTGAAGTCTTCGAATTTCGTTTGTCAACCACAATCGTCTCTGTGAATGGTAAAATGTATTGCTGTGTGTGTGTGCTGTGGTTGAATCAGGAAGTCATGTTCAGACAAAAGACAGCATGGGTAATCATTTTGTTGTTTGCTTAGTTTCTCTTCCAATAAAGTTTGATAACCTGTCTGATTGTTTAATCACTTTCTGTTATTACTTCCTTTCTTAAATCAATTGTTGCCATGTCCAAAAAACACTTTAGGGCCCACCAGTACAGGTAAACCTTTTTAACCAAAAAGACCACAAAGGAACTCATGGAGCCACAGAGAAAGAGATTTCCGCCTACATGTAAAATTCCAATCCTGATCCACCTCTGAAACAAAGGGAAGCACATGTCCCCTCAGACAAGAGGGGAAAAAGATTTTACAGCACCCAGCAAGTCCCGTGTATGTAGGTGTTAGTGCACAAATGACGCCAGGAGGTCCTGGATTCCCAATGGACCCCAAAAACAGCATTGGACCATGGACTATAAAACATGCTGACACACAGAAACCTCTGCTCTCCCCTTCGACTTCGGTTGAAACACTGTGCGTGATTAATGGATTTAAATTTGGTGTAAGAAGCACCGCGGACCTCTGAAAACACGGACCGGCGTTTTCATACCTGTAAGAGAAGGAAACAAGGCTTTTCTTCTCAAAAGTTGTCTGAAATTGCTCCTTGCTGTTCTTCTGGGGATTTCAAGTTTCTCTGTGTTCTGACAAGCAGAACAGGACCGTTTTGTTACCTTGGACTATCTATGGACAACCATAAAAAAACACACGAAAGTAAGAAGGCTTCGTAGTGTTTCTGGGCAGAGAAATAGGTGTGTTTTAATAATGTGATAACTGCTAATGCACTGGGGGGCACTGTGTGAACACCACGCATAAGAAAAAAAACATCCCGGTGTGGTTATATGCCAGACTATGCCTTGGTCTGGACATGTGCCGGACAACCAAATACACAGTCAGGTCCATTAATATTGGGACATCAACACAATTCTAATCTTTTTGGCTCTATAGACCACCACAATGGATTTGAAATGAAACAAACAAGATGCTTTAACTGCAGACTTTCAGCTTTAATTTGAGGGTATTTACATCCAAATCAGGTGAACGGTTTTGTTCACAACAGTGACTTACAACAGTTTGTATATGTGCCTCCCATTTTTAAGGGACCAAAAGTAATGGAACAGGTTAACAATCATAAATCAAACTTTCACTTTTTAATACTTGGTTGCAAATCTTTTGCAGTCAATTAAAGGGTGGAAGGCATAGACATCACCAGACGCTGGGTTTCATCCCTGGTGATGCTCTGCCAGGCCTCTACTGCAACTGGCTTCACTTCCTGCTTGTTCTGGGGCATTTTCCCTTCAGTTTTGTCTTTGAAATACTTCAGAATTCACCCTTTTGTCAGCAACCACATCATCAATAAATACAAGAGAAGCAGTTTCACTGGCAACCATGCTTCACTGATGAGGTGGTATGCTCTGGATCATGAGTAGTTCCTTTCCTTCTCCATACTCTTCTCTTCCCATCACTCTGGTACAAGTTGATCTTTGTCTCATCTGTGCATAGGATGTAGTTCCAGAACTGTGAAGGCTTTTTTAGATGTTTGGCAAACTCTAATCTGGCCTTCCTGTTTTTGATTGAATGGTTTCCATCTTGTGGGGAACCCTCTGTATTCACTCTGGTGAAGTCTTCTCTTGATTGTTGACTTTGACACACATACACCTCCCTCCTGGAGAGTGTTCTTGATCTGGTCAACTGTTGTGAAGGGTGTATTCTTCACCAGGGAAAGAATTACTTGGTATGGATGACTGAATAAAGACCTCAGGGTGGGCGGTCATCTGCCTCGACCGGTTGAGGGTGAGTGAAAGAGACAGAGAGAGAGAGACAGAGACAGACAGACAGAGAAGAGACAGAGAGAGACATGGAGGATTGAACAGATCCAGAGCCAGAAACACCTGCAGGAAGCGAGAGGAGGAGAGAGGAGAGGGACGAGACAGCAAAAGACTACGGGGGCGAGAGAACACAAGACTCTGGGAAAGGGAAGAAGTCGAGTAAGTAACATGCATTAATGGGATGAGGTTGCATACAGATGGAGAGAAGGAGGAGGAGAGAAGTGCTCAGTGCATCATGGGAAGTCCCCCAGCAGTATAGGCCTATAGCAGCTTAACTAAGGGATGGTTCAGGATTCTCCTGAGTTAGCCCTAACTATAATCTTTATCAAAGAGGAAAGTCTTAAGCCTACTCTTAAATGTGGAGGCGGTGTCTGCCTCCTGAACCCAAACTGGAACCTGGTTCCACAGGAGAGGAGCCTGATAGCTGAATGCTCTGGCTCCCATTCTACTTTTAGAGACTCTAGGAACCACAAGTAACCCTGCATTCTGGGACCACATTGCTCTGGTGGGGCAGTAAGTTACTATGAGCTTTTTAAGATAAGATTGTGCGTGACCATGAAGAAGTTTGTTGGTGAGAAGAAGGATTTTAAATTCTACTCTGGATTTTACTGGAAGCCAATGCAGAGAAGCTAAAACAGGTGAGATGTGATCTCTTTTCCTGGTTCTTGTCAGAACACGTGCTGCAGCATTCTGGATCAGCTGAAGAGTCTTTATGGACTTTTTCGAGCAGCCTGATAATAAAGAATTGAAGTAATCCAGCCTAGAAGTAACAAATGCATGGACTAGTTTTTCTGCATCATTTTAGACAGGATATTCCTGATCTTTGCAATATTACGTAGGTGAAAAAAGGTGGTCCTTGAAATTTGCTTTATGTGAGAATTGAACGACATCCTGATCAAAGATAACTCCAAGATTCCTCACAGTGGTGCTGGAGGCCAGGGTGATGCCATCCAGAGTAACTATCTCTTTGGATAATGCGTCACGGAGGTGCTTGAGCCCCAGAACAATAACTTCAGTTTTATCAGAGTTTAACATTAGAAAATTTCAGGTCATCCAGCTTTTAACATCCTGAAGGCACATTTGAAGTTTAGCTAACTGATTAGTTTCATCCGGCTTGATTGATAGATATAAATGAAAATCTTCTGCATAACAATGCAAGTTTATGGAGCGTTTCCTGATAATTTTGCCTAAAGGAAGCATATTTAAAGTGAACAGGATTGGACCGAGCACAGATCCTTATGGGACTCCATGACTAAAATAATGACAAAAACTCAGCTAAATTTGCGGTTGCATTAAACCTGTTTGTAAATGTACGTCTAAGGGTTTGGGGATAATAATAGGCTTGCTAGCGCCTTATACAAATTTTTAAAAATTGAGGAGCCACGGCAGTGCATTCAACGTAGACTAACAAAATGTGGTACACATATGTATCATGTCAGCCCGTACAAACAAACTCATTGTAGCCACACCCTAAACCCAACAGGAAGTCCGCCATTTTGAATTGATAGTTTAAAATTAGTGCAATTTTGGCCATTTCCACATGTCGTACTTTAACAAACTCCTCCTAGAGATTTCATCCAATCAACTTTCAATTTGGTCTGTGCCATCTTAAGATGTTGACGATAAAGAGTTATTGAAAGAAACTTTTCGTCATAGGCCATTTTGAACATTTATCAATGAACGAGAAGTTCATTGATAAAACCAGGCAAGCGGTCTACAAGCTGCGTGGAAATCCCTGCTCGTCATTGAAATTTCGAAATTTGAAATTTCGCTTCTCCACGTATTACAGCAACTACAAGGTCAAGCGGCGCCAAGCCTTAGTATATCAAACCATGGATTCAGCGCGAGTCAAGAGTCTGGATTTTTTCCTGCTTTATCCAGCAACACTGAAGAGCAGAGCAGGAGCCAAGTATAGAGCATTCACCCCCGCCGGGCATGCTGAGGACTATGTGAACCGGGCTGCACCCCATCCTCCTGCTGCTGTGGCGGGGAGAGCTGATGCTTCAGATTCTGAGGGTGGCGTGGAGGAGGATCAGGACTGAAACATCTGCCTGAACAACCTAACCCTAACCCCTAACCCTATAACAAACAAACATGTTTTAACATTATGTACAGTGATGTTGAGTAAATAAAAAAACTTATACATGTTTGTGTGTAGGCTATATATATATATATATATATATATATATATATATATATATATATATATATATATATATACACACATACATATACAAGTATGTGTGTATTTGTACATGTAAATAAACATGTCTTACATCTCATTTAGGTTCATGACTTACAGGCATTTAATGAGTTTCTGGAAACTCATTGAACCCGCATCCCACAAAATGATTCGTGTGACCAGAGCAAGAGCAACTGGAATGAGGAGTGAAGCTGAAACAAGAGACAGTACATGGGTAAATAAAAAATAGCAAGAAAAAAAAAAAAACTTTGCATTTTCAGTGAAAGCTTAGTCAACACATTATATGTACATAATTGCAAACCTTGTTATTTTTATAGGGTCAGTCCCTGCAGCCCATTGATGAGTTCTTCCTCTTCATGATCCACCTCTCAGTTGGCCAAACACAGCGGGATCTGTCCCACAGATTCAACATTCATCAGTCTACAGTTAGCCGAATTATTACAACCTGGGCCAATTTTTTGTACACCATTCTTGGCTCTGTTCGCATATGGATGTCTGAGGAGGAAGTCAAAGCGCATCTACCCAATGAGTTCCAGGACTACCCAGACACACAAGTGGTGATCGACTGCACGGAACTGCGTTGCTAAACTCCATCCTCTCTCCTGCTTCAAAGTGAAGTCTTTTCCAATTACAAGTCCCACTGCACGTTCAAGGGGTTAATCGGCATGGCACCACATGGTGTGGTCACCTTTGTGTCTTCCCTGTATGCAGGATCTGTCAGTGACAAGGAGCTTTTTAAGCAGTCTGGGATTGTGTCTCTGTTGAAACCTGGGATGGCAATAATGGTCGACAAAGGTTTTCTTGTTGATGACTGTGTGCCATGCAAAGTCTACAGACCTGCTTTCCTGTCAAAAAGGAAACAGCTGACGGCTGATGAGGTAAAGAAGACACATTCCATTGCTCGGCTGAGGGTCCACGTCGAGCGTCTCATCCGCAGGGTCAAGGAACACAGGGAGCATCAACCAGCTGTACACTGTTGCTGTCACTGCCGCCCCCAAATGTAATACATTTGCTCATCAATAAAGGCAACAAAGTTCTATAGCTGGGGTGTAGTGGCAGGAGTGGAACCGTCTCCATCTTCTCCAGAAGGTAGTGCAGGGAGGACAACCAGCCTTGGGCCAGCTTGCAGAATCATCACTACACAGTCTTCTGCAATATAGAGCCGGATGAAACTTGGGAGCCCAAAAAACGTGGTCAAAAGCCAAAAACTTGGGAGTGTTTCCAACAGCGGCGACAGATGAGCTCACTTTCAGGGTAGACTACCTGAGGTAGCGAACCCTCAGGCCGCCCCATAAGAAGAACACTGGGAGTCACTGGATCTGGGTCGCTGGCATCTGAAGACACATAACCCAAGGGCTTACTGTTGAGGATCCCTTCCACCTCAATAAGTACAGTGCGAAGCACTTCTTCCGGAACAGGTTGAGCACCGACTGTGGCATAGAGTGCGCTCTTAACTGAGCGTATCTCCCTCTCCCACACCCCTCCAAAGTGAGGAGCTGCTGGGGGGTTAAAGCGGAAGGAGATCTTCTGTGGTGGAAGAAGATGTTGCAGTTCGTTAGACATTCCAACGAAGGTCTCACGGAGTTCTCGCTCGCCTCCCTTGAAGTTTGTACCCTGATCGGAGAACAGCTCTGCAGGCGTTCCTCTACGGGCAATAAACCGACGAAGGGACATCAGAAAGGCATCCGTATCAATAGAGGTAAGGAGGTCCAAGTGTACCGCCCTAGTTGTGAGACACTTGAAGATAATACCCCATCTCTTCTCCCTGCGCCGGCCCACCTTGATCTCAAATGGCCCAAAGCAGTCCATCCCTGTAGAATAGAAAGCAGGCTTGAAAAGGCGCAGACGAGCTGATGGCAAGTCTGCCATTTTTGGTACTGCAGGTCTTGCCCTCCATCGCTGACAGTCCGCGCAGCTGTACTGATAGCGCCGGACAGCCTCACGCCCTCGCAGGATCCAGAAGGAGCGTCGAAGCTCAGCAAACACCCGCTCTGGGCCTGGGTGGCGGAGTCGGTTGCCAAAATCTTGGATCAAGAGCGTAGTCACTCGATGACCTGGGTCTAAGATGACTGGATGAAGAGTGGTCAGTTCCAGGCCTTCTGCTCGACGTAGTCTTCCTCCAACACGTATGAGCTCTCCCTTTTCATCCAGCTCTGGAGACAGCGTGCGGAGTCGACTGCTGCTGGGGACTGGCTTACCAGCTTTCAGGAGGCTGTACTCCTGCTGAAAACTATCCCTCTGAGCCCTCTGAAGTATCAACTGTTCAGCCTGTCGGTAGTCTTCAGCTATGTGCTTATCTTTATAGTTGGCCGCCCCATGCAGCTCCTGCACTGTCTCTTCCAGCAGCTCCTTCCAAGAGCCGTATCGGCCCGTGTCTGGAGTAGGCTGGCTTGGTGCATCTGTGGCGACCCCACAGAAGGTAGACTTGCGCATCTCCGAGGTATCTTCTGATTGTTCAACAGCGGGGTCCCTTGGCCATGAGTCGGAATTGGTCAGGAGGAAGGCAGGTCCCAGGCTCCATCTATTTGGCTGAACAAGCTCTCGGAGCGTCTTCCCTCGTGTTACGTCATCAGCAGGGTTTCTCGCTGTATCAACGTATCTCCAGGCGTGTCTGTCTGTCAGCTCCTGTATCTCGGCCACGCGGGTGCCCACAAGACTTTGAATCGGCAGGACTCAGACCTCAGCCATGTCAGTACCGTTGTGGAATCAGACCAAAGGGTTGTCTGATCAATGTGGATGGTTAGTTCCCTCTTCAGCACCTGTGACAGCTGTGCACCAGTAAGAGCGGCACAGAGTTCTAATCGGGGCATAGAGTGAAATTGCTTGGGAGCGACTCTGGAACGGGCCATCAGGAATGATAGATACACTTCACAGTGTCTGTCAGTGGTCCGGAGGTACGCCACTGAGCCATAAGCCTCTTCTGAGGCGTCGCAAAATACATGCACCTCTCTATGAAGACCGGAGGTATCCACGTTCTTCGGCAAGTACGGTCGGGGGCAGGGTTACTTGAGGTAAGACTCGTAGTTCGTCTTTCCAGTCTTTCCACTGCTGCAGAAGCTCCTGCGGTAGTAGTGGATCATCTCATCCCCTGTGTTTGTCCCAAAGGTGTCGGACAATTATCTTAGCTCTGGTGGTGTAAGGTAGAATGAACCCCAAGGGATCGTACTGACTCGCCAGCACCTTGTAGATATTACGCATCGTGGGGACACCATACTCTACATGACGATGCTTGTAGCCAAGGACATCGGTGTGGAAGAGCCAGCTTAGCCCTAGAGTAGATTCAGGGGTATCTGTCTTGTTCTGAGCCAGCCATAACTCAACGCTAGCAGAGCAGCTTTCTTCTGGTAGGTGACTTATTACACCTGGTTCCTTGCTGGCCCACTGACGCAGATCAAAGCCTGCGGATGCAAGAAGGGCCCGTAGTTTGTCGACAAGATGCCTCGCCTCAGCAATAGTGGGGACACTCTGGAGGCAGTTATCCACATAAAAACATTTCTCAACTGAGATTCTCACCTCTTCATCTGGCTGGCTGTTATCAAAGATTTGGCGTTGTAAAGCGAATGTGGCACAGCAGGGGCTACATGTTGTACCAAACGGTAGCACCTGCCACTCGTACACCACAGGGGGTCCTTCTTGACTGATGTCGCGCCAAAGAAATCTGAGCAGAGCACGATCTTCTGGGAGGAGGCAAACTTGGTGGAACATGCCTTTGATGTCTCCGCTAACTGCAACTGCATGTTCGCGGAATCGTAGCAGAACTCCCAGTAGTGATGCTCCTAAGGTCGGCCCAGGCAGTAGATGATCGTTAAGGTTCTGTCCTCGATACTGATAGGAGCAGTTGAATACCAGCCTATTCTTGCCATTATGGCTCACCATATGGTGAGGGATATACCATTCCTCACGATCTGCAGCTGGAACTTCAGGTCCACACTTGATGACAGAGCCCGCCTTTATAAGTTTCTCCATCTCCACTTTGTAGGCTTCTGCCCGTGCAGGGTCTCTGGCCAGTCGCCTTTCTACACTTCGTAAACTAGGCATGACAGCTTCTTTAGCAGCTTGGAAGAGCGGCATGTCTCTCCGGCGGAGCAATGGGGTGGCGTAACGTAGAATGCCATCGACCTCTACCCTGATGGTTTTGGTCTCCAAGATGCTGATGGCCTCTTGGTCCTGCCTTGAACGAGTGACTAGTTTCTCGCTTCTGAATGGGACAGTGTCGACCTGCCATAGTCTCTCAACATGTTTCATCAGCTCGCTCACCTGGGGTGCTACGGTTGTAAATAGACACTGCTGTGGTTGGGCGAGGTGACGGACTACACTTGCTGGGCCCTGCAGTGTCCAGCCCAGCCTTGTGCGGATGGCAGCAGGCCCACCTGGAGGACCCAATCTGACGGGTTCAATGGGAGTGACAAGATGGGGATGGTCACTCCCAATGAGGAGCAGGGGCTTAACATTTGTAAGGGTCCGTATGGGAAGGCCATTGAGGTGCTTGTAGGTGTTCCGAAGTTGCTCCATGGGGTAAGTATGGGCAGCTAGTCCAATGCGAGCACTGGTGAATGCACCTTTAATCTTGAACTTGGTCTTTGGCTTTGACGGCGAAGAAATGAAGAAAGACACTGATGCACCACTGAATGTCTGCACTTCCTCTCTAATTGTGCGTAGTGGTAGGATTTCTTGAGTCCCCTGCACCCGTAGCTTTTCTGCAGCATCTGGCAACAACATAGTCCTTTGCGAACCATCATCAAGTATGGCATAGGTGTTGATTGATTGATCACCATGGTTGGCTTTTTGACGACTTTCAGAAGGACCCGACTGCCTTCAGTGGGTCGGTCTAGAAAGAACCTCTGTTGTGCCCCTCGTGCCATGGCTTACCGCTGCCGGTGTTGAAGCTGCCTCCTTGGGTGACCTCATATTCACCTCATGCAGCACCTGGAGGTGTTTCCCTTGACAGAGGCTGCATGTCTTTTTTAACTCTTTGGTGCCGGATGCTTCGCGACGACACATCTACCGCCGGTTACTGCGTTGGTGCTGCGTGGCGCAGCATTTTGTATTTTTTTCATGACGCATGCAGCAGAAACCCTGTCATTGGTTCAAATGCACATGAGGCGGGTCTTGTTGGCCATTTAAAGCCATGTGACCACTAAAATGTACTGTAGTTTGCTGAAAATCCAATCAACCAGACATACAATTTGTTTATGGCATAGGTGTCTCCGATTGGATTTTGACACCATGGTGACAAACGGGACCCGTTTGTGCCGGATGCTTCCACACGCCTACCGAAAATGACCCGAGCCATTTTCCGCTTGTCACTCAAAAAATCATAAACAAACGGTCATGATTTTCAGCAAACTACAGTACATTTTAGTGGTCACATGGCTTTAAATGCAACAAGACCCGCCTCATGTGTATTTGAACCAATGACAGTGCTGTGCTGCACGCGTGTGATACAAAATGCTGTGCCCCGGCGGGAGGTTAATTTAATTTTAATTTAATTTTTTAATTTAATTTATTTATAGTATCAATTCACAACAAGCTCAAGACACTTTATGAGTAGGTCTTTCACCCCAACAGTGCCTCCCAAGCAACAGTTGACAGTGCCTCCTTTTAGGGTGACCTCATATTCACCTCATGCAGCAATCCCAAAAAAATAGTAGTTGTTTCCTTAGGTTCAAAGTTGACAGAGGCTGCATGTCTTTTTAAGTTGCATCCGCACCAAAGAGTTATGTGGCATTGGGCCAACCTGATGTGGCCGTTACCTCTTGTTACTTTTATCCATTCGGTCAGCTGATCCTTTGTTAGCCTGGATACCTCGGTACACTGACTGAGGTAGTGTTCCTCATTGTTGCAGAATGGACAGTATGGCTTGCTCTTGTTCCCTTTGAAGGAGCTGCT
Organism: Etheostoma perlongum; assembly: GCA_026937815.1. NCBI lineage: Eukaryota > Metazoa > Chordata > Actinopteri > Perciformes > Percidae > Etheostoma > Etheostoma perlongum. The sequence goes on from CM049381.1 coordinate 4,945,948, forward strand.
TAACCCTACTGCCTCAGGTTTCTTAGATGTGTCCTTCACACCATGGAGGACAGTGGTAGGTTGCTTAAACTTCCTACCCTCAGGCCTGGACACCGGCTTCTCCCGTGTTCCTCTCACAACTAACTGTCCTTCAGAGTCTTGGCACCAAGACTCGTATTTCAGCCACTCTGAGAGATTAGTTAAGGTGTGGGTTTGTGTGCCCTGATGGTACATGCAGCGGCGAAACTCAGCTCTCTGCTCAGGTGGCAGCTTGCTTAGCAGACGAGCAACGTGTGAGCCACACTGCAGTTCCACTTCACCCTCGTGGCCTAGTGTCTTCAGCATTCCCACAAGTGACTGTATCTGGAGTGCAAACTTCTCAAATGCAGCAAAGTCTCCCCGCCTTATGTCTGGTGAGTCCATCACAGCAGCAATACGCCTTAGCGCTATCTGATGTGGTTGGCCAAACTTTTCATTTAGGGCAACCATTGTGTCCGAGAAGGATGTTGGGGAGTTAAGGTAAGCATCTGCTATTAACCTGGCTTCTTCTAGTTGCAGGTGATCGACCAGCACTTGGTATTTAAACAGCTCAGATGCATCATGTGGTAAGAGGTTCTCCAATGAGATCTTGAGCCGTGCAAACTCGCTTGGGTCCCGACTTGAGAAGTTGCGGATTGTTGGGCGTGGTCCACGGTAACTTGGCTCTGGGATGTTGGAGTTATGACTCTGAAGTGATCTAAAGGGCAGTGGCTGTGTCCATGCCATGCCTGGATGTTGCTCTGGGGGCGTTGGGTTTCCGCCAAGCTCACTCTGTTGACCAACATAAGCTGTAGGGTACTTGTGCTCAGCGGGAGGTAAACCGTGCAGCTGGGACAGAAGATGAGCAGGCTTGTACCAGGGAGGTGGATGACGGGCATTGTCATCCCATGACTTGGCAATAGGAAGGGGCCCACGTGCTGAGGGATTAGGTTGTGGCTGGCCCACAGACATGGCAGGAGCTGGAGCTGGCGGTGCTTCTTCCTTAATTCTTGGAACCTCATCTATTCTCCTAATATGCGGATGTAGCATAGGTGGGTCACCAGGCAGAAGTCCGTCAATTACTGGTTCTGGCCATGGTGGTGGTGGCGCAGGCCAATCATCCTTTTCCTCAGCTTTAGGTTCCCTTCCAACGGGTGGCTGTGGTGGCGTCACCGCTAACTCTGGCTTTCTGGTATGGAGAGAGGTTTGACTCTGTATGTTGCAAACAGCATCTACTAACTGTCTCATGTCTGCTCGCAGCGCTCTAAGCTCGACTATATCCGATGCCATGTGCCGCTGTGTCTGCTGCAGGAGGTGTCTTTCATGACGAATGTCATCTAACTCAACTCTGCTGTCCTCATGTGAGTGTATGGAGGGCAGCGCTGGAAGTAGGGGAGTAGAGTAATCTCGTAGCTGTTCCCTAAACTCCCTCTCTGAAAGCCGCTGGGGGGCTAGCTGATTCTTCTGGCTGTGCTGTGGGTTCTCAGCCCTATAGCTCAGGTCCATCTCCTGAAGAATAGCATCCTGCCTCTGCAGGCCAAGGGGAAAGTCATAAGGGGAGGTGAGGGGTGTCATCCTGGCATTTCCCTCCTGGTGAGTACTCTCTAATTCCTCTCTGTACCTCTGACCAAGGTAGCCTCGATGATCGACCTCATAATCTGCAAAGCGTACAGGTGGGTGGATATGCCGTTTGGGACGTGCACCACGAGCAGCGTACTCTGGATGTAGTTCCATCTCTGACGTAAACCCAGTGATCCGACTCGAAGGACCATCAATGAAGGGAAGATAATAGGTAGACGCTCAGTCTAGGTGCTAGTTCTGGGTTTATCACCAGGTTCACTCAGGTGTGTCGGCCAGAACACCATTTTAGGCCACTTATTCCAGACTACGAAATGAAGAGCTGAGAGGTAGTTCTTATTCTGGTTATTTATTTTCTCACTTTCTTCAATTGTGAGGGTAATTCTGAGTGTGGTTTCTACAAAGAGGGAAACAAATACAAATGAATAAAGGAAACATATGCATACACTCATTCCTCCTTAAGCCCTAATATACATTACCATACATAAAATACACAATAGTCAGAATATGACTATATATCTCTAACTATAATAATGTAAACAGAGAATAAGGATTCAAACACTTCTTATATGCCTTTCTTTAAGTTACCGATAACATACACGGCACTTCCTGTCATCTATAATACAATTTAAAGCCTGCGACTAACTAAACGGCTGGATGCTTTTATTGTGAAAACCCCGGACCGGATGCTATGTTCGGTTCGAGCTAGTAAAGCCTTGACAGAAAAGCCTCGACCGCGGCACAGATAACAATATTTAACACTGCTTACTTTGTGTAATGAGCTGAGTTAATGTGTCCCTGTTATTAGTTCATCAGTTAAGCAAAGACTTATATGTGTTAGTGTTATGCACTACTGTTACCAGCAGAGGTCAGTGTAGTTCTATTGAGGGGGGGGCAACCCGAGTTTTTGGGCGTAGAGGAGGGGCTCCTGTTCCGTTGTTGTGGACTGAATGTTCGGCGTGGTCACGGCCAACAGTGACCGGAGTTAAACTGTCTTTCTAAAATAAATGCACAGAAGTTGCAAGCCAGTCATCGCCTCCTTATTCAACGCTGCAACCCTGGGGTGAGCGTTACACTGGTGTCAGAAGTTAAAGTGACGGACTGGTTACTTCTCCGGTGTTAGCTTAGCCGGCTAGCGGACCTACCGAACGGAGCCGTTGCGGGAGCCTACTGTCGATGAACATGGCGGAGGGAGGAGCACGGCCGAAAATTAAGGAGGAAGGGGTGAGCTACAGTTATGCCCGAGCGGAAGGTCTGGCGGCGGAGTTTGAGCGCGCTGCGGAGACCAAAGCCCGCTTGAAACTGGCGGCGAGGAGCATGGCCAACGACGCGGGAATGGGCTCAGCTGTCCCCCAACCGAGCGGAGGACGCGTGGAAGGCTTCCTCACCGACACTTCACGGCACTACAACAGAGAGAACGCGCTGCCTGTATGGCAAAATGGCGTTGCCCATGCTTGCCGGGCCCCATGTAAAACACCAAAGTACTCCGGTAAGGCGGACTGGCAGGCATTTCATGCCCAATTTGAACTGCTATCACAAGCTGCGGGCTGGTCGGATAATGATAAAGCGCTACAGTTAGCCTTATGCCTTACAGATGACGCACTAGCGTGCCTGTTACTGCTAAGCCCGGAAGAGAGAAATGATTATATGGCCCTTGTTGGAGCCCTACAGAGACGTTTTGGACACTGTGAACAGCCCGATCTCCTGCGCTCTGAGCTGTCCAACAGACGCAGGCGACCTGGGGAGCCCCTCCGCGTCTTAGCTAACGACATTGAGACTCTAGCCCGGAGGGCTTATGCCCACATGCCCCCTGCAGTACAAACAGAGCTTGCTAGGGACCAGTTTATTCAAGCCTTAACCCCCAAGGGACTGCGCATTCAGACCCAGCTCGCCCATCCCCGTTCCATACAAGAGGCTCTGGAGCTGGCTCTAGAAAGGGAGGTTGTGGAGGGCGAGGCCATGGAAAGCGGCCCTGCAGAGAGTGGTCCTACAGTGAGAGCCGCTGCATGTACTGACGCAGCCCAAGTAAAGCCTGCATGGGCGGCTGAATTGACTGAACTGATTCGGGCTGTGTCTATGCATTCGCCACAAAGTGCTGCACGCTCTCGCCACCGCCCCCTGGTCTGCTGGGGATGCGGACAGCCTGGCCATCTCCTCAGACAGTGCCCCAAGCATTCCAACGACCAGGGAAACGGACCAGGGCCCGTATAGTTGGGACGGTACGGGCCCCTGACATTATGTCCCATGTTGCATCATCGAGAGAAGGGGGCCAAACGGCACAGGCAGGGCAGAGGGGCTGCACTTCCCCCTGAAGCAGACGAGAACACAGAATCTGCGATGGTGGTGGGTTGGACTCATGCTGGACATTTCTGCCACGTTCCCGTCACCATAGGTGGGGCCTCATGTACCGCCCTTGTGGACACGGGCTCCACAGCAACACTGATGCGGCCGGATGTGGTTCCAGAAGGGACGCAGTTGGAGCAGACTACAGTGCAGCTGAGGACAGTGACGGGTGAGCTGGCCCCTATGCTTGGTAGGGGGAGGGTGACGTTGAATGTGGGAGGTCAGCGAGCGGATTTTACAGTGTGGGTGGCGCAGGTGCAGGACCCCTGTATACTGGGACTGGATTTTTTGAGGTCTGCACGCTGCCTGCTGGACCTAGGGGAGAACACATTGACGTTTCCCGGGGGCCCCACTGTCAGAATGGTACCACCCACACAGTCTTCAAAGCCGCAACCCCTGGTCAGGACAGTCATGGAAACACCCTGCCATGACACAAAAACACAAGAAGAGAGCAACAACTCCCCAGCGGAGGACGCATGCGCCTCACACAGCTCCCCAATGGGCAGTGCCCTGCCACTGGCGCCCCATGCCCCCAGCAACGGTCATTCCATCCCCACACACTCCAGTTCATCTTCCCCAGCCCAGTCAACTACGGTGGAGGGGATAGACAGGTTGACAGCGGTGAGAGAGATATGGAGACAGAATTGTGACCAATTGGAGCAATGGCAGCAGGAGGAGCTGTGGAAGGTGTTATCTGACTTTATAGACATTTTTGCACTATCAGACAATGAAGTGGGCCTGACACACCTGGTGCAGCACGAAATAGACACCGGGGACGCACAGCCCATCAAGACGCGTCCCCGGCGCCTCCCCATGGCTCACCGTGAGGCTGCAGACAGAGCAGTGGAAGAGATGCAAAGAGCTGGCATTATCGAACCGTCAGACAGCCCATGGGCCTCGGGAGTGGTGATGGTTTCGAAAAAGAGGAGCCCCAAAATGAGATTCTGCGTGGACTACAGGCCACTGAACCATGTGACCAAAAAGGACGCATATCCATTACCCAGGATCGATGAGTCACTGGACCTGGTGTCTGGCTCCTCCTGGTTCTCTTCACTGACCTGAGGCGGATACTGGCAAGTGCCACTCAGCCCGGAAGCAAGACCAAAGACTGCCTTCTGTATGGACAGGGGGTTGTGGCAGTTCCGGGTCCTCAGTTTTGGCCTGTGTAATGCCCCAGCCACCTTTGAAAGACTCATGGACCGGTGCTGGCTGGCATCCCCGTCAGAGATGTCTGGTGTATTTGGATGACATCCTGGCCCATGGGAGCTCCTTCCAAACAGCCTTGGAGTCGCTGAGGCTGGTGCTGCAAAGAGTGTCTGCAGCGGGCCTGAAATTACACCCACAAAAGTGCCGCTTTATGAGGAAAGAGGTGGAGTTTTTGGGGCACAGGCTGGGGGGAGATCAATCAATCAATCAATCAAACTTTATTTCTAAAGCACATTTAAAAACAACCAGGTTGACCAAAGTGCTGCATTGACATGAAACAATAAATAGACAGAATAAAACACCAGACAAATACAACATGGCCCGGAGGCTCACCAGTCTGACATGAAGAGGCAAAAGTCTGGGCTGACAACTGAAAAGCCCGGTTCTCTTGAGTCCTGGACAACGAGGAGTTACTGGTTTGCAAGTTTGTGACCTTGAAGGTGTGGCCTCCTGCAGTGATATGACTGGAGCCAGTCCATGTAAAAACAAACAATAAAATCTTAAAATCAATCCTAAAATGAACCCAGTGAAGAGAGGCAAGGACAGGGGTGATGGGAGTCCCAGTTCATTTTGAACCAGTTGTATGGACACCTATATACAGTGTTGCCAGCAAGCTTTCAATTGATCTGCTTCTCCATTTTAAAATCACAATCCATTTTTACACCCAGGTTAGTTACGACGGACTTAACATAAGGTTGAAAGATGCCCAGGTCTATTTGTGAGACCTCAGAGGTGCCACTGGGTCCCATGACCTCAGTTTTACCTTTTAAAAGAAGGCCATCCCTTTATGGAAAACAGTCCCTGATGGGCAGATGATTTGCCCATCTTAAAGATGGAAACTGATGTTGTGCCTCTTTAAGATACATCCAAGGGGAAGCAGATAGGTGAGAAAAGAATTTGGATGGCACTCCACATGTGGGGACACAGAAGGAGAAATAGAGCCATCTGACTCTAAAATTTATCTGAGCAAAACCTAAACCACTCAACAAGGCTGGCCATGCTCAAGCCCAATTGTGTCAAATGCTGCAGTAAGATCTAAGAGAACAAGCCAGTTGAGATTAAAAGATCATGGTGGCGGATTCAGTGCCGCTTTATTTAGGAAAGTGTATCTAAAAATGACTGCAACTGTGCCTTCTCTAAAATCTTCGAGTTTTTAGAGATAGGGCGGCACAGGCTGGGGGAGATGGGATCAGCACATTAGAAGAGAAAGTGCATGCGGTGAGAGACTGGCCCACACCCACTGACCAACGACAACTGAAGAGCTTCCTTGGCCTGGCTTCATATTACAGGAAGTTTGTGCGAGGTTTCTCCTGCACAGCTGCCCCCCTGTATCACCTGCTGCAGAAAGGCAGGGGCTTCATTTGGACACCACAGTGCCAGCAAGCTTTCAACTCTCTCCAGAAGGCACTAACAGAGGCCCCCATTCTCACCCCCCCCTGACCCCAGTTTGCCGTTTATTCTTGACACGGACGCAAGCGATGTGGGCATGGGCGCAGTGCTAGCCCAGTCGGGGCCAGACGGAGAGAGAGTAGTGGCGTATTTCAGCAAAACCTTCAACAAGGCTGAGCGCCGTTACTGCGTCACGCGCCGAGAGCTCCTCGCCATGGTGGCGGCAATAAAACACTTTAAGTACTACCTGTGTGGCCGCCCCTTTATCGTCAGGACGGATCATTCAGCACTTCAGTGGCTGATGTCCTTCAGAGAACCAGAGGGCCAAGTTGCACGCTGGATTGAAATGTTGCAGTCTTATGTTTTCACAGTGGTACACAGAGCCGGAGCTAGCCATGCCAACGCAGATGCCCTTTCCCGCCGCCCTTGCGCCCTGGGCGGGTGCCAATATTGTGAGCGGAGAGAAGCGCGTGAGCAAGAACTCCGTATCGAGGAGGAGACATGCCCCATGCACGAGGGGGCTGGACCAGTCTGCCGGGGAACAATGATGGTTGACGTGGCTGAGTGGCAGACACAACAGGAGCAGGACAGAGACATACAACAAGTGCGACAGTGGGTCGAAGCAGGACTGAGACCACCCTGGGAAGGGGTGACAGGGAGCTCCGCTGCAACGAAAGGACTGTGGACAATGTTTGATGCATTGAGAGTGAGGGATGGGGTACTGCAGAGAGCCTGGAAGGAGCCTGCCACGGGAGAGGAAAGGTGGCAGGTGATAGTCCCCAGTTCACTGAAAGACGCAGTGCTAAGAACATCACACGGGACCGCAGGGGCAGGACACTTCGGAGTAGCCAAAACACTCCGCCGGCTTCGTCAGGGATTTTACTGGGGGCGGGCCAGACGGGACGTGGAGGACTTTTGCCGTCGCTGCGACCTCTGCGCGGCCTATAAGGGCCCCCCGGACCAGTCCCGCGCACAACTACAGCAACAGGCAGTGGGGGCTCCCATGGAAAGAGTAGCTGTGGATGTCATGGGCCCTTTCCCCCGCACGGATACAGGCAACCGGTACGTTTTGGTCGCCATGGACTATTTTACAAAATGGCCTGAAGCGTACGCAATGCCAAATCAGGAAGCAGAGACAGTGGTTGACGCTTTGGTAGAGGGAATGTTCAGCAGATTCGGGGTGGCTGAAACCATTCACAGTGACCAAGGGAGGAATTTTGAATCACAGGTCTTTGCCACCCTGTGTGAGCGTATGGGCATGCATAAGACCCGGGACCACAGCGCTGCACCCCCAGAGCGACGGCCTCGTTGAGAGGTTCAACAGGACCCTGGCAAAGCAGCTGGCAATCCTCACAGCGGAGCATCAACGTGACTGGGACACACACCTTCCCCTCGTCCTCATGGCCTACAGGTCTGCTGTTCAGGAGTCCACCTCATGCACGCCTGCCCTCCTCATGCTGGGGAGGGAGTTAAGGACACCAGTGGAGGTGGCGTTTGGCAAACCTCCTGACACCCCTGCTGTTCCTCCAGGGAGAGAGTACGCCAGGAGGCTCCAGGATCGGATGGAGTCCGCCCACATCTTTGCCCGAGACCAGCTGGAGAAAGCAAGCATGAGACAAAAAAGGAACTACGACATAAGGTCAAAGGGGAGACACTTCCAAGCTGGAGAGCTGGTCTGGGTGTACAGCCCACGTAGGAAGAAGGGCCGGTGCCCCAAGTTGGACTGTCATTGGCTGGGGCCTTGTCAGGTGGTGGAGCGGCTGGGTGAAGTGGTGTACAGAGTCCAGCTGCCAGGAAAAAGAAGGAAGGTTGCACTCCACAGAGACAGATTGGCCCCGTACAGAGGAGACTCCCTCCCTTCCCAAACGCCTGCGAGAAGGGGCAACGGCACAATCACAACACCCAGACACACACACGAGCCCTGTCAAAGCCCCATTCCCCCTGCAAATACTTCCCCAGAGACTGTGACTGACCCCCCTGTTCACACCCCTCCTTCCCCCTTCCTATCCCATACCCCTCTCACTGCACAGGGGCGCAGCACCCCCCACATGGCGGAGGCGCCCGCGTCCCCCACGCGGCCGCGGAGACAGAGACGTCGGCCGGGCCATCTCAGAGACTTTGTGTAGTCCCTCGGGACGAGGGACTTTGTTGAGGGGGAGCTGTGTAATGAGCTGAGTTAATGTGTCCCTGTTATTAGTTCATCAGTTAAGCAAAGACTTATATGTGTTAGTGTTATGCACTACTGTTACCAGCAGAGGTCAGTGTAGTTCTATTGAGGGGGGGCAACCCGAGTTTTTGGGCGTGGAGGAGGGGCTCCTGTTCCGTTGTTGTGGACTGAATGTTCGGCGTGGTCACGGCCAACAGTGACCGGAGTTAAACTGTCTTTCTAAAATAAATGCACAGAAGTTGCAAGCCAGTCATCGCCTCCTTATTCAACGCTGCAACCCTGGGGTGAGCGTTACAATATTTTGGCCTGACGCCAGGTGAGCTGAAGCTCGAAACTAGCATGAATGAACGTGGCTATAATTAGCACAACGGTCGCGTAGCAACCCCTTGAACTCTTAACTATCATCCACGTAAAGTAACACAAATAACAGCTGGTTTAACAGAAAAATACACTATCACGAGTTAAGTAGCAGATATACTTACTCTTCTCATTTACGCACACTCTTAAGTAAAGTGCCGCTCACAACTGCTATCCAACTGACCGACTAACTCTTACTGCTTGTTAACTGTGTGACGTCAACTATAATATACATACCAGCATGCACTTCGGCTATCCTGTTACAGGCACTGAATAAAACGGGAGTAAACGTGAAACATAAAGCACAATATGGTCAATTGTACTAAATAATAGTAACATTAACATAACTTTGGGGCCTTTTCTACAGAAATTGTTATATATATTGCTGACTAGAAAACTATTTACATGACAGCACCCAGCTTCAGATCAATGGTGTTGTCATGGTAACAAACAAACTATTTACAGAAGTTTTGCAAAAATGGATACAGCACATGCGGTTGCAATTATGAAGTAAAATATAATGAACAAGAGTTTCATACGCAAATAACTTTCCTTTTTAAACTTTTATTTTTTTATGATCAGTGTGATTTTTCTTTTCTTTATTTCCACACCAGGTATATGTATGTGTGTGTGTGTGTGTGTGTGAGTAAGAGAGAGACACAGAGAGAGAAAGAGAGAGGGGGCGGGGGGGTGGGTGGGGGGGACTGTTTTCTACGGATCAACTAGGCAGATGAAGCCAGCTGACGGTTAAAAATATATATATATATCTCCGACGGCAGAGACGCAACGGGAGTCGTATTTAAACCAAGCAGCATGTCTGAAAACCCAGGTTTACCAGAAATCTAGTGGTTACTATGTAAGTACTACAAACCGAAGTTAAAAACAACCTGAAGCTGAAGAAACCCTAAACGTTAACGGAACAGACCCGCGGACCTGATTGACTGAGAGAGAGAAAGAGAGAGAGAGAGAGAGAGAGAGAGAGAGAGAGCTGTTTGCAGTGATCCGAGTGAGCACAGCGTGTGTGTAGGGGGGGGCGCAGAGACGTCAGCTGAGGAGTTTTATTCAAAAAAATGTATTAAAAAAAAACGGATACTCGTTTCAACCGAGTACTCGGCTCATCCCTAGTTAAAAGAAAAACTTTGACTGATTCTGGTCTGGCCTAATGGCCAGTGTCTGTCTGACTCCAATTTTGGTCACTTCACCTCACACCTTTAAGTTTTGACTGTTGACTGGTAGACCAGGAAATCAATACGCAAGATTCGCCCAGTTAAGTTATAACAAGCACTAGTGAAAATGTAATACAATACGTGTATGGTTCAGAATTCCATCAAGACTCTCTCACCCTGACCACCAACACAGTCTTTCCGGGTCTGACCCCAGATCTCTCTCTGCCCTACTCTTTTATTCTTCTCCAGGTTTCTCCACGTTCTGTATCCTGAGACGATAGCCATTTACGCGCTAGCCCCGGTATCCCTCTTGCTCCCTCCTCCTCTCCTGACCTTCGAGATTTGTCTATTACTCTAAGATATTGTATTAGCCACATTCTGTTTCCAAATGTTTATCAGGAGCACTTTTTCTCCAGTAATTCTAAAAGTGTCTTATCTTACACATGCCAAACACAACGATGGAACAAGGCCATCCCAGGGCTAAAGCACATTTTATTCTAATACAATATATTTTCCTACACAGTCCTTAGTGATATCTGGCTGCTCTGACCTTCCTATTGAGAGGATCTGGGAATGTGATTGCCCAGGCCTGAGTATCGATCTCGTCTGGCATGATGTATGGTCAAACATTCCAGAAGTATCACGCAATCCAGATCCATCAGCAGATTCACTACAGTGAAACACATGAAAATAATTAACAGTCCTTTGTGCACTTTCTGCCTAATAAAAGCACAAAGGACATTTCAATCAGGAGAGACATGTTTGAAGACATGCAAATAAGATTTATTATACAGCTCAATAAAAATGTATAAAATCTTTGGCGATTAGACTCCATTGCTATACGAATATTTTGTATATCTATATAGGGGTAGAGAACCATCATACCCCCCCAGATGGAATCTAGACACCGGTGGTGGTGACAAAGGAGCCCAAAGACCAGACTGAAGGAGGCTGTGGACTGGTCAGCTGGAGTAGAAGACTGGAGGTGGAAGGGGGGGTGGAGGGTTGCACTCTTTGCCTGCAACGACAGATCAATAGCACAGGGAGAAACAGATTTAAAGCAGGGTTGTGACTCTGTGATTGGCCCATGCAATTTGTGTACGATTCTGATTGGTTTAGCAGGAAGGTGAACGGCTCCAACAGCTGATTCTATTTAGGAAGAGAGCATTGATTAAGGTCTTTCTGAAAGAATTTACGCTGAGCTACATATCTTCACATGTTCTGGGAGTGCTCTCCCGTTGGTCAGTTCTGGAACAATATTGCATCCAAGGCGGTCCAGGCGTGGCTACTGCCATGCTTGCAGTGATGCTACACCCGTGCACTGTATTAGTTTTCATTCTTTGGTTTACAGCAGGAAGTGGAAGGACGGCTGTGCTTAGTTGCAACATAATTTGGTCTGGGGGAGCCTCACAGCTGCATTAACTGAGGGTGATTTATTGGCATTAAAGTAAGTAACAACACTGAAAAAAATGATTCAGGCTATGCTTTGAGATATGATCCAGGCTCTTAAAATAACACCTAAGACTTACTCACCCTATTCTAAATTTGCATGTTGAATTTTCAATTAGTTAGTAATTTCTGTTCATTTTAATTAGTTTTCAGAGTGTGTTTGCTAGTTTTAGTTTAGTTTCAGTTTTTAAAAAAAATATTTTTAGTTTTACAGTAGTTTTAGTATATTTTTGTCAAGGCCAGGTATAATGTCTCAGAAGTATTTAGCTACAAACAAAATAACTGGAGAACGGTGTAGGAAAGACCCTGATGTTCAATGTTTTTTTAGGATCATTTTTTGGGCATTTTAGGCCTTTATTTGACAGGTCAGATGAAGACATTAAATGGGGAGAGAGTGGGGGCAGGGATGACATGCAGAAAAGGGCTATAGGCTGGAGTCGAACCTGGGCCTGCTGCATCGAGGACCAAACCCTACACATGGGCGCCCGCCCCACCAACCGAGCCATCTGGGCGCCCATGGACGCATGTATTTTTGCCGTTTCTTTGTGTTGGCGTTCTAACCTCCGGTGGATTTTTGAGGACTATAGTTAACTGCTCCCTCTCTCTCGCTTGACTAGTTTACAGTGACTCTGTGCGGAGCTCAGCGCCGCCCAAGACGATTGTGATTGGTTTAAAGAATGCTGTGTGGACTATTCAGACCTGGCGAAGCGAGACTAATCTTTGAGCTACTTTAGTGTCCAATGGGAAGCAATTTCAACACAGCACCATCTCCTGGAATGTCAAATCTGTTTCTATAATTTATATAATTTCTTGTAGCGCTGTCACTGCTTATTTTCGTTAGTTTGCTATAATAACCCTGTATACAACAGTACATATTTAAAATATTAAGTCTTACTGGTAATCAGATCAGGTTTCATGAGGATGATGAAGAGATGATTCCAGAGAATATCCTTTCATGGTTTCATAAATATCACTATGTGTCTATCTGTGTTTTACAGTACAGACATGTCTCCTAGCAGCCTTGTGATTTTACTTCTATGTGGTAAGATATTTACTTTGGTGTTTACTCATGTGCTCTTTGTCTGCACCATACAGGGAAGTGGTTGAAACAGTTGCAGTTATAGCAAAAAAAAAAACTCAGGTCAGGTGTTTGGTCATTTCTGGGATATGGTCCTGGTTTTTCCCCCAGACAGACAAAAAGAGTTCATGGCAGCAGGGACTTGTTGTCATCAACTATTTTGTTTGTTCAGTGTTTTTTGTCACATCATGCCAACCTCTGTTAAGTTTTGATGATTAACACAGCAGGCAAAGTAGGCCTGTACTGCTTAACTGACAAGTCGGGTGGCAATAGTTCAGTCGTAGGGCGTTGGGTTGGGAACCAGCGGGTTACAGGTTCATATCCCAGTATGGATCAAAGTACAGTGTGTGGATTGGTAGCTGGAGAGATGCCAGTGCCTCCTGGGCACTGCCACCATAAAATCATTGCCTTTCCTATAGTACCAAACTGATTTGGCCACTTGAGGTGATCGTGTAAAATGTAACCAACACTTTCATCTGCTCCTTTGTTTTATACACCTAATTTGCAATCTAAAAAATGTGTCTGTTGTTTTGTGACCAAGAGATGGCGGTGGAAGGGGTAACTGCTGTTTTAACTTTATATGCAAATGTGCTGTTTATTTAGTCCCAGGTGAATGGGACTAAATAAAGTTATAGCAGGGCTATACAACTTTAAGGTGGACGCATTTTAATAAGCTCAATGCCCGGGGACTAGAAATTTCCCTGAGCTGTAGTCTTTACAATGAATCATCATACATCTGATGATGTAATTGCATAATAATTAGCAATCTGTTATTGCTGGTAGAGAGGAGTGGTTTGTTCACATTAGCAGCTAAGTTTTACAATATATTTTTTCAGATTTAAAGATTTGTGAAAGACAAAGCGTTAAATTTCAACTATAGCGCTACCAGTAACACCGCTGTTCATTCCATTTTGTTTCCATAAAAATCATGATGATGCAATTAAATAATCCATACATGAATGGTAATAAGCAGTTCATCCATTTTTCTGCAAGAGACTGTACATTAGTGTCCCGGTCCCCCATCAGTGTTGTAGTACTTATTTTACAAATATGCCTGGCCATAAGCACATGGCACTTTACTTTGAACATGCTCATTTTCATTCAGATTGATACACAGATCAAATACAACATTTTGTATAGACAATCCCAGTTTAACATGAATGAACTGTACTTTTTGTGCAATCAGTTGATACAATGTTTTCAAATATAAAAACTCTATAATCTTATATAAATGTTCTGTTTTATACAATTTTAATTAGCATTGTTGCAAGGAGCCTGATACCCAAGATATTCAGTGCCAATGACTGCTTCTGTAATTGTATTGTATTGCATCTCATAATAAATAAAAACGTGAAACTAATTCCTGAAATTAGCAACCCTATGAACTGAATCAAGAATACATTTTCAATCGAAAATTGTTTTTGAATTAATAGGGTGGTAATTTTGAATGGACCATCAATTTTTAATTGAATCCTTACCCCAAGAATGAGATTTGAATTGTTATATTCCCAAAGATTCACAGCCCCATGTATCTCGGACACTGGGCCTAGGTGTGATTAAAGTGCTACAGTGCTGTAGACCTGGAAGCAGAAAACACACACACACTGCTGGGCCTGTCACAGTATTTTATTGGAGGTTTTCTGCTGTGAGGTTGCCAGTGTTTTAATGAGTCAGAATTAGGACCCACCATTTCTCCTTCTTCTGACTACTATGATCTCTCTTCTAGCACCCATAATGGACCAGATACCTCTGCATGCCCCTGTTGGAGGCTCCATCCTGATTCCATGCTCCCTACCAGTTCATTCATCTGAGAGTCTGAAATGGTTTTACTGGCAGGAGGACCAGTCTGACAATGTTGTATTCTACTGGAACCCTAGTGGGGAAACAAAAGAAATCCCTGATAAATACAGGGACAGGCTTGAAGCCTTCAATACGGAGTTTAGTTCTGGAAACATTTCCATTAGACTTAACAATGTTGTAGTGGGAGATGACAATGAAACATTCTATGCCAGTGTTGGTTGGAGGGAAGGTACGATGCCATGTGACCCATGCTGTGAATCCACATTGCAGGTTTCAGGTAAGTAAATTAGCTTATTTCTTCTAAACCACAATGTTGTATAAAAGTGTTATAAATGTCTCTATTACGTTAAAGTTATTATTTCTGTCACACTCATAGCTCCATACCAAGATCTAGTCCAGACAGTTAACGAGACAACAAAGATTGCAACCTGCACAGCACGTGGAGGTTACCCTAAACCTCGAGTGTCCTGGACGGGTCAAAACAAATCCGGCTTGGCACAGCTGCACGGAGCACTGACGGAAATGCTGCAGGATCCAACAGAGAAAACCTTCTCTGTCAAAAGCTCTGTCAGCGTGAAGGATTTACAGTCTGTAACCTGCCTCATATACAACCCTCATTCCAACCAGACCATTAGGAAAAACGTAGAAATCGACGTGTCTGGTGAGTTCGGCAGCTCCAAGCATCTTTGAGGGTAACTTTACTCAGACCTTAAGTGTTTAATATAATTAATTGAAACAATATAGTTTGAGTTAAGACAAATAACTAATAATAGACTGTAACGACACTTAGGTTGCTTTCACACCTGCCTCGATTGGTCCATTTAAAACAAACCTTGGAGCATTTGGTTGGATATTCTGGTTGGTTTGGGCTGGTGTCAAAGCTCATCCGAACTCTGGTGCGTAGTCCGACCCAAATATAGGAAGTGAACCAAAAACAGAGCATTTAGTATCCTGTGATTTCAACCTTGCACACCATTTACGGACCTATATATGATTTAAGGGGTGATAACGGTCAGATCTATAAGCTGTTCTGAACAGACATCTCTGGCAGTCTGTGGGACATCATCACTCTCTTTCACTCGCTGTCTTGCTCACATTGTTCATCTTCATCTAAAATAGCTTACTGGAAACGCTAAAGTTCTTCAGGTTGGGAGTGAGTCCTTACCCCAAGTGAAGGTGTTTAAATACCTTGGGGTCTTGTTCGCGAGTGAGGGGACCATGGAGCAGGAGATTGGTCAGAGAAACGGAGAAGAGCGTGCGGTATTACATTCGGTTTATCGCACCGTTGTGATGAAAAGGGAGCTGAGCCAGAAGGCAAAGCTCTCGATATACCAGTCAGTTTTAGTTCCTACCCTCACCTATGGTCATGAAGGCTGGGTCATGACCGAAAGAACGAGATCCAGGGTACAAGCGGCCGAAATGGGTTTCCTCAGGAGGGTGGCTGGCGTCTCCCTTTGAGATAGGGTGAGAAGCTCAGTCATCCGAGAGGAGCTCAGAGTAGAGCCGCTGCTCCTTCGTGTCAAAAGGAGCCAGTTGAGGTGGTTCGGGCATCTGATGAGGATGCCTCCTGGGCGCCTCCCTAGGGAGGTGGTCCAGGCACGTCCAGCTGGGAGGAGGCCTCGAGGAAGACCCAGGACAAGGTGGAGTAATTATATCTCCAACCTGGCCTGGGAACGCCTCGGGATCCCCCAGTCGGAGCTGGTTGATGTGGCTAGGGAAAGGAAAAATGCAACAATGTTGTAACTTCACCCCCGAGTCGACTGCACATTAGGTGTGAAAACGCCATTACTTCCCATAAATTATAGCCAGTCTTAATTGTTTCACAGAGCTAAAAGAATTGTCGAGAAATGTCGAGATCTATTGACAATCTGACAGTAAAACTATGACCATGGAATATAATGTCTACTACATTGGTTACATTGGGGGTTAAAGAAGACAACAGGATGTCGCACAAATGGGCCATTTAAATGACACTCCCAAAGCCTCAAAACCCTATGGCGAATTGATTTTGGTTGGTCCTAAAGTGTTTCTGAGTGGCAGCTCTACAAAAAAGCAAAGTGGTACATTAAAGTGTAACTCTTGCCAAACTGCAACCTAGGGTCTTTTTGTGAATGCAACCGAGTCAAACCTTCATTTAAAAGCATAATTAGGACGGAAGCGCCACTTTCAAGATTTACTGTATTATCGTTTTTCAGTCAAATGGCCTTTTGAATGGGAGTGCTAAGTGCGCTACTATGATCACATCAAAATCTCCATTTTTAAAACACTAACACACTGAAACATTTCTTGAAGTATCACCAGGGGCTCTACACATGAACTCCAGCATTGAGAACATTGCTTGTGTACACAGAGTTTACTAAAAAGAAAGGTTTTAACAACTCACTGTAGCTGTTGTTTTTTGTTCTTCTCGCTGTCTATTGAGAGTAAAGATGGAAAGCTCCTAAAGCTTAGTTCCATATAAATGCACAGAGAATTTGTTGTTTTGTCATTAGTGAAACACACTCTTTTTGACTGACAAGATGGCTGCGAGCGGAAACACCAGCAGCTAGTGAGTATTTCAAAACTTTTTTTGTAAACTCTGTGAACACAAACAATGTTCTCAATGCTGAGTTTATGTGTAGAGCCCCTGGTGATGCTTTGAGCAAGTTTCATGTTGTGTCGAGCCTTCTTAGTGTTTTAAAAATAGTGATTTTGATGCTATCATAGTAGCGCCCCTAGCACTCCCATTCAAAAAGCCATTTGACCGAAAAACGAGACTATGGTATAATACGGTCTTAAAAGTGGCGCTTCCGTCCTAAATATGCTTTTAAACTAAATTTTGACTCGGTTACATTCACAAAAATACCATAGGTTGCATTTTGGCAAGAATTACGCTTTAATGTTTAAATGTTTAATTAGTGTTTGTGCAGCATGTATAATAATGTGTTACTCTGTTATTTTGCTTATTTCACAGGTGAGAGTCAAAGTCATTGGGTATCATCTGTAGCTGTAGTAGCTGTAGTCGCTGTACTCGTCCCCCTGTTCACCTGGCTGTGCAGAAAATGTGAGTGATTTATTGCTATAATTACTTGATACAGTATAATCAATCGGAAAAGATTGAATTAACCCGTGTGTGTGTGTGTGTGTGTGTGTGTGTGTGTGTGTGTGTGTGTGTGTGTGTGTGTGTGTGTGTTTGTGAAGATAAACTGAGGGGGATATTTTTTGGTAGCACAGTTAACATTCCAGCTGATGATGATGCTGCTGCTGCTGATGATGATGATGATGCTGATGATGCTACTGGTGCTGCTGCTGCTGATGATGATGATGATGATGCTACTGGTGATGCTGCTGCTGATGATAATGATGATGATGATGTTGACATTGGCGATGATGATGATGCTGTTGCTGCTGCTGCTGATGCTGCTGCTGAGGATGACGTTACTGCTGATGATGATGATGACATTGCGGATGATGATGATGATGCTGCTGCTGCAGAAGGGGAAACCAAACTGTGAAAGAGATGAAAAAGCAGATAAAACAAACACCTCAGAATGTGACAAAGACAAATAAGAGTCAGCAATATGTGTGCGTGTGTGTGTATATATATACACTACCGGTCAAAAGTTTGGGGTCACTTATACATTTCCATACCACTCCATTATAGACAGAATACCTGCTAATTTGGGTGGGGGGGGGCTGATCTTTAATGCAATACCTACATTGCCCATTATCAGCAACCATTCATCCAATGTTCCAAAGGTACATTCTGTGTACTAATCTATCATTTAAAAATAAAAAACTAGAAAAACATTGGAGAACCATTTTACTATTATGTAAGCACATAATGTAATCTGAAAACGGCTGCCCTGGTTAAAAAAACAATGGCATTCTGTCTACAATGGAGTGCAATGGGAATTTCTATGTGACCCCAAACTTTTGACCGGTAGTGTATATATATATATATATATATATATGTATATATATATTGCTTACTCTTATTTGTCTTTGTCACATTCTGAGGGGTTTGTTTTATCTGCTTTTTCATCTATATATGAAATATATATTTTATCATATATATGTGTATGTATACAGTGAGGAAAATAAGTATTTGAACACCCTGCTATTTTGCAAGTTCTCCCACTTAGAAATCATGGACGGGTCTGAAATTGTCATCGTAGGTGCATGTCCACTGTGAGAGACATAATCTAAAAAAAAAAAAACTCCAGAAATCACAATGTATGATTTTTTAACTATTTATCTGTATGATACAGCTGCAAATAAGTATTTGAACACCTGAGAAAATCAATGTTAATATTTGGTACAGTAGCCTTTGTTTGCAATTACAGAAGTCAAATGTTTCCTGTAGTTTTTCACCAGGTTTGCACTCCTCCACAGAGATCTTCTCTAGATCAGTCAGGTTTCTGGGCTGTCGCTGAGAAACACAGAGTTTGAGCTCCCTCCAAAGATTCTCTATTGGGTTTAGGTCTGGAGACTTGATAGGCCACGCTAGAAACTTGATATGCTTCTTACAGAGCCACTCCTTGGTTATCCTGGCTGTGTGCTTCGGGTCAATGTCATGTTGGAAGACCCAGCCTCGACCCATCTTCAATGCTCTAACAGGGAAGGAGGTTGTTCCCCAAAATCTCGCAATACATGGCCCCTGTCATCCTCTCCTTAATACAGTGTAGTCGCCCTGTCCCATGTGCAGAAAAACACCCCCAAAGCATGATGCTACCACCCCCATGCTTCACAGTAGGGATGGTGTTCTTGGGATGGTACTCATCATTCTTCTTCCACCAAACACGGTTAGTGGAATTAGGACCAAAAACTTCTATTTTGGTCTCATCTGACCACATGACTTTCTCCCATGACTCCTCTGAATCATCCAAAGGGTCATTGGCAAACTTAAGACGGGCCTTGACATGTGCTGGTTTAAGCAGGGAAACCTTCAGTGCCATGCATGATTTCAAACCATGACGTCTTAGTGTATTACCAACAGTAACCTGGGAAACGGTGGTCCCAGCTCTTTTCAGGTCATTGACCAGCTCCTCCCGTGTAGTTCTGGGCTGATTTCTCACCTTTCTTAGGATCATTGAGACACCACGAGGTGAGATCTTGCATGGAGCCCCAGTCCGAGGGAGATTGACAGTCATGTTTAGCTTCTTCCATTTTCTAATGATTGCTCCAACAGTGGACGTTTTTTCACCAAGCTGCTTGGACATGTCCCCGTAGCCCTTTCCAGCCTTGTGGAGGTGTACAATTTTGTCTCTAGGGTCTTTGGACAGCTCTTTGGTCTTGGCCATGTTAGTAGTTGGATTCTTACCGATTGTATGGGGTGGACAGGTGTCTTTATGCAGCTAACACCTCAAACAGGTGCATCTAATTTAGGATAATAAATGTAGTGGAGGTGGACATTTTGAAGGCAGACTAATAGGTCTTTGAGGGTCAGAATTCTAACTGATAGACAGGTGTTCAAATACTTATTTGCAGCTGTATCATACAAATAAATAGTTAAAAAAATCATACATTGTGATTTCTTGAATTTTTTTTTTTATAGATTATGTCTCTCACAGTGGACATGCACCTACGATGACAATTTCAGACCCCTCCATGATTTCTAAGTGGGAGAACTTGCAAAATAGCAGGGTGTTCAAATACTTATTTTCCTCACTGTATATATATAATTGTGTGTATATATATGTGTGTGTATATATATATATATATATATATATATATATATATATATATATATATATATATATATATATATAAAGAGAGATAGATTAGATAATACTTCATTCATGCCACAGTGTGGAAATTCCCTTGTTACAGCAGCAGCAGTTTCCTACAGTAAAAAGCAAAAAAACAAACAGGCAAACAACAGACAATGAGCAAAAAGTATTGAATGAATATATAAATATATATAACTGCAATCAGAACAGGCAACTATTTTAATAAATGGTTAATCGTATCAGTCGGTTCTGTAAGCACAATACCAACCATTTGCTGGTTCCAGCCTCTGAGTAGGTTTCTAGCACAGCTTTACCTAGTTCCGCATGGTTCTATTTTAGATCCATATACTATATGCTTCCACTCGGCAAAGTATCCAGCGGCTGGTATTTGTTTTCAATAATATGCTGATGATAAACAGATATGCTGTACCTCCCACTGAGAGCCAACAATAGGATAAGCCTGGATGACCAAAAACCCAACTAAACAACGCCAAATCCGAAATAAATTCAATCCACCCAACACCATCACCATTCAGCCTTGGTTCACTATCTGGCAATGTTAAGCCCACCACCAGAAACTTAGCTGTCATCACATTCATCCCAAGTATCAATAAAATTGTTCATTAATGTTTTCTCCATATCAGCACCATTTCCAAAATCAAAAACGTATTATCACAGCATGACATTTTTTTATAGTCCCTTTCCCACATCCAGCTGGTCCAGAACTCAGCAGCCAGGCTTTCCCTTGGTTTTAACAGACACTCTAACATCACTAACTATGTTTCCATCCACATGTTTTTATCCAAATTAAGTAATGTGGAATGAAAAATGCCTTATGGAAACAGTAAAATTCGATGGAATTTTATAAATATCGACTCAAATGATTTTACGATAATACTTTCGGTCTCATCTGATTTTCCCTTGATCTACATACGGCTTATGCGATAAATTCTGATGGAAACGTTATTTGCCAAATAAATAATGAGTTGCGATAAAGTTTTAGGTCATTTTATGGTTGCAACACGCCACAAAACGAAGAAGAAGAAGTTGTAGTTCATTTCCCCCAGTATTTTCTTTCTGTCTGCACACATGGCGGGTCTCAACAAAGACAGATAGAAGTGGACGGACGAGGAGACGAGAGACTTTCTGAATTTAATTTATCAGGAACTTACGAAGGAAATGGCGGGCAAAGGTTAGGACAAGCCGTGGGACGTCCCGCGGAGTCAATGGAAGACGCTCAAACAGCGAGACATAAAAAAGAGTCTCGCTGCGGTGCCGGAGGGACAATAAAAGACAATCTGCATCGTCATAGCGATGTGTTGATAGCGTCGTTGTTTTCCTATTCCAGCTTGATATGTCGCTATCAGCTGGAACATCGGCACTATGACAGCTTGTCCCATATATTGCAAAGTTTTGCTTGAATGTTGTGATTCAGTGCTAAAATGAATGGAAACACCTTAAAATGTATAAAATCAATTTAATATGCCAATTTGATCATGAAACAGTGTCATGTGACGTCATTACCACAGGTTTTTTATTGGTTTTAAAGCCGTTGGATGGAAACACACTTTCACCAGCTTTATTCACATGAGTTTTTTTTACTGAACTTCAGATAATTTGCTTGACAAGTGGATGGAAACTGGCTGCCTCTTGGTTTAGATTTTACTGATCACTTTTAAAGCTCGTCAGGGTATAACCCCCGACTGGATAACAGAGATGCATATGAGCCTGTTCGCAACCTTAGTTCCTCAGACGGGGCCCTTCTAACGATTCCTAAGTCGAGGCTCAAAACCAGAGGTGATCGTGGCTTCTCCTTCAGGACGACTCAGCTTTAGAACAAGCTGCCCGAGGAGATCAGGCTTGCTGAACCAGCGACTTAAACACATTCATGTAAACTAGCTTTTATGTGATTTTTGTTCTTTTATCTTCTTCTTACACTATAACCTGTTAATTTCATTGTATGTACATTCATTTGTCTTGCTGTCATTTAAAGGTGCCCCATTTTATTTAAGTATGTGTATTGATTTTTATGTGATTTTGTTTCTTCTGTCAAAACCCTTCAAAACATTTGTTGTTAAAGGTAGGTCAAAACTCCAGCATAAATAACTACTTTAATTCAATTTTATTCAATTTTATTTATATTTTCAAATCATAACAAGATATTTTGACACACTTTACAGATAGAGTAGGTCTCGACCACTCTATAATTTACTTTACACACTCACTCTTGGAATAACACATTTATTTCCTGTAGGAAATATGAAAATACAGTTCAACATGTACACTTAAAATCGTTTCATCACATGTAGTGACTTCTACTTCTGCGCTACGGAAGATTAGCTACTTTCATAACTCTTGCACAATACACTTTATAATCTAGATAACTCATTCACTAAACAAACATGCTACTCTTGGTACCATACAGGACAAATTTAGGCCCCCCCCCACACACACACATTTCTATACATTTTATGAAATACAGTGCACACTGAAAAACAACCTATCCATTTAAGACTGCTATATACCATTTTTAATGTTTTCCTTTAACTTTGTGGTCAGAAGGCTTAGAGTTACTGAATGCATCTGCTACACTGTTCTCTTTATGAGATGTCTAATAGTACCGTTGATGGGTGATTTAGCAAATACAGGAACTTGTGGTTGTAGGTTTTTTATCTATCTGAATATTTTCTTCACTCTGCCTGGAAACAACAACAAATAGTGGCTAAGACCATACTATTTGAGAATATAAAGATTTTTGTTGGTTTCTCCAAACACCTGATGAAAAATGCCATGAACACCACATAATAAAATTAACTACAGAAATTGTGGCCAAGGAATTGTATATATAAAATTCCAGCTGTTGCCGTGGTCCTGCTAGGCGCCCTGCTACACCCAGCTACTTCCAGCTACGCCCTGCTGTACCCGGCTATGCCCTGCTATGTCATGCTATGTCCTGCTACGCCATGCAGTGCCCTGCTACGTCATGAACTACTACAACAACTATTGTTTCTAGTCATAGTTCCATTATCTTTATTGTGACTATAATTGCCACTGTTCACCATACCTCCAACCGCCTACCAAGAGTCTGTCCGAGGTTTCTCCTTAAAATGCAGTTTTACTCTCCACTAACAAAACTTTATCAAATTCAAGAGTTTAAAGTTTACTCTTAACCCTCTTGTTGTCCTCAGGTCAAATTAACCCATTTTCCTATATCAATGTTCTTGTAAATGAGGTACATTGACCATAAATTCCAACAATAACCGTAAAACTAAAGTTAATAAGTTAGTGTTACGTAGTGTTGAAAACATAAGAAAAAGTAAAAACTTTGATAAAAAGCGCCAACAAAATTGTTGATTTTTTATTTTGACGGAAGACAACACAAGGGTTAAATGTGGTGACGGTGTCTGTCCCCCAGAACCCAGACTGGGAGCTGGTTCCACAGGAGAGGAAGGAGATGTTTTATCACAGCTACTTTAATTGACCGTGGTACATTACCTGTTATTACAGACATATTGATCATATATAGTAATAAAGTGGTAACCAAGGGTAATGCTTTAAGTAGCCTCGCTGGAATGGGGTCTAAGAGACAGGTAGATGGCTTAGCTGAAGAGACCTTTAACATTTGGATTTCCCGTCTGCCTTCAATACCATCCAGCCCCATTTATTTGTGCAGAAGCTCATAGAAAATTTTGGGTTGGACTGCAACCTGGTGGGCTAGATTTTGGACTTTCTCACTAATAGGACACAGAGAGTGATAGTAAATGGACATATTTCTGGAATATCAGTGACATCAACCGGCTCCCCTCAAGGCTGTTTTTTTCTCCTCTTTTATACATTATGTACACTAACGACTGCCGCATTGAACTGACCAATAACTATATTGTAAAGTTCGCAGATGACACAGTCATAGTAAGTTTAATGGAAACCACTGAACTGCTCACGGCACTGTACTACCCTATTTTTTAAACTTGTGCAAAGAAACCTTTTTAGATTTAAATGTTACAAAGACAAAGGACATGTGCATTGATTTTAAACGTCACCATCCAACTCCTGAAAAGACGATTATAGATGGAAAAGAGGTTGAAATTGTTGAGTCATACAAGAATCTGGGAGTCATCATTGATAACAAGTTGACCTTTGAACTAAACACAGACATGCTGAGTAAGAAAAGTCAGCAACGTCTCTTCTGTCTGAGAAAGCTAGCAAAGTTTCAAGTGGACAGATCCCTGATGACATTGTTTTACAAATCTTTTATTGAGTCCGTCTTTACTTTTTCATGTATTTGCTGGTATGCTTCACTGAGTTTAAAATGGAAAAACACATTAGCAATGGTAAATAAAGTTAGCAGCAAAATCATTGGGATTCAGCAGATGACACCAACTGATCTGTACAATAGACATGTGCTTAAAAAGGCAGAATCCATCATGTCCGATAGTTCTCACCCCCTGCATGCAGAATTTAAGTTGCTGCCCTGTGGTTCACACTTCTCTCTGCTTAACTCTGTAAAGAATAGGTAACGTCTGTACATAAGGCACACTTGGACTTAAACTTTTAATGTTGTGGTATTCATTTATCCATTTGGTCTGATCCTATGTTTTTAATCAATGTTGTCGTCTTTGTTGTCATGTACTGTATGTTAACTTTTTGCTACTGCAGCAAAATTAATCACCCCTCGGGAACAAATAAAGGTCTTAAACTTGAACTTAATTGTTGAAGGTCTATAGGACAGAAGCAGTCAAGTATATGTCAGGTCTTGTTGTTCTTTCCAGCGGTCCTGTGATTAAAGGTGAACCACTAGAAGTTGAGGTGATGAATTTTATCTCTAATTGTTATCATTTTATGATTAAAGAAGCTCATGTAGTCGTCACTACTCAGAGCTATAGGAATAGATGGCTCAATAGAGCTGCGACTATCTGTCAGCCTGGCTGAAAAGAAACCTTGTGTTGTTCTTATTTTCTTCTATTAGTGAGGAGTAAAGTCTGTTCTGGTATTTCTGAGGGCCTTCCTATACATTTTCAGACTGTCTTGCCAATCTAAACGAGATTCTTCCAGTTTGGTGGAACGCCAAAGAAGTTTGTTTTAATTTGCTAATTTGGGAGTTATACCAAGGTGCTAGTTTCCTTTGCTTCATCATCTTCTTTTTGAGAGGAGCAACAGAGTCTAAAGTCGTCTGTAAGTAGGTTATTGCACTGTCAACAAAATTATCAATTTTGGAGGATTAAATTAAAGATAAAACTCCTCTGTTATATTAAGGCACAGCACTGAGTTAAATGTTGTTGTAATATCTTCCTTAAATTTAGCTATACACTGTCAAATAGGCATCTAGTGTAGAAGCTTTTATTTTACTTTGTATAGTCGGATAGTAAGAATTAAAATGCTATTAATGCTATGATAAAGGATTCTGCGGAAATATTAAAATCTTCAGTTTCGATACTACATATGTCAGCACAAGGTTGAGAGTGTGGTTAAACAGTGTGTGGCCTTATGCACTCTGAGTGAAACCAATTCAATCTAGTAAAGAGTTGTTGTCAACGTCCACATGGATATTAAAATCACCTACAATAACTACTTTGTCTAATATAAGGACTACACCTGATAAAAACTTTGAGAATTCAGATAAAAACTCAGAAAACAACAACAAATATAATTGGCTGTAATCTTTTCCATGATGGATGTTGAAGATTAAAAGCAAGGCTTTAAAATTAGTTATAATTTAGTTTAAGTTTAGGACTAATTAACAAGCTTGAATCAAAGATGGTGAAGATGCGTTATTTTTAAAAGTCAGGTTGTGATCAATAATTAGACCAAGGTATTTACAGTATACTCTTCCAGTCTCTCTATTGTCTGGCCATCTACCTGAAGAGCAGGGGGGTTGGTGGAGTTGGTAGAGGAGCGCCTGAAATCAAAGATTTGAAAATATAGATTCCAGTCACCTGCCTGTTTTCAACTGGTTAAGGGGAATGTGCTTCCAAGTCAAGCAAGGTATGATATTTGTTACATTGGTCATGTTTTGTGAAATGTTTCTTTTAAAGTTTTCATTCTGTATCCTAATGTGTTTCTGCTTTTCTTTAAATAGATTTAATTAGGTGAGCCAACTGTTGTGTGCCTATCTTAATACTTGGATAGCATTCTGAATTTAATCACCACATGGAGCTTTTTCGTTCATTTGCTTTTTTGTCCGAACACCTTTAATTACAGCCACGGGCTGTCACGTGCTGCATTTCCTTAACTTACTTCCTCTTTATAAAACATGTGACCTCTATACTCCAATACATGACATCCCCCATTTTAAAAAAAAACAAAAAACATCCACTTCAATAAACTCTCTACTGTTGTACGTAAGTGGTTAGTAACGTATTGCTTCCTTATAGCAGCTACCTTACAACTTGTATATGTTCAACAATATACAACTATTTCACAATATATCCCCACAATGTATAGCTCACTTTAACACAAAATCACAAAGTCTGTCAGGTGCCCTTTTGACCCTCTGAGGTCTGGCCATTGACATGTCTGGTGTTTCAATCTCCTGAGGTAGTGTCTGAGTGACATTAGTCTGTGCATGTGTGTCTGCATCAAGTCCACGGTCCTCAGTTCCCGGTTTTTGTCCTGTGTACTGTGTTTTTTCTTTGGCTTGTTGACCGGTATTTCATATCTTTTCACATGTGTGGAGTTCTTCCGATGGCATACTCCAACTTGGTTTCCCATTTTACTCACAACTTAATGTTGTGTTGCTTTAAATGGCATGGTAAACTCGTCTATTTTGTCCGCCTGTATGAGTACAGTGTCCCCCATGTCCATCTTTGAGTACTGAGCTCGTCTTCGTTCATCAGCATATATTTTTGCCTTTCCTTTCTGCTCTGCATTTCTGTTGCATACCTCCAGCTCTGTTGTGCTCCATTGTCTGACTTGGTATGCCTGCTGAAGATTGACTCGAGGCTATCAAGGATTTTCTCTGTAGTTAAAGAGGTCTGAACATCATACTCATAATAGCAACTGTAATAATCTACTACTGTGTAAGTGTGTACGTAGTGATTGGTTGGCAGTGGTCCTAGCAAATCTATTGCAAGATCCTGCCAGGCACGGTCTGGTAGTGGTGTTGTTCTCAATATTTCTGGTGGGTCGGGTCTTGCTACAATTTGACATCCATGACAAGTCTTATAATACTTCTCAGCTGCTTTATCCATGCCAGGCCACCAAATCTGGGTTCTAAGGTTTTGTTTGGTTCCCACTATTCCCAAGTGTCCTTCATGAGCTAATACTATGCGATTTCCCCGAAGGACTATGTATCCCATTACACACACAGAGTTGCCAACTTTTCCCCAACCCTTGGAGTGAGATTTGGGGGGGGGGTAACCCTATTTTGCCGTGTACAAAGCAATTTCTTTGACTCTTTCAGCCTCATTATCCTTCAGGGTTTAAATTGGGATTTGTCATGTGTGGGGGAATGGGGGGGCACTCCCTAGGGGGGTCTGGGGGTATGCCCCCCCAGAATTTTTTTTTTGAAAAATAAACCATTAAATGGCACTTTCTGGAGAGTTTTGTGCAAAAAAGGGAGAAATCAAGTCTTACATGGTTTGTGTAGAGCTGTGGGGTTAAGAGCCTTTGCAGTGGTGTAATATCAACAGGTATTAGGGCATTTAGCATTTACATTAATGTTAATCAGTCATCACTTGATTACACATTGTATTACCTTCTTATGATATAAGAAGTGACCCAGACAATGTGCCAAACATAATGAGCCACACAAAGAGACAGTGCAGCATATGTCAGTAGCAACAGCTGAGAAGATCTGGATCTGCGGTGAACAGGTCCACCTCACACAAAAAAAGTTAAATTAATGTTGGTCTACCTGAGGGATCAACTAAGACCACTGCAATTCTAAAGTATGAGAAATGTAACTAATTTACATAAGTTCTAATCCTTTAATCTTTGTGCCAAGGCTCAGTAATGTTTGGCCCTCATCCTCTGTGCGGCACTTACTGCATTTACTTTTTATAAAGACTATTTGTTCATTTTATGAAACATTGAATGAATTATTTACAGTTACATTTAGAGATGCACAGAGGTTAGAGAAGCACAATAGTGGCCCAACGTTTCCCAGTATCTGCCCCCCCTGGTGCTGGCACAAGCATCTGGACCAGTCACAGCTGGCCTGGCAACCCAATGGCGTAGGTTTTGTTTCCAGATTTTGTGACTAGAGGTACAGTAACATTTTGAGAATTATAGAATTATATTATTTTATAACTATTTCTACCCATTTCTACATCAATGTATGCTGGAAACAATTGAAAATATTGGAAAATAAGGCCCTCAGGTGTGTTGTTGGGGAAGTAAATCTCTTTAAATGTGCATTAGGTACTTATTCATGTGAATCATTCATTAATTAATTTGAATGAATTTATAACCCCCTGGACTTGATATAGCTCAGATGTGTTGAATCAGATTTTTGCTCATGTTTACAACTTTGTGCACATTCAAAAATATAACTCCTCCCATCTCTGTTGTCCGAGATTTGGAGAGTTGTAATATAGTCTGCTGTGCATTTCATTGCTCCGTTGATATGGTAGTATCTCACTCAGACCGTCTGACAGACACAGAGGCCCATTTGGGTCTCTGGTCTCTGACAAAGTTTAGAGGTGGCACGCTGCTCTTCATCGGAGGACTACACAGATGCAACGCGTCACTGTCCACAGCAGAGCGGGTCCACTAAAATGAACTGAAGTTGCTACACTACCAGCTGCGCTGCTCACCTCTATTGTTACAGAGAGAGTGGACACGAAGCGACAGACGGGTCTGTGATACTCAGAGCTCATACCTGAAGCCGGGGGAATGCACCTGGGATATGGAGGACCATGTCTTTCATATTTAAAAATAAATACAGAAATAAATAAATGCTCAATAAATAAATAAGCACACAATTAATTGCCCCAAAAAATACAATGAAGAAATAAATGTAGGTAGAAATTAAATTATACAGTGAGACATAAATGTATATATCTCTTTTAATTAGCTTCTTTATTTATTCACCTTTGTAATAATTACCTTATTTATTTATTGTCCGTTATAATATTCAACTTTATTTATTCCTTACTTATTTTTTAAATGTATTTATTTCTGTGTGTGTTTAATTTTTTGTCTGTTTTATTCTTCCGTTGCATTTTCTACCCTATTTATTTTCACCCCTGGTATTTATTTCTGCCTGTCACTTTTACATTTCTGCCTGTCACTTTTACATTTCTACATGCATTTCTGCCTCATTATGCAAATGAGGAGGGGCTGGTCTTAAGGGGTTAACTTCTGCCCATTGGTTGGTTAACATTTTACTCCCTCGGTCAATCTACATGCCACCGGCCACAGACACAACACAGATGGCTAGCTACGGTGAAGTTGTCAGTGAGCTCAGGCATTTAGCAACTGTTTTTGAAAACAATGCTAACGTTATAAGTATTGACTTTATAATTTTTCGTTTAGACCTCTGACAGAACGTGTGTTTCAGTCAGCGGTGTCGCGTGCCAATGTACTCAGTATCCCCTGGCCGCTGGAGCGCCAGATGCACACAGAGCGGAGCTTCTGCTGCCCCTTCGAATTGTTTAACTGCTGCACTTTGAATTAAATGGAACAAACAGCGGCGTGGAAGACTCGGCAGGGTTACCATAGTAACAGGGGTCTCAGTTAACTACATAAATACGTGTATTTGTCTGTTACATTAAGGCGACGTGTCAAATGTTTATAGCGTGGTTTAATATCGAGTGATAGGCGTATCCTCCCTGTCCCTGTCTACCATATGAGTTACATAGGAGGTACTCAAATATCAGGCCGTTTTTTCACCTGATATTTGGGTATCCCCTATGTAACTTTTGATAAACAACAGCAAACCTCTCCAAATTGTGTCAGGTTGTTTATTGTGACCTATTAAACACACAAAATAACACCCATGATGACAGGACAGACCCTTTGCATGTTAGGGATGGGATACATAAAATATCAGGTGAAAAATGATATTGATATTGATATTGATGATAGTCCTTCATGCAGTGCCATCACATAGGTTACACACACACACACACACACACACACACACCGCCGTGAGAAATACTAATCAACCTGTTCGCCGTTAGAAGCGGCGCACAACTTAGGACTTCTCCATCCTGAGACGTCTCCGTTGGATTTATTCTAAACATCCACCTGCTAAATTTCATCGGGTTTTTGTAGTGCAACCTTCTTTGAACGAACTGCGGCTGTTATCATTCTGTCTCTTCTGATGTGCGACAGGAAGCCAGAGAGAGGAGTGGATTTGGAGACAGACAACCCACTCCCGGGCCGCTTCTAGCAAGGGAAACCCCCCACGCGTTGCGCGCCTGGATTGCCAGTAGAAATTTGCGTCGCGGAGTGCGTGTGCATACGCGTCAGGCACTAAATGTGTGTGTTCGTGCACGGCAAAGCCCGGGCTCCGTCCTCAACAGTTGCTACCGGGCGACGGAGAGGAGAGGTGGAGAGCGAGAGAGATAAGACACTGAGGACAGACGGACGCGGGCCCCACATGCAAAGGGTCTGTCCTGTCATCATGGGTGTTATTTTGTGTGTTTAATAGGTCACAATAAACAACCTGACACAATTTGGAGAGGTTTGCTGTTGTTTATCAAAAAGTTACATAGGGGATACCCAAATATCAGGTGAAAAACGGCCTGATATTTGAGTACCTCCTATGTAACTCATTATGGTAGACAGGGACAGGGAGGATACGCAAAAGTTACATGATACCCAAATTGACAAATACACGTATTTATGTAGTTAACTGAGACCCCTGTTACTATGGTAACCCTGCCGAGTCTTCCACGTCGCTGTTTGTTCCGTTTAATTCAAAGTGCAGCAGTTAAACAATTCGAAGGGCAGCAGAAGCTCCGCTCTGTGTGCATGCGGCGCTCCCGCGGCCAGGGGATACACGAGTACATTGGCACGACACCGCTGACTGAAACACACGTTCTGTCAGAGCGTCTAAACGAAAAATTATAAAGTCAATACTTATAACGTTAGCATTGTTTTCAAAAACAGTTGCTAAATGCCTGAGCTCACTGACAACTTCACCGTAGCTAGCCATCTGTGTTGTGTCTGTGGCCGGTGGCATGTAGATTGACCGAGGGAGTAAAATGCTAACCAACCAATGGGCAGAAGTTAACCCCTTAAGACCCGCCCCTCCTCATTTGCATAATGAGGCAGAAATGCATGTAGAAATGTAAAAGTGACAGGCAGAAATGTAAAAGTGACAGGCAGAAATAAATACCAGGGGTGAAAATAAATAGGGTAGAAAATGCAACGGAAGAATAAAACAGACAAAAAAATTAAACACACACAGAAATAAATACATTTAAAAAATAAGTAAGGAATAAATAAAGTTGAAGATTATAACGGACAATAAATAAATAAGGTAATTATTACAAAGGTGAATAAATAAAGAAGCTAATTAAAAGAGATATATACATTTATGTCTCACTTTATAATTTAATTTCTACCTACATTTATTTCTTCATTGTATTTTTTGGGGTAATTAATTGTGTGCTTATTTATTTATTGAGCATTTATTTATTTCTGTATTTATTTTTAAATATGAAAGACATGGTCCTCCATACTTTAAAACGTCACGGGTAATAAATCGTAAAGGCTCCGCGACACCTAGTGTAGTTTCTGTTGCATGAAACAAAACTGTTGCAACTTGCACAAAACAAAAACAAAGTTACACGAGCGGTGCGCCAGCTTAAAGTGTCATGCTTATCAGAAGCTACTGCACACTGGCTAAACTCTGGCAGAGCTTTATTTCCACCAAAGAAATGGCTGAAGTCGGCAGTGTGGGGACATTTCGAGTACACCAAGACTGACTGAAGATGACGGATCACATGTTAAAATACTTGCCGTTAAAAGGCTGCTGCTAAAGGAGCCAATATTACATTAAACTTGATGCAGCACCTGTGGGTTCACCACCCAGCATTGCACGCCCAAGTAAAGGTAGGCCTAATACATTACATTAAATAGCGTAGCAAGTTAATAAGGAATTAAATATAAACGTCACTTATAATCAATGCCGTAGCGGTGAGAGATTGTCAAGTCACTGAATACTTTACAGCATATTGTCTTCTCCTGTCTGTGTTAAGAAAATGTTGCCAGGTTTAAAACCCTAACACAACATCAGGAGCTTATAGACTTTCAAGACTATACCAATTAACTACATTTCAGTTAACACTGCACTCAATTTCTTTCTATAATTTTCACTAAAACACAGGCTATGTGTGGATGAGAGTTGATGACAGTAACAGTACAGTTTATTCCCCTCCTTTATAGCATTTTCCACTGGGGGATCAAAGTTAACACTCCTTTACATTAATAATACTTACATATTATAGAAATATAATTGTTAATGTAATGAAATAATAAAAGTGAAGTCATTACTAGTGTTGTGAATATAATTAATGCATAATTATTGTGGTGTGGCACAAGCCAGTGAAATGAATGGGTTTTGTAGCGCAGCGGTGTGGTGGGTGAGGAAGGTTACGCCTCCTTTGTTTGTTTACGTTGCACTGAAAGCACAACTTATCGCTATGACATTGATTGTGACACATTTATATTTAATTCCCTACCAACTTGCCACGTTATTTACGTAACTCAGTTATTATGTACCTTTACCAGTCCCCCCAGGATTTCACGATGCCGCCAATTCACGCAAATTCAACCAATCACCGCAACTTTGGTGCGACCTGCAATTTTTACCAATCACCGCAACTTTTCAACAAATTTGACCAATAACCGGAGTTTCCCGCGACTTCAACCAATCCCAGCAGTCCCACCTGCCAGACTTTGTATCAGTATGTGACTTGACTTTGTATGTAATCGTGCCACCCGCAACCCTAAATTCGCGTTTGGTAAGAAAGCACAGTAGCTTTAAAAGTTTCTGTTTGTATTAAAATGATTACACACATATTTCGAAATAGATATAATAACTGACTTACGGGTTTTTTTGGACAGTCAGTCTTTGTTGTTCTCTTTCTCTTCTCCCTCCTTCTCGGTCGCTCACAAGATGAAGCCATCTTTTTATGTAGGTTTCTGCCTCTCTATCTGTGGC
Source organism: Etheostoma perlongum (assembly GCA_026937815.1). Classification (NCBI taxonomy): domain Eukaryota; kingdom Metazoa; phylum Chordata; class Actinopteri; order Perciformes; family Percidae; genus Etheostoma; species Etheostoma perlongum. The sequence continues at coordinate 4,979,303 of CM049381.1, forward strand.
TGTTGCTGCGAGCCTCTTGTTTCTGACAGTCCCTTAACATAGAGAACATTGTAAAGCAATGGATGGCGAAAGAAAGAAAACTCTGACCAAACGTAGCCGATAGTCACACACCCTACACACGCAGGCTCAAGACAGCCAGAGCCAGCGCTGCTCAGAGCTCAGAGATATTTTAGAAAGCCGTGTTTTACGATGCTAAAATCACTGATTATTTACATGGAGTCTGGTGGAGATATGCTGCTCTATACACACTAAAAGTAGTGATTATTTACATGGAGTCTGGTGGAGATATACTGCTCTATACACGCTAAAAGTAGTGATTATTTACATGGAGTCTGGTGGAGATATGCTGCTCTATACATGCTAAAAGTAGTGATTATTTACATGGAGTCTGGTGGAGATATGCTGCTCTATACACGCTAAAATCACTGATTATTTACATGGAGTCTGGTGGGTTTAAAGAACACAATTTTGTAGACTTTTATGTTTTAAAAAATGATCTTAATCTTTAACAGAAAGGTCAGCCTCCTTAGAAATCCTTTCCATAATGTTATCAGACACTTAGAATATTAATCTGAGTCTGTCAGCAGCAAAACGAGCACTTTATGAACGTAAATACAAGCTGGACAATTCTCCCATTAACTTCCATTGTAGCTTGTTTCTCTGCTGCCGACTGCAGCAATCTCGTTTCATACTGCATCACTGTCAAAGGAAAATATGTCCTCAATAGTTTTGCTCAATGAGCTGTTGCAGAAACAAGCCTGAAGCAATAAAGCAAAAGCTGTCAAATAAATGTAGTTCAGTAAACATGACAACATTATGAAATATTGGGACTTTTTATCTTGAAATATTAAGACTTTTAATTTTGAAATATTAATACTTTTTATCTTGAAATATGAGGACATTTTATCTTGAAACATTCCCTTCTGAGGTGTAGTGGAGTATGAAGTATGAAGTAGCATCAGGGGTGAGTCTAGGATCAGACCTTTGTGGGGGGGGGGGCTCAGCCCCTAATGAGAACAGCTCTAGGTCTACTGTCCCCGTTTTAAGTTTTACAGATAAAAATATGACATGTTTTGGAGGGACATACGCTTCTGAGTTGAAAATGTCCCCGGGAAAAAACCCGAGAAATCTGGTCCCCTTATTCTATAGGGCTTGGGCGATTTGTTGAAGTAATCGGCTTAACACTTACCAGTAATTACATCTTTCAGTTGCAGATTGTGGAAGTTGGTAAAGCAATGCGTCATAACTCGCCAAACTCTGTCCTTAACATCAATTCCTCCAATGGCACTCAATGCAGTAATCTGAAAAATGTATTTAAAAGGATACATGCGATATATCAACAATAGTCAATGTAACACAATTATAACAAATTTACAAAATATTACTTTTCAATAAGCAGGTATTTAGGACAGTAGTTTCACTGCTGCCCAACATACAACTTCAGTTGAAAGTAAAATATTAACAATAGTTTTGAATTTTGTTGACCTTCCTTTAAGTTCGAAAGGGTAATGTGTTATTTATTACCATTTTGTTTGCCTCTTCCCTGAGACGTATTTCCAGAGCCAGCAGCATCTTTTAGTGGCAGTACATCTCTATCCAGGGGATCATACCCGCCAGCAGGTTATTCTGCGTGGTCATCTGAATAACTTTGAGTTGATCCATTATTATTTCTTGATTTTTAAGAAGTCTATGCAGAAGAGCTGAAAATATGGACATTCAACATATATAAAAGACATTACAGTTGATAAAATTAAATACTGTATTTCCTCAAATAAAAACCGACATTCAAATAAAAGCTAGAAACACGGTAATGAATAATGCTTTAAGAGGAATGTACCACATTAAAAATAGATATTTATGTATATACACACATACATACAATGCTAAAGAAAATTAAGGGAACACTTAAATCACATATCAGATCTTGATTAACAAAACATCCATCAACATGGATATCTTCGTCACTACTTAATTCACTTTCTCCATTGCTCTCTGATCCACAGTTTGGTGGCAAATCAGAGCTTGAAGCGACTGCTCCACTATAGTTCTCTTCAGAATTTTCCTCAACACTATTATCCTGGTCATTGAAAGATTCAAACAACTGGTTTATTCTTTTAACAGCCCTTTTCCTTAAGTTGCTGCAAGCAATATTCCACTTTTCCCTCTCCATGACACAGCAATCACACCAAGTTCTCTTTGATAATTAGCCAACCTGTAGGCTAACCTGTAGGTTGTCAACAGCTCTGCAAAGAAGAAGAACCAACATTTTACATTGATACATATTTCAAATAGCAGCAAGTATATCAAATGGAAGCTGCTTATCTTAATGGTGACAGTGAACCTGCCAAAATGTATTTCACGCCATAAATTTTGTAACAGTATGTAACAGTATTATGATCACTAAAAATTTCATAACACAGACCAGAGTTTTTTAAGGTGAAGGAAAATGTGTTACTGATCATCTCATAAAATCTTTGAATTGACAGGTGAAGCATGGTATGTGTATTATTGTAGAAGTGTAAATAACGGACTTAAATGACTGTTCGTAATGTTAAGTGCCTTATTTTTTCATAACAGCCTGATGAGTAGAAACTTACTTACAAAAATCAGCCATGCGGCGTGCATTTTGAAAGGTGCCAGCTTAACGTTTGTGAAGAGGGACTGCCTGCCGGATCATCAGTTTGTCAGCTTATCGATACTAGCTCTCATTTGCTGCATTCACGGGACTGGGGCGTTAAGAGTATCATATTGTAACGCTCACCCCAGGGTTGCAGCGTTGAATAAGGATAGACTGGCTTGCAACTTCTGTGCATTTATTTTAGAAAGACAGTTTAACTCCGTCACTGTTTGTTTACCAGAAACATTCAGTCCAGAACAAGTGGAAAAGCCCCTCCTCTGGACAAATTAATCCAAAAACTCGGGTTGCCCCCCCCTCAATAGAACTACACTGACCTCTGCTGGTAACAGTAGTGCATAACACTAACACATATAAGTTTTGCTTTTAACTGATGAACTAATAACAGGGACACATTAACTCAGCTCATTAACAGCTCCCCCTCAACAAAGTCCCTGTCCCGAGGGACTACACAAAGCTCTGAGATGGTAGAGGGACGTCTTCTGTCTTTTAGTTAGCAGCTAGGGGGGACGCAGGATCTGTGATATGTTGGGGGTGCTTTATACCCCTGTGCAGTGAGAGGGGGTATGGGATAGGAAGGGGAAAAGTGGGTGTGTGAACAGGGGGGTCAGTCACAGTCTCTGGGGAAGTATTTGCAGGGGGTGTGGGGCTTTGACAGGGCTCGTGTGTGTGTCTGGTGTTGTGATTGTGCCGTTGCCCCTTCTCGCAGGCGTTTGGGAAGGAGGGAGTTCTCCTCTGTGTATGGGGCTTTATTTTTGCCAATCTGTCTCTGTGGAGTGCAACCTTCCTTCTTTTTCCTGGCAGCTGGACTCTGTACACCACTTCACCCAGCCGCTCCACCACCTGACAAGGCCCCAGCCAATGACAGTCCAACTTGGGGCACCGGCCCTTCTTCCCTACGTGGGCTGTACACCCAGAGCCTGCAGGCCTCCAGGTTTCAGTGTCTCCCCTTTGACCTTATGTCACCAGTTCCTTTTTTTGTCTCATGCTTGCTTTCTCCAGCTGGTCTCGGCAAAAAATGTGGGCGGACTCCATCCGATCCTGGAGCCTCCTGGCGTAAGGCAGCTCCCTGGAGGAACAGCAGGGGTGTCAGGAGGTTTTAAACGCCACCTCCACTGGTGTCCTTAACCCCAGCCCCAGCATGAGGAGGGCAGGCGTGCATGAGGTGGACCTGAACAGCAGACCTGTAGGCCATGAGGACGAGGGAAGGTGGTGTGTCCCAGTCACGTTGATGCTCCGCTGTGAGGATTGCCAGCTGCTTTGCCAGGGTCCTGTTGAACCTCTCAACGTAGGCCGTTCGCTCTGGGGGTGCAGTGCTGTGGTCACGGGTCTTATGCATGCCCATAGATTGCCACACAGGGTGGCAAAGACCTGTGATTCAAAAACCTCCCTTGGTCACTGTGAATGGTTTCAGTCACCCAAATCTGCTGAACATTCCCTACCAAAAGAAAACCACTGTCTCTCACCTGATTTTTCATTGCAGCTTCAGGCCATTTTTAAAATAGTCCATGGCGACCAAAACGCCCGGTTGCCTGTATCCGTATGTAACAGGGGAAATGATCCCAAAACACATCCACAGACCAGAGTTTTCCATGGGAAGCCCCCATGCCTGTTGCTGTAGTTGTCTCATAACTGGTCTTATAGGTGACAGGTGAAGCATGGTAAAGTCCTCCATTCCCGTCTGGCCCGCCCCAGTAAAATCCCTGAGAAACTTACTTTACAAAACAGCCGGGCGGAGTGTTTGGCTACTCCGAAGTGTCCTGCCCCTGCGGTCCCGTGTGATGTTCTTAGCACTGCGTCTTTCAGTGAACTGGGGACTATCACCTGCCACCTTTCCACCCCGTGGCAGAGCTCCTTCCAGGCTGTCTGCAGTACCCCATCCCTCACTCTCAATGCATCAAACATTGTCCACAGTCCTTTAGCAGCGGAGCTCCCTGTCACCCATTCCCGACTCCCAGGGTGGTCTCAGTCCTGCTTCCTTCCCACTGTCGCATTTTGTATGTCTCTGTCCTGCTCTGTTGTGCCACTCAAGCCAAAAACCATCATTGTTCCCCGGCAGACTGGTCCAGCCCCCTCAGACATTTATGTCTCCTCCTCGATACGGAAAATTCTTGCTCACGGCGACTTCTCTCCGCTCACAATATGGCACCCCAATCAGGGCTTGGGACTAAAGGGCATCTGCGTTGGCATGGCTAGCTCCGGCTCTGTACCACTGTGAAAACATAAGACTGCAACATTTCAATCCAGCGTGCAACTTGGCCCTCTGGTTCTTTGAAGGACATCAGCCACTGAAGTGCTGAATGATCCGTCCTAAACTTAAAAAAGGGCTATTAACACAGGTTGTACTTAAAGTTGTTTTATTGCCGCCACCATGGCATAAGATTGACTCTCGGCAACCAACGCTGGATCGCTCAGCCTTGTTGAAGGTTTTGCTGAAATACGCCACTACTCTCTCTCCGTCTGGCCCCGACTGGGCTAGCACTATTCCCATGCCCACGCGAGAGGTGCATCCGTGTCAAGAATAAACGGCAAACTGGGGTCAGGGGGTGAGAATGGGGCCTCTGTTAGTGCCTTCTGGAGAGAGTTCAAAGCTTGCTGGCACTGTGGTGTCCAAATGAAGCCCCTGCCTTTCTGCAGCAGGTGATACAGGGGGGCAGCTGTGCAGGAGAAACCTCGCACAAACTTCCTGTAATATGAAGCCAGGCCAAGGAAGCTCTTCAGTTGTCGTTGGTCAGTGGGTGTGGGCCAGTCTCTCACCGCATGCACTTTCTCTTCTAATGTGCTGATCCCATCTCCCCCCCAGCCTGTGCCCCAAAAACTCCACCTCTTTCCTCATAAAGCGGCACTTTTGTGGGTGTAATTTCAGGCCCGCTGCAGACACTCTTTGCAGCACCAGCCTCAGCGACTCCAAGGCTGTTTGGAAGGAGCTCCCATGGGCCAGGATGTCATCCAAATACACCAGACATCTCTGACGGGGGATGCCAGCCAGCACCCGGTCCATGAGTCTTTCAAAGGTGGCTGGGGCATTACACAGGCCAAAACTGAGGACCCGGAACTGCCACAACCCCCTGTCCATACAGAAGGCAGTCTTTGGTCTTGCTTCCGGGCTGAGTGGCACTTGCCAGTATCCGCTTCGCAGGTCGAGTGAAGAGAACCAGGAGGAGCCAGACACCAGGTCCAGTGACTCATCGATCCTGGGTAATGGATATGCGTCCTTTTTGGTCACATGGTTCAGTGGCCTGTAGTCCACGCAGAATCTCATTTTGGGGCTCCTCTTTTTCGAAACCATCACCACTCCCGAGGCCCATGGGCTGTCTGACGGTTCAATAATGCCAGCTCTTTGCATCTCTTCCACTGCTCTGTCTGCAGCCTCACGGTGAGCCATGGGGAGGCGCCGGGGACGCGTCTTGATGGGCTGTGCGTCCCCGGTGTCTATTTCGTGCTGCACCAGGTGTGTCAGGCCCACTTCATTGTCTGATAGTGCAAAAATGTCTATAAAGTCAGATAACACCTTCCACAGCTCCTCCTGCTGCCATTGCTCCAATTGGTCACAATTCTGTCTCCATATCTCTCTCACCGCTGTCAACCTGTCTATCCCCTCCACCGTAGTTGACTGGGCTGGGGAAGATGAACTGGAGTGTGTGGGGATGGAATGACCGTTGCTGGGGGCATGGGGCGCCAGTGGCAGGGCACTGCCCATTGGGGAGCTGTGTGAGGCGCATGCGTCCTCCGCTGGGGAGTTGTTGCTCTCTTCTTGTGTTTTTGTGTCATGGCAGGGTGTTTCCATGACTGTCCTGACCAGGGGTTGCGGCTTTGAAGACTGTGTGGGTGGTACCATTCTGACAGTGGGGCCCCGGAAAATTCAATGTGTTCTCCCCTAGGTCCAGCAGGCAGCGTGCAGACCTCAAAAAATCCAGTCCCAGTATACAGGGGTCCTGCACCTGCGCCACCCACACTGTAAAAATCCGCTTCGTGACCTCCCACATTCAACGTCACCCTCCCCTACCAAGCATAGGGGCCAGCTCACCCGTCACTGTCCTCAGCTGCACTGTAGTCTGCTCCAACTGCGTCCCTTCTGGAACCACATCCGGCCGCATCAGTGTTGCTGTGGAGCCCGTGTCCACAAGGGCGGTACATGAGGCCCCACCTATGGTGACGGAACGTGGCAGAAATGTCCAGCATGAGTCCAACCCACCACCATCGCAGATTCTGTGTTCTCGTCTGCTTCAGGGGGAAGTGCAGCCCCTCTGCCCTGCCTGTGCCGTTTGGCTCCCCCTTCTCTCGATGATGCAACATGGGACATAATGTCAGGGGCCCGTACCGTCCCAACTATACGGGCCCTGGTCCGTTTCCTGGTCGTTGGAATGCTTGGGGCACTGTCTGAGGAGATGGCCAGGCTGTCCGCATCCCCAGCAGACCAGGGGCGGTGGCGAGAGCGTGCAGCACTTTGTGGCGAATGCATAGACACAGCCCGAATCAGTTCAGTCAATTCAGCCGCCCATGCAGGCTTTACTTGGGCTGCGTCCAGTACATGCAGCGGCTCTCACTGTAGGACCACTCTCTGCAGGGCCACTTTCCATGGCCTCGCCCTCCACAACCTCCCTTTCTAGAGCCAGCTCCAGAGCCTCTTGTATGGAACGGGGATGGGCGAGCTGGGTCTGAATGCGCAGTCCCTTGGGGGTTAAGGCTTGAATAAACTGGTCCCTAGCAAGCTCTGTTTGTACTGCAGGGGGCATGTGGGCATAAGCCCTCCGGGCTAGAGTCTCAATGTCGTTAGCTAAGACGCGGAGGGGCTCCCCCAGGTCGCCTGCGTCTGTTGGACAGCTCAGAGCGCAGGAGATCGGGCTGTTCACAGTGTCCAAAACGTCTCTGTAGGGCTCCAACAAGGGCCATATAATCATTTCTCTCTTCCGGGCTTAGCAGTAACAGGCACGCTAGTGCGTCATCTGTAAGGCATAAGGCTAACTGTAGCGCTTTATCATTATCCGACCAGCCCGCAGCTTGTGATAGCAGTTCAAATTGGGCATGAAATGCCTGCCAGTCCGCCTTATACCGGAGTAACTTTGGTGTTTTACATGGGGCCCGGCAAGCATGGGCAACGCCATTTTGCCATACAGGCAGCGCGTTCTCTCTGTTGTAGTGCCGTGAAGTGTCGGTGAGGAAGCCTTCCACGCGTCCTCCGCTCTCGGTTGGGGGACAGCTGAGCCCATTCCCTGTCGTTGGCCATGCTCCTCGCCGCCAGTTTCAAGCGGGCTTTGGTCTCCGCAAATCAAACTCCGCCGCCAGACCTTCCGCTCGGGCATAACTGTAGCTCACCCCTTCCTCCTTAATTTTCGGCCGTGCTCCTCCCTCCGCCATGTTCATCGACAGTAGGCTCCCGCAACGGCTCCGTTCGGTAGGTCCGCTAGCCGGCTAAGCTAACACCGGAGAAGTAACCAGTCCATCACTTTAACTTCTGACACCAGTGTAACGCTCACCCCAGGGTTGCAGCGTTGAATAAGGAGGCGATGACTGGCTTGCAACTTCTGTGCATTTATTTTAGAAAAACAGTTTAACTCCGGTCACTGTTGGCCGTGACCACGCCGAACATTCAGTCCACAACAACGGAACAGGAGCCCCTCCTCTACGCCCAAAAACTCGGGTTGCCCCCCCCTCAATAGAACTACACTGACCTCTGCTGGTAACAGTAGTGCATAACACTAACACATATAAGTCTTTGCTTAACTGATGAACTAATAACAGGGACACATTAACTCAGCTCATTACAATATATAAAATTGAAACAACATAGCGTTTATGTTGTCAACTCTGGAAAATTGATGCTGTCTTTCTAGACACAGCTACGCTGTAAATTAAAATCAAGCGTTTTCTTCTTCTTGTGAAATATTTATCCCGAGGTTAAGTTACATTACGAATGCCTTTGCAGTTGCCAGAAATGTAGTCTGTCGTCTCCTAATGTCTAGCTATCGCTAGCTAACACTGAACTCATCAAGACAAGGAGGGCTGCTCTTTAGCTAACAGCTAATCATGGCGACGTTGCCCGGGGGAAAAACAGAAATTGTTGACGTGAAATAACGTTAACGTGCCTGTACGGATTATGCCTGAACCTGTGACGTTAACGTAATGTTAATGTTAATGCATTGAATTTTCATTTTATGTTACTGCATGAATGGTTAGTGTTCTGGTAACGTTAGCTAACATTTAGTTAAGTTACAACCATTAGCTAACTTCATACAATAGCTAACTCAAGTTTCACTTAAGCATTAACGTTAATTCTTGTTCTTACACTGTGAAGACAAAGCATCAATTTATTTATTTATATTTATAAACATTTGCCTTGAAATGCCAAAGTTGGCCTTTGAACTCCAAAATAAGTTCTTAAATAACGGTACACAATTTGCTGACTTACCATTAGCTAACCTTAAGCCCAATATCATGCAAAGTAGGAATAACCAGAATAGCTAAATATATCAATTGCCAGCAGAAACATTACATAAAAAACTTACCGTGACTTTCTTTAGCTATGCACCGGCCGTTTTTCCCCGATCTCTGACCGCGGTCTTTGGGCGCCTTTTTCTCGCTAATAACGGCTGCGTTCAAACCGAACGTGTTGTGTTCAAAAGGCCTCGTTAATGGGAAAACTCCCACTTAAATTTGAGCTTACTCACTCATCACACAACCTCTCAAACTACTACATCAGGCATATTGAAAATATTGAATTTGAGCTAAACAAGAGAAATATATTTTCTGTCACTAAAAAGATAAAGCCTATTTTTCCTAGGTCCCACTTATGCAAGTAAAAATGACAAAGCCTATCCAAAGGGTTTTCCTATGAATGCTGATGGTGTTGCTAGTCAATAAAGAGTAGTTGAAAATGACATTTTTCAGCCAAAACAGTTTTAATGTATTAGTTTTTTTAATGTCACCCCCAGTATGGCTCATTATATTTTCCTAAGAAGAAATGTGCAAGTTTTGCACATATGGCAACTCAAAATGATCTCAGCCAAAAGACCAACATACAGCATGTTTGAACCTAAATGCGCTCGCTCAGACACTTCGTTTACACAATACAAAACATAGCTAACTGTAGCAATCTGCAGTTGTGCTGTACACCATACACATAAAAACAATGTCATTTAGAAGCACTAAATGAAACTCTTTATTGTGCAACTTAGAGACCAATGGCTTCCCACTGATCTGGGGTCAGAGTCACCAGACTGATGATCACTTGTGACTTCTTTGCTCACATCAAAACATTATTTTTAGTGTCAACAGGTTTGCGATTATGGGACACATGTAATAGCAAAACATGTTGTTCCTTAATGTTCCTTGTAATAGTAACAGTGGGCTGAAAGAGGCGCACATGCCCATGCTGCATTTTGGAAGAACAAAATTACTTGAGTCCTTCTCCATCTAATCACTGTTAATTTGAGCAAATCATTTATTCAACTGGTGGTGGTGATGGTGCAGTGGATAAGTCTTTGGTGTGAGAGACCTGCATGGGTTTAAATCCCACTGTGGCAAATCCACCATGTGTCCATGACAAGGGCGTCACTTTGTGTTGAAAATTGGGGACATAAGGGCTTAGATTAGGGGTGTGATGATACATTGGGTCATGACACATGATGCACGAGAACAAGATAAGCAACCTCAAGCAATTGATGCTTTTGATAAAAGTAAAATGAATCAATGTCATTGTATTTGATAGTGACAGTATATAAGGCAATGATTGTGTTTTCGTATTACATTTATGATCAGAGCAGTAATTGTTTAATCATACACCTGACAATATGCATTCAAAATCCTTTGTGCTAATTGATGAAGACAAAGGTGGTCCCAGCAAATATTGATTTGATTTATAATTTTCTTCACTCACTTTGTATTGATTAGTATCACATGTTTAGTCTTGAAAGCATTTGACAACACTTTTCCATGCCTAAGACTTCTGCACAGTACGTGGGTCACTTTTTGGTTTAAAGCATCTGCTCAGCTACATTGTACTGAGCAGCTTCCAGGTGTGATGTGTAACTGTGTGACCACCTTCCTGCAAATGCTCTCATTGAACTTCCCTGAATAAATCAATGTTAAAAAAAGTCAGTACTTTCTGTACCGAATCTTTACCTAAAGTGGCACAATACTATTTAGCAATATTTGGTCCATATTTGCCATAGGCCATAGGCTCACATCCAGATTAGCCAGTGCAAATTGTGCCACATCTTTACCTAAAGTGGCCCATGTCTGTTTTATCAAATTAGGACAATGCATGAAATGCCAAATGTGGGCCACATTAGGCTCACTTCTTGATTAGCTGGTGCTGGCTGGGCCATATATAAGCCAAAAGTGGCCCAAATTGTTGTTAACTATTTGGGCCACTTTTGCTACATCACATGTGGGCCACCTTAGGCTCACATCGAGATTAGGCAGTACGTGACCTTACCTAAAGTAGCCCATGTCTGTTTTACCATATTAGGGCCACACATGTATTGTCTAATGTGGGCCACATTAGGCTCACACCTTGACTGGCCAGGGCTGGCTTTGCCATAATTTCCCCAGAAGTGGCCCATAATTGTTGTTAACTATTTGGCCCACATTTCCTACACCACATGTGGGCCACATTAGGTTCACATCCAGTTTGTCAGGGCCGCAAGTATGCCGGGAGTGCCGCATCATTACCTGAAGTGGCCCGCAATCGTTTGCTATCTGGGGACTTGTGTCTGGTGTGTGTGCCAGTGTTTATCCGTCTGTGTGTTGGCCCGCCCCACATTTGGACAGTGTTAATTTCGGACCCTGCACAGTACTGTGAAACAGTAGCCATTTCATTTACTTTGTAAATGTAATAACATGATTTAAGAAGAATTTTCAACTTGCTCAAATCATCTTCACAATGGAGTTTTGCATTTTGTTACAAAGAAAACAGAAGTGTCCTAGCTTTGGCTATTTATTTATTTTACTTAGGTATGTTGTTAATAATTTACATAGTTCATATTTTTCTTTGGTGTTCAGTTTATACAGGTTTTGCAAATGTTATTTAATGAAAATACAAAAGGGAATCGAGGTTTGTATCGAATCGTGGGTCAAAAACCGTGATATGAACCGAATCGTGGGTTTGGTGTAACGTTACAGCCCTAGAAGAGCAGACCCCGCCCTGGGTTACAGCGTGTTGGGTTATACGGTGTATTTTCTTCCCAAAAATGGGTAAAAAGTATTTATTTGTTGAGTTAAAAGATACCAAAAGTGGTTTAAAATAAACAACCCAATTTCTTATTTTTTGCATTGATGAAATTAAATTGTTATAAAAGTATGAAAAAACTTAATATCTGTCTTTTATTGTTAAAACCCATGTTTTTTAATCATAAGTTATTTGAACAATTCAATCTATCTAATAAAGCAGGGTGCCTCAGTATATGAAATATGTCATTAGTCCTATATCAAATCTACTTCACACTGAGTTTCCTTGGGCTTTGGATTTTGGAGCATTTGGACACCATTGGATATTAAAAACTGTAAATGAAACTAAACAAATTGCTGACGCAGCGGGCTGTTTGCTCTGGACATTTTTTACTTGTGATATTTTGTGATTAAATTTCTAATTTCCAACATTCTCTTTCAGGTAAATACAGAAGTACAATGTCTTCCTCTGATGTAGAAGGAGCCTACACTGTAAGTCAGTAACAGGCTATACAGGGGAGTTGCATATTAAGTGGTTTGGGGTCCTGTCATTACAAGTTATTTTGGGATACAGTTTGGTTTTGATGAACATTTCCAAACAGGCACATTTCCAACAGGCACTGTACTAGTAACACAAATGGATGATTAAGACAAATGTATAGACATTATTTAGCATTCATGTTACTCATTCCAAACATTCTATTTGCAAACAATTACACATCACATATAAAAAAATTAAAACCTAATCAATAAATGTCCTGGACTGATAAGTCACCAGTAAATGATTGTGTGCACATCATGAAGAATTGATCCAGGGGTTAACCTTGAAGCCTACTTAGCAGCTCCCCACACACATTTGGCCGTGACATTTCCTCCTTACATCACAGCATATTGAGCGCTCACTACCTTTATTGCAAAAGTTTTTACAACAGAGTAGTTTTAAGGCAAATACTGAGATTTCCCCCTCAGTTGTCCCTCTCGCTGCCACTGCCTTTCTCTTTATACATCCATTGCTGCGAGAAGTAGTTTTGAGCAGTTAGAGCCATTTTGTTTGTTTTTCACTTCCAGGAGCAAAGTGTGAACACAACTGTTTTTTTTTCAGCACACAAAGAACGTACAGCTTGAGAACCATGAGAAGATATTGGATCGAGTGATGGACTTAAAAAGGCCTGCCAGCTCGATACAACATTTAAACATTTCTGCTTGATTGGTCCACCCTGGGACCCCCCAGTCAGAGCTGGTTAATGCGGCTTGGGAAAGGGAAGTTTGGGGTCCCCTGCAGTAGCTGCTGCCCCCGTGACCCGACCTTGGATAAGTGGATGATGATGGATGGATAGATACATTTTGGTGAAAGATGCAAAGTAAAAGCACGTACGACTGATTGGTTATGAATTTGTAAACATTTCAAACTTAAATGAGGATGCCGCTCCACATTCAGCACTATTGGATCACAAATCCTGGTTACGATGTTTGTCGTAAGACTGGGTCTATGTGCAAAGTGTAATGACTTTTCTTGCAATGCAAGGCAGTTTTGCTTGGAGCTGCCACCATCATCTACCACCATCACAGCTTGGTCATCCTCTGCTTGAACCTCAAACTTTAGCCCTGACGCCAACACTGTCCGTGCTAATCAAAGATCTCTGGAGCCTTAATTTCTCTGGTAAGTCATGCATATATCTGGTGCTGTTTGTTTATTTTCAGATGATCCAGATGTTCATCTACTACCTCATCCATTAAAAATAAATACATTTTCTAATCAGCTATGCATTGTCTCTGTGACTAACTTCCATATTGTGTATTTTATCTAGAAATATTCTAATTTAGTAAGGGATGGATGGAAGTTGGACCAATATTTTTAGAGGAGAGATTTAATGAAGTCTCCTAATTGAAAAGATGTAACTTAGAGGCTGTGTTCACATTAATCCTGGGATGAGAGAAAGATTCTCTTTGCTCAATCTGAGTCAAAGACGTGTATGCATGAACATGATTGTTTAACATCACCACAAGTTCAGAAGCTATGTTCAATTCATGTCATCGTCCAATACATTCAGGCTCAGTCATGAGAAAAGTTGTAAACAAAGAAAATATGATCTGTCACCACTAGATGGTGATGAAACTCAATAAATACTGAAACTCTGCTGGTCATCATAACTGATCCTATTATCAATATATAGCAAATACAAATACATACAATTTTATAAGCCTAGTTTATGTGCATTTGCATCAAGAGATACTTCATTTAGGAATAAAATGTAATGAAAGTTTAATTAACAGATGGATATGCATAACAGGTTGATATGTGATATGTAACTCTGTGGTGATTAGACTGGATATGGATATGGGAATATCCCTGAATGAGACTAGATACTGGTGGGGGTAAAAGAAAGGATGAAGGAAGAGAAGACCTGAAAGAATGTGATGTGGAGCGGGGTTTCTGATGGAGGAATGCTGCATGCTGGGAATGATGAGAAGTGGTTAATGGTTTTGAAATACAAAAGCTGATTAGTTTGGGAAAGAGAGAATGGGAAGCGTAGAAGTCTTCCTGAATGAACTTGCGCTAATCTTCATTTTAGGGAACGTATCCTCAGAGGACTTCCAGATGTCGTAGTGTGATCTGTAAGCATACAGTACGTGATGAGTGCCATTACCTAAAAACAGAATGGCCACTTGAAGTCCCCGTCCCTATTTGTTTGTTGTTTGTTGTCCACGCCCCACATCCTGTTCTTAAGTCAGAAACGTCACTTTATCATCATAACCGTGACTAGTAGCTGTACCACAGATACAACAGATGGTATATCTATATGGCTACCCTACATTGTTAGGTTTCTTTAAATATAGATGATTAGTCAGCACGCATGCAACAATGGGCCAGAAGTTAATGTATCTGTCAAAAGAGGAAATTGCAGTCTCGTGTGCGTCTTCACTTTGCGTTTTCGATTAGTTGAGCATATTCTGTTTCTATAGTCATATTGTTTTCCTTTATGATGTGTAGCAAGTGAGCTTATCCTATCAAGAATGTTTATTATATCAGTGGCATGCTTTCTCCTGTTGGGTAAGTTTGCTGCATTTTAATTTTAATGGGACATTGTACTGCACTGTTTCCATGTCACTGATTGTGTGTGTGTGAGTGTGTGAGTGGCATCTATTATTATCTATGGAATTTGTGTAATATTTATGTGGGGAAGTAAAACGATTTAATCTTAATTAACAATCAAACATGAAAAGTATGATAGGGTTTGGTAATCACACAGCAGTGTGTAAGGCTAGGAAATGGAAATGTTTGAGAATCCGTCTATTTTCTGATTTTCAGTTTCTGATGCAACAGAAGTTCTTTATGTCAACACTACCGCTGGTGAATCTGCAGTACTCCCATGTATCCTGATGCTCCCTGCTACCACTGACTTAAAGCATATACGCTTTTACTGGCAAGACGACAGAGCCTGCGTTTTGTACTCTTTTAATAAAGGGAAGGAGATGCATAAGCACGTTAATGAACTCTACCGAGACAGGATCACAGCCTTCCCACAGGACATCACAGAAGGAAATATTTCAGTCAAACTTGAAAACACAACACTTGAAGATAACCAAAGGGTTTTTTATGCTTTTGGAGCAGTTTTTGATAGTGGGATGAACGGATTCCAATTTGAATTTAGACAAATATGCCAAATTACCTTATATGTTGCAGGTAAGGATGGAGATTTAACTTTTCTTTGCAGCAATACTCTGATAGAAGAGCAAGAAAGTGAATTAGCATATTTCCCAAAAAACATACCAGAAATGAGGTTTTTGTCAGTGACTGCACTCTCTTTTTCTCATAGTTCCCTATAAGAATATCAGTCTGACTGTAAATAAAGAAACAATGACTGCAGTCTGCACTACACAAAGAGGATTTCCCAAGCCTTCGGTAAAGTGGAGACTTCAGAGCCATTCTGACAACAGCCAACAGCTTTTAGACCTGCAGGATGTGAACACCACAGCAGTGCAGGACCCTCAAGATCATCTCTACAGTCTCACAAGCAATATAGTTATCCCTGGAGGTCCACATCCATCTATGACCTGTCTCGTCTACAACCCTACCCTAAATGTGACTCTGATCGCCACCTACATATTAAACAATGGTAAGTCACACAGCTGTCTAACATCACTTTTGTTTTATGAACCCATTCTTTATGCCAGTGGGTAAATACATAACAGTTACAAAAACTGGCTGAAAGAAATTCTCGACCTAGCGACCGTGGGTTTGACTCCGACCTGCGGCCCTTTCATGTCTTCAGCTGTCCTATCAAAGTAAAGGCCTAAAATGCCCAAAAGTAATCTTAAAAAGTTGTTCTCCTGACAGCTAGCTAGACTATCTGTCCAATCTGAGTTTTCTGTTGCACGACTAAAACTACTTCTGATGTCCACGTTCCACCAACTCAAGTTCCTTCCTGAGGCTATTTAGCAGAAGCACCGTGGATGATTGTGATTGGTTTAAAGAAATGCCAATAAACCAGGGCAAGTTTTTCTCCCATCCCAGAATGCTGTGTAGACTAGCCAGACCTTCCTCCGCAGCACTGTGGAGGAAGGTATGACAACTACAGTACAACCACAACATAGTCACCATAGTCCATAGTCAGAAAACACTGATTGAGTCAGTTGATTGTGTTATTGCTTGTTTAGTTGACAGATTCTTAGTCAAAATAATCCTTGTACTGAGGAAACAGGGAAAGTCTGGCTAAATATAAACACTTCTCTTTATTCACTATACCACTTGTTTCCAACATGATTCATGCTAAGTCACAAAACAAGCAGGGAATTACAAAGTTTTGATATTTGTACAGTATGAAAGCTGCGGATAGTTCCTTTCTGTGTCTGTCTGCCTACAGGTGAAGCAGAGAGGAGCCGTCCCAGCTTGGCTGGAGCTCTGATGGTGGCTGCTGCTGCTGTTCTCATTTACTAAATGTGAGTTCTTTTCATTTATCAACAATTTTAGGACATTCTTTTAGATATCCCACTGGCGAGAAGAAAAAAGCTACTGATAATGGATAATAATTAGAGATGTTCCGATACCAGTATTGGAAAAGCCTTAATTAAATTGAAAGAACTGGAGTTTATGCACCGATCCATGTAATTTAGCCCAGAAGAAAATCTTTAAAGTAGTTAATTAATGTTATTTTTCCATTGACTCACTGTCAAACTGGATAGTAAAAGAAAGTTCTGTGGCGTTCATTGTTTGTTTGTTCATGTTTCATAAAGAGTTAAACCTGCGCCAGACCAACAACAATCATAGCAATCCTATCTGATCCATACAGAGATAGTAGTGTACAACTGTTAGAACATAATACACATGGATCAGTACTCGATATCGCCCAAATTGTATCGGACCATCTCTAATAATAATAAACCAATAATGAATTGGTTTGTCGTTCTTGGATGTCCAGCTACTACAATAAGGGACAAGCCTCGGTAAAAACAGTCTGCCTCAGTGATTTGTCTATTTACGCTCCCATTGTTGTCCATCATGTCGTTCATAAGATGTCCTCTTACATGGTTATTGCCATAGGAACAATATGACGCAAAACAGTATCAGGACTAAACTTTGACATATACCCACCGGTGATCCACTCAACATCCTCTGATCTTAACTATTAGTCAAAATAATTCATAATTTCTGCCTTTTAACTATGTATAATTTTATATAAATGAGGTTTGTTGACCATGAATTCCAAGAATAAATGCAAAAATTATTAAACCAGCTCAGGTTTTTTTTTTTTAAAGTGCCAAAAGCATGAAAAAGTGACAAATCAGAAAAAGCAACAAAAACACTGGAAAAGCAACAAAAAAATATTAATTTTCAATTTTGATCTGGAAGGACAAGTTAATGGTTAACGGGAAGACAACACAAGGGTTAAAGAATATGGACAGAGCCAACAACAACCAGATGTAACATTTGTTTGCAAAGCAATCTCACTTACAGGAGGTTCAACTTTGAGGATTGCTTCCCAAGGAAAGTTGTTATTAAAGTAACATATGTAACTTATAAATCGGATATTGTGTAATTTCCCAGCTTATGCTCATAAATGACCTGTAACAACAATCTAGACTAACAGTGAAAAGAACGCTAGTTTTATATAGATTTTATTAACGCCTTTGCCCGGGTCTGATTTATTACCGCAAAGTCACAACATGATTTGTGGCAGAACATGTTGCTGGCACAACATTAACACATTCCAAAGGGTCACAGATTTCTTTGTAACACCGGAAAAGCCTAAGTTAGTGAGTATGCAGGTACAAGGTAGAACAAGATTTCTTTAGATAGGCCTAATTGTATTTTAATTTAATTTTAGACCTTATCTGTTGTAGATATGGCTGATACTGGAGCAGGAACATCACCGAAAAGAAGGAAATTAAACAAAGAACTAAAAGCTAAAAGGGAAAGTCAAAGACAATGGGCAAAACCTGAGTCACATTTGGTCGGTTGAGACAATTATGGGATTGTAATTAATTCAAAACCCACCCCCGAATGGCCCTCAGCTATGTAATATGGCTATTTCATTTATAAATTAACTTTAGGTTGCCCAATGTGGTTGTACGTTAGTAACCAACATTAAATTACGTCCCCCTTCCCTTTAAGGAAGAATGGGCAAGAATGTCAGTCTCTTTGCCTATTTTCTTTTTCCTTGTCCCCGTTACGTTACTTGTGTAAAGTGTCTATGGATTTCATATCAATCTAAGTTATTATTTGCTTAAAAAGTTTTATCCAATAGATTTCGTTCCAGTGACAGTGATACCTGGTTTATCTCACTAGACATCCAAAGTAGGTTGAGTTACAAGCCTGAGTATGAAACACTTGAAATGCAACGATGCATATGTAACTTATTTTCTTATTGTAAATTAATGATTTTCTGTCTGATCAAAACATTAATCGCAACTATACGCGACCACCCGGTAATGCTAACTCAGCAATACAGAACCGTGAAGAAAAGACCTCAACGACAGTGAAACGTGTGGTAAAAACACTACCGCTTTTGTCCAAAGGCATCAACACAAACTGAAAGTTACATATAGTCAAAATAAGTAGAATTGAAATCATAATGGCAAGACAATACTTGGAATTTCTACTGCTGTTGAACATCTTGCCTTTTCTAATTCCAGGTGCTGGACTCCTAAGCCAACCACAAAGCCTTCTTCCCCACCTAACTGCAAATATATATATATATATATATATATATATACATTTTTTATTAAAAAGTACATTAAAGAAATCTCTATACAAGGTCCAACTTACTCATTGTTTCTGTAGCCCAACATCACTATTGCTCTTGTGGCTTACAAGACAAGTCAGTTCCAAAAGCTGGTTGAGTTCCTGAATCCAGAAGAGTGGAGGCTGTTATAACAGCACGTTAATGGAATTGTCTATTCAAACAGTTACATTTGTTGCCAGTGTTGAGGGAGGACTCATTGGCCAACATTGTTACCCCAGCAACCAGTGGTAAATAACAAAGCTGATAAATGACTGTGCCAGCAGCACCAAGGGGTGAACAGGGACTGTTTCGCAGTGGGTCGCATCAACAATAAGTCTTACCAAGCAGATCTACTTTGGCGACTCGACTGAAGCGTGGTGACGCGACGCCTCCCCTCATTTGAACTTTGATGGCCGTTCCTCAAGTTTACAGCTATGGGCGTGGTTTTGAGCCAGCGGGGAATGTTGTGCTTTTTAAAACATTTGCTCAAAACCATCTTCTTCCCTGCTCTCAAATTTAGAAATTTGGAGGGAGAAGAGGGATTTTGTTGAGAGGCCATTTAGCCATGAATCGCAAACAGAAGGATAATTGTAGCTGCTCTACCTCCGGAGGAAGAAGCCACATCGTCGCCACTGGGTTCACCCTATCCGGAGTGAAGTTGCCCAGCAGGAGTGTGGGGAGTTCCGCCGCCTTGTGTGGAGCTGTGATTGACAATGACATGTTCAAGGAACATTTCAGGCTGTCCAAGGAGTGTTTGGACAAGCTGCTGGCACGAGTGGGACCTCGGCTTGCCAAGACAAACACCTTTTTTCGTCAGGAAATTGGTCCCTCTCAGCACCACAATTCATTTCTCCTCCATTTTTGCTACTCGGACTCTAAAGTTTCCTAAGCATTTTTGCAGTAGGACGTCTAGAACAAAGGACCCGTGAGAGACTTTCCCCAGTCTCCCTGTGTTCTACTTCTATGCAAATGCAGCGGCGTCTTCCCGCAATGCTTTGCAGGATGCAAATGTCGCACGGCCAGGTGGAACTGCACGGTTAGACCATCCTTTTTCTATACCACGTTGCCGCCTGGAGCCTGTGCAGCTAGGGTATACACACTGGACAATAGCACACACTAGATTTAATAGCTGGATTAAAATCTGGGTTTGTATTGCAATTTTTTATTGGCATTAGGTGTTTTCAGTTATTGTGATTAGCGCTCTGCTCAGGTTGGAGGTGGGCAGGGCCTTTTTTTTTAACAAGACAGGTTACAAATGCTCAGGAAGTAGGAAAAGTACAGGTGTAAATAATGAAATGAACGGTGGCTGCATTCCATTTAGCTGCTTTGTGTTCAGGGTCCGGGTATTGCCCATGCTGGCTCACAATCTCCTACGTACGAGTAACATTTTTAGGAGGGATTCAGCTGCTTTGAGAGAAAGAAAGCCATGCCAAATGAAACACTGTAATGAACCATACAAAGTGCAGCCGTATAGAGAAGAAACAAATGGTTTTATCTTCTCAGTTAACTACAGATGTCCACTGTAAAACGCAATGGCACTGTGCAGTCCATTATGTTCATAGTCTTTATTTTGTGTTCACCTCGACTCTCAGGTCTCTGGTAACAAGCTCTATTTTGATGCTTCATTATGTGAGCTGACACTTTGTTAACATTCAAAGTACACGTCTCAATCATTGAAACACTTATACAAAAAAATTATATAAAAAAGGGTTGTTTACTACGGATTTATTATGAATTGTGATGTTAAAGATATTAGTATTTGTACTTTTGTAAGTAATATTAGTATTGAGTATTGTGCACTTGCCTCATTGTTCTCTTCCTATTCATATTATTGTTTACTATGTTTTTTGTTTGTGTGCCCAATTTACCAATGCAAGTGTACTTATTGTGGCCATAAAACCTTTTGTTTCAGAGTAGAAACACTGCTATCATTAAACATTATTGACTAGAGTTGGAAAAACAGTAAATATAGTGCATGTACTCAAGAACTGTTTGTGGTAATAAAATGAGGTAGTTGTACTTATTTCCATATTATGCTACTTTTTACTTCTGCTCCACTACGCCTCAGAGGGAAATATACTTTTTTACACCACTACATATATTGACAGCTTTAATTACTTTGTAGATTCAGATTATTTACACAAAATATAAATCTATTAGTAAATTATAGTTTATTCCAATCTGTCTCTCCCTCCACTCTGTCTTTAAGAAAGTGTGTGTTGTAGTAAAAATGAGCCCCATTGTAATGTAATGTTGTGCAACGTAAGGTTGTTAAAACAAATTAAAACTCCACTTACAATCATGATTAAGAGAAATGTGCTTCATATTATATATCAAAAAGGCAATTTTGAACTTCTTACTCTTCCGTAACTTTTGGAAAAATCCAATCCAAAAGATTTTTTCCCCCTGGACCTGTGTGCTATTTTCTCCTCCTTTCTTACTCTTCCTGCAGGAACTAGTTGGTTTAGAGATGTGCCTTTATTTTGACAGGCTGTTGTGTTATATACATGTGTGTAGTGGGGAGAACAATGCTGATTTTTCAGGTTTTCCTTCTTACAAAGCATGTAGAGGTCTGTAATTTTTAATCATAGGTGCACTTCAACCGTGAGAGACGGAATCTACAACGAAAATTCAGAAAATCACATTGTATGATTTATAAATAATTAATGTGCATTTTATTGCATGACTTAAGTATTTGATACATCATAAAAGCAGAACTTAATATTTGCTATAGAAACCTTTGTTTGCAATAGCAGAGATCATACGTTTCCTGTAGTTTTTGACCAGGTTTGCACACTGCAGCAGCGATTTTGGCCCACTCCTCCATACAGACCTTCAGGTTTCGGGGCTGTCGCTGAGCAATATGGACTTTTAGCTCCCTCCAGATTTTCTATTGGGTTCAGGTCTGGAGACTAACTAGGCCACTCCAGGACCTTGAGATGCTTCTCACGGAGCCTCTCCTTAGTTGCCCTGGCTGTGTGCATCTTCAATGCTCTTACTGAGGGAAGGAGGTTGTTGGCCAAGATCTCTCGATACATGGCCCCATCCATCCTCCATCCTCCCCTCAATACGGTGCAGTCATCCTGTCCCCTTTGTAGAAAAGCATCCCCAAAGAATGATGTTTCCACCTCCATGCACAGTTGGGATGGTGTTCATGGGTTGTACTCATCCTTCTTCTTCCTTCAAACACGGCGAGTGGAGTATTTCTGTCTCATCAGACCACATGACCTTCTCCCATTCCTCCTCTGGATCATCCAGATGGTCATTGGCAAACTTTAGATGGGCCTGGACATGCTCAGGGGGACCTCTTAATCCACTACGGCGTAGTGTGTTAATAATGGTTTTCTTTGAGACTGTGGTCCCAGCTCTCTTCAGGCCATTGAACAGGTCCTGCCATGTAGTTCTGGGCTGATCCCTCACCTTCCTCATGATCATTGATGCCACACGAGGTGAGATCTTGCATGGAGCCCCAGACCAAGGGAGACTCAGGGAAACAGTTGTTGCCTTTTCACCAAGCTGCTTGCCAATTGTCCTGTAGCCCATCCCAGCCTTGTGCAGGTCTACAATTTTATCCCTAATGTCCTTACACAGCGGTCTGGTCTTGGTCATTGTGGAGAGGTTGGAGTCTGTTTTATTGCGGGTGTGGACAAGTGTCTTTTATACAGGTAATGAGTTCAAACAGGTTCAGTTAATACAGGTAATGAGTGGAGAACAGGAGCGCTTCCTAAAGAAAAACTAACAGGTCTGTGAGAGCCATAATTCTTACTGTTTGGTAAGTGATCAAATACTTATGTCATGCAATAAAATGCAAACTATTACTATTTAAAAATCATACAATTTGATTTTTTTTTTGTTTTAGATTCCGTCTCTCACAGTTGAAGTGTACCTACAGGTATGATAAAAATTACAGACCTCTACATGCTTTGTAAGTAGGAAAACCTGCAAAATCAGCACTGTATCAAACACACACACAAATATACTGTGTATATATACTGTTTTTTATTCACTTAAGGCTCAGTTTGGTCACTTACTCTTATATACTCTTACACACACATGTATGTTATATATACACATATGTGTGTGTATAAGAGTGTATAAGAGTAAGTGACCAAACTGTATAATGGGAACTAAAAACCTTGGAGGATTTTGTCATGGGGGGAGGGTATGAGCCGATGGACAGCACCTTTTGAAGGGATGGCACTTGATCTTTTCTGTTTTTTTCTTTAAGGTAAAGTGGGTTTGAGACATTAAGCTGTTAGACAAACTGGCTCAGGAGGAAAAATGCCATTTGAATTAGCCACACAAACAGGATTTTCTGCATGGTCAGTAAAAGAAAGAAAGCTGATAGCTTAGATGTGTGACACTGCTGTGGTCACACTGGACGGACAGCGCTCAATCTTTAGCTAATGATAAATTATTAAAGACTGGACTGGGTTTGTTTGTAACATTTTCATTTCACTGCTTTCAGAGCAGTGTAATATCTGAATCATGTGGTAAGGCTTCGGAAGTTCTTCCTACACTGTTTCCCTATTAATTAATTCTTATTAAGCAGACAGCTGCCTACACATATTATATGAGTCTATATCACAATGAGAGG
The DNA here is from genome assembly GCA_026937815.1 of Etheostoma perlongum. NCBI lineage: Eukaryota > Metazoa > Chordata > Actinopteri > Perciformes > Percidae > Etheostoma > Etheostoma perlongum. Next base: position 5,002,926 of record CM049381.1, read on the forward strand.
CTGCAACAGATCATTCTGCTGTGTTTTTCTCTGTCAATTCAATTCAATTTTATTTATAGTGTCAAACCACAACAGGAGTTATCTCAGGACACTTTACATATAGAGTAGGTCTAGACCACTCTATATAATTTACAAAGAACCAAGAGTTTCCCAAGAGCATGCATTTGGTGTGACAGTGGAAAACTTCCATTTTACAGCAAGAAACCTGGGACGGACCCAGGCTCTAGGTGGGCGGCCATCTGCTGCTGCCGGTTGGGACCCGGAGACACTGTGACACTTGTACAGATATAAAGAAAGTGTTAGTTCAGTCACTAGTGGGAAAACAGAAACCACAAGTAGCAGCCAGTATGATTCAGTCCCAGTATGGTTCAAACCAGCCTGCAACCTGCGGCTCCGGAGCTGAATGCAGCTTCTCAGCCCCTCAATGGCTCCATGTGGCTTTGTCCAAAAAGTTATATGGATATGATTAAGGATTATTGATTAACTTTTATTAATTAAGGCCTTAAGTGATTCTTAGATTGTCCATTTAGGCTACATAACATTTCAGTCAACTTAAAAGTCAGAGCCTACGTTCATCTACAGTTGTGTTCAAAATAATAGCAGTCCAACATCACTAACCTCATAAATCATATTTTTTGGTAGATATTTCTCCATGGAAACTAATTTTAAAGTAACTATTGTAGAGTCATAGAAACCCAAAAGAGCCAACAGTCATGACATGCATGCTGCTCATTATGTGGAATTGAATCTGTAATTGAAAGAGGCATGTTCAAAATAATAGCAGTGTGTTCAATTAATGAGGTGATTGATTCTGTGAAGAAACAGCTGTCAGTTATGGCCCAGATTTAAGGAAGGAAGGAAGCAAATGTTGTGCATGCTGATTATAGGGAATTTCACACGGAAATTACAGACGTTGCTCAGAGGAACAGCAGACTTTGATTAAAAAGTAGACTGGAGAGAGGAAAACATATAAAGAAGTGCAGAAAATTATAGGCTGCTGAGCCAAAATTAATTCAAATGCCGTGAAAAGGCACCCAAATAATAAACTATTATTCAAATTGATGGAAGAATTGGCAAAATAGCAAAGGCTCAACCAATGATCAGCTCCGGGAAAATCAAAGAAGACTTAAAGTTACCTGTGAGTACTGTTACGGTCAGAAGAAGGCTATGTGAAGCAAAGCTTTCAGCTAGAAGCCCCCCCCGCAAAGTCCCATTGCTGAAAAAAAGACATGTACTGAATAGGTTGAAATTCACCAAAGGACCCACTGACTGGCCAAAGGAGAAATGGCGCAACATTCTGTGGACTGGTGAGAGCAAAATTGTTTTTTTATCTTTTTGGGTCTAGGGGCCACAGACAGTTCTGACGACCCCCATGCACTGAATTGAAGCCACAGTACACTGTGGAGACAGTAAAGCATGGTGGTGCAAACATCATGTTATGGGGATGTTTCTCAAGTGTTGGGCCTATTCATCACTAACCAGGGATCAGTTTCAATACATCCAAATACTTAAAGAGGTCATGTTGCCTTATGCTGACGAGGAAATGCCTTTGAAATGGGTCTTTCAACAAGACAATGACCCAAAACACACCAGTAAGTGATCAAAATCTTGGTTCCAGATGTACAAGATTGATGTTATGGAGTGGCCAGCCCAATCCCCAGGCCTCAATCCCATAGAACCCTTGTGGGGTGACATCAAAAACTGAATTGTGGGATGTAGTTCAATGGTCCTGGGCTGGAATACCCAATCACAGGTGACTCCATGCAACACAGATGTGAAGCAGTTCTCAGAAATGGTTATGGAACTAAATATTAGTGCAGGGATTCAAAGTAAACCAAAATGTAAATTCTGCAATTTTTTTTAACAGCTTAATATTCCTTTTTCTTCACTTCCTGTAGAACACAAACTTGATTAACTTTGGTCATGTTTTGATTTGGAATTGAATATGCAGTGTTCCCATTGCATTGCTATTATGGAATTAAAAGCTATTCTAAGGATTTTGAGCATTATTCACTTTTTTAAACACACTGTTATTATTCTGAACACAACTGTACAGCCTCTAAATATGGCCAAACCTAGATGTAACCTAGATAGTAAGGTGCTGGAAGCCGTTCACGATGAATATATATAAGAATTCTTCATTAAAATATCAAAGCATCTATTCTTAGACTTAATTAAAGAAATTGGGATTGTTCAGTTGGGATAAGATATATATAGTAAGATATATCCCTCTCCACAAATAAACAATGCTCTTCTAGACCTATTAGTACTGGTCATAGGCTAATTAGGTCTGTGTAACCATCATTATAAGGCTCAAATATGTTTTGCAGCTCAGACAGATGTCTTTTATGTTTTTGCGGCCAAAGATGGCTCTTTTGATAGTAAAGGTTGGTGACCCCTTTGATGATGCTTCTTTGTGCCGGCCTAACGCCTTTCCAACCTGTTGGCCCACAGACGTTAAAAGGCACTTAGAGCTCATGGGGGCAAAGTCCTGGGATGCACTACACCATCGCCCCTCCCTTTCTACACTGGACCGTTGGAGCCCCTTTGTCCCTGGTTCCCATGTCTCTGCTGGGATTAATCCCTGAACCACAGGTGTGATAATTCCAAACAGAATGGCGCTGCTGAACACAGGGACTGACAGTGCTCAGACCCTAGTCTGCTTTGATCAGAGCACCAACAGCTGTGTTCCTGTCCGACCACAAACTGAGTCTAGGGCCTGCCATCAGAGTGACGGGGGGACGAAACAAAGCACACTTGTTCAACTGAGGCTGAGGATGCAGTTTGGTAGACAGGCTGTAATGTAGTGCGAAGTGTTAGAGGTCCCATGACAACAGACAGTTCCCTGTTTCTATGACATGTGCGTCACCAAACCACAATGACTTTCAACTTCCACTTTGCTGGTGCTTTAGTGCTCTTTGACGACATTGATTTGTATATTTGTAGATATAAAAAACACCTAGTAAAGAAGAGGAAGAATTATTGGGTATAGTTCCTCTTGCTCAGATTCTTCAGAAAGACACGGCAATGCTTTGAGTTGAAAACTAAAATGCTAACATGACAATGGCTAACATGGTGATGTTTAGTAGGTATAATCTTCACCATGTTTACCAGCTTAGTAACATGAGGCACAGCTGAGGGTGATGGCTGTGCCATTAGTTTTGCAGGTATTTGGTCAAACAATGTGTTGAACAGGTTGAAATGTTGACCTGATGATGGCTCTAGAGGAAAAGTTGAGGAATGACCAAAGTTGGGAACATACTAAATGTCTGTACCACATTGGAGGTCCATCCAATAGTTGAGACATTTCACTTCAAGTCCGTATAGATCATTGTCATGGAACCCCACATGTCTGTACACAACCTTGTACGCAGTTTAACCCCCTTAAAAGTTGCTGCTTTAGAAAAAAGGTCTTCATAGGTTCAGAAATGTTCTCCTGATTTGAAATGGACCTATGGGACACCTACATTAACCTGACATTTAGAGGCCCAGTCCAAAAGGGACCCAAAGACACAGAAACCTAAGACCCAGGTCACTAGAACAGCACCCTACCTGAACCAATCAGATTAAATATCATTTGGTCCTAGTCTGAGTTAGGGAAATACCACTGGTATTTTATCGGGTATTTCTTCTTGCCTTGAAGGTCTCATCCGAAAACTAAATTCAAAGGAATAGATTTTTGTAAAGACTTGAGTGTTTTCCATTAAAGGTGCAGTAATGGAATCTGTGATATGAACTCAACTGCCAAACAAACACAACCCCCCATTCATAAGCTTCGTCCCCCAGATTTACGGATAGAGAACTACTGGCCGCCACGTTTAAGTGCTGCCTCCCTCGTCGGTAGACAGTTGGGTTCGCAGCCCACTGGGCCCATGGACGTGACCATGTGTGGGTGTGTTTCAGTCCTGTGAGCAGTCTGATCTAACAAACAGAGTGTAAAATTGTAATGTACCCATCAATAAAAGAACAATAAAGAGTATGCCACTGCCTGATGCCGATTGGCTGGAATAATGTATTCTTTCTGTTTGTATTAACTCCGGATTTTTTTTTTTTTTTAATGCACATAGACACCAGAAAGCTAAGTGACCATGGTGAGATATTCACTGATTTTGCCTAAAAGTGTAATGAATTAACATCACTTACTATACCTTTAACTTTATAGTATGTACCCCAGTACTCAGCCTATCTATCAACTCTGATACCAGGTGAGCAGTGATTTTATTCTCAGTACCCCATGTAAACCCTGTAAGGCTTTTTGCTTCAGTTATTTGTTTCATGCAATGACCCAAACCGACAAAAAGTGAGGATATGGGTTGTTTGTTCCTCCCCTCTAATACACCCTACAGTGGCGTTTTCCGTCCTCATGTCTAAACCAAGGATCGCAGATTTAAAAACGTGGTTAATGTTGTGAAATGGTCAGGTAAAATCTGACGTTACTTTACTTCCAGACCGCACATGATACTGAATGTGACATTTGTAAAGTTTAAAGAAAAGAACTCACTGTTTAATGAACAGTGAGTTTCCCAGAGCTGTAGTTTCCCAGTACAATTCCTGCAAGTCATGTGACTATTTCTAGTCATAGTTCCATTATCGTTATTGTGACTGTTATTGCCACTGCTCATCACACCCCCAACCGGCCTGTCAGACTCCAAGAGCCTGGTTCTGTCCGAGTTTTTCCTCACCACTGTCACACTTGTGGCTTGCTCTTGGAGGAATTACTGAAATTGTTGAGTTTGTTCTGAACGTTGTGATAAAACACATTGGGATCAGGTTATATACAAACACCCTTATAAGGAGAATTTAAGAAGACATATAAAAATGTCCTCAAAGGGTTAAGCCTTGAAACCCAATTGACACATGTAATGCCAAAATTCACATCCCTCTTCTCACTCAATCTTAAAGCGCCCATATTATTCTAATTTTCAGCTTCATAATTGTATTTTGAGGTTGTACCAGACTAGGTTTACATGGTTTTATTTAGATAAAACACCATCTTTTTGCACATTGCTGCAGATCCTGTTTTAACCCTTTGTGTTTAGGTCTCTGTTTTGGCTCCAGAGTGAGACATCTCACTTCTATACTATCTTTGTTGGGAGCTGCACATGCTCAGTAGCTCGGTAAGATCCCATCAGCTAGATAACTCTTTCTCCAGCTTTGGTCAGTCCAAGGCAGGATTAGCTGGGAGACTTCTTCTAGAAGAGGACACTTGTGGAATACCTACAGAACAGGGACAGGAAGTAATTCTTTTGGAGATTATGGTGGCTGTTGGAGCAGTGTTTTGCCATTGAGAATGAGCTAGCATGCTATGGTTAGCCACCTCGTCTTTAGTGACGTAGAAAGCCGTGCAGATGTTGAACAGCTCACCCGGAGACTAAAGACAGAGGACATTCAGAAACCGGATCTCACTCAAAACCGCATGGATGGTTTTGTGTGTGGAAGCACCAGAGACACAAAATCCCCAAAAAGTGATTTTTTTTTTTTCATAATATGGGCACTTTAACTATTTTCTTGTAATATTTTATTTGGCTATACACTACTAGAGATGCATCTTCACATGTAGAAGGCTTAATTGAACCTTAGAGTGAAACCATAGCAGCTGAATGGAATTCAACTATCATTCATTTTATGTTTTACACCCGTGTTTTTTTTACTAGTGTGACATGGCAACATGTCTTCTGTGAAAGGAGCCTATCCCGCACTACAAAGGTCAAACATCCAAAACCCATTTTTGAACAGGCTGGGACTATTTTTGTTGAACTTTACAAGCTTCTGTTAAGAAATGCCTTCTTTTTTTGCAAGGACTCCTACACATCTTGGCATACAACAGCTACTGCCCTTTACTAGGTTTTGACACTCCCCACTCTCCATTCCCACAGATATTTCTTTGTGTTGAAAACCTTTGAACGTGCAGGCAAAAAAAATCCAAAGTCAAATGCGTATAATGTCCGAAAACTTGAATGCTACTGGCGTTGGGATGGTAGCATGAAATACTTCTTTGCACTAGTCAAAGTACTAAGTACTAACCCCTAAGTAGAGGGATCAGAGATTAGTAGGCCAGGAATAAAAAAAATACTGTGACAGTATCACATTGTCAGGCCTGTAAACAACAAACAAACTTAACTTAGCTTGTAGTACTCATACCTCATAAAAGTATATCAAATATTGAACCTTTCATTTGACATTTGTCTGTGAACATGACTTAATGTTATGCTATGTTTCTAATTCTCTTATTCCATTATATTTACATCTCTAATACTCTTATTTTACAACCTATTTTTTTAACCCTAGCTTTACATAATTGTCTTTTGCATTGTTATTATATTGTCTAAATGTATTCAACAAATCATTTTTAAAATTCAAAAAGTTCCAAAAAAATCCTATGACGCATCTTCTCTGTGTTGTTCTGTTTTTGTCTTTCTAATTTGACCTGATGACACTGTAAATGAGGATCCCCCCCGCAATGATCTCCCAAGTATGAATAAAGTTTGAATGGATATAGGCTTATATTGTATATAGTTTTCTCAGGTTTATGTTTTCGAGGGGTCAAATAAAGCAACCACTGGTTTTAGCATGATATTGTTTTTTAATTGTTTTTTGTTTTGAAGTATGGCTTTTATCTTATTTTAGTATAGAAAATCGTAAATCTGCAATTTGCACAGCCCCTTGAGTAGCCCATATGTTGACTGTACATTTGTCTTTTAATTGTTTTTAACCCTGTGCTTGTCACTGTGTCTGTAACTCTTGCAGCAAAGTAAGTTACTCAACGTCCAAAACGAATTTCTCCTTAGGGAGACCAATAAAAGTACTTTGACTTTGACTCCCTTTTGATTTACATAAAATGTACATTTAATGTCACATCATAAAGATAACAATTAATGTACGCACATGGTCCAAAAGTCAGAGAAGTGATGAATAAAGTAATAAAATAAAGAGGTACCAAAAGAAAAAATGTCATTTGTCCACTGGAGGGCAGCCTTTACTAGCGAATACCCCAAACACACTCACCAAATTATAGTCATTATTTATGTCTGCCATTGTGTGTGTGTGTGTGTGTGTGTGTCAGTGCCAATGTGACTCTTGCTGATGTGAAGTCCTGTGCTTGTACTTTCCCACTCTGCTTGAAGCAGCTCTAAAGTCTTGTTATGAAGCGCTCAGTTATCAGACTGTTATTGCCTGTGAACGTTGTTTGTATGAGACTACTGCTCAGACACGGCTGCTGTACGACGCCCTGTGGGGACCAGAAGCTCAGTATTAGGGGTCCAGCTCAGAGATATTTCTCCCACAGACACACACACACACACACATACACTGGTGACTTTGTGGTAATATACCCTCCCAGTTGTCCTGTCACCTTGGGTTTCACAGTGCCAGGGTCGGCCTTTATGTCCCAGTTTAAGCCTCTCCCTTTGATTCATAGTCACACTAACACACTGCAATCACATTAAATGCAAAACGCATGTGTTCCACTCCAGAGCAGAGCCAGCTGTGTGTCCGTCGCCGTCTGTGAAACGTAAAAAAAAAAAAATCACACGCACACACCGTGCAACACACTGATATACACACATGCAGACAGACTTTACTCATTGGCACGTCTATACTCTGACACAATAGTGCATTTCTAGTTTATGAATTCACACTTGTTGATGATATACAGTATAAAAATTCTGTATAATGAGAAAACATACAAACGAATATGCTAATACAGCTTTAAATACACAACAACATAAACATTAACTGTTGGTTTTGCAGATGAAATTCAAAGTATCCATACAATATATGTCATGAAGAAATGATGGCTGACTCTGTTCTTCATGAAGAGAGAAAGGGTTTAAAAATACTTGATGTCATACTTTAGGCACTCATACATAGTGGATAGGGAGAGGTAAAGAGCTCTAATAAAAACATTTATTTGTTTGTTTCATTGCTGTCAAGAAATATATTAAAAAATAAAATCAACCTTAACTAGTCCTGGCCTGACGCTTTATAATACACACGTTCAGTGGTGTGTCCTAATTAGATAATTGGGACAACAGGTGACAGATAATGATCATTAATAATGATGTCATTCAGAGATTGCTTCCCCATGATTTCACAAACCTCCAAATCCAAAAGACAACATAAAGTAATTGTAGTTATTGATTCAAATGTGTCTCAGCGTAAATCCTTCAGGAAGACTTCACTCTTAATCAACGCAAATCAGCTGTTGGAGGCATTCACCTTCCTGCTAAACCAATCAGAATCTCACACGAATTTCAAGGACCAATCAGTCACAACCCTGCTTTAAATCTGTTTCTCCCTTTGCTATCGTTTCAGGCAAAGAGTGCAACCCCCCCCCTTCCACCTCCAGTCATCTACTCCAGTTGACGGGTCCTTTGTCGCCACCACCGTTGTCTAGATTCCAGATTGTCTAGGTTATGATGAATCTCTACCACTATACAAACTATTAGTATAGCGATGGAGTCTAATCTCCAAAGACTTTGTACATTTTATTGAGCTGTATAATAAATCTTTTCCATATCTGTAAACACGTCTCTCCTGATTGAAATGAAAAGCATAGCATTCAAAGTACATACCTTACATCAGGCCTAGCTATACCATTGGATCCAGACTCTCCTGGAGATCGGACTACAAGATGGTTTGTCCTATTCCAAACCTTTCCAATTCTTATAAAAACATTCATTTCTGTAACGTTGCTCCTTAAAGTGTTTTGCCCGACATTGCTATTCCATTTTTGTGCTTAGAGAGTCGATCCTTTAGCTTTATTTTGTGAAACAAATACAAAGGTAAGGCAAACACACCCCTAAGGTGGTGTTACAACCCCTCTGCTTGTCTGTATGCCCTAATACTTGTTGTTACTTGTTTCTAACACCTTGGGCATTATGTTCATGGCTTTAGCAATGGGGTAAACATTTTAACTATGAGACATCAACATAAAAACTTCCCTGTTGATTACCTACATTAAGACAATTAGTTTTGTATAAAAAGATTTCTGACATATGTGAGTGCCTGGATAGCTCAGTTGGTATAGCTTAGCTCCTCGATGCAGCGGGCCGGGGTTTGACTCCAACCTGCGGCCCTCTGCTGCATGTCACCCCCCCTCTCTCCCCCTTTCATGTCTTAAGCTATCCTGTCAAATAAAGGCCTAAAAAGCCCCAAAAAATCTGAAATGTGTATGTTTAAATGTGCAAATAAGGCATTAACTGCTGCTATCTTTTGGTGAATTTAGGGGAAATTTACAAGTGACTAATTATGTATTTTGGAAGTGGTGTTCCCCACAAGTCTTAAATTGAACCTTTATTTATCCTCAAGAGATCATTGAGGATCATTGAGGATCATTTACAATGTCACTGAGTTGAATTACAAAGACAAAAACAGAACAGAAAGCGACACCATCATAAAAATAAAAGGACTATAAAAAATCCTAAATTGTAACAATGGGTTGATAAGCAAATTAGGACAATAGGGAATACACTAAGATAATAAGGAGACATGTTATGGAAGTAAAATAGCCACAAAAGTCAACTTTAAAAAATGATGGTTTTCCCTTAAACTAGATTGCTCCTATTATTTCTCCCCCCCCGCCTGACAAGTTGTTAGCCACGTCAGCACCATCTCCGACCTCAGCAATGACTTTGGTGAGTAGAGTGTTATTATTACTGAGAAGAGTGATGGCCAAAGGTACACCAAAAAAAGACCCAGGTTGTAAAAAAAGAAGAAGAAGAGAATTCTCCTTTAAGCTTCTCACTCTCTTTAATGATTAAAAAGGACTTTACCACTTCTATACACTATGTCCCAGGACAATGGGGTTAGCACATAAACAAACCCCAGAGACCATCCCAGTGGACAGAAACAGCCAGCCTCCATGCCCCGTGATCTGGCCACTGACCTTTTTATGAATAGGGGAAGATATTGACTGACAGTGCTGGCTGAATAGGAAGCCTGGTTAGCTCCCAGTTGAGCACTCGGGTAAGCTGATACCCCTGTCCCCCCCCACTGCTCGGGTAAACACGGCCAGAGTCAGTCAGTCCCACGAAGAAACTGCAACAGTGACTAAGAGGTCATTCTCCTCCAAAGGCCGACCCTCCCTCCCCCCTTTCTAGACCGCCTCTCCTCGACCCAATGTCACAGAGCCAAATCGATGCATCTGACCCCCCCTTTCTTTTCTGGGTGAACTTTCACCCCAAGCCTAACAAAGCGGGAAAGAAAAAAGAAAAAAGAAACTTCTTCAGCGAGTGTTTTTAGTCTCAGTGCATTACAAACAAAGGCTGTCCTCCAATTCCAACAGCCACTTGAGGGTGTGTGTGTTTATATATATGTGTGTGTGTGTGTGTTTGTGTGTGTGGCGCTGTCTGCAGCGGTTAAGATGAGATGGATGGCCTCTTGGAGCAGGACTTCCCATCGCAAAGAAGCCAAAGTCGTCCTGAAAGGGAAGTGTGTGTCTCTGTGTGGAACTGTGAGAACTGAAAGGCTCTCACCCTCGAATGTCAGGCACTGATTGACAGTGATTTTATAGTGGATGGAGAGACAGGAAAGAGGGAAACGTGAGGAGAGAAGGCGCTGAAACGGTGAAGAGCTAATGTCAAAGCGAGACTTGAGTTATGGGAGTCGAGCAATGAATTATACATGTTTGAGAAGGTATAAAAAGAACATTACCAGCTGATAACTTTTGTGAAGACTTATCCCCTCTTATAAAATTAAATTCATAATATATATTTTTTGGGGCATTTTATGCCTTTATTTATATAGGACAGCTGAAGACATGAAAGGGGAGAGAGAGGGGGAATGACATGCAGCAGGCTGGAATTGATCCTGTGGCTGCTGCGTTGCGGAGTAAGCCTCTATATGTGGGCGCGCGCTCTACCAGGTGAGGTGAGCTACCCAGGCACCCCCATTTTGGAGTTTTTGTAAAAGTGAAAGTCATCATCTGTAACTGGGACCCTGACTCACCAAAGACATTGACATGAGTCCAGTGCTCGTTCTACTTTCTCAGCCTCTGGCTGGGACTTTCCTTCTGTGTGTGTCTGTGGCAGCAGGTAACACTAAAATGGTGTCACCATGAGAAAGCAGCCATTGGTTTCCTGTTCCCATCAGTCCCAGTGGAAAGGAGTTGAGAGCAGGGAGAGGCATAGTTCCCATCTGATCCCTGCAGGGAAGGAAGAGGATATTGGGAACTGTAGGAAACTGGGAATAATGGGCCGAAACCTGTTAATGGGTGGGAAGAGAGGCAATTTAGCAGTACGGGGGATGCTTGTTGAAGCAGGAACTGACAATAGTGAAAAGGTTAAAATAGCTTTAATGTAGTCAATGCCTTTGGCAGTGCTGAGTCTATTCAGCTCTGAACAATGATAAATTGGTAAAGACGTTAATAATAAGCTATTGGTGTCAAAGTGCAAGAAGAGCTGCATTCAGAGTATTGAAATGTGACCAAATGAATGCTTGCTCTATTAAATACTAAATGTTATCGCTTGAATAAGTAATTTAGGTCATAAAAATATGGAAGCAAAAAAGACTGAGACGGGAGGATTTTATTCTTATAAATTCATAAAATGCAATTCAAACTTGACCATCTACCAATGATTAGCATTGGCTTGAATGGAATAATTCCCAGCTCTATCCTATCACTGTGGTTCTCAAAATGGGGTCCAGGGAACGGCAAGCGGTCCTTGAGGGGGTCCTCATCATTTATTGTGACACAGTGACAGAATGTATGGATGTTTTGGTCATGGCTTTCATACACTTCCTGTAATAAAACCTTAATCCTCCTGTGGTCCTCGGGTCAAATTTGACCCCTTTAAAAAAATGTCTATATCTGAAATATGGGTTTCTTTTTAACCAAATTACCACAAAAAAATGGATTGGATTCCTTACAACGCTTTTTGCAAATACAATTGATCACTTTCATTCCTCTGATCTTAACTATTAGTCAAAATAATTCAGTGTGGACATTGTGGAGGACTACAAATACCTGGGAGTGCACTTGGCCAAGAACACTCAAGCCCTCTACAGCAAGGACCAAAGCCGTCTGTATTTTCTGAGGAGGCTGAGGTCCTTCAACATCTGCAGGACGATGCTGAGGATGTTTTATGAGTCTGTGGTGGCCAGTGCTATCCTCTTTGCAGTTGCATGCTGGGGCAGCAGGCTGAGGGTAGCAGACGCCAAAAGACTCAACAAACTGATCCGCAAGGCCAGTGACGTTGTGGGGGTGGATCTGGACTCTCTGTTGGTGGTGTCAGAGAGGAGGACGCTGTCCAAACTACATGTCATCTTAAACAATATCTCCCCCCCACTCCATGACTTGCTTCTTATACACAGGAGCACTTTCAGAAAAAAACTCATTCTCCCAAAATTAGATTAGATAATACTTGAATGAAACTTGCACCACAGAGTGCCACAGGAAGTCATTCCTGCCTGTGGCCATCAGACTTTATAACTTTATAACTTTATAAGTGTCTGACACACACACACTTAGAGAGGTTAAAACTGGACAATATTATCTGTTCTGTTCAATAACACTGGCTTGAAATGTATTATTGTTATTATTATTATTATTATTATTATTTTTATTATTACTATGGTTCACCAATACAACTATGTAAATACCGTACATATCCACACTCCATATTTCTTTATTCATATTTATACTTGATATTTATACTATTTGTGCAACTGCAACACAGAGTTTCCCTTCGGGGATCAACAAAGTATTTCTGATTCTGATTCTGATTTACATTAAGCTGAAGAAAAAAAACAAACAGGCACATAGCACTTTGATGTGTTAGATTACTTCAATGTTGCTCTGAAAAGGCAACCAGGATGTCATGTGGGTTAGAAGGGTCAAGGTCGGGAGGCCCGAGCGGGGCAGCTGGTAGCCCGAGCGCTGTGTGTTGGCCAACATACAGCTGGGAGCACATCTGTACATAGGGTTTACTCCAGAGTCCATGAATAACAAAAACACTACAGCGCAGTTTACTAGCCCCTGGCAGAGCTGGATGTGCATTTTTATGTCTGGAAAGCCAATGTGTGTGTGTGTGTGTGTTTGTGTGTGTGTGAACAGAAATATATTATTTCTAAAGAATGCTATAAATCTTTGCGAGTGTGTGCTTGTGTGTAAAAGTGGGTTTACAATGCTTGTTTTTACAATCACATATAGCAGTAAGTGTGTGTGTGTGTGTGTGTGTGTGTGTGTGTGTGTATGTGTGAACAGGGGTGATGTCAATAGGTTGAAGAACATATTCTCTCACTTCATATGTAGCTGGCGGGGTGAACGACAGGTAAAGGGAGGAGAGCAACCAGGTGGATCTCACCAGACCACCGCACGCACGCACTCACACACACACACACACACGCACGCACACACACACACACACACACACACACACACACACACACACACACACACACACACACACACACACACACACACACACACGCAGTCAGTTTACAGCCTGTGCAGAGCTCCCCAGGCTCAGCCATAAAGCAGTAACAGTAGTGGACTTTTATGGTGGCTGTTTGGCTCACTAAAACAATAATGGACACCTTAAGCTTAAACACCTTTTACACAAACAGGCTGGATGTGTTCCGTTAATCCCTCCATCATGTTCCAAATGGATATTTACTAAACATAAGGTTGATTTTGACAGACAGCACGAGTTACTTAGAGGTTTAAAAAAACAGACTGTGGAGGTGATAACGTCATTGTGTAAATTTCACATCTAGCCGTTATTTACACACATTTCATTAGCTGCCCTGCAGGAACACTTCTTCCAAAAAAGGTCCAAAAAAGGATGAGGCCGTCATTTTTTATTATCAAAATCCCAGAAAAAAGATCAACACCAGTACTGCCCTGCAAAGGCAAAAGACCTTAACTCACCAGAGTGTAGAACTGAGAGAAATAACTTTAAAATTGTTTAGTTGTCAAGACAAATGAATCATAGGTCTATAGCTGAAACATGACTTTTTGACCTCTGTTTGGAAGTTACTGTACTCTGTCTTTGTGCTATCTGCAAAAAGTGGGAAGTCACGCCAAGGCAAAAGCCAGTAAACCGCCATATTGTCAATGTTTGGTTACTGATCATCATTTCCAAAATCATTATAATTACACCTGTATACAATCTAGTGATCATGGCAGTTTTGATGGTTTACAGTTATAGCCATCTACTTATTGCTATTGTCAAACCCCCACCTCATTCCAAGGCCGATGGTGGGGACTTGGAATGAGTGGTGGGGCGTCCAAAGATTTTACAAAGAAGCAGACAGGAAGCTGGATACGTGCAAACACTGCAGTGTTTCTTAACAAAACATACAGACACAGACAACAAGAGAACCCAGAGAAATCCAAAAACTAATTTAAACTGAGGCGAAATAACATCAAACAAACCTCTCAGTGGAACCTACCACCTACACAGGTGATTATAGGGTGAGTTAAACTGAAAGAACATTAACAGTCTGTATCTGAAAATACCATTACAATTAGATAGATTATATACACATTATTTATGTGCACCCACAACAAAGGGCTCCCCAAATATTATGAAAAAGTAATTCACTGCAGAACTATCTTACCTATTGTTCTACATCTTAGGAGTGGCCAGCCCCTCAGGACCTAATTAGGCACACCTGCATACACTCTCTTTGATTACCCCCCCACCTCACAGGAAGAACCATAGCAAAACACTATAAACCCTTAAAAAGGCTCAGGTCAGCTGCAGCCAAGGGCAGTACCACAAAAATAAGAGCTAAAAGTACAGAAATTGATTTGTTGCCTAATTAAGAGTCATCTTTAACAACCACTGATTGTTTATTCAAACTCAAGGGTCTCTTTATGCTTGCATTAATTGCAATTTCTGGTCAATTAATTTCTTTATTGTTATCAAATCAATGAGCAAAGTAGAGAGGACTGTAGTCAAAGTGACCCTCTGCATTGTCCAAATACACAACATTCATCTTCCAATCATTACTACTATGAAGAATTCTCAAGGGCCTTCTTGATGAATGTCAGTCATTTTGTTAGTTTAGTTTTCTTTTCAGATTACTGTCATTGTAGTAAAACTTAAAGGTGCTCTAAGCAATGTCACACATTTTTTAGGCTACAACATTTTTTGTCACATACAGCAAATATCTCCTCATCATCTGCTAGCTGCCTGTCCCCAGAACACTCTGTAAAAAACATTTCCTCACCATCTGCTAGCTGCCTGTCCCCAGAACACACTGTAAAAACATCTCCTCACTATCTGCTAGCTGCCTGTCCCCAGAACACACTGTAAAAACATCTCCTCACTATCTGCTAGCTGCCTGTCCCCAGAACACACTGTAAAAAACATCTCCTCACTATCCGCAAGCTGCCTGTCCCCAAAACACACTGTAAAAAACATCTCCTCACTATCTGCTAGCTGCCTGTCCCCTGAACACACTGTAAAAACATCTCCTCACTATCTGCTAGCTGCCTGTCCCCTAAACACACACTGTAAAAAACATCTTACTATCTGCTAGCTGCCTGTCCCCGGAACACACTGTAAAAACATCTCCTCACTATCCGCTTGCTGCCTGTCCCCAGAATACACTGTAAAAAACATCTCACTATCTGCTATCTGCCTGTCCCCTGAACACACTGTAAAAAACATCTCCTCAGTATCTGCTAGCTGCCTGTCCCCTGAACACACACTGTAAAAAACATCTTACTATCTGCTAGCTGCCTGTCCCCTGAACACACTGTAAAAACATCTCCTCACTATCTGCTAGCTGCCTGTCCCCTAAACACACACTGTAAAAAACATCTTACTATCTGCTAGCTGCCTGTCCCCGGAACACACTGTAAAAACATCTCCTCACTATCCGCTTGCTGCCTGTCCCCAGAATACACTGTAAAAAACATCTCCTCACTATCTGCTAGCTGCCTGTCCCCTGAACACACTGTAAAAAACATCTCCTCAGTATCTGCTAGCTGCCTGTCCCCAGAACACACTGTAAAAAACATCATCATGGCATTTAGGAATGTGATAAAAAAAATCACCTTAACAGAAGGGTTGCTGACCCATTTCCAATAGAGAAAGGTTACAGCTTTAACAGCCTTAGAAAATGCACACACACACACACACACACACACACACACACACACACACACACACACACACACACACACACACACACAAAGAGATCCATAAAAAAGTCTTTTAGCACTCCTCTTGTTGGGGACCCAGGAAGTAGTAAAAACCATACATGAGCATTGTGTGAGCTGAACGTGTATATTTGTGTGTGTGTGTGTATTTGCCTTTCACTGACCATGAAATCTCTGCTTTCTCTATCTCTATCTCTCTCCCTCCCACTCTCGTTCATATCTTTTTGATTATTGAGCTCAAAACAGAAGGAATAATCTCCATGGGAATGGAAGATTCCAGCACTGAGGAGGATCCAGCTGAGAAACAGATGCGCTGGTTTTATTCTCTGCCTCAGGTCACTGAGGCGAACCAGCCTGGCAACAGTAAAATCTCTTGTATAGTTCGTAATAGTTCCAGTCTTCTCCTTCTCTTTTGGACTCAACAGGTCGTTCAAGGATCATAGGAGGCAGTGAGTGCATGGATGATTAAAGAAATCTGTATTTGTGTCATTTATTTACTGTAAAGCACACAACTAACTTAAGAATGAGATTTAAATCTAGACTCCATGTCAGTTGTTGTTAACCCTCTGGCTTCTGTCATTGATCAGCTAACATTAGAGACGCAGAGGCACAATGGCAGGTCAATCTCAGAGACTCGTAGGTCCAGACACATACAAGACAGTGACAGCATTGTGAATGGCAGCATTGATCATTGATCAAGTCAAATATTTATTTAGCTTCTCTGTTAATGAGTGAGTGAGGTGTGATATCTACAGTTTTCTTTGAAGAGAGATAAGAAAACTCACTCAAAAAATATCAAAAGAAAAAAAAGCACTAATGATTTGGCTACATAAGCAACAATCCATTTTGAAAATATGAGTTGAACAGTCCAAAACTCTGGAGAGTGGGGCTGGGGTTTGATCAGATATGATTGATCCACAGTAGTGTGTGACAGCATCATTTTTCAGCTTTGTCCTCAGCTTCCGACCAGTGAGAAGAGCTCCAATCGACCAGCACAGGCAGAAAGTTCTGTGTTCAATTAAAACCCCATCACCTGTAGAAAGAATACAATTTCAAGTCCTTTCACAAACTCAGGACATTATGTTTACCTCACTATACATTTGCAGTCTTTTGGAGAAACCTGCTTCTTCTGAAAACAATCTTGTCTTGACTTCTCAGGGAGGTCAAAGGTCAGGACTTGGAAACTAGAGGAGCTGCCCTGGACTTCCCTTCGCTGACCCGAGTCACCCCTTGTGTTGTGAATGCAGGCTAGCGGCACTTCATTGTACCAGGGTGTAGGACTAGAGCATGAGGCTAAATCTCATATCTCTATCTTATCCCTACCCCTTACCCCTTCCCAAAAGTTTTGCGCGTTCATGCTAGACTAAGGGCTGTCTCAATACTCATTTTGATCTAGGGCTAGGGGTAAGACGAAGGGGTGACAAAGGGGTGTATGGCCCTTGGTCATTAGCAGAGAATTTGGTTTCATAACCCTACTTGCTTTGGAGACATCGCTATGTGCTTGATATATACACTGTCCTGTATCACACAGGGACACAGGAGGACACACAGCAGCGGGTCCACTTTATACTATATATACTGTCCTGTACCACACAGGGACACAGGAGGACACACAGCAGCGGGTACACTTTATACTACATATACTGTCCTGTACCACACAGGGACACAGGAGGACACACAGCAGCGGGTACACTTTATACTATATATACTGTCCTGTATCACATAGGGATGCAGGAGGACACACAGCAACTGGTCCACTGTATACTATATATACTGTCCTGTATCACTCAGGGACGCAGGAGGACACACAGCAGCTGGTCCACTTTATACTATACTGTCCTGTATCACTCAGGGACGCAGGAGGACACACAGCAGCTGGTCCACTTTATACTATACTATAGTATACTATAGTTTTACACATTTGAGTGTATTTTATGTGTGTGACATGTAAGTTATGGTTTGTAATAGTTGATAATGGTTCTGTAATATAATATATTTTATTTATGTAATGTTTTTGCCTGTTAAGTTTTATTTATTGGGCAATAAAGACAGATTTTTGTTAACAAAATGTTTTTCTGATAACTGAAACAGATATATAACACACCATGCAGTGTGTATACGCATGTGTATTGCAAACAGACCCAAGTACTACACAGATAAGAACATCTGCCTCTGCATCACCAAAGTGAACATAAAATAATTATAAAATATATAAATGCATATGACACTGTTGTCAAAATTGTTCCAGCAGCAATTGTTCCAGTGTTGACGTTGACACGTGTATCAGGTGCAGTCTAGATTTACCCTCTCTGTCCAATCAGACTTTTGATTAAAGAGAATGTGTATTGGGAAAGTGAACCATTAGCGGTTACCTCTCACATGCCAGACATAAAGCATGCAAAGCTCTGAGGGTGTTAACAATGCCCAGGCTGGCCTAACAGTAGCCGGGCTTCGGCTGATGCCTGTGAACCCTCTGCGGCCGTCTCTCACATGCCTGACTGTTATTCCCTCCTCCCTCCTCGACTCCAGCCGAGCACAGGGGGATCCCGCGTTAAGAGGCAGCACTCGGAAACAGGATATTGTGAGAGACCTGTGTGTGTTTGACTTTGATAGAGAGACAAGGAAAACAAAATAGTTTCTCACCTACTTCTGTCCATGTTGGGTTTCTTTACCACAGCCTGGGGTGCTGAGCTGATAAGGAGAAAGCCTCAGGGTGTGGTACAGAGACTGAGGTTTGTGTCCGTGTGCATGTATCTTATAAAGGACCGAACCAGTATTTTTGCACGTTTCCACTCGTTTCAACTACAAAACTACAAATCATGTCCACTTGATATATTTTCTGATGGTTCAACATGCACGCTGTACACTTTGAGGTTTTCCCTACTCGTCCAGGCAGTCACTGGAGAATCAATTTGAAAACTCTTCAAACTTGAGTTGAATTGACTTGTTTACATGTTGGCACAAATTAAGAAAATAGAAGAATAAATTACAAAAAACTGTAATTAACATATGTGATGAGTTGCCAAGGAGGTTCCTCAGATGTTTGTACCTTACCCTTACCCCACAAGGTAAAGAGGAAAAAATTAAAAACCCAGAAAGCCATATTTAAAATCAGACCAGCAGTCATAAAAGCTGTCCTTTACGCTAACTGAAAGCTCAGAAGAACACTTACAAAGAGCATGTGAGAGAATGAGACTTTAATGTGAGTCACAATTATCATCCTGTCATTTGTCAAAGTGCTTGGGTGCTGCAGAAGTTTGTAAAATAGACGGGACAATGGGCTGTGGTGCAGGGGCTCTGGTCGCCAGTCAGAAGGTTGGGGATTCGATCCCTGGACCTGCAGTCCCATGTCGAAGTGTCTTTGGGTGTACACCGATGCTGTGCCTTCAGAGTGTAAACATGTGTGAGTGTTTATCTGATGAGCAGGTGTACGGCAGCCTCGGCCACAGCGTGTGAATGTGTGTGAATGGGGAATGGTTCCTGTACTATGTGAAAGAACTTTGAGTAGTCGTTAGAAAAGCGCTATATAAGAACAGTCCACTTACATCCAATAAATTATACTATTAATTAGAAATGTTAACAGTCAAAGGTCTACACTGCATAGCTTTATAGAATTAATATTACTTTGACAAAAAATAATACAGACTTGACAGATCATTCTAACAACAGGGGCCACTTGCACTAACAGGGCTTGCACTAAGTCTGTAATAACTTGACATTCTTATTCAATTCCAATTCAACTCAATATTATTTACAGTATCAAATCATAATGAAAGTTATCTTGAGACTTTACAGATAAAGTAGGTCTAGACCACACTCTGTAATTTACATGGACCCAACAGTTCTAGTAATTCTTTAGTAATCAGTAATCATCTAGACATTAATTAGGAATTTTCTACCTAACAGTTACAGGGTTGCACCAACTAGGCTTAGGCCTTCTTCCTGCTAAGACAAGTAAATGTTCGGCCTAGTCAGAAGCAGTTGTAAAGTTAAAATGTCAACCGTACCTAGATATCAGCAGCTTGATAACGTTAGACAACGCAAGAGCCTCACACTTTGAACAACAACCCACATTAGGTTTCCTGCTAAAGTCTCCCTTCTATCTAGCTAACTTACACAAACATGAAGCACAGGTCTTATCCTTCACCTCAGCTAGTTGAATGAGACCAAATGTTGAACATGTGCATTGTTAATTTCAGTTATCCAGCTAGATAGCTAGCTAAGTACCTGGTCAGCTGCAGCAAATGTTAAGGAGTCCATAAACATCCCAGTGTTCTGGATATTTTTTTAATCAAACCATAATCACCTTGTCTCTCTCACACCCCCCGCAGCTTGTGGCGTCTGGTGACTTTCGCATGCAGAAACTTGAGTGAAGATAATGACCTCTTCTGAAGAGTCCATCATGTTTAGTTAATAATCAGTGTCCTCCTTGGCTCCTAGCAACTGAGAGGAGGAAGGGTGGGGGTGGTGTGCTATCATGGAAGGATTGTCACATGAGGACGCGCCGACAGTTTTGTTGTCATTACTAAGAATTCCTCACCGGGGCGACAGAAACTACACACTATAGCTAACACACCCAGGCTAAAATATGAATGCTTTAGCTGTCCATGTCAATGATCACTGTATAGATATTGTATTATGTGTGTACTTTTTCTGGTGTAGGGGGACATGTGCAATGGATTTTGGAGATTCAAAGTCTGAGTGAGCTTTTTTTCCCCAGACTTTGACCTGCAACTCAATCTCACTCACAAAATACTGATGCTTGGTTATTGACTCTAGGTGCTGTAAGATAGTGTAGAGAGTGATAACGTCAGGGCGTAGTATGAAAGACTCTCACCCAGGAGGTTGGTGTCCCATTCTTGTCCCGCATGTCACTTAAATGTTTTTTTTAAACTCCAACCAAGATGTCCTAACCCTAAGTGATGTAATCTTGCACGTTAAGAAATGACTGCACCAAGAGTGAAGAATTACCCCAAGGGCTACCCAGAGAGCCAAATATTGCTGTGGATGGGATTACATTGGTTAGTAGTATACAAACCTATATTAATTCAATATATAGACAGGCAGATGGACTTTATTAATCCCAAACTGGGAAATTGAGCATCTAAAGGAGAATTTTTGTGTCAGTAACTAAGGTCCTAGACCAAGCGTTGGTATTTGACATGCTGGAAGTTTGGTGTTTACAGTAACATTTTAGCTGCTGTGTGTGTGTGTGTGTGCGTGTGTGTGTGTGTGTGTGTTGCTCTTTGTGGCTGAGTTGGGCTGGTTTGCCTGAGAACCAGACTGGATGGCTTTATCACGGCTCAACAATACATCCGAAACTGGCAATGTGGAACCAGTGTTTGTTTGTGTGTGTGTGTGTGTGTGTGTGTGTGTGTGTGTGTGTGTGTGTGTGTGCGCGCGCATAATTCAGAGTGTTTGCTCTTGGCAATGTTTATCTGCTGGTTGGCTGACTAGGCTGGCATGTGTGTGCATGTTGTGTATGTTTACGTGTGTGTCTGTATGTCTGAGGAATGTTAATGCATGGCGGACAGCAATCAAGGCAGAAAGCTGAACAATGGAAAATGGATGGAGTGGGAGGATGAAGGAAATGGCGGGCTGGATTAATGTAGTTGAACAATGCACAGTGTATATGTGGAGCATGTGAAGTCTGAGTGACTGATACACTCAGAGACAGTTTAATTGTTCTAATCACGTGGACTCATTGTGCATTGAATTGCTGGCTATGCTTTAATTTTGGGAAGGCTGTGGCAAATTCTTTTAATCTGAATCTCGGCCAAAGAAAAATATAACTTATTTGGCCACTATGGGGTCAACAGAACAACCATTGACACTTAATCACAGAATAAAACTTCCTTTGAAGTTGTGTTTCTGTCCACCTGATGAATGGGATTCCAACTCTCTTTTTAGTGTAAAGTGTAATCATGGTTTATCTGCTAGAAGCAGATGCAAAGGCAGGTATTGTTGGGAACACATGGTCAGAGAACATCTTATTGCTACGTTGTGCTATGTTCAATAATATTTCCTTATTATGTTGATGAAAAATTACACTATCTGCTATCTAGTAGTATACATACAGTAATTTCGAGCAGGGACGTCATTAGGCCTATTTTAGGGGGGGCTGAAGCTACCCAAAAATCTTCCTAAGCACTCCTAAATGATACTAAGAACAACAATAATAATTTGATTTATCAATAACTGTATCCTCATTCATATAGACCTAATAAATGAAATATATCCAGCTACAAAAATATAGCCAAAAAGTCAGAAGTTAGACAGTCGTTGTGCTCAGCATGATTCTTAACAGTTGCGTGATCAGAGACGTAACAAGCCCTGGGTGAATATTACAGATGTATTTGATGGAGGATGATGGAGACAGCTGAAACATTTGCACTTACTGCACCTCCTTGTCACCAAAAACACTAAGTTAAAAGAAAAAGGCCATTATTACCCTGGATCTCCTTACCACTTCCATTTTTGCGAGTAAAGGGACAACAGTCGTAAAGAGTGAAACATCTATCATTACCA
This sequence comes from Etheostoma perlongum, assembly GCA_026937815.1. Classification (NCBI taxonomy): domain Eukaryota; kingdom Metazoa; phylum Chordata; class Actinopteri; order Perciformes; family Percidae; genus Etheostoma; species Etheostoma perlongum. The sequence continues at coordinate 5,025,568 of CM049381.1, forward strand.
CTCCTTCTATTTCTCACCGGAGGAGCATCCTGAGTCCAACAAAGGTCCCAGGAATGTCTCCTCCTCACATGCTCTGGCCTCAGGAATGCGGGGGAGGTGGAGTTCAATGAAAAGAAGCGAGAGAAACAAGGAGTCCTGCGTCTTGTCCAGGCAATCATCTCCAGTTGTCCCACTGTGAGAAAGAACAAAGCGGCACTGGAGGAGAGGCGTTTATGTCCAATGTTCAAGGCCCCATGCATGGCGTGTCCCTAATTTCAGGAATGAGAGGAATGGAATGATGAAGTCTTGTTGGGTGCTGGTAGTCTATTTGTCATTCAGTGTGAAGGTGGACCAAACCCGTTTTCCCATTCTTGTCAACTTGCAACTTGCTGTCCACCTGGTTCAACAATTCACACTTTTTTTGTCACATTTTTCAAAGTTTTTGTCACATTTTTATGTGCTTTTCCCTCCACTAACACCACCTTATTACCACTAGTTTTACATCTTTTCTCCTGGCACTAATGGTCAATAAAGTTCATTTAAAGGAAATTATTTTCAACTTGAGTTAAAAAGCAGAAATTCCAGAGTAAAAAAACAGTTAACATCAGAAGAATGTATGCTAAGGTTAAGTCAGGAGGTTTTAAACCATTTCAATTGTTTTTTTCAAATTCTGTAAAAAATAATAAAACACCTAAAATATAATAGAAGTAGGGAACTGATCCTTCATTTTACTTGTGAAGCGCATTTTATAGAACCATCTGTGTTATTTGTGGTAAATCAGATTGAAAGAAACTAAACTTTCTGATATAGAAACTTTAAAAACAGAAAAGACCAAAGATGGGACAGTTAAGGACGCAGTTGGAAAGTTAAACGTATTAATGTGGTAGAAAACAGATGGAGGGGGAGGTTTATTAGAAGAAGAGGTGATAAAATAGAATAGAACTTTTATTTTCTGACATGAGACTCCTGTGAGATCTTACTTCCTTGAGACCTCACTCCAAAAATATTTGCTTGAAAGCCAAACAGGTGAAAACCATAGAACCATAAAATGCAATGCGTTTGGGCCTATGTATTGAGAGGATTTGGTCTCACCTGTGTAAAAAAACAGTTAATACACATTTAAAGCAAAGTATTCCAATATCCATTTCAAACATTCATCCAATAGGTGATAGTTCCGTTATTGTTACTGATGCATTCTCATCAATACCCATCAGTGCGCATTTTGACGATAACTATTAGTTGATGTTCTTTTATTTAATTCATTCAACCTTTATTTGTACTCGAGAGATCCTTGAGGGGCAACCCTCATTCACAAGGACATTGAGTTTTAAAGACAAGGAAAACAACAATGAAAGTGACACCATCATAAGAATATAGGAAGACATTTCTGAAAAAGGAAAAATAATGTGTTAAACAGAACAGGATAGCCAGGATGCAAAAAAGAAATACAACCATGTACAGCAATTACAAGTAGATGTTTGGAGGTCCAAAATCTGATTTCTAAATGTACAAAAGGCACAAAAAGAGTTGATTTTAAGAAAGTACTGTAATTTTTTCCACGAGTCATGTGTACTTAAGCTAAAAGCAATACTTCCAAGTTCAGACCGAGCTTGTGAGTCTGATAATGTCTCTTGGTAACAGAGAAGTACTGTAAAGTAATGAGGTAGTTTTCCAACAAGAGCCTTAAAGATAGGGGCGACCTCTAGCTCACCCAGGAAGAGCGTTCACCCCATGTTGGCTGAGTCTTGCAGCGGCCCGCATTTGAATCCCATGTGTGGCCATTTTCTGCATCTCATCCTCCATCTATTTCCCCCCTTTCATGCCTATCATAATAAAGGAGAAAAAAACTAAATCTAAAAAAAAGAGCCTTAAAGATAAAAATATACCAGTGAGTATCATGTCTTTCTGTGAGAGTAGATCACCCAACCCTGTCATATAAAAAACAATGATGTGTACCGCAGACATGACCTGTTATGAATCTCAAGGCCGAGCGATAGGCTGAGTCCAGAGATTTAAGAGTTGAAGAGGATGTGTGTATAAATCACAGAAGATGGGAAAATGTTTTTTATTTCTTTAAAAATAGCCAACTTTTGGCCTAAATCGGCACATAAGATTATCAATTTGAAATTAGAGAGAGCTTTTTGTCGATCCAAATGCAGAGATATTTATACCCTGTGACTCTCTCATAGTGGAAATATTAAGGTTACCATAGTCTATAAAAGGCAGAAACTTTCATGACTTAATCTGTTTTAATTATGGCCTGATGAGTAAAGACGTGTCAAAATAGTTGGCTCTGTTTGGATGGACAACCTAAGTTAGTCACGGTAGCAATCTCAAAACATTGGTTCCATTTGTGTTAAAACGAGCCTACTGATAAATCTAGCTAGCTTAATTTCCAATATAATTGTATTGAATGAATTTAACATTGAATTTAACATAAAAAGCACCATTTAAAAAAAGAATGACTAACATTTTAAAGTGTAGTTATCTACTGATACTCTCTCTTTCATCTAACTCAAAATCGGTGTCTTTTGCGATGCGTTTATTGTGCCAGTTAATTTTACGATAACAATAAAAAAACGATACAGTGAGGAAAATAAGTATTTGAACACCTTGCTATTTTGCAAGTTCTACCACTTAGAAACCATGGAGGCGTCTGAAATTGTCATCGTAGGTGCATGTCCACTGTGAGAGACATAATCTAAAAAATAAAATCCAGAAATCACAATGTATGATTTTTTAACTATTTATTTGTATGATACAGCTGCAAATAAGTATTTGAACACCTGTCTATCAGCTACAATTCTGACCCTCAAAGACCTGTTAGTCTGCCTTCAAAATGTCCACCTCCAGTCCATTTATTATCCTAAAATAGATAAGCACCTCTTTGAAGTTGTTAGCTGCATAAAGACACCTGTCCACCCCATACAATCAGTAAGAATCCAACTACTAACATGGCAGAGACCAAAGAGCTGTCCAAAGACACTAGAGACTAAATTCTACACCTCCACAAGGCTGGAAAGGGCTACGGGGACATGTCCAAGCAGCTTGGTGAAAAAAGGTCCACTGTTGGAGCAATCATTAGAAAATGGAAGAAGCTAAACATGACTGTCAATCTCCCTCGGACTGGGGCTCCATGCAAGATCTCACCTCGTGGGGTCTTAGTGATCCTAAGAAAGGTGAGAAAACAGCCCAGAACTACACGGGAGGAGCTGGTCAATGACCTGAAAAGATCTGGGACCACCGTTTCCAAGGTTACTGTTGGTAATACACTAAGACGTCATGGTTTGAAATCATGCATGGCACGGAAGGTTCCCTGCTTAAACCAGCACATGTCAAGGCCCGTCTTAAGTTTGCCAATGACCATTTGGATGATCCAGAGGAGTCATGGGAGAAAGTCATGTGGTCAGATGAGACCAAAATAGAACTTTTTGGTCCTAATTCCACTAACTATGTTTGGAGGAAGAAGAATGATGAGTACCATCCCAAGAACACCATCCCTACTGTGAAGCATGGGGGTGGTAGCATCATGCTTTGGGGGTGTTTTTCTGCACATGGGACAGGGCAACTGCACTGTATTAAGGAGAGTATGACCGGGGCCATGTATTGCGAGATTTTGGGGAACAACCTCTAACCCTCAGTTAGAGCATTGAAGATGGGTCGAGGCTGGGTCTTCCAACATGACAATGACCCGAAGCACACAGCCAGGAGAACCAAGGAGTGGCTCTGGAAGAAGCAGATCAAGGTTCTGGCATGGCCTAGCCAGTCTCCAGACCTAAACCCAATAGAGAATCTTTGGAGGGAGCTCAAACTCCGTGTTTCTCAGCGACAGAAACCTGACTGATCTAGAGAAGATCTGTGTGGAGGAGTGGGCCAAAATCCCTTCTGCAGTGTGTCAAACCTGGTGAAAAACTACAGGAAATGTTTGACCTCTGTAATTGCAAACAAAGGCTACTGTACCAAATATTAACATTGATATAATTAAATAGCTAAAAATCATACATTGTGATTTCTGGATTTCTGGATTTTTTTTTTAGATTATGTCTCTCACAGTGGACATGCACCTACGATGACAATTTCAGACCCCTCCGTGATTTCTAAGTGGGAGAACTTGCAAAAGAGCAGGGTGTTCAAATACTTATTTTCCTCACTGTATATTGCGCAGGCCTATTACACACACAAACACACACACAGTTTTGCCAACTTGCCGACTTTCTCTCTGGACTTTTCAGAACTTTAGTATTCTCAGCGGCTGCGGCTCATCCGGCAGCAATCACTGCATCTCACAACGCACGCAGCAGCAGGGGTGTGTTACTATGGTAACAGGCAGCAGTGGTGCAAAGTCATTTTGTCAGGGCTTAACCCTGAACATTTTGAGTGCATAAAAAAAACATTGAAATAGAGCTTGTTTATCAAAAGGAGGATCACCCCAGACCTGTGTAAACGCCTGTCTACGTCATGTTTGCTTGTATTACTCGGCTGATCCTAAATTGAGTGCACATTTAGCAGAGTCCCAGAATGATAAATAAAGAACCTTAAACCTTGAAATAGCTGCATTTGTACCCCTGACATGCTAATATATATTAACTGTTAACGTGTTCAGATCAGTGAAACTTCAGCCCAGGAAATGAAATACAGAATATGATTTATACTAGAATACTACATATAGATACGTAGGATTGGCTTATAATATAATATAATCACCAAAACAAAAGAAAACAACAGAAAAAAACAACAATTGCACAAAGCAACGAGACCTGCTAGAGGACGGGGATGGGGAGTTTGGGCGGAGAAAGACAAACACACAACAGCAACAAAAAGGACAAAGAGACAGCCTGTCGGACAACAGCAATAAACAGCTGATAAAAGAAAACAACTGAGGGAAAATGAAAAGGAAAAACAGTGAAGCCAAATAAAGGAACAACACCGCACCATACCGCCATGAGAACTTGAATAATAATAGATTTAAATGAAGAACTTAATGAAAAGCATAAAGAGTACTTCTACCTGTTGATAACCATGGACAACCTAAATTTGTTGATGTTGTCTAACGGTGAGTGTGTGTTTGTTTGTTTGTGTGTGTGTGTGTCTGTGCGTGCATAAACCTGTCGCAGAATGTAGTTAGTTAATGAGAGCGGGACGCCACAACCGCGACCCGCTGACCCCAGCAGCAGGCAGGCAGGAACCCCAATAGCCGGGGCACCCCACGACCCCACGAAAGCCCAAAGGACCCAAGACCATATGTCCCGAGGACAGTCATGCCCCTCCCCAAGGGAGAGCAGCAGAGAACCAACCCAGGCAGAGTTGTTTTAGTCGTCAACAGAAAACTCCAATTGGACAGATAGTCTAGCTAGCTGTCTGGATTTACCCTGCAGAGATCTGAGGACCAGGTAACCAGAGTCCTCAGAAATCCACTGGAGGTCCGAATTCCAACACAAAGGAAGAGGAAGGTAATGGACATCTGGCAGAATTTCCGGTGGCACCGAACAATCCCGGAAGTGGAACGTCGTAGATATAGACTCGGAGGGAGCTAACAGAAAGAACTGGAGTTCCTGCTGAGTTCTGAGATCAGTCAGAGGATAAGCTGGGTGCAAAAATACAGGCAGACTCCCACAGACACAATCTGTGTGGCTAACTGATAACGTCTGTGCAGTCAGGGACTGACTGACAATCTGTGGGTTTGGGAAAAGTCCAGAATGGACGTCCAACCATTGGCCGACCAACCAACAGATGTCCAACCAACCAACGGTTGTCCAACCAACGACCAACTAACGGCCGTCCGACCATCGGCCGTCCGACCAACGGCCAACTAACGGCCTTCGGCACAAAAATGTCTAATAAAGCCATATTAACAGCCAACAGCAGGGGGCACTAATACGATCACTTATATGCTATGTGTAAAAAAAAAATATAGGAAGAAGAGTACTGCCCACTGCAGGGTAAAATCAAATTGCTGGGTTCACCCAGTCTATTGGCCTACATCGTTAGACTTGACAATGACTAGTAGAAAATGTAGGGAGAAAGGTTGATGGGAAAAATTAATAGATGTGCTAAGAGAAAAATTAAAAGAAAAGAGAGCCAAGTCCCTCAAGACTGCTGCAAATTGCAAAACGTTCACAGAGGGACATGATGAGGGACAGACAGCACAGTCATTTTCACATCAGAAAGAGGTACTGGTGAGTGCCAGGAGCAAGACGCTAATTAGATAAATAGGCGGCCTATGATAGTCAGCTATCAACATGGGTGTGCTTCATGATTATGAAAATGATCGTGCCATTTAGTGCTGTCAAACTTAACGTGTTTTAGGGGGCCACTAAGTTCTATATAAAAGAGACTTCAGATACAGTATTAGGGGACCACTAAGGTCTATATAAAAGAGACTTCAGATACAGTATTAGGGGACCACTAAGTTCTATATAAAAGAGACTTCAGATACAGTATTAGGGACCACTAAGGTCTATATAAAAGATACTTCAGATACAGTATTAGGGACCACTAAGGTCTATATAAAAGAGACTTCAGATACAGTATTAGGGGACCACTAAGGGGACCACTAAGTTCTATATAAAAGAGACTTCAGATACAGTATTAGGGGACCACTAAGGTCTATATAAAAGATACTTCAGATACAGTATATTAGGGGACCACTAAGGTCTATATAAAAGAGAAATACAGTATTAGACCACTAAGGTCTATATAAAAGAGACTTCAGATACAGTATTAGGGGACCACTAAGGTCTATATAAAAGAGACTTCAGATACAGTATTAGGGACCACTAAGGTCTATATAAAAGAGACTTCAGATACAGTATTAGGGGACCACTAAGGTCTATATAAAAGAGACTTCAGATACAGTATTAGGGGACCACTAGGGTTTATATAAAAGAGACTTCAGATACAGTATTAGGGGTCTATATAAAAGACCACTAAGGTCCATATAAAAAAAGAGACTTCAGATACAGTATTAAAAGGGGACCACTAGGGTCTATATAAAAGAGACTTCAGATACAGTATTAGGGAGACCACTAAGGTCTATATAAAAGAGACTTCAGATACAGTATTAGGGGACCACTAAGGTCTATATAAAAGAGACTTCAGATACAGTATTAGGGACCATTCTATGTTAATAGTTATAAGTCAGAGTATATAGTAACTAACACTCAGTGTAGTTTTGGTATAAGACTACAATATCTAATCCCCATGTTCAGGTACAGGAGGTAGCTTACTTTATCTCTGAAAGTGTTTGAGTAATACTCTGTACTGTTTTAGAATTACAAGTTTGTGTAATATGGGGTTTCTGTAGTGACATTTCATTATTTGTATTTTTTTTCAATGCTGTAATGGAATTTTTGTTTTTATTTAAAGGCTGAGGCTTCATTAATAAACACAACCCCAATTATCATCATTGGTTTTGAGATGTTACTTGCTGTGAATACCTTGTCTAGTATCAGGACATCCTAGGCTAGAAGCGGATGGCCTATTTGGGAGAAAGTTCAGAGCTGTTTTTTAGCCCCAGTCCGTCCCTGTGTGCAGGTGCTGTTTGAGGTGATTGAACAAAAACAGTCACTAGGTGAAACTGTGTGAACACACCTAATCACACACATTCAAATGCCTCTACTGGTCTGCGTCTGTGTGTGTATGTGAAGACACCACATTTCCACAAAGTCCGATGATACCAGTGTCTGACCGGGTTTAGGAGTACTGCAAGCGCTGATTTGGTGAAAACTTCAAAAAATAAAATAAAAAGAATATTGTCAACAATGTTCAAAAACAGCTCTGAACCCAAAGTGGACAATTGTCACACAGAAAAACAAATATTAATTCCAGAGCGCTATTAAAAAGTGACATTGCATTCCCCATTAGCACACCCAAAACTAAGAAGATAAAACTAGGTGACATCAACATTATGTTTTGGGTTATAGTAAGGCAAGACAAGGCAAGGCAGCTTCATATTTATAGCACATTTCAGCAACAGGGCAATTCAAAGAAAAGGTCTGGGTGGTGATCACATCACTGGAGTGATGTGATCCACTCCCTTGGTCTTAGTGCGGACCCGAGCAGCAGTGTTCTGAATCACCTAGAGCTGTTTGATCATAGTACTGTGCAGTACTTGATGTGGAATGGCTGTCAGCTCGTCTCTACTGCACACTTCTGTTCTCTCATCTGCTTTTCACTATCAGCCTCTCATGTGTTCCTTCTTCCATCTTCTTCCATTGTAGCCCCTTTCCCCCAATCCGTCCATATTTTAGAATATCTCTCTCTCCATCTTCCCCTACAACTCCTGCTGATGTCTTCACTTGTTCCAACATACCTCTATTCCTTAAAAAGCTCTCTTCCTCTCTGTAATATTTTTCTCCTGCAGCTTTTTAATCATAGATGTGAAGCCTCCTCAAGCTCTTTCTCTCATATCCCGCCTGTCTCCAGATGAAGATGAGAAAGGTTTTGGATCAACAGTTTTAGCTTTCGGAGGCCTCGGCACTCTGCCTTCACCGCTCGTTAGTAAGCCTCGGAGATGAAGAAGGAGCTCGTCACTCACAACCGATGGCCTGCCGGCTGCAGGCTGCTGCCAGGGAACAAAGGCAGATGTGACAGAGTGTGTGTAGGTATCTGTTTTATTTAGAGGCCTAACAACCAATGGATCCATCAGGGGAGTTAGATGTGAAGAGACGGGACAGGAAGCATTTAGTTTGATCAGGTGTACATGTGGACTCTGTTACAAGAGATCCGTGCTTCATCTTTGGCCGTATTTTACCTTCTAATGGTGCAAACTCCCCTGGGTACGAAGAGATGACTGTCGGAGCTTCCAGACAGCACTATAACTAAAAAAAGCTAAGAGGCTGTGCTGCTTTTGAACAAAGGTTGTGTGTGTGTATATATGTGTGTGTGTGTGTGTGTGTGTGTGTGTGTTATAGGTTAATCTGTCCCTGAAGGCGAGCAGTGAAGGAAAGGGAGTGGTGGTCAGATGAAATGTGTTCTCTTTGGCCTAAGAAAACTACAAACAAACACACACATACATACACATATACTCACATACAAAAACACAGACAGACAGACAGACACACACACACACACACACACACACACACACATACACGCACACACGCACTCTTTAAAGGGAAATGGATGTGTGAGGGACTGTGTGTTTGGGATGCTTAAGGCTGTGAGAGTGTGACACTGTCGACTGAGCGAACAGGAACCAAACAAAGGTGAACTGCGGGACTGAGCATCCAAGTTATCTGTGAATGTGTGTGTGTGTGTGTGTGTGTGTGTGTGTGTGTACGTGTGTAGGTGGGCAGAAGTCATGACAACAGCCCCCGGGTTCAGAGGTTCAGCTGAGGTCCTGAGAGAATCCACCCCGCTGCCCCTATCTCTGCCTGATAAGACTGCAAAAACAGCACAAATTCACCGGATATGTGTGTGTGTGTGTGTGTGTGTGTGTTTAAAGAGAGGAGTGGAGCCACTATTTAGCTTGGCTGAGAGATAAATGATAGTGATGATGAGGAGGCACTTTTACACTCGGACATACTACTTATTAAGTAGTATGGAAACGTGTAAATTGTCACTATTTATTTAAAGACTGAATGTGTGATTTTACATTTAGCCATGCACTGATGAACTGCTTGGAAAAGGAAAGTAAACATATGCCACACATCTACCTGTTTTATAATGAAAAATGTGGCCAGACATGTTTTTTTCACAAAAAGATGCAAGTTGTGCAAGCTACAATATGTGTCCTATTTTTCCCAGAAGGCTTCACCTTTGTCCTTTTGACTGAATTTAGGATGGAGAACAGCAGGTTTTATAATGAAAAATGACTTTGGAAGAGAAAAAATGCGGCCCTGAGGATGGAGACATAAAGGGAAGGCTTATTCAATCAAGAGTTTCTTAATTGTTCATGGAGCTGTGTGAACAGATTTCAATGTGTCTCCAACTGTTGATCTGCAGCAGAAACTGTGTAGAATACAAACAGTCTGATGATGGAATGGAACCAGCTGATCTGCTGTGTGTCATTGTCTCATTTTTTTAAAGATATCTTTTTGGGGCATTTTAGGCCTTTATTTTTGTAGGACAGCTATAGAGAAAGTGGAGGGAGAGGGGGAATGACATGCAGCAAAGTGCTGCAGGTCGGAATCAAACCCTCGGCCACTGCGTCATGATGCAAACCTCTATACAGTGGCTTGCATAAGTTTACACATCCATGCTAAAGTTGATTAAAAAGAGGCATAATACCTAGAAATTGGCATGGTGTTATTTCAGTTAGCTTTAATAGCTGGTTTGATTTGCATTGAGAGATGATTGTATGGAAAGTACCCCATACCAATTTCTATGTATGGTGAAGGGTATGTGATGATGTGAGGGGGGGGTATAGTATGTATAGTATCCTGATCCATGAAATAACTGGCCTTTAAAAATAAAATAAAACTGTGCCTGCCTCTCTGGGAATTTAACATAGGGGTGTGTATACTTATGCCCCCTGTATTTTAAGGAAGAATATTTATTTATTTACAATACATAATTCATTCACTAAGAAAGTTGGTGTCCTTAAAAGGTTGGATTTTCCTAATTTTTTTGAATTATCAATTTCCAAAAGATGTTTTTTAATTCCTTTTTTTTATCAACTTTAGCATGGGGGTGTAAACTTCAAGCACGCTGTATTTGCGCGCGGATTCTAGCAGGCGAGCTACCCAGGCGTCCTGTAATTGTGTCTTAACAGTGACATCATCTCCTTAGTTAGAGAGTTCAGAGGGAACAGACACCTGCTGCCGTCAGATGGCTGCAAAGAGAGTCAGCAGAGTGAAGGAGGCCTTCAGTACGCTACGACCGACTGTCCTGACAGACAGCTTTGTTCTGCCTGGCTGCATTAAAGCCTTATTTCGTTTTTGCTTCATCCTGGACCCCACTTCCCCATGCATTTGTGTCTAATAGACTGATGTGACCAAATGTCTTTAAAATTGGTCCGGTATAGAGCGAGATCGCAGTGATTGGCTGGCGCTAACCAAGCTGCAATGTAACCTAATGGGGCAATTGTGTACCCTCGATGCATTAAAAAACCATAACCACTGGCTGAAAAATCAGCATGTTGTAGAATAATTGCCGTCACAACAATAAACTAAATTCCACATGTTAACCATGTAATCATGTTTCTGTTTGTTACGGCCCCTGCCTTTAAGGATTATGTTTTAGGTATGTTAATTTGTATGTGTGGTTGCCCGAAGACGATTGGCCAGCGAAGATGGCTCCGCCCACCTGTTCCAGGCCATGGTGTTGTTGTTAACCCCAAGTTAATGGGTGGTGTGCTCTTTTAGTTCTGTTTGTATAATCTTTGTTTATTAAGGCACCACCCATTAGCTCTCTTTATGTTACCTGTTTATCTACTGTAGTTATTAAACTACCCTTATTCTACCACTCCCTTGTTGCTCTTTTGCTTGGTTCTACCACATTCTTCCTTTTTTAACGTTACGCTCAATATAACATCGAGCCAGATCGTAACACTGTTCATGCAGCTATAACAGCATATTCCATCTCAGGAATATCAGAAAGTATGGAAAAGCATCAAATAGAATTCAGTGAGTTGAAATCCAGACACATTTGCCTGAAAACAAGCTTTGGAAGGATGTTTTTAGCCTTGGCCAGTTTGAACTAATGTTATGTTATAGGAGTTTGGCATGTGAGTGTAGCACGTACTGGAGTGGACCTCTAACTGGCTCTCAGGTTTCACATCATTTATTACACTGGGGGTTACTATGCCAACATGCCAATCCCATATCCTTAATCTAATGGGATCCTGAGTCTTGTGGTAATGACCCACATTCATCTAGAATGTGTTAAACCTGTTGACCATGCAACTTTCTGATTTTCTGGGTCAAAATTACATGAATTCAACTTTTTCATCGTCTTTTTCTACACTTTCCCCAATGTTTTTGAAGCTTATTTCTGATATTTTTGTCACTTTTTTCACCGCTCATATATAATTTTTTTCTAATCAAATGCAAGAAAAATGTATAAAACACCAAATTCAATGAAAGTAGTGGACTTGTCGATTTATTTCACTTGTGCAACCATCCACAATCCACCATTGTTTGACAATTTGGTTGAAAGAAACCCAAATTTCTGATTAAGAAACTTTTTGAAAATGGGTCAAATTTAACCCGAATACAACAAGAGGGTTAAACCTGATTAATACACATTTTCAAACATTTTAGTGAAAAATACAAAAATACTTCAGTTTAATTAAACCAAAATTAAATTATGCAGTTTCTTTCCCAACTTTTTCCCCAAGAATGATGTGTTTGTCTCGTATTAACAGTTAAGTACCATGTTTTACAATAAAAACACACAACCTATGCTGATTATAATTCTTCTGGTCAGTGTATTAAGCCCCCTAAAAATATAATAATAACTAACAAATTATTATTTAATCAATGTTAGAATTTCAAGTTGGAGTTTTTAAAGGTGTTTTACAATAATTACAGGTGCAAAGAAACCCAGTCAAGGGAAGTATTTAGTATTTACACTTCATTATGATTGAATTTAATTCTGGTAATCCATAAAGGAACTTTTGTAGTTTTGTCACAGGTTCAATATTTTGTATTTATCTTATACTGTGGTAATAATTAATACATATATTCATTGAAATCCAGTGAAATTACTGATTTAGCAGACAAAGTATCCGTGTCACATTCTCATTAGGGGCTGTGCCCCCCTAAAAGTCGGATCCTAGGATCGCCCCTGATTCTGGTGTCTCCAACATTCCAATAGTAGTCCTGATAAAGCCCAATCTTAAGTATATCTCTTCAGCATCTTTAATCTGTTTCAAATCTTATCTGTGATAATGCATAATTTGATTAAAAAGCAAAAGTGGAGACACATTGTGTCCCTCAAGTACCCCAATATAACATCTAAATTACTCAGACAGCTGAATGAACACTACTGTAAAGATTTTTATTATCCATCTTGGGAACTGAAATCACTTCCTTTCCCCACTGTGTTGTCAGCAGGCGAGCCAACTCATCTGTGTCATTTTATGTTTAGCACTGAACAATTTTAATTCCAAACATGAACTTTCTGCCTTGTCGTGTGTTATTCCCTCATTCAATTTGCAGCTTATCTCTGCGGCTGTGCGCTCGCAGGCCTGCACACGACTCCTTCACACTGACGCCATGCCAGCGCTCTGTCGACAGATGATTGTTCCATTCCCCCAAAAAGTTTATGTTTGCCCACAGAACCAGGCACAATGTCAACTTCTTTTGTGACCTTATCAACAAACCCTAACGTGCATCACAATTAGAGGCACAGTGCCACTGTGGAAAAGGACCTTTTCACTCTGCCATGTTTGGACATTTAAATAACTTTCCAGCTGGCATTTCCTTTCTCAGGCAACTGAAACAAAAACTCTACCTGTTAATTAAACCTGTGGTGCCGTCACCCAAACAGCCTGTGGCACAATTCTGTTTGGCATTTTTTTTTCTCTGTAACACTTACTGATATTATCTTCCTCACTCCTGGAATTGAAACCCTTGTGAGTCTACAGCTGGAACACACCGCACGCGTAAGCGTCGCGTATAGCAGCAAAGCGCCTTATCCAATCTGTCCGTAGCGTCTCCTCTATTTTTTCCCTAATATGTGAGCGAATGTGTCAAACCATGCAGGTAATCGCATGCAGGAAGACCACAGTGCAGCCGGATACAAAGATAAAACGCATACAAAATAAAACAGCCATGTTTATGGTGATTTGGGCGGTCTTGACTTCCCACAGCGAGAGACACGATCAGGCACATGGAGGGACAGACCGACGGACAGACAGAGAGAGTGACACATGCACACAACCACACACATTAGGGCTACAATTACCACCATTTTCCCTACTCATCCTGTCTCTTTCTAGAGAGAGAGAGAGAGAGAGAGAGAGAGAGAGAGAGAGAGAGAGAGAGAGAGAGAGAGAGAGAGCGCTGTTAATAATTGGCAAGGTGCAAGATCAGGCACATATCTACGCTACGCAACACTTACGCGTGCTGGGTGTTCCAGCTGTTAGGCTGCGTTCAGAGGCGGTGTAAGAGTCCGTACAGGAAACAGGAAACATCATATGCATTTATCGCTGCCACAAGAATGTTAAAAAACACTATGTGGATCAAAACGAAGTGTCACTCCCCGATGTGAGCCGAGTGCAGAGTTGAGTCACGGATGCTCAGATTTAAAAGAAGATGGGAATCATTACAAAAAGTGCTTTAGCTATCTATGATTGATTGATTGTTAACGTTAGCTCAAAACACCATTCAACTTACAGCCTTTGTTGTGTTTGATTGCTAGTAGCAGTGAACCAACTTGGTTAAGTAGGTCCATTTTTACTGTATTGTACCACATTACAGAAGTCTCATGTTAGCATCTTGTATGCTACTTGTCACAAACTCAACTCAAATCTGCACTCGACTCACATCGGGGAGGGACAACAAGCACTGAACGGCCCAGGAGTTTGTGTAGTAGCTGAATGTTTCCTGCAACAGCAAAGCACTCGCTATGTCTCTCTCGTCTCTTTTCTTTGTCTCTCTGTCCTGTGAAATGAAGCCACTTCCTCTGAAATCGCTGAAATCTATAAACGATCTGACGGAAAACAGCAGTTGTAAAATATAAAGTCTACTTGTGCTATATTGGGGGGTTAACGAACACAACAGGACGTCACACACATGGGCCGTTTTCATTGACACCCCCCACCCCGCTGCACAACCCTGCGAAAAATCGCCAGATCGCTTTTTTGTTGTTGGTATGAATGCCCCGTAAGCCCTGTGAATGTTCCCACAGCGCCATACAGGGCCTCCCCATCCCTCCACAGGCCCGACACAGCAAAACTGACGCACAATGAAGTGCAAAAACAAAATTAAAGTGCAAAAACAAAGGGACCTTATTTTCCTTGCCCTCCCCTTCTCCTTCATAAATGGAAAAACAAAGAGAGGGTAAAGAGATTTGGCTTGAGCAAATCAGCCCCACACCCCAGCCTCCCCAACCAAGAGAAAAGTTTGAAAAGCTGAGGTGGGGGTGGCAGTGGGGTTGGTGTAGGATTGTGCATGCTTTCACCTCGTCCTCCCCTACACCCCCAGAGGCCTAAAGCGCTCATGTGGGACGCACAGCAGCGAGGCTAACGAAGGGAACCAGGGAGGGAGGGTGAGATCGGAGGTGGAGATAACAGTCGCTGACATGGAGATTGGAGTTAGATAGAAGAAACACAGCAGACACGGAGTATGGGACACATATACAAGGATAGAATAAGAGATAAGATTGTAGAGTGCACCGCGGGTGCCAAATGCCAAATATAGACAAATATTTAGTAAGAATATAAATCAGTCTATTCATATAGCACTTTTCATACATGTAAATGTAGCACAATATGCTTTATACAATAGCCCCCCCACACACACAGAAATACACACTCAACACAATATATATATATATATATGAATACATTTTTTTTAACGTACTATCAGAGTCCCAGAGTGCAAATTTGATCGGGCTGAATCTCAGCGCCTAGAAATGTCAATAAATGCTCTACAATTACTCAGTAAATTTCAAAATGGCTGACTTCCTGTTGGATTTAGGTTTTGTCCACATGTTACATCTGCCTACCAAATGGCATGCATCAACATCAAATTTAAAGGTGAGGGCTTTTACTTTGAAAACTGTAAGGGCGCCTTATCGAGCCAATTTGCCAAAAGCCGAACGAGAGAATCATAATAAACAGAACCAACGCTGGTCAGTGCTCGGTACCACTTCAGTAGCATTCATTGATGATGACATAGTAAAAGTAATTGGAACTTAATGTCGGGACGCCTGGATAGCTCATCTGGTAGAGCATGCGCCCCATGTACAAAGTCTCAGTCCATGTTGCAGCACCCCGAGGTTTGACTACGACCTGTGTAATTTTGCTGCACGTCGTTACATCTCTCGTTCCCTTTTCCCATCTTCAGCTATCCTATTTAAAAATAATAATAATGATCAATAAATGAAAGCTGCAAGCAGCGATGGACGGGCCCTCGCCCCCTCCAGCATGTCGAGGGGACTACTTTCTGAGGTAGGAGCTGAAAGGGAACTACTGCCTGTCTCTTTCCAGCTCTGTATGTGTGTGTCTGTGTGTGTGTGTGTGTGTCTGTGTGTGTGTGTGTGTGTGTGCGGCGCAGGAGATGCATCCCGGAGGGAGAAAGAAAGAGAAAGAGAGTGTGTGTATGAGAGAGAGGGATCACAAAGTCTAACATCCCGATCTCATATTTTGATTATTTTTTGCTGGTCTTACAGGGAGGTGTGTTCAGGTGCATTCTGGGTGTGCTGGTCTTACAGGGGAGGTGTTTTCAGGTGCTTTCTGGGCTTGCTGGTCTTACAGGGAGGTGTGTTCAGGTGCATTCTGGGAATGCTGGTCTTACAGGGAGGTGTGTTCAGGTGCATTCTGGGTGTGCTGGTCTTACAGGGAGGTGTTTTCAGGTGCATTCTGGGCGTATTGCTATCTTGAGGCAGAAGAAAAGTGATCACGCCATTGACCAACAAAAACCTCTAAAGTCAATAACGCAGATTTTATTGTTATATAGTAAAATGTGCTTAGGCTCATACACAGCGTGCGTAAAATATGCTTGTTACACACTCACAGGGACGCACAGCAGCACACACATGCAAAAGATTACAAATACTAAATGACTGCAATTCCACCATCATAATAGCAATGTGCCAAGGAACAAACACGCCGGGCTTTTAAAGGGAATGGGAGATGACACTATGATTGGTTTAATTCATGTTTTGCCCAAATCACACTTATGAATTAATGAAGACACTCGTGCCCGGCGCATGGACCCTTTATTTCACTGTTAAACTAGTAAAGTGGATTCGTACACGCCCTAAACGCACCTGCGCCAGGCATGATTTCATACAGAATATTAGATTGATAGATTTTACAATCTGAGCTTGAAAGGAGGCCCAGATTTAATCAGTCAATATTCATAACAGCCGTCATATTAGCAGAATTATATCAAACACACAAACTTGAGTAAAATGGAAGTGGTGTTTTTGTCTATAATTGAGTGTTTGGCGTATTTCAAAGGGAAAGAGCAGAAGTGCTTTTTGCTGCAGGAGTGTTTCAACAGGTTTCTTTGTGTGGATTCCATTGCCATGGATTATTTTACACTTATTTTTGCTGTCAGTTGGACTCATGTGTAGCTGCTGAATGCATCAACCAGGGAAAGTGAATTCATCATTATCCTTTTTAAATTTTAACTGTTGAGTTGCATTCTTTGTTGCAATTGGTCTCATAAATTGAAGCCTATCCCTTAGCTTCTCATTGTAGACCATGAATCTGACTGTGTTAGATTACTGTTCCTAGGTCCTGTGTGTGGAAGACAAAGGTGTTGTGAATTAGGGATAACTACTGGAAAGTCTACACATACAACTGAGTTTCCGTTCGTTCTGTTTGCCACGTATGTATACCTGGAGGTCAACGACTGCAAGACATAGGAGAGGGTAGATGGTGGCAGAGAAGCTCTGAATAACTGTGCTGATCCTAGATTAGCCCATGTTCTTTCTATTTGAGGATAAAATACAAACAAAGTGAAAGAGGGATCAGTCATAGAAAAGAAACAAATAGGAATAATGGGTTAAACTGATTGTTAAATCTTGCAGGCCCCCCTGGTAGAGAAGAAGAAAGGACACAGAAAAGAGACAACGGGGACAAAGTGAGAGTACAATAATGAGAACAACGGGAGGAAGAGGATGAAGACAGGCAAGCTTCTTCACTTTTGTTCTCACTCTGAATGAATTATGTAAAGCTTTAACACATTGTTCCCCACCGTGATCTCATTCCTGTGTTTCTGCACTACATTTCCCATAAGTCACCTTCTTATGAAACTTTATCTCTTTATCTACTTTTTGTTATAAAGTTAAGACAAATGTAACTTTTGGAGAAACACAACCGGGCAAAGCAAGACAAGGCGGTGTGAGAGTCCCATCAAGGAAACAGGAAGCATCACTGCCTCTATTGCTGCCACAAGAGAATTTTGGAGTTTCCTCAGTCCCTCCGTCTCTTCTCTCTCTCTCTCTCTCTCTCTCTCTCTCTCTCTCTCTCTCTCTCTATATATATATATATATATATATATATATATATATATATATCAGAATCAGAATCAGAATCAGTGCCAGTGTCTCATCTGCTCGGAGTGTTTTTGAAAACCTCAAAGAGTGAAGGCCTCACTTACCCCTCTCTATTGAAATCTGACTGGGCTGAAGTGATCAGCGGGCATTGTGACTGACAGCTTCGGCCTGTCTTGCTTTTGTCCCAAAATGTCATTGTGTTTGGTCTGACGGGCACCAACACTAACATTTACCCAACACTGCCACGCCACACAGGAGACATGTGACAGAGGTGGGGGAGGAGGAGAGGGGAATGAGAAGAAGTGGGAGGGAAGCTGGTAAAGGATGGAGGGAGGGAAGAAGTGCAGAAGAGTTTTGGGGAAGGAGGAGGAGAAAATGGAGAGGGGAGAGGGGAAAGGAGAGTGGAAGGAGTGAAAGGAGAAGAATCCAAATTATTATGTAATGCCTAAAATAGACAGACAGACCAATAGATAGATAGATAAATAGATAGATAGATAGTTAAATAGATAGATAGATCAATCGATCAATCAATAGATAGATAGATAGATAGATAGATAGATAGATAGATCAATCGATCAATCAATAGATAGATAGATAGATAGATAGATAGATCAATCAATAGATAGATAGATAGATAGATAGATAATGCAGACAGACGGGAAACCGTCAGTGGCTCCAAGAGGCCTGGGAAAAAGCAGGTTAGTTAGCTAGTGTGTGTGTGTGTGTGTTTTTTTTGTGTGTGTGTGTGTGTGCGCACATGTGTGTCCGGAGCTCTTTTGTCCCTTTGTTGATCCCACACTGATAATGTCTGCCGGCACAGGAAGCAGCACAATGCCAGGGAGACCCTGAGGAAAGGCTGGATCTGAACCCCCACCCTCCCACACACACACACACACACACACACACACACACACATGTTACCTCTCTCAGACATAAACAAGTACAGATGTGTACACAAGATTGCAACACACATGCCTCACTGATTCTTTCAGCTCACACACATCAGGTGGAGACCTATTTTGCTGCCCTTGCCCTCCTCTTCCTTTCTTACACAACCTTTCACACACACACACACACACACACACACCATCTTATCTAACACACTCTTAAAACACTGACTATCAAGTAAATACACACTTTCTTGCATGCTTACTGTTACAGGTTGTACATGAAGAACAGCTACAGGCTGGAAACAGTGAGTCACTTGTGCTCGAATGCCTCGTCACTGTTTGTCCTTCCTGTGTTGGCTGCAACCTGGATACACAATCCAGTAGATGAGACTCAAGCTAGCAAAAGTTGAAGCACAAATCAACGATCAAATTATCTTCATCTGCATACGTCTCTGGTCAGAGATGTACTGGTGGATGGTAAGACACCAACAATATTCTATTCCTCAGTGACATGACAGCCACATGCTGACCTACTGATCCTTTCAATGATTTTGAAAATGTCCCGTTTATAAATGCTATTGACAGGTTAAAATGTAATGTTTCAATTTGGATATTATTTATAGTATTTTCTTTTATTTGAGTTGGACTTTTAAAGTCCTTGCTGGACCATGAAGTAATCCTCCAGGAATATGGAAGTAAGGAAATCAGCATCAATCCTACAGGAACTCAATATATAAAAGAGACTTCAGATACAGTATTAGGGGACCACTAAGGTCTATATAAAAGAGACCTCAAATACAGTATTAGGGGACCACTAAGGTCTATATAAAAGAGACTTCAGATACAGTATTAGGGGACCACTAAGGTCTATATAAAAGAGACTTCAGATACAGTATTAGGGGACCACAAAGGTCTATATAAAAGAGACTTCAGATACAGTATTATGGGGACCACTAAGGTTTATATAAAAGAGACTTCAGATACAGTATTAGGGGACCACTAAGGTCTATATAAAAGAGACCTCAAATACAGTATTAGGGGGACCACTAAGGTCTATATAAAAGAGACTTCAGATCAGTATTAGGGGACCACTAAAGGTCTATATAAAAAGAGACTTCAGATACAGTATTAGGGGACCACTAAGGTCTATATAAAAAGATACTTCAGATCCAGTATTAGGGGACCACTAAGGTCTATATAAAAGAGACTTCAGATACAGTATTAGGGACCACTAAGGTCTATATAAAAGAGACTTCAGATACAGTATTAGGGGACCACTAAGGTCTATATAAAAGATACTTCAGATCCAGTATTAGGGGACCACAAAGGTCTATATAAAAGAGACTTCAGATACAGTATTAGGGGACCACTAAGGTCTATATAAAAAGAGACTTCAGATCCAGTATTAGGGGACCACAAAGGTCTATATAAAAGAGACTTCAGATACAGTATTAGGGGACCACTAAGGTCTATATAAAAGAGACTTCAGATACAGTATTAGGGGACCACTAAGGTCTATATAAAAGAGACTTCAGATACAGTATTATGGGGACCACTAAGGTCTATATAAAAGAGAGACTTCAGATACAGTATTAGGGGACCACTAAGGTCTATATAAAAGAGACTTCAGATACAGTATTAGGGACCACTAAGGTCTATATAAAAGAGACTTCAGATCCAGTATTAGGGGACCACTAAAGGTCTATATAAAAGAGACTTCAGATACAGTATTAGGGGACCACTAAGGTCTATATAAAAGAGACTTCAGATACAGTATTAGGGACCACTAAGGTCTATATAAAAGAGACTTCAGATACAGTATTAGGGGACCACTAAGGTCTATATAAAAGAGACTTCAGATACAGTATTAGGGGGGCCACTAAGGTCTATATAAAAGAGACTTCAGATACAGTATTAGGGGACCACTAAGGTCTATATAAAGAGAGACTTCAAATACAGTATTAGGGGACCACTAAGGTCTATATAAAAGAGACTTCAGATACAGTATTAGGGGACCACTAAGGTCTATATGAAAGGGCGGCTTGGCTCAGTGGTACAGTATTGCCTGGTCTATATAAAGGTTGGTGGTTCAATCCCCGGCCACTAAGTCTATATAAAAGAGACTTCAGATACCGTCCTTGGGGACCACTAACCCTATATAAAAAGATGCTTCAGATACAGTATTAGGGACCACTAAGGTCTATATGAAAGGTGGCACTTCAAATACAGTATTAGGGGACCACTACAGTGTATGAATAAAATGGTGAATGTATCCTGTACTATGTAAAAGGTCTATATAAAGAGACTTCAGATACAGACTAGGACCACTAAGGTCTATATAAAAGAGACTTTACAGTTTACCATTTATATAAAAGACTTCAGATACAGTATTAGGGACCACTAAGGTCTATATAAAAGAGACTTCAGATACAGTATTAGGGGACCACTAAGGTCTATATAAAAAAGACTTCAGATACAGTATTAGGGACCACTAAGGTCTATATAAAAGAGACTTCAGATACAGTATTAGGGGACCACTAAGGTCTATATAAAAAGACTTCAGATACAGTATTAGGGGACCACTAAGGTCTATATAAAAGAGACTTCAGATACAGTATTAGGGGACCACTAAGGTCTATATAAAAAAGACTTCAGATACAGTATTAGGGTACCACTAAGGTCTATATAAAAAAGACTTCAGATACAGTATTAAGGTACCACTAAGGTCTATATCTAATACACAATATAAAGGAATGGACTGGCCACTTTCCTTTGAAAAGGTCAAGAGTGGACATAGTAGGAGAACAGAAAAGAAAATACAAATGGGTTTAACAAGAGGAGGAAGAGGCACAGTGTTGATCCCAAATGATCTCATGTCATCCAAAAACACACAAAGCAGAGCTGAGGATCAGCCCCAAGAGAGAAAAGAGGAAGAAAGGATTAATCCATCTGTTGAAAGAGAAAGACAGAGAGATAGAGAAGCTTTGTCACAAAGTGCATCTCGATTGTCACAACAGCGCTGTGTGTTCTGCATGGGAACAGTGGTTGCAATGCAAACAGGCTGTAAGTGGGGGGTTCAGGGGTCATTCAGTCACTACACTTACATGCACATATTGGTCTTTTGCCCTCATTCTGAAAAATACAAGGGATTCTGACTAAGCTGTCTACATAGCTAATGAAAATGAATATTCCATTGATATTCCCATATTCCCCCGTTTTCTTTTGTTTCAGATGTTTCCACCAAACTTATTTTGCAGAGCCATCATTTTTTGACGAACCCAGAATGCATCTGTGGTGTAGCCAGACTAGGGCTGCACGATTATGACCAAAATTATAATCACGATTATTTTGATCAATATTTTGATCACGATTATTCTCACGATTTTTTGCTGATTTTAACCAAAACTAATGTTATTGTCACATAGGCTATTTATAACTGCTTTCACATCTATATTATGCTACATTCTTCTTATGTTGAAGTTGTATGTTGTCTAGACATACAGCTGAAACACATGTAGCCTAAATGAAAATTAGCTATCTGAAATAAATAGCGTAGGATATTTTTTTTAAAACAGAAATGTCTGTATATTGTCACTGCGCTGCATTTTCATGACCTATGATATTCTGGCCATGGGTCACATCTCTGGCCCAGGTCCAGCGGGCTCTGTCTCACTATACTCTAGGCTATGAACTGAAGTTAGTTGCATTCAATAACTTCTTCTGTGTTCTTCCTTTTTCCTCCCGTTACTCTGTCCAGTGTGATTGTCTCTATCTAGAAACTAAGCTGGGCGGTGCAGGGAACAACTGACTGGCTCATGAGCAGACAGGGGTTTACGGAGCGGTAGATGCGCTTTGCAAAAAAACTCAACAATCTGTTAAATGACCCTTTAAAAAAAAATAAACGCTCGATCACGTAAATTTGATCGTGGGAAGTCAAAATCGTGATCGTGATTAAAATTTGATTAATTGTGCAGCATTAAGCCAGACCGTACCGTAGGTCCGCCAATGTAAGACTAGCGTGGCAGTAAAGTTGAGAAGAACTTTCTATTATCTCCTATTAACCCCCAAATGAGTATCTGCTGGATCAAAGTATCCTCTCTTTCTCTTTCTCTCTCTCTGTAAATTCTGTGGCTTCTGGGACTGAGGACCAATGACAAGTACTGGGAGTTAATGGTACATTAGAAACAGACAAAGACACCCTGTGGATACAGAGGCCAGAGAGGACCTCAGAGGAGGCACAAAGGAGGATGAGAGTGCAGGATGAATCGCGGCTGTATTGAAACAAGTTGGAAATAGTTAGACTGTTACAACATGTTGAGTTGACAGAAAGAGGAGTAGAGGGAAAAGATGGAGGGAGGAAGAATGAATAAATGAGGGAAAGAAGAGAAGCGGAAATTAGGCGAGCCGGTCGATGAAGGGAGGAAAACAAAACGGAGCCCTTTATTTCAGACTCCAGTGTGCTTTCTATCGATCGGTAAAAGAGAAAAAGTGAAACACTATGCATCCTGTGTAAGTTGCCATCCAATAAGAGCTAATTAGATATCATTTGAATCCCAAAAGCGCCGGGAGATAGTGGTGCGTTGAGGTGAAGAGACAGCCTGAATGAGTGAGAGTGGATTCCCAGGGAGAGAGCTGGTGAAAGGGGGCCGACCCCCCATGGGTCACTGCTATTTACTCCACCTCTTCACTCTGTTCGCTCCCTTTTTCACCCCTCTGCTGGTTTCCTCTCTCAATCAGATCCATTCTGCTGCGCTGAGCTCTAATCCGCCCAACAGGGCTGAGAAACACGCTCATTAGCCCCTGTGCATGTGTGTGTGTGTAAGAGAGAGAGAGAGAGAGAGAGAGAGGGATTCAATTTCAGATGTACACAATTTGAACAAAGGCCTCAAATTAAATGGTGCTTTCCCTTCAGTGTCATTTTTGCGCATTATTTACGTCGATATAGTGGCACTTTTTACTGAATACTTGCTGAATTGAAGGCTGGAATAAGTGGCATTAAAAATACAGTTAGAGTTAAAAATCTTAAAGTAAAAGTAGGATAAAAAGTAAGTCAGTTCAAATGTACAACATGTTATCACAGCGTATTTTCAAATGACTTACTATTAAATTAAAGTACACCCATAGGCTGTCCATACCAACAATATATTCCTTCCTATAGGTGGACACCTGCAGTCTGTGCATATGACTGGTTGTTATCATCTTTCTTGGTATGTCTTATTAAATATGACTAGAAAAGAAGCCAAAACTCAGACAATTACACAAAAATAGCTGAAAAAAATGGTTGGACTTCATGACATAACAAGCAATATTAAGGTACATACACACACACTCATTCCCTGTCCCACTATACCTAGTCCACTCAGTCCCTGTCCCACTATAATCAGTCCACTCAGTCCCTGTCCCACTATAATCAGTCCACTCTAGTCCCTGTCCCACTATAACCAGTCCACTCAGTCCCGGTCCCATTATAACCAGTCCACTCAGTCCATGTCCCACTATAATCAGTCCACTCAGTCCCTGTCCCACTATAATCAGTCCACTCAGTCCCTGTCCCACTATAACCAGTCCACTCAGTCCCGGTCCCATTATAACCAGTCCACTCAGTCCTGGTCCCATTATAACCAGTCCACTCAGTCCATGTCCCACAAAAATGATGAAGGGCCACGTTTACAGGACAATAGCTATCAGCTGACGCAACGTCCTTGACCTCATACAGTTACACAGGGCTTTTTACACCCCGAGACCATTTGGATGACTTTCCTCACTTAAGCAAAGTGCTTTTGGACTGATTAGCAAAGCGCTAACGGTTGCATTAATCACCTGCAGGAGCTATCAACTGAGGGGCGGGACAGCCAGCGTGAAAGCGAGAGAGAGAGAGAGAGAGAGAGGAGTGGTGGGAAGGATCGCTTAAAGAAAAACAACCTAATAACAATGTCCATTGAGCGGCTAGGTTTCCCTTGGGAAAGCTTAACACTTTCCTGCATTACAGACCGCCAGAGAGAGAGGAGAGAGAGAGAGAGAGAGAGAGAGAGAGAGAGAGAGAGAGAGAGAGAGAGAGAGAGAGAGAGAGAAAAAAGTATGGGCAGACTGGGCACTGACTGTATTGGTAAATGTGTGTGTGGTTCTTGCATGTATTTATTCTGTGTACTTTCTGTGTCTGCGGGTCACTTATATACTTTGTATGAGCTGTGTGTGTGTGTGTGTGTG
The DNA here is from genome assembly GCA_026937815.1 of Etheostoma perlongum. Classification (NCBI taxonomy): domain Eukaryota; kingdom Metazoa; phylum Chordata; class Actinopteri; order Perciformes; family Percidae; genus Etheostoma; species Etheostoma perlongum. The sequence goes on from CM049381.1 coordinate 5,050,761, forward strand.
TGTGAATGTATGTTGGCCTGTTGAATGTATTGTATTGTATTGTGCCACCCACACACACACACGCACAGACAGACACACACATACCTGAGGAGGGAAAAAAGCTGTTAACAAGAAGGAAACCCAAGTCCTCAGCAGCTGTCCCTTCACCCCAGCTGGCTAGAAGAAATGTTATGACATGTAAGGACAAAAGGCCTTGTCACTGTTTCATTGAAAAAATAGATACACAATAGGTGTAGATTGCATGTGTTTAAATGTGGACAGTCATGAAAAAACATGCCAGAGTGATGGATCCTTCTGTGGGGGTTTTGTTTTCATTTTTGGAGTGAATAGGACTTTCTCCTGTTGCCATAAAAGCAACAGTAATAACTCCCTGTTGACATTCCACGTTGATAAAGAGCACACGGTCTAAATAGGTGAAATGTAAGAAAGAATTCCTGTGGTTGTGTAACAGACGAGCAAACTGTGTTACATTTAACATGGCAAGGGCTTGAGTCTAACTACAAAAGAAGGAAAACAATTACATGTAAATGAGCAGATAATAATCAAAGGTTCCGCAGTATCATATTGTGTCTATCAGCATGAAAACAGACAGATTACAGCTATAGTGCATGGGTCTCCAACGGGTGGACTTTGGACCAAAACCGGACCGCAGCAGACTTCCATCCGGACTGGGAAACCTTTTGACACAACTGGGAAAGATTTCTAAATGATATGTGTATTTATCTTGTCATTAAATGAATTTTGGCTGAATTAATCTGTAGAGCTGTATGGGTCTCGCGACCGGCTGCAACCGGTCTCTTCTGTCTCAATCGTCTTTTGTTTGTTGCCGTTGCGAGGTTGCAGGAATAATTCCTAATTTCTGCTTTTCTAACTCAACCATAAGGTATAATTTCCTATAAATGAGGTTTATTGACCATAAATTCCAAAAATAACTAAAAACTGTAAAACTGAAGTTAATAAGTTAGTGTTACGTAGTTTTGAAAACGTCAAAAAAAGTGACAAACATTTAAAAAAGCGTCAAAAGTGTTGAAAAAGTTAAAAGCATCGATAAAAAGCTTCAACAAACGTGTTGATTTTCAATTTTGACGGGAAGACAACACAAAGGTTAAAAATGTATTTTGAAAGAGATTTTTTTGCTATTGGTATGAAAACCTTTTGTGTTTTTTTCTCTCTCGGATCTTTTTTTTCTTGCATTATATGTTATCATTGTAAAAGTGTATTAATTTTAGTATAATGAGGGTGGCTTCATTGTTGAGCTTTTATACTTGGCATACATTTTCATGTGACACTTTTTTACTGTAATGAATATGCATATAAAGCATTCATAAAAAAAAGTAAAATCCTCACAGGTTTCATCAAATCAACATCAAATGTTCAGGAGACAACATTAACATCCACCAACTATATAGGCTGTGTATGGCTATCATTCATTTAACAGTTTAAATGGCGTTCAAATAATTGCATCATGCACACTAAGTTAACCGTGACTTCATTTAGAAAATAATTTCTTATTCTGAACATCTGATGTGAGGTCCAATGGGAGCAATACACTGCTGAAAAGTATTGTATTCACTAGCATGATCGCAGTACTGTTTAGTTAAATTAAAAAACATCCAAAAACACCAAAGTACGAAGACATAGTGGACCAGACACAAGCTTTTATTTTGAAAAGTCAAAGCTGTCGTACTGTATAGTTCAAAAACATTGCTGTGTGTTTGCTTTTCCATTCCTTATATGCTTGTTCAGTATAGGACTGTCAAGCCCCCCCTCCATGCAGTTGCTAGTAGCCAAGGAGGACAGGGAGGATTAAAAAACATGATGGAGAGAGGTCATTATGTTTACTCGAGATTCTGTTGGCGGAATTTACTGATTTTTCTGATTTATTTCTGAAAGTCGCCGGACGGCACACTTTTCATAACATAGTCCCACGGAGAAACACAGAGAGAGTTGTGTGGAGCTGATAGTCTTAATTAGCTTTGGAGCAACTCATTTGGTAAGGGCTTGAATGGAACAAGTTACACCCTAAAGCTTTAAATAAACCGTTGAGCCAGATATCCGGATTCTTTTAATCCCTAGTATGAGCTCACGTCTCCAAAACCTTGCATCATACACTTCCCATGATGCAACTTGATAGCACTTTGGCTAAGGCTGACCCACATCTTTCAACTACCACACTCATTTGAAGAATACGGAAGAGGATTAGGGCCACTGGTGAAAAATGTATGTGAAGTCTAGTATGTATGTCATGACTGAGTAGCAGAGGAGAGGTTAGGACTTTGTGGCTGCTCCCTCTCCTGGATTGGTGCTGTGTAACCATACAGTCTGTATAGCATAGATAAAACTGAAGCATCCCCTCCTTTTTGTGCGTAAACTCATCAGCATTACCATCACAAATCACTTTCAGTCTTTTGTTGTCAACTTGTGGGCTCAGTGGTATTTACTTATTTGTGTTGTAATACATCTGTTCAAACATGAAGTTCCTAACCAGATGTGTCTTTCACATTTATAGAAAGTACTGTACTTTTAATTGAAATAATAATGTAATAATGTATACTCTTTATTGATCCCCTATGGGGAAATTACAATTTACACTCTACACACAGGCCACTGTGATTGTTATTCTGCAGTTTAATGCTTGTTATGTTGCTTACACGTTTAATGTTTGGTAACATAAAAAGCCAGTATAGTGTACTTTGCATTGCAGAAGTGTGTACTGTATGTAAAGACATCCAAATATGTCATATTGTCCACTGGCTCAAACTTTAACTTTTCTGATTCAAACAAGTACATATTTATTGTATTGTACTTATGAGGGTAATGGCTAATCCCTAAAATTATTATTTCACGTTGACTCATGAACTATAACATGCCACACACACACACACACACACACACACACACACACACACACACACACACACACACACACACAGTACTTGTAAAATAACTATCATCACATTTATGTAATAGTTTCTAATTCTGTAAATATGTGTCACTATAGTTTAATGTTAGATATCGCAGAACAACCATAATAACAACCCCTTTTTACATGATTTTTATTATTATTATTTATTTCGCTGTCCGTATACGTAGACTTTTTAATCATGATATGTCGATAAAACAGTACGACATTTTTCTGAAATGTGGTGAACATTTAGCCTGGAAATCCGGACCCAAAACTGAAAGGTTTAGGGTCTGTCATCTCGGCACCAAGCGTGCGTTTGAAAATCTCACTGCACTACGACCAATCACAGCAACACACGGGGTGACGTATCCAGAGCCCTCATAATTTGAAGTTCTTAGCCTGTGCCAGTGAGCCGTGTATCTATCTATAAACTCAGTATTTTTCATCTTCTCCACATACCTCCGGTGCAGTGAGGGGTAATCTGTGACGAATGCGGCAGGGGAAATGAAAACACGGAGGCATTAGAGTGGGGGGGGAGCTGTCACAGGTCTGAGTGTGTTGTGCAGAGCCGTGAGGACAGTGGTTTCAACAGGTTAATTGTCTGTTCTGACAAAAAGAATGGTCCTGTCCCAGATAGCTTGGTGCCGGGAAGACATCTTGTGACCTCCATCGTTCCAGACCGGTGATTTAGCCTTTTCTCTTCCACCCCCACCTGCTCACCACGAGCCAACACACACTAAACACACTCATGCTGACAGGGTCCACTCTGTCTGGCCCCCAGCTGTTTGGCCACAGATGGGTGGCTTCCTGTCAAAGTCTTTTCCAGATGTAAAGGGTTTTTCCTTTTCTTTCACTGCCTTTCTTCTCCCTTCTGTCCCTCCCCTGAAGTGTTTTGTGTGTCCGTCCCAAATCATCAAAGCTCATATCTAGAGTCCTACTAAGAGTTTTCTCTTTTGTCTTGTCGCTCTCTGTTCTCTCCATCCTGCAGTATTTTGTGTGCTACGTGTTATATGTACATTTTGACTAAAAGGTGTTTCTTAGTCTTCTTACTTTTTCTCTAAAAACTACATTTTCAAAGCTCACACCCTGTTGAGGGATTAAATGCTAAACCCTGTAAAACTTCATGCACCTAATCAAGAAAGAGCAACCCCCATCAGCACTAATTACAGATATAGTGCGTAGTGTCTGTCTTCCCCATGGAGAATTCAAGGTAATGATACAAGCCTTATGTGATTTGTACTTGATTGTGTGTACTTGAGTCCAAATGTTGAGGTACTTGTACTTTACTTCTTGTACTTACTTTTCTTTTCATGCCATTTTCTACTTCTACTCTGCAACATTTCAGAGAGAAATATTCTACTTTTTACTCCACTACATTCATCTGACAGCTTTAGTTACTAGTTACTTTAGTGACTAGTTACTTTAGTTACTCCACTACATTCATCTGACAGCTTTAGTTACTAGTTACTTTAGTTACTAGTTACTTTAGTTACTCCACTACATTCATCTGACAGCTTTAGTTACTAGTTACTTTAGTTACTAGTTACTTTAGTTACTCCACTACATTCATCTGACAGCTTTAGTTACTAGTTACTTTAGTGACTAGTTACTTTAGTTATTCCGCTACATTCATCTGACAGCTTTAGTTACTAGTTACTTTAGTTACTAGTTACTTTAGTTACTCCACTACATTCATCTGACAGCTTTAGTTACTAGTTACTTTAGTGACTAGTTACTTTAGTTACTCCGCTTTCATCTGACAGCTTTAGTTACTAGTTACTTTAGTTACTAGTTACTTTAGTTACTCCACTACATTCATCTGACAGCTTTAGTTACTAGTTACTTTAGTGACTAGTTACTTTAGTTACTCCGCTACATTCATCTGACAGCTTTAGTTACTAGTTACTTTAGTTACTAGTTACTTTAGTTACTCCACTACATTCATCTGACAGCTTTAGTTACTAGTTACTTTAGTGACTAGTTACTTTAGTTATTCCGCTACATTCATCTGACAGCTTTAGTTACTAGTTACTTTAGTTATTAGTTACTTTAGTTACTCCACTACATTCATCTGACAGCTTTAGTTACTAGTTACTTTAGTGACTAGTTACTTTAGTTACTCCGCTACATTCATCTGACAGCTTTAGTTACTAGTTACTTTAGTTATTAGTTACTTTAGTTACTCCACTACATTCATCTGACAGCTTTAGTTACTAGTTACTTTAGTGACTAGTTACTTTAGTTACTCCGCTACATTCATCTGACAGCTTTAGTTACTAGTTACTTTAGTGACTAGTTACTTTAGTTACTAGTAACTTTACACATTATTTCACACATTATTTCTGGACACAAAACACATGTATTTTATAAATCTGTTTTTTTTATTATAAAGTAACCTAGCAACAATATAACAACCTACAGGTCCAGCTGAGATGATGAATACCTAACCTAATACCTAATACTTAACTCTCTTTTTGAACCTTTTGTAGCTTTTTTATGTGTGTGTGTGTGTGTGTGCGTGTGTGTGTGAATGTTCCTGCATTGAGTACTTTTCATTTCAGTACTTTTTCCTGATAATACTTACATACTTTTACTTAAGTGATATTTTAATGCAGTAATGCAAGTATTTTTTACTTGGTGGTATGAAAACTTTAAAGTAATGGTAGTTGGTCAGCACATGCAACATTATTGTTGATCAAGACGCAGAAAGATTGGTTTATAAAATGTAACATCCACTTTACACATAAAATGTTAGAAATTCATAATCAAAACTTCCCTGTCACTTGTCATTCAATCTTCTCTTTCTCTCCCCCATTACTCCCCTTCCATTCTCCTTTCTTCTGTCTCTCTATCCCTCTTCAGAAGAAGGTGAGACAGACGAGTCCACACTGGCATATGGCTTAACAATAGCCAAGGCTGTTAAAATATTAACTTGCTCCACCTCATTAAGGCGCTGTAAGTCATGAAGCCCTTCTGTGAGGTAGCACTACAAACCACCGTCTAACCCCTTGGTCCTCTCGGCCCTGATGCTCATCAGGCTAAAGCAGCAGCAGGATGTGCCCCCCCCAGAGCCTTTACAAAGGCCAGTATGGCATCATTAATGGTGCATGTTGGCTTAAGATCGACCTGCCGCTTAGCAGGAGACGGTCTATGAAATGGCATCTATAGACGCCCCCCAGGGGGGCTGGAATCTACAGGGGTGTTTGGGTAAAAGTGTTCGATGACCCTATAGGTGTGTATGTGTTAGGAGAAGCAGAGGGGAGGGGGGAGGCACGGTTAGGGGCTCTGAAGATATGCACACTTTGTATAATGATCCGCAATTTATGTTAAGACTGTAAAGGATTCCAAAAGTCCCAAAAATGTGTCATGTTTTTATTTTGGTATAGACTTAAGGCTTAAGACTTAAGACTCAAGGCCCCATTTACCACAGGGTTGTGCAGCAGTGGGAGGGTCACTTAAATGGCCCATTTTTGTGACGTCCTGTTGTGGTTTTTAACCCCCCCCAATGTAGCATAAGTAGACTTTATATTTCACAATTATTGTTTTCTGTCAGATCGCACTTGAAGGTAACTTCATTTCACAGACAGAGAGAGAGAAAGATAAGAGACGGAGTGACTGGGGAAACAGTCAGCTGTTCCTCAAACTCCCAGGCAGTTCATTATTTGTGTTTGGTGTTTTAAAACTTTCTTGTGGCAGCAAATAGAGACGTTAATGCTTCCTGCTTCCTGGATGAGACTCTATCACCGCCTCAAAACACTCTCTGATCTCTTGTTACATGAGTGATCTTGGACGTTTCTCCAAAAGTTCAATCTCACTCTACTTTTTGAATTTCTTCCCAGCACCCACTGCAGCAGTCTAAACTCACTACCCTCATTCAAAGTCAATGGGAAGACCTGCGTTTTTGTCAGACTGACGACTGTAAATGCACACCAAAGATGTTAATTTGATGTTTTTGTCTATGTACAAAAAGAGAATAATCAACTGTACAGTTCAGTAACCCAGCAGCAGACTCAACAAGCAAGATAAGTAATCCAAGTTTACTTAGAGGACAGAATACAGGATGGAAACAGGTAGGCATTCAGCGGAGGACCAAAGGGCTGAGAGAAGGTAGGCAGACAAAGGTCTGCAATAGTACACATACCTGATGCTCTGGCTGAGACCTATAGGGCTAGAAGGCAGATGGGAGACCACTTAGTGGGAAATTTAGAAATTAATAAACAGGCAGGCATGGAGGATTAAACAGAGGACACAAATGATTGTGATGATAATGCTGCTGCCATGAAGGAGCAGCTTCCTCCAGGCTTGTCAGTGTGACAAAAGTGCAAGCTGGAGATCAAGGAACAGTCCAGGTAGAAACCCCAGCAGTGACCCTCCTAATCGACTTGGTACTAGAGGACTCTTCCCTATGGCAAACGCGCAGAAGAAGCTACATGATAAAGACCAGCTGGTCTTCAATAAGCCAGTGGGGTGGTGGGATCCTGGAGGTGGAAACTAGAGGGTCCATTGATGGGATTGACTCAAGAGACAATGAAGCTTGGATCTGGGAAGGGATGCGGTGTAGAGCAATCTCCATCACCTGCCTCATGTCTGTCTGGTTGTCGATATGAGGGGGAACGCCAGGGGAGAGCCATGCGCACAGGTGAATGTACAGAATTTATTTTCTGTCTGTAATCTAACCCTAATCTTAACATGTAGAGGTGAACCTGGGGCTTCAGTTGGACACTGGATGTGTGATTGGATCACATGATGAGAACTATTTCTGCAGTGTCCTTTGGCATTTAGAAATCTGTCTACGTTTAAAATGTCTATACTACACATTTCATTATGTCAGTAAACATAGTTTTGAAGCACCTGTCCGCATGGATGGCCGCATATCAATGCTGGCTGGTTGATTTTAGAACACTCATCACCTTTTGTCCTACCCATTTACCCAATCTTTGTAACCACGCAGTGACAACCGTCCTCAAAAAGTGAATTACATTCTGTAAATCCTGCCTGTATGAGCTTGCGTTGTGTCTTTAACACAGCAGCTGTTCGTTCAACAAAACTTCTCCTCCTATTCCTCCTCCTCCGTCTCCATCTCTGTTTCTTCCCCCCATCAGTCCCCCGTCTCCACCTCTCCCCTGTCACTAAACCCTGCCTTTTGTGAGCCTACTTCCCCTCTCAATGAGCATCGATAAGGGATTAACTCCCCATGTCAATCAATAGTGTGTTTCAATTCTCTTTCACCCCTCCACCACCACCACCACCACCACCTCCACCTTTCTCCAGTCTTTTAATTGATCATCGAGATCAGGAGGAGGAAAAGAATGACATTCAATGCCTCTTCTACCTGTTTTTCCTCCCACTCCAGCTCCCTTTTTCAGGCTGTTTACACATCTCTGGGTTTGCTGTGTTTGGAAACAGAGTGATGAAGAAGAAAGGGAAGAGGGAGAAAAGCAATGCCAGGCAGACTGGAGAGGGAGGGAAAGAAATCCAAAGCACAGGGGAAGGTGTAAAAGTTTAATAAACATCAAGAGCTCTCAATTTTGAGAGAAGGATGAGTGTTTCCTGCCTGGTTATTTTACGACTTCATTGTGTGTGTGTGTGTGTGTGTGTGTGTGTGTGTGTGTGTGTGTGTGTGTGTGTGTGTGTGTGTGTGTGTTTGTGTGTGCGTGTGTGTGTGTGTGTGTGTGTGAGGCTGGTATGTTCAATGTCTCCCTCTTCCTCTGTCGCCTCCATTAACCAGGCACTGAGCTTTGTTTTCAATTATTCACCGTGATAAACGAGATGATCCGCATTAATACACCTATGTTTAGTTCACACATATTTCGTCATACGTGGCTGACAAGGTGTAAATCCGGCTGACGGAATATGGCAGAATGAAACCTTTTCTCTACTTCTCTTGTTGAGGTGTGAAGCAGAAAGAAAGAGATCTAACTATTTCCAGCACATTCACCTAGCTTGAATGCGCTCTGACCCTTTCATGTCGTTTCTTTTCAAGAGGCCGAATATTTATTTTCTACTTTCCAAAAGTGATTTCATTTTTCATTTTCCCACTATTTGACACCTTATGTTTGTGTTGGCTGCTTTTTTTTGCAGAGCAGCAGGGAGAGTGCCTTATGATGTTTTGGCCTGAAGCAAATTTTGAAACTAAACAAAACGTTCCCAAAGGGCTTTCAAACATTCTCTATAGACTGTATATACACAAGCAATGCCTCAAACTGGCATCTAATGCCTGGTATTCCTATCATGGTCAAAAGTAATTCCCCGGTAAGAATTCCTTGCATTACAGCAGGCAACATGATACATTTACTATATGTAAAGACAGAATAATAGAATAATGAATTCCATCAGTACAATACAAAATCATGTCATACTCACAACTCTGCTGCCCTCGCTTTCTCTTTTTAACAGAAATATCCAACGCGTTCTCATATATTCTGTATGATATTGTATGGAAATGTTGGCACACCAAGATGTATGATATAATATGGAATTAGGAGACCGCCGGCAAGTGACAAGTTAAGATTAGGCACCAAAACGACTAGCTAGAATTAGGAAGATCGTAGTTTGGCTTAATCCACGATCCAAGATCCAAGATCAGGGCTGTAGTCAAGACCACCTTTGTCGAGTCCAAGTCAAATGCAAGACCAGGACTAGTCGAGTCCAAGTCAAGACAGAGTCCAAAGAGGTTTGAGTCCGACTCAAGACCGAGTCCAGGACAGAAAAAGGTCTTATGCATGACAGTATCGAAACATTACTTTTGACTTTCACTTTCTGTCCATTATTATTAGCAACATAATAAAGACACCTGGACTCGGTTAAGACCAAAAGCCATGTTTGGCAAGACCAGTGGCAGAGACCAAGACAAGTCAGAGTCCAAATACTAGCGAGTCCAAGACCATAGAAAAACGGTCTAGAGTCCGTACTACAGCCCTGCCTAAGGAACACACATTTCCTGGGTAAAAGTTTTTAGTTTCCTCTGGGAAGCTTACTCCGCTCTCTGGCTGAAAGTTCTGTATTTTAACGCAAACCCCCCCGTCAATGGAGCGAATACAGCAACAAAAGCAAAAAAATGCTTATGAATTACAGTGCCTATCGTTCAAGAGAACAAGCTGAAATATTAGACTCATTACTGTGTTGTTTCATCCACTGAGTAACTCAGCGTTGATTGGAAGAAAATGGCAAAGTGGAATGTAGGCTACATTAGACAGATTTAGGAAGACAACAGGTAAACATTAAGTATGTTTTTAGGTTTTAGTTAACATGGGAACAGGGGAATTAAGAAATACTATAAATGTGGTTGTAACATAAGCATGTGTCTCATATTAAAGACTACTGAAGTATATAATTTGTGATTTGACAGTATCCAGATTTTTTTTGTGCTGTTTAATTTGTATTTCACCCTTCCCCGTGTTGGAAGTGTATGATGATGTATCAAGGCCATAGATTGCTGCTCCACCTGGAGGACCTGTATGCCAATTTCTGTTGTTTTTTTTCTGACAAAAACCTTTATCAGCTCGCTCATCTTACTTCCTGAGGGAATCAATTGTATCTCCTTCTGTGCTTTCTCTCTGCTGAGTAACGGCGAGCTGACACTTCCAGCTAATCACAGCTGAGCGCTATCACATAATCTAGATCAGATTCTCTTCCTCCGGGATCCGAGGTCAGCAACAACAGCACTAACAACACTCAGGATCAGCTTTATCACAGCAGATCTAACCTTTCCTTTGATTTTGCGCCTTCTCCTACTTAGTCTAATGTTACAACGAGCAGAAACATGCTTCCTTTTTAGTCTCCCTGCAGTGATGGAAAGCAAAAGAATTAGCACTAACTGGCTCTCAGACAGACGGAGGAATCAGGCTTGGCTGAGCTAAAACAAGCTCGCTTTAGTGCCCTGTATTCTGTTAACAGTCAATGGAGGATCAATAAAAATCAATGGAAGCTAATGGTGAAGAGCTTTTTTCCTCTTAAAGGTCACTTTGCATTGTGAGTCGCTATCAGACCATCAGCAGCATCATTGGACCATTAACCCCTGAGGGATCTCCCAGGAGAGTCCGCATTAGAAAACAGATGTGTCAAATCTGGCACTCTTTAACCCTTGTGTTGTCTTCCTGTCCAACCATGAAAAAAAGTTATTGTATTTTCTAAAAGTTGTTTTTTCCAAAGTTATTTGATATTTCTAAGGTTGACATTTTCAGCTTATTTCGAAGACAAATTCTTAGTGATAAAAAAACTGAAAATTAGTCAAATTTGACCCGAGGACAACATGAGGGTTAAAAAACGTTTGGTCATCTGTAGTCTAGAGATTCATGGTAAAGGGGAAAATATGATCAAAACACTCACTGCCAAGAAAAGTTGTTTGTTGGAGGCAATCCTCCTGAGATAAACTACAGCATTTCAATCAGGAGAGACTTTGTTGCAGATATGCAAAGTTTTATTGTACATGTAAATAATAAGAAATTATCGATGGTGCCTAGACACTGGTGATGGTGGAGAAGGAACCCAGAGACCGAATGTAGACCTTACTGTTGGAAAGGGACTCAGGTTGCCGTGGTTGCCGATGCCCGGAGGTGGAAGGGGAGGAGGAGGGTTGCACGCTTATCTGAAAAGACAGCTGATAGCAAGAAGAAAAGACATGTAAGCAGGATGTCCTGCTGTGATTGGAACATGAATTTGTGGCCAATCTGGTTGGTTTACTGCACAGCTGAATAGTTTTAGGGAGAGATGAAGGTGATTTAAGTTATTTAGAAGTCTTCCTGAAGGAATTTGCACTGAGTTTAAATTTTTGTTTCTTCATTTGTAATACGATGTAATATTATGTTAACCTGACAAGGACCTCTAACAGCTGTGGGAATAATGACTCCTGCTTTACAGTAGAGGAGTTTGTGTCTCCGAAGAAGTTCAAGTGCCCATATTATGAAAAAAAAATCACTTTTCAGGAATTTGGGGTGTTATTTTTTGTCTCTGGTGCTTCCACACACATACAAACTTGGGGAAAATCCATCCATGCTGTTTTTAGTGAGATCCGGTTTCTGAACGTCCTCTGTCTTCAGTCTCCGGGTGAGGTGTTCAACATCTGCATGGCTTTCTACGTCACTATAGACGAGGTAGCTAACCGTAGCATGCTAGCTGGTTCTCAATGGCAAAACACTGCTCCAACAGCCACTAGTTGACCATAATCTCCAAAAGAACTACTTCCTGTCCCTGTTCTGCAGGTATTCCACAAGTGGCCCTCGTCGTCTCCAAGTCTCCAAGTCTCCCAGCTAATCCTGCCTTGGACTGACCAAAGCTGGAGAAAGAGTTATCTAGCTGATGGATCTTACCGAGCTACTGAGCATGTGCAGCTCCCAACAAAGATAGTATAGAAATGAGATGTCTCACTCTGGAGCTAAACAAGTGAGATGTCTTTCTTAACAAGTGAGATGTCTCACTCTGTAGCTAAAGCAAGTGAGATGTCTCACTATGTTGCTAAAACAAGAGAGATGTCTCACTCTGTTGCTAAAACACCCAAACACACAAGGTGAAAACAGGTTCTGCAGCAATGTGCAGTACAACAAATAATATGGTGTTTTTAGAAAATGAAACCATGTAAACCTTTTCTGGTACAACCTCAATATACCATTATGAAGCTGAAAATCAGCATAATATGGGCGCTTTAAGGTGAAAACACAAGACCTTTACGCAGGAAACTGGTATTCATGTCCTGCTAGTACTACTACTACTATTACATACCACAATATTTGTTCTAATATTAACAAGTAAATGTCATACATATACATACATGTCATATATCCATCTTTGTAAGAGAGAGAAAAAGGTGCACAGGAAACCAAAACCTTGAAAAAATTATAAATGACCCTGCCAAATAGCAGATCACATACAATCTCTGTAAATATTATATATGACTAGAGGTCACCATGTAATACTGATCCCGTGTGAATACGGCTTATGAGCAAAAAGCACTGGCAAAACGTTATCTAAAATAAAAACAAAAAATGATCAATCTTGGTTGGATACTTCTTATTCTAAAGACTTTAAAGGAAGTGCTTTGTTTCGGCTGCCCCCTTTATGTCTCTACCTGCCACAGTGACAAAGTACTTCCCTTATTCAAAGACCAAACTCTGCCCTGTAACTCTCCAGGTCAGCACCCAACCTAAAAAGCCAGAGTAAAGGTTGACTTCATTGGTGAAACGATGATCTGACCGCCGCTGGGTTTGTGTTATTGCCCACTCTGTGATGTGTACCTTCCTTTTAGCACTTGGCTGCTTATATGTAGTCAAGTTGTGAAGGTGCTTAATCCTGCTCTTCACAGCTTTGTGATCCTCATCTCTGAGCAAACACCAGGCACAGGGAGGTCTGCAAATACACACACGGCTACACGCATGCAACACCACGGAAGAGGATTAGGGCCACTGGTGAATATTTTATTTGAGTTCTGACTTTATTCTCAGAATTCTGACTTTAAACCCCAAATTCTGACTTTATTCTCAGAATTCTGACTTTAATCTCTGAATTCTGACTTTATTATCAGAATTCTGACTTTAATCTCAGAATTCTGACTTTAATCTCAGAATTTTGACTTTATTCTCATAATTCTGAGATTAAAGTCAGAATTCTGACTTTATCATCAGAATTCTGACTTTAAACTCAGAATTCTGACTTTAATCTCAGAATTCTGACTTTATTATCAGAATTCTGACTTTAATCTCAGAATTATAACTTAAAACTCAAAATTATAACTTTCTTCTCAGAATTCTGACTTTATTCTCAGAATTCTGACTTTAATCTCAGAATTCTGACTTTATTTCTCAGAATTCTGAGTTTTTTCTCAGAATTCTGAGAAGAAAGTCAGAACTCAAATAAAAATGTTCAACAGTGGCCCTAATCCTCTTCTATACAACACACATTTTGGAAGTTCTATTGCAAAGTTAATATTGGAAATTTTATCCATCTCTTGCTAATGGCAAACTGTTATTCACGCAGAGGAGTGCATTTACATTTATGTAAAGGTTTTTTGTAAAATATTTAAATAATTATCGTCACCAATATTAAAAGCTTTACCAATGCAAAAACAATCTGCATTTACGTAAGATGGACAACAGACAGAGCAAAAGGTTTTCTTGTTCATTGGGAATTAATGCCTTGACAATTACAATTTACTTTTTATGAGCACCATTTTCCTGCATGTACTGTGTGTACTGCGTGCTGCAGTAACACAGAGACAGACTGAGGCATTATCAAACTAAAAAAATACAAAGTAAACTCAAGAACTCGCTCTGTGTTTCAACCCAAATCTTCCCGTTCACTTGCACTCCTCTCCTCTTGCAACTATGTAAATACAAGGTTGTAGAGCCTGATTAGCTGGCCATATGCTCTGCAAAAATATGAGTGGGCATAGATAATGGATGGATGGAAATAATGCACTTCTGGCTGACTTAATTTGTAACAAATTATCCATGCAATAAACATTCATGTTGCAAACCACAAAGAGTATGCATAAGTTCCTTTATGCACACAAACATCCAACAACAGTGTACCCCGAGTTAGCAGTATACAAACTGCTAACCTCCAGCGCACACTACTTCAGACAGAAGGAGTGTGTATTGCAGGTTAGCAGTGTTACAGATGTAGAATTATGTCCTTATACTGTATGACCCTGATATGCAGAATTAAATACAAAAGGTATATACAGTGGGTACGGAAAGTATTCAGACCCCTTTAAATTTTTCACTCTTTGTTTCATTGCAGCCTTTTTCCAAAAATCAAAAAATTCATTTTATTTCTCAACATGTAATGTACACTCAACAACCCATCTTGACAGAAAAAACAGAAATTTAGAAATTTTTGCATATTTATTAAAAAACAAAAACTGAAATATCACATGGTCATAAGTATTCAGACCCTTTGTTCAGTATTTAGTAGAAGCACCCTTTTGATCTAATACAGCCATGAGTCGTTTTGGGAAAGATGCAACAAGTTTCTCACATCTGGATTTGGGTATCCTCTGCCATTCCTCCTTGCAGATCCTTTTCTGTCAGGTTGGATGGTAAACGTTGGTGGACAGTCATTTTCAGGTCTCTCCAGAGATGCTCAATTGGGTTTAAGTCAATCTGGCTGGGCCATTCAAAACAGCCACAGAGTTGTTGTGAAGCCACTCCATTTTAGTGAATGTGCTTAGGGTCATTGTCTTGTTGGAAGGTAAACCTTTGCCCAGTCTGAGGTCCAGAGCACTCTGGAAAAAGGTTTTTATCCAGGATATCCCTGTACTTGGCCGCATTCATCTTTCCCTCGATTGCAACCAGTCGTCCTGTCCCTGCAGCTGAAAAAATTCCCCACAGCATGATGCTGCCACCACCATGCTTCACTGTTGAGACTGTATTGGACAGGTGATGAGCAGTGCCTGGTTTTCTCCACACATGATACCCTGTTCATTGAGTTCCACTCAAAGAACATGGGAACTACAATGTGTCGCGACCGCTTAGAATTAAGGCCAAAAAGTTCTATCTTGGTCTCATCAGACCAGAGGATTTTATTTATCACCATCTTGGAGTCCTTCAGGTGTTTTTTAGCAAACTATGTTTCATGTGTCTTGCACTGAGGAGAGGCTTCCAAATGGGCCACTCTGCCATAAAACTGGTGGATTGCTGCACTGATGGTTGACTTACTACAACATCTCCCGACTGCATCTCTGGAGCTTAGCCACAGTGACCATTGGGTTCTTCTTTGCCTCTCTGAAGACCAAAGGCTCATAAATGCTCAGTTTGGCCGGACGGCCAGCTATAGAAGGGTTCTGGTACATCCCAAACGTCTTCCATTTGAGGATTATGGAGGCCACTGTGCTCTTAGGAACCTTAAGTGCAGCAGAAATTTTTTGTAACCTTGACCAGATCTGTGCCTTGCCACAATTCTGTCTCTGAGCTCTTCAGGCAGTTCCTTTGACCTCATGATTGTCATTTGCTCTGACATGCACTGTGAGCTGTAAGGTCTTATATAGACAGGTGTGTGGCTTTCCTAATCAAGTCCAATCAGTATAATCAAACACAGCTGGACTCCAATGAAGGTGTAGAACCATCTCAAGGATGATCAGAAGAAATAGACAGCACCTGAGTTACATATGAGGGTCACGGCAAAGGGTCTGAATACATATGACCATGTGATATTTCAGTTTTTGTTTTTTAATAAATATGCAAAAATTTCTAAATTTCTGTTTTTTTCAAGATGGGTTGCTGAGTTTACATTACTGAGAAATAAAATGAACTTTTTTTTTATTTTTTTGCAATGAAACAAAGAGTGAAAAATTTAAAGGGGTCTGAATACTTTCCGTACCCACTGTACGTACGTATACATATACGTATCAGGGCCATTCATTTACAGTATGTGTGGAGTTTGGCCCATGTTAAAATACAATACATGCAACAACATGTGAGCACACACACACACACCCACACCCACACACACTCATGCATGTTGAGGTATTTTGTTTTGTAGATGTTTATCAGTAAGCACACATGCAAAATATTTGCTGGCTCTTACGTAATTCCAGTCAAATGTATGCAAACACCCGTATACAAAGATATTTCATCACCAAATAATCTGTTCTGTAAGTTTTTTTAATGCAGAAACAAATTTTTTTCTCTCACCAGCAATTTCATTCCCTCATATCTTTCTAATAAATCCTCCAAAACTAGAAGTACATGTTTATACTCCACTGTAGTGAATGTTCACTGTGGGTAGCTCTGTTTTAACTTTGTCATTATTCGGGCAAGCATGTTGTTACAGTAAAGCCATTTATACGGGGGGGCTTTGGACAGATGCGTGGCTGATTGGGTCCAGGCTCCCCATACTGATTAGAATGATAAAATGGGTCAATCTACGATGATGGCGCACTTCAAATGGAATTCATTGAGTTCCACTAAAGAATCCCTGATGAGGAACATGGCTACAATGTGTCGCGAATTATGCTGGAGCGCAGGGAAAAGAAAAATGGAATCACTCCAGGATAAATGAGCTCGTTAGACACAAATTAGCACTTTAGGTAGTACTGTAGAGTCTCTGTGTGCTGTAATATATGGTAGAGTCACTGGTAAACAAGCCTGTTACATATATGTTACAGATAATGGGAAAAAGGACCCAAATGCAGACCCGGAGGCAGAAAAGTTCCAAGAAAATACATACATAAGACAGATACAGCAGCTCAAGAAGAACACACTACTGAAGAAAAGAAGAATGCATCAGAAATGGTATTTAATTAAAATTATAGAAGAGTGGCCATTCCCCTGTATGAGTACATAATATTTTTGGGCATTTCGGCCTTTCTGAAAAGGATAGTTGTAGACGTAAAAGTGGGCAGAGACAGGAGGAAGGCATGCTGCAACGGCCCGCAGGTCAGATCTATACCCTGGGCTGCTGTGGTAAGGATCAATTTTCTTTAGAATTTGATCATTTTAAGGCTCTGCCACGCCAGTTTAACATTTCCCATCTGCAACATAAATTTAGATCTTTCTTTGTTTTTTTTCCCCCAAACTGTCTGTTGTGAGACAATTTTATAGGAGAACATTGCTAACACTCTACTCTACATACAGGGATTTAATTATAATGGGTTATTTGTAAATTATTTTTTAAAAGCACTTACAACTCACAGTGGATTTCTGTGTTTATGCCTTGATAGAGGAGCAGATCACAGGTATTGGTTGTTCGACAGATTTTTTATTATTAATTTTTTTACTCAAAAAGTACTTATTGTGAGTTGCAGTATTACCCTGGTTTATGCTTTATCAACTATCACATATGATGCCTCTACTGCCCTACAAAGGCAAAGACCTGAATATGCTACTGTATATGAGTATGGAACTGAGAAAAATGACTTTAAAGTGTTTTAGCTGTCCAAATGAAGTATAGGGAGGACATCGAAATCTGACAATTAGATGTTTTAGTAATTCAATTTATCAACATGAAACAAATCTTGAGTTCAAATGTGACATTTTGACTTTGGAAGTTACTGTACACTCTTTGTATTGTCTGCAAAAAGTGAGAAGTCACGCCAAGGCAAAAGGCAGTAACCTCTACATTGTCAATCTGTGGTTACTTATCACCATTTACAATAACACCTGTATACAATCACATGATCATGGCAGACTTGATGGTTTACAATTATAGCCATCTACTTTTCGTTATCCTGTACCCTAACTCAATTTGAGCGGTCCAAAAAAAAGTCAAAGAGCAGGAACTGGTGTTACGGTGTTCTGCCTTGATTTCTCCTGGGCTTTTGGAAGTTACTGTTAAAACGACCCATTATTTTCTCCAAAAAACAACCAAATTGTCTCAAGATTCAAGGATGTCTTAAATGTCCCAAAAATACCATTCAAGTTACAGCCTTTTGCCGTTGTTGGCAGAGTAGCCGGAGCCACTGAGCGCCTTTTGTGAAGCGAGAGGAAGTGTGAGAGGAGAGGCTGAGCTGGATTAGCAGTGCTGTAAACACAAACACAGAGGTATCAGATGGATGAGTGGAGAAACTGAATACAAGATGATAAAAGTCGATTCAAAAGACAGACTTAATCCTCTTATCTCATTGGCCAGCAATTCTAGATCCTATCATGCTCCACATTTTTAACAAGCACATCTTAACAAGTCAAAGGGTAATTTCTTTATTTTCAACCCTATTTCCCATTCCACGTTTTTGTGACTAAGTGACTGTTAGGAACAACAATCTTTGAAATCGGTCCAGTAATAAGTGTCAGCCACGGACCATGCTGCAACGTAATCCTATGGGGAAAATATGCATTGTCAATTTTGCTAAAAAGCTTTATTTTGAAGTCACATCATTACAACAATGACACACACATGTTGTATCTGTCACTACACAAACCATTAGTGGTGCATGTAAGACTGTGTAAGATGTGGTGAGACACAAATAACACAGACGTCCTTTTAACTGTATGTTACTACAGCTTTCACAACTGTGGAAGCACAGGGCAGCCATGTTGGATTTTTAGCTCGGGGTACTCGGTGGTTGCCCAGGGTCTGTGCACAAAAATCCAAGGTTAGGGGCGTGTTTCCAACTTTGACCTCGGAAAATCACACTTCTGAGTACGATTTGCCTTGAGGATAAATGCACCAACAGCTGTGGGGTTTTCTCCGCCCACTACATTCCTTCTGAAAGCAGGAGAGCACCTTGAAGTCCAAGGTAAATAAACTAAGGTGCTGGAACTTAAACCACAGGGAATAGAAAGAGAAAAGGGTGACCGAGCACAGCATTACAAGCTTTTGGATGAAACAGAGAGTGAGAGAGAACAATGGGGAAAAGGTTCCCGTTGTGAAAGGCTTGCAGGGGAGGAAGGGGCTGGCTGCTCAGGTCAGGTCGCCTCTGTTATCACAACAGCAGCTAAAGCAGTGCTAATGTGGGAAACAGAGATGTGAATGGAAGCATGGAGGCAGAGATAGAGACTCGGACTTGAGTCGCACTTAAGTCGCACAAACTGTCACTTGAGACTTGACTTGCCTCAAAAGACTACAGACTCCTGTGACACAGCTCAGAAACAAACACTAATTTA
Organism: Etheostoma perlongum; assembly: GCA_026937815.1. Taxonomy (NCBI): domain Eukaryota; kingdom Metazoa; phylum Chordata; class Actinopteri; order Perciformes; family Percidae; genus Etheostoma; species Etheostoma perlongum. The sequence goes on from CM049381.1 coordinate 5,070,201, forward strand.
AAGCAGACATACACAACTCCTGTCAAATTAAATAAATACAAGAGTAATATCAGAATCACAATCATATCAATATTTCATTGATCCCCATCAGGGAAATTATTTAGTTACAGTTAAAATTAAAGTTCCAATAAGAGTCCGAACAGAGCAAGTCAATAGGTGAGTCTATAGCCATGATATTCCACTTCATGGATTGCTCTGTTGCCAACAGATATTCCTCCGGATTTCACTTATTTAGGCCAAATATCAGTTGCTTTGGGCTTTCTTTGTGTTGCATTTAACCTCCAGTTGATTTCTGAGGACTATGGTTACCTGGTCCTCAGATCTCTCCAGGGTAAATCCAGACAGCTAGCTAGACTATCTGTCCAATCTGAGGACTATGGTTACCTGGTCCTCAGATCTCTGCAGGGTAAATCCAGACAGCTAGCTAGACTATCTGTCCAATCTGAGGACTATGGTTACCTGGTCCTCAGATCTCTCAGGGTAAATCCAGACAGCTAGCTAGACTATCTGTCCAATCTGAGGACTATGGTTACCTGGTCCTCAGATCTCTGCAGGGTAAATCCAGACAGCTAGCTAGACTATCTGTCCAATCTGAGGACTATGGTTACCTGGTCCTCAGATCTCTGCAGGGTAAATCCAGACAGCTAGCTTACTTGTCAACTGCACATTGTAGTAACGTTAAGCTGGATCGATCAATATTGAAATGTATCAATAAATATGGTCTGTGCTGTATTATTTTTGCAAAGTGGCATGGAAGAAAAAAACAATATTACGGTTTCTGGGTATATTTCTATGACATTGTATGATTTCCAATTACTCTCAAACGTATCATCTGGTTGCCCGTGTTTTGACGGAAGTAAGAGCAACCGCAGGGGTCAAAAGTCATATGACGCCACTGACTGGTGAATAAATGAAAATTAAAATAAAATAACAAATTGTTCTGGGTTTGGACATTGTTGTACATTTTTTCTATTATTCTATTTCTATTCATTCTATTTTTTTCCTGTTTTTCTATTTGTGCCTATCATGGCTTTGCTGGCGGTACCATTGTTTTCCATGTAGTTCTGTCCATTACATGACATGTCATTTAACTGACGCTTTTATCCAAAGCGACTTCCAGTTAAGTGCTTGAATCCTTCAAGCTACAAACTCCGGACAGCAAGAAGTAAGTGCAAGTACAAACTGGCGGCCAATCCGAAGGTTGCTGGTTTGATACCTGGCCATGGTCTCATGTCTAAGTGTCCTTGGGCAAGACCTTGAACCTTGAGTTTTCCCCGATTCTGCATCATCAGAGTGTAAATGTGAGTGAGTGTGTTTCAGATGAGCAGGTGTCACCTTGTACGGCAGACCTGGCCACAGCGTGTGAATGTGTTTGAATGGTGAATGGTTCCTGTACTATGGTAAAGAGCTTGGGGTAGTCTTTAAGACTAGAAAAGTGCTATGTAAGAACAGTCCAATTACAAACTACATTAGCTTTAACTAAGCCAAACTAATAAGAGACACATTAAATCACCCAAGTTGTTGTCGAAAGAGATATACTGTACATGTCAAACAGTCATACAATTAGCTTTTTGGTTTTTAGCTGTTACAGTACAACAGAAGTTAAGAGAGACATTTTGTTGTATTCTAGGACAATAAAAACTGTCAAAACTGTTAAAAAAATGACGACTCAGACTTGAGATGCGGGACTCGTGAGCTCTCTTTATTTTTAGTAAAACGTCTGATGTTATTCCCCGTCCTGTGTAACCTGTAACATGCCTATGTAACATGCAACGTGTAACGTAGCTGCTTTGTGCAGCCACGCTTAAGGGAGGACAACAAACATGTCGACCGCAACGCATCTGCTGTTCACTTTTTTAAAAACAACAAATGGTCCAAGTTAGGGAGGCAGTAGCAGAGATTTTAGAGCTAGGAGCAGTTTATCTTTTTGCAGCTGGTTTTGTTTTGACACGGTTCAACTTTAAAGCTATTAAAAACCATGGTCCAAGGCTATCTCTTTTTCAGACTGTGTTGACTTTTTATGACAAAATCCAGATGATTACAGCGAGGATTCAACAGCACAAAGCATGGTTACCCTGCTGCTGGTGAACTATGTCAATGCCTCCATGTTTGACAGGAGATTTGTACAGGAAATAGGATGTGAAATAGACAAGCCCATGTTGTCAGCTTTGTGCAAAAGTTAGCCATTTCTCAACTGTCAGCCAATGTGAAACAGACAAACACTCTAAGACCAATTTACGACAGGCATTATTAGCTGTTATCGAAGGCTGCATCACAGCAGCAAATGTTAATCCCCATAACTAATGCTACTACATGCACTCAAGCTATCATTCACTGTTGCATTAGGCTGTATCGATAACTGCACCCGTGGCCTGGTAATGGCCTCGTGAGGAATAATTCATGATCTAAAGTGTAATGTAATGCACACCAGCAACACCCACAAATGAAATGGAAAGCCCAGTGCTTAGAGGCAGCAGAAGATGTGTTTTTATAACCAGGGCACATACCTTTTTAACCAATAGCGTTTACACTTCAATCACTAACTGACCTAAGTTTAGGTCTAAGTTTAAGTATGAGTGTGTACATGTGTATGAAAAGAGCCTGTTTGATTTTTAAAACACTGTAAAAAATCGGTAGAAAAATAATGTCCTTGGACCGAATCAGCGGTACTTTACAATTGACCGGGAAACCAGTGACAGAGGTTCCTTGCATCAATGGGGACCTGGATGATTCTTCATCGATGTGACAGACCATAATCAATTATCGCTTACTTTTTTTTGCCTTTTGTCTGTGTCCGCTACATTCAGGAAGTTTCTTTTTTAAGTGCAGATACAATAAAAAGGGGCGTTCATATCCGACTGCTTGAATTTGTTAATGAAAACCATGTGTAGCAATATATAATAATACTGAGGAGGTGATGCATCGTGCATTAGCCGAATCGCTGACAGAATAATCATAATCAAATTTAATAGTGAGACTAGTGAAGATTCACACCCCTACTAAGCATACACAGCATGCACTCCCTACATCATCAAGTATCTAAAGTCATTCCAACCAGTGTGTGTGTGTGTGTGTGTCCCTGTCTGTATGTGTGCAGCTTAATGCATCTCCTTCTCTCTGACTTCTCTTTGATCTGTCAGCCACCCACAACTACATCATGAAAGACTGCAAGAGTGTACAACTTTTTTAAGAGTGTGTGTGTGTGTGTGTGTGTGTGTGTGTGTGTGTGTGTATGTGTGTGTATGTGTGTGTCTGGGGCAGCCATTATCCTGGCCGGCTGAGTTAACAGAGGCCGAGACTGAGTATTATCCTGGCTGGGAACTAGAACAGAGGATCTGATGCAATAGTTAGAATTTTAGGAAGGCGCAAAAACAGTGTGGGTTGGTGTTTTAACATGATTAGGCAGATGTTGGAGTTGAACTGAAATCAAAGGGTTTCAGCTTGTTGAGTATTTATTTGAATCAATGTTGTTTAATTTCAAGGTTCGTACTAAAGCACCAAATGAATGTGTAATATTATTCGACATCACTTCTCTCAGTATTTCTTGAGATTAATTCTCCTTTCTGAAGTTAATACTATGTTTGAGGTCACGTTCAGACTGCCCGCGTCCGCCGTCCGACGGTCCGGGAAAAGTGCAGGTCTTTCAATTCACTTTGAATGGGGGTAGTGGGTTTAGGCTGCGGCTGGGGTTGCCACAGGAGGGACACTCAAAAAAACCCAGGGGCCTGCGGCAAAAAGTTGAGCAAGTAATGTTACAGGAACCAGGAAACATCGCTGCCTCTATAGCTGTCACAAGATAGTTTTAAAACACTATGAGGGTGAAAAAAGAAACACAAGCACTGAACTGGCCGGGAGTTTGTCTACACAACCCCACTAACAGCTCTCTGTGTAGGGGAACTACATATATATCCTATAGCAGTCTGTTTTTCTAAGTGTAATGGCAACTGCAGTATCACGTCTCCCTAAGAGCAGTGTCTGCTGAGGCAGTAAGGACGACGCACAAAGGGCTGAATATTGGCAGGAGTGTCAGTTGGCTGGTGCTTCTGTGCATGACCAGGCATGAGTGAGCGAGCTCAGAGGTAGACTGAGAGGATTATTGGCTGGAATGAACCTCCAATGTCAGGGTCAAAGGTCATACAGCAGTTACAGGAGGACAGGCAGAGGACGTAAGAGGATGGTTGGATTATATATGTGTTTGTTTTGGAGCTTGTGTGCAGGCATCTTGGCTGGTATATGGGCCTGTTTTTCATTGGTGCATGTAGGTGACACTAGAAGAGAAGCAGTTTGTACCAAGTGTTGTCTGACAGCAACAGAAATCAAAAGTGTTTTAGTTGTTACAAATGGCCACGCTGACGGATATAGTGCACCACGAGCTGCTGGTCGTTTTGGTGGAAATTACAGTTAAGTTTAGCGACAAAAAGTGACGACAACGACAAGTAAGTTTGAAAGTGCTGCTATTTATTACCCTCCCATCCACCTCCTCCCTACACGGCCCATAGCGTTCCTATACAGCGGCACTCATATTTGCATGCAGAAAAAAATATGTGGAATGCTTACGAATTCCAGTGCATTACTTTACATAGCTTTATGTACAGATGGTTCATGAGAACAGACTGTCCCAGTTCACCCCTGATTATCCTCACCTCACAACACAATGTCCCGCCAATGGCTGTTCCCTCCCCTTAATTTTTGACAGTTCCCAGTCAGTTATGGACAGGCTCAAAATGAAAAGACTGATGTGTCATATGTGTATGAGTATGTATGGTTAAACCTCATCGATCTCACAACTAGCAAGGGCTTAATATTTATCATTGTCACTTGTTCTAGCTTAGCTGCTCTCTCTTTTATGAATTTAAAGCCGGTCCATTATGTCCATTATGAGGTGCCTTAACAATTAGAGTCCGCTGCTGTTTGGGAAACAAACACATTATTTGAATTACCTTAAAATGTTTTGACCACCTACTTTTTGTACATTTGCATTCTGAAATCATTTTGTATCTTCCTGAATTCTGTAATTGCTGCAATAACACAACTGCCCCATGGAGATCAATACACTTTCATCTAATTTATTTGTTCAGGATGTCTACAGGTTTTAGCTTAAACCTTTAAAATAAAAAAAATATGCTTGTTTATGAGACAAAAAGTTTAAACATGAACCAGCAGCATAATGTCAGTATGTAGGTATGTATGTATGCAGTTGTTTCAATAGTAAGGCAGTGAAGCCCCTAACCACAGAACCATTAAAACACAGACATAATTTAATTTTCCATCATACCAACCAGTGTGATGCACAATAAGCTCCCAACCAAATTACACCTTTTTATATGGTGATCATGTCACCTAGCAATGGGACATGAATAATTATGAATATGTCTTCATATTGCAGACAGCAGAGGCAATCAGGAAAAGTCATTTCACCCTGTGGAGTACTAAAGTGTTATGATAGGAACAGAAGGACTCAAATGCACGGTTTACCAAAAAGTAAAAAGGCTTATTTTAAAGTGGGAAAAGGGAAGTGGGGTAGGCAGACACCAAGGACCAGGACACAGAGGACGGGAGGCTAGGGTAGCTGAGGAGGAGACACGGGAGAAGGAGCGTGGGAGAGCCAGGAGCTAGGAGCCGAGGGGGAGACACAGGAACTGGGAAAGGAGACGGAGACGCCGTGGGAGGGGGACTGAGAGGAGAAGCCAGCTGACCAGAGACGGGTACGGGAATGGAGATGATGACTGTGGGGAAGAGAACAAAAGTAAGTAAGTAACAAGAAACACATAAAAAATGTTCAAAGGCTAGAGGGTGAATGGAGCAACGATCAAGCGACAAGTGGATAAAGAGTAGAGTAGATAAACCGGCGGGCGGCTGAGGGGAAGGCTTGGCACAAAGTCCCGGCAGTCTTTTTCGGTGGTGGCCCACCAGAACTGTTGGTGGAGCAGGAACAGGGTTCTGGCCTCGCCCAGATGACAACTTGGAGGCGTGTGCCCACTGGAGGACCTCGGACAAGGACAAACGTAGAGGCGATTATTGGGGCCGGTACCAGGGTTTGGGTCCGTAGACTGACCTCCCAGACCAGGGAGGCGACGAGGCAGGAATGGGGAAGGATGAAGTCGGGTTGGTTCTCCGGGTCGTCGGGGAAAGGAGACGGGACAGGGCATCTGGCTTGTTGTTGTGGGATCCGGGTCAATAGGACAGGGTAAAATTTAATGACTACATCATAACCAGGGCCTGGAAGACTGCCGGGGTGTTAGTGAGACCGCAGGGCATGACAAGATACTCGTAGTGACCCAGCGGGGTGTTAAAAGCAGTCTTCCATTCGTCCCCCTCCCGAATCCGCACAAGGTGGTAAGCGTTTCTAAGATCCAGCTTAGTAAACACAACAGACTGGGAGAGGGACTCGTACACCGCATCCATCAATGGAAGTGGGTACTTATTCCTGACAGTAATAGCACTGAGCCCCCGGTAGTCGATGCATGGGTGATGGGTCTTTTTTGGCCACAAAGAAAAAAAACAGCGGCCAATGGGGACGAGGAAGGACAGATAACACCGGCTGCAAGCAAGTCTTTAATGTACTGCTCCATAGCCTCTCTCTCCGGATGTAACAGCTTAAACAGGCGGCTGGACGGAAGGAGGGCGTCTGGAAGGAGGGATATGGAGCAGTCGTAGGGGCGGTGGGGGGGCAAGGACATCGTCTGGTCCTTGCTAAAGACCATGGCGAGGTTGTGGTACTCCGAGGGAACCCGAGACAGATCGGGGGAGTCAGGGGAAACAAGAGATCCGGGGGCGGAGGAGCCAGAGAGAGGGGTGTTGGGGAAGCAATAGGACGTGGCTGGGAAGGCGAGGAAGTGGAGACCTGAGATGGCGACGGGCAGGACCAGGCAGAGGACGAGCCGCGGGATGTGCGCTCTCTCTCCCTCTCCTGGATGCGATTATCAAGGTCGACAGCGCAATTAATCAGATTGTCCAAACACTCCGGCTTGTCCATGGTGGCTAAAAGATCCTTCATCCGCTAACTGAGCCCAACCAGAAACGTTCCAACCCGACCTAGGGGCCAGAATGCGGAAATCAACACCCTGGCCTCATCAGAGCGGAAGGTCACTGGCTGCCTGCTAAACACCGGGGCACACTGCACAAGGAAGCCCTCGCACATTCCCAGCACACCAAAGAATTTATCAGGCGGGGAGACAGGTGATTCACAGGGAATGGGTGGAGCCGAATTAGCCGAGGAGCAACAACAAAAAAACAGAGACAAATTCCCTGTGTGTGATAACACTAACTTTGCCTTTATAAACTAATTCTGATTATTTTGTGCCTGTGTAGTTTATCCCTGAAGTTGGTGCTTTGGTGCTGTTTGATGCGGTTTACACAAACTCCGATGTGTTCACCTGTTTTGGTTCATTTTAGTCTTGCATTGCCAGCTCTATCTCCACAACGCTGTGGAGTCAGGTCTGGCCCCTCCACACATACATTGTGGGATAAGAGAGAAAAAAAATAATGCTGTGGGTTGTTTGCATTTTTTTTTTAAACCATCACAATGGTCTTGGGCGGCGCTAAACTACGGACACAGCTACTGTGGCTCTGCTAAATAGTCTCAGGAAGGAGCTTGTTTTAGTGGAACAATTGCACCCCGCAAAAGAATCGCCGCAAACAATATTAAATAAAGTTAACTGTTCACACAATAACAGTAACAAATACAGTAACATGAGCTATTTCAATTACCTGGATACATGGATAAACCTAATTTTCTCTTACCAGTGTATCTTCGTGTGTCCACAGCAATCCCACCAATTAGTCCCAAAAGGTCCCAGTTAGAGTGGGAATGCCATAAACACATTCATTGTAAATCAGGCCTACCCTATAAATGTACTTCTGTTGATCCAGACTAGGTTAATTTAGGCTGTTGGGAGAATTGTCAGTCAAAGCTGTGGACCAAACAACCCAGCAGTGCAAATACAAACCAATCATTGGATTTTGCGATGGTAGATCATGGGAACTCTCAAGAAGGCATTCTCCTAAGTAATGTAACTAACCATCCAACTATTTTTATATCTTCTCTGAAACAATCATGCCCACTCCCCACAAAAGCTTCCATCACTTTGTGTACGAACAAGTGCAACACTATACAAAATAAGTAACTAAGTATGCCATTCACACCCTGCTCTATGATGACAGCACTTTTGAGTTTGCCAGAAACACTTTTTCCTTTAGACATGGTCAGACGCACTTGATACAAAGTCATTTTTTATATTTTAACCCCGGCTGACTCTACAGTCAAGCAACACACATGATTTTGGTAGGAAAAAAGATGAAGTCCTCGTCAGTGGGTGTATCAAAAGACATTTTTGAGGCTTGAATTCAGTTAATCAAACATCAAGACATTTGAGGACTTTGTTGGGACGTGAAGACAACCTGGCATTCACAAGATGTCTACAACTTGAATTGCAAGGAGGCGATCATATGTTTTCCCCTCATCTTTTAGCATCTGACTGCGCCATACATCAGACAAAACTGTTACTTCCCTTCCATCTTATAACCGTGACTTTCCTGTGATGCTCTTCCAGAAGTCTGATGGCTCCACATGACGTTATAATCATGTCATCCGAATCGAATCCCCATTTCTTTTTCTTTCTTTTTTTTAAAATGAGCACTGCGTGACATCGTGAAACACTTAACCGCAGCACTGTACAGGAAAATCCACTTCGCTTATCATCAGCTATCTGGACATCAGATTTGTCTCTCTAATCAACATTCAAGGGCCTAATGGACATTCCTTGGTTTCTGCAAGACTATCAAATAAGAGGAGGAGGTTTTAATCTCCCCAATTACTCTGTATCTCCTGGTAACACAATCAACCCGCGCAGGCACGATGGCAAGCCTTCAATGACTGCAAATTAAAAACAAATGCCTGGGAATAGTGAATTGTCTGCTGTTCTGCGCTCTCAGCTCTTTGCTGAAGCACTGGGGGACAGAGAGAGAGAGGCTGAGATAGGAAGCTGGAGAGTAGGAGAGAGAGAGATAAATGAGAAGAAATCCTTCAGTAAGTCAGATGAGGGAGCCGATAAAACATTTTTTTTGGAACGGAATTCCACACCACCATGAAATAGGATTTTCTGCCCCAAATCAAGAAAATGCTGGAGCTCCGATCGCCATTTTTCCCTCATCCTTTCTTCCTTTATTTCTTTTAATCTGATTTGAAGGTTTTAATGGGAATAAGGAAACGATTTGGGGTTGCTGGATCTCGCTCATCTCTCATTGCCTAAACGCTCATAGATGTAACTGTGATCCGGCATTTATGAAAAGTGCTTTTTTAGCTGGCTTCTCTGACTGTGAAACAGTGGTTTTGGATGTGAGGCTGTGAGGCGGGCTTCTCTTAGCATTAATGTAAAGCCAAACCCTGTACTCTCTTTACACCCCATCTACTGACTCACCTCGCACCAGAGCCAGAACCACAGAGGCGGTTAGAAGCGAGGAGTGCAACCTGAATGTGAACTGAGGGTGTAGAAAGACGGAAAGGAGATGAAATTGGTAAAACAAGAGATGAAAAACACACTGGCAGTAAATCAGATTGTAGTTTGAATGCCCGGCTGCTGCTCTCTCTCTGCCTCGCCAAGTCCCACTTTGCTTTCCTGGAAATCCGATGCTGTCTGTGTGACGCTCTCAGGGCTGCAGCTCGCCTCTGGATTCAGCTGGAGAGCCAGCTGCAGAGCCAGCAAATAAATCTTGCCATCACATCTCCTTTCTTTCCCTTTTCTCCACTGACCTTCCATCTCTCCATCTTTACTATGCTGTCCTTGTAACCTTCTCCTAGCTCTGCTTCACAATTACGAGCAGCAACATAAACCATGATTATGTGCTGTTGGAGCATGCCGCAATTCCCGGGAGAGAGTAGGGGATTAGGAGAGAAAAGGAGGTGGAGAAAAACTTAGTTGGTATTGCATGAGAAGAAGAGAAAAACTGGCTGCTAACATATAGAAAATAAAACAGAGATTACTGAGCTTTAGGATTACAAGACTGTACTGTGCAGCCATGCTGGCAGCTCTGTGAGGCTGCACAGTGGTGCTTGAGGGTAAATGCTAACATTAGCATGCTAACTAACTGCTCATAGTGCCACTGTTAAAAATCTAATGCTAAGCGGCTGCAATCTTTAACCTGATCAACATCTGGCTCAACATTTGCCAATTAGCACCAACCACAAAGTGCAGCTGAGGCTGATAGGAATTAAATGAGTTTTGCTGGTATTTGGTCACAAACCAATGAATGCCTTTCAAAGTGTCTTTTTCCTGATGAAATATGTAGAACGTAGTAAGTACGTGAAAACCTTGACCTAAGTAAAATTCGAAACTAAAGTTATGGGATTCACCCTCTGGGCACTTTGGAAATCTAACCAAATTTAAAGGTCCCATGGCATTACCCCTTTATGAGGTTTTTTAACATTAATAGGGCAAAACACACAAATCGAAGCACAATACCCAAATTCTAATATATTAAATTATCTAATATAAATACCTCAAACAATACAACATGTGTCATTTCTGTTCTCAGATCTCAGCATCTGAGGAGGGACCCAGTTTGGTTTCTGACTGTTTGACTGCTGGATTTGGTTACTCAATCATCAGAAAACCTTTCACTTTCACTTTTTGTGGAGATTATATTGGTAGCCTAGTTATCATCCTATATATATACAACTGAATAAATGACTCCTACATAACTTGGAGATGCACATGGTAGACAATAATAAACTTATACATATACAAAACTAAAGTTTTTCCACATTTTTCAAACTCATGTATGGTATTTGTGAGTGCATGTACGTACGCAGACCACTCCAACACCGTGATCATGACTTGCAGTCCACATGTAAAGCCACTCTTGGAAACAAAAAGAGAACACTAAAAGAATGAGCTGTAATTGAAAAAGTAAGATGAAAAAGAGGGTGGAAAAAGAACTGAAGAAGAGAAGGTGAGAGATAAGGGGAGGTTGGTTGTATATGTGGCGGGGATATTTCACCGGTAACCGTAGTGACGGTGGCTGAGCTCCAGGTGATGCTAATCTCTCCCATTCATCTTCTTTAGCGCCGCTGCTAAAGCACGTTAGCGAAGGCCTTGGAGCAAAACACACAGAGTAAAGGTAGATAAATAAATAAAGAAGAAGATTTATCCTCTAAATCGAGTATAAATCTTCTTCTTGTACTCCTGGGCAGAGAAGGTGGCAACAGCATTACCAGGAAAAAGGAACTGGAACTGGAAGCTGTGAGAAGTCCCTGAGTAAAAAGCTAGGAAACAGCGACAGAACAGTTTGGTGAATATAGACAGTATGCAGTATAAAAGTAGCACTCGTGTTTCCTCACTGATGCATGGATTAACACAAATGAATGCATCATTTAAAGCTGCAGACAGGAAAAGCTGTGTCAAACAGAAGAACAACCTTCTTAACGGCCTGAATCCCAAAATGGATTGCACCACTAACTGAGATTTAAATCTACAGAAATGGATTACAAAATAAAACCTTCCCCAGATCAGCAGAGAACAAGCTGGACTTAAACACTGATCTTTTCCTTCTTTTATCACTTCTCACTTGCTTTCCCCGGTATATAACACTGACTGGCCATGTTAGTATTCACCAGTATGCTTTGTCAAATTGAATTACAGGATTTGTTGAACGGCTACTCGAGTGACTTTGCATTACACATTCAAAAAGTCAGAGCACCCATATTTGAAGCAGCAGAAGTGAAGATACCCTCACTTTAATTCCATGGTGTGGGTCCAAAAACTCTGCTTTCTACATTTTCCATGATGCAACTTGAGAGCGTCTTTCATTCGAGTCCTTCTGCTTGGTAATTGCCAAAGTCTGTCTAAAGGTCCTGACACGAGAGAAGAGTGGGTAAATTAAACAATACTTTGTTACATTTTACTAATTCCGAGGCTGGCTGGTAAGCTAGCTTGCTTGCTAGGGGGCTAACTTTTAGCGGTGCAGAGAGAGAGGTGTATTGGTCTTTAGATGGGCTATATTCAATATCATTGTATAGGATATTAGTTTATTAGTGTTAGTTTATTTTGTCATGTGTAGAGATTTTTAAAAATCTTGTTTTTGTTTGAATTAATGTACCTACACAATTTACATCGTGTTGTACATTTTCTATCTAATGGACATGTGTGCTAAAAATAGTTATTGCAATAGTTTGGACCTGTGTGTTTTCATAAGGAAGATTCAAACATCATTTTTGTGAATTATGTAGATCAGATGAGATTCAAAATGAAAGGAGTCTTGTGTGTGCTTGTCACAGCCATTTGTTGTCAAGGTGAACAGCTAATCAAATGAATCGCCAACGCTTGGCAGGAAATACGATCCACAGGAGGGGTTTGACGTTATGAGAAGTGCAGCTTTAATGTCAAACCAATCAAGGTTTTATTTATATGAATATAGTTTAGTTTAGTTTCCTTTTATTTCTTTGTCATACCAAACATTTGGCCCATCCCACAGGGGACTAGAAGACACCACAAACTTATTTAGCAAATGTCTTCCGGTCACATGTACAAATCATTCGGAGAAATACATAAATACAAGTATACATGAATACAAGTATACGTATATAGCACACATACACATAGCATGCACACATACACACACACACACACACACACCATATAACAACAAATCCTCATCTACGGATCATCTAGGAGCTTTTTTCCTCTTCACCCAGGCTTCCTCAAGATAACTGGCTAATTTAGATGTCTCAATCCTTCATATTTGAGCATATCCATCTTTAACAAACAGATTCTTTAAACAAAATTTCATTTCATTATTAAGAAACAACTCACCAAACCCATAGTTACAAAAAATGTGCACATGTCATTAGACCAAGAATCAAGAATGTGTTCATCCCAGAGAAACATTTTCTTTGTCAACCTATTTGCGTCCTTATCTATGAAACGATTCCATAACTGGGTTATACATACATACATAACACACTTGATAGTCAGCAACTGCTAACAATATTAAGAATCTACAGCCATGCAGCTCTTTGATGTTTATTGGGACACCTTGGTGCAATTGTGTTGAGTTCAATCTTAAAATGTATTAGTTCAACTTGTTAGCATTCTAACATTTGCTAATTAGCAATAAATGAAAAAAATAAAAGTTTGACATGATAATGGGGACCATGAATGTAGGTTCAAAGTACTGTGGCTATCCATTAGATGAAGAGATACAGTATTTCACATGATAAGTGAAAACTTTGACCTGCTGGTGGCGCTACAGGAAAGGTTTCATCTCACTTAGTTGTTAGATATTTTAGTCGAGACTAAAGTAGTGGACCAACAGACAGCCTGCCTATCTGGAAGATCGACATCTTCCAGACAGTCTTGCATTGCAAGACCTTCCTCCACAGCGCTATGGAGGAAGGTTAGTCCACACAGCATTCTGGGATGGGAGATGAGCGTGCTCTGGTTTATTGGAATCTCTTGAAACTAATCACAATCACCTTGGGTGGCGCTAAGCGCTGGACGGAGCCACTGTGACTCTGCTAAAAAGTCTCAAGAAGGAACTTGTTTTGGAACATGTGTACGTCCATAAGTAGTTTTAGTCGTGCAACAGAAACTCCGATTGGACAGATAGTCTAGCTAGCTGTCTGGATTAACCCTGCAGAGATCTGAGGACCAGGTAACCATAGTCCTCAGATTGGACAGATAGTCTAGCTAGCTGTCTGGATTAACCCTGCAGAGATCTGAGGACCAGGTAACCATAGTCCTCAGATTGGACAGATAGTCTAGCTAGCTGTCTGGATTTACCCTGCAGAGATCTGTAACTAGGTGGACCAGGTAACCATAGTCCTCAGAAATCCACCGGAGTTTGAAATTACATAAAGACAGAGGAAGGAAATGGACATCCGGCCAAATTGGGGGAATTTCCAGCAGTGGAACGTCGCGGATATAAACTAACAACACATGAACTGTAAGAAATGAACACTTAAATTCAGCAGCTCTGCTGCTTTCCAACCCAGCTATGGAGTGATTTATACCTGACCTGGGACACAAATCAACCAATGAAATAACTGGTCTTCAGGCACGTCTGTAGAGTCTGAAGTTTTGGAAATACTTGTATTTTTTACTCCCAAACATCAGCATGATGCTTGCTGCATGTTCAGCCCTGCAGTCAAACCACAGGTCCATCCCATCAGGGCTTACGCATTATATTGATGAGTGCTCTCCACCAACACATTAACTCTCATTACTGCTCCAGTGAACCGCGTGGCATTTACAAAGACAAATCCCTCTCAGCACAGGCTCACCAACACCTGAAACAACGATCCAAGTGCCCCGCGCATACATCAACATCCCCTCGGCAACCTGCAGCTTTTGCTGTGGTTTAACACTGAATATCCATTTTTCAGAGGCAACAATTACAAATCATCAAATTTCTCTTATTTGCAAAAATTTGATTGCTAAAAACTCTCAATGCAATGCTCTGAATCTGAGAATGGTATATTTTAGGTTATTTAGACTGAACGTACAATTTAATATATATATACAATACAATAATAATCTCTCAACCATTGATGAAACAGTACTGTTAGGTAATGTTAAAGTGTTTCATACTGCCAGAATTTGCAGTGAGTATTACAGTTTGATTAATGTAACAAAGGGAAGGTGGATCTGCAAAAGAGAGAATTACTTTTGTTATGCTTCCATTTGTGTTTTAAGTCCAACTCCAGACAGTCTGTGGACAAATTGAAGTGTCTCTCAACAGAAAACCTCCAGAATCTACTTCAGGCTGATTCAGGTCGCTGAAGTATATGGAGGAGAAAGAGCTTAATTAATGTGTGTGTGTGTGTGTGTGTGTGTGTGTGTGTGTGTGTGTGTGTGTGTGAGCTGGGGTTGGTGTAATTGAGTTAAAGTCTCCCAAGGCCTGAACTGAATTAAGAGCAGATTAGAGGCCAAGTACTGAATGTGTGTAAGAGAGTGTGTGTGTCTCTCTGCACCTTGGTATACGTGGGTCTGAATTGCTCCCCTGTGTGTGAGCATAATGGTGTTGAACGATGATATCAAATGCGCTTTTCAATTTAAAGGCCTGTTTTATTTGGATTTCAATTCACAAGGAGCCATGGGAAAATGGCCCCTGTGTAAAAAAATCCATTGATATTCAAGATACGAGAAGGTAAAACTTTAAAGATATCCAAGTAGAATATAAATGATTCGTTCAAGAGTACAGCATGTCCATCTTGCCAACACTCTAAACACCTAATGCCATTATATTATATTATTCTCTGCTTAAAGCTGCACTGATCAATATATATATATATATATATATATATATATATATATATATATATATATATATATATGATATGTATATTGACAGTGGATCAAATTAAACGTGAAAGGTGTCACTTTCATTGTGAAGAACCCAGAGAGGATGATCTCTCTGCAGTTCCCTGCTGCTCTACAGAGTTTTTTTCAACATCTTTCAGCTCATAGTTTTATCCACTGTACTGAATCCCATTTCTCCATCTTACCCCTTCCCCTTACCCCTTATCCCTTGCCCTTGGCCCTCGAAACCAAGTGGTAAGGACTAGGGTTGAAAACATACCCCTATGAAATGGGAACCCACTTGGTTAGGTCATCATACATAGTGTGTTCCAAATCGCGCACTTCTGTACTAAATACTAACTTTTTGAGTACATAGTGCGCTCACATTGTCGAAGTGCGGTCAAACGCAGTACACTTAAATACCCGGATGGTGTACTCAAAACCCCCCGAAAGTTGAGTGCGGATCGATGGACACTTTCCACACTCAACGGTCGCCATCTTGGCTACGTAGCGGAAGGGGCGGAGCTAACAACAGTCGAAAAACTTGAATTAATGGCGGCCGAAGACGCGATAGCGAGGACGGCAGAGGAATACAAATGTAAGTTGAACATGAGTCTTTTTGCTATACTTATAACATTTTATGTACCTGTATTTGTATATTTGGTTAATCTTACAGTTTTTAATGATATTTTTATCGCGAATTACAACGTTTATTGGTACCGTAATTTGACATGCTAGCAAGCTAACCATAGCTAGCTAACAGCGGCACAGTTTAACCATACACGGCAAATAATGTATAAGCTAACGTTACATGTGTTGTAGTATATTGTTTATTGTGTTAAACTATCGGCCCGCTGTAGAAGATTTCAGCGTTAGATGTATGATCTTGTAAATATAGCTACACAAAGCTGCAAGCGTTAGCAGTCATGTTAAAGTACGTTAATGTATATTACAGTGCTGTTTCTGCCCTGATCTTATTTATATAATCGTTAGGGACAGACGAGGACACCACGCGGTAGGAGGTCCCCAGCCATGGTCAGACCCCGTGCCGAGGATGGCCATCAGACCGGGGAAGGATCCTCTAGAGAGTCCACCCTCATGTTGCTTTCCCCGTCAAAATACAGTGCCAGCAATGGCACCGTATTGTTAACCCGGCAGTACTGCCTCGGGTCTGGAGCCTATAGAATTAACGCAGGACCGTCTTTTAAAATAAAACTGGACTGAATGTGTTTAATGTTATCTGCTTTTACTCTTGTATTGTCACTGTAATTAATAGATTAATAATTAAGTCATTTATCAAGTCACTAGTTCCAGCTTCTAAAATGTGAAATCCACACAGGGGAAATATCTGTACTTCAGCAGCTCAAAGCAAATATATCAGTATAACAAGTCGAAAATATTGAATTAGTTATTATAATAATAGTAATAAAACATTTATTCTTGAAGTTAACACGTCAGTTGGACATAATTTTAAGTACTCCAGTTTTGCTGAAATAACTCATAATGGCTAGTTTTTGGTGTTTTTTAAAAAATTATTTAAGAGCAAAAGTATGAACATCAACATACCGGTATGTTTTCGGTATGAATGTTTCTGTCTGGGTGCAATTCACAATTTCACAGAAGAAGAAGGAGGAGGAATGAGCTGTTGTGATCGTCATTTCCGGTAAGTATATCAATGAAGTGCGCGATTTGAGACAACACTCTCCCGTCAAATCTTACGCACTATGCAAGTAAGTACGTAGTGTACAAAGTGCACTTCCGTTAAGTGCACTAACAGAAGTGCGCGATTTGGAACACACTAACAGTATTGATCACAAACTTCCAAGATGGCGTCTGCAAGTGTGTCTAAGTCAATTGCGTGGGTTTTGACAACAGTGTCACATGCATTTATATGTTTTATGGCGCCCCGCTATCACACTACTACTACCATTTTTTAGTCACTGTTCCATTATCTTTATTGTGACTGTTATTGCCACTGTGCATTGCACACCCCAACAGGCCCCATCAGACTCCGCCTACCAAGAGCCTGGGTCTGTCCCAGGTTTCTACCTAAAAGGAGTTTTTCCTCACCACTGTTGCACTAGTTGCTTTCTCTAGAGGGAACTACTAGAATTGTTGGGGCTTTGTAAATTATAGAGTGGTCTAGACCTATTCTATCTGTAAATTACACAGCGGTCTAGACCTGCTCTATCTGTAAATTATAGAGCGGTCTAGACCTGCTCTATCTGTAAATTATAGAGTGGTCTAGACCTGCTCTATCTGTAAATTACAGAGTGGTCTAGACCTGCTCTATCTGTAAATTATAGAGCGGTCTAGACCTGCTCTATCTGTAAATTATAGAGCGGTCTAGACCTGCTCTATCTGTAAATTATAGAGTGGTCCAGACCTGCTCTATCTGTAAATTATAGAGCGGTCTAGACCTGCTCTATCTGTAAATTATAGAGCGGTCTAGACCTGCTCTATCTGTAAATTATAGACCGGTCTAGACCTGCTCTATCTGTAAATTATAGAGTGGTCTAGACCTCCTCTATCTGTAAATTATAGAGTGGTCTAGACCTCCTCTATCTGTAAATTATAGAGTGGTCTAGACCTGCTCTATCTGTAAATTACAGAGCGGTCTAGACCTGCTCTATCTGTAAATTATAGAGTGGTCTAGACCTGCTCTATCTGTAAATTATAGAGCGGTCTAGACCTGCTCTATCTGTAAATTATAGAGTGGTCTAGACCTGCTCTATCTGTAAATTATAGAGTGGTCTAGACCTGTTCTATCTGTAAATTATAGAGTGGTCTAGACCTGCTCTATCTGTAAATTATAGAGTGGTCTAGACCTGCTCTATCTGTAAGTTATAGAGTGGTCTAGACCTGCTCTACCTGTACATTATAGAGTGGTCTAGACCTGCTCTATGTGTAAATTATAGAGCGGTCTAGACCTACTCTATCTGTAAATTATAGAGTGGTCTAGACCTGCTCTATCTGTAAGTTATAGAGTGGTCTAGACCTGCTCTACCTGTACATTATAGAGTGGTCTAGACCTGCTCTATGTGTAAATTATAGAGCGGTCTAGACCTACTCTATCTGTAAATTATAGAGCGGTCTAGACCTACTCTATCTGTAAATTATAGAGCGGTCTAGACCTGCTCTATCTGTAAATTATAGAGTGGTCTAGACCTGCTCTATCTGTAAGTTATAGAGTGGTCTAGACCTGCTCTATCTGTAAATTATAGAGTGTGATCTAGACCTACTCTGTAAAGTGTCTCAAGATAACTGTTGTTATGATTTGATACTATGAATAAAATTGAATTAAAATTGAATTGCTTATTGTACAGCAGAATAAGCCTTGTCAGCGTTTTGTTGCCTATTTTATTGATTTTTAATTACTAATGCATTGTATGTCCTTTTAACGTGTAAAGGACGTTTTCTATCGTCTTTAGTTAGTAAAGGCTGCAGAATTGGACAATGTGCAGTGTAACTCATATATGATTAAAATGTTAAAATCTGTGAGGTAAATCCCAAGAATAGCTCTCAATTAAATGCAGTGGAGTGGCACAATGAGTAATATAGTAAAAAGTCAATCAAAATAGATAAAAAAGAATGCGGAGTATATGCACCTCGAAATATTACCTAACTTCAGTTCTTGGGTAGATGTTGTTATTGTTGTTGGCCTGCGTGTGTGCCTGCAGTCTTGGGTGTGTGTTTGAAGGAGAATCTACATCTCCCAGCTGCCCCATTCATGTCTGCAGTGCACACCAGGTGCCCTGGAAGACAAAAAGAGGGAAAAACAGCGCGCTCTCAAAGTGCACTGCTCCTCACAAAGGCTTTACATTTACGTACAAATCTCCCAGCAACCCTGTCTGCTGCAATCATTGAGGTCAAGTAGAGTAGGGTTAGGAACAAATAATAGATTAAAGACTAGTGATCAAGCTAAATGGCAGACATATGAGATATGTTGTGGTTTAAAACAGTGTGAGATGATAAGTGAGTCCTATCAGTTACCATTTTATACAATGCAATATTTAATATTTAACCATTTCATTTTATTACTGTGCAATCTTTATTTATTTATTATTTAGTACTTAACCCTTTTATTTCAGTACAGTGCAATATTTATTTAATTGTTGTTAATACTTAACTACTTTTCACACAATGTGTATACAACGGTATTTTATATATGTATATAGTTGCTCTCAGGACTCAGGACTGTACACCTCTGCACTACCTATACTTTATATGTTTATATATTATATTCTTATATTTTTAAATTGTGTGTCAACACTGTAAAGGGGTTGCTTCAATCTCATTGCACAGGTACTGCATAATGACAATAAAGGCATTCTATTCCATTCTATTCTATTCTGCTCTCTGCACCTCTCCAGCTTAGCGGACTAATTACCATAGGCTAAAATTGCAAAGCACCCACTTTTATACTCCAGACACTATGGTCTCGCATAGCCAGACCTTCCTCCACAGCACTGTGGAGGAAGCATTCCTGGATGGGAGAAAAACGTGCTCTGATTTATTGGTATTTCTTTAAACCAATCACAATTGTCATGAAGCCACAGTGCCTCCGCAAAATAGTCTCGGGAAGGAACTTATTTTGATGGAACATGTGCTCGTTCAAACAGAAAACTCTGATTGGACAGATAGTCTAGCTAGCTGTCTGGATTTACCCTGCAGAGATCTGAGGACCAGGTAACCATAGTCCTCAGATTGGACAGATAGTCTAGCTAGCTGTCTGGATTTACCCTGCAGAGATCTGAGGACCAGGTAACCATAGTCCTCAGAAATCCACCGGAGGTTAGAACACCAACACAAACAAACTAGTTACTTTAGTTACTCCGCTACATTCATCTGACAGCTTTAGTTACTAGTTACTTTAGTTACTAGTTACTTTACACATTAAGAAACATGTAGTTAAAATCTGTTAGGGTTAAGGTTATACAATCTGATGTTTCATTATAAAGTAACCTAGCAACAACAGGTCCAGCTGAGATGATGAGACCATTAAACACACAGCTGGTTGGATCCTTTACTCTTTCTAACATTTTCTGCATTGAGTACTTTTATTTTTACTGTAATACTTTCCTAATGATACTTACATACTCTTACTACAGTAATATTTCCAATGCAGGTCTTTTACTTAACTTTACTTACTAGTATTTTTACACTGTGGTATTAGTACTTTTATTTATGTTAAGGATCTGAATACTTCTTCCACAACGGCACATCTGAGTGAAAAGATAAATTTCAGTTTGTGTTTCAGTTTAAGATCAGTGACTAAAATGCTGTGTGGGAGTCACTTCTAATTATGTACAGAGTCATGGAGGTTTTGAGGTGCTCTGCGCTGTCTGTGCACACAATAACAGTGACTTTTGGTTCCAAGTCCATCGAAGCCTGAAATAACACTTCCTACTTTTCTCCCTTAGAGTTGCACTCAAACTGAGGACATAAATATTGCATCTAAGTACTTTAGTTCAGTACAATTCTGTGGTACTGGTATTTTACTAAAATATTTACTCTACTCTGACAGCTAGTTACTTATATGTTATATTATATGTTTTTTATGTTATAAATCAACACATAAATTCTGATGATGATAATATGATAATAGGATATGCTACCCAGCAGCTTATAAATGTATTACAATGAGCTCCACCTTTACCAGCTGCAACATTAAAGTAATGTACACATGAATGCATTAATAATCATGAATCAGAAATATGACTCTGAAATGGGCCATTCTAGGTACTTTTACTTTTAGTATGTTTTGGGGCAGCAGCAGCTCAGTCTGCAGGGACCTGAACTGGGAGCCGAAAGGTTGCTGGTTCAAGTCCCCATATGGATCAAGTACATACTGTGGACTGGTAGGTGGAGAGGTGACAGTTCAGGGGTGCCCCCTCCCTCTGACATCACGGTCCTGTGTGTGTTTCGGGCTTGTGTGTAATATGTAATATATATCAACAGAGTGTAAAAATGTAATTTCCCCCGTGGGGATCAATAAAGTATCTCTTCGTAAGTATATTTTTTATGACTGTATCTAGCCTGTATTATTGCTACTTTCACTCGAATAAAAGAGCCCCAGAGGTTGGGTTGCATCCTCTCAAAACACCAATCACAATGAAGTAATTCAGTGACTAATGTAGCTCTTCATAGGAACTCCCAGCTCTGCATTGGATGTGTCTTGTAGGGAGGTTGTGGGCGTTTGCACAGCCTCTATGAGTTTATGCCATGCACAGGCCAAGTATTAGACTTACATATAATGACTTGAGGGCTTGGCTGGGATGGTCCATCAAATGACAGGCCAAGTGGCAGGTCCGTCATAAATGACTCATTCCTAAATGAAGTTAAAGTGGAGTTATTAATCCACGTGGAGGAAGTCATCCTCTGCATGTTACCCATCTTGGCTGTTTAGGACTCAAGCGTGATTTATGGTACTGCTGAGGCTCTACACAGAGTCACACAAAATGAGTTGGGCGATAAATGCAACGCTACCAAGGCCGAGCTATGTGCGTTGCCGAGGCGTGTGGTAAAGTGTTCAAGAGGTCCACGTCAGGCTATGGCGTATTGTCAGTGTCTTCACATGCCTAGGGATGTTGTCACGGCGTAGATTTAACGCAGGAGCATAAATCACACTTCACACTGCAACGCCCAAGAACTGCCATCATTTTTGGGATCACTACCTTCAACGGTCAACGGCATTGGCTGGAGTATTCCTAAAACCTACCATGCATATCTTTGTGTCAGCACCTGGAGGAAACCCACTAACATTGGAAGGACATGCACCTACAAAGACGAAGGTGTCTCGAGCTGCGCCTTCTTTCAAACCTCTCACAGATGTTTAAAACATTTCAAAACGCTGCCTCTGACTTCCTGTTCTGACGTACTGTCTATAATGCTGAAAATATGGATGTCGCACAAGTACAAATAAGGCGTCAGGCATGGCTGCTTTGCAGTAATGATGTCATCGCCCCACCCTGTATTTTGGCAGAATCTGGGCTAGATTAGGAGTGTTATGAATTCACCAGTTAAAGTCTGTTAGTCTCATTCCCGTTCAGTGCATGTCTGGCTGTTGTGGGTGCCACAGCCACATCACCGCACAGCATGTGTGGCTGAATGTGACTGTAAACATGTTTAACAGTGAATTGATAGAGAGTCTGGGTGTGACTGTGTGTATGTGCTTTTGATTTGCGCGTGTCGCCGGCATGTGTCTCTGAAAGAGCACCTTGGAAGGGCTGCCCTGCGGGCCATTGTCCGCTCCAGATGTTTTCCTGAGCCACCCAAAGTGCTGCCGAGGGGAAAAAAGGCCCAAAACCACTATAGGCTGTAAAGCTAGGCTGTAAATTTGCTGCATGCCACAGCCTCGATTTGCACCTGAATGGGGCAGGCGGTTAAGGCTCCAGCGGGGGAGGAATGGAGGAGGGGGTTCCTAACTGTTGTTGAGGCCTACCACTCACACACACACACACACACACACACTACAGCACAGAGTTAGGAAAGCTGCATGCAGTCTTCATCTCACTTGTTGAAAGGGCCATGCGAGAGAAAGAGCTTTTAAATGGTAAAAAGCCGAGGATGAGCTTACATCTTGATGTAATGACAGCTGCTCACTGAAGCACATAAGTGTCCTGAAAAGTGTACTTAATGTAACTGTTGGTGAAATGGGATTTGAAGCAGAGAAGCAGAAAAAATGCTGCATTGGATGAGCTCTTTGAGTATGTTAACTGCTGTAGTCAAAGAAGACCGGTGGCAGTTTTCTCTCTTACATTAAAGCTCTGTAGGGTTTTTGTTTGTTTTAAATGGACAGTTTAGCAAATGTTTGCATATTTTATCAATTACGTCTGTGGTGTCTAACCTGGCATTGCCAGACCTTTCTTCACAGCGCATGTATTTTTCGACGTCCTACACACCAGGGAAGGTGTCTGACTGCTGCTAGGTGCTATCCCGGGACATAGCACCGACAGATTCAAGCTCTCAACAATGGGGAAGTGGGCTGTCTGTTTATTTCAGTAACATTAACAACTTTTTGTAGCTCTAAAGAGCCAATATTGTAAGCTTACCTGATGTTGGACTGTCACACAGTATTGATTTTTTTATTATTTATATCTGCATTGATGTCAAAACCTAGAGACTTTCAACATGTCATTTATTAACATGTATTTGTGTCAAAATGACATATAAACATGTTTTCCTATTTTATTTTGCCTGGAAACGTTTCCGACACGCTTGCATGTCGCGTGACAAATAGGCGTCGGTTCACGCAGGCAGTGTGCAAGCTCTAACCTGTTGCCATGGGAGCCGGAAAAAAAGGGACACGCCACGCAGCTGACATGCTCGCAAGACACAGGCAGAGTGTAGCCGGCCTAAAATTGTAACAGCATGAAAGAAAGAAAAGTGAAACTTGCACTAGTCTCTATAAATCAGCCAATTGCCACAGCTGAACATTTGACTATTTATGAAATTCTGACACTTTCAACCTCAAAATATTTTGTTCTCACTGCATGCCAGTCCAAATGCAACAGATAAAGCATCTCATATCACTAAAATATCAAAATAAGTCATGGTTCCAGAAGAATGTTGTGGGGAGGTTTGATCACAGTATACACAGTCTCCACAGGAAGCAGGGTACAGTCTAATTTCCTCCTTAACTTCATTTCTTTCAGTAAACTGGTTTATTGTGTGCATACACAATAGATGTAGTCTTGCATTGCCAGAACTATCTCCTCAGCGCTGTCGAGGAAGGTCTGGCCCCAGACCTACACCCCAGATGCATCGTCTGATAGGAGGAACAAACACTCTGGGCTGTTTGCATTTCTTTAAACTAATCACAGTCATCTTGGCTAAACTCTGTGATGGTGATGGAGGCTCTGCAGGGAAGGAACTTGTTTTGGTGTTTGTGTTGGTGGTTTGCACCCCGAAAAAGAAAACTCCACATACAATATTAAATGAAGTTAACAGTTGACAAAATCCAGTAACATGCTATTTACATGGTTAAATGTCATTAGCTCTCACCAGTACTGTATATCTCTCCGTGTGTATTTTTTATCCACCAATTGGTTCCAAAACGTCCCAGTTAGAGAAGAAATGCCCTGAACATATTCTCTGGGAGTGGAAGGTGAGACCTCAAGCTTTATCCTGGAAATGTACTTTCATAGATCTAGATCTATATTAGTCAATATAGATTTAACTAATATAGATTAAACTAATATAGACTAATATACACTACCGGTCAAAAGTTTGGGGTCACATAGAAATTCCCATTGCACTCCATTGTAGTTAGAATGCCAGCTGAGATCAGTTGCATTGTTTTTTTAACCAGGGCAGTAATCAGATTACATTATGTGCTTACATAATAGTAAAATGGTTCTCCAATGTTTTTCTAGTGTTTTATGTGCCTTTGGAACATTGGATGAATGGTTGCTGATAATGGGCAATGTAGATATTGCATTAAAGATCAGCCCCCCCACCCAAATTAGCAGGTATTCTGTCTATAATGGAGTGGTATGGAAATGTATAAGTGACCCCAAACTTTTGACCGGTAGTGTAGTGTAACTAAATGTCTGCAAACAGTTTTCACAGGAACCAGAGAAAAAGTCTAAAGGGAAACTACTGTTTTTTTCCAACCTGGACCCTATTTCCCTATGTTTATATGTGTCTAAGTGACTGATGGAAACAACGATCTTTGACATTGGTCTAGCATTAAGCGAGGTCGCTGCAGTTGACAGAAACAAGCTACAATGCACAAGTTAGTAAGGCAATTGTCCCGCTTGAATTTACGTCACAACAGTGGTCATGTTGCCGCTTAAAGATGAACTGAACTGGAATTTGAAAAATGGTGATATAACAGATCAGTCACTTTATTTCTTCTCACAAAACATTAAAAATGGGGAATTTGTTAAAAAAACAAAATGGCTTACCCTTTAACAGCAGTCAGCTTTTTGTTACATCTGATGCCATGTTGGAAGTACATTTCAGACTCAGTCTTAATGAAATGTCTATAACCACATTAATCTTGCGAATGCCTAACGATGCACAACAGTGGAGCTTAATTCAAGTAAAGCTGGTGTTTACTTTTAATCACACTCGGTGGCTTTCATTCACTCCCTTTCCCTGCTCCATATTCTCTCCTCCAACTCTTTGTTTTTGCCTGGGGTTCTCTCATTCACTACCCACACAAGGACATACAAACACACCACACTTTTTTATGTTTTCTTTTAAATGGCTACGTATGTTTACTTTGCTCGAGCTGTGTACTCTGAACGCCACATTAACTCCATTTTGTCAGCACTTTTAGCGACAGACTATTTGGAAAACTGTGCTTCTGATGTCAACAAGCAATTATCTGAGGCCTTTCAGGCTCAGTGCAGGGCAGACCGATAACCTACAGTGGTGTTAACGCTGAAAAAAAACAGCTATGACCTTTCAGCACAAGCTACTGGCAACACTGACGTATCAAATTAGCGATACTGTGGGACTCCACAACAGTGGAGCTTACCACGGCTCCCAGCCACAGCCCATTAGAAAGTCATCACACGGCCTTCATGTAATGACCAAATCACTCCCTCGCGGTATTACACAGGCAGTTAATGGAGTTGATTCCCATACACAAAGACCCAAAGTCTTAGTTTGATCTTGCTTTGCATTAACTGACGCAAGAACAGGGGAATGACGTGATAAATAAGAAAGGCAAGAGATTGGGAGCTTTGGTGTTCATGTCATCAGACAACTCAAGGAGGGTGTATGATTTTTGACTCAGTCACGTGAGAGGTAAAATACATTGACAGTAGCATTATTGATTACATTTTGGTTTAGCTGATGTGAGGTCTCTACAGTATATATTTGATTGCCTTCCCATGCACTATCCACATTAGTAACCTTCCTGTTGTCCTCGGTTCAAATTTGACCTGTTTTCAAAGTTCATATATCACAAATTGGGTTTATTTTAAGCTAATTGCCCAAATATAACATGGATGGTTCCATGCAATGCTCTTTGCAAGTGAAATTAAGCATCATTTCTTACATGTAATTTTGGATGTTTTGTTAAATTAAATTAAATTATATTGCATTTGAAAAACTAATGAAACACTATCCTGACTATACTCTTATAGTAATGAGTGTAATGTACACCAATTACAGTCCAATGCATTTTGTAACTATGTGTGCAAATACTTCATAAGAGTAGTTATGTGAACGCTGTTTTAGCCACCTCTGTCATCTTGAATTGTGTGCACCGACATTACAGCTAAGGAAGCTATGATCTAGAATTTTTAATTTACTAAAAGAAGGAAAATGCCATTATAATGTTTTTTCCTCCTCTATTTTCATTTTTCTATTTTGAAGGGATGATTGTTGATGAAAAGGTTAAACATGAAATGCTGGAGGAAAAGAGAGACAAAGAGAGACAAACCCCATTTTAGAAAATGACGAGACAGAAAATAAGTAATTTTTCTTAAATGCTAACATCTGGACAGGCTGAGCTCAAACATAATGGACGATGGGCCTTTAAGGGGCTAAAGAAGGGGTCGACCCTTGAGATGCTTTCCTTCTCGAGCTGGGTAAGCCTGGTTTTATTATGGATAGCACACACACACACACACACACACACACACACACACACACACACACACACACAAAGACTAGTGGGACTGGGAATGGATTTATAGAGGCACATACTCATCAGTTAGGCCTGTTCACAGTAACATACGCCCAACTGCTCCCATTTTAGAGTAGGTGCCAGGCTCAAAACGTACATATGTTTGCTAATTAATGTTTGCAATTAAAGTCACACTGTGTGTTGCTGCTGGCAACCACCACAACCACAGTCATCGCATCATTCTCAATAGCACGCGACTGAGATCTTGCCAGTGGAACTGTTAGATGTGTAAAGCTCCTGATGGTCCAAAACAAACTCTCTTCTATTTTATAACGGTGGCCTGTGCAGTCTTTGGAAGGCTAGCCGCTGGTCAAAGAGAAAGCAGTTTGGAACATTCTTCTTGCCTAATTAAAAAAGCAGACAGGCTGTCTGTCTCAGGAAACAGAAAGAAAAAACGTCTCCACATTTAGTTGTTTATCTCTTATGCTTTGCTAATGCTGACCTTATACTAAAAGACTTTTAAAACGGTTCCACTGTCGCAGAATATTTTCCAATATGGGAATGCAATCCTGAGTTTGTCGCTAGAGTTGGGACGTGCTCCCGTTGTCTCAATCGTTTGGTGTAAGGTCTTTATAAAACTCAGTCTTTTTCACGTCTTGACATCAAACGTGTTTGATATTATCGTAAGTTTTAAGTCTTGGCAGTAAAGTTAAGTCATGTGAACATTGTCCAAAACCAATAGGTGCTCGTCCCCAAGCACCAAACAGGAAGCAGCAAACAGCTAGAGCCAGAGATGTTTATGGTTGCTATGGCACCTAGCTAGGTAATGTTGCTGATTTTTAACCCTTCTGAAGCACGTCATCCAATGGGAGATTTAACAGCGGATTAATGCAAGCCTCCGAGTACTTCTGCCATTCATCTGCATGTACGGCAGGACAGAAAACCTTCAAACTTTCCCTTAAGTTTACGGCTAACGCTGAGCTAGGTTACATTTTTAAAAACAAATCTAGCTATAGTGTTACAATATGTGTCCCTGCAAGATCTCTAGCCTTAAATTCATATACTGACAGTAACGTTAGATGTAGATGATTGTCTTAAATATGAGATGGTGTCAGACTGTGAAGTCTGTACGGAAGGCATAAACTTGACTTAGCACCTTTAGCCTCAAAAGGGAATTCAAGTTAGCATAGTGGGGGTTGTCCTAAAACAGCCGATGAACACTCAACATGTTTTCCATTTAAATCCCTGAACATAATGCAGCTCATTTATCAGTGATGGCGAGAACAGACAAGCCCACTAAAGTCCTACTCGAGTGTATTGCCTCAGACATAAATCAGGTGCTCTCAGCTCAACAATGCTAATCCAAAGCCGCTAGTTAAGTTTGGTAACTTAAATCACTCAGCGCTCTTAGAGGAGCTGGGGGAGTTTTGGTGAGTACCTTTTGCCGATGCAGCAATGTCCCCCTCAAAATTTAGAATCAACAGGCTGGGGGCTCTGCAGGCCAGACGTGGATTAGCTAGTAAAACAAATGCATTAGCCCCTGTCCATGGCTATCAAAACAGCCATTAGCATTTCCGCAGCTGGTAATCGCTGGCATTGAGAAAGCAGAGAGGAAGCCTTCTCGGCTGGCTTCCCACACATTGCTACAAAGTGGGCTTAAGCATGCCTGCCACTCATGTCGGGAGACGTGCTCGAGCAGCTCATGCACACACTGACTCGCTCATAAACAACCCAAACACACACTTTCTTACATGCACAAATATACACACCAAACCCACACACTCAAAAACACACATGGAGACATTTACTTTTAGACATTCACACAGTCACGCGCTGTCACCGGATTCCATAGCCTCAGGCTAATGGCAGACACGGCGGGTTCCCAGGGGCAGATCGTGTTGGGCAGTTTGAAACCAGTAAGAAAACAATTAAGTCATCAGCATTAGCTCTGTGCAGGAGGAAAGGGAAATTGCCAGTAAAACTTTGAAGGGGGAAATGGGATTACAACCAGAACAATAGGACCTTGTAAGATATCAAATGAGTAAGTCTTCTATAGATTCCACTTGAGGACAAATGTCTCCAAACTTAAGTAAGTTGGCTTTGACTTCAATGAGATTAGTACAGAAGAGTGGCAGCATTTATCAATTTTGTTTATTAACCCAAAAACAATTTAACCCATTTCCAAAAAGTTTCTATATCAGAAACGTGGGGGAAAAAACAACAAAAAAGGGCAGAAGGAATTAAAAAGTGTTTTTCATTTAAATTAATTTCATTTTCATTTTTAAATTTGACCCAGAAAAACAAAAAGTTGCATGTTAATCAAGGTACATACACAACTGAGAATCAAGTAAAGACACGCGAGTCTGCAGATGATGATGTAAGGCATGAAATACGGACGTTTGGACAGTGGCTGTCTGCGTCTGATGCGACACAAAAGGCGCCCTTCGCCATGTGTGTAGAACGTACTGGGGAGAACAGCATGTAGACAGGGTTTAGTGAGTAGTATGTAAGGGGGGAATTCTTCGTAGGTTGGTCGGACACAGGACTTTTACCCAGGAGAGCAGGGTTCGTGTCCCGCATGTCCTTAACCCTCCTGTTAGGGGACCGTAAGCCCACTTACGACCTTTTCCTTAACCCAACCGTCCCGTTCCTGCAAGTCACGCTAATAGGCGCTAATGGTCCCGACCAACCGTGCTTAGGTAAAGCGTGTTATATTGCGCTAAAGGAGAATTTTAGCGTAGATGAGGGAAGCCGTAATAACACTCCGTGATTTGTGTTCATTTTACTTTCTGTTGCACTTATATAGCCATCTTTTTCATGTAACTTTATGATTTATTGTCTTTTAACAGCAGATCCCACAAGTGAAGCATGGAATAAAACATAAATCCGGGATGAAAGAAATTTAATTTGAAAGGAAACTGTTTTTAAATCTTTTTTAAACAATATTTAAAGACCCTCACTCTTCCAAAAATTAAGACGCTCTCTTCAGCAAAAACAACCCCCCCCCCGTTCAAATATTTGTAAAACCCACAGACAGATGCAAAAGGGTGACCAATGAGCAGTGATTTTGAAAAACAAACTCATTTCTAATTTCTGCCCAACATCAAAAATATACTTTTAGTCGGTTAAGGTAGACTGGGCTTTGGGTTCAGTGGTGGAAGAAGCAGCTCCTTAGGTAAAAGTACTAATACTACACTGTGACAATACTATAAATGCAAGTAAAAGTCCTGCATTGGAAATGTTACTTAAGTAGAACTATTTAGGTATCATCAAGAAAATGTACTTAAAGTATTAAAAGTAAAAAATCTGAAGATGAATGTCAGCTGAATGTAGCGGAGCAACTGAAGTAGAATATTTCTCTTTGAAATGTAATGGAGTAGAAGTAGAAAGTGGCATGAAAAGAAAAGACCCAAGCACAGTACAAGTACCAATATTTGGACTTAGGTACAGTACTTGAGTAAATGTACTCAGTTACATTTCACCACTGATTAGGTTAATGTGTTAGGTCTTTACCTGAGGCCATTTCAGATTGTTGTAAGAAAAGTCAACCATGCAATATAAAATAGCGATCGACGCTTGAGTTGAGCATTCAGCTTTTGAAAGGGGGAAGGGGGGTGCAGGGTGTTAGAACACACACCAGTACGCACTGTAACTTAGGCTACAAGTACACATGTTTATGTTTGTCTGCTCTTGCCACTCAACTTCTCTTTGAACTGCTAATTGTTAATTACCTCAACATTTCTCAGAGAGCTGAAAAGCTACGAGAGCATCTGTGATTGATTGAGCTGGGGAAGGGGGGGTGTTGTGTGTCCTTTGATGTTGATTTATTTCCTGATATCCACAAGGCGGTGTCAAGGAAGGGCTAAGCCTGTTATCTCAAGATCGCTGTTGCATATTCAAGTGAAGG
This sequence comes from Etheostoma perlongum, assembly GCA_026937815.1. Lineage (NCBI taxonomy): Eukaryota > Metazoa > Chordata > Actinopteri > Perciformes > Percidae > Etheostoma > Etheostoma perlongum. The sequence goes on from CM049381.1 coordinate 5,100,991, forward strand.
GGATTTCCATATGAAAATAGTTGTTTAACAACTGTGCCACGGATCAAGTGAGCAGCATCGGGGGTTTGTTTCCCCTGCAATCGGGGCAAGGCATCTGGGATCTCACATTTCTGGCATGTATGGAGTTAAGCGTGATTTATGCTTCTGCTGAGGCTTTCACCGTAGTCTGCGTCAGTGGGCAGAAGCCTATGGAGAGAGAGTGACGGCAATTCCGATCATTCCACCAAAAATAGTAAACACCTGAATAATAGTTGCTCTATTGGTTGGTAAGTGTGACTGCATTCATTCAGTAGCTGGAAGTCTGTGCAAATGGAGAATCAGGAGGTTATAGATATGCAGATAGTTGCATTCTGCTGCTTCGGTCATGGCCATTCTTTATTTAAACTGTCTTGTGCTTGCTGTAACCATATGTGAAAACGCTACACATCGAGGAGTCCAACAATCTCCAGGTTTCCTGTCTGTAGACATGTATGTTTGCATTGTAATTTACACTGTACCTGGATTGTCTTAAGCAGCTATCCCATCATGCCCTGGGCTGGGTTCTGCAGCTACTGAGCAGAGTGTGTGCTAAGTTGCATATATTTTAATCTTGATGTATAGCAAACTGTTTCTAATATGTGAGCCTTGCCAAGCACTGTGTGTGTGTGTGTGTGTGTGTGTGTTTACAGTAAGTCCAGGGAGATGGTTGAGCCATCTGTCCTCACCATAGTGGAACTGATAAAGCTGTCAGACCAGCTCCGTGTGAATCCCTCCCCGTCATCATCACCTCTATGTCACTAATTACAACTTGTGTTATGTGTTTGTGTGTGTGTGTGTGTGTGAGTGTGTTATATGCATGTGTGTATGTAAATAAGGTAATTTCTTTCATGTTTTTTTTGTCAGCAAAAATAGAGACAGTTTTTAAGCTAAAGAACCAGGTAAACCTTTACATCCTCTTTTCTATAGAAGAGATTCTGTAATACTTTCCTTCTGTAAATGTGGGCACCGATATCCCGTCAGCTGTGTGTGTGTGTGTCTATGTGTGTGTGTGTGTGTGTGTGTGTGTGTGCGTGTCTTACAGGTAAATGCATCACAGATGGTGACATCACAGCAGGTGGCTGCTCTCTAAAGCTGCTAACATGGCGGCCGAGGCGGTGTCGATGAGGGAACGGTGACAGGGTCGCCGCTGCAGGAGACAGATATACCCTGACACATCCTGGATAACAACACACCCATTTCCTTCACACACACACACACACACACACACACACACACACATACGCACACCTTCACATTACGCCTTCAGGTGCAGTTGTAACTTTTGTGATTATTTTTAGTCAAGTTTGGGGATGACATGACACGCTGGCAGCGTTGGAGTCCTGTGGTTTTGTTGAAGAGACTTAGGTTAAGTCTGTGCTTCTCTGGTTTTGGATCACATCCAAGATGAGCTGTACTTACAGATGGAAGAAAGAAATCCTTAAACGAAGATAGTAAGAAGCAAAGTACAAATGTGCTTGGCTTTCCTTTGGAAATGCAATTATTCAAAACTAAAAATTCTGTTTAATTTGGTAATCTTTCATTTTCACTCTTTTTCTCCTTGGAATTTACAATTTCAGATCTTATATATAAAATAGGCTTACTGTAAAAGAGTTCTCTGCAGATTTAGCATTGCACCATTAAAAATGTTGTCAGAAAAAAATCTAAATCACATTATCGTCTTTTTAATGCCACACGTTCTTCTTCTTTGTCCAAACCTGGCGCCTACATTACATACAGTGCAACTTGAAAAGCTGATGGTTCAGTCCTAGATTCAGGTGTGTCTTGGTCGCAGCAGCTAATGTAGCCTCAAACAGGGATGAGGACTACGAGGTCTGGTCTTACTCCGGTGTTATTCTGTCTAACTCTACACCTTTATATAATTTTTAATTTGCAACTTGAAGTTTTTAGCCCCAACAGACGCTGACTCAAGTGACAGAACATGAGGAAATGAAGCACTCGGTCAATCAAATCAATGCTGATCATGGTTTCAGCTCTCTATGCATGCAAAGTCCTGTTTGTTAGTGGTGTTTGTGTGTGTGTGTGTGTGTATCAGAGTTTTTCTTAGGGTCAGTGGGACAGCTTGTGACCTGTACATCTCTTGACAGGCATGTGGGCGTGTGTGTGTGTGTGTGTGTGTGTGTGTGTGTGTGTGTGTGTGTGTGTGTGTGTGTCAACCGTGTGTATGGCAATGGGAAATGAGAACCTGCCTGTGTGTGTGTGTATATGTGTGTCCATCCTGCTGTGTGTGGGCCAGTGGGAACCTGAGTGTGTGATAGTCTCCAAGGTCATTTCTTCTGCTCATGAGCTCACTAATTTCTCCCCCCGCCACAGTATCACTTCCTCCTCAGGCAAGAAAGGCTCTATTTTAGACTACAATGATCTTCCTCTGACAGAAAGTCAAGCAAGCCAAAGTGATGCCTCTGCTGGTTTATACGCATCACAGCAACAGCTGTTACAAAGGTACACACACATGCACACACCCACGTAGGTGCACATGCAAACACACACACTGACAAGTTCATTCCTATTCATGTAAACATGCACAAAGAGCAGACAATCTACAAGTTTTGGTAAACAAGATCAAAAATAGAGTGGACTTGGAAAAAGTGACTACAAGTTGTGTGTTGCATTGATTCAAATACGTCTTTTGGCTGTGTTCATTCAGCTGCAAAAAAGGACACTGATTTTTTTAGCCCTGTATCACTAACTGTTGTGCCTGCAGGATGCTAACAAAAAAAACACCAATTAATGTCAATGGGCCACATTCCTGCACTGGGTGACACCATTAGATTAGATTAGATTAGATAATACTTTATTCATCCCACAGTGGGGAAATTCCCTTGTTACTGCAGCAGCGGTTTCCTACAGTAAAAGCAAAACAACAAAAACAAGTAAACACACAAACAACAGGCAAACAACAGACAATGAGCAGAAGGTATAGAATAAATGTAAAGTGGCGTCAAATAAAGGTATTGTAAAATCTGGTTGCCATAGTACATAGGGATCAGTCTGCTGCTGAAGGAGCTGCTCAGGGACCCCACAGTGTCGTGCCGAGGGTGAGAGGTGTTGTCCATGATGGATGTCAGCTTGGCTAACATCCTCCTCTCCCCTACTTTCTCTATTCTCGCTCTCCTGATCAGTCTATTGAGTCTGCTCCTGTCCCTGTCCGAGCTGCCCCCCTATAAATGTACCATATTTACCTTCATCCCCCCCCCCACCCAGCAGACCACAGCATAAAGGATGGCAGAGGTCACCACAAAGTCGTAAAAAATCCAGAGGAGAGTCCTGCACACTCCAAATGACCTGAATCTCCTTAGCAGATGGAGGCAGAGATGAGACGTAACAAAGTATTTGTTTTTGTGGCGACTTTTTACTTCTACTCCTTACATTTTAACACAAATATCGGTACTTTCTACTCCTTACATTTTACAAAATTGGCTCGTTACTTTAGTTTTGTACAAGAGGTTGTCATGTCGGAGAATAGCGTGGGCACGCGCCTCACACCGCGAGCGGGTGCACGCGCCACACGGAGAAAAAAGTGAGAGAAAAGAAAAAGAGACTAGCTGTCCAGAGGATAATCAGCTGAGATTGTGTGTGTGCCTCTGTGAGAACTGTAAGTTGTATAACTCATGTTGTCAGTTCACTTAAGCCTGTTATTGGTCTATAGTTCTTGCACATATAAAGTAAGTTAGCTAGTGATTTTGGTGTGTTCTTCACCGGTTAGCTAGGTTGCACGTTGATCTTAATGAAGCATCAACACTTTCACCCGCTTTATTCGCATGAGTTTTTTTTTTTCCAAACTTCAGATACTGTAATTCAATTGACAAGTGGATGAAAAGAAGTTGTCTCCGTCTGTTTTAACAGTCACACCTGGGCCCAAGTTGGAAACCAGAATCAGCTTTAATCCAGTCCTAATCTAGTCCTCAAATTTCACATCATTTCACTGGAGTTACGTCATCAATACAAGTACAACCGATCTTCTTAAACCCGCATTACTGTAAGTGCTGGGTGTGTAAATGGAATATTCCTGTTTTGAAACTGACAAAATAAAATCCAATATTCTCTCTGCTGAATGCTTATCCTCTCTGTAGAGCTGAGGGGAACTGCAGTTGGATGGTAATCTCTGTTCATTCAGATTACTTATTCTCATTTGATTCATGGTTAATATATAACTATTGCTTATAGCATAGCATAGCACCAGTAAAATCTTAATTGTTGTCAGTGCTCAGTCTTTGTTCTCTGACCTGCTCTTCTTCATCAGGTGATGACTGTCATGTTCATCTATGAAATTAGTCTGTGTTCCCAACAAAACCAAAAAATGTCTAAATGGATTTTTACGATTAGTGTTAACGTGACGAGTCATTGTTCCACAGCTAACTTGTCTAGCATTGTCTACATTTCCTGTGGGTGTCTGCTCCTGCTGTAAAAAACTCCCTTGTAAACAGTCATTCATAAGTAATATCATGCACAGATGTTGGGGCAGATGTAAATGTATGCAAGCATTGGTGCTTTACACATGGTGATGGTGACAAAAAGCATATTCCCCTGGTGCCCATATTATAAAAAAGAAGAAGTCTCCCAGCTAATCCTGCCTTGGACTGACCAAAAGCTGGAGAAAGAGTTATCTAGCTTATCTATCTTACCGAGCTACTGAGCATGTGGTACTCCCAACAAAGATAGGATAGAAGGGAGATGTCTCACTCTGGAGCTAAAACAGAAAGCTCAACACACAGGGTGAAAACAGGATCTGCAGCAATGTTCAGTCCAACAAAAATATGGTGTTTTTTGAAAATGAAACCTGAAATGAAATTAAATTCTTCAGCCTTTCGGAAAATAATGTAACTATTACATTTTGTAAAACATTTTTGATTGGAGATGCCAGTAGGACCAATGGGCTTGTTGCAGCCATAGACATGATGGGGTAGTCTAGGGTTGAACTAGCCAGACCTTCCTCTGCTGCGCTGTGGAGGGAGGTCTGGCAAAGCAAGAATAGGGAAGGACTGAAATATTAAGAGATGGACAAACTCAGTATTGATTTTGGTATGTTACTGGGATTTGTTGACTTGGAAAAAACTGCACTTTAAATGTCTTACAATAGTTTCCATGAATATTGCCTACATAACTGTATTAAAGTCATGTGTCCAAAATAGTGCTGGCTGAGTGCAGCTTAGCATGAGACAAGAGACACAATAAAGGCAAGAAAGCCAAAAACCTGATTGCTATTTGGGGAGATGCCTCAGTTGAGACATTCAACTTTTTTTCCAAACAGATATGTGATGTGTGTTATTATGATGTGGCCCTGCACAGTTGCACACGTCTGCTGAAGTGTGTTCTTCAGCTCTACCTGGGCCTTGAACTGTAACCTGCTGAAGCTAAAGGTGATGGCCCACAGGGCCCATTGCAACCCACACAGATCCGCCTGGCCTGTCGCCAACTCACCCCTTCGCCTTTTCCTCCCACCCTCCGCACTGCATCCCTGCTCCCTCGTAAACACACAAGACCAGAGTTCTTCATCAGAGGAAGGCTTTATATTCTTCTGGTGTCTTCTTCCAAGACAGATTGCATTGTGTGGCAGTTTTTTTTTTCTTTTTTGTTTGATTTGTGTTTCCTCTCACAAGTAGCAATGCCAGAGTATGCACACAAAGCCTTCACACAGCTGTACAGACCTCTAGGTGTGGGAACATTATGTGTCTGATTCTTAGGACAGGGAGGGTCAAACAAAGGCATTGCTGTAGTCCAATGATCTAACAATAGCTGAGTTAATGGCAACTGGAGAAATAGCAAAATACTGCAAATGTGTATGTGGTGTTCCTGTACTTATTTTGAAAAACTTGTTATATTTTGGTTTTTAAGTAGAGATTTGGAGCCAAAACTGATCTCCATGTTCACGAGCAGCCTGTTCTCATGAACCGTTTGAAAAGATACAAAAATTTAAACATACGTTTAATTGGGCACCACATTGACTGGCTAGGTAGGGAGGTGGTCGGGTGGATGGGTGGCCCTTGACATACAGGACTTTCAAGCCGGGGAGCGGAGTTTGCGTCCTGATTCTTCAATTCAATTTTATTTATATATTACCAAATCACAACAACAGAGCAAGTCTAGACCGTACTCTAGGATGTTATTTTCAGAAACCCAACAATTCCCACCAAGAGCAAGCACTAAGCCACAGAGGCAAGGAAAAACTTCCTTTAAGAAGCAGAAACCTCGAGCAGAACCATGGTTCAGGGTGGGGGGCATCTGCCTTGACTGGTTGGGGGTGAGAGAAAGAGACAGACAGAGACAGAGAAAGATGGAGAGAGAGAGAGAGAGAGAAGATAGATAGACAGACAGACAGACAGACAGACAGACAGACAGACAGACAGACAGACAGACAGGAGACTTGGACAATTGTACTAGAGGGTGTTGAGCAGGAACATAGAGGCAGCAGGTGACTCCAACCACAGATCCCGACTCCACAGCTCCAGAGCCAGAAACACCTGCAGGAAGCAAAAGGGAAGAAGTCGAGTTAGTAACATGCATTCTGTGTGGCATTGTGTTTTTTCCACCTCCAAAACTGTAACAAAACTGTAACAAGTGTACAAGTGTATCAAATGAGACACATGAGAAAATGTAAATAAAGGTGATTGCAGTTGCAGTCCACGGTTTATTGAGAAGTTCTGCCGCCTGTTGGTCCACACTGAGCCCATCAAAGCCCAATACAGGCCTTTTTTGGGTTGTTTACCCACCGTGTTGGTTAAAGTGTACCGTCAGGGTATCTTGAAGCCCTGAAATACGTATTTTTAAAAAAACGAGTCAAGCTAGCCCTAGGCTTTCTTCTTCTGGGGATTCAGGGTTAGCAGAAAATACAAAGACACACGTACACATGCATGCACGCAGACACGCAGACACACACACACAGGCCTGAAACTGTTTGCCCTTTGACTTATGATAACAGGAATGTTTTTGGTAAAGAAACAAAAAAGTGTTATTAATCAACAAACTGTCATGTGAATCGCTCTCTCTCTTGGGGAGCAAAGGTAGGGGATGGGAGTCCATTTTCCCATCATGCACCTCTCTGCATAGGGTTCAAAGAGCAGGAAACGCCAGACTGGGCGTTGCTCTTGGTGCAGGGATGGACACGGCGTTTGTATTCTTTTTCCCAGAGGCTGCTATATTTATGTCTATTGTTTTGGACAGGGAGCTCCCCTGTGTGTCTGTGTGTGTGTGTGTGTCCACTGTCTGTGTGCGTCGCAGGCTCTGGCCTGAGTCCAGTAATGAAAATAACATGTTGACCAAAGGATAACCGCAGAGACTGAAGATGACAACAGTGACTTACTTTCTCTGTCTTTTGTTTTGTTGCGAGTGAGACGGTGAGACGGTGAGACAATGAGGCGGTGAGATTCCCACCATAGCTCACTGTGTGCTGTTCTGTGCTCTGCACGTATAGCTACGCCACCCCCCCTTTCACCTTAATGTCTCTTTAAAAACAAATGTCTGTACACATGCTATGTCTTGATTTCTTACAGTAAGGATCTATGTCGTAGCACAGCATGCATGTTAAAACTGTGAAGGTGGTTGGTGTTTGCAAAAATGCAACATCTACTTGGAGAAAAAGGGACATATGTGAGTGCATGTCACAGCCTGAGAGACAACCAGCACAACATCACGTAATATATAGTCCATCTCCCCATTGTTTACCCTGCCGTCGCCAGTAAAGCAATTTGAATTGAGACAGAGTAAGAGAGAGAGACAATAAGAGAGAGGGGTTAAGAGAGAGAGACAAAGAGAAAAAACGTAGCCAGTTTTATGAGAGGAAAAAAACAATTCAGACAGAAAATTACAAATTAAATTAAATTTAAAAGTATGCTATGTGTGGCAAATTAATAATAAAAAAATGTAAAGATTAATATAACATTACATATCATATATTAGATATTATAGTTGGTTTATTATTATTATTATTATTATTATTATTATTATTATTATAATAGTATCATTATTTTTATAATATTATTTTGTTCCTCCTTTTGTGGCCTTTTCAGTGGAAATACACTGCGATTAAACAGCCAGAACTCCAGTAGTCTTCAAATCCACATTAACTCTGATTCATTAGGCCGGCTACACATCGTCTGCGTCGTATTTCGGCTCCCATGGTAACAGGTTAGAGCGTACACACTGCCTGCGTGACACACACCCCTCACGTGCTGCTCGAGCCCCGCCAAAAATGCGTGCCTGCTAGAAACAGAACCGACGCCTATTTTTCACGCGAGCCAACATGGCCGACATTTATCTTGCACAACTCTCTCCCCATATGTCTAACAAGTGTGATCCAAATCTGTCGGTGCTATGTCTCGAGATAGGCCTCCCTGTACATCACCTAGCAGCAGTCAGACACCTTTCTGGTGTGTAGGACATAGAAAATTCCAGGCCACGCTCGCGCTACGCAACCAGTCTGTAGCCGGCCTTAGTCCTCACTGATCTCTAGTCTGCTCGTGGTCCGCCACATGTTGACAATTCGACCGGATGTTGGATGTCCGTCCCCTTCCTCTGTCTCTTTGTTGGCGTTCTAACCTCTGGTGGATTTCTGAGGACTATGGTTACTTGGTCCTCAGATCTCTGCAGGGTAAATCCAGACAGCTAGCTAGACTATCTGTCCAATCTGAGGACTATGGTTACCTGGTCCTCAGATCTCTGCAGGGTAAATCCAGACAGCTAGCTAGACTATCTGTCCAATCTGAGGACTATGGTTACCTTGTCCTCAGATCTCTGCAGGGTAAATCCAGACAGCTAGCTAGACTATCTGTCCAATCTGAGGATTATGGTTACCTGGTCCTCAGATCTTTGCAGGGTAAATCCAGACAGCTAGCTAGACTATCTGTCCAATCTGAGGACTATGGTTACCTGGTCCTCAGATCTCTGCAGGGTAAATCCAGACAGCTAGCTAGACTATCTGTCCAATCTGACAATTATGGTTACCTGGTCCTCAGATCTCTGCAGGGTAAATCCAGACAGCTAGCTAGACTATCTGTCCAATCTGAGGATTATGGTTACCTGGTCCTCAGATCTTTATGGTTACCTGGTCCTCAGATCTTTGCAGGGTAAATCCAGACAGCTAGCTAGACTATCTGTCCAATCTGAGGACTATGGTTACCTGGTCCTCAGATCTCTGCAGGGTAAATCCAGACAGCTAGCTAGACTATCTGTCCAATCTGAGGACTATGGTTACCTGGTCCTCAGATCTCTGCAGGGTAAATCCAGACAGCTAGCTAGACTATCTGTCCAATCTGAGGACTATGGTTACCTGGTCCTCAGATCTCTGCAGGGTAAATCCAGACAGCTAGCTAGACTATCTGTCCAATCTGAGTTTTCTGTTGACGACTAAAACTACTTTGAACGTACACATGTTCCACCAAAACAAGTTCCTTCCTGAGACTATTTTGCAGAGGCGCCATTGCTCCATCCCATGATTGTGATTGGTTTAAAGAAATGCCAATAAAGAAGAGAACGTTTCTCTCCCATGGACTAGCCAGACCATCCTACTCAGCGCTGTGGAGGAAGGTTTGGCAATGCGAGACTAGCCACATCATACAAGCAACTAATTCAATTCAACACTTTATTTTGGGACAAATTACAAAATGACAGTGCAGCTATACTTGGTCAAGTGAAAGATATTGATACTGATTTTAACCTCTCACTTTTATCCAAACAAATTCCCCATTATTGGGAAAAACATACATAAGGAAATAGTTTACAGCTAATATAGCACGTGGGAATTTTACCACATTATCGTCTCTACAGTATGACATAATGTGAGGCTATGACACGTCCATGGGAAATGTTCACTCTTTTCTTTGTGTTGCTCACACAGTTTATCACATTAACACACAGCTGGCACTTTGCCAAGACATTCAAGCAGCATCTTTAAATAGTAGCGGCGATGGGAAAACATTTCTGCGTGTGCTGAATACATCCAGGGCTCTACAGAAAGGCCAAAGAATACTTGCATCACCCTGGAAGAATCAGCTGTATGCTCACATGGAAAATAACGTCTTCTTAACTGTAGTTGGTGCTTATTTTCAAAAGCTCGTTTCAGAGCTGCTTTACTACTACTTTTGGGGAAAATAAATATGCTTTATGCTGTCTTTTACAGAATCCTCTTAACTGAAGAGTAGAGGATGCAAGTCTGTCTTTCAGTTAAGCAAGGATTTTAATTAATCATTAAATTCTTACTTTATTGCTAGAACTATTCAGCAAAGATGATGACACATTTGGCAGGGGCGGGACTAAATGCTACTCAATAATCTGAGGCCAGAGCAGTGGAAACATTGGAAGCATGGGTATTGTTATGGGTTGTCGATCCAACCTGAGATAAGAGTGAGAGAGAAGAGGAGGTGAGCAGTGGGCTAGCTGCTATAATTAACCGTCGGCTGTGACTGCGACAGGCGACAGGGAGGAAATGCCGTCAGATGGTAATAAACACGGATTAGGAAGGGAGGTGGGATCTGGCCAAACAAGGCTTCGTTCTCTGGAATCACTGCCAGACAAAGAGAGACTGCTGGGTAACTGCTGGATGGAACAACTCTCCTTGATTTAAGATCTTTTTCACTTTAACTGATCAAAGTCAATCAATCAATATGCTTTTGAAAGGAAGGTTTGCATGAGTAAATGGTTGACATAATTGGAATGGAATAATAAATTGCATGATATAGTTCACAAAGCAAGTGAGTGCTTGGAATATGTCACATTTATTAAGGTCTAAGTGCATTTTTACATATCTTCTTCAATTCTCCCTTTAATGGTATTTGCATATAACCTGATCCCCATGTGTTTCATATCCAAATGTTCAGAACAGATTCAACTTTCTGCAAAGTGATGTTCGCTTTTTGAAATTTCTCAAATCTCTTGTGAAAACAAAAACAAAAATCAATTCTTTTGGAGCTTGAAACTACTTTACAAAATTCTTGGCTTCACAAAAGTACCGTCATATAAATGTCTATAGTGAAATTTTGTAATATTGCCTTTTTTTGAGTCAAACATCACCGGTGCGTCTTTTTCCTCAGAGGGTTGAAGACAAGGCAAGGCAGCTTTATTTATACAGCACATTTCAGCAAAGGTCAGACAGACCTGACCCAGACCACCGGAGAGGTCTGTAATATAGAGAGCCCAAGTCACGCCCTTCTACTTGTCAGGAGATTTGACGTAAAGAAGTTGATCAACATTAGGTTTTGTGTGAGAAGGCTTAGCGAACTACATCTCTCGTCTGGAACACTGGACGTCACCAGATGAATACGTCTGTCCCCTTGTCGAGCACCGTCTTCTTCCAAGACGAAGGCAGATGTATCAAAAGAGGTGAAAACCATCACAAATCAGGCCGTGTTTCAAAAGCTGCAGCATCCAAAGAGGTGTATGTGTGTCAGGTCCCAAGACATGGTACCCCTCTACTTCCCCCCCTGAAGTAGAGTAGAGAAGAGAAAGGCAGTTGTGTTTGATATAGATGAGTTATGTCCTGTGTATGTACCACTGTTATTGTCAGAGAAGATTTTTTGCGTGTGTGTGTGATCATGATAACACCTCCAACACAGCTGTGGGTCATCATGTCAGGATTTCTATTTAAGCACAATATGCAATTTTATGTCACTTTACCACTACGTGTCTTGAGAAAGGTTACGTGACCGAAACGTTGAACGATCAAGGAAACAGATGACAAGTGTATCTGTTTTTTTGGAATCATTAAGGCAATGATATGCTCCGACAGGGACATAAGGTCAGGGTATGGTCCGTGCAGATGGAGGCAAGTGAGGAAACTCGAAAATCTAAGCTTAGAATTTGAGTTTTAGCTGTGGATACAAACATCAACTAAAGCCCTTAAAGGGTAACTTCGGTCAACAGGGGTGTGATAGAGACATAAATGAATTCAGGCTAGTGGTGTAGTCTATGTGATACACAGGAATAAGCAGTATACTCACTAAGAAAGCTCCAGGATTTCCATATACCCATAAAAAATGCCCAATGACACGCAACAACATACTTTCCATTATCTGTTTGATATATTTTGAATTGTCATATGTGTTTTTCTTCTTCACGTAGGCTAAATAAAGGTATTTCCCCTGTAAAGTGGTGCCAAAAGGCAGATTCTGGCCAATATAGAGTACATTATACACATTAGACTACACCACTGATACAGGCCATACTCTAACTACAACTATTACATTGAAATATTGAGCCACGGCCTCGTCAATCTTTTAGATAACAGGAGCCTATGATTTCTGTAGCCTGTGTAGAAAACAACACACTCCCAGAATGCTTTTTCTCATCTCGCCACACTGCTGTCTTCGGATAAAAGTCACCTTGTGAAATCGATAATGTTGTCAGACACTTTTAATAACAGTCTAAGCCTGTCAGTAGCAAAAACTAAATCAAAGATACACAATTGTCCCAGTAGGTTACATTGAGATCAATACTGGACACTATTAGACACAATGCATGAGGAACTGGGGTTCAGCTTTAACAAAAAAAAACTAATTACCCTTTTCAAGCAAATGTGCATGTGTCAGCCTGTGTTGGTGGCCAGTAGAAAACATGGCCACCCACCTTGATGAAGAGTGTGTGTCCACTCGTGAGCCTCCGAGGGGACAGAGACACAGATGTGAGCTGAGTGTTATCTCAGGAGCCTTGCCGTGTTGGGACAGAGGACAGAGGCTGTCTCTGCTGCGGGGGTGCACTCACTAAGAGGTCAACGCAGGGTTGTCGTGATTGGGGGAGCACTTGTTTGTGTTTATCTAGTAAATGTTGCTGCTCAATTGTTTCGGTGGAGGTCGTTGTCGGGTTGTGGAAACACATTTTTTAAGGAAAGTGCAGCTGCTGATGAGGCAACATGATGGAATAAAGTAGAAGCTTCAGGAGGAGTGTTTTTTTTTTACACCCACACATGCATGCACGCACGCATGCACGCACTTACACTAGATTGGTTGATCCGGCGATTTTCCTGCAAGGTTTGTGTCACTGACATGGCTCCTTTGTGTGATGTCCTGTTGTGTAATTTTACCCAACCATTGCAAGACAAATAGACTTTATATTTCACAAATTTAGTTTTTTCCATAAGATGGTTTTATGATCTGAGGGAAACAGTCTGCTTTCCACAAACCCCCGGGCAGTACTTGTGTTTGGTGTTAGAAAACCTTCTTGTGGCAGCGATAAAGATTCAAGATTCAAGATTTCTGTATTGTCATACCACAGTACACTGCAGTACGAAATGACGTGCAACGTTCACAGCTTAAAAGAATACAGAAACAATTAAAAACACTGTGGAAAAGCTGAGTTATTATTTAATTGAATTAAAATAAATAAATGCTTATATGGGTTTGCAGAGCATGTAGAGTGATAACTATAAATATGTAGTGTTTAAAAAAAAAAGAAAAATATAAATATCTAGATACTAGATACATACATTTGGAAAGAGCATAAAGTATACATATGCCTATTTAAAGTGAGGCAGTGATGCTTCCTGTTTCCTGTACTCCAGGTGGGTAGTAATGAGTTACATTTACTGCGTTACATTTACTTGAGTAAGTTTTTGAAAAAAATTATACTTCTAGGAGTAGTTTTAAATCACTATACTTTTACTTTTACTTGAGTAGATTAGTGAAGAAGAAACTGTACTCCGCTACATCAGGCTACAATGAGCTTGTTACTTTTCTTTTTACCTCTGTGGTATTCTATGCGTCATTGTTTTTACCCCCCCTCGCGTACGCCTCATTTTAATGTTTTATTTTGACAGAGAAATGAGAAAATTTCTTTTTTTTTTCTGTGGATAGGCACATGTTTGTCTTTTGGGTTACATATGTTTTGAGCATTTACTGTATAACATGCCTTATGACCTCATAAGGGGCAATATTCCAGATTGGCCCATCTGAGCTTTCATTTTCTCAAAGGCAGAGCAGTTTACCCACCTATCACCATTTCTAGCCACTGGCAGGCCATCCGCAGGCTGGGGGTGACGCATATTAATGTTAAAAAAAACTCATAAAGTGAATTTTTTATGCTATGGGACCTTTAAGGCTAATTCATAGTAGTAATTAGTCTCTACGCACAGCCTATTACCCCGTAGCCTACGTAAGTGGCCTACGCCGTTGTAAGTGTTTATACTTGTGCGTTGGTGTCTGCGTCGTAATAGCAGAGCCGGTGTGTGTGCATTTGTGTATGTGTGTGTGTGTGTTTGTGAGTGTTTAAGTGTGAGAGATTGATTGTGTATATGCGTGTGTGTGTGTGTGTGTGTGTGTGTGTGTGTGTGTGTGTGTGTGTACGTGTGTCTGTGTTTGTGTGAGTAAGACATTGTGTTTGTCAGAATGTGTGTGTGTGTGTGTGTGTGTGTGTCATGATGAATGCCCCCTTTATCCTGATCAGTCTTCCTCTCTCTGGACAGCAGATTGATCGCCCCCCCCATCGATCGCAGCTCCTTCACCTCTGCTTGTCCTCCTTTACCTACAAATCCTTGCTTCTTTTATCATCCGTCACCTGTTCTCTTTGTATTCCACTTTTGATCCCTTTCTTGCCTCTCTGATTTCCTGCTCTGGTTGTAATTGTCCTGTATACTCTTCATTTTTCCATTCTCTCCCTTAATCCTCTCTTATATTAGTGGGTGGTGATGGCCCAGTGGAAATCACACATGCCTTTCACATGGGACAGTTGGGTTTGATTCCCACCAGATACATCCACCAATGTGTCCCTGAGCAAGATGCTTAACCCTCAGTTACTCCAGAGGTATGTGACCTCTGATATAAAACAATTGTAAATTGCTTTGGATGAAAGCATCAGCTAAATGTAAAGAACTGTAATCTCCCTTTTTCTTCTTTACCTTTCCCTCACTTTCTCTTGATCTCTGTCCACATCAGTTTTCTCAGCGTAGCCCAGTCAGAGACTTGATGATCTTGCAGGAAAACCTCCATCGCCATCCCTGAAGGAATCAATAATGTGATAATGCCAGTTGATGTGAGTAAAGGCAGCCCTGTGTGCTACACAGCTTCAAGCTTCAAGGAAGAACTTTTTGAGGATTTTGAGATTACCTTATTTTACTATCTCATCAAATATAATGAATTAGTCTAATGTGAATCACGAAAACAACAGCTTCAGGTTTTAATGCAATATCTCTATAATGTTTTGCAGTCTTGGTACATCTGTGTAATCTGTCACTGCCTGTTCTAAAGTTGACAATCCATCATTGGCGATGCTGTCAGAAGTGAGGAATCATCAGATGTGCCGCAGTAAAAACCGAGGCCAATCCGACTGATTAGTCCTCTTGAAGGACCAGGGAAGGTTTCATTTTTCAAACGCAACTTTGTTTGTTTCCACAACTTCTTATCAGTCTTTCAGAGTCAAGGCTAATTTCCAGACTTTCACTTTCTTGCGGCAGTTGGATTCCTAAGACACTTTTTTTCTCACTAGTGGTGTTTATCGAGAGAAAAAAATACATGAATAATGTACATTTGTATAGCAACCGCTGCAGCTTCATCGCCCACCATTTTCACAAGTTTGAAAATGCGTTGGTGGTCCCGGAGCTTCCGCTACGTGGCAAAGATGGCGACCGCTGTTATGAGTGCAGGTCCCGGGTACATACTCCTCAGTGTGAACACACTTTAAATAGCAAGTGTATGTACAAATGTGCACAAATGTGAAACTTAGTATGGTCACAATAATTCTTAGAGCTAGTTAGTTTGCTAACTGTCAATTAGCAATTCCATAAGCTTGGTTACTAAAGTTAATTCGAAAGATGTATTCATCCCATTGACCCACATGCCTCCACTGAGGAGCAGTTTATGCTGCAGCAGAGAAGAGCTACATAAACGTGGATGGTGCAACAGAGCTAATAAGCTAAGGTAGGTATCTCCCATCTATTCTGGACACACACGCATTGGCTTTGCTATTCTCTTAAAACGATACGCTATAGTACAGACACCAGCGCAAACCTCAGACCATTTACTTAGGCTACAGTGGAAGCTTTGCTTAGAGCCCCAGCAGAAGCACATATTCCACTTTGATGCTGATATGGCACACTTAGTAACAACAAGATTTTAAAACATATTAAAAAACCTGCCAACCCCTGGGCTACTTCCAGGCTTGTTGTGTTGGATGACAAAACATTTGTGTGGGATGCCCTCAGGTTCAATTCACACAAACACACAGTATTATGCCTGCGAAGGGGAGAGCTGGCAGTGCTGTTAAATGTTCCCGTCTCTTTGTGAGGGCTGCTTGAGGAAGTATAAAACATGTCAAGTGGGCAGTGGCAGCATGTTGAGGGATTATGCGTTTTCACCGGGGTGCTGGACCTACCATAACACCTCCCAGGCTAAAGCACAGTCATCCCCTGCTGTGGTAGAACATGTCAGCTGGTATATTTTAGATCCTTTCACTAATGACTGGGAGTAGAGGTGAGGAGTGAAAGTCAGATGAGATAGTGTACACACATTATCTGTGTGTGTGTGTGTGATTGACAGCAACAGATGGTGGGGTGAGCAGGCCGATCCAGCAGTGATGAGTGTGGGGTCTCCGATGAACGCCCTGGTGGTCACCAATCACCACTGGACGCAATTAGTTCCTTGAAGCACTTCAAACTAACAGAAAACACACTCCGGTAAACACACACAAACACAGTTCAAAGTAGGGCTGAACAATGAATCCATTCTAAATGGAAATGGCGATTTGAAAGAATAAGATAAGCTAATCGTGTAGACCCCGATTAATTGAATATCGAAAGTGCAATATTTGGTCTAACATTTTTTCTATGTCTCTGTTATTATTATATTTATTGTTTTTTCATTAGATGAATGCTGGAATAACATAACATATCACAGATTCAATGTTCCATGCTTATTAAAAGAAAAAAAAAAACTTACTGCTGGCAATTCATACCCATGTTTTCATCCTTGCATAAGAACATAGAGCAGCTTTGATGGTGTCTCATGTTCTAATGCTCCATGACATGTTTTATCTGTTACACACTTAATAATACTGAACTTTAGCTAAAATAAAAAATAAAAATTGCAAATCATATCGCAATGGCCGAAAAATCACAATTACATAACCCTGTGGGATGTTATGTCAGGTAATGCTTCTATGAATATGCATGATCCCGTGGCCAGATGGCACTCCCCAATTGGGGGGGATTTAGTGCTGTGGGGTGTGAATGCAATGCGTGATTCTAATGATGTATAATGCTAATAATGTGACGTTGGAAATGGGTGACATCTTCACTGCATTGCTGATGAGGCTTTGGTACATTTTAGCATTTTCCAACACTGGACTGTGTGAATGTGACAGCAGGTTAAGGACATTCAGGGCCGTCTAATTGCAAGTCACTTTCTTTAATGCTAAGCTTGTCTTTACTTCCTTAGTACCTTGAGTTGAAACACAAAATATTGAGAAATATTAAACAAGGATTTATGTGTGAGCTTCATAAGAGAAAAAGCCGGAGTTGTAATTATTATTATTATTTGTTTAGTTCATTTTTGGGACTTTTCCCTTTATTTGATAGTGAAAATAGATAGACAGGAAAGGTAGGAGAGAGTCAGGGGATGACAAGCACGCTCCTAAGCTTTCAATGTTTGTGAGCCTATAGTGGCTAGAACTATATTATTTACAATATTTAATATCATGATGACCATAAATACAAGCAAACAACAAATAAATAGTTGCTAGTTATAATTATATGTGTGAGATTTGGGGAATTTATGACTACTTTGCCAAAAAAGCAACCTAGTGTCCAAAAACTGTTGACAAAATAAGTGCACAGCCCTTTGCTGGCAGCTCAATGGCAATAAAATACAATTTTAACCAAAATACAAATCGATGCAGATAATTAAAAAGTAGCAATATAGCCTACACTTGGTTTTTATGTTGTCGTCACTTTATGTTTTCATGGTAATACCAAAGCCCGTCTACAGAAAGCCTGTTCACGCCCTTTAATTTGGTTACAGTTACATCATAATTCCACTGGGGGTGATTGCGTTCCAGTGCAAAATCAATGGGAGTCTATGGAGCTAGATGGCTAAATTTGTCTCTTTTGCCTGATTGCTGTTGAAAAATCTCAGATTTGATTGTAGTTTTTGCAAGTTCAACATGGATTATAGGTCAAAAGTTGAATGAACGAGTACTTATGTCCTTTCGATTTCAGCATTCCCCTAATGAATGCTGATTGACTGATTACGAAAGGAGATCCCGCTTGACGGCATCCGAAGCAGACCTAGAATGTCAGAGTGAGTGTTTCAGTTTGGTCCTTAAAACATTAGCAAACCTCTTTCTAGCACGTGTATTAACAGGGAGAGCCTAACCTGTTGTCGATGTTGTCGAACAGGAAGTTACTCAGAGCTCGCCGTAAAGCAGTATCTCCGGCTGTATGATGTAAATGACGTCACTGACATTTTAGAAATCTTTTTAGAACCAAAAACTTTTTAAAAAAAATCTTTGTGTGTATTTTCTTAGCCTCTCCTTTCGAATGCAACATTAAAATTACTAGACAAAAAATATATCCTGAGAAAAGTGGGCTTTGAGGGGCATAGCTCTATAGACCTCCATTCATTATGCACTTGCCTACGATCACCCCCGGTGGAACTCTGGAGGAACTGCATCATGTTCAGAAGATGGAAGTATCAAGAGAGTGGAACTTCTTTTCTTATTAGAAATTCTTTGGTAGTACGTTGACACAGCAGGTGGTTCCAAATTGATACTGGCTCTAGCCTGCTGTCTACATTATCAAAAATCTTCTTTTCCACTGAAGGCTGAAGTCATTTCCCTTTCCCTGGGTGGGGTAGGGACTGTCCACGGCGCTCAAGGCAGAAGATGAAGCTGGCCTGCTCAGCGTCTGCAGGTGTATAACAGCCATTATTATCAAACAATCTGTCAGAGTGTTAATGAACGAGTGCTTGTTAACTCCCCATTTAACACCTGTGGAATGGGGCTGGGGCTGATAAAGATTTGTCTGCTGGAGGCTGTGAAAGGGAGTGCTGGACGCTGGACATTTCCCAGAGACTGAGCAGCTAGACTGAGACATAAAAATGGCTAAAGGGTCAATAGAAGGCCACATCCTGGAGTACGCAACACGAATACGTGAGGGTCATATTACAGTTGGAACTGCCTATAAGTTGGGGGGCTCAGTCAGCAGAACAGAGGAAGACTTTTGGAGGAAGAGCATACAGGAATCATTTGCCTCAGAACGCAGTGGTGAGAAGTTAACAGCGAAGGGGGCCGAAGTTTCCTTCACTGTTGATGACTTGCTGATTATAAGGTATGGTCCTGGAGAGAAATGAGAGACAGAGACAGCTGTCCGATGCCTGGCATGCTGTCAGCACCTCCAGTAGCAAAAGGCTATCTCAGGTCACAGAGAAGAGAAAGAGCCACACACTCCAGATGGTGAAAGTGTATTTACAGTTAGGCTGCCTGGCATTTAATGTGCCAAGAGACTTGGCTGGCAAATTAGATAACTTTGAGTTTGTGTTTGCCAAGACTATACAACAAGAAGTGGCCAAATGTGCATCTTTGATCAAAATCATGTGCTTATATTTGATTAAAATTCCCATGACCTTAGTGGTCCCCTAATACTGTATCTGAAGTCTCTTTTATATATAGACCTTAGTGGTCCCCTAATACTGTATCTGAAGTCTCTTTTATATAGACCTTAGTGGTCCCTAATACTGTATCTGAAGTCTCTTTTTATATAGACCTTAGTGGTCCCCTAATACTGTATCTGAAGTCTCTTTTATATAGACCTTAGTGGTCCCTAATACTGTATCTGAAGTATCTCTTTTATATAGACCTTAGTGGTCCCCTAATACTGTATCTGAAGTCTCTTTTATATAGACCTTAGTGGTCCCCTAAAACTGTATCTGAAGTCTCTTTTATATAGACCTTTTAGTGGTCCCCTAATACTGTATCTGAAATACTGTCTCTTTTTATATAGACCTTAGTGGTCCCCTAATACTGTATCTGAAGTCTCTTTTATATAGACCTTAGTGGTCCCCTAATACTGTATCTGAAGTCTCTTTTATATAGACCTTAGTGGTCCCCTAATACTGTATCTGAAGTCTCTTTTATATAGACCTTAGTGGTCCCCTAATACTGTATCTGAAGTCTCTTTTATATAGACCTTAATGGTCCCCTTTTATATAGACCTAATACTTTTATATAGTATCTGAAGTCTCTTTTATATAGACCTTAGTGGTCCCCTAATACTGTATCTGAAGTATATAGACCTTAGTGGTCCCTAATACTGTATCTGAAGTTTTTTATATAGACCTTAGTGGTCCCCTAATACTGTATCTGAAGTCTCTTTTATATAGACCTTAGTGGTCCCCTAATACTGTATCTGAAGTCTCTTTTATATAGACCTTAGTGGTCCCCTGTATCTGGAGTAATACTGTATCTGAAGTCTCTTTTATATTTTATATACTGTATCTGAAGTCTTATAGACCTTAGTGGTCCCCTAATACTGTATCTGAAGTCTCTTTTATATAGACCTTAGTGGTCCCCTGATACTGTATCTGAAGTCTCTTTTATATAGACCTTAGTGGTCCCCTAATACTGTATCTGAAGTCTCTTTTATATAGACCTTAGTGGTCCCCTACCTTCCTGGCCCCTACAGTCTACATGAGCGCTTTGAGTAGTCGCTAAGACTAGATAAATCTATATGCTGCCATTTACAATAATTACTACACTTGACCTGTGCCAGGTTTTCATGAGTACATGGGTTCAATTCTGTAGAGAAATGACTGCAGTGCCATGAAAGTACTTTAACTAACGTAAAAACGATATCTCTCCTCACTCTGTGCTTCATGCAACTGGAACTCACAACACTTACAACTTGGACAACTATGTACAATAATGTATCAGTTATATGTGCAATTTATTCACTGCTGCTACTTATATACACACTGCACTTTATTTATGTTAGTACTGTACTTTATGTATCCCACTTTGCTTCTACTTAATGTTACTTACTGTTTTACTTAGCTTTGTTACAATGTAAAGTATGCTACTTTATACATTAATTGTTTTTACACTCATATTTTACTTTGAATGTGACTGTGAGCAACTGCAACTGAACATTTTCCCTGAGGGGATCAATAACGTATTCTAATTTTTATTTATGCACAGGGAACGGCCTGCGCTGTGTGTGTGGGAGCTTAGTTGTAGGTTCATATGTGCACTTTTATGTGTGTTAGAGTGCTTCTATGTGGTGGGGTGACAGCTCTAAAAACTCCCCCAGGAGGTGTCATGGTCATTTCACTGGGTGTCATAAGGCCACTGGGCGTGCCCAAATCAGGCGGGTATATATAAAGAACCAGTGTCACACGAGTCATCCAGCTCAATACAGCTGTCAGTCACAGCAGCCCCATCTAAAAAGGCGGAGGGAGGGGGGAGCAGTGTGTACATACAGAATGTGCTGGGAGAGGAGTGTGATGTGAGGTCTTTGGGTAATACTGACTAATCAAATTCCAGCGCCAAGCTTTGGCATTGGGGACCTCACCCATGGTTCCAAATATGTCAGGGAAGGCAGGGGACTTCTGAGGACTCATGGGAAAGGACTGATGAGTGCCAGTGGGAGCAGTGTGTGTCAAATGGGTGTGTGATGAGAGGTCTGAACCACAAGAATTGATTTGTCTGTGGTTTCCAATCTCTAGGGCCTAGAGGTCTTTTCTGTGGGAGTTTGAAATATGCCAAGGAGACAGTCATTTCAGAAAGGGCTGAAAACCTGACAGCATTGCTGTGGATCAGGGGTCTTCAAGGTTTTTTAAACCAAGGACCCCTTAACCCTCCTGTTACTCTTGGGTCAAATTTGACCCATTTTCAAAGTTTCTTTATCAGAAATTTGGGTTTATTTCAAACAAATTGTCAAAGAAAGCATGGATAGTTCTTTACAACGCTCTTCACAAGTAAAATAAATGTTAGTAAAACAACGTAAAAAATGACAAAAATGTCCAAAAAGGATTCGAAAACGTCGGGAAAAAACAACAAAACGTTGAATAAGCATAGAGCATAGGAAAAAAACGTCAAAAAAAGTGACAAAACGCCAGGAACAAGTGTCGTGTTTAAATTTTAACACAGAAAAAGTTGCATGGTCGACGGGAAGACAACACAGCAGTATATTGTATAAAACTAAGTTGTATATTAATCTGAGCCTACAATAATGTGTTGGCGGCCCAAAGCTATACCTTTTTTAGTGCATAATATTCTAAGCTATTAAAATAATAGTTTGCATGATTTTATAAAAAGTTTGAATGTTAAACATACATATGGCTCAGTGAATCCACCTTTCAGTGAAGTCAGCACAAGTGCAAAAAAAAATTGCATTGACCTGAGGGAGATACTTGCTGGATTAAACCATAAATGAAAAGTTCTGGTTGTCAGACAGGGTGCAGGATATTTCTCTTCTGCCCTAAGAGCGACTTTTCCTGTGCACCCGTCCCTCAAGACTTATATACGTCAACGAGAGTGCATATGTACACTTTGAAGCTTGGGAAATACGAGAACTAATTTACTTTCCCCGACAACAACATCTTTAGCTAACAATTCACCAGGGTATTTTATAGATCTTCACATTTCCTTTTAACAATAACAGTCTTTACAAGACCAAGATGGGCCACTTATAAGACCGGGGGGTTTAGAAGGTTTTACACTCTGAGTCAAGGGTCAACTAAGTTCCGTTGCACCCTGGAGAGGGAGCAAGTGTTTCACCAGAGAGCTTGATAAAAGAAGCCACCTTTTTGCAGGAGCAGCTAGCTCCATATTTAATGTGAATTAGAGCGGTTGGCCATCCACCATCTAGTGTCTGGATGAAAGAATATGTTGTCTTTCATGTCCCGATGTTAGCAGCCCTCTGGGTCTCCTGGTATCAGCCCTGCTGATCTCCTGTTCTGGAGAGCAACTTTGAAAATGCTTTAGCCGTGTGTTACTGATATGATAATCAAGATCACACTGAGATCTATCCAAGCAAAGGCTTGAAGGAAAACTTTGAATTACATCTTTATTGTGCACTTTGATTGATTATCACACATACTTAAAGACAACACACCTTGTTAAGTCTAAAGTGAATTTTCCCTCACGTTATAACTCAGCTTGCAGTGTGCTGACAGTTCTCAAAGCCTGCAAAAGTCATTTCCCCCCCCCCCCAATTTGTCTCTGTCCTCCTGTGCCTCACTCTGCACGCTTATAGAACTCATTACTGAGTCTTTCTCTCCCCCCATGGTTTCCAAACACACCAGAGTCACATACCGTTTTATCAAATTAGTCTTCACATTTTCTTAACCTGCTGGGATGGCAGATGCACTGGGAATATTGCATTAAGGACAATTTCGTGTGAGGTCACTGCACAACTGCCAAATGACTTTCAATTGCTTTCCTGTAATTGTCTCAATGCTTGGCACTTGCATTGTCTTCTTTTTTCAGAAGCCCCACCCATCTGGGACTCCAGACAGGTTAAAACACACACCCAGAATGATGCAAACAGTATTTGACCTAAGTTTGCTCCCACTTCTTTTTTATGTTCTTTCCTGCTTCTCTTTATTCTATGTCCATCATTATATCAGTGGCAGTCGCCTATTGGCAAATCTTAGTTTTTACTTAAGATTTTGTTTAGAAGTCAAAGAAGCTTTGAAAAAAAAACCATCATATTTGACACAATGTTCATAGAATTTTCTCCAGAGGAATCCAAAAAGGCTGTCTGTTACCTGCATGAAACAGTTTTCCCTGACATTGCAGACATAGTCTGAAGATTCAATTCAATTTATTTACAGTATCAAAACAAAAGCTATCTTAAGACACTTTACAGATAGAGTAGGTCTAGACCACACTCTATAATTTACAAGGACCCAACAATTCCAGTAATACCACAAGAGCAAGCATTTAGTGCGACAGTGAGGAAAAACTCCTTTTAGGAAGAAACCTGGGACTGACCCAGGGTCTTGGTAGACAGAGTCTGAATAAAGATAATGGATCTATGACTAGAAATAGTAGTTGTAGCAGTTGAGGACAAAGTAGGGCATAGCAGGGCATATGACAGCTTCTTTGGGAAAAAAAAACAGGTTTGTTTCTATACAGCAGTCCACCACTTTGGACGACTACTGGATGGATTGTTATGAAATCAAATCAGCCCCAGTTGTACTTTTTATTCAGTGCTAATTAACAAATGTTAGCATGCTAACATGCTAAGCTAACATGATGGTCATGGTAAACATCATAGCTGATAAACATCAGCATGCTGGTATTGTCATTGTTAGCATTTAGCTCAAAGTGCCTATGCGCCCTAATGCTCACATGACTCACAGAGACCAAAGTAGACTACATTTGTTACCTGTGCATAGTCCAACATTAATGAGATACAGTACTGATAAACAAATCTGTGTTCGCAGACACCAAAATACCATCAACAGAACAGCTTTGTTGGCTGTACGTGTCCGTTTTAAAATACATCCTGCCCTTAGGCCTGAGCATACCACAACACCTTGCTTTTCATTGATGTCACTATGAAACTTTTGTATCTTATTATTATTATGATTGGTTTCCTTGTACATCTACATCCACACAATAACGTTTTATTGAGTAGAAGAAATAGAGTTGTATTTTTCCAGTATTCAATTGGGACATGTTGGAATAACTAACACAAAGTGACAGGCTCATTTCATGCTTCATGGCTACTTTAACAGCACATAGGATGGATCAGTCAGATTATTTGCATTAGTATCACTTACAGCTCTGAAAAATAAGGTGAATGGTCATGGATAGTGTAAAAATATCCAGTTGACAAATGGACTTGGGACCTGGCGGCTGGATTCAGGTCCACACAGAGGTCGACCCAGCGACGGTAGGGTGTCCTCAACAAGTGAACCTGCCTGTGAACAGTTGTGCTCCAGCGCACAAGGCGACCATACATAGCAGGCAGGGCCTCCTGCTGTTAGCCCAGGGCCCTGTAGGAGCGCTCAGGGAGGCTACTGTTTCTGCTACTGTCAGTGAGATGGATGAGGGGGAAACACAGTGAGAGGCAGAGGCTGTTTAGACCTGGTGAAATCTTGGATTGTGTTTGACATGTGAACACAAAATCACTCCCCCCTGACTTCACTTGCACTCGCACAATGAACATATGGTGTCCCCAAACACTTAAACACACATGCAAAAGAAATTAGATTACCACTGATGATGATGACCAAATTACATCTGTCACACTCTCACATTGGGATAGGGAGGAGGGCACATGGATGTATACACACACACACACACACAAACACATGTGCGGCACAAATGTTGGAATTCTGCACAAAAGAGGGAAGGGATGACACCATACTGTGCCACAGACAGAAAGAGTGATGGATATGATGGATCAATCACCCTCTCTGTTTAATCAGGACATCAGTCACCGAACTGGATGGGGTGGGGTGATGGGTACGGTGGGGGAGGAGAGAAGAGGGCGGGGGAGAGCTGGAGGCTCTTTATAACCACATTCAACCCCTGATGGGAATCTTTATGGGTTGATGGAATGACGATGCTATTTAAATTGGCAAGAGGGCAGTCCTGTTAACACAGGAAGAGGTAAAAATCTAACAAAAAAAGAATTCTAGAGGGTGACAAAGAAGGTCAGCTAGATAGGCAAAGAGAATTGTAGCTGGTGGTTTTTGTGCGTCATTTTGAAAATCCTATACTGCTGGTCAAACATGAGATGGAAGGACATTGTGGGATAGTATGTGATATTCTCAGTCTAACATTTACAACTGCTTGTGAGCAAATAGATTTAGACTTTAATCAGTAATTAAACTGAAGCTTGACTTTAGCTAGTTCAGCTACACTATTTGCACATCCAACCTACAGAACCAGAAAGACTCTGTACAGCCTGCTCTGTGAGGTTGTAAGGCGTGAAATTGTGGAACAGCTTTCACAGGGCATGTATGGTGTTTTTTTGGGGGGCTTTTGCTTTTATTATAGTGATAGTGGATGGACATGAAAGGGGGAGAGAGATAGGGAGATGACACGCAGCAGAGAGCCGCTGGTCGGATTCAAACCCGGGCCACTGCATGACTCAGTCTACAATTCTTTTAACCCTACGAAACCAACAATCTCACATTCACACGCACTTCCCACTATGATTGGCCAGTTGAGCGGAGGTGAGAAGGGACCCACTGATTCAGGTTGACCATCGTGAGAGCTCTAAATCAATTAAATTAGAGCAACTATTTTAATTAGAACAACTATAAACACATTGAATTACCTACATGGTCAGACATGCTATAACCCGGCTGTTAGGCACAGTGGAGCTTTGAGCTAAATGCTTATTTACACATTTGCACATTTACAATGCTAACATGCTTATGATAAGCAGTTATATAGTGTACCACGTTCATCATCTTAGTTTAGCATGGTATGTTAGCGTGCAAACATGATTTAATTGACTCTAAACACAAACTACCGCCGAGGCTGATGGGATTGCCATTAGTTTTACAGGGTCATAAACCACTGTTTTGGACAAATTGTTGTTATTTGAACTAAAGGAAAAGTCCGGGAGTCAGGGAAGTTATTAGGATTCATCTGGGAACCACAAATGTCTGTCCCAAACTTCAGATTTATTACATTGTTGGACTGCAACAGTACTGCACCTGGACTCTTTATAACAGTGTTCTTTTAAAAATGACCACAGTGACAGAAAATGTACAAGTTTACTCATATTAAAAACATACCTTTATACAAACAGTATAAACAGTATGTGTGGTGCCTTGGCAAAAGTCTCAGTCAGTCGCTGATCACCGTCCCAGGACCCTCTTCAACAGCCAAGCCTGCAAACACCCTGTGTGTTTAGGTCTCTGTTTTAGCTCCAGAGTGAGACATATCCTTTCTGTCCTATCTTTGTTGGGAGCTGCACATGCTCAGTAGCTCGGTAAGATCCCATCAGCTAGATTACTCTTTCTCCAGCTTTGGTCCGTCCAAGGCAGGATTAGCTGGAAGACTTCTTCTAGAAGAGGACACTTGTGGAATACCTGCAGAACAGGGACAGGAAGTAGTTCTTTTGGAGATTATGGTAAACTAGTGGCTGTTGGAGCAATGTTTAGCCAGTGAGAATGAGCTAGCATGCTACTGTTAGCCACCTTGTCTCGGCTAGTGACGTAGAAAGCCGTGCAGATGTTGAACAGCTCACCTGGAGACTGAAGACATAGGACATTCAGAAACCGGATCTCACTCAAAACCGCTTGGATAGGTTTTTTTCCAAGTTTGTAAGCGCGTGGAACCACCAGAGACACAAAATAACCTGACAAATCCCAGAAAATGCTCTAGCCTACCTGTGTAACGTTACCTGCTGTAAATGCTTGAAATGCTAAATACCACAGTGCATTTGATGATGGCTGTTGTAGTGGTTGTGGGCGTGATTTGTTTTATTCCTTTCGTTTTTCATTAGTCAAAGTTCTTTGTGAAGGCAGTTCTGTTGTTTTTTTTTACTCACTAAACGGATGGGATTTGTAACTTAGCGAAATAAAATACTTCACTCAAAACTTAAGTACCATTTTAAAATAACGTTTTTAAAAACTACTTTAAAAATACAAAATACACAGTCAAACTACTCAGTACAGTAAAGTGATTGAATATATTTTGTTACTCCGTGCCTCTGTGCATTAGCATGTTTCATGTTTTTCCATTCATATGTTATGTTACAATGGGGGAGCCACATCCTTGTACATCATCATGTTGTGCTAACCTGTTGCTAACGGCATACAGCTAAGTATCCAGGCATAACGCTCACTTGTGAACTTTGGTTTCACATTATGTGCATCAATCTATATACATAATTAAAAAAAAGGCTAAAATAGGTTGTATTTATAGGTTGAATTTACTTCGGTGGCCGTTAATATACCTGGGGGGCCCGGCCAAGTAAAGTCTATGTGTGGAAAACACTGACATGTTTTCATTTCCTTTGAGCTCTTCTCTCCCATAAATGTATTATTCACTATTGTGTTTAAGATACTGTGGCTATTTCATGTTTTGCTGTATTTTTGTGTGCATCCATGTCCCAGAAATGCTTGTTACTAACCTAGCTCTGAGGAGTCATTCCCCGGAGTTCTTATGTTATTTTCCCCCAGCATGTTTCCTTGGATCAGGGAGGCTCCAAAACCATGGTTGCAGCTGTTGCCATGGTCCCGCTACACGTCCTGCGATGCCCTGTTACATCCTGCTACGCCCTGCTACACTCTGCTGTGCCCTGTAAAGCCGTGCCATGCCCTGCTGTGCCATGAACTACTACAAACTACTATTTCTAGTCACTGTTCCATTATCTTTTATTGTTACTGTTATTGACACTATCCATCACACCCCCAACCGGCCCAGTCAGACTCCGCCTACCAAGAGTCTGGGTCTGTCCCAGGTTTCTTCCTAAAAGGGAGTTTTTCCTTGCCACTGTCACTCTCGTGGGAATGACTGGTCTTTGTAAATTATAGAGTGTGGTCTAGACCTACTCTCTCTGTGTAAAGTGTCTTAAGATAACTCTAAATTCGATTGAATTGAATTGAATGATGTGGGCAGTTCGTGTTCTTTAGCCCTCTGTCCTGGCCCCCTAGTGACAAGAAAGCACTAGGCATGTGCCCAGGATGCCTGTTTATAGATCTGGGCCTGCCTATCCCCAGTGGACGTTATAGTGCGTTATATTTGTGTTCAGAGGTTTCAGAGTTGGGAAGTCGGACAACTCCACAGTACCCCGAGCTAAAAATCCAACATGGCTGCCACCTCTGTCTTATTTGAGTCTCACTAAATCAGTCGTACCCACAGTCCTTTTACGCTGTTTGCATGCACAAAGAACGGCGTAATGCATTGTTATCAACTGGTATTGCTAACAATGGCTAACCTGGCTAGAGGCAAAACCCCACAATGAAAATCCGACTTGTTAAATGGAACTTGTGACATCATCCCAACTCCAGCTTCTGTGTTCCGATGTAAATGGAACGTACTATAAAGCCTTGGCCTGGTCTCATTGAAGTGAATGTGGGGGCTTTGCTTTTTCCGATGCCTTGGCATAAACACACAGACCTTCCAGCTTTCGTGCCCCACATAACACCTTTCCCACAGTGCTGAAATACATCTGCCCTGAACTCATACCACCCCACCAGAATCCCCGTCTTAAAGACCGGAGGGAGTGAGGTGTGGGTGGATTGATTCAAGCATCACAGCTGTCAGTGCTTTGTGAAAATGACGGAGCAGCTTCTTTTCACTTCAGGCTGACGTAGATGACAGCTAACCTGATAAAGAGAGGCATGGACCTGACAAAGGCTGATGGGCACAACACCTCGCTCACTCTGATCTACTCGCTGTTGCTCTAAAGATATCAAACTAATAGAGGAGTCTGAAGCCTTCAGTGTTTATTGCTTTCATTTGGGTATGGATAATTATCCCTCCTTTAACCTAAGCGTGAATGTACCTCCCATAGCAGTCAAGATGATTGAATTGAAATTGAAATTGAAGATGAAGTCATTGCTGAACAGCAGCCAGTCAGTCATAGCTGTTCCAGCCTGTGGATAGGTAGGAATCCCTGCTGTGTGTTTTTACTGTTCTGGTTTAACTGTATTCAGAAGCAGCAAAACAGTGAGCTGCACCTTCCTTTGCATTATGCTTAGATCAAGGATGTCAAACTCAGTTTCACTCAGGTCCACACTGGAAAAAGAGAGCCACATCAAGGGGCCAGACATGTTTAGTTTGTTGACATGCTTTTCCATGACATGGTGGTTTTTTGATGCTTTTATATAGGTTTTAGTGGTCCCTAATACTGTATCTGAAGTCTCTTTTATATAGACCTTAGTGGTCACTAATACTGTATCTGAAGTCTCTTTTATATAGACCTTAGTGGTCCCTAATACTGTATCTGAAGTCTCTTTTATATAGACCTTAGTGGTCCCCTAATACTGTATCTGAAGTCTCTTTTAAATAGACCTTAGTGGTCCCCTAATACTGTATCTGAAGTCTCTTTATATAGACCTTAGTGGTCCCTAATACTGTATCTGAAGTCTCTTTTATATAGACCTTAGTGGTCCCCTAATACTGTATCTGAAGTATCTTTTATATAGACCTTAGTGGTCCCCTAATACTGTATCTGAAGTCTCTTTATATAGACCTTAGTGGTCCCCTAATACTGTATCTGAAGTATCTTTTATATAGACCTTAGTGGTCCCCTAATACTGTATCTGAAGTCTCTTTTATATAGACCTTAGTGGTCCCCCTAATACTGTATCTGAAGTCTCTTTTATATAGACCTTAGTGGTCCCCCCTAATACTGTATCTGAAGTCTCTTTTATATAGACCTTAGTGGTCCCCCTAATACTGTATCTGAAGTATCTTTTATATAGACCTTAGTGGTCCCTAATACTGTATCTGAAGTCTCTTTTATATAGACCTTAGTGGTCCCTAATACTGTATCTGAAGTATCTTTTATATTGACCTTAGTGGTCCCCCTAATACTGTATCTGAAGTCTCTTTTATATAGACCTTAGTGGTCCCTAATACTGTATCTGAAGTCTCTTTTATATAGACCTTAGTGGTCCCCCTAATACTGTATCTGAAGTCTCTTTTATATAGACCTTAGTGGTCCCCTAATACTGTATCTGAAGTATCTTTTATATAGACCTTAGTGGTCCCCCCCTAATACTGTATCTGAAGTCTCTTTTATATAGACCTTAGTGGTCCCCCTATACTGTATCTGAAGTATCTTTTATATAGACCTTAGTGGTCCCCCTAATACTGTATCTGAAGTATCTTTTATATTGACCTTAGTGGTCCCTAATACTGTATCTGAAGTATCTTTTATATAGACCTTAGTGGTCCCCTATACTGTATCTGAAGTCTCTTTTATATAGACCTTAGTGGTCCCCTAATACTGTATCTGAAGTCTCTTTTATATAGACCTTAGTGGTCCCCCCCTAATACTGTATCTGAAGTATCTTTTATATATACCTTAGTGGTCCCCTAATACTGTATCTGAAGTCTCTTTTATATATACCTTAGTGGTCCCCCTAATACTGTATCTGAAGTCTCTTTTTATATAGACCTTAGTGGTCCCCTAATACTGTATCTGAAGTCTCTTTTATATAGACCTTAGTGGTCCCCTAATACTGTATCTGAAGTCTCTTTTATATAGACCTTAGTGGTCCCCCTAATACTGTATCTGAAGTCTCTTTTATATAGACCTTAGTGGTCCCCCCCCCTAATACTGTATCTGAAGTCTCTTTTATATAGACCTTAGTGGTCCCCCTAATACTGTATCTGAAGTATCTTTTATATAGACCTTAGTGGTCCCTAATACTGTATCTGAAGTATCTTTTATATAGACCTTAGTGGTCCCCTAATACTGTATCTGAAGTCTCTTTTATATAGACCTTAGTGGTCCCCCTAATACTGTATCTGAAGTATCTTTTATATAGACCTTAGTGGTCCCCCTAATACTGTATCTGAAGTCTCTTTTATATAGACCTTAGTGGTCCCCCTAATACTGTATCTGAAGTCTCTTTATATAGACCTTAGTGGTCCCCTAATACTGTATCTGAAGTATCTTTTATATAGACCTTAGTGGTCCCCCTAATACTGTATCTGAAGTCTCTTTTATATAGACCTTAGTGGTCCCCTAATACTGTATCTGAAGTCTCTTTTATATAGACCTTAGTGGTCCCCTAATACTGTATCTGAAGTCTCTTTTATATAGACCTTAGTGGTCCCCTAATACTGTATCTGAAGTCTCTTTTATATAGACCTTAGTGGTCCCCCTAATACTGTATCTGAAGTCTCTTTTATATAGACCTTAGTGGTCCCTAATACTGTATCTGAAGTCTCTTTTATATTGACCTCAGTGGTCCCCCTAATACTGTATCTGAAGTCTCTTTTATATATAGACCTTAGTGGTCCCCTAATACTGTATCTGAAGTCTCTTTTATATAGACCTTAGTGGTCCCCCCAATACTGTATCTGAAGTCTCTTTTATATAGACCTTAGTGGTCCCCTAATACTGTATCTGAAGTATCTTTTATATAGACCTTAGTGGTCCCCTAATACTGTATCTGAAGTATCTTTTATATTGACCTTAGTGGTCCCTAATACTGTATCTGAAGTATCTTTTATATAGACCTTAGTGGTCCCTAATACTGTATCTGAAGTCTCTTTTATATAGACCTTAGTGGTCCCCCCTAATACTGTATCTGAAGTCTCTTTTATATAGACCTTAGTGGTCCCCCTAATACTGTATCTGAAGTCTCTTTTATATATATTAGACCTTACTGTATCTGAAGTCTCTTTTATATAGACCTTAGTGGTCCCCCCCCTAATACTGTATCTGAAGTCTCTTTTATATAGACCTTAGTGGTCCCCTAATACTGTATCTGAAGTATCTTTTATATATACCTTAGTGGTCCCCTAATACTGTATCTGAAGTCTCTTTTATATAGACCTTAGTGGTCCCCTAATACTGTATCTGAAGTCTCTTTTATATAGACCTTAGTGGTCCCCCTAATACTGTATCTGAAGTATCTTTTATATATACCTTAGTGGTCCCCCTAATACTGTATCTGAAGTCTCTTTTATATAGACCTTAGTGGTCCCCTAATACTGTATCTGAAGTCTCTTTTTATATAGACCTTAGTGGTCCCCCTAATACTGTATCTGAAGTCTCTTTATATAGACCTTAGTGGTCCCCCTAATACTGTATCTGAAGTCTCTTTATATAGACCTTAGTGGTCCCCTAATACTGTATCTGAAGTCTCTTTTATATAGACTTAGTGGTCCCCTAATACTGTATCTGAAGTCTCTTTTATATAGACCTTAGTGGTCCCCTAATACTGTATCTGAAGTCTCTTTTATATAGACCTTAGTGGTCCCCTAATACTGTATCTGAAGTCTCTTTTATATAGACCTTAGTGGTCCCCCCCTAATACTGTATCTGAAGTCTCTTTTATATAGACCTTAGTGGTCCCCCCTAATACTGTATCTGAAGTCTCTTTTATATAGACCTTAGTGGTCCCCTAATACTGTATCTGAAGTATCTTTTATATAGACCTTAGTGGTCCCTAATACTGTATCTGAAGTCTCTTTTATATAGACCTTAGTGGTCCCCTAATACTGTATCTGAAGTATCTTTTATATTGACCTTAGTGGTCCCCTAATACTGTATCTGAAGTCTCTTTTATATAGACCTTAGTGGTCCCTAATACTGTATCTGAAGTCTCTTTATATAGACCTTAGTCGTCCCCTAATACTGTATCTGAAGTCTCTTTTATATAGACCTTAGTGGTCCCCTAATACTGTATCTGAAGTCTCTTTTATATAGACCTTAGTGGTCCCCTAATACTGTATCTGAAGTCTCTTTTATATAGACCTTAGTGGTCCCCTAACACTGTATCTGAAGTATCTTTTATATAGACCTTAGTGGTCCCCTAATACTGTATCTGAAGTCTCTTTTATATAGACCTTAGTGGTCCCCTAATACTGTATCTGAAGTCTCTTTTATATAGACCTTAGTGGTCCCTAATACTGTATCTGAAGTCTCTTTTATATAGACCTTAGTGGTCCCTAATACTGTATCTGAAGTCTCTTTCATATAGACCTTAGTGGTCCCCTAATACTGTATCTGAAGTCTCTTTTATATAGACCTTAGTGGTCCCTAATACTGTATCTGAAGTCTCTTTCATATAGACCTTAGTGGTCCCCTAACACTGTATCTGAAGTATCTTTTATATAGACCTTAGTGGTCCCCTAATACTGTATCTGAAGTCTCTTTTATATAGACCTTAGTGGTCCCCTAATACTGTATCTGAAGTCTCTTTTATATAGACCTTAGTGGTCCCTAATACTGTATCTGAAGTATCTTTTATATAGACCTTAGTGGTCCCCTAATACTGTATCTGAAGTCTCTTTTATATAGACCTTAGTGGTCCCCTAATACTGTATCTGAAGTCTCTTTTATATAGACCTTAGTGGTTCCCTAATACTGTATCTGAAGTCTCTTTTATATAGACCTTAGTGGTCACCTAATACTGTATCTGGGGGCAAGGTGGAGCCTGGGGTTGCGGCCTTCACCAACTGCCACTTTGCTCGTTTGAAAGCCATGATGTCTCTCTCTCATGGGGGGCCAAATTCACTGGGCGGGCAAAGCAGAGAAAGGGGATGTAACCTTGCCCCTTATGACCTCATAAGGATCAAGATTCCAGATGGGCTATGTGAGCTTTCATTTTCTAAAAGGCAGAGCAGGATACCCAGGGCTCGGTTTACACCTATCACCATTTCTAGCCACTGGGGGAGCATAGGCAGGCTGGGGGGACGCATATTAATGTTACAAAAACCTCATAAAGTGACATATTGTATGTCTCTTTTAGTCTTCTCACTTACAGTTTGTTCAACCTAAAACCTTAAAAAAGTCAGCAAAAAAGTTCCTTTACCATAATTTTCACATTTCGGAAAATCAAGCAAGACAAGATAACATTGACACTTTCGGCTTGGATGATGAGTACTGAGGGAGTATGAACATGAAAGCAGTTCTCTTGTTGTGCAGGCTTGTCAAGAACAGTTTTTTGAGTGACGGTTGGATGTTGAGTAAGACCTTGACTCCTTCCTATTCGCCGGTTCTTGAGCTTTCACACACTGTTGACTCGTCGCTCACAACGTCACCGTGACCCCAGTTCTCAGGAAACATCTATTGTTACAGCGTGGAACTGTGGCAAGCAAAGGAGAGTGAATTGTGAATTGTGTGTGTGTGTGTGTGTGTGTGTGTGTGTGTGCTTGGTGGCAGGGGAGGGGGGTTTGTGCTTGTGATGGATGTGTCTCTCTTCCTGTTTTTTAGTTTCTCAAGAGTGCTCTTTTTTCTCCCCATGAATCACACACACAGGTCGCTCACACGCACACGCTGCCATGTTTTCTCTTCCGCACGCTGTGGGAGAAAAACGGCAGAAACGAGATGAAATCTCATTCCTCTCGGACCAAAGGATATGCCAAAGACACACTCAGGACGGCTGGAGAGTCAAATTCTTTATTCCCCCGTTTGGAACCCAACCCTGCAGCCTGTGGACGTGGTGCGGCCGCCCGGCACACAGTCCAGATCATGTTCCCGCCAGGCCTTTGTCCTTTCATGTGTCTTTTTTAGTTGAGCTAACATGGACCTACCCTTCTGTGTTCAATCACAGTTTTTAATTTCAGCTGATAATTGCTCTGATACCTAAACTTTTCTCATTTGAGTTCTAAATGGCAGGGAAGGGAGGGACCTCCAGGGTGCTGCGCCGAGACAAGAAGAGAGGCAGCTACTCATCTCAGATGAAGATAGAGACAAGAGCTTAACCAGATCAGCTTCCACGCCGGCCAATACTTCAAACCTGACCCTTGACCCCTCCATTTTGGCCTGTCAGAATCACCTGTCCCCCTCTCTCTCTTCTCGGCCAGCCCTCCCGAGAAAGATGATCCCCGGTGCTGACCAACGCTTGTCACGTATGCCTGGTGGTGACAGCCAAGTTCCCTCAGAGTCTTTTGTCCCAGAGGTCCTCTCTGAAGCTCCTCTAACACTTAATTACATCTCTTTAAGGGGAAGGGGACATGGCTGTCACATGCAAGGTGGACTTGAGCTCTTCCTCGGCCTTGACACAAACAAATCGTCAAGACGAAGACATTTGGCATACGGTGGGCGTAGTGAATGGGGAGCTCTTTTAAAGGATTAGTGATTTTGAATTGAGTGAATCGTCCGGATGGCTGTTCCTGAGTAATGATCAGTCAGAGGATGGACATCTGGTCAGCGGTTCAATGGGGGTTGTTGGCTGTTGGGGTCACACGGGAGACAGTGTGTGGCGATAAAAGGAAGTGACAGAACAAATCAGACAGCAGCAGGGGCGGGGCTACAAGGAGGGTGCTGTTAAGCTGACAATTGTGATTTCCATTGGATCAGACTACTGGCTGCCTGTTCTGCCAATCTTTCTGTCATATGTCAACCTGTCATATGCCCAATTAATGTTTCCATGACGACTATCCTTTTTTTCCAGACCAGCCAAAACATCCTAGAAAAACTGTCTAAAAAAAGTCCACATTTTGATTTGATTTATTTAGCACATGTAAAAAACAACAACAGTGTTACATTATATGACAAAATAAGTAAAAAAGATCTAGAAAACCCTCAAAGGGCTAGACATGTTGCGTCATGCCTCTACAAAATAAAACCATAGGTTATAAAAAAAGGGACGGAAGAAAGGAACAATTAAATGAGGAGAGAAACTAGTGGCCGGGTGGGTCAGTGGGTAGAGCAGGCACACATATATTGAGGCTCATTCCTGGCCTCAGAGGTCCAGAGTTGGAATCCGACCTGTGACTATTTCCTGCATGTCTTTCCCCCTTTCTCCCCTATCTGTCCTCTCCATTAAAAGTGGAAAAGCCCCAAAATAATCTTAAAAAAAAGAATGATGAAAGACAGTAAAGTAATTGAAAAACGAAGAAGATAGGAGACATCTTAGGCTACTGATACAGCAAAATATTTTTACAGTTTCTTTGAATGCCAGAGGAGGAGTCCTTGGGCTGGGAGGGAGAGAATTCCATATCTGATAACCTCTGTAATTTCCACAATTTTTTCAGTTTTCAAAAAGTATTTTCTAACATCCAACATCATGTGTTTGGAAATAAATCAGTGATGTAGCTTTGCCCTGACTTTAAAGCTTCATGAGACAACTTTATAAGATAGTGACTCTGGCACCCTGAGACAATCTTTTAAATACTTTGAGCATTGTGCACACCAGCTACAGTCTGTGTGATGTTGTGTGACTTGGCTCAAAGCGATGTCTTAAATCTGTTAGTGGTTGTTGCGAGTATGACTGATATAAACAGACACAGTGGTGGTAGACATGTGCACCATGATATTGTACTGGCTGTACCATCTCTTTTAATATATAATGTTCTTTTTTTTAATTGCAATACTGCCAGAGTCAGACTGGGGACCTGTAATACCAGTCGACCCACGCTAACACAAACACATAAAACACACATCCTGACGCCAATGTGTCCCGCCACCAACGAGCATCTGCAGTCAAAAAGCCATTCATTTTTCCTGCACTCCTCAGTTCTCACTCCTCTCAGGGATGACAGCAGCGCACATACATCCCCAAACCAATTCCAATATAATAATAAAAAGAGACACAAAACAGTGTTAAACCAAACATTCAACTAAATATTGCGACAGTGGGCACATCTGGAGCCACATGTGCAAAACTCTAACTCCAGTCTGCACAGCAGCAGTTCACATGGACCAAACTCTAGTGTGTTTTTTAATTGCTTGAACATTTTTTAAAAACTCTACACACTTAGCTTGTGGGTCTGTGCACGTGCTCCACACTGTGGATTTACAGCGCTTTGTTCAGATGCTAACACACTGCTGTCACAACTGTTAACCACACATTCAAAACAGAATAGATGTCATTCTGGTGCCTCTCAAACTCTGCTGATTGCAATTTCAGCTGAAAGCCTAAGCAGGTGTCTTGTTTTATACTAGTTAGTGAACATAAACAGCTTTTTTCTGTATACAAATACCAAATAAGAATTACAAACCAACAGGTAAAAGAGCAAAGATTCAGGTAAGATGTCTGAGGTTACATACACAGCTGTAAAAAAAAAGGTGAAATACTATATCTTTACAATAGTAAAACTGAGTTCTTACTGTTTTCAGGAAGTAATGGAGGTGAAAGCAATCAAAACACCACATTCATTAGTATTTAGAGATAATGAAGACATCCAGTGTGATGAAGAAAGCTTGCTGCATGATGCTGGAAAGAGGCAGGATCAGTCACACTATTCTATTCTACTGCAATGTACCTTTTTTTTTCCAGTAATTCCACTAGAGACAAAATACTATATTGATTGATGATTTTTCATTCCTTCTTGTTAACCTTACATAAAAATTTACATCTATATATTTTCCTTTAAGAAACTATTGAGTAGTGTGAAGTCACTCATATTGTTCAAACTGATGAGAAGATGAGAAAGTTAGTATTTTCTGTTTTGGGGTTTGATGAGTGTGTGACAGTGTGTGTTATCTCAGTGAGGATTGTTTTTGGTTTTGAGACGTGTGTTCACAGCTGTGTGGCTGTGAATGAGTTTTGCAGCTGATGTGAACCGTTTTGCTTAGGTGACTGTCGGTAGTGCAGACTGTAGTTTGAGTCTTGCACGTGTGGCTTCAGTTGTGCCTGTCAGTACGCAATCTATGCTGCATATTGTTCAAACTGATTTCCCTACGCTATTTCAATGAAGTACTTATTGTCACTGATCCAAAACCGTATATCCACGTCTGTGCACTACGGCTTGGTGACATTATTTTTGTGAAATGTACTGTGAGGATGTTGTGATGTTTTTAAATGTAGCTTGCATTGGTTACATGTGGAATGAAGTCTGAGTCTTTCTGTCACTTCAAACCTTCAGTTTCCTCCACACTTCCCTTTGCGATTCACTGCTATGTGGTAGGCCGTGGAACAGATCGCACAACGTAAATCGTCGTAAAACAGGATGATCATCTGCACATGCGCGGACATAATAATAATAATAATAATAATGTATACTTTATTAATCCCGCAAGGGGAAATTACAATTTACACATTACACACATGCCTGAATTACACACACATGCTCAGTACCTATACACGCACTAATGGAGAGATGTCAGAGTGGGGGGAATCAGAAATCATTCCTACCACAAGTAATACAACTTTTTATTACATCATCACTGGGTGCTAGAGACAAGGTTTGTAACGGGAGAACGGGACTAGAGAGATATTTCCTTCTTTATAGAGCTGTGTAGATTGAATTATTACTATATGTTATCACTATTATTAATACTTCAACTTCTTTTTCTTCTGAGACACCACAATACTGCACTAACGGCAACCTGCACAACAGGTTTATCTACATATACATTATCATTACTATTTAAGCAATTGCACATTTTTTGTATTCCCAACTTGTACATATGCAAAAACTGTGTTCTTTTATTATTTCATGTATATTGTATGTATGTATATTGCATCCTAGTATTTAATTTTTCTGTGCAGTGTGACTGATTTTTTGCTGCTGTAACAATATAATTTCCTATTTTATTGGGATCAATAAATATCTATCTATATATCATACTTTGGTCTATATGGGGACTAGAACCAGCGACGCTCTGGGTTCCCCAACCCAACTCCCTATTTACTGAGTTACCACCCCCTCTTGTGCATGTCGGATCGTGCAGGCAGCACAGTTAGCGTACCCACCATGCCGACTGTTTACCAAATGAAAAAGATCATGTAAAGTCAGACTCCTGCAGGTGACTTAATGGAAGCTAAAGAGAGGCTAATGATTGGTGTGTGTTTCCCAGCGATCAGTGGCCAGTGCTGCAGCCCAGGCATACTCTCCACTCCACTGCCCTCCTTTACTTTCCCCCCTCCCTTCCCCTCCTCTCCTCCTCATCCTCAATCTCTTTACTCTCCTCAAATCTCCACCTCCACCATCCTCCCCCTTTGTCTCCCTCTGCTCCTCACCTCTCCCATTCCCAGCCCGAGGTGAAAGAAGTGTTCTCATTCAGGGGGGAAAGCTTGCTTTCCTCAATGGCTCTTTATGCCAGGACCCCTGGGCCATCAACATGACAATGTGACAATGTGGCGCGGCTTTTTAAAAGAGATCCTGTGTTTGTTAAGTGTTTTTCCCCCTGAAGAGCAACCACGGGGCAGGGTCAGGGGACCTGAAAAGTGCCCGTGAAAGAAGAGGGCCAACTTTGATCACACAATGTGAAAAGGGATGGACTTTTTGATTAACTCGAGCCGGGAGGGCTGAGTTCTGCTGCTTTGAGTTTGAGAGTGTAGTAATTCATTGAAATAATTCAAGGTGACATTTAAGTTTTAAGAAAATATCTACACAGTATGTAAATTAGACATTCTAAGAGAGTTGCACCTAGAACGATTTACAAAGAAAGGGATTTCAAGGGATTAGGGATTGGGGGAACCGTCATATTTCCAGACTGATGAGTGTTGTTAGAAATGATGTTGACTGGTGAGATTACTGAGATTTATCTCAATTAGTGGATGTCAATGGGATCAGTAGAAGCTCCTTTCAAAAGTAACGGCATGCAACTTCTTTGCAACCACTGTTGCAGTGGTGGATGCATGTAAACAGGAAGTGGTGTAATCCCATTTAATAGTGCTTAATGTAGTAGTAGTAGTAGTAGTAGTAGTCTAGACCTTCCACCACAGCACTGTGGAGGAGGATATAGACTATGAAGTTAGTGACATTTTAAGTGATGTCACTGCGTCACAAACGTTTCATATCAAAATGACAGTTTTCCTGTGTCCTGTTTCTTTGACCCATCCATCATCTTTCCTGTCTCATGCAGAATGGATATATTATTTTATTGATGTATTGGATAATTACCACAGCCACGACAGGTTGCCGCCTTACAGGAAACGTAATTGTGGGACACAATCAGCTGTTTGCATCATCCACCCATATGGTTGTTTTCTGGGTTAGGACGTGCTGAAATTACTACATGTAGTCTAGACAGATCAGCTGTTGCTTGCCACGCCATGTTCCTAACCCTAACCTATTTTATCCCAATATCAGTTACCCAGTTTATTACTTCATTATACAAACTTGTGACCAGTCCATTGTTTATTATCTTTTATCAATGACCTATAGCCCATTGACCTATAGACCCTTGATATTTCTCATCAATGTTATCTATCCAATGTAAACCTTTCTTTTTACCCCCCCTATTTTTTCCTCTCTTTCTTTTTCCTGTTTTCCGTGTTTTTATCACTGTGAAGAACATTCAAAAACCGGGAGTGCTGGGGATCACATGAATCGTCATCAAATCAGTGGCCCGTGACCCGGGGACATGTTCTTTTGTTACCAGTTTAGTTGGTCTCAGTCCCACATGCACCCTCCTGAGGCCCCATATACTCAGGTGAGCACCACATAATACACTGAATTTGAGTTTGAAAACATTTTTTGTTTGCTGGCAGCTACAGTGTCCAGCTGTTTGAGGAAATTACTGGGTCTTTAAAAAGGAAATAAAACATGAACCTACAGTATACATTTGCTGTATCAGAAAATTAGATTTGATTTCTTTGTTAACACAAATCAGAGAAAAGGAGTAAGCCATGAAGGCATAATCATGATAGTAAAATCTGAGAAGTAATGTGCAAAATCACTTTGGATTGGGAAGCTTTAAAACGAAGGTAAGGCTGTTTTCTTTTCAACTTTAACACAAGTCACACATAGAGACCGTTACTGTGTCTTTCAATGTAACTAAACTAATATTAAATTAAAGGTGCTAGTTGTCATTTTTTCAAACCTTTTTGTAATAATGTATTCCTATTAAACACTATTTAATGGGAATACATTATTTAACAATACTGAGAGCAGGGGAAATTATCTATAGTCATTAATTTGATAAAACTGACATGGATCATCAGTGACACATTAAAAGGTAACTACTGTTTGTTTTTTCAACCCTATTTTCCTATGTTTCTGTGTGTAAGTGACTGATGGGAACAACAATCTTTGACGTTGGTCCAGTATTACGTGAGATCACTGTAACTGGTAGACAGACCGGGCTGCAATATAACCCTATGGGGCAAATGTTTAGTTTGGTCCATTAACAGTGCCACTGTGCCAAATTTTGCCACTGACAGGCTCAGATTAATATTCTAACTGTCTGACAACATTATGGGAAGAATCCCTTCAGAGACAGATCTTTAAAACCCCTTTGAGACCTTTGTGTTTAACCAGAAACAGCTCTGAGATCGCTAGCACTAAACCCACCAGACTCCATTTTAAAAAAACAACCCTTTTAGCATGTATAGAGCCAACATATTTTCACATGTAAATTGGTAAAGTATGTGTTTAATTCAACCAAAACTAGAGTTGTGATGGTTGGAAAAGTGGAACGACGACCCAAAATGGATTTCACAGTTTTATTTGTTTTTGTCGAGTTTGAATGACGTGTATTTTACGATGTTAAAATTAGTGTTTATTTACATGGATTCTGGTGGCTTTAGCGGATGCAATTATGCAAATGTTTTTATGTTTTAAAAAAGGATCTTACTCTTTAACAGAAAGGTCGACCTCCTTAGAAATCCTTTCCATAATGTTGTCAGACACCTAGAATATTAATATGAACCTGTAAGTGGCAAAAATAGCACTTTTGTGAAGGTAAATACAAGCTGGACAATTGCCCTAATAGCTTACATTGTAGCTTGTTTCACCGCTGCCGACTGCAGCGATTTCAAAGATTGATGTTTCCATCAAGCTGGAAAAAAAACGGTAGTTACCCTTTAAGTGACCAAGTCAGTCATCATTTTGGCTAAAGCTTCTCCCACCGAAGGAATAGGTGGTGCTCCTGTGATACAGACACCTTTAAGCCTTGAGTGACACCTGATTATTATTGACATATCCAAATTGTTTCTCCTGAGATTTCCTCTGCATGGCATCCTTTCACAAATGGATTAGAGAAATACAAAACCTGCTCTTCGGGCTCTCTGAACCCTTTCTAACAACTTCATCTCCCCTGCTCATGTTATTGCTTCTCCTTTTGACAATCACCCACAAAACCACCCAAGAGCCAGCCGACAAACTCTGCAAATTCTTTCATTTACACATCAACTACTTCTCCAATTCCCAACCACCCACCCCCCACCAGAGCCGCACTAAAACTCTTTTTCTCTCCACCTCCATGAAACATTTTCTATTATTCATCAAAAGGCTCTTTAAGCACCTCTCCCTTCCCATTATACATGAGCGGGGATAGAAAACAAAAAAAAAAAACTGCCTCTTTAATGCTGATTCCTCTCATCTGCAGGAACGGAATTTGTTGTATTAAAATAAAACACTACCAGAATTCATAGAAAAGTGATTCTTTGACTTGGAGCAGAGTAAGGAGGGAGGGCACACCGAGGAAACTGTTCCTGGATGGATGAACCAAGACTTGCCCTCAATTTTGGGCACTAAAATCACATAATTTCTCTATTTGCTTTAATTCAGAGTCAAATCTGTATTTCTGTGGTGGTGCTCACAGTCAATCTGACAATACAGGCTCATGGATGAGTGCACAGTTACTTAACACAAAGGCTCTTTTTATGAAAGACTCATCTGACAACTGTTATCAGTTCACAACAACTACAAGTATTCTTGATCTACAATGGAACCTGCACACAGCTTGACTCCATGTGAACAAATGATTTCTTTTTACTAAAATTAGATTCAAAAATGCTGAAAGCTGCAGATAATTAGAAAAAAAACTAAATTACAAAAACAATCCTTCTGAAGTTGGAGCACTTTCATTTTTAGCTTGAGTGGTGTGACCTTTTTTTTTTTTAAAGCTGATTCACTGTTCTTTTT
This sequence comes from Etheostoma perlongum, assembly GCA_026937815.1. Lineage (NCBI taxonomy): Eukaryota > Metazoa > Chordata > Actinopteri > Perciformes > Percidae > Etheostoma > Etheostoma perlongum. Next base: position 5,144,362 of record CM049381.1, read on the forward strand.
GATTTATGTGTTTTTAAATATAGTAATGACAGTTTATTTCGAGCGCAGCACTCCGGGGAGAGTTATCACAATGGCCTCATTTTCATAGAGTGGGATGGCAATCTTTTAGTGGAGGACTGTGTCATTGTCAAGTTGTGTGTGTGTGTGTGTGTGTGTGTGTGTGTGTGTGTGTGTGTGTGTGTGTGACCCCCCCCCCCCCCCCTGTTCTTTCTGTTGTTTGGTTGGTGATCTGATGTTTTACATGCTCTGATTAAAGCGCCATTTTAGCCCCTGATAGTGTATGAAAACAACACAGGCAATGTTAAATCTAGGTCACATAGGGTCAAACATTGAAACTAGTGGAGTTGTGCTCCGCTTGTTGTCAGAAAAGGCAGCAGAGAAACATGCATCCGGCCAAAAATGTGACAATCCCGGAAGTGTGACGTTGTGGATATAGACTACTTATCTGCAAGAACAGAATATGATATAATTCTTCTGACTTAATTAGATTTGGGCTACTATTCTCTTACTAGTATTTGGTTTTTGATGATATTGTTTAAATAAATTGTTGATAATGTGTGTCAGCTGTTATAATATGATACCAGCAGGTTCCTTGCAAACCCAGAGGGGCTGAAATGCGTCTGTTTCCTCTGCTGCTGTGAAATATTAAAAATATAATATACTTACATGCATGTGCTGACGAATTCATTTACTAGTGTGTTTAGCATGGTAGTTCTTTTGTTTTAACACATGCAGTTATTGCCCGTGGCAATACGCTAATGGAGTGCTGTCCAAATGACCTGTATTATTAACCCATGCAATTAACCATTACAGTGAGTGGAATGTAATGTAATACAAATACTTAAAGTGCTCATATTATGATTTTCCCTTTCCTTTATTGTTACAAATCTTTTTTGTGCATGTTATAGGTTTATAAAGTGAAAAAGCCCAAAGCCCCCCCATAGGGCCTTACCATCTCCAACAGAAAACACTGTTAACAAACCGGTCCAACCAGCTGTATTGTAGTCCAGCCTTTACTTCAGAGACAAATGTTATAATGCTCGCCTAGCTGCTAGCATGGCACACCCTCATACTCTGCTTCTGACTGGCTAGTAGTCCTTACTGAGCATGTGCAACTACCAACAAAGATGGAACAGAAGTGAAAAGTCTCACTCTGTAGCTAAAACAGAGCTCAACACACAGGGTGAAAAGAGGAGCTGCCGTTACCCGATCTGTGCGCATGCGCAAGATGATAATCCTGTTTTAAGAGGATTTATGACACTGCACAAATCACGATCTGTCACTCCCCGATGTGAGCCGAGTGCAGATGTGAGTTGCGCATGCAACACACATCTGCGCATGCAACACACATCTCACATCTATTAACCAAGTTGGTTCACTGCTGGCTACAATGTTAGCAATCAAACAATAACTAAAACGTTTTTTACGTTATTTACATCTTCTCTTATTGTTTATAATGAGAAAAGTTTATTATTTCATGGATTTCACAGATTTCAGTATGACACATTATGCTGTAACCTGTTTAAATCTGAGCATGCACGACTCAAATCTGCACTTGACTCACATAGTAGTGTGAAGTGGAAGCCGTTAGCCTCCACCGGGAAGCTAACGTTAGTTTAGCTAACAGCTAATTTGGCTAACCACTAGCTGACAGCTTCAAACTTTATTATTTCTATCAAACTTTATTTCTAAAGCACATTTAAAAACAACCAGGTTGACCAACACCAGACAAATACAACATACAGTTCTCATGCTTGATTCAGTCTGAAATAATGTTAACTCAAGCTAAACAGTGGGAAAGCAGGCTACAGCTAACGTAACAGCTTTTGAGTCACGTGGTAGCTGGTTAGCCATGGTCTAAAACTCATTATATTCAGATTTTCCAGACGTCAATGGGAAGTTTACTTCCGGAACCCAAGATCCCTCGGAGGAGGGGCGGGACTGTTCTATAACCTCTAAATACAATTATGAACCTAGAAATGAGCATATGTAATATAAACTTTTACTTATACTCCACTACAAATCCTAAATAATATGTATACTTTTATTCCACTACATTTGCCCTAAGTATCTTCGTTACTTGCAAGAAATGTTTTGGAGTTGAAAGGCAAGTTTGGGGTCCCCTGCTGGAACTGCTCCCCCCCGTGACCCGACACCGGATAAGGGGACGAAGATGGATGGATTCTTTATCACAAAAAAAGATTTCTGTTTCTGTTCTTCTCTTTTTTGAAGTCAGACTTGATGTTTAGGAAGGTGTGAGCCCCTGAATATTATGCTTCACATACAATCAAAGTTGTTTTTTTTTTTCTTTTATTCCTAATAGTTAAGAACATTTAATATCAGAAAATGACTTCTGATACTTAAGTAAATATCAGGTAAGACTTCTACTCCTGTGATATTCTAAAAGGTAACTTTAACTTCTACTAAAGTCATTTTCTGGTAAGACACTTGTACTTTTTCTCAAGTATTGCTTTTGAGGAATTTATATAACACTGATTACACTTTTTATAAGGCTCATTTTACTCAACAGCTTAGTGTCTAATCTATCTACTGGATATGGTTTTGGAGGATTTCCATCTCCAGGCAGATTATTTTAAGAAGCTCAACTTCAAGTGTGTGCAGCCAGGATTTCAAAAGAACACATTCTTATAAAATTGACAAAATCACCAAAAAGAGTTGGCGGACTACTTCAAAGTTTTTAATTTATACTGAAAGCCTGAATGCAGTGTACTACAGAGACCCCATTGTGTGCCAATGTGTAATGTATCCTATTTAAGTTTAATGTGAGTGAATAATAGAAGGATTTTAGCAGGTGTAGGAGTAAAACCATTTATTTTGCACCATTTTCTAATTATATTTACTTATATACAGAACTTAAACAAACAGGATAAATCAGAATCATATGTATCTCTGTACGAAAACAAATAAATTGCATTAAACCAAGGTGTGTCCTTTAATTATACATTGTCTGATAAAAGGTAAGTTATTGTTTACTGTTGTTGTTAATTTATGCACAAATTTGTGAGAAAGCGTATACTTGTTATTTGTGCACACAAATAAACCCCCATAAATCAAATATGAATTATATTCTGTACAGCTAAAATAAAGTGTAACCTTGACTTTGTAGTATAAACTACTGCACTTAACAAAATCTGTGTAGACAACCTTGTGGTATATAAACATTATATATTAGATGTTATCTAATCTATTTCTCTTGAGAAAGTAAAGGCAAGTTTGGGGACTGTACATGTGATTTATACATGTATAATTTGACAGGATAATCCCGAAGACTACCGGGAAATACCGAACGCCGCGGTGCCTGCTGGGAAACTACGAACTCGACAATCCGCCATCTTTCTTTAGAGAGAGTTAGTAGGGCAAATAACAACTACTTTAGCATGATTATTTCCCCAAAATAGACTCGTTGAAGCAAATTCAATTGGTCAGTTATTGCAAATAGTAAGTTAAAGAGGAGCGGGTGGACCGGAATTCCAGATATTGGGCATATATCAGACATAAAACACAGTAGTTTGTTGTAGGCGCTCGACTAGTGGAGGTGGTTGACATGGGCCGATCTCGGAGTCGCAGCTCTTCCCGGTCCAAACACTCCAAAAGCAGCAAGCACAGCAAGAAGCGGAGCCGGTCGCGGTCCAAAGACAGGGAGCGGTCCAAGAAGCGGTCCAAGTCCCGAGAATCGAAAAGGAACCGTCGCAGAGAATCTCGTTCTCGTTCCCGGTCTACTACAGCTTCGTCCCGCAGAGAGAGAGCAGCCTCGCCGCCGGAGCGCATCGACATCTTCGGCAGGACCCTGAGCAAGAGAAATGCTCTAGACGAGAAGGCGAGGAAGGAGGAAGAAGAAAGAAGGGCAGAAATGGAAAGACAAAGGAAGATGTACGTATATTTTAGATACAAGACTCGGCACCTAAAACGTTACACAATGTTGTCCGTATTGAACTGCAATAATATGTGCTAAGCTAAATGCTAACTAGCTGCATTCATTTGTATAGCTAGCTAGCTAGATAGCGTTAGCAAGCTAACTAGCCGCCAAAGCATGCTAACGTCAGCTAGGCTCTACAGGGCCTCGACTACACAGGAACGATTATTATCCCTGTCAGATCACACAGCTGCTACGCAGGAGCCAGCTCACTTTTTCAGCTGGATTGCAGCTCACATTTCTTTTAATTTTATTATGAAGACATTTTGATTTTAGGATAACGTTTTTTTTTTTTAACTTTAACTGTAGGGAGTGTTACTTTTTTTTTTTTTACAGTCATTAAAACCTAAAAACAACAAAATAATCATCCCTGCTGCTCTGATCATCTATTATTGTCATAGTGTCACTGACTGCATTGCCATTGTAGTAGGGCTGTGTAATTTGTCAACCAATGGCTCTGTGGTTTATACAACAATCCAGTCTCAGTTTTGACTGTTTGATAATTGTGTAAGTAATTTAATGATTAACAATACCAAACAAAAAAACTGTTTCATGCCTCTGAATGTGTTTTGGGTGCATGTATGATTTTTAAAATAAGCAATTTTAAGACCCTTGCCCTCTAATCCTAACCCATCCTTTAACATACACTACCGGTCAAAAGTTTGGGGTCACTTATACATTTACATACCACTCCCTTATAGACAGAATACCTGCTAATTTGGGTGGGGGGGCTGATCTTTAATGCAATATCTACATTGCCCATTACCAGCAACCATTCATCCAATGTTCCAAAGGCACATTCTGTGTACTAATCTATCATTTAAAAATAAAAAACTAGAAAAACATTGGAGAACCATTTTACTATTATGTAAGCACATAATGTAATCTGATTACTGCCCTGGTTAAAAAAACAATGCAACTGATCTCAGCTGGCATTCTGTCTACAATGGAGTGCAATGGGAATTTCTATGTGACCCCAAACCTTTGACCGGTTGTGTGTGTTGAAAATTAGATCAGTGCAATAATCTGTATGACAGTTAATAGTTGGCTGCAACCTTATATGGTGAAGCATATAGTACATGGGAAAACAATGAATTTGTGGTCATATTTTCTAATAAGTAAACCTCAACTAATATACATACTGAATGCATGCTTCCCTGCATGCATTAGTTTTATAATTAGCATGTAAGCTTGTCAGTTAGCCTAATGTACTCCTAGTGTGTGAACATCCAGGTGTCTTGACTAGGCGTCAGTGGTTAGATTAGGTGCTGCAGCAGTGGAGATGCTGCTTCAGTAGGTGCTGATAAATGTGCAACCAATTCCACTGCATACAACGTCCAGCTGTGGGAAGATATAGTAGGCAGCTGGGGACATGTTGCTGCTTCACAGTATAAGTAAGGGGGGTGGTTAGTTACTTAATGTGTTTAGATAGATAATAAAATGAAATTTGAATTGATTAAACTGTTCTGTTTTTGAATTTAAAATGGAAGTTTAAAATGGCATTAACTACTCTTCTTTACCTTTCATAAAAACCGAGTAGTGGAGGTGGTCGACATGGGCCGATCCAAAACCGTCTGTCAGCTAGCCTGTTACAAAAAAATTTCCTCCGTGTCTCTACGATGTGTAACGTTAGACAGCCAATCATAAACGTTATTAGATCTTGGTAGAAGTGCTTTCCTACGCTGTGACAAGAGTGTGAATGAACCATTAAGTTTTTACACATATAGTGGCCGGTCGATGTACCGGAGGTCAACCGGAAGAAAAAGCTAGTATCACTGTTTCCATCTCTTCCCCGCTCAGGTATACTGAGAGAACTGGCATTACCCTGGTTACTGTGCATGTAAACATGCTGATTGTCACCACCCTGCAGCTTAAAGCACCGCAGTGGTTGCCACACATCATGACCACAGCCCGTGTATTGTCTGGCGGCCGGATCTGTTGGACAGGGACGCTGCTGTTGTGAAGGTGTCAGTGGTAGCCAGAGGCTCACAGACACCTGAGATCTGAGCTGCTGCCTCACACCTGGCTTCCTGACTGCCTATTTTACTGCTTAATGGCCACAGGGCTACTCAACCAGTTATACAAATGTAAATATCAGGACACAGAGACTTCTGGTCAGCCCTCTGGTTGCCCAGTGGCTGACTAAATGAAATCCGATCCAGGCAGGGTAGGTTGTGTGTTTACAGTTGTGCCAGAAGCAACATGACAATGCACCTACCAACTCCTAATAGCTTCCTGTTCAGATTGGAAATAAAAAGCACGTTCAATAGGTAAACAGGATGACAGGTGACCTCCACCTGCATTAACCTATCAGTCTGCTGCTGTTGTGGACATGCTTGTCCATTGCTACAGGTGTAGTGGACTGGTCTAGTAAGTCAACTTTCCACACATTTGGAATGCCTGGACTGTGCTGTATGTAAGAGGAAAATATGCGATAGCGTTGTTGAATATGTCTTGTTAGAACTAAACAGATATTTAAGTGGACTTAGTTTTGCTGCTTTTCAGCATTCTGCAGAAATATAATACATTGCTTGTTAAATTTAAAACAAATGAGAGGAAAATGTCCGAGCATTCTGTTTTTGAACAATTTGAATGTTGAATATAAAACTAAAACAATAGTAAGTTACATTTTAGAGTGCAGTATTGTACTATTTTCCAGTGTCTTTCGCTATATAAATGTAGCCAACCTGTGATTTTGCCATAACATTGATGGTTTTACATATAACATGCATGAGGTGGTTATGTACTTAAGATGCTATGTTGAAGGTTAGAGCTTCGATACTGCTTCCTAAATGATACTTTTTTATATCAAATTTATGAAGCAAAAACAAATGACAGTGAACCCTCGCTATATCGCGGTTCACCTTTCACCGTCTCGCTGCTTCACGGATTTGCATTGTGTTCTGCATTCTGATTGGCTAACCAGTCTCTCAGCTTCTTCTCTACCCATGTGTCAATAACGTTGCAGTTTATAAACGTACGTAAAACAGCTTGCCAAATTTAAGTTTGCAAATTCTCTAAAACCCATAAACCCACGACAAAACCGGTCTGCACCGACAACGGCACTCGCGGTGCTGATCTCCGCAATTTGAAGCCTTCAGTTCGTATTGATGATTAAAATTATTATTTTACAGTACAGTAGTTATTTGTAAAAAAAAACGTTTATACAGTACTTTTATTTGTTAAACAAATGCTTGGGCCAGTAACAAGGTTTTGTTCTTTGGTTTCAGTGTATTATGGAGTATTTCATCGTATAATAATTGTAAAAAAAAATAAAGGTTACTACTTGACGGATTTCGCCTATCACGGGTTCTTTTTAGAACGTAACCCCCGTGAAAAACGAGGGTTCACTGTACTACATTATGTACTACATTACATCTGTTTTTCAGCTCCTGCCTGCCTGCGATGTGCAACGCTAGACTGCCAATCCCAAGCAATATTAGATCTTAGTAGAAGCATGCTGCCTGCTTATTGGCTCACTGACGCAGATGAGGTTTATTCCTCGGGTATTGAATGACAAAGCATTTTTTGATAGCCAAGCTTAAGAGGCAATTTGATTGTAAAAAGCATTAAATCTGGTAAACTGCCCTACGTGGAGTATGTCTTTGGTATGAGAGCAGGTCAGCTTTAGGATAAATGGGTTCTGTCCCTGTTGTCCTGTAAACAGTCCTTTCTGTATGTCCGCTCTCGTTCCCCCTCTCATCCGTTTCTTCCCCTCCGTCCTCCAGCCGGCAGCAGGAGATCGAGGAGAAGCTGATCGAGGAGGAGACGGCGCGGCGGGTGGAGGAGCTGGTGGCCAAGCGGGTGGAGGAGGAGCTGGAGAAGCGCAAGGACGAGATTGAGCGAGAGGTACTGCGGCGCGTCGAGGAGGCCAAGCGCATCATGGAGCGGCAGCTGCTGGAGGAGCTGGAGAAACAACGGCAGGCAGAGTTGGCAGCACAGAAGGCCAGAGAGGTAACGCTCGGTCGTTTGGAACGCAGCCCCAACATTCCCTCCATCCCTCCCCAAAACACCTGTCCCCATCTCCTTCCCAGTCACCTGCTCAGACTGGTTCCTTTTCTACGGGACATGTGGGGACGGTGAAGGGGCCTCTCAGTTTACGTTTCACCGTGTAATCTGGCCATGGTACAAGTTTCACTGCCCACAAGTGGCCATATTGCAGGGAAATAATGTATTTAATGGTAACAATGCATTACCAACGTGTTTGCATACAACATACATAACCTTATCTATAGAGCAAGGCGGACTATTCAGGTTGGGCAGTCTCTTGACTAATCACTCTGTGGACCGCCTCCTCCCGAGTAATCAAATATTCCCTGGGGTTATGTATATCTTCTGAGATGTAGAGGCAAAAGTTAATCTTTGCATCATTCCTAATTACGTCTCAATGGAACTGTCAATCTGCTCATTTTTTACAGTTTCAATTATGTGAGATGACAAACTGCATGAACTTCAATGCATTTGTTGCTCAGGGAAACAAGGCCACAAATGAATCTGAATAGTGAAACTACAACATTTGCACACAGTCACAGCTAGTCTCATATATATATATATATATATATATATATATATATATATATGCAGCCACTTAACAGGTTTTGAAGCTAGAAGTAATTGCCAGTGAAAGTTTTGCCATGGCAGGGTTACAAAATTGGACTGGCTATATTCTTTTCCATCATCTTGTCCCTGGTTCGGCTTGAACTTTACCTTTTCATATTTGCTAGTTGTCTTTGTTAATATCTGTAATAAAGAGCTCTTTTTTTAAGATGACACTTTTTTACAGCCACCGTTTCTGTACGTCACTGGCCAGTTCCCAAAAGCCTAAAATTGACAGATAGCTTTATATTAACTCTTTTGAAATTCCTAGCTTTTATGTATGGGTTAGCCAGGCTTTAGTTTGAGTTCTAATAAGAAGCCCAATCCTGTAATCTCAGGCCTCTTCAAAGCTCGTACGACCCCTTTTTTATCTTTCCCTTTGTGTTTTAGAGAGTAAGGGTAGACCTCTGTCTGTGTGCCACCTCCCCAGGCTTCATTAAGAACAGGGCTTTGTTTATACTACAGTAATAATGTCTGATGAATGAGAAGGGCAGCTGAAGCCTAGTGACCCCGACTTGCCTAGGGAGCAGCCAGTGGCTCGGTACTAATGGGGTGAGAAATGTAGCCCGAGCAGGCGTCCTTTACCTACGTGGTCTTCTTCTGTCACCCCTCTCCTACCACTTCTTTCTTTCCAATTCTCCCACTCTGATCTGAGACACTGTTACCGACGGGACCGGTAGAGCTAGCAAGGGCCCTCTAACCAAAATCCAAGCCAGAGCTAGATGCCTACAGTGTCCCAGCTCCTAGATGAGTGGAGATTAAATCAGATTTGATGTGTGGAAATGTTAATCCCCTTTTGTTTAATTCACCAACCGTTTGTCCTGTACAGGTTTTTATTTTAATTTAAAACATTTTTAACGACCCCCTAACTTCTCTTTTAACAATCCTTGTTTTGACAATCTTCTGTTAGACGGCATCAGCTCTTGGATACATAATGACGGACCGCCACATTTCCTGTTTCCTGTTTGACAAGGTTAACTATCTCTGGTCTAACCTTTTTTGTCTGTTAATATATATTTTTTTCTAATAATATATGTTATACAGTTTTTTTTCTCTCCCTAGAACAACAAATGTACTGTGTTTTGTACTCATGACTTGCTTCTCCTATAGGGTTGCTGCTCATTTTAAAAATTATTTGTAAATCCATTTGTGTTGTATTTTTTTATTTTGGAAACACAACTCACCAACTTCCTAACTAGCACTTGACCTGAGCTGGCCTGCAGCCTTTCAGCTCACCGTGACTTGTGTCCTGTACTGTAAGTGTACCGTGGTCCGGTCTCCTCGAACACACACAGACACCTCTTTGTACTGTCCACTCTTCTCTCTGCTATCGTCTCAGTGGGGACAGAGCCACTGTAAAGAAAGGAAAACTATTAAAAAAAAAAACAAGTAAAGAATGTGAGCTGTGGCTGCAGGCGCAGGCTAAGCAGTACAGAGATCAGTTATAAAGAGGAATGCCGCAGGCGCGGTATGGCCGAATTCCCCCCAAACCTACCCACCCACCCCAGGAGCGCTTCTCTGTCTCTGCAGGGGGGCCACACAGTCCGGACGGGACAGTAAATATTCAACCGTTTAATGCCGAATGCTTTCACCAGTTGTGTAGGTACACAGGCAAGGAAAATGCGTAGGTATACGTGCATTGGTGAGCCAAAACTATTCCCTCCTTATTTGTATCCTTTTTTCTTCTTTTGATTATAATTATGTTTAGAAAAAAAAAACAGCAATTGTATTTTCTTCTAGATTGTATTGTTTGTCAATTTACATCTGTCGTCTATTTGTGAGTGTGATGAGTGGGGTCTCTCCCCCCCTTTTTGAATTCTTGTTATATATATTTTTTAAATTTTTAATGTCCCACAATAATGCAGTGAGCGCCCTAGCTGTGGCTTAGCTTTTTCATTTTTCTAGGTGGGTACCATCAGCAGGAGAGGGAGGGAAAATAAATAGCGGGTTCATTTTCCCCCCACAGTCTCTTTATGCTTTTTGCCCCCTTTTTGTATTTAAAAAAATAATAATTATGTAGCCTGACTGCAGAGAATGTCACAGTGTGGTCATGTGTGAGAGGCTAAACAAACTTCTCTGTGGTGTTAGGTGTGTGTGTGTGTGTGTGTGTGTGTGTGCGTGCGTGCGTGCGTGCGTGGAAGTGCTTTGTGGCTGTAGCCTGTGCGTGCGCTAACATGGAACCGTGTCACCCATCTAGGAGGAAGAAAAATCTAAGCGGGAGGAGTTGGAAAAAATCCTGGAGGAGAATAACCGCAAGATCGCCGACGCTCAGGCCAAGCTGGTACGCCCTGCTCTGCTTCTTTTCTGCCTGTTTATGGACACGTTTATCCCATGCCAGTCCAAATTCATAGCCCTCATTATGAATGTTTCAGAATGCTGCTTCAATCACCTACGAAACGACTCGCACTAATTATCCTCTTTTAACGTTAAAGGATGCTTTTATATAGACCTTAGTGGTCCCTAATACTGTATCTGAAGTCTCTTTTATATAGACCTTAGTGGTCCCCTAATACTGTATCTGAAGTCTCTTTTATATAGACCTTAGTGGTCCCCTAATACTGTATCTGAAGTCTCTTTTATATAGACCTTAGTGGTCCCCCTAATACTGTATCTGAAGTCTCTTTTATATAGACCTTAGTGGTCCCTAATACTGTATCTGAAGTCTCTTTTATATAGACCTTAGTGGTCCCCTAATACTGTATCTGAAGTCTCTTTTATATAGACCTTAGTGGTCCCTAATACTGTATCTGAAGTCTCTTTTATATAGACCTTAGTGGTCCCCTAATACTGTATCTGAAGTCTCTTTTATATAGACCTTAGTGGTCCCCCTAATACTGTATCTGAAGTCTCTTTTATATAGACCTTAGTGGTCCCTAATACTGTATCTGAAGTCTCTTTTATATAGACCTTAGTGGTCCCCTAATACTGTATCTGAAGTCTCTTTTATATAGACCTTAGTGGTCCCCTAATACTGTATCTGAAGTCTCTTTTATATAGACCTTAGTGGTCCCTAATACTGTATCTGAAGTCTCTTTTATATAGACCTTAGTGGTCCCCTAATACTGTATCTGAAGTCTCTTTTATATAGACCTTAGTGGTCCCTAATACTGTATCTGAAGTCTCTTTTATATAGACCTTAGTGGTCCCCCTAATACTGTATCTGAAGTCTCTTTTATATAGACCTTAGTGGTCCCTAATACTGTATCTGAAGTCTCTTTTATATAGACCTTAGTGGTCCCCTAATACTGTATCTGAAGTCTCTTTTATATAGACCTTAGTGGTCCCTAATACTGTATCTGAAGTCTCTTTTATATAGACCTTAGTGGTCCCCTAATACTGTATCTGAAGTCTCTTTTATATAGACCTTAGTGGTCCCCTAATACTGTATCTGAAGTCTCTTTTATATAGACCTTAGTGGTCCCCTAATACTGTATCTGAAGTCTCTTTTATATAGACCTTAGTGGTCACTAATACTGTATCTGAAGTCTCTTTTATATAGACCTTAGTGGTCCCCTAATACTGAATCTGAAGTCTATTTTATATAGACCTTAGTGGTCCCCTAATACTGTATCTGAAGTCTATTTTATATAGACCTTAGTGGTCCCTAATACTGAATCTGAAGTCTATTTTATATAGACCTTAGTGGTCCCCTAATACTGTATCTGAGGTCTTTTTTTATATAGACCAAATCATGAATCAACCACTATTTTAATTGTCGACTAATCTGTCTATTATTATCGACTTTTCTTTTTTCATGATTTACTCAAACCAATCAATTGATTTATCCGACTAGTTGGTGATTCATTTAATAGTTGCCTAATCAATTATTTGATTGATCCATACAACTCTAAAATGCAACTGTCCTGATCACATCAATGATAAATGATTTCAAGTTCCATAAGAAAAACCGACCCACGTCATGTCTTCCTCATCCAAAAGGTATTTATTCCAAATCTCTGTTCTCCTCCGCTGATTGAGACGGCGAGGCTTTCACCACGCCACAACATGACCAAATCACTCCATAGTTAGTTATTAAATTAACAGCAATTTGTTGAATCGTAGCAGAATACTGAAAGCAACAGAAATGCAGAACAGAGTACACTTTAAAGATACTCTAAGAGATGTCACGCGTGTTTTAGGCTACGTTTGTTGTCACGTACAGCAAACATCTCCTCACTATCTGCTAGCTGCCTGTCCCCAGAACACACTGTAAAAACATAATAATAATAATAATAATAATAATAATAACAATAATCATCAATAATGTGGTAAAGCGTTTAAGTCAAATTATAGAGAAAACCTAAATCAACCCCCCTAGTTATATTCTGACTTTTGTTTTCGTGAAGGCCCAAAAATCGTGTTTTTACAATTCTTAAAAAGTATATTCCTTTGACATGTTTTACAGCAGATTTTCCGAGAAAATTGAGTTAATTTAGACAACGTAATTGTACATCATAATATCGCGCTGGGATTCCATTTAAAGCCGATGAATGATCACATTGAATTATCAATCCAGCCCTACTGGATGTTAAAAGGGTGTAGGGGCACTTAGCTTGAAAGCTATGTTTTTGTCCTCGTCTGACCGTGTGTGTGTCGTGTGTGTGTCCGTGTGTGTGTCCGTGTGTCCGACAGGCTGAGGAGCAGTTGCGTATTGTAGAGGAGCAGAGAAAGATTCACGAGGAGCGCATGAAGCTGGAGCAGGACCGTCAAAAGCAGCAAAAGGAGGAGCAGAAAATCATCCTTGGCAAGGGCAAGTCCCGGCCCAAGCTGTCCTTCTCCCTGAAGGCCACCGAATGAGACTGCTTCCCCCCCCCCTGCCCTCACATGTCCCGCCCAGCCTTCGTCCCCATCCAGCTCTCCCTCCTCATCGTTCGGCCCCACTCCTCCTCCTCCTCCGTGGAACGCTCGCTTCGTTTTGGAAGTGCTGAAGGAAGGCCGAGGAAAAGGGGTGTGACCCGCTGTGTGTCGGTCCCTGTGAAAGGCCCACGTTGTCCCTCCCGTTGTCCCTCCCGGCCTGGAAGGGGAAGGCAGCTCTCCTCCCTTGCCCTTCCTAATCCCCACCGCACAGATGACTCTTATTTGTGCTTTTTTCCCTCCTTTTTTCCACCCTAGTTTCATTTTAATTTTTTTTTGGTTGGGAACTTGAACTTTTTTGATGTAGAATGCTATAACATGTCCCCTTTGCCCCCCCCGTAAGTCTTAACTCTGGTGTAACAGCGAGCGACTGTGTGCCCGTGCTCTTACATGTCTTCACAGCCAGCAAACTGCAATAGAACGCCAGTCCCTGATATAGAAGAGTATGCGTGACCTTTGTCTACTTTCTGTCTACTGTAAAAGTTCATGTGCAGCTTGGGAGTTGGCCTGTGGTTTTCCTGTTTTCATTTAAAAAAATAAAAATTGGATCCTAAGGTTGCTAACGCAGTTAACAAATCACAGCCCAGCCTTTGAAAGCACAGTCGACTTCCTGCCCAGCTGACAGTTTTCTGTCTTCCACCTACCATTAATTCATCTGCCCATAATCTCCGCTCACCATATAAATCTCCAAACTACTGTTCGTTCTGCTTCAGCTGTCTGCCATGTATATCATCTTTTTTCTCTAAATGACAGTAGCATGTCGACCTGAGCGGAAATGTAAATCTTGTGTTATATTTGACGTAGCTGAAGTGCAGGTGAACTTGGCCTCGACTTCCAAGCTGCCCATGCCTGAACCACAAACCCTACAGCAGGATCTGTGTCTCGTCTACGATAAGGGGGCCTGTGGGTAATGGAGGAGAGAGAGGACATTTCCTGTATGATGTAATTTTATTAGCCTTGCTGTGATGTTGCTGAGTCCCAACTCCTCCAGTAAAAATTGTTATGAAATTGATCCACGATTGGGGAAACAAAAAGTCACATAAATGGTTAATACTTGAGTTTTTTTATCGGACTCTTTGGAAAAAGCAGTGGATTATACGAAAAACACGGACCATGCAGTCCGTGTTCTGTCCCTGAGTTTTGTTGTAGTAAACAAATTTGGCAAGGCGCCTCACTTGGTAAGTCTTGATTCGTATAGGATGGACAAGTTCAGGTAAGATAAGGTGTGAGGTCAGCGTGTGTGTGTGTGTGTGTGTGTGTGTGGGTGGGTGAGAGAGTGAGAGGTGGGCTGACCAGGTGGGTATAAAAACTTTTTGTTATATTGTGGGATTTTGATTTTGTCATGTAATTTTCCCCAATTGTCAAGGGACTGAACAGTTCAATAAATCCTTTTGAATGCCTCCACTTTGTGTGTGCGAGCGTGTGTGTGTGTGTGTGTGTGTGTGTGCCAGCGGGTTATTCCACACAGCTGTGCTAGACTAATATATATGAACATCAAGTTAAGAACCCTCTGTAATAACCCAGTCTCATAAATTGGCAGCTGAGAGCACTTTGAGATGTGTGTAGCTGCTGTATAACTGAGTACAAATGTCATTTTTTATACCACTTTCTACTCTGCTACATTTTAGTGAGAAATATTGTCCTTACTCCTCTACATTAATCTGAAATTTTTACTTACTTATTAACCCTCCTGTTGTCCTCAGATCAAATCTGACCCTTTTTAAAAAATGTCTATCTGGAATATAAGTTTATTTTTAACCAAATTACCACACAAAATTTGATTGGATTCCTTACAATGCTGTTTGCAAATACAATTAATCACTTTGATTCCTCTGATCTTAACTAGTCAAAACAATTATTAATTTGAACTTTTTTTTTTAACTCAAATATTAGGTGTAATTCTATATAAATGAGGGTCATTGACCATGAATTCAAAAAAGTAGTGTAAAACTAGTGGTAGTAAGGTGGTGTTAGTGATAACTAAAAAAGTCTGAAAAGGGACAAAAATGTCAATTTTTTTTTGTCCGTTTTTGACCCGGGAGGACAACACCAGGGTTAAGGTGTTTGCACGCAAAGCATGTAGTATATGAAATAAATTAAACTACTCAAAACACAAAAAGTGAATACTTTTGAGTACTTTAAGTAAGCTACATTTTCCTGATGATACTCATACTTTTATTTAAGTAACATTTTCAATCTTTTTTTACGCTGTGGTAGGCCTATTAGTACTTGTACTTGTAAGACTAAATACTTCTTCTAGCCTACCAAGTGAAGGCCGAGCCCATGTGACAAAGACTGAATAAGTCCAAACCCAGCACGGCCTCGTCCTCCGGTCTCTCAGGACTCGAGCGGACCCTCTGCTGGGTCTGGAGACGGTAAACTAATGAGTTAGAGATAAAGATAGGTCTATTAATGTTGGATTAATGTAATTCACTGTTTCCATCTCTCTCGTATCAAATTATAACGACTGCATGTATTCATGTGTGTCTTAACACCACCCGAAAGTCCCCCGGCCACCGGCCCGGTGCCGAAGCCCAGCCCGCTCCGGTGCGCTGCTCCCCCGGAGGCCTGTGTGTCTCTGTCCCGCTCCTGCGCTCTCTCAGCCCCGCGCAGCTCACTGCACTCAAGTCCACTAATTCAAACAAGGAGGAATGTTAGTTGGTATAAATACACACACACACCCTATTTAATTAAGAAATATGTGGCATGTGTAGGGTATCTGGAAATAAAATAAAAAGTTTCCTTCAAAGACAAAGTAAAATAAGCGTGGATAGTTTGAGCTATAGGCTACCTAGGCTACATGATTATTATTATTATTAAAGCTGAAGTTATTTTGAATTTATTTTTTACTGCAAACTCTCTAACTTTTTGCGTTGATATGAAATAAATTAGTCGGTAGGATTTTCCTTTAATGGACTTTATCTTTTAACATTGTTGCAACAACAATAGTTAAGGTCCTGTGTCTGTGTCTGTGTGTGTGTGTGTGTGTGCGCGTGTGTGCGCCAGGAAAGACGCTCCGCAGCCCGGCTGATCGCCCGACGGGTTGAGCGACTTGCTTTAAAGGCAAGGAGGAAGAGATTTAAAAATAAAAGAAACTCAAACTTCCTCTCTGCGCTGTCATCCACTGATTGTTTCCCCTGAAATGAGATATGTAAGGACAACACAACTTTGGATGAAATGAAGACACTTTCAGCCAGAGACACACTAAGAAACGACTACTTCAGGAACAGTTCACGGTACAGAAAATATACCACATAGGCCTACATTGTGGGCTTTTTAGCCACTATAACACTATTTATTGTTAGGCTACAGATGAACAGATGTGGAGAAAACTAACACTTTGCAAGTCCTAACACCACGAGATAAACTAGCACATCTGTCTGAAAACGTAGCACAAATTGTCCAAAGTCCCAATAGGAATAAGACTACTGTGCTATTTATGTGATCTCAATGAAAATGAAAATTAAGTTAATTTTAATTTTTTAATTTTTATATATTTATAAAGCTTTGGTTGTAGTTTTATTTGCAGTCTGTTTAGAACAAGGATGGATGATTCTCTGACATTTTCCTGTTTTACATATGTTTGGGGTCTGTAGTTTAGCCTATAGGCTAGGCTATATATTTTCTTTGTTTATTATTTTGTGCAATGTAGAGTAGCCTAGGCTACATTGCGCGTGGACATTAGACCGGAAGCTGTGGATGAAATGACTTTTGTTTTCATGTAATTCATGTGGGATGGGCCACTTAGTAAATAAATGATCATATCATAGACATGTTTTAGGGATTCCCTCGGTCTATTTAGATAAGTGGGCCTGTGCGCAGAGCCATGTCAGTCTCGTCTCGTTAATCTAATACACTCGTTTCCTTTCCTTTGACCTTTGCATTTGAATTCAATTAGTCTAATATTCACGCTGCTCCAATAAACACGCCGTCTGTGGACGCCTGCGCCCCTTCTCTGTGTTGATTCCAGCCCGGAAAGGAGAGAAGAGGGCTCGGACTCCTCCGTTATCATCTCCCTGATTAACAGCTAAGCAAACAGCCGCAATCCGCAGCGGGCCGCACGGACCTGCAAAAAGATACCCCCCCCCCAGATCAAATTAAGTTGTTAAAAAGTGTCAACACTTTACACCTGTAATCTACGGCTGGCAGAGGTGTGCGCGTGTGTGCTCGTTAAATTAGAGGCCATTGGCCAAAAGCTTCAGAAAGTGTGAGTGTGCGCCATTTCACGTATAGGCTTTGAAGCAATTGTTATGTCCTCGATGTTAAAATAATGTTGGAATAGTTCGGGAAGCAATTATACAACACAATATCATATAGGTCTAATAATGTAATAATAACGGGGTCATTGTGTTGATCAGGGATAACTAAATAACTACAAAGTAAAACATAAAATAAATGGAAAACCTCTTGAAACTTCTTCAAAGAGTATTAAACAACATGGGATTTCCCTTTTAAACTGCGTCTGCCTCTGTATTTGGAAACATATGTTTATATATATATATATATATTATATATATATATATATATATATATATATATATATATATATATATATATATATATGTTGTTGTTTTGTTTTTTTTTTACAATAAATTAATACACCCTATTCTGCGATTTTGAAATCATTTAGATGTAAAATTCAAGCCTGATTCGATTCTTTCTGGCTGTCCTGTCTCTGGAGCGGATTTTCCGCTAGTGGGCGCTCTTGCCTTTCGAAAAAGCTCCAAGTGCGGCAAAGCGCTGTGGATGGAGACACATTGGGGGGTGTAGCGTGGCTCCTCCATACAGTCCTGTGTAAGAGCCTTATGGGAGCAAATGTTTTCTCCTTGTGTTCATTAGAGGGCTACCTACACAAACTAGGAGCGTTATTTGGGGTTTGAGGGCCATAATGAGTAAGGACTAAAAACACAATTCATTTACATGAAGTCTGGTCTGTCCAGTTAACTTGGCAATTTATTATAAGAGGCAATAATGTCAGCCTATCACCGATGCTCTAACTGTAAATTCGCCTTTATTGTCGTTTTGTGTATTTTTAACTCATTAGATGTATAAAATCATATAGACCTCACCCTTTTATTATGTTATACACAGATTCCCATACCTGCCTATTGATTCAACTAGGATTCCACTGTGCTGTGTGTGCCCATGTTGCTCACCACTAGTCCCCCTACTGAACCAGTTGCCCTTCCTTGACTGACAGCAGAGCTCTTACTGACTTCTCTGCCGAGGGACCAATCAGCGGCGGCGGGGGGCGGGGCCGGGGCCAAACCAGCTCCAGCAAATATTCCCAGTCGCGGTCCCTTGCAGTTACTTCCCATCCAGGTTTCGGAGCAGTGCTGAGGCATCACCATACTCTGCGTTGTGTGCGGCCGTTTTGGAGACGGATCTGCACGATAACCGCCGCAGCACTTTGTTGGGGGAGGGGTGGAACCCTTCTAGTATGAGAACTTCCATTCCAGCTCCTTTGATTTCTTTCATTCTCATATTTGATCATTTTCTTCATTTTGACCATCCGACCTCATTGTTTCGTCCTCCTCATTTTCCTGCTGCTGTCACCCACAGTTTGTGTCTGAGCGCCAGCTGAAAGGGGATCTCTCTTTCTCTCTCTCTCTCTTTCTCTCCATTCCTCCACCAGACATCACTGTACTCTTCTCCGCTGCTGCTGCTCGGGATTGCTGGACTATAATAACGCAGGGGGATTTATATTTGTATTGATTTCCATCTGCCGCCCGGCCCACAGCGGACACCGGCACTTTTTTTTCCTCTCTGAGGGATGTATTACAGCTCTGAACAGGGGAGAATATAAAGCCACAGTCCGCTGAGTGAACTATACTGCCGAGCGTGCGCCTTTTGGTTTTTTGGAGCAGGTCTCTCATCGGAAGATGCTCTGGTAGGCTACGTGTGATCGGGGGTTTGTGGTCCGTGCGCATCCCCACTGGATCGGGATATAAGGTGAAGAAATTGCCGCGGTCAGCCTTTTTTCTGGAGCGCTTTATTTTTTGTGTTGTGGACATATTTGGTTATTTTTTTTTGTGTGAGAAGGATTGTGCACCCACCCGGAGGCGCGCAGGCTAACCATGGGGGACTCGATGTGGAGATATTATTTTGGAGTTCTGTTTATTGCCTTCAAAGTGGACCTGTGCCGGGCGCTCATCCTGGAGTCCATCTACTGGAACACAACAAATACCAAGTAAGTGGAGCACAAGCCGCGCGCACCACAGGCTACTGGCCCCCGTACAGCGCCGTATATACGCGCTCCCGTGCGGAGACCATTTCATGCCGGACTCCGTTGAAAAATCAGGCATTTTAATGCTGGCTTACTTGCCGCCCATGTCGAAAGACTTCGCGTAAAATACGTAAACAACGCTTCAATTCAGCAAACGTCGAGTGGAACAAAGAACTCTCAGAGTAGCGTGATTTCAAATTTGAGTTTATATTCGCCTGTTATCCTCGCAGTCCTTTTCCCACAGCGATCTTTTGGAATCCCGTCTCGAAAGTAAGATTTGTTATATCAAAAATAAATTCAGCTTATGTTGGGCATCTGTATGCCGAGTTTCCCAGAAAACCGTAATGATCCGTCTAAAAACAACACCAACATTAATGGATGTGTTCTGTACGCGCTCGTCAGCTTAAGTTTGGCCGTATCACCGAGAATGATCGGGGACTACAAGATAAAATGAGCCTACATGATAAAGCCATCATTTAAAACACCTGTCGAGATAAGGGAAACTGTGTTTAGCTCTGCTCATTGCTTCTACATTTACTCTTTGGGTCTTGTCGCCGTTGGGGAATAATTACGCACAGAGGAGCGGGCAGCGAGGGCCGGTCGGCCGTGCGTTATGGTGCACTCAGCGGCACGCAAACCCGCCTCACGAGGACACATCTCGGTAGAGTTTGTACGATTCGTCTGTTATTTGTTGTTTAATGGCACATTTCTGCGGAGTTAGTCATACGTGGTGCATTTTGGGTTGTTGGGAAGTAAATTAATTTGGAAGGTAACTGCGCTTCGCTTCCTCGGTCAATGTTAACTTGGACTACATGCGTATACTAATTCATATCTGACTGTAACAGGTCGGAATCAATTAAAATAGCAGAGCTCTGAAGCGGCATTGAGCTCATTAGCAGGCCCGTTTATTCCCTCGCAGTTCACTGGATCGAATATTGGATTTGAATCCTCCGTGATGAAGATAATATTAATGAGAGAGATCGAAGAGAAATGAATGTTGTGTGTTTAAGGCTGGGACGCAGCAGCGGGCCTCTGATGCCCTGCTGCGGGTTCCAGCACGGTGTGTGTGTATGTGTATGAGTGTGTGTGGATAGAATAAAAATCATTAGGCTAAGTGATCAACGAGCCAAATTGTAGGGCGGATTACAGTGGGATATATGGTTGAAATGCAATTTATATAAAAAAAAAACTTTGAATAGATATAGTGCATGGGGCGCCTCTCAGCCCGCTGCTCTGCTCTCCTTTTGCAGCCTTTTCTTCCTCCTGTTTGGAGCCTGGGTGTAAAAAAAAATAAAAAATAATAAGCGTCACAACCGCGGAGCTGGCTGCTTTCGGGTGTACAATCCCAGGATGTCCCGTCCACACAATGCGTCTATGTTTGTAAAAATAGTGCTTTAACTAAGTCCATCGGTGGGTGATTATTAGGGACATCACGCAGCCCAAAGCACTCTACATACTCGCATTCCTGCCTGTTTGTATGTCAAATCCCATCTCAAACAATCCTGCGCCTCCTAAATATTCCTACAGACTAAGAATGGCGGTTGAACTCTTTTCTGCAAATAAAATAGAGGTGTCTTTCTCCCCCTTTCCACCCCTGCGCTCTGCCCGGCGGGGGGCGCCCCTCTTTGTGGCCGTTTAGTCACGGCCAAACTCCAACTCGCCCAATAATTCCGCTTTTCAGCTTTTGGCTCCGGCGCAGCCAGAAAGGCCCTCTCACTCCCCTCTCCGTCTGCTTTCTTCCCTCTCTGAAACACACCTAATTGAGGCGGTGTGACGGTCTAACAGGTGTCTGTTGTTGCACGGCCCATGGCGGCTGGAGAGGAACGTTAACTCGGGCCGGGTGTGTCTGTTTGTGCCCGGTTGTGCCATGTATTTCGGTATTACGTGGAGGACTGGCTGCGTCGGCTGCGGGACAGAGCGCGGGGGACTAAACGCAGCACCCTCGGCCTTTCTAACCTCTTGACTGCCACGGCCATCTGGGTCCCAACGCGTTTCAATCCACACTGCGCACCCACTGACGCACTCATTTATACTTTAGTTTTAAAAGAAAGAAGTACTGAATAAATCGATATTGTATCGAGATCTGAGGCTAGATATCTTCTTCGATTTTAGATAACCTATATGACACAAATAGTGTCTTTTCCTGGTTTTAAAGGCTGCATTACAGTACAGTGATGTCATTTCCTGAACTTACCAGACTGTAGCTCTTCTATTATTTGCCTTTACTCTCATTGTGTAAATATTTTGAGAAAGCACCAAAGTCAAGCCTACAATATTGCTTTGTATTTGGCCAAAAATATCGTCATATTTGATTTATATCGCCCAGCTCTAGGTTTAAAGGTTAATACCAGTCGAGGTTTTACACCTAGCCCAAATGGCGTGTCTCATTTACATCCTAATGTAGTGGGTTGTTGTGTGTAACCCCCTGCTGTATGCTGCCATTTGATGACCATTTGGTTTTATTAGAGAGAAAGTGACGACGAAACACCCAAGTGGTTCTGGGAATGCTTGATGATGCTTGTCACTGCTAACATTTTATTTTTCTTATATGTATGGACTTCACTTTGCTTACTGGCAAAGCTCTCTTTCTATATAGGGATCGCCCAACGAGTCATTTTGTGCTTTGAAAAAAAATGCCCTCCTCACAAAACATGAAACCTCCATCTTGGAGCTGCAGCTCCTGCAAATTAGTATGTCATTTCACTTTTGACTCAAAAAGGAGGACAAAAAAAAGAGGAAAATGTGTCCACCCTCAGAGCAAGTATAGGCCTCGGGCTGCCACAAACGCAGTAGGCATTCCGCGGCATTAGTGTGTGCGTGTGCACATTCTCGGCGTTGTGTCTGGGTGAGGAGTTCAGAGGTAAAAGGCCACCGAGTGATATCATTGTGTGAGCGCTTCTCTTTAGGTGAATGGCCTTCTGGGAGTTGAGCAACAAGTAGTTCAAGTCTTCTGGCTGACATGAATCCCCACTTTATTTCCTTTTTATTCACTGGCAGAGATGTTAATTAAAGCTGCAAAGACAAATTAAATCATTGATTTGTTGCCAACTGTTCAATTAATCATCCTCTGTTTTGATAATTGAATTGAATTGAATTTGATATTTGAATTTTTATATAAAAAAAAAAAGGAAAAGTCAAACTGGTGTGATGTGAGCTTCTTAAATGTGAATCCTGGTTCTTCACTCCTCTGTGACAGTGAACTGAAGAACTTTGACCAAACATGGCTCCGTGTAAAGTCAAAAAATACCTCTGACAACAATTCCTATCTTCTTTAAGGTTGCAAAGATGACTCAATTAGTTATTAAGTATATCCATAAGCAATGTGTTTATTAATGTGAATATCTTCTAGTTTCTTCTCTCCTCTGTGACAGTAAACTGAATCTATTTGAGGTTTGGACAAAACGAGACATTTGAGGACGTCGTCTTGGGCTTTGGGGGACAACAATCCACTTTTTTTTCTCCAAGTATCTGACATTTTAGAGACCACACATGTAATCCTTTCACCCAGAAAGTAATCCACAGACTATTCATTGATCGACTATGAACATAAGGAAGAGTTAAGTTAGCTGTGGATCTCGTTGAAAGTCCTCCTGCCCGTGTGTCACTCACTCCTGCTCGCTGACAGAGAACCCCCGAGCGGTAATATCTTTATGTAGCAGGTCAGCAATATGCTCAACAGCCCGAGTTGTCCCGGCCTCCGTGTCCCTCTTTGGGTTTTGCGTTAGTCTCCCTCTTTTGACTATTCATGGAGGGATGAATGTTAGAAATGTGAAGGCTGTGGGCCAGTCTAATGCCTTTGTGTGTGTAGGCCGGGGGGTTGAGGATAAAGAAACAGCTAGGCTCTCTCTCGCTCTTACTCTGTGTGTACTAAGTGTGTGTGTGTGTGTGTGCGTCCATCAAAAAAAAAAAAAAAAAAAAACTCCACAGGGCCCACGGCTGTGTCGATTAAACCTCATTGTTGTTTGCGCTTTACTACTTAACTGCCGGTATGCATGAACCTCCCAAGGAAAAAAAAAACAAGAGAATGACCCCACCAACTCCCCGCGTGAGCACACACACAAACACACACACACACACACACACACACACACACACACACACACACACACACACACACACACACACACACACACACACCTCCTTCTTCTACTAATCCATTTTGTAGTTGGGAGGGAGAAACAAAAGAAAAGCCTGCTTTACATGCTTTATGTAAAAGGAGCGCTCCTCTCTTCCACGGCAGTTCATTAAGAGATTACATAGAAGCCCAAAGACCCTTTGTGACCGGGCAGTGACGGGGGCACCTCTGTGGGTCCTTTTGTAAACGTGGGGGGGTGGGGGGGTAGAGAAAGGGAGAGAGAGAGAGGGGTGGGCATAGAGATGCAAGTCCATCATGAAGGAGTGACGAGGCCTTGTGTGCTGAATGTGGTAACCGTGCCGTCTCTCTTCCTCCCAAACCCCTGCAGTGCCTCTAATTTTTTCCTTTTTCTCGTCTCCCCTTACTTTATGGAGCGGCGAGAGTGTGAGGGAGAGCGAGAGAGAGAAAGATCAGTTGCTTTAATTTAGCTGCATTGATCGGCAGAGAGGGTGAGGTTAAAAAATGGAAGGAGAGAAAGTGTCATGTTGGACACGGGGCTTCACTCTGCCGGGGTTATGGAGGATTGAAGTGGCTTTTTTAATGATTCCTGCCAAGAGAAAGAGAAAAATGGTTGATTAAGATTGTGTAATAACAGAACAGGGAGCGAAAGATATAGGAAGAAGCGAAAGAAATGAAACAGAGAGGGAGAGAAGAAAGCGTCGGGGCCCCTTGGGGGTGAGGAGGGTAATTATGTCTAGGCCTGCTCAGGACCCAAAGGCCTGGATTACTGGATGAAAGGTAGGGCCGAGGCCCGGAGAGCAGACAGAACCACAGAGAGGGGACGGCGAGGGGGGGGTATAGGGTGACAGGCAGCATGAAGACCTCTGTCCTGTCGGCCGACAGAGGGCGAAAGCCGTGGCGCTGCGAGAGATTTGCGGGTGGATTAACCCTCACTATGCCCCGGCTTGGCCTCTTTGTCTGCCGCCCCTAATGAATCCTCACATTGCAGCTGGGATTCAGAGTCAAACAGTTGCTCTTGATCTGCAGTAAATATTCACCCCCCCCTCGTTTCACTTTGTTTTCTTAGAACTTCAGGGCCACAGGAAGAGAACGGAGGGGAGATTGGGACCGGGGATTACACTGGGGCGGGCCATCAGTCCAATGGTTTAAATAGAAAGTCTGAAAGAGAGACGTGGAGGAAGGGAAGGAATGAAGGGGGTTATATGGAGATGTGCAGTGACAGGAGGATGCTGGGAAAACTGAGAGAGAGAGAAGGTAGAAGAGTTCACACAGATGACAGGTCTTACTTTTGAGTGTTGTTTTCTTTCTTTTTTCTAACTGGTGATAGATGCAACGGTCATAATCTCAGGAAGCAGGACTACAGTCCTCCTCCTCCTCCTTTTTTCCTTTTGCCCCTAACACTTCCTCTCCCCTCCCCAAACACACACACACGCTAAAAAAACACCAAACCTAAAGGTGGAGAAAGGTGGTTAGAAGATAAACGAGAAAAAAACAGATGTCAGCTCTCCACAAATCAGTCACTTTCACAAAAGATCATATCATCGATGCGTTCCTTTTTTTTGTTAAAATCCAAAAGTTCCAGCCGTCACAAAGCAAGCTATGGACGTGGAATCACAGGCACAAGTTAAAAAAAAAAAAAAAAAAAAAAAAAAACTTTCTATGGAAAACTGTGAAGGCGTATTTTTGTTAGAAGGGAATGACAGCTGTCTGAACCTTGTCAGTTTGATAAAAGCTTTGATTTCTAAGTCTGGCAGAGACGGGCCGGGCACCTGTGGCTGTTCTCACCTTCCCAGCATAAGGGAGCGGATAGAGGGATGAACAAAAGAGGAGGAAAAAGAGTCTGTCATGAGACGCATTAGAGATGTATTATTGTCACGACATGGTGTACAATTTTATTTTCAACATTTATTTATATAGCACTTTACAGCAACCAACAGGTGTCCAAAGTGCTTTACATCAACCAAGAATAAACAAACACAACATTTAATAAAAGACAAGAAAAAACACATGAATCATATGTTAAAGTTGCCTATAATCATCAGAAGAAGAGTTGTTGCACCACTACTGCGTATTAAAAGCCATTCTAAATAAATAAGAATAATATTCAGTAGGGCTGCAACTGACGCTCATTTAGTTTAATCTGTAGATTATTTGCTTGATTCATTCTTCGGTCTATACTATGTCAGAAAAGTGTCCCAAAGCCCAAGATGACGTCCTCAAAGGTCTTGATTTGTCCACAACTCTCAGTTTACTGTGACAGAGTGAAGAGGGAAGAAACAACCCGATTAATCCATTATCCAAATAGTTGTAATAGTTGGCTCTAATATCCATGTATACATTTCAAGTTCTACATTCTACCAGCGTCCCGCGGTATTAACTGTATTTAATTAGGCAGCCAATGCCGACTCAGAATAAATGTCTTTACATTAGCCCACACTGTTTACACCCAGCCTGTAATGCCTCTTAATGCCTAATCTGCAGACCAGCACAGCACCAGACCTCTGACGAAGTGCTCTTGGATCTCAGGAATATTTACGGTGGGGGGCCTGACTAAAGAAAGGGTTTTTACCGTAGGGGAGGAGGAGGGGCGAGGGGACAAGTGTGCCTGAAAACAGGAGAGGGGGGTTGGGGTCAAATGCATTTAGAATCATGAGATGGCAGGGCAAGCTTTTGTTTGTCACTCGCCTGTGTGTGTGTGTGTGTGTGTGTGTGTGTGTGTGTGTGTGTGTGTGTGAGACCTCTACCTGGTTGGTTCTTCTGGCTGCCAGTGGGCCAGGTGTCTGCTATCCGACACACACATATCCAGCCCCGGCAAAGCGCAGGCAGGGGGATGAGGCCGAGCGTGGGAGGGGAGGGGCAGAACTAATGAATGAGTGTCTGACTTGACAATCTCCCCGTCTTCGCGTCTCTTCTCTTCTTCCTCGCCATTTCTCCCCCTCCCTCCTTTTGTGTTTCCTCTAAGAGACAATCCAGAATAGCTCAAATTCACCCTGCATCAGCCTCTTGGCAGCTTCTCTTTAAACCCACATTCAAACAGTTGTTTTCTTCTTTGTCAGCATTTATTGAATGCTTTTATCATACAGCTCATTGCTGGCTAAAATACCAGAATGTAACAGAGAGGATGGTGTGTGTTTGTCTTGTGTTTTTTGTGTGCCCCATGGCTAGGGCCGATCTCAATTTGGAATTGTAAAGGCAGTGAAAGAACAGGATACAGCCATTATGATACCATATCTCATATTGTGTAGGGGAAGTACACAGAGTAGACAGCCAGTGTGTGTGTGTGTGTGTGTGTGTGTGTGTGAGAGAGAGAAGCAGTGACATTTGCTTCAGCTGTGCCTGAGCGCTAGCTTTCTGTTGGCTCAGTCACATATGATCTGCTGCTAGTCACCCAATTTCTGTAGGGATAGCATTCATGCTAGCAGAGCAGATAGCATTGTCAGCTGATGTATGCATATGTACTGTACAGGAGGTGTGGGTCTGTATGAGTGTGTGTGTCTCTGTGTTTCTGACTTTCTAATAGCCTCGATATAGACTATCAGACATTCTTTAGTTTTTCTGCTTTAGGGAGTTACAGTGGCTTGAGAAAGCACAGTATTATTATTATTATTATTAGTATTATTTTTTATTAAAGGCCAGTTATTTCATGGATCAGGATACTATGCGTCCTGATAAAGTTCCCTTGGCCTTTGGAATAAAACCCCCCCCACCACCACATCATCACATACCCTTCACCATACCAAGAGATTGGCATGGGGAACTTTCCATAAAATCATCTCTCAATGCAAATCAAACCAGCTATTAAGCTAACTGAAATTACACCATGCCAATCTCTATGTATGGTGAAGGCTATGTGATGATGTGGAGGCCGGGGGGGGCTATTTTAATTCCAAAGGCTAAGGGAACTTTATCAGGATGCATAGTATCCTGATCCATGAAATAACTGGCCACTGAGCCATGCTAACTGTGCCCGCGTGGCTTCAGCCGTTATGCTAATCCAGGCTGAACTTTAGCTTTAACCGTAACACGCAGACATGAGATTGGTACAGTATTTATTTTAAGAGGACAGAAGCACCAGAATACACACAGTCATCAACCTTGAGACACAGAGCTATTGACTCGCTGAGCATGATGGGAAATGGCGACAAGGACACAGTAGAGATCTGCTGTCGTCATCATGGAAGCAGAGGGCCGAATCACGTGTAACCTAATTAGATAAATAATGGCCGCACGCACGCACACACACACACACACACACACACACACACACACACACACAAAGAAGATGATGCCAGATGGCACCCTGATGCATGAACATGTACATTCCCCTCTCTCTCTCTCTCTCTCTCTCTCTCTCTCTCTCTCTCTCTCTCTCTCTCTCTCTCTCTCTCTCCCTGTGTCCATCACTGGACACACTGTACCACCGCTGAGTGTGTCCCTAGGGGGCAGAAAAAAGATTCTCTCGGCCTAGTTAGCCCCTGTGTGTGCAGCTCGTGCGTGCGCATATGTGTGTAGCGTATGTGTGTATCTTGCGCTCAGCCTCCCGCCCGGAAGCGAGGAGGGTGATGCATGCTGCTGGAGAAGGAAGGTAGAAATAATGCATGTGTCGGTGTCTGTACGTTTGAAAGACAAAGAGTGTGTGTGTGACAGAGATAGAAGAAGAAGAAGATTAAATGGTTCTGTGAGAGCTAGCAGCCAGTGTGTTTGCGTTGAACCCCCCCCCATTTCATTTAATGCTCTTTGTTAATTATGAATCGACTATGCCTTGCCACCGGTCCCCTGTGTGAAGGCTCCCCTGCCGCCCTGCGGTGGCTGTCTTTGTAGTCAGGAAAAAAACCCAGTGAAAGGCTTACAGTACGCTGCTCCGGCTCACTGGGGGAGCAGCAAGGCTGCTTTCGCTCTCATTGCTTTTGTATTGAGGCAATCTTATACTCTTCGGTGCTCTCTTCCAGGAAAAGAAGTCAAAGTTCACACGGAGATGCAGGGCCGGCCCATAAATAAAGACATTTGCACCATAACTTGATGCAGAAAAGGCACAAATTGCACCAGGATGCAGGAAATGAAGTGTTTGAGCACCAAATCCAAATTTCTATTTTGTTCAAAAGGGGAGATCTCTAGCCTGTAATTTAGAGTCATTTATCAAACGAGAATGGCAAACAAGTTGCTGGTTCCAGCTTCTGAAATG
This sequence comes from Etheostoma perlongum, assembly GCA_026937815.1. NCBI lineage: Eukaryota > Metazoa > Chordata > Actinopteri > Perciformes > Percidae > Etheostoma > Etheostoma perlongum. Next base: position 5,173,250 of record CM049381.1, read on the forward strand.
TAACGTTTGCTGCTTTTTTTCCCAAGGTGATGTTGTCTAATGTCTCACTTTCAGTGTACTATCACATAAAACAAAAGCAGCCAATCCTCACAATTTAGAAGGGAAATGAGGTCATGTTCCATATTTGTGCTTGGAAAATGACTTAAATAGTTACTCAATTATCCAAATAGTTTCCAACTTGTTGTCTGTCTATTGACATACAGCTCAATCGACTTACTGTTTCAGCTTATTTCATTGTTTTTGCTCACCCACACGCAGAATGCACAGAACCCAAGTACATTTGTATATATGATGACGACCTAAATGTTCCCACTACATATTACCATCTTATTCTGTAGTCACTAATTGCAATGCATTCCTGTCTACTGACTAGCACCAGTATTCACAGTAGGCTATAAAAGGCCTCCAGGGCGTCTATGGTTAACATTTCAAATTGTATTCCAACGCGAGGAAAATTGGTTTTGCAGATAAATACAAGGTTTCACCTTCAACTCTAGCTAACTGTTAATGTATGTGTGTGTGTGTGTGTGTGTGTGTGTGTGTGTGTGTGTGTGTGTGTGTGTGTGTGTGTGCATGCAATCACAGGAATGCTGCAGGGGCTCTCAGTACTCAGAGACTAAATGTTGCCATTATTTTACTTTTGGGAAGAATTTAGGGAAATCCAACTCCACTCCCAGACATGCCCCTCCGGGCTCTGTGTCTAACTGCGTTGCGTGTTCCTGCTGCTGTTCCCTCTTGTTGTGATTTTGCATCACCAAGCTGGGCTTATTTATTTTTTTATTTTCTGTTTTGTATGCCAACGCCGCTGGCATCCGGGAAGCGCATCACCATCTCCTCATTTATTAATTCTTCTTTCCATCGCCGCCACAATGCTGAAGTAAAGCTGTGATTTTATCTTCAGATTCGGGGGTCACTTTGCACCCCACACACACACACACACATGCACCACACACCAAACACCACACACATTCCATCATTATCCCTCATCATCTAAAATTAATGGACCTGATCAGTAATTACCACATCAATAATTAAGCCGACTTGTCTTTTTTTGGAAAGATATAGAGAGGCTCAATGGAAAACACTCCAATCCGTGATGCATAATGAATGACGCATCATCAGTTTTTCTGCATCTAACTAATATCCTCTTTTCCCTCTTTTTGTCTCCTTTTCAGATTCGTGCCGGGCCAAGGCGTGGTATTGTACCCCCAGATAGGGGATAAGTTGGACATTGTGTGCCCGCGCGTGGACGGCGGCGGGAGTGATGGCGTGGAGTATTACAAGGTGTACATGGTGCCTAGGGAGCAGCTGGAGAGCTGCACCATCACCAAGGCCGACACACCGCTGCTCAACTGCGTCAAGCCCGACCAGGACGTCAAGTTCACCCTCAAGTTTCAGGAGTTCAGCCCCAATCTGTGGGGCCTGGAGTTCTTCAGGGGGACAGACTACTACATCATCTGTAAGTACATGGCTCTCCCTGGAGGGATCATAAATTAGGACTTGCATAATTTAAGGGGGAACAACACAGCCTCAAACAGGTTTAAGAACCAGCTGTTGGATTTATGGGTAGAATCTGCTGTGTGGTGAAGTGAATTAATCAGTCGAAATAGGGTTAGCAAAAAAGAACATTTGTCTTATTTTTAGTAAAATTGAATAATAAATATAAGACACAATGACAATGCAGCTTAAATATCTTGTTAAGTGAAAGATCATCTTGTTTTGAGTCATATCTCAAATGAAGCGAGCTTTTTTTGGACATCTCGTGAGGTTTACATGTAAAATATGGTTCACCTTGTTTCTTATTTCAAGAAATCTTACCAAGTGAGTTTCACTTCTTCCATACTTAGTACAAGCGGAAAAAAACTAGTTTTGAAGTGGCCTTCAAAAATATGTTAGCCCCCCCCCCACACTGCACAGTTGAATGCAAGTCCGTACACCTTGCTGAACTGTTGTAATGGACAGTCTGAGCTATGTAGGAAATAAGTGAAGTGGGTGAGGCTGAGTCAGTTTGAGGCTATCCTAAGGATGGTGTAGAGATCCTACAGCGGTAAGGTAAACCTTGTAGTTCCATTTGAAGTTAAACCTTCAAGCCTTCAAGCCTGCAGCCTTTCAGTGCAGGTGTGGCCACTCGGCGTTGCTGATATCGCCTGTGATGCACTAACTCCGTCCTGGGAGGAAGTTGTGATGGGTTTAGTAACGGCCCCCCGGTTTGAAACATGGAAGGTGGACTGAACCATCTGTGTGGCGCGGATGGGGGGGGCAGATAGGGCCATCTGTGATGCTCTGCCACCGCCATCTGTGAGCTGTCACAGTAGGGGAAGGCCATATTTCTGACTGAGCACAAAGAAGGGGAAGAAAGGAGAGAGGAGAGAGGAGGGAAGACATTGCTTCCTAACAAAGCAGTCTATTGTGGTACAGGAAGTTGAATTTTGCAAAAAAAATATGTGCACGGTAACAGCTAATTGTACTGTGTGGTGTATACACCCCACTTTAAAATGCCTGCAGTAGGCAATTCCTGTGAATTTAAATGTTCCTCTGAGCTCCAAATCCAGAAGTCCCGCAGAGAGATCTGTCAAGCAGCTGTTTTCGAAAACAAACAGGTTCCCCGACATAGTCTGCTCATTCAGTTCCACCTAGCTTAGTTTTACAGCAACAGGCAACAGTGGCTGCTCTGTCACTAATGTGTCATAGCCGCAGGATGTTTGCATGGCGGGGCGCGTCTTGCTGTGTTAGAGTCTGGCTGGTATTTTTGTGGTCCTTCAGGTGAGACGTGTTCAGACAAATATGTCAGAGCTAATATATAATGGGTTAAATGTTTTACAATGGCTGGTAGGCAAATGTACACTACATGTTGGTGTAAAATAAAGCACACAGGGCTATCTGACCGGGGTGGATGCACACATAAGTAGACATGGGCAATAATGCAGGTGCATTAGGATCCACACCCACAGAAGCCAAACAAACCATTAGATATGTGTGTGTGTGTCTGTACTACAAAGGCTTTTGACTGAAGAGGCGCAGACATGATCATCCTCCCCTCGTCTCCCTCCACCCAAACGCTGCAGTTAATTATTAATGAGCCGATGCTGGTGTTTACTTACTCTGGTTCTCCCGGTGCTCTGCCGCTGCTGCTGAATGTGATCGCATTGCGGTGGATCAGAATCAGAAGAGAAGACGGGGTTAAGTTCAGGTTAATACAGGAACGTGTAGGCGTACGCGGGTGAGGACAAACATGTAGCATTACTGTGATTGCATGCACTTTCACACACACAAACACACACACACACACGGCCCTCAGGAGGCTGGAGCTGCAGGTCGAAGCACACACAGCTGTAGCAGTACATACGCCCTGTGACAACAACAACAGCAACAGTTCTCTTCACTCTATCTAAATATCTATTATACTCATATCTCTATTACAGCCTGAGCAGATGAGAATATTCAATTTCCCACCGCCTCGCTTAAATCCCCTCTTCTTCATCAGCCTGCCGAGTTGTCAAATTGGAATGGAAATGGTGGTGGGAAAGTTCATTTTGGAACTTTGAAAAGACCCCAAAAAAAATCCAATTCTGCAGTTCTTGCAAATTCCCCTTCCACTGAAATCCCCCCCCCCACACCTTCTCCATTGGAGTGTGTCAAGTTTTTGCTGTTAATTGCCTCTTCTTTGCTAGCTCTGGACCCCGGTTCTGCAGCTTTGACAGCCCACTGCAGTTGCATTGTGGCGCTATGTTGTGGACTTAGTGCTATTCCTTTTTTTGCTGAATCGGCCGCTTGGAGAAGCTCCAGCTTTGCATGGTTAAACACCAGGAGTACAGCACCAACAAACACACACACTAAAGCAGACAGAGTGAGAGAAATACGCCGAGGTGTGCGTAGGTGGAATCAGACTCACTTTTTCATCTTACAGTGTTGGAGTGAGCCAACGTGCCTGTGGGCGTAACTGCGTGTGCCTTATGTGCCGGCTGAATAAGCTATGGGAATTAATAGATACATATGTACTCAGGGCTCGCCACTGTGGAGCCCTATGAACGCATCCCAAACTTGTTATTTGTGCCTGTGTGTGTGTGTGTGTATCTGTGTGTGTTTGTGTGTGTCCCACCCCTGCCTTCCCCTCGCAGCAGTGCTGTCCAAGATCCATGAGAGTGTGACGCCGCCACAGAAAAGTCCACCGCGAGAATGTCATTAGTCTTTTGGAGTGAGCACTCGATACGTAATTAATTAGCGTTTAATCCTCCATTTCTTCTCACAATTGCCAAGGCCCCCAACATCAACGCTACGGATCTGAGTCTCAACCAAATGGATTAGCGCTGCTTTGTGTTGAGTATTTTGCCAAGGCTAGATCTAGACTAGATGAGAGTCCCCCCCCCCCCCAACTTCAAAACCACCCATTGATGCAGCTCTGACATCAGGCCCCAGCATTTGACTGCCTTATTCTGTACTGTCACTGCAATGAAGACTGACAAGTGGCCAATAACAACACCACAAAAACGGATACATGTGTGTGAGTCTGTGTTGTCTGCTCGTGTGTGTGTGTGTTTGTGGATGTGCTTGCGTGCGTAGAAGGGGCTGCTGTACGTCTGCAGATTTCTCTCAGTGCGCCTACACGTGGGCGCGTTTGTGCATCTCTGTGCATGCACGTGTGTACGTACTTTTGTGTGCCTTTAGAAAAAAATAAGCAGAAAAAAAGCGTCCCACAATGCGGCTCCAGTTGAGAGCAGATGTGTTTGATGTGATTGTTTGCGGCAGCATGGCCTGCAGCCGAAAATGTAGTGAGCTGGATGATTACATGAGAGAGAGAGGGAGGGAGAGAGAGAGAGAGAGAGAGAGAGAGATAAATGAATCAAGAGAGAAAGGGGGCAGAAAGAGTGACAAAAGCAAAGGAGAGAGAACAGGAGTGAGAGAAGGGGAGACTGGAGAGAGAGAGAGAGAGAGAGAGAGAGAGAGAGCAGAAAATAGAGCCAAAGGGAATAGGTGCACGGCAGGAAACAAGCGAGAGAGACGATGAGCTAAAGAGGGCAGAAGAAGGACACGGCTGAATTTACAGTCAGAGGGAAAATTTCATTAAGACTCTAATCACCTTTTGCCTCATTCACAACAAAAAATAGTCCCATCACCTCCTTGCTACCCTGATTACCGTCTGACAGGGAAACATTCCTCTCAGTACATTTTGTTATGAATTCAGAATGCGCTCCGAGGTTTTTGTCTGCTTTGTCTGATTGAAACGATCAGTTCTTTGTTCACCCTAATGTGTCTAGATTGGCATAATCATCCTGGTATCATAATGGGAGACAGGTTTATTCAGTCAAATGCTGCGACGTGTCTGTGTGGCTAGGAACTCTCGGTCCAACTCTGCTTTTTGCACCCACAACCACTTATTGCTGCTGTAATAACCATATGTTAATAACTTTTTTAAATAATGGATTTAGAATGTTTGTGTTTTTAGACAGCTTTGAGTATTTGGGGCGACCCAGGTTGGGCCTAGCCCTGCTTTCTGGTGATTCACAGGTGATTAGGGCACACGGTGGTGACGGGTTTGTTACCAGCTCGAAACCCCAGCACTGTGATGATGGCTTCATGCACCACGGAAAACCCCCGCAAATGGCAGTCACACTCGGCGTTTAGGTATCTGCCTTTGTCTTCCTTTCGTCCTCCCTTCCTATATCTTTTGACGATGCCTCTTCAGTCTGTTGCCATGCCTTTGCTCTGTTCCATTATGAGTGGCCAGGCATTGTCTTTTCTCAGCAGTGCATTGTGTGTTCATTTGACAATGTTAGCGACGCAGCTTTCAGAGTGTAGTTTCTCAGGCTTACAAGGCTCTTTATACTGGACTACAGATAGTTCCCTATTGTTAACTCCGAGTATTTGGAAAAACGGCATAAAAAGGGACATAAGGATGGAACAAACATGAGCTTACAGCTAATCAAAATGACAAGAATGCTAACTGCCAGCACTACTGTTTGAATGTGATGTTAGCTAAACTACCTAATGCTACATGGGTGGGGAGACTTGCGGTGTGTTTACGACGCGGGGGTGGGATTGTGGTTGGAGGGTGGTTGGTGGTATGCTGGCGCTGGTTGTACTGACAGTCACACTTCAACCATTCATTTGAAACTACATGTGACGTGTGTGTGTGTGTGTGTGTGTGTGTGTGTGTGTGTGTGGGGGGGGGAGTTTTTTTACTGTCCCACTCAAGCTGCCACTCTGGTCTCTAGCAGTACTTTGTCACAGCCTGTGAGTGATTTTCCGGATGGCCTTTTCCTCCTGTTGCAGAGCCTGTTTTTTAAATTTGTGTGTGGTTGAAGGCGTGTGTGAACATGTGTGTGTGTGTGTGTGTGTGTGTGTGTGTGTGTGTGAAAGACTAGTCTTCTTCAGCCCAAAAACCCCATCCAAATCACAGTGCATGTTTGAAAGCAGTATGAAAATAGATTCTGTAGTTCACAGTCAAGATGGAGTGAATGGTGAAGGAAAATCAGATGTTGCTTTTCATTATTGGATTTACCTTGCTCACTATTTTTTCTTCTTGTACTCCCTCACCTGTTTCCCTCTCCCCCATCTCCCTGAGTCTTATCTGGGTGCTGTAATGCCCCCCTCCTCCAATGTGTTCCCCCCAGCATTATGGATTAGCTGGTTAACTCTGGCTGGGTTGAGGAGGGCCAAGTCATTCAGCCATAGCCCATTCAACAATCCCATTCTCTTAAAATCCAAGTCAGGCTTGCCGGGACTGCAGCCTTGGCATAGTGAGTGTGTGTTTTACTCCGCATTTAAAGGGGAAGAAGAATTTCTAGTTTAAAATGACTCCGGATTGAAGAGATTGTTTCTTCTTCTTCTTCTTCTTTTAAATGTCAAGGAAATGTTGCAGCCAAAAAAAAAGAAACAAGGTTTATGAAGGCTTTACAAAAAGGATATTTGTGTTGTTTTTTAGCGTCAGATGTGGATGTGTTAAATGGCTTAATAGGGCAAAGGGAAAGGAGGTGATACAAGTGGCGATATGTGTGGCAGATCCAAATTCGCCCCCTGTGAACTCTGACCTCTCAGGGACCAATGCTAATAAGCATGCATGCACCACAACATCCCACGCCCCCCCAATACAACTGCACTAATGCGCCATCATCGCGCCAATCAATCTGCGGAGTAAACAGTGTTAAGGTTGTTAATGACATCCTGCATGATTGGAAAATCCATGTGTGTTGTGCTAACAGGTTCATGAAATGAACACATGCACGTACACACACACACACACACAGGCACAGGAGAACAAGCCTTTAAGAAGCTTTGTCTGTAATGTGCTTTTCGGGCTCCACTGGAAAGCCATAGGTCAGCTAGTGAAGGAGACAGGGGGAGAGAGGAGGCGAGATGGAGGGTGGGAAGGAGGGAGGGAGTCCTTGTTAACATGCTCTTTGTGTCCGCTCCCATCACCATCTTATTGAAACAAGGGGATTCGGATCAAAATGATTGGTAGCCGGGAGAGAGGAAAAGGAAGAAAAAACCTCTGAAAAGCAACAACTGGGAGGAGGAGAAAGGGAAAAGCCTCAGACCATGCAGAGCTTCATTTCTCAAAGCTATTTCAATCAGTGTCTCGGCACCTGCCTTTCAATCTCCTTGCAGTTGATGGAGAAGCTTCGAGTGCGGAAGGAATTTGAACATGTCGAGGCGGCGACGGGGACGGAGATGGAGACGGGGACGGGGACGGGGAGGGGCGGCGAGTGTGTTCAAGGGTAGAGGGGTAAAGGGAAGAAGGTAGTGGCTGAAAGGTGGCCGCCCCGGAGACGAGGAAACTGGGGAGAATGGGGTATTGTTGTTAGGAGGGGAGAGAGAGGAGAGGCTTGAGAGGAAGCAGAAGGGAGGAGATGGGGGTTAGGATGGGGGGGGGCAGTCGTATAGTGAATGAGGGTCACTGCGCGCTGGCAGGAAGCCAAGCCGCTAAGCTCTGCATGGCAGCTCGTTAGCCTCTGTGTTAGTGACCTGATAGACCACAAGCCCTACTCTCCCCCCCCTCCCTTCCCTTATTGCCTGTTCCCTTTCCCACTCAGGATCAGCTAGCTGCAGTTCTGCTCACCGGCCTCCGGGGGGTTTTGTCTGTGTGTGGCCCACATCTGTAGAAGACTGACACAAGTAGAGCTTTATTTGATCAGATGTGCAGTTTACATGTTTAAAAAGGGCCCGTACAGCATCTGCTGCCAGGGCTCCTGTCACATGTGGGGCGTCTTGCTCCACCCCTCCAGATTCCTCTCCCAACATCTGCTGCTGTCCCTTAAACACAGTGTTTAGCGCTGCTCTTCTGTTTTCTCCAGTGTGTAAATGGTTATTTTTAGATCCTTTAAGCTCTTTTTATCTCAGGGCAATTGAGGTATTCATCACATCTCTCTGTTCACTTAATTTCACTGCCTCTCCTGGAAAAGTGCACCCCTCCCCCACCCTCTCCGTTTACATACCTGATTTTTTTTTTCATCTTGTCAGCAGGTCTCTCCATCTTTTTAAGCCTGGCAGCAAGTTTGGCTTTTAGATTTGAGCGTTTGAGGGCTTTTAAAAAATCCAAAAGTAAATTCTTTAATAACTGGTTACCTGTCTGGAGTGTCGTTAGCGCTAATGCATGATAAACCGCAGAATTTCCAGCGGCTCGCCAACATGGCCGCTGTCGTGGCAGCCATGGTCGCCTTCCCTCTCTCAGTCTCTCCCCTCTCCTCACCTCTCTTAACTGCCTCCTTCTGAAGGCCCATCAGCACAGTTAGAGATATTAAAGTCACAATTACTCAAGCTAATTGACTTTGGGGATGTGAAATATTCCAGCGGAGCAGAGCGTCTGAGGTGACAAACAGGTCAATTGAGATTTTATCAAAGGGGATATGACTCATAACTTTCTTCAGGGGAAGGCTCTCAGAGCCTGTGTTGTCTTTGGGAACTGTGTTTTTTTTCCGAGATGAGAGGCTTTATTCTTATATAGCCACACATTTCCCCCAACACATCTTTTGTGTGCCAGATGCTTGCAGCGACCGCTCATTCTAACCTCGTCCCTCTTTCTCTCTGTCCCTCTCCGCCTGCTGCAGCTACATCCAACAGCACCATGGAGGGCATCGACAACCAGGAGGGGGGAGTGTGCAAGACCAAGTCCATGAAGATAATCATGAAAGTGGGACAAAGTGAGTATTGTATTATTGAATTACAGCCGTGAGTGCCTGTGGGGCATGAGCAGGCAGCCACAATGCCAAGCTAGTACATTGTGCAAAATAGTGTGTGACTGTGAAAATGACCTAATAAGGTCATAGGAGACTGTGCAGCATGTAGCTCCAACATCTCCATGACACCTGGGTCTGCGAGGGGGCAGGAGATGTAATCTAGCGGAAGCCTAACATGCTGAAACACACACACACACACACAAACACAGTCACACACTGTTGTGTATGGTTGCATGGACACATGCACTGGAAGCATCTGCTGTTATATACTCTTTCAAGTAGAATTTTTAGTTTTGAGGCCCACAAACACGTCATTCTTGTGAGTTGGGCCCTGTATGTGTTACACACAACGTCCCCCTGTGCACACTGCGTCTGAATCACACACCAGACAATTCAGACGCTTTCTTAATTATAGCAATAATTATTTCTATGTTGGTTGCCTGGCTGCCACCCAGAGTAGTCATTTCCTGGAGTTTAGCCGTTTCGTCAACACCAGCTCCAGTGCTACTCAGAAACGCTGAAGGTCAGGGAATAAATCGCAGCGTCTGCACGCGGAGGAAGAAAGACACAGGTGCTGCACAGGCATGGGAATGCTTTCTGCTGCCTCGTAGTACTGAACATCAGCTCCAGTGTTGAGAGTTGCTTACAAAGCAGTGGCTTTATTAAATGAAATGTACTATTACGTTTGGTTTGGTTCAGTTGAGCTTGACGGTGCATAGAGTTCAACCTGAGACTAGTGATTGGAACAGCAGATGCTCTGTGAATTACTCCAGAATTTAGCGTGACTGTTCAGCATCAGAACCACTGACACACAGTTTAGCTGTTCCAAATGGACCCAGTGCGGTACTAAAAGAACACATTTAGCAACTCTTTGTGGTTGATTACAGGGACAGAGATACCCAGCTGATTGACATGAAACTAAGCTGAACATATACCTTATCATGAGCATAATCAACGCAGAAACACACTACAGTGAAAAAGAATACTCCAATAATCCGTATGCATCTTATTTGTATTTTTTCAGATCCCTCTGATCCTATTTCACCCAAAGACAACCCCACCAGAGTACCCTACCCTCCCAAGCATTCAGATGGCAAGGAGACCTACAACCCTAACGATGTGCTGGAGAAACCAGGTAAGACCCCCTACTCACAGCTTAAACCCCAGGAAATTGGTAATTGAGTTGAGGAATTAGCGAACTAATTTGGCATTTGGGCCAGCGATTGTTCGGTCAGCTAAGAGCAGATAACGCTAAGTAGGCGTGTGTGTGTGTGTGTGTTTGCGAGAGTCACTGAGGTGTGTGTGTCAAAGTAAAAGGAACGAAAGGTCAGCGATTCATCAGCCATTAATCGAATGTTGCCCATAAAACTGATAGGCATCTGCAGCCTCCCAAGGACTTAGAACGTATCTCCATGGTGACACCGGTCCAGCCTTAAACCCGCCCGCTTAAGCAACAATTTCAAGAAAATGATCTGATCGCTGTCTGCCATCTTTTTAACAATCTGTTCTTAGTACAGACACACACTTGTTACCGCACCAAATCACAACTCAGACTGATGCGCGGCTACGTGCAGACCGCTCTTATCTCTACTATTATATTGCAGTTAAGAATCTCCCGAGAAGAAATTCAGACCGGCAATTTCCGCAGCTCAGAAAAAAGAAACAGGAAGGGCCCAAGAAGAAAAACAACCCCACCCCCCCATGTCCTGACTCATTGACATCGTAGCCCACCTGCCTCTCTCTGTCTTCACTCCCAAATCCATCCTGACCTTGAGCCTGCAGATCTGCCATGCTGGCACTGTTCTCTGCAGGCATCAGCATCTTGCTCTCTCCATCTTCCCGTCTCTCTCGCTTGTGTTTTATGTCCCAGCCCTCCGTACCGGCAGCTATCAGGAGCATATGGGCGTCAGAGTGCTATGGGCAGAGCGTCTGAGGCAGCGTAATCCCCTTGTAAAACAATGGAAGGGTCCTTGCTTTGGGATGCCTGCCATCCTATATCCACTCCCCCCTGTACAACAGCAATTGCACGTTGGGGCCCTCAGGAGAACAGCGGCGGCAGGGAGACACAGTAGTCCCGCCTGCTCGGGGAACACGCTCTGTCCCGGGGAGGACAGAACACACCCGCCCTGGAGGTGTTGGACGGGAACCAGAGTGTCCATCGCTGCGAGTCAGAGCCCAGCTTGGCTTCCATAATTGATGTCTCATGAAGACATCAGATATTTCTTTCTTATTTTCTTCCCTCCGGGGTAGTTAGTCAGAAAATTAAGTTACTTTTTTTTAATGACTTTTCAACATGCAATTTATCTAAGTGCCATTTGCCTGTATCTAGCCCAGCCATTGTATCTCCTATCAGGCTGCACTCGTCCTAGTTTCAAGGTTGCCGTCTCCACCGGCTGAATTTGAATAGCCACCGATCGAATGTGACCTTTATACAAAGAGCCCACTATAGACAGGCTTCACTCTCAGCCGCTGTTCTGCTGGCCCCTTCCCTTCACCTTTACTGTGACTCGATGAAAAGATAGTGAAGAATGAACTGTGAAGGAAAATACTGTTGAAAACACAACTTCCTATCTTTCCAGTGTTTTGAGTCCTCGCATCTCCCTACATCCTGGTGTCAAAATGTTAGACAAACACTCATATGATTTTGTCGATCAATTGATTAGTTTTAATCAACAGATCTGATAAACTGAGTTGAAGTAAAAAAAAACAACAACACAAAACACATCTTGTGTTTACCAGAGATGGGCTCAGTTTCAAGTTTCTTGGAAAAAAAATTACTACGCAGTAAAAAGCACAAAACGATGAAACGAATATACAGTGGGTACGGAAAGTATTCAGACCCCTTTAAATTTTTCACTCTTTGTTTCATTGCAGCCTTTTTCCAAAAATCAAAAAAGTTCATTTTATTTCTCAGTAATGTACACTCAGCAACCCATCTTGACAGAAAAAAACAGAAATTTAGAAATTTTTGCATATTTATTAAAAAACAAAAACTGAAATATCACATGGTCATATGTATTCAGACCCTTTGTTCAGTATTTAGTAGAAGCACCCTTTTGATCTAATACAGCCATGAGTCGTTTTGGGAAAGATGCAACAAGTTTCTCACATCTGGATTTGGGTATCCTCTGCCATTCCTCCTTGCAGATCCTCTCCAGTTCTGTCAGGTTGGATGGTAAACGTTGGTGGACAGTCATTTTCAGGTCTCTCCAGAGATGCTCAATTGGGTTTAAGTCAGGGCTCTGGCTGGGCCATTCAAGAACAGCCACAGAGTTGTTGTGAAGCCACTCCTTCGTTATTTTAGCGGTGTGCTTAGGGTCATTGTCTTGTTGGAAGGTAAACCTTCGGCCCAGTCTGAGGTCCAGAGCACTCTGGAAAAGGTTTTCGTCCAGGATATCCCTGTACTTGGCCGCATTCATCTTTCCCTCGATTGCAACCAGTCGTCCTGTCCCTGCAGCTGAAAAACACCCCCACAGCATGATGCTGCCACCACCATGCTTCACTGTTGAGACTGTATTGGACAGGTGATGAGCAGTGCCTGGTTTTCTCCACACATACCGCTTAGAATTAAGGCCAAAAGTTCTATCTTGGTCTCATCAGACCAGAGGATTTTATTTATCACCATCTTGGAGTCCTTCAGGTGTTTTTTAGCAAACTCCATGCGGGCTTTCATGTGTCTTGCACTGAGGAGAGGCTTCCTTCGGGCCACTCTGCCATAAAGCCCCGACTGGTGGATTGCTGCAGTGATGGTTGACTTACTACAACTTTCTCCCATCTCCCGACTGCATCTCTGGAGCTTAGCCACAGTGACCATTGGGTTCTTCTTTTGCCTCTCTCACCAAGGCTCTTCTCCCCGATAGCTCAGTTTGGCCGGACGGCCAGCTCTAGGAAGGGTTCTGGTCGTCCCAAACGTCTTCCATTTGAGGATTATGGAGGCCACTGTGCTCTTAGGAACCTTAAGTGCAGCAGAAATTTTTTTGTAACCTTGACCAGATCTGTGCCTTGCCACAATTCTGTCTCTGAGCTCTTCAGGCAGTTCCTTTGACCTCATGATTGTCATTTGCTCTGACATGCACTGTGAGCTGTAAGGTCTTATATAGACAGGTGTGTGGCTTTCCTAATCAAGTCCAATCAGTATAATCAAACACAGCTGGACTCCAATGAAGGTGTAGAACCATCTCAAGGATGATCAGAAGAAATAGACAGCACCTGAGTTACATATGAGGGTCACGGCAAAGGGTCTGAATACATATGACCATGTGATATTTCAGTTTTTGTTTTTTAATAAATATGCAAAAATTTTCTAAATTTCTGTTTTTTTCTGTCAAGATGGGTTGCTGAGTGTACATTACTGAGAAATAAAATGAACTTTTTTGATTTTTGGAAAAAGGCTGCAATGAAACAAAGAGTGAAAAATTTAAAGGGGTCTGAATACTTTCCGTACCCACTGTATATAATGAAATTGCCACCACAGTTATTCCCCGGCTGCAATGACGGTGCAGAGACGTGCAGATGTGAACCCAGAAAGAGCCAGGAACACTAAACTATGTATGAGATAAGGATGTCTTATGATCTTTATTGTTTAAATAAAATAATTGTGGGGGGGGGGGGGGGGGTTCTCTGGTTTTACCTTGTGCCTTCTCCCCAATGTATATGAAAAATAAGCCAATATGCAAACACATGGCTCATTTGTTGATTTGGCTCACTCTGCCTCCCTCTGTCTCCAAGGTGTAGCGCCCAGAGAAAGCGGCGACACTGACACCGGTGGAAAGTCCTCCAACGTCATCGGCTCCGAGTTGGCGGCCATCTTCGTCGGCATCGCTTCGGGCAGCGTCATCTTCATCATCATCATTATCATGCTGGTCCTGCTGCTGCTCAAGTACCGGAGGCGGCACCGCAAGCACTCGCCACAGCACGCCGCCACGCTCTCCCTAAGCACCCTGGCCACACCCAAACGGAGCGGCGGCGGCGGCGGCGGGAACAATAACGGCTCGGAGCCCAGCGACATCATCATCCCGCTCAGGACTGCTGACAGCGTCTTCTGCCCGCACTACGAGAAGGTCAGCGGCGACTACGGCCACCCGGTCTACATAGTTCAGGAGATGCCCCCCCAGAGCCCGGCCAACATCTATTACAAGGTCTGAGCTGGAACTTTTAAAAAGCAAGAGATGAACTGGAACAATCCCGGGCAGAGTGGGTTTTTAGTTTTGACTGGCGCCGCCAGCACGCCCACAATCACTCTCGCTCTTTTTCTCTCTGTCTCTGTGTGTCGACTCCTCCTCCTCCTCCTCGTCTCTGATGTTTTGTCACTGCTTTTATCTTTATCAAAGTTTTGCTGATACCTTGTTGCTGTGGTTCGGTCCCAGTCAGTGCGGACGGGATGGGTGAAATGCTAGCGCTGCCTCCGCTGCCTCTGCTGCTCTCTGGGGCTCTTGGGAAATAGAGTGGACCTTCTCTTCTTATCCCAACGCTGCCCCCTTGTTTTGCTTTGTGCACCGCAGCGAGCATTGTGGGGGAACTGAATGTTGTGGAGAAGTTAAAATTTAGACAGATTCACAGCAGGAATTTTTCTTTTCCTCGGATTGGGACGGACAGACGGACGGACGGATGTATGGGCGTGAAGCTTTACTGGCATGAGAGGAGGGGAAGGATTCTTTGGCCTCACCTTTAACAGAGACTACTGCTTGGAAAAAGCGAGGGAAAGAGACAATAAAAAACAAGTGAGGAGGAGATGTAAAGGAAAATATGGGCTGAACCATATGAACTCACAAAATGGCTGCCCTACCTTGATGCACACTAGCCAGAGATACTCTGTGGATTAACCAGTCGGACGAGGACAGGGGAGAGATTCTCGCAGCGATCCTCCCCGGGACTTTCATGACTGACTCACGGAGCTCATGCTGCCACCCACATGCCCCCACCATCACAGTCAACCCCCCCCCCCCCCCCCACACACACACACACACACACTGTCTCACCAGTCAATGTGAACTGTTTGGATTGCACCATCTCTCCTCAATTCCCAGATGTTTTTCAGCAAATCACTTCTTTCAGATGTCATTTGAAGGTTTTAAGGAAGAAAAATAGATCCTCTTTATTTTGTACTGTCAACATTTATTGATTTTTTGCTCATATCTGGTTTACAGATTTTTAGCTAATATCGGTTTAGTTCAAATTCATAAAAATGTTTTTTTTTTCTTCCTTTAGTGACATGTCATATATTATGTGACGTTCAAACACAAGTGACCCAACAGTGGCCAGGTGTGGCGAGAGCGTGAAAAAAACCGAGTGAGGATTTTTATTTTTTATTTGCGTGTGAGGTCTGCCCACGTGGCTCCTGGGAAGAGTGGAGGACTTTCATATACATAGAGCAGCACTTTGAACTCCTTTTTGGTCCCTCCACCCTCCACAGTAGTCATAGAGAGACACAGTGGTAGCAGCTGTATCCCGGCTTTTTACACATGGAAAGTGTTATGGGGCAATAAGAAATCCAATTGGCCTTACTGCCGTTTTTTTCGCATCAGGTGAAGAGAGAAGTAGAGGTTAGCATAGCTGGCTTAAACAGCTCTAGGTACTGTTATGTTTACCCCTGGGGGTCCAATGATGATGAAGAGTGCCCTTAGGGGCTCAAAATCAGCGTTGACCGGTGCTCTCCTATTCTTGTTCGAAAAAAAAAAAGCACAGGGACATCTTCTTACATTGTCACTGTTACTCAATCTCCATTAGTATTTCCATATTGTGAGTGTTTGATTTACTTCTCTTTTTTTTAAACTCTTTTTACAAAATAGATGTACATTTAAAAAAGGACATTACGCAGAGGAAAAAAAATACAAGTAAAAAACAGAATTTATTTATGATAGACACATAGAGCACAGGTGTTGTCAGGCGGAATGGAGAAGAAGAAGAAGAAGAAATAATGTTAATATATTATGGTATAAGTGCACATTATGCAATCTATCTTTTTGATTATTTGATAGGTCTCGATACACTGAGTCCCGTATTTTCACGAGCTGTCGTCCACAGACACAGGGCTCAGTCCTGGGAAAGAGGACGAGGGGAGGGGCAGCCTGGCCCCCCTAATCCCCAGCTCCTGCTCCCGAGCCCTGACCCCCAAGCCTGAGGGGAGGAGAGTTATCTGACCCAAAATAGCTCACATTGGTGTACACAAGGGCAGAGTAGCAGTGTCTCCCACACTCACTCAGTGTAGCATCTCCCAAAGGATAATTCTCATGAACACCCAGTGTCCCCCATTCTCCTCATACACACCTTTCATGTTCTTTCTGTGCGTGTGTGTGCGTGCATGCGTGTGTGTGTATGCGCGCAAGTCTATATTACAGTGACTTCACATTCATTGATATCTTTGGCTTAGGATCATAATCGTGACTTACGTTGTTCCCAGAGCGTGTATCAGCCCATCATCGACATTGTCATTTGTTCATAAAAGAACATCAAATTTCACCGAAAAAGCCAAGCCTTGTATGATCTGAGGTTGTGCCTCTGAGAGGCCACAAAAATCTGCAAATATGCAATTCTTATTTATTTTTTTTAATCAATTCTGAGAAGAAAAAAAAAACAACAACAACCCCACCTATGGAAAGTGTTCTTAACCACTGAAAGATGTAACAACAAACAAATGACACAAAACTGGCAAATTACGTCACACAAGCCTGCTGTTTTTATTTGGAGTATTATGTTAACCTTTTTTCCGTTTTAGCCATGTGCCGTAGTACAAAGGTAAACTGTGAAAAATGAAACCATTACATTATATATCACACCCGGAACAGGTATTTAAGAAAAGATGAACGAGACACACACACACATATGACAAAGAAATGGCTGTTTAGTTGCTCTCTGTCTGCGGCAGAATATGACAATCTTATTAGTTTCTTTGAATCTGACGTCCTTTTCTTAGCCGCCACTCGACTAACGCTCTCCCAACATTGACCAGGTTTGCTTCAGCCTGTGTGAAATGTCGTAGCGATGCTGTGAGAGTCTTAGCACAAAAGGCTAGGAGAAGCGCCTTAGGCTTCTGTAAAATGCCTTGCTCGTATGGTCAGCCCTTGGTCACTTGACTCAGTAATTTTGCACCGTACTTCTGTAGGTAAGAAACTGTAAATACATTAATGTTTGTATTGTATATGGATCCTGGGTTGTTACAATAGCCTTATTCACCTTTTTAGGAAAGTAAATGGAAAAAACAGAACAGAAAAAATGAAATACACTTCAGTTAAAACAGAGCATACTACTTTTTTGGTAAATAGCTTATGTAAATATTGACCAGAACCCAATAAAACATTTTTTTAAAAATCTTAAAGTAAGATGTTTTGTATAAAATTTGAATTTTTTGCTATGTATTTTAGCTAGCGCTCGATGGAAAGCCCATGTCCTCCCCACTCCCTCCCCTTTTGCACTGTTTCCATGGTAATTTGGTTTAAAAAAAATGAGAGAAAAGTTGCCAAACCGACTGCTGCATATTTGTGCCATAAATGTGTACCATAAATATTTATTGAATTAGTTTCTCTTTTTTTCTTCTTCTTTTTTTCTGTTTATGATTTAACTTCAGTCCAGTTTGTAAGTAACACAGTATTATATTTGCATTGTTTTGTTCGTTTTCCCCTGGTTTTCTTTTAGTCGTGTCATGGTTACCAGGTGGCTGTAGCCCTGTTCTCCTCTTTTCTTGTAGTATGAGATGGCCAGGCTGTGAAAAATGGTTTTAACATTCAAAAAATTAAAACAAGTTCAAAGTGAGGATAAATGACACACATTCCACCAGTCTGTTACGAACTGAAAATGTTTTTCAATAAAATGTTTTTCCTATGGACGCGCTGTCTGCCTGTGTTGATCTGTTCTGCCAACCTGATCTCACAGATTTCTGTGACAGGAACGCCCCTTCACTCAAAATCTGTGGCAGTTTCACCACAGAATCGCCAGAAATTCCAATGATGGACCCACGGAAGAATTCTGTGAAATGAACACGGCCCCTTAAGTTAAGGAAAACTTGCCACAGAAAACTTAGACAACTTGCCACAGTTTGATTTCTAAAAAAACATTGTATGCGGTAGCATTAAAGGGATACAGTGGCAATTTACTATTGCAATTCCATAAAGTTGGGGGGATTATGAAAGTCAGATTTAAAAAGAATGTTAAAAATGCTGAAACACAGAGTGAGATATCCTAATTTATATTTCCTAAAATGGGGTCAAGCTCCAAAACACTGGATCCTGGAGTTTAGTCCACCTTTGGGGGTTTGCATGTTATTCTCTATTTCCTGTCAAGTGTATGATAGAATAGACAATACCCCAAATCATGATGTCAGTTAAATGTGAATATGTTCTAGTATCTTCTCTCCTTGCTGACAATAACACAATTTCTTTGAGTTGAGGACAAAACAAGACATTTGAGGATGTCATCTTAGTGTTTGGGAAACTGATCTACATTTTTTACCGTTTTCTGACATTTCAGAGACCAGACAACCAATTCAGAAAATAATCGACAATGAAAATCATTTTTAGTTGCAGCCCTAATTATGTTGAGGCTGAGTAGAACTTCCCACAATGAGTAACTGGTAGCTGTGTCAAGAAAAATCTCAATCATTCCCAATCAGCAGAGACGGAGAGCGTAGGCATATGTTAGGAGATAACATAGGTACAGGCTAATTACTGACGTAAACATGTCTGCTACAAAGCCATAACGTGATGTACAAGGTAATAGTAAGGGCTTCAGAAATAAACAATGGACAAATAGTGTCTTTTAACGCTTAAAGTTATTCACTGTCAAAGTGACGTAAAAATGAATATGAGTTGATGGAACGCTAACGGCGGGTGATCGCTTCGTAGCATTAAAATGTCGCCATAGGAGCACCACTTAGAGAGGAGAGGCTTACCCCCTTGACCGAGACGAGGTGGCTAACATGCATGCGTGCTAGCGCTAGCATGCTAGCTCCTGCTCAATGGCAAAACACTGCTAGCTGACGTTATCTTACCTTACTACTGAGCATGTGTGACTCCTAACAAAGATAGTATAGAAGTGAGATGTCTCACTCACGAGCTAAAACAGAGACCTAAACACACAGGGAGAAAATAGGATCTGCAGCAATGTGCAGTACAACAAAAATATGGTGTTTTTTGAAAATGAAACCATGTAAACATATTCTGGTACAACCTCAAAATACAATTATGAACCTGAAAATGAGCATAATATGGGCACTTTAATTGAAACTAAGGGGCCTAGCTGAAACCATTACAACAGCCTCAGTCTAAAGGAAGTGGCTGACGGTGTCCACATAGCTCTGACCATGTATTGTACAACAAACGGGATTAATGCACTCTTACAACACACAGTGAGTATGGACCCAGAGCAGTGCAGGTGTGTCTGCTGTGTGTGTGGTGCGGCCCACTCCGCGTTGATGTAATGTGGAGACAGTGATTAAGGGATCCTGTTTCCTATCAGTGGGAGGCTGGTTGCTCCCTGAAACAGAAACCAGCACAGCCAAGTTGTCACTAAGCCAGTGAGTCAGTCTTGTTTTGACGGCTTTGATAGATCCAGGCAACTAGCCTGTCTAACCAGCATTGCTGCCAGTGACTCAGGAGTCAAACCAGCCAAAATATAGCCAGGCAGAGACACAGCTATAGGCGGCCAGGCATCCCTTCCACAATAGCCAGCCACCAAATCAGCTCTAAAAGGTTACAGGCGATTCTAACTGACAGCCAAGCATCCAGTTAGCCAGCCTTCTTTACCAAGTCTAGAAGAGGGCTTTAGTCAAGCATCAAAACTTGGTCACTGGGTCTGGTTTTGCTTTCTGAATCTCTGAACCTGAGTAATTAAACCTTGCAACAAGGTTGGAGGTATCAGAAGAGGTTATAATACGGTGGCTAGAAAGTATTCTTTGGTCACACCACTCCACTGCTCATGTGGCAGGAATCAGTGTGGATAATGAGGATGGGAGCACTGCCACGCAAATATTATTTCAGTTTGCCCTTACTCCAAACAAGACAATGTTCCGATTAAACTGTTACGTGGCTAATGAAAGGGAATATTCCACTAGTATTCCCGGTAAATGCAGCCGTGGAAAAAATGACTTTTTCAAAGTTTTTCAAAGCTGACTTGTTGGAGCCTACGACCACAGGCTCCCTCTTTCATTCCTTCAACCACCTTTTGGAAAAGGTTGGTGTTGTGATGTTTGAGCATATCCAAAAACCTGTTGATATCTAAGTCTTTCATAATGTTTCATAATCTTTTCTTTTGGCCATGCATTTCTAGGTCAGCCTGCAAACTGTTGGCTGGTTGGTTTGTGTACAACAACCATAGCAACGCAAAGAGGTGACCATAAGCCGTTAAAAGGCAAGAGGCCAGAAACTGTCACAAACTGCTGTAAAAACCCTAAATGAGACGCAGATTCCAAATGCGCTGTGTACAAAGAATGTCCAAATAATGCTTCTAAAACCAGATTAATACCGGCATATCACACATGTCTTAATCTGAAAATGCTTTATCCAGAAAAAGGCCTTATTCTGAATATTCAAACGGAATATACTGTTTACATGACCCGTATCAAATGGGGAATTTGATTTTTGGAATAACAGTGGAATATTAGTGTGCATGGAAACTCATGTAAACTCATGGATGATTCTACGGTTCTATGGATGTATAGATTGAACCAGATGTCAGATGACACAACATACAAACTAGTTACTCTGGCTTTAATAAGTTGTTTTGACATTTTGAGAAAATACTGAAATATCTGCACAATGCATATGAAGTTACAGCCGGTTAGCATAGCACAACAGCTGGCCGAGGTAACAGAAGCTGTCTGATTAACACAATATAACCACATTATATCTTGTTAGTTTTATTCATACTCTCTATTAACTAGCTGCATTTCAGTTTCAGTGCATGTTACTAGTTAAGGTTTTACACGTCCAGGGTTCAACGCTAAGGTTTTTTAAAAATTGTTTAAGTGAATATTTACTGGCCCCTGTACAAAAATATTCAGAGGAAAAACATGGAAAGAACTAGTGGTGGTAAAAAAAAACTGTACAAAAAAACTCAATCTTCAGATAAAAAAATATGCCAATAAAGCGTAAAAAATACCTCCCAATTTGAAAAACATCAAACGGATCAAGAGCCATCTCAATTCTTGATTGGCCAATGGCAAATTTAAATCACTCGATTATGATACGAAGACACCCATACGGGCAAGGTTGTAATATTCAGTTGCCCAATGGCCCGGGGCAAGTGAAACACCACTTTGGGCTACTAACATCAGAGTGTAAATGTGTGTGAGTGTGTATCTGATGAGCAAGTGGCACCTTGTACGGCAGCCTTGTTTGTGTGTGAATGGGGAATGGTTCCGGTACTATGTAAGAGAGATTTGAGTAGTTGTTGATTCGGGCATCATTGAATCTTAATGATTTGAATTTTCCGGTGGCCCATCAGGAATTGACCCTGATTGTTGAACACTGACTAATTCCCGCCAAGAAATGTTGAACTATTTCTGTAAGCCTTATGCACACCTAAATTGCATTGGTGGATTACTGCATTGCAGATGTTCCTGTTATTTTGGGGACCTGGACCTCAGGATTTGACAATCGCCACCTCCAAACTGTAAAAACCTGCCTTGTTTGTCATGAGAAAAGCATTATGGCTAGAACCCACAAATGAAGATGGAATGATGTTCAAACAGCAAGCGTCTTTTTTCTTCTTTTTCATCTTTATCTAATACACTTTTTTTTTTTTTTTGCCACATCATAAGTATTAGAGCTATTGAAGCCACTGGCTATGTATTCATCATTTCTAACCACATTGTCTTCACAGCCCTCTGTTTATGAGGCTGCGGCTGAAAATGAAAATATCTTCACGTCACTGCATCTTGACTGTTTATCAGAAAGAAAGAAAAATAAAAACACAGCCAGAGAAGCCAAGATAGGAAAAAAAGCAGGAAACAAAACAGAAAACCAATTGTGAGGCTCCCGTTGCCCTCTCTCTCTCACGGTAGTCCGTCATCTCCTCACATTGTGGCCAAACACTTTGATGAGAAAGAGGAAAAGGAGAAAAGAGGGTGTGAAAAAAGAATCATACTGATGTTTTTGCTATTTAATGTTTCCGTTTTATCTCCCTGGCTTTCATGCCTTGGGCCGCTGGCGAGAGGCGACGAGGCGTTGCGGGTGTTTAATGGGATTTTTTTTCATTTTGAGGAGGCTGAAGAGTTTGTCATCAGGAAGTAGTCAGGTTTTTAGGCTCCTTAACTTCTCTCCACATGTCTGCAATTTAACATTGCTCAGTAACAGAGGGCAGTGTCTTAAATGCCCAGGAGCTTCCTGTGTCAACGTTGATAATGTTTTGGTAGGAACTGCTGGGGCTTTGGTTGGGGTTGTTTGAGTAGGATGAAATCCCTCAGAAGGCTGATTTGAATGCAGACCTGTGTGTGTTTGCATACTGCACATATCTTGGTTTGGAGGTGTGAAAAAAACAAAAACATCTGAGCACTCTTTTTGAATACTAATATAACTTCAAGACAGTATGCACTCATTTCAATCACTGAAGAAGATTCCTGTGTGATGCAAGAAGCACACTGGGTTTGATGTTCCTCTGCAACGTTTGTGGGCAGACAGACACTCTGGACTCATCTGCACAGATAAACTCCATTGAGTAAATTTAATGACCCAATCATGCTTATGGTTGTGTCATGTGAATGTTGAATTCCATCCTAAATTTTCATACGGGGAGGGAGTACACACATAAGTCACATGGGCGCACCAACCTTTTTTAATAAGAACATAATCCACACAGAAACGTGATTCCTGCTGTGTGTGACTCATAAAGGAATATGGATTCTGCTCGTGGGTGTGCTCACAGTATTGAGCGAGAATGCTTTAACTGGCAGCCGCAAATCAGACTGTAACACCGTAAGACAAATGTCCACTGTCAATTTTGTGTATCTGACAACATTATGGAAAGGATGCCTACAGAGATAGACCTTTTGTTAAAGAGTAAGATCCTTTTTGTTTAACATGAATGAAATCTCTACTGCCAAACTCACCAGACTCCATGTAAATAATCACTACTTTAATAAGCGTGCCAGCATATCTCCAGATGTAAATGGGTGAATTAAGAGTTTTTTCAACCAGACCATAGTGGCAATTGTTGGAACAGTGGAAAGATGAACCAAGACGGCTTTTGGTAGTGTACATTTTCTTTGTATCGACTTTGAATTAAGTGCGTTTCATGATTAAGATTGCTGTTTATTTACATGGAGTATGGTGAGTTTGGTGATAGGTTTATCTCTGTAGGGATCCTCTCCATAATGTTGTCAGACGATTATAATAATAATCTGAGCCTCTCATTGGAAAAAAACTAAATGTTTAGTGGACGTAAATTGAAGGTGCGCAATTGCCCATTTTACATCGCAGCTAGTTTCACTGCTGCTGACTGCAGAGGTCGTGCCTAATACTGGTTCAAAACATGTTGTTCCCATCAGTCACTTAGACACAAAAAATAGGACTATAGGGTCCAGGTTGAAAAAATTAAGACATCCTTTAAGATACACAAAGTAAAGTAGCTTTTAGCAGGACTGAGGATAATGTCTTGATTTTTGGAAACTTGGGGTCAGCAGAACAAACTGCTGAAAACCCAACTTTATCAAGTTGTCAAGTTAAAATAGTTAGAAGTTTACACATCCAGCAGACACAGAGCAGCATTGGCATTCGTTTGGAGTGGTGCCTGTTTCTTTCTGTTCTTACTCATAAATGTTTGAGTGGTGACTTTGTTGATAGGCCGCACAGGTATGTAAATACAACACACCTTCAGCTAATGGAGAGCAGCCCAACCACAAATGCACACACACTTCTCAAAAATGTGTTTCCATTCCTCCGAGCCTCCCTCACCTGTTGCTCTGCTCTGGTATTGTCCAACCGGCCAGCTCTAACCCTCTCCTTTGTGTGGATGAATGGAAGGTGTTAGCAACTGTGGCTCACAGTGTTACGTGTAGAAAAAGGAACAAAACAAGAAGCTTTAAAAATCACATAATCTTCTAAGCACGCTTCTTCAACTACCCTACCCTCCCTATTCCCAGCCTGTCATTTCATTTTCTTTGTCATGCTCCCATGTTTCTGTCATTTTGATCACATGACAACCCAAAACCAACCTCTCTTGTCATCTATTCTCAGGTTTAGTCACACATGTATCTGACATAGTGAAACTTTTGGAGGAACACTCACAGATTTCTTGAGATAACTCTTGTTATGAATTGATACTATAAATAAAATTGAATTTAATTGAATTTAATTTCCTAGGTGATTTTATTGTCTTCATGTGCAAAACAAATGTCAACAAAATTACTAATTAAATAGTATTAACAAAAACTCTATAAAAAGCGACAAAAACATTAATTTGCGACAAAAAATTTATGAAGGAAACACTGGAGGGGGGGGGGGGGTCCCATCCCCACTCCCCATATAGCACGCCTGTGATTGTGATGTTAGTCAATACAGCAACTTTCTGTGTGATCACAACTTTTCTATTTAGTTAGGAGTGAGATTCGGTAAAGGTGAAGTGCGGGGTCATCTATCCTCAACCCCCAGGAACTTTGTTTCAAAAACTCCTCGGCCAAATTCACAATTTTAAAGTATTTATAGATGAAAAGCCAAATCACTAGTCATGGTCCATAATGAATATGTATGTACATCATCACCTAAATGATGCGGATTAATTACCCTGAGTTCACTTACAATGTTGAACTATTCGGTAATATGTGCAATTTAGTTCATTGTTGTGAAAGCAACAATAACTTTATTCTACAACATGCAGCATCAGCTGATTTTTCAGCCAGTGGTTATGGCATTAATGCAGCCAGGCAGAACAAAGCTGTGTGTCTGTCAGGACGGTCAGTAGCGTACTGAAGGCCTCCTTCACTCTGCTCACTCTCTTTGCAGCCATCTGAAGGCAGCGGGTGTCTGTTCCCTCTGAACTCTCTAACTAAGGAGATGATGTCACTGTCAAGACCCAATGACACGCAGCAGATCAGCTGGTTCCATTTAGTGCAGCAAGCATCAGACTGTTGTTTGTAGAAATATGATGTTACACAGTTTATTCTGCAGATCAACAGTGCGTGTTGGAGACAGCTCCACAAACATTTGAGAATCCCTTATAAACCGGACTGCCAATCATCTTCCCTTTCCAATGGTATATAGCATTATTTGAACATCCAAGTCCAAATGAATGTGTAACAGAGTTACGAACGTACCCCCTTAAGTCCCTCCTCCCAGAGCCAGCAGTCACATGCATATAAAATAATCTATACTTGAGGGAAAGATCATAGGCATGGTATGAAGAAAACCATGAAAGTATTTTATGACAGTGGAGAGGGTGGTCTAAGTCACAATGCTTTATTGACCCACCCATCCACCTCATCCGGTATTGATCTATTCATAATATAATGGAACAAGGAGCCTCTTGAGGCTCAGATTATCAGGCAAAATGACTTTTTCAAAGACCTACAGGCTATATTGCCATGCATATGACCTAAGAGGGACATACGTCATTATTCTTACAACAAGTATCTGAGGACAGAAATACTGGCATTTTTATTGTAAGAACAGCTTTGACCTGAACTATTCTGTTCAGAGACAAAGTAACAGCGAGGTCTGTGCACCAACTGGTGCAAAGTGAAGTTTTGTCATTTTAGATTCTTTGAGCACCACAAACAGAAATATAACTGCTATAAAATAAAACTACATGACTAAATACCAATAGAGATAAGTGATAAAACTGTGTTTTTGTGACCAATCTGTTACCTGATTTATGGAAACAATCTTGCCTAAAAACAAAGCCTTTGAGTGTATGAATGATCTAAGACCAATGGCTCTAACCTCCATAGAAGGTATGTGAGAAAAAATGAGTCATAGATCACAGCTGAGACAGTGGAAATCAAAGGTGTAGAAATAGTGAAACAGAAAGAGTGAACACATGCAAGTATACAGGCATTGTTTTTAATAAGAGGCTAACATGGTCTGATCATGTTGACTCATTGTGTCATGTGGGGAGAATGGTTTTTATGTCAGTCATATGTAGTGTTTGGAGTCACTGTGTGGTGGTGGTGGTGGTGGTGGTGGTGGGGTGGTGGGGGGGAGGGGGGGGAATGATGGGGTAACGGAGAGGGCCGGGATTGATAGTGTGACTAAAAGAGCTGAGAAAATGGTGGGAGTACAGTGGATCAGGTATATGATGATCATCTGGTAAAATTGACCCTCTTCATGGTAATCTGACTGGCAGGGTCATGGAGCGTAGTGGTAGGCTAAGACCTCCTGTGACACAAACTAAACGGTATTTGTATTTGTTTTTTTGGGTATGAGGGCGGGTGTGAGCACTGTAATGTCCATTTTTTTATGGATGAAATAAACTTGACTTGACTTGATCTATAGTCTGCCTCCAACAGCTGATTGGAGTTTGGTAGAGCATTGATTAAGAGTAGGTCTTCCTGAAAGAATTTAAGCTGAGCTACATAAGTCTCGCCCTCCTCCACAGTTCTGCAAAGGAAGGTCTGTCAGGCCCACACAACATTCTGGGATGAGAGAAAAACATGCTCTGGTTTATTGGCATTTCTTTTAACCAATCACAATCTTCTTGTGCTGAGCGCCGGACGGAGCCACGGTGCCGCTGCAAAAATTAGGAACTTGTTTTGGTGGAACATGTGTAGTTTCAAAAGTTGTTTTAGTTTGAAACAGAAACCTCAGATTGGACAGATAGTCTAGCTAGCTGTCTGGATTAACCCTGCAGAGACCTGAGGACCAGATAACCATAGTCCTCAGATTGGACAGATACCCTTGTTGATATAGACTAGGTCTATATTAATGCTTATGTAACAGTTGAAGCTGTCTGGTCTCATGGTTCAGCCAGCTTATGTTGGGACTTTGAATGGACTGAGCTGAAGTCATGTGACCATCACATGTCAATCAAGCTCACTGACAACAAATCAAGGGGTGCATCGATGCAGGTGTCCCTCCCTCCAACTGTCCATGGCGATCAGGGAGCTGTCACTCATCCTGTTGTCATGGGACCGCTCAGCTACCTTTGTTGCTGGAGTCACAGCAGCATCATTAGAGCGTGTCGGACCCAGCGCATTGGACCCCGAGGAGCCACTCACTGTTTGAGGTTGGCTGTGCTCTGCTGCTGTCAGTGGTGAAGCACACACACACACACACACACACACACACACACACACACACACACACACACACACATACTCCTGTTTCTGTTTTTGGAGATTTTTGTTTTTGTTGCAACAGTAAGATTTCCGTTATGTTATATGAGAAAACTTCTTCTTTCCCCCCCAAAAAACTTATTTTAGGATTTAAAAAACCTTTTTGGATCTCAGTGGATATATATATATATATATATATTTCATCAGATTTCAGCTGGGCACTAGTTTTTATCAAACATTACTCCAGTGCCCACTAGGGCGGTGTGCGTGGGTTTGAGTCCAAACAAAGTACAGTGTGTGTTCATAGTGCTGAAGGAACATGTCAGTTTTTAGGCAACAATGGAGCTCTATGGCACACAGGAAAAATATATATCAGGCTTTAATACTGTGATTATGCTGTTATTTCTTTAAAACTAGATTTTGACACTAGGTCCCTCTTCAAGACCACGGCCACACCATTAGGTACTAATGAGGGACCAGACTTAGTTGATATTGTATTTTAGAGGTGCACATTCCTAAAACCAATTTGCAATCAAATGACAAAGCTGAAATGGAATGGGGGTGGGGGTCTAGCCCCGAGAGGTCGTTGCTCACTCTGTTTGGATGATAATCTAACCTTGGCACAGTACTGTTCACAGTGGTAGTTAACTATTTCAAGCAAGTTGATTTTAGCATTGGAAAACCAATGGCTGCCTGAAAAGTAAGAAATGCTGTGTTGTAATTTCACATGCTTGATTTTAGTGTAAAAAAGAAAAAAGAGTAACGGCTTTTCATGGAACCATTGTACCGTCCATGTGACCATTTTGTATGCGAGGGAGAGATGGGGAATCAAAATGTGAAATGTGTGAAAATTAACAAAATAAATATTCTGTGAATGTGCGAGTGTGATGGCATTATTTAAAGCTTCTCTGTAAGCTGCTGGTTGGGCACCGATATTTTGGAAATTGAATGTGACCACTGCATTGCGGATTTAGAGGGGCAAAAATGGGATTGGAGCAGAAAGCGTCTGAAATACCTCCTTACTCCATCACCATTGAGAAACTAATCTCTATCACCTCGGAGAGGATGATCTCACAGCATGGGGAAAGAAGGAGTGCTATTGAATCGTGGCTCCACTACTTAGCTTTCACTCTGCTGCTTCTCCCGGTCGCTTTACCCGCTCATTTCCAAAAGTGGATTGACCTTCTCACTCCAGTCTGCACAGCAGAGTCACTCCCCATCCATTCATCCAAGGCTCAAAACTCATCTCTTCAAAATGTACCTCTTGCGACTCTTTTCACACATAATCATATCCCTTCCCCTACATCTTCCTCTTCGACTACTTCTAATGCAATCATGACTCCTCAGTGCTTCTTTTGTTCCGACCACCTACTTTGTCCAATTTTTCTCATCTCCTGCCTCTGAAATCATCAGTCGAGGTTGACGGTTATTACTTTAAAAACCTGAGTCTTATTGAAAAGTTCTACAGTGTTGTCTTCACTCAGATAATCATTTTCTCCACTTAGATGTCTGAAAACTAAAATGGAAGCTAAGGTTTTCTAGAATTCAGACTATGGAGGATATGGCTTTAAAACAGGGCACTTTTATAGACAATGCAATGAACATGGGGATGGAACTTGAGGACATTTGGCTTAACTGTATAGTAAATCAATCAAAGTCTTAATCTTCTGCTGTGTCTTTGGCACAAAACCGATCCAATGCTTAAAACGTTTGTAGCACTGAATTAATAAGGTTGTAATGTAATGAGTTATTTTGCAACTATACTGTTTATTATTTTTAAGTTATCCCAAATCTTTCTAACAGTGTTCAAGCCCAAAGAAATCTGTAATTGCAATGATACGGATAGATCCCACTAGTTGCTCTGACTTCCAGTAAATCACGGGAAACAACCGGAAAAACCAGATGATACCTTCGAGAGTAATCGTGAATCATCCGATGTCACACTGTTGTATAAGTAACTCTGCCTTTTTTCTGCCACACAACATAATTTTTCATTGATGACATGACAAACACAGACAAATAACACCTAATTTATTTATGTGATATTTTAATATCAATCAAGCTTATTACAATGTGCTTCTTTGAGAAAGTGGCTCATGCTAATGCTTGGTGGATAAACCGTAACGTAACGTTATAGTGTTACAAAAACTAATGCTAAGTCAGCCAGCTAGCGCACAAGAGCTAACAAGTAATGGCCAATCCTAGCTAGTACTAAGAGACTTCAGTCGGACAACAGCCAAAGCTAGCCCCTAGCCAGCAACTAGAGCAACCCGAATCCAGCCTGCGAAATCCCCAGCGCGGGGTTCTAACAGCACTAACAGCAATAACAGAAAGTTCATACGTTTACATTTACTTATACCCTCATTTAAAGTCTCACTAGTCTCAGTAATGGCTTCAATGTCATACTGTCACATCGTGGTTTCTGAATTCTGCCCACCACCTGAAAACATTTTGGTGGTAAATCCAGGTTCGGTCTCACCTAGTCCCTGTTTTCTCTCAGCCCACCTGATCTCTGATCTCTGGTCTCTGATGCTGAGCTCATGGACCTCTTTTGTCAGTCTCATCAGCTCACAGTGGTTTTGTTATTTCATAATGTTCAGTGGTGCATGACTACAACACAAAGGTTTAGATCATCTAGCCGAGGGTTTTGTGGATATAGAAAAAGAGAGAAATTAACAAAGCTACTCAATGCCATTTGCATTATTTTAATGACAGAGTGGAAGGGGTTTTGCATACATAAATATAAATGAATGAATTAGCTCTTTTGGCCCAAAGAGCAAAAGCACCAATGATGGTTTGGTTAATAGTGGAGATAGAAAAAGCGAGCGAGTCCAAAAACAATAGCTTGCTTTACAAAAGAATCATAGGTGCTGATCCGTATGATTGGCTCATGATGAGTTGTCTCATGCACACACACATACACACCGAGCTGGAATGCAGCTCTAATCACACACAGGGGGACAGACAATTGGATATCATGGTGAAATAATGACAGGACTCATGGTGGACAACGAAGATGGTAGATGAGGTAAATTTGGATACTAATTCAGAAAAGAGATGACATGGACAATGGATATCTGGTAATGTAAAAAAAAATCAAGAAAAAAAAGGAAATTAAGCCAGCGTACCCCTGGGCAAAGGGGCATGTTTGTATAATGTACCCCATTATCACTATGTCCAGTGGCAGATAGGTAATGGGGATAAATGGTAGATATTCCAGTGGGTTCGTCCTGTTCCGTGTTGACTCAGGTCATGAAGCTTAGGTAGCTCTGTGTCTTCATACAAACACAGTAAGGGGGGATAAATGGTACCTTGACCTGTTGTGTCAACACATTCTTACTTAAACGCGATGCTTGGTCAGGTGCCTTTGGCGTTTGTTACCTCTTCTGTGTCTAACCCTTTGGTGTCATTTTTTGACGTGCTTGGTCAGGACTCTTTTTTGGGTCTCTGGGTCTCTGGGTCAGGACGTCCTGACTGACATGAGGAACAAGAACAAGACACTTAGCTTTAGGAAAAGATGGTAGGTGGGGTTACAAAATATACGTTTCAATGACACACGGGACAAGAATGGAACATGCTCCCCGGTCTACTGAGTAAACGTCCTGTGTAATTTGACCCAACCACCACCCCGACCAACCTCTTTATGCAGATTTTTGGTCATACTACTTGCTACCCTTGATTCTCTCAATACTACGTCATCTTACAGCGCCGCAGTCGAGCTGCTGCTCTGCCCCGTGCGTTCCATACAGACGCTAAAGGGTGATTTTTGTGTCGGTATCTGACACTGAGAGCCATGCTGTCCAAGCGTCCAATGTGGACAGGTACAGCAGTAAGCCACACAATGTGTCAAAGGTGGAGAGAACAAAAAGGAGGAAACGTTGACACTGAGAATGTACTGGTTGAAAAGGAAAACAAAAACCAGCCATCCAGTATCATGCTGACACTTATAGCCTAAGTCCGACTCATGGCCACATTGTTCTCCAAGTTAGTCACTTTGCTAACTGTCAGTTAGCAAGCATGTTAATGGTAATGCTAATGGGACACTTAGTTCCTACAGTTTAGCCTAAAGACATAACTCAATGTTTAGTAATCACACTGTATGAAATAAATGCAGGCATTACAGACATCCTTGAGAAGTGACGAAGAGAGTGATAAACCATGTTTTGGAGAACATATTGCCAAAACGTTGATTACAGATGGTATAGTTTCGCTTTCTGCTTTTTATGAGTTAACTTTAAACTCCGGTCGTATTGGACATTAATCAGAACGACAATGTTACAAACTGAAAATGCAAGTTTTAAGGAAAATTTGGATGGTGCAGAAAAGCAGTTCTGCTTTGTTCTATTGGGGAATGATTCTAAAGATTTACAAATATGTCTACGCCATTTACAGCCTAATTAGGATATTTTGGGACAAATTGGCAGGGATTTGCTATGGACAAAATACACACAGAGATTCACTGGTAAGTAAGAGAAATTATGTTTAACCATGTATCCAGTAATACAGTCATTTAAATAGCTCACATTATTGTATGGTGCCAACAGTTCATTTAATATTGTACATGCCGTTTGCACAAGTTTTCCTGAGACTATATAGCAGAGCCATGCTTGCTGCATCCAATGATTATGGCACCGCCCAAGACGATTGTGATTACAGATGGGATGACTTCCACGTCCAGAAACAAGTTATATTCATTTCTATTTTCAGGAACTCTTAGTTGATTTTGAATTGAATTGTGTTGGTCTGAACTGAGGTCCAATTAGGTTTAGTTTAGTGTGCATTAGCACAATATTACCTACATTTTGACCACAGCCTTCTAACAAATAAAGTACAAATTCCTAGAACCTAGTACAAATTCCTAAACTAATTTGCATTTGTTCAAATAACATACAACCAATTTCCACTGAGTAACTCTGGGGCTTTTGTGTCGCCGGCAGTTTCCTTTTCCTGTTTGGTAATCCAGCCTTGACAGACAGCAAGAAAATCAGAAAGAAAGAAAATCCGGCAAGTGTGACAAACAAAGGACACTAGAGAATGCTACAACAAGAAAAATAAAAGACTACAAAGGACAAAGAAGAAGAGGGAAAGAAGAGGGAAAGATAAGGGAGGGGACGGGGGTACATGTCTTTATCTCATTGTGTGCATTCATTATGCATGAGTACGTTTACATACGGCTCAGTCCCCAGTGCAGGAGGCTGCATCTTCCCCAATGCGTGCTTGAAAAAGTACATGAAATGAAATGCTCATAAATATAGATCTCTATAAATGTCATCCTTGGTGTTGTGTGGCCTATCTTAATGAATGTAATCCTACAGAGTAATATGTTTTATGTGTCAGAATCCCTAGAGCCGATGCCATGAGAACCCCCCCCCCCCCCACACACACACACACACAAACTGTGCTACATTAGTGGAAATAATCCAGGCTAAAACCGGGTTTGCATACATTACTCTCAGAGCTCAGTCTGCTTTATTAAGTACATAAACAACTCTCCCTCACTCAGGTTGCAGTCCACAGGACCCAAAGTTCATTCATGGTGTTATCCATGAGATGTAACATGGAGAATAATTTGGAGGCATACTGGAGAGTTACAGCGTTCTAACACCAGAGATGGCAAAAATACTCACTTCCCATACTCAAGTAGAAGTACAGATAATTGTGTTAAAAATACTCTGGTAAAAGTAGAAGTACTAATTTTACTTCTTTACTTAAGTAAAAGTAACAAAGTAGAGGCATGAACATTTACTTAAAAAGCAGCCTTGTGAATAAAACAGCTCCCTGGACCAGACAGATGTTACTAGAGAGACGCTGAGAAACTACAGTGGACATGGAGAAAAGGCTCTTTATTCTTTATTATTCATGCTTTATATGCCATTGCCTACATTTTAAATGGCTGTCTGCCAATAAGCCTAAAACATATATAAAACATATATAAAACATATAGCCTGTTTATTGTGACAGAGACTCCAGGTTAGTAAGATTCTGACCGAGCAGCAAGATATGAATTCAAGTGTGATTTTGTGAGAAGTCTGTGTATATTCCCATCTAATTAGATGTCAATTTTGTATTGATGACGCAAAAATAACTTACTCAAGTGAAATTATTTGAAACTTAGTGAGGACTAGATTAGGACTGGATTTAAAGCTGATTCTGGTTTCCAACTTTGCCCCAGGTGTGTCTGTTAAAACAATTTAATCAAGCATCAGTATAAACATGGGGGGGGCAGCTCTGCTATGGCTGTGTGTGTGTGAGTGTGTGTGTATGTGTGTGTGTGTGTGGTAATAAAAGAAATAAAAAACATTGTAAAGGCTACCATAAACAATGCATAGGAATCATATATGGTAGTAAATCATAACAATAAACCCACTATTAATTACATTATCTTAATGAGCAAGGATGTTCAACAATCGCCATTATATCGAATCAACAGCCAGGTGTAACCTAGGTAACAGGTGTATGGGTAACAGGTGTAACCTAGCTAACAGGTGAATCAACAGCCATGTGTAACCTAGGTAACAGATGTAACCTAGGTAACAGGTGAAGAACACAAACAAGCTAACCTCACACCCGCTCGCGGAGTAGAAAGTACCGATATTAGTGTTAAAATGCAAGGAGTAAAAGTAAAAAGTCGCCACAAAAATAAATAGTAAAGTAAAAATATCTAAAAAAATCTACTTGAGTAACGAAGTATTTGTACTTCAAGAGAGAAGCGCATCAAAATGAAAAGCTGTCCCCCTGTCAAACGACACAATTGCGAGACGTTTATGCAACATTTCCAGTGATCTTGAGGAGCAACTCATAGAAAAATGAAAAGACAGTCGTTTTGCGTTACAAGTGGACGAAGCTACTGACAGCAATAAAGACTGTTTGTTCATATCGTACGTCCGCTTGGTGAATGGAGAGTCACTGTGCGAGGATTTGCTGTTTGGCAAATACATAAAAAATAGAGCCACAGCTGATGAATTGTTTAAGATCATGGACAATTATCTCAAAGAACATGGCCTTAAATGGGAAAACTGTGTGGGCTTTGCTCTGATGGCGCACAGACCATGGCAGGGTCAAGAAACGGGCTGCAGGCGCTGACAAAGAGGGTTGCGGCAGATGCGCATTGGACGCACGGTGTCATTCACAGGGAAGCGCTCGTGTTAAGGCAGCTCAGCCCTGAACTAAATTAGGTTTTGACAGAAGTTGTGAGCGTGGTATATTTTATCAAAACCCGACCTCTGAAAGAGCGACTGTTCTCCGCACTATGTGAGGAAATGGGAGCTGATCACACATCTGTGCTGTTTCACAGTGAAGCACGGTGGCTCTCCCGGGGCAAAGTCCTGTCCCGCGTCTATGAGCTCAGGGCAGAGATTTGGATGTTCTTGGAGGAGGAGCGCATGTATGAGTCTGCAAGCAAGTTCAGTGATGAACAATTTCTGTTGAAACTGGCCTACCTCAGCGATGTGTTTGGCAAGCTGAATTAATTAAATCGTCAGCTTCAAGGCAAAGACAAGCACCTACCTCACCTAGCAGACAAGATCACCGCATTCATCCAAAAGCTTGAGGTATGGGGCAGGCGCCTCGATGGTTTCAGCAACTTCACTCAGGTTCTCGAAGAACCTGAGTGAAGTTGCTGAAACCACTGAATCTGGAGCCACCACAGTGATCCCATGTATGAAGCAGCACATCTCTTCCCTGAGAGGATTGTTTCAAAAATACGTGCCAAACAACAGTGCTCAGTATGCCTGGGTTATGGATCCATTCAATGCAAGGTATTTTGACATTTTATTGAATATTATACTCATATATTATACATGCATTCATTTATGTTGCATGCTACTTACTAACTGGAATGGGTTGTTGTCAGACAGATTTCTTTGTGTTTATTATGCAATGACAAATAAAGTAAGCCTATTTATTTCTATTCTGTCTGCAGCACCTGCTGATTTTAGGTCTGCGGAGGAGGACCAGTTTATTGACATGACATCTGACTCCACCCTGAGGCTCATGTTTAAAGCTCAGACTTTTAGTGAATTCTGGTTTGGAGTGGAGAGGGAGTATCCACTCACCGGGCAGAGAGCTGTGTGCATTCTTCTTCCCTTTGCCACATCATATCTCTGTGAGATGGGCTTTTCATCTGTTGCTTCACTGAAAACAAAGTACAGATCTCAGCTGAACATTGAGCATGACTTGAGAGTGGCAGTATCAAGCCTGCAACCCCGCTTTGAGAAATTGTGCAATGCAAAACAGGCTCATTGCAGCCACTAATGCAGGGATAAATAGACCTGTCTTGCCAGATGGATTCCACTTCTGTTCTTTTATTAACAGATTGCAAAGTGGCACTTTTATTTTTTTTCTATTTTTGAGCTTGATACAAATTTTTGACACAGCTTCACTTTTATTTTCTTTATTTTTGAACTTGCTTTTATTTGATGTGAATAGTTTGTATTTAGATACAACTTGTTACCATATTGATAGTACTTGCTACTACAATAAATTGGAACATTTTAAGCTTGTTGCGTATTTCATTAGCATTGTGCTGGGGCGATGGGGGCAAGTGGGGCTTGAAAATTCCCGCTTGTCCATTGTGGGGAATGACCAAAAAAGTTTGACAACCACAGCTTTAAACCAATCACTATTTTCTTGGGCGGCGCTAAGCTCTGGAAGCAGCGATGGTGGCTCTGCACAATACTCTCGGGAAGGAACTTGTTTTGGTGGAACATTCGCCCCACTTAAAAGAAAATGCCACTTACAATGTTAAATAAAGTTAACTGTTCACACAATACAGTAACATGAGGTATTTAAATTAGCTGATAATCCTGATAATAGTCAGGATGACATTACCAGAAGATGTATTTGTCATGACAACAATGTCATCCTGTTTAATGTCCAATTGTCTTAATAAGGACACTCCAAAGAAAATGTAATGTCAAGTTGTCCTGACAAATACGTCTTCTGGTCAGTCGTCCTGACTAATGTCAAGTTTTCATTACAAAGACATCCCAAACAAATTCAATGTCAACTTGTCATGACCAAGACAACTTCTGGTAATTGATTACTTATTACTTTGATTAATGCCAAGTTGTCGTTATCAAGAATCCCAAACGATGTAAATTTGTCACGACAAAAACCGAATAACACTTAATGACAGAAGTCATAAACATTCATGACTTGTTTATAAGGTTCATGACATGTCATATTTATGACAGTGTCATGTCACGTTATGTCGACACTGTCAAGTAAAGTGTTACCCATATTATTTTATGTCACTAAAATAATGACAAAAACGCATAAAGTATAGCATTACTAATAGTTAGTAAAGATAAAATAGTAAAATCATAATTTCATTGTTTGTTATCAGTAAAGTAACTACTGACTGAAGTTTAAATAACATTTGCCATCATTATTGGTTATTAGTGTTGCACATATGTACTCCCTGATTCTGAACAAACACAATGGTGTCTCATATGTGTGAGATGTGTCCTATGCATGTTTTATCATATTTTCAGCAGCAGTGAAACGTGTACCTCTCTGTGTGGACACCGTGGGCAGACATGAATACAAATCAGATTGAATACAACATCCACTCTATGTGGTCCCCTGTTACGATCATAAAACAGATTGCACTTAGCATTTAGACCCACAGAATGGTTCTGCGTCCACCTGAGCCACAGTTATTAATTGCACATGTGTTCCTTTTTCTGTTGCAGGGCAACATCACATCTTGCTGTTACCTGTGTCTTGAGTTTTTCCTCGTTTTGAGCTCATTTTCACAGTGAAAAACATGACACAAAAATAAGGATAAAAATACACCACACCGACAGAAGGGAAGAGGAATAAATTGGCTCAGGTGCGATTGAAATACTCCAGGGGATAATGAAGACACTTCCAAAACAAAACAAGAACAAATATCAAAATTAAGATGACAAATGTAGGCACAAGGTAACCGGCTGTTTGAAGCTTTCTGATTTCAAACAGCACTCACACGTTCTCAAGTTAAAGCTCCAAAAGCATTTGGGTCATGGTGGTTCTGAGACAAGGAGTGTGTGTGTGTGTGTGTGTGTGTGTGTGTGTGTGTAGTGGAACCTTCCCCACCTACTGGTACACCAATCTATCCGTCGAGTGTGTGAAAGGCCGGAGTCTGACAGTCTGTGGCCATGGCTGACTGAGTTCCACTATTGATCCACTCTCTACTCCTGACCAGCCCAGACACACTCTAATCCATGCTGGACATACACACACACACACTCGCACACACACACACACACACTCGGGGATGGACAAGTTGTTGATGTGTAGGTGTATTTTCTGTGTGTGTAAGACAGAGAGCCGTGGAACGAGCCGTCTGTCTGGGCTAACAGACAGCACAGCACGATTACAGACCACCTCACCTCTAATGACTTGACTTTGACTTACCTCTGGTGGAAGTGGATCAGACACCTGCCAATCATCCAGCAGGAGTCTGAAGCCCACTGGCCCGCCCACACACACACACACTGCTGTCGGCATGTCCACAGAATAAAAGAGCAAGCAAGGTAAAGTGTCACAAGTCTTAAGGTCACATTACACTTCATTCCTGCAGATACTCACATTGTCTCACATCAGTTACAGCCTGCATTGTAAAGATGTACCTGGCCAACTCTAGACAACTCTACACAACTCTCATGTATGACAATGACAAATCTGAATCAGAAATGGTGTTAATGTCACAATAAGTACACGTGTACAGGAACACATCACACGCTGAAGCGCTGCAAAAAAGCGTAGGTTCTTGCCCGATCGCACGCCGGATGTACAGTTCTACTTGCAATTCTCCGGTCACAAAGTGATCCTTCTCCTCTTTACTCTACAAAACGTCTCTCTCTATCTCTCCCAGTGCTTACAAGTGTGTCCGTCCATTCGCCAGTGGGCCAACGCCACAGCCTTCCATTGCACCGTGCAGCTGGAAATTCAGCCGGGTGTCCTTCCTTCACCTTCCTCTATCATGAGGACTATGGTTACCTGGTCCTCAGATCTCTGCAGGGTAAATCCAGACAGCTAGCTCGAGTATCTGTCCAATCTGAGGACTATGGTTACCTGGTCCTCAGATCTCTGCAGGGTAAATCCAGACAGTTAGCTAGACTATCTGTCCAATCTGAGGACTATGGTTTCCTGGTCCTCAGATCTCTACAGGGTAAATCCAGAATCCAGCTAGCTAGACAGATATATCTGTCCAATCTGAGTTTTCTGTTGCATGACTAAAACTACTTTTGAACGTACACATGTTCCACCAAAACAAATTCCTTCCAGAGGCTATTAAGCAGAGGCACCGTGGCTCTGTCCGGAGCTTGCCCAAAAATATTGTAAATCCATATAAAGAAATCCAAAAAACCAGAGCAAGTTTTTCTCCCTATCGCCAAAGAATTTCTAATAAGGGAAGAAGTTCCACTCTCTCGATACTTCCATCTTCTTAACTGGTTGCAGTTCCACCAGAGTTCCACCGGGGGTGATCGCAGGCAAGTGCTGAATGAATGGAGGTCTATGGAGCTATGCCCCTCAAAGCCCACTTTTCTCAGGATATCATTTTTTGTCTAGTAACTTCAATGTTGCTTCCTAAAGGAGAGACTAAGAAAATACACACTTATTTATTATAGATTTTTCTTTGAATGCCATCAAGCAGGATCTCCGGTCGTAATCATTTCTTCACTGACCAATCAGCATTCATTAGCAGAATGCTGAAATCAAAAGGACATAAGTACTCATTCATTCAACTCCATCCATCCATGTTGAACTTGCAAAAACAACAATCAAATCTGAGATTTCTCAATGGGCGAAAGAGAAATTTAGCCATCTTGCTCCACAGACTCCCTTTCATTTTGCACCCACCTACGATCACCCCCAGTGGAACTATTGTGGAACTGCAACCAAATTTGGTACAACAGGGCTAAATAGGGAGTGAACAGGCTTTCTATAGAAATGTAGATTTCCTCTATTTTATATATATATATATATATATATATATATATATATATATATATATATATATATATATATATATATATATATATATGAGTGTCTGCAAACTTGTGTTTTAAGAAAGTGATTTAAAAGATTGCTGTGATAACTATAGCTGACTTTGGCATTAAAGACTCTGATTCTTTAATTCCCATTCAGATCTGGTTCCAGAGGATATCTATCTTTTCATGAGCTGTAATGCAGTCCAACATTAACATTTGCCTTATGTTAATACTTGCAAGTAGAATGAGAACATCCCTGGACTAATTTCTTTATACACATGAGAGTAACACGCTGGTGAAAACAGAGACATGCAAATTCCAGAACTAAGTGTTTTTTTCCTCTTTTCTTTTCTTTTTTAATAGATGTGTGCAAGGTTTAACAAAAAAGATCAGTTTTCATGGTGACAGCTTTTCCAGACATTAGCCCATTATAACCCAGTTTAAGTATGAATTCTAATGAGTTCCCTGGGAGGTGCATGGTGACCTGGTTGTGTACACTATACATATACTGTAGATAATGTGCATCAAAGAGGAGGCGGGAGAGAGGGGGATCTTAACCTTACACGTACTATAACTGAAATCACAGCAGCTACTAAAAGGTCCAAACTTTGTGTTTGATAGTAATGTATGCAGGTGGTGACAGGAAGAGTATAGACTAATCCAGCGGCTGATTCATGCGTGGAGTACTCTTGCAGCGCTGCTGTTAAAGCGCCACCCCGCCACTTTTACAAGTCAAAGTCAATTTGCCTGTAATTAAATGATTTTGACCCTAGAGGAGCTTTATATGGCTGAGAAAACAACACTAATGATGTCATAGTGACATCATCAGGGTTATCTCAACTTGGGTCTTGTAGACAACTAATTCATAGCGGAGAGAATGCATTGCAAACCGGGGCATGCTAGCTCAACTGTGGAAAAAAATCATGTTCCCAATTGGTCAATATTGAAATTTGACCTGATTAGTAGACTTTTGAAAAGGTGTTGCAATTATTGAACGTAAAAAATGGAAATGAAATTTCCCTTCAAACTTTTCCTTTAGAACACAAGACAAAATAAGAGTTAACTTGCAAAATATGATGTGCAAAATTATCATCTTTCTCAATTATTCTGTTTTTGTGGTCATTAAGAGCCGAAATAATAATAGGGATAAAAATGTTGATTAATTGCTCAGCCCTAGGGCATGCAGTTTAATACATCTAGGGATTTACTAGGGAAGGTCTAAAAAAACACTATTGCAGTTGCATTGTGGGAAATGTAGGGTCCACTGCTTTTGGAGTTTAAAAAGAAAATAAAGAAACTAGAGAATAAAAGATATCTCAGCCTGGGCAGCTCTGTCTTTCACAAGTCTTCCAAGAACATGAACAAGAACATTAAAAGCCCAAACCCGTTTACAAATTATTAAAATGTGTGCACACACACAACTCTTTTGCCGTTTTCTTAAGAATGAGTCATTTATACATGTTTTAACATAATTTATTCATGACTGACATAGGCAATAGGCCACTTGGAATTTTGAACAAAGAAATAAAATTAGTCCTCTGTAAAGTTGCATCTATTTTCGCTCTAATCGAAACGCATCACCCGACCGCTCATTTACCGCGCAACCCGGGTAAAATGAACCCGTCGGGTCCCGTCGAGCAAAGATCTTCAGCTCTACATTCTACTTCTTCTTCTTCTTTAGGCAGACCAGTAGAGGATGGATGCGTAAGTGAAGTTGCTGTGTAGTTGCTGTGTAGAAGGTTAGGGATGAGGATTTCAGTATACTGTATTTTTCGTATTGCAAACAAATCTCAGGGAAATACTCAGAGCTTGATATTTCTGAGGCAGACTGTTGCGCCAGTTGACATGTTGCTTCATTACATTCATTTGATCATCACTAGCTAGCAGATAGTGAGGAGATGTTTTTTACAATGTGTTCTGGGGACAGGCAGCTAGCAGATAGTGAGGAGATGTTTTTTTTACAGTGTGTTCAGGGGACAGGCAGCTAACAGATAGTGAGGAGATGTTTTTACAGTGTGTTCTGGGGACAGGCAGCTAGCAGATAGTGAGGAGATGTTTTTTTTGCAGTGTGGTCAGGGGACAGGCAGCTAGCAGATAGTGAGGAGATGTTTTTACAGTGTGTTCTGGGGACAGGCAGCTAGCAGATAGTGAGGAGATGTTTTTACAGTGTGTTCTGGGGACAGGCAGCTAGCAGATAGTGAGGAGATGTTTTTACAGTGTGTTCTGGGGACAGGCAGCTAGCAGATAGTGAAGAGATGTTTTTTACAGTGTGTTCAGGGGACAGGCAGCTAGCAGATAGTGAGGAGATGTTTTTACAGTGTGTTCTGGGGACAGGCAGCTAGCAGATAGTAAGGAGATGTTTTTACAGTGTATTCTGGGGACAGGCAGCTAGCAGATAGTAAGGAGATGTTTTTACAGTGTATTCTGGGGACAGGCAGCTAGCAGATAGTGAGGATATGTTTTTTACAGTGTGTTCTGGGGACAGGCAGCTAGCAGATAGTGAGTAGATGTTTTTTTTTGTGTTGGAGATATGTGTGTGGACATATTTTCTGTATGTGACAACAAAATTAGCACCTTAAGTAATAATTATAATTTCATACAAATTCCCATAGTGAGTTTGGGATTATATGGCTAAAGATTGACATTTCTTACTTCTACCTTACTGACACAAGCACTACGCTTCATTGTATAGCGTAATGACGTCATCTATAAAAATAAAAATATCTGAACCCCCCGAAGCATTGCGTATGGCCACTGTAGTAAAAGCAGCATGCTTTCTAGCTTATTTCACCTAGATTGTTCAATATACAGAAGAGTGGTTCCTCCAAGAGAATGGAGAAATGACTGACTTTTTTCTTTCTCTTCCCACTGAGACAAAACTTCAGTTACTGGTTTTATATGCTTTTCATGTGTGTTTCTCCCATTGCTCAATTCCAAAGTCATTTTTCTTTTTACTTGTGGAAGTGTGCACATTAGCAATGTTTGGTGCAGTTTACTTAGACTCTGCAGTGTTTACTCGTTCAGTGCAGTTTGTTTGGCCCGTGGAGACAATGACATATGAATCCGAGTGGCTTCAAATTGCTGAAATAAGTGAAAAAAAAGTCTGTTGTGGAACAGTTTATTAGAAGAGACAGTGTAAATAGAGGGCAAAAGTTCAGGTGAGCGTTCCCACTGTGGCCCTGAAATGAATTCCTTTGACTTCTCCATAACTTTCCTAGGTGAGGTAAGCATGCATCCAGTCCTTTCTAAATCTCCTTTATATTCCCCGATGTGCCCTGAAAGTTTGTGAAAAAGCACTGATTTTCTTTTTCTTGATTTACACCTCTCATTATTCAATGTTTCAGAAATTCCATGAGCAACGGGAAACCCGGCCAGTGAAAGCCGCGAAAGCCGAGGAGGAAGAAAAACAAAGCCAGGCCTGTGCAGTTAGCAGAGATAGCATCGCCGCCCGAGTCAAAGACCTGGTCTGTCTCCCTCTCCTCTCAGAAGCCCAGCCAGAGAGAGACAGAGAGCAAAATAGAGATAGCGAGAGACAGACAGAGAGAGAGAGAGAGATGGACCAAACGAAACAAAGCGCAGAGGGACGAGACAGAGTGAGTCCAGATTCTGTGCACTCTGACATGCTGGTGACGACATGGAGACCTCAACAATTATCATTTAATTCCAATGTGAGTTCAGCTGTTTGTCTTCATCCCTGCTATGGAGGACACAGCAGCTGATTTATGCCTACCACACTTTAGAAGACTTTTAGCAGACTTTTAAAAGCCTAAAGTCTGACACCATCTCACATCTAAAGACAATCATCTCACATCTAATCTTGCAGGGTCACTGCAAGACTATAAC
Source organism: Etheostoma perlongum (assembly GCA_026937815.1). NCBI lineage: Eukaryota > Metazoa > Chordata > Actinopteri > Perciformes > Percidae > Etheostoma > Etheostoma perlongum. Next base: position 5,216,443 of record CM049381.1, read on the forward strand.
TTGATTCTTGAAAACTTTGACGAAGCTAGCTAGCTACCGCTAGTTGGTAACTTTAGAGAAAGTTTGTAGATTTTCTGTTCTGCTGTACATCCAAATAAATGGCATTGGATGACGCACTTCAGAAGGTTTGACACTGCAACAAAACACTGGCTTTATCTGGTTGCTGCTTCCTGTTTGGTGCTGGAGGGAGCGTCCCCATTGGTTGCTTTACATTGTTCAAATAATTTACTTCACTACCAAGACTTAAAACTTATAATATCAAACATGTTTGATTTTGTAGGAACGTCAAGACGGGAAAAAGACTGAAGGGACTGAGTTTGACGACCTACACCAGACAACGGGAGGGCACCACAACTCTAGCAAGACCCTCAGGAAGCTAATATTAACCATGAAATATTTAGCCAACAGCCAACGGTGGAATACGTAGGTCTACAGTATACATAATAATTACTCATTCTGACTTCTGATCAATAAAGTATGTCTGCAATAGAAAAGGTCAGCCAGTGTCTACATCGGTATTTCTGCTTATTGTAATGTCATTTCTTGGAGTAGAAATGCTTCATATCATATTCATATCCCTACAAACAGTACATCATAGGTTAAAAGGTTATGTAAATCAGTAAACCATAATAATTGATAAAAGTATTAACATTGTGTCATAAATGCCATCTGTTTTCATCACATTTTACTAAATAAACACAGAAAACATATTGATCCAAAAGATTTCTGAATATAGAAACATGAAGAAAATATTTTGTAACACTCCAGAAGTAATGTTTGTGAGATCATCCCAAGCATACAAGGTAACGTAAAGAGCCTTAGCTAATACGTTTTTTTAAATTTTAGATCGTTTTACACAGGATCAATGATCTCCTGCAGCCATTATAGGGAAATACACTGTCGCCACTGCTAGTTATCAGCCCGTTTTGGACAGGACGCAACGTAACATTATGGCATCATATTGAACATAAAACATAATGGCACAAAAGACAACCGCCGTAGATTTCTGTTTCAAGAAAATGAATGCTCTACCTATTATATTTTTTATTTTAGACCGATTCCAACAGGATTGTGTAAACAATAGTTATCCACCGATCATTCTCTAAGGGTTAATTTTTTATCTTAATGGCACAATGTCCAAAACAGCGGAGTGGAACTGCATATTCAGGTCTATCGCAGCGACCACTTTCACACATTTTAGTTTTCACCTTGTCATTTGATACGCTGTCATTCAAAAAAGTAGTTGTATCACTTAAACTCACATTCATTGATTTTTTTTGTTGGGCTCTGGGGAAAGCAGAACTGTCCGTAATCATAACATATCAGCTTATAAAGTTCAGTGTGTCCAATACTGACTGTCTTTTTGCTCTGGTTTGGCCTCCACCAGCTTCTGAGGGAAATATCTGTATCTTAAGCTGATAATACTCCACTATATTCAGCAGCTAGTAGCTAACTTTGCTGTGTGGTGCTGAGCAGGTAGCGTAGTGTTTTTCTCAGAGTTCTTTCACTGAAATCAGCTGTCTGAAATTGGACGGTATCCATATGTATTATTGTTCAAATGCCCTGAGGGACTCTGGAAGTAAATGAACTTTTAGCTATATCTGTGTAAAATGCACCAGATATTGAACTTTGTGTTTAGTCCAATGTGGTCCCTGTCAACTAAACTTGTAGAGACGTCTCTTACCTTCTAAAACCCGTCTCTGGAGACTGGACCAGCTGAGTCGCAGCGACACCATTAACTGGTTTGAGACGAGCTGAGACGAGCCGGTTCAGATTTACAGGTTTAAAGAGTTCTGCAGAGCTGAGGGGAACTGCGGAGCAACATGCAAATCACATAACACATCGCCATTTAATTGTTAAAATCACAATATTAAAAAAAGTATGGCTATTAAAAATAGGCTACATTACTTAAATAAATCTACTTAGTTTTATGCCACACCTGCTTTTAGCATGTGATTAAATACTGAAACAGTATACCATTTAAATCAATTCATTACCAAGTACACACACAATATGTTGGATATTTTAACAGTCCTATCTGTTTTGGCCAAATGGCATGTGGCCATCATTATTGTTCACAGATGTTGTTTGGGACATCTTCACTCAGGGTTTTAGGCAATTGGAAAACCAAATCAGCTTTATGTACAACAATGAGGATTTACAGAATAGATTTTTTAGGTGAGAAAAAATAACATTGCAAATCAGTAGAGTATTGATCCCTTAGCCTCTGCCTTTTATAATTTGACAGAAAAAAAAACAAAAGAAAGATAACACAAAGAATATTTTTTTACTGTTTACCTATTGATTTAGTTTAATTGGTTCCATTGTTCATTCTTTATGTGTTATGCAGTCTGTAGAGTTGAGAAATCTGTTTGAGAAAGAAGTTTGATACATTCCCCCCCCCAACTTTTTCCTGCTGAAAGGTGTACAGTGAACTGCTGCCAAGTAAATTCTGCAATAACTTTCTCTCCTCCTGCAGACAAACCAATCCTTTCTGAAGAAGGGATTAGCAACGGGTACCTTAATTGTTTAGCCTTAATTGTGAGTCACTGTGCTGCTGAACAAATGCAGCTCCATTTGGTTATCTCTGCTCAGTCATCTTCGACGTTGGCAGACAAAGAAATCTGTTTATCCCCGTCAAAATGTGTGCTCTCTGCAAAACCAATTAAATGCCCATTTACTCAATTGCCAACAATGTACGCCCACACATAATGCACACACACACACACACAAACAATTTGCTTAAATCCTCCGCAGCAGATGATGGCTATTTCCTGTCTACAGTCACATTGAGAAAGCATTTCAATAAAATCTGCTTACAAGGGGAGTCCCATACATTACCATTCAAACTACTTCCATCTTTGCTCAAGGGCCTGAGTTCAGACACTTACTGCCATTTCAACCAGACTTGGTTGGAATTTCTCTCAATGTATTTCTCTCAAATAAAATACTCAAAATACTTGGCTTCACATACATGACAATACCAAAGCATTTCCCAATCCGTTTCATTTTAAGAACTTAAGAAGAAGTTTTTCAAATATAACTCAAATTCCTGCAACAGACCTTGGAAACCCTGTCCACCTGCAGTTATTGGCACATTTTTCTCAACTAGACACTGGTTGATCCCTTTTAGCCACAGTCTTAGCCCTGACATATGGTGTGTATTCTTACCTGGCTCCACAGGGCTCTGAGGGACAATACGGAGAAGAATAATCCTTGTAATTAGCTTTGAGCTGAGAGGAACTCCACTGAAGAGGTTTCCATGTCTCCTGGCCTGAAATGCAGCGTGGAGCCAGGGATGATGTATCATTTCAGTGTTTTTCTGACGCTATGGTACTATTCTCACTATTCTCTGTGTGGCAATATGTTAAAGTTATTTACAAATAAACCAACAGATCATCAAAAAGTAACTCTTTTCACAACTCTAAGTACATCTGACATTGACTGTGTACAAAAAACCTAGAAAATCTAGAAAGACCAGTTTTACATTGAAATACAAAGTACATGCGTTACTTTGGATTGGATTTTCTTCAATTGTTAAAATACTTTTTACTAAGACTGCTTATTGTTCATAACTGATTGTGATACTAATAGTCAAAGTTTTGGTTACACTTTACTTCTAAATAAGAGTGACATGATACTGTCATGAATGTGTCATAAACATGACAAACAAGTCATAAACATTCATGACATAACGCTTCTTTTAGTAAGTGTCATTCAGTTTTGTCATGACAAGTTACGATTAGGGTTAGGGTTAGGGTTCATGTGTCATGACACCTGTCATGCCACTCTTATGTACCTTCAAGTAAAGTGTGACCAAAGTTTCTTGCATCTCTGAAAGGGGAAGATGTCTTCATTGATCACACTTCTGATTATGGGATAGGAATTATGGGAAAAATTTGTTGTTGAATAAGTTATCCTACAATAACTTCACTGAAAGAATTGCACTATGATATGTTTAGGTGACTTAACAAATGTACTTGTTGTATTTCACCAGAAACGTAGTGGTTGAAACATTGGTAAAATATGTTTACAGGCCAAATGAAAGAGAATCAAATGATTTGAATGCAAGATTTAATAATTTACACCTAAGATCAGTTGGTAGTCTTGTACTTAGGGTGTTTTTTTTACTACATGGAACCTGCTCGCCTCAATTTTTTGGTTTCCCATTATTAACAAAGTCCCTGGTACCTGCTAACAGGTACTTTTGTAGTACTACCTCAGTCAAGGTTCCGAGCTGCTGAGGAGAAAACCTGCAGACTACTGATTGGTCGGAGAGAATCGTCACTAATCACTGCGTCATCACTGCAAGCGGCAGACGTGGGGGGTGGGGTGTCCCCCGTGTTTAAGTAGTTCATCCAGCTGTGTTTTGTTGCTGCCTCCAGCTTCTTTAGAAACTAATTTTGTCTTCTGGCAAACAGCCACATGCCAACGTTTTCTGTGTGTGTGTGTCGCGTTAGGTCATGGCAGTTTCCTGCGGCGCCTCACGCATGAGGTAGTACTAAATCTGCAATGGAAAAAGGAGGACGGTGAACCACGGCCGAGTCGAGCCGAGTAGCCCTGGTACTAGCAGTAGGTAACCAGTAGGGTTTTGAAACACTGCACCATACTATTGATAATAGTACCATAGTGATGGAAAAAACTGTAATACCCTTCAAAATTCAAGCCATGTTTTTTTTTTTTTGAAAATCATTTCTGGTGCAAGTGCAGCCCGGCGTCACATCAGTTTGTGAAATGGTCAGGTTATTTTGATCTATTGATTCATCAACAGGGTTGAATTTCTCCATTAGTTTGTGGTGGTCACCACCAAATGAAGCTCAGCGTAAATTCTTTCAGGAAGACCTAACTTTTAATTGGTGCACTGCTAATCGGTTCAGATATCTTATTGAATATACTTTTGATGTGTATAACATCTTACTAAATGGAATCAGCCTTCCTGCTAAACCAATCAGAATCGTACACAGATGGCAAGGGCCAATCACAGAGTTATAACCCTTTTTTAAAAATCAGTTTCTCCCTTTGCCTTTCAGCAGTTGTTACAGGCAAAGAGTGCAAACCCCCCCTTCCACCTTCATGTTCTCCAGCTGACCGGTCCGGAGCCTGTACAATAAATCTCATTTGCATATCTGCAAACATGTCTCTCTTGATTGAAATGGGAACGTAACCATGTCACGAACTGCCATGAGACTGTGCTGCAGCAGCCTGCTCTGGGGGGTGCAACAACGGTGAAATGAAACACCACACACCGGCAACAACAACAGGGCGGTTGTGGTTAGGAAAAAAAGAACTGGGAAAGGAACCGTCACACGTGGGACACGTTGTGTCCTTGTACACAAATCAATAGATTAAATAACATCACCATTTCACAAACTGAGCTGGCAAGTGAGGATTTATCAACATTTCCCTAAAAGCAGACCAGTGCAGACTCTAAATCTTGCAGAGGTAACAGCTAGGGCTCCATGATATGAGGAAATGATAATTGCGATTATTTTGACTAATAATACAATTGCGAAATTATTCACGATATTGGAGAGAATTATCTTTTTTTATCATTATTCTAATTTTCATTGAAAGTTATTAACATTAAGGAAATGAAAATGATTAAAGTGGGATTTTTGCAAGAATCTGTACCAAACAAAGATGTTTTCTGTAGTCTGTAGGATACAGTGTGTAGGCCGGGCCGTCTCTGCAGCACCACAATGCTTCATTCAGAATGGTTTGACACATATTTTGCCTCTAACAAATATTGCGCCCCCCTGCAATTTGGATATTGCACTAGTCCATATTGTGATTTCGATACAATTTTTTTATGATTTGGATTAATTGTGCAGGCCTTTATTTACAGAGTGGAGTCTAAATCTCTTTTGTCTCAATAAAAAGACTCCAAATGACATTTATTTATTTGAAAACAGTGCAAATGTGCACGGTAACTGCCAGAAGACTGTCAGAAAGATATATAGACAACTTTCTCCCAGTTGTGTTGGTGTAAACCCGGCTGGAACAAAGAAAGAAACAATAACAATAAGGAGGAAAATAATGCAGATGCTCAGCCATCAGTATAGATGTTAATTGCCTGGAGATGATATGTATGCATCTGAAGAGGTAAGGGTGTGTGGGTGTATGTTAATGTGTGCAGGCAGATGAACCTCAGAGAGGATTTATTGTTTGCACAGTATGACCATATGCTAACAGAAATGGCTTTTTCTGTGTAGCTGCAGCGGCATATTTATACAGCTCTTTTAATAATATGCACCTACCATGTGCATAGAGACACACACACAAAGAGATAGACACACACATGCAATATACACACACCTGTAAATAACATACATGTACAGGTGACATATAATACACATATACTTGTGTGTGTGTGTGCGTGTGCATGTGTGTGTGTGTAAATATGCAAGTATGTGTCTGTGTGTTTGTAAGTTTGCATGTGTGTGTGCTGATGCCTTTGTAGTCAGTCTTACTGTCTGAATATGTGCGCCATCTATGTGAATGTGTGTGTGTGTGTGTGTGTGTGTGTGTGTATGCGGTTGAAGTGCAAAGTGGGGCTTTATATGAGTGTTTCTGTGCCGTAGGAGTAAGTTGATGCTGGTGGACAGATAAGGGTCTCTTTAGACAAAGACCCTCTTTGTGTGCCAGGACCGCTCTCAGCCGCTGCAAGACGATCTGCCACAGCCCCCTGGAGCATGAAAAGCCTGCCGTGTCCCAAACTGAACGAAACAAAGTGGCTCCAGACCCTCTAACAAGAGCCAGGAGCCACTTCCATGCACAGGCTGGGAGAGGCCAGGCTGGGATGACTTTGGTTCCTCCTACAGTGGCAGGGCAAAGGACAAAGAAAGGCTGGAGCGTTTTGGTTGGTCGGTCAGCCGGTTGGTCGCGTCGGTCCCATCTGTAGTATTTACTATATACCACATTATTATTCTAATGTAATTATTGGATGGCTGATCATAAGATTTTGTTAAGATGGCCCTCAGAGGATAAATCCTAATGACTTTGTTGTTACCAACAGATTGACTTTATTGGCGTTTGCTGAAATATTGCTACAACTATTGGATGGTTTGCCATGACACCTGGTACAGTTTTGTCTATTAGCTGGAGGTTCCGCCTGACATCTGTCATTGTGGCCGGATGTCCGTCCCCTTCCTTTGTGTTGGATTACAAAACTCTGGTGGATTTCTGAGAACTATGGTTACCTGGTCCTCAGATCTCTGCAGGGTAAATCCAGACAGCTAGCTAGACTATCTGTCCAATCTGAGGACTATGGTTACCTGGTCCTCAGATCTCTGCAGGGTAAATCCAGACAGCTAGCTAGACTATCTGTCCAATCTGAGGACTATGGTTACCTGGTCCTCAGATCTCTACAGGGTAAATCCAGACAGCTAGCTAGACTATCTGTCCAATCTGAGGACTATGGTTACCTGGTCCTCAGGTGTCTGCAGGGTAAATCCAGACAGCTAGCTAGACTATCTGTCCAATCTGAGGACTATGGTTACCTGGTCTAACAGTACGACCATCATGCAAATGAATACTATAACTTTTTCAGCAGATGTCTTACTTACTACACAATTGAGTCAATAGTTTTGTGTTTATATGTGTGGGGGGAAAATCCTGCGGTCTCAAAGCAAATTGGCTAACTTACAGGGAGGGACTAGAAATTCTGTCTGTTTTTTATGTTGTGTAATCTGTATGCAGCGTTTTTTTGTTGTATTATTTTTCGTCTGCTTTTCTTTTTGCATCACTTCTTTTTTTGGGGTTTTTGTGCTTTTGTTTTTGCATTGTTTCTATATTTGTAGCGCTTTTATGTATTAGGTCGTGTTGTGTGCATTTGCAGCGTGTTTGCTGAATTCTACCCATGTGTTGTCAAATTAATGAAGTTGTTTTCATAATTTGCGTGTGTTTTCTGAAGTTGCAGGGCGTTTGTTCCTGTAGGCCACCGTAAACGTTCCACCGAAACAAGTTCCGTGGCTCCATCAGGTGCTTAGCACCGCCCAAGATGATTGTGATTGGTTTAAAGAAATGCCAATAAACCAGAATACGTCCCTCCTCCCACACATGTGTTTTATGAACATTCTTCTGACTCGGTTCCAAAAGAAATCTGAGGTTAGACTAGTGGAATCTGGAGCAAAATTTCAACCGGGCGAGTACAATTCAAAGCTCCCTTAAATTAGAGTATTATTGGCTTCCATAAATGAATTGAATTTACATGACATTTACATTGACCTCTTTGAACTTACTTTACTTTTTGTCTGCACAGGTCATCAGCATTGCTTTTCTGTCTAACTTATGTAGGCTGATATGTGCTTATACAAAACATGTAAATACAGTTATGAAAAGAATATAAATAAACTACTTACAAGTAGCGTATATATGACATAATACTTATTTGACATAATAGCTTTTGTTTATAGTAATACTTTTATTTCATTTTGAAATGCTGAATCAAAAATGGGCTTGGGAGTCAGAGGAGAGGGTAATATGTAATCTTGTGTGTCCTCTAGGTCAAATTATAAGATGCATTGCCTGTGTTAATTACAGCTGTGAAGTTGACAGCAAAGGAAAAAAAAAGTCTGAGTCTCTGGTTACCATCAGTCATTGAACTGGAACAAATCGCCCACAGGGTGAGCTATTTCTAGATGTAGTACCAGAGAAACAAGCCGTCTTGATTCTGCTCACGTGTGATGCGTGTGTGTTGGGGAGAAGGGTGGAGGTTAAATGCAGGAAAGGTGGAGGAGGGGATGGGGCAAGTGCAAAAAAAAACACAAGCCAACTATGAAAAAGAACTGTTAGATTGGGAACTCAAACTGAAAAGATAACAGAAGTGTCTTCCCAAACTAGTTGAGTATAGTAGTGCTGCCCCCCTGAAGATCCCAATCATCACTATGAGACCCCTCAGTCCAATGAGATTGTACTAGTCTCGCATTGTCAGACCTAGCTCCACAGTGCTGTGGAGTAAGGTGTGGCGGCACCACACATACATTCTAGGAAAGGAAGTTGTTGAAAACACCACATACAATATGACGTTAACTGTTGACACAATACAGTAACAGGAGCTATTTAAATCAGCTGATACATGGTTACACCTCATTATCTCTTACCAGTGTATCTCAGTGTGTATTTTGTCCACAGCAGTCCCTCCAATCGGTCCCAAAATGTCCCACTTAGAGAGAAAATGCTGTAAACAGATTATTTGTGTGTCTTTACAATCATTCCCTGAAAGAACCAAGCATCCTGCCTTGTTGCACCATCAAAATGTTCTTCTAAATTTGACATTTTCAGTGTGTAGCTTGCTATCTTGAAGGTTGTTGTTGTTTTCTGTAGCGAGTTTAAGAACGGCAACAGGCAAGGCCATTTTTTTTTAATCTTTTGCTGACATTTCGGTTCCCGGAAGCAACTGGAGGTTCTATCTCCTACTTTCGTTCTCCAACATCCATCAATAACCACCAGGCCTGGTTGCCACATGCCACTTAAAAATCTAACTCCTACTCCTTATTTTCCACCGGGTGGGTCCGCGCTGCGTTAAGGATGTGCCACTGCCCCTTTGAGCAGCAATACTTGAAGGTTCCCAGAAGTGTGCATGAAGCGAGAGTATCCAGTCAATTTACCAAAAGACACCCCCCAATATCGTAAATGTCTCCTTTACAACACCACAGATAACAATAGATTCATCATGGAGGTGGAAAAACATAAAAGACATCACAGATCTATTTTATCAGGATAAGAAAAAAGAAGGCATGGGGTTTAACTGTAGGAGTGGTTGGAGTGGAAAGTAGGTACTAGCTTAATGAACACAGCATTGTTCTATAAAGTACACAGTAGAGACAAAATAACCTGTGAGTCGGGCAGAAAGACACTCCGCTGCTGAGACGCTTGCCTTGTGGTATGATGCATGGCGGAGGACGGTTTCAAAATCAGAACGCAGCCAGAACGCATCCCAGAGTGTAAAGTCGGGGTGAGTGAGACGCAGACAGCTGCCCGGAGGAAAAGAAGGTATCGCCGATCAGGTTCCAAGATGACTTTATCTGAAATTACAGCTCACAGCAACGGAACACAGTATAGTCTCTGGGTTTTGTTTGGTATTAAGTGTCAGAAAAAAATGCTGTTGCAATTTTCCCATCCATCTCGTGGTAGATTTAGCTATTGTATTGAGTTGCCTATTAGTGAAATACTGAGTGAATTTAATTTGGGCTTTTATTGTGAAAGGTAAAACGGAATAGCTTGAACATGAATGGTAAAGGCTGCATGTGAGACACGCCCTAATGAGCAGAAGTGTCAACAGTATTCACATTCATTACTCAGGTAGTATAGATACTAGGGTTTAAAAATACTTCTGTAGAAGTTGAAGTATCAAGCTTTTTACTCAAGTAAAAGTGTAAAAGTACTGGTTTTAAAACTACTTAAAGTATAAAAGTAGATGGAATGTAAGGAGAAAAAGTAATATCAATATGCTTTTTCAAATTAGACGGCAAGTTTTTGGAAACAATTAGCTCGTGGTACTTGAGTAAGCAGAGCTTTCAGCACATTTGAAAGGAGTAGTTTTTGAATCCAACCATTTTGAAAACTTCTTCTAGGTAAGGCCAGGGATGTAGAGGGGTTGGCTGGTCTTCCTGGCTAACAACCTGCCTACCTAGCCACGTATAACTCCATATTGTCTGTCAAATAAAAGCAAAAATAAATGACTAATTGAGCCAAAACAAATGTAATCTGCACCTCCATTCGTTTGTTGGAGCAAACCTAACCAGCAGTAAAAAGGGACTTCCCCACATACCAACTTCTATGTGGCTGGCTTACATAAAAGACTACATTTCACATTTTTGGATGTCTTTAATAGAATACCATCACAGCTGCAGGGCCCAGGAATAATCATTTGGGACATTATTCTCTGAGCCTCAGGCATGTTTTATTTTTATCTGACTTTGCTAAAATGGTTCAATGTGGGGCGGTTGATAGAAATCTGGACTTGGGGATCTCTACTTTTTTTTTGTCTATAATTTTGTCCCAAATGCCTGAAAAATAGATTATAGCAAGTTAAGTGTACTGGCTTATAGTAGAGCCACCTGTTTTCAATGGAATTGTCATCAGACTCATACAGTAAAAGCCCTTTTTGGAGCCTGAAAAGGGGGTCATTCATTAAGTCTTGCATAAACACTTTCACATGCGCACCAAAAGACTCTCTTACACACACACACACACACACTCCAGACAAAAGTAATACACATAAATATATACGTACACATGATAGTATTTGCACATATAAGTGCTCTTGCAGCTATGTTGAAACAAATAAATAGTGTCCATGCATTGGTCAAGTTCAAAGTCTTGAGTTTGTGTGTGTGTGTGTGTGTGTGTGTGTGTGTGCAGTAAATGGAGCGTGGCGGCTGTGAAAAGCTATAGTGCTTTGGGGTGTTCTGCTACTGCCCACGGCCCTGATCTTTCTTTGAACTTTGCCATTGAGCAGCCTCTCTGCAAGCAGAGACAGAGACAAAGACAAAGTGAGACAAAGAAAGAAAAGGAGACAGGAAGAAAAGACATGATCAAGCTAGTTTGCAACAGCACTGACTTATGTTACCATTGGTGTGTGTGTGATATTTATTATTTATTGCATTCTGGCATTATTTGTTTATATATGTTGCTGCGTGGACATGTGTGGGCTGTCGACCAATAAAAGTTATTAAGGTGCATGAAAGTATGAATTAAAATGCTTTTTGTGCATTGGGATGGTATGGGGTGATACAGGGGTGGCTATAGATGGACCCAAATCAGTTCAAGATGAGCAGTAAAAGCATCTCTTATGAACATAATGCAATTTCTCCTGAAATAGCTTCAAAGTGGCTATAATATATATATATATATATATATATATATATATATATATATATATATATATATATATATACACAGTATATATTCAAACAAGCTGTCAAATATAGTAACCAGCCCCGAAGAAGTGGACAGGCATTGGGGGAAAGGGGCAGGGGACAGGTGGGCGGTGTGCATGTGTCTGGGTGTTGGTCAAAAAGAGGACAACCGTGGGAGAGGATAAACAGAAAAAGAGGAAGAGCGGAACGATGTCTTATGGTGAGTTAAAAGACAGACTCTTAAGATGAAAGACTGGCGTCTGCAGAGAGGGAGGACAACTAAATAAATGCCAAGGCACTGGATTGGAACCAGTGTGGGATATCATTGGGCCCCCCCACCACCTCCGCCCTTCCCACTCTCAGAAACACTTCCTGTGTTATGGTGTGGAAACAGAACGGAGCATCTTATATTTAATCCTTGGAAAGACAGGGAAGCTCATTTGTCATATGTGACACTTTGTCCAGGTTACAAATATGTTTATTCGCTTTCTTTCTGAGAACACAATGAGAAGATACATTAGGTACAGAGCTGGAGTCAGGATGTGACTGACCTTTAACATAAAGACCGGAAGCAGTGGGAAACAGCTTTCCTGACTCTGGAAAAGTGAAAAAAATATGCCTGCAAACACCTCCCACCTTTACACTATGTGTCTTGCTCTTTTAACCTGTATGAACACAGATGTGAAAACAACAATTGTTAAGTGAGTTATGTTATAGCTTGGGATCTAGGCCTATATCTTGACAAACAGCATATCCTTCCACCAAGAACTTCTGTGAGGGTCTCGGCCATAGGGGGAGTTGCCAGATATGTCTCTGTACAACACATTCTCACTCCCATCGCATAAAATACGTACGCTTGGGCATGTACCTTTGGCGTTTTTATTGAATAATATACAATAATCACTCCCAGTCTTTGTCTTCTTTCCCTACTATGTGATCACCTGCCCCACCCTAACGTGTTTCACTTGTGTCTAATTGTCTCCCTGCCTCCCTTAGAATATATATACCCCCTTCTCACAAGCTCTAGTTGCCAGATCACGTGACCACCCTAGTGTCTACCTTCCAAGTTTTGACCCATTGCCTGTTTTGCCTTTTTGATTCTGTACCTCTGCCTTTCTTGACTTATGCCTGTCTTTTAGACCTCACCCTTAGCTCTTGTTTTGGACACTGTTACCTGGTTTTGTCATTTTGAAGAAACATTCTTAAGAGTCGTGCATTTGAGTCCATACTGGTTGTAATGTTTGCATAACTAACATTATCTTACTAACTTGTCCTCTGGCAGACAAAGGTAGCTAAAATAATCATATGACATGCCTGTTTTTATCTACGTATGTGTGCTCTGTCTCTATTGTAGGATGGAGGTGGGCCATAGTAGGATGTGATTCGCAAGTGCGATGAGAGACAAACCAGTGGGCCAATCGTGTGATCCCTCTCCTCTCTGTGGGCCGGTCAGTCAAAGACCAAGGAAATGCATCGTCAGTGTTCACGTAAAAAGCCTGTTTTTATGAACCATTTGTTCAAAAAGTTACAAAAGTTAAGCTCTGTAAATCTAAAGCATTCCACATAGTTTTTGCTGTATTTTCGTCGCATATATTGTCTGGTCTAAATTTAACCATAATGTCTGCTGGAACAACAGGTAGCTCGCGGTGCTCTGTACCCGGCTCAAAGTGACCTGTTCTCGGGTAACTAAACCACCAACTACCACTGGTACTACTTCCCTGTAGCGGCTTAAACAATCAGCAACTGCCGCTCGGCGTCATGGAGCTCGTATCCAGCCGGCGTCATGTGACCAGCTGGCGTCCCCTCAGTTTGTTTGATATCATACGGACCTGCTTATGAGAATGCGTTGACATAATAAGACGTGGAAAATGTTACTTAAGTAAAAGTATGTATCATTAGGGAAATATGCTTAAAGTATTAAAAGTAAAAGTACATGCAGAACATGTTAGAAAGAGTAAAGGATCCAACCAGCTGTGTGTTTAATGGTCTCATCATCTCAGCTGGACCTGTTGTTGCTAGGTTACTTTATAATAAAACATCAGATTTTATATAAGCTGTCAGATAAATGTAGTGGAGTAACTAAAGTATCTAGTAACTAAGGTAACTAGTAACTAAAGTATCTAGTAACTAAAGCTGTCAGATGACTGTAGTGGAGTAACTAATGTAACTAGTAACTAAAGTAACTAGTAACTAAAGCTGTCAGAGAGTAAAAAGTAGAATATTTCTCTCTGAAATGTAGTGGAGTAGAAGTAGAAAGTGGCATGAAAATCAAAGATTCAAGTAAAGTACAAGTATCTCAACATTTGGACTTAGGTACAGTACTTGGGAAAATGTACTTAGTTACATCCCACCACTGGTAAATAATATGTATAACAAAAACTATGGAGTGTCTTATCTGTATGTGTGTGTGGTTGTCATAAGAGAGACATCTCTTTCCTGTCATCCTGGTGATGTGCGGAGGAAAAACAGACAGTTCACTACCCTCCTGTAGAGAAAGGCCACAGTGGAAATAACTTTCTGGCTCGTCTGTGTTTTTTTGTCCTTGAAGGTTGTATATCAAGGGCTTTAACTTGTGCGCCCACTTCTTGCTATTGTAACTTTCAGATCAATCGAATTTAATCAAATTGGATCTAATCTAACCTAATTTACATGGCCACTATCTGTTTCCTTGTGTCTGTCTCTCAGAGTGCATCAGGCAAGGGCGTCCAGCCCCTGAACTCTCTACTTCCATCATTTCCTTTCTAGCTCTCTGTCAGTGAAGCAATAAAAGGGGGGGGGGGATTTCATCAGAATACAGCCTAGAAAATCTGCTTAGAAATATAGGATATATTGGATAGGATAGATCAACACAATGTAATTTAAATAAATTTAAATAAAACACATACATTCATTATTAGTTTGACTTGTTTTTATTTTCCACATATTGTATATCCAAATACAATACACATTTTCTATGGGTTATTCAAATTTGGATAATCAACATTAATTGGTCATGTGACAAGTGCTGGGAAGATTTCTTCTCACAGAACCAAAGTGCAAAACATTTACAATGAACTTGCCTCAAACTTTAATAGAAAACCTTGCTGTACACAGTTTTTAGTAAAAAGGAAACACAAGAGAAATTAAAGCTGAAGTTGCCTGTAATGTCCTTGCATCTCTATAATGTCCTCCTCTTCCATCTCACATTCAGATGTGTCCTCACAAAGATAGAACTCCAGAAGCACACTCACCGCCAGTGTAACCAAGTCTCTGAAGGACAGGAAATGAGGGAGAGGTCAGTAAAAAGAGCAGCAAATGAAGGTAGAGAAGAAGGAGTATAATGATAACTCCGCAAACATGTGCCCCCCCACCCACCACCCACCACCCACACACACAGAGTTGCGTGCACACTCTGGTTACCATGGGGACTGGCTAAGGCTCAGATTGCTCCATGGGGGGTGGCAGAAGTCCGGCTGAGATCAGAGTCCGATTGTCTATTTAGGATCAATATGTCCCCCTAACTCTCTCCTCACACACACACACACACACACACACACACACACACACATATTTTCTTGGTACTCACCCAACCTTGAGTCCGAGCCCACCCCCCGTCTCACTCCCATTCATTCAGCACGTTCCGTGTTTAGTCCCTCTGATCATTCTCCTGGCAAATCAGACTTTTTGTAATGGCGCCTATAGTTCGTTAGACCCGGTGCGATTCGGGGGTGAAGTTACAACATTGTTGCATTTTTCATTTGGTTGGGTTTGTTTTCACACTGCACTTTGTCAACCGCACCAAACACTGTTAACACACGTCAACGCGATTGAGAATGGTCGCTTGTTTATGGGACAGAATATCTGAAACTCGCCGACACTCAGAAATAATGGCGCAACACCATATTTATAACGTCTTGGGTTTAATGGTTCTGCTTTAGCGTTTCTGTTATTAAAGATTCTTTTTTTAGGCCTTTATTTTTAAGACATGAAATGGGAGAGAGAGGGGGAATGGGAGAGGGGCAGCAAAGGGCCGCAGGTTGGCGTCAAACCCGCGACTGTTGCCTCTATCTATGGGCCCGCGCTCTACCAAGTGAGCTACCCAGGCTCCCTGCTTCAGTGTTGTTTAAAGGTGCCCTGCCACACAAAAAAAATTTACTTGCATTTTTTAAAAATCTTTCAGGTCTGTGTGTGTGTGTGTGTGTTATGTGTTGAATGGGAAGATGAACTGCTACCTCCTCTGTCAACTCTAGCCACTGAAAAGAAATAAGAGGAGAAATCAGACCAGTCACAACAGCTGGTCAGTCTGATGTCATGCTGCCTGAGCTCATTCATGAGCTGGGTAAAGGATGCTGATAGCCAGGCTCTCATTGGCTAGCTGTTAGCCAGTCAGAGTTTAGCAGGTTAGCTGGTTGAATATTAATGTGAACTGGCCCAAATGGAGTCTTCCTGCAGGCTTTCTATACCACGCTAGAATGGCTTGAAACAAGGTAACCACAATAACCAAGTAACAGAGTCCATGGTAGAACTTCAGATATTACCAAGTTATCGTCCCTTAAAGTGCCCATATTATGAAAAAAATCAAAATGGGATTTGCTTTGTTATTTTGTGTTTTTGGTGCTTCCACATACAAATGCATACAAACTATCCATCCAAAAACATCCATGCTCTTTTGAGTGAGATCCGGTTTCTGAATGTCCTCTGTCTTCAGTCTCCGGGTGAGCTGTTCAACATCTGCACGGCTTTCTACGTCACTAGCCGAGACGAGGTGGCTAACCGTAGCATGCTAGCTCATTCTCAACGGCAAAACACTGCTCCAACAGCCACTAGTTGACCATAATCTCCAAAAGAACTACTTCCTGTCCCTGTTGTGCAGGTGTTCCACAAGTGGCCCTCGTCTTACAACTAATCCTGCCTTGGACTGACCAAAAAAGAGTTATGTCTCACTCTGTAGCTAAAACAAGTGAGATGTGTCACTCTGGAGCTAAAACAGAGACCAGGGGTGACAGGGTGAAAACAGGTTCTGCAGCAATGTGCAGTACAACAAAAATATGGTGTTTTTTGAAAATGAAACCATGTAAATTTATTCTGGTACAACCTCAAAATACAATTATGAACCTGAAAATGAGCAGAATATGGGCGTTTTAAATCATATATAAGTCCGTAAATTGTGTGCAAGGTTGAAATCACAGGCTACTAAATTTTCTGTTTTTGGTTCACTTCCTGTCTGAGATCACCCTTTACAAGCCGACCAGAGTTTATTTGTTTTATCCGCACCAGAGTTCGGATGAGCATTGACACCAGCCCAAACCAACCAGACTATCCAACCAAATGCTCCAGGGCTCGTTTTAAATGAACCAAACAAGGCAGGTACCTATATGTGAGGAAAAGACACACTGACAAACAAAAGGAGTGGTGTAGTGGATGAAAAACCCACTTTACCTTTTTAGTATGCAGAAATAAATGGGTTATTAGCCAATAAAAGCCAACATAAATCTACCTTTTAGCTGACATCACAGCAAGTAGCTTCAACAGGATGCAGGTTATACGATGCTTCCCTGATAATGTCACTGATTTATGTTTGCTCACCTTGCAATTCCTTCTAATGATTGCTGACTGAAGGCAATCATATGCACACTTTAATTAACAGTACAGTGATATCACAGCATAGAAAGACAATCATGATATAAGGAAGAAGGTACTTTCTTTCCTCCCTAGCCCTCAGTGATAGATTTGACATTTACCATTGTTTTCTGCCATTAAAGACTTAAGTAATGACCATCGTGGGACGCTTTCCTAGCCTGGCTCCGCCCTCCTACATACTTCCGCTCAATTTTCTTGTCGCTTCAGTACTCCATCTGGGTAGTCTTGGATTTTTTCAACCAAGGTTTTTGGCGGTCCAGACTCTCTGGACTAATGACATGGACCAGAGTCTCGTAAGACCGAGCTAACGCTTTCCCGCTTCTCACTGTGGAATTCACAATTACATGTCATGATGTCCAACAGGGCCCAAGCATTGACCAAAAAGACTAGACTTAGACTTATACTTGTCTTTATTAATCCATTTGGGATGACTCCCGCAAGGAAATTGTAATTTCCAGCAGCAGTTTTCAGCAAAATACAGTATAGAGAGAAAATAGACGGTATAGACAGACAGTAATAACAATAAAACCTTTGGCTATAAAAAGACATTTACCATCAATTATTAGTTAAGAGCAGTATAAGTGTGTGGGTAGTTTTGTGAGTCCAGGTATGTATGTCTGTGTACTGTCCTCTTTACCCTATTTACCCTGTTTGTAGAAGTTAAAAGACCACAGTCTCCTCAGGAAGTCCAACCAGCTTTGTGTCTTCCTGTACAGGTGGCTGGTGTGTGTTGTCCAGTCTCCTCAGGAAGTCCAACCTGCTTTATGTCCTTCCGTACAGGTGGCTGGTGTGTGTTGTCCAGCCACAGCCCGAGGTATCTGTATGATTGCATTGCCTCCACCTCAACTCCCTCCAGCAGGACTGGTCGCGGCCTTGGTCTGGGCCTCCCAAAGTCAATGACCAGCTTCTTCGTCTTAGAGGTGTTGAGCTGTTGGCAGTTAGTGTGACACCAGAGAGCAAAGTCCCCCACTGCACACCGATACTCCTCCTCCCTGTCACCCCTGATACACCCAACTCACACACAACAACAACATCACAACTGGCTCACATTGCACTTCCATTGGTCCACATGCTGAATGTAGCATTTTGCTCAATGTGAACCATATTAAAAAACATTTTTTTTTTACCTTTTGACAGGGGTGAGATACCAAGACTTTTTCTTCCAATTACGGGTCCAGCTTCAAAATTGCAGGATCCTGCAACTATATAACCTTTATTTAATTAGATAGACAAGAGCACACTGCATACAAAGAACATATTCAGACATCATTAAAGCCTCACCAGAGACAATCACACATCACTGAATATATTCTAAGCTGAGACATTCAAGTTTTACAAACCTCTGCAATTCAGTTCAGTATTTACCTGAGGGGGGGAAGGGGGGGACTAGAGTTAAACAGGCCGCTGAATTCCCATAATACATCTCAACAGCATGTTTCATTGAAACCCACATCCCACATCTTTCTAGCCCAACTGCATCAGTTTATTATGCATCCTTCTACCAAGTCTTAAACCCAAGCTGAGATGACCCTGGTGATAATTATTCCATTTTATAGTGTTTTTAGTATTTCATTTAGCATTTCTATGAACACTAATCTTCTCTCTCTCTCTCTCTCTCTCTCTCTCTCTCTCTCTCTCGCCTTGTTGTGTTCATTAGTCTGTAATATTGAATTGCTGTTTATATACTCTATACCATATATTGAGTTTAGGACAGGAAAAATAGATAGAGATCATCCACTGTCTACAATACCACACCGGTCAAGGTGTCCATCTGGTAGCGTCACAGGAACTTTGGAAAAGCTGGATGTCAAGTCGCCGCTGCACAAAGTTGAATCCAGCCAAATGTATGCAAATAAGGAGCGGCCGGCCTGGATCGCTGCCTCTCCAAAGCTGCAGAAACTCAGCTTTGTCGATCTGAAATGATTCAGCAGCTGCATGGTCTATTTGTTGCTTAAAATGTTTTCAGGAACCCGTTTAGGTCAACTATTTAGACCGTTCTCTGTAAGAACCGCCATTATGGTTGGTTTTGAAATCCGGGAGCGGCTATCGCGGTTGTAGGAGGGTGGAAACTTTTTTCTTTGCTTGTCAGTGGTCAGTGAAGAGAAAATGGTGGCGAGCCCACCGGTGTACAATGCCTGGAAATGGGGTGATCCCATCCGTGAAAATAACAACTATATACAGTAGACGCGTACTATAAGAAGCGGAGTGTCTTGTCTGCCCAACTAGCAGATTTGATATTTTACAGAACTATCAGGTGTTTATTAAGCTAGTATCCACCTTCCACTCCTGCAATTAAACTCCATGCCTTCTATTTTCTGGCGCTCAAAAGATCTGTGATGTTATGTTTGCCTCCAGAACGCCTCCAGAACGCAGCACAGACATGCCTGGTGGAAAATAGGGCCGTTTGCTTTTCCCCCAACTGGCTCTATAGCGTTTACCAGATGTGAGGAGTTCATATTCAGTGAAGAGTATGTGGAATGGATCTTTTCAGGATCCTGTGTGCATGTCCAAGATAAGTATATACAGTACAGACAGAGCTATAGATAGACAGACACACACACAGACAGAGACAGATATTTTCTACAGATTTTGTAGAACTTGAAAACCTAACACAAGTATAAATAAAAAAAAATGTCTGTGAGCAAAAAGGACTATAATTACAATTCATTTCCAACCCGGGCCCCAGGGGTACCATGAGTGCTTTTGATCCCAAAGGCGAGCAAGTGTGGAAATGGAGAGATGCAGTCATATGTATGCAGAGGGAGGGAGAGACAGGAGGGGGGGGGAGCTAGGAGTTGGAGAGAAGCAGAAAGCCTTTTAATATTCTGGGCCATGGGTTGAGATGAGAGACTGCTCTCATACCTTCAGGTTCATGAGCATAATGAGATTTTTATTTTGCTGAGTGCAGTCCGTGAGCGAGCGTGTGTGTGTGTGTGTGTCTGTCCGTCTGTCACACACAAAACATTTTCTGATCTGTGTCTGCATATGAGGGTGTGCGTGCTGCTAACTCCCCCTGTGTGGGCTTATATGTTTAAATTTCAGCATCTGTGAATGTGCGTTTGTGTGTGTCTGTGTGTGTGCTGAGAGAGACACACACACGTCAACGAGGGAGTCAACACTTTGCCCTCAGCTCAGATGACATTCATCGACTACAATTGACTTAAGTCTCACAATAAATACTCATAACATTAGCACACTTACATACTTTCCCCATTATCCTTCCCCCATGGGTGCTTTCCCAAAACACTATTTCCTCTATTATACCCAGCATCCTTAGGGCTGTAAAATGATCAACTGCACAACTCATAGTGTGTGTGTGTGTGTGAGATGCATCCACCACAAACACACACAGAGGTACCCATCGAGTGTGAGTATGGTGAATTGTCTTCACACACACACACACACGCACACTCTTGTTTTGGATCGCCTGCAGAGCTCTTTGTCAGGAGGGATAAAAACCAAGACAGGAGTTATATTTCTCTGCTGTGAGGTTTACACAGCATACAGTGGACCTTTTGTTCAGAGTGTGTATAGACATACAGTACATGTATGTGTATGTGATGACAGGCCTTTGCCGTATTGTGTGGGAAAATGTCTTACAAAACAAGATGTGTGTTAAAGAGTTAAAGACCGAAACAGGGGGAAAACAAGTCCATTAAAGAATAAATCCATTTTATCCCAACTTGGGTCTAATATTGTAGTTTTGGTTATTGGTAATAACACTGTAATCCCCATGACAAAGAGTAAACAACTTTGCCTCAAAAAGGAGAAAAACAGGACATAGAACAATGATTTCATGATTTTTTTTTCATACATTTTTCTTTTTCTTTTCTTAGACTACATCCCACTATAATACGTTTACACCCCGCATCCCCCTCCTAAAACAGACACATTTTTTGATGATTGGCTCTTATCAGTCTTGACGTGTCCTTCCCTGATTGGTCACACCCCTGTCAGGTGAGCCTTTCTCAGAAAAAACAACAACAAACAAGCTACAATATCCCGGGGCTGAATTCATCAACCATGTGTGTGCACAGATGTGTGCGCATGTACTGTAATGTGTAAGAACATTTCCACGCAAAGTGTGAAATTTACCAACTTGTACTTACACTTAGGAATGTGTGTAAATACAAGCACAGCTCTGGCCATGCTTACCAACAGAACCTACAGAATACTGTAGAATACTACATTAGAAATTTAGTTTAGTTTATTAGAAAACATGGTATTCTACATAAGAGTGACATGACACTCACAGGACACTGTCACAACACAGTCATAACGCATGAACCCTAACCTTAACCCTAACGATAACCATAGCTTATGACTTGTTTATAATGTTTTATGACACATTTATGACAGTGTAACCGAAAACACTCAATTAGTCATTTGTCTGGTTTTAAAACAGATTGCCACAAACAGAAAGTTGCCTAATTGGTGTCAAACCCTATAACAGACAGCTGTGTACTTCTGGATTTGGGTTGTCTGTGGGTGTGTGTGTGTGTGTGTCTATCTATCTGTCTGTCTGTCTGTCTGTGTGAAAATGAGTGAGAGTGTAAGCCTCCCCCCACTCTTCACACCTGGCTGTGCTTTACATAATTAAAAGCCAGCATCTACTCCATCTCTCCTTCCTTCTCTTCTCCTTTTCCACAGCTGCAGCACTCCTCTTCCTCCTCCCGCGTCAACACTTTTTTTTCACTTTCCAAACTCATTGTCTGGGTTTCAAATCCTCATTCAATCCTAATTATTCATCTTTTTTTTCTCCCCTCAACAGTCTCCCGGTCAGCTCTCTGAGCCTCGCCCCCCTGCTTTCCCTCCAGAGGTGCTGGTGATATGTGTGACCTCGGTGTGTCATCAGTCCTCTGCGAGACGTTGAATAATTAGACCCTGCATGCATTACGTATGCATGTGGAGCCCCTAATCCCCTGGAACTGTGTAAAGTAAACCATCACCTCGGCGGCCCGTTGTGACCCCGTAACTCCCCCTCATACCCTGGTTAACCCTCCATCTCTAACCCCGCCCACACCCAGCACAAACCATACTTCCTCTACCGCCCACCCTTCCTTCATGCGCTTACTAATAGTCCAGTTGGAAAGAACCCAGTGTCTTTATTACCAAGAGTGCAGAATGTAAATTTGATTCAGTTTGAATGGTGAGAAAATCAAGTCACACCTCCCCGAATCTCACAAAGTCCAAGAGAGTTATTCCCACCATCCACATTTGTAAATCAATAGAAAACTTAAACAAATAAATAAAAAAAGTTAAATTAATTTAAGATTTTAAAGTTTCTGGATGGTTTAAGACTTGAGGAATCCCATTTGTGCCTCCACTGGCATAAGATCAAATCTTACAGCAGTTTGCTGTCTTGCATCTCCCACAGTTGGCCTCTGCTTTGTCCAGTAAGTACAATTTTAATTAGCATTTTATCAAAAGATAAAATGCTAATAAAATCTTTTTTGCTGCCCTACTTGCCTCTCTCCCTCTCCCAGTGGAAGAGTTATGCATGGCTGCACACTCAAATATTTTCTTAGCATCCATTATCGTGTCATTACTTGACTTATCCCTACTTTTATCTTGACATTTCAATTTCACCCCCCCCACGCCCCCCCCCACACTCCATCTCTATGTGTCTCCCTGCCATCACATTGCTATTTGTCTTCCCCCCACCTCCTTCTTTTTTGGTTTATTTTCACATCCCATGACTCCCTGCTCTCCCCCATCTCCCATCTCCCCTTCCCACGGCGACACAAACGGACAGGAAGTGAGAGGGAACTGTTCCCTATCATTGAAATAGTACACTATATAGTGTAGTTCACAATTTTTTTACGGCTGTTTGAATCCTCCGCTAATTTCATTCCATGAACCCTACATTTTACTCCCATATACCGCAATGTAAGGTGGCTGTATTTTCCCGTAGGAGAAGAAGAATCAGAAGGCCCCGCGAAAACACAACACACTCCATCACACAACAACCGGTGCATCTACTGACGCAAGTCACGCAACGATGTGTTTTCAGTGTAATGTCCAAAATCTTGTTTGGTCGTACACTATAAAGTTCATTATATAAAGTGCTCATATTATGCTCATTTTCAGATTCAAAATTGTATTTTGAGGTTGTACCAGAACAGATTTACATGGTTTCATTTTCTAAAAAAAACATATTTTCAGTTCCTCTTTTCACCCTGTATGTTGAGCTTTCTGTTTTAGCTACAGAGTGAGACATCTCACTTCTGTTCCATCTTTGTTGGGAGTTGCACATGCTCACTACCTAAGTAAGGACTACTAACCAGTCAGAAGCAGAGTATGAGGGCCCTGACAGTACCTAGGTAAGGACTACTAGCCAGTCAGAAGCAGAGTATGAGGGCCCTGACAGTACCTAGGTAAGGACTACTAGCCAGTCAGAAGCAGAGTATGAGGGCCCTGACAGTACCTAGGTAAGTACTACTAGCTAGTCAGAAGCAGAGTATGAGGGCGTGCCCTGACAGTACCTAGGTAAGGACTACTAGCCAGTCAGAAGCAGAGTATGAGGGCCCTGACAGTACCTAGGTAAGGACTACTAGCCAGTCAGAAGTAGAGTATGAGGGCCCTGACAGTACCTAGGTAAGGACTACTAGCCAGTCAGAAGCAGAGTATGATGGCCCTGACAGTACCTAGGTAAGGACTACTAGCCAGTCAGAAGCAGAGTATGAGGGCCCTGACAGTACCTAGGTAAGGACTACTAGCCAGTCAGAAGCAGAGTATGAGGGCCCTGACAGTACCTAGGTAAGGACTACTAGCCAGTCAGAAGCAGAGTATGAGGGCCCTGACTACCTAGGTAAGGACTACTAGCCAGTCAGAAGCAGAGTATGAGGGCCCTGACAGTACCTAGGTAAGGACTACTAGCCAGTCAGAAGCAGAGTATGAGGGCCCTGACAGTACCTAGGTAAGGACTACTAACCAGTCAGAAGCAGAGTATGAGGGCCCTGACAGTACCTAGGTAAGGACTACTAGCCAGTCAGAAGTAGAGTATGAGGGCCCTGACAGTACCTAGGTAAGGACTACTAGCCAGTCAGAAGCAGAGTATGAGGGCCCTGACAGTACCTAGGTAAGTACTACTAGCCAGTCAGAAGCAGAGTATGAGGGCGTGCCCTGACAGTACATAGGTAAGGACTACTAGCCAGTCAGAAGCAGAGTATGAGGGCCCTGACAGTACCTAGGTAAGGACTACTAGCCAGTCAGAAGTAGAGTATGAGGGCCCTGACAGTACCTAGGTAAGGACTACTAGCCAGTCAGAAGCAGAGTATGATGGCCCTGACAGTACCTAGGTAAGGACTACTAGCCAGTCAGAAGCAGAGTATGAGGGCCCTGACAGTACCTAGGTAAGGACTACTAGCCAGTCAGAAGCAGAGTATGAGGGCCCTGACAGTACCTAGGTAAGGACTACTAGCCAGTCAGAAGCAGAGTATGAGGGCCCTGACAGTACCTAGGTAAGGACTACTAGCCAGTCAGAAGCAGAGTATGAGGGCCCTGACAGTACCTAGGTAAGGACTACTAGCCAGTCAGAAGCAGAGTATGAGGGCCCTGACAGTACCTAGGTAAGGACTACTAACCAGTCAGAAGCAGAGTATGAGGGCCCTGACAGTACCTAGGTAAGGACTACTAGCCAGTCAGAAGTAGAGTATGAGGGCCCTGACAGTACCTAGGTAAGGACTACTAGCCAGTCAGAAGCAGAGTATGAGGGCGTGCCCTGACAGTACCTAGGTAAGTACTACTAGCTAGTCAGAAGCAGAGTATGAGGGCGTGCCCTGACAGTACATAGGTAAGGACTACTAGCCAGTCAGAAGCAGAGTATGAGGGCCCTGACAGTACCTAGGTAAGGACTACTAGCCAGTCAGAAGTAGAGTATGAGGGCCCTGACAGTACCTAGGTAAGGACTACTAGCCAGTCAGAAGCAGAGTATGATGGCCCTGACAGTACCTAGGTAAGGACTACTAGCCAGTCAGAAGCAGAGTATGAGGGCCCTGACAGTACCTAGGTAAGGACTACTAGCCAGTCAGAAGCAGAGTATGAGGGCCCTGACAGTACCTAGGTAAGGACTACTAGCCAGTCAGAAGCAGAGTATGAGGGCCCTGACAGTACCTAGGTAAGGACTACTAGCCAGTCAGAAGCAGAGTATGAGGGCCCTGACAGTACCTAGGTAAGGACTACTAGCCAGTCAGAAGCAGAGTATGAGGGCCCTGACAGTACCTAGGTAAGGACTACTAACCAGTCAGAAGCAGAGTATGAGGGCCCTGACAGTACCTAGGTAAGGACTACTAGCCAGTCAGAAGTAGAGTATGAGGGCCCTGACAGTACCTAGGTAAGGACTACTAGCCAGTCAGAAGCAGAGTATGAGGGCCCTGACAGTACTTAGGTAAGTACTACTAGCCAGTCAGAAGCAGAGTATGAGGGCCCTGACAGTACCTAGGTAAGGACTACTAGCCAGTCAGAAGCAGAGTATGAGGGCCCTGACAGTACCTAGGTAAGGACTACTAGCCAGTCAGAAGCAGAGTATGAGGGCCCTGACAGTACCTAGGTAAGGACTACTAGCCAGTCAGAAGCAGAGTATGAGGGCCCTGACAGTACCTAGGTACGGACTACTAGCCAGTCAGAAGCAGAGTATGAGGGCCCTGACAGTACCTAGGTAAGGACTACTAGCCAGTCAGAAGCAGAGTATGAGGGCCTTGACAGTACCTAGGTAAGGACTACTAGCCAGTCAGAAGCAGAGTATGAGGGCCCTGACAGTACCTAGGTAAGGACTACTAGCCAGTCAGAAGCAGAGTATGAGGGCCCTGACAGTACCTAGGTAAGGACTACTAGCCAGTCAGAAGCAGAGTATGAGGGCGTGCTATGCTAGCAGCTAGCCAAGCATTATAACGTTTGTTTCTGAAGTAAAGGCTGGACTACAATACAGCTGGTTGGACCGGTTTGTGAACAGTGTTTTCTGTTAGAGATGGTAAGTCCCTTTGAGGGGGGGGCTTTTTCACTTTATAAACCTATAACATGCACAAAAAGATATTTAACACAATAAAGGAACGGTAAAAGCCAAAAAGCATAATATGAACACTTTTATAAACACTTTGTAGGGAATAGTGAGTGAATAACCCTCCCCACGGCGGTGCATCAGTGCATCATGGGTACATTAGGATGAATGTCTGCTGTTGAGTGGATGGTGCGATTACAGCAGAGCTGTGCAGAGGGTAATATTAATGGGGCCAGAGTGGCTGCCTCGGCACTACTTGCTCAATCAATGGGTCGCTCTCACTGACTGTTAATCCGATCAATGGCAGCAGCGAGGGGGAAGCGCTGTGGTTTTCCACTCGGGTGTTTTTTTTTTGTTGTGAGCTCATCAAACAGCGCCTAAAGGCTTTAAACAACCTCCTCTGCGAACTGAAAAGCCTGGGTATTTCAGTTTGTGGGGTGACCTTGTGGCATGGTCTAAACAATGCAATCAATCAGAGCCATAATATTATACAATTGAAAAACAATACTCAGGTCACCATTACAGAAAGGTGACCTGAATATATTAACCCTTGTTGTCTTCCCGTCAAAATAGAAGATCAACACTTTTGTTGACGCTTTTTGTTGATGTTTTTAACTTTTTCTTACGTTTTTGTCCCTTTTTCCAATGTTTGTCACTTTTTTGACAATTTTTAACACTACGTACACTAACTTATTAACTTTACTTTTACAGTTACTCTTGGAATTTATGGTCAATAAACCTAATTTATAGGAAATTATACCTAATGGTTGAGTTAGAAAAGCAGAAATTAGGAATTACTTAGACGAAAATTAAAGGAATGGATGTTGATGGATAATCACAGACTGGAATATGTCAACTTTACTCAATACTATTTCAAAAACACTTCAATTTGTTTTTCAAATGCTATACAATTGAATAAGACGCCCCAAAGTTGATGAAAGAGATTTGTACTTGGCAAAGAGCGTTGTGTGGAATCAATCATGTTATTTTGGGGAACTAAAAAGAACATTGATATAGGGACAACATGAGGACAACATGAGGACAACATGGGGGTTAATGGTAATGTACACTAGGGCTGTTTGAATAAATCCCCCCCCGGTCCCCCCCGTCCCCCCCAAAGGTCTGATCCTAGAATCACCACTGCTGCTACTTCATTACTTCATACTCCACTCCACTACACCACAGAGGGGAATGTTTCACAATAAAAAGTCCTAATATTTCAAGATAAAAAGTCTCAATATTTCATAATGTTGTAATGCTTACTGAACTACATTTATCTGACAGCTTTTGCTTTATTACTTCAGGCTTGTTTCTGCAACAGCTCATTGAGTATCGGATACAATAAAAACTATTGAGGACATATTTTCCTTTGACATGATGCAGTATGAAACGAGATTGCTGCAGTCGGCAGCAGAGAAACAAGCTACAATGGAAGTTAATGGGATAATTGTCCAGCTTGTATTTACGTTCATAAAGTGCTCGTTTTGCTGCTGACAGACTCAGATTAATATTCTAAGTGTCTGATAACATTATGGAAAGGATTTCTAAGGAGGCCGACCTTTCTGTTAAAGATTAAGATCCTTTTTAAAACATAAATGTCAGCAAAATTGTGTTTGCTAAACCCACCAGACTCCATGTAAATAATTCGTGATTTTAGCATGGTAAAATACGGCTTTCTAAAACATCTCTGAGCTCTGAGCAGCGCTGGCTCTGGCTGTCTTGAGCCTGAATATTGGCTACGTTTGGTTAATGTTTTCTTTCTTTCATTTCAATTTCGGGTGGGTCAGTCACAGTAAAAACCAGGGACATTTCCAGGGACAGATCCAGGCGGGGACAGGTCACCAAAACCGGGGAGTGTCCCCGGAAACCGGGACGTCTGGTCACCCTATCGTAACGCTAACTTAGCTGGGATCTTCATGGAGAAAGCTCAAGTTATTGTTAGCTGCCCTACAGCTGTCACAGTTAGCATATATTACCTTCTAACAGCTGTATTCTCAGTAACTTGACAATCTGCAACTAACAGGTTGCTTATAAATCACTAAATAGTAGTGACAGCACAATTGGCTTAGTTATTAATGAAGTTATCATCGTAGCTAACTCTATTGTTACCTAGTTTATGACAAATCGATTCAGCTGTGCTATCTAACATGATGTCATTGTGCTATCCGAGCACCGTTAGCCTTTACAACAGTGTGCTTCATCACATTTGTATGTTTCATTACAGAGTTCTCTGTTGATTTGTGTTTGTCGCTGTGTGCTCGTGGTGAAAAATTGATGAACAAAGTTGCGCCATGACGTAGGTCCCCTTCAAGGCCAGGCTAATCAGTCAAGCAGCTTAGCTGGTTGTATATTAATGAGAACTGGGCCAAATGGCTTTCAATACCATGCTAAAACGGCTTGAAACAAGGTAACCATGGTAACCAAGTTACTCAGTCCATGGTAGAACTTCAGACATTACCACAAAGTCATGAAATACGTGTGGCAGGGCTACTTTAATTACATGTACTATTACTGAACTTGAACTTAAGGGTAAAATTACCATTATAACAATCAACTGAAGTAAAAGGAATTAAAGTAGAGTAAAAGTTAGTTATTTTTTAACAGCAGGGGGAAATACACTTTTTTTTTAATAAATATACTTAATATCTCGTTTACACTTATACTTATTAGATGGCAGTATTTTGCCCATTGCTATTGGGCACAATGCCAAAAAACTCCCAAAAAAAAGTCATTTAAAAGTGAATAAGCAGCCAAAAACATTTTCTTTTTTAACTCAGTAACTGATTTGATTAAAAATGTACCAAACAAAGTTAAGGTAAAGTAACATATTTCAAAAACTACTTTAAACAGTAAAAGTACACACAAAAAAACTGACAATATCCGAATCACATGATTGGTGGCTGAAGTTGAATCTGTTTCACGTCTTCGCTTCATGATGCTACAGGTGTATTTTCGTCTCCCCCCTGCACCCCAGAATGGAAATACCTGCATTTTCACCAGCAGCCAGGGGGGGTTCTAGAGAAATATGATGTTCTATCCTGTTTCCCAGAGGTGGAAAAAGTAAAAAAATATTCCACTTAAAGGTGCCTTGCCACACAAAACCGTTTTTTTTTAAAAAATATATCAGGTCCATGTGTGTGTGTTATGTGGTGAATGTGAAGATGAACTGCTACCTCCTCTGTCAGCTCTTCTTCAGGAGAAATCAGTCCAATTACAGATCCAATAAATTCTATATTTCTAAGCAGATTCTGATAAAATGCCCCAGGCCCATCTGATTGATTATTGGTCCCCCCCGTGCTTAAAAAATCTTGGAATCGCCCCTGCCAACAGCCTGCTGTAGTTTAAACAGGCTTCTGCATCAGGCCCTCACAGACAAAACAGAACTGCCTGCCTCCAGACGACGACTTCTGCTGCAATGTGTTTACCCCCAAATTAGCGTAAACACAACTGTGTGAAGTCTGCGCCTACAGCGTACGGCTGAGTCACAGCGAGCAGACGCTCAGCACCTGTTTGTGTTTACAGGCATCTCCGCCATATTTGTTCCCTCTCTGCGTAAGATCGCCTGAGTAAACAGGGAGGACGCTGCACTCTGTTGACCTCCCATGCTTTCTCTTTAGTCATGGTGATGCAAAAGCTGTTCTGCAGTAGAAAATAAGTGATTAGCATTCATGATGACATTGCACAGAGCTAGTTGTATGTCGACTTGATGCGCTCTTTGGAATAATCTGCCTGTGGCAAACACAAATTGAATATAGATGACTTGCTTTCTCTGATATTGTTCTGCACGAGTGGAAGAAATGTGTAATTTATTTGTCCTGATTGCTGTGTTCTTCTGAGTCCCCACAACAATGCAAATGTTGAATTCATGATCTATAACTCATCTGTTCACTGCGGCTATAGCAGCAGGCTCCAAACTAACTAAAAACCTTTTAAAACGATAACAATTGAACATCCTAAAGGTATGCAGTCTCTGGTCTTTGTCTCCTTTTTTCAATCACACTTTGTGATTTAAAAAAATTCAATTTGACATTTCCTGGACACTCCTTGTCCATGTAAAAGCACTAACATTTACAAGGCAAAATTAAAAAATATACACATACAGATATATGCATACAGATATTGCCACTTGCTTGGTCATACAAATACAAGCGCTACTACAGTATGTTTAGACCACATTACTGTATGTATGGATTATGCTGTATATAAATATAGACATCTTTAGTTCCTTGGCTGGGTCAAGATCCAAAACTCCTGGGTCCTGCTCTTCCCATATTGCCACTCATTAGAATTTGTCATCAGAGCCTGTGGCTGGGAAATGCCCACATCTTTGAAGCTCCCCCCTAGAAATGTCCCCAGTTGGTAACACAGGCTCTTTGTTATAAATGTGGAGGTTGGATCCAAATACAGGTACTCAGCCTCAGACCGAGCCGTCACATCTTCACATTAGCCACATTGCCATGAATCTATAGTTATGTCTCACTAGACCATAATAAGGTCTAGTGAGGCCTTGTGTGGGCTCATGGATTTTGATAGCCCTTGGCATTTGCAGATGCACCAGAACACTTTTATTAAGTCTATGAGTCATTTGCAGTCCACATGTCCACGCTCGGACAGCCCTGATGATATCATCAGGCTTTCACAGTTTTTTTTTTTAAATTATAATAAAAGATATATCCTACTGTAATCTATTTATGACTTGCATTGTGTAAAACTTCACTAAAGGTCTTTAAAATGAAAAGAAAGTAGGGAGGCCAGATAGCTCAGTTGGTGGTGCAGTCGCCCATGCCCATGCTGCCCATGCCTCTACTGCCCAAACAATATCGGAAAAGAGCAGCTCTGAGATCTGGTTGCAGTGTTGCGCAAACCTTCAGATGATTTAATGCATCAAGTGGCAATAAGACAACATCCTCACACCTCATTCTTTATCAAACACATGGTTCTCTCTGTGTTGCTTAACCTTTGTAGCAGCAGCCAAACAGGTGCTGGTAATATGAGGGCAGTGCGGGTGACTTATTTCCATAACTGTGACACAATATCAACCCCAGACATTGCTCTTGCCACAGGCACTGTCAATGGAAATTCCCCTCCTTTGGCCTAGCCACCCTCTTTTAGAACACTGACGTTGGAACTTAGCATCCTTTTGTCTCCTACACTTACCTCTGAGAGCTCGTCTCACATGTAAGGTAGCGGATTAAGGCATGATACGACTTGACAGCTCCTTAATGGTAATGGATTGGTAGGTAAACGGAGGAGATAAGAAAGCAAAAATGGTTCTCGGCGGAAAAAAAACAACCGTTATCTGCAGCCTTGATAAACATGTTCATACACACGCATTGAGGTATCGCAGAGAGGGATGCATTTACCCATGAGCCTCGGTTCCTACCCTGCAGTCTTGGGTTTGGATTAGTTTAGCATTTTTGCTTGTTATCATTCAAAATCAAACAAGTGCATCAGCCTCTGTCCATTTTGAATCGCCGCCAGATGCTAACGGTTCTCAGTCTGACCCCGCTGGTTTCAGAGTGGGTTCTCTGTACTGCGTGTCTGCTTTATCCACACAAACCACCCGAGGGGATGGGGCTGTGGGATTTTTTCCTTTTGTTTATTTCTTTTGCATGGTCTGACCCTGTGATGAGATCGAGAGCTAATTATGCACTGTGTGTGTGTGTGGTGTGTGTGTGTGTGGGTGTGTGTGTGTGTACAGTTTGCCCATGGCGGGTGTTTGCTGGTAGCATTAGTGTGTGTGGGGTCTTTGGGATACGTCTGACCTGGGCAAGCCTGCCAGCATGAAAGGCGCCGGATTCTGATTGGCACTTCGCCCACACACACACACACACACACATACCATGGACAGACAGACACACAGACAAACACAGACAGACAAAACACACGCACACACACAGACACACACACAGAATATACAGTACATACAGGATGCAGAAACATTCATTTGTGTTTGTACAATGTATGATTTTTTAACTTCCTTTTCTAGGAGAGAACTACAAATATGTACAAGCACATAGTGAACATACACAAAAATTATGGCCACGAGAAACTGAAGGCAACTCAGTCACCATGGAAACCCACCACTCCATCTCCACCCACAAGCATTTCTTTTCTGTATTCCTCCTTTTTACCTCACCAGCCTCTTATCTCAGCAGTAGCTGCCAATCGCCCATATTTTCGTCATATTGCTTTCCCCACCTGCCTCCCCTGTCTTTCCGCCAGTTGCTATTTTTTCATCCCCCCCCCCCAAAACCTGTCCTTCTTTCCTGTTTTTCTGTACACTAAGTCAGGAGCGAACACTGTTGACAACCCAAATATTAATATTATATACTGAAAGGTCCCCATAAAGATAGTGAGACAAGACATAATAGAGCCAGAGCTGGCCTGGCTGTGTGGAGAGTTGCGCATTCGCTTGTTCCTCCCTGCTGAAGGTCTACCAGAATCGCCTCAAGCCCCCCTAAATTTCATGTAAATTTTATTGCTATAAGTTAGAGTTAGCAAACGTGTCTGTTAGTGACAGAGGACAAACAGTTACAGGTTTAAAGGGCTTGAAACAGGTTTAATATCCTGCGTTTGTAGCCAATGCTATGCACCTGTAACCCAGTCAAGGAAAGGGTTAACAGAAACGTAGTTTTAGCCAATTGGAGGAGGTTGTGCAAGACTCCCTCCTTTGGCTGAGTCTCTATCTGATCTGTCAGAGGGAGAGCAGGAGTGCAGTTTAAGTTTAACATTGGTAGTCCCCAGAGAAGAAGTTGGTCATTTCATGGCGCAGATTAGAACCCAAAATGAAAAGAAAGCAACTAAAATTGCTCAGTCAAAAATATTCATAATTTCGGGCTCAGTTGGTAGAGCGGGTGTCCATATATAGAGGTTTACTCCTCGACCTGCTGCCCTTTGCTGCATGTCATTCCCCCTCTTTCACATCTTCAGCAGTCCTGTCAAAAATAAAGGCAGAAAATGCCCCAACAATAATCTTTAAAAAACATATATATAGTATATTCATAATTTCTTTCTTTAAACTACAAAATCTGGTATAATGCCATATAAATTGGTTTATTGAATCATTGCAAAAGCATCAAAAAAGGGACAAAAACTTCGGAAAACGAGGCAAAACAAATTCTATTTCTGACCCGGAAGGAGAAAGTTCGGGAGGATGGGACGACAACACAAGGGTTAAATTCTGTTCAAATTGAGAAATGGCACTGGTCATTGACTCAGTGCAAGGGTTTCTTACAGGACACACACGTATGACACATTGAAGAACACATGTACAGTGAGAAAAATAAGTATTTGAACACCCTGCTATTTTGCAACTTCTCCCACTTAGAAAAAGTGGAGGGGTCTGGAATTGTCATCGTAGGTGCATGTCCACTGTGAGAGACATAATCTAAAAAAAAATATCCAGAAATCACAATGTATGATTTTTTAACTATTTATTTCTATGATACAGAAATTAGGAGGAATTGCCAAGGAGCTTGGTGAAAAAAGGTCCAGTTGGAGCAATCATTAGAAAATGGAAGAAGCTAAACATGACTGTCCATCTCCCTCGGACTGGGGCTCCAATGCAAGATCTCACCTCGTGGGGTCTCAATGAACCTAAGAAAGGTGAGAAATCAGCCCAGAACTACACGGGACGAGCTGGTCAATGACCTTAAAAAGAGCTGGGACCACCGTTTCCAAGGTTACTGTTGGTAATACACTAAAACGTCATGGTTTGAAATCATGCATGGCACGGAAGGTTCCCCTGCTTAAACCAGCACATGTCAAGGCCCGTCTTAAGTTTGGCAATGACCATTTGGATGATCCAGAGGTGTCATGGGAGAAAGTCATGTGGTCAGATGAGACCAAAATAGAACTTTTTGGTCATAAGAGGAAGAAGAATGATGAGTACCATCCCAAGAACACCATCCCTACTGTGAAGCATGGGGGTGGTAGCATCATGCTTTGGGGGTGTTTTTCTGCACATGGGACAGGGTGACTGCACTGTATTAAGGAGAGGAGGACCGGGACCATGTATTGCGAGATTTTGGGGAACAACCTCCTTCCCTCAGTTAGAGCATTGAAGATGGGTCGAGGCTGGGTCTTCCAACATGACAATGACCCGAAGCACACAGCCAGGATAACCAAGGAGTGGCTCTGTAAGAAGCATATCAAGGTTCTGGCGTGGCCTAGCAAGTCTCCAGACCTAAACCCAATAGAGAATCTTTGGAGGGAGCTCAAACTCCGTGTTTCTCAGCAACAGCCCAGAAACCTGACTGATCTAGAGAAGATCTGTGTGGAGGAGTGGGCCAAAATCCCTTCTGCAGTGTGTGCAAACCTGGTGAAAAACTACAGGAAACGTTTGACCTCTGGCATTGCAAACAAAGGCTACTGTACCAAATATTAACATTGATTTTCTCAGGTGTTGAAATACTTATTTGCAGCTGTATCATACAAATAAATAGTTAAAAAATCATACATTGTGATTTCTGGATTTTCTTTTTTAGATTATGTCTCTCACAGTGGACATGCACCTACAATGACAATTTCAGACCCCTCCATGATTTCTAAGTGGGAGAACTTGCAAAATAGCAGGGTGTTCAAATACTTATTTTCCTCACTGTATGTGCATCCAGAACCACTAGCTCCTGCTATAGTCTTTCCAGCTTTATTACTGCTTCTTTGTTTTACTATTTCCATTGATATTTTAATCCACATTTCAAAATCATGAATCAAAGACCAGATAGTGACAACATATCAAATAGTGTTGTTGTAAATAAATACATCTTTGGAAAATCCTTTGAGTACTCCTGATTGAACACTGAACAAAGCAATGAACATGATACAAACGCTAATCGGTTATTATTGAATTTGACATTATATTGCCTCTGTGATATTAATGTTGTTCTATTGCAGCCATTTATGAAAGAGAAAAAAACAATATTATTGTGTTATATATACTGTATATGAGATTACTGCCGTTTGATTTGTTGCATTTTTGTTATGATCAAACTGGTGCTATGGTGCTGGTTTCTGTGTGGTTATTTCACAGGTGTACCCCTTAACTGCAGCAATCCCATCATGCTCCTTTCTGAAAACATTCTCATAATGAGCTCTAATGACAGACACACGCACACACACACACTTTTAAAGAGACACATTGACATCACATGCAAAATGACACATGAAATGCCCACATGCACTCTCACAGACAGACTATCTGACACACCTACGCGTTCTCGCTTTCTCTTCACACACAAACAAAGAAAGAGAGACAGTGAGAGTGGGAGAGAAAGAGAGTAAGATAAAGAGATACCCTCCTATCTCTATCCATCACCTCCATAAAAAATAAGTGGAGAGAAATGACTTTGCCTCCCGGCCACTGCCTCCTACCTACTGTCTCACACTTTCAATCAAGCTGTGTCTGTACTTATCTCGTTGCTTTGATGTGTGCATTTCTGCTAGAATGTGGATGTGTGTGTGTGTGTGTGTGTACTATGAAGCAGCTCCAACTCCACAAGTCCAGACAGGAAGCTAGCCCCTACAACAAAGTGATGAAAGGTGAGAGGTGACAGAGGCGAGATGACAGGAAGGAGGAAACAGGAGACATGCCACTCATTTGCGATTCGGTTCCTCTTGCCTCTGTTCAGGAATATTGCCAACGTTACAACAACCATGGTGTCCAAAAGGTTGTGTGTGGTCTCATTATTGAACGTAAATCCAGAAGCAGCTTCTTAAAAGCATTACATGACATACACAAGACTTTTAGAGAGTAGCTCACTGATTGGAAGAGAGCACATGCATGCCATCATTCACCCAGGCTTACGATTTATCATGTGCATATTGTATTTAGTTACTTCATTGTTTGTTTTGAATGCGTCTATATACCTAACACAATCCATGCTAATAGTGCGTTCAATTTGTACTGATTTTCTGAGGTTGGAAACGCCTCTGGTTTCCGAGCTCGGAACTCTGGCAAAATCCAACATGGCTGCCCCATGTATTAACATAGTTAAAAGCACTCCTGTCTTACTTGTGTCTCGCTAAATCAGTCATACACGCAGTGCAGTCCTGTCCATCTTCTATCTGTGGACATGTTATGCTGTTTGTATGCACAAAAAACAGCGTAATGCATTGTTATCCTCTGGAATTGCTAACAATAGCTAACCTGGCTAATGAAAATGGAAATCCGACTTGCAAATAGCGTTTTACACGTTGTATTACTCCTTAGAGTGATATAGGTCTGGGCTAACACCTTAGCCCATTACTTTCCACATGTAAGGGAATCACAAACAACATTTGCAAACAGATGACCCAACATTACCATAGCAATACTACTTCCGTGAAAATAGGGCTATAGAAAGATATCATTAACAAGGAGGAAATATGACATATAATTTGTGCTCTGTTTTCCCGGTAATAACTGGAAATACCAGTTAAAGAAACATTTATTGAGTTACACAAGATATTGGAGCAGCAGC
Organism: Etheostoma perlongum; assembly: GCA_026937815.1. Classification (NCBI taxonomy): domain Eukaryota; kingdom Metazoa; phylum Chordata; class Actinopteri; order Perciformes; family Percidae; genus Etheostoma; species Etheostoma perlongum. Next base: position 5,253,384 of record CM049381.1, read on the forward strand.
TAGCCCGGGGGTGATCTTGCTCCATGCTAACAATCCAACGTGTTCGGCAACTCCTGGCATTACAACTGGAATTGGTCCCCTAGCGCCGGACTATGGCCTAATAAGTTAGGATGGGTTAAATGCAAAGACAGTATAAGAAATGGACATTGTGATACCGTTGTTTTCAACAGAGACCAATGTAGTCTATTAGAAGCTCTTTTCCGGTGATGCTGAGCGTTACTGCACAGCCTCCAACTGATCTTGAAGATGTAGATGTGACGTGAGCAACCTGTCTGAAAGTTGTAAGTCCTAAGTCCTAAGAAAAGAGATCACATCTCTCCTGTTTTAGCTTCTCTACATTGGCTTCCTGTAAAATCCAGAATAGAATTTAAAATCCTTCTTCTCACCTACAAAGCTCTTCATGGTCAGGCACCATCTTATCTTAAAGAGCTCATAGTACCTTACAACCCTACAAGAGCACTACGCTCCCAGAATGCAGAATTACTTGTGGTTCCTAGAGTCTCTAAAAGTAGAACGGGAGCCAGAGCATTTAGCTATCAGGCTCCTCTCCTGTGGAACCAGGTTCCAGTTTGGGTTCGGGAGGCAGACACCGTCTCCACATTTAAGAGTAGGCTTAAGACTTTCCTTTTTGATAAAGGTTATAGTTAGGGCATAGAATTGAATATTGTTAGGGAGTGAGGAGTTGCAGCGTCCTAACCCGGCCCACCTGCTTCTCATCATAGTTGTCAGATCTATCTATCATATAATCAAGAATATAATAAAACTAAAGGGAGACTTGGCATACAGCCCGATCCGGTTGGGGAGAGTTCTGGCCTGTCCAGGCCCCTCTCTTTACCCTGTCTCTCCTGGTTATGCTTTGATAAAGCTTATAGTTAGGGCATAGAATTGAATATTGTTAGGGAGTGAGGAGTCGCAGCGTCCGCCTATCCCGGCCCACCTGCTACTCGTCATAGTTGTCAGATTTATCTGTCATATAATAAAACTAAAGGGAGACTTGGCATACAGCCCGATCCGGTTGGGGAGACTTCTAGCCTGTCCAGGCCCCTCTCATTACCCTGTCTCTCTTGGTTATGCTTTGATAAAGCTTATAGTTAGGGCATAGAATTGAATATTGTTAGGGAGTGAGGAGTCGCAGCGTCCGCCTATCCCGGCCCACCTGCTACTCGTCATAGTTGTCAGATTTATCTGTCATATAATAAAACTAAAGGGAGACTTGGCATACAGCCCGATCCGGTTGGGGAGAGTTCTAGCCTGTCCAGGCTCCTCTCTTTACCCTGTCTCTCTTGGTTATGCTGTAGTAGTTTTAGACAGCTGGGGGACTTCCTTCGACACACTGAGCTCCTCTCTCCTATCTTTCTATTTTGTGTGCATCTATGTCCCAGAAATGCTTGTTACTAACCTAGCTCTGGGGAGTCATTCCCCGGAGTCCTTTTGTTCTTTTTCTCCCAGCATGTTTCCTCGGATCAGGGAGGCTCCAAAATCATGGTTGCCGCTGTCGCCATGGTCCCGCTACACGTTCCCTTCCCTGCCACGATCTGCGGTGCCCAGCTACGTCCTGCTGTGCCTTGTAATGCTGCACAGTGCCTTGCTATGCCATGAACTACTACAAAGAACTACTACAAACTACTATTATTTTGATTTATTTGATTTATTTTTTAGGGACTGTTATTGCCACTCTTCATTCTAACCCCAACCGGTCGTCAGACACCGCCTACCAAGAGCCTGGGTCTGTCCGAGGTTTCTTCCCAAAGGGGAGTTTTTCCTTGCCACTGTCGCACTGTTGCTTGCTCTGGAGGAAACTACTAGAACTGTTGGGTCCTTGTAAAGTGTCTTGAGATAACTCTTGTTATGAATTGATACTATAAATAAAATTTAATTGAATTGAATTGAATTAAGTCTTCTGGTAGCTGTGCAAGAGAAATCTCAATCATTAACAATCAGCAGAGACAGAGAGGTAGGTATATGTTAGGAGATAACATAGGCACAGGCTAATTACTGCTAACTAACATGCTAGTTAACATTAACATAGGCACAGGGTAATTACTGCTAACTAACATGCTAGTTAACATTAACATAGACAAAGGCTAATTACTGCTAACTAACATGCTAGTTAACATTAACATAGACACAGGGTAATTACTGCTAACTAACATGCTAGTTAACATTTGTAATTAAACCTAAACAGCTAATGTAAGTTGAAACTGTTTGCCAGCTTTGTAATTCCTCTACTATGTGATGGTAAGTCGCGTGGTTATGACACAATCGTTAGCCTATTTTTACAAAAAACGTTGGAGCTATGGAGCCCTAACGTGAGCTAACGGTAACGTAAGGTAACAGAGCTTTTTATACATTGTCGTGTTTCTTTAGAAATAAACAACAGACAAATAGAGTCTTTAAGCGCTTCAGATGTAAAGTTATTTCCTGTCAAAGTGACATCAAAATGAATGGCAGTCAATGGGATGCTAATGGTGGGTGAGTGCTAGGTAGCATCAGAATTGCACCATGGGAGCTACGCTTAGTGGAGGCTGGCTTACCCCCTTGGTTATCATGTAGAGAACAAATTTCACTGCACACTGTAGCCTAACTGTGTGTGACAAATTTTTTCTTCTTCTTGAGTAACTGTAGGCTAAACTCCATTCACGAGGCCTAAGTACAAAAGTTGATAGCCAGTATTGTTTTGTGCTAAATGGTATGCTAAATCTATGTTAGTGTTGACATTTCTACAGTCTTAGCTTGTTAGATACCACGTAAATTCATCAATGACTAATCTTTCTAAAACACAACAATATCTTAGTCATAAACTGATTCCACAGCTTTTGTAGAAAACTGTTGCCACCACAGACAAATTCCCCTAACACGTGTCATCCACCAGCACTGAAGTGTTCTGTTCTCTTCCCCCTCTACTGTCTGTGCAAGTGACATGATAATTTTACCGTCTTAGTCTCTTTTATCTGCGTGTTCTGGGCTCATCACCGTCGTCAGGGGTGAAGTGGCATAAAGAGGTAAGAGTAGATGGGATCAGGCTCAGCAGGACGAAGCCTTCCGCATGTTAATACGCCAGGTCTCCGTGGAATAGTCTGGCCAAGGCCTTGATTAAGGATTCATAGAGTATCAGTATGGCTATACATCATATCCCTGCCTTATCAACGGGTTGTCTCGGCTTAAGCCAGTGAGCTGAATCCCAGGTGCATAGGTGTGTGATGGCGTGTGATTAACAGTGCAGAAGGGATTAGGTCAAAGCAGTGTGTGAAGTTTCAGATGAGACACATGCATATTTTTTTAGCTCAAACCACAACTCATAAAATGTTCAGGACACAATCATTTGTGGTTTACTGACCCTGTGGTCTGCCTCTATAGAGGTCAGTAAAACAGTCATTGTAGTCTGGCTCAACGACAGCACATATCCAGGATTATTGCCTTCCTCTGTTCCCTTAGTGAAACAACAACAATAGCATAGAGTTACCTATTGAAAATGGCAAGTTTGTAAGAAAGTTTTGATTGTGCAACAAGGCAGGTCTGCTTGGTTCTTTTGGGGAATAATTGTAAAGATTCACAAAGAAAAACTGGGATGTTTTGAAACCGATTGGTGGGATTTGCTATGGAAAAAATACACATGGTGATACACATGTAAGAGCAAATGAGGTTTTACCATGTATCCAGCTAATTTAAATAGCTCATGTTACTATATTGTGTCAATTAACTTTATTTAACATGGTGACCACTGTGATTGGTTAAAAGAAATGCAAAGAGCCCAGAGTTTTTTTTTGTTGCTTCTATTCCAGAACGTATGTGTGGTGTAGCCAGACTGTGGAGATAGAGCTGTTAATGCGATACTACTGTCATTGTGTTACAAGATCTGTCAACAACAGGGATGAGGTTACCCATACAGTATACTCCTGCTAAGGAGAAGACAGCTGACGGTGGTTAGACCTTTGCTAAGTTTACAACTAATTAGGCTCATCCACTGAGTCGGCTGCCTCCTGCACCACTAGAAAACTGGTGCAGAATCACATCTTGGTGTTGGGAAGGTAAATGTCATCCTTTTGCATATGAGTATTTGAATATGAATGACCACGGTTTGTGGACTATTCCCTTAGAGTAAGAAATAGAGCAGGAACACAAATGTCAAGCTTTCCAAGACGTTCATAATTCAGGAAAGAATGCCTATCTGTTTCCAACAGGTTAGGGCAGTCTGGCAGTGAGGCCTCATCTTCCTGTATAATGCCCTTACATCTCCCTGCAGATTCAATAGAAGGCCTTGTTCTTGAACACAGAATATTTTGCATAGCAATTCCATTAAGAAAGAAGAATTGGAATTTCCAGATGGTCGAGCCATTTATTCTTGGCTGGAAGTACAATCCTTTCCTTGCAAAAACATTGTCACTGTAATTGGCAGCAGCAATGATCTCCTTTGTGAGTAACTTGCCATGTTTGCAATAGTTCAGGCTGTCATTTTGATCAGGTCTTAGCTCAAATGTAAAAGAAAACCTGTTGGCATCAAGTGCTCTTTCAATAACATGAACTGTACAGGGGTAAACATATCTCAGGAGTTAAATCCTTAATTTCTCATGTAAAGCTTAGAGTCTCAAAATATGAACAATAAAGCAACAAGCTAGCCATTGTATGCATTTCTGAACATCTGAATGACATTATGATAAAAAATAGAGAGTTGAAGTGAAACCAGAACTTTAGGGTACAGTTCCAGATGTAAGAAAACCTCATTTAAGATCTCGCTGACATTTATAACAATGATAATAACTAAAAGTACGGCCTTGGAACAGAGTCGTTCTCAATAACATGCCGTGTGGCAATATTGATCATATGTGCATCATTTGTGCACATCATCGCAATCCTTTTTGTCTGGAAAAACTTTGTTCGCAAAAGTTTGCTTGAATGCGATTCTGTGCGAAAATGAAGGGAAACACCTTAAAATGTCTCAAATCATACACACTTTCACCAGCTTTATTCACGTGAGTTTGTTTTACCAAACTACAGATAATTTGATTGACAAGAGAATGGAAACTGCAGCACCAATATAGTTTAGTCAAGGTTTATGGCAGACATTATGACTTGTCATTCTAGGAACAGCACAGATGGTGTAACGATGGCTCTGTTCTATTAAAGTGTCCCACTAAGCTGTGACAGTGAGTCAGCATAAACAATACAGGACTCTGAAACTGAAGAAGCTAAAAGGAATGCATCATTCATTGTATTATTTACACCTGTGTTGTTCCTACTGTGACATGTCAAAATGTCTTCCATGAAAAGGCCCATTAGTGTACTGGAACTGTACAGATGAAGGAACACAAGAGCAGTAAAGTGAATGTGGGTCCCGTACACTGTGGATGTACTATAATTTCATTACTGCTTGTCGCTCTCTCCAGAGGCCCGATTGCCTACTGCGTTTCAGCTTTTCAGCAGACATTTGTGCCTTTTTCTTCCTTGTCTTTTGACACTCATACACACTCTGGCAAGGGTGTGCAGATTTTCACACTTTCAACTCACAGAATCAAAGGCTCCAACACCAAATCATCTCAGCACAGCTGGGCTTGATCACTGACATCATCTTTAGGCACTTGTGTTATACACACGCTCTCTCAATATCCTTCCCTCTGTCTGTGTCGCTCTACCTCTTTCTCTTGATTTAATACCTCGTCTCTCTCACAACTGAATTGAGCAATACTCATAACAAAGAGAACAAATCTCTATTGTGGCTGGGTGTCTTTCAGGCCTCACAATGCTGCTCAATTAAACACTATCAGTGTGTGTGTGTGTGTGTACTTAACACATTTGCTATTGCATTTAAATTGTGATTATGTATGCGTTTTATAGGGCTGCATGACGAAATTTGCGATATGCGATAACGTTAAATATCAAGATTATATTACTTGCGATAAATAAACAGATTTTAAGTGTACTCAGTTTTGCCTTTACTGCTGCTTTTGGTATTCTAATAAAATGCGATTCATTCGTTGAATTTATAACAAATGAAAGGAAATAATTTCATTGTTACATTAAACATATTGAACATTGAACTGACACCACTAAAAAAGAAGTTACAGTTATATTTCAAAGTGTAGTTTATTTTCTGACTCCAAAAAAAGCGATTGGCATTGCCGATATGTGGCAACCTTTCGCCATGTGTTTATTGCGTGAGTAAATATTGCAAAGGCAAACACACAACGACATATTGTGCAGCCCTAGTGTTTTATTGAGGCTTTCCTCCTAGAAAAACCTTCCCATAGGTTGTTGAAGCAGAAATTGCAACTCATATTAACACCTATAGTGATGCTGCCCTCTAGTAATTATTATAGGAGCAGAGCAGGAAGTAATGGGATAAGTATAAGCGTCAAATAACATGTAAGGGTTGCAGGCTGGTTGGGTTGTTGTTCTGTCAAACCCGATTCTTCTTAACCCTCATGTTGTCCTCAACCCTCATTTTCCTATATTAGTGTTCTTTTTAATTCCCCAAAATAAAATGACTGATTCCACACAACGCTCTTTGCCATGTACAAATCTCTACTTTCTTTCATTTAGGGGCGTCTTATTCAATTATATAGCATTTTATAGCAAAAAAATTGAAGTGGTTTTGAAATAGTATTGAGTAAAAGTTGACATATTCCAGTCTGATTATCCATCAACATCCATTCCTTTAATTTTAGTCTAAATAATTCCTAAATTTCTGCTTTTCTAACTCAAACATTAGGTATAATTTCCTATAAATGAGGTTTATTGATCATAAATTCCAAAAATAACTGTAAAACTAAAGTCCATAAGTTAGTGTCACGTAGTGTTAAAATTGTCAAAAAAAAGTGACAAACATTGCAAAACAGCATCAAAAGTGTTGAAAAAAAGGACGGAAACGTAAGAAAAAGTTAAAAACATCGATATAAAGCGTCAACAAAAGTGTTCAATTTTTCACTTTTGACAGGAAGACAACACAAGGGTTAAGGATTTGGGTTATTCTGAGTCACTCACTGAACTGAACCGGGTTGTTCCGTCACTTGAATCACTGTATTTAGTTACTTCAATTGCTCAAATCGACTGTGTGCTCGACCCAAATTTTTGTACATGTAATATTTTAAAAATATTACATGTATACACCAAACCTGCAGTAGGCCTAGCTAGGCAACGTGCAGAACATTGTATTTCAGAAGTGAAAGAAGGGCTTTTGTTGTTGATTAGCTTTACCCTGAGCTCGAAGAGACTCCCCTCGCCAATCTGAATCAGATCCACTCATGACAACGTAGCCGGCTGATTGGCTGACTCACCATTCAGGAGTCAATTTAAAGACTCGGATTAAAGATCAGAGTGACTCAAGGTTTATTGAGTTGGTGGAACCAAAGCCAGGAGACTGTGGTCTGTGTCCTGTATATATTTTTGTAACTTTCTAAAACAAACGCATCACATTCTGTGTCGAAGCAACCAGAAGATAATTAACGTAACGTCTGATTTTAACCCACACCACCATCTTTTTCTCAAGTTTTGGGGCCTAAACCTAACCAAACTGTGAGTGTTTCATGCCGTTGACCGTTACGTTCTCTGGTTTAGATATGAGGACAAGCTGGGGCGACCTCTAGCCCCCCCAGTAAGAGCTTTCATCCCCATGTTGGCTGAGTCCTGCAGCAGCCTGGGTTCTAATCCAACCTGCGACCCTTTGCTGTGTGTCATTCCCCGTCTCTCTCCCCTTTTCATATCTATCCACTGTCACTAATAACGGGAAAAGCCCCAAAAAATAATCTTTAAAAAAAAAAGATATGAGGACAAACTGCACTCCAGTGGGTTATAGATTATAATACACATCTGTGGGTTGTATAACTACATATATCACTGTAGTTGTGGTTTAGAGGACTTGTTGGTTTAGTTCTGTGTAAAAAATGTACAATACAATACAGTATGTGTTTTCACTGTGCAGCACACAGCAGGCCTATTTTTGTCCTCGGTGTGAGCTGCCTGAGTGTATGGTGACCATAAAGAAACAGTGAGGATTGTGTGGTGTGTGTGTGTTTGTGTGTGTGTGTTTTCACCAACGCGCCACTGGAAAGGACAACCCGTAATCAAGTCTGCTCGCTATTCTTTGGTGCAAACCATTCCTGTAACATAAGAGTGACGTGAAACTAGGACAGGGAACACAGACAGACAAACTTGCATCAAGGTGGCAGTCTGTGTGTGTGTGTGTGTGTGTGTGTGTGTGTGTGTGTGTGTGTGTGTGTGTGTGTGTGTGTGTGTGTAAAGTCATGCTCAGGTGATGTGATGATGCAATTAGCTCATTTCAAATTGAGTCAACTGGCTTTCCAGGTGAAAGGACACACACATTGAGACCTTTACACACACCAACTTCTGTAAGTGTGTGTGTGTGTGTGTGTGTGTGTGAGAGTGGACTTGGCGACAGGCTGCACAGTGATACCTGAGTGCCAGAGTCAGGAGTGTGTGAGAACCACAGTGAAGTGATGGGAGGGTGTGGGAACCTGTCATTCTGCGAGGACGACTCAGCTCCTGTTACCAGAGAATAATGGCTTTACTGTAGCCCACAACTCACTCTCCTTTGTCTTTCGCCTAAACACACTCCATCTCAAATATCCACACACACTTTCTTAGACACACAGTCCTAACAGCAGAATTGAGGGGTTTATTATGCCAGACGGTCTAGTCAGATTAGGCATGATGGTGCTATCTATCACACTGACACTGAAATCTCACTTGTAGTACATTACGCTACATTGTATTTTATCTGCTAACCCCCCCCTACAAGAGCAGACGTTAGCCACATAATCTAACAACAACCTCAAATAGCCTGTTACACAAGGTTTCAGCATACAGTTCAAAACTCAAATCCTTTATTGTGCCCTCAGGGGCAAACTGTGGGCGGGCTGGGCAAAGTGTGACCACAAAAAGATATGCTTAAATTCATTACCAGAGGCATAAGTACAAGGTAGACACGCCATAAACACGATGCAGTCTACAGAGCAACAGGATGCACAGACGATAGCTCCTACAGCTACACTTCATCAGACACATCTGTTACTATTAATTACACAACTCTGGTTCGCATCCTGAAAAGCACATGACACGTAAAAATTAATATAGCTACAACAAAACTAAAACAATATCATGATGGTAGGATGGCAACATGTGGTGTGCAGTGGAGGAAAGTCAACATACATTTACTCAAGTACTGTACTTAAGTCCAATTTCAAAAATCAAAAATCTGAAATACTTTATTGATCCCCGAAGGGAAATTCTGGGTTGCAGTTGCACAAATAGTATAAATATCAAGTAGAAATATAAATAAAGAAATATAAGAAGAGTGGATTTGTATGGTATTTACATAGTTAAACAAATGTTATGATACAGTATTTACATAATTAAGGAGTTGTAATGGTAAACAGTAATAATGGTATTGCACACATTTAAAGCCAGTGTTATTGAACAGAACAGATAATATTGTCCAGTTTTAACCTCTCTAAGTGTCTGTGTGTCAGACACTTAGAGGGAGGAGTTATAAAGTCTGATGGCCACAGGCAGGAATGACTTCTTGTGGCACTCTGTGGTGCATTTTGGGAGAATGAGTCTTTCACTGTGCTCCTGTGTATGAGAAGCAAGCCATGGATTGGGTGCAAGACATTGTCCAAGATGACATGTAGTTTGGACAGCGTCCTCCTCTCTGACACCACCAACAGAGAGTCCAGATCCACCCCCACGACGTCACTGGCCTTGCGGATCAGTTTGTTGAGTTTGTTGGCGTCCGCTACCCTCAGCCTGCTGCCCCAGCATGCAACTGCAAAGAAGATACTGTAGCACTGGCCACCACAGACTCATAAAACATCCTCAGTACTCAGTGCTACAGATGTGGAAGTTTGTCCAAATTCACTCCCAGGTATTTGTAGTCCTCCACCATGTGCACACTGACCCCCTGGATGGAAACAGGGCTCACTGCTGCCTTGGCTCTCCTTAGATCCACCACCAGCTCCTTAGTCTTTGTCACATTGAGCAGTAGATGGTTCTGCTCACTCCATGTAAAAAGTCCCCCACCACAGCTCTGTACTCAGCCTCGTCACCCTCGCTGAAACATCCAACCACAGCAGTCATCAGAAAACTTGTGAAGATGGCAAGACTCTGTGTGGTAGTTGAAGTCTGTGGTGTAGATGGTGACCACGCTGTCTGACACACAGTGTTGCAGGCGCACACACTGTGGTCTGCCTGTAAGGTAGTCAACAATCCAGGACAGGTACTTTACTTGAGTATTTCCATTTTATGTTACTGTATGCATTACGTATTTCAGGGGGAAATGGTTTTATAACTGCACTACAAATATCATCCATAAATGTATCAGATATGTATGGATGAAAATGTTCAAAACCAATGAGCATATAAAACAATTCATGGGGCGACCTTTAGCTCACCCAGTAAGAGCATTTGCTCCCATGTAGGCAGGGGCCCGCAGCGGCCCGGGTGTCACCGGGTGCTGTGTCACCCCCCATCTCTCTTCCACCTTACCTGTCTATCCACTATCACTAATAAAGGGAAAAATGCCCAAAAAAAGAATCTTTATAAAAAAAAGTATTGCAGTAAACAACCCATAAATATAAGTGTTTTATTTTTGTAAGGATAGTTTGACATTTGGAATTTTCATCTCAAAATTTTGATAATGTTTTTGTCTGCATTCTAACTTAGTTACCGTGGTTACCTTGTTTTAAGCCATTCTAGCGTGGTATAGAAAGCCTGCAGGAAGACTCCATTTGGGCCAGTTATCATTAATATTCAACCAGTTAAGCTTCTTGACTCTGATTGGCTAACAGCTAGCCAATGAGAGTACTTACTTATTTCTATTTATTTCTTTTCAGTGACTAGAGCTGACAAAGGAGGTAGCAATTCATTTTCACATTCACCACATAACACACACACACACATATGGACCTAACATATTTCATAAAATGCTCTTGCCCTGATGAAGTTAACTGTTTTAGTTACAATATCAATAACATGGTTCAGTTTTAGCACTGACTTACACAACACCTGCCGTTGTTTAATACAATGCAAAAATACCAATTTCATTTCTGAGGTCACTTCAGTCACTTTATCTTGCATCCGCTTCAAAAGTCTGACATTTTGTCCTGTCAGATTGGGACAACCATCGGTTGCCAGTTTGTCCCATTTAAGTCCCACTTTGTTAAAACATACATTTACTTCAGTGAACACATCACTCCCCATCGTGGTCTCTTTCATCGACCACATTGCTGCCAGGTCCTCCGTTATCTCAAAGTCTTTCCTTATCCCACGTACAAACAAACCTTATCCCAAGTAACTGGGCTGTCACAGCTTTCGTCCAGAGCCAAGGAGAAAAGTTTGAAATCATCTGCTTTGCTTTGCATTTGAATCTCCAGGTTTCCCGCAATGTCCTCAATCCTTTGTTTTTTGGAAAAGTTGGCAACTCTGCTTTTGTGTTTAAGAGTAAAAGCTTTAAATTAATTGTCTATTCGTGTCTGAGCCGCAAAGTCCGCTCCAATGTCCAGCGCTCCGTGCGAGGAGGATTTAATATACTGCAAATAGCCTACAAGGACAAGTACAGTTAATTAATCTAGCATTTTTTCCGCATTTTCACGACTTCGGTCGACCAAGATTTTCTTTGGTTGATTACAGCCCTAGTGTTGACTTTGGTTTGAAACCTCCAGGGTTGATTTGTAGTCTGGACGGGTACAAAAGACAACACTCGTCAGTCAGGCTTATCGGTTAGCTTACATACCTTTCAGTAACAGTTCCACCTTGTTGTTTCTCTTACTTTTCGCCATCATTGTTCTTTCTCCAAGTATTTTATGTATTTTCAATGTACACATCCATGATTTTCAACATCAGACATTCTGCTTCCTGTTCACACCGGCACACACATGTCCAGTGTGTGTGAATGGTCATGTGATATGCGTTGTCAGACGTGTTAATGAGATCAGATTAGTTCTGCTAGTGGAGCTAAAACTGTTGTGTGGACGGAGATCAATTTTGTCTCAAAACCAAAATGTAGTAGTGCAGATGTAGCCTGTAAGCCACTGGTCAGTTCTACTGAGTGTTAAAGGCTTTGCTCAAGGGCACATCAACAGTTGTAATGGGGTTTCAAGTCCACTTCTTTAACATTTGAGCCACCAGTTGTTGCTTCTTCAACCCACTTTGTGAGCAAATGTGCCCTCTGATTAGAGCAAAACCACAAGCGAAACCTGAATCACGTTACTTTTCTTCTCATGACTAACACTCTATGTGTCAACATCAGGTACTTTTCTTCTCATGACTCAAAATCTCCTGACTATTTTTTTCATATGCACATATTTGTGATGTGATTAAAACCTGCAGACATACAGACACACTTTTCTTGCATTCTTTTTTTCTTGATAAAAGAACATATATCACCCTCGTGACATGAGTAGCCTAACTTATTCTGGAAGTAAAATACCATATAATATGTATACCATATAAAAGTTAAGGCAAAAAAAGTCAACTTGAGACTGATACATATTAGAGTTACTTCTCTGTTTTACTTAAATGATACAACTTTATTGTCAGTTTACATTGAAATTCATTGTGCGTTCCCAAGCAGCTACGCTCCAAAACAATTAAAGTACATTCAAAAAAACAACAATATATAGTACTAAAGATGAAAACACAGCAATGAAAAGAAATTTCCTCTTGTCTTGTTTTGCCCTCTACCTAAACTATACATGTCCTATTGGAAATCTGTGACTAGAAATAGTTCGTACCACTGGTGTTGTAGTCAAGACCACCTAAACCGAGACCAAGTCATCACCAAGACATGTATCGAGACCGAGACTTTGAGGGTTTGAGACCAAGCCAAGACCAAGACCAAGGCAGGGTGAGACCGAGTCAAGACCAAGACCAAGGCAGGGCGAGACCGAGCCAAGACCAAGACCAAAGCAGGGCGTGACCATGTGAAGACCAAGACCAAGACAGGGCGTGACCGAGTCAAGACCAAGGCAAGGCGAGACCGAGTCAAGACCAAGGCCGGGCGAGACCGAGTCAAAACCAAGACCAAGGCCGGGCAAGACCGAGTCAAGACCAAAACCAAGGCACCAAGACCAAGGACAAGGCAGGGCATGACCGAGTCAAGACCAAGACAGGGCGAGACCGAGTCAAGACCAAGTCCAAGACCAAGGCAGGGCGAGAACGAATCAAGACCAAGACAGGGCAAGACCAAGTCAAGACCAAGAGCAAGAGCAAGACCAAGGCAGGGTGAGACTGAGTCAAGATCAAGACCAAGACCAAGACCGGGCGAGACCGAGTCAAGACCAAGACCAAGGCAGGACAAGACTGAGTCAGACCAAGACCAAGACAGGGCGAGACCGAGTCAAGACCAAGACAGGGCGAGACCCAGTCAAGACCAAGACCAAGGCAGGAAGAGACTGAGTCAGACCAAGATTAATGCAGGGCAAGACCGAGTCAAGACCAAGATTAATGCAGGGCAAGACCGAGTCAAGACCAAGACCAAGGCAGGACGAGACTGAGTCAGACCAACATCTGAATGTGTGTTAGACAGCCAAAGCTTCTTCTCCTGTCTCCTGCATTCACTCTCTTGGAAGTGGGTGTAAAGGGGGCAGGGAGAAAGGGGGGTACGGTAAAAAAATTCAAATTAGATAGAAGTCAAGCTATTGGTTGCATTTGCAAGGTTCAACACATAGGCATACATCAGACAATGCACAGGCAATTTAGTGATATCCGGTCTTGAAATAACAGCCCTCTTTATCCAAGGCCAAGACAAGGCAGAGTAAAAATGCAGTTGATTCCAAGACAAGACATAGACTCTTGAGACCAAGACTGATGTTGAGTACTACAACACTGTATGGTACTTGCGACAAGTCTTATTCAACACTTGATTCAACACAATGCAAAATGTAACTCCTCTCAGATAAATCTAACATGTAAATGTCCTGCCTGTATTCATGTGGCGTGTGTCCACATATTTCCGCTGTGAGTCGATGAGGGAGCTTGCGGCATGATAGTGTACCTGAATCCTGAACTCTGTGACTCTACACGCTTGCCACAATCCTGTGCCTCTGCTGGCATTTCACCCTGAGGTCAGCCACACATAGCGGCTGGACTCACATTGACATAGTCATTCAGAGAGACAGCTGAGGACACCGACTGTCCACCATCGACAGTACCTCATCATTGTGGCATTCATGCTCTCTCTGCGATCTTTAACCTCACTGTTGTCTCTCTTAATCAAAACGGTCTGTCTCTATATGTCTCTGCCTGACAATTACATCATCCTGTCTTTTCAAACTGTCTCTCTCACACACACACACACACACACACACACACACACACACACACACACACACACACACACACACACAGTATGTGTCATTTGCAAGCTTCCAGTCATAATGACTTGGGCAATAGAGGAGAGAGAATGACATATAAGAAATACTGAAAAGGGGAAGTAAGAAAAGGATCAGTCGTAGGTAGGCAGAGTGGACAGAGCTATGATACTATTGGGATCTTTGACCTGCAAGCATGTATTTATGCTGATTTATGCATCTCTTTCACTTCCCCTGGATATGCATGTAGGGCAGAGACAAACATTACAACTGTTGAGCCGATCATAAATATCATTTGGACAAGACGAATGATTTGACCAAGTTTGAACCGGCTCAATTGGGAAACTGAGAAATCTCCAGGATTTCCATATACCCACTTAAAAATGCCACCAATTGACATGCAACAACATACTTTCTACTACATGTTTGACATATTTTGAATTGTCATTTGTTTTTTATGTTGTCATAGGCTATATAAAGGTATTTCCACAGAAGATAGGTTGATAAAAGTGAATCAGAATGCAGAAAATGAACTCTTTGATGCTCAAAATGTCCCTGGTGGAAGGCACCCAGACCCCATTGATATGCCCCCCCTCCCGATATCCATATATATATATATATATATATATATATATATATATATATATATATATATATATATATATATATATATATATATAGTACAGTATACCCACTACAACACTTTAGACTACACCACTGTGCCTATCTTCTTTGTTCTGGTGTTGTCCTTCTTTTATATGCATGTTCTCTGAATCTCTGATCTGATCTTACAAGCCCATGAGCTAGCGGCTGGAAAGCTATGATAGCTAAAAAGAACAAAGTTAGTGTCTCAGTGCTATGCTATGATACTGGCTCACCTAAAAGAATCAGTCCTCCAGGCTCTCTTTGAGAATGCATGTTCCAGGGAGCATAAAAAATTAAAGACTGCAATATATGTTTTTGCAAATCGTGGAGGATTGTCTGCAACATTCCTAACTTACCAAATTGCTGAATAAATTTTGCAAAAGAAGTCCGCCAAACAAGTAGTACTCCAGGTTGGTGGGCACGGTCAATGACAAAAGAGCTGGTTGACCTGGTGGACATCCTTGACCAGGCCAAGGACTTTGTCCGGGAAATGCTACAATATGCACCAGGTCACAGTTTCTTTCTTTTTGCTTTCATTGACATTTTTGACTTGGCTGATGTGCTCTTTGAAATAAGCAATATAAGAAAATATATGTTGGCCTCTTTGAGAAGACCAACCCGTCACTCCAAACATGTAAAATCCGGGAGGTTGGTCTGGGGCAGAATGTGTGTCCCATGTAGACGGGGTTTAGCGAGTGTGTATTTAACCAGAATTTGTGTCCCGCATGTGTCCTGTTATTGCTGCGTGTCACGGAACCGTTAGCCCATCCACAAGCTTTTCCTTAACCTAACAGCGTCCAAAGGGACGGCAATAGTCCCTACCAAGCATGTGTTATAACAACAACAAAGGCACCTGACCAAGCGTCTGTATTTTACGAGATGGGAGTGAGAGTGTGTTGAGAAGACAGTGGAGGCAGTGGGACAGCCGAATGCAGCAGCCCTCACACTCTCTACAGACAGCTACACACCACGATAATCAACAGTATACTTGCCCAAATTAAGAATCGATTTACAGATTAAAAAAGCCTGCAGTTTGTTGCATTTCTGCATTCACAACAGTTCCCACAATTTAAGCAAGACATTTTCCAAAAGCAGAGCTCAGGAGGAGCTGGATGAGAGCTGTGGGGCACAGGGCTGAGCTCAAAGTGATGTATAACATGACAAACTTTCAGGGGAAGAGCCCAATGATCTCCTGACTTTTCAGTCACAACAATGCCCTTCCATGCTTGACTCTAACAATTCCAGTGTCTAGTGCCTTTGACAGTTGGTCGCCTTTGGCTTTCAAGCACATCAAAACGTATTCAAGGAATACCAATGGACAAACTCGACTCTCGACACTTGCATCTATCTCCATAAAGAATGAGCTGCTCATTCATCTAAAGCAGGAGGCAGTAGTGCTGCTGAAGGTCCTGACTTACACCTCACTGTGCGCTACTGCTTATAATCCCTCACAGAAAAATTATGTCCAAACTGCAAATACAGCATCCATACGGCAGCAGCATTTGACAGATGACTCCTGTACCTGTATAATGCCTCTACACATGTACAAATGTACATCTCTGCACATGTATCCATGTCCCTTGGAGTATTTTCATACAATATTTGCCAATCCTTGACTTCTGGGTGGAGTCATACATCTTTCATGGCTCCCTTTCACTGACTGACTGACTGAGATTACATGCATGACCACAGCCTCCACACACAGCCTTCCTGCACGCTCACCGGCCCACTCCGCTCTGCTGTGCAGCTTTGCCACCTTCCATCCATACCGATGCTGCTGCAAAGTCATTCCCTGTAGAGCGGGAGAGACTCTTCCCGCAACGCCTCACTACTCTCTCTCAATAATCCATATTCATACAGCATTTTGGATGAAAGGGAGTGAGCAAGCAAAGCGGCTAAGGCCAGCTCTATCAGCTCCACTGGCTTTAATGTTCGGGCAGATTCCATTGTAATTGATCTGGAGAGAGGCGACGGCTCGGCACGCCATCTTTAATCCGCCAGTGGAGGGCCTAATTATTCTGTTGCCTCAATCAATGTCTCTGATTGTTCTGCATCATGTGGCATGACTCAGCGTTGGAATAATGATTTCTTTTTTCAAAGTTTCAAATAAGATTATGAAATCAGCTAGAAATAATATATCCTTATTGTTATTAAATTTAGAGGTTGTATGATGATGGTTAATTATTTTGATAAAGTAGACTATATAGCCAAAAGTATGTGGAGACCTGTTTTGTGTACTTTGGACTGGTGCTACTTTTATGGTCTAAGCAAGGCCTTTTAGTTCCAAACGATGAGGCTCTGAATTCCTTTAGATTAACAACCTACAGTGATATTTTTTTACAATAGTCTGCTTTCAAATTTTTGGCCCAGTCCGGTTTCAGGATGACAGTGTTCCTGTGCACAAAGCCAGGTCCATAAAGAAATGTTGCACTGAATGCCACTGTTGTTCTGAAGTCTCTTTTATATAGACCTTAGTGGTCCCCTAATACTGTATCTGAAGTCTCTTTTATATAGACATTAGTGGTCCCCTACCTTACCTTAGTGGTCCCCTAATACTGAATCTGAAGTCTCTTTTATATAGACCTTAGTGGTCCCCTAATACTGAATCTGAAGTCTCTTTTATATAGACCTTAGTGGTCCCCTAATACTGTATCTGAAGTCTCTTTTATATAGACCTTAGTGGTCCCCTAATACTGTATCTGAAGTCTCTTTTATATAAAGTGGTCCCCTAATACTGTATCTGAAGTCTTTTTTATATGGTCCCCCTAATACTGTATCTGAAGTCTCTTTTATATAGACCTTACTGGTCCCCTAATACTGTATCTGAAGTCTCTTTTATATAGACCTTAGTGGTCCCCTAATACTGTATCTGAAGTCTCTTTCCCAAAATTCAGCCTTGGTGCAGAATTACAGCCACTAGAGCCAGTCCCACAATGAGCTTTCCTTAGGACGTGCCATCTCTGAGTCTGTAGCTTTTGAGGAGGAGGGGTGGGAGGGGGAAGGGCTTATGATGTCTCTCTCTCTCATGGGTAGGCCAAATTCTCTTGGCGGGCAGAGATATTGGGAAGATTCCAGATCAGCCAATCTGAGCTTTCATTTTCTCAAAGGCAGAGCAGGGCTCGGTTTACACCATAACCATTTTAGCCACATGGGGACAATAGGCAGGCTGGGGGAACTCATATTAATGTTAAAAAACCTTATAAAGTGACATTTTCATGCCATGGGACCTTAAAGTCTCCATCCACAACACATCACTTGAAAAAAACAAATTTTTCAAGCTAGTTTACCTGTTACTCTTGTTATTTCCTTCTTCAAAAACATTGGTGAAGACTACTGGGAGTAATTGCAATGACAAAAAAATAACTGGTCTGTTAACTGCGTGCCAAACTAATCAGAACACACAAGGCTTGAAGTTACCATATGACCGGTTGCTGACAAGCATTCAAAAAGTCCACATAAAACACCCCGCGGCTACATTCACTTCCTAACTTTACAGAGAAAAATGAGGGCAGAACAGCATCACCGATCTGTTTTAATTGAATTTTCTCTGTCCAGGTCAGCTCAAAACACCAGATCTGCATCACGTTACCGTGTGGTTCACAACCGAGCCTGTTTGTAGGCTACCGACCATGTGATCTTCACCTGTTCAACTGACTTCCCCAGTGTAGATAGTAAGTGATTGTCCTGCTATTATCACAGTCATGTGAACTCACCACAGACACCCTGAGAGTGAATAGCGGAAACACTAGAATGGATATGTGGCGTCATTTTAAAAAAAATGCAGAAATGCTGATGTATTAAACTGGCAATTAGATTGATTTACATATTATTTAACCCTTGTGTTGTCTTCCCGTCAACCATGAAACACTAATATCGCTTTTTTCAGAGTTTTGTCACTTTTTCAATGTTGTGGGTGCTTTTTTTATGTTTTTTCCAAAGTTATTTGATATTTCTAATGTTGACATTTTCAGCGCTTATTTCGTAGGCCCATTTCTTGTGATAAAAAAAACTAAAAACGGGTCAAATTTGACCCAAGGATAACATGAGGGCTAGAACGCTGTTCCATATTGGTCCGCCCAACTTCAACCACTGTAAACTGACTGTGGAAGCCACCAACAGTGTCTATCCTTCGTCGTTGTTCAAACTGTTGAATTAAAGGGACAGGCAAATAAAAGCAGTGATTTCTGAACTACAGAACTTTGTTGAGAATGGCTAGGTGGGGCACGTTCAGTCTCTAAAGGGTGTGCACGGTTTTCCAATGGTTTCCTGGTTGAACAACATGTTTCCTCGGAACGGGGTGTAGCAGTGTGCAACAGGCTTTGAGTTTTGTTTTCTCTCCTTTATTGGCTGCGTTACAGTTGGTACCCAATCAGCAGACCTGTCTCTAAACTCTATAAAACGAAAGGCACAGCATGTGTGCACACAGCAGTGTGTCCAACGCACCTGCGTTTCAGTTTAAGGAATGTGTTGCCAAGTTTACTCAGGGTTAGTCTCACATTGCCAGACCTTCCTGCACAGCACTGCGGAGGAGGGTCTGGCTAGTCCACACAGCCTTCTGGGATAGGATAGAAACATGCTCTGGTTTATTGGCATTTCTTTAAACCAATCACCATTGTCTTGGGTGGCACTAAGCTCCGCATGGAGCCCAGATGCTGCTGTAAAATAGCCTTGGGAAGGAACTTGTTTTAGTGGAAAATGTTTAGATTTCAAAGTTGTTTTAGTTGTGCAAAAGAAAACTCTGATTGGACAGATAGTCGACATCAGCTGAAATTTACGGCGACACTGGAGCAATCCCGGAAGTGGAACATCGTGGATAAACACTAAGTTAGGGCTTAACGTGGCCCTGGTGTTGAATGACTTGTAAATTGTTACCGTAATGAGGTGTTGAGATGTTCAATCACACATATTAGTATGTGCACATTCTTTAGTCTAGTAGTATTTCATGGTGTGCTGTTACACAGACAGCCATCCTCATCTAGTGCCAGGATAGATACATTGTCTACTGTATTCATTTGGTATTAGTGATTTTGCAGCGTTAAATCTCATACTTGACCACATTCCAAAGCTCAACATTGTTTTTTTTCCCAAGCACTAATGTCCTCCTCATGCTAATCCGACGGCACAAGTCAGCCCTTCTCATGCAACCGCACGGCACTTACTTAACTCCACGCTGATGCTCTGTATCTCCCGAGCACTCAGAACCCTGCTTAATGTAAGGCGTGACCAAAACATTTTGCAGAGGAGTCCACAGACCCCTCGGCAAAATAATTTCTGGCTCATATTAACTGGATTTTAGAAGAGGTGCTTTGCAGTAAAAACCTCTATTACTTCTGCCGTTCTCCAGATACTTATCTGTGACGCCAAAGTGATATTGGTAATATCTTTCAGGCTCTATTCACTGCTCTCTCCATCTCTCACCGATCCATCTCTTTTCACCCATCTCTCCCCTTTTCCAAATGTCATGCACAGGACCTGGAAAGGCTTGCAATTAGTGGTAGTAAAGCCAGCCATCGTGTGAATCACTAAGTGGCTCTTAATTATACAAGGCTTTTAAAGTTGTACGACACTCGAGGCCTCCCTAAAAAGCATCATCTCGACTAACGGCCTGTTTTGCTAAGTTTCTTGGCTTTGAAATATAGATGGAGCTGCAATGTTTTCCTCAGCAAAGTGCGAGCATAGCAATATATTCTGTTTCTGTTTGATGTATCATTGAGAGGGGTCAAGGAAGTTACTTTGTAGGTGTGCCAGTATATTTCAATATATCATTTCATATCATATCATTTCATTTTCAGAAAAATATTGCCCTCTGTATCTAGTCTAAAACCCACTATTCCCCACTTCCTCATGCTGTGCTTTTGCTGAACCTAAAGAAAAAAAATCTGACTTCAAGTGTGGACGTTTTCACAGCAAAAGGGAGCGAATCATGAGGCAATGAGCTGTTTAAATATGAATGAGTGTTGTGTGAATGCTTCTGCTGTGATATTTAGACAAAAACAGATCTATGTGTGGTGTTGCTGTGTCTTTAGCAGGCGCTCAAGGGAATGTTGCTGCTGTTATGGTATTTTGCAGGGTGGAAATTCTCTAAAATCTTTAAGCCTGAGCATGAGCCCTAAGAATCATGCAGACACCCTGTAGTTTTGAATAACTATGCTTTGCTCACTTTTTATTCTATTAAATTATGTGTTTTTTCAGGCCAATCCATGCGGCCCCACCTCTCCATCATGCCAGCCAAGTGTCGGGATGTCCATATGAAATTCCGTCGGATGTCCGTCACCTTCCTCTGTGTTGCTGTTCTAATCTCTGGTGGATTTCTGAGGACTATGGTTACCTGGTCCTCAGATCTCTACAGGGTAAATCCAGACAGCTAGCTATACTATCTGTCCAATATGACAGCACAATATGTTTTCTGTTGCACAACAGATTTTGAACGTACACATGTTCCACCAAAACAAGTTCCTTCCTTAGACTATTATGCCAATAAACCAGAGCATGTTTATGTCCAATCTCAGAATATTGTGTGGACTAGGTCTGGCGGAAGGTCTGGCTGTTAGGTTTAGGGAAATAGCTGACCCAAAAATGCAGAGACAACAAGGCATTGGTGAGCTTGAGGATTTAATAAATAAAAAAGGGGACAGGCAAAAATCGTACCAAGAACAGTCGAGGTGCCAAAAGACCAGGCATCATAATAAACAGGAATACTGAGACAAAGGGGGTCGACGCACAATTGCTCGCTTGCTCGCTCACACACACACACATAATGATCTGACAACAGACAAAACAACACAGAGATTAAATACACGACACGAGCAGGGGCATTGGACTGGGGCAAAAAAGGGGACTGAGTACCCAGGGCCCTTATGTGAGGAGGGCCCAAAAAGATGCTAGAATGAATAGCTGTGAATTTGGGGAGGGGCCCATAGAAAATGCCTTTTTACAGGGCCCAGAATTCTGTGCTACGCCCCTGGACACAAGGGCTCAGGAACAGGTGGAACATATCAGGGTGGGGCAGACAATCACAAAGGTGGGGAAATAAAGACAGGAAGTAAAACAAGACATGACATGGGGGAAAGAGACTAAAAAATAAAACAGGAAAGGATGAACACAGGGTAAAACACAACAGACAACACAAGAGACAGTAAACAACAAGGAAACAGGGAATACATTAACACAATAACACAGGAAGAACTATAAGAGAAATCACAACCATGTCATTGGCAATGCGGGACTACCATGGCAATATTATGCGCTGTGGACAACCTATTGCCAGTAGACTGAAAAACCACCAGGTCTGTCAATGTTACACCCTCAAAATAATGCCTCAAAGTTCATTCTTTTACTACATCATCCACTTACTTGCAGATCAGGCAAAATGGTTGAAAGCACAACTTTGCATTATTGAAAAATAAGCCATATATAAAAGAATTGTTTGGAAAACCCTACAAATATTCAAGTCTTCTAATTGTAGATCTCGCAGGGAACTCTTGGTATGATGGAAGTCAAAAGGAGGTTTCTGGGTTGTTTTTGCTGTTGTATTTAGAGTTCCTAAGCCAGGGAATTGGTGTCTACAGATGTTCAGGCCCACCCTAGATTCCAGTATTTACAGTACTGCTTCCATCCTGGAAACATGGTCCACTTCTTATACACTGGCTTCACACAGGAAGGATGCAATGCACTGCCAAGAGCTCCATCTGAAAAAGCAAACACACACACACACACACACACACACACACACACAAGTTCATGTGCGTGCACAAATCAGTCAAAAGCAACACACACTCAATTACATGCAGGCAGTATTTCAGTTGCACACACACTGATGCCCGTATGGGGTACAAGAGTCACTTCAGCAGACTGCAGTGAGCAGCAGTGACTGGCAACTAAACCCAAATCCGCTCAGCTCTCCCCTGATGATATGGGATGGAGGGAGTCAGGAGGACAGAGAGAGAGATGAAGAGATGATGCTGGGTTTGTGGGGCACCAATTGGAGCTAAGGGTCAGATGAGAGGAAGCCAATGAGGAGGGATTCCAGGGGGGCGGGTGGTTCAGTGAATTAGAAATGAGAGTCAGAAAACGGGATGCGTGAAAGAGTGATCAGTGAACTGAAGTGAAAAAAGAAGGAGACTGGAGGATTTGACAGTTACAGTGAAAGAGCAAGAGAGAGTGACGCATAATGATTGTAGAGAGACTGAAAGAGATTGCTAGAGCGAGGGAGAATTCAATGTGAGCTGGTGGGGGGTTGTAGGGGGAGTGAAGACAGGGAGGAGAATAAAATGGAATTATGGGGTGCTATTTACATACATTATGATGGATTGAATCAGAAGGAGGATATGGAAAAGGCACATTTCCAATGTTTTTCATTAATGTTGCTAAGAAAACAATTTCAGACACATTTTTAAATAAGTAACGGCGGAAAATGGTTTCAAGCTTAATCCCAAATTAAAGGTAGGGCTGGGTAGTGTTTAATAAAGTACAAATACCTAACAGTACTTTTTGTCTTTGCACAATACAACATATTTTCCACAAAATCATTTTGTTTTTACCAATGGAGGGCAAAATTTACAAACACATGATTAAAAACCCACTTGAAATTGGAAAGATTCTGATTGAAATCACAACATATGCGAATAACAGATGGGTAACGCTAAGAATTGATCAAGCATTCATTGTCAACTGTTTTGGAATGAGTCACTAGCCATATTGTATTGTGGTTTGAAAAATTTAATTTAAGTAAAATGTTTGGCATTATTGGGCAAAAAAAATCCATAATAATATTTCAGCACATTGTAATTGAAGTGAGAGAAAACAAGAGTTGTGCATCTCCTCCTTGGCTCTGTTTTCAGGCTTGAGTACATCTAGCCATCACAGGAGACGGTGGCCAATTGCATGCCATTTCAGACAGAGAGAGAGAGACATAGAAATAAAATGGATGTTTCCAGTTGAATCAACGTAGCACAATGGTCAGCGGCAGCCATTTTTACTTGTAAGTATAAACTTCCATATAAGCCGACTTTTGGAGCTGAGGTTTTTGCAGTCACGGACAAAGCACAATGCTATTGCCACGTGAGTGACAGCTTTATTGGACTTGTGGCGTTATTGTTTACATGCTTTGATGCTGCATTGGTTACAGACCATTTGGCTGGGGCTAACGTCAGCAGTCGGCTGGTGTAGCTTTTGGCAGGCCATCCACACGCTGCTAGTCCACACAGCATTCTGGGATGGGAGTAAAATGTGCTCTGGTTAATTGGAATTTCTTTAAACCAATCACAATCGTCATGGGCGGTGCTAAAATGCAAAATAGTTAATTTGGATATTTCTTTGGAACCAATCACAATCGTCATGGGCGGTGCTAAAATGCAAAATAGACGTGCAACAGAAAACTCAAATTGGACAGATAGTCTAGCTAGCTGTCTGGATTTACCCTGCAGAGATCTGAGGACCAGGTAACCATAGTCCTCAGATTTGACACATAGTCTAGCTAGCTGTCTGGATTTACCCTGCAGAGATCTGAGGACTAGGTAACCATAGTCTTCAGAATCCACCAGAGGTTAGAACACCAACACAGAGACAGAGGACGGGGACGGACATCGGCGAAAAGACATGCATCCTGCGGAATTTCCTGCAGCACCTGAGCAATCCCGGAAGTAAAACGTCCATATATGTATATATTCGTCTCAGGAACTGTGCACCTCTTTCTTTTGCACTACTTATATTTTATATTTCATTCCATGTTATATTCCTCTTGTTGACACTGTAATGGCGTTGCTTCAATCTCGTTGCACAGGTATTGCACATGTGTATAGTGACAATAAAGGCATTCTATTCTATTTTATTATATTCTATTCAAGGATATAGACTAGCGGCCCGCTAAATACCAGCAACATGAACTAACATGCACACGTGGCTGGACCAACTACCAAAACAAAGAAGCTCGGATTACAACACACACAACTTTGAACTTTTTCTCTGCTCAGGACGCCATTACTCCACTACATCTTTACATAGCAAACAGTTGTTTAATGCTATACTAATGTTCTGACTGTTGAGTAAAGCCCCTTTAAAGCTAGGCTATACACATGAGAGTGATACGATTATATGGGTAATTTTGAAAGGACTAATTAGTTAAAAGAGTGTCAGGCACAGGGCCCAGCACTACTTTTAAAGTATTATTTGCAACATTTCTGATTCCTAAAAAAGCCCATGAGCAGCAACAGAATGGATGAAAAGAAACATGGCTGCTGTGTGTAAAGGAGAGAGTCGAGGTAAGAAGCAGACGGTTGTGTTGTGCTCTAACTAGTAGAGTTGCCCTCCCATCATGCCTTTCTGTTCCTCCTCTCGCCCTGGCTCAGGGTTTGGGCTAATCCTCTGGAGTAACCCTCGCTGGCTTGGTCTTCTTACCAAGCTATGAAAACATAACACACAGTCACCCTTCAACACACACACACACACGTACACCCAAACGTGCATACACACAATCGCACGCACTCTCGCACACACACACACACACAGACAAATACACACACGCACACACACACACACACACACAAACGTGCACACACACAATTGCAGGCACTCTCGCACACACACACACACACACATACATGCACTCACGCACACACACACACACACACACACAAACACATGCATGCACACACACACACACACACACATGCAACACGTACACAAAGGCACAAACAATTGCAACACACACACACACACACACACACACACACATGTTCACAAAAAGCACATAAACACACACACACACACATGCACATATACACACAGACACACAAACACGCACACACACATGCACAAAAGCACGCACACACACAAATGCACGCACTAAACACACACACACAAACAAACGCACACAATAACACTTACACACACACACAAACAAACACACACAAAAGCATGCACGCACACACACATGAACAAAAACACAGATGCATGCAGGCACACATGTACACACACACACACACACACACACATACATACACCTGCCAAAAAGCTGCTATATTATTGATTTCACCCTCACATGACCACAAGTCAAAAATTATGTAATATAAAGATAATGTTTCCTTAGGATGATGATGTGGCAGTGAATATGCTGATGGCGTTGGATGATCATTATTATGATGCTAAGACTCTGTGAAGAGAATTAAATTGCTGAGGATTATTTTACGTAATAATGAGAAAATGGCTACAAGAGAAAACGAGGTTAAAGTAAGACAGCTTGCAGCTCTCGTTGTCTGCCTGACACCACACACAACAGCTTTAACATTAGAGAAGGCGCTGAAGGCAGAGATTATTCCAATCAGCCTGCAAGGAAATCTGAAAGTTGCTTTTTTATCAACAGTTTTCAGCTTTGTAAGAACAGATGGTTGTTTTTTTCCGTTTTACTCAATTTCAAAATACAGCTTGTTGAAGAAATTTTTTGAATTTTTTTTTTCATTAAGTTTTGCCATAGGTGTTTTTACAAATAATTAGAAAAATCCACAAACCTAACATAACCCAAAATGCATGTAACACACAATATACTGAGACTATTAAGACATAAACAGTACTTGCAAACCCAGAGAACATAAAAACATATAGACAGTACTTGAATACATGCTACAGGGGGCAGTTTACAATGGGGGCACGTGTGTGTGTGTGCATTAATAGGCGTGTCTGAGTGTTTATATGATTATAATATAAAACGATGGGAGTCCAGGTATTGTGTTAGAGATATGGGTGGGAGTGGGTATGAAGCTTTGAGTATGTTGGATTAGGTGAGGCATTGTTTCTATATTTTCAGTGCATTTATGTATTTGGTTGTGTTGTGTGTATTTGCAGCGTGTTTTCTAAATTCTGTGCATGTGTCTGTTGTTTTCTTAATTTGCTTGGGTTTGGTCTATTTGCGTGTGTTTTCTGAAGTTGCAGGGCGCTCGGCCACTGTATGCTCACCAGAAGGGAGGGGAGAAGAGAAAAAGAGAAGAAGAAAAAAAAAGTTTGTTGAAGATTTAAACCTTTTTTTTTACTGTTCTTTTAATGTTTTATGTAAAGTACTTTGAATTGCCTTGGTGCTGAAATGTACTGTACAAAATACAACTGCCTTTCCTTAAAGGTAATTAGAATTATTTCATTATCAAGAATAGACAGGAACCGCTGAAGTTATAATAAAATTTGTTTACTTGCAAGTAGAATCAGTTTACAGTACTCACAGCATGAGTACAGGAAAATAACTGATCCAAAAAGCCCTCTACCACAGTTCTTATACATTATGTAATACAATGCAGAATGAAATACATCACACAGTCACAACAAAGCAGTATTGTTGACAGTTTCTCACAGTCCAGGGGCGCCTGTACTTTTCCCAGCGTAATAGACAAGCAGAAGACAGTGGTTCCCAGGAACCACATGTCAACAGCAGCAACGGGGTTTTGTATTGTCATAATGCACTGATCAGAGAATAAGTATACATGTAGTATATACATAACATATTTTTTCTGACATAATGTTTACAGTTTTTTAATTTATTTAAAGTTGGTTCATTTTTTCTTTAAAACATTTTCAAAATGTAATGAATGCCAGAATGTGCTTCGGTCATACCAACACTATAAATGTGACTGAGTGTGATTAAGAGTCCATCAACAGCTGGAAGACGGCCTGTTCCATGTGTGAACAGAACAGCTGTAGCATCGTGTTCTCACAAAGTGGACCAGTGATTAACCAGAACAACTGAAGTGGATACAGCAGGAGTTCATTAGTAGAGTTGACATACGTCCCCTTTGCAGAAAAAAGGGACTAGAAACGGCCAGATTCTGCAACAAGCCATCAGACTCCTGAACTTAAAGTGATGGTTCGGAGTAATTTCACCCTAGGGTCCTTTGCACCACGACCTCAAGCCAAACAACCCCCCAGAAGCCTTTTTCACTTAGGTCGAACATTGGGGGAGTTAGCGTTAACAGCTGGTTAGCTTAGTGCAGGTGCTCATAGAACCAAGTGTGTATCTGGTAAATTACCCCACTAATAATGCCCGAAATGATACCAAAATGTCTACAGTAGTACAAATAGGTCATGTAATCATAAAACAATGGATTGGAAAGTTTATAAGTACACAATGGGTCTAATTTATAAAATTCTGCATAGGATTCTTACTAAAATTGTACGTATGCCCAAAAGCCAAAAATGGCATGCAGCAAAAAAAAATCTGATTTATAAAACTGTGCGCACGCACATCTGTAAGCAATGTTCCCTTTATAAGTCACAGATTACCCACAAGTGTGCGTACATGAATCAGCCTCTTATCCCGCCCTCTACACGCCCTTTTTTAACCATAAATACTCAATGCAAAGCACCTCGTGAATGCTGATAAGTATGTTAATGACCCTGGCAAAAAAGCAAAAAACCTATCAGACGATCGTAATTGCCGCGAATTATAATATCGGTGTAGGGAAACCTGACTACACAGACATCACAGCCCTCGGGGACAGCTTGGACATATACCAGACCTACAGGTATATGTTAACATTTAACCTGAACTAGATTATATCCAAAGTCTTAGTGATAAAGTTGAAGATTATAATATTTATATAAACCTTTTGAGAGCTTAACGGCTGTATTTTCAGATTTTGACATTTGATGATATATGCACAGACATTTAGTTATTTCCACTGTGTTCTGTTGTTATCTAATGCTAGGGTAGTTGATGCTATCTTGTATTCCATGCAATCGGGCCATCGCCTCCTCTTGCTCCTCCTTTTTTTATAAATCACCCCCATCCACCCCCCGACCAACCTCCCTGCGGCTTTTCATACTACACATTACCATAGTCGTTCTGTGATCACGAAACACGCTTCCCATTCAAATACATTAGATTGAAATTTGGCCTCACCACCACAAAAAAACAACAACATGAAAATGTCAATGTACACAAATCAATAGATAGGTACACCATGTAGGCCTTAAAGATCGCATTATAAGCCTACATATTACTATTATGACTGTATGTCAAGGATGTATAAATTAAATAAACTTCAGCTGGAGTCCGATTTAATACGGCAAAACTGTTGACCTCATCAGTGATCTCTTTCCATCATTCTTCCTACAGCCTAATACCAGTTTTTATGCTGCCAAATAGTACACACGTTACTGCAAATGAACCTGAGATATGAGGGTTTCAATCTCCACCTCTGAAAAGTTCCAGCCCAACATGGCTATTTGCGCTGTTTCAAGTGTCTTGTTTCATCCTACCACTGAATCTTTTGCCTTGTGCTCTCAGATTCTTTCACACGCCTTTGTTGGCAGAATCGAGGCGTGTTGCCATGTGTCTCTTCTTCAGGAATGGGCTCCATCTGGTCCCTCTGCCATGCAGTCCTGACCACAACTCTCTGCTCTGTCAGAGCACTCCTTTGGTTTTGGGTTTTCTCGCTGACCAAGGCTATTGTTGCCAGAGTTGCACATGATGGGCTCTCTCTCTGATTTCCTAAAGATGGACTCCTATTGCGGTTTCAACAATAGTATGTGTGTTGCCTGTCTCTTCACAAATAAAAGTTGAGTTAAAGGGTTGAATACCTATCAACATGTTGTATTCCAATGTGGGAACTTCTGCTCTACACATACTCTATCAGTGACAAACATTTTTCTTTAAAGGTCCCATGACATGGTGCCATTTGGATGCTTTTATATGGCCTTAGTGGTCCCCTAATACTGTATCTAAAGTCTCTTTTATATAGACCTTAGTAGTCCCCTAATACTGTATCTGAAGTCTCTTTTATATAGGCCTTAGTGGTCCCCTAATACTGTATCTGAAGTCTCTTTTATATAGACCTTAGTGGTCCCCTAATACTGTATCTGAAGTCTCTTTATATAGACCTTAGTGGTCCCCTAATACTGTATCTGAAGTCTCTTTTATATAGACCTTAGTGGTCCCCTAATACTGTATCTGAAGTCTCTTTATATAGACCTTAGTGATCCCCTAATACTGTATCTGAAGTCTCTTTTATATAGACCTTAGTGGTCCCCTAATACTGTATCTGAAGTCTCTTTTATAAAGACCTTAGTGGTCCCTAATAATGTATCTGAAGTCTCTTTTATATAGACCTTAGTGGTCCCCTAATACTGTATCTAAAGTCTCTTTTATATAGACCCCTTACTGTGGTCCCCTTAGTGGTCTCCTAATACTGGGGGGTCCGAAGTCTCTTTTATATGATGTTAGTGGTCTCCCAAATAAGGTGGAGGCTGGGGTGTGGCCTTGACCAACTGTCACTTTGCTCGTTTGAAAGCCATGATGTCTCTCTCTGGTTTACCAGCCATGGGGGGCCATAGGCAGGCTGGGGGAACGCATTTTAACCTCATAAAGTGAATATTTCACGCCATGGGACCTTTAATGCATTATTACATCCGGTTCTAACAGTACAGATACTCACAGGGTTGGAATATTTCTTGTGAAATAACAATTGACTTTCACCTTCCTGTTGTGCCAAAAATCTTAAACAAAGTGAATGGAAACTGCAGACTAATTTAAATCTTTGGAACACACATACAGTATATATGAAAAGAGGTCATATGGCCTGACAGGAGAGCCTGGAACTGAATGAATCCAATAACTGAGTGGAACATGTCCATCGCTTTTCGACGCAATGGGAGTGAGAATATGTTGTTTCTCCTTAACTGACGAGACATGCTGACTCTGATCCAAACACATGCAACTCACAGAAAGACCCGATGGTTGTCTCCGATTTACAGCCGGTGGCAAGATCACACAGAAATAAGTTGAAAGCAGTGCATGATAAATCCTCTCTTTCTCACACACACACACACACACACACACACAACACACACACATTCCCACAAAATATGAGATTCTTTAAGATAAATACCAGCCATCCAGCCATATGACTTTACAAACCCTGTATTGTAGACTTGAATTTATCAATTATTCAAGATACCTTCAAAGATAAGATACTAATCACCTACTGTACACTTCCCTCTCAGTGATGCTCTGCATCGCTGCAGTTTAATGAAATCAAAGTGGATGCAACATTCGACTGAAGTCAACCACACCAGACCAAATCCGAAAAACGCCTGTGGCTTTTTGAGCCTCTCGTGATCAAACAGGGGGTGTTCTCTGACAACAATCAAGATGACAAAGCAAACAATAACTTATAACGTCTTGCATCATATTTGACATTTCTAACCCTAACCCGTTTTCACTAGAGATAAATCAACTTTTTAAAAGATGCAATGAAAAGTCAGCAGGTGGGCAAAGAGACATTAGCAGGTGGTGGGGGCGCTATTCAGTTTTGAAGGCATCTTGAGAGCAAGTGCTCTTGTTGGGTACAGTGAGTGTCCATATTATAAAAACATCACTTTTCCTAGGATTTGGGGGGTTATTTTGTGTCTCTGGTGCTTCCACACATACAAACTTGGAAACAAACTATCCATGCTGTTTTGAGTGAGATCCGGTTTCTGAATGTCCTCTGTCTTCAGTCTCTGGGTTAGCTGTTCAACATCTGCACGGCTTTCTACGTCACTAGCCGAGACGAGGTGGCTAACCGTAGCATGCTAGCTCATTCTCAACAGCAAAACACTGCTCCAACAGCTACTAGTTGACCATAATCTCCAAAAGAACTACTTCCTGTCCCTGTTGTGCAGGTATTCCACAAGTGCCCCTCGTCTCGAAGAAGTCTCCCAGCTAATCCTGCCTTGGACTGACCAAAGCTGGAGAAAGATTTATCTAGCTGATGGGATCTTACCAAGCTACTGAGCATGTGCAGCTCCCAACAAAGATAGTATAGAAGGGAGATGTTTCACTCTGGAGCTAAAACAAGGAAGATGTCTCACTCTGTAGCTAAAACAGAGACCTAAACACACAGGGTGAAAACAGGTTCTGCAGCAATGTGCAGGACAACAAAAATATGGTGTTTTTTGAAAATGAAACCATGGAAACCTATTCTGGTACAACCTCAAAATACAATTATGAACCTGAAAATCAGCATAATATGGGTGCTTTAAAATGTATGAGATGCACAACCCAGGAAATAATGGTGCTGTTTGCTCTAAAGTTGTTTTAATTTTCTATATATGACAACTTACACATATCTGTAGGAAAAGCATGTTGGTTGCTCTTTCCATTGCCAGACCTTCCTCCACAGAGCTACGGAGAAAGGTCTGGCTAGTCCATTCAGCATTGCGGGATGGAAGGAAATACATGCTCTGGTTTATTGGCATTTCTTTAAACCAATCACCACAGTCTGGGGGGCCGCTACGCTGCCCGTGGGAAGGAACTTGTTTTGGTTGAACATGTGCTTTTTCAAAAGATGTGGACAGCAAACTCAGATTGGACAGATGCAGAGATCTGAGGAGCAGTTAACCATAGTCCTCATAAATCCACCAGAGGTTAGAATGCTAACACAAAGAAAGAGGAAGGTGACAGACATCCAGCCAAAATTAAGGGACATCTGGTGGAATTTCTGGCAGCACCGGAGTGATTCCAGAAATGAAACACCCTCAATATAGTCTAAAGTGCTGGAGAATCTTGACATATATTTTGGATGCCATTTTTTGCCAAATTGGCACAGACATTCATGGTTCGACTCTAAAACACCATACATAGTTCAGTTGGATGGATTGCCATTAAGTTGCCCCAGGAAATAATCTTCACCACAGAACCAATAATTATATCTTCTATCTGTCAAAATGTATTTGATAAAAATACCTGCAAAACTAGTGGCATTCCCATCAGCCTCAGCTGCACCTTGTACTACTGTATTATCAGATGTTAGCTAACATTGGTGAACATTGTCGCCATTTCATGACAATTTTTATGTTACTATACTTTCTCTTCAAATAGCATTTGCAGTTAAATAAGCTAGGTGACAATGTAACAGTATTAGGAAATATATTTTACTCTGGCACTTTTTTCTTTTTGAAATGCACACTATAAATGTACTTAAAAAAGTCATATTGAAATTTGTGGTGTAGAGGTGAGAAAACAGATGCAAGGGTGCTAGATACTGTAGGTGACTTGGCATTCATCAAAATAAAAAATATACTTATATATACTGTATAAAGTAGTCAAATGTTTGTTTTACCTTTGTCCAAAAAGAAACAAGTCAAATTTTGTGTATGTTCACGACCAAAAAAGTTGATTTGGACTTGAAATCCAGTAATCATCCTCACAGCAACAGATCAATATAATATATTGATAATATCAATATAATTATTGTATTAATTTCTGAGATCTGTTGCTTTCCTTGGAGAGATGTTAAAATTTTGGTACCACATTTTCAGTGTCTCCCTGCTGGAGTATACTACAATTTCACACACACCACCTCCACCATTTGTTTCTTGTGTCTTCTCCCCTTCTATGCTAACCTCCTTTTTAAGGTTTCTGTTTGGCAGTGCCAACCTGACAGGCCTGGTGCTGTGGCTGAGAGGAAAGCGTTGCTTTCAGGAACCCTCAAACAGTCTCAGTGCTATCAGGCCGCCTGGGCTCTGTGGTACTTCTCGGTTTTGTCAGGTAGTTAGGCAGAGGCAGCGTATGTGGTGTGGCAGAACTGGACAGCCACTCAGAGATTGCAGAGAAAAAAGGCTGCATGAGAAAGGGATGGCTTTTCTTTTTACTGTCTCAAACTGTCATCCTACCTCTGCTGTGTGTGATATCTCCCCCTCTCCACCTACCTCTGGTTCTTTTGGTCTCTCCTTCATCCGTTTTTTTCTCTTTTTATTCTGACAGACTCATCTTTCGATGTCTCTGCCAGATATTCTTGTTTCCCTTCT
Organism: Etheostoma perlongum; assembly: GCA_026937815.1. Taxonomy (NCBI): domain Eukaryota; kingdom Metazoa; phylum Chordata; class Actinopteri; order Perciformes; family Percidae; genus Etheostoma; species Etheostoma perlongum. The sequence goes on from CM049381.1 coordinate 5,287,118, forward strand.
TCTCTTTCTTTGTCTTTTACTTTAAAGACCCGCTCTCCTTTGCCACAGTTCAGTGGTGCTTGTCATTTGCGTCATGCAGAGACCTCGATGGCAGAGACAATAGCCTCTGCCATTGGGGAAGCAGACGTAGGAAGCTTTTTTTTGTAAAACCATTTGATGCCACATTGTGATGGGCTCCCACTATGGACATAATAGAAGAGTCCATCCATCACAAGTGAAATGAGTTGACGGTAAATTGAGTTGCAATGCAGAAAAGCTTTATGGAGTATTATAAGTGAAGGTACAGCCTTTCTGCTCTTTTGTCCCCCTAGAAAGGTCACTTACTCAAATGGGTTTTTTCTTCTTGATGGGAACATTGATGTGCCTTCTGTCAGAAGGTGCTCTTACCAGGAATTAGCCATAAACGGGCCACACGAAATGCCACGTGGTGCAGAGTAGATAAGGACACAGAAGGCATTGAAGGTGAATAGCAAAGTTTGCAAAAAGTTATATAAAAAAATTTAAAAAACATCACCCAGATGAAAGACTGTATTTAGGCCTGAAGATTTTGAAGAAAATAATATTATGTATATAAATATAATTGATTTTTTAATTAAAACACAAAGAAATATGAAATGAAGGACATTAATCTTTCAGCCTTGACTGTAATAATTAATCGGAATGCGATGCTAATTCGGTTTGATGTTTGATCTGTATGGTTCTACTGCAATTTTCAAACTTTAGGTCAGTTTTTCTGAATCTCTCTTTTTTGTTAGCATCATTTACAGTTACCAGTATGTTTTTACATTATGGCCCAGTTAAAAGTCCTTTACCTTAACATGACCTGAGCAAGATCCAGGAAACCCATTCAAATTGTAGAATTCTATATTTTTTCAACCACACTAAAAATACATAAATCTACAAAAGAAAAAGTAATTTTTGTACATTTTCAGTTAACAGTGAACTTATGGAGATGTGATGTTTTTATTGGGCGGTGTGGTTATATTTTCTGTTCTGTGGGATGCCTGGCGGGCCTCCTGGGTTTGCTTTAAAGGCCTTATGACTAGTGGATCATTAGCAGCTTGGCTGGGACACTTGCTGGCGCACACAGGGATGTACACATTACCACGCACGCACACACCAACACACACAAATCCTCATGTTATAGCTATTAAAATAGTCTCCTCTGATCTTAAGTAAGCTGCTTAGCAGAACAGGAAGTACTTTTTCTGATTTTGTAATTGTAGCTTATCGTTATATTAACACATCACGTCTGACATGGACATAAAATGTGTGGTCACACACATGCTTCAGTTTGATGCACATGGGAGTAACATTTTGATTTTGATAACTAAACTGAAACTACTAATAGCTCATCATATCACTGCCACTCATCTGGTCAGTTATAGTCTATATCCACGTCTTTATTGCCAGACCTTCCTCTACAGCGCTGCGAAGGAAGGTCTGGCTAGTCCACACAACAGTTTGGGATGGGAGAAAAACGTGCTCTGATTTATTTAGATGGTTATTTTGGTGGTTTAGGCCTTTACTTAATAGGACAGCTAAGACATGAAAGGGGAGAGAGAGGGGGAATGACATGCAGCAAAGGGCAGCAGGTCAGAGTCAAACCCGCAGCTGCTGCGGCGAGGACGCTCTGCCAGGTGGGCTACCCAGGCATTTCTTTAAACCAATCACAATCATATCGGGTGGTGCTAAGCGCCAAAGGGAGCCATGGTGCCTTTGCAAAATAGTCTCAGGAAGGAACTTGTTCTGGTGGAACATGTGTACGTTCAGGAGTAGTTTTAGTCATCAAAAGAAAACTCAGATTGGACAGATAGTCTAGCTAGCTGTCTGGATTTACCCTGCAGAGATCTGAGGACCAGGTAACCATAGTCCTCAGAAACCCTTATATGTCCCACATCCTACCTAAATCTAATGAACTCTAATCCTCATTGATCCCACTCCCCTCATATCCCCCCCTCATATCTCCTCTCCCTCCTCACACCTGCCTCCATTTTGTTATCTGCAATAGTATAATGTTCACCTGCACTGCTGACTGTTATTATAGTAACAACTGTTTATATCTGCATCTTGCACTACTTACCTTGACTGGTATATCAATTTGCACTGCTGACTGTTTATTTACAGTACCAATTGTTTACATATACATTTGCAATACCGTACTAACTGTAATATGCAATTACTTTCCACTGCACTTTAATTCGGATAGCTTCTGTCTTAACTTTATTTGTACTACCTTAAATCCATTGTTATACTGCTCATTTTTACCTAACTTATTATATATATCGATCTGTACAAATTCTGTTTATAGTAATAGCCATCTGTATATATATATTCATAGTACATATTCACCTGTAAACTCAGTTATAGTAACAACCATCTGTATTTTATGTTCATTGTACATATCTGTAAAAATTCTATTTATAGTAATATCCACCTGTATATTATATTCAGTACATATCCAGCTGTAAATCTTGTTCACAATATTAGTTATCAATATATTATATTCATAGGACTATCTGTAAAATTCTGATTATAATAGTATTCATTTCTATATTTATACACTATTTAACCATGTCCTGCACTTATGGAACCATTGTATATCCTGAACTTACTGCTATTGCACTTCTGGTTAGACCTAAACTGCATTTCATTGCCTTGTACCTGTACCTGTGTAATGACAATTACAAAGTTGAATCTAATCTTATCTAATCTAATCTAATCTAATCTAATCTAAATCAGGGACATTCGTCGAAATTTCGTGAAGCAACAGAACAATCCCGGAGGTGGAACATCGTGTATGGACTAGGGTCTGTATAACACACACCATGCGTTAAGCTTACTCCACTGTATGTCATTATTGTCATTATTAGAAGCTCAGAGCCACTGACATAGTATAAAGAACGCCAAGGTCCGCATGGATGGGTCTCCACCCGTTCATGTCCCATGGAAAAACCAAAAGTCACGCTGGCTTTAAGTTCCTTACGTAACATTCTTACATACCCAATGCTACAAACTTAACTTATGTAACAAACTTAAGGCTACTCATTTTAACCCAAACCCAAATATTTTCCTTAACCGAACCTAGTACTTTTGTGGCCATAAACATAACCAAGTAATCCTAAAGTAAAATATGTATGTTTATTTTGGAGGCTGAAATCTGTGGTGTTGAATTGAATTGTTATGCTTCTTTTTGCACCTTCTGGAAATAGGAAATATAGGTGAGGATATTAGTATTTAGGTAAATGTATTATTTGTAAGACAAATACTACCATAACTATCATAACTTTGACTTCTGTCTGCAATCTAGCAAAGGCACAGGAGGCAAGAGCATTATGGAAATGAATTATGTTAACTACTTCTGTTTCCTTGTTTGTGTTGCACGTTATTTATAGTTTTTTTTTAAATTACATTTCATTCTTTTGTCTTTGCATGTTGTCCAATGTTGAATTACATTTGTTTTTCTTCTTGTCTGTTTTAGTTTTGAGAATATTGGAAAATCAAATATTGAGAGGGATTTGTAAAATAAAGTCTTATGTCATAGATAAAGAAAATAGGGTGGACTAAATATTGGAAACAGCTCTCAGTTCAACAACACTATAAACCCTCACAAAGGGAGGATTTATGGCACGTCTGTTGCATTAGACTGCACTATTTTAACTGGTTTGACCTAATAAACTGGCAAATGGCTCTGTGCTCATATGCATAACACTGAGAATGTGTTTTAACTGCCAGACCTGTAGCTCCCTACTGAGATAATAACCATGCAAGTCAAATGTGCTCACATAGATGTCCATCACACACATGAGAAACAGCAGCACACTCACATGCCACGCCAGTTCCTCCACAGCAAGCCTCCCGCATGCTCTCACACTGTCCATCTGCAGAACACCCCATAGAATGGATGAGTTGCTCTCAATGTTCCATCCACTTGTATTTTGACCAAAATGGCTCTAAACATTGAATTTATTATTATTTCACTCACATTACTGTTCAAACAAAAGCAATCTTAATCCACGGCTGTGTGTCTGAATGCTCATGTGTTAGCCAATGTGTGTGTGAGATGAAAGACAGTTGAGGACAGTTATGGAGCATAAAATGTAGTCCAGAGGCTGGCAGCAGAGTAGACTCCTGGGAAAGGTCAAGGGTCAGGCGGCTGTGAACCCTTGGGGGGACATTAACCCTTGAGCTGTGTGTGTGTGTGTGTGTGTGTGTGTGTGTGTGTGAGAGAGAGAGTGAGAGATGGAAGACAGGAGAGGTTGTATGGCTTTTTAAAAGGAAAGAAATTGATAGAGAACAGGGAAACCAGTACGATTATGTGTGTGTGTGTGTGTGTGTGTGTGTGTGTGTGTGTGTGTGTGTGTGAGTGTATTATTGACAAAACAGAAGTGGCTGATGACCTGGAGTCCTGGAATGTCACGCGTGAAAGAGACAGAGACAGAGAGAGAGAGAGAGAGTGAGAGAGAGCTGGGCAGACGGTGTGTGTTGGCTGTGAAACGTCTGTCAAACGTGTCTGTCATCAGGTGAATTAGTTTCAGTGTGCAGGAAGAGAGTGTGTTTTACACACAGCAGATGACCGGCACCACTCAAACATCTTAAGTGCACCTTTTTTCTTTTCTCTCCGTCTTTAGGCATACACACTCAGCCTGAAATATTCAGGTCCTGGTCCTCCACTAGAGGGCCAGAATCGGGTTAGGTCCAAATTACATTCAGTCGAATCAGGCCAGATAGTGTCCCAATCCATTGTACTGCGGAGGGTCTCAGCTGTATTATCTAATACCTGAGTGGACCTCCAATCAAGTCTCCAAACAGTGCATCATAACACATTCTCATGAACGGGTTTGTATGATATCAAACAAAAACAATTTGTAAGACATCATATGAAATTACGCTACCAGTGAATCGGTTGCAGTTAAGCCGACAAAAGGTGAATGTCCTGTGATAGTTACGTTTAGACACCAAAACATCAGGTTATAATTAAAAAAATAATAATTGTGGTTTGGGTGAAAACACCGGCCCCCTCAAGTAGTACTCCTGGGACACAAACACCCGTTTCCTGGCTGAAATTTTCCCCTTAACTTCTTCTAGGACATGTACTCTGCTCCCCATCTTGAAATCTGTTTGTTTTAGGACACAACCACCCAGCCTAACCTCCTTCCTACCTGGACTTTTGAATTCTTATACAACAGCAGTCAATGTGGTTCATACTGTAATATATACGTGAAATGCATAAGCATTACAGTGCATTACTTTTGGTAGCTACTTTTGGTAATAGTTCATGAGAACAGCCTGATGAAAGTAGACCTCCAATCAGGTCTGGAAACATGGGTCCTCATAATCATTACAAGAGAAAATGTTTTAGCCATGCAAGCCATGTCCTCTCAAGACATCCTCACTCCCATCACGCATCAGGTGCCTTTGGCGTTGTTTTTTATGCTAAAAGTCTCTTGTAGTGTCATAAATACATCTAAATACCCTTCTAAATACACTTAATCTAAACACACTGGGTCAGGACTATTGGGGTCACTTTTGACGCAGTTGGGTGTAGGAAAAGATCGTGGGTGGGCTTATAAAAGGTACGTTTCCAATACACGCAGGTGAAAGTTGGGTTTAGGTAATGTGACACGGGGGACTTGAACCCCGGGCTCCTTGGTGAAAGTCCTGTGTTGTTTGACCCATCCATCACACTTGGGTAGTGGCACCTCAGAGCAGCCCAGTTTCATTACAGTTAGTGAAATGGTCACTTTCAAAAATCGTGACCTGTATACGTAATAAACAAGAATCGTGACCTGTACACAAATGAATAATTCAAAATAACATGACCATTTCACAAACTGCCGTGAGACCGGGATGGATTGACACATGACACACTGAGGTGATGTTGGGGGGGGGTGTTGACATGTTTGTATAGCATACCACTGGTGTAGCCTATTCTTGTGCAGCAGATGAGACTCTCTTGCCATCACCTTCATAACTTACAGGGAAACCAAAGTGGCCCCAAACGCCAGACCTGTTGGTTATTGGAGGCTCTTCTCATTCTGGTCTGCTATTAGTCATATTAACGTTACTAGCCATATTGCAAGAAGCTAGTTTAGCGTAGCATGCCTGACTGGAGTAGAGTGTTTTTCTTTGGAATATTCGCCGACTTGCCTCAAACGTTGCCTATTATGTCATTTGGGCTGACTTGTTGAGTGCAGCCGCACTGACAACATTATATTTCACACAATTTAAGATCTTTTTTTTCTGAATGAAATAGGATTAATCCAACGAATCATTTTGGTTTGTAATGTGTAATTGAAAGCCTCGTACTGAACGGTTCAATAATTCAAGTTGATCCTGTGACTTTTCCTCTAGCGACCACCCTCTGCAAAGCTAATCACATCCCTGTCGGCCCCAGCTTTACCTCATGTTTGGTGTTAATTAATAAATCAGAGCATGAGGAGCATTTGGATAACTCACCTGGTTGAGCGTGCGCCCCATGTAAAGAGGCTTAATCCTGGCTACAGCGGCCGCAGATTCGCTGCAGTTTATCCCCCCCCCCCACACTTTACTGTTTTCAGCTGTCCTGTGAAAAATAAAGGCCTAAAATGCCCCAAACGTAAATTGTTTAAAAAACCATAGCATAAATGGTATCATGCTAAACTACGATGGTGTACATAGTGAACATTAGCTGCTTGGCATTAGCATGTTAGCATGGTCATTGTGAGCAACATGAGCTCACATGTTTTTTTGTTTGAAAGAAGGGATGAAGATCTTTATGAGCACAATATGAAAGCATAGAGCGGGTGTGTGTTTACAGTTAAACAGCCTTTCCTAAATTAGTGTGGACATCATCTTAAACAGCACTTGCTAATGAGTGCCCGATGGCCAGAGATTGCTACATGGACAACTATCATGGTTAATGAATAATGATTTTTTGATAACCATGATCAAATCCGGCCTTGATGTGAAATTTGTTGACCCTGCCATCGTCAATATCCACGACGTTCCAATACCAGCGTTGCTCTTGTTCTGTCGAAAATGCCGCCGTGTGTCACTCTTTTTGGATGTCCGTTTTTGGATGTCCGTCCCCTTCCTCTTTCTTTGTGTTCTAACCTCCGGTGGATTTCTGAGGACTATGGTTACCTGGTCCTCTGATCTCTGCAGGGTAAATCCAGACAGCTAGCTAGACTATCTGTCCAATCTGAGTTTTCTGTTGCATGACTAAAACTACTTCTGGACGCACACATGTTCCACCAAAACAAGTTCCTTCCAGAGGCACCGTGGCTCTGCTCTGCGCTTAGAGCCGCCCAAGACAATTGTCATTGGTTCAAGGAAATGCCAATAAAGCAGAGAGTGTTTTCATCATATCCCGGAATGCTGTGTGGACTAAGCAGACCCTCCTCTGCAGCGCTGTGGAGGAAGGTCTGGCAATGCGAGACTTTTCCTGCCATGACTTTTGATGAGAAAGTTGGATTACTTCCAGTAGATTAAGTAAACTTTCCTTTTTCCAGGGGATTTCTTCATGTTGTTCTTAAGCTTCGAGTGGTTCTACGGGGTCTAAACAATCTTTAACTTCAGTTAAGTTTGTTTTAGAGAAAAACAGATGAAAACCAAAGCCTCATGCAATAAAAGTGTAAAACAAGTTATAACATCTTGGCATATATTCATATTAGGTGACTCATTTAGAAAAAAACAACTTAGATTTTCCTTTCCTCATTGTTAAAATCCCTCTTTTCACTCTCTGCAACATTCCTAAATAATTCCTGAACTTGTGGGACCCGTGGGATCGCTTCATTACTGACAAAATTGCTGCCAATATGTTATAATGCGACCTCCTTTGACCATCTGTTTTGTGAAGTTGGGTAGAACATGCAGAAAATAAGGTATTTGCAAATATTAAGTAACCCAGGGCTGTCAACAGAAAGCTTAACAATGGCATTATTAACTGAAAAATGCTGTTCACACATCCTGGGCCATTCACAGACGCAGTGAAAAACACATTCTGCAAGTTTCACACAGTCCAAAGCCCTTAGCTAACACTGCATGCGTTCATAGCTGTGAAAACCATCAGCGCCTCCCATTATCCAGTGACAGAGGAACCTCTCTTTGGGATCACAATAGCAGACCGGTGTCACATAGCTGTCACCACATTCCTAACATTTGTTTTAACCTGCTTACACGGCCAAATGGCTGGGCTCTCCTGCATTGAAATGGTTCATACAGTGATTTTAATAACATGGATTTAAATCCAACCATTTGAACTGTGGCTGAGGACATTTCATAAAGTATGCACTGCAACCATTGGATATACAGATCTAGCCTGCCCTGGCCAAGTTAGACTCGACACTAGAACAAGACAATTGATTTCTGTCATTGATACAATTGACTACCAGTACACTTTGCTATGTGGACACTAGGCCTGGCAAACCGGTTTCTACTTTACAGTGAATTGTAGTAGGACTCAATTGAACCGGGTTAAAGATACTAGAGACTCGCGATTCATGAGTCAATTTAAAGACTTTGTTTTAAAGATCTGAGTGAATCACGACTCAAACAGGTCTAGTGGACACAAACATGCACAGATCTCAGTTTAATAGTTTCCAAAGCTGCTTATCAGGCCAGAGCTCTTGGATAGAACTGCGTCATCATTTGTACATTCAGGGCTGGACTGGGGTAAAAACAATCAGCATTAGACTTTTGAGACCCAGTCCACTAAAATCAGCCGGACATCAACCATCCTTGCACTCCCCTTCAACACATGTACTGTACATAGCAGCAGCATACAGTATATGCTTGGGACAAAACTCAGTGGCAACGAAAGGGAAAGCGAGAGAGAGTAACGCTATGGGAGAAGTCAGAAAAATATATACTCCTGCTTAGATTTGCATCAGCTGTTGAATTAAAGGTCAAAGGTGACTGGCTGTCTTTCCTATCGTCCCTAGTCATCACCCCCCCCCACACACACACACACACATTTATATTGTTGCAGGCAACAGTCTGCTCATGCTCACAGAAAGACTGGACACAGCAGTCCCACGCTGAATGTCAAAAGGGCGCTCGTCTCTCCCCAGGGAGCAATGCTGTGTGGACTAGCCAGACCTTCTTCCGCAGCGCTGTGGAGGAGGCAATATGTAACATTTTTTTCACAATTTTTACTTTAATCTCAGAATTCTGACTGATTCTGTCTTTGTCTCTATGAGCAACATCTTTCACATGAAACAGTCATGTAAACAGCCAATGTAAACGTATTAGCTTATCAGCTTTAAAACAAAAGACTTGCTAATCAGCACTAGAATCAGAAGAAGATGCATTGCTACGCATTTACTAGAAATGTGCCTTGGTTGTTGGTACATAGATAAAAACTCATTTGAACATAAATATGAAATAAATACAGAAACAAATAACACATTCATATAACTATATACCATTAAGAAGGAAAAAAGAGGCTAGATGGATATTGTGGTGCATGGCCTATTCCACGGTCTGTATTGCATTCAGTCAGGAAGCCATATTGATCCTGGCAGTGATGATGAAGTTGCACAATAAACTCTTCTTCAGTTTTCAGTGAGTGACAGTAAGCCGTCTCTGACAGAAAACTGGAACTGCACTTGCCAGGGTTGGGCATTGAGAACTGATTCTTACTTGGAATCGTTTCAAAAGTTACAATTCCAGTGGAATTGTTTCTTTATTTGAATCGATTTTGGTTTAAAATCCAATCATCGCTTCCAAATTTAATATGCGCAAGTTCTGGTTTACGTAAGCAGTCAGACGCTTGTTGTGATGCAGCCTTGGAGCACAGTAAGCAGCGCTCTAGTGTGGCTTTATTTTACGTTGAAGGAGCCCTGTAAAGACTATTGAATCAAAAAAATATGTTCCTCTTATTTGTGAAATAAGCATGTGACCCATTTCAATTGTACCCCTCAAAGAATCGAAATCGAGAATCGATAACAACCGGAATTGGAATCAGAATCGTTAAAATCCAAACGATGCCCAACCCTACTGACGAAGCACCTCTGTCAACACCACGTGGCCTGACGCAAATATTCGCCGGCTTGCCTCAAACGGAGCTCCGTTTTTCATGAATCACATTTACGCATAAACTCACTTGTTAACCATTGTCAATGGGAAAGAAGATGTAGCGAGTACAGCTCTCCGTCTGAGCACCTGGGAGGCCCTCTGACAGGGACGGCTCTTTATGGCTCGGTAGTGGAGTGTCAGTTTATGGAGGCGAGGAGGAGTGAAGCACAGCTTAACTAGGACACACAAAGAGCGTTTCCAGGGAGAGGAGAGCAAGGACGAACAGGTGAGCTAGATCGGTGCGATATCACAGAAAGGGCTCCGGGGCTCGAAATGTGTTTGCGAGAATGACGTGAGAAAGCGGAGACAACTGCATTAAAAAAACAAGTCTTTGTTCTTCAAAGCCTTCTGCTCACAAGCCATCTCACACAGATGAAATAATGTGAGTACACATCTTTCAATGCCCTCTTGCTTCTTCTCTCCTCTACTCTCTTGCTTTGTCACAAACACACAGTCTTTGTGGAAATGTACAAAGAATATGTGTTTGTCAGAAGCCTTGGGGGATGCGGCTCTTATCAAGACATGTCCTTACTGGTTTGTACTTTCAAAAGACAATGAGGTGAACAAACTCACAAAGGGCTGGAAACAAGTCAGACCTTCATTCACAGTGCTGCAGAGGATGGTCTGGCTAGTCCACACACAATTTTGGAATGGAAGAAAAATCTGCTCTGGTTTATTGGCATCTCTTTAAACGAATCACAATCGTCTTGGGCGGTGCTAAACGTCGGACGGAGCTACGTTGCCACTGCTAAATAGTCTCAGGAAGCAACTTGTTTTGGTGGAACATGTGTACGTTCAGAAGTAGTTTTAGTCGTCAACAGAAACTCAGATTGGACAGGTCTAGCTAGCTGTCTGGATTTACCCTGCAGAGATCTGAGGACCAGGTAACCATAGTCCTCAGAAATCAGCCACAGGTTAGAATTAAAACACAAAGAAAGAATAAAGTGACAGACATCTGAAAATTAGGGACATCCAGCGGAATTTCTGACTGCAGCTGAACAATCCCGGTAAAGAAACGTCGACATAGACTACAGACTTACTAACTGAATCCACTATTGACTCTCCATGTATGTGCAAACATCGTAAAGTAGTGTAGATAGATAATTTAGCATTTTATGTTGCTTTAATGCCATTTTTTAACCTTATCACAGTGTGATATTCTTTATTTGAGTTTAAATTTGTCACAATTTCGGCCTTTGCTGTTATTGTCCTGTGTGTACACAGGCTGCCCGTGCAACTACTTAGACTACCTTGTATATACAAAGGTTGAATGAATGAATGGATCCTATCGAGTTGCATTTTAGGAAATTAAGGATCCAATGATTTTGGAGTTGGATCCATGCTAACACAATAACCCAGTAACCCATGTGATGTCAGCCATGTCAGCAGGTTTACTGGCTAGCTGTTTAAGCCGCTACAGAGCGAGGACAGACCTCCATTACAGCTCGTCATATCGGTCGGAGTTAGTAGCTGTGTCTAGCTGCTAGAAAGCTCTGTGACACCGGGCTACAGTGCTCTGCACGATGCTCCGTCAGGCCAGCTGTATTTGGTGGTTTAGTGACCCGAGAATAGGTGAACTTCAGCCAGGTACAGGTCATTTCGGCGACGTTTATGGTTAAGTTTAGTCAAGAAAAAGTGAGCGTTATGCGGCAGCGAAAGTTAGATTTTAGGCACCAAAACGACTAGTTAAGTTTAGGAAAAACACAGGATTAAAAGACTTCCAAGGAACACGCATTTCCTGGGTGAAAGTCTTTTATTTTTCCACGGGAAACGAACTCCCGCTCCCGGGCTAAAAGTCCAATTACAGTGTTTAACTTTTTGTAGCTGTTTGAAAGTATGGCTTATGAGAACAGGCTATAAAGATACAATGCAGATTTTTACAGATTTTTTTCCACATGGCTCTCACAGAACGTTCCCCAACTGTACCGATGTCACGTCCCTCGGCGACTGACACTGAAGCACAAGACAATAACATGCACGTGCAACCGGCTACCAAAACAAAGAACAGAGAAGCTCATTCTTGACTTCATTCTCTACTCAGGTTGCTAATCGTTTTAATTGTTTGACAGCATTACAGCTCTTCACAAAACGTGTTTCCTTTTAAAGGCGTGATATGCAGTGAGTATAGCTATAAATTAAGGTTAAATGAATGAATCCTATGAAGTTGCATTATAGGAAATGTAGGCCCCAGTGTTTCTGGAGTTTCGACCCATGCTAAGGCCTAAAAGTCTGAATATCTTGTCCTCTGCTGCTTACATTTCCAACATTCTTCTTCCAATCTCATTTTGAGTCGTTTGAATGCAATAATATAAAAACGTGTTTAATTTTGGGCTACAGACCCAACAAAGTATGTTTGTTTTCTTCTAATCTCCGCAGAGGCATAAAATAGTATTCAATATTCACGCAGTGCAATTTGAGTGTGTTTAATTATTTCTGTGAAGTCACAATGTTTGCAATAAGGCAGCTGAATCTGAAATATTCTGAGTCTGAAGCTTCCATTTAATTAAACTTAATAAATACAGTCCACAACATAATTTTCCTTCTAAAGAGTTGTATCTTATGTTTCTGCCATCAGATAAAAATGTATCCTCATTCCCAGGAGCGTTACTGGGGTGAACAGAGCAAGGGGCTTGTTGTCATACAGTTATGAATGTGGATTCTCCCTATTACAAACTTTACAATTATTCAACGCATTCTCATGAAGTATGTTAAAGTATGAAAATGTATGCACGCCAAAATGCAAACTGCTGGTCATTTTGGCGAACATTGCGGTTAAGTGTAGGTGACAAAAAATGACTGTTATGCAGCGATGACCGTTACCGTACGTACGCTAATCAGCAGTCATCGGAGTGCATACGACCTGGAACACCTGGAATGCTTACATATTACAGTGCTTAACTTATCATAGCTATAAGTAGAAGGCTAAAGTATTATATGCTTATGAATATTAATACTGTATCTGAAGTCTCTTTTATATAGTCCTCAGTGGTCCCCTAATACTGTATCTGAAGTCTCTTTTATATAGACCTTAGTGGTCCCCTAATACTGTATCTGAAGTCTCTTTTATATAGACCTTAGTGGTCCCCTAATACTGTATCTGAAGTCTCTTTTATATAGACCTTAGTGGTCCCCTAATACTGTATTTGAAGTCTCTTTTATATAGACCTTAGTGGTCCCCTAATACTGTATCTGAAGTCTCTTTTCTATAGACCTTAGTGGTCCCTAATACTGTATTTGAAGTATCTTTTATATAGGCCTTAGTGGTCCCCTAATACTGTATCTGAAGTCTCTTTTATATAGACCTTAGTGGTCCCCTAATACTGTATCTGAAGTCTCTTTTATATAGACCTTAGTGGTCCCCTAATACTGTATCTGACGTCTCTTTAATATAGACCTCAGTGTGGCCTACACCAACTGCCACTTTGGTCATTTGAAAGCCATGATATCTCTCATAAATAACCTCATAAAGTGACATTTTTAAGGTTGCTAAGCTATGAGGAGCTGCTATGCTGGTGTTTAGCAGGTATCAATGTAAAAGTTCACATAAAATGTGTCAAATGTGACTGTGTCTTGTGTTCTCTATGTATATGTATTTGTCTAAGCTTGACACACAGCAAAGACTAACACATGTCTTTTTTTCTCAAAGCCTCCCCTGCCATAAAACGAACAAATAGTGACAAACTGTGCAGCCCTTATTCCCACATGTACATCTTCAGAGTGAGCCTGGTTCCCTTGAACTTCCTTTCTTGACATTTTCTGTGATATACAAATGGCTTTTCTCATTAGTTCATACCTCATTCCTCTGTCGGATGTGTTTCAGCCCTGTTTCCACTTTCTCATGTGTCCTAAGCACATCCACTTTGTCGCCCTCTGCGAAGACAGGAGCAATTGCTCTAAGTCTTTCACTCCTAAGAAAGCGAGATGCCATTTTTGAATCCAATTATCCACAGACACCGCAGAAACAGAAGTCACTCCATGCATTTTGAAACAAATGATTTGCAAATGAACGAGGGAGAAATCAGCAAAGTGAGGCAGAAAAAAGAGCAGAAGGAAAAGCATTTATTACACCTGGTAAGAGTAATTGCGATGTGTCCATCTTTTAGCCCTTGTAGGTTGTATTTATGTGTGTGTCTGTGTGTTTGTTTTTGTGTTTGTATTTGTGTGTAATGGTGCGAGACAACGTGGCCGTCAGGAGGGATGATGTCACATCTCCCGCAAAGCCAAGCGCATTATGGATGCTGAGGAAATGTGGTGTGCAGCGATTTAGTGTGTTTAATGGCTGATCTATGGACACGGAGGGAAAATGAATCAGAGACCAAAACACAGCCTAAATTCACAGCTGATGGAGCAGCAAAACAGATAATGAGGGAGCCTAAAAATAATGAAAAGAGTAAAGGAGATGGAGGAAAACTCCTCTGTAGGCAGCACACACAGAGTTCAACATCTTATCTTATTCATAGCCAGCAGGTTCAGCATCTCTCTTAAGCGCAAGGTGAGACTTTACGGTAGGGTAAAGCTTTCTCACAAATGTCTCAGGAGACATGAGAACAATTATCATATCATTGCAATGTATTATATATATATATATATATATATATATATATATATATATATATATATATATATATACTGGATGGATTGGATGGATTGCATATACAGTATATATACAGTGACAAAAATAAGTATTTGAACACGTCCTGCTATTTTGCAAGTTCTCCCACTTAGAAATCATGGAGGGGTCTGAAATTGTCATTGTAGGTGCATGTCCACTGTGAGAGACATAATCTAAAAATAAAATATCCAGATATCACAATGTATTATTTTTTAACTATTTATTTGCATGATACAGCTGCAAATAAATATTGGAACACCTGTCTATCAGCTACAAGTCTGACCCTCAAACACCTGATAGTCTGCCTTCTAAATGTTCAACTCCACTCCATGTATTATCGTAAATTAGATGCACCTGTTTGAGGTCGTTAGCTGCATAAAGACACCTGTCCACCCCATACAATCGGTAAGAATCCAATTACTAACATGGCCAAGACCAAAGAGCTGTCCAAAGACACTAGAGACAAAATTGTACACCTCCACAAGGCTGGAAAGGGCTACGGGTTGGTGAAAAAAGGTCCACTGTTGGAGCAATCATTAGAAAATGGAAGAAGCTAAACATGACTGTCAATCTCCCTCGGACTGGGGCTCCATGCAAGATCTCACCTCGTGGGGTCCCAATGATCTTAAGAAAGATGAGAAATCAGCCCAGAACTACACGGGAGGAGCTGGTCAATGACCTGAAAAGAGCTGGGACTACCGTTTCCAAGGTTACTGTTGGTGATACACTAAGACGTCATCGTTTGAAATCATGCATGGAACAGAATGTTCCCTTGCTTAAACCAGCACATGTCAAGGCCCGTCTTAAGTTTCCCAATGACCATTTGGATGATCCAGAGGAGTCATTGGAGAAAGTCATGTGGTCAGATGAGACCAAAATAGAACTTTTTGGTCATAACTCCACTAACTGTGTTTGGAGGAAGAAGAATGATGAGTACCATCCCAAGAACATCATCCCTACTGTGAAGCATGGGGGGTGGTAGCATCATGCTTTGGGGGTGTTTTTCTGCACATGGGACAGGGTGACTGCACTGTATTAAGGAGAGGATGACCATGTATTGCGAGATTTTGGGGAACAACCTCGTTTCCTCAGTTAGAGCATTGAAGATGGGTCGAGGCTGGGTCTTACAACATGACAATGACCCGAAGCACACAGCCAGGATAACCAAGGAGTGGCTCTGTAAGAAGCATATCAATGTTCTGGCGTGGCCTAGCCAGTCTCCAGACCTAAACCCAATAGAGAATCTTTGGAGGGAGCTCGAACTCTGTGTTTCTCAGCGACAGCCCAGAAACCTGACTGATCTAGAGAAGATCTGTGTGGAGGAGTGGGCCAAAATCCCTTCTGCAGTGTGTGCAAACCTGGTGAAAAACTACAGGAAACTTTAGACCTCTGTAATTGCAAACAAAGGCTACTATACCAAATATTAACATTTCTCAGTTGTTCAAATACTTATTTGCAGCTGTATCATACAAATAGAAAATCATACATTGTGATTTCTGGATTTTTTTTTAGATTAAGTCTCTCACAGTGGACATGCACCTACAATGACAATTTCAGACCCCTCCATGATTTCTAAGTGGGAGAACTTGCAAAATAGCAGGGTGTTCAAATACTTATTTTCCTCACTGAATATTCAACATACAACTCCTCTTAAGTACTGACTTATTTGGGCAAAACAACCAGCCTGTGTATATGCAGCATTGGAAATAAATTACTTAGCCTCTGTTGTATTTCTTTAAATATATTTTGCCTTTGACATATGTTTTCTTCAAGGTTCAGAGTAGCTTAAAGGTTGTTTTTTTTCAACCTGGACCCTATGTTAGTATGTTTTTGTGTCTAAGTGACTGATGGGAACAACAATCTTTGACATTGGTCCAGTATGAAGCGAGATCGCCGCTGTCGGCAGCGGTGAAACAAGCTACAATGTAAGCTATTGGGGCAATTGTCCAGCTTGTATTTACAGTGGGTACGGAAAGTATTCAGACCCCTTTAAATTTTTCACTCTTTGTTTCATTGCAGCCTTTTTCCAAAAATCAAAAAAGTTCATTTTATTTCTCAGTAATGTACACTCAGCAACCCATCTTGACAGAAAAAAACAGAAATTTAGAAATTTTTGCATATTTATTAAAAAACAAAAACTGAAATATCACATGGTCATAAGTATTCAGACCCTTTGTTCAGTATTTAGTAGAAGCACCCTTTTGATCTAATACAGCCATGAGTCGTTTTGGGAAAGATGCAACAAGTTTCTCACATCTGGATTTGGGTATCCTCTGCCATTCCTCCTTGCAGATCCTCTCCAGTTCTGTCAGGTTGGATGGTAAACGTTGGTGGACAGTCATTTTCAGGTCTCTCCCAGAGATGCTCAATTGGGTTTAAGTCAGGGCTCTGGCTGGGCCATTCAAGAACAGCCACAGAGTTGTTGTGAAGCCACTCCTTCGTTATTTTAGCGGTGTGCTTAGGGTCATTGTCTTGTTGGAAGGTAAACCTTCGGCCCAGTCTGAGGTCCAGAGCACTCTGGAAAAGGTTTTCGTCCAGGATATCCCTGTACTTGGCCGCATTCATCTTTCCCTCGATTGCAACCAGTCGTCCTGTCCCTGCAGCTGAAAAACACCCCCACAGCATGATGCTGCCACCACCATGCTTCACTGTTGAGACTGTATTGGACAGGTGATGAGCAGTGCCTGGTTTTCTCCACACATACCGCTTAGAATTAAGGCCAAAAAGTTCTATCTTGGTCTCATCAGACCAGAGGATTTTATTTATCACCATCTTGGAGTCCTTCAGGTGTTTTTTAGCAAACTCCATGCGGGCTTTCATGTGTCTTGCACTGAGGAGAGGCTTCCTTCGGGCCACTCTGCCATAAAGCCCCGACTGGTGGATTGCTGCAGTGATGGTTGACTTACTACAACTTTCTCCCATCTCCCGACTGCATCTCTGGAGCTTAGCCACAGTGACCATTGGGTTCTTCTTTGCCTCTCTCACCAAGGCTCTTCTCCCCGATAGCTCAGTTTGGCCGGACGGCCAGCTCTAGGAAGGGTTCTGGTCGTCCCAAACGTCTTCCATTTGAGGATTATGGAGGCCACTGTGCTCTTAGGAACCTTAAGTGCAGCAGAAATTTTTTTTGTAACCTTGACCAGATCTGTGCCTTGCCACAATTCTGTCTCTGAGCTCTTCAGGCAGTTCCTTTGACCTCATGATTGTCATTTGCTCTGACATGCACTGTGAGCTGTAAGGTCTTATATAGACAGGTGTGTGGCTTTCCTAATCAAGTCCAATCAGTATAATCAAACACAGCTGGACTCCAATGAAGGTGTAGAACCATCTCAAGGATGATCAGAAGAAATAGACAGCACCTGAGTTACATATGAGGGTCACGGCAAAGGGTCTGAATACATATGACCATGTGATATTTCAGTTTTTGTTTTTTAATAAATATGCAAAAATTTCTAAATTTCTGTTTTTTCTGTCAAGATGGGTTGCTGAGTGTACATTACTGAGAAATAAAATGAACTTTTTTGATTTTTGGAAAAAGGCTGCAATGAAACAAAGAGTGAAAAATTTAAAGGGGTCTGAATACTTTCCGTACCCACTGTACATCACAAATGTGCTTGTTTTGCCGCTTACAGGCTCATATTAATATTCTATGTGTCTGACAACATTATGGAAAGGATTTCAAAGCAGGTCGACCTTTCTGTTAAAGAGTAAAATCCTTTTTTTCAAAACATAAAACACAGCACATCTGTTACAAAAGAGCTACTTAATACAGCCTGCATGCTGCTAAGGAAAGACCCATGCAATGCTAATATCTTGGCTGGCATTTGTGTCTTTATTTCTAGCCGTGGTTTGACTGTAGGGCATGAGAGAGTGATTCAGACCTGAGGATTTTACAATCAGCACTTTAGCCACATCTTGTTAATGTAAAATCGTTAGCTAGAGACACACCTTAGGATCACTTGCCAGTAATAAACACACAGCGATTATGAGGTGATGAAATGTCTCAATCAGTTTGTTTCAGTGGCTTGTTCTGGTGACAGAATTCCACTGTTGACAGAGATAGCACCTAATGATCATACTGGCACTGACAACATACTGTCTGGCATGAGGGATGCTCTAAAACACAGTGCTATTTTTCTCAAAAGCTTGACCTTATACACACGCAGGCGACACCCCGATTGTTTCCACAACCTGTAGTTAGATGAAAGATGTGTTCATTGGGGCACCTAGGTAACTCACCTGGTAGAGCGTGCGCCCCATCTACAGAGGCTCAGTCCTCGCCACAGTAGCTGCATGTTGTGGCCCTTTGCTGCATGTCGTTCCCCCCTCTCTCTCTCCATTCATGTCTAAGTTGTCCTATCAAAAAAAAACTTAAAATGCCAAAAAAAAAAAACTTTAAAAAATATATTTATTTCTTGCAGCTTTACAGGAGTTGTCTGAAAATGTACAGAGCAAGGTACTTGCCATGGAGATTTAAACTTGAACCTTCCATTCAAAGGCCTATTCAGGACAAGCGACCAATCCTGAGCCTTTTCCTCATCTTTTGCGATAACACATGCCGTTTTTTCAGTTTGATTCTGATATTTTTTTAGACCAAATATCAAGAAACATGGTCCGAAGCGGACAAACTCTGGTGCGTTTGAAAACGGGGGTCTCGGTTATCGGTCTTATCATTTTTAGGTGGTAATCTGCTGGGAATAAAACCCTGGCTCCAGCCCTGTGTACATGTAGGACAAAGTAAAGAAACTGTGCAGTAAAACTCAATGTCAACTCAAAGTTGTCCAAAAAACATATTGAGTCAATGAATTCATATTTAGGTAGAACTGACTGGAGTGAGTGGAGGTAGCTTAACGAAGTAATGCCAGCAAACTTCATCTAGTCTACTGCAAGATATGTCTCTAAAAAATGGCACTACAAAAGTATGGTAACACCTTAGAAAAGACTGTGTCGGCACCCAAATATTACACTGATATGGTATTGCTAAAAATATGATATTGAACAAAAGACATGCATGTGGTGCTGTAGCAGCCTCCACTCTCCTGGGATCAGTCTTTAAAGGAGATGTTGGAACCTGCTGCAGGGAGTTTAACCACATTAGTGAGGTCCAACACACTGCCTCCCAGTGGGTGTTCCCAAAGCTCTTTGGATAGGGTTGCTTTTAAGCCTATATGCAGCCCAATCCAGTTGTGTCACACCACACTGGGAAAAGGTCTCCCCTAAACAAAACAGGATGCACACAACGACATATAGCAACACATTCTCTCTCCCAGTATGTTTAAAAAATGACTTTGGTGTTTGTTACTGAATCAAAAATTCTCCTTTAGCATCCAGCCCTTTGGCATCATATTATAGCTTGGTCGGGAGTCTTGGTGTCACTTTTTGATGGGTGATTTAGAAACAGATCGTGAGTGGGGTTACAAAATAGGACAAAAAAATGAGACAAGAACAGGAAAGACCTGTATTGTTTGAACCATCCACAAGCGCAACCTGCCTCCTTGCGCAGATTTGTGGCCTTTCATACTACATACAGACGCTGAATGGTGATTGGTGTAAAAGTGCAACATTTTATGGCTTATACTCCAATTGTCAATGGAGAAATTGCATTGTATTTTTACTTCTGGAACCTGACTGTTGAGCTCTATGCGACTCGTTGACATAGGATATCATAGAAATTGATGTACATACGTTTTTGAACAATATCATACAAAACCCCTTTATGAGAATGTGTTTGAACCAACGCAGGCAAAACAGCCCCAACAGAAATATTGTGTCCACATACTTATACAAATTTCCCACAATTGCAATTTGAGCTGGAACTTCTTTTCCCTCTGTCTTTTACACTTTCTAGTTGACATTTAAGCGAAAGTGTGAGACCATGTGAGTCTTTTAACAAGTTCTTTGAAAGCCTTTGCAGCGCCTGGGTTGTCACTGAGTGCAACTCACCAACAAAGTGTCTGTGTGTGGACGGCTCCCATTGACTTTCTCTCCCATTTGTATCTAGACACACACACTCACAGACACACTCTGCAGTTACACCGAGGCTTGTTGAACACAAAGGCCTGCTGGCCGTGACCTATGTGAATTGAATGCTAAAAGAAGCTAAGGAATGCGCTCAGCCGACACACACACACAAACACACCCTTCTTGTCAAAAAAAACACTTTAAAACGCAGTCAGAGTTGTTGACATGTAGCTGCTTTTTGGGATACAGGGAGACAGAACTTGGGAAATGTGGGTGGAAATGTAGCCCTCTGCCTCCGACAGGCATGGTCAATGAAGAGCATTTATGAAAAGAATGCTCACTGCTTGTAAGATTTACAATGAATGCCCAAGCATTATTGCTTTTGTCCATCTTGCTTGTTTTCCTGTGGTGAGGAAGGCAGGACTTTAAGCAGAATGTCCCTCAGTTTGATACTGTTGGTTGACTTTTTGCAAACAAGCTGCACAAACTGAGTTATTGAAATCATTTATCATTTGTTCAGACGCCTATGAACAAAACTCAACCGAGCAATTATTGTGTTGTTAGGGCTCTGTAGGTGATTCAATAAAGCCTTGATGTTCTAAGGCAGACGTCGTGACAGGGAAAACGGAGCCTTTGTCTGAGTCTCTTTCATTATTTCTCCAGCTAATGGCTGTACTTGTGTCAATAAAGTCTGAATATAAGTGTTTGTGTGTTGGACTTTATGTGGCTTTTATTTCTTCAGTTTTGTTTACTGAGCTGCACTTTTCAGCAGTTGCCACCCTACACCAGTTTGACTTCCAGCGGCCACAAAACTGCCCACTGGATTCCCAGATAGTCTGGCAGCATTTAGCTTTGGCCTATGACCCCAGGGACCGTTTGGGCAGACTGTGGGAACACAGTGAGCTGGTGATTTTAGGCTCTACCCCTTCATCTGCCATACGAAGCTCACAGTGTGTGGGGGGGCAGAGGTAGGAGAGTGACTGACAGGAAGGAGAGGTAAGAAGAGACACGGTGGGAAGGGTGTTGTCGTTAACTTACGAAGGAAGAAAGATTTTATGTTTTTACAAGTCTGAGTTCCCGATGTCTTCCTCCTGCAAAACAGCATCTATTACTACTAGGCTATTTACTACTTTTAGCTTGTCTTTCCTCTTTTTCTCTCTTTCCTCTTTTGCATTCTGTGGCATTTTTGTCTTTTGTCCTCTTTTGAACTTCCTGCTTCCTCCGCATTCCTTTAAAAGGCCATTTTTGGAAAGCAACCCTTTTCTTTATTTGCTACAGTGCAACAAGAAACCTGGTATGTGGCTTTGGGTCCACTATTTGTTTAGTGGACACATTATCCCAGTGGTTTCCAATCCCAATTTTCAACAGCAGAAATGCTTTTGCTATTGGATACTTTTGTTAATTACAGACAGGGATTTTGAAGAGTTAGAAAAGAATATTCTAGTCTACAATGACAGCGCAATAGACACTTGTTACCATGATGAGATACATGGTGGTGTACATCTCTCATCTGTCATGTCTAGCCAAGACCAGCACC
Source organism: Etheostoma perlongum (assembly GCA_026937815.1). Lineage (NCBI taxonomy): Eukaryota > Metazoa > Chordata > Actinopteri > Perciformes > Percidae > Etheostoma > Etheostoma perlongum. The sequence goes on from CM049381.1 coordinate 5,309,284, forward strand.
ATATCCAGTCTAATTAAGTACTGGTAAAGGGAACTAAAATGGCTGGTTTATGCTTGGAATAAAACACTCTTGAACACATTGCACAGAGTGACTGTAATTGTTGGCTTGTGGGTTATGTAAAGCTACAGAAGTTGTTGGCTGCTGCCCCCCTAATTCAAACTTTAGAGATGTGATTAGACTGCTTACCCAGTCACTTTTCTAAGTTGCTAACCTCACAGGAAAGCTTGTTTCCTTATTAACCCTTCGATCCCTTTCCAAAAAAGTTTCTATATCAAAAATTTGGGTTTCTTGCAAAAACAAATTTTCCAAAAAAGTAACGTGGATGGTTCCCAACAACGCTCCTCACACGTTAAATTAATAATCAGTTCAGTACTTTCATTGAGTTTGTGTTTTTTGTCAATTTTATAGCATTTGGAGAAAAAAACAATTGGTAGAAGAACTGACAAAAATGTGACAAAAATGTCAACAAAAAAAATGCTTTAAAGATTTGGGGGAAAACCCACAAAAATTTCAAAAGGCCCAGAAAAAGTCAACAAACATTGATAAAATGACAAAATCATAACGGGAAGCCACAAAAGGGTCGAAAAAGACGACCATAATCTTGATAAAAGGTTTTTCAATTGAAATTTTGACAGAAAAACAAAAATGGGAAGACAACACGATGGTTAAACTATGGTGAATGCCAGCTCAGCGCAACATGTGGCCAGAGACGGTTTGGAACCGAGACGCTCCCCGAGTAACTTCCTGTCTCTGTGTTACATGGTCTCCGCCTTGGCCACGCCTCTTTAGGAGACTAGCAGCAGGTCCTGAGGATACTTATTGCAACGGATGAAGTGAACGTGAATACAGATTATGAAAGATTCTTTGGCCCCGTAGTCACCAAAGTATATTTTAGACCTATTCTTTACAAGCCACTTATCTCCAGAACATTTTTCAGACGGACACATTAGGAGAACATTACCTTTGTTTGAGATCGGTTTCTGTCTCAGGACCAAACTCTCGCGACACAGAGAAGCTAACGTCAGCTAACGTTAGCCCTAATAAATGATCTCCGTAATGTTAAATATGTCTTTCAGCTGTGTTAATAGCTAATGTTAGCAATAGAAAATATGAATACATTATTCAAATATAACTTTTCATCCATCCACACGACCTTTACTCCACTTTCAAAAGTGTCCACGCCCATTTAGGAGACAGGAAGTGTGTACCGTTTCATACCATTGGTGCTATCTTTAAAGTAGAGAATCTCCGTTCTCAAACTTCATAAAGTTCAGCGGGCATTTAACATAATTCAAGCAATTTGTTTTATTCAATAGGGTTTTATGTTTTCTATTTTACAATTTGCATATTAGGTGAGCCCACAAGGGATCCTGACCCCCAGGTTACAAAAGGGGACAATACAGAAAGGTTAATGTATCTTGAATAGCCGATTTTACTGATTTTACTACAAGATATTTTCTTTTCCTCCAACCAATCGGTAGTGAGTGACACCTCCGTCCTGCTAATGTCATTTTCAGGCCACATAGAAGCAGATGCTGTTGCTAGCAGCTGTGAACGCAACATTTCCATCTATGATGATGTGGATTTAAGTAACCCGAATTTCAACAACCTGTACAGCTGTGATCAGGGACGTAGCTATTTTTCTGACCAGATAAGTTATTCTTCAAATGGGGCCATAAACACAAGACCTATCTGAAAAAAAAAATATACGATTAGGGAAACATTTCAGACCGTCTGAGGTGATGTAGGTGATAAAACCCCAGATGTTGCAAAACAGATATCAATGCCGCTTGATGGTCAACATATGATTATCAGCACCAACCATATCCCATAATTTGCATTCTGGGAAATGCAGGATCCAGCATTTTTGGAGCTTTACCCATGCTAGTACCTAAAAGTCACAATATCTTATCCTCTGATGATTGGATTTGAACTATTTTTTAAAAACCGTTCTCTTAAAATCCACCATCCCAAATAACCCTGCAATACTAAGTGGCTGCAGGGCAACTTTGAAGGCTGCATGGCAGTTAAAAGGCAATTCAAAGGATGAGCAAGCTCATGCTCAAACTTTAGATTTCAGTTTCTGAAAAAAAAATGCTGGCAGCCTTTTATAAAAAACCTGTTATCATCCATCGCCTGTCTTGTCATCTTTATCTTTTTTCTCCCTGTCTTTCATCAGACATCCCCCCCCCAGCCACCACCACATCCCCTGCTGTGATCCCCCACCATCTGCCCGGCGACAGGTGAGGACCTTGAACAACACGAGTGACAGAAGAAGACGGACGGCGACGGCAGTGACGCGGCCGCTGTGCTCCTTCACACAGGAAGTGTTTGCGTTCACGCGAGCAGTGTGTGTGTTCACATGCTCGCCGTTGACCTCCCGCTGTGTTTCCCACACCAACTCCACCTGAGAAAACAAACAAACAGCCTCGGCCTGTTAAAACACCACACAGATAACCACAAACAGGGCTTCTATTGCTTTTGCTCCCTTAAATCAACAACAACAAAACACACACACACACACACATGCACGCACACAAATCCACAAACGCACACACACATACACACACACGTGCTGCTTTTATGTTGTTGTTTTTAACTGCTCTTTAATGTTTTATGTGAATCACTTTGCACGCACACACACACGCAGCCTGTAATGCAAGTCAGACGTTTAAAACTCCACAAGGGATATCACTCGGACACGCACGCACACACACACACTCATACACACATTCACTCACACTGTGCACACACACACACATACTCACGCACACTGGGCACACAGACCGCACAAACACACACACACACACACACACAAACACACACACTAAGCTAACAGAGGGTAGCAAACAACAATAGCAATTTTGACATCATGAATAGTATAAACATTGCTGTGTCCCTAAGACACACCTGCTGCAGTCCAATGCATACCATATCTCTCTCACACACACACACACACACACACACACACACACACACACACACACACACACACAGACAAAGAAACACCACCTGTAAATATACTGTTTTAGAACTATAACAATATGTTTTACCACACACACTCCTGAGCAGGCAGGTGCTGAGTGCAAGGACACTTAGGTCCTTCCCATTGGACAACAAACCCACTAACCCCCATCTGGCTTTTGTCTAGTGGGAAGGTTACAACCAATATTTATTCCCAGGACAAAATGACTCTGTAGTTGTTGCAGGTATTTATCGGCTCTGATAAGTTACTCTTTGACCCTTTTCTCATGCAATTCCATGGCTGTCACCTCAGTCACGAATCTCCGTGCAAGCAGCGCTCGGACATTGTTCCGAATTAGTTGGCACAGAGTTTGGAAGAATTCTTTCCCAGCACGTTTGTGGCGTCTAACAAGACACACCAGAAAAACAAAACAGAAAAGCATTCTGAGCTCCTGGCAATGGGAAATATGTTTTTTTTCCTATTTTTTTTTTCATTTTGGTGCTAACATCTTTACCAGCTTCACCATCCTACTTTAGTGCAGGCCATTCTTTAAATAATGGTTAATTTCGTAACTTTTATTCTCTTATTTTATGTTTTTTTTCTTGTTTTTTTGTTTCATAGATTTTTATTTCAAACAAAAATAATGTATATATATAACTATAATATATTGAAATAGGCAAACCGAGACAAAGACAGAGACTGTCTTCTTCACACTTCTGGTAAATACACAAATTAAATACAGTTTTACTTTTAATATAAAACAAATAAATAAGCAATAACTTAAATGAGACGAGACAAACAGACAATGTTATAGAAATGTATTAATAGGGTTAGCAAATATGAATACATGATTTGTTACCAAATATTGATTGGGATATGGGAATAACAGTAATGTAACAAATTTAAAAATACAATTTGTATTTTCAAAAACTGTCCGAAAAGGAGCAGGATGAAGCTGAAGCTTGTGATGTTTTCTACCCCTCAGCTAACCCACATTCCTTTACATATATATTTTTTCAACAGGATAGCAAACAATACATCTCTAATTTTACACATACCAAACCGTTTCATTAAATTTTTACTAGAAACAACCCATTTCCATAATCCACCACACCATAACAATCGGTACACTAACCCACCTTCACTGTCATCTCTCTTCCGTGTCATATCCTTTTAAGAAAGTGTTTTTATATAAGTTTAAGCACTTGGTCTAACCCATTCCACAAACTCACCCCACCGATCGTGAACCTTATACATTGTCCCATACTAGCATCCTAAAATCTCGTATTTAATCTGCTTTTATGTTGTTGTTTTTAACTGCTCTTTAATGTTTTATGTGAATCACTTTGAATTGGCATGTTGCTGTATAAATGAAGCTGCCTTGACTTGTATGAGCATGCTAACATTTTCTGATTGGCACTAAACTCAAAGGACAGACGCTGATAGGAATGTAGTGTTGCAGGTATTTGTATCAGACAAATACAAACAATTGACCTAATTCCGCGGAGCTAGATGAAAGGTCTTAGGACCACCAGTCACGAGCCAGGGAATCATCCTCTGGGGACTATGAATGTCTCTCTCTCCATGGGGTCAAAGATCAAGCTGCTCCACTAGAGGCTTGAAGAACTTCAGTAATCTGGATGCAGCGTTTTTTTTTGTTGTATTTGTTTTCTGGGTCGTCTGCTTTTCTTTTTGCATCGTTTTTATATTTGTAGCACGTTTATGTATTTGGTTGTGTTGTGTGTCTCTGCAGCGTGTTTGCTGAATTTGGCCCATGTGTTGCCAAATTAATTAAGTTCTTTTCTTAATTTGCTTGGGTTTGATCTATGTGTGTGTATTCTGAAGTTGCAGGGAGTTTGGCCCTGTTGGCCACTGTAGATTTTCCTTGGTGAATGGTGCATACATAAACAAACAAACCTATTTAACATTGATACGTGATAAACAATGAATACAGAAAACCTGTGCATACAAAATAACTTGTGCGAGAGAAAAGCCATCCCTAGAACTCCGCATTTGGAAGCTGAAATACTGACTGCTGTATCAACTGAATTTGAAGAGTTAGCTATGTGAGCAGCATAGAGCATCTTTTTTTCAAAGTCAGGCCTTCAGTGTTTCTGAATATGAAGTGAATTTCTGACTCATGGCATGGTTTTGCAGCAGTCTAAAGACTCAGTGGGAGCCTGATGTTGGCTGTGACAACAAGCTGTGTGACGGCTTAGATAACCACACTTAAAAAGGAATTCCAGTGTCTCTTATTTTACCCTGTCGCTGTATGGAGGGACAGTCAAAAAAGTCCACCTTAAGAAGACATGCCTTTAGATCAGTCTACAGCTGCTTTAGTCTTTAGACTCCACCAACTGTTAGCCTTCATGCACTGAACTCCTGATATTTGCATAACAGTAATATGCACATTTTTTGGGTGAAATGTGGTTATAATTTACACTAAATTGGTACGGAAACCTGACTGAGTTGTGAGTCAGCATGAACAATCCCAGAGGCCTGGACCACGAAGCAAGAAACCCAGGGTGTTGTGTATCCCGACGGTGGATCAATTGTTACCGGGTTAAGTTGCCGTGGTAACTTATGCTGAACACCTAACTTGGTTGGGAGCAAGTTAAGTTGGAGAATAGAGAACAACTGATGGAAAGCAGCTCCGAGTCACCGTTCTTAGAAGATCAGCTGGAGCTGAGAGAGAGAGAGAGAGAGAGAGAAAGAGAGAGAGAGGGAGAGAGAGAGAGAAAGAGAGAGAGAGAGAGAGTTAGAACATTTAGAGAGCGACAACCCCGGTAACATTCTTTACAAGAGATATAGGTTTTCAGCGCAGGGAATTACCTATTAGCTATTTGTGTTTTATGATGATAAAATTACTGATTATTTAAATGGAGTCTAGTGGGGGTGGTAATGGTGATTTTGTCTTTAAATTAATAAATGTAAAAAAACATATTCAAATATTAGATAGTTTAGTCTACGGGATTATGCATAGGCTACATGTTGGTTTCTTGAGCTGTGTGTTGCACATCGGTTTGAATTATGTTTTATTATTTTTTATTTGCTCTCAGGTGGCTTCCCACTGCCACGGTTGCATCTGAAATAACAGGCTAAAGCAACGGCAGTTTATGGAATGCACCAGTGTAATTATGGTCAGATCTTGTGTCTGACTGATAGGGAAGTTATATTGATAGAGACATAAAGATAAGCGTTGTGATTTTTTGTGACACATTTACAGCGTCAGCTTTTTTGCCAGCTTTCCTTCCTGTTTTAGGAAGCAGCGACTGTATTGCATTTTGTGTTCTTCATAGTTACTGTATGTAGAATTCTAGTTTGCTCTTCTTATGTAAAATATGCAGCTCTGGTAGATATTTGTGATTGGTCGTGCTGTGCAGACACCGCCTCTTTTATGTGAATGTGTGCGTCGCTGGATTGGAAGACCCCGGGTTGGTTGAACTAGTTGTTAACCATTGACAGGGTTAGTGAAGCCGGGTCACTGAAAGAAATTCAGGGCAGGTTGATCTAGATTCGTAGTACAAGCCTCTGGACCCTAAAACTGAAGCAGCCGATTATTCATTTTATTATTTATACCTGTGTTATTCCTAATGTGACATTTCAACACATAGTCAGTTACTTGTCATTACTGTCAACGTACTGTATCATGTGGTGTATTGGACCTTGAGCCCTGCATCTAGAACTGAAATGGTAGACGGGGTTTAAGTAATATATACTGCATGAAGCCCCTGTGTTAGTAGAGCTCAGTTGACAACACTCCTCTACTCAAAAAGCAATACTTTCATTTTAGACATTTATTTCCTATTGTATTCATACATTACGCTACTTTTGTAAACCTCATTTCAAGCACCAAAACAATTGTGTGTAGATATGTTTTCACAGGAGATTTGAGAAGTGTTTTTCCTTTAGGGCCAAATGATCTCTTTATGCATGGCTCTGGCGGCCTCACTTTGCAGAAAGCTGAATCTGTTCTGAACGGATATGAAACACGTGGGGATCAGGTTATATGCAAAAACACTTAAAAGGAGAACTGAAGAAGAAATGTAAAAAAAGCCCTTAGGCCTCAGAGGGTTAACTGACTAATCCAAACTCTTTGTTTTTCTTTTGACTATGCGAAACACTGTTGTGAACCGATATGATATCAAAGCATAGGATGCATCCAATGTGGGATTTGATGCTGAAATATTCTTGATGTGGCCTTTGATAACAAACACACACACACACACACACACACACACACACACACACACACACACACACACACACACACACACACAGATAGAGATGTCAACACTATAGTTTACAGCTTCTGAAAACTATCTGCTCTGTTGTACGCAGGCAGACAGAAGCACAACAGCACCTGTCATCAGGGACTCCTATCATTGTCTGCTTTTTATCTGTCTTTAAAATTAGTGTGTGTGTGTGTGTGTGTGTGTGTGTGTGTGTGTTTTGGTTCTGTGTATTCCCAAGGTATCATTGTGGGGAGGTGTGTGAGTCAACACACAGTGGGAGTGATCGATGAGGGGATAACTTTCAGGGACATTGTTGTGGTTAAGATTATGGCAGCAGGGAGAGATCAAATATACATTTGCACAGTAAAATGTATATTTTTGTATGTAGGTTTGATCCAATCCAATCCAATCCACTTTATTTATATAGCACAATTTTAACAAACACAAGGTTTCCAAAGTGCTGCACAAAAAGATAATACAGAATAAATAGATAACACAATAAATGTACAATAATAAAATATATATATATATATACACACGCACATATACACATATACACATATCACTATGACTATTGGATGGATTGTATATATATAAATATATATAGCATATAATCCACCCAGTAGTCATAGTGACAGTGACATTGCTCATCTGGAAGGTTCTTTTTGGTCCAGTTTAGATATGAGGACTGGTTGAGCCTTCATGAGAAAACAAATATGCATCCCAGTGTAGTGAGAAAACAAGAATACTTCTCAGGCTCCCTCTGTCCTTCTTCTTAACCCCCCCCACCCCCCCCCGCCCCCCCACACACCTCCCCACCTTCTCTCACCCTTCAACTCCACACTTCCCCCCTGAGGAGCCTGATCAATAATTCCACTGAAAAAAGTCTGCTGTGGAGAGGAATGCACTGGGTGAGAGCCTTCAAAGTGCATCCCATGGTGGATAGAAGGGGCCTACAAGCATATCTTATTGCTGCAAGAAAACCTTGTATCTTCTAACAAGGTCTAAACTAGGAAAAAAAGTTGTGGCAAGTTCATTATGAAACAAGGCAGCAGGTTTCAAATGGGCTCCGTAGGCTCTGGTACACTTTGTCATCCCCTTACCAACTTCAGCTTTGACCATAACAAGCGAAGGTCCAAAACTTTAAGTTAAGTGGTTTTAATGTAACGGCAGTGCTGTCTGTTCTTGTATTTGGCATACTGATCAGGGGCTTGAACTACTGTGTGGGAGAACTCCCAAGCCCCATTCATTATTCAGGGGAGTGTGAGAGATATCTGCTTCCCAGATTATTTTTCCTCTGAGGTGAGAGAGAGAGTGAGAGAGGGGAAAAATCAGTCATGGAATGCGGTTATATTAAAATAGCATTTAGATCTACTAAGTTGTCATTATTGTTATTATGTGGATATGTGACTATTAACATATTTGTAGTCTTGCATTGATCTCCACAGTGCTAAAGTAAGTCTGGCAGAGATGCATTCTAGGATAGAAGGGGAAAAAAAACAAACTGGGTTGTTTGCGTTTCCAATTACAATGATGTTGGGTGGTGCTAAGCTCCAGACGCAGCAATGGTGGCTCTGCTTCATACTTTAGTCTTGAGAACGGAAACACGCAGAGCGTGGAAAGTGAGGGACAAGACCTGACATCTGGCATTGATATTGATATTTTAAGATAGATGTCGGAAATCAGCAGAGTGGTCTCATGAAAGTACAAGTTTTTGACCACCAGTGGTGCTATGGAGCATAGTTTTTACAAACACGTCCAGGTTTTGTTTGTATCCTGTGTTCTGATCAGTCTGGTGTCTTTTGAAGTGGGCATGGTCAGCTGATGGCTGGGGTCGGACTGACGCGTCACGTGATGGGGTGTGTTTGGGGACGCTGATTTGGACAGTGCTGGAGACGCTTGTTATTGTCGCAAAAAGGCTCCTATATTCAGACGCTCTTGGTCGGGACTCTTGGAGTCGCTTTTTTACGCTCTGGGTTGGGACGTACGTTTAATGTGATATGCGGCACAAGAACGGGACAGTTAGGTTTAGCAAAAAAACGTGGGTGGGGTTAAAACGTACGGACGTTTTAGTAATACATGGGACATGGACCCTGGTCTCCTGGGGGAAAGTCCTGTGTTGTTTGACCCATCCACCCCCCTGACCAACCTCCCTAAGTGGATTTTAGGTCTTTCATAATACTCTCTGCTAGAGGCCGATATTAGGTATTTCTTTTAAATATTCATTCATCAGAATCATTCTGATAAATTAATATTTAAAAAATCAAAACGGTCAATCATGTTATTAGTGATAGTGTTGCATAGTCTGTACACCAGAGGACGCTCTACAACGTCTGTTCTGTTGTGACAATAAAAAATAAAATAAATTATTATCATATTATTTTAATGAGAACTCATAAATAAATACAAAAAACTAATGTTAGGGAAATCAGTATATGTTTTGTTATGCGTTTCTGGATTAAAAAAATAAAAACGTATATCGGATTTTTAACTACTGTTGTCTGTCGTAATACTACGTCGTTTTACAGCTGCTGCTCTGCCCGGAGTGTTTCACACAGACAGAAGCGACCACCCTGCCGGCTGATGCTGGATAGCCACGTTTCCACACAGAAAAAAACACTGTTGGAGAGAATGACTGTTTATGTTGAGGAGACATTTCCCAGAGTACACCTTTCAAAACCGTAACTACAAACCAAGGAGCGGCACCGGAGAAGTCAACAAAAGACGCTTTTGCTCCCGATGACCAGCGCTAGCAGGCCAGGCTCGGGAACACCAGACTTAAGCAGCGGCTGGTGAGTCAGATTAACACAGCACAAACCCTGCTAAGGTAGAAAGGTACACACTCAACATGGCCAGCTCAGGTCCCATTCTGCAAACACATGGGGAGAGGAGACAAGATAATTAATGTTATGAGCCAGGTAAGCCTTTAGTAGCTGTGTTTTGTTGTCACCAGGAGAGCTTTGCCGTGTTACACACGCATGCAAAAGCATGACACATGCACAAACTCACAGGCGTGTGATACCATTTTGTGCCAAAGGTTTAATGCATTGAACCATAAAACTCTACAGGGTAGCTATTAGGTATGAGAAAGAATTTGGTTTAAGACCTATACCTTTATTTTTTTGCCAGCATGAAGACGTTCTGTTAGGTTAGTGCATGGGCAGATAGTGCAAGCCTGTGCAGTGTGCATGCGGGGCAAAGGAGTTGAAAAGGGTTCAGAGTTTCATGCAAATGAGTAGGCATGAGTGGAGGAAATGTAAAACCGTGCCACGTTATTCCTTGAAAATGAAACACAAATGATTTACAAATGCTTCAGTGCCCTTACAGAGTGCACCGTACTGTCTGTTGAACTATACAGGTACACATTCACGAGTTCATGACCTAAGACATGTTTACTGGAGGAAATGTAAAACTGAAGTAAAAACAGTATTTAATAAAACATGAGTTTCTAGTTACATCAGATAGAGATACAACAGCGTAAGCTAAAGCTAGACTAAATAAATTTTAATGATGAATTTCTTATGAGGGAATGCAAGCAACTGGATATTCAATTGGGACTTACTGTTGGCTATTTAGTTCCTCTGAAATGAGAGGAATAAAACACAAAGTATACCCCACCCAACTAGGTTAAATAGAAAATGATTACAGTGCACAAAATATATAGCAACCAAATTTAGCATTAGAAATGCATAAGCCTGACACTAAACCCTTTGACATTTGTAATTACATACTGTACACACAAAACAATAGCCATTAGACACCCATAGCTATAATAAATGTTGCATATACATAATATGTATCTATTAGGCAGAGGTGATTATGTTAACAGCAGTCTCAACTGCTTTTTGAAGAGACCACTGAACATCAATTCTGTTTTCAGTTAAACGGACCTAAATATAGTTAACAGTATGTATTAACTTTCACAGGCTTGATCATGGTGTACTGCCATTATTTTTCAAAAACTAGCAAACATAACAAATTATCCGTAGCATCTGGTTGAAATGTTTTAATTTAGAGGTTATTTGGTGGATTATATTTTTCCTGTGGTAAACAACCAACATGCCGTTATATTGTTCTTATTCCACATGACAGAGAAAAACTCTAGTAATTTGCTTAACGGGGAACTAACAGTTGTTTTCAACCTATGTTCCTATGTTGTTGTGTCTACGTGACTAAGTAACAATCTTTGACAATGGTCTAGTATTAAGCGAGATTGCTGCAAAAATAAAACTGTGAAAAGCCGTTTTGGGTCATCTTTCTACTCTTCCAACCATCACAACTCTAGTTTTTGTTGAAATAGACACATAGTTTACCGATTTACATGTGAAAATATGTTGGCTCTATACACACTAAAAGTTTTTTTTTTAAATGGAGTCTGGTGGGTTTAGCGCTAGCGACTTCAGAGCTGTTTCTGGTTAAAGAGAAAGGTCTCAAAGAGGTAAAGCTCTACATCTGTAGGGATCCTTTCCATAATGTTGTCAAACACTTAGAATAACAATCTGAGCCTGACAGTGGCAAAACAAAACACAAAATTGATGATGGACATTTGCCCCATAATAATAAATAATAAGTTTTCTTTATTAAAGTAAGGTAAAATACAATGTTTTCACTCTGTTTCTATTAGTATACACATTACACACACATGCTCAGTACTCATACATGCCCATGGGGCCCCAAGCAGTTGGGGATTCGGTGCCCCTCAAGAAGGCACCTCTCCAGCTACCAGTCCACCACCATACTTTGGTCTGTATGGGAACTTGATCCAGCAACCCACTGGTTCCAAACCCAACTCCCTACTGACTGATCAACTGAGCTTTAGGGTTACATCATTCACTGTTAATACTGGATTAGGTATTAGGTGTCCGGGTTAAAAAAAAAAAAAATTAAAATTAATGTTAAAATTTAAAATTACCCTTTAACAATTGGATGGCAGTCCATTGGATGGTAAAATCAGTTTCTCCAGAGAGAGGGATAAGAGAGTTGATTGCTGTTCATAGGTATGTGCAGTAGCTTTATATCTACAACAGCTGTAGCTATGGGCCAAAGGGAAGCTGTCTCATCAAATAAAATCTTAGAGAAGATTGTATATTCCCAGCTCATGGACTTTTTAAGTGAACAAACTATTCTTGAAATGTTCCAATCCGGTTTTAAACCATTGCACAGCACAGAATCAGCACTTTTAAGAGTTTTTAATGATATCTTGTTTAGCTACCGACTCTGGTCACTGTGTTGTACTTTTAGATATGACTGCTGCATTTGATACAGTGGACCAGATCCTGATTGCTCGTTTGGAGCAGTGGGTGGGCATCAGTGGCACAGCACTGGAGTGGTTCAGGTCCTACCTGTCACATCGGACTTTCTGTGTAGGCCTTGATGACTCGGAGTCCTCCACTGCTCCTCTCTCATTTGGGGTCCCACAGGGCTCGGTGCTTGGCTCTCTTTTATTTTCTCTCTATCTACTCCCACTTGGCTCTATTCTCAGGAAACATTTCTTTTCACTGTTTTGCGGACGACAGCCAGATCTATGTCTCTCTCAAAAAATGTGATTCTAACAATGTTAACCCACTGCTAAAGTGTTTACAGGACATCAAGGCTTGGATGTCCTTACATTTTCTAAATTTTAATGAAAAAAAGACCGAAGTCATGGTCTTTGGTGGCACTTCTCTGACCTCCTCCCAAGTTGATCTGGGTTCTTTGGTCCAGTATCACAAGCCAATTGTAAAAAAATTGGGTGTAAAAGTGGACTCAGACCTTAAATTTGACAGCCAGATTAAAGCTGTGGTGAAGTCTAGCTTTTTCCAGTTGAGGCAGCTAGCAAAAATCAAACCAGTCCTTCAGAGACAACACTTTGAGATAGTAATCCATGCCTTTCTGACCACTCGGCTGGATTACTGTAATGCACTTTATATGGCTAGTGGGCCATATAATTATTAGGGGCTAGTGGGTCTTCCATTGCTCGTCTTCAGCTTGTACAAAATGCTGCTGCACAGTGCCTAAAGCTAGGCTTAAGCTCAGGGGGGACCGTGCGTTTGCCCTTGCAGCTCCAAAACTTTGGAATGGGCTGCCTCTGCACATCAGACTGGCCTCCTCTCTGTCTCATTTTAAAACTCTTCTTAAAACCCACCTCTTTTCTTTGGCTTTTAACACCAGGTAGAGTAATGATCTTATGTGTATACCTTTACCATATGCCGGCAGTGCATTTTATTGTATTTATTTTATTGTACCCTATATACAGTATGTGTGTGTATATACATAGCAATGATATGAGAATTGTACTATACTGTAATGTACTGTAAATTAAGTGACAGAGTTGCAGTAAAAGTATTAAAACATGTTATTAAAATGTAGGATCCAGTGTGTTTGTCTCTCATGACTTGTTATGGTATCGCAATACTTCTCAGGTTAGAGACGGAGCATGTCATGGCTTAGATTGGGGAGCTACTACCAGTACAATGAAAAGTTGGAGAACTGTTTCCAATATCACAACCCCATGCACCGCTGACCAGACATGTTGCAGCAGCAAAACGTTACCATAGGTTTTATTTTCTTCGGATGAGGACAGTCACAATGACAACATGTGTAATAGTCTATTTTTTTTTTTGTTGAAGATTATTTTTTCTTTTTTTTCCCAGCACGTGTTAGTCTTTTGATGTCACACCTTGCTTACATATTACAGTTTTCTGGCAGTCTTTCTGAAGGGCAACACACAGTGACCACATGCTTGTGTCACAACATCTACACCCATTGTTTCCTGCTTGAGCCCACACACCGGTGGCGTGATGCACTAACCACAGATTGACGCCTATCAATCTTCTAGTATGCGCCACGCTATTATTTCCCAGCATTAGCACATGTCAGTTAGCGCTGCATCGATTAATCGGCTTGATTAAACTAAATATTCTCTGATGTCAGCTTCTTAAATGTGATTAATGTTCTAGTTTCTTCTCTCCTCTGTGACAGTAAACTGAATATATTTGAGTTGTGGACAAACAACACATTTGAGGACGTCATCTTGGGCTTTTTGGGAAAAACTGATATTGATTAGTATACAGATTATTGAAATAGTGAATTGATTGTGATTTTAGCTACGTGCTGTGGTCTGTACAGTATGGAAGAGGATTAGAGCCAATGTAAAAATTGTATTTGAGTTCAGAGAATGAAGACAGAATTCTGACTTTAACTGTATATCAGTGGTTTCCCTAAGGGCCAGACTGGAAAATGAGAATCACATCATGAGCCAGGCATGCTTATTTATTGCTTTTACAGTATGCCTTTGAAAAAAGTCAACTATCTTTGACTGTATTATTACATGTCTCATATAGTCTCTTACAGTATGGTCGACAATTTTTTTTGTTGTTTAAAAAAAGGTAAAAAAAGATGGGAAAATGAAACAGAAATACAGAACAATAAGGCAGTCAAAAACATTGTGTAAAATGACGAAGGATGGACCAAAATGTATTGTGAACTTTAATTGATATAGGGGCCAGATCAGACCCACAGGCCTTGAGTTTGACACGTGCTATATGAACAGAATTCTGAGTGAAAAGGAGTTTTTTTTAGTATTGTCTTTAAACCAAGAATTAAAATACATTTTTCACATGCGACCCTAATCATCTTACCTAGAACAGCACTTTTTCAATGTGATTTGGAAAAAAATGTGACTTGACTACTATCACATGTCAAAGGATGCAACGCTATGCGACCAGTGTGAGTTATAAGTACTTTCTTGGTAGACACTGGTTTGTTGCCAAAGTCTTTCAGCTAGTTTTCAGCCCTTGTAACAGCTAGTATCCACCCAACTGTGGTGTTGTTGTGCACGACACTGGATCCTTGACTTCTGACCTCCCTGTGCCTGGAAGGCAAGAGAAAAGATAATTCCCCCCAAGGGGATTAATTAAG
This sequence comes from Etheostoma perlongum, assembly GCA_026937815.1. Classification (NCBI taxonomy): domain Eukaryota; kingdom Metazoa; phylum Chordata; class Actinopteri; order Perciformes; family Percidae; genus Etheostoma; species Etheostoma perlongum. The sequence continues at coordinate 5,324,383 of CM049381.1, forward strand.
CAGCACCATTTTACCATTATTACCATTATTTATCTCCCAGGTGCTCATTATGCTGGCTTTGTGTGGGCAAACCATAACCAAGCAGCTACTCAGAGCAGGTCAAACAAGTCAAAATAAAACCTGGGAGTTATTAGGTGGGTTTTCCCTAAAGCTGCTCCGGGGGCGCATTAACACACAAGGTGAGATCACATACACAACTACACCTGCAAAATCCCATACAGCACTGTTTACTGTACACGCAAATCTGCACACACACAATTCCCACACATGCATGTGCATACATACCTATGTCCTTACACGCAACACAATACACGATTAGTCCACACACACATCCACACACACACACAGACAGACAGACACAAAGGTCTGCCAAAGACACATTCTCTCACACACAAATACTATTAAGTAGCTCAACCTTTGTTCGGTTCATGCCATCTCACTTACAGCCCTCTTGTAATGCACTAATGTAAAGGAGAAGTCCCTGTGTGTGTGTGTGTGTGTGTGTGTGTGTGTTGTGCAGCAGGGCAGGCCCAGGGCCAGCCAGACAGACAGGCTGGGCCAGTATATATTTACCCTGACTGAGGGGAGTGGAAGTGAGGGATTAGTTACAGTAACAGGCTTGCTGCTGTCTGAGACTGAGACACTGCTGAAGGAAAAGGGACAAAATAGATCCAGGACAGGAATGATTGGGCGGAGAGGAACACAAGGTGGCTGCTGCATGTGTGTGTGTGTGTGTGTGCGCTTCCCAAGTGATGTGTACCTGTGGACGCTGCTTTTGTGTCTGTTACTAAACAGCTACTGCAGTGTTCAGGACAATTTTGTATGGACCAAAGTCAAATACAAATCCAGCCTTAATCTCTGTACATAAACCTCCTTGTAACAAGCAGACAGTTTGATTTGTCAAAGCCTTAAAAGCCCAGGCGGAATGAATAATGGCACAGCAGCGACTATGTTATCAGTTACACCCATCAAAGTGTATGCTGTGCCCTAACACACACTTACAATTTTCTTAAATTCCTTAACGGAAGGTGGATCATAACAGAAAAGCATTCCTATAATAACATGCACTGCAGCATGATATTGTTTTGATCTCATGTAGTTTCTCTGTTTTGATGAAATAACACATTATTGTACTTTGGAAGCTAACCGTGCACTTAGCTAGAAGACAGCCATTAACCCTTGTGTTGTCCTCCCGGGACAAAACTCAAAATCAACACTGTTTTAGTCGCTTTTTTCAAATGTTGCCCCCATTACAACTAGTTTTACATTAGGGAGGGGGGATCACCAGACACCTCCCGTTATGATATCATATCCTCACCATACCTATGCAGCAATACAATATTATTGTGATTTTAAAAATATTGTAATATTCTATGGTACATTACAATTTATAACCTTTCACAATTTAAATGACGTCCCCAAAAGGAAACTTTATTAACATCTATTTTATCTCTGTTCAATGTTATTGCTTCAAAATGGGACAAACTGACCAACATATATGTGTGTATATATAATATATATACAGTATATATATATATATATATATAATAAAAGTCCATACTTGGTGTCTGTGTATCACAGTATTGCCACTGAAAATATCGTGATACTATGCTGTATCAATTTTTTCTCGTCCCCCTAATTGTACACTTATTGTTTGGAATTCATGGTTTTGAATATTCATTTATATGAAATTATACCTAATTCTTGAGTTCAAAAGCAGAAATTGTGAATTAAACGGTTAGGCTCAAAGCAAGAGGTCAAAATGCTGTCAGAATACTGTTTTGAAACCATTTAAACCTTTTTGTTTTTTTTCAAATGCTAAAATATCAAACAAAAAAACCCAGAATGCTATTAAAATACTGTAACATTGTATGAAACAATCCATGTTACATTTGGGGCAATTTGTTTAAAGGAAACCCAAATTTCTGATATAGTAACTTTAAAAACAGGTCCAATTTGACCCCAGGACGACGGGAGGGTTAAAAAGCAGTTAAGGAAAACAAGACACAGTACATAAACGGTAAAGGAATACAAACCGAACCAAAGCCCGGCCCCTGGATTGCCTGTCCTGAGCACAAATGGGGGTCCTGAGGGAAGGAACCAGAGCGTTGAAAAGGGCCAATTGGCCTCTTTGACCCTGTAAGTGAGAGATGGATGGGTGGGGGTGGCAAAAGGGCCTCTGGGCCGAGCTGGTGTACTGTTCCCTCTACAATATGAGAGCAGAACACACATACTCACACACAACGTCCACTCCCTGGTGTGTGCACGCAGGCGTGAAGGCAAGCATACACATACAGTGTTGTATTCACAATCATCATACACATATACATCAAGCACATAGCATGTGTAGGCAGGTACGCACATGGCCCACTCCTCACTGCAAATGGCTTGAGACAGTGTTTGTTAGTGTTTCTGATGAGGAAACTGAAACACAGGGAACCTTCTTGCTTCTTTGTTTAAGCATTTGACTCGTGTTCCTTGTTAGCACAGAATGGGGGGGGCAGTCGGTGAAGAATGCCAGGCGACTTAGCTTTTTCCGGGGTTTTTTTAGGACCTTGAACCACGTTTGTTGTTATTAGTCAAGAGTTGTTGTTGGGAGCTAGGCTTGCAGCTCCAGTTGATTATAAGCTGCTCGGGACTTGTTTCTTGGGGAGTGGGCAAGCCGCCATTTTGCCGCTGGTCATTCTGCAGCATCATAGTTTCCACATCCTGGAACTGTCTACTTCCCCTTTTACCCAAATAATCACCTCTGTGTATCGTAAACACAGAGCCTGGGCCCAGAATCCTCTGTCTAATGGTTGATCCCAGCAAATATATAAAAAATAATGTGCCTGAGTGAGATGCATTTACTCATACAGCATGCTATATATATGAGAACAGCACTTAGGAAGCACACAATGGACAATAACAGGCATTTCCAGACACAACGGACTTCCCACACATCAAACCATCAGCAGTCATGTTGACCTAATAGGACAAGTCATTGCTTAACCCTTGTGTTGCTTTCCCGTCAAATACCCTTTTTGTGTTATTGCCCAATTTTCTGACATTTTTTGTCTCTTTTTATGCATTTTTGACTCTTTTTTTCAACATTTTCGGCACCATTTTTCACATTACTAACACCGACTTCTTACCACTAGTTTAACACATATTTTTTTGGAATTCATGGTCCATAAATCTCAATTATTAGAAATTACACAAAATGTTGACATTATGTATTATTTTGACTAATATTACTACATATGTTGTTGTATAATCACAGGAGTTTTGATTATAGTTTATGTCACAATCGCAACAAAATGATTTGCATTAGTGTTATTTGTATTTTCTCAAACTTTTTTTAAAATAAGTAATGTATGGAAGAATATGTAATCAGTTTAAAATGTATAACAACATCTTGTTTAAGAAATCCTACATTTTAGACAATTTGCATATTAAACATTTTTCAATTTACCATGTTTTGTTAATGTTTTTATGTGATTACCAATAGATAAGTGAATGTAGTCCTGATTCAATTAAATTATACTTTTCACTTGTTTTCCTTTCCCACAGTATCCAGAAGTTCTTTTCAATTCTTACCACAGCAACATAAATATCCTCTGTATAACCTCTGTAAATACAATGATTGTTGATGTTTGGAAACCTTACACATATAATCCATGTATAAGATAAACAATAGTGGACCTACCACAAAGCCTAGGGGAACCCCACAAGTAACCATTATTTATTTAGACCTACTGGTAGCTGTAGCTTAGAGAGCTGTGTCAGAAAATAACCATATAATATATAATAATAATCATGTCGCTCTAGCTTTGTAAATAGCAATAAGACATTTCCATTGCTGGGAAATATAGTTTACTATTTTGTAGAGATTTGTTGCAAATATATCAGTGGGTTCACTTCACATTCTGTGATGTTTTTTTTTACTAAAGACATGTAGACTGTATTTCAGTTTGTGGACTCTTGAATAACTCTTAGACGTTGGAAGCATATCAGAGCATTCAATCTGTTTAGTGAGACTATACTTCTAAATGTCTTGAAGGGAAAGATCTGTTGCTTCTTCCTCATCATGACAAATGTGTCTGCTTTAAATGTCCGATGTCATGCTCATTTTCAAGTTCACCCTTGTATTATTATTATTATTTTTTACTGCAACATGTTAACTTTTTGTTTTACTGTTAAAAATTACTGTGTGTCTGAATACACCCACTTTCAGCCTCTATCTGAAATGCTTTGTTTTGTTTTAGCACTTGTCTCTTTAAGCCCCCCTTAAAAAAGCCCAGTCTGTTCTGATTGGTATGTGTTTCCAGGTTTCCAGCATATGCGTTCTGTGAGTCTCTGCAACGTCAGGGCAGCCGGGGAATGACAGTAACGGCACTGTAGCAGCACTTTCTACTTATATGTAGTATACCTGTGACATCACAGCCGTACACATGTCCTGATGGTTTAGAGGCAGTTTCAGTGCACATATCTCAGTGGATTGAGCCTTTTGAAACTTTCACAGTCTGTATATACCACCTCCACCTTGCTTTATTAAAAAAAAAGAAATGGAAATCTCACTTTTTACAATATGGGACCGTTAATTGCATCACTTACTTATTTGTGGTGATGAACACTTTTAATATCCAGACTTACTATTCTGATAAGCTTGCAGTTTGCATAAATAATAAACAATAACGTAGACTGGTATTTATTTTTCATTTAAAAACAAATCAAAATCAACCAGGATTAGCCACAAATTTAGAGATCGTTTTTTGTTTTTGTGCAGTTTTAAACTAACTGAAAAGAGATGCAATAGATACGGATTACCTAGTATCAAATGATAGAAAAAGATATGATGGATGAAATACATGCAATGTTAATGATGACATGAGCACTAAAAATATATATTTTGTCTAATTAAACATGCAGTTTGCAGGAAAACATGTTAACACTCAAGAGGAATAAATAAGTGAAGCGTCTCTGTGAAGAACACTGATTTTTTTCTGTGTTAAAGGACTTTCAAAATCTGGTTTTTAGGTCAGGCACAGAAAAAAAACATACAACTTGAAGCTTATAATATCTCTACCAGAGGAATCCAGCCATGGTTATATAAGTTGTGTATGGTTGGGTTGTTTGCCTGAAGATGATCAACAATGTCAGAAGCATCACGTCAAAATAACTCGGCCACTTAAAGGTTGAATCTGCCTGCTATACCAGAACAGCAATGCTGTTTGATCTGCACCCCCTTTTCGGTTTATCCTGAACCTGTGGCCGAAAAATGAACCGACTCTGGCGTTTGATCATGTGCACCCGCTGGAACGCTGGCTGCTTTTGAGTTTGTCAAAGTTGCTCCATGTAGACGTTTGTGTCACTATATCATATGCCAAGCTGATACATCTGTGGCTTGTGTTAAAGAGCCAGTTCAGCCAAATTAGAAGATAAAACAACACATTTTGTCAGTTAACTCAATTATGGAGTCTGAGATATCTGTACTTTTCACTTAAACTAATTGATACTGGAGAAATAGTACCGGTAAATGAAAACAGTTCAGCATGTGTATGCTAATAAGAGACCAACCCAGGTGGACTCTCTGGACATCCACAGAAAGTACAGTGAAGGCCCCTTGTCGAGTCCATGCATGGTGGATTTGTCCCTCAGCACTTGCTGACTCCCGGGGAACATCAGGTCTGCAGGCGCAGGGAAATGCACATGTGGATTCAGCCTTCCTATCATGGGTCTAAAACAGGGGTGTCAAACATAAGGCCCATGGGCCAGTACCCACAAGCCAAAGGGCTCCATTCAGGCCTATTGGATGACTTTGCAAAGTGTGAAAATCGCAAAGAAGTAATTAATTCCAATTCCAAATTTGCTACTTTAATCTCAGAGAATATCCAAGGTTCTTTTTCTTATATTCAAAAATTTTAATTTTTTAAATTCTAATATTACCCCTCTCTCTCAGGTCCGAAACATTATTGTTTTTCTTACAATGGCCGACAAGAAACTCTGTGGCAGATAAAGTTTCTGATCTTTGTGGAGTGGTTCACTGGTCTAGCCCACTTAAAATCAAGTTAGGGGTAAGTGGCCCATGAACTACAATAGGTTTGACACCCCTGGTCTAAATCAAAGACAGCATATGAAAATTGACAACGCGTCTCCACTTCTTCCCACTGTACAAAAGTGAAGCCAAAATACATACAAGCGCTGCTGTTGAAATCTTAGAGCCAGAGTCTGCACAGTAGTGATCGGGCAGTGGAGTGGGGCTACCATACATACAGTAAGTCCCGCCCATACACCCGCTTGACCAATTACAGTCAATCCCAGCCGCCAGTCATGACATTTCAGCTCATTTGTATAGCATCAAATGAGTTATAAAAACCAAATTGATCACAAATATGAAGACTTGAATATGATCACAACTTCCTAAAATTATTGGTAATTTTTGAAAGTTTTTTCAAAAAATCAAAAAGTCTTAAGATGAACCCAACATATTATTAGCAAATGTAAAAACCCACTGATGATAGGCTTACTGGCCTATAGGTTAGGTAGTCGCTATGGTAGCCATCCATTGGATTTAATATACTACATGTAGGCCCTGTTTAATATGCAACTTTATGCAACAATCTGCCGGCACCGGCCCATAACCGGCCCAACCCCCCATTTATCAATAACACGAACAAATTCTATTTTTTATGTTTCTTTGTGTGGAATTCATCCATCTGCTCTAACGCCAGCCAAGTCTACGCATTTGGGAAGGACTTAACGGAAATATGAAACCTGACCACTAGATGGCACTAGACAGAGGGACAAAGCTGTTTTCTATTAATAAACAGATGCTGAAATATAACATCATATACTTGTAGTCATGACTTCTCCTAGTGAGTCGGACTGAATTCTGAGACTGGGTGGAAAAAACAGAAAAGGTGCACATACAAATTCAACTTTTTACAGCATAATGATAATGGCGTTTTCCCCTGATAGTATAGGCTGCGTAGAAGGGGCTATACAATGCCCCCCATCTCCCAAAAAAATATACCCACTAATTAGTCATAACCATACCAACAATTTGCTACTTCAGAATAAGGTTATATCTGCGTTCAGATCAGTTTTAGCATTGCAAATAGCTAAATGGAGCACATTACACACCAATACTGCCACTCATTCAGATAAAACTGACCATAGATGTTCTTTATCAACAAGGTCTTTCAATCCCAAGACTGGTCACTTAAAATGGAGCTCATTTGAAAGGCTGTTACTTGCTATGAGGAGATCATCACTACCAAATAGGTTATCTAACCCATTTTTCACTCAATTCCCCTGCAGCACTCGTTGAAGCCTGATTTTGGAATAAATCCGTAATTTTGAGCACTTTGATGCATCCTCCTTCAGCATCCGCTTCTTCTTCATTCTGGTATTTTCGGTCCCTCCGTTCTCCTTTCTCTACTTGCCATCCATGGGTAACATTAAAACAGCAAGAAACCACCCTAATCCTGACTGTGAAAAAAATGTTGCCGTCTGTCTGACTTTGTTTGGGTCTTTAATCTTTGTTGTCTTTCTGTCTGTCTGAGGCGTCCATGTGTTTGGGTCAAATGCCATTAAGACCTGAAGAAGAAGAATTCAATTAGCTAGATTGATGGGAGAGGTTACATAAACATCAGTAAATTGATGGGAGAGATGAATGTGCAGGGTAACCATAACATTTATTACATTTCTGTAAATAGTCTTGACCTGCAATTGGTTCATTGAATAGACCCATTCCCCATTCCCATGAGGCTTTGCTCCATTATACGTTAATGTAAGAATATTAAACAAATGAAATTATTTGGGACCATGAAAGTTCTGTAAGACCTGAAGAAGAAGAATTCAATTAGGCTAGATTGATGGGAGAGGTTACATAAACATCAGTAAATTGATGGGAGAGATGAATGTGCAGGGTAACCATAACTGAGATATAAAGAGTGAGCAAGTGGTGTAAATATCTGTTGGGCATTCTTGTTTTACTAATAGTGGTACTCCTAGAGATTTTCACAGAGAATATGCTATATTAACAATTTTAAGGGCCTGTGGGCAGCTTCTTATGTCTCACCGTCGCTTGGAATATTCTGTAGGCCTTGCCAGCTGGAACTCTTTGGCCGACCGGGAAAAGTCAGATTATCCCGATTGCCACTCCGCCCCTGTGTGCAGTTTCTCCATTCATCAGTCCGTCGGCACGCTAAGTCTTTCTAATAGTTCTCCAAGCAGTTCATAGCTCTGGTTATGTTGTATCGCGGGATTTGATGTCTGACGAAAGATTCCCTCATCGCTGAGATTAGACATGCATGTGTGTGTGTGCGTGTGTGTATATGTGTGTGTAAACAAGACTTTGGTGAGTACCACATGATTAGAAAATGGTTTCCTATAGCACTGACAGTAATCTCCTCCTGCCACCACCAACAACTGGAGTGTTGGGTGATTGTTTGGAACATTGCATGCTATCAAAACATGACGTCATTTTTTCCCAAAAGTACATACACAGATACATACACACATACATATGGTTTAGATACCATGAAGCCTGCAAATCTGTCTCCTGTGCCGTCCCCTTCATCTTCCAGACATCCGTTTATGCTTTACATTTCAACATCTTTTCTCCAGGTTCATTATTTATTCCTGTCTTCACACATTGTCACACCATTTCTAAGCCAGTGAACGTTTTCTCTGCTTTGTGTGGGCGCAGTGTTGGGAAAATCTCAGACTTTTCCATCCGGCAGTCATTCTTGGAACACAGTTGCTACAATAACAGCGTAGCATAATTAAAATGCCTCAGGTAGTTCCAGAGTCTAATGTGGGTTTACTAGCGTGTCAGGTGATGTGTTGATGCTCTGCATTTGTATAGCCATCATTCACCTCATTCTTGCGCAGGGCTGTTTGCACGCTTATGGGGAATGAAGGCAGTGAATGAAGGCAGGCTTCATACCTCATAATCGCACCAGAGTTAATTCTAGTTGACGGATGATTGAAGATGGGCAAGAGGCTGTTAGAGAGCTGAGGTTGACATGTGCAGTATCTACCACAGACGGGTGAAACCAAAGTATTTATAACTGTATAGAATCACTCCGGTTGGGTTTGTTAAACTAGCAACTTAAATTACTGTTTGTCTTTAAACCTTGAACATGAATTCCAGAGAACCTGTCACGTTTTTGTACTCAGAGCAACAATGTGGAAAGAAAGAAACACAAACTTACCCTTATAGTGTACTTTTGTATGCCTGTAATAAAAAAGTAATAGTATGTAGACATTACATTCCACATCCTGGATTTCAACGGCTGTCCTTCAGTTCTGCAGGATGTCCGTCCCCTTCCTCTTTCTTTGTGTTGGCGCTCTAACCTTTGGCTGATTTCTGAGGACTATGGTTACCTGGTCCTCAGATCTCTGCAGGGTAAATCCAGACAGCTAGCTAGACTGCTGTCTGTCCAATCAGAGTTTTCTGTTGCACGACTAAAACTACTTCTGAACGTACACATGTTCCACCAAAACAAGATCCTTCCTGAGACTAATTAGCGGAGACACTGTGGCTCCGTTGTGATTGGTTTAAAAAAATGCCAAGAAACCAGAGCATGTTTTTCTCCCGTCCCAGAATGCTGTGTGGACTCGCCAGACCCTTCCTCCACAGCGCTGTGGAGGAAGGGTTTTGACAATGCGAGACTGTCTAAGTATCAAACCAGCTGCTATACCGGATGTGAATACAAACAATGGTTGATTGGTTAATTAGGGACAAGTCAATCCACATGAAGTAAAATAATCCCCAAAACGCCTGCTTAAAATTTAAAGCTGTTATGTCATCTATGTGTAAAATGTCAAGCTGTTTCTATGAAAAACAAATCTGTGATATTAAACAGCAAATTGCATGAGCACTGCTCAAAACAAATCATAGCCTGATGGATTCTGGATAGTTTTTAAGTCTTCTCAAACTACTATTTCCAGTAGGGCTGGGACGATATGCTTTTGTCCAGATTTGATTCTTTTACCATACATGGGTGCCGATTGGATTTGTATTGCAATATTCATTTATGCCCATTCTACAAATATGGCAATTCCATAGTATTCCGTATTGGTATTTTCTTTTCCTTCTTCAACAAAAACAATACACCGGAAAAAACGTTCTGGAGACAATATATCATAAGACATTCCTAAAAACTCAGTATGACTCAGTATTTATTTTACTTGTAAAGAAGAACATAACATGGATTTTCTGCCTATTCAGCAAAACAAACAGCATACCCTCCTCTGTTTTAGAAACCTCTCAGACAGCTCTGTCACACGCTGGAGACAGAAACCATGCTGTCTCGGCCGTCGCCCCGCCTTCCTGCCCTCCTGCTTTGGCTCGTCGTCACACCTCATTCATCGCTGACCCCTAAGGGGGATCAAGGTGTGACCCCGGGACACGCTCCAAATTGGGAAGTCAAAGGTCAGCCTTTCAGCCCTCGCTAAGAGGTCAGTGATGTTTCGTTGTCATCAAAGAGAGACTTCGAAAGGCATGACAGGTAAAAACAACAACGTTAAACTCGCTGGAATCTCAAGTGATTTAATGTGTCTGTGTGTGTGTGTCTGTGTGTGTGTGTTAAGAGGACAGGAATTTTACTTTTTCGCTGGTATGGCTATTGCCATGGAAACTCAGAGGGAAGCAAGGTTGATTTTGTGGTGTGCAGTGCCCTTAACTAATGACATGCCGCGGGCGTTATTCCCCAATATAGATGCAGCCAGGAATAATATCGCCAGCTTTTCACAAATTAAGTCACGGGGAAAAAAGAATACTCCTGAGGCTATACTCTATGTGTGCATGTTCTCAGGCCTTTCACAGTTGGATTTTCATGTACTCTACCCCTCACAACATACACAGCCTTCCAACACACATGCATATATGTTTTATCTTCAACACAACTCTGTCCAAATGCCAGCGCGTAAACTTAATTAATGTTATAATGTTAATTCCCTGCTTGGCATGGAGCACTGGGACTGAACGCAGCTCCTCTTCCATCGACAAACCTGTTCAGTGACGTGCTCTATCTCTTCCCACATTCTCTTAAGTGTTTGTTCTGTGGAAGGACACAGTGACTCACACAAAGCACAGTTAAAGGCTTATGGTGATTGATTGATAAGGAGACAGACGAAGCAGAAAGCTTGGCAATCATTCCCATTAATTAAAAATCTGCAATGGATGATTGCTTTCCCCTCTGGCGGGAGCCTCACCCTTCTCTCCGGGATGGTAAGAGCCAGCACATCCTCCCTCCTCCAGCCTGCACCCCCTCCACTGTGCTCAACTCTTCCAGTGGAAGAAGTGCTCGAACCTAAGTACAGTATAAGTATACAGAAAAAGCACTTTATTACATGTAAAAGTCTTTCATTGATAATCCTACTTAGGTACAAGTACATACGTGTTATCAGCTAAACAGGGGCGGATCGAAGGCATGGATTCTGGGCCTTCAGCTTTGAAGGTTTTCTCAAAAGCCCAAAATATTATTATTATTATCATATATTAATACTGCATCAGTTTGTTAAACTTTATATACCACTCCATATTCAATTAAACAATGACAAGTACCATACAATTGCAATTCATTTTGACAAGATAAGGTCACAAGATAAACTGGAATGCTGGTCAGAATTGAACCCGGATCACTGCGGTAAGGACTGAGCTTGGTACATGGGGTGCCGGGCTACAGAGGTGCACGCTCTACCTGAGGTACCAGAACAGCCCAGATTGTAAAACCTTAAACTGAAAAGTAACCAGTAAATGTAGCAGCGTATAAAGTACAATGTGAAGTGGAAGTTTAAAGTATCATAACATGCAACTATTTATGAACAGTACAAGTACTTCAAATCCAATACTTTAGTAAATATATGCATTTGCTACTACAAGTTTTCACCACTGTCAACCCCTCCCGCCCCCAATCTCTGCCCTCCTGACATCACCTTCTCACCTTGAAGTTCGAAAACTTGGTTTCAGTTTTTGAAAGGCCTTTTTAGGTTGCCTCCAGATTTGCTGTGGTGTAAAATACTTTAAGATAGCGTCTGGCAACTTTTCCTGCCTCCAGGTGAGGTTAGGCCTTCATTCCTCTCTGCATTCCCTTTACCTGCACTCCCCCCAAACATTACCATCCAGAAAGGGGGTGCATGAAGATGGAAAGACAGTACTATGCAAGCATAGGGTAGGATATTGTTTGGGCTACCGGTGTTGAAGCAATACTTTTATAACGGTGCCGGTGCCTAAACGGTACCAGAACCGATACTTTAAGGAAAGATAATAAAAAAAGTGTTTTAGTCATGCCTTATGGTCAAATAACTTACAACAAACTTATTTCACCAGTAACTTGCTATTAAACAGCAAAAATTAAAGGCTATTTTACAATAACTTTGAATGCATCATGCGGTTTTCTAAGTGAACACACCATTAGGTCGCAGTGACAAAGTGCTAGTTTGTGTCTTTAGCTTCAGACTGTTGTATGTCCAGGTGTTGGAATCCTCTACAGTGAAATACAGTTATACTTAACACTGTTTACCTGTCAACATTTTAACCATGTTTAAGCTAGTAATTAGCTGTATCTAGCGTCTGTTTCGGAGCATTAGAGAGCAGCGCAGACATTTAAGTGGCACCTAAATGAAGCGCCGAAATTTGCGATGCTATTTGGTCCTGTAGATACTGGTCGTTTAGGTGCCAGTGCCATATTAGCACTTGGTTTGGGTATCCAACTCCACGCAGGGATGAAAGAGGCCAAGCTTCATTGTATACATGTGGACTCAAGACTTGAGCTGACGTGGGCATCCATCTTTAGTTAGCTTCTAGAGCTCAGCGGCACTGGATGGTTTCCCAGCCCTGCAGCTTCAAGACAGCAGACTTATGCTTAAAGTACAAAGGTGAGACACATCAGTGCTTCCCAAAGCCCTGTAGCAAATCCAACCTGTGGAGTGGCAGGAATTGGCATGGTGAGGATAATAAAGGCATTGAAGGCATTGCTGCTTTATTAGTCCGGATCATGGCAGGGAAAATGAGAGAGAGAAGATATGAAACAAATCACATTCAAAGCCCCAGAAATAAAAGAACATGCTCCATGAGATACAGCAGAACCCCTGCTTTCCTTATTGGTCATGCACATCACACTGCCATGGAATGTCTTCCTAATTTCTTTGGCACCTGGATAGTTGAGAAACCTTTTAAGAGGGAAATTGGACCCGTACTGAAGTGGTCTTGGCAACTTGTAGTCCGATTTTAGTTAGTTAGCTTGTATTTTTCTTGCTAGATGTTGGCTATTATGTGTAACTTATCCTACCCTCATGAATTCACAGCTGAGGATGTTTAAATTCAGCATTGGGACATGCACACATACATACACACTCATACCGACTAGACAGTCGGTCTGGTAAACAGTAGCTGTAAATGATTCATAGTGTTTGTTTTAAAACTGTCTGAAATGCCAGAGGGGTGGAGTTAGCTCCGGCAGCCGCAAGGTTCACACGATGTCAGATATGTTGTCAGTCACAGAGAAGGACTCTATTGTATCTTTGAAATGTTTTGGTTTCAGCGACTGACGGACGTTCTGGCAGGGAGAAGTCATTGTCTGGAATACAACAAGATGATCCAGATGCTGCTGGTGCTAATTATAACATGGTTTCACATGGTGATATCTTATTTTAGATTTTTTTGGGGCTTTTCCCTTTATTAGATGGTGACAGTGGATTGAGAGGGAAGGGGGAGAGAATGAGAAGGGATGACACGCAGAAAAGGGCCGCAGGTTGGATTCAAACCTGGGCCACTGCAAAGGACTCAGTCTACATAAGGCGCACGCTCTTACTGGGTGAGCTAGAAGCCGCCTCGATATGTTATTTTTGGATATAATTGATGGTTGATGGTTGATCAATCAGACATAAGCAATCTTCCATTCACCCAGCTACAGTCTGTCATTCCACTGCACAGTTCACCTCACAAACACACTGTGACATGACAGCCAGCTGACAGCTAAACAAATATTAGAGTGTTTGCAAAAAATTATGTTTCATAACAATACCATTGGTCTAACCTGTTTCGGTTTTCCCCATTGGCCGTTTCCAAAGTTAACAGTTACTGGAAGTTAACTGTATTTTCATGTATTTGCACATATAAGTTTAATACTTATTAAATAATAATTTATACTTTATTAATCCTGCAAGGTAAATGTTTTTAACGAAATGTTTAAAGATAACGCTTGGCAAAAATGGACTTTGAGTTTAATTCCGGCTCATAAATGAATGAATCTAAACTCACCAAGCTGTTCTTCTCAGGGTGGAGCAAAAAAAGCTTTTGAGCCAAGAAATCCCCTACATAGGTTGGTGAATTGGTTCAGGTCACGATTTTCTCGTTTTTTTACGTCTACAGGTCACGATTTCCGAACGCACTTAAAATTAGGTAATGTACATTTTTGAAAGTTAGCACCCACACAAAAATAACTGACCCTCCAATAAGTCACTAGTTGGTCATCTGTCTCAATGAAGAACATGTCTTTGTGCTTCTTTATTCCAAAGAAATGTTGGAGTTCAAGAAAACACAAAGGTGTTCTCGCCCTTAAAGGTAATGTACATTTTTAACGTTAGCACCCTCTCTGACCCTGAATAAGCTTAATTGCCTCACCAGATAAATGCCAGGTAGATGGGTAATGAAAAAGTGCAAAATTGTTTCTTCAGGGGCATAATGTTTATTTACAGATTCATCTTGTGATGAAGGAAGAAAGAAAAACCATGTGCATTAAAAATTAGTGTTTCTGTGTAGCTGGCTGCTGCTTGTTTGTATGGGAAAAGTGCAGATTACTTTTATGTTTTTACTAGCTGAATTCAGACAAAGACAAAAAAGGCTGCGCTCTCATCGTGAAGTCATGAGAAAGAAAAAGGGGGAAAAAAATGCCCCTGAGGTTAGCGCCGGGATTCTTATGGCTTCAATCAGGCACACCATAATTGGTTCAAAACTGAAGTGCAATCATTTTACACTTGCAGTCAAATGTGTCTTTGAACATTAAGGCGTGTGCTGACGCGAGTGCATTCTCTGTCTGTTTGCTCTGTGTGTGTTATGCAAACTGTGTGGAAAGTCCCCAGGCTCAAAATAACACAATTCTTTAACATGGTGTCATTAAGCTCGCCTGATACCAGAAAAGGTCTTAGCTCGGCTTTTCCACAGGTGAGACCGTGTGGAAACAAGTCCAAATAATCAGACAATGCACCATTGCCGCTGTGCTTTCACGACACAGTGTGCTTTCTCTCTCCCTTTTTAAATTTTTTTTATTTACATTAATTTAATGTCTTTTGTATTTGTATATGTATAAATATGTACATATGTGCATACACATGGCCTACCTGTTCACCAAATTGCATTATGTATACATACATATCAGTGACAGAGCTGTCGCCTGCCAATCGGAAGTGGTGGTGGTTTCATCCCTGGCCCCGCAGTCCCATGTCCAAGTGTCCTTGGGCAAGACGCTGAACCCCGAGTTTCCCCCAATGCTGCGCCATCAGAGTGTAAATGTGTGTAAATGTGTGTGAGTGTGATGATGATGAGCAGGTGGCATCTTGTTCAGCAGCCTTGGCCACAGTGTGTGAATGTGAATGGCTATGATATGATATATGAGATAGCTATTAGAGCTAAACAGTTCATTACATATGTGATTGTACTCCCACTGTTATACTTGCAAACTGTATGTGGTGTTGGGGGGTAAAAATGAGCCCTTTATGTTTATTGTAACAGTTCCTGTGAAATAATCAATCAAATAAAAAAATTAAAAAAAAATAATCAGACAATGCAACAGACGTCCCATCCTTTTTTTTTCTTTCCTTTATTCAGCTATTCGTGGTCATAAGCGTGTCATCACAATCAGCATTGGCCGCCTGGTTGGCTGCCTGGTGTGCCTCTTCCACCTGACAAGTCCTCTCTTTCCACTCTATTCCACGTCGCTGAATGTTATCTGCACAGCTGTGTGTGCCTACATCCCCGTCCCATCCTCCATGCGTGAAGTTTGTGTACCTGAACAATAGCACCTTGTGTCCCATCCCCTTGTTATCTTTCCTTCACTCCTTTTATTGAAAGAGCTTACCTCATTTTCAATTAATTACACCAAAACAGTGATTTTAGCCAAAAGATGGGCTCCCCCCGAAGGTTCTGGAGCCACTTAAACCACTCTATAATCTTGCTTATGAAAAGAGAACAATGAAGCTGTTGTGCTGCAGCGGAGTGGAGATAAAAAACAGCATTTAAAATGACACAGAGACAATATGTCTTAGATTGACTCCTACTAATATCTAAAATCTTGAATAATCGTACGATGAGTCTTTGTTATGATAAAAGCAATTATGCAGTGTGTGACTGGATGAGAGATTTTGTGTGGGTGTGGGTGTGTGTGTGTGTGATTTGTGAGTTTGTGTTGTATTAAGACTTGTCCTTAATCCTTGTAACATGAACTTTTCCTTTTCAGCAATTTAGTTCCCCCTCTTTGGCCTTCTTCACACCCTAGACCAAGAATAGGATCAAGACCAGCATGCCCTTCTGCAGGCTATAAAGTCCAGAATTCCCACATTTGACTCTGGGATTTGAAGTAGCAGGTTGTTAATGACAGCAGCTTCCACGCAAATAAAAATAACTAGAGAGCAAAGTTAGAATCTGTAGAGGCTCCGTGTTAATGGAAGTCGTTGTGTGTTAAAATGAAAATGGTAGTGTTCCTGAGAATTGACACCCAATTTAGTTTTAACCAGCTGCCAGTTCTCACAGCTTTCTGAGCAGATAAGCACGTCTCCAATCAACGCTTGTCAAATCCGGACTGAAAACTCTGGATTGTATAACACCAAAAAGTTGCTATCTTTGACTTTGTAACTAGAGTTTTTAATATTTTTAAATTGAATTCCATTTCTCCACTTCACAACCCTCCTGTGTGCCACTCATTACAGATTCATGCCGTGCAGTCAAAGTGTTGCTCTAACCCACAGAACTGCATGTTAAGTTCCATATATAGACGAGTAAATATGTCACCTAAAATATTTCAAGTTGATGAAAAGGTGCTGCCATAAAAAAATATTGACTGTAAAAAGTCTAACTCTATCTTTGACTTTAAATTACTGAAATTGGGTTAGGGTTAGGGTTAGTTTGGTCTAGACCTACTCTATCTGTAAAGTGTTCTGAGATAACTCTTTTTATGATTCGGTACTATAAATAAAATTGAATTGAATTGAATATTAACCTCATTGTAAATGTCATATAGCTTTAATGAGGAGCTGGAAAAAGCTGGTACACAATATATGATGCTGTATGACAGTGAATGAGGCAGGAGATGGTTTTGACAAACTTAAGCTACTTAAACAAAAGGAGAAAAGTGCATGTTCAAAAAATTACATATTTTTATTTATTTATTATTTCCCATGGGGGACTTGGAAGAGAAATATTTTAAAAGTAATAGGTAAAGTCGGGCAATGTATCCTCACTTGTATTAAAAGATATGGCTCTGTGAAAGGGGGAGAATATCTGATACAAAATGTGGGAACATAGGGCCTCATTTTGAAAAAAACACATCTTAGAAATGTGGTAACATGAGGCCGTGGGAACATTATGAAATTAGCCTTCAGTCACACTGCCCAGCCCATATTTGCATATATCAAGCCGAGCACTGACATGGAAAATGTGTTATACACTTCATGCGTCTAGTTTGTGGAATAATATAATTGCAGCGAGTTCTTCAAAGCCTGACGTCCACTGGCATGTACATGTTCTAATAATAATAACAACATATTGCTTGACTAAATTGATTAAATGTCCAATTTCTGTCTATGTGAGCAATGTGATGATGAATTTAAATTAAATCAACCTTTCCAAAGCAACCCGCAGGTCCAGACCAGTGGTGGAATGTACTGGTTAAGTACATGTACTCCAGTACTGTACTTAAGTACAAATGTTGAAGTACTTGTACTTTACTTGAGTCTTTTCTTTTCATGCCACTTTCTACTTCTACTTCCGCTACATTTCAGAGAGAAATATTGTACTGTTTACTCTCTGACAGCTTTAGTTACTAGTTACTTTAGTTACTAGTTACTTTAGTTACTCCCTTACATTCATCTGACAGCTTTAGTTACTAGTTACTTTAGTTACTAGTTACTTTAATTACTCCACTATATTCATCTGACAGCTTTAGTTACTAGTTACTTTAGTTATTAGTTACTTTAGTTACTCCACTACATTCATCTGACAGCTTTAGTTACTAGTTAATTTAGTTACTAGTTACTTTACACATTAAGATTTCTGGACACCAAGCACATGTATATTATAAAATCTGATGTTTTATTATAAAGTAACCTAGCAACAACATAACAACATCCAGGTCCAGCTGAGATGATGAGACCATTAAACACACAGCTGGTTGGATCCTTTACTCTTTCTATAATGGGAGGATTTTTCTGCCTTGAGTACTTATACTATTGATACATTAGTACATTTTCCTGATGATACTTTTACTTTAGTACAAGGGCGTAACGTTGGGTTCAACATTAGGGGGGCTTAAGATCTCCAACTGTCTAGTGAGGACACGTATGCGTGTAGAAAAAAAAGCCATAAAATATCGAAAGAATTGTCAAAAAAAGAAGGCCTTGGAGTCGTCTAAAAACCCCATAAACACACTATTTTACAAGGTTATGTTTGCATGACTGTAGCTTTGCATTCAGTGACGTTTCCAACTCCTTATGGGTAATATGGGTAACTTTGGGAAATAATGAAGGTGGCTCCGTGGACGGTGACATGTTTGGCCCTGGTTTCCCATCACACATACACTGTAGCATACCCACAATCCCCACCTGCTCGCGGTTGGCATTCCTCGGCACTGAGTATGAACAAATACATAAAAGTGCCATGCTACTTTGAAATTGTTATCAAAAATTAGCTGGGCGGGGCAGATTTCAGTAGCTGCAGGGAGTCATGAAAGTAAAATGCCTCCCATTGACGCCTAGTTAACGTCCCGGGAGATTAAAGCCAACGTGTGTGTGTGTTTGTGTGAATTAGGGGGAGTAAGTCAGACAGCAGGGCTCGGTTGGTTTCCATCCCACTCTGTAGTTTGCTGGTGTTTAGTCTCGGAGGAAGACAGAGGGGAGTAAAAGTCCCCCAGTCCCTCCCTCTGTTTGGCTTTTAAAACAACTCGAAGCATGTCAAAAACTCCAGGGGTGTGAAGACACTTGTTCTTTGTGCAATGAAAGAAAGGGTGGTTAAGAGGAGTACTGCTTTATTAAATGATAATAAAAAAGGGACACTGGTAAAAATTGAAAGTGTAAAAAATAATGAAAGCTTATATCCTCGTTTTTTATCTCCTAGAAAAGGACTCAACCTTTACAGCGGAACGCCCAAGTTGTCGTTTTCCCCCAATAATGAAAGTCAAGGGAATGACACCTTTAAAAGGTTTAACAAGCTCTGCTGTTTTATCTTTCCACTGTCTACACACACACACACACACACACACTCATGCACACACACACAAACACACACACACAAACACGCATGCACACACACACACACACACACGCACATGTGCACACACACACGCGAGCACAGACATGTATGCACACACACACACAGACACGCATGCACACACACACACACACACACACACACACACACTTGCACGACGCACACACGCACGCACACACATACGCACGCACACACACTTGCACAACGCACACACGCAAATACACACATACACACACACACACACACTAACATATGCACACACACACACACAGACACGCACGCAGACACGCGTGCACAGACATGTATACACACACACACACCCACACAGACACGCACACAGACACGCGTGCACAGACATGTATGCACACACACAGACACGCATGCACACACACACACACACACACACACTTGCACAACGCACACACGCACGCACACACATACGCACGCACACACACACGCACATACACTTCCATATGAACAAAAAATAAAAAATAAAAATAAAGAAATCACTATTCTAAAGAAAATAATCAATTCTAAACTCGTTAATACAAACAGTATACATTTTCTGATTTTTGTGTACCTCTCTGTTGGCTGAGTTCACCCCCCTCCTCCATATTTTACCAGGTCACACCACAGTCCTCCGCTCTCAGTCCTCCTCAGCGTTTTAATGTCCCCGTCCATCAGAAGACATTTCACAGGTAACAGCTCTCCCATCACACCGACTGTCATTGGGATTTGACAAGCTACTGATTTACTCTTCATTAACCTCAATTGAAGCCAATGATCATGCATGCCTTTACCCCACTGTGTGCATTCAGTGAATTAATTAGTCCTGGTGCAGTCTGATGTGTATACATGTGGGGGGGCTATTCATAGAATATATATCTCCATAGATTTGGAACATATTAACTCACCTAATCTCCACAGATATCAAATCTATTTCCCGTGTGTTTTTGTACTAATCTGTTGGTCGTCCTCATCATTACCTGTCGCCCTGACCTAGTAAAACTTTCCACAATGAAATATAAATGTCATGTGTATCACTGTTTGACCAATTTTGGGACACAATGATGGTATTTTGGTAGGCAAAAATAAAACCAATTTCAAAATAAAACAGGCAGGTTTATGGTGATCTTGACTTCTCAATTCTGTCTACAGCGAATGGAGACGGACAGAGAGCGTGACTGACACACACATTGTGCTAGTTTTTGGCCTAGCTGAAGACAGGAAAGGGGAGCGAGAGGGAATGACACGCAGCAAAGGGTCGCAGGTCGCGCTGCGGTAACGACAGCCTGTAAGTACACGGCACGCTCAACCAGGTGAGCTATCGGGGCGCCCCAGCAGTACACAGAGTACCGTCAGCCAATCTTCGCTCACTCACTCCCAGTTCTTCACATTGTAGCAAGAAACCATCTGTCGCGCTCCTTCAGATCCAATCTGGGGAACTGTGTGTGGCCCTGCATCTCTCCAGGAGCCAGCCAGCTGACTGAGAGATCAACAAGTGTTAATAAACTGAAACCACACACACACTTTTTTTTAATTTGACTGGCTTAGAGTAAAATTCAAATGATTAGACTTTTCAGATGCAACTATGTTATTTCATAGTGACAGAACACAAATCTATATTTAATTATCTTTCAGATGGGAGACCTCTCTCCAGCTTCTAACCACACACAGTAATGACTGCACTGTGTTCTGTTTGAATATTTGTAGTGTTGACAGGCCCAGATGACCAATATCTCTGTGATAATGATGTATCTATCTTTTTTAAATGAGTCAAACATAACAGAACATAACACAATAGGTGGTTAACAAGCGTAGACACAACACAAGAACACGGAGAGACAAACAGTGCGTGTGTGTGTGTGTGTGTGAGTCAAGTTTATTTATATAGCACCTTTGTCTGATAAAAATTCCAGAGTGCTTCGCAACGAAGTGAAATACAATAAATGTAAGACAAGAATACAAAGAAAAACAAGTCTTGTCTAACTATAAGCCTGTTCGAATAACAAAGTCTTCAGTGTGTGTGTGTGTGTGTGTGTATGTGTTGTGTGCATAGGATATAGATGTGTCAGTCATGTTATTATCATGCTAGTTATATATTATGATATATGGTAACTAAAAGCAATCAGCTGTTGGATTGTGATTCTTCTCTTTCATAGATAAAGGCGGCTGCTCATGCTGTGTGACCTAGGGGTGTCCCTTATCCTTTTATTTATTCTTTTTGTTTGTCCCTCCTTGGTAAGTCCACATTTTTCTATCTGGAGGGTGACACAACAGGCTACCCCACCCAGGATATCAAGTGACTTATTACATTTCGAAAAATTACGGCCACAGAAAAAAAAACCATTGGAGGAAGAAGTGGCAAGGGAGAGAGAGATAAGCAAGAAATGGAAAAACATAGACCGGAAGGGCGTGCTGGATCAGTATGTAATGTATTTGGCATTTGTGCATGTGTCGGGAGACGAACAAATAGAAAGGCAAGTCGTTCTAAGAGAACATAAGGACTAATCTCCATCACTTTTCCATGTAAGATAAGATAATTGAAACACGTGTGTGTTTTTCATCCGCCTGTGTTTGCCTTAGCCTCAGCTCGCCTTTGTGTGCTTTCCTGCAAGAGCGGCTATCAAAAACATCGCGGCACAGCTCCATCGCTGCAGCTAAATGACGGATTTCTGTTGTTTTAAAGTAAATACCTGAGTCAGTGTCAAACAGCAGTGTAACAAGTGGGTTGAGCTATTTATGATTAACGGGCTGCCTCCTTTTGCAATCAAACGAAATCACCGGAACAAGTGTGCCACATCTAGATTAGAAAAAGTCATGACGTTTGACAAAGAGAGTGGGGTTATGTGTTTGTGTGTATATGTGTGTGTGTGTGTGTGTGTGTGTGTGTGTGTGTGTGGAGAGAGCCATGTCTGCCTGTGTGTGTCAAGAGAGCTACATGCCGAGGCTTGCAGAGGAATGAGTGATTAATCTGCACTGCTTTGTGGGTAATTTAGGTGTCAAGCTCCCATCCTCTGCTCTGTGCTAACTGAGTTGTGTGTGAAAAGCGCCCCCCCCACCCTTTAATCCGGGGCGGTCAGGCGAGCAGCGTCGCACTGTTGTATTTCAAAGTGTCTACTCAGTGATTTATTGAGACTGATCGCGGAGTAGCAAAAAGCAGAGCAACCTACAAAGCAGTTGTCATCCCTACACAAGGCTGGAATGATAACATTAGCTAATAGGAACAAAAATAATATATATATATATATATATATATATATACATACACAGCTGATTTTCTTATTTTCATGCGATTAAACTGAAGGTCTCCAGCTTTGATCAAGTTGACAAAAGAAAAAAAAATGCCAAAAGGAAATGAGCAAACATTGCTATATAAAAGCAACCCAAGGCTGGAGAAACATCTGTATGTGAACAGTACTTGACAATTACAAGTCCAACAATTACTTCCCTTCTTATTGAGAGTATAATTATTTAAACACAGTAATTACTCAGTTTGACTTTTTCTGTCTTCACACACACAGTAAATGGACTAGTCTTAACGACTACTCAAAGCTCTTTTACATAGTACAGGAACCATCCACACACATTCACACACTGTGGCCAAGGCTCATCCGATACACACTCACACATATTTACACTCCGATGGCACAGCATTGGGTGGAAACTCTGGGTTCAGCGTCTTACCCAAGGACTCTTTGACATGGGGGCCAGGAATTAAACCACCACCCTTCCAATTGGCAGGCAACCACTCTACCACTGAGCCACAGTTGCTGAGAGTTCATCTCACTATCTTTGTGGGGACCCTTAATTGACATAAGCCCCTTACCTAAATGCCTAACCTTAACTCTTACCCCCACCCTAAACATAACCTAATTCTAACCCTAATCCTAGAACCAAGTCTTTAAAGTTGTGGGGTCCAGCCTCTTTGCCCCACAAAGCTGTCGGTACCCCACAACAATACTGTAGCCCGGGTTTTAACCCCACGAATGTAGTTAAACAAGAACACACACACACAGACACCCTCCATTTTTAACTGATGCACATAAATGTAACAGAAATCAAGATCAGTGCAGTGACATGTGATAGCAACGCTAAGTGAAAGGGGGACCTTCCCATCTGTCTGTCTGCTCTTTGTTGTCGGATGAATACTGTTTTCAACATCGCTGGCTGCCATTGGCGCTTAGCATCCACGGTTAAGAGATTGTTGTTGCAAAGATAAACAGGCAGTGAGTAAGACAGACAGTGGACACCCACCCTCCTGATGCAGACATAACCATTATGCACCTGCAGGAATGCAGCGTCAAAATGATGTGGCAAATACACAATACACCTGTGTGATGAGTCGCAGGAGAGGACAGTGGTGGTGGGGTGTTTTTTCCAGACAGTACACAGATATAGCCATACTAGAAACCAAAAAGTCTCTTAAGATTACTCTTGTTATGATTGGACGCTATAAATGAAAATTTAAACTACTCCAAAAAAAGAACAGAGAATAAACATTTGGATGCTAACACGCAAATACATTTTTAAATATCAATGGGTCAGCACTAGCTAACCATCCTGTTGTTTTACCCTTTTTCAAAGTTACTTTGAAACCCAATTGCCCAAAAATAACATATATGTATCCCTACAACACTATTGCCGAGTCAAATTAAAGATCAGGTCACACTTTAAATAGAATTTTAGGGGTGTTTTAAAAAAAAATTAATTTGAAAAACAATGTAAATAGTATTTGTATATAGCTTTCAAAGTCTGAGATTATCCATCAACATACATTCCTCTGATCTTAACTATTAGTCTATTATTATTCTATCCTAGGTTTTTGCTTTTTTATCTGATAAATTAGCTTAACTTAGTCTATATTTTAGGTTTTTTGACCATTAATTCCCAAAATAATTTAAAAACTAGTGGTAGGTAGTGAAAAAAGATAAGACTTTATTAATTCCACACTGGGGAAATTCCTGTGCTCAGCAGCTCAAAAGATTCTTTTTAATATCAGAATACCATAAATACACATTAAGTATACATAGGAGAAAAATATACATAAAGTATATTAAAATAGAAAAAATAGAATTAGTTGCCCCTTCTGAGTCAATTAGTCAATTAGTCGTTTTGGTCTTAGTCGACTAAGAATTCATCTTCTTAACATGTCTTTAGTTGAGGACAGCCCTAATTATATGTGATTTGGTCATATACTAGTAGTAGTAGTTTATTTGAACATGTAAAACATTAAAATAATATATATATATATATATATATATAAAAATCCATGCATACACACTGTATATAAAATTAAAATGACAGATAAATAAGGTCATGTGCTTCTCAGCACAATCTTCCAAAATGATTGAAAGTCATTCAAACAAACACAAAACAAAAAAAATCCCATGTTCGGAGTAGGAAGAAGTTGATAAACAACTTATCAGTTCCGACCCCCTTTCTCTATTTTTATAATTTAGTAAATACACAATCTTATGCTTCACTTATATACTCATCATAGACACAGATGCATACATACACACACACACACACACACACACATTAACACTGTTTTTGTTTCTTTCCTTCCCTTTCGTCTTCTTTCTATACATCTATCTATAGCAGATTAAATAATAACATATCCATACTAGACTTATATAGTATATATTATATAGACTTATATAGTATATATTAGTAGATGCTTAGTAACCATACAGTCATTATTCCTACTATCACTTTAAATCCTTTTCGTACCCCTTTAATATATTCATTTTAAATAAGCTCTTTTAATTGCTCATAGTTGTACACATATAAGCCATTACATACAATCATTTCAAACAGTGTTGCAAAATATTACACTTATGAACACTATTTATATTAGTTTCAAGTCATATTGTTTTTTTTCAATCATTGACAGTTTCAACACTATTTTTAATTTCCCCCATATCCTACCTGACAACACTTTGATTATGTTGTAATTCCTGAAATCTTTCTTCTTTTTTTTACATTTGTAAATGAGGCATGTTCAAGTAAAACAGAGTGTGAAGTAGCGCTTTTACTTTGTTAGTAGACACACTGGTGGCCCTTTAAATGTCCACCTCGACCCCTCGTCACATGGTTGCACATGTCTGTGTATGATTTGTGAGAAGTTCAACCTTGTGAGATCCATTCCTCAAAGTGATTCATTTGGATTAAAGATGTGTGCAGCAGAAATTGTTTTCTCATATATGGCTGCTTAATCCACAAAATAAAGACAACTATGGGAAAAGAAATATGTAGAAAGTGGATGATTGATGAGTTTCCTACGAAGAATGTGTGCCTCATGTGGTTCTTTAGCTGCACACGTGACATTTTAACTTAACCTCTGGATGTTTTTATGTGTGGCATGTGCAGACATTTGTAGCTGAAATGCATTGCAAACTTATGCAAGACAAATTGTTGCTATAACCCTGTTTGTGTCAGATAGTGCGTATGCTTGTACACATGCACAGCATAGGTCTTTGGTGCTTTGATTTGCACACACACACACACACCATTGAATTCCCTATTTAAATGATTACCTGTTTTCCTGCCTGTTATCTGCAGTGCAGGGGCATAGCTCTGGCCTGAGCCGTGTGAGAGCCGGAAACACTCGTCACCTCTCGCCCTGCAACTCTCTATCTACTCCGGCTCAGACCTGGTGTGAAAATATTTCACCTGAGAGAGAAAACAAGGTTATAAAAGAGTTGGCTGCGGGGCCACAGGATGGGCAAAGTTATTCTTCTGGCCTAAAAGAACAATACTGTCGTGCCCTGGCATGAAGAAGACCTGCAGTGCGTCAGTGTGTGAGTGCTTGTAGCGTGGTATTAGCTGAAACTGGGTAAGAGAGGAAGAGGAGACGGAAGAAGTCACAGAACATCAAGGAGCGATGACACAGACTGGCCCTGACAGCGCAGAGAACAGAATGATATCAGTTTGGCTGGGGAGGGAGAGAACGGAAGGAGAGGTTATTTTATCTGTCAGACGAACAGAAATGTCAAACCTTCAGGGAGAGCGGAAGAAAAAAAGATGTAAAGACAGGTTGAAGTTTGAGATAAGTGCCATGCTGGACTGACTTGTGAAAGGAAAAAGGGCAGGAAAGAAAATGAAGAGATTTGAGAAACAGACAGACAGACAGACAGACAGAAAGGCAGGCAGGCAGGCATGCAGGCAGACAGCAAAGAGTTTATTGTAATGACGGTCTTGACATCTGGAATCAAAATATCTGGCATATGATTATGTATTTAAATACAAATATAGATGCACCTCCACTTTAATCTGCCAGGGTGAAAATCCCCAGCAATTGGGTTTGGAGACGCTGCGCCTGTGGTATGACGGGCTCTGTACTGCTCATCTGTCACAGTCACAGAGTGACTGACATTGTTTCCATGAGGATAAACAAACGCATTCCTCTTCATGATCATTATAAAGCCATTGAGGCAGACCTGGTGATGCTGTGTTATGACATGTGCAGCTCTCTTCCTGCCTCCTAGACAGCAGGAGTGGTGGGAACC
Source organism: Etheostoma perlongum (assembly GCA_026937815.1). Lineage (NCBI taxonomy): Eukaryota > Metazoa > Chordata > Actinopteri > Perciformes > Percidae > Etheostoma > Etheostoma perlongum. The sequence goes on from CM049381.1 coordinate 5,351,371, forward strand.
TGGAAATTATGGCCGCTCAGCGCTTCTGTCAGTGGAAAAAGAGGCCATTGTTATGTCAATCACTTTGGCACAAAGAACACACCATGTTGGACGTGCGTACTGCTGAAACATGGTTCCAGGTTGTGTTCAGTTCATTTTAGGGTCTACTTGAGAGACTGCAGAGGGCACACACATCTTAACACAGCACTATGCAGCTCTGTCCTGTTTCTATCCATGGCATGGATCGTGGCTCACTATGATCAGCATCAGTTATTTCTTTCCAAAGATAGATCATCTGATTCAGGGAGGTGCTGCATGATATGCTGTCTGTCAGCAGAGTTTGCTTTGCCCATGTGGGTTCATGTTTAGCTTGCACGGGGCTGGCAGTAGGTCAGTCTGTAGGGAGTTGGGTTAGAAACCGGAGGGTCGCTGGTTCAAGTCCACATGGTGGTATGGTCAATATGGTCACTGTATGGTGGTGAACTGGTAGCTGGAGAATTGGCAAGGTGCACTTGAGCAAGGCACTGAACCCTAACTGCTCGGGGTGACTTTCTATGGGCAGCCCCCCCCCCCAACCCCCAACTCTGACATCTCTCCATTAGTGCATGTCTAGGTCCAGTGCGTGTGTGTGTATTTCAGGCCTGTGTGTAATTTATTTCAATTTCAATTTATTTATAGTATCAATTCACAACAAGAGTTATCTCAAGACACTTTACAGATAGAGTAGGTCTAGACCACACTCCAGAATTCACAAGGACCCAACAGTTTCCTCCAGAGCAAGCAACAGTGCGACAGTGGCGAGGAAAAACTTCCTTTTAGGCAGAAACCTCGGACAGACCCAGGCTCTTGGTAGGCGGTGTCTGACGGGCCGGTTGGGGTTAGAATGAAGAGTGGCAAATTTTTGTTGCGTAACAAATGTACGTTTCCCCTTTTGGGATTAATAAAGTATACATTATTATTATTTCCTTGCAATAGATGTTGCAATAGCATTAGTTCTATCAAATATTGAGTGTAACTCCTAATTGAAAGAACAGTAAACACCACTGAAGGATTTTCTTGATGGAAAAGATACTTTCTCTTCTCCCGACATATGGATCATCCAATCACCTGCCAGGTATTAGTTGAAAGTTCTTGCCTTTACCCAGTTTCCAATGGCAGTTATCTGTAACAAACCGTCTGGCACGTCAAGTTAGGTAAATGTAGCGTTGATGATGCAGGATGACATCACCAAAACTGTCCAATGAATGAGACTGTCTCCATGTTTACATGTGATGAGCGAGAGTGAGCACAAAATGGAGAACAACTAAAAGGAAACAATGGATCGTTTTTTCATTTTGGTCCAAATGAACCAACCTACAGGTGTAGAATTTGATGGTCGGAATGATTTACAGTAAGATGGTGTAGTAACGCAGGTTTTTGGCAGCATCCATACAAAATATCAACACTTTATCAGCCTCATAACCCGAGGACCTGTTCACCTGGGATGCCCAGCACAATAAACTACATAGTACTTACAGGGCTCTCAATAGCTTGTGATTAACTATTATGTTCTTTTGAACTTAGTCAAAGACACCCTCCGGCTAAGTCTTACAATTTTAAAGAAACTGCGTGAAAAGGCAACTTAAATACTAGGTCTCTGACATGTAAAAGCACGTCATTCTGCCTGTTCTTGCTGAGCTAGTCTGATGGAATTCTGAACCATATGCGTATGATAGTATTGTTTGCTATATAATTTTCTTTTAAGATATTTTTGGGGCATTTTCAGCCTTTATTTTTGACAGGACAGCTGAAAGGGGAGAGAGAGGGGAAATGACTAGGAGAAAACCTCTATATATGGACACCCGCTCTACCAACTGAGCTATCCAGAAGCCCTGCATCATTTTCACTAAAGCTTCTTATAACTTAACTAAGCAAATCCTGAGTATTGATTTCCTGGTCAAGCAACAAACACTAAAACTTAATTGACTTTTCTTATATAGCGCTTTTCTAGTCTTAACGGCTACTTAAAGCTCTTGTACATGGTGCCACCTGCTCATCAGATACACACTCACACACATTTACACTCCAATATACAACATCAGGTGCAACTCGGGGTTCAGTGTCTTGCCCAAGGACACTGACATGGAACTACCAACCTTCCGATTGGCAGACAGACACTGGCCATTGGGCCAAAGTTTTTCCTTTACTAGCTCTCCCCTCTCTTTCTCACCAACATTATTTATCTCTTTCCATCTCACAGCGTTTGGACATTTGAGGACATTATGGACAGCTCACAGAGGACCCAGACCGCCATCGATTTACACCTGAAGTACAGATGGCTTGCCAGCAGGGTATCTGTCCATTATCGCGACAGGGTTTTGATAACGACAGTAATGACTGCAGCGGGGAATAACAGCCTGCGTCTGGTGGAAGCTGTCTCTGCCGGCGAGCCCGACACGTAGACAGCTCGGCTGGCCTGAGTGATCACAGACGCTGCAAGAACAGATTTCTGCGTCTTCTCTCCCCCACTCATTAAGTCCTGTGGCGCGACATCCCCGACGTGTGCAGCACGTCTCATTCGATTACATGTGTGGTTCATGACTGTTTCCAAAAAGTTCACCAGATCAAAATAGTTCTGCCTTTACTTTCTGGACACTGGTCTGAGACAGAAAAACTGAGGGAGAGTGAAGAGAAAGGAGAACCATCATTGCCAAATATAATCATCCAGAGAAACTGCCTAATCAGAGGAAACCTTAGTGGGAATTGTACTTTATGTGAGCTAATATATGAATTATCTTTAACATCATTTATCTTAAAATTAAAAAAAAAAATTTCAAATAAAAATGTAATAGTGATATGTAGCTTTTAGACATAATATTTTATAAACTGACTGAATATATTCCAAATCAGATTAAATCACACTACATGTGCAGTTTTTTTTATCTTGACAGAGTTGAGGATAAACCTGCATCCTGTTTCCTTCATGAATCTTTCTTTCTAAATGGCTGTTGACTGTACACAGCATGTTCACATGAGATCTTGAGTGTTGCTAAATGTTCGGCAGTTACTGACACTCAGACCTCTATTCAGTGCTTTTGAAATACATTGTTCTCTGTTGTGTCTGAGTCACACGTTGGCAGGGCCTTCAACAATGCCGAGCGCTCCCAGCAGCACCTGAACAGCCCCACGGTAGGCCCCTATCGAAAGCCAACCTCACTGTTTACGGCCCCCATGTGACAGCGCTGACAGGGAACAATGGTGTGTATTGTGGCACAGTACAATGCTCCTTTAATATGCTTTGACAAGGCGCGAGCAGTACACGCCATTGCAATGCATCTGGATTGTCACTGAGATTATTAACTACAGTACTGTGTAATTGTATTATTCCCACGCTTTTGTTTGTCGTCAGCGATGGCATGTTGCTCATAACAGTCAATGGAAGTGAATTTGTACATACCTGGATTCTGCAGGCTTCACTAAAACATCCTAGACAGATCTGAGGTCAGAGGTGTCAGAGTTGTCTAAGAGCAAATACTGTAAGTCAGGAGCTTGGAGCTAATACACGCCCACATTAAATGATTAGTGTGACACAAGCTCACGTTTCACAGAAATGTGTCATCCTGTGTGTAAATCATTTCAAGAATATGTGATGTATACAAACAGACAGACCACCCACAGCACACAGAACATGCACTTAGGTCGGGGAGTCAAACTCAACGCTACTAAGTGGAAAATTAGAAAAAAATGCATTTCCTGCAGAAAAAGAGTGCAAAAGCTGAATAGCTAAATTGCTAAAACTAAACTAGATTAATAGCTTAAATTTGTAAGAAGGTGAAGTAGTGAGAATAGTGTGAATGGTTTTAATTAATACGAATTTCATTAAAAAGTTTAATAAGATCACTAATGTATAAACGATGTGGAATATTTCACTTTTTTTTTTTTAAACTGAACGATGCTAAACGATGTAGAACATTGTAAGATCGGAATTCATTTTCTAACTAAAATTAGGAAAAAGTACGGAGGATGAAACAAATCTCAAATGGATTGCATGCACTGCTGAAAAACGCGAAGACGAAATATGAAATTGTCATTTGGAAGCTGAAGTGCATTACCTAATAAGCTAAGAGCTGAAACGCATTGCTAGAAAAGCTGGAAGCTAAACTGTAATACTGTCAAAAATCCAAATAAATTAACTAAAAAGGCTGAAAGTAGAAATACTACTTTGTATTATTATCCATTGCATAGAACAAACAAGCATGACCCTAAAGAGCTGAGAGGTGAATATATTGTCTGATACTGTATATATGGATGAAATCACAAATGACACTATTTGTATGTGTGTGTGTGTGTGTGTGTGTGTGTGTGTGTGTGTGTGTGTTGTTTTGGGGGAGTAGGCTACAGAAATCATAGGCTCCTGTTATATAAAAACAAGATTGTGGATAAAGTTATTATAATTGGATGGCCGCCTGTAGTTAAAAATGTGATCAGAATAGCTGAAAATTTTGTGAATGGTTTAAAGTTTCTTTGGTGTCTGTAGGTGAAAGTATGAAGGAGATGAAACTTATTAGGTGGAAGAAGATTTGAAGGATTTGAAGCCTGCTCTCATTGACTTTAATTTTAAAATAACATGTTTACAAGCTTAATATTTTAAAAAGTATAAATAGCTGAAGATTTTGATATTTGAATTGTTTTTTCTAGCTGAAAGTCTGCTGAAGTAGATGCAGAAAAAAAATAATAAAGAAAAGAATAACAATACTATGAATGCTGTTGAATCAACATTCACACAATGAGAATAACATCCAGGGCCAGACATGTAGAGTTTTTTAATTTTGTGAAAAAGAAAAAGTCAAATATTTTGACTGTATTATTGCATGTGTCTTATTGCAAAAAGTCAGCAAAAAAATACAATAATTATTATAGAAAAAAACGATCTAAAAAAGCAACAAAAATTAAACTAAAAGAGACAAAAACGTTGAAAAAATTGACTAAAACTTCAGAAAAAGTGATACCTTTGAAACAGAGGGACTCCAGGGTAGCTCACCTGGTAGAGCGTGCATCCCCCTTTGCTACATGTCATTCCCTCTCTCTCCCCTAAGCAGTCATGTCAAATAAAGGTGTAAAATCATGTTAAAAAACAAACAAAAAACTAAAAAACTAGGTGAGCCAAAATATACTGTGAACCTAAATTGATATGCAGGCCAGATCAAAACCATGTGACTTGGGTTGTAGGTAGGATAGCATTAGCGAATGATAGCAGACAGAGTGTTGCCTGGTATTCTGTGATCTTTATTGTGTGACTGCAGATGCAGCCTGACTCAACAGACCATAACCAAACCACTGTGTCTGCATCAAATACTTCAACAGGCGCAACATGTGGTGTAACACCAGCATTATCTCCCACCACCATGTGGATTACAAAACACGTTCCTGTTGACAGTTCCACAGAGGCTCAGCAGGTTGATCATTCAACACTTTTTACCTAAAGACTTCCAGCAGTGGTTCTCCAAACCTTTTCTACACACCCCAACTCTGGGCGCCCAGTTTGGGAACCAATGACTTAACAGATGCATTTAAATGTTATCATGTCTGTCTTTGAACGTGCCATATTCAGGGCTGTAACACAAACCTGTGGGGCCTCCCAGAGCCACCTGGGTGAACCCCCAAGTGAAATATCCCTTCTGTTGTCCTCGGGTTAAATTTGACATTTGATACATTTTGATACACAATTTGATACAATGCTAGGAAAGACCATATCTCTAATTACATATAATATTTGGTGCTTTATGACATTGAATAGCATTTGAGGAAACAATGAAATGGTTTCTAAATAGTACCGACTCAACTTTGACAGTCTGTGATAAATATAATCCATCCCAACCCATCTAATGTGGCCCAAGTCTGCTTACTGCAGCCAGCGGGAGATTCAGGCGCAAAATGACCCTAGGGGTTAATAACACATGGGTACAGAATCAACCATTTTCATGCTAATTAAATGTGAACAGTTTTAGCGCAAACCGCTAATTAGCTCATAATAAAAATAATTATAATAATGTTTTCCCAAGATGGCCGCCTGCCTGTATACACAAACAGTATGGTCTTTATAAACCTTTTCTTTTTTAATAAACTGTCTGTACACTTACAAAGTTCTTAATGCTTGGATTTACATGTAGTGACCCTCATTATGCTACTGTGGAAATGTGGTGCTATTTTCAGCCTTGTTAGTAGTGTAGAAATAGCAATTTCTTTTTACTTTACCAGTGCCCCGACTACTAGCGTTTCAAGTTAATTAGCTGCTTGCACTAAAACTGGTGACAATCAATTAGCATGAAAACATTTCCCAGAGAATGGTCGACTCTGTACCCATGTGTTATTAACCCCTAGGTTCATTTTGTCCTCTAAGCTATGTGGCAGTTACCTGATGGAATACTTTAATATCATTTTTACAGTTATTTGTTGTTCAGAAGTAGTGGCCTGTGTGACTGCAGGGTCCACTCGCCTCATTGGTGCTGCAGGGATATAGTTTGCAGCCCAGGCCATTATGTACATAAAAAATGTTCGGCCACATTTAGACAGAGTATAGCACTGCTTGAAGAATGCAGCCCCATCATTCATTTAAATGACAGCAGCATCATCAAGCAATGCCAACTAATCAAACCAATATGTGCGGGTGCAGATTTTCGGTAGATTTCTTTGTAATGGCATATTTTTACTGTTTACCTTGTGACTGTCACAACACATTCCTCATGATATTATAAACTGCTGTGCAGTGTATTTTGACATGTGATGAGTCAAACTCATGGATCTATTTCTCAAACCAGACTTCCTGGGGCCAATTTTAACAAAAACAAAAGCAACCAGCAAACTGTGATTTGAAACCTAAGAACATTTCTTCTTGTGTTATTGACACATTTTCCTTATAATAATAAACACCATACTGGCATCCCATGCGAGAAATCATCTGCTATTTGCCAACTGCTTTTGTGACATTTTTTAAACTGTGTGGTCTGAACGTCCACATGTTGATCATTGTTCCTCCTGATCACACAGACCCTGAAGAGATCCCTTTCCTATGTAGTTCAATTGTAATAGGGGTCAAAACCCAGTCTTCATTCCATGCAAAACTGACTTCCATGCTGAGCCAATCAAATCAAGTGTGTATATTCCAAAGTTACTTTCACTTTAGTACCAAATTCACACAAATATGTTGAAAGTAACATAATTTATTTGACTGCTGAAGCCTAATATCTGCTTTGGCTGATCTCTAGAACGCACGGACAGGTGGAACAGTGACCAATAACTACATTTGATGTAGAGGACATACTCTTCTGGCATATAAGTTATGTTTTAAACAAAAGAGTCTGACAAAACTTATACTTTAAACACCACAGAAACAAATACCATAAAGCGTTTAGTGTAACGTCAGCATAAGGTGACAGACATTTACACCTCTATAATGTAATGTAGACACACACGACATCTGGCCTTGAAGGTTTCCCAGCTCACCGTCAAGCCTGGCTGACTGCCAGCCTCTAAAACAACATACAAATCTGATTTTAAGATTTGTTTCCCAAGGAACCTTGAAATGCATAAGCTGTATGGATGGATGGACACAGTGTAATCCCGGCCAGTGAGTAGTCTCTTGGTCTCTGAAAGTGTTTGTGCTTTTCTATCTGAAGTCCCTTTCAAGGAGTGCATTGGATAAAACTTATGTTGAAATTGCTGAGTGGCAGCTTTGTTCCAAGTGCCAATTTTTTTTTCAGAGCAGGGGATTGGGTTAATGTCTTTAATGAGGTTGTCAGAACTCATTATAATTAAATTCCAAAGTAGGAAGTTAGTGTATGCCAGTGTCAAGAATACAATGTTTACAATCCATAATTTCCTTTTAATACTTGCATCACTTTCTATGTTAATGGTTATTAATTAGTGAAAAAAAAACAAGTACCCAAAAATCCATGTGTTGCTTGTAACATTTTCCAATCAAATGTGTTAGAATGTGTGACCTCACACATACCAGCAATACACACAGTTTGCTTATGTAAGGCCATTGTGATAAAGTGAAGTGGAAACTGAAACATAAAGTGAGACACTGCATCTTCAAATACACAAATGTACACCTGGATCAATCTGGATAGGTCATTGGTATAAGAAATACCACACGTTAATGCAGGTATAAATGCATGCAGAAAGTAATGGGAACAGAACGCAATCGGATCAGCCAGACCCCATTTGGAAGTAGTCAGGCTCACATTCTTGTACAGGTTGATGATTCCAAAGAATGAAATCCACCCAACAAGTTGAAAGGTCAACTAACTCCACCTCTTCCTGCTGCTAAATCCTTGCTACTACTTAGACACTACAGCAGAAAATCAAGTCACCACAAAGAGCAGAATCTATCAAGACTGAGACAAGACCAAGACTTTGAGGGGTTGAGACTAAGCCAAGACCATGACCAACCCGTTCTCACTCCAAACGCGTAAGATACGGATGTCTGAACAGGGGCTGGACAGAGTCAAGACCAAGACCAGACCAAACAACTGAAACTACATCACTGAAAATATATAATTCTGGCTAAAGAGATTTCGGAAGAGTTTTGGAACAGAGGCAGATTGTTAATGTTGGCTAGCTAGCTTCGCTAGCACCACATCTAAGAATTTACACTGCTGTGTGTTTTCTTTTAGATGTTGTTTTGCAAATTAACTCCTTATGGTTTAGGTTAAGGTGACCAGATTTCTCAGACAAAATCCAGGGACATTTTCATCTCAGAAGCGTATGTACCTCCAAAACACGTCATGTTTTTATCTGTAAAACTTAAAACGGGGACACTAGACTTAGAGCTGTTCTCATTAGGGGCTGAGCCGCCCCCCCAATCACAAAGGTCTGATCCTAGACTCACCCCTGCTGCTACTTCATACTCCACTCCACTACACCTCAGAGGGGAATGTTTCAAGATAAAATGTCCTCATATTTCAAGATAAAAGTCCTAATATTTCAAGATAAAAGTCCTAATATTTCAAGATAAAAAGTCCCAATATTTCATGTTGTCATGTTTACTGAACTACATTTATTTGACAGCTTTTGCTTTATTACTTCAGGCTTGTTTCTGCAACAGCTCATTGATCAGATACAATAAAAACTATTGAGGACATATTTTCCTTTGACATGATGCAGTATGAAACGAGATCGCTGCAGTCGGCAGCAGAGAAACAAGCTACAGTGTGAATTAATAGGACAACTGTCCAGCTTGTATTTACGTTTCATAAAGTGCTTGTTTTGCTGCTGACAGACTCAGATTAATATTCTAAGGGTCTGACAACATTATGGAAAGGATTTCTAAGGAGGTTGACCTTTCTGTTAAAGATTAAGATTATTTTTTAAAACACAAAAGTCCACGAAATTGCGTGATTTTAGCATGGTAAAATACGGCTTTCTAAAACCTCTCTGAGCTCTGAGCAGCGCTGGCTCTGGCTGTCTTGAGCCTGCGAGTGTGTAGGGTGTGCGAATATCGGCTACGTTTGGTCAGTGTTTTCTTTCTTTCATTCCAATTTCGGGTGGGTCAGTCACAGTAAAAGCCGGGGACAGGTCACCAAAACTGGGGACTGTCCCTGGAAACCGGGGACGTCTGGTCAACCTAGTTTAGGTAGGGAAAATGAAATACATAGGATTTGGCTGACATCTTCCAGACAGCCAGAGCTTATTCCTACCTACATTCACTTTGTTGGGAGTGCGTGTTAGGGGGGAGAGGAATGGGGGTTAACAGTAAAACATTAGCAATAAGTTATTGGTTGCATTTGAAGCAATAGGTTCACAGGTCAACAAAGACATCAGGCAATGCATTGACAATTTAGTCGCATCCCTGCAGTTGTGGTCTTGACCGGTCTGGAAATAAAAGATTCCTCTTTATCTCAGTCCAAGACAAGAGTAAAAATGTGGTTGATTCCCAGATGAGACTTTCATAAAGTGGTCTTGAGACCAAGAACAATCTGGAGTACTACAGCACTGAGGTCCAGGGAAGCAACAAGTCTGTTAACACGTCTGCCAGCCCTGCCTGAGTAATTTGCATATTAAAATCTCATCACAATGCGGGCACAATCAAACAAGAGCTCATTTTATTACCAAGCGTAAATGCAAAGAACAATGGATGGAATAGTCTGAATATCTAGATACCGTTGGCCTAATATGCACTAACACTGTACTTTATGGTTGTTGTGAATGACTTTGAAGTCTTCCTGTCTGCCTCTGTACAATGCTTTCCCCTGTTTTGAAGCTATTGTACATGATCATCTGGATAGATAATTTACAGTCGACTGGTCTGGAATCATTTGCAAGTAAAACCATTTAGCCATTTATGGTATCCTCAGATTGAACAGATAGTCTAGCTAGCTGTCTGGATTTACCCTGCAGAGACCAGTTAACCATAGTCATCAGAAATCAGCAGGAGGTTAGAACGCCAACACAAAGAAAGTGGAATTGTATGGCTAACTGCAGTTTTTTTTTTTTTGGTGTGGTATTTAGTTAAAATTAACTCATTGTGGGCACCTGGTTAGCTCACCTGGTAGAGAGGGTGCCCAATTGCAGAGGTTTACTCCTTGACATTGGGTCAACTCTGACCTGTGGCCCTTTGCTACATGTCATTCCCCCTCTCTTCCCATTCCTGTCAAAGCTGTCCTATAGAAATAAAGGCCTAAAATTCCCAAAAATAATCTTTAAATGAACTCATTGTAGTGTTCTGTGCCCTGTGATTGTGCTGACTTTCACCAAATCTTCCTCCCTTTCACTCCAACTCTGTCTGCCTCTAAGTGTTCCCCTGTTTCAAACCCTGTTGGCTTTGTAGGCCTTAAAATGACTTTAGATGGGAAGATTGCTACTGCCATTTTGCCAGGCATCTGTCTAGTTCAACTCACACACAGTGAAAGCTTGACACTAGAAACTGGTCCTTTTCAGTCCACTGCTCCATGTGGCCAGTAACAACCAGCCACAAATTTATCACAAAAAACAAGCATTTGTGTTTCACAATGACATGTCAATTTCACACCAAGTAGAAGTTTTCTCTCAGATATTGCAGCCTGAGCGAATGCAGTGTAACTGTGCTTGTTGTGGAAGTGATCACCAGATACTTATTCTAGTCTTAATCTGCTGGCTCGCTTCTACATATTTTTGCATGCCTGGCTACCAGCTCCTGCAGTAAATAAGCACCCAGACAACACAAGGAACTGTCCCCTCCCACTACACACACACAGACACACACACCCTCCTACTACACTATGCCGGCCAGGAGGACTTTTTTTGTTCTGTGATGTATGCCGTCCCTCCACCCTATTATTACCTCTGACTGTAATAGGCACCTCTGTTCCCATTCAAGTTTGTGAAAAAAGTGAAAGAAAACGCTTTTGCAGGCAGACACATTTTATTCCTCGCACACACGCAGTAATGTCTGTTGGTGTCATCTACTTTGGCTGCTGGCCTAGCTCTCGCAGATTGTTCACACAGCACTTTCACCACTCATACAGACTCGCAGCTTTGCCAGAATGCTGTCAAAACGTTCACACGGAGCCCTGCGTTGTTTATTGTCTGCTCCAGGACGGATGCTAGGTGGTCTGTCTGTACTCAGACTCATGATCTTCGCCAAAGAACAATGAGCACTTGTGCACATGCGGCAGCAGATTGATAAGAGAGGGGGGACAACCAATAAAATCTAACATGTATTGTTCTGTAATCTTGCTTCCATCGCGGCTCCCTGTATGAATTATTTGCTTCAGTGCCACTTTTTTCACTCCACAAGTCTCTCGTTTTCACTCTTCCTGCCATTGTCTGTCCCTCTCCCTCACGTCAAAGGTGTTAGATGTTGTTTACATAAATCTTTCTATCTTTCTGCAGGGTTGACGGAGCAATTGTGAGATGATGCTGTGTGACAATGTGCTCACGAATGGAGAGAAAATCAGAGAAGGCTGAGGTAATCACCAGGGACAGGGAGGAAATGGGAGCCGAGTCACCCTGCAATTGTCTATCTGTTACGAGAATGTAGGACCTAAGTGCAGAGACCGCAGGCAAAGTAGAGCTTGAATATGTAATAAAAAAGTGTCTAGCAAAAAACAGCAGGTAAAGAAATCCAGAAATACGTAAAAGACAAAGCAGGAATCAGTGGAATCATGAACTTAGAGACAAAACAGGAAGACTGACTACATAGACACTCCAAACTGAAATAATGATCTGACACAGGACAAGGGGGACACACAGACTAACTACAGAGGGTAACCAGGTGACAAGAGGCATGTGACACAAGGGCTGGGGAACAGGTGGAAAACATCAGACAATCACAAGGGTGGGAAAACTAAGACAGGAAGTAAAACTAAACAAGAACACAGAAAAAGAGACTATACAATAAAACAGGAAACTGAGCATTTACAAGATAAGACCAAATTTAACACATCACAAGACATGACAGAAAACCAGGTTAAGAAATTAAGACAGGAAAACAGACTACCACAATAAGACAAGACAAAACACCCAAACCATAACACTACCAGTTTTCTCCTCCCCTATTATCTTTGTCACTTTCTGGCTCTCAGACACACACTTCCACACTGCCACACACCTACGCACAATAACACTCATATAATCAGATTTTCTACCGTTCCAAGCATCATTGACTGTAGACTGGTGTCTACAGGGTGGATCTGAAGCTATTTATATGTAGCCCACATTAGCCTAGTTTAGGACCGTTACAGAGTCAATGCATCCATATGCACACACGTCCGCTAGGCTACGCGTCGCTGCACTTTTTGTTACGCAACGCACTGACAAATGCAATACTATGCCTTGTCTGAGGGGGTAATATTGCAAGTAGTGTACATTATTTCAAGTACTGTATATGTTATATTTACAGAAGAAGGTTTGAATACAATAACTTTTTCTGCAGTTACCCCATCCAGTCCCCCCCTCCTGACTAAAGCCTCAGGCCGATTATGGATCCAGGATCCATAATAGGTTAGAACGCCAACACAAAGGAAGCCCAAGGAAACGGATATCCGGCCTAAATAAGAGACATCAGGCGGAATTTCCTTTGAAACATGGTGTCGACGAGTCCCAACTAGTGCTAAGATTCGGAGCCGCAAAGCTGGAAACGTAACACAAATCTACAACAGAAGTGTGAGTCGGATATTACGTAATTTACACTGATAGTGTTGTTGTCTACACAGAGATTGTTGCTAGTACCGGCAGGCTCTGGTGGACCACCAATCACAATCAATGTGATAGTTTTTTTTGGCATTATATATCCCAAGAAATAAATATTGCAATGTAATTTTTTTCCAATATCTTGCAGCCAGTGGCAAACTTTGTCTTTCTCTTGTTTTGTGCTAAGCAGGTCAACGCATTCTCATGAACGGGTCCATATGATATCATCATACTTGCGCAAACAAAATTTGTGTGATATCCGTAATACCGTAACTAAATGTCAACCGATGGTCTGTCACGTAAGACCTAACTGGGTTAAGTTAGAAATGTGCCCCATCTGAACTAAAATAATAAAACTCTTAAAACAACATTTTGACAGAGACCCTCGATAGGACGCAGTCCCAAAATTAGCTAATACTGCAAGAAACACATTGATGTTGTACTTTACTGACATCTCAGAGACATTTGACCAAGTCACCCCAAACCAGGTAAAAAACAAGCTAAACAAGCCTTGTACCTATATTTTTCTATGTGTGATGGGAATATGTTCAAGTTAAATTGCAGTGTTAAATTTCACAGGTAATCTAAATTGTCATGGCATTCCTGCAATAAAAAAAAAAAAAAATGAATCAATACTTACAATAGGATTTACATAAATAAATAGCACTTTTTAAGTAGTCTTTCAGCCTTGGCATACTACATACTTTAGCTTTGCAGAGGGAGGACAAGGACTTAATGTTAAACAAACAAGACTTGGGACTTCTTGTCTCTCCCAGCTGGTAGCATAGCAACAATCAATATAATTCAAAGAGAGGATTAACCCTTGTGTTGTCTTCCCATCATGACTGAAAACACTTTTGACGCTTTTTTCAACACTACGCTAACACTAATTTATTAACTTCAGTTTCACAGTTATTTTTTGAATTACACCTAATGTTTGAGTTAGAAAAGCAGAAATTAGGAATTATTTAGACTAAAATTAAAGGAATGGATGTTGATGGATAATCACAGACTGGAATATGTCAGCTTGTACTCAATACTATTTCAAAAACACTTCAATTTGTTTGTCAAATGCTATAAAATTGAATAAGACGCCCCAAAATTAATGAAAGTAGAGATTTGTACTTCCCAAAGAGCGTTGTGTGGAATCAATCATGTTATTTTGGGGAATTAAAAAGAACAGTGATATAGGACAACAGGTCAATTTGACCTGAGGACAACATGAGGGTCAAATGGAATTTGAAGGGGGGATTCTCCTGGTACATTAGGACAATGTTGATGGTAGAAGTGTAGGAGTACTTGAGTGAATGTACTCATTTACATTCCACCACTGCACAAAGCACGGCAGCTATGTGGCTGTTGTGTTGTTGGATTTTTTTAAAAATGAAACCACAATGGAATCAGCTGGGCTATAGTACATAGTCAGAGTGAAGAAACATGTTCATCTGTCCTACAAATAATAGCATAAACAAGAAAATATGTTTTCTGAAACAGATTCTTTGGTGTGATATTAGAGCAGTGTTTGCAGTGAGGGCAAGACAACCCTAAACTTAATATCTGTGAAATCAAATGTTGTTGCAGTACAAATGTGCACAGTAGCAAAGCAAGACTGTACAAGCTACAACTGTACAAGTAACACATCCAATAAGTTTGAGGTCAAAGTGAGAGAGCTGGAAAGCAAAAAATGTGTGCATCCATCTGTGTGTGCTCGCTAGAGAGAATCACTTGCAGGCCGTACTACTGAATTGGAGGCCAGTTTGACCCATATTCCATTAAACCGCCCACTCTGGCTATGTGCTGTATTGGCAGACGTGGCCGTTACTTGCAGAGTGCCTGAGTGAAAGCTGTGATTAAGACACTGTTATTGGACAGGCAAAGAAAGTGATGGCGAGTACAAAAAACACATCATAATCAATACTGTCATCTTAATCCATTCTTTATTCACTCGTTGGCTCTTCTGTCTGAGTGCTGCACAAAGTGCTGCTCTCTTTCAAGCTGTGTCATAACCACTGAATTTGTCTTATCTGTCTTTGATTTTAATTTAGCATCTTTTGTCTCTTTCAGTAGAGCAGGGGTTGACATTTTTTGAGGACAAAGACCCCTTAGCTGCAAGAGGACCACCTACTACTATTGTGTATTGAAGCTTTAGTAGCTTTAGTGTGTAACTTTTTGATTTTTCATTTTTTTTGTCCGTTCCATTCAAGCCATTACCAAATAGGTTGCTCCAAAGCTAATTAAGACTATCAGCTCCAGACAACTCTCTCTGTGTTTCTCATGGGGAATATGTTCAGAAGACCTCTTCTGAAGAGTCCATCATGTTTTTTTTAATCCTCTGTGTCCTCCTAGCAACTACATGGAGGAGGGGACAAAACAGGGGGTCTGGGGATCCTTCGCCAGGAAATGTTTTCGATTTGAATCCCGTTTCCTGCATTTCTACACATTTATAGGGGCTATGAAGAAAATCCAGGAAACAATTCAGTTGACCATAATGCAATTATACCAGAAGGAATAGTAGGCTACTAAACTCTGTATATGTGTGTGTGTGTGTGTGTGTGTGTGTGTTTGAGGGGATGAAGCCAATGAGATGTGGTTGAAATGTGGTCCTTGTTGAGATGATTTAGTCAAACTGATCCCAAGGCAACAGGTAGCGGCAGTAGCTTAGTCACTGGATGGAGAGTGGGAGTTTGGACTGCTAACTGTAGAGGTCCAGTATATCTCCTGGGTGGTGCTGAGGTGCCTTTGAGCACGCATCAAAGCTTCAAACTGCTGTTCCATGGTTGATCCTGTGCTACCGCCTGAATCTACATGTGTCTTTATAGAGGAGTGTACTTTTCAACTGCTAATTTGTCACATCCCACGTCAGCAATTAGGTCTATTAGGACTAAATGTTAGGTAATATTTTCATTTTCTAGTTAATATTTGACATTTCCTGATTTCTTTTCAAATCCAAAAATCATTTACAGACACCAGCTGGGCTACAACCAAGAATACCTGATAATGGCTCATAGAAACTGATATAAGCGCTGAAGGTTATAGGCAGAAAGATTAGAACAAAACTACAGAAGAGGATTAGGGCCACATGAATAATGTATTTGTGAGTTTAGAGTGAGAATTCTAACTTTTTCATTAAAGTTTAAAGTTATTCTGAATGAAATCTCAGAAGGTGAATGAGCCTCTGAATGGGTTGCATCCTGCACTGCATCTAGAGGTAACAACCTCAGGTAAGCCGCTGAGAAATGTCCCATGACATAAATTCAATAATGCTGCAAATGGCCCTGTGAATGAAACATTGCATGCTCTCCCTCTCCTCCTCCTCCCTCTGCTTTTTAAGTAACTCTTCTCTCTTTTTTTACCTCCGCATTCCTCTCCTCTTCCTCCTTCTGTTTCCCGGCACTCCTTCACTAGAGGTAACTGTGACAAGGCAAATTTGTCATACTGTCCCTCCCACAGCTGGCTGACACACAGTGTAGGAGTGTGTATGTGTGTGCCTATGCCTGCTGTTTTGTTGCACATTGTCTCACACTGCCAGAATTATCTCTATATCTGTGGCGTAAGGTCTGGCTACACCACAGATGCGTATTGAGATAGGAAGAACAAACACTCTGGGCTGTTTGCATTTCTTTAAACCAATCACAGTCATCTTGGGCGGCGCTAAACTCCAAACGCAACGACGGCGGCTCTGCACAATTCTCTCGAGGGAACATGTTGCACCCCACAAAAGAAAACGCCACATACAATATTAAATGGAGTTAACTGTTCACACAAGACAGTAACGTGAGCTTCTTTTCTGTTATTGTTTTCAAGTTCAGACAAGTAAAAAGTACCATTTACTTTTTTGGGATTGGAACACACCAAAACATGTTTCAGTAAATTATTATATAATTTTAGTACATAAATGAATTTTCATTGTCTCTCGAAAAAAAAAGAAGTCAAATATGCTGGTGTTATGGGTCAATTATGACCTGGTAGAGAATAGTGGGTGTTGCGTAAGTTGTGGGTAGCTCTGTGGATCAAATTTGGCTCAATTTCCCCCACCACACACACACACACACACACACACACACACACACAAGCCCACCCTTAAATCCCGGAAACACAGGCTTTCTTGCAGACTATCAATACATTTTGACTAAAAAGTTAGAAAGTACCTGCTGTAACCATATTATTTGTAACTCTTTACAATCATTCCCCAAAAGAACCAAGCAGACCTGCCTTGTTGCACCGTCCACATTTTCTTAAATCCTTGCTATTTTCAGCATGTAGCATGTTAACTCAAACGTTGTCGTCGTTTTCTGTAGCAAACAGAGAGCAGAAGGTGAGGGATGTCAGGCTTTATCTTAGAAATGTACTTCCATTGATCCACACTATCCTAAAAAAGTATACATCCACTTATGTGCCCATACAGCCGTGGGTATATTGAGGATATGCGCCCCAAAATCTGTGTCAAACCCACCTACCCAGAAGGCCTTGGGGCAGGTCACATGTTATCCCATATGTGCTCAGTCGGTGTGTTTCCCAGTTTGAGTGCAGTGCAGTGTGTGTGTACATCGTATACACACATGTGTGGACATATACGTGAGCACTACTTTTGCACCCAGTGTTTGTTGAAAGTGAAACCTGACTCCCGTTTCATACTTTCCTGGCTCCGTCCCTGTTCAGTGTAGACAGACCTTGACATTCGCTCCCTGCATCGCTGTTTATGTTTACATTTACATTTGAAGTGAATATTTGTTCTACCGGGCCTCATAAACAGTAGCAGAATTGTATGTTATGTCCCATGGTTGCTGTGTTTTTCTGTTATGACCTGAACCCTGGGAAAATAGAAGGCCAGATCAAGCTGTGTGACAAGCAGACATCTGCAGAAATGTACTGTATGTGGCAACCCTTGGACCATTGGAAACTGTGGTCATGTCCTCCCTCTGAAACGCCATCTTATCTCTGTGGACTGCGATCACTACATGGCCGTATGTAACTTACATCCTGCGTTCTTTCAATTATGTATCAGTGGGTGAAATAGTTTGTAATGCGTGCTATATTTTAATCAATCAACTTCCTGCAGTGACACCAAACTTGTCTTCTTTGCTACTTGGAGCAGAGAAGTTACACAAAAAAATCCATCTGGATGTTTTTGTACACTAACTGTGGAAGACATTTATCAAAACTAGTGTTTTAACTATAAAAACTAAGAAAGTGGATTTTTGTGTTCAGATTTCAAGTTTTTTTTTACTTCTCATCCATGTTGGCTAAGAAACTGAACCACAGCCTAAACAAGATCTCAATAGAAACGAGCTGTAGTTTGGACTTGTTTTTTTTAGCATATTAAATACATATTGACAACATTAAAGGCCCCCCTCCAGCCAGTGTTACTTCTTCTTAAACGTTATTTCTCAATCAGAGAATGGGTGTGTGGATGAAAGTTGGATGGCATCCATAACCATGGAAACAGCATCTTAAAAAACAGCGCTATGGCTCCAAATTTGTTGAATTTACCAGATCAGATTTACGGATTAGCACATCACAGAGCAACTCTCTCATTGGCTCTCTTGTTTACCTGTCTGGTTGCTGCGTAACACACCTGGGGCACATTCAATCTCAAAAATGTGTGCAACAGTTTCCAGGTTGAAAAACATGTTTCCTTAAAACGGTGTGCACCTAAAAGGGAGGGTGCTTGCGCACACACAGCAGGTTGTTCAACGAACCGTTTCTTCAGTTTAAACAGAAATGTACATTTGTCGAATCTCCGGTCAATTGTAGGTTCAGTTGCATAGTGGGTAATGTAGGCACCAGCTTTTGTTATGGGACAAAGAATGACTTCTGCCAAATCTACATGTTTCTGAAAACATTTTAAGCAAGGAATAGGCCATGCGGGGGCTCAATAAGGAGCCAGTGACTCTCCAAAGTCCCTGTGACGCTACCAGAATGCATTGCACGGCTGCTCCCATAGAGATCAATGAGAATCAGGGAAATAATGCTGACCATGGACACAACACCATAACTGTAAACTGTAACTTGCTAGACGGTCAGCTCAACAACAATTCATTTTTTACCTAAACTAACCAAGTTGAATGTGATTACCCCGTTGACAGTGCACCCAGGAGCAAAGTAAGCTTTCATCATTCTTCTCTTGACATTGTTTGGAAGTGACACGTTTGCTTGAACTCATTGTGTCATTTTTCTGTCTGAATGCATCTTGGTTATCTAGCTAGCCCTCCAGTCTCCTGGTAATGCTTGCCACCCCCAGACTGTAGAATTCACACTGTAGCACTGCAGAGGTATGGGTGTACAAAGCCGTTGTGTAATTCTTCCACTCATTGTTGTGGAAGCATTTGTATTCTGACTGTGCTTGTACATGTGTGTGAGCTCTGATAAGAACTTCCTCCCCTGTGAGAACTTGTTCATTTATTCCAACCCTGGTGAGATTAAACTAACTCTTCCAAATCACCTGGGGATGGCGTCTCTGAACCTACCTTTTCCTTTTAAGGTGCTAATTACTACCCTGTAATGAAACTAATCAGCGCCTGAAGTAATGTTGCATGCGGAGCACTTGTTTTGTGATTACTTGTATCATACTATGCATCTTCAAGCTCTCAATAACAGGCTTAAGGAATGAACTGCTTCACTGGAGAAATCAGATAAGGGACATCATATCATGAATATTGATGATACACTGATGCAGTTCTGGGAATAGGTGGGGCATGGTTGTGCAGGATTTGGTACTGACAGGCGAAGACAAGGCTTTAAACCTCTATATGGTACACTTTATACTTGTGAAATAGAGAATGAATGATGATTGTGTGCAATAAATGTTTGTGTGCAACACTGTACCAGCATTTGATGTGATGTCGGTTTTATTGTGAGCAGATAGTGTAGATGGCACATTGTTATCTCTGGAGTAACAGATAAACCACTGCAGTGGTTTGTCAAGATTAGCTTGAAGGAAGAAAAAAACAAGCTTTGATGCCATTTTTATGCTCTTTTATATAGACCTTAGTGGTCCCTAATACTGTATCTGGAGTCTCTTTTATATAGACCTTAGTGGTCCCCTAATACTGTATCTGAAGTCTCTTTTATATAGACCTTAGTGGTCCCCTAATACTGTATCTGGAGTCTCTTTTATATAGACCTTAGTGGTCCCTAATACTGTATCTGAAGTCTCTTTTATATAGACCTTAGTGGTCCTCTAATACTGTATCTGAAGTCTCTTTTATATAGACCTTAGTGGTCCCCTAATACTGTATCTGAAGTCTCTTTTATATAGACCTTAGTGGTCCCCTAATACTGTATCTGAAGTATCTTTTATATAGACCTTAGTGGTCCCCCTAATACTGTATCTGAAGTCTCTTTTATATAGACCTTAGTGGTCCCCTAATACTGTATCTGAAGTCTCTTTTATATAGACCTTAGTGGTCCCCTAATACTGTATCTGAAGTCTCTTTTATATAGACCTTAGTGGTCCCCTAATACTGTATCTGAAGTCTCTTTTATATACCCCTTAGTGGTCCCTAATACTGTATCTGAAGTCTCTTTTATATAGACCTTAGTGGTCCCCTAATACTGTATCTGAAGTCTCTTTTATATAGACCTTAGTGGTCCCTAATACTGTATCTGAAGTCTCTTTTATATAGACCTTAGTGGTCCCCTAATACTGTATCTGAAGTCTCTTTCCCAAAATTCAGCCTTGGTGCAGAATTCCAGCCACTAGAGCCAGTCCCATAATGAGCTTTCTTTAGTATGTGCCATTTCTGAGTCTGTAGCTTTTGAGGAAGAGAGGGGGGGGCGAGGTGGAGGCTGGGGGTGTGGCCTTGGCTCTTTAAAAAAAGTAACTTGAGTAGAAGCTACCCTTAAGTGGAAGTAATAAAGTATTCAACATGTTTTGAATTTAAGTATTGCAAGTATATTTTATTTAACCCTCCTGTTATCCTCGGGTCAAATTTGACCCCCTAAAAGTTTTCATTTCAGAAATTTGGGTTTCTATCAACCAAAATGTCAAAAATATTAACCTGGATGGTTCCATACATTGCTCTTTATAAGTAAAATAAATGATAGGTTTACTACTTTCTTTGAATTTGGGTGTTTTATTACATTTTATAACATTTGGAAAAACAATTGATAAAAGAAAGTTGAAAACAAGTGACAAAAATGACGGGAAAAGCTTAAAAAACGATGGGGAAAACATAACAAAAATTTCAAAAAAGGGGGGGGAACTTGGAAAAAAAGTATTTTTAATTTGATTTTAAATGTAGTTATTAAAGAAAGCAGTCAACATTTAAATATCATATTTATACTATTTAAGTTTGTTTTGTATAGTTCTTTAAAAATGAAAATAAAACTTGTTTTGCGTGTAACAGAAAACTCAGATAGACAGAAGGTGGCGGACCTGCGGCTGAATTTCCAGCAGCACCCGACCAAACCACGCACGTGGAACGTCATCAGTATAAATGATGTAGAAATGACTTCCATGATGGCTCAATTCTCATTGACGGTATGCAAATGACTTGAGTCTTGTCGAGAGAAGCATCTGGCAGGGCGTTGAACATTATCTTTCTCTTGGTGAGCTTTAAGATGCTAAACAGTTCCAAAGAGCCGAGGGGTAGTGCACATTCAGGTGATTACTCTCTCTGTCAAATGACACCGCTGGCATTACAAATAGTAATTGTATCCATTGCTAATGTAAATATATTAATTCTTGCAGATTCTGGAAATTATTGGGCTATCTTTCCCCTCGGGAACTTGTAAGGGTACCTTGTGCACAAAAATCGTCTACTCTAAACAATAAGTGTAGTAAGCATGCTTTGGGCAAATAAGTTTGGGCGCCACATGTTAGGAGTTTATGATTTAGTGAGCAGAGTCAGTTTTCAATTCGGTTTCTACTTCTTTATTGTCCCAATAGTGTTTTTCGCACCTCTAATTCAGTTTGGAGGCATGGGGGGGCAATAATCAGTCAGCAGGGCATTGGGGGGTCATCAGAATACAGCCTAGAAAATCTGCATAGAAATATAGGATTTATTGTATAGGATAGAACAATGTATCACTTTCATTATTAGTTTGACTTGTTTTTATTTTCAACTTATTGTATATACAAGTACAATACACATTTCTATAGGCTGTTAAAATGAATTGGTCATGTGACAAGTGCAGGGAAGATTTCTTCTCACAGAACCGTATAAAAGTAAAGTGCAATACACTTCAACAGAAAACCTTGCTGTACAGTTTTTAGATAATCGGAAACAAAACAGAAAAGCTATGTTACACAATTTATTTTCTACAGTGACAAGTGCTCTACAGTGAAAGTACACAGTTGCCATACAGTGTGTGTTTAAAGTGGACATCCATTTACCAAATGGAAAGGCAGCGGCTGGCAGAACAGGCAGCAAAGGGACAGTACTCTGATCCAATGGAAATCAAATTTGGGGCGACTTCTAGCTCACCCAGTAAGAGCATGCTCACGAGTCAGTGTCACCCCCATCTCTCTCCCACTTTCCTGTCTATCTACTGTCACTAATAAAGGGAAAAAATGTCCCCAAAAATATCAAATTTGTCAGATTAACCACACTCTAGCCCAGTGGATGGGGGGGGTGCAATCATATTTCGGGGGTGGGGGTGCCAGCCCTCTCCCCCCTCTCCCCCTCCCACACCTCTAGACCCGCCCCTGTTCTTTGGGAAGTTCCCTTCTAACTGTTTGTGTGCGCAAAACTTGAATGGCTATTGGTGCTGTGATGTCACATGTGTGGGACTATATGTGTCCCTCTGGCCTAAATAACTGGGTGTTGCCTGGTTACCCACTGGAAGTAAAGTTGTACCTTGTGTCATGTTTAGTCTCACTGCTAGGTTGATTGGGAGATAAATAGTGTTGTGTCAGCAAAATAAATGGCTTTATGTATCCTCCCCAACATCAACTGGTGTTCAGGCACCACACTTCCTAACCCACACTCAAAAAAAGGACACTTCAAATAAAAGCAATAAAACAATGAATACAAGGTGATTTTATCAAAACAATCTGCCAACGGAACAAGCAGAAAACTCACTTGGTAAATGAGAAACAAGATGACCCATCTCCAACAGAAATGCTGTTCACAAACAAGGTAACCACGGTAACCAAGTTGTATAGTCCATTGTAGAACTTCAGACATTACCACAGAGTCATGAGATACGTGCGGCGGGGCACCTTTAAATTTCAGAAAACTTGTAATACAAAAAATATTGTCGCAATTGAAGTAATCAACAGGGGAAGTTTCATGGGTCATCTATTAGTTAAAATATTTCCTTATTCCCAGCAGTCTCGCCTTAAAATATAGAATCATTTAATTTGTCATGATTGCAGATATTGTATTGAATTTAAACCAGAGCAAACTTTCACTAAAGTCTATCAAAGCGACACATCCCCTGTTCATAGTAAGTAAAAACTCATTTTACTGCCGCAATGTCTAGTGCTACTGAATTATGGGAATGTTTAGTGCAAGAGCTTTCCTTTGCTTAATCAGGTAACACTGTAAAACCCTGACTACCCCTTTTTATTCTGGTGTTTACAGCACATTTTCATTTCCCACTGAGAATTAAAACGTGGGACATTCATTAATTACAAGGTGGCTATGTATAATACTCGTACTGCTAACACAAACTTTAATATTTACTGTCAAATCCTACTGGGACAAATGAAGTACAACCTGAAACGCGTACAAACACACACACAAACACACGGTACACACACCCAGGCTAGTTGCTTTTCCCATGCAGCCGTATACATTCAAAGGCAGGGTGTGTTTGGCTTTGTGTGTGTGTGTGTGTGTGTGTGTGCGTGCGAGAGAGAGAAAGAGATGGTAGACAGAAGGGAATGATTGGCTTTTTAAAATGAAAGCAGTTGATAGAGAACAGGAAAAACAGTAACCTGGTTGTGTATGTGTATGTGTGTGTGTGTGTGTGTGTGTGTGTGTGTGTGTGTGTGTGTGTGTGTGTGTGTGTGTGTGTGTGACTACAGGATCTTGGCTCTCAGCGATTTGCTGACGCATACTGTCTGCGCTGACCGCTGACTGACAGCCGGACTGCGAGGCGCAGAGAGAAGGAGATACAATAGAAAACACTTTAAAAGCTCAGATAGATTACAAGATAGGGAAATGGGTACATTTGGGCCATTCTCTCCCTCCCGAGGTCTCTTTTTTCACCTTTTCCCTCTGTTTTTTGGCTGGCGCTCTTTAGAGACATTTCTTGTTATTTATTTTCTCTCTGTTACTGACTTTAGGTCATTTTCACATTCTTCACTGAGCTGCATTTTGGCACACAAATAGAATCACTTTTTCCTGTATCACTTTCTTACAAGTCACCCCAAAGTTTCAACAAATGGCTTTATTAATGGTTAATATATCATGTAGCAGTGCTTGATATGATGATGATGATGATTACTATTTATTTTTTCCTCTTCTTTTCTTTTAGCACATGTTTTTTGCATATACTGTAAATAGCACAATTGGGATGTATGTAAACTATTATTTTAGTATTTGTTATGGGAGGAATCAGTCTGTGTTGGAGTAGTAAGGATAGGGAGCTGTGCTGGCCTAGCTGCTAGTGTGGCCCTATAGAAAGGCATTCTCTATGGGCCTCTGCCTGCATCCATAGCTTTTCATTCTAGAATCTTTTTGGGCCCTACTCACATGAAGGCCCTGGGTACGTTGCTATTTGACCCAGCCATTGAGGCACCGGTGCCATAGCACTGGGTCTCGGTACAACATTTTCTTTCTCAATATGGAAAGTTTGATTAAAGGGGATGTTGCCTCTCTAAGTGAGACAAAGACTTAAACTCCCCTGACTCTATTGGACTGGAATATTACAGCCCATCTATGCAGTCCGTCCATGGTATTCAGCAGTGGTGAAACACTTTGGCGGGAGTATGTGTGGAACTGTGTAATGATAGGGTTTGATTGGGAGTGAGAAAAAAAGGTGGGCTGCTGATGGAGAGTGGAAAACGACCACCGTTCTTACAGGATGTCTTTAATGGAATACTTTCTGTTGAGGCAAAAAGTGTGAGGACAAAGGCCCATGGGTGTAGGCGTTGAATGGAGGAGCCATTTCCTCCACTCCCCAAGAATGAATACTTCAGGACAGCGAGAGACCCACAGTTCACAGCACCATCCTGCTCCCATGTCTATTTTTCCTTTTCTTTTCCCTTTCTCTCTTACTTGAGAGAATAATGGCGGCGCTGTTTTTAGATTGAGGTGTGAATAAATGAACGGCTCCACACAGAGGTGCAGGAGACGGGCTCCAGGTAAGAGCACTGTGACTTATTCATCCACTCTTGACACTTTCACCCATAGGCTGAATGCACTCAGCACCTATTTAAGATAATGGCTGCTTTTTCCAGGTGATTTTCCTCACAAAGCTCTTATTTAATTTTCTTTTTTTACAGATGTAAGCAACTCCAGGCTCTTAGAGCCGAGATGGACATACGCAATCATCACCTGCAAAGGGTTGTTATTTCACAGGAAGTTTCTTCTTTTATTTTGTTTTTCATCCTTCTTCCTCATTTTTTCGCGTGCGGGCATGTGTGTGTGCGCACGGGCGTGTGTGTGGTCAATGATAGGCAGAAACCTTGAATCTCCTTCTATTTACTACTATCAGGCCGCTGCTATAAAGTCCCTCTAGCCAAGCTGCTCGAGCTGTACTGAGCATGCCTGCTAGAAACAGAACCGACGCCTATTTTTCACACAACACACGAGCGTATTGGAAGTGTTTCCAGGCAAAATAATATAGGAATAAAAGTTTATACAGTGAGGAAAATAAGTATTTGAACACCATGCTATTTTGCAAGTTCTCCCACTGAGAAATCAAGGAGGGGTCTGAAATTGTCATCGTAGGTGCATGTCCACTGTGAGAGACATGATCTAAAAAATAAAATCCAGAAATCACAATGTATGATTTTTTTCACTATTTATTTGTATTATACAGCTGCAAATAAGTATTTGAACACCTGTCTATCAGCTAGAATTCTGATCCTCAAAGACCTGTTAGTCTGCCTTCAAAATGTCCACCTCCACTCCATTTATTATCCTAAATTAGATGTACCTGTTTGAGGTTGTTGGCTGCATAAAGACACCTGTCCACCCCATACAATCAGTAAGAATCCAACTACTAACATGGCCAAGACCAAAGAGCTGTCCAAAGACACTAGAGACAAAATTGTACACCTCCACAAGGCTGGAAAGGGCTACGGGGAAATGTCCAAGCAGCTTGTTGAAAAAAGGTCCACTGTTGGAGCAATCATTAGAAAATGGAAGAAGCTAAACATGACTGTCAATCTCCCTCGGACTGGGGCTCCATGCAAGATCTCACCTCGTGGGGTCTCAATGATCCTAAGAAAGGTGAGAAATCAGCCCAGAACTACACGGGAGGAGCTGGTCAATGACCTGAAAAGAGCTGGGACCACCGTTTCCAAGGTTACTGTTGGTAATACACTAAGACATCATGGTTTGAAATCATGCATGGCACGGAAGGTTCTCCTGCTTAAACCAGGACATGTCAAGGCCCGTCTTAAGTTTGCCAATGACCATTTGGATGATCCAGAGGAGTCATGGGAGAAAGTCATGTGGTCAGATGAGACCAAAATAGAACTTTTTGGTCATAATTCCACTAACCGTGTTTGGAGGAAGAAGAATGATGAGTACCATCCCAAAAACACCATCCCTACTGTGAAGCATAGGGGGGGGGGTAGCATCATGCTTTGGGGGTGCGTTTATGTGTGTGTTCTTCCTTCCATTTCCTACCATCAGGCCTCCACTTCAAAGTCCTTCTAGCCAAGAAGAACACTCCTTTACTCCCACTGCCTTAAACATCTTAAATAAAAAGCAATGACCCACACACCCACACATACACTTTACCACTTTGCACACGTATATATCGTAATTTTTTTATCTTGTCTAAATTATTAAAATAAGCTATTATATGTTTACTATCTGACTATCTGCACTGCATGTTGAGGCCATGTCTCAGATGATTTTATGTCATGACAGACTTTAAAAAAGGCTTGTGAGAAAAGTTTTCCGACTCTGAATTTCATCATTTTAATATCAATGCTAATACATACAGTACTCCAACAGTGATGAAGTTACGAAGGTATATAGCTCGGAAAAATGTTTTCAAATTTGTCTTTTTTCTTTCCCTGAACAAGCACAGTTTTAGAAATACAAGGTTAGGTTTGCATCCGTCTGCGGCAATATATAGATGTGAATACAACTTGGCTGATGAAAATCACAACATATTTTTATTTCTGTAGTTTTTCAGCCTACTTTCTTCTAAAAGAGTATCTGTTCTTGATGCATTTCTAAAGGGAGGAAAAGAAAAGGATAGGTGTGGTCCCAGTTTTTTTTTTGCAAAACAAGACAGACGCAGTCTCTATTTACAGTGCCTATTTTTGGAACGAGGAGGAATTAAGGTTTTGGTTAGTTAGGTCATGTGTGGGCTAAAGGTCTTGATTGCACACTGAGGCTGTGAGTGGAGCTGCAGTATACCCGTCAACCTTAGAGAACTTATCTATGTAGGCTGATACATGCCAGATACTGTACACCCTAAGAAATATCTGTGTATTAACAGTTGTATGACTGTATCAGAAATTGTCCAGAATTCACAGTTGTATTTTTGTTTTTTAACATTTAACAGCCACGGAGGTTTTGGAAAATTACAGAAATCCACGTTGTCACATTTTTCACTGCTGTTACATTTTATTTCTAGCGTATTTTGACCTACAGTATGTGACACTTTTTTACAATGTTTTTGTATTTCCTTTGAACCCTTTGACGCTTTTTTGATGTTTTTGTCACTTTCAAAAAAAACATTGCAAAGTTTGTTTCAATGTTGTCAGAACTTTACTAACTGAGCAGCTTTGTATGCAATATGTTGTATATAGGCCTACCAGAAAATGTTCTCTAATTTAACTGTAGCTGCACACATAACTTCTGTTTTTTAGTTATGGGGCAAAGTCCAAGTAATGAGCTGTTACTTTATGGATTTATTTGTCAGAATTATAGCATTTAGTCATATATTCTAAATACGGTCAATGGACAGGAGGGAGTTTCTACACAAAACATAAAAAAATGGATGATTCATCACCAAAAATGGACAAATCTCATTCTGACATTAACAGCTGATTGCCATAGGGCCGTGCCTTTATACTCCCACTCAGCTCCATATGGATAATCCAGCTCAAAGCCCACGCACTGGTTTATTTCCAGAGCGTATAAAAAGGCAGATTGTTTAATATATCTTAACATTTAGTCTGCAATGCAAAGGTCAGGTCCCATCCAATGTGGGCTCACACTTCAAGCAGTCTTGTTTTCTGTGCAGATACAGTTTTAGTATTCTACAAAATAGTCAGATTTAAGCAATTTGAGTAAAAAGGTTTATCTGCTCCTACATCTCTAGTGATTAAGCTCCTTTCTCTAGAACTGTAACAATTCCAAATGTGGCCGTGCAATTAATTGTCTCAGAAATAATTGCAGTTAACAAAATAACTGTCTCTTTCAGTAATTTTTGTTGTTATGAACGTGTATAGGGACAAGTGGCAAAAACTAACAATTGAAATTCATAGTATATAATTACAATTTGGCATATTTAAACATAATCTACAGTTACTAGTGTTGTCAGTTAACTGTTGTGGTTTGGTGTCTTGTTTTATTGTGTTAGTCTGTTTTCCTGTGTTTATTTCTTAGCCTGGTTACTGTCATGTCTAGTGATTATTATATGGTTTTATTTTTGGTCTGGTCTTGTATATGTTGTATCTGTTTCCTGTTTTATTTTGAAGTCTGGGTCTTTGTCTCATCTTGTCATGTTTTCCAACTGTTTCCCAGTCCTCTTGTCACCTGCCTCATGTTTCCTCCTTACCCTCAGGATTTAGTCTTTGTGCTTCCCTTGTCCTGTGTCAGATCATTGTGGTGGTGTGTCTCCCCATGTCGGTTTGTGTATGGTTCCTTGCTTCCTGTAATTTTTGCACTCTGGATTTAGTTTTTGCCTGCCCCTCTCAGGACTTCCTTTGTTTGTTTGTACTTTGCTTTTTATTTTAATAAACCCTCAAGCTCAACTTTAGCCTGCCTCCTCTCTGCACCTGGGTCCACCATTCCATGCAGCTCATGACATTAACACAAACCCATTTTAACATTTTAATTTTTTAGTCGCAAGATTAACATTTTTTAACAAAATTAACAAACTTTCTAGTTTTTCTAGTAACATTAGAAACACCCACCAGATCTAGCTAGACCAGAAACAGCCGCCCACACGGCGTTTGGGCTTGGGATCCGGCCAGAGAGTAGTAATGTTACGTTTTGAGTGGATGGCGAAGCGTGAGACACTGAAATGGACGCCGATAAGATTCTGGATGGAAAGTTTCCTTTTTAAAAGTTGCCAAATGTTCCAAGACCAAAGCGATCCATGGGTTTGGTCGTTGTGAACTGAGCTATCATCTCAGCACGTCCAGTCTGAAATAGCTCTTGATGGCCAAGCAGACAGCTGATGCCAATCCCCCCCACACCCCCCCGTCAAAGTATTTTTTCCCCTTTTATTGATGGAAAGTGTTACAATGTGTGAAAGATTATTTGCTCTGAGTGAGAATGTTACAGTTAAACACTACAGTAGGCTATGTGCTGGGGGGAGGTCTTGAACACTACAGTAGGCTATAAGCCTTGGAAGGAAGGAACTCTAATCATTCAGCACCCTCCCAAGAGTCTAGGTACAGCCCAAAGTTACTTGTCAATGTCAACAACATCACGTGTTGAATACTACACAGGGAAGATGAAAAACAAATTCATAAAAACTGAAGAGTAATTCTGATCTAACCCTCTAAAACTCTCCCAGCTGACCTGTTTTGCAGCTTCCCCATGCATGTCTCTCAGGTTGGAGAAACTAACAGACCTCCTCTTCAGCCCTTTCCCACTACTGCATTTCGTCATTTTAGTTTAAAAAAAAATACTTTGCACATGACTCTGACACAGTTTAGGCCGGGATATTGTTTGGCTTTTCAGACAGCTAGCTAACGCTATGCCAACGTTTGCTAACGTTAACCCAACAACATTAGCCTAGCCTGCTATGTAAATATTACGACTGCCTTCGGAGTTTCCTATATCTGTGTCCATGTTGTCAACATAAGACCCGTGGCGTTAGTGCTCCTTTGAACCATAATTTTACTGAATGAAATATTAAGCTCTGTTCCTACGAGATGGGTGGGTTTTAGTTACATTACTGTTGCGTATACTGTGAAAAATGGTTCTTATGAATTTCTCATAATCTGTGAGAACTTGGTTTTGTTCCAACTAACCCTTTTTTTGCTTTCATATCCACAAATAACCCAAAATGATTGTCTTGATACTGTCATGCATAAGAGTATTTTTTTCTGTCTTGGACTTTGTCTTGACTTGAACTCAAACCTTTTTGGACTTGGCCTTGACTTGGTCTCAACTAGTCTTGTCTTGGACTCAAACCTCTTTGGACTTGGTCTTGACTTGGTTGCGACTAGTCTTGTCTTGGACTCAAACCTCTTTGGACTCAGTATTGACTTGGTCTTGACTAGTCTTGTCATGGACTCATCAAAGGTGGTCTTGACTACAGCCCTTATCAAAGATCAAGCTGGACAGGATATACACAGTTTATGTTCTGTGTCCCAGGCGTTAGATGGAGGTCACTAAAAAACTACCTTTAGATTGGGGAAATATTGTTCTATTGCTATTTCTTTTACATACTGTCAGACCTGAGAGAGCTCCGTCCCAGTAACCTAAACCGGGCCTGGTACAAAAAGATACAAAACC
The DNA here is from genome assembly GCA_026937815.1 of Etheostoma perlongum. NCBI lineage: Eukaryota > Metazoa > Chordata > Actinopteri > Perciformes > Percidae > Etheostoma > Etheostoma perlongum. Next base: position 5,382,279 of record CM049381.1, read on the forward strand.
CTGACCCAAGTGCGGTGCCACAGCCTTGCCCTGGCTGTTCTCTCTGCACATCTGGGTACCCAACTCTCGAAGTACAGATATGTCAGTTAATGTAAGTAAAAGGCTTTGCTTATCCCGTGCAAATGTGCCACGGAAAACACAGAGGAGTATTTTTTCTAAATCACACAAGGTTCCCAGATGATACAAATCCCATGCACACTACTTACCTACTTTATACGCACCCTGCCCACCACCAAGCAGCAGACAGTGACTGGTGATCATAGTGGAGCTTTTAGCAGGTAAAGAGCCAGAACGTTTCGCTTTGAGTGTTTCCTCAGGTTAATGAAAATTGGGTGCCATTACGTTCCATGCAAAACATATTTGACTGAATGCAAATTGCCCATACATTTCATGAAGATTATTGTCAGTAAAATACAATAGGTTGCTGAGCATGTGTATATGATTACGGCAGTCCAGTCGTATAGCAGTTTGTAAAATGGTCATGTTATTTAATCTATTGATTCATGTAGAGATCACGTTAATGTCGTTATTTTCTAAATGTATTTCAATGGGAAGCCTATTTTGTGATTACAGAACGATTACGGTAGCGAGTAGTATTGAAAAGCCGAAAAATAACGTGACCAATTCACCAACTGGCAAGAGACTGGGCTGCATTGAGGGCCATGTGGAAAATTACAATCTGCTGCAACATGGCTGCTGTCAGCAGTGTAGTGAGAGGAGAGAAAGGCCAGGGAAATAATCGGCCTCCACCTTTCCACATCGTCAATGCCCACACACACACAGCAGCCACAGGCCAGCTCCAACTTCGGGGGCATAGAACACACGGTTGCAGGTAAACAAGCAAGGCTGTAAACTGCACTACTCCTCCCCTCGGGTTAAACCTAAGCACCTCAGGGAGGGACCCAAAAACAAGTTCAGCATTCTTTTACCTGGGCATGTGATTCACCAGAAGATTAGAAATGAGGACTTGAAGAGACAGAGACAAACACATTGAGGACAGGTGAAAAGATAATTAAAGAAAGAAAAAAAGGATGGTGCAGACAGACAGGGTGGGAAACAGAGAGAGAGAAAGGGGAAAGAGATGGATTGAAATGGGATCGACTGAAGGGATAAAAGAGGGAGGAGAGACAGACAGAGACGGGCGGAGGGGTGAGGAGGCAGAGAGGGATGGATGAGAAGATGAAAGATTAAGTAGCATGGAGGAATGTTAAGTGTAGCTTAAGCGTGTGTACAGAACTGGGGGATTTATGGGTAGCGCACGCTCAGGGCAAAATAGTTTCAGAATTATTAAACGACTTCAATTAAAGTAATATAAGGGGAGAGATGCTTTGTGGGTGGGGGAGTACGGGGGGGAGGACCCTCCTCATACACCCCCATACACTTTGATTTATGAATGCCCTCTTTTCTTCCTCTCTTCCTCCTGCAGTCCGTTCGTCATGCCCCCTCTCCCCCTGGCAGCAGTTTACATCCTCATTCTTCTTTTTCTTTTTTCTTCAGTTTTACTTTAATTTGCAATGATGGAAAATGATATAATGAAGAGAAGTAAAATATGCATGCACTTAAATGACATTGTTACGTAGCCCGAAGAGCGTAGAAAAAAAATATATATACAGTACATATATGTGCACAGTTTACTTCTTACTTTTCTTGAATAAATTAAATAATCTATTAAAATTCCTACTAGTCAAACATAACGTTGACAGACACACTTGCAAAAAATATTTGAAGATTAGCCAATTCTCGTCTTCCAAAGTCAACATACATGATGTTTGTAACTTGACAGTCATTTGAAAGCGCTAATTATTAATTCATTTGAGGAGAAAGTGAGTCGTTGCATGCCGCCATAGCCGCCACAGTCTTTAATACAAACACGCCACCAGCCGTGACACCAAGGCTAACAGCACACCAAAGTCCATCCTCGAATGAACCACTCTAAAGTCTCCACTACGCAACACTTGAAGGAAAATCCCTTTTACACCTAGTAGCTTAGCCTGACGTGGTCATCCTCAGATTCTAGTATGTAGTAGTAGAATATGAGTCTGATACTGCTCCATTAGGCTGATTATGTGATTACGGGGCATGTTTCAACCCAACCAGGAAAGAAAATGCCTCTGTAATCAACAGATAGACCTCCAACCAATCAGAGCAACGGATAGACCTCCAACCAATCACAGCAACGGATAGACCTGCAACCAATCAGAGCAACGGATAGACCTACAACCAATCGGAGCAACGGAGTATGTGACGTATGTTGAACTTTTGCTGAATCCCGTAGGAAGGACGGCAGAAACATATTCTGATCGACAAATGTCTGTTCCTCTTTTAACCCTTGTGTTGTCTTCCCCTCCGACTTTTTTCGAAGTTTCTGACAATATTTTTCTGCGCTTTTTTGACGCAGATCTCCACACACCAAGAGCCTGGGTCTGTCCCAGGTTTCTTCCTAAAAGGAGTTTTTCCTCGCCACTGTTGCGGTAAATGCTTGCACTTGGGGGAATTACTGGAATTGTTGGGTCCTTGTAAATTACAGAGTGTGGTCTAGACCTAGATCTGTAAAGTGTATCAAGATAACTCTTGTTATGATTTAATACTAATTGAATTGAATTAAACGGTCTGTGGAAGTAGCCACCCACAGTGTATGTCCACTGCCCTGATGATACTATTTTGCAACTCTTTCTATAGCAACCGTGACAAACATGTCTTTACTTTTAAACTTAACCCTGCTGTATTAACATATATGAGGACTTGGGCATTACCATTGACCAATCACTATCTTTTACATTGCATGTCCAAGATTTGGTTAAAAAATTGAAATTGAAGTTAGGTTTTTTCTTTAGAATCAAGTCCTGTTTATCTTTTGAAGCAACTAAACAACTTGTAAATGCAACATTCTTGTCTGTCTTGGACTATGGTGATATTTTATACATGTGTAACCAGGTCCAATGGAGGGCTTAGCCAAACTTAGCAATTTAACACTCGACAACGCCACCTTAGGACTTCCACCCAAAGAGTTTAAAATATGAATTCAGTTGTTACCAATCCCAGGGACTCCCACTAGACAAGCAAGGCCACATAAAAGATCAGAGACGTGGTTATGTAAAGCGATGGAAAATAATTTATTACAAACTCAAAAAAAAACAACAGTCACTTAAACCTAACTATAAAAGAATAATTAATTAACAACACAACCAATGTAATAAAGAAAACAGAACAAACAAATATCTAAGGCCCGGGAGGAGTGATCTCCGTTTAGTTTAAACTAAGTGTTTAGGAAAGTTGAAGAAACTATTTAAAACTACTGGTTGCCATAGTTTTCACAGGTGCATCTGATAACCGGATTGAAACAACAGATAAAACACCACATGTAATTTTCAACACACTAAAATCATGCAATATATTAATAAAATCAGATAGTTATATGTCACCACCTATTAACCACCAAATTAAGCAACCACTGTTTCTAAAAACACTGGATTACAAGTCACTAAAACGAAGACACCCAAGGCCAGAACAAACTTTCCTCTACACAAATAAAACACAATGTGTAACAAATAAAACCAATGGCAGTACTAGCGATCTACCAAGTGGAACACGTGAGTAAGTGAATTAACACTCTTGTGTAGGCAAAACAATTTGATATAGGCAAAACAATCTGATATAGGCAAAACAATCTGATATAGGCAAAACAATCTGATATAGGCAAAACAATAGGCAAAACAATCTGATATAGGCAAAACAATCTGATATAGGCAAAACAATCTGATATAAGCAAAACAATCTGATATAGGCAAAACAATCTGATATAGGCAAAACAATCTGATATAGGCAAAACAATCTGATATAGGCAAAACAATCTGATATAAGCAAAACAATCTGATATAGGCAAAACAATCTGATATAGGCAAAACAATCTGATATAGGCAAAACAATCTGATATAGGCAAAACAATCTGATATAGGCAAAACAATCTGATATAGGCAAAACAATCTGATATAGGCAAAACAATCTGATATAGGCAAAACAATCTGATATAGGCAAAACAGCTGTATGGACAAAACAAACAGCAGTTAGTATATTTAATCGCTGTCTGGCGAACTATGCATCACATGTCAAACAACAAACCTTGGCTGTACCATCCAACGACCCGCACAACACACTGAACACTTGTCCCAACACCAGCACACCAGGCAGCAACAGAAGGAGAGGGACCGTCAGCGCTTACCAGCCGAGCCTTTATTTCCGTGTAGGTCACATGACCTCTCACGAGACCAAATTTAACCATGCATTCAACCTCCCAGTGTCTTCATGCTTTGGACACTGTATTTCATGCAGCCTTGAGATTCATCACAAACTCATCACTGTTTGCTGTATTCTTGGGTCGGGTGGTTCTCCCTCTCCATTCGGCGTTGGATGCACTGGCATCTTTTTATTTATAAGGCAGTATTAGGACTTCTTCCTCCTTATCTGAACACTTCCATCCTCCCGAGGTCTGCAGGGACATATCACCTGCGCTCACAGGATCTAAAAGCCCACACTGACTTTAGCAAAAAGGCTTTTAATTTTCAGCCCCATCTGCATGGAATCAGCTTCAGAATGAACTCCACTTGAAGGAGTTGGCCTCACTATATTATTTTAAAGGCTTTTTAAAGGACCTTGCAGGAAGGCAGTTTGTATGTCACTGTTTTTAAATTGATTTGGGACCCAGATTTTTTATGATGACATTGTAGTTTGAATATGAGTGAAAGTGTGTCTATGTATTTACCTGTACATGTCTCTGTGTCTATCTGAAACCGCCCTGCTGCCACTTGCCAAGACGCTCTTGTAAAATAGATTTTTAATCTCAAGGAGTTTTTTGTCCTGGTTAAATAAAGGTTGGAATGAATGAATGAATGCATGAATATTACAGCAGGTGGAAGGAAGAACCCATCAGCATATGCTGCAGGTCATTAGAAGGCACACACAGTGGTAACGGCTCCCTCTCTAAAAATACATTTACCACTGAAATTTCAGCAAAAATGGATTAATTGGAGAGGACGACAGAGATTTAGTCCTGACACCTGCCGGACATTTTTCGAAGATGTAACCACTGGTTAAAAAAGAGAAAGTGAGAAACACCATGAAATCTATTGATTCCTCAGGGAGTTTGAATAAGATGGATTCCTTGCAACAAGTCAGGGGTAAAGAGTGTATAGTCCAAAGACCCCTCCCTGCAGACTCCTTGTTCTTCTTTTGCCAAGCCAGACATCTGTATCACTGTGTTGTAAAAGTGTCATGAAAGACGATCCGTCCATGAATACTCCCTGCGGGAGTCTAAAGAGCTGCGTTTTAAAACCATGGGATTTGTACCATGTCACCAATTCTCCATTTACCTGACACAGTCCATCCAAGTCCAGATGCCCCCCCCCCCCCCACCCATATAATTGCAAGTTAGAAGTCGATGAAGCTCTGATTCATACATTTTCTCCTGAGCCTCCGCAACCACTCACCAGTGTTTTTTTTTTTTTTATATGTATGCATATGTGTGTGTAATTTGTTTGCCTTTGCCAGGGTTATGCCAACAGGCGATGCGGCTGTGTTTACGGTCCGGTTTAAGAGCCGCCATTCAGAGGTTATGGGAGAAGGTTACGAGCACGGGCCTCCAGCCAGCTGAGTAATGCATATTTGATTGTAATTACTCATTAAACCACACACATTCAGGAAGCATTAAGACAGGGCTGAGAGAGGACACCCGCTAATGACAGAAATGGAAGAAATGGATGGCTGGAAGGATGGAAGGAAGGACGAATGGATGGATGAATGATGAAAGGATGGATGGATGGAAGGATCGAGAAATTGAATGGACAAATGGATGGAAGGATGGATAAAGGGATGGATTGAAGGATGAATGGATGAATGGATGGAAGGATGGAAAGATGGATGGATGAATGGATGAATGGGCGGTAGAATGGATTGATGGATGGATGGATAGATGAATGATGGATGGATGATGGATTAATGGGTTGCTAAACAACCATTTTTCCCCCATAGTTGGCATATTTTTGCTTCTTGTTCATATGATATTGAAATATTAACAGCTACAAAAATATGAACATTTCTATTTCTGTCAAAAATCTGTGTGTTCAGTTCAATGTATTTGCATAATTTATAAACTGCTCTAATTCCAGATTTAGGCTTCTGTAGCCTAAATGTGAGCATATCTAACACACACACACACACACACACACACAGACACACACACAGTACCAACTGGCTTGTGATGTACCCTATTCCTCCCAGACTTCCTGTTAGCCTGTTACTAGTCAGTCAAGACATCTGCCAATTGCCTGTCCAATCTAGCGAGGGCCAGTGTTGGAACAATGTTGGCTGGCGGATCAAAGTACTTGTGGGGAAATGCCACCAAGACTAATTGGTATCGTCAGTGTCTAGGTCCCAGCTGGGATCAAACAGGGCAGACGGGAGATGTCTGATAACCAAGATAAAGTAGCTAAGTACAGGGCTGGCGCGGAAAACATAATGATGTGCTATTTAGAGATTCAATTTCTCTATATTGGCATGGATAACAGCCATGCAAAAGTGGTACGGACTCATTTATTGCTGATAATTTCCGATTTATTTCTGGTGGGATATTACTGCCACGGCTGATTACTGTGAATTGGAATGACTGACAAGAACACACTCAGAGCAGAGGATGTATGTAAGTCGCACACAGACTTTAAGTCTAACTAATATAACATTGCATGTTTGTTGTCAATAGCATGCACTAAATGCATTGTAAAACAAATCCTATATTCTCTTTTGGGAAAACGAAACTGTACCCAAAAGACAGACATGTGTGTAACCTGATGGCCTAACTGACCATGGAATTGCATTCCCAGGTTTAGGTCCGCTGGGGACATTTGTTGCATTTCATCCCTGTTATGGCTATACTGTCCTCAATCTAATATAGGGAAAACATTTCGATCTTATAATCTTTTGGCTTCTCTCTTTTACATTAACTGGAATGGCGGGATGTTGTCTGTTTACGTATACAGGCCCATTGCATGATGCCAACCACATATTTAATTTTCAACTTATTTACAAAAGGCAATATGTCCCTGTTCTGTCCTGACTAACAGCCAGATGGCAGTCAACAGAGCACTGCTAACATTATGTAATTAGTGAGCTGTGATTCTCTAAACAGCTTTTAGACACAGTAAAAAAATAAAACAATTGTATACATACTTTTATTTATTTTATTTTTTCTCTCTTCCTGTGAAATGTGAAAATATTGCAGTTCAATATCCCCTGCTGACATATTAGGTTTCATTAAAACGTAATTAGTCCGCTCTGGCTAACTTTAAAAACTGGTCACTTTAGATGCTATGTTGTATATTGTATTGGTTCTTAGTCCAAAACCAGTGTTACTAAAAAATGTCTTGTAAGCTATAGTTAGAAGCAGTGTGGGTAACGCTGTGTCTAATGCTCTTGCGGAAACCAGCTGCCAATCAAACAACAAGTTCACAAACGACAAAAAAGACTTTTGCCTAGGAGGCCATTGTTCTTGTCCTGTGAGAAAGCAAAAGTCCTCCTTTGTTTAACCAATCTTAACTGACTTTAGTTACTTAAAGGGTAAATCTAATGCATGGTTTAACTTTAAATGGATTGAATGGTTGGTTGGATGGATGGAAGGATGGATGGATGGATGGTTGGTTGGATGGATGGATGGTTGGATTGATGGATGTATGGATGGTTGGTTGGTTGGTTGGTTGGATGGTTGGATGGATGGATGGATGGATGAATGGATGGTTGGTTGGTTGGATGGATGGATGGATGGATGCATGGATGGTTGGTTGGTTGGTTGGTTGGATGGATGTTGGATGGTTGGATGGTTGGATGGATGGATGGATGATGCTTGGATGGATGGTTGGATTGACGGATGGATGGATGTTGGATTGACGAATGGATGGATGGAATGATGGATGGATTATGGCTCGATTTAACATGTGTACTCTTTTATTATTAACCTGTGTTCCACTGCTGTCATTTGGGAACGTATAAATGAACTGATTGATTTAGATTTTCTCTTTTTTGTTCACAAATGTGAGAACATTGCTCTGTTATCTTGGAGCCCCACCCTGTGTGTCTTTCTTTGTTTGTTTCAGATTTATATGGGATGTTGGAACATGCGGTAATATTACTGTACTCATCCATACAAAGCTGTTCAAACAGCGTAAACCCTACCTCGACATGCCTTTGGCCCACTAACAAATTCCTTTGAATGTCTTTTGATACAGTGTGCACACATGCAGACGTCTTTACATAAATCCATCATCCCGGCTAGAATGTACACTCATGACATTTCTTTTGTATGAAGGCTCTTCAGAGGATATGACATCACCAGGCCCCTTTCTTGTGGTGCCCAAAAGTCCAAGTGAAAATTTATAAGTTTACATAAAAATCTCACTTTTTTCAACAGGCCTCTCCCTCCAACTGTCACAGGGCAATATATAATCCTCACCTAAACATTTGAACTTCTGCTTCAGAGGGAAGGAACGGCGCCAGAGCGGCCTGTTGTGTTTTATTAGCGTGTCAAAACTTGTATTGATTGAGAGTATGATTGAAAGCACTGTGTATAGCCCCAGAAAGTAAAAGACAAATTGAAGCAGACTAGGGTGTGTCTGTCTGTCTGTCTGTCTGTCTGTGTGTGTGTGTGTGTGTGTGTGTGTGTGTGTGTGTGTGTGTGTGTGTGTGTGTGTGTGTGCAAGCGTACACACTGTAAAAAATCAGAAAAGTCAGAAATCTGATGAGGGGACTACAAAATGCAGCAGTATACAACAAAACAAATCTAAGTGAAAAATGGCTTCCCTAGTCCAACCCCTACTTCTTTATTTATAGCCCGCAGAGTGACATTTTCACAACGCTGCCACCAACCATGAAATTTTCCCTCTATATTTTGCCAAGAAACAATTCATTGTAGAGACAAAAGGGAGGCCAGAGCAGGCACAGAGGGCTGGTAAGGGAGAGCAGAAGCTGATTGGTTAAAGAGGGAGCACAGACATCCGTTGTGTTCATGAAGGGTTCATCTTTCTTTCTTTTTTTTGGTTAATTTTTCCTGTCTTCTCCCAATGCTCATCAGCAGGTGCTCCAACGGATCATTGTGGCGGTAAAGGGACAGAAGCCCCCGTGGGTTAACATCACTGAAGAGGCTTAGCTTCAGGTATAGGACAGCACACTGAGGCTTGAGTAGGCCCATGCCCAACCCAATCTCAATCCCAACTCATAAAATACTATGCACTCAGTGGAGGATGTGTGGAACGCAGCAGGCAGAGCAGCAGCTGGACCGTGATGCTGCAGGCCCTCTTTTAAGACCTTTTTACCACCATTATAAATAAAATTCAAGACCTTTCACAGACCTTTCTCTACACAGATGGTGTTTTTCCTTTTAGTGTGTTCTGCAGATATTGTGTTTTTATATATTTTATTTTATTGTTATTTTTTGTTCTAAATGAAAATAAAGAAAGAAAGAAAGGACCCTAATTTTCCAATCAAACCTAGAATGAATAAATACAAAATATGTATCCTGGCATACACTTTGAGAAATAGCTCTGTATTAAGAGTTGTAAGACTGTAGCTTTTTTTATTTTGCGGCCACGGATGTTGGTTTGGGAGATTTCAAAAGTCCACTTGTCACTTTATTTGTTGTTTGTTGCTTTTTAAGATATTTTTGAAGTTCCTTTCAAATGGCGTTTTTCCACTGCATGGTATCTACTCGACTCGCCTCCACTCGCCTTTTTTGGTTTCCCATTATTAAAAAAAGTCTGTGGTACCTGCTGACAGGTACTTTTTGTAGTACTACCTCAGTCAAAGTTCCAAGCTGCTGAGGAGATACCAAAAGTTGACGTGAAAACCTGCAGATTACTGATTGGTCGGAGAGAATCGTCACTAATCACTGTGCCATCATTGCTATGACGACCAGCCACACTCGCTTCACACATGAGGTGGTACTACTCTGCAATGGAGAAAGGAGGACGGGGAACCGCGGTTGAGTCGAGCCGAGTAGGTACCATTAATGGAAAAGTCCTTTTATCCTCCTTGTTGGGACACTTTTGAGTTTTTATTTGACCTTTTTGACACTTTTCCCAACATTTTTGTTGTTTTTTTCTGACATTTTGGAGATTTTTTTCAATGTTTTTAGGAGTTTACTAACTGAGCAGCTTTGTATGACCGAATTATATAAAGGCCTAACTGAAAATGTTCTGTATTCTAACTATAGTTACACATCATTTCCCTTTTTCTGTGGTATTTTTACAGATTTATTTCTTAGAGTGAACTTGTAGGATCTAATCACAATATTGCACATTAAAACTTACTTACATTATTTTCATATTAAAGAATTGCACTGAATATCTGCCAGCTTATTTCCTTTTTGAATACTTACATTGCTTTGTGAATGAATATCATTTGCTATGTTTCCGCCTCTCATACAGTCCCCCTGCTCTGGTGTTTCAGACCCTCTAAATCGGAGACATTTGAAAACATTTCGGACCCGTTTTGGTTTGGAATCTGCAGGGTTGTGTTGCAGTCTCAACGCCCGCAAACGGAGACCTTTGGCAACATCAACGCTGGCGCCAACATTTCTCCTCCTGATTGGGTCTTATTGGTCATAACATCTCAGTCTCTGCTGAGTTACTAACATTACTATGGCAACTACCAGCAACGGGCAGAGTATACACGCTGCCTCCTGTTTATGCCCCAGTAGTGGTGGGTGGATTGATCCAGATATCGATCATATTGATACCAACGTTGATATTGATCATTACCAGTGTAATGAGATTGCTTGCAGAGCGGAAGAGGACCACCGTGTGGCTATCTTTTCAGGCCAAAAATTAAACAACGGCAAGCTGTATAATTTGTAAAATGGCTGTAAGATACAGTGGTAACAAAACAAATTCTGTCATGGGTTTAAACAATTATCCAACGGAAAAATATCACAAAAACACTTAAAGAGCATGAAATAGCTATTTTAGGATGCATCGACTTTAATTGCTAAAAGGTATCAGTAGGCTATGTTATCAGTGATACTGGTCCTGTATTTACTTGGTATCGGATCAATACCAAATTTTGCACATCACTAATTCCCAGTTGCCTATACGAGAATGTTGATGAGATATTTAGTTTTTAAAATTAAAATTCTTGCTAGCTTAGCTACAAGCTAGCAATCAAACACAACAAAGGCTGTCGTTTTTTTAAATGATTTCCATCTTCTGTTATTGTTTGTATTTAGAAAAGTTTATTATTTCATAGATTTCTCAAATTTCAGTATGACAGTTATGCCGTAAAACCTAAACCGGAGCATTAAATCTGCTCTTGACTCACACTGGGTAGAGCCAGTAACTGCTCTCATCTTCTGTATAGGTATACAAACATTTTTAAACCAAGCTTAAAATAACAAAGGTGTGAGAAAGAGCTGCCTGCTCCTGAAAAAGATTGTTTCCTCGCTGACCTCATGACACACAACAATAATTAGAGCCACTTAAAGCCTGTGAATGACATTTTAATTGCACCCTGCACATTTGTTACACTCCTTTACTCGCCAGTTGGATGGAAAATATTGCTTTTGTCTACCATCCCACTGCAACTAATGCAGTTTTAATTAAAGTTTTTCTTTCCACAGAAGCTCTTTCTGCTTTGTCCTCACAAGGTAACAAGTTCAGGCATGTATGCTGTAGGTATCGCATCAGGCTGCCAAGACAGTAACAAATAACTTTGCGGTGATCATGACTCAGAATGCAGCTATTTCTGGTAGGCCCTTAACTGCAATTGCAAACAAAGTAGCAAACCACAAAATATGTTGATCACTTGTGTTAGTCAGTGTTTGCATTGCATTGACACACCCAGAACTCATTTTAATGCCGCAGGGGGGAGGCAATTCACCGGCATAACTAAAATGAAAATGGTTTGTGAAATGGTATGTTAGTATAGTTTATAGTTCCATGTGAAATCAGAATGCAGCACAGTTAATCAGGAATGTGTTTTTTTAAGCTCATACCTGCTTTGTCACGGCTATCACATCTCTATGTGAACACAGGATGGGTCTATCCCTGGATATACTGTAAGATGACAAGAAACAGGTGGCGTAGAGTAGTCTTAATGTAAATCTCAGATTCTCCTGGCATCAGGGCCTTCTGTGATTTAACAGTACCTTAGCCATACCTTCCTCCACAGCACTGTAGAGGAGGGTCTGGCTAGTCCACACAGTATTCTGGGATGAGAGAAAAACATGCTCTGGTTTATCGGCATGTCTTTAAACCAATCACAATTGTCTTGGGCGGTGGTAAGCGCCGGATGGAGCCCCAGTGCCTCGGCTAAATAGTCTCTGCTAGTAACTTGTTTTGGTGCACTATATATATACTGTTTATATATATATATATATATACATAAAAATAACAAAAACTTTTCCAGCAGCTCTTTAATTGGACTTTGAAAATACTTCCGAAATGTCGGAAAAGCAACAAAAAGGTGAGGAAAAGTGTCGAAAAGTCAGTAAAGAATTACAAAACTTTTTTTTTTTTTTTTTACTTTTACTTCAAAAAGTTGAGTACATTTGATATTTTATATTATACATTACTTTTGACACTTAAGTACAGTAAACAGACTTTTACTCTCACTCTACTTCTACCAAAGTCAATTTTTTGTTTTTTTAGTATTGCTTTCAAGTACTTTATGCAAGACTGAACACGATCATAGGTTCATGAGAATGCGTAGACCATGATGATCCATTTCACATGTGGGCGGACATGAGAAAAAGAAAATAGTATCTATTATTATGAATGTGTTTACTGTGTGTTTTTTATATTGGGTATATTCTAACAATGCTTTAAATAGAAGGGTCAGGGAATTACAAGATGAAATCCGTGCAGCTACTTTATATACTTCATGGGTACGGTTTGTTCTCATACCCGTTACCATGAGGCCATTTTCAATAAGACTGCTGCAGAAGATGCCATGTTAGTTTGTGTAATGTCATATTAACAACGTATGCTCATAGTCTCCAGAGTTGATATCATAAGATGGTTTGCACTTTAAGAACTGATCAATGATCAGTTACATAACCACACAGGACAAACTTCACTACGAGATGAATTGGTCTCAGAGGAGTAGGAAATTATAGCTCCGGTTATATTAAGTAAGTCAACCTTTATGTATGCAGGGGAGGCTTTGCTGAGCCTGCATGCTCTTTTGCAGCGAGGCACAGCTTCATATTTACACGGATATACTGTACATTCACACCTGGGAGCAGCAGATACAGTTTTTTAAGGCTGTGACCGAGATAGGTTTTTTGAAGGTTGTTACAGATGTCCTGGAATAATACTTGACAATAGTTCATAATGACACAAGGATTCATAGTTTCTCTATGGGCGTGCCAACCAATTACAAAAGAATCTGACTGTGGAATGCCACACATGCCAACACAATGTCTTAAGATGTAATGGGGAGACATTCTGCTACTTGTTGGTACAACATGTGTTTTCTTTCCTGGTCTTACATAATTAAATGACTGCTCAAGGCCCATACAGGTGTTTTTGCATGCTTTGCTTTGTGTGTAGATCTTACATTCGCCTCTTGAGACTGCTAAAACCACGTTCTACACCAGTATTTGGCAAGTTACTTGAAACATGTGAACGGGTTTCCTTGTAGTGATGAACGCATAGAGAATTAACACCCAAAGTAAAACACCTGTATTGAAAATGTAACTTAAAGTGCTCATATTATGCTTTTCCCCTTTCCTTTATTGTGTTAACTATCTTTTTTGTGCATATTACAGGTTTACAAAGTGAAAAAGCCCAAAGTCCCCCCCCAAAGGGACTTACCATCTCCAACAGAAAACAACTGTCCAACCAGCTCTACTGTAGTCCAGCCTTTACTTCAGAGACAATATATATACATACATAACATAATACATAGTAGTCCTTACCTAGGTACTGTCAGGGCACGCCCTCATACTCTGCTTCTGACTGGCTAGTAGTCCTTACCTAGGTACTGTCAGGGCCCTCATACTCTGCTTCTGACTGGCTAGTAGTCCTTACCTAGGTACTGTCAGGGCCCTCATACTCTGCTTCTGACTGGCTAGTAGTCCTTACCTAGGTACTGTCAGGGCCCTCATACTCTGCTTCTGACTGGCTAGTAGTCCTTCCCTAGGTACTGTCAGGGCCCTCATACTCTGCTTCTGACTGGCTAGTAGTCCTTACCTAGGTACTGTCAGGGCCCTCATACTATGCTTCTGACTGGCTAGTAGTCCTTACCTAGGTACTGTCAGGGCCCTCATACTCTGCTTCTGACTGGCTAGTAGTCCTTCCCTAGGTACTGTCAGGGCCCTCATACTATGCTTCTGACTGGCTAGTAGTCCTTACCTAGGTACTGTCAGGGTACACCCTCATACTCTGCTTCTGACTGGCTAGTAGTCCTTAGGTACTGTCAGGGCACGCCCTCATACCCTGCTTTTGACTGGCTAGTAGTCCTTACCTAGGTACTGATCATGTGCGACTCCCAACAAAGATGGAACAGAAATGAGATGTCTCACTCTGTAGCTAAACCAGAGCGTTCAACACACAGGGTGAAAAGAGGAGCTGAACGGGCAGAACAACAAAAATGTTTTGAAAATGAAACCATGTAAACCTATTCTGGTGCAACCTTTATACAATTATGAACTTAAAAATGAGTAATTGGATAGATAGTCTAGCTAGCTGTCTGGATTTACCCTGCAGAGATCTGAGGACCATGGTTAACAGCTCCTGCTGCTGACCATCCAACTGGAATTTTTCATACTTTTTATTCCATTTTACACATTTAAATGACACGACAGCTGAAGACAGGTAAAGGGGAGAGAGAGGAGGAAGGACATGCAGCAAATTGCCCCAGGTTGTAATCAAACCCTCCGCCGCTGCAGTAAGGACTGATCATTTGAACATGAGGCACATGCTCAACCAGGTGAGCTACCACCTATGATCAACAAAAACTCCCATTTTTCTTCATACCTTTTTTGAAAAGTGCCACATGCATGCTGTAAATATTACAGCTAGGATCTGAGTTTTTTCTGAGAATTTTAGACCCAATTAACCGGGATTAGCTACGACCACATATTCTTGAGAAAGTGCTACGTCATCCAAGGTGAGGGTCACGTGACAAAGCGAGACGGCCAAAAGCCATCTGCAAGTCCACAGAAAATGATCTAAATGCCCCAAGAAATAAAAAATGCCCATGCACAAAATAAATTTGTTTACACTTGTAAAGACAAGCTTAATAGATATGAGATTGAGCATTGGTCTGGGGGGTCTGCTCTGTATTTTCTCTGCACAAGAGACTCGGGCATAGTTCAAATGACTCTGTACAACGACTTAGAAGCGACAGCGGCATTAAAGGATTGCTGAACTTTGATGGCTACAATGTTGAATGTAAACAAGAAGCCACTTGTCTATCGTTGTGGTGAAACCGACAATAGCGCAAACTGAAACAGGAGAACTAAATGTGCAGGTTTCCAGTAGGGGTGGGTTTCATCAAAGGCCTGACAATACATTACCATCACGATACTTGTGGTGCGATACAATATTATTGCACTTTTAAACATATTGCAATATTCTGCGCTTTACTGCAATTTATAGAGTTTTTCAAACTTACTTTTTCCAAATTGTTCCCAATTTCTAATGACGTCCCCACAAGGAAACTTTGTCAACATCTGTTTTATCTAAAAAGAAACATTTCTCTGTTTGTTCATATCACTTCAATTTTATTGCTGCAAAATGGGACAAACTGACCAACACATATAGTAAAAGATCGATACTTTGTGTCTGTGTATCGATACAATATTGCCACAGAAAAAAAAAAAATTCAATTTTATCAAATTGCCGGCAGAGTGGGCGGGGTTTACCCAGTCTTTGACAACAAGGGAACAATCGGACAACCTTCACATGCTGTTCTCTAATCTGCCCTCTTTTGTTGCGCATTGAGTAGCTATAACAACAGTTAGGGGTCAGTGCCTTGGTAAAGGGCACTTTGATGGCAGATGAATTAGGTAGAGGAGAGTGTTACCTATTTTCTTCTTCTAACTCAAATCTCTCCTAGCTCCTCTGGAAATTTAACCCCTGATCACCTGGGCATAACCCATTTTACCCATCCTTCAAGCTGATGCTTCCCGTTAACCCCCCTCCTCCTCCCCATTCTTATCTTTTAGTTTGTCCAAAACATTAAATTGTAGTTTAATGTTTTTGTCTGCATTCTTACTTGGCAAACTGCCCGGGACTCTTTTTATATTTTATAGTGGAGACACGTAGCCTATACACATCCCTGTGGCAATGTGAATAATGAGAACATGTACCTGGGAGGAGAGGAACAAATAGGGAACCAGCGCAGATGGAAAACAGGATAAAATAAAGATGACCTCCTGCTAGTTCAGAGGCTCCTCAGCACATACAGTATGTCCTTACAGCAAGTACGCAGGACACAGTGTATCTAATTAGTCATTCTGTTAAGCCAGCTACACGTCATCCACTTCCTGAGCCATTCTTCCAAGGCCTGACGGTGGGCTGACCATGAGGGAAATTGAAATCGGTGCAGTGGGTGTATTTGTACGTCAATTGATATTGTATCTGCTAGTATTTGTTTATTTTTTGTCATGGTACCTCGAGAATATCTCCTTCAACAGAAGGATTCCTCCGGCACGGCGGCTGGTCTGATTGACAGGGCATTGACACATCCTCATTTCCAGTCAACACAGAGATGAGAACAGATAGAAAATGACATATAAAAGGCTTTATCAAGGGTAATTAATCAGACCCCACAAACAAACAAAGGCCTACATGAAGACAAACCCTGTCGAAACTCTTTTATGTTCACCATGTTATGTTCTGCCTTAATTGGTCAGCACAATTGGTAATTGCGAGCCCCTCCTTGCCAACATGTAAAGGCAGCGCCTCTCTTTGTTACCGTGCCAGCATGGATGCAGAGATCGCTGTCCCCATAATCAGCAGGCCGTGCTTTGAGGTTTCACATAATAGAAGACCTACTCTCAATAAGCTGCAATCAGTGGTTATGTGTGTGTGTTTATTTTTGCCAAGGCAGGACAAAATATAATACTTCTTCCCGTCCGGTGTCTCCGCCCGTGGGGCTGATTGGGAGAACTCACCCCCTGAAGGAACTGAGCTAAGACATTTGATATACTTCCTTTAATTGTGCGGGTCTTTCGAGATGAAAAGGGTCTGTCCCGGTCATGTCAGACAGAAAAACTCATCCTCGAAACACCAGATACGGCCAGGAATAATTCACCCATCCCACAGTATCTCTGGAGCACCGCAGCCTCATCATGCTTTGTGCTGAGTAAACAGCAGCGGTTTTCCCAGCTCCCACAGGAGCAAGGTGATCCACTCGGCACCCGGCATTTTGTTTGTCCTCTAAGCTTGTTCTACCAGGGACCAGTGGCAAAGTTCAGTTGGTTAGAGATATGTGATTGATTACGAAGGATATCTGATGTTATCCAGTGTTTATCTGGGCCTGCCCCTAAGTAAGCGCCTTTCCACAGGGTTTCCTTGTCTTACAACAGGCCTTGTTAACAGTGTGTTTTCAATTATCCTGCAGACCATTTGAGCAGGGCAACTTCGTCATCTTCGTCATTCCCCACCCCCTGTCCCTTTGAAACAACCATGTTATGCAGTTAGCTCCATGAGGAAGCTAACATCATCCCATATTCTGCCAAATCCCATATTTGTTGTGTTTAGTGGGGAACGGAATTGTGTCTCTCCGCTTGTACCTAAGGGAATGCCACCCAAAGCCAGCACAAATGTTGATATCCTTGGTCACAGAAGGAGAAGATAAAAACACAGAGGGAATTTTTTTTTGGACTGATGGCGTAAAGATAACAAGGAAGGAGAAAACATTATTGGGCTGACTGGCTCACGCATAAACACTTTGATAATGATTCAAATGGCTTGTTTAAAACATGCAGACTGTGTTTTGAGAGTGAAAAAGCCGGGGAAAGTTTAGGAGCAGATGAAATTGTCCTTGACAGTCACTCAACGAGCCTGAGGAGCTGCACAGTCAGATGCAGATGCTTCTGCAGGGCATACATGTTGGGAATTCTGCTCTGGGTCATTGCACCTTCTCTCAGCCTACATTTCACTCTTTTCAAGTCATCTCCTAGTCCATTTTACAGCCTTTCTCATCCCCACTTTCTTTTTATAACTTTAATCTTCACTCTAACACCCCCACTCACTCAATTTTTGTTTTTGCACGTACAATTTCCCCTGCTTCATGCTACCATTGCTTTGACAGTAAATGTGTTTTCCCAGTTCAGTTTTTTCTCACCTATACCCATTCCTCTTTTATTCATCAACCTCTCACTTTCTCTTTCATCCTAAAAATTGAATGAGCTCAAAATTATGGTATGATGTTTTTAGAAAAATTTCCTTTTTTTCGTTAACCCTTTTAATTAGATTGATGCACTTTGTGTCCAAAATTGCACACCTTCTTAACTCAATTAAATTAGAGCACACAGATGTCAGACACACACTGTTCTGTGGACAATTTCACAGATTTTCACAGAAGGTGACGCTTTGTGTGTCGACCTGACGGCCACATTCTGTTTTATGATGAATCAGGAGCAGGTTCAGGGAGATGCTGACAAACAAAACTGATTGACTTTGTGTTAAATGCTAGGTAGTAATCTTGAGCATGCTAACACTATCCATCCATTCATCATTGTCCGCCTATCCGGTGGGGCAGCAGCTCCAGCAGGGGACCCCAAACTTCCCTTTCCCGAGCCACATTAATGTTTAATTAACGAGGCATTCCCAGGCCAGGTTGGAGATACACTATAATCTCTCCACCTAGTCCTGGGTCTTCCCCGGGGCCTCCTCCCAGCTGGACGTGCCTGGAACGCCCCCAGGAGGCCCCTAGATGCCCCTAGATGCCCGAACCACCTCAACTGGATCCTTTCGACATGAAGGAACAGCGGCTCTACTCCAAGCTCCTCACTGATGACTGAGATTCTCACCCTATCTCTAAGGGAGACGCCACCCCTCCTCTTGAGGAAACCCATGCCGGCCCCTTGAACCCTGGATCTCGTTCTTTCATTCATGACCCAGCCTTTGTGACCATAGGTGAGGGTAGGAACAAAAACTGACCGGTAGATGGAGAGCTTTGCCTTCTGGCTCAGCTCTCTTTTTGTCACAATGGTGCACTAAATTGAATGTAATACCGCATCCGCTGCGCCGATTCTCCGACAAATCTCCCACTCCATTGTCGCCTTACTCGCGAACAAGATCCCGAGGTATTTAAACTCCTCCATTTGGGGTAACACGGGCTAACACGTCAAACTAAAATGGTAAACATTGAGCTAAACATTAGCATTTCAGCATAATCATTGTGAGCATGTTTTGATGCTGTTGTTAGCATTTAGCCAAAGACAGTTTAGAATTGAGATGCCCCGAATCGGAGTAGTTTCCTGTATTTGTGACCCATGGGTTTGTCAATGGCCACGCCTCTTTACGAGACTAGTGACAATTTCCTAGAGTGTATTGATTCCAACGGGAGAAGTGAACGTGAACACAAATTATGAGCTAGGAGCAGGGCTGTAGTCAAGACCATCTTTGTCGAGTCCAAGACCAGGACTAGTCGAGACCAAGTCTAAAGAGGTTTGCGTCCAGGACAGAAGGAAAAGTCAATGCATCACCGTATCAGGACAGTCTAGTGTGTGATTCGTTATCAGGTGGCCAGTGTTTCACTTTCCCTCCATTATTATTACAAGTTATTAGTACTACAGCTCTGGTTAGTAGCCATAGTCCCCAAAGTAAATTTTGGACCCTTTTTCACAAGCCACATATCTTCAGAACATTTAGAAACTAAAATGGCATTTTTAAGGTGGAAACATCAGGAAAAAAATTGTTTGATACCTGTTTCTGTCTCAGGAAAAAACTCTTGCGAGATCTGGCAACAAAACTAACGTTCTCATTTAGGAGACAGGACGTGTATAGTTTCATACCATCGGCGCAGTGCGTAATGCGCTAATCTTTAGTTATGGAGAATCTATGATTAAGCTAGCAGTACCACTGTGCCTAAGTACAGCCTCTCAGAGCCATTCACCCTTTAAAGACAATCATGCATTTCTTTCAGTCCCTTTTTGGTCTTCTTGGACTGCCTTACATTAGGAGTGCTGCCCCCCACTCTCTCCAATTCAATTTCCCTCCTGGACACAGTGCCTGCACAGTTGGAGATACAGTATAAACCGGGCATCAACTACATCAGAATTCTAATGTCCATTGATCTGTCGAGACGTAACATTTCAATCAGGGACAGCATCCTCCAAGCTTCCAAACTTACTACGATCAATGTGCAATAACCATAAAAGCTATTGAGCTGAGGCTGTGGGGGAGGGATTAACAATCATGTACATTTAAATCAAAGGTTACCACTCAGCGGTGCAATCCTTTCTCATAGTTGTCCAACCGGCCTCGTTTGGCTCAATTCAAAGTGTGAGGAAACATACTGTGTTCATCAGAGGGAGACAAAAAGACAAGGAAAAGTTGTTTCTCGCTACCTCTGAGACGAGAGCGGGAGTTAATTAAAAAGTGAGACCTCGCTGAATATCTTTAAAACTGTTTCCAAGCAGGCTTTCCAACGCCCAGGAGGAAAAAAGAGGGGATGGGGGAAAAGATTCTGAATGGGTGAGACAGGGAGAGAATTGAGTCGGAGGGCGGCAAACACTGCACTTTTTCAGCGTGCAGATCTGACTAGACAGGCTGAAGCTGCAAATTGCTTTTAGCAGTCATTTTCTCACCTTAATTAAAAGAGGGGAGAGCTGCGGCTACATGTTTCAGCATGTGTTTTGCGTGATAAAAGTGGGACAATGGTGGGCTCTCTTCAGTTTTTTTTGTTTCCTGCCTCCTCCTGCTGATAAACCGCTGAGTGCTGTTGAGTCAGGTCAACCACTGATGCTTAACCTTTGGTGTGAAACCACTGTGGGCTGAATGGCAATTAAATGTGCTTTTGCCAGCTTGTCGTGTGAATGCTGAATCCCCCCCAACCTCCCCCTCACTGCTTTCTTTGTTTACTCCTACCTGCAGTGGCATTATGGCTGCGGCAGCCATCGGTGGCCTGGTTAATTAAACCAACAAATCCTCCATTTAGAAAGGCCTTTTGTCCACATTTATCGCCGCTGGAAAATGTTATCAACTACTACAACTACAACTACAACGGGAGGTCTTTCTATTTGAGATCACGTTATTACCTTATCACCTTGAACAATAATAGATTCAATACACATATCATGCCATTTCTGCAGCTTGTATGTCGGGCTCTGGTTAACGGCATCATACAAATAAACATTAGCATATTTCTACATATTGGTGCCTTTGTGATTTACCGTTGTGCAACATTTAGAAGCTAAGACTGAAACGCTGCTGCAACACAGGTACGACCTCTCGGATGTTTGCTAAGGGAAAGGCTGTGTTCAGATGGGGGCGGGGGGGGACTTCAGCAGAGCAACCACATTCATTTCAGTGAGGCTGCTGTGTTGGGTGCACAGGGCTCATACCTAAAAAAAAAAAAAATAAATAAAAAAAAACTATTCATGGCAATATCAAACATTTACAACCTGGTCTTAACTAAAAAAAAATTTAATAATTGCGAGGTCACATTCCTGTTAGATTATTTAATTACATGAGATTCTGGAGAACCACTCAAACATACCTTAATACGTTTACTATAATTGATTTTGAACTGATAACATGTTTCATATGGTTTCTACAGAAAATGACACACTACTTGTGTACTGTACTATTTCTATTCCACTTTTACTGAATGGCATGCTGTCGGATAATTATTTTGCTGTTTTATTATGTATATTATTTGTTTTGCTGTTTTTAATTTATGAATTCCCTGTGCGGCATCCTTAATTGCAGAGAAAGGCGCCTTTAAATAAAATGTATTATTATAATTATTATAAACATAATAATAATAATAATAATTTATATGATATATAGCACCTTTTATAGACAGTCACAATGTGCTTCATGCAATAATCAATTGTTACAGTTGGATCCAAAACAGAAAATAAACAAGCAAAAACTAATTCAATACCAATGAAAGTAAAAGATTAAAAGACTAAAAAACGAGACAAAAGCAAGTTGAAACAAGTGTGTCTTCAGCTGCTTTTTAAGGCTACGTTTGCACGTGACAGGCTATTTTCATAAGCGGACATTGTACTCAGCTTTCAGTTTTCAGAAAAGTGTTCGGTTACACGTTGTAACAGATCGCCTTACACCAAACAGCAAGGGAAAGGTACATCACACAAAATATAAGGTAATGGGCAGATCTGATATCTGCCGAGGTGAATACAGCCTAACCCTGCTTAAGTGGGCTTAATAAACATGTTTGTAGAGGAAAGAAAGACCATATATATATATATATATATATATATATATATATATATATATATATATATATATATATATATATATATATATATATATGGGTTTACCAGCATGTATTATAAATACATCAATGTTATTAAATGTCGCCCACAGGTATGCATTGCGAGAGGATTGGCCACACTACCCCTTCACACATTTTGAACATAATCATAGACTCCCACACACATTTAAACCCCCAAAACCCCCAATGTCCCACAGATCAAATGTTCATTCATTAAACTTAAATGGACTGTTCTTATAAAGCGCTTTCCTAGTCTCAACGACTACTCAAAGCTCTTTGATTTTACTTTTTTTCACTACAATGGAGCAACTCAGGGTTCAGTGCTTTGCCCAAGGACACTTCGACATTGGACTGCAGGGATCGAACAACCAACCTTCCGATTGGCAGGCAACCACAGCCACCCCCAGGTAGTTCAGATAAAGAATAGTCATCCTCATTAGAAAACAAAACACAAAGATGCAAGGTGAAGCGTGGCAAGACGCCGCAGTCAATAATAGTCCCACAGGCCCACCAGGAAAAACACTTTATCCCGCAGTTGACTTCAACTGGCTAGCATGCAACACAGAGCCCTCTAAACACTGACCGCTTCCCCTGTCGAACTCCAGACCCCCTCCACGTCACTTCCCAGTCTCCATTTAAAACCTATCCATCAGCAAACCACTTATAAAAGAAATAATACACAAAGGTCAGTCCATAAACAATCCGTGATTCCACCACAGGCCTCTGACACAACAGCTTCTGTTTACAGGTTAAAGAAAATAACAATACACACAATGCATGTTCCCCATCACATAAAAAGCTGCATATGAAGACAGTATGGGAGACCATTACAAAGTACCCGTGCATATATGCCATGCCAAACAGGTCAGGTGGCAGTGTAACAAGAAGCTCATGCCCACGTTAGCCAATCAGAATCCCGAAAATAGCAACAACCGCAACGCCTCACTTCCTCACTTCCTCGGCTGCCTAAACCTCTGTTTGTCTCAGTTTACATGCAAACCAAGATTTGCAAAATCTCCCCTCTGACCGGAGTTTTTAGAAAGACTTGTTTTCAGACGAAAGGAAATCCGTTTTTTTAAATAACCATGTCCGTGTAAACAGGGCCTAAAAGTGTCAACCAAGTTATTAGCTAACGCGTTCCACAGAGCTAGAGCTTCAAAGGAAGGGTCACCCTTAGTTTTCAAACGAGTGCGTGGGACCACCAGAACCAGGGAACGCACCGGGCAGAGCAGCAGCTCGACCACAGCGCTATTAACCCTCATGTTGTCCTCGGTCAAATTAACCTGTTTTCCTATCAATGTTCCTTTTAATTCCCCAAAATAAAATGATTGATTCCACACAACAAATCTCTACTTTCATACATTGTTGGGTGTCTTATCCAGTTTTGGAGCATTTGAAAAAAAATATAAGTGGTGTTGAAATAGTATTGATTAAAAATTGACAAATTCCAACATACATTCCTTTAATTTTATTCTAAATAATTCATAATTTCTGCTTTTGTAACTCAAAAAATAGGTATAATTTCCTATAAATGAGGTTTATTGACCAGAAATTACAAAAATAACTGTAAAACTAAAGTTCACAAGTTTGTGTTATCTAGTGTTAAACATTAAAAAAAAGTGAAAAATGTTGAAAAAATCGTGAAAAGTGTTGAAAAAAGAAACAAAAACGTAAGAAAAAGTTAAAAACATTGATAAAAAGCGTCAACAAAAGTGTTGGTTTTTAATTTTGAAGGGGTAAGAGAGACAATGGTAGGGAGTAGTGTTGTAAGACCAAAAATCAGTGTAAGGAGGTAGGTTGGGGGGGGCGGTGGTTGGGTCAAACATGGACAGGACTTTCACCCAGAAGACCGGGGATCGTGTCCAGTTGTTGTTCCCCATGTCACAGAAACGTACATTTGTAACTCCACCCACTATTTTTTCCCAAACCTTAACTGTCCTGTTCTTGTGCCGCCCAAGGAGACTTTTTGCCTTACACTTACACTTAATGTCACAATCTTCATGTCTTAGGCCAAAAGAAAATAGGATCTCAGTGTAAACACTTCAAAAGACAGTTGTTTTTTTTAGGACACTTGTTTGGGCATTTTAGGCCTGTATTTGATAGGACAGCTTAGACATGAAGGGGGAGAGAGGAGGGTAACCACATGCAACAAAGGGCCACAGGTCGGATTTGTCCCTGCAGCCCCTAAGGCAAGGACTGAGCCTCTCCACATGGGGCCCATGCTCTAGTTATTTAGATTCCTCTGAAGGAATATACATTCATGCCTGTAACTCATCTGTGTGGCTAAATAAATGAAGACGTTACAAACCTTGCATGCAGCATGTGAGCAAACAATATCTTGTATGCGGGGCTTGTGCATGTCAGATATTATAATACAAGCAGCAGAAAGTTATGAAATTTAATTTATGCTAATTTTAGTCACTCCCAAATTTATACATTTCTAGTTCATGCATTTGTTACTTCTAGGCTGGACTACTGTAATTCTGTATTATCAGGATGCTCAAATACGTCCCTTAAGACTCTCCAGCTGATCCAGAATGCTGCAGCACATGTTCTGACAATAACTAAGAAAAGAGATTTTATTTCTCCTGTATTAGCGTCTCTGCATTGGCTTCCTGTAAAATCCATGATTGAACTTAAAATCCTTCTTCTGA
The DNA here is from genome assembly GCA_026937815.1 of Etheostoma perlongum. Taxonomy (NCBI): domain Eukaryota; kingdom Metazoa; phylum Chordata; class Actinopteri; order Perciformes; family Percidae; genus Etheostoma; species Etheostoma perlongum. The sequence goes on from CM049381.1 coordinate 5,407,388, forward strand.
CCTACAAAGCTCTAAATGGTCTAGCACCATCTTATATTGAAGAGCTCTTAGTGCCTTAGTGTCCCACTAGAGCACTGGGCTCCAAAAATTCAAAGTTACTAGTGGTTCCTAGAGTCTCTAAAAGTAGAATGGGAGCCAAGCATCAGCTATCAGGCTCCTCTCCTGTAGAACCAGAGTAGACTTAAAACTCCTCTTTGATAAAGCTTATAGTTAGGACGTGATGAGTCGCAGCATCCGCCTACTTGGGGGAGGGTGTATAGCTGCAGACACAGCACCCCTTCTCTTCTCTGCTTCTCTTCATAGTTGTTACCATATAATCAAAAATATAATCAAACTAGAGGGAGGCAGGGCAGTACAGCCCAACCAGGCTTCTTTCTTTACTCTCTCTCTTAGTTATGCTGTAATAGTTTTAGACTGCCAGGGTACTTCCTTCTCTTGCTCTGAGGAGTTATTCCCTAGAGTTCTTATGTTCTTTGACCCCCAGCATGTTTCCTTGGATCAGGCAGGAGCCAAAATCCTGGTTGCAGCTGTCGCTGTGGTCCTGCTGCACGTCCTGTAATGCCCTGTTACATCCTGCTATGCTCTGCTACGCCCGGCTACGCTCTGCTGTACCCTGTAACACCGTGCAGTGCCCTGCTATGCCATGAACTTCTGCAGACTACTATTTCTAGTCACTGTTCCATTATCTTTACTGTGACTGTTATTGCCTCTTCATTTCATTCCCAACCAGCCCCGTCAGACACCTCCTAAGAAGAGCCTGGGCCTCGCCCAGGTTTCTTCCTAAAAGGAGTTTTTCCTCACCACTGTCACGCTTGTTGCTTTCTTGTTACTCTATCTGTAAAGTGTCTTGAGATAATTCTTGTTATGAATTGATACTATAAATAAAATTGAATTTAATTGAAATTGCTCTCTCATAACATTATCAGTATAAAGTGATGCAAATGTGTTAATGGATTCACTTTGAGGAGCAAGGCAAGTGCTAGTAATTAATATGTTTGTTAATCAGTGACAGAGTTATTCTGCCTCCAAGTCATAACATTTGAACTCATCACTGTTTTCTCTTTCTCTCTCGTGCATCATGGGCCAAAATATCATGCATCTCTGTATATATATATATAGTGTATAGTTTGTGACAAAGGAAAGCATACCACTTCACTTCTTACATATTAATAAGGTCAGGAAAAGTGTATGTGAGTGTAAAAGTGAGTGTACCCAACTACTGTAAAATGTGATGGATGGTCACAGTTTGGGTTGTAATTTTAAAATTCACCTTCTTTTCTCTTCCACGCGAATTAGACTTTTGCCTGTCTGATCCACAGACTGCTTAGGTTGTCGCCCCTTTTGGCCATATTTTTAGCAACGTCAAGAACTATAAACCAAAGTTGTTAACTGTTACTTGTTACATGAGTTTTTACAGTTGAATTGTGCATCAAATAATCGGTAATATCAACCCCTCATATTCTAACACAAGGGTGTTAAATTCAGTTTCACTAAGGGCCACACTGGAAAATGAGAATGGCATCAAGAGGCAGACATGTTGAGTTTATTGGCTTTCTTTTATTTTAAGAGAAAAAAATCAAATATGTAGTATGTATTACTGCACGTCTAATATAGCTTTCTCCATTACAGTTGGGCACTCATACAGCCCAGTAAAAGTTAGAAAAAAGGTCCTTAGCCATCGTATTATACTAATACGTTGAAAAAGTGCCACAAATGGGGGAAAAAACGCAACAAAAGCACAGAAAAGAAGTGTCAAAATTGTCTCCAAAAGCGCCAAAAACATGGAAAAAGGATCGGAAAAGGCACCAAAACCTTTAGAAAAAGTTGCAAAAACATTCAAATAACTCTATCTGTAAAGTGTCTTGAGATAACTCTTGTTGTGAATTGATACTATGAATAAATTGAAATTGAAATTGAAATAAGCTTAAAAAAATGTGGAAAGAAACACCTAGAACTAGGTTGGCCAAAACGTAAATGTGAATCAGCGAGGGGCCTTGAGTTTGACACACAGAACCTTAGCTCACAGCTGTAAGACGCCCTCCTTTTGGGCGCCTTTGGTGGAAGCTCTCCTTTTTTCTCGTAAAATACTTGACAATATTGGCCGCATTTAACAGTCTCTGAGAGGAAATGTTGGGATCACGTTATTGATAGAATCATTACCACAATCTCATAAATCCCCGACGGATCAGGAGGTAATTTTTACTATGCCCATAATCAGCACTCTTCATCAAATCGAGCCCTTTTTTGACAGTGCGCATGATGGGAGAAGAGGCACGTTTCCTGTCGGCAGTTGAGAAATGACATGGATGAATGTCAAAGGAAAACATTTCATTATGTTAAGCGAGTTTACACAAGTGATTGCCCTGTCGATGGGGAGGAGAGGGGGTGGAAGGCGAGCTGAGACGGTACACGTGGAGTTAGCAATGCTTGTCTGGAAGTCGCTTTGATTTGATGGGATTCAATTCGATGGGCCAAGTTGACGTTTCCTCTTTGTGGTAAACGGCAAAAGAGGGTTCAACAAATTACTCTTTGTTGGCTGAGGCCAGTGTGGAAATCTGATGAGGGAAAATTGCACATCACATCTGCCCTCGTTTTGAGGCAAAACGTGCCTGAAACCCTGATTCTGTGGTTTAAAGGTTGCCTGGAGCTTTACAAACGTCCGTGTAAAAAGAAGTGTGCCTTTGTGAAAGGAGTGCGTGCATGTTTATGTGCATGTACTGTACGGTCTACACAGCCAGCTGTCACTCAGTTGTCACTGATCAGGAGAGGCACGTTTCATAGCCCCGCTGGATTATGGGAAGAGAGGGAACATTCCACTCATGCTCGAGGCTAATCAGGTTGTTTGTTCTTGCCCCGTTTTCAGAGTCCAAGTAAATTGGATGATTAAACTCTTTAAAGCCTGACCTTGGGCTAATTATTTATGGCCGGGGAGGGATGAGGTGAGTTTGGAGTTCACAGCTGGACTGACGTGCGTCATGCCTGCATGAAGTTGGACTTTGAAGGCTGCAGTTTAGCAGAGGGAGCTAAAGGAGAGAGAGAGACGCTTGGAGGGCATTGGAGCTTCTGGGAGCTGACTTGGTATACAATGGGCTGACATTACAGTTTCATAGTGTGGTCTGTGTCGGGGCTCACTCTCTTGCTTACCCTTGATCACAAAATAACACATTGGGCACATGCTGCACATACACAGCAAACGATCTGGTTTATTGTCATTTCCTTAAACCAATCACAATCGTCTTGGATTGTGTTAAGCACCGGACGGAGCCACGGTGCCTCTGCTAAATAGTCTTAGGAAGGAACTTGTTTTGTTGGATAATGTGTACGTTCAAAATTGGACAGATAGTCTAGCAAGCTGTCTGGACTTACCCTGCGGAGATCTCAAGACCAGTTAACCATAGTCCTCAGGAATCCACTGGAGGTAAGAACGCCAGCACAAAGGAAGAGCAAGGAGACGGACATCGGGATGAAAATGAGGAACATCTGGCGGAATTTCCGAGCGGTACCCGAGCAATCCCGGGAAATGAAATGTCGTGGATATAGACTGGTATCCCATTGACAGCTACACACTACATGCTGTAAATGTATCGGTGCGCACACACACACACACACACAGTGTACAGCACTGGGTTAAGAGTGAAGAGTCTGACCTTTAGCTGGATTACCATTTGAATTACACCGATGCTTGGCATCAGTGTAGCTGCATCACACAGGCAAACATCTTGTTTTTGCCCCCCTAGTGACGTAGAAAGCCGTGCAGATGTTGAACAGCTCACCCAGAGACTGAAGACCGAGGACATCCAGAACCCGTATCTGACTCAGAACAGCATGGATAGTTGTTTTTCCAAGTTTGTATGCGTTGGAAGCACCAGAGACACAAACTAACCCCCAAAATGTTTTTTTTTTCGTAATATGGGCACTTTAAATAAAAGTTATTGATTTCGTTTTTTTTATTGAACAGTATACTGACTTATTTATATTTACATTTATGTATATACAGTATGTATTGCCCCATTCATTTATTTCAGGATTTTTTTGTATAGGCATGTTTATTTATGTATGTATTTATTCTTTCATTTAATATTAAGTAAAATGTCATTCCATAGAAGTGGCATCTTTCTTATTCTGCAGAATTATCAAATTGTAGAAACAGAGATGGAAAAGTCGGCAAAGCCGGGACAAGTGATGTACAAAGAAGAGAGAAGCAGAAAGGAGGGGAACAGAATAGAATAGATAGATGACTGAATGGGTACTGACATATGAAGCAGGAAGCACGGCTGACAAAGAAGAAGGTTGTAGTGAAAATGGCAATATGGGGGGAAAAAAGCTAAAGGACAGGCCAGAATGCCAGAGAAGGTATGACAAAATGGAGGATAAGTGTGAATGGATGGGAATACATACTGAACAGGCAGTGCATAAGATGTTTAAATATACAGGCCAATAGATGATATGATATAATGCAGGGAAAAGAACGTTTCAGTAGAATAGATCGAAGCCATAGAATCAGAAAATAACATTGAATAATGTAGATAAACTGTGGGAGCAGGGGTGTCAAACTCAACTTTCCCAAGGGTCATGCTGGAAAATGAGAATCACATCAAGGGCCAGACATGTATAGTTACCATGCTTTCATGTTATATTTTGGACTGTGTTATTGCATATCTCATATAGCTTTCTAATTCACCGTTGGGTCCAGATAAAGCCCCAAACTAATTTAGCAAAAAAGATCCGCAGCTATCAGAGACAAAATCCTTTTAAGGGGACTCTGAGGTTTTTTCTCGACCTCACCCAGACTCCATATCTGTGGAGCCCCCCCCCCCCGAGCCTCATCACGTTAGTCACAGTAGAGTTGAGTGAGAGGACGGTCCCAACCTGCGCTTTGTGGAAATAGCTCAGCCAGGGAACAAACTTTATTATTTAAACAAAAAAGAAAATTGAAAATGCTGCTTGAGTGAGAAAATACTTATCATTCTTAATTGAGTTGTTATAGACTGGTGGCTCTGAACTGCCTCCTGTCAGATGTGTTATAAAGTACTTACGTCTTTTTTTTCTGGAACTTCTTTTCGCGCTTTGCTTTTTGTGTCATACTAACAGACAAGCAGCAGATAAGTGAAGCCAATGCAGGGTTACGGGTTCGAAAATGAGCCCACTTCTCCCTTGATTTATTACTTCAATGTCCATTTTTATAATGAGTTTATGGTCTCAATCGCTACTTTTTCGTCTTCGTCAATGCAGCATGACGTTCACTTTGTTAACTATGGTCCCAATTATTGTAAAATAGATGATGAAGCAGGGACTCTTTAGGGGTGTGGCTACACACTGACCTGTCAATCAGGACAGAGGCTTAGCAATGCTATCCATAGCAATGTGAATATTAAAATAATCGTGAACTTGTTTTTAAGTGTTGTCCGTGTTTTTGTCTTAAACTTTGACCCTCTGACTGTGTGTTTTCACGTAAGCAAAGTTTACTGGAAGATTTTGATTGCCTAGAAATATCTTGTTCAGGGTTCTGACAACCATGCAAGCTAGCGCTAGCTGGTAACTTAAGGGAAAGTTTACTGATTTTCTGTTCTGTGGCTGACTAGCTTCAGCAGGGTTGAAAATAAGGCAATTTTTGAGCGCCTGGTTAGCTCACCTGGTAGAGCGTGCACCCATATATAGAGGTTTACTCCTCGACTCTTTTTGCGGCCCTTTCCTGCATGCATTGCTCTCATCTTTCAAGTCTAAGCTGAACATAAATTAAAAAAGGCAACTTTCTGTTTTTAGCGTAGCACCATCGCAACCATAAACAATGTTGGCTTGGCCACGTCATCCTCCACATCTCCAACCTCTTGTCAAAAGTTTTCATGTCATCCAGTTTCAAAAAAACAAGATGGTGACGGACATATTGCCAAACTTGAGGCTTCAAAACAGCAGTCCACCAAGCACTGTGTGACGTCACTGATGCTATGTCCAATATTTTTCACTCTCACACTCTCCTTTCACACTATACACTGACTCTCACTCTCTCTGTTTCTTACTCAGAGCAGCATGATTTGAGACCTGATGTGGTCTGCTAGGGTCTGCTGGGAGCTTTTGAATTCTGCCAGCTCTATAGCCAACAGCCTGGCTATATTTTTGTCACTCTGCCCAGCTTACAGCAGGGTTGGAGGGGTTGGACGGGCACACAGGGTCCTGGGGGATGATGGAGGTCTGGCTGGAGGGCACAGAGTGAAAAGGGGAGGGAAGTTGGAGGTGGAGGGAATTGAAACACAAGTTTGACTAGGCAGGTAGACAGCAGCCAGAACAGCAACCTGCATCAGAGGTGACCCCGCCTCTACCTACACCTCCACCTCCACCTCCACCCACTCCCACCACCAACCACAACCCCAAATAATCCAGTCGAAGGGCTGATGTGATCCTCTCTGACACTGGAGCATTCCACTGTTCCTCATTCAGCTGGCATGGACATTTGTGACACGCAGGCTGCCAAATTACTATTTTTGGATTCATTTCACTAGTGGGACAGATTTTGTCAGAGCTGGTAAAAAGAAGATCTGAGACAGTGTTTAGAAAGCATTTCAGAACTACAAATCACACTGAAATTTAACCTACACAAAAAAAAACTCTACCTCAGAGTAAAATATAAAAGCTTTCTTTTTCAGCAAAGATGATCATAACTCCTAGGAGAGTGTGATGGCAGTGTTCTCATTGCCAACATTCACAGCCACAGAGTATGAATTATGAGAGGCATTTTTGTTTTTTATCGTTGTCTTTTGCCAAGCTGGTGGCTTAGCTCCATGGATGTCAATGCTGGTCTGTCAACCAGTCCACCACTTTGGTCCAGACTGGAATATCTAACCGTTGGACAGATTGCCCTGGGAATTAAAATTGCAGTGATCATAATTTTAAGATTGTGATATAGTTAAATGTAAATATGGTTGTGGTAATTAGACACTTGCGTAACTCAAAGAAATAAATGTTTTCCCTTTTAAGTAGTGACCATTTCACCAACTGCCATGACACTGGACTGCTCTGGGGACGCAACAATGGGGAAAAGAAACACCACTCGTGGTAGACGGTGACAACAACAGGATGGACCGCCACACATGGGGCACGATCCCCGGGCGCAGGGCCATGATCCGTAGAACGGGGAAATGAAACGCCACACGCCGGCAACAACAACGGGTCGGTTTTGGTTAGGAAGAGAATGCGGAACACAACCCCCAGTCTCCGGGGTGAAAGTCCTCTGTTGTTTGACCAACCTCCCTGTGCGGATTTTCGGCTTTTCAATACTACTCGCTACCCTAATCATTCTGTCATCATGAAATAGGTTTCCCATTCAAATAATTACATTAAAATTCATAATCGCCACACGAAAATAACGCCATTAACTTGACCTGTACACGAATCAATAGATTAAATAACGTGACCATTTTACAAACTGCCATGAGACTGGGTTGTACATCTCATTAAAGGCAGAAATGGCCCAAAAAATGATCTTGAAAAGAAAAAAACAGATGTGTCACTGAGATGTGTATGTCAGTTAGAAGTGCTATCCTACTTTGAGATGCTTGATAAACAGGCTCTGCTCCATGCTACCTGTTTACCAAATAGGTTCCTGGTTTTAGTGGAGAAACAGAAAGATAAAATCAAACCTGTTCAGGGGAAGCCAAGTGTTACCAGTGTGTCAGGGTGGAAAAAGAAGATGAAATACATTTACCTTTGACAACAGTATGCCAGCAGCTAATTCCTGCTTTGTTTTTAGCCTGAGGGCCATTCGCTGTCTCCTGTGTCCTTTAACCTCGATGGGGAGAAAAGTTACCATCCAACCCAGCTGCAGTCCTCGTCAAGGCCCCGGGTTAACTTGGAGGCGCACGGCACTTGAAATAAAGACCACCTGCCTCAGAGTGCCTGTGACCTTTGACCCATCAAATAAGCAGAAGGACAGTGTGGTGTCAGATCTCTGTCCTGTCTCTGTGAACTCTGCATGCGAGCACACTTCCTCATAATAAGCTATCTCAACTTCACAGTCTCGCACAGCTGATAGGATCTCTGCACTTTAATCTCGGGGGCATCTGTCTTTGTTCTTGTTGACACTGAGAAATGCTTGAGATAGCAGAGTGTTAGACAGAAAGTGTTTTCATCATCTGTCATCAGACCATAATGTGCTCTGATATACAGGTATCACTGCAGTTCATCCTGGTTTTTTTTATGAAACCACTCATTGCTAACTACCTGGAAAGAAGCCATTGATACATTTCAAAATAAAACTATAAATGTTATGACATTTTTCCTACTTATAACAGAATAACAAAATGTGTATTTGCATCTTTCAGCAATTCCCAATTTTACAAACTGACTATATACAGTAGTATTTTTCTACATACTGTTTTTTGCTGTAAGTTTACAAAACATTCAACATGTTGAAGGTTTTGAATGATTTCTTAGTGGCCCACTGAGAACTTCCTTTCATTGGATCAAGGGGGCCTAGTTCAAACCAAGAAATATGGAGTATCCACATACTGTAACTTTGGTCACAAAGTGTAATCTCCACAGCATACAGCCTGTAAACTGCAGGAGTATACATTATAGTACTAAAGGCGTAACAACATATTTGCTACTCAGCCGTGCTGCATATAGCAAACCAGACATATCACACACTATTTGCATTAGTCTCCGGTATACTGATGCTAAGTACTTCTCACTTCACCATTTAAATCTGATCAGTCTTCATGATGCACTTTCTCTTCTATTGATGTCACCCTAACAGCATCAGTGGGAGGGAGAGGCAATCAGCTCTTATTGTCTACTTAATTAAGTTTCATTTGATGGAGATGATGATTTGTAATCAGCACCTCAACCTGCAGCAATATGCCAAGTGAGAAGCTGCCGTTCCAAACACAACTTCCAGCGTTTTTAGAGTGCAATTCAAATGGCGCCTGGCCATCCATCAGCCCTGGTCCGCTGAGACTCCTTTATTTTCAATCATGTGTTGATTAATGCAACACCAGAGGAAAAAGCTCATCGTTTGACTTCTTTCTTTTCCTCTTCTGGCTGTCTGCTGCTTTGTTCTGATGCGACAATGCCTTTGATGGCACTGCAGGACGCCAGTTGCTGCACTGCGAGTCAATGAGCACAAACCGTTTCAGGTATGTTAGCACACCGGTTTGACAAAGCCTCCGTTGCTTGTCTCATCTTCTGGGAAATGACAGCAAAAGTACATAACAAGACTGCCAGGAGAGTTCATTTTTGATGCATGCCCGGCGTCACTCTGCGGTCCGCACATCTGCTTCTGTCCCCTCCACAGAATGGCCCACTTGACTGTGCATGGCGCCATATGGGAGCCCAGTTTGAAACTACTAGCGTAAAACCACACAATTAATTCTGTATTTCGCCACACAATCTGCTTCAAGACGGACCCTAATGAAACTGACGTGGATGAGTACTGGATCTGTGCATGCAAGACGGGAGAAGCCTTTGGGCAGTGAAATGCACATACAGTCCTAGATCCAGAGACACCAACACACTGATTCACACAGGCACGCACAGACAGACTCGCTCGCACGCATGCATACAGTCATTCAGCCTGCGCATTCAGGAAGCATCTGGATGACTGCTCTAAATTTGCCTGACGTGGGCCTGACATTGAATCTAATGTAGCGCTCCCGGGAGACACGGAGCAGCACACTTACACACTCTTTAAAAAAAAAAAAAAGGAGCTTTGGACTGCATAATTTAACCCAAATAAATGAGGAACATGAGACGGAGAATGGTTACCAAAAACAAGTCTGTTGACGTGTAGCGTAGCTCGTTTATCACGATCTCAGCATGAAGAGAGTGCCGTGGGAGTGTTATGTGTGCACGTGTGAGTGTGTTTGTGAATATTCAGTCGGGTTATATCAGCAGGAGATGCGACAGCTCCTTAGAAAACAGAGCAAGTATTATGTTCATTATTATTTCTGACGGTTATTTTTTGACACCACTCGGCTAGAAAAACGGATACAAACATATTTAATCGTGCTTTTACAGCACCTGCATCAATATATAGTGCATCAGTTGGCATGTTCTGCATTCCAAACCCTGCACCAAATACTAGCATTACTAGCATTTTTTTCTATAGGGCCGTTGTTATTACAGTTATTTTGTGAGTTCACAACATCAGTGTCCCTGTCATTGCTCGTACTGTACATGAGCGTGCAGCAGCACTTTGCAGTTAGAACCAAGTGACAGGAACACACAGCAGCAGCAGCCCTGTATACGGGGGCAGCTAGTGTACCATGCTTTAATTCTCCCGTCTGATTTGTGCATGAGAAATGCACAAATCAGACGGGCTCCAGTGCCCCTTGCAGCTTGTCATCATCTACAGCCAGCATCTTTGGTTATTTCAGCCTCCCTTCAGTATTCGGCCCCTAGCAGACCTTCAATTATTTATAAAGGATTTTCTTTTTTTTTCGTTTTGGAGAAAAGGGGCAAGTGAAAAAGATGAACATGGTGGCAAGTGAGGCAGAAGGCGCTGTCATCTCCTTACTTGTCCATGATATTTCCTGGCCTAATCATCAAGTTGTGCGTAGAACCAACTGCAGTGACACTAAGAGGAAATAGCTCCACATCATTAGAGAAGATATGTTTCCATTTTGAAGGGGAGATTAAATTAATCTGGTATTGAGTGTCTTAATACATTCAGCCAGCAAAGTCCCAGAAGGCAACCTAATTATATCAATTGGGGGGGGAAAGGGGAGGGGGGAGAAAAGATGAATGGCAATCGGACAAAGTTAAGTTTAATGTGCTCCCATTTGATCTCATCTGGATGTGATGAGGCTTGCTTGATAAGAAAGGTCACAGTGGTGTTATCTTTATTAAAAGTTGGTTCAAAGGACGTTTGTAATGATGATCCACTCAATTCGTGGGATTACAATCTCTTTGATGGGTTAAATATCTAACATATGTGCAAAGGCCCCTTACATGTGTTCCCACCAGCTGTGCTGCTTTTGCATGCCTCTGTAATTCACTGCTACGACCCTCTCTCCGTTTCCTTATAGGGCACATTGAGCTGAGCTACCTTTGAAACTGACGCTGAGCCCCGATAGAAAGTTTGATGAGATGACAAACATCTGAATGGGGACATGAGGAATGGCCACTACTGAGTTGCTGCCGTCAAACTGAATGATATCTCTGTTTTTTGGGTTTAGTGTGAACATCTGGTAGACACCGTGAAATCACATCTTTCAGACCCCACCGAGGTTGAGTTATGTCAGCCAGCTAGCAGCAGGGTCAGAGTTGAGGCCAGGTAACAGCTGGCTGTAGCACAGGATTTGAGGATGGATCAAGGGTAAAAGTGGAAATGATACACATAGAGTTCATTTAGCCATCTTTTTCTTCCATTTCTTCCATTTTGTGTTAATTTAATTGATAATCAAATGTAGAAGAAGACAATCCTGGTATGGAAGGCATCTGTGTTTTGAGATGATAAAATAATAAATATCTGTGTGATGGGGGGGGGATCATTAAAAAATACCAGCTGGCACATTTAGTGTAGGTGGAGGTGCTTTCTGTCCAAAATTGTACGAAGCAGGTCACACACAACAACTGATGTGAGCTTGTCAGCTCACATCAGTTGTGTGTCGACATTGCCAATAAGAACCACTATCATGGAATAGATGCCAACAATGTCAGTGATATTAAAGGCAGGGTTTGTAACCATTTCCAATATACATTTTTTTCAATACTTGTTTGTAATGGTCTTTACACCCCGCCAGCATACAAAAATTAAGGGATCTGAAAAAGGTATAATATTAGGTGTTTGCTTAATGTGATGGGGGGTTGGCACATTTCTACTTGGTTTTACAACTTTGTACTTACCAAAGTAATTGTTGACTTCTAGGAACATGGCATCAGTAAAATAAGATCAGACTTGAAAAAAGTAAGTAAAGTTGTATCATAGGGTTCAAACAGAGGCAGAGTCTAAAAGTCTGAGAACTCGTGTTTCAATTTTATTTTATTTTTTTAGATGTTGCTGTGTGCCCAGAACGGTATCATGACTGATACAATGGCCGCACCTACAATAATAAGGTCCGCAGTGTAACAAAGAGGAATGGTCCTGTAGCTATGCTGTAGCTCTCTTTGTGCTACAGAGCTGGTTACAGATTCCATCTTTATGACTTTAAATAAAAACCAACAATGTTCACAGACATTTTAATGTAAATCAAATGGAACATTTTGAACATTTTTGGTAAAAATGACTTTGCAGAGGAAACAGTGGAAGCAGCAGATACAGGACAGAAGGGTGCCACTGCAGGACAAGAGCCGTTCAGTTTTTCAGTTCTCCAAATGGCTTTTGAAAAATACCCAGTGGAAAGCAACGCTAAATAGAACTATCAAGGGGCAGGAAATAGTTGGAATTTGATGTCACCCCTGTGCCACTGCGTTTGCTCTAAACAATTAAGAACTCTTCCCGTCAGTGTTGCACTCTCTAACTTAATCCATCTGTGTCACCATCCAGGTCCCCATGCAGGACCTAATCTAGGCTAAATGCAACTATAATCCAATTAATCTGTCATAGCACAGGCCCGCTGATGATATTTTTACTTTCTGCTGACACATCCCGTTTGCCTCTTGGAAAAATAATGAGGAAGGATAACTTAATTTGGGTTACGGAAAGAAATAATAGAAGACAGTTAACACAGCGAAGACATGGATGGAACGAGGGATGGAAAGAGCAAAAGTCTTATGGCTTTATAATGAGTTGCATTCTCTGGCTTCAAACTTCTGTTTACTTACTCTCATCTTGACCATTGCTCACACGTCAAACACGGTTACACATCATAGTACAGATGTGGCCTGATGCTTTTAATTTCATTTACATCTCGGTTGCCATATACAGAAATTTATTTTAGATAGGGTTTCAACGTCAACTCTTGACAGTGTACAGTGTGTCTGAAAATAGCAAAGTGCTGACAAGCTGCTGATGAACACCGGCATTTGATGACACACAAACATAAGATGCTGCGTCGAGGAGTAAACCTTGGATCTATACAAGAAGGAGAGGGAGGACTGCTTCAAATACCTTGGTGTCCACATCACCGAGGGTCTGCCCTGGGGCCTGTACACTGACTAAGTGGTAAGAAAGGCAAGGCAGACTCTGTTTCAACTCAGACTTCCGTCTCGCTCCAAATAATGAGGAATTTCTACTCCTGCATCTTCGAGTGCGTCCTGACGAGGAACATCACTGCCTGGTACGGAAATAGCACTGAACAGGACTGCAAGGTCTGCAATCCATCCATCCATCTTTGTCTGCTTATCCAGTGTCGGGTCGAGGGGGGAGCAGCTCCAGCAGGGGACCTCAAACTTCCCTTTCCCGAGCCACTTTACCCAGCTCCGACTGGGGGATCCCGAGGCGTTTCCAGGCCAGGTTGGAGATATAATCCCTCCACCTAGTCCTGGGTCTTCCCCGAGGCCTCCTCCCAGCTGGACGTGCCTGGAACACCTCCCTAGGGAGGCGCCCAGGAGGCATCCTTTCCAGATGCCCGAACCACCTCAACTGGCTCCTTTCAATGTGAAAGAGCAGCGGCTCTACACCGAGCGCCTCTCGGATGACTGAGCATCTCACCACATCTCTAAGGGAGATAGCCCCCCTCCTGAGGAAACCCATTTCAGCCGCTTGTACCCTGGATCTCGTTCTTTTGGTCGTGACCCAGCGTTCATGACCATAGGTGAGGGTAGGAACGTACTGTAAATTGACCGGTAGACAAGGCCTACAAAGAGTGGTTAATTCGACTGAACATACAATAGGTCATCCTCACCCTGCCTAAATAATATTTATGATGCAAGAAAGAGGCTAGGAGTATTAAATATCCAAAACATCCTTTTGTCCCTCTTGAGTTTAGGAAGAAGGTACCAGATACACCAGTGGCGGCCAGTCAATTACATGTTAGAACGCATTCCTTGTAGAATACTCCATTTCAACACATTCTCACTCCCATCACGTCAAAAAGCGACGCTTGGTCAGGTGTCTTTGGCGCTTGTTACTGACGCAAAAAGTCTCCTTTCGCATCTCAGTCAGATGCAGAGGGTCTTCCCTTTGGGCGTTATTTTTTGACACGCTTGTTTGGGACTCTTGACATCACTTTTTGATGCTCTGGGTTGGGACAGATTTTGGGTGGGGTTATTTTATGTACTTTTCAGTGACACGTGGGACAATGAACCCCGGTCTCCTGGGTGAAAGTCTTGTGTTGTTTGACCTATCCACCACCTAACCTGCAACCTTACGCAGATTTTAGGTCTTTCATACTACTCACTACTGTTGTCTCTCTTCATACTACGTCATCTGACAGCGCTGTGCCCGGTGCGTTCCATACAGACACTAAAGGATGATTTTTGCGTCGGTATCTGACGCTGAGAGACACTGACCAAGTACAGTATTTGAGAGCGAGAACGGGTTGTCCTTTTCTAGATCTTCTTCACAACAATAGGACAACTATGACCTTGAAATCAACATTATATCTCTTGTCACTTCAGATTGTCTAGCTATTGAAGCCAATTTGTCACCAGACAACATCGTCAATATTGGACAATTCTGAAAAATCCCTTTATTACATTGAACAAAAAGCCTAACTTTCTCCAATATTTTCTTGGTTTGGTCAAGGTTAGGGGAAGATCATGTTGACAGTTAATATAAAGGCAAATATTAGACGTCCAACTCTTTGAGCTCCATACCCAAAGAAGTTGAACCGGGCTAAACTTGTTACCGCAAAACAATAAAAAATAAAAAAATTGCTGTGCAGCAAACTCATGGGTCTCTTACTCAAACTGGACTTCCTGGATCAGATGTCTCACTGGTACTTGAAGCGGCACGCCCCCACCAACACAGTCCCTCCCCATTGCTTTTTTCAGTCTGAGCGCCCACTTACTTTCCACCTCTCTAAAGGGCACACTACTTTCTGCATTGCTACTGAATGTTGGAACACTGTTAGCACCGGATGTAAACCCAGGTGCAAATTCGTCCAACATGGTTGTCAACTGTTTGTACAATAATGAAAATGTGCCTTCAGACATTCATTTTGTCTTACCCACTGCTGTGCTTTTTAAAATTGGCTTTAAGAAATGTCACACCTGCATATCAGCAATACTGGGTGACATGATTTAATGTAAGTACCCATCATTTTCAATGCTGGATATTCAAAAATGGTCTGGATCGTATGGAATACAGTATTGTATAGTAGAGTATGAAGCAGCCAGGTGTTGCTTACCAGTGCATATACTGTTTTAAGTTATCTACAAAGTAGACTCAGACAAATGAACAAAATGCAAAGAGACATGAAAAAAAGATGGATAATTAGCTCCCTGTTGGCATTGCAACCATTAAAGCCACTCCAGGTTTGTAAGATTGCCATCAGAGGGTTCAAAGCATGTGTAGTGCAGGAGAGGAAAAGGCAAGGTTACATTTTTCTTTTAAATTAAAATCATTTTAAAGAGCAAGTATGTTACGTGCATCCTGGGGAGAGAAGAAATTGTAGCAGTAATGACACAGATGGACACACTGTAGTGTAATTAATACTCAAAGGAGAGCACTGTTGCTTTGTGGAGGAACGGTTTTGTATGCCTTGTCATGGACAAGCTTAGCAAAGACCACCAGGTATGTTGAAAGGTTCATTCATTGAATACTAAATAATGATGGGTTCATAAAAATACTGTAACGTGCAGTCTGACAAAAGCATTTAATGTACAGAGGTCTACTTTTTGCAACATGCGAGACCAATCAGCCAATGTCAAAATGTGCAATGTGTTAACATTTCATACCAAAACTGAGCAGAAGCCTATTTTATAATCCCTCATATGTCCTCCTCTTTTTTGTCTTTTCTTTTTTTTTGGCATCATTTTTAATCATCATATCATATTCAAGCATACAGTTTGACCAATTACAATTCACAAAAGTGGGCTAAAATGAAGCCAATGATCTTTACTCTCAGGGGCTTATGATTTCATGAATTTTTAAATAATAGTCTTAGTGCTTTTAATTGTGTACACTGTTCATCAGCTATTAGCATGTTAGTGTGATTAGTTTATGGGTCTGAACTCTATCTAATTATAATAATTACTAACACTTGTGTTTTAAAACAATGGCACTTCAGCCTTCTTTATTGCTGTCCTATTTGTACTGTATATTATTTAAAAATTAAAGCCAGTGGTCTCAGTTATTATGGTGGTCCGAGTGTGAAGAAACAATACAGAGATGCACGCAATAAATCGGTTTATTAGACTGCTTTTCACCTCTCTGGCAATGCTGGCATATTAGTGTAGTAGTGATAGCCTGTATGACGGTTAAGTTAGTTATTCATTTTCATTAATGTTCCAGCTTTAGACAAACTTTAAATCCAAACCTACAATATTTTATGTTTAATTGGACAAAATGCAACCAGTGGTAGAATATAACTAAGTACATTTACTAAATTGCTGTACCTAAAGTAAGTACAAACGTTGAGGTACTTGTACTTGAGTCTTTTCTTTTCATGGCAAATTTCTTTTTCTTTTAAAGATTATTTTGGACGTTTTTAGGCCTTTATTTTGACAGGACAGCTGAAGAAAGAGGAGAGAGAGGGGGACCGACATGCAGCAAAGGGCCGCAGGACGAGGAGTGAACGGCCTGGGCGCCCTTTCACGCTACTTTCTCCTTCTACTCCGCTACATTTCAGAGAGAAATTTATCTGACAGCTTTAGTTACATCTGACAGCTTTAGTTACTAGTTACTTTAGTTACTCCACTACATTATCTGACAGCTTTAGTTACTAGTTACTTTAGTTACTCCACTACATTCATCTGACAGCTTTAGTTACTAGTTACTTTAGTTACTCCACTACATTCATCTGACAGCTTTAGTTACTAGTTACTTTAGTTACTAGTTACTGCAGGTTATATGGTTCTAACCAAGATAAAATACTTATATTTAGACGAGTTAGCTAATTTATCTTGTTTTAAGAGTGAATCTCTTATTTTAAGTGTTCAACAAAATAATCTTAAATTAAGCAAGCTTGGCAAGTAAAATGATCTCGCTGCATGGACAGATCATTTTAATTGTTCTGAGTACCTTTTCTCTCAGATTTATTGTTTTATCTTGTTTTAAGACACCCCTTTTTTGCAGTGTAGTTACAAAACAACTTTACACAAATTAAGATTTTTGCACACAAAACACATGCAGTTTTGTAAAATACAATACAGTGTTGATTAACAGAACGGATTGAAATGTTTCCAGTTTCTAAAATGTGAGGATTTTTCTGCATTCAGTACGTTTTCTTTATGATTTTTAACTGCAGGACTTTTACTTTTAACAGAGGATTTTTTACAGTGTGATATTAGTACTTTTCCTTAAGTAAAGGATCTGAATACTTCTTCCATCGCTGATTGCAACAAGCTGTAACAACATTGACATATTATCATCTTGTGAAGGGTTATGGTGAATGTGTTAGCAAACAGTTGCCTTTTTACACATCCACACAATTGGATAACACTCTGGTAGATTAGACTGTCGTCATATGTTCAGCTCCCTCTGGCACCGCCTAAATCAGATACACCGATGTGATTGGTGCAGCTAGGGTATAGTTAATGAGCAGCATTACCCGGTTCCAGAGTAACGCGCTGAGCTAATTCAAATTGTGCTCTCAGAGAACTCTGGATGCCCAGGGTAGTCTCCACCAGCTCCTGAGGGAAATATCAGGCCCCTTAAGTGCTAAATGCTTTACCATGTTCACCAGCTGGTTGCTAACTGTGTGGGCATGTTTACCAGTTTATGCTGGGAACATAGTCTACAGTGGGTTTGTCAAAGCTATGGTCACAGGAAACAGCTGCTGCTGCAACTGGAAACAATGCAATGAGAACCAAAAAAGTAAAGTCGTTAGCCCCAAAACCCCAAATAAATTATCAGAAAGGCACCATATAAATCTATATTGGTGATGTGAACTGCAGAATTATTATTACATTAATGCTAATTAAATGTGAACAGGTTTCCATGGTTTCATTTTTTTTTTAAACATATTTTTGTTGTCCTGCACATTGCTGCAGAACCTGTTTTCACCCTGTGTGTTTAGGTCTCTGTTTTAGCTACAGAGTGAGACATCTCCCTTGTTTTAGCTCCAGAGTGGGAAATCTCCCTTCTATCCTATATTTGTTAAGAGCTGCACATGCTCAGTAGCTTGGTAAGATCCCATCAGCTAGATAACTCTTTCTTCAGCTTTGGTCAGTCCAAGGCAGGATTAGCTGGTAGACTTCTTCTAGAAGAGGACACTTGTGGAACACCTGCATAACAGGGACAGGAAGTAGTTCTTTTGGAGATTATGGTAAACTAGTGGCTGCTGGAGCAGTGTTTTGCCATTGAGAACAAGCTAGCATGCCCTAGTGACGTAGAAAGCCGTGCAGATGTTGAACAGCTCACCTGAAGGTAGAACACATTCAGAAACTGGATCTCACTCAAAAAATAACCAAGAAAAAAAGTTTTTTTTCATAATATGGGTACTTTAAAATGTATTGTTTATAGCAGCTTTAAGTGTATGCAGTGATAACCAGATGACCTCCCACAAAACCCAACTAACTAAACGCACAGAATTGCTTCTCCACCAGGAAAATTGTTCCAACATGCTTCTTTAAACAACACGTACTCTCATTATGCCCTGTTGTGTTAAATGTTACAATATCAATTTCAGCTGACCTGGAGAGAGATGCTTGTTAGTTGAAACCCCTTCTCTTCATATTTATTGACTAGGCCTACCCAAAAGAAAAAGTGCTAATGATTTTCAGACCTTTCTCCTTAATTCACCCAACAGCTGTACAAGCAGCTGTATTCCCACAGAGACAGACAATCTGAGACGGGAGCATTTTTCTCTGTCAGTTTCTCTTTTCTCGTCTTTCCGTCCATTTTTCTTCTTTTATGTGTACTGGCTACAGTTGACATTCTTTTCTGTCACTCTCCACTGTCCTGATCGACTCCCCTCTTTACCGGAAATAAACTATAAACAGGAATGAATATGGTATGTAACATTTTAATCCTTTTCTGTAAAATCTGTACGTGCCCAAGTCTCATGGATGAGTTAGTTTTTTAGAATAATATTTAATTTTGCAGACTAAACTTGCCATACGTGAACTCATTCATCTTTGTATCGTATGACTTTTATCAGTAAATGAGCAGAAAGATTACCAGGTAAGTTTACCAGATCGGGTAGCGGATCTGTAGTTTGAATGAGACAGTGGTAATGGACAACTCCACGTCCAATCTTTGGAGGGACCCAAGAGGATTAGTGGTTTGGTGTTGATTTAAAGCGCCCATATTTTGCTCATCTTCAGGTTCATAATTGTATTTTGAGGTTCTACCAGAATAGGTTTACATGGGTAATTTTTCAAAAAACACCATATTTTTGTTGTCCTGCACACTGCAACTGAGCCTCTTTTGTGTTTAGGTCTCTGTTTTAGCTCCAGGTGAGACAGCTCACTTCTATCCTATCTTTGTTGGGAGCTGCACATGCTCAGTAGCTCGGTAAGATCCCATCAGCTAGATATATCTTTCTCCAGCTTTGGTCCGTCCAAGGCAGGATTAGCTGGTAGACTTCTTCTAGAAGAGGACACTTGTGGAATACCTGCAGAACAGGGACAGGAAGTAGTTCTTTTGGAGATTATGGTCAACTAGTGGCTGCTGGAGCAATGTTTAGCCATTGAGAATGAGCTAGCATGCTACGGTTAGCCACCTCGTCTCGGCTAGTGACGTAGAAAGCCGTGCAGATGTCTACTATTATTAGACTGTTATCCAAATTATATAGCTGTTTGGCCGATTTTTTATTTCTGTTCTTTAGATTGTTTTGTTGGTTTGAGTGAAGCAGAATGCTGCATGCAACACATTTACTTCCTTGTCATAAAAGGAAATGCTGAAAAAACAAATAAGAGCGTCAAACAATTCTGTGGCTGGCATTGTGTTTTTTTCCACTTCAAAGTGAGTGTACTTTTGCAGTAAAGGGAATTGTTCCTCTAAAAATATCACCACGTAATTACAGTATCATCTCACATGAAAAAAAGAGTGAGAAAGTGAGAATTAACACCATTTCATGATTTATTTTCTGTATTTCTGTGTTCAAAATCCAACCGAGAATCCTGATCTTTCTCACAAAACGAGGGATACAGTCATTTTCAAAAGCACGGGGGAAACCTTCAAACCTAGTGTACATGTGGGAGTGGCCACGCGTCCGTTCCGAGAGAGTTTGGAGGAGGGCTGAAGTGGACGTCTGGAATGTAAATCTCAGTCTGATTATTTTGGAGACAAAGTGTGTCTGAATGTGCAGCTGAGGGCAATTTCCTCACAATCAGAGTGCTTTTCTTGCACACTAATTAATCCTAACTGTGAGAATATACACACGCAGGGATGACACACACACACACACACACACACACAAAACACAAAATCATGTGTCTACACACAGACAGAGTAAAATCAAACACATGCAATCAGTAAGTCCACCTGAACTGCTGCTGTTTCTCAACACTCTCTCTTTCTCACCGAGAAAATGATTTGGCCCCTTCCTCTGGCCCAAGAATCTCATAAGTAGTGGTGGGCAGCAGATTCTCAGAGGGAGGTACAACTTTGGGTGGAGGAAGCGCAATTACTCCACAGGGAGCTCTGGAAGCAATTATTCAACCATCCAAATGCCCCTGAAACAACTCACCCAATGCTAGCAAACACACAGAAATTATCCTGCCAACCTATTGTACTTAGACACCATATCATGGCTTGCAGAATCATATTAACCTAATTTGCCGTGCACACGCCCACCCAAAGCACTTGAGCTAAAAAATAAACAGTTGGCCGGCTCAGATAATAAATGGCGAGACAGTATAGTGTGGGTATGAGAATACTTTGAGGGACCTTGTGATAGCAGAGCTCAGCCTGCAGCGCCTTCTACTGCATGTTCACACCTGTAAACACACCTGCGAGGGCGCAAGACTGTCCTCCGCCCCCAAAAACGCTCCCATAGGTTGTTTGTTCAAGCAGCATCTCCCACTTATGTTAACATTTTTAGTGGCGCCGCCATCTAGTGGTCGCCGTAGTCATGAAAGAGCAAAGCAGGAAGTAAGGAGACGAAGGATAAGACAGTCCCTCCAGGATTTTGCAATGTAGCGATCGCACCAATTCACGCAAATTCAACCAATCACCGCGACTTTGGTGCAACCCGCAATTTTGACCAATCACCACAAATTTGAATAACTGGAGTTTCCAGCGTCTTGAACCAAACCCAGCAGTCCCACGTGTCAGACTCTATATCAGTATGTGTCTCTGTGAGCCAATGACCAAGCAGGAGTGAGAACGGGTTGACGTCACACGTACATTGCCATATTCATTTTCCTTGTTTAACGAGACGTGTGTGACTCAAACATCTCACATTTACCCACACAACGTACAGCAAAAGACCGTGTAGAACATGTCAGACCGTCCTGCCAACCTGTAACATTTTAACATTAAGGTACGCTGGAACATTTTTTCACTCTGATGTCGCTGAACGCTCAGTTCTCCCCAGAAAAGATACGTAAAGGATGGCCTAAATTGAGGACAGCTACGCTCGTTATTGTAAGTGCAATGCTAAGTTAAAGTCCAATAAGTCATTTATCAAACCGTATGAATGTGTCCCAGTCCAGGATAGGAAACTAACTAACAAGGAAAAATCAACAAGCCACTGAAAGACATATTCAAATTTGATTCATTCAATATTATTTAATTATTAATTTCTGTCTTAAATCCACCAGCCATTTTCATTTGCAGCATCCGGAGCCTTATTAGTAAGGTTACTAGGAAAACTCAGCCTAAAGTCATGTTATTCTCCTCAAAACAAGTTTCCTTTTTATTTTTAAAGAACTGTCAAAGCCCCATTCCTCCTGCAAATAATGACCCCCCTGTTCACACCCCTCCTTCCCCCTTCCTTCCCCATGCACTGTTCACTGCACAGGGCGCAGCCCGGACGTTGGACGAGGCAGGACGTCTTCCACATCACGGGGACCACTTGGAGGGTCAGGCTCATGTTGAAGACCTGCTGAAGGACTCCACTCAGCTGGGGGGGATGCCATGAGCACCCTGGGACTCACACCATCAGTGTCCTTCCAGCTGTCTTCTTGGTGGGAGGAGTAGGACCCCCACTGAAGGAGGGAGAGCAGATGGGGGGATCTGTTGGTTAGTTAAACTTGTTGCCCTTTCCCCTCTTCCCTCAATCCCATTGTCAGCTGACCTGAAACCTGGAGGACTGGTTGCAGCAAACACACGCACACTCACACTAATTACACAAACATGCAGTCGCTTACTTCTCTGGGGTACATGTGTCTTCACCAGAGGTGGGTAGTAACAAGTTACATTTACTCCGTTACATTTACTTGAGTGAGATTTTGAAAAAATTGTACTTCTAGGAGTAGTTTTAAATCACTATACTTTTACTTGAGTAGATTAGTGAAGAAGAAACTGTACTCTTACTCCGCTACATCAGGCTACAATGAGGTTGTTACTTTTCTTTTTCCCTCTTTGGTACTCTACGCCTCATTTTAATGTTTTATTTTGATAGAGAGAGAGACTTCCGCTAAATGCTCTACCACGTGACTGTGTTTCACCAATCAAACGGCGTTGTGCAGTCTTGTCACGCGACCATACTCGATCTCAGCGGCGGGACGGGTTAGCTTTACAGTCGTAGCAAAACAAAGATGTCAGAATCAACCGTCGGCAATGCAGACACAAACGAGGAGAAACATCTCCGGCCTCATATTGAAAGCATGTTTACCTTTTAATAAAAGTGCAAAACTGCAGCTACATTATGCGGTGTCTTCTGTGTCGACCAAAACAAACGGACATTTCAGCGTCCAACAACTCAACATTTAACTTGAGGAAACATGTAGCAGTAGCCTAATTTTTGTTTTTGCTGTGGATAGGCGAATGTTTGTCTTTTAGGTTACACATGTTTTGAACATTTCTTATATATATATATATATATATATATATATATATATATATATATATATAAATACAGTAGCCATCCAAATTTGATGTTTAAGTCTCTTCACTTAAGCTATTTTGTATTTAATAAATTAATTTGAATTTCTTCTATTGATTGGATGAACTATAATTTGATGATTAGATGATTATCTTGTATTTTTGTCTGTCTGATCGAATGCTTGTGTTAAAGCATTCAGAAATAAATCAGACGTTACTCAACAGTTACATACTACTTGAGTAGTTTTTTCACCAAGCACTTTTTTGCTCTTCCTCAAGTAATTATTTGGATGACTACTTTTACTTTTACTTGAGTCACATTATTGTGAAGTAACAGTACTTTTACTTGAGTACAATTTTTGGCTACTCTACCCACCTTTGGTCTTCACACAGACATACTACGACAGACAGTACTGCATGAAACTAGGTTGAAACACGTCTCCTGCCTTTATCATGCAACAGCAGCATCTGGATAAAATGCTGAGTGGAGAAAAACTGCTTTCCCTCTCTTTCTCCCCCTTTCATGCTCCCTTGCTTCTATATATTTTTCTTTCTGCTTTCCTTTGCTCTGTAATCATCTGTATTTTTTAATAAAAGGAACATTGAGTCAGAGCTCAAAATAGTGTATAATGTTAAACTAATAGGATACATAGCTTCCCTGGCTAAACTCTCATTTAACATTTGACTTTGAATTAAATTATGTATTGTAGTTTATTTTGTAAGAGGCCAACCAACTGATTTTTTTTCAACAAATCACATTTATTTGGCAGCCGCCTTTGTCCAACGTTGCAGTGCATCTCCCTTAAAATCTAAAATGAATTAGTTAATTATGGCCTGGGAAAAAATTCTAGCAAGGAAATTCTGTTTCATAAAGCTTAATTTGAGTGTAAAACAATTTTAACCCTTGTGTTGTCTTCCCGTCAACTATGAAAAAAAGTTATTGCTTTTTCTGACATTTTTGTCATTTTTTCAATGGTCTGGGTGCTTTTTCTTATGTTTTTCCAAAGTTATTTGATATGTCTAATGTTGACATTTACAGCTTATTTTGAAGGTCCATTTTGAGCGATGAAAAAACTGAAAATGGGTAAAATTTGACCCGAGGACAACATGAGGGTTAAGAGTTGTGGCCATCATCTTTGCAGTTATATTGACTTTGTACCCATTAGGGCTGAACGACATGAGGAAGAATATGCAATGTTACTTTTGATAAATAAACAGATATTAAAGTGTGCTCAGTTCTGCCGCTTTCAGTATTCTGTCAAAATACAACAAATTGCTTGTAAAATTCAAAAATGAAATAATGTACAACATTCTTTTATTGAAAATTAGTTAAATTTTAACGTGCAGCTTTCTACCGATACTTTGTTTCAACTAACACAGAAAATCTCAGAATGTCTTCCGCGGTGTGTTTATTGCGGCAGTTGATATCGCCATGATGATGAAAAAACAAAAAAACATATATTGTTACCCCCCAAGATAATCGCTGAGTGTTAACATCACTCCAACAATGTACAATGTGATACAGCATTATGCTAATGTGCCAACAAATCCTATGAAAAGACCCAAACCAACAAATAAAGTATCTACTAGGGCAAGAGTCTTTAAAGTTTTTTAGGCCAAGGACCCCTTAGCTAAAAGAGAAACAGAGCTGGGACCCCTGACTCTACTGGGTGGATGGGTGGATGGATGAGTGCAGATGCAGACTATTATCTGTATTCTCTTCGAACTTCAGCTGTTTGTGACTAACCTTGACTCTCCTGTCTTGTGTGCAGTTATTTATCGTCCACCAAAACTCAAATGATTTAATACCGCATGTTTTTTGAGTTTTTAGCTGATATTGTTCCAAAATATGACAATATTCAATATCAAAAGACTTCAATATTTATGTGTTTTGCCCCTCAAACCCATTTGCTAAGGATTTAAAAACCCTTTTGAACTCATTTGGCCTTAATCAATGTGTGGAAATGACATTGCCTTGTCTGTGGATGCCAGGAACCCTGCTGTTTTAGTGCTTTTAGACCTCACAGCCGTGTTTGATACAGTGGGCCATGTAGTCCTCTCTTGCCTTGATCATTGTGTAGGCATCCGAGGCTTAGCACTTCAATGGTTTAGCCTATTTGGCAAATAGGAACTTCTCTGTCATGATTGGTGACTTTTTCATGTCAACTGCTCCTCACTGCTGCTCCTTACTTTCCTTATATACAGTATGTTGCCTTTAGGGGTTATTATAGGAAAGCACAACCTGTCTTTTGCAGATGTTTTGCAAAATGTATTTGCCTATGAAACCGACTGACAGTGTCGCACTAGACTCCCTGCTTGGTTGTATTAATGAAATTAAGTTGTGGCTTTTACAAAAGTTTCTTAACTTGAACAAAGCTAAAACTGTATGATCTTCAGTACTTCAGGCACGCCAAGCGGTCCAGCTTTGAGTTTGGGAGCTCTGGCTTCATACCTTAAGCCAGCTGTCGAACTTTTGATTGCAACATGAAAATTGGCAAGCAGATCAGCACTGTTATTAGAATGAGCATTTTCCAGCATTGTCTCCTGGCTAAAGTTAAGCCCTTCCTTAACAGTCATGACCTAGAAAAGGCCATTCATGCTTTTATTAGTTCAAGGTTGTATTATTGTAAGACTTTTATGTTGGTTTGAATCAGATGTCCATCTCATGTTTTCAACTTGTTCAAAATGCTGCTGCTCGCTTTTTAACCAATACATCTAGACATGCACATATCACTCCACTCCACATAGGATTTCGAGGCATAGTTGGGGCGGGGAGGAGTTGCAGTTCAGTGGGCTCAGGATCTCATCGCTGCTTTTTGCAGATGATGTGGTCCTGATGGCATTATCGGCCTGTGACCTTCAGCACTCACTGGATCGGTTCGCAGCCAAGTGTGAATCGGCCGGGAACACTTCGGCATCCCCCAGTTGGAGCTGGTTAATGTGGCTCGGGGAAGGGAAGTTTGGGGTCCCCTGCTGAAGCTGCTGCCCCCGCGACCCGATACCTGCTAAGCGGTCAAAGATGGATGGATGGATGGATCACTACGTAACACTAACTTTTTCAGTTTAGCTTTACAGTTATTTTTGGATTTTATGTTCAATACACCTTATTTATAGGAAATTGTTTCTAATGTTTGCAGAAATTAGGAATTATTTAGACTAAAATTAAAGGAATGGATGTTGATGGATAATCACAGACTGGAATATGTCAACTTTTACTCAATACTATTTCAAAACTACTTCAATTTGTTTTCAAATGCTATAAAATTGAATAAGACACCCCAAAAATTAATGAAAGTAGAGATTTTTACTTGGCAAAGAGTGTGGGTTAAACATGAGGGTTAAACGGCCTGGCCGCTAAGTATTTTTCTGAGATTTTAACCCTTTGTGAGCACAACCGGTCCTTGCGGTCTTCAAACCAACTGGTTTTAGAAGTCCCAAGGTCAAGGTATAAACAAGGTGTGTGTGTGTGTGTGTGTGTGTGTGTGTGGGGGGGGGGGGGGCGGTGGGGGGGGGATGTACTATGCTAACTTCCTGAGGAAGTACAAAAGTTTTCCATTCTTATATACGGTATCACAATTGACATCAAACTTCAGGTTTTATTTAAATACTGTTCAACAACTACAATTCCAGTTCCTTTAATGAAAAGCATTCACAATTGAGTTTTAGTAAAGCTGCAGTTATTCCTCATTTATCCAATGCATGGTATTTGTATGCTTTCTGGCTATGTTTTGTTTTATAGACAATTATTTTTAATTCATGTAATGACTATGATGAAGTCTTCCATATTTTTTTAAATCGTTACATAAGCGAGTATTTCCCTCTTTGTTATTTGTCTCTCCCTGTTTCCAGAGGACCTCGTCTGTCCTCTCTCCATCAATAAACAAATCCAGCCGTAATAAAGATAATTACACCTTTTTATTTTTTAAGAAACACATTCCAAGTCATTTCTCTGCACCGGTGAGTCCAGAGCTTGTACCCTTCAAAAAATATACACCACTCATGATGAAACCAAATCTAGCCGTCTGAAAGCACTTAACCCTCAAAGGCTTGCCTGGGAAAGGCCTGCTGTTTGATTTTCAGCCGATGCAACCACGCCACATGAAGGCAGACAGTTTGTTTTGGACACACTTAGAAATCCGACTTCGAAGTCCTGTTTCTGCATGTGCGTGCGTGTGTGTGTGCATGCGTGGAATCAGAGTCAAAAAGTCACTGTTGCGTGATTCATCCCCAGAAAGGCAGCATTTTTAAACTCTCCAATTATCCCGACAAACTGCATGTCATGTCGTCATGGCAACAACCACCACTGAAAAAAGGAAGCGATGCTGCCCAAGATGTAAGTCACCAGCATCTTTAAGTGTGGGGTAATTCCACCAGTCGGACAGGACATATGGAAGTGGTTTGGTGCTGAGGAAGGTGTCAAGGCGGGTACAACGTTGCTGCTGGGAGTTTTGGGAGGGGGTAACTCCGCCCCCACCTAGAGTACCTTCTGTAAATTGGAGCCAAGAGATGTCTGGTGGGGTTTTTAAAAGTGGGCAAGAGAGACGTTAGATCAGATTAACTCACTCCATGTGCCTAATGAGCTGTTACATAGGTCTGACACACACCATTACCCACCATTTACACCTCACAGGCACACAGACGAAGACACAGACAGTACCTCCAGATTGCAGGCACGTGTGTGTGTGTGTATGTGTGTGTGTGTGTGTGTGTGAAAGGAGGGAGAAAAGGTAGAAAAGGAACAAAAAAATGCAAGGATAAGGCATGTGTGTGAGAGAGAGTATCTACAGTATATGTGTGTGTGTGTGTGTGTGTGTGTGTGTGTGTGTGTGCATGTGTGTGCATGTGAAAGGAGGGAGAAAAGGTAGAAAAGGAACAAAAAAATGCAAGGATAAGGCATGTGTGTGTGTGTGTGTGAGAGAGTGTCTACAGTATATGTGTGTGTGTGTGTGTGTGTGTGTGTGCGTGCGTGTGAAAGGAGGGAGAAAAGGTAGAAAAGCAATAAAGAAATGCAAGGATAAGGCATGTGTGTGTGAGAGAGAGAGTATCTACTGTATGTGTGTGTGTGTTTCTGAAAGGAGGGAGAAAAGGTAGAAAAAGGGACAAAAAGATGCAAGGATAAGGCATGTGTGTGAGAGAGAGGAGCTCTGTGTGTGTGTGTGTGTGTGTGTGTGTGTGATTGGTCTTGAACTGGATGGGTGGGCACGCTGAGGTAAAAAGCAGACTTTATTGGATAATTAAGAAGAACTGAGTTGCTCTCATTACTGCGCTGCTGCTCTCCCCCTTGTTGGCCTCAGATACTGACAGAGCAGAAAAACACTCCAACAAAGACTCGGCAAGAGGAAACGTCATTCTGCCACAGTTTGTGTTTCAGCCTGCCCATTCACTTCCTGAACTAAGGCTCTCTTCCTCTTTGGATCATAACATTGTCCCACACTGTATCGCTGTTGAGCAGAGCTGTCCACACAGGCCATAGGCTTTACCCCCCGCTGCTCCCAATTTGCTTTGCAGTTTCAACACGCTCCACTTTGGACAAAATGCGCTACATGGCATCGCCTGATTTGAAACGTGCAGCTGTGCAGTCAGCGAGAATCCTAAGAGTAGTAAATCTTTGCAGTGGGAAACATTCAGGAAAGCATCAGAGAACATTGAGTTATCTTTGAAGCTATAAACAGCAAATCTGGCAGCCCATAACGCTCATTTCACATGGAACAGGTCATCTGTATTTCAAGCAAGAGGGCATAACATAAAAGAAGTGAAAGAAAAAAAACGAAAAAAAGTGAAAGAGAGTGTCTGTATTCCCTTGTAGTGGTGGCAGCTGGATTGTGTTAGCGCGTCGGAGCGCGTTATCGCCGGGACACAACACAAAGCAGGCCCTCTGAGCATTCCCCTTGCTAACCACTGCCTTTAACGTTAAAGACAGGCTTTGGCGTCTTAGCCATGAACTGTGGGGCCCCGGAGACCAAACACAGGCTAACAGAGCAGATATAGTCAAACAAGAGTTTGTAGTGTCCCGCTGACTCTTAACTGGTCCGTTGGAACAGGGTCGGCCTGGGCTTTGTCAGCCCATAAGACTGCCGTATGGTGGACGGAAATGAATACCGTTCAATAGGAAGAGGTAAAAGAGCTGAGAAAGGCTTCTTAAATGATATTACAAGGACAGAACAAAAGACTTGTTGAATGATGAATCCAGGAAATGAATGTAGTGAGAACAATAAGGCATGAGAATTAAAGGGGTTTAGTGTAGGCTTTGCATTGCATCATTTGAAATAAAAGCTGTGGATTGTGATAAAAAGGACAGATTGCAGACATAAATCATCCAGATAGGTCAGATGGTAGAGCAGGTGCCCATATATAGAGGTTTGCTCCTCAACGCAGTGGGCCAGGGTTTGACTCCAACCTGCAGTCATTTGCTGCATGTCATTCTCCCCTTTCTTTCAGCTGTCCTGTCAAAATAAAGGCTGAAAAAATAATCTAATTCAGGGATCAACCTGTACTGTTTCTGTTTTCAGGCCCATACCGATTTTTAGTAGGAAATAAAATTAATAACCGATATATTGGTACCGATATGCATTTACAGTGAAAATTAAAATCTTTAAAGGTCCCATGACATGGTGCTTTTTGGATGCTTTTATATAGACCTTAGTGGTTCCCTAATACTGTATCTGAAGTCTCTTTAATATACCCCTTAGTGGTCCCCTAATATTGCATCCTAAGTCTCTTTTACATAGACCTTAGTGGTCCCTAATACTGTATCTGAAGTCTCTTTTATATAGACCTTAGTGGTCCCCTAATACTGTATCTGAAGTCTCTTTTATATAGACCTTAGTGGTCCCCTAATACTGTATCTGAAGTCTCTTTTATATAGACCTTAGTGGTCCCCTAATACTGTATCTGAAGTCTCTTTTATATAGACCTTAGAGGTCCCCTAATACTGGATCTGAAGTCTCTTTTATATAGACCTTAGTGGTCCCC
Organism: Etheostoma perlongum; assembly: GCA_026937815.1. Taxonomy (NCBI): domain Eukaryota; kingdom Metazoa; phylum Chordata; class Actinopteri; order Perciformes; family Percidae; genus Etheostoma; species Etheostoma perlongum. Next base: position 5,437,332 of record CM049381.1, read on the forward strand.
TAATACTGTATCTGAGGTCTCTTTTATATAGACCTTAGAGGTCCCCTAATACTGTATCTGAAGTCTCTTTTATATAGACCTTAGTGGTCCCTAATACGGTATCTGAAGTCTCTTTTATATAGACCTTAGTGGTACCCTAATACTGTATCTGAGGTCTCTTTTATATAGACCTTAGAGGTCCCCTAATACTGTATCTGAAGTCTATTTCCTGAAATTCAGTCTTGGTGCAAAATTCCAGCCACTAGAGCCAGTCCCACAATGAGCTTTCCTTAGTATGTGCCATTTATGAGTCTATAGTTATTGATGAGGGAAGAGGGGGGGGAGCAAGGTGGCCTTGACCAACTGCTACTTTGCTCGTTTGAAAGCCATGATGTCTCTCTCTCATGGGTGGGCCAAATTCTCTGAGCGGGCAAAGCAGAGAAAGGGGAGGTAACATGGCCCTTTATGACCTCATAAGGGGCAAGATTAAAGATCAGCCCATCTGAGCTTTTATTTGCTCAAAGGCAGAGCAGGATACCCAGGGCTCGGTTTACACCTATCACCATTTCTAGCCACTGGGGGGTCATAGGCAGGCTGGGGGAACTCATATTAATGTTAAAAAACCTCATAAATGTAAATGTCCTGTATTTATACAGCACTTTTCTAGTGTTAACAACTACTCAAAGTGCTTTTACATAGTACGGGAACCATTCACCATTCACACACATTCATACACTGTGACCGAGGCTGCCGTACAAGGTGCCACCTGCTCATCAGGTAAACACTCTGATGGCGCAGCATCGGAGGCAACTCGGGGTTCAGTGTCTTGCCCAAGGACACTTCAACATGGGACTGCAGGTGCAACATAGAAGTGTTGTTTATCCGTAACACTCATAGTGTGAAAAGGCCTTAAATCAAAGGATTAAAGCAGAGAGCCATTAGGGAAATTTTTACTTTTTTTTTTTTAGAGTAGCAGGAACAAAACTGGACCAAATGGGTAAAAGTTGAACGTGGCATGACATAACTCATTTTCATCCTGATAGAATTTATAAGGCCTTCCTGCCTTTCTGCTGTTAGGCGATATGATTTTCATTCAGCTATATAACTTACTCTAACACAAAAGTTAAGACTGCATCTCTGAGTCAAAAACATTCTGATGAGCTGCTACAGTATTTGGCGGGAGACTAAAATGACCCAAAGGTCCTGGGGTTGTGTTAAAAGGAGAAAAATGAAAGAGAGAAAATCAGTTTCACAGTAGCCTTTCCGTCATTCAGTCACACGCATTGCGATCAAACGTAAGGATGACACTTCACTCCTTCCTTTGTATTTCTTCTGGAACACTTAAAAAAAAATTCCCTTCCAGTTTGGTGGTCACTCACTCACCTCACTGGCAGGAACTGCTCGGACAATACAGAGCAGCACAATGTCTGTTGATTAGACGCTTACTCTGATTATTCCTACAACTTGGTGATTGTGAAAGTGAATGGAATCACTCCGCTTCGCAAAATCATCGGTGAATATCTAAATTACAGGTTGCAGAGACCCTGTTTAGAGGTCAGACAATGTTTAGAGTGCAGTCTCTGGTGCTGGCTGGATAAAGAGCAACATTGAAGCCAGTCTAGAAACTGAACATAATGTACCCTTCTTCATATTTATAGAACTCTAGTGTAGTGTCTGTTGAAAATATGCCTGTTTGGAACGGGCCCATTGCTTGACCTGTGATATTGCTACTTGTAGAATTATCCAGAACCAAACTGTACCCCAAAATGACTTACAGAAGGACCCCAAACCACTTAATATGCAACTCCCCCTGAATAGCCTACTACTGAATTACAGTGTAGGCTACTTCTACATCAGAGGAATACATTGTACTACTATATTTACCTCACAGAGAACGCTTCAGATTCAGAATGTAATCACAAAATCTCACAATGACAATGTAATGAGTAATCAGACATTAGTGTCATGGACTCATGGCTGTGTGCTACCCACCTGGCCCGTTATTAGAGCTAATCAGCACTCATCAACCACTAGAACCTGTAGTGTGTGTGTGTTTGTGTGTGTGTGTGTGTACGCAGAGAGAGAGAGAGAGAGAGAGAGAGAGAAAGAGAGAGAGAGAGAGAGAGAGAGAGAGAGAGAGAGAGAGAGAGTGTTAATGAATTTAACACTTCAGCTGAGGTGCTCATTTCCACCCAGGTTTAGTGGCTTGACAGTTAACGGTAAAGTATGGATTTTATTCGCGGGGGTATGTTGCCGACGGTAATGTTATTAGTGAGCAGTAGACTTAATTAACCCCACCCAGGGTGAGTCTGATGAAAACTGTGGTTTCTGCCCGGTTCAGCTCTGAGATTTTCTTGCATTGCACAGCGCTGTGAAAGGAATAATCTCAGAGATTACATTAGGTTCTGCCTGTGGTTAGGAATGAACTGGTGGTGAATGGAGGCTACAACTCACAGCAATTTACAGTGTCTGGCGTTTGTTTGGCATTTGGCATTTGATATTATTTTTTTGTTGAGTTTCCTTAAAAAATAGACACGGAAAAGTGTAGTGCCTTTTTTTAGCCAACCTTATTCCACACAACCAGGGTTTAAATTGAAAAAAAAAATCCTGAGCCTGAAACTTTTTTTTCGAGGGGTGGGAGGGGGGTCCGCAGTGTAATGTTTCAATATGCACTCATTAGTTAATTTGACTGGCAACACAGTTAAAGTCCTTCTTACATTACGCAATAATAAAAGTCATCATTTTTAAGAAGTAAAGTTTTGGATATATTTTTACATCTTCCAACCATATATTCAATTTATTAAATTAAGACTCAATGTAGACTTTCATATTGCAATAATATAATCCTACATTGACTCATTGTGAAAACAAAACTTTCTAGATGTTGTGTTATCACAAAAAAGCGAATTAGTACATTTTTGATTTTGTCCATGTTGACATTAGTTGCTTCATGTACATTTATTAAACAATTTTCCTATAGCCAGATGTCTAGACTCTGGGACGAGGTCGTTATGTGTAAATAACAGCCATGCTGATTCCAGTAGACAGCTTTGTCAAGGCAGTTTGGGCTTTAGATACATTTTTCACAGCAGACATTGTTAATGAGAAATCGTGTTTGGCTATGAACGTGCACACACGTATTGTTTTGATCGCAAACACAGTGAAGGCGCAGTTGCAGCGGTAACTCGTATGACATCGTTCACGGAACAAAGCTTTGGGAATAGCATCTAATGACTAGCTAGCACTTTCTTACCACTGCTGCCGTACAGTGAGTATCTTCCTTGAACAATTTAAGGCACTTTACCAAGTACTTTAGCACTTTACCAAGTGCTAAACACACTGTGTGTTTGTTGTCCGTACCATACCGTACTGGTACCTGTTGGGACACAGATGTTGTCCGTACCGTACTGTTACCTGTTGGGACACCAACATTGTCCGTACCGTACTGTTACCTGTTGGCACACAGATGTTGTCCGTACCATACTGTTACCTGTTGGGACACAGATGTTGTCCGTACCATACTGTTACCTGTTGGGACATAGATGTTGTCTGTACTGTACTGGTACATGTTGGGACATAGATGTTGTCTGTACTGTTACCTGTTGGGACACATATGTTGTCCTTATTGTTAACTGTTTGGACACAGATGTTGTCTGTACCGTACTGTTACCTGTAGGGACACATATGTTGTCCGTACTGTTACCTGTTGGGACACAGATGTTATCCGTACCATACTGTTACCTGTTGGTAGTTTTCTGTTACCTGTTGGGACACAGGTACAATGACATCATGTCATAACAGAAATACTGTTTTTCATAAGTTCCAAGGGCCTCTACTGAGAAACTCAGTCAAGACGGTTCATATTAAAGCCTGCTGGGTAAGAGGATAATTATGCCCTTGGATTGGCTGAAAGGCTAAACATCTCTGCTGGAAGTGTAAAATTGAATTGACACTAGTTTAGTAAAAATAGAAAAAAGCAGAAGCAATTGAAAATGCAAACAGAGGAGAGGAACTGTGTTTTCTCTGAGAGCAGCGGAGCCGTGAGAACAACATAGCTCTGTGTGACTGTTTGTGCATTTTATTAAGACAACAGGTAAACATGGAGAAAGTGTTCTATTTGCAGCCTGAGACTATGAAAGTATTGGTAATGGCAATACTACGGTGACTGATCAAGGCAAACGCTAGCCTGGAAAATCTAGACCCAAATCCGAAAGGCTTTTGGCTGTTTGCCAAACAAAACACGGGGTGACGTATCCAGAGCCACGTACGCTTAGCTACCAGTGGAGCTAACTGGTAGATTAGACTGTCATCATCTATTCAGCTCTCTTCTGGCCCCGCCCACATCAGATACACTGAAGTGATTTGTGCAGCTCACCTGTGGCCCCGCCTATATCAGATACACAGATGTTTTTGGTGCAGCTCGCCTCTGGCCCCACCTATATCAGTACTCTGATTTGATTGGCGCAGCTTGCCTCTGACTCGCCTATATCAGTACACCGATGTGATTGGCGCAGCTCGCCTCTGGCCCCGCCTATATCAGATAAACCGATGTGATTGGTGCAACTCACCTCATGCCCCGCCTATATCAAATACACTGATGTGATTGGTGCAGCTCGCCTATGGCCCCGCCTATATCAGATACACAGATGTGATTGGTGCAGCTCGGCTACAAAGGCATAGTTAATGAGCAGCATTACCTGAGGCCAAAGTAACTTGCTGAGCTAAATCAAATTGTGCTCTTGAGAGAACTTGGAACCTGGAACCAAAGAACTTTTGGATTTCCAGCGTAGGCAAACGTACTAGGCCCAAAATACTCCAAGTACTGAAACAGAAGAAAAAACACATAAACCCCCAAAACAGAAAAGGCATGCAACAGAAACACACATTTGCATTGCTTTTCTATTGCATGTGTTTTTTGGGTCCGTGTGTATTTCTGCATTATAGCGTGTTTGCTCTGGTCGGCCAACGTACATCTCACACAAACGGAACATTTCACAGAATATATGCTCTCATTTCAGCAATACACCATTGCAGTGTAGTCTTCCGAACCCAAAGAAGAAGAACACTCAAAGTACAAGATTATTTCTGGAAGAAATAATTATTCCTCACTATTATTTCCATTTCTTTTCTATTTTGCTGTTACTATCAGTAAAATGCAATACTTCCAATGGATATTTTGTAATGGGAGATTCGGAGAAAAAGGTGCTCTGGTAAATTGGCATTCTTTTAAACCAATCACAATCATCTGGGGCGGAGCTAAGCTCCACAAGCTGCAAAATCGCAAGGAAGGAACTTTTTTGGCTGTGTACGTTCAAAATTTCGCCTCAGGAAGGAAGCTGTCTGGATTTACCCTGCAGAGATCTGAGGACCAGGTAACCCCTCAGATTGGACAGATAGTCTAGCTAGCTGTCTGCCCTGCAGAGTTTGGAGTAACTCTTTGCAAAATCGCCTCAGGAAGGAACTTCTTTTGGTGGAACATGTGTACGTTCAGAAGTAGTTTCAGTCGTCAACAGAAACTCGATTAGACATATAGTCTAGCTAGCTGTCTGGATTTACCCTGCAGAGATCTGAGGACCAGGTAACCATAGTCCTCAGATTGGACAGATAGTCTAGCTAGCTGTCTGGATTTACCCTGCAGAGATCTGAGGACCAGGTAACCATAGTCCTCAGATTGGACAGACAGTCTAGCTAGCTGTCTGGATTTACCCTGCAGAGATCTGAGGACCAGGCTACCATAGTTCTCATGAATCAACCAGAGGTTAGAACGCCAACACAAAGAAAGAGGAAGGGGACGGACATCCGGCCAAAAATAAAAAGGACATCTGATGAAATTTCCCGTGGCACCGGATGTAATCCCGGAAGTGGAACATTGAGGATAATGACTACTTTAAACATAATACCCAGAAAAGTGAGTCAGATAGTGTTGTGGGCAGAACATTAAGTCAGACTCAGTGGGGAGTGAAGCCGAAGCAGAGGGACACAGGGAGCTGTAGCCGAGCCAAAGCAGAACACTTTTTAATTCCTTAACTTTATCGATAATCAGGCAAAGAAAACGCCGATACAGATAATCTGCAAACTGCCAAAAAACGGCCCGATAATCGGTCCATCCGGTGTAAAACAGTGTAAATATAAAACAATAGAAATACGGAGAACCTTGCCAAGAAGGAGTTACTCTAGGAAAACGAAAAGCAAAGCATTGAGCTTGCTGCTGGGTCCAGCCACAGAGCTGATGTTTCTGTTTTTTTGGCATGACGGTCAGATAATCTGTGTGTCCCTTTTGGCCCCACCCCAACACTCCCGAACAAGTCATTTTATCCATCTCTCACACAGCAGGCTGATGAGAGTGTGTGTGTGTGTGCACTCCCAGTGTGAGTTCCCAGGCAATACTGTGATCTTGATGAAGTAATGTGGGAGAAAAGGAGGATGATAACAAATGGGTTTATGCTCCGGAGACAGCTATCTACTTAATTGCTCAGGAGCCTGTTTAGGAAGAGAGACTTGGAAAGAATGAGGGAACAAATAGTGTGTGTGTGTGTTTATTAGGAAAATGTCCACTTAAATATATTTTACAAGTATTTGTCACCACAGAGGCAGAAACACAATATCCTGCAGTTTTAGGACATTTTATTTGGTGCAATCCGCTGATACCACTGAGGCACTTTAACAAAGGCAGTTTTTATGACTAATTACGAAATTAAGTATTTAACATGTTTTCCTTTTTGATTTATTATTTTAATACTATACTATGAGGAATTGTGTTTTCTAAAACTGGAAGAGGACACCGAACACAACAGAAAATGTTGTATTAGCACTTACAGGAACCGTGAACAATTGTAGTTCTGCACACAGTAAGACAGCATGACCATAAAGTTATGTCTGCTTCTCTCAGTTTCTCATTCAATAATTAATGCCAATGCTTCCATTTTTTCCACTTCCAATGCTGTTTAGTTTCAGGCAATGCAATAAAATCACTTAATGCTAATGTTTGAAATTACTGTATAGCTGATGGTACTTTAACTGCAATAGAAGAAAAGAAAAAATAGCTAAATGAAATTAATGAATGGAAAATGAACAACAGAGTGGTAACTTATTAATGTACAAGTCATGTGGAATGTCATCCTATTCTCACTCCCAACTCGTAAAAAAATACGGACGCTTGGTCAGTGGCTCCCAGCGTCAGATACTGAAAATCATAAGAATAAAATAAACACACCATGTAGCAGAATGGGCCCAGCAACGCACCAAACATCGCAAATAGTTACGTCTCTAAGTGTTCGTTTTTTGAGATGTTGATCTCTCAAACTATGAGCTTGGACAAAAAAAGTGAATATTTTTAAGTAGACAGAAGTCCTTTCATTGACCATGTTGAATTGTGGAATGGCTTGAAGAAGCTATTGGCTTGTGTGAGTGTTGTTACCATCTCCGAGCTTGTCACCCAGTAACATTCAGCCAGTGTCAGTCATCTGCCCGTCTGTCGCTGTTGATGTTCTCCCATATTGGGGTGGCAGTACCTCAGTCTGTAGGGAGTTGGGTTGGGAACCGGAGTGTTGTTGGTTCAAGTCCCTGTACGGACCAAAGTACGGCATGTGGATTGGTATCTGGAGAGGTGCCACTTTACCTCCTGGGCACTGCCAGGTGTCCTTGAGGAAGGCACTGTACTACCTCCTCTCCCCCCAACCGGTCAGAGTGCTGGTCTAGCTAACAGCCCACCCACTCTGACATCTCTCCATTTGTGCATAATTAGGTGAGCATGTGTGTATTTAAGCTAAGAAACAGAGTGTACATTGTAATTTCCCCACTGGGGATCCATACAAGTATTAATTATTAGGGTCTGTGTGCAACAGATTGTAATTTCATACTTCGGGATAGAATCACCCTTCACCATTTGTATGGAACGCACTGGCCAAATGTAGACGATGAAGATCGGTTGGGGGGGTTAAACGAGACAGGACTTTTACCCAGAAGACCCGGCTTTATGTCCCGTTCTTGTCCTGTGGACTGAAATGAAAATTGTATAACCCCACCCACAATGTGTATGTATGTTGTCTCGCATTGTTATGCTTTGTCTTGGTCAGGTCACCTTTACAAATGAGAATTTGTTCTCAATGGGCCTACCTGGTTAAATAAACGTTAAATGAAAATAAAAATAAAATTTAATAAATTGTCCGGACGCGGTGGGTAGTGAGAATGTGTTGAGTATGTCTATTATGCTGAACTGACAGCAGGGAAACATAGATGATGTGCTGGTTTTCATTACAGCTACAGTGCATAGTTTCTGTCACCCCCATGAGGAATTCTAAGTAATGACCAAAACTGTTGGCGCGTCCACGTGATACAAGCCTTCTGTGATCTGGAAGGGGCTTCTTTAATGACGACCAAACAGAGGGTAACAGTAATCTGAAAAGCCACTGAGCTCAGCCACGGCTGCTGCTAGAGCTGCTGTACTGCATGGTGTGTTGAGCTTATGCTTACCACAAAGCTAGACTCATTATGAGTGTGCAGTCATGAGATAAATTACTTATTGGGAGGAAATGTCATGCAATATTTTCCGTGATGACTTTCCCAAAAAGTCATCAGTGATGGACATCATATGACACGCAGAAAGACTTTGCTGAGGTCTAAAATGACGTTCATGATTAGTATATTTTAGTAGATATAACACCTCAATCAGACTTTATTTATATTGCACTTTTCATGCATGTAAATGAAGCACAAAGACACACACACACACACACAGGCAGGCAGACAGACAACAGACAGATACAGTATACACGCAAAACACAATATCCCCCCACCCCAGCCCCATTTACCCACCTAGCGACCCTACCCTAAATCAATAAAAATGAATTCATTTTAAACAGGATCCGAGTTGAGGAAATGTCATCATACACCAGAGGAATGACACTTTAATATTTATGAATAAATATATAAAAAGTTCTAAACACTTGACAATATTCTGCACTATGCATATTTATTTATTTATTATTATGCCATTTATTTTTATTTGCACCTTACTCATCTGTATATCTGTATATATATATATATATATATATATATATATATATATATATATATATATATATAAAATACCTGTTTGTTTATAATAAGGGTGTTCATAGTGTACTTATTTGCTTTTTCTTATCATACTTTTTGTATATTTTCTGTCTATAACAGGTGTTTATAGTGTTCTTATTTCATTTTTTTCTATTTCTTATGATCATTTTTGTAGATTTTTGCCTATGTCTATTTAACATGTATTTGTGTGTTATTCTGATGTGTGAACTTTTCTTTTGAGCTGCTGTAACAAGGGAATTTCCCGAGCGTGGGATTAATCAAGTCTATCTTATCTCATCTTCTAAATAAGGAGAACAAAAACAAGTAATATGAAATTATGAAACCTAGTAAAACAATATAAATATACAAAAAAATAGGAATTAAGTAGGCAGATACATAAAATGAATAAATAAGTTGCTTAATAAAAGGCTAGACTAAAAAGGTAGGGTTTAAATTTCTCAGCAACCCTGCAATGACACTGAGATCACATGGAAACGCATGGTACGAAGGCAGTCGTGTTCGTCTACAGACTCCCAGCTGACTCTGTGTCACAGCTTGCGTTGAGAAGAGATGGTGATTGTGTGTAGCAGCGTTTCGAAAGGGGAAGCAACAATTTTAAGCAACACTTGTTACCGCAGCTGTGTGCTTGTCTGATCCAATCTCTCCATATTTACGTGCTATTCTGCAATAAATGAAGCCTTTATAATGAAATGAAGAGAATCATTGGAAATTTTGTCTTCTTCCAAACAGGAAGCAATTACCTTTGATTTCACTCTTCAATGGGGGGAAAAAACAGCTTTCACACAGACTCAGTGTCAATAGAGTTGCACTCATGTCACAGTTTGGATGATTTTCATGTATTATGACGGGACAAAAAGGGAGAGTTATTATGGTATATGTGACTTGTTGGGTTGAGTGATTTTTATTTGGTGGCCATCCATTTTGTCACTTTGTGACAGCATATACTGTGTCTCACAGTAGGGATGAAAAAAATAAATAGTTGACAATCGTATGCATCATGATTTCTTTTGTGACGATTTAGAATCAATTCTTTTCTCTAGAATCATGATTTGATTGAATATTTTGTGTTTATACGGTAGCCTACTACCGCCAGCAATGACATCAAATTTGTGTCCAGCCAACAGTGCGAAAGAAGAAAATGCAGAAAATCCATGTTATATTCTTTGTTAAAAATTAAATAAATGTCAGACAGACTGACTGAGCTGTGATGTGCATTCTTTTTTAGAAAACAATCAGTTTTGGAAATGTCTCATGATATACTTTCTCTATAAGTGTATCATTCAACTCATGTTTTTGGTTTTTAAGAAGGAAAAGAAAATCTCAATACTCAATACTACCGAATCACAATACTTCTACAAATCCAATTGGCACCCATGTATCGTGAAAGAATCAAATAAAGATAAAAGCATATTGTCCCAGGTCTATATCAAAAGATAACTGGACATGGTCTTTTTGAATTAAAATCCACCCCTGGATACTTTGAGATCCAGGCCAGGCAAACCTTAGAAAAAATCTGATATTGTATTCAGCTTGAGAAAAACGTTGCAACAGATAAAGCAGAGTCAAAGCAAGACAGTTTGAGAAAATCTGACACAGTCACAAACACATCATAGGCATATTCTGGCAGCAGTCAGCACAGCAATAGGTACCTCTGGCTCTTCTATAATGAATTCCACCATGTGTCATTGATGAAAGTTTGTTTTCAAAAAGTTAGTTCCACATCGCCAGCTCTATCTCCACAGTGCTGCAGAGGAGGGTCGGGCTAGTCCTTTCAACATTCCTGAATAGGAGAATTCACACTCTGAGTTGTTTCCATGTCTTTTACCCTTGTATTGTCTTCATTTTCAGGACCCTCTCGTATCCCTCGGGTCAAATTGACCCATGACTTATTTGGGGTTTTAAAAACAATTCTGAAATAAAATTTTACTTCATAATCTATAGTTAAATATTGTCTTTATCTCAATTTTAAACAACTGAGATAACATATATGTTTAGGGAATGCATCAGTCTCTACTAGAACTCAATTAAAAATGGAAGTAGGATTTGTTTTTTGTCATAAGATTATAATTCATGTTAAAAATCCACTATGGAAAAAACATAAGTGGTCATAGCCAGAACAATTTTTTTGTCAATTGAGTCAGGAATCATTTTTCTTCTTGTAAAAATTTTAAATGGGTCAATTTGACCCGAATACCATTTAAGGGTTAACCAATTACAATGGTTTTGGGCGGCGCTAAACTACGGACACAGCGACGGCGGCTCTGCTAAATAGTCTCTGGAAGGAACTTGTTTTAGTGGAACATTTGCACCTCGCAAAAGAAAACGCCACATACAATATGAAATGACATTAAGTGTTCACACAATACAATAACGTGAACTGTTTAAATTACTTGGAGCTGGATACATGGTTAAATGTAATAGGTCTTACCAGTGTATCACTGTGTGTACTTCATCCACATTGATCCCACCAATTTGTCCCAAAACGTCCCAATTCAAGAGGATATGCCGTAAACATATTCTTTGTAAATCTTAACAATCATTCCCCAATTGAACCAAGAAGGCATGCCTTGTTGCACCATCCACATTTTCCTTCAAACTTTTTAGACTTGAACGCAGAGGATCTGGTTAATGTTGCCCGATGCAACAGGAATTTCCAGTTAACTCAAAGAAATCAGAAAGTTAGAGATATCCAGCAGATCCTCAATTACGGAAATTACCGTCGTCAATATAGACTACGAAAAAGTCTTTGATTTGAAAGGACTGACACCGAACTAACACATTCTTGTATAGCTGAGAATGTTACTATTTCACTCCATTTTTTCATTGTATGGACATGGGAATAACATAAACACACCACGTAGTGACAGAATGGGCCCAGCAATGCACCAAACATTAAAAATAGTTATGTATTTAAGTGTTTAAGAGTTTTTCTTTGAGATGTTGACCTCTCAAACTATGACAAAAATCCAATGATTATTTTTAAGTAGACAGAAGTCCTTTCATTGACCATGTTGAATGGTTGTAAGAGGCTTTTGGCTTGTGTGAGTGTTGTTACCCTCTCCGAGCTTGTCACCCAGTAATTTTCAGCCCAGCGTCCAATTAGTGTCCATCATCTGCCCATCTGTCAGTGTTGATGTTCACCCATTTTGGGGTCTGTAGGCATCAGATTTTAATTTCATACATCTGAATAGAATCACTCTGTGCTGCTAACATTAGTATTTCACGTCCTGTCTAAAATGGCCGACCAGCAATGCATCACTAGCCAATCAGCCATTCAGAAACCAGATGGAGGCCACAGATTACTAACTAACCTTTTGAAAAGAAAAAACTTTATATCTGTGAGAGACTTTAAAGGAGCCAGAATGTCACACTTGTTAGATGATTGCTTGTGTAAATGGTACAGTTTTTAACTGCAAAATGATTATTTGAAAACTGTACCCTGACTCATGGTTGCTGTACTGATAGAAGGACTAATCCTTCTATCCGTTTCTCATTTGCCAACTATTTTTGCATGCTTTCGGCTAGAAACTCCCTTTAAATTAATTGTTTAGATCATTTATGGCATTTAAACTATAATTATAATGTTTTGATATATTTCATATTTTCTAAATATGTCTTCTTTCTGTCTTATTTATCAGATCGATCTCAGTTTGTTCATGTTAACAATGAATCCTCTGTGTACTAATCCAAAGTTAGTCATGGAGTCCCACAAGGATCTGTGCTCGGTCCAATCCTGTTCACTTTATATATGCTTCCTTTAGGCAATATTATCAGGAAGCACTCCATAAACTTTCATTGTTATGCAGATGATACTCAATTATATTTATCAATCAAGCCGGATGAAACTAATCAGTTAGCTAAACTTCAAATGTGCCTTCAGGAGATTAAAACCTGGATGAGCTGTAATTTTCTAATGTTAAACTCAGATAAAACTGAAGTTATTGCTCTGGGACCCAAGCACCTCCGTGACGCATTATCCAAAGAGATAGTTACTCTGGATGGCATCACCCTGGCCTCCAGCACCACTGTGAGGAATCTTGGAGTTAGTATTGATCAGGACATGTCCTTTAATTCTCACATAAAGCAAATTTCAAGGATCGCCTTTTTTAACCTACATAATATTGCAAAAATCAGGAATATCCTGTCTAAAAATGATGCAGAAAAACTAATCCATGCATTTGTTAATTCTAGGCTGGATTACTGCAATTCTTTATTATCAGGCTGCTCGAAAAAGTCCATAAAGACTCTTCAGCTGATCCAGAATGCGGCAGCACGTGTTCTGACAGGAACCAAGAAAAGAGATCACATCTCTCCTGTTTTAGCTTCTCTGCATTGGCTTCCTGTAAAATCCAGAATAGAATCTTCTCACCTACAAAGCTCTTCATGGTCAGGCACCATCTTATCTTAAAGAGCTCATAGTACCTTACAACCCTACAAGAGCACTACGCTCCCAGAATGCAGGATTACTTGTGGTTCCTAGAGTCTCTAAAAGTAGAACGGGAGCCAGAGCGTTCACCTATCAGGCTCCTCTCCTGTGGAACCAGGTTCCAGTTTGGGTTCGGGAGGCAGACACCGTCTCCACATTTAAGAGTAGGCTTAAGACTTTCCTTTTTGATAAAGCTTATAGTTAGGGCATAGAATTGAATATTGTTAGGGAGTGAAGAGTTGCAACGTCCGCCTAATCCGGCCCACCTACTTCTCGTCCTAGTTGTCAGATCTATCTATCATATAATCAAGATTATAATAAAACTAAAGCCCCATCCGGTTGGGGAAAGTTCTAGCCTGTCCAGGCCCCTCTCTTTACCCTGTCTCTCTTAGTTATGCTTTGATAAAGCTTATAGTTAGGGCATAGAATTGAATATTGTTAGGAAGTGAGGAGTCGCAGGTCCGCCTATCCCGGCCCACCTGCTTCTCGTCATAGTTGTCAGATTTATCTGTCATATAATAAAACTAAAGGGAGACTTGGCATACAGCCCAATCCGGTTGGGGAGAGTTCTAGCTCCAGCTTCCAGGCTCCTCTCTTTACCCTGTCTCTCTTAGTTATGCTGTAGTAGTTTTAGACAGCTGGGGGACTTCCTTCGACACACTGAGCTCCTCTCTCCTATCTTTCTATCTTCCTATTTTGTGTGCATCTATGTCCCAGAAATGCTTGTTACTAACCTAGCTCTGGGGAGTCATTCCCCTCGAGTCCTTTTGTTCTTTTTCTCCTAGCATGTTTCCTCGGATCAGGGAGGCTCCAAAATCATGGTTGCAGCTGTCGCCATGGTCCCGCTACACGTTCCCTTCCCTGCCACGATCTGCGGTGCCCAGCTATGTCCTGCTGTGCCTTGTAATGCTGCACAGTGCCCTGCTATGCCATGAACTACTACAAAGAACTACTACAAACTACTATTATTTTTATTTATTTTTTAGGGACTGTTATTGCCACTCTTCATTCTATCCCCAACTGGTCGTCAGACACCGCCTACCAAGAGCCTGGGTCTGTCCAAGGTTTCTTCCAAAAGGGGAGTTTTTCCTTGCCACTGTCGCACTGTTGCTTGTTCTGGAGGAAACTACTAGAACTGTTGGGTCCTTGTAAAGTGTCTTGAGATAACTATTGTTATGAATTGATACTATAAATAAAATTTAATTGAATTGAATTGAATTGAATTAAAAACATTAAGACCCCTTCTTGTTTGCGAGTGAGGGGACCATGGAGCGTGAGATTGGTCGGAGAAACGGAGCAGCGGGTGCAGTATTACATTCCATTTATTGCACCGTTGTGACGAAAAGAGAGCTGATCCAGAAGGCAAATCTCTGGATCTACCGGTCAGTTTTTGTTCCTACCCTCACCTATGGTCATAAAGGCTGGGCTATGTCCGAAAGAACGAGATCCAGGGTACAAGCGGCTGAATGGTTTTCCTCTGGAGGGGGACTGGCGTCTCCCTTAGAGATAGGGTGAGAAGCACAGTCATCCGTGAGGAGCTCGGAGTAGAGCCGCTGCTCCTTCACGTTGAAAGGAGCCAGTTGAGGTGGTTCGGCCATCTGATAAGGATGCCTCCTGGGCGCCTCCCTACGGAGGTGTTCCTGGCACGTCCAGCTGGGTGGAGGCCCCGGGGAAGACCCAGGCCTAGGTGGAGGGATTATATCTCCAACCTGGCCTGGGAACGCTTTTGGATCCTCCAGTCGGAGCTGGTAGATGTGGCTCAGGAAAGGGAAGTTTGGGGTCCCCTGCTGGAGCTGCTGCCCCCACGACCCGAATGAAGTTGGATGGATGAATAAAAACATTAAGCATTTTTAAAACTAAAAGTTTTTGAAATTAAAGTTTTTGTGAATTGTTAATCCTAAGAAGTCTTAAAGCGAAACTGCCAAAAATGTTGTCACATTTTGCATATATCGCCACAGGTAACAAGCTAACCATTGCAAAGTGTGGTAATGCTGGGAACCGAGATATTGTATCTTTATAGTTGTATCCATATGATGTGACACACTTAAGTTAATATTTCACCAAGTCCAAGAGTTAGTGGGATGTGCTGAAGTAGTAGGAGAAGATAAGCCTATACGATGTCCTTAGTTGGAGACCTATTTTAAGTTCTGAATGTAACTAAATTAAGCTAGCTCCATTAAAGCATAAGTGAAACTTTTCACATCCACTCTTGGCTGCAGTGCCCACATTTTATTTCATAAAAACAAACATGATAGAAACATTTAGTATCACTTTATCTATTTCCCCCACATATGTCAGTTTTATGCAGATTGCATTAGTGGCATGCAAAATAATTGTCCATGTCCATCTACAGGTTTAATTCACCAGTGCTCAAAAAAAAGGTACTACTGAAGAGGGACAGCAGCATTGAGTCATTCATTATTCAGCAAAGTGGTGTGCAAGTGTACCATCAGGGAAGGCAGAAGGCCATCACTGAATCAATCATTAATGAACTTATGATTTCATGTAACCTGTCATTGATTGACAATCCCAGCTTCAGAATTTCAGTGGTAGATGAAACAAATTGTCCAGTAGGTCGGTGCAGCATAACAAGACTGAATGAGCTTGCAACAGACAAAGAGTCCAAGATCAAATCAAAATAGGAGAAAATACTGTCTGTTACTGTGGATCTCTGATATCAGGACGGACAGGACCATGCATGGCTTTTTAGGAGTTACTACTCACTCCATGGAGCTAGACAGACGCAAACCAAGACTTCAGTCAGTTTTCTCAAGCTGTGAAAGATTCACAGGGTCTTACACTGGTGAGAAGATTAGTGAAAAATTTGAGGAAGTATGTGATAACTTCAACATAAAGCACAAATCAGATTACATTATCTCTGACAACATGAAGAACATGAAGAAAGCCTTTATGGTTTGTTTTTCCCTCTGTTACAAGTAGCGAAGATGACCTGGAAAATGGCGAACTGTGGGAGGACGTAACTGAGGATAACCAGGATGATGTGGAATCCATCTAGAGCAGCTGCAAAAGTGTGCTTTGCACATTTGCTGCAGCTCGTTGTACGATAAAGACTTAAGATATATAGGTTCTGAACAACGCAATGGCGAAGGTGACACAATTTTGCACCTTACTGAATTGGGAAACTCACTGCACCTGAAAGCAGCAGTGGAGACGATGATCAAGAGGAGTCACCGCCTGCTAATACGCCACTTCTTTTCTCTGGCTACTGGAAAAAAATCCCCAAAAAAAGTTTGGATAATGGCTCATCTGTCATGGTCAGGCACCATCTTATCTTAAAGAGCTCATAGTACCTTACAACCCTACAAGAGCACTACGCTCCCAGAATGCAGGATTACTTGTGGTTCCTAGAGTCTCTAAAAGTAGAACGGGAGCCAGAGCGTCCAGGCTGAGCTCATGCGCTATAGCCAGGTATCATCTGATGAAGATGAACTGGACTGTCTTGAGTTTTGGAAAAGACAGTCCAAGGCATTCCCACGACTCTATCTTGTGGCTATGGTGGCTACAAGTGCACCAGTGGAGAGGGTTTCAGCCAAGGAGGGCATATGGTTAATGGACTGAACTGAAGGCTTGGTTAGCAACGATTAGCTCTGATTAGTGGTTAGCTCGGTTAGCTAGCTAGCTCCATTATAAAGATATGAAGGGGAGGGCTAAGAACCACACACTGATAAATGATGTTCAGGGAGCTTTCACAGCAGTACAGTTAATCTCACGGCAAAACCAACAGAAACATGCTACTAACGTAACAATAGCATCTCTGAGTAATTAAATAACGTAACCCAAACTGCCATGAGACTGGGCTGGTGTTCCAGACTTTTACAGTAAGTGCTTATTTCCTAGTTCAAACTTCAATAAAGAGTATACATTATTATTATAAATTATTTTTAATATTCTGCCAATAAAGCCAAGAAGAAAAGTCAGTTGGCCAAGGACTAAAACACAATGAGCTGTCACTCGATTGCACGGCAGACTGCTGAGATGAAATTATAGTGAACTAATGAGCTAAGCGGGCTTTTCCAGAGGTTTTCAATACCTTGTGGGTGGCTGCCTCATCATTTCCGAAGTCTTGTTATTTCCTTTTTCACAGAAGTTTAGCAGACCTCTTTGAGGTTGATGAGTCAAAGGTCTCGGTATGTGTACTTCCTCTCTAAATAACCTCAGAGTCTTTGTTTTTGGTAGACTATTTGCAACTTTGGCTCTTTGGATGGAACTATTCATCCCTAACGTAAGGTGATCAGATTTCTCAGACAAAATCCGGGGACATTTTCAGCTCAGAAGCGTACGTACCTCCAAAACACATCATGTTTTTATCTGTAAAACTTAAAACAGGGACACTAGACTTAGAGCTGTTCTCATTAGGAGCTGAGCCGCCCCCCAATATAACCCTAATATTTAAAAATTAAAAGTCTTAATATTTCAAGATGTCCCAATATTTCAAGATAAAAAGTCCCAATATTTCATAATGTTGTCATGTTTACTAAACTACATTTATTTGACAGCTTTTGCTTTATTGCTTCAGGCTTGTTTCTGTAACAGTTCATTGATTATCAGATACAATAAAAACTATAGAGGACATATTTTCCTTTGACAGTGATGCAGTATTAAACAAGATCGCTGCAGTCGGCAGCAGACAAACAAGCTACAGTGTAAATTAATAGGACAATTGTCCAGCTTGTATTTACGTTCATTAAAGTGCTCGTTTTGCTACTGACAGACTCAGATTAATATTCTAAGTGTCTGACAACATTATGGAAAGGATTTCTTAGGAGCACACACATTCACACATAACTGGTGTGGAAATAAAAAAAAAAACAGAACCAAAAAAACAAAATTATCACACTGATCATAAAAAAATTAAGTTAAAAAAAAAGAATATGAAAACTCTTGTTCATTAAATTTTACTTCATAATTGCAACCACATGTGTTGTATTCATTGTTGCAAAACTTGTTGTGTATATAGTTTGTTTGTTACCATGACAACACCTTTGATCTGAAGCTCAATGCTGATGCTAAATGTAAATAGTTTTCTAATCAGCAATAAATATAACAATTTCTGATCAACCCATATCAATTGCATGTTTAAAATAGCCTACCGGTTAAAGCCCCGCCCATTTCAAGACAACCCGACCCACTTCCGGGTTAAATACTGCACACTTCCGGGTTAGGCCCCGCCCAGTCCGAGTACAGATACAGATAATTCATGTGGTTAACAGATACACATAATGCTGTACTCGCTCATCCCTAATTTTTAGCCACACTAGTGGTGTGGCTCTAATCATGGCAAAGGTTGGTCAATCGGTTGGTAGCTAACTCACTTTAACACTTCCATAGACTTTTCCCCCAGACGGTTCCTCTAGCATCAACTTCAGTTTAGTCTTGAATTGCCAGACCTTCCTCCACAGCGTTGCATTGGAAGGTCTGTCCAGTCCACACAGCATTCTAGGATGGGAGAAAAACATGCTTTGGTTTATCAACATTTCTTTAAACCAATCACAATCGTCTTGGGCTGTGCTAAGCACCGGACAGAGCCACAGTTCCGCTGCGAATCAGCATCGGAAAGAACTTGTTTTGGTAGAACACGTGTACGTTCAAACTTTGTGTTAATCATGAAACAGAAAACTCAGATTGGACAGGTAGTTTAGCTAGCTGTCTGGATTTACCCAGCAGAGATCTGAGGACCAGGTAACCATAGTCCTCAGAAATCCACCAGAGGTTAGAACACCAACACAAAGGACGCCCACGGTAATAGACATCCAGCCGAAATGAAAGACATCCAGCATATTTCCGGCGGCACCTGTCTACATCCCGAAAGTGAAACGTTGTGGATATACTGTAGACTACCATCAGGTCAACATCTCAATTCGACCAATATTGTTGGAGGCGCTTCACCTTGGATGCTACACTATGCCCAAATACTTTGTATTAAGTGCTAATTAGCTAATGTTAGCTAACAGAGCTGCAAGAATGCCTGTAGACACTTAGCATTGTTTTTTGACATATATGTATGTCCTGTATGTCATCCAAGCATTTCCCAACAATTCATTAGATGGTGATTAGTAACCAAAGTTGTCAGCAACTGTGTTAAAGACGAACGTGGACATGGACATTGTTACATGTGAAAGAGTGGAGAAACCCCCCACTTGTTTCAAGATAAATGTAATTAACCTATATTGGTAATATTCACAAGTCAAAGAACAGATGCAAAGAAAAACATTTCTGGGGATATTTTTCAATCACTTTGATTTAGACTGAACACGGCGACTTGGGTAGACTGATTTACCGTAGCTTGATTTAAATGGATAGATTGAAGTGCATTTTGCTTTAGTGATGATTGAGTCTCTTGCTGCTTTTTTGCAGATTTGTCCCTTGTTGAGTTTGCTTTTAGACACACACATACACACACATACACCCCCCCACACACACACACACACACACACACCTTGATATTCCACAGCACTCAGAATACTACTTCCAATTTAATTTCTACAGATGTAGTGATCCGTGAAATGGTGCCAAGTCGTTCTCTTCTCCTCAGCGGTATGTAAAAGCTGCAGATTGCCTCATTCAGCCTCCAATATTAACCCTTTGGCCACCTCTTAATACCTTAGCGTCCTTGCCACAATACCCCAAGCTGAAAACAGGCCTTTACCACAGCCAATAACTCGGGTATATGCAGACTGGTGTTTGTGTGTGTGCGTTGAAATTTGAGAGAGAATTTTGCTGCCAGGTGTGTGTGTGTGTGTGTGCGTCTGTGTGTGACTCTAAGGCTCCTGGTTTAGTTCAAAGGTAAATGCTGTATTAAGGAAGAGATAATCCTCTCTAGGGGGATTGATGTAACTCTCACTCTACCAACTAAGGGGAAAACTTTGTTAACAGTATCATCTCCAGGGAAAAAAGAGAAAACTGCAAATGTTCTTTAGTGAATCTCACCTGTTGCTGTATTACTATCTCCGAGATAAAGGGATTAGAGGATAGAGAAGAGATACTTGGAGATGCAGGTTGTATAAATACGGATCCACAGTGTCAAGCAGGGCTTTCCAAGGCCCAGTTAATATCAAGAAATGCCAGAAGCAACTCATCCTGCATCCCAAACTATGAGGCATTAATCTACATAATGAATAAGATCACCAGCAGCGTAGGTAATAAGTTAGTAAATACAACAAAATCAATCGGGCAGTGTTTGGGGGTCTGGGGGGTAACATGAATTTCAAAACTCCACACCAAAATGATTTATTTTGTTATTATTTTTATTCAGGAATTCAACTGTCATGTAAATCCGAAAATACAAATAAAAATTGAGCTCAGCAGGAGCTATTTTATTATAGATGGAGTCATCCTCCCGCTTAAAGAAGGATGAAAACAAAGTGTTGGTCTGTACAGTTGTGCTGTTAGTTATATACTAGGCTATTATCACTAACTTATATTTGCTTCTAGCATGCCCCCTGACGTCTGACAACGCCACCCCTCCCCGTGTGAAATACTCCACCTTCCTACATACATTGCAAAACGCTTTGTGTGCATCACATAGGCCTAATCCAGGGGTATTTCCCTAACCAGTCCTCCAAAATCAGGATCCAGGATTCAGGATTTGGAACTGTTCCAAATTTTTTGGGGCGTATTAGGTCACACTAAGCAGTGCTACCCAACAGATTTTGTTTTTTTTTGTGTAAAATGGGTATAGTAGTTTTCCCCTTTAAAATATGTTTCTGAGTTTTGTTCAAAAGGCTTTACTGTTTTTGCATCCATTGGGCAATGTGTAAAAGATGTGTATCTCCAACACATTCTCGCTGCATCTCATTAAATACAAGCGCTTTGTCAGGTGCCTTTGTCTTTGTTACTGGCGCTAAAAGTGTCCTTCAGCGTCATATAACACACGCTTGGTCATCTCCTTCAGCGTCCTATAACACGCTTGGTCGTCTCCTTTAGCGTCGTATAACACGCGCTTGGTCGTCTCCTTCAGCGTCATATAACACGCTTGGTCGTCTTCTTTAGCGTCATATAACACGCTTGATCATCTCCTTTAGCGTCATATAACACGCTTGATCATCTCCTTTACCGTCATATAACATGCTTAGTCGTCTCCTTTAGCGTCATATAACACGCTTGGTCGTCTCCTTTAGTGTCATATAACACGCTCGGTTATCTTCTTTAGCGTCATATAACACGCTTGATCGTCTCCTTTAGCATCATATAACATGCTTAGTCGTCTCCTTTAGCATCATATAACATGCTTAGTCGTCTCCTTTAGCGTCATATAACACGCTTGGTCGTCTTCTTTAGCGTCATATAACACGCTTGATCGTCTCCTTTAGCGTCATATAACACACTTGATCGTCTCCTTTAGCGTCTTATAACATCCGCTTGGCCAAGACTATTGCCGTCCCTTTTGACACTGTTAGGTTAAGAAAAAGCTTGTGGGTGGGCTTAAGGTTCCCTGAAACACTGAAATAATGGGATGGTTAAGGACACACGCAGGACACAAACCCCGTTTTCCTGGGTGAAACTTCTGTGTTTGACCCATCCACCCTCCTTACATACTACTCACTAAACCGTCTAGATGCTGCTCTACGCGGTACGTTCAACACACATGCCAAAGGGCAAGTTTTTCGTCGATTCAGACGCAGACAGCCACTGTCCAAACGTCCGTATTTTACGCGTTCGGAGTAAGAACGGGTTGGTATATCATAAAGGAACAACTGGTAACCAATGTGCATGTCTTAGGGCTGAGGTAGAAAACAACCAAATATTGTAATTTCACTCTGGAAATCTTGAAATTCTGTACATCTCCAAAAGCAACACTTTCTTCTGAATGTTCACATTAATTACAAAGAATTGAGATTGTGTGTCTAGACAGAGTTATGTAAGGAGAGGCCTACTACCATTTTCTCAGCCGGTGGGATAATGTATTCCCACCTGGAAGACAAAAGCTTGATTTCTGTGTTCTTTTGTTTCTTTCTAAGTTATGTTTGTAGTAATATGCAATCAAGTACAACTGAAAGTGAATTTCAGCTGTATAGATGCAGGCTTGGTGTTTTTTATTGTGTGGAAACCTTTGATGTCTGTGGAGATAAGAGCTTCAAAGGGGGAACTTGTCTTCAGCATTGTTGAGAGATGGGGAGAAAAATGATGCTGCACAAAAACAACAAGCCAAACTCCAAAAAACTCAATCAGTGTGCCAAGCCTCAGAGTGCATCTGCACCCTGTATTGTATTTTGCTTTCAGGGGTTTTCGATCAGCTGGAGTGCTCTTGTGGCCTACAGCTTTTATTTCAATTACTGCAACTCCCTGCATATGAAGTATGTTCCATAAAACAAGTCAGAAATAATACTGGCCAACCAAAGTCCTAAGCGTATTGTACATGGTACAAAACCCTTACTCTAATGTGGTTATTGCTTTGGGGAATATTGCTTGGCTCACATTCAGTGAGGAAGGTAATTTTTTCGTAATAAAGTGATGGGATAATGTAAATCCTGAATTAAATCCTAATGGCAGGATGAATAAATGCTCCACTAAAATCACCTTATACAGACAGTTAGTGATGTTGAAGTTTAAATGTCGCCACCGGGACCTCATGAATTGTAACGTGAGATGGGACATAGATGGCCTGATGGATGAAGGAATAATGAGAGAAAATAGAGGTGGACTGAGAGGAAAGTGGTAGAGTCTGAGAGAGAGAAAAATATGACATAAATATAGCAAGAGATAACATATGGAGGAGAGAAGATGGGATGAGGAAGGAGTGAAGGGAACAGATGTTGATCAATGCATGAGCTCCTGCAGCTTCTGGAGTCTTGGCTTACTGCTTCCTGCCTCTAGTCGCAACACTGCTGGAGCAGGACTCTGCCTCAGAACACCAGTACAACAGCAGCAGCAGCATATGCTGGTCCAGGCAAGCGGTGGCTCCCTATTTGGTTTGTTCTAGTGTGTACGTGTACAACAAGACACAAGTGAAATAACACACCTTCCTGCCCATGTTTTGTAAATGTATTTTCGTTTTGCTATCTGTCCGTCTGTCCACCTGCTATTTATAATGTATTTAAATGCATCAGAAATGAATCCAATTCAATTGAATTTTAGAGGCAGAAACCTCGGACGGACCCAGGATTTAGGTGGGCGGCCATCTGCCGCTGCCGGTTGGGACCCAGAGACACTGATACAGATATAAAGAAAAATAATTCAATGTTGGCAAGTTGTTCTTCCAGCACCGCCATTTGACATGACAGCAATGTTGTTATAGCCCGTTCAGTTTACCCAGGGAACTCGGGATGACATCACACCCGGGGTTCAATGCGTTTCATTTATAAGTCAGATTGTTGTATTTTGTCCATCATATAGAAGAAGGACAGCACTGTGTGTACGACTTGTCATACAAAAATAAGACAGAAGTGCTAATAACTGTATATTACTACAGCTTTCACTACTGTTGATGCGTGCGGCAGCCATGTTGGTTTTTGAGCTCGGTGTATTCAAAGGTTGTTAGAGTTCCGGGGCTCGGAAAGTCCGACTTCCAAGGACAAATAAAATGCACTGTTAAAGGCAAGGAAGAGCGATTTCACCTCCTGGTAGCATGCTCTAGGTGCGTACTCTTGCCGCATTACTTCCTTGTTCTCTTGTATTGCAAACTAGCTACAGTATGTGCAAAGGAGATTAGGAACGAGAATACATTTTACAGTGTTTTGACTGACTCAGATTTTCAACTGTGTCAAGATCACTGGAGTCCAGCAGAAAGTAGCTCTCTCTAGAAGAATGAGTGGTTCAGAAAAGACCATGCACTTTTTAGTGAATTTTTATTTTAGCCGGCATGGCAAATTGGTTTTATCTATGTTCTTGTTGTCCCTGGCACATTGATTTGGATGTGGATGCTGATTGTTGTCGGTAAACTTGCAATTAATTATTACATAGATGGGATAGACTGTAAAAATGTATTGCTCCTTGAGGATAAATAAAGTTTTCTGAATGTGTCAAAGACATGTCACAGAGAGAGAATGAGAGGCAGAGGCTGCAGCAGGTAGGATGTAGTGGTGTGGTGGGGGCGGGCGGGGGGGGGGCTCCAACTGTCAACTGCTAAGATTGCCCTCCGATGCCAACAGAAACAGAATAATTCTGCTCCAATGACAACCAGCGTGGGCAGTTTTTGTTGGATACTGTCTCCAATGTGTTATTATGGAACCCACATGACTTCAAGGCAAGTCCGCCCAGCGAAGCCACTCGATTGGTTGGGGTTAGGCATTGACCTCTAGGTGTGCCGGAGACCTTTAGGATCCCGAAGATAAACTAGAAAAGACAACAAAGTCCAGCAGGTGATGAGTGAGTATTTTTTGTTACCTAATTCTTTCTCAGCTATTTTGTTGTGTTGCGGATGATGCTGAGTGATTCTAAGTTGGGCCTTTATTCTGAAAGGCAAAACAGGAAGTAATGAAGCTGTAGATGTGCTGTTCTTGACAATGTTGAAAATAATAAAAGAGTTGTTGGTGTTGCAGTTAGGGATAGACCGATTATTGGCAGTTTGCAGATTATCTATATCTGCAAGTACATTTTATTTGCCTGATAACTAAAGTAAATGAAATAAAAAGTGTTACTTTGGCTCGGCTACAGCTCTGTGTCTGTCCCTCTGCTTTGGCTTCACTCCCCACTGACTCTGACTTAATGCCCCCCCACAATATGACAATGACTCTTTGTTACTGGGTATTATGTGGACAGTTTATAATTCATTAAATACTTGTGTAATAATTATGCTTAAAGTATTTAAACACACAGCATTGTGTTGGAAT
Source organism: Etheostoma perlongum (assembly GCA_026937815.1). Lineage (NCBI taxonomy): Eukaryota > Metazoa > Chordata > Actinopteri > Perciformes > Percidae > Etheostoma > Etheostoma perlongum. The sequence continues at coordinate 5,462,601 of CM049381.1, forward strand.
TTGGAACATTCCAAAATCTACATTTTGACTTAAAGAATTTAATTTACACTGTAAATGCATATCGGTCCCAAATATGGGTTTCATTGATTACTAATAATTGTATCGGGCTGAGCCTGCATGTTCTTCTGTATTACCTGCATAAGTACAGGCCCAACGCAGCTCTGCTGTTTTAACTAGACATCAGTAGCATAATGCAATGCAATGCATCATGGGACATGCAGGCACTGCCGGCACCGCCAGCAGGGGATCTCTGCTTTCTCAGCCAATATAAAATGCACTGATAATATTACTGCCTCTTTTAAATGTTTAGCAGCACCGCTGATCATTCATCCACATGAAAAGTGGCAAATCTGTTTTTTATTATGACGGTTTTTGCCACTCTTCATTTCAACCCCAAACGGCCCACCAGACTCCGCCTACCAAGAGTTTTTCCTCACCACTGTCGTACTGCTGCTTGCTCTGAAGGGAACTACTTTAACTGTTGGGTCCTTGTAAATTATAGACCGGTCTAGACCTGCTCTATCTGTAAATTATAGAGTGGTCTAGACCTGCTCTAACTGTAAATTATAGAGCGGTCTAGACCTGCTCTATCTGTAAATTATAGAGCGGTCTAGACCTGCTCTATCTGTAAATTATAGAGCGGTCTAGACCTGCTCTAACTGTAAATTATAGAGTGGTCTAGACCTGCTCTATCTGTAAATTATAGAGCCGGTCTAGACCTGCTCTATCTGTAAATTATAGAGCGGTCTAGACCTGCTCTATCTGTAAATTATAGAGCGGTCTAGACCTGCTCTATCTGTAAATTATAGAGTGGTCTAGACCTGCTCTATCTGTAAATTATAGAGCGGTCTAGACCTTCTCTATCTGTAAATTATAGAGCGGTCTAGACTTGCTCTATCTGTAAATTATAGAGTGGTCTAGACCTGCTCTATCTGTAAATTATAGAGTGGTCTAGACCTGCTCTATCTGTAAATTATAGAGTGGTCTAGACCTGCTCTATCTGTAAATTATAGAGTAGTCTAGACCTGCTCTATCTTGTAAATTATAGAGTGGTCTAGACCTGCTCTATCTGTAAATTATAGAGTGGTCTAGACCTGCTCTATCTGTAAATTATAGAGTGGTCTGACCTGCTCTATCTGTAAATTATAGAGTGGTCTAGACCTGCTCTATCTGTAAATTATAGAGTGGTCTAGACCTGCTCTATCTGTAAATTATAGAGTGGTCTAGACCTGCTCTATCTGTAAATTATAGAGTGGTCTAGACCTGCTCTATCTGTAAATTATAGAGTGGTCTAGACCTGCTCTATCTGTAAATTATAGAGTGGTCTAGACCTGCTCTATCTGTAAATTATAGAGTGGTCTAGACCTGCTCTATCTGTAAATTATAGAGTGGTCTAGACCTGCTCTATCTGTAAAGTGTTAAATTAACTGAATCTTCCCTTTGACTTCATTATTTTGACTGTAATATACTGTAGAGGTGCTGCACTTTGACTTAAGTACATTAAACATTGTATTAGTAATGAATATCAGTGAAATGTATCATTTGATGATGTGTTTGCAATTACTTGAAAAAAAGCTTGGAAAATCTTTCACACTCAAGTGCTCTTTCAGCGGATAAGGTCACACAGACTATCTATACAGACATATCACTGATTTGATGATAAAACAATGTCACTATTCCTGCATGCTAAAGCTAAAATAAAAAATGCACTTTTAATTTGACTCCACCATCCAAAAATACTTCAATAATCACTGAATACATCACTGTGAGCTTTTTTTTTGCACACGTCTCTTGATTAGAGAATTCAGCCTCGGGTTGAAAATCCTTTTTGCAGAAATCACACTGCTTAATTGGTCACAGCGTGATTTTTTTATTTTTTTTTGGAAATCTGTGAAAATCCATGCTAAGAACAGTAAGTAGGTGGTAATTAAGCATGCAATGCTTTAATTAAATTGTTGTTCTATCAGGGAAAAAATGAGTTGACAGCAACGATGTGATGGGCTGGCAATTAATGTTTCCCAGACTTCCACCTCATGTATGCTAAGATCCAGCTCTCCCACCCCCCCCATATAATTAAAATGATAATGATGACTATGAAAATGTAATTCCACAATAGCATAATAATTTTACAAAGATACAGGGTTTTTCCTGCATAGAGGATTTTTGGCTGCCCCCCAAAGAGGTTGTAGCCAGCCCCAAAGGACAATAACCAGCACCAAAATGAGAGGAATTGATACAAAAAAATAGCAATTCATATCCTCTATGACTTTGTTTAATAGCAATTTACCACACAACAGTTGAAAAAGCAGAAAACTTGAAAAGGAGCGATGATCTCAGTTTACCCATCCAGAGTCCACAGTGGTGCAACATGCAAAACTGCCTGTTTCTATTTAATTACATGGTAATATTACAATAACACAGGTGTAGATATTATCTGGAAACATGTCTGGTGTTTTCTGTGTAATAACCATGAATCAGTGGTGCAAAATGCAAAACTGCCTGAGACGGGGATCATCCTAACTCAGTTTATAGACTAATAGAGGGTGAAACTGGGATGAAACACAATTACCAGTCACTTAGATATTAAGTAGCCAAAGACATTATACAATGATAATTAAAACAATATAATGGAACTACACAACAATGCTTCCTGCTCACATTCAACTTCCTGACTAAATCCCAGGGTGCAAAGCTCCTGCAGTCCTTAAAGGAACACACACGCATGTGGAACAAACTACATATATCTGGGTAATGGTAATATAGTTGTATTAATATTGTAATAATATGATAATAATGGGGTAGTAGATGTAGGAGGAACTGCTTTGCACCCTGGGATTTAGTCTGGAAGTTTCATTCTCCATGTCTCTCTCTCTCTCTGTCTGTGTCTTCTCTGTCTCTGTCTGTCTTTCTCTGTCTCTGTCTGTCTCTTTGTCTCATGGTTCTGCTCAAGGTTTCTGCCTCTTAAAAGGAAGTTTTTCCTTAGACCTGCTCTTTATGGAAAGACCTGTGAGATAAAACATCCCAGAGTCCGGTCTAGACCTGCTCTTTATGGAAAGACCTGGGAGATAAATAACATCCCAGAGTCCGGTCTAGACCTGCTCTTTATGGAAAGACCTGGGAGATAAATAACATCCCAGAGTCCAGTCTAGACCTGCTCTTTATGGAAAGACCTGGGAGATAAATAACATCCCAGAGTCCAGTCTAGACCTGCTCTTTATGGAAAGACCTGGGAGATAACTGTTGTTGTGAACAATATAGGTTAAATTACTCACACTGTATAACAATAAATTTCCTTTATTGCATCTTACATGTTAGCTAGCCTTCTTTATATACTACAGCATTACAGTGTTGTGTAGTTATAGTTGTGTAGTTGTTTTTACAATTATTGTATAATGTCTGTGACTCATTAATATCGAAGTGTCCCAGTTTCCCCCTTTGTAAGTCAAATAAACTGAGTTAGGAGTTAAGGATGATCCCAGGCTCCAGGGCTTGATTTAATTTGTATTATTTAATTTATAAATATACTGTTTATTGATCCCCAGTGGGGAAACTACAAGTTCTGTTTGTTAGTAATCACTACACACAGGCCTGGAATACACACACATGCTCAGGACCTATACATGCACTAATGGAGAGATGTCAGAGTGGGGGGGCAGCGCCCTGAGCGGTTGAGGGGGGTTTGGTGCCTTGCTCAAGGGCACCTGTTGGAAGGTGTGTAGCTGCTGGTTAGATAGATAGATAGATAGATAGATAGATAGATAGATAATAGATAGATAGATAGATAGATAGATATTGATCCCAAAAAATGGGTGATTATGGTGTTACAGCAGAAAAAATACATCAGTCATACAGCACAGCATATAAATATTAATGAAATACTAGGATAAAACATACATACATACAATATACATACAATAATAATAATAATAATAGGAATAAAATATGAGAACAAATGTTTGAATAAATATGGGAAAACAAAATGTGCAACTGCTTAAATAGTATGCTACATATGTAAATAAACCAATTGTGCAGGTGGCACCAGTATTTTGTTGAACTTGTGCAGGACAAGACATATTTCATGGTAATTTTAGAATAACAGAGGGGAAGAGATTACCTGGAAACTACCAGAAGCATTTCCAGGTATTATCTACACCTCTGTTATTGTAATATTACCATGTATTTAAATAGAAACACACAGTTTTGCCTTTTGCACCACAGATTGATGGTTATTACACAGAAAACACCAGACGTGTTATCCAAGTCCCAATATTAAACATAACTTGTAAAGTATTTCCTTGGAACATAAAGGGTGAATACATTTCAGCATTATAATATGGTAATCATCAATTTTAAATTTCAAGAAGTTTTATCTAATTTGGAAGGTATTACACTGATAGTAGCCTACAGTACTGGGAAAACAACATATATTACCCCATTATTATCATGTTATTACAATATTATCCCTTGTATTGTCTCCCCGCCATCCTGGAAATTTTTGTTTTCAAAATTTAAAAGGAAAAACCTTTAATCAAGGTTTTCAACCCTTTTGTGGCTTTCCCCCAATGATTTTGTCACGTTTTCAACATTTGTTGACTTTTCTGAGCCTTTTGACATTTTCGTGGGTTTATTCCCAAAATTTTTAAAGCTTTTGTTTTTTTACATGTATTATTTCATTTGACATTTGTTCACATTTCAGTCACTTTTATTGACATTTTTCTCTCTTTCTTACACTTTTTTTTCTTTTACCAATTGTTTTTTCTCCAAATGTTATAAAATTGACAAAAAACACCCACATTCAATTAAAGTAGTGAACAGATTATTTATTTAATTTGAGCATGTTACTTTTTTGGAAAATTTGTTTGAAAGAAACCCACATTTCTGATATAGAAACTTTTTGGAAAGCGATAACAGAAGGGTTAATATCACTATATTCCCACTAACCAGATATACATATGGTTATCATCAAACCATTTCTAGTTATTACCTTGGTTATTGCACGTTATTACATCTGTTACCTTCTTATCACCTTATTACCCCGGTATTACATCTTATTACTGTGATGTATTACCCAGTTATTACCTATATATTTATTATCACACCGTCTTATTACCGTGGTGGAATGTAAAGTGCTACCCAATTCTCTAACAGTGAACAAATGGGTGGGTTTTTGAAATGGCATTTTCAATTGAAAGGTCATTTTGCAGACCATACATTTTTTAACTAATGCAGTACAGTCATCTTATTACATCCTCCATATATGCTCTTTCATTTGACACAGGGAAGGAAGAGAAACACCACAATTACAGCCATACCTCCACTCTGAACCATAAAAGGTTACTAAGGGCAAAATATTTCACTGTATAACAATCTTCATCTTGCCACTTCAGAGGATGAAATGCAATTACAGTGTTAAGAGGATCAGATGCAACTGAATATCTAATAGGCAATCCATCCAGAATTCATCACTGGATTACTTTCCATGCTCATTAGACAGTAGAGATGGAACACACACGAATACATATTTCACGCATGAGCAGATACTGCGCCCCAAACAGATAGGAACAACATGCGAATGTTTGCAGAAGGATTCATTGCACCTCCAGCTGCCAACATGAACACATGGAGGAGTAGATAATTTCTAGTTATATTCTGATGTTCGGCAAATGTTCCTTCTCAATAGCTCCATTGGTGTTGTTTTGAACTAATGTTTCGACAGCAGAGGGAAATTGCCACGCTGAAATTAGGGGTCGTCTCCATAGTGGGAAGTGCAGACTCTCCTTCCAAGACACACAAGCATCAGTTGATAAAACAGTTGTTTAAGCCCAAATGTCAAAAGCCTTAAGTGCCTGCAAGAATTATTCTGACTTGGCCAGCAAAGGAGGAACTCAGAATTTTAGAGAGTGGATAAGTAGGCAGAGGAAAGAGGTCAGGGTGGATGGATGTGGCAACAACACGTCAGACTGGAACATGAGACACAGCCGTGTGTTTCCTCTTTCCAACCAACGGTCAACTTTGCTTTAGTTGAAGCGGTAACGCTTTACAATAAGCGTATACAAATAAAGTATGTCTAATAAACATTTATTAACAATGTGCATGATTGTTCATGTTAACTAACGTATTAAGTCATGCATTATTTACCATTAGTTAATACCTTAACTAACTGTAAATCACAGTTAACTAAGATGTCTACTTTACCATTAGTTATTGCATTAAGAAGCCTTTCCTATCTGTTAATAACAGTTAATTAAGGTGTCTGTTATATCATTAGTAAATGCAATATTACGCCATGACTAACTGACTAACAGTTAACTAGGGCATCTATTTACCATTTGTTAATGTCTTAACTAACTGTTAGTAACAGTTAACTAAGGCGCCTATTTTACTATTTGTTAATGTCTTGACTAACTGTTAATAACAGTTAACTAAGATGCCTATTTTACCATTAGTTAAAGCAGTAACACACCTTAACTAACTATTAATAACAGTTAACTAAGGTGTCTATGTTAACATCAAATGATGTCCTAACAAGTAACAGTTCACTAAGGTGTCTATTTTACCATTAGTTAATGCAGTAACACACCTTAATTAACTATTGATAACAGTTAACTAAGGTGTCTATGTTAACATCAGATAATGTCCTAACAAGTAACAGTTAACTAATCATTTACAGACATTGTTAATGTTAACTAAGGTATTGATTGATTCATTGTTTAATGGTTTTTAAGATGCTATTTACATTAGTTATTTCAGTAAAAAGCATCACCTTAACACTTAATTATACAATATTAAACATTAGGTAAATATAAAGAAACGTCTCTTGATAACAAGTGTTCTACACCATTTAGAACCATGCATATTAACTCCTAGCTTGCAAAACTTAACATGTTTTATTTAGAACTAAAGTGTTTTAAGCTCTCCTTTTTATTCATTTTTCAAACTAAATGAACATTTTTGTTTTCTACACATACTATACGCTACAATTAGTTCAAGCATAACCACGAATTGTGCCCTTTTCTGAACCACATGGTTGCTAACCGTTAATGTTCACCCAAATTTAGGGTTAGGGATTTGGTATTTCCCAAACGCTAACCCAGTTGTTTTCTGTTTGTGTTATCAACAGGAATTTAACGGTAAAGTCGTGCTGTCGGTAGGAGCATCAGATCAGAAAGGTAATATGGAGTGCATGGGTGTATTTTGCTATTTAATTAGGAGGACCTCCTGGTAAATTTTATAGTCATTTATAACTGACAAGCTGAAGTTTAGTGACTGTCTCAAAATTCTAATCACAATAGCCAAGTGTGGCATATTTCTTACCTAATTTTTCTGATTTTTCGAATAGTTTTTAACATGGCCCACGGAGTTAGTATGACCTGTTTTTTGAATGGAAATATTTCCCTAATTGAAGAGACCCATCTTTACATCCGCCCTTACCTTCTCCCATTATACACAACCCTTTAGCATGGAGAGAAAAATCATTTGTATTTTTCCCACCAATCTTTCTTGTTTTATTGCCGCCCTAACCATTAACAGTCACATTAACAGCTTTATTATTTAGACTTAATTACAACAATTTAAATCACCTTTCCAGAAAACTACAATGCAAGCAATTGTCAATTTCTTTTGAAAAATGAATCTTGTAGTGTAGAATCATCGAACTTGAGCAAGAGATTAATAAGAAAACATAGAAAACAGTTTCCTCCTCACTTTATTTGACCCGTTAAGCTTTATTGACATGCATGGCTGGTGCCGCAGGTCTGCTCTGGTGGAGATGACTGACTGCCAGTACAGGGATGAGGTTTTGGCCTTGGCAAGCCGAGGGGCACGCTGCCTCCAAGTGTCTCAGAGGTTCATCAACCCCCCCCCCCCCAAATTAGAAGTCCTTTCCCTCGTTAGGGCCATCTCCACTGGAGATAATTAAAGAGAGACACACTCTAATGCAAGAGTATCCTCTTGAATCGCTTCATTGATCTTTTTTCCTGAATATTTTCATGGGAAAATAGTTCTCCCTCCACATCAATACCCAGTTGTATGCATCAGTAATAGCTTGATGTTGATTAGGAATCTATTGGCATTTTTAAGGGGCTGCTGCTGGAGGGAACTGCTTGGACCGGCTTGGGCTCAGTCACACAGAGTAACGATCTGCAGTCCTGAGTGCTGCCTGTGTTTTTGGGCAGGTTCTGTGCTTTGTATGTGTGTGCTTGACCGGTGCATTAGTCTCACAGAAGATAGTCTTTCCCTGTGTGGGGCTCCTGCCAGTGCTGACTGACACATATTGGCAGATCCAGACCTGACCTTAGAGTGTCCACAGGATTCGTCCACGACCGCTGGAAAAACAGTGTTCACTGTATCCTGCCATTGATCCGCAGTCAGACTCTTGGCGCTAACAATCAATGTCTTACTCTTAGCCACGTCCAGCTGCCATAAGATTGTGGACGAAGGGCAGTCAATACCTCACAAAGCCCTCCAAATGCCTAAACAAAGTCTGTGTTTACCGAGGGACTTTTCTCATTAATCACTAGCTCTTTTACGAGGTGCGTATGCCATCATTAACTGAGTTAACGGTGGGGGACAGAGGAGAAGGGCCAGTGCAGCGTGGGTCGGAGGGAAGAAGTAGGAGAAGTAAGGACGTGGCAGAGTAAACATTACCATCTGCCCTCGCCACTATGACTGGGAAATTACAGCTGATGGCGGGAGAAACAGATGGTGGTGGACATTAGAGGGGGGGAGGATGGTGGAGAGACCTTGCTTTGCTTGGAGTATGTGTGTGTGTGTGTGTGTGTGTGTGTGTGTGTGTGTGTGTGTGTGTGTGTGTGTGTGTGTGTGTGTTGGCATGTGCTGATCTTTGCACAGCCTTGTTTCTGCTGTGATGGACAGGGAAGGGACAGGGCAGATGGGATAGAGGTAAAGGAAATGGGCCGAATCTGTGCTCTCCAACACTGAGAGGCACAGGTGAGACAGAGGGATCAGGTGAAAGGCGGGGGGGCGGTACTGTGGTCGACACATTGGGAGTTACAGGTGCATGAGGGCCTGTTTCAGCAGTAGGTTTGGGGGCTTATTCTCCAGAGATGTTTTGCAAAGACACTGTGAGGCTGTGGATATTCAGTATAACTCTATTTAAACAACTGCCTGGACATGTCGAGTGCAGATACACACTCTCTCAGTTTGGATTTGTGCTCGTAACCACTGGAAAGAGCTAGAGTGCGTGTACGTTCATGTGTCTGTGTGAAGCAAGCAAAGGCAGGCAGCTGGTGCAGAAGTTTTTCTTACGCAAAAGTTTTTGAAGGAGAAGAAGAAAAAAAACGCAACACGCTGAGAGTACCCACATGTGGCTAGCAAGAAAAAGTAATGGGAGAATTTTATTAATGATGCCCACAGACTGTGGGCTGTATAATATCCCTCTCTTAAGATCGGCCAACTTAATCTTTGACTTTCATTAACTGTGTGAAGGCTAATGATTTTCTCCCACCGTTGACATTGTGTTACTGTCTATGGAAAAGAAAAGAGACATCATTAAGTTCCACAGTAATGTTCCTTTTTTTTGGTGACGCAGGCACACACGCACAAAAACACATACACACACACACACACACACACAAACACACAAATCCAGCAGCACTCTAAAGGGTACTTTATTATAGATCATTGGGGTCTGCTCAACCCAGCATATGAAGCGGTTCATTTTTCCTGGCGGGCCCAGGTGACAGAGTAAAGGTGTGCAGAGGGGCGCCAGAGACCTCGGGCTGTGGAAACTAATTACCCTCAGTGGTAATTATGAGAGCAAAGCTCAGGTCTGACCTTGGAAAGGTGAGTTAGTGGCACTGAGGGGTGGGGGGTACATTACATATTGGTGCAAACAAAAAAGGGGGAGTGGGAACCTGAGGTGGTGTTGTTCTTAATGTCCCAGAATAGGGAGTGATCAGGGGTTTTGTATGTGTTTCCAATATGTAAAGATGTGACGCTGTGTCTGATGCATGTAAGAGTAAGAGCATGAAAGAGTAGATTATTATATTATCTTCATCTGAAAGAGAACTCAGTAGCAAAGTGCAAGTCATAATGTTTATAAATGTATGTGTAGGATGATGAGGAAAAATGCTCATGGGACTTTTGATTTCTACTGCAGCAGAAACCGTTCCATTTCATAATTTACCCTGATGTAATGTTTTTTTTAGTTTCCACTCTTTGTGTTGAGTCTATCCACAAGCACACAGAACAGGTGCCTAAAACATTTTTCATGCTTCTTGTGGGCAGCGCTGTCGGAGGCGATATGATGCAAACGCGGCCAGGGCTACTGTACGCGTAGGGTCTGAGCGCCGAGCGGCGCACCTCCAAGATTTTGTGACCTGCTGGTCATTCTGACAAAAAAGAACGGGATCATCATCATCCTCTGGGGAATTAGAATGTCTTTACAAAATGTCACGGCAATCGGTCCAATAACTGTAGAAAGGTTGTGGAGGAAGGGCCCTCCACAAGATTGATTAACTAATTGCTTAACTTGCAAAACAGTGGGCTGAAATTAATAATACAACATTTATGGAGACCTCATAATGTAGAAAGCACAGGAAGTAACCTTGTCATAGTCAGTTTCCACATATTTTCCAAAATAAGGTCAGCTGGGAACTGAATGTATTAATTTATCATTATGTAGAAGAAAAAAAATACACCAACGCTTTAATCTTATTTTAAGTAAAAATATGGTCCAGTAATAATAAAAGTGATTCACTAATAGAGTGTTTGCCACTATGACCCAGTATACCCATGCACATCTGGTTCCTCTTGAGTCTTATCTACAATCTCAAGCAAACATGGATCAGGATACAGCAAAGCAACATAAATAATTCACTCAGTGGCCCTTTTTAAACCAGATAAACAACTCGTTAAATACTGCACTTGGTCAGTGTCTCTCAGCGTCAGATGACGACACAAAAATCCCACGTGACACACCCCTCCGTTTTTTTGTTGTTGTCATGACAACGCACACACATGCATACCAGACTCTGGGAAGTCTTTTAGATGCGCGCTTTCCAATTCGAAAAATGGAGAACGAGACTGAGTCTGAGCAGTCTGAGGCACCGCCACCATCAATTAAAAAGAGAAGGTATGGGTACAAGAAAGACTGGGAAATGAATATCTGTGGCTGAAAGGTGTTGAGGGGGATACCGAGAGGGCTTTTTGTGACCTTTGCAAAACGTCCTTCTCAATTGGACATGGAGGGGAATATGATGTCAAACGACACAGACTCATAGAGACGCATTTGCACCCCAAAAAAGAAAACTCCACATTCAATATTAAATGAAGTCAACTGTTCGCACAATACAGTAATGTGAGCTATTTAAATTAGCTGATACATGCACGTACATTAGCTCTCACCAGTGTATCTCCATGTGTATTTTGTCCACAGCAATCCCACCAATTGGTTCCCAAAATGCCCCAGTTAGAGAGAAAATGTCCTAAACATATTTTTTGTAAATCTTTACAATCTGTTACCAAAAGAACCAATAGAGGCCTGTCTTGTTGTGCAATCAAAGTTTTCTTCAAAACTTGCTATTTTCAGCCTGTAGCCTGCTAGTTCGAAGTTTGTTGTTTCACAGTTTGTGAAAGGCAACACACAGAGTGGGAGATGTGTCAAGGCTTTGTCCTGGAAATTAACTCCTCCGGACTAGCTTTTGCATTAAGAGTAAAGGTTGTACTGGTTTCATTGATTTATAAACATCTGATTTGTCCATAAAATGTGCAAATTCTCACTAATCAAGGGAATGCACTCTCCAGTGTTTGACCCCAAACATCCTGTGTGTGAACCTTTTGAAGAATTGCTCTATACTTGACTCAGGCTAGTTTAGCAATCCTGATACCAGCAGCTGACCCTGAACACTGTTACACCAGAACGAGTCGAGTCATCACGGTCCAGCGTGTGACGGCAAGCCAGATGCACTGTAGCGCTTCACCATCTGCCCTATGTCTATCCCTCTGATACATATGTATACACAAGCAGGAATTCCATGGAAACACACACACACAAACACACACCCACACACCCACACACAGCATGGTGAAACACACAGATAGATGTACTGTAATACAGGTACTGCAATATGGCATGAGAAAATATATGATCAGACTGTTGCTCTTACACAAGAAACTATTACTCAAAACTTCCCTCTCGCTCCTATGAACTGTTACTCCCAAAGACACACACATGCACACATTTCTTCACATCTTTGTTTCTCACCCAGGCTTGTGCCAGATGGGGTAAGGATAAGGTGAATCACATTTGGCTAATTTACATTCCAGCCTCATGGCTGGAGTCTACATTTGGCATTCGGTGTGCTTCAACCTCCCAGCCTCTCGTCTATGTTGAAAGGCATCGCAGCATCCTGACTTTAAAGTGCTGCATAATGACAGTGAGGATCAGGAACCCCTCAGTTTGTACAACTCTGTGTGGCTCTCTGAAGATTTCACGCGTTATTTCATTTCTCCGTGCATAATGTAGTAATGACTTCATATTCAACTTTTTCCCCCCAGTAAATTTCCCTTGTTAGTTTGGATATATTTTAATCATTTTGCACCCAACTGAATGCATCAGTTCATCCTTGGCTCCCAGAAATTGTGCCATAAATAAAGTCCCAAGCCTCTGTTTGTTTATCCTCTGCCTCTGTTTTTTCTCCTCTTGACCTTTTGTTAGCCATGGCGTCTCTGTCTCAAAACAATTGTCTGTTGCAAGTAGTCTGTTCTGGAAGAAGGGGCTTACAAAGAGGTTTCCCATTCAAAGAGTATGAATAGAAAACCTAGAGATGGTAGAAAACACTAAAAAGGGATTTCATTTTCACTTAGTCAGTCAGTTGTTACAGCTCTTTGGTCCAGAGTGAAGTTTCTCAACAAGCATTGGATGGATTTACACAGAACACCCCCAAAATGAGAGCAGGGGTGTAGTCCACGTGAAATGTAGGTATACACAGTATACCCACTAAGAAAGCTCCAGGATTTCTATATACCCACTTAAAATGTTTTGCACCAAAGTCCAGCTTTTGTTGTTTGGGGGCTGGGGGGGGACCTCCTGCACTCTGCTTCGCACCACCTGGGCCTTGTTTGTATGTTTGACTGTGCAGAGCTGCGACTCCAAATGGTTTTCAAATTTGACGTAGTGTTTTTGTAGCCAGATGCACTGGTCACCACCAGCACAGAGTAAACGACCGACCTTAATATCGCCATCTTTAGCTGACACAAACTCAAAAATGTGCATCTCTCTCCTCCCTCCATTGCTGTTTACGTTTGTTTCGCTGCGTGGTGCACGTGAACTGTCCTAAAAACGTGCTAAAAACGTGACTCGTTGCATATGTGACTTCATTCACGCAAGAAGTCTGTAAAAATATATATTTTTCCTAAGGCAAATGACAAAAATACTGTATGCACAGACTTGGATAGGTAACTTTAATCTGATTAGTGGTTTGGAAATAGTAACGCATTAAATTACTCGGTCAGATTACCCCCAATTTCCACCGGGTGCGGAACGGCGGTGAAGTCATCAGGTTTCCATTAAAGTCAATGTGTGTATTTCTACTGTCTGCTGAGTGGCTGCGTCCCCACTCTGTCCCAGCCCAGGCGGTCCCCAGCCCTCCGGAGAAGATACACAGAGCTTCTATTGGCCAGACGCCAGAGAGCTCCGCAGCAATTCAGCACACGGCAGATGTGCGGGACAGGAAGTGGAGCACAGAAACAAAATAAAACATCCAGTTCATAAAATAAAATCACATCTTTCCCTGCTCTACACCTTGAAAACAGCACAGAGATGTTTCCTCTCTACTCCTCTGGATGGAAAAAACTGTTGATGTTTTTGTGGATCTATTCTATGGGAATTTGAGAGATCTCGTGGGTCCTCGAGACTTCAGCTGTCAGTCATGGCCTTAACCGTTCCGCAACAAATCTGGATCTGGTGGAAATTTCCACCAGTTGCAGATAAATTACTAAGTAAAGCGTTAGTCTAACCCGTTACTAAGTAATGCGTTGCTCTAGCCCCCATTTGATGGTATGGACATTCATGGTTCAGAAAGGAGGAATCCTAACAACTGTGGTGATCTCTCAGGCTCAGGTATAGATTTAGGACATGCATGATAAGATAAAGTATGGACATTTTAGAAAATGATTGTAGTTTGCCTTTTGAAATTTACAGTCAGGTCAAGTCAAATGTATTCTATAGCACAATTAAAAGTGCTCTACAACCATAGACAGAAAGGTCAACAGCAGACAACAAAATCATTTTAATGGTGTCCTATTTTCTGTTTCAAAACACTTCCTGCATATTTTAGTGTGTAATTTTGACGAGCATTGCCACACTCAGGGTGTTAAAGGCCCCTGATGTATGGCCAGATTGTTCACACACCACAATCTCTGAGTTATGCTTCCTGAACAATACCGTGCTCTGCACTCCTACACAGAGTGCTGATAGGTCAAGTATACACACACACACACACACACACACACACACAAAATTGTGCTGTAGATATAGCGGTCACGGTCATTCTCAGGTTCTCCTTTCACTAAGATTGTTCTTACACACAAACATCTACACACACTGCAGCAGACTTTCAGGTCACAGCAATTCACATGTGCACCTTTCCTGGGGTCAGGGTTACACACACACACACACACACAAACACACACATATACACACACACAGGCACAATTACGCACACAAAGACCTTCCCCAGTGAGACTACGGCTCTACCAATAAGGCCTCAGGTCTGCAGCAACAGCAAACTCCCCCATAGAGACCAAAGCCAATTTATTTCAGTCAGGCTGCTGGTGACAGAAACGGAAGTTTTAACAGAGGTCACGCTGACCAACCTGCCCGCTGGGAAATACAAGCCAGCCGATATACTGAGTTCATATACTGGAGAAGTGAGGCGTTTACTCATTTACCACAGCGTAGGTACTTTTACTGTACGTTGTAATAGAGGGAATTAGGCCAGGGTACAGCAGCTTGCCCCCACACTGCTTCTTACATGCTCAGGTCCTTCTGATAGTGTTTAAATGCTCGGTAAAAAAACTAAAAACTGTAATTCAAACGATTTCTTGACATAAAAGAAGTTGTTGCCCCAATGGGTGAGCCCTGACCCTGCTGACCTTAACTCTATTAAAAGTAATAGTTTATTGTTCATTAAAAAGGACCCCCAATAGCTGATGCCATAGTAGTCAGATACTCTTCTTGGGGTCCACACTAGACACACAATAAATATCCGTCACATCACCGACATACCATTCAAAGAATATTTGTAAAATATTATGAATACGCAATACACTTATCCACGGCCACATACATATGTGTGCCCACCCGCGAACATACACACACATACAGTACATTTACCATAAACAAGTGATCAAACTCAGTCTTAAATTACACTCAGTAATTATCAAATTATGACTAACACAATCGAAAACCTGTTTCCACCCGGTGGAAATTGGGGGTAACAGTGCTTAGGTGGAAGTACTGCTTTTAGAAATCAGCTAATGAAAACATTAGTGTCAGTAGGCCATTAATGAACCAAAAAAAGCAATGAAATGAGAAAATACAGCTGTGAACGGTGTTATCGGAGTGATCACCCTTTCTCGGCTAAATGGTAAATAACGCTAAACTGTCATGTGACCAGACAGCGGCCGTCATGGATCTGTAGGATATAATTGTTGTGCATCACAAACCCTTTCATGAGAATGCTTTGCAGAATCACATACTGGGATGGAAACCAACATCATGCTGAGTGACGTTCACTGACATCATGTTCTGTGAGGTAAAATACCATTCTTTCCAAGAAACCAGTAAAGGTGCCCTTCAAAAATTAGCTGTTTTAGTTTTGTCCAATCAATCATTTTAATTTTATTCCAGCAATGTCAGACACACACACTCACACACACAGCACATCTCACATAAACAGTCCTCGCTGCAGCCTAACAACCCCATATAACTTTATGCCGCACATGACAACGCAAGGTTTCAATGAGTTATTGTTGGGGAAATACATGTAAAGAATGCACATAAATTACATAGTCCTTTACCGAATAAGAAAACTGCATGTGGAAACATAAACTCAGAGGCTATGGGGATGGTGTGCATATCCACAATACATGCTGGGGAGTAGGAGGAGGTTATCAAGCAGCAGTATCAGGAACATCATATGCAGACACACACACAAACACACACACACAAAGAAGCTGACATGACATTTAGGTGAACTACATGGCGTGCAAACATGTTAACAAATATGTGTATATGGCGTAAGTGTGTCAGAGTATAAAAAGTAAGAAGACTGCACACATGCGCACACACGCACACAGACACATATACATGATGTTCTGTGATAAGTGGTCCATGGGGAAGTGTCTTCAGAACAGTAGAGAGGAGGTACACGGTAGGCGTAAAGAAGAAGTGAGATGGAAAGAGAGAGAGAGACTCCGCCATAGCTAATCTTTTTTGCTACTGGAGGTCAGTGATGCGGAGGGAGAAACCGCCCGGCGTGCCAACACTCATTGGGATGATGAATGAAAACTGGATGTTCACCAAACCCTTCTACCACCACAGCTGTGAAAAAGATCCAGTGTTAAGGCACACAATTGGCTGAAGGAAGAAGGGTGGACATTAAAGACGGAGAGAAAACAATAAATGAAGCATGTTCACCATTCAGCCTCCATAAGAGGCAAAGAGATGGCTGCTCGTGTGTGTAGGGAAGGTGAAGTATACCGGTATTCTCTGAAGAGGGCAGCCTCCTTGAAGGGAAATACTACTGAAAGGGAAACACCAATGTGAGAATTAGTCATGGTGAAGGGAAGATCAGTTAACACTCAAATACATTCATCTCAAATCTACAAATCTGTCATCTGCCCTTTATTAGTGCTGTGCAGCCCTGGGCTGCTGCACTGGAGCTCAGGACTACCTACAGTATGTCACGTGTCAAGCTCAAGCCCTTAGCACATTTTGATCTGGCCCGCATATCAATTTAGGTTTTGACCTGCTTAGTTGTGCGCCAACGCAAACAGACGGGAAACACCCAAAGCAAAATGTTTGTTTTACTGACTGACTTTGGGACCCAGAAATGCCCAAAGAAGCAGAGAGTTTTCATAGTCAGGCTGGGAAACAGGTTGGAGTGTGTCAGAGGAACTTTTCTGCTGACTTTTTTGGAGCTTTATGTGGACCAAACGCTAAATAACAAAGCTATATGAGACATATATAGATATGATAATATTTACTGAAAGGTCCCATGACATGATGCTCTTTGGATGCTTTTATATAGACCTTAGTGGTCCCCTAATACTGTATCTGAAGTCTCTTTTATATAGACCTTAGTGGTCCCCTAATACTGTATCTGAAGTCTCTTTTAAATGGACCTTAGTGGTCCCCTAATACTGTATCTGAGCAAGGTGGAAGGCAGGGGTGTGGCCTTGACCAACTGCCACTTTGCTCGTTTGAAAGCCATGATGTCTCTCTCTCTCTCATGGGGGGGCAAATTCTCTGGGTGGGCAAAGCAGAGAAAGGGGAGGTAACCTTGAGATTCCAGATCGGCCCATCTGAGCTTTCATTTTCTCAAAGGCAGAGCAGGATACCCAGGGCTCGGTTTACACCTATCACCATTTCTAGCCACTGGGGGACAATAGGCAGGCTGGGGGAACGCATATTAATGTTAAATTAAAGTCTTAAAGTGAACTGTTCATGCCATGGGACCTATAAAAGAAGAAAAAGCATGTCAAACTCAACATTGGGGCAGCTTATGGAAAGAATCGTAATCACAATTATTTTGGTATTATTGAAATCACGATTATTGACCTATGGTCATGAAGGCTGGGTCATGACCGAAAGAACGAGATCCAGGGTACAGGCGGCCGAAATGGGTTTCCTCAGGAGGGTGGCTGGCGTCTCCCTTAGAGATAGGGTGAGAAGCTCAGTCATCCGAGAGGAGCTCGGAGTAGAGCCGCTGCTCCTTCGTGTCGAAAGGAGCCAGTTGAGGTGGTTCGGGCATCTGGTAAGGATTGATTACTCTATTTTTTTGGATCCTTAGGTGCAGAAGTCGTAATGATTACGAATCAATTCATTGCACAGCCCTATTCTACATGTCTGGCCCTTGATTTGATTCTCATTTTCCAGCGTACCCCTTAGTGAAGTTGAGATTGACGCCCCTGGCCGTAGCCTGTGAACATCTGTATGAACATTAACATCCAAATGAGTTCAATTCATTTTACTGCCATCAATTCTATTCCATGTGTTTCCAGTTCATTTCAATGTTGGAGACATCTTTTTACATAATCACAATTCATAATTTTATCATATACATCTTGCCTCCTTCCCAGTGCAGTTCTCAACTGTTTTATGTAGGTGTGTCTTTGCCAATTCAAATATGGTATAAGGTTACAAAACTGCCTGACTGACAATTATGATCAGGTCTGCACATTGTTTGCAGAAATAGATGGACAGCCAGAAAGATACATACTAAAACCATGAGCCAGTGTGGTAATCAAGACAACTTGAACAATGTACCATGTGCCATGATGCATTGCTTGAGATCGCAACATCAGGCCCCTCTTTTTTTTTTAAACATAGTTTCCACAAAACATATCGGGCCAATCCTTGACTAAAGAGCATAGTCCAGAACTACATTACATTAGCAATAAAAGGCCTGAATTCAAAACGTCACTTAAATCAAAGTACAACATTATTATCAGCAAATATCATCAAAATGTACTACTTTAATGTATCAAAAGTCTAAAATCTATTAATTTTACAGAAACACCACTTTTTAAAAAACAAAATTATATTATTGGATATTATTCGCAAGTTCTGTCAACAACTGTCAAGTAAAAGGGAGAATTTCTCTCTTAACTGAATTCCTACCGTGGAGCAGAATTATAAAGTAGCATAAACTAGTACCATATAACAAGTACCTTATAAGTCTATTTGAATAAATGTACTTAGTTACATTCCACTAATGCATATACCATATGGTTTATTGGCTCACGTTTCAAAGAAGTACAGTGTAGCTGATTTGACTTTTGATGACTTTATCTGACATTCCAGCCTCCGTCCTCTGTCTTTTAACGGTGTGGATAGTGTGTGCTCTAAACATGATGTTGGCTGTGTGAGCAGGAAGTGGGTAGGCGTATCTGTATCCTCCTCATACTGCAGGAATGATGAATCACGTTTATAATCCCTTCAGGAACAGCCCACATAAAAACAATTTTTTAGTTGTAAGCATGCCAAACAAATCGAACATCTCTCATCACTTTTAAGACACTCCTGTCACTATTATTTTTTTTTCCTTCCTCATAGAGCCATTCCCTGCATCTCCATCCTCCATGGATTACTACTCGTTGACAGTGCAGAACCAGAGGTCAGAAGGAGGTAAGAACACACTCACCTCTCTGGCTCTCTCCTCCCCCCACCCACCCCCTAATCCTCCTTCACTAGGCGGCTGCGGTGTGTTCAATGGCCACTCGGTTGGGTAACCATAAAGTCTGCAGTCTTTATTGCCATGATTTGTAAGACCTCACTCCCTTTCACTCCCTTTTGCCTCTACAGTATATCTTCCCACAGCCTTTAAAGCTCCACACTATTATTACGTTGGTTGCTACAACAAACTCTTAAAGTGCTCATATTATGCTTTTGTCTTTTTCCCGTTCATTTATTGTGTTAAATATCTTTTTGTGCATGTTATAGGTTTACAAAGTGAAAAAGCCCAAAGTCCCCCCCAAAGGGACTTACCATCTCCAACAGAAAACACTCCAAAATGCTCCAAACAGCGGCGTTGTAGTCCAGCCTTTACTTCAGAGACAAATGTTATAATGCTCGGCTAGCTGCTAGCATGGCACACCCTCATACTCTGCTTCTGACTGGCTAGTAGTCCTTACCTAGGTACTGTCAGGACCCTCATACTCTGCTTCTGACTGGCTAGTAGTCCTTACCTAGGTACTGTCAGGACCCTCATACTCTGCTTCTGACTGGCTAGTAGTCCTTACCTAGGTACTGTCAGGGCCCTCATACCCTGCTTCTGACTGGCTAGTAGTCCTTACCTAGGTACTGTCAGGGCCCTCATACACTGCTTCTGACTGGCTAGTAGTCCTTACCTAGGTACTGTCAGGACCCTCATACTCTGCTTCTGTCTGGCTAGTAGTCCTTACCTAGGTACTGTCAGGGCCCTCATACTCTGCTTCTGACTGGCTAGTAGTCCTTACCTAGGTACTGTCAGGGCCCTCATACTCTGCTTCTGACTGGCTAGTAGTCCTTACCTAGGTACTGTCAGGGCCCTCATACTCTGCTTCTGACTGGCTAGTAGTCCTTACCTAGGTACTGTCAGGGCCCTCATACTCTGCTTCTGACTGGCTAGTAGTCCTTACCTAGGTACTGTCAGGGCACACCCGCATACTCTGCTTCTGACTGGCTAGTAGTCCTTACCTAGGTACTGTCAGGACCCTCATACTCTGCTTCTGACTGGTTAGTAGTCCTTATCTAGGTACTGATCATATGCAGCTCCCAACAAAGATGGAACAGAATTGAGATGTCTCACTCTGTAGCTAAAACAGAAAGCTCAACATACAGGGTGAAAAGAGGAGCTGCAGCAATGGGCAGTATGACAGAAATATGTTGTTTTTAGAAAACTAAACCATGTAATCCTATTCTGACATAACCTCTAAATACAATTATGAACATATAGATGAGCATAATATGAGCACTTTAATGTTTTTGCTCATGACACTGTGACAGTGATAATGTTACCCGGTTTATCTCACGAGACATCCACATAGTCTAAGTTACAGTATACAACACTTGAAATGCATCTCTAACGTATTCTCTTATTGTAAATAAGTCAGGTAACGCTGACTCAGTAATTCACAGTGGGCAACACAGCACCGTAAAGGAAAGACCTTTACAAGACCAGGTGTGTTGAAAACACTACCACTTTTGTCCAAAGGCATCAACACAAACTGAAAGGTACATGTAGCCATTTAAGAAAACATAAGCCAAAGGGAAAAAAGGTGTGTGGCCACGGCAATGTCTCATCATGCACACAATGTGTATTCAGTCTTCATGAAACAATTGTTATAAACATATCAATGTAAACTCACACAGTAAATGTAATATTTTGTCAGAGACAGTGCACAATTAAACATGAACCTTGTATCAAAGCAAGGGAAGTTGCATGTAGCAGGTTTTTAGTTTTAGCACAATTTCTATTTCCTGCCCTTAGTGCTTGGGCTGTTATCGAACAACACATCGATAACACAACTCAGTGCAAATGGGATTATAATCACCAGGTTAAACAATTTTACAAACACCTCTCACATTCACACCAATTCACGTCAATTTGCAAATATGGTGACTGAAAAGGCATAGGCTGAAACATCACCTATATGCCTATATGTTATGTTCGGTTATTAAATCTGCCCACCTCACAGGAAAGGGAAATAAAGAAACCAGTATATAAGACAAATACATTATTCACATTTTTAACAATCACAAATTGCACTACAAATTAGTTTCCTAAAAAAATAATATAAAAATATTTTTTTAATTTATATATTATTAAATATCATAATAACATAAATATTATTATGATTTTTTTTCATTCTGTCTCTTGATTTGATGTCATTTTGCCTTTATTTATTTAGTTATCTTGCTTTTACTACTACTACTACTACTACTACCAGTACTACAACTGCTACTACATATTTTTATTTTTATAATTATTATTATCACTGATATGGTAGATAGATCTGTACGTGTAGGCTATATAGAAAAAAATAAAGAAAAATAATTGCAATGATATAAGAATAGTACTGTTCGGTAATGGATTGTTTATTTGGCAAATTACTTGCAATACAAGTATCAAAACAATAAATAAAAATTACAACCTTCCAAGAGTTGCACATTTTTAAATGCACATTTTCAATATTCCATCATTTTACCCCAACAATAGAAATGTTTCCTTTCAATTACTACACGGCCTGAATTCAAAACTTGACCCTTTTATCTACAATATCTAACACCTTCAGTCAGATTCTTTCCATTATTACCCATAACCCATCTGTGTCTGGTCACTCTATGCTCTTGCTTTCTCTGTGTGACTAAAAGCTCTCAGCAGGTCCCCACTTTCTCCAAAAGCAGCCTGTGAAGTGATCAAAAGCCCAGTGGGTTGTAACGCCCACTCCCTGATACACTCACACATTAGTAAGCATCTATACATCACCTAGCCAGCACACACACACACACACACACACGTCAAACAGCAGAAGTAACTCTCCCCAGCCCTATCATCAGCCGTCTTCCTCACACCTGGACCGCCCCATCAAACCACAGCCACCAGCACTGAGCATCAAAGTCTGACCTTTCTCCCCCCACTCCCCCCTCTAGGCTCTCTCTCTATCCTAACCATGACCCCCCCAGACCAGCACCTTGAACTGATTTCACTACAGACTGGCCGACACAAGGTGTCCGGTGTCACTGCTCTCACTCTGTGGGGAAAAAGGAGCGGCTTTAAAAGGAGGCTCTTCGGGAGGCTAAGTGCTTTCCTGTTGTCTGAATACAGACAGCTATCACTGCTATCTGTCTGGGGACCGGCAGCACTGTTCTACAGGAAAGAAGAAAAAAAATCATCTAAATCATCAAAAGACATCTCCTTCGGGGCTTTCCACATGCTGCAACTCATATTAGATTTTTAGGACGTATGTCTGTGTGTGTGTCTGTGTGTGTGTGTGTGTGTGTGTGTTGAACTAATTTTTCAAAAATCAATATAAAGGGATTGGGCACTTTCTGCTCATACACTCATAATCCTTTTTTAATGTAACATGCTTTACATAAAAGGCATCCATTATTATCACAGCAGATCATCATCATTGCAGAGGAAAGTGGCATACCTTGGTTTTTTTGATGGTTATGTTCACAGCACCAAGTTTAACCACACATGCCTACTGAATTGTTGATGCTGGACAGATTTGTAGGTAACCTTCTGAAGCTAGCGAGCTAAACGCTAAGGCTGAGGACATTTCTCCGTCGTTATCTTTCAAGTGGGCAATGGATGTCCCGATTGTTGTTTTCTAAGCTGCACCCGCTTTTGAGTAATCCAATGACATGCTTAAATCCCTCGCATCTCTCAACAATATGCCACATTATGAAAGCTAAACCAGTTCGACGCCATATGCAAAGTTCTACAGTCCTGAGATCCTTATATAATAAATCATTGTTGTGTTCCATCATTCATTTAGGTTTTAGATAGACTGTGAGTCATTGCAGTGTTTCAAAAAAGACTATGTTGTGCACATCCATGTAGTTGCTGGTGCTGGATAAAAGAGTAAATGTTCAAAGAAGTCTGCAACACAACTTAATGCTCTGAAATAATACTTTAATAGTGAAAAAAGTGGACGGGTTGGTTCAGTGGTAACACAGGCGCATGTATACATAGGTCCAGGGTTTGAATCTGACCTGTGATGGTTTACTGCATGTCTTCCTCCTTTCTCACCTAACTGTCCTGTCAAAAAATAAAAGGCGGAAAAACCCAAAAAATATTCTTTAAAAAAAAAATAAAAAATAGTGCAAAATAAGGGCCCACAACTTGGCCTTCCTCCCCCTGATTTCCACCAACTCCAGAACGGCGGTGGAGTCAATAGATTTCTATTAAAGCCAACGTGTGTATTTCCACAAGCTGCTGAGCGGCTGCATTCCAGCTCTGGAGATCCCCTGCCCTCCGAAGCCGATACGCAGAGCTTCTGTTTTTGCCGGAAGCCCGAGAGCTCCACAGCATTTCAGCACACGGTGCGGGACAGGAAGTCGAGCACAGAAAACAAACATCTGGTTAATTTTCAAAATAAAATACACCGTGTTCACAGCGGATCATATTTCCCTGCACTACACCTTGAAAACGTCATAATGGGTGGAAACAGGCCTGAAGTCAACATTTCAGAGTTTTTTTAATTCTGTTTATAGAAACTACATCCTGTTATCATACGTGAATTTGCGAGATTTCGTGGGTCCTCGTGACTTCAGCTAGCGGTCATGGCCGCAGCTGCAGTTTTTCTCCCTTATTTTGATGTTTTTGGCACTTTTGGCACTTTTTTAAACGCTTTAAAAAAGTATGTTCATTAAATCTAATGTAAATGACATTTTACCCAATTTTTTAGTTAGTAAACAGCAGAAATTATACACTATTTTGACTAGTAGTTAACATCAGAGGATGTTGAGTGAATGACAGACTGGTTTATGTCAAAGATATATATTATATGAAATAGAATAAAAGTAGACATTAGTAATGATTAAATGTGCGTGTTAAGAATGATGCATGGGTTCCATCCAACCTACATGTAAGAAACCTATATTTCTGACATTAAAAACTTTGAAAACAGGTCAATCTAAGGGTTAAAGCTGTCATTGCAGTGTTTCCTCTTCCAGTTTGAAAGATGAATGAATGTTTTGTGACAGATATGGCAAAATGGAATAAGGTCTGAGCTCCCCTCAGATTAGCAGCATGTGCTTCCATGTATCAGAAGGGAGAGTGGGCCAATGTGGGCCATGGCACATTGGGTGTCTGTGAACTCTGTGGGAAAGAGAGGATGCATCTCAGAGATAAATAAGATGACAGGGCACTGTGCCATTATGTGTGTGTGTGTGTGTGTGTGTGTGTGTGTGTGTGTCTGTGTGTTTGGGGGGGGGGGTGAACAGAACATGGCAGCCTTCTTATTTACAGTGTCTTGATTTACGCTGGCCTCTGCAAGGGTTTACATTTTATCTGTTTGCATTGGCTTGTTCTACATTGCACTGGTGTTGTACTGCTTTCTCTTTGAATACCTGATGCCAGATCACTGCAGACATACTGTTTACATAGTTAGTCTGCAGATAATTGCACAACCAGAGGCCGAATGTGAGCTGCATGTAGATTAATTAGCCCTTAGGAAAACAGCCGTGCAACGTTTCATTAGTATGAGGCATCCTATGTGTTCTAGAAGTTAATATCATTGTAATTTGTTATCTGGAAATGGGTAAAGTTGCTTTCCCTCATTATATATTATCAGTATTTTCACAACGTTTATTGTTTCTTCCATTTCCAAGAATGCAGTTCACCTATCCACAGGTAAGTGGCCCTAATCTGCAGTTGGTTTCACGTGTAGTTGATGAAAGCAGTGGCAAAAGTAGAGTAAAAGAGAAAGTGAGAGTTGGATCTTTCACATAAAGTCAGCATGCCATACAGTTAAATTTTTATATGATGATTAATTCCTTAACCCATGTGTTGTCCACAGGTCAAATTTGACCCATTTCCAATGTTTTTGATTTTATATAACCCTCCTGTTGTCCTGGGGTCAAATTTGCTCCATTTATGAAAACGATTCTACATCAGAAATTTGGGATTCTTTCATCCAAATTGTCCAAATATCACATGAATGTTTCCATATAGCGCTTCTTGCAAGTTAAACGAAGGATCAGTTCACCACTTTATTGAATTTTTTCTTAAAGTGTACCGTATCAGACGTGCCTTCCCTGCCTGTTTTTGTCATGTAAGCTTTAGGATATACAAATTAAAATTCATTCATAAAAATTCACTCATACACATCATTTTATTCCCAACTTGTATATACATTTGTACATTTTTTTCCTTAGTATTTTTTATCTCTATTCTTTAATATTCTTGTATGCTATCCTATTTGTTATTCAATATTTATTGTATGTTCTGTATGTGTCTGATTCTATGCTGCTGTAGGACTGAAATTTCCAATCAAAGTCTATCTAATCTAATTTTATGATATGAAGCTCTGTCTTTGGAGCATCGGGTATATAACTTAAATGAAACACCTTGTCACACACCCAGCATGCAGAACCATACTTCTCCCAGCCCGGGGTCATCCTCCTGACACCTCAAGAGCCGACAAGTTGCATATCATTGGGAGTTATGTGAAGTTGTTGAAGGGCGTATGGTCTGGTTTGGGGTTGGTATTTGCTGGGCAGTCACGGTGGCGATGTAATCTGGTCTCTCAGTGTGTGGGAGCGAGTGATTTATGGCCTCTGTGTTTGTCTGTGGAATTACCGTTTCATTGCTTCATTCCGTCCAGAGCCCTTGAATCCATGCTAATGAGTAAAGTGCTTATCTATCAGAGCATTAGGGGGCAAATCCAATTGCGCTTGTTAAAAAAAGCCAAGGGGATGCACAGAAGTACAGTTTCAGCAAGTCTGCTGGACTCCTTAAAAACAATTATGTATCTGGATGTGTTTTGCTACATCTTTATTTAACTGTAATTAAAGTATGTTTGTGTGTGTGCACATTTGTACCATCTTGACCTGTTCATAGACTCTGCTAATGCTATTTGAACAAGCTGTTTTCATTACACCTCATGCAGTATTTGTTAGATCCACAGAGAGGATGAGAGAGCAAGCCAGTGGAGAGATGAGTTGGTAGAGAAAGTCAAAGAGCAGCATGGAAGACATGAATCGTTACTCTCTTTACGAAGAGAAGCAGCCTCTCTGTTTGTAAGAAGCATTGCCCTTCAATTACATTTAATCTAGACAGCAGGACTTCAGCCTCTCGCTGCAGAGACAGGGTCAATATGGAGACCAGCAGCCGAGATGGGCCTGTGACTGACTGATAGTCAAGTTCGACGCCAGGCCATTCTGTTCTGCTTTAAATCCCTCTTATAAAACAGAGTAATGAATGTAACCTAATTCTCTTTTCTGCATTTGAAAAATTTCAAAACCTTTAACACAACGTCCATGTGGATTGAGTCTTGTTTTCATTCTGCTTTCAAATTTTCAAATCTCCAATAAACCTTATTACAAACACTTCCCAAATCAAAGTGCACAGCCTCGCCGCAAGGTTGCGGGCCAGGGCATTCATCTTTTTTAATCAGGGATAACTGGCTTTAATCGTTAGCACTTGTTCGGGACACATCTTCAGAAGAACCATGCCAAAAATCACAGCCCCACCAGCCCCATGTGTCAGTGTTCTTTGGGCAAATTGCTTTTCCACTTTGGAAGATTTCCAGAAGTCATGCAGGAAAAGAAAAGAAGTACACGTGATTGGAACTTGAATGGAATCAAAGACTTCTTTAAGAGCTTTGCTGCTCCTGTTTCACTGACACTGTCTGTGTTGTGTGGACAGCTCTGGGCTCAGGCCTATAGCTGTCCGTCAGTATTAGCAGCTGTATCGTCTGTGTGATTACTAGTCATTGTTAGCCATATTTGTGGACTGGCCCCTCACTGGCCCCTCACAGATGACTATAGGACATTATTAGGAGTGTGGGGTATAACCACATTCTAAAGAAGCCATGGAGAATTAATATTTTATGTTGTTGCACATAATAAATACTAATTAGTCATTTTATAGAAATGTATCACAACACACCACTTTTTGCTTTGTGGTTTCTGACACAAAAAGTCTCCTTTTTTAGCCATTTGGCGTCATATTTGGACAAGCTTAGTTGATACTCTTAGCATCAGCTATTGTTGCTCTGGGTCCGGACGTACGTTCAACTGACATGTAGCACAAGAACGGAACAGTTAGGTATTGGACAAGATGGTTGGTAGGTTTATAAAATGTACGTTTCAGTGACACGTGGTACAAGAACAGAAAATCAACACCGGTCTCCTGGGTAAAAGTCTGGTGCTGTTTGACCATCCACCCCCCCCAACCAACCTGTTTATGCGGATCTTCGGTATTTCATAGTACTCAATACCGTTGTCTCTCTTCATACTGCATCATGTTACAGCCGGCAAACACGATTCATGACCATTCATCATTCGCCCAGTGGTTTCAAAAGCTAAAAATGTCCAGTGTTACCCAATGCCTCGTGCTGAAACACTACTGCGAAACAGAACATTGATATTGGAGAATGCTATCATAATAAACTATTATAATATATCAAGGTGAGACAGTCAGTTGTCACAATATGATTATATTTAAGATCTGAGCAGACATCCAATGGCAACTTTCTGTGCTCTGTTGCAGTTTTTAATACTCCTCTATAGACAGGTTTCCTTGTGAAAAAGTTTAATACAATGCTGAAATGCAAAACATAATATAATGTAATATAATCATCCAATAGGAACATCTACATCGTCTACATCCACAACGTACCACCTGATTTAACTCGTTTCGGCCGGATGTTCGTTACTTTCCTCTAATTTTGTGTTGGTTTTATAAACTCCGGTGGATTTCTGAGGATTATGGCTAATCATCAGATCTCTGCAAGGTAAATCCAGACAGCTAGCTAGACTATCTGTCCAATCTGAGGACTATGGTTACCTGGTCCTCAGATCTCTGCAGGGTAAATCCAGACAGCTAGCTAGACTATCTGTCCAATCTGAGGACTATGGTTACCTGGTCCTCAGATCTCTGCAGGGTAAATCCAGACAGCTAGCTAGACTATCTGTCCAATCTAAGTACTATGGTTACCTGGTCCTCAGATCTCTACAGGGTAAATCCAGACAGCTAGCTAGACTAGCTGTCCAATCTGAGTTATCTGTTGCACGACTAAAACAACTTTTCAACGTACACATGTTCCACCAAAACAAGTTCCTTCCTGAGACTATTTTGCAGAGGCATTGTGGCTCCGTCCGGCACTTAGCTCCGGCCAAGAAAATTGTCATTGGTTTACATAAATGCTGATAAACCAGAGCAGGTTTTTCTCCCATCCCAAAATGCTGTGTGGACTAGCTAGACCCTCCAATGCGGCGCTGTGGAGGAAGGTCTGACAATGCAAAACCAATAGGAACATCCCTGTGAGGGACACTGGAATCTCGTTCCCCAACTGGTGAACGAGATTAACCCTTCTGTGATGGACAGCTGTACATTAAAATCAGTACCACATTACTGGTGTATCATATTTTTAATATAGGACTCATTTCAATTTTTATCATCAGCCTTAACATTTAGCTGAACAGAACATTGTGTGTGTCTTTCTGTAGCTTTCCATGCATGGCCTGCTTCCTTTTCAAAAGAACAACAGGTATGCATATTGTCTATGAACATGCATTTCTTGTAACCTACTGCAACTGGTTTTACAAAGAGAAGTATGGATGCAGAGCTGCCACAGACGTCATACAGTGAACAAAATAGCCTCGCTGGGCGCCACAAGAACAACACGAGAGCAGTCACGGCCTTGGAATTTGGGTCTCGGTCTGTTGCGTGACAGGCCAGAGAAACATAAGGGAGAAAATGCTTCACCTTGTCTGGGACATTTATAAGCGAGGCTAATCAATGTGATTAAACCTCAACATTGGAGCAGCGAGGAAGGGAAATGGACCAACATTTTAGCCAAGCTATTATAAACGCACATGTGCACAAAAGGTGCACAGGAGGGGGGAGACAACCTACTATCTTGTTTTCATGCTGAATTTTTAATTTCCTGATCAACATAGTCTCTGGGGTGAGATTTTGAACTAAACTGGTAACCTGTTTTGCAGTGTGGGAGCCCGGCAAAGATCTGGATCTCCATATGGCTGTATTAACTCTGGGGCAGATGTTTTCAGTCATGGCTGAGTAACTCCGATAAATCAAATGCTGAAACTTCATCAGTGTGTGGAGAAGTGTGTGTTACAGGGGTGTAACATTGCTGGACGTGATGCCACAGACATGGAAGAGTTGTCTGGGTTCAGAATATTTGACAGATACACAGCCCTGCATAGTCTGCTTTGTTGCTTTTATCTATTGTTCTTAGTAAATCAGTACCATGTGTTTTCATAACCCGGTGTCACGGAAGTTTGTAAAATGGTCACGTTATTTTGATTAATTCATCAACAGGGACACGATTTTCTCAACAGCCACTGGGACACGATTCGTGGTCTATGGGGGACGCAACGGGGAAATGAAACGCCACACGCCGGCAACAACAACGGGACGGACCACGACACACGGAACGCGCAACAACAACGGGACAGTTGTGGTTAGGAGAAGAATAATGGGGAAAGGAACTGCCACAAGCGGGACACCATCCCTGGTCTCCTGTGTTGTTTAACCCATCCACCACCCCAACCCTTACCTCCTTACATGGATTTTTTGCCTTTTCATTCTACTCACCTTCCATAGTCGTGCTTTTATCCCAAAAGATGCTTCCCATTGAAATACATTAGTTTAAAATTTGTGCTCACCACCACAAACAAAACGAGAAAATTGTGTCCTTGTACACAAATCAATAGATTAAATAATGTATGGCTGGTTTTCATGAACCCAAAAACAATGGGTGGGACGAGAGTGCATCAAGGCATCCTTTTTTTAAAGTTTTGCCTATTAAAGCTTTCACTAAGGAAAAGCAAAATACCCACATGTACCCGCATTTTCTCACAACTCCTTTGATCAAAAATCTACATAGGCAATGGATTACATGGGTTACAGTGTGTGTTTTTTTTATTTCTGTTCATATGATTTCATGTGTTTCAGTTTGAGTCTTAACTTTTCTACTTAAATCTTGTTGTAATTCCACTACCTTGCCGATATTAAGTGCATCTTTTTTAATGACGGTATTGAAACAGATACTGTTGCTATTTTTATTAATTTTTCTATTTTTAAGACCCCCGTGGTATACCGTATTACTGCCCAACCCTACACTGTAGTAAACATAATTTTAAAAGCAGCCAACTATTTACAACCTAAAAGTAGCCATTGAAATAAAGTGCTTAATTTGTAATTGAAGACTGCTATGGTTTCATTTTTCTAAATAAAATAAAATGAGCATGCCCCAGGCTAATAAGTTGCCTAATATGCAAAGACAACACAGCAGTAGGTCTAAACTAAAAGATAAAAGAAGCTGGCAGATTTGTCAAACATAAATCAGCAGAGGAAAATAACGTGATGTCAGATGCACATTAAGCAATAAATTGGTCAAGTGTCTATTCTAAACTGCATCATCGTTAAAAGGTATACATATTCAACCACATATAAATCATATCTCTCAAGTTTTCAAGCTCTCTTTCAGTTGGCGCAGCACTCTCATATGTCGCTGTGATGAGCGCACACACACACACACCACACACACACACACACACACACACACACACAAACTTCTGGAACTGGATTGATAATGATACATGTCAGCAAGTAAGGCCTACACAGTGCACTTATGTCTGGTACATGATAAACGTTAACACAAAATAATATTCAATGCGCTCTGATATCACTGCGATGGCAACTCCAATGGCGACCAATACAAGTTAGCTATGTGCAGCTCCCTAAATACAATGGCAAGCGGTTTTATAGCCGAGGCATTCACATTTTCCCTTTGGACCCACACACTTGCTTAGCTATAGTTGCAAGCACATATAGAGCAAAGTGTTTCATGTATATGGCAATAATTCAGCTGAGTCAAACAGTTAAAAGATGCTTTGAAAGTTTAAAGGTCCCATTTCATGGTGCCCTTTGGATGCTTTTATATAGGCCTTAGTGGTCCCCTAATACTGCATCTGAAGTCTTTTTTATATAGACCTTAGTGGTCCCTAATACTGTATCTGAAGTCTCTTTTATATAGACCTTAGTGGTCCCCTAATACTGTATCTGAAGACTCTTTTATGTAGACCTTAGTGGTCCCCTAATACTGGATCTGAAGTCTCTTTTATTTAGACCTTAGTGGTCCCCTAATACTGTATCTGAAGACTCTTTTATATAGACCTTAGTGGTCCCCTAATACTGGATCTGAAGTCTCTTTTATTTAGACCTTAGTGGTCCCTAATACTGGATCTGAAGTCTCTTTTATATAGACCTTAGTGGTCCCTAATACTGTATCTGAGGTCTCTTTTATATAGACCTTATTGATCCCCTAATACTGTTTCTGAAGTCTCTTTCCCAAAATTCAGCCTTGGTGCAGAATTACAGCCACTAGAGCCAGTCCTACAATGAGCTTTCCTTTGTATGTACCATTGCTGAGTCTGTAGCTTCTTTCATTTTGTTACAAAGAGCAGTCATGCCTTTAACTGTCCACTCGTTATACCATCTAATTTATTAGGAGTAAAGTCTTTGTGATCATAGTTGTTTTGTATTCTATTTATGTTGAATCCTATCATTTCTGTCGCAGCCTAATTTCTCTACGAGGATCAGTAACGCTTCATCTCATTTGCATATAGCCATTTGGTGGATGTTTTTATCAAAGCCGCCTTTTGATTTCTATATATGACTGCATACATTTTTAGCATGAAATCTGCGGTAACCTTGTAGTTCAACCCAGGCCACATTAGCCTGTTGCTAAACTCTTTGCTGATTTATGCCCATGTTCTTAATTATGCTTAATTGTGTATCTGAGTGAGGGAAAATGAGCAGCCTGGAAAACTCTTTAGATTCTGACGGCGCAGTAGGCAGACAGGAGGAGTTATCCAACAGGTGGAAGTGAGATGGAACAGTAAACAGAGAACCCGCAGAGACACCAGAGGCTGGCTGAAGTTCCCCAACACTAAATGTCCAGATTGGGAGGATTTTGCAGAGATGGAAACAGGGGCTCAACTTTGTTTGACTGCATCTCATGTTGTTTTTGCATCCTGTAGTATATACAGTGCCTTGCGAAAGTATTTGGTCCCCTTGAACTTTTCAACCTTTTGACACATTTCAGGCTTCAAACATAAAGATATAAAAATTTTATTTTTTGTGAAGAATCACCAACAAGTGGGACACAATTGTGAAGTGGAACGAAATCTATTGGATATTTTAAACTTTTTTCGCAAATAAAAAACTGAAAAGTGGTGCGTGCAAAATTATTGGGCCCCTTTACTTTCAGTGCAGCAAACTCACTCCAGAAGTTCAGCGAGGATCTCTGAATGATCCAATGTTGTCCTAAATGACGGATGGTGATAAATAGAATCCACCTGTGTGTGATCAAGTCTCTGTATAAATGCACCTGCTCTGAGATAGTCTCAGGGTTCTGTTGAAAGCGCAGAGAGCATCATGAAGACCAAGGAACACACCAGGCAGGTCCAAAATACTGTTGTGGAGAACTTTAAAGCCGGATTTGGATACAAAAAGATTTCCCAAGCTTTAAACATCCCAAGGAGCACAGTGCAAGCGATCATTTTGAAATGGAAGGAGTATCAGACCACTGCAAATCTACCAAGACCTGGCCGTCCCTCTAAACTTTCAGCTCAGACAAGGAGAAGACTGATCAGAGATGTAGCCAAGAGGCCCATGATCACTCTGGATGAACTGCAGAGAACTACAGCTGAGGTGGGAGAGTCTGTCCATAGGACAACAATCAGTCGTACACTGTACAAATCTGGCCTTTATGGAAGAGTGGCAAGAAGAAAGCCATTTCTCAAAGATATCCATAAAAAGTCTCGTCTAAAGTTTGCCACAAGCCACGTGGGAGACACACCAAACATGTGGAAGAAGGTGCTCTGGTCAGATGAAACCAAAATCAAACTTTTTGGCCACAATGCAAAACGATATGTTTGGTGTAAAAGCAACACAGCTCATCACCCTCAACACAGCATCCCCACTGTCAAACATGGTGGTGGCAGCATCATGGTTTGGGCCTGCTTTTCTTCAGCAGGGACAGGGAAGATGGTTAAAATTGAGGGGAAGATGGATGCAGCCAAATACAGGACCATTCTGGATGAAAACCTGTTGGAGTCTGCAAAAGACCTGAAACTGGGACGGAGATTTATCTTCCAACAAGACAATGATCCCAAACATACAGCAAAATCTACAAAGGAATGGTTCACAAATAAACGTATCCAGGTGTTAGAATGGCCAAGTCAAAGTCCAGACCTGAATCCAATCGAGAATCTGTGAAAAGAGCTGAAAACTGCTGTTCACAAACGCTCTCCATCCAACCTCACTGAGCTTGAGCTGTTTTGCAAGGAAGAATGGGCAAGAATGTCAGTCTCTCGATGTGCAAAACTGATAGAGACATACCCCAAGCGACTTGCAGCTGTAATCGCAGCAAAAGGTGGCTCTACAACGTATTAACGCAAGGAGGGCGAATAATTTTGCACGCACCACTTTTCAGTTTTTTATTTGCTAAAAAAGTTTAAAATATCCAATAGATTTCGTTCCACTTCACAATTGTGTCCCACTTGTTGGTGATTCTTCAAAAAAAATAAAATTTTTATATCTTTATGTTTGAAGCCTGAAATGTGTCAAAAGGTTGAAAAGTTCAAGGGGGCCGAATACTTTCGCAAGGCACTGTATATACTGTTATTTTTCCAGAGGTGTCGAAAGTATTCACATTCCTTACTCAGGTAGGAGTATAGGTACTAGGGTTTAAAAAGACTTCTGTAGAAGTTGAAGTATCAAGCTTTTTACTCAAGTAGAAGTGTAAAAGTACTGGTTTCTAAACTACTTAAAGTATAAAAGTAAAGGTAATGTAAGCGGAACAAATAATTTCAATATGCTTTTTCAAATTGGCTTGTGGTACTTGGGTGCTCAGAGCTTTCAGAAAGGTTTGAAAGATTTTTTTTTTTTTTTAAAGGAGTAGTTTTTGAATCCAACCAATTGGAAAACTTCTCCCAGGTACGGCCAGGGATGTAGAAGGGTTGCCAGGTCTTCCTGGCTACCAACCTGCTGGTCCAGGTACTCCTAGGGATGTAGAAGGGTTGGACGGTCTTCCTGGCTACCAACTTCCTGGTCCAGGTACGCCCAGGGATGTAAAAGGGTTGACTGGTCTTCCTGGCTACCAACCTCCGTACTTATACCACACTGTAAAATTACTCTGTTACAAGTAAAAGTCCTTCATTGAATTGTTTAAGTAAACGCCTGTAAGTAGTCTCAAGAAAATGTACTTAATGTATTAAAAGTAAAAGTACTCAATGCAGAACCATCCTCCCATTATAGAAAGTGTAAAGGATCCAACCAGCTGTGTGTTTGATGGTCTCATCATCTCAGCTGGACCTGGAGGCTGTTATGTTCTTGCTAGGTTAATTTATAATAAGTAAAAAAAACAGCGTATTTTGTAAACTACATGTGTTGTGTGTGCTAAAATCTTAATGTGTAAAGTAACTAGTAACTAAAGTAACTAGTAACTAAAGGAACTAGTAACAGCTGTCAGATGAATGTTGTGGAGTAACTAGTAACTAAAGTAACTAGTAACTAAAGGAACTAGTAACTACAGCTGTCAGATGAATGTTGT
Source organism: Etheostoma perlongum (assembly GCA_026937815.1). NCBI lineage: Eukaryota > Metazoa > Chordata > Actinopteri > Perciformes > Percidae > Etheostoma > Etheostoma perlongum. The sequence goes on from CM049381.1 coordinate 5,497,650, forward strand.
GAGTAACTAGTAACTAAAGTAACTAGTAAGTAAAGCTGTCAGATGAATGTAGTGGAGGAAAGAGTAGAATATATCTCTCGGAGTAGAAGTAGAAAGCATAAAAAGAAAAAGACTCAAGTAAAGTACAAGTATCTCAACATTTGTACTTAAGCACAGTACTCGAGTAAAGGTACTTAGTTACATTCCCCCACTGATGTTGGGAAAGCTGAAGGGATGCCATTCATAAGAGCAAATAAAGTACACCTCAGCAGTTTAGGTAAATACACTCCTTAATCGTTTATTGACTGATCTTTTTTTATCTTTTAAGTATTGATTCTTTTTAATTTATTGCATTACTACAGTATATGCTCTGTAGCACTTTGAGATTGCTGAAATCTAAAGTGCAACACCGATAAAATGTATTGTTATTATTATGTGTGTTAGTACTGTTAAGAACGACAACTTCTACAGTAAAGACACCAGAGCAATTGCTTCTGACAGCGGATGCCAAACATGAATCATCATGTTTGAAATGCTGTTCCACTTTAATACCGACTTTTAATCCCTGGTGACGCTGCAGTGCAGATCATTCTCGTCCAAGTGCTGTTTCTCCTCCCACTTTAAATTCCATTTTAGCAAAAAAACACATTTCCCAGGCAATTCAAATCCTCCTATAATTCAGACTCCCCGGTGTACCATCCCCTGATGTAACTATTGCCCAGACAATGCTTTTGCCTATTTATCACCCATAATGACGAACCAAAATGCTAAATGGTGATATAAAATGAAAAAACAAAAACAAAATATGACAGCATGATTGATGTTGGATCCCCTGCAAGCTGGAACGCTGGGGAGCAGAATAAATGAACGTCAAAGATCCCCTTCTGGGCAGAAGCACAGAGGGAAGAAATCTAAAGTACTTTAATGTCTCTGTCTCCATTTTTTACTAACATCCAGATATGCGTGCACACACACGCACACACACACACACACACACACACACACACCTCTGCCTTATCCCACACTCTTTCTCCCTCTCCAGCTCTCTGTAAAACTTCAGACTTTTATGTCTGTGCTCGTCATTTGATTTGCAAGCCAAATTCATTCCTCTACTTTACACTGCTGTAGAGTTGGACACCCCCCACCCCCGTTAAACGCCACAAGCTGCACATGGAAGCGGCTCCAGTAACGCTGTTGGCAGACATCTGGAAATGTTTTGGCCCTGTGCTGGAGGTCACTGTCTGGACCAATACAGACCATACTTCAACCTTTGCAATGTGACAAGCCTTCATATATCTCACCGACCTCGGGTATTGTATGGAAACACCCCCCCCCCCAATCTCATTTACACACCACACACAACCCTTTACCTCCCCTTTGCTTCTCTCTTTCCTCTGTTCATTCCTACACTAAGGATTATCTGTGCATTAACAGTTGTGTGTCCGTGTATTTTTACAGATAATGTCCATAAAATATGATTGTCGTATTTATCATTTTTTGTGGTTTACATTTTTTGAATTGCATAATTTGTGCTCCGACAACATCCTCTGGCCATTTCGTACTTTTTTGTCGTTATTTTTCCACCTTTTGGTGCTTCTTCCAATGTTTTTTTGGTTGTTTTTTTGTCGCTTTTGGATTTTTTAAAAACATTTTCAGATGTTTTGAGCAGCTTTGTATGACAGAATTGTATATAGGCCTGAAAGAAAATGTTTTGTATTTTAACTGTAGCTACACAGAACCTTTTATTTTTTAAATTTTTTTTTTTTATTTATCTCTTAGAATGTACCTACCTCATCCTCTGCTCTGATCACAACCACTACCTTCTTCTTCTTCTTCTTCTTCTTCTTCTTCTTCTTCCCCCTGCACTTCTCCGCTCTTAAATCCACGTGATTCAACACATTCTCACTTGCATCTCGTAAAATACAGACACTTGGTCAGGTGCCTTTGTTGTTGTTATTGATGATAAAATTCTCCTTTAGCGTCATATAACACAGTTGGTCGGGACTGTGGGCGTCCCTTTTGACAGTGGGCTCACAGTTCCATGACACACGACCGTAACAGGATGGTTAAGGACACACAAGGGACATGAACCCCGCTCTCCTGGGTAAAACTCCTGTGTTGGACCCATCCACCCAGATAATATATGTCAGAGTTAAGGCCGAGATCAAACGGGATCCCGATCATTTCAAGCATACCTCCAGTGTTAGTCTTCCACCAAAGATGAGACCATTCTGTCACACAAACACTGCCTATTAAACAAACTTTTATGTGTGTGTTTTTTATTGTGTGCTGTTTTGTACCACATTGTGAATCATCACCCATAACTGAGCTATGTGTTATATTTTATTACATATGTGTGCAGTGAAACATCTGTAAACCTGTTTTTATACACATTGTTATGTTTTTAAATGTATTATTTTTTGTTTATACAGCACATGAATCACTTATATCATTCACATTTAAAAGTTATGGCTGATATTTTCTCTTATTGTCATGAAAAATACAAAACCAGCAATGTTTTAGTTTTTTTAATGGGGTTTAAAATCTGGGGACTGTAGGTTGAAACAAACTCAACAGAGTTGACTCAACAGATGAAAGTAGGTTATTTGGGACTATTTTTAGCTGTGGAAAACCAAATGTCATGCTGTGGTGAGAATGTATGGCACCATGTATGAGATAGTGGGATGTCGGACTACTCTAGCATTGCCAGACCTTCCTCAACGGGGCTGCGTAGGAGGGTCTGGCTAGTCCACACAACAGTCCTGGTTGGGAAAAAAACATGCTCTGGTTTATTGGCATATCTTTAAACCATCAAAATTATCCTGATGGTGCTAAGCGCCGGACGGAGCCACAGTGCCTCTGCTAGTCTTGGGAAGGAAGTCTTGATGGAACAAAAGTAGTTTAACCTCCTATTTCCATCGGATGCGTAACCATAGTCCTCAGATTGGACAGATAGTCTAGCTAGCTGTCTGGATTTACCCTGCAGAGATCTGAGGACCAGGTAACCATAGTCCTCAGATTGGACAGATAGTCTAGCTAGCTGTCTGGATTTACCCTGTAGAGATCTGAGGACCAGGTGTCCTCAGAGATCTGAGGACCAGGTAACCATAGTCCTCAGATTGGACAGATAGTCTAGCTAGCTGTCTGGATTTACCCTGGAAAGATCTGAGGACCAGGTAAGGAAAGTGGAAGGGGACAGACAAAAACATTTGTTTGCCTCCCATAGTGCGCCAAAACAAAAAGAAGGGGAACTCAAGCTGAAATTACCCAAATACTCAAACACAAACAAGCTGAATTTAGAAGATTTACCAACTTTGAGACTCAGAAATTCCCAAAGAAGCAGAGAGTTTTCATATTTAGCTGTGTGGTAGCCTCCTTAAAAATGTAATCATAGTTTTAAATGATGTTGCCAAATTCTATGATGGCTGAGGAACCTTTTTGCTGACTTATTTGGGGCTTTATGAGGACCAAACGGTAAACGAGAAAGCTATATGGGACATGCAATAACACAGTCCAAAATATATATATATTTTTTTTACAAAAGGCCTGCTCTTGATGTAATTTAAACTTTGCCAGCATGGCCCTTAATGACGCCCCTGTATTATAGCTACTCTGATCACCTTTAGACTGCCTCTGGGCCCCTGTCCGGCTTGTCTTTGTCCTTCATGGCTCCCTCCATCGCCTCCCCCCTCCTTCAGTTTTCCCCTTCACTCCGCTGAAAGCGAACAATGTCATATTTTAAGAGGCCGTTTACACTAAGCTATTTATCTGCACACCCTCGGAGGAGCTAGGCAGGGTGGCATCAGAGATTAGCGGGGGGAGGCAGATGTATTTATTTGTCTGTAACAGCATGTGGGAAGCCAGAACGTTGGTGGCACCGCCCATCGGCAAAAAACACTGACCTTGTGTGAAAAAGAAGTGTGTTTGTGTATCAGATGCTAACCTTCAGCGCTGAAGTCAACCTGAAAAATCTCATTCTGTCACAATAGAGCTGGGGAGAAAATCAAATATCAAGATATTTCAGACCAAATACATCAATATTGCATTGGCATCATAGGGTTGACCTTTGGTGCTTTCCCAAATATTAACACAATGTGATTTGTCATGATTAATCATCAGTTATGTGGATATAATGACTAAGTGTTTAACCCTCTGAGACCGACAGACCCACGAGCAAAAACAGCACCTCTGATTCATAGTTTAATCATTTAATAACCATAAAAGATAGAAACTCACCAAAAGTTGCAGCTAAAAGCTAACGAGTTAGCGGTTACGGGGGTCTCTTCCGGGTCTTTCTAGCATCTACAGGTGATTTTCTATCGAGCCTGGAACTTCCAGCCTTTTTTGGGGTCGTTGAGCATTAATCCAAACCGTTATATCCAAAATTTATCCACTTTATGTCCATAATTCATCCCATTTTAGCTGATTTCTGCTGCTAGCTCCCACTGCTCAGTGTCTTCTCTCTGTTTACCAAACTTGCATGCCCATATATGGGAGACAACGTCACTCAAAGGGTAGGGAGTGGGGACAACGTCACCCAATGAGTCTGGAGGCTGAAAGAGACAACCCAAAAAAATAATCCCCTTTAAAAATGACAAATAGTCCTAAAAATTGTTAGAACAGTGGTGAGTTCACTAAGTTCAGACATCACTTTACTGTAATAACCTGGAAAAGAGACCACTTGTGTCATGTTGTGCTATGCAAAATCTAAGATGATATCGATGTCACCTGTAGTTGCATCATCTTTCTGTTCACAGGGAATGACAAAACACATGTGTTCCATGTAGACAAAGACGCAGAGACAGAGACATGGTGAGCAATAGAGAGGATGTGAGAGACCTCTAAACTATTTCCCTCAGCTGTTGGTGTAACAGACATATTTTTCAGGATGTAGCCGCTTGTGGGCCCAGGCTCTGTTTGTCCAGGATGACACCCTTCACACCATTCATCAACGTCACAGCAGACCTCCACTGACCTTGGGTTTCTGCCTGTGTGGGTGCATGTGTGTTTTCCTATGTGTGTGTGTGTGTGTGTGTGTGTGTGTGTGTGTGTGTGTGTGTGTGTGTGTGTGTGTGCGTGAGTGAGAAAATGTGGTAAAGACAGGTTTGAAATAAGTAATGGAATGCAATGTTCTATGTTCTTGAGTGGTGTTTTACGTTTTTTTCTTTGGTTTTAGTTTTGGTATTTTGTTCCAAAATTTTGTTATTTTGGTAATCTGTTTTTCGGTTTTGTATTTTGCTCTGTTTTATTTTGAAAGTTTGGTTTTCTGTCTTGTCGTATCTTGTTTTACTTCCTGCCTTTTGTCCCCCCGAGTGACAATGTGGGACACTGCCTGGCGCAGCGGTGCCCCCACCCCACGGGCAGACTCACTGATAGTGGTTTACCCATATCTAGCACATACCACCTTACATGGTATATTAATAATGCCCTATTCCCCTAAACATGTGTAATTGCTAATGTAAGCTCATAAATAGGCCAACCAATGTGTATTTTTTTCTAAATAAATATTCATAATATTTTGAACATTCAATGAATTGACAGATGCACTTCCACTTAAGATTTACTTTAGCTATTTAATTTTATTTATTCTTCATTACAATTTATTCACTTTAAATAAACTATAATATACATTTATAGGATTAATAGGATTTGTAGTTGGGGCTAGCTTTGTGCCACAATCTCCTGCTCGATATGATGTAGGCTAGCGTGTTGGACAGTGTGATACACACTCGTCACCTCTGCAGCAGTCACTTTGTCAGCTATAAAGTCGTTTTTAGGTCGGAGGAAAGCATCCATAGATTTGGAAGTCTCTTTCTGTTGGACACATTTCTTGTGAGTCTCCGTGAGTCTGTGTCATTTTACATCGTATTCCCCTCCATGTCCGATTGAGACCTTTGCAAAGGTCAAAAAAAGCCCTCTCGGTATCCCCCTCAACACCTTTCAGCCACAAATATTAATTTTCCCAGTCTTTCTTGTACCCACACCTTCTCTTTTTAATTGATGGTGGCGGTGCCTAAGACTGCTCAGACTCAGTCTCTTTCTCCATTTTTTGAATTGGAAAGCGCGCATCTAAAAGTTCCTTCGCTGTCATGACAACAACGAAAAACTGAGGGGTGTGTCACGTGGGTCAGGCTGCGGCAACAGTAGCGTGCTGAACTGTCAAGTAATGTTCGTTTGGCTGCCTGGGGCTCAAAGAGCAACCAAATTTATTTTTGAGCAAGTATTGATTATGCATGACAACGTCTCAATTTGCGGGGACGTATGAATTGGGATTCAAGCGCTGTGCACGCACGCGCTACACGGGACGGGTGGTCATCCTATTACCTGATGTTTTCCACCTGTTACCCAGCCCTTGTGTCACCTGCCTCTTGTTACCTGGTTACACTCTGTAGTTAGTCTTTGTCTTCCCCTTGTCCTGGGTCAGATCATTATTTGCAGTTCAGTTTGTTCTCGTTTGGCTATGCAAGTGGATTGCTTACCGCTGTTATATATTTGGCCTGTTCCTGTTTTTTTTTATTTTTCTATTAAACCTTTAAACGCTACATTAAACGCTACACTGCCTGCTGTCTCTGCAATTGGGTCCACCACATTCTCTGGAAGACTGTGACAACTAGTGCATTAACATTACAAAACAAAACAGGACAGTTAGTGTGATGAAATATTACAAGAAGACAGGACATTTGGGTAATTTGGTGACAGAACCTACCAAGATTTAAGCATATAGTCTTGAATTGCCAGACCTTCCTCCGCAAGGTCTGGGTAGTCCACACAGAATCCTGGCATGGGAGAAAAACATTCTCTGATTTATAGACATTTCTTTCTTTTCATTTTTTCGGTTGTAAGCGGCATATGGAGCCATGGCGCCTCTGTTAAATAGTCTCAGGAAGGAACTTGTTTTGTTTTGGTGGAACATGTCTATGTTCAGAAGTAGTTTTAGTCGTGCAATAGAAAACTCAGATTGGACAGATAATCTAGCTAGCTGTCTGGATTTACCCTGCAGAGACCTGAGGACCAGGTAACAATAGTCCTGAAAAATTTACCAGAGATTAGAACGCCAACCCAAAGAAAGCGGAAGGTGACGGATATTGGGCCGAAATGAGTTCCATTGCCGTGGAACGTTGTGGATTCAGACTAAAGATATAGGACAAGTATAGCACAAAATGTATTGGTCTGGAAGGTTGCATTTGTTAAGTGTAGTGACATGTAAAGGTGTTGTGTGTTTGTAAGGAGGATGGCTACTGTACTGAGTAATGACAAAGAAAAGAGTGAGGGCGGCCCGAGGTAGAAAGGATAATAAGGTAATAAAACAGTGATGAAAATGGAGGATGTGGGTGATGAACTTGTGGGGTTGGAAAGTGACCATGTAACCCCTAGATTACACCAGCCCAAGCAATCACAGCCACTCAAGAGAAGGCCGTAAGCAGGGAACGGTTAGAGTACCTGGTCAATTTTCCAAATAAACTCCCTGTGAAAAGTCCCGATCATCAATCACATCACTACACTACAGCCACTAATCTTTGATCTGATGTCTTTCATAACTGGACTTCATGGAAGAAACCATTTAACTATGTAGACTACATAGTTTCATGGTTCAAGCTCAAATATCCAGGAAAAATGATCCCAAAAGATAAATCTGTCGGTCAGGCAAAACGCATCTCTTCTAATACGCTCCCAGTGTCGTATGACGCATAACGGACTACATAAATGAGCCACGGCACAGCCGGCACTGGGGGAATGCTGTGGTAAGGCCCCTTTCCAGCATGCCGGAGAGGGGGTGGAGGTGAAACATAGGGCTTGGGCTTGGCAGCAGAGAGCAGGACAGCAGAGTCCTCAATCTCCCATCACTTACAATACGGATGCCTGGCCATGTGCCTTTGGCGTTTCTTATTCACGTCAAAGGTCTTGTCAACATTCTGGGTCAGACATACGTTTAACAGACATGCGGCACAAGAACGGGACAGTTAGGTTTAGGAAAGGATGGTGGGGTTAAAAAATTTACGTTTCAGTGACTCCTGGGTGAAAGTCCTGTGTTGTTTGACCCATCCACCCCAACGACCAACATCCTTACATGGCAATTTGGTCTTTCATACTACTCTCTACTGTTGTCTCTCTTTCCACATCATCTTCTATGTCATTGAGCTGCGTTCCATACAGACGCAAAAGGATGATTTTTGCTTCTGTATCTGATGCTGAGAGACACTGACCATGTCACGAGTTGGGAGTGAGAACGGGTTGAAACATCAATGGATTTTCCTCGACAGGGCGCATCCATGGAGTGTTGGGAAAGACCCTGGACATTTGGCGCAACGTCGCAGACTCACTGAGGTCTTGGTCCGTTGTCTTGTGTCTGTCTGTGTGTGTGTCTGTTTGGGTTTGTGTGTGCCTGTTTCTGCATGAGTTGTTTTGTCTCCCTCCCTCCCAGCTTTCCGAACTGTGGTTTCTGGCTATGGGAGGCGTTGAATTGTCTCAGTGTATTGTTTTTAATTGTTTGTTTGACAACAAAAAAAATTATTAAAAAAAAGGATTTTCTTTAAAGGATATGGGGTGTCTTCTTCTTGTCTTAGGTGATAATTTAATTTGTAAAAAAAAAAAAGTGGACCAATTAATGGCGACAAGAAGAGAAGTATCCCTTAAGTGATGGGTCTTTATCTGCTCATTTAGTCAAACAAGAGGTGGTGACACAGTGGTGTTCATCACCTTGAAGGAGGTGTGAACTCGGACCAGGTCTGGTCCGTGTGATTGAGAGCCAAACATAGCCAGACATTTGTTATTTGAACATCTTAATGATTTCACCTTTTAAGCCGCACAAGACTGCAGTCCCTCTAGGTGCCCAGGTGACGGATGGCTGGCCCGTGCATGGGTCCATCCTTCTGCAAGTTATAGATGGACACCTTGTCTGAGACACACACACACAGTCACATACACAAGGAGAAAAAGGCAATTAGGGCCAGGATGGAGGGGAAAAAAGCTTGATGATGATAGAGTTTTAAGTTCCACGACTTGTGTCCTAATCATTTCCCTGCACAAAGGGACACGCTGTTTTTTTTCCAAGGGCAATCATGAGGAAGATGAATTAGACTTATGAATATCACCAGAACTCAGTTCATTTAAAAGATATGGGGCATTTGATTCTACATGTATATAATGTAGGTCATAGACACATGTGGTTCAAATGTATGGATATATGTCAAAAAAAGCTTACAACACAAAGTGATAAAGCCATTATTATATGAGAAGGTAAAAACAACTGCTTGTAATATTCTGGACAAACAATTATGACATACCTTCATGCAGGTCAGCAGGAAAAGACTTCAGCAGAGGCCTTGGAGTTCAGTGGTACGGGTGACACAGCAAGCTGATCTTTGGCTACATCTCTGCTGAACCAACATCTAATGCAAAAATCTTCAGAGTTACTCCAGGGGGGGAGGGGGCATAAAATCATAGTTACATTTTTGAAAGTTGTTTTCAAAAAGTCTAAACATATGGCATGAACATTTCACTTCATGAGGTTTTTAACATTAATATAAGTTTCCCCAGCCTGCCTATGGCCCTCCAGTGGCTAGAAATGGTGATAGGTGTAAATCGAGCCCTGGGTATCCTGCTCTGCCTGGGTTACCTCCCCTTTCTCTGCGTATACTAAGGAAATCATTGTGGGACTGGCTTTAGTGGCTGTAACTCTGCACCAAGGCTTTTGGGAAAGAGACTTAGAGGACCACTAAGGTCTATATAAAAGAGACTTCAGATACAGTATTAGGGGACCACTAAGGTCTATATAAAAGAGTCTTCAGATACAGTATTAGGGGACCACTAAGGTCTATATAAAAGAGACTTCAGATACAGTATTAGGGGACCACTAAGGTCTATATAAAAGAGACTTCAGATACAGTATTAGGGGACCACTAAGGTCTATATAAAAGAGACTTCAGATACAGTATTAGGGGACCACTAAGGTCTATATAAAAGAGACTTCAGATACTGTATTAGGGACCACTAAGGTCTATATAAAAGAGACTTCAGATACAGTATTAGGGACCACTAAGGTCTATATAAAAGAGACTTCAGATACAGTATTAGGGACCACTAAGGTTTATATAAAAGAGACTTCAGATACAGTATTAGGGACCACTAAGGTTTATATAAAAGCATCCTAAGAGCATCATGTCATGGGACCTTTAACATGAATCCAACATATTACAAGTACATATAAATGTAGTCAACTTGTTCTAGATATTATGTCATACTAAATTGATTTTCCCGATACATTTTGGAAGAAATGTAATATTAGGCTCCGTAGCAACATTTCTTCTAATAAATAAATGGCAACTTCAAGTCCCTTTTGACTTTTTGCAACCAGAACCAAGAACACAAACCTTAACCAATTAACCATGCTTTAGTTCCTACAAATTGCAATATTGGATTTTGTTAAAAGAAGACATAAAAAATACATTCTACAAACTGACTGCTGGGCATATAACATTTTGCAACTTTGAACGCTTACCAAAAACAATTTTTAGTTCTTGTAGAAAAAAAAATATTAAGGGTGCATTACAATTAGTAGTCCATGAAGGTATGCTCTGTGAGATAGGCTTGAAACATTTACTGTGAAGGCAAGTTGTAGGGTAACTACCATGTTTATCAACCTGGACCCTATGATTGCATGTTTTTGTTTCTAAGTGACCAATGAGAACGCCATTCTTTGAAAGTGGTCCAGTATTAAGCGTGAACGCTGTAACCAACAGCCACAGGCCGCGCTGCAATTTAACCCTTTGTGAAAAATATGCATTGACAAATTGGGCTGCTGACAGGCTCAGATTATTATGCTAAGGATCATTACAGAGATAGACCTTTTTAAAACCTCTTTGAGACCTTTCTATTTAACCAGAAACAGCTCTGAGATTGCTAGCGCTATACCAACCAGACTCAAAACTTAAAAAAGCTAGACCTAAAAAAGCTATACTTTTATTGTGTATAGAGCTAACATATTTTCATATGTAAATTGGTAAACTACGGGTTTATTTCAACCACAACTAGAGTTGTGATGGTTGTAAAAGTGGAAAGACGACCCAAAACGGCATTTCATAGTTTTATTTGTTTCTGTCGACTTTGAACGAACTTTATTTTACGATGCTAAAATTACTGTTTTTTTACATGGCTTCTGGTGGGTTTAGCGAACGCAATTTCGCTGTTGTTTTTATGTTGAAAAAATGGATCTTACTTTAACAAAAAGGTTGACCTCCGTAGAAATCCTTTCCATAATGTTGCCAGGCATTTAGAATAATAATCTGAGCCTGTCAGCAGCAAAACAAGCACTTTTGTGAAGGTAAATACAAACTGGACAATTGTCCTACTAACTTACATTCATTTCTTGTTTAGCTGCTGCCGATCAGTCACTTAGACAAAAAATAAAGGGATATAGGGTCTAGGTTGAAGAAAAACAATGTTTACCCTTAAAGATATGAATATGTGAAAAAGAGATGCCTGATATTTTGAGAATTCCCTTCAGCTTTCCTAAAACATTTTCAGCAGTCCTCACAGAAACAAGTTCTTAACTCTCTGGCCTCACAGGCTTTAAGTGCCCATAAGAAAACTGAAGTGGAACTGACAAAGTGCCAAAAGTTTGCTTTGTTCAATTAAATTAGACATCCTGATTATTCTGGTAATAAAAACTTCTCTTGAAGAGGCTATCATGGATGTTTCCATCAGTGTGCTGTCCTTTGAGAGCATCTCTCTCCTTCTTCTTCCCACTCCTCTCATTTCTCCGGGTATCTGTGTGGAATTGAGAGCCTTTGGAGTGAAGACAGACACACTGGATGAGCCTGAGCCTGCTAGATGAGTCCCAGCCCACAAAACAAATTAAAAGACTTTGTATCTTGATCAATCATGATCTTGATTGTATTTTAATCTTTGAAGTTTATCAGCAAAACATTGAAAGTGATAGTCCACCACAAAAAAACTTAGTTTTAGATATCAAATAATAATAATGTTAGAATAATACATGTGTTGATTTTAAAGAAGGTAGAAACAATGTCATTTGCCGAGAAAAGTTGTAACTCAAGAGGAGGGAAATGAAATGCTGTGATGAAGTTTTGAGCCCCTGGGGGAGTAAATCACGCTGGTGCTGACCTGTATATTAGCTCTTTATGCTGTGTTTACGACCGTAGACAAATCAGTTAGCCCGCAGGATATTTACACCCGGTCCCTGACAGCCTTTCTTAGCTTCAGTGGTGCTTAAGATCACTGCAGGACGGCATGATGGTTAACCCTTCCGCCCCACCCCGACTCACCCGCCAGCGTGCACACACACACACACACACACACACACACACACACACACACACACACACACACACAAACACACACACACACACTATTTTCTCTCTCTCCCTGGGTCCAGTAATTTATGGTATGGGTGTACAGCCACCTTCCGTCCAATTAAACCTGAGTGCTGGCTTTGTGCAGCCCCCTGTTCATCATTTCCCTCACAGAGGCTGTTGGAAGGAGGAGGGGGGCAGTGAATGTACTCTAACTTTCTCTCTGACCTGCTCTCTGGGGGTCTAGAGAGTCTGGTGGATTTCATCCTTCAAATATATTATTCCCATGACAGTGCAATTTGTAGAGTCTGAAGGCAAATGGAATATCAAGCCGCATTATTCTCCTACACTAGGTATCGATTGTGAGAACAGTTCTCTTCCAGAGCAGGTTCTACTGCCTGTTAGGGTAGATTGTTGGGTGAGCCTGTAAGGGTGAGCCTGTTGGGTGAGCTTGTTGGGTGAGCCTGTTAGGGTGAGCCTGTTGGGTGAGCTTGTTAGGTGAGCATGTAAGGTGAGTCTGTTGGGTCCTAAATGTACAATACATAGGTTTATGTCTCTAGGGGTCTCTTAATTGAGACCATGGATGTAAACACAGACTTTTGATGACGCTGTAGAGTTCTGTAGGAACATGGGAGTTGTTGTCTTGATTGTTAACCACCATTGCAGACAAGTTCATCTATTAAATTGAGTGGCCAAAGAAAAATCCTGTATAATTGTATTGAGTATAATTCGGTGACATTGTACAGTTTACAGTCTCTCTCGAATGTATCATCTGGTGTTTACCGTGTTTTGACAGAAGCTACAGTAACTAGAGGGGTCAAAGGTCATATGACGCCACTGACTGGCCACCAAACGAATGTCCGGTTTCAATGATCACAGACTCCTCTGGTTTGAACATTGTCAGAAACATTTGGGATAATGTAAGAACACAGAAAAATAAATATGTAACAAATGTATTGTTCACATTTTAATGCAGACATATTACATATTATATCTTTAAAGTGCTCCGACAGAAAATTGAGATTTCAACAATTCCATTAAAGCGGACTCTATCTGTTGACGATGGTCATCTGATATGACTGATGACTTGTTTCCAAGCTCAAGAATACATTTTGGAGCAACCATGCTGTTGTCTTTCCAAACACACGTCAATGCTATTTTATTTATAGTATCAAATCATAACAAGAGTTATCTCAGGCAACTTTACAGATTAGGTCCAGATCAGACTCTATAAATCACAAAAACATCGGACAGACCCAGGAGGACAGGCTCCAGCTGTGTTGCGTTCCAGTCGTGCCGCCGCTCCGTCACACTCCTCCTGTCAAGGTCCAGATGTCCAATGGAAGCACATCTTAAAGCAACCACACCGTCAAGGATGAGGCTGGCATTATTCTAAATGTCCGTGCAGTCTTTAAAATCCATGGAAAGACCAAATCCAACAATGCCTGAGTTGATCTTTCAATACAATATGACTGAAGACATGGCTCTTTAAAAACAGATCACAACTGTATTGAAAGTCATGCATTTATTAGGGGTTTTCGGCAGTGGATTATTACACATTTGAACTGTTTGTGTGACTATGGTGGAACATGTCGACCCCTCTCTCTTGCTTCTACTGGAAGTGTATATAAGCTGATGATAACAAACAGATGGAGTAAATGACCCATGGAAAGACCTTCTGCTTTAATCCCATTGGTTTGGTTTTTATACAGACAATGATATTAGCAGATGTTTTTGTCCTGTACAGTACAGGTCTATTGGTTCTATTTGTACACATCAGCTTATAAACAAACGCAAGAAAAAATCGTTTACATAATGTCATTAACTCTTGTGTTGTCTTTCCGTCAAAATCAACGCTTTTTATCAATATTTTTAACTTTTTCTTACTTTTTTTGTCCCTTTTTTCAACACTTTGGACGTTTTTTTTCATTGTTACGCTACGTGACACTAACTTATCAACTTTAGTTTTACAGTTATTTTATGGTCAATTAACCTCATATATAGGAAATTATACCTATGTTTGAATTAGAAAAGCAGAAATTAGGAAATTATTTACACTAACATTTAAGGAATGTATGTTGATGGATAATCACAGACTAAAATATTTCAACTTTTACTTACTTTTACTTTTACAATACTATTTGGAAACCACCACTTCAAATGCTCTAAAATTGAATGAGACGCCTCAAAATTAATGAAAGTAGAGATTTGAACTTGCCAAAGAGCGTTGTGTGGAATCAATCATGTTATTTTGGGGAATTAAAAAGAACACTGATATATGAAAACGGGTCAATTTGACCCAAGGACAACATGAGGGTTAAATGCATCAGCAAATAATTTATAATTTATGTAAATTATCCATTAATATAGGCTTTTATATGCATTCAGATGTGAATTTAACGGATCAGAGACCCAAAGCTCTCCGGCAAAAACAAATCGAGCCGCAAGTGAGTTGCCTCACTGACCACAAAATGCAGCTCATGGTATGGTTAACATTTTGAACTACCTTGTCATCTGCAAGTCCCGTTATCATTTGAAGTGTTGATTGTAACAAAAAATTGTGTTAGCAATGACAATTTAATTTTGAAGAAGCAATGCATCAGTTTGTAAGGAAGTGGATTGTCACTTTGAGTAGCTCTGTACAGCACAGCACTTATTCCAGCTTGCAGGAGCATATCATATTTCCACTCGATCGTGCCTTCACTGAGACCTTAACTTTCACAGTATCCCATTCTTTCTGCTTTCTCTTCAACATGCGCCTTACACCTCTGATTTCCCATCCCGAGACTCTCTCACTGTCTAGAGAACAATTGCCCTCTTGTGTGGAGGAGACAGGCGTTTTTTTAGGTGAACACAGCCAAGTCAAGCTTCAGACCATTAAAGTCAGCATGCTGTCTGCTTTATGCTTTAGCGACCGGAAATCCACATAAACAATGCAAGGCCTACCTCACCCTGATGGCCTGTTATGTACCTCACAAAATATATAACCTACAATGAATACTCATAACATCAGCTACCAAGGGATATATACTTGCCGGAGGAAGGATTCCTTGGGACAAAAGTATAAGGATTATCAGTACAGCATGTAGAACGCTCTAACCCCGCTGCAAGCAAACTGTCCCATCCACACCAGGGTCAGCGGGCGAACAGAACAACAACAACATGTTCGCAGTGGAACTAGAACTTTACTTCCACCTATGTAGTTCCGTTAGCAAGGTCCATCCATCCATTGTTATCCGCTTATCTGGGGTCAATCGCGTGGGGCAGCAGGTCCCGCAGGTGACCCACAGACTTTCCTTACCCGAGCAACATTAGTGGTAGCAAGGTAACATTACTATAACAAATGATCCTTTATTGTAATTATCGCAATACTATGCAAGAAAAAAAACGATGTGAAAAACATCAATACAGCATAGTATCACGATATTTTCAGTGGCAATACTGTATCGATACACAGGCGCCAATTATGGATCTTTTTATTATTATGTTGTATGGTCGGTTTGTCCCATTTTACAGCAATAACATTGAAGTGAGATGAACAAACAGAGAAATGTTTATTTTTAGATAAAACAGATGTTGACAAAGTTTCCTTTTGGGGACGTCATTTGAAATTAGAAAAATTAGAAGTTGGAAAAAAGGAAAATAAAAAAAATTGCAATATATCGCAGAATATTACAATATGTTTAAAATCGCAATAATATCGTATTGTGGCATAAGTATCGCGATGATATCCTATAAGGAGGCGTCTCGTGATTCCCACCCCTAATATATTCATATACGTATAAAACAGGATAGGGATGATGATGATACACACAGGAGTTTGTCAAAGTCGGCAGGGTCAGACCAGTAGGAAAACCTGACTCTCTCCAGTTCAACTTTTTAATGACAATAAATGGACAGATGGCTCGTCCAATAGGCTTCCTGGCATTGCTGAGGTGAGAGGTCGTTTCCCTTCATGCAGTGAGGGGGATAATCAGAGCTGATGCCGAGCGGCCTCACCGCCTGCACATCTATCACAGTGACATGGTAAAGCTGAGCTGCAGAGCCCCGGAGGCCACGGCCCACACTGGGAGGATGCATCACAGCTTTGAGCATGTCAGCACCATAACCTGCACTCTGGAGGCTGCAGATGGATCTGGGTTTTCCCTGTCCTTTGACTCATTTGATGCTTTTTTCCAGGCTTCTTTTTTCTCATGCCTTCTCTTTCAGTCTACATTTTCTTTTTTTTTTCTTTGTGTGCTAGAGGCCAAATGGAAGTTTAAAAAAGATGGAACCCAATCTTTCCTCATATTCCCTGTTTGCTTTCTCACAAATACGATACGGACAATATTGTATGTCAGAAAATAAAATAAATATCAAGATTTTTAGCATTCCCAGTGTCACTGTTACCCACACACATAAACATGGGCTTTTCCGTTAAAACCCTTGAATTGCAAAACGCATTTACACAGAACATAAAGAAAATACAGAGCGTTTGCTGAGCCCACTGTTTGCCAAACAATCCCCTGGTAATCTCCACAGAGAAAGCAGCAAACATTTATGTTCCTCCAGGGGTGACTTAGGACATTCATCCCCGGCGGCAAAACTCAAGAGGTCTCAGAGGAGTCAGAGAGGTGATTACTGCAGAATGACCGAGAAATGGATGTTGTTGTTCTACAGTTCATATATTAACATGGAGGGTATTCTTTACTTGTTTTATTATTTTAATAAATTCAGTTCATGCCATATTCAAGACCCAGGCATTATTTGAATCACAGCTTTTATATAAAACTTAAAAACCACTCAGTGGCGACGTCTAGCTCACCCAGTAGTATGTAGTCTGAGTCCAGCCGGGTCTCACAGAATTCCATGAAATGAGCACAACTGTTACCAGCACATTACGTGGTGGTGGCACGGAATGTGTAAAAATGTTGTGTGGCCACCACGGAAAACAATGCCAATGCAAAGTTAACATTCAACATCATTTGGCATCACTTTTTGCGACAAGTAGCAGAGCTTTGATCCTTTCTAGGGCTAATTACCTACTACGGCAGGTTCATCCATCCTTATTCCACTCAATGCACTCATGGGCAAAGGCAAAAAGTGGTGATGGACTTCACAATGCACAGTGGCATTTAAGGGGGCCAAAGAACAGATATTATCGCAGTGTGCTAACTCATTACGACCCACAACTGCTCATCCAGCTGGCCTGTGACGCTTCACCCTATGGAGTAGGTGATGTGATTTTGCACATCCTTCCAGATGGACAAGAGAGGCCCATAGCCTTTACATAAAGAACTTTGAAAAAAGCAGAACAAAGGTACACACAGATTGAGCGTGAAGCTTTTGGCATTGTATTTGGTGTTTGGAAGTTATGTAACTATCTATATGGTATGGAGTCCCAGAAAAGCAATACCATCTATGACAGCCGCCAGAATGCAGCGGTGGGCTCTCCTGCTGGCTGCTCATGATTACAGCATCCAGTACAGAGAAGCAGCATATCACGACAATGCTGATGGACTGTCCCACCTGCCACTTGCCACGGCTAACAAAGGGGAAAAACAACACTGCGGACAGCCTTCACATTAAACACTTGGAAACCTTACCTAACATATAAAGAGACCAGGACCAATCCTGTCCTTGCTCAAGTACTGGAAATGGTGTCCACGGGTCGTTTACCAAGGGTTCAGCATGTGGACAGCATATTGGCACCATTTATCAGTAAGAAGGATGCACTGACTGTTCAGCAGCAGTACCTCATATTGGGTATCCGTGTAGTCATCCCGGCAAAGCTCAGACCCAGAGCACACAACACAGAACACACTGGACACCCTAGTGTTGGAAAAATGAAAGCCGTCGCCCGCAGTTACATGTGTCGGCCAGGAATCGACGCTCAGATTGAACACATGTTGAAGACCTGACAATCCTGTCAACTCACACAAAAAGCACCTGGACCATCACCTCTCCATCCTTTGGCCTGGCTGGGAGCTCCATGGCAGAGGAATCATGTTGATTTTGCCAGTCCTTTTCAAGGCCATATGTTCATGGTGGTCGTGGACGCCAACTCCAAATGGCCTGAAGTGCACTTGATGAGTTCTACTACGGCTTCCAAGACCAGGTACTGAGAGGGCTATTCAGTAGTTACGGCCTTCCGGAGGTCTTATTGAGCGATAATAGTCCCCAGTTCACATCAAGCGAATTCTAGACATTCATGAAGAACAACGGAGTTAAGCACATACGCTCTGCACCATTCCATCCAGCTATAAATAGATGATGATGTTATGTGACGTTGAGCATCGAATACCCCGTTCCACTAGTCGGCACTGTGCTGCTACTGTTACTGTGATGATCTGAATGTACTAAGTTGAATAATGTACGTTGTACATTAGTAAAATAATGCGTAGCTTCCACTGTAAAGAACGTGTCCGTGTTGTCTCTCCTAATAAGGTTATCTGAAGTGAACCCACGCTATAACAGCTAGCTGTCAAAACTTTTTTTTAATTCATATTTTGTCAATTGATTCACATTTCCATAACTACCCGATGAGTACAAAACAACGGCAGTTCTCGATCAGATATCTCTATGTATTAAAATAGACTTAGAACTGTGTGCTTATGGGAAATAAATTCCTACAAAACCCTCTCCGGGGAACCATCACCTTATCGTGGTGGAGAGTTTTGTGTGTCCCTATGAACCTGAGGGCTGTGTTGTCTGGAGCTGTGTGCTCCTGGTAGGGTCTCCCATGGCAAAGTGGTCTCAGGTGAGGGGCCAGACAAAGAATGGTTCAAAAAACCCATGAATAACCGAGGTAGAGAGGGAGCGACCCTGCCTAGAGGAAGCCCGCGGCCCCGGCGAGCGCCTGGTGGCCGGGTTTGCCACGGAGCCCGATAGGGCACAGCCCAAAAAAGCTACGTGGCACCCTTATCTCCATCCCATGGGTCCACAACCCGTGGGAGGAACCGCTGGGGTCGGGTGCGCTGCCACATGGGTGGCGGCGAAGGTCAGGGGCCTCGACGGACCAGACCAGGGCGGCAGAGGCTGGCTCTGGGGACGTGGAACGTCACCTCTCTGTGGGGGAAGGAACCAGAACTTGTGCGGGAGGTGGAGCGCTACCAGTTGGATATGGTGGATATATGCACCAAACAAGATTTCGGAGTATTCGGCCATCTTGGAGACCTTGAATGGAGTCCTGTATCGGGCTCCAGTACGGGACTCCATAGTTTTGCTGGGGGACTTCAACGCACACGTGGGCAATGATGGAGATACTTGGAGAGGCGTGATTGGGAGGAACAGCCTCCCTGATCTAAACCAGAGTGGTTGTCTGTTGTTGGACTTCTGTGCTAGTCATGGATTGTCCATCACAAACACCATGTTCGAACATAGGGATGATCATAAGTGTACGTGGTACCAGAGCACCCTAGGCCAAAGGGGAATGATCGATTTTATAATCGTTTCATCTAATCTGAGGCATGTTTTGGACACTCGGGTGAAGAGAGGGTTGGAGCTGATCACCATCTGGTGGTGAGTTGGGTCAGAGAGTGGGGGAAGACTCTGGACAGACCTGGTAAGCCCAAACACGTAGTGCGGGTAAATTGGGAACGTCTGGAGGAGGCCCCTGTCCGACGGACTTTTAACTCACACCTCCGGCGGAGCTTTTTGTGCATCCGTGTGGATGTTCAAAGTTTACATTGCTGAAGCTGCGGCAGGGAGCTGTGGTCTGAGTGTCCTAGGTGCCTCAAGGGGCGGTAACCCACGAACACCCTGGTGGTCAGGGAAGCCGTCCAACTCAAGAAGAAGTCTTTCCGTTATATGTTATCCCGGAGGACTCCGGAGGCAGTTGCAAGGTACCAACGGGCCCGAAGGGCTGCAGCCTCTGCCATGACAGAGGCAAAGCAGAGAGGACATGGAGAAGGACTTTTGGTCTGAACCAAGGTGCTTCTGGAAAAACGTTTGCCACCTCAGGAGGGGGAAGCGGGGAATCATCCAAGCTGTATACAGTAAGGATGGGACGTTGTTGACCTCAACTGGGGAGGTAATAGAGCGGTGGAAGGAGCATTTTGAAGAACTCCTAAATCCAGCTGACACGTTTTCTGTGGTGGAGGCAGAGCTGGAGGATGATGGGGGATTGTCATCAATTTCCCTGGTGAAGGTCGCTGAGGTAGTCAAACAACTCCACAGCGGCAAAGCCCCAGGGATTGATGAGATCCGTCCAGAAATGCTGAAAGCTCTGGGTTTGGAGGGGCTGCCTTGGTTGACACACCTCTTTAACATTGCGTGGAAGTCTGGGACAGTGCCTAAGGAGTGGCAGACTGGGGTGGTGGTTCCCCTCTTCAAAAAGGAGGACCAGAGGGTGTGTGCCATTTACAGGGGGATCACACTTCTCAGCCTCCCTGGTAAAGTCTACTCCAAGGTGCTGGAAAGGAGGGTTCGGCCGATAGTTGAACCTCGGATTGAAGAGGAACAATGCAGATTCCGTCCTGGTCGTGGAACAACGGATCAGATCTTCACTCTCGCAAGGATCTTGGAGGGAGCCCGGGAGTATGCCCAACCAGTCTACATGTGTTTTGTGGATCTGGAGAAGGCGTATGACTGGGTTCCCCCGGGAGAAACTGTGGGAAGTGCTGCGGGAGTATGGGGTAAGGGGATCCCTTCTCAGAGCCATCCAATCTCTGTATGACCAAAGCGAGAGCTGTGTCCGGGTTCTCGGCAGTAAGTCAGACTCGTTCCAATTGAGGGTTGGCCTCCGCCAGGGCTACGCTTTGTCACCAATCCTGTTTATAATATTTATGGACAGGATATCGAGGCGTAGTCGGGGCGGGGAGGGTTTGCAGTTCGGTGGGCTCAGGCTCTTATCGCTGCTTTTTGCAGATGATGTGGTCCTGATGGCGTTATCGGTCTGTGACCTTCAGCACTCACTGGTTCGGTTCGCAGCCGAGTGTGAAGCGGCTAGGATGAGCATCAGCACCTCTAAATCTGAGGCCATGGTTCTCAGCAGGAAACCGATGGAGTGCTTTCTTCAGGTAGGGATTGAATCCTTACCCCCAAGTGAAGGAGTTTAAATACCTTGGGGTCTTGTTTGCGAGTGAGGGGACCATGGAGCGTGAGATTGGTCGGAGAATCGGAGCAGCCGGTGCGGTATTACATTCCGTTTATCGCACCGTTGTGACGAAAAGGGAGCTGAGCCAGAAGGCAAAGCTTTCGATCTACCGGGGAATCCCAGTCGGAGCTGGTTGATGTGGCTCGGGAAAGGGAAGTTTGGGGTCCCCTACTGGAGCTGCTGCCCCCGCGACCCGATACCGGATAAGCAGTCGAAGATGGATGGATGGACTCCTACAAAACTGTTGTTTTTACTGTAAACATTTACATTTCATTCTGTTAAATTTCTCTGAATTTATCTGAAAACACTAATTTTAATTTTAATTTTGTAGTACAAATTATAACTACTCAAACATGTATGGCTGAATGCCTCCATTGTTTCTAGCCATCTTGATGTGTTATTTGGTGGGCTGGGTAAGTAGGGCCAGATACAGAATTTCTCAAAGCGGGAGAAATAGCAGATGTGCTTCCAGCCCCTTTTCAGCGTTTAAAAAATGTATGTAGGAAAACATAACATAAATCATAGCAGAGTATATTACCATAATCAAAAATGTGTCTGGTGGGGGCCTTTAAGTTTATTTCCATGTCTAGTTTGAGTGGGTTCAGTTGTTTCACTATTTGCTTGTCAATGCAAGTGCCAAATTAGTGTGTGTGTGTGTGTGTGTGTGTGTGTGTGTGTGTGTGTGTGTGTGTGTGTGTGTGTGTGTGTGTCAGGACAGGCCATGTGACACCTCTCTAGGACACACACATTATCCATCAATCATATCTGGGAAATGAAATGTCTCTCTTTGCCGCTGTGGTTTAATTTGACACAGTAAGCAACACACACACACACACACACACACACACACAAACACACACACACACACACACACACACACACACACACACACACACTTGTACACTCGTTTGACCTCAGTTTCTTCATGCTACAATGCCATCTCCTCTCTCACCCTGCCTGCATTCTTTTTCCCACAATTATTCCCTCCATTTTCTCTCTCCCTCACACATACTTGCTGACAATATTCTCTCCATCCTAATCTTTCTTCATTCGTCTTTTTCTCCGTCGCTTCCAAATCTCTCTCTCTGTCTTTCTCTTCTCAGGCACCAAAGTCCCTTCTTTTTTTCCTCTTTTCACCCTTCTTTCTTATCTTCCCTTCCACTCACTCTTTTTCTTTTCCTCTGGGCACTCCTGCCTCACGTCTTCTCTACCTCTAATTCACTTCACTTCACATCTCACCATCTCCTCTCTTCCTTCCTTCCTTTCCCTCTTTCCAACATTTTTCCCTATCTCTCCTCTCTCATCTTTCTTCATTTGTCTTTTCTTTTGTCCTTACACCTTTCATTTTTCTCTTCCCCTCTTTACCTTCCTTTTCTCTTCTCAATTTTTTTTTCATCTCCTCTTTTTTTCTCCAGTCTTTTTTCTTTTCATCTCATTTCCTTACCTATTTCTCCCCTTCTCTCATTCTCTCTTCTTTCGCCTCTGCTTCTTCCCTTTTCTTTCCCCTTTCTCTTCTTTCCTCTCCTCTATTTTATTTCATTTCCTCATCCTTCATCTCCTCTCTCTTCTTAAACTTCTATTTTTCTCTTCATTCCTCCTCTCCTCCTCTCCATTTCAGTCAAATAAGCTGTCAATGCCACAGATGATTGACGGGTCAAGGTGGACCAAACTCTTCCTCCTTCCTTGTCACTCAGACAGTGTGTTTGTGTGTCTGTTTGTATTTGTGTTTTTGTCTGTGTGTGTTTGTATGTGTGTGTGTGTCAGCAGGGCAGTGGGTAATAGCAATGAGACAGCAGTCTCAGTATGAGAGGCGTGTATCACCTCAGCGACAGCTGATGATTAGATTGCATAGACTCAATCAAAAAGCGGATGTTGTCCTCAGCAATCGAGGAAAGGATTCTGCCTCTTGTGTATCTTTAAAAGAAAACTCTTTTTGGAACGAGCATATAAAAGAGAGCCAATAATTAATTGAGGAAATAGAGATAGAGTGGTAGTGGCGGGGAGGAAGCGCGGGGGATTACAACCAAATGTCACTGACAATTAATTTTCCATCGCACAAAGGCAGAAAATGAAAAGAGGCATAATCTGTTGAAGTCAATCAGATTCTAAATCCCTGTGACAAGCGCTATCTATGATTAAGTGGCTGCTTCCACGCCAAGGTAACTTAATTAATCTATTTTACCTTGTCATCAGTTTTGCTTCCTGCGAGTCGTTAGGAAGTTTCCTTTAATGGAATAAGGTTTAGTAAATCTGAGCCTTCCATCACCATAAACGTCAGTCAGCGGGGAAACCAAGGAGGAAACCAAGGAGAAGAAGTGGCCTCGGCCCAGTCTATTTGCTGGAGTTGGAGAAACATACAGTAACTAATTTTTCACTTAACAGCACTCACTTTGTCACAGTGTGTCATATTGGCTTTTATTTTGAGAGATGTTCTGATACCAGTGTAGCCTCTGATACGGCCTAAAACGCTGCTATCAGTATTGGAAAGTACTGGAGTTTATGCAACGATCTGATACCACGCAATTTACCCCCCCAAAAAAATGTACTTTAAAGTTGTTCATTTATGTGTTTTTTTCCGTTATGTAAAATAAGAAAGTTCTGTAGTGTTCATTGTTTGTGTTTATTCATGTTTCACAAAGAGTTTAACCTAAACCAGACTGACAACAAAGATAGAAATCATATCACATCCATACAGGGATAGTAGTATATTTGTTAAAACATAATAAAATATATGACACCGGTATCCATACGAGTACCCAGTATCGGCCAAAGTTATCAGAATCATTATTGGAAAGCAAAACATTGTATTGAACCATCTCTACTTTTTTCAGAAAAGATGTGTCTTTAGTCTCTCGGGAGTGTCATTTTCCTTAAAAACTATTACTCACTGGTAAGCTATGCGGTACTTGTTGCAAGGTGTTTGCCCTAGATAAGTCACCACACCCATCGCTCCACCAGAAAACCCCCGGCCAACGGTGATGAATCGTCCATTGTGATTGTGCGTCATCAGTCTTATAGATGACAAGCAAACTACAGGGGCTCACAAGCCGGGATGCATTATAGAAGCCGACTGACCCACCACTTGTTTTACACACACACACACACACACACACACACATTCAACACGTTTTTTTGTCTAAACACACTAATGGGTCTTTTTTGTCTCACAGAACATGAGAAAGTGATTCAACGATGCTTCTTTATCTCCCATCTGGAGGCATTTAAACAATAAAACAGTTGAGCAGCAATGAGAGGAAACCTGTTCCAGTCCGAGTTCAGCTTTATTTACACTGCTTATCTCCCCTCTAGAATCAACACAGCCAGGCCCCAAGCTGCACTGTTTATTCAAATGGAGCGCAGAATAATACAGCTCCAGCCATCAAATCCAGAAGCCTGAAGTCATTTGTGTGTGTGTGTTGGGTGTTTCTAATGGCTTTATATTCCAAAACCACACGCTTGACGTCCAACGTCTCACCAGCCAAAGTGATATTGTACGAAAACGTATGCACGATAATTCATATGACATCGTAAGTTTAGCAGATTTGATTATATAGATACTGTATAGATCTGTTTATAGATGAGAAACATTTTCCTCTCTGCTGCTTTTGTCTATTTTGTCTGCTTTTGTATCTAATTTGAAAATTTGTTACAATACTGTGGCCTGTACTCGCATGTTAACATTAACATTGGTTGCTTTGATAAATTAGATTATATTATTAATTAGATGATGGAAACGTTCTCATTACGTGTAATCAGTCTTGTTGTGGAGTGAAGACTAGGATAAAGGAAGGCATTTGTCACAGTGAAACAAATCACCTCAGAATAACAACCAAGTGTACCACATTTCAGATGCCTCTGAATGAAATCACTCAAACTTGGCACTCTTATATGAGTATTATGTTATGTGCCAGCAGAATCATGATTAACATGAAAAATCTGCTTAGAAGATATATTTGGCTTTATAATTAAAGCGCATTGCTAAAAGAACTCCTCCAATATTTCTGTTATAATATGTTGCATTTTGAGTAAAAACAATGAAATACAAGGCATATTAATGTGTATGGGGTCCCAATAATACAGAAAATATCTCAGTCGTGGCATCCGTAGAGGTCTTCAGAGGTCTCATTGCTTCCTACGCGCCACTTCGGGGTTGCTAAAGTGCGGCCGGAAATTCCACCATACAGCATGAACTTCTTTTCGGCCGGATGTCTGTTACCTTTCGCTTTCTTTGTTGGAATTGAACTATGATTCTAGTATTCTACTATGACTATGGTCACCTTACCTGGTCCTCAGATCTCTGCAGGGTAAATCCAGACAGCTAGCTAGACTATCGGTCCAATCTGAGGACTATGGTTACCTGGTCCTCAGATCTGTGCAGGGTAAATCCAGACAGCTAGCTAGACTATCGGTCCAATCTGAGGACTATGGTTACCTGGTCCTCAGATCTGTGCAGGGTAAATCCAGACAGCTAGCTAGACTATCGGTCCAATCTGAGGACTATGGTTACCTGGTCCTCAGATCTCTGCAGGGTAAATCCAGACAGCTAGCTAGACTAGCTGTCCAATCTGAGTTTTCTGTTGCATGACTAAAACTACTTCTAAACATACACATGTTCCAACAAAACAAGTACCTTCCTGAGACTATTTAGCAGAGGCACCGGGAATCCGTCTGTTGCTTAGCGCCACCCATGACGATTGTGATTGATTTAAAGAAATGCCAATCAACCAGAGAATGTTTTTCTCCTATCCCGGAATGCTGTGTTAACTAGCCTTCCTCCACAGCGCTGTGGAGGAGGTGTGGCATTGCGTGACTACTTGCTTCTTAATAACCGAGACATGGACTGGGACCTGAGTTGGGTTTGGTGCAAATCCCATTGTTTAATGGCTTGTTGCAGATCTTGGATCTGGTTGTGAATATATAATCCCCAAGTGGATCCAAGTAGACTCTTTATCAAGTAGACTCTCTATGGAGTGTCATATTCACCACAGGCAAAAAGACATGTTCTTAATTGGTTTTCTCTATTGGCTTACTTGACAGGGTTCCACCTTGGCAACCTGAGACAGGTATTTACACTCACCCAATCAGGAGGTAGCATGCCCTATAACGCACTCCTTTATTCAGCCAACCACCTTTGAGAATGGACTTGAAGATTTTGGTTCAGGTCTACAGTTCTTTAGATTTGATTAACTGGATGAGATTAGATTAACTGGATGAATACAAAAGCACCGGAAATGTATTTTTCTGTCACCCACCCACAAAGCTTATCAATCTACACTAAACTACACATGTCTCATACAGGCCTCCCTGCAGCTTCACATACAGTACTTTGGCAACAACTGAGGAAGTCCCGTCCCAGCGTCAGAGGGCCAGAGAGGAAACAGGGGGTCAGCCCGTGGAGTCAGATAAACTCCAGTCTCTAAACCTCTGTCTGTCAAAATGGTAAGCACTCCCTGTCCTTGTCAGTTCCAATCATAACAGAAAGTCAGAGAGAAGAGGGGCGACTGCATAGATGGGGGGGGGGTGTGGGTACAACAACAAGTAAAATCCATTTGAGTTGTATCGGCAAAAATATGTAGCAATATTGCTGACAGCAGTCAGACTAGAACAATAAGACAACCATTGACATCGTATGACATGCTTCATAGAATGAATCATTAATGGTCTCAGTCTCACTTTCTCTTGTGATGTGTAGAATCTTGGAGTCTTGGGGGTGCTGCCCTAAAGAGTGCAATATGTTAGGAAGGAGACACATCACTTTGATAAAACACTGAATTCACCTAGAGATTTCGCCATGGCGTTCCACAAGGCTCAGGGCTTGGACCAATTATATTCACCTTATATATGCTTTCTCAAAGCAATATTATTAAGAAACACTCAATTTTCACTATTATGTGGACGACACCCAATTATACGTATCAAACAAGCCAGACAAAACAAAAAAAGCGGTTAAATTCTTTTTAATTATTAATGAGTGTTTTTCATTTAAAGGTTTGACTGCATGCTTATTCAATAGACCATTTAGTGTTCTCCATAATCCCAGACCTTCATATTGCATGCTTCTTTACATGGAAAGCAAAACAGGCTATAATGTCATATGTCTCAACTTTTTTTGTAAGTATACAAATATTTGTGTTTTAACAAAAACAGTATGGGGGTCAGACGTGGAAAAGCAGTTTTAGAAAGATGAAAAAAGTTTTAGAAAGATGAAAATAATATATTTGAGCCCACCAGGTAGGGGGGAATCGAGTTTTCCCATGTTGTCCTATGGACACTGATGGGCTGTGGGGTGTTATTTGGATGTCCAGTGGCAGGGCCTGAAGTTAATTTCTTCGACCACCTGCCACGGTGGTAGGTGGATTTAAAAATCAACACGCTTTTTAAAGGTAAAAAACAGGAATTGATGTGTCTCTACGAGCCTACTCGTGGACATTGGCCGTCATCATGTGCAGTTTGATAAAGTACTTATTGGACTTATCATTGCACCTTCAATAATGTAGCTGTCCTCAATTTAGGTAATCATGTACAACTCATCTGCGTTTTTTCCTGCATCCATTGTGTGTGATTGTGCATGTTTATGTGTGTGTGCGCGCGTCAGTTGCGGGGAGAGAGGAGCAGCAGCCCCGCCCGCTGCATTGAAACAGCAGCAACTTTCAGCAACTTATAGTGAAAAAACATTGTAGCGTACATTGATGTTAAAATGTATACAGGTTGGCAGGACGTCTTTTGCTGCACGCACATCTTGTCTTCAAATCAGAAACAAGGAAATTAATTTGACCAGTTCTCACTCCTGATTGGTCAGTGGCTGAATATGGGACTGCTGGGATTGTTGCAAGTAATGTAAATGCGATAGGGAGCCCCGGCTGTCAAGCAATGTCTTCCAGTGATGCAGGTCCTTGATTGGCCTGGGCCCGTAAGCAACTGCCTACTCTGCTTACCGATAGTTACGCGTTTGAATCACTCAATTCTCATTGGCTACCAGCCAATGAGGCAGGTAGATTGACAGTGTTACGGGTAAACCAAAGTTGGGTATTGTGTAATTGACTCAATAAATAGAGTGCACTGTTTTTAAAAATCTCCCCTTAGCTTTAATTACTTGTGTACAGTATCGTCTGACTGAGTCTCCATGGTTGGGAGTTTAGCTTTCATACTTCAAATATATTATGGTTTGCTGACTGCTTTAAACCCTTATCAGAGCTGTGCTCAATTGTGTCTTATGCAAACAGATTATACTGTGCTGCTCCTTTACATCAAAAACTATTTCACTGGCAAACAAGTCAGAGACCTTCAGTGTGAGACAGCATTCACAGATGCAATGTGTCTGTCACCATGTTAGCGTAACTTGGTAAGCATGGCTAGTTCCCCAACATGTCACCGAGGTAAACATACAGAGTTCTCTTTGCTGTGATGTCCTGTGAAAAACCATTGGCCCCATCCCAGCTCAACTCTGCACACACCCCATCTACCCCAGAGATGTGAACAAATACTTTGTTACTGCACTTAAGTAGATTTTTCAGATATTTTTACTTTATTTTACTATTTATTTTTGTGGCAACTTTTTACTTTTACTCATTACATTTTAACACAAATGTCGATACTTTCTACTCCTTACATTGTATAAAACTGGTATGGGGCGCCGTTTGTAAAGCGGCTCACGCTGAAAATAACAGCAACATTTTGTCACATTTAGCTTTAAATAATGTTTAAAAAACTGGTCTGAAATTTTGAGGGTCACTTTCTTGCACATTTACAACAATATTTGTCAACTTGGAATTAAATCCAAATATTAAATATTACACCTAAATGTTAAATCTTAAATCTAAATGCTAAATCTAAATGTTAAATCTAAATCTAAATGTTAAATCTAAATCTAAATGTTAAATCTAAATCTAAATATTAAATCTAAATCTAAATGTTAAATCTAAATCTAAATATTAAATCTAAATTAAAATTAAATCTAAATCTAAATCAATGTTAAATCTAAATCTAAATGTTAAATCTAAATATTAAATCTAAATGTTAAATCTAAATCTAAATGTTAAATCTAAATCTAAATGTTAAATCTAAATCTAAATGTTAAATCTAAATCTAAATGTTTGAGTGAAACTAAATATTTAGCTAATATGCAAATGAAATGCCGGTAACCGGAAGTAACAAAATAAAAGCTCGAGGAGGTCAGTGTATGTTTATATTGTCAAATAACGAATAAAAAAGCATCTCATCCGGGATATGGACACTTGAACTTGGATACACGTGATAATAACTACCTAAAATAATAAACACAGTTGGAGAAACTGTATTTGAAGAGTACTTTGAGTTTTTAGTGTCACTTTTATGAATGGTGCCGGACTTATGACCTGTAACCACTATAGCCAGCCACGAGGGGGCTCACTTTGACTGGTCTGTCACGTTCGCTTGCAGGTCAGCAAGAGCCTATCTATCCCCGCCCGCCCCCGACAAGGCACGGTACTGTCGGCCATGGTCACACTGCGAAATGTCCAACGAACCAGCGTTAGCCGAGAACATCGGCTTAGCCGTCCCGGTGGCTGTACTTATTCAACAGCGACAGCGACAGCCTCAGGCCGCCGCAGGCCACCTCGGTTAGTCCATCCATCTTCATCCGCTTATCTGGAGTCGGGTCAAAGGGCAGCAGCTCCAGTAGGGGGACCCCAAACTTCCCTTTCCCGGCCACATCAACCAGCTACGACTGGGGGATCCCGAGGCGTTCCCAGGCCAGGTTGGAGATATAATCTCTCCACCTAGTCCTGGGTCTTCCCCGAGGCCTCCTCCCAGCTGGACGTGCCTGGAACACCTGCCTAGGGAGGCGCCCAGGAGGCATCCTTACCAGATGCCCGAACCACCTCAACTGGCTCCTTTCGACGCGAAGGAGCAGCGGCTCTACTCCGAGCTCCTCTCGGATGACTGAGCTTCTCACCCTATCTCGGTTAGTATGTTTTCCAAAACACGTAGCTAGCATTGGATCGTTGTCAAGGTAGTAGCAAATCTCTACTATGCTAGCTACGTGTTTTGGAAAACATACTAACCGAGGTGACCTGCGGCGGCCCTGAGGCTGTTGCTGTCGCTGTTGAATAAGTTTGTAGAGCCAGCGGGACGGCTCTGCCCATGTTCTCGGCTAACGCTGATTCGTTGGACATTTCGCAGTGTGACCATGGCCGACAGTACCGTGCCTTGTCGGGGGATAGATCATAGACCGTATATTATTAATATTAACGGTCTATGGGATAGATAGGCTCTTGCTGACCTGCAAGCGAACGTGACAGACCAGTCAAAGTGAGCCCCCTGGTGACTGGCTATAGTGGTTACAGGTCATAAGTCCAGCACCATTCATAAAAGTGACACTAAAAACTCAAAGTACTCTTCAAATACAGTTTCTCCAACTGTGTTTATTATTTTAGGTAGTTATAATCACGTGTATCCAAGTTCAAGTGTCCATATCCCCGGATGAGATGATTTTTATTCGTTATTTGACAATATAAACATACACTGACCTCCTCGAGCTTTTATTTTGTTACTTCCAGTTACCGGCATTTCATTTGCATATTAGCTAAATATTTAGTTTCACTCGAAACATTTAGATTTAGATTTAACATTTAGATTTAGATTTAACATTTAGATTTAGATTTAACATTTAGATTTAATATTTAGATTTAACATTTAGATTTAGATTTAGATTTAATATTTAGATTTAACATTTAGATTTAGATTTAGATTTAACATTTAAATTTAGATTTAATATTTAGATTTAACATTTAGATTTAGATTTAGATTTAACATTTAGATTTAATATTTAGATTTAGATTTAACATTTAGATTTAGATTTAATATTTAGATTTAGATTTAACATTTAGATTTAGATTTAACATTTAGATTTAACATTTAGATTTAGATTTAGCATTTAGATTTAAGATTTAACATTTAGGTGTAATATTTAATATTTGGATTTAACTATTTAAAATATTTCCAAGTTGACAAATATTGTTGTAAATGTGCAAGAACGTGACCCTCAAAATTTCAGACCAGTTTTTTAAACATTATTTAAAGCTAAATGTGACAAAATGTTGCTGTTATTTTCAGCGTGAGCCGCTTTACAAACGGCGCCCCATAAACTGGCTCCTTATTTGGTTTCATACAAGAGGTCGTCAATCAGGTGTGACTGTGAGTGCATGTTGGAGAAAAAAGTGACAGAAAAGAAAAAGAAACTAGCTGTTGAGAGGATAATCATCTGAGATTGTGTGTGTGAGTCTTATAACTGATGGTGTCAGTTCATTTAAGTCTGCTGTTGTATTGGTCTATAGTTCTTGCACATTATAGCACATTTAAAAGTTAGCTAGTTATTTTGTTGGTTGGTTGGTTTGTTGCTTTGTGTTCTTCACCTGTTACCGAGGTTGCACTCGGCTGTAGATTCAATATGATGGAGATTGTTGAATGCCCTTGCTCCCCTTTGTATTTTAGGTGCAGTACATTCTACAGTTACACTGCATTAAGATAATGTAATTAATAGTGGGTTTATTGATATTATTTGCTAGCATATACAGTATATTCCTATGCAATGTGTATGGTAGCCTTTAGAATGTTATTTATTTCTTTGCAGAACCACACACACACACACAGCCATAGCAGAGCCACGCCAGTGTTTGTAGGCTTCTGATACACTTGATTGTAATGAAGCATCAAAAGAGAGAAGTTGTCTCCGTCCCAGTTCTAACAGATACACCTGGGGCCAAGTTGGAAACCAGAATCAGCTTTAAATCCAGTCCTGATATAGTCCTCACTAACAACTTTAAAATAATTTCACTGGAGTTACCATTATTATTGTTTGCGTCATCAGTACCGATTTTAATCTAATTGGATGGGACTATAGAGTGTCCTATGGTATGTTGCACTTGACACACCACTACAAGACGACTCCACAGATTCATTCACGGCAAATCATTGCAGCTTGATGCCGCTAACGTTTCACATAGTAGTATGGACGGTGACATGGCACACAGACATGACAAACAGAGATCCCAGAGATTTTTCAGACAAGTAGCACGACATTCCCATCATCCCAGGCATCAAGAATGACTCCTGGCCAATGTAACTCTAAATGTATGGGGTACTTCTTCATTAATCTCTGTTTAGTAATTCATATGTTATCCTTTATTTTCTTTCTACAAGCCATATTTGAGCACACACACATACATGTAGATTCATATAAATGTTAAGGGGAAGATTAAAAAAGAGAAACTGGATCTGTGAATTCTCACAAGTCCCAGTCTCTGTCTCAATAATCGTAAATGGGATGTTTTAGACCTATTGGCATACATCCATTTAAAATGTAGCCAACGGCATATAAAGAACCTTTTCTCAGCATGCACTCTGGTAACGTGTGTGTCTGGTCAAGGTAGCTTTACATAAAAAAGGGTTGTCATTCACCAGACTACTTTTACTTTCATACTTTAAGTAAATTTCCAAGCCTGTACTTTGTTACTTTTACTTGAGTAAAGAAATTAAACCAGTACTTCTACTTTTACCAGAGTATTTGTTAACACAAGTATCTGTACTTCTACTTGAGTATGGGAAGTGAGTTCTTTTGCCATCTCTGCTGTACCCTCACCATGGTTTAGATGAAGGATGGAGCATACTCCTCCAGAGAAAGATCTGAGCCAGGTACCTGCTGGAATATTTGGCCTATCTTTGGAACTGATCTCTCTCTGCAAGCTTATTAATACAGTCCAGAGTACTTTGCAGTAAGTTTGTGCCTCTAGGGCTTATTTCTATCCAGGCTTATCAGGTGATTATTGATGCATGTTTAAATCTCATTACTGGCTCCTGGCATACAGTACATCTGACTGTTTTCTAGACAATCTAATTAAAATTACCCTTTTCAAAGTTACGGATGTAGACTTAATCGTAAAACTCAACCTCACTTAAATGAAAAAAACAAGTAAACAATAAAAAACAACTGAGTGACAGTGAATAACATTGTAATGTGAGTGCTAGGGTATCACATCTGTAAGGATTTTCTATTCTGGGAATATGACATATGGCTTTTATGTGTGTGTGTGAGTGTGTGTGTGTAAGAAATGCCCTTATAGCTGCTGTCACTGTGTAGAAGAGTGGAGGTGAAAGGCGACCGGGTGGGGGGGCTACCGCTCCTAGTTCCCGGCTTGACAGGAACTAGCAGCTGTGGTGATGGCACTTTTACAACAGCACAGGTGATTTGTTTCTCTGTCTGTCTTTTACTCTCTCTTTTTCCCCATGCTTTATCTCTCTTTCTTTTTTTTTTAGTTTTTTGTCTTATTTGCTTTAAATGAAGTATGTCACAAAGAAGCCCCTGAAACATGCATCAGTTTTAGAGTGATACTAGTGTGAATCATCGGAAGTACATTTCCAGGATAAAGGCTGGCTTTGTCCTTCACTCTCTGCTCTCTGTGTTTCCGTTCTCAAACTCTGTTCGCTAAGGGAAACAACCTCGGAGCTAGCAAGCTACACGCTTAAAAATGCAAGTTCTGAAGAACATTTTGATCGTGCAACCAGGCAGGCCTGCTCGGTTCTTCCAGGGACTGATTGCAAAGATTGACAGAGAATATGTTTAGGGCATTTCTTCTCTAACTGGGACGTTTTGGGACTAGTTGGTGGGATCGCTGGGGAAAAAGAACAAATGGTGATACACTGGTAAGAGATAATGAGGTTTAACCATGTATCCAGCTGATTGAAGTAGTTCACGTTACTGTATTGTGTCAGCAGTCAACTTTATTTAAAGGAGAATTCCGGTCAATATCAACATGTAGCTCTGTTTTTTTAAATTTGGAGTGCTGTCAGTAGAGAGACAAATGAAACCAATCGATACTGTCTACATCATGTTATCCTCCCGCTAAAGTTAGCACCCAACAGGCTTAAACAGGGCAAGTTATAAACCTTTTTATAGCCTCTAAACATGTTCAAAATTTCATTTCATTTTATTGACAAGCTGTAGATGTGACAGAAAGGCATAACAGTTGTGACAATTGACTAGTGTGGACTTCACCAAAAAAACAGGAAATAAACAGAGGTATGGATTAACACAATTTTTATGCCTTGCTGTCACATCTCCAGCAGTCAGATTCACTGTGTTCAGTCGGTAGGAATCCCTGCACATGGTTAAATACTGGTAATGACATTTGGAACATGTTAAGAGGCAAAAAACATGTTTAAAGCCTGTTCGGTGCTAACTCTAGTACTAACTCTTATTTGTCTCGCTACTGACAGTACTATAAATTTAAAAAAAAAACAGAGCTACATGTTGATATCGACCGGAATTCTCCTTTATTTCATATTTTACGTGGCGTTTTCTTTTGCGGGGTGTAAATGTTCCACCAAAACAAGTTCCTTCCTGAGACTATTTAGCAGAGCTACCATCGCTGCGTCCAGAGCTTAGCGCCGCCTAAGGCCATTGTGATTGGTTGAAAGAAATGCAAGCAACCCAGAGTTTTTTTTTTTTTTTCATATCCCAGAATGCATGTGTGGTGTAGCCAGACCTTACTCCACAGCACTGTGCATATAGGTCTGAGTACAGTAATACTAACTAAAGGCGACTGACAGCTATACAAAATTATGCAAATAGACAAGTGAAGAAGAAAAAGACTGAAGATAAAAGAATTAAATTAAAATATAAAGAACAATAAGACGTCATAATCTCTCGTCTTTAGTTTGCCTGATTGTGGCAGTGATACAGTGAGTCAGTAACTCTCTGTAAAAGGTCCTCATGCCTCCTCTCAGAAGATGTGCGTGCAGAAGGAGGATAGCGTTTTGAGTTAGCAGCACATTGGGTGCAATCTTGATTCATTGGCCTCGATCTGAAATGCATTAAATTATAGGTAAGGCTAATAATATAATTCACACACGGGCCTAACTGGGTTTAACATTGTCGGGGTTGAGATCTCCAACTGTCTAGGGATGTCTGCGTGTATTAAGACAAGCAACAAAAAACAGCAGAAAGAATTGTTGAAAAAAGTGTCAGAACCCTAAAAAAAAGCAAAAACAACTTTGGAAAACGTGGCGAAGACTTCAAAAAACAACCCTCCAAAACAGCAGTTAAAACTTTGAAAAAATGAACTGATGCATGACCATAACTGGGCAACACAGAGGCTTAATTTCATTATGCATTTAATTTCTTCATTAAGAAAATTTATCACGGCAGCCTGATTGATTTCTCGCAAACATGATCACATCTGAACCTCAACGAGTATTCGTCCCTTCATTTCATATTTTTGTGTTTCCACATTTTTGTCGAACATTGTCAACATAGCTTTCTGTAAAGACATATATAGCTGACCTTGTGTGTTCAGCTTTGCTGCCCAACCACACAGCCGTCTCGGGCAGAGAGCCATCAGTGTTTTGTCCAGCATGTTGGACATATTACGTGATAAAATGCATGTTATAATGTCTGATGTACCATCAAAATGCTGATTGAGGTTGGAAAAATTATGGGCACATTTTCAGCATGTAATGCAGTAGTGGCTGCTTGCCATTAATAGCTCTTACACACAAAAGAGTGCAGAGTTAAGTTAAAAAAAAAAAAAATACAGTGTGACCACTCTCAGAACACATGCTGAGTTGTTCTGATCCAAGTAAGCAAATTGCTGCTTTTACAGCTGTATTAGAACCTCAGTATTATATAAATATATATATATATATATATATTATATTGTCATTGTGCAATTCTCTTTTTGTATTTCATACACAATAACAGTAACAGTACACAACACAAGGGGACACAGGGAATGTCTGGATTTATTTAACCAAACAATTTAGAGCAGGGATCTTCTAATGGGGTGGACCTCAGAGTCAATGCAGGGGTGCCTCCAAATTATTATTATTTTTTCAAAAAAGTAAAAAGTCTTAATATGAATCCTACATAATATTAGCAAATATAAATCTCCACTGCTTACTGGCCTAAAGTTGTCTCTAAGGTAGCCATGCACAGATACAGTTAATCCTAAGGATTCACTGTGCCACATTTATTATTAAAATATAATATAATCATGGCAACAATTATTAGGCTATTTTAATGGCTCAGTATTCTATGCAAAAAGGTATAAAGGATTTAGGCCACCCTATACATTATTGTAGGCCCAGTTTAAAATGCAACAATATTTTATATAATATCTGTAGTAGGGGTCCGGGCATACAACCAAAGCCAACAACAATGAGACACTTTTAGTGGCATGCAATGGATAATTTTTGTCTTCTCTGACACAGAACAGGTTTATCTGCCTGCCTCTGCTAGTACAATAGATGCATTCAAGGCGGAGCCCCGTTCCTTCCGATGAGAGTTGCTCAGTGGCGCATGGAGCCATCAAACAGCCATCATGGAGCCAGAAATGACCCCAGATAATCGGCACTGCTTCCTCACTGTGTGGCACTGGAGACCGCCGCAGGCTGAGCCAGCTACTTCCGGTTTAGCTCTTCGCTAACTTGAATGGGTATTAAGTGATTTAATCCTGTGGCTCTTAATGACTTTCCAAATACTTCTGATATTCATGGGGGGGTTGTGGTGCTCAAACAA
Source organism: Etheostoma perlongum (assembly GCA_026937815.1). NCBI lineage: Eukaryota > Metazoa > Chordata > Actinopteri > Perciformes > Percidae > Etheostoma > Etheostoma perlongum. Next base: position 5,534,566 of record CM049381.1, read on the forward strand.
AATGCATCCAGTTTTTTAACAGGTGTTGCCATGTAAATCTGTGGGGAAAAGGTTTTTTGGGCCAGAGGACATGCCAATGTGGTCCCGGGGATTTGGAATTCCACTGTTTGGCTGCTATGTTCAGTCATTGGTGATGAGCTCCATTTCTGCTTTACTCATACTCTCTATGCTTCTCGGTTAAATCGCAAACCTTTACTCTCTCCTTATCCTAATGAAAAATCACTAAACCTCTCTTGATCTTGCTCTCCGCTTTATTCTGCATAGAAATTCTTTACTTAGTGTCTCTGATCACTCTACAGTGCACTCTTCCTTTTTCCTTTTCTCTTACGAATGATGAATACAGATGTAGATTGTGCACTTCCTTTTTGAGGCCTCTTTTTTATATATTAAGGCAAAACCCAGACTGGATACAAAATTGCTACACATACACATAGCCCAAAACACTTTCGACTGTAAGTAGAAACCCGTTCTCACTACAAACTCGTAAAATCTGGACGTTTGGACAGTGGCTGTTACCGTCAGAAATGACGCAAAAAGCGACCTTCAGCGGGTGTGTAGAACGCACCGGGGAGAGCAGCAGCTACACTGCGTTTGAAGATGACATAGCAATAAGAGCGACTATGGTGGCGAGTAGTATGAAATGCCAAAATCCGCATGGGGTTAGACCAAGGATCGTGTCCTGAGTGTCATGTTTCCTAAACCCAACCGTTCGATTCCTCTTTTCCTAAACACAACCTGCCACTTTTCTTTACCTAAACCCAACTGTCCTGTTCTTCTTCACTTAAACCCAACCGTCCCGTTCTTCTTCACCTAAACCCAACTGTCCCGTAACCTGATTAATCTGATTAGATTGTGAGATTGATGTTATAATTGCTACTCGTTGCATGCTCAGTGCTAAAAAGCAAATGTCAAACTTAGAGGGTTTTGGCAACCAAGAATGTTTTGGTTATCCTGCAACGCAGTCAATGCAGGTGGGGGAAACTGAATTCAGTGACATCAGGCCATACTGCACTCACTAAAATCCCAACACATTCTACTTGCCAGCGCGTCAGAAAGTGACGCTTGGTCAGGTGCCTCCTTTAGCGTCTCCTTGAGCGGCATATTTAGATTGTCTAACCCTTTGGCATCATATTTAGAGGCTTGGGGTAGGGACAATTGAATATAATGTCTGGCTTTGTTAAAAAAATACATTAAGTTTCCCATATTGTCCATTGCTGCAGCTCCTCGGCCGGAAACAATCTGTCTAAGCTCTTGGCCCGCAATTCCAGAGGTCAAATGTTTCCTGTTGTTTTTCACCAGGTTTGCACACACTGCAGAAGGGATTTTGGCCCACTCCTCCACACAGATCTTCTTTAGATCGGTCAGCTACTGGGCTGTGGTTAGGAAACACGGAGTTTGAGCTCACTCCAAAGATTCTCTATTGGGATTAGGTCTGGAGACTGGCTAGGCCACGCCAGAACCTTGATATGCTTCTTACAGAGCCACTCCTTGGTTATCCTGGCTGTGTGCTTCGGGTCATTGTCATGTTGGAAGACCCAGCCTCGACCCATCTTCAATGCTCTAACTGAGGGAAGGAGGTTGTTCCCCAAAATCTCGCAATACATGGCCCCGGTCATCCTCTCCTTAATACAGTGCAGTCGCCCTGTCCCATGTGCAGAAAAACACCCCCAAAGCATGATGCTACCACCCCCATGCCCAGTAGGGATGGTGTTCTTGGGATCATACTCATAATTCTTCTTCCTCCAAACACGGTTAGTGGAATTATGACCAAAAAGTTCTATTTTGGTCTCATCTGACCACATGACTATCTACCATGACTCCTCTGGATCATCCAAATGGTCATTGGCAAACTTCAACTTCACGGGCCTTGACACGTGCTGGTTTAAGCAGGAGAACCTTCCGTGCCATGCATGATTTCAAACCATGACGTCTTAGTGTATTACCAACAGTAATCTTGGAAACGTTGGTCCCAGCTCTTTTCAGGTCATTGACCAGCTCCTGAGATCTTGCATGGAGCCCCAGTCCGAGGGAGATTGACAGCCATGTTTAGCTTCTTCCATTTTCTAATGATTGCTCCAACAGTTGACCTTTTTTCACTAAGCTGCTTGGCAATTTCCCCGTAGCCCTTTCCAGCCTTGTGCAGGTGTACAATTTTGTCTCTAGTGTCTTTGGACAGCTCTTTGGTCTTGGCCATGTTAGTAGTTGGATTCTTACTGATTGTATGGGGTGGACAGGTGTCTTTATGCAGCTAACGACCTCAAACAGGTGCATCTAATTTAGGAAAATACATGGAGTGGAGGTGGACATTTTGAAGGCAGACTAACAGGTCTTTGAAGGTCAGAATTCTAGCTGATAGACAGGTGTTCAAATACTTATTTGCAGCTGTATCATACAAATAAATAGTTAAAAAAATCATACATTGTGATTTCTGGATTTTTTTTTAGATTATGTCTCTCACAGTGGACATGCACCTACGATGACAATTTCAGACCCCTCCATGATTTCTAAGTGGGAGAACTTGCAAAATAGCAGGGTGTTCAAATACTTATTTTCCTCACTGTTTATGAAAAAATGGGGTGGCTTTATTAAGGATGACTGATTAAGGATGTGGGCGAGGCATTTTCAGGCAGCTGAGGAAAAAGTGCAGTCTTTGGGAGAGAAAGCTCCAATTAAAGTGAAATGTGTTTTTTTGTACTTCATACATCTATTACACACACAAACAACTATATAACAAACTAAAAGACGGGGAAAATAATTATAACAGGGGCTCTTTAATATTCATCAGGTAACTGAAGCTGTCTGAAAGCTGAGAAGTTCTGTGCATATACAACCTGATAATGAACTATCTATGACAGATACAGATTCTTGTCGTAAACCGTACCAAAGTTCTTATTTTACCTGCAGATATCCATTTGCCATTTGATCAGCACTGCACTCCATCAGAAAGGTCACCTCTCCACTGACAGACAGCAGTGACCTCTGTTATAGGTGCCTGGGACTTGAATTCAGTCTACTAATGAATGCAAATGTGTCAGCCTATTAACAAAAAGCCATTTAAAGTGCATCTGCCCAGTGCAAACACACCCACTCTCTGCAATGTTTGCTCTTGTTCTGGATATCTAATGAAGAAGAGCTCAATTATAACTCCAGCATCTTCTCTCTCTCCTTATATGCAAGACTGATCTCCACGGTACCACTTCATACCCATCACTACTTAGTTAAACTTTAGTTTATAGTTAACTGATCTTGTACTTACTGTTAACAAACAACAAAGTAAATAAGTAAATGGCAATTATATAAAGCTGCTTACACGCGATAGGCGGCAAAACTGCTTTGCGCCGGCCGTTCCATTGAGTTCCTACGGGGGAGGGCAATGGTGACCAACTATACATCATATCACATTATAACATTAACTATATATATATATATATTTAATGTAATTAATGCTTCAGTAATCATTAACTAATTATTATAAACATTAGTTGCAACTTTATATTAGCCATGCAGATATTGTATTAACCATTGACAAAGTATTAACTATTTACATTTATAAACTCATTTGTTTAATGTTACACTAAGCTAATGATTAAGTAACAAATTGCGTTGCTTATAAAAAGTAAGCATAACCATCGCTCTCTTGCTTGTTACCCCTAAAATAATTATTAACTAGAGTTGAGTGAACTATAAATCTACCATGTATTATTGATGGTTATTATTGTCTTAAATCGCCAACGTAGGTACGTACGTGAAGTCACAGACCCTACCGCGTAGCATGATGCGCATCTCAAAAAATGTAACCCAGCGACATCAACGCCCGGCCATGTCTTTGTAGCGTAGCATTTCCCCCTACCTAAAGGGGAGACACTTTGTTTCTCTCGCTATGGCTCTAGAGTCACTACTCACTCCAAAGTGAATCTCTCTCACTCACTTTACCACACAAACACATGGGCTGGCCCTGCTATTCTTTAAAGCAGGGATCTTCAACAGAGTCAGAGTCAATGCAAGGGGACCTCCAAATTATTGTTAATCTTTTAAAGTTTTTTCAAAAATTAAAAAGTCTTAACATGAATCAAACAAAATATTTGAAAATACAACTACCCACTGCTGATAGGTTTACTGGCCTATAGCAAGGTAGTCACTCAGTTACAGTTGATCCTAAGGATTTACTGTTCCACATGTATGTCAAACATTAAAACATGATTTATAAAATCATCCATCCATCCATCCATCTTCATCCGCTTACCGTGTCGGGTCGCGGGGGCAGCAGCTTCCAGTAGGGGACCCCAAACTTCCCTTTCCCGAGCCACATCAACCAGCTCCGACTGGGGGATCCCGAGGCGTTTCCAGGCCAGGTTGGAGATATAATCTCTCCACCTAGTCCTGGGTCTTCCCCGAGGCCTCCTCCCAGCTGGACGTGCCTGGACCACCTCCCTAGGGAGGCGCCCAGGAGGCATCCTTACCAGATGCCCGAACCACCTCAACTGGCTCCTTTCGACGCGAAGGAGCAGCGGCTCTACTCCCGAGCTCCTCTCGGATGACTGAGCTTCTCACCCTATCTCTAAGGGAGACGCCAGCCACCCTCCTGAGGAAACCCATTTCGGCCGCTTGTACCCTTATAAAATCATGCCTACAATTATTAGACTATTACAATGGCTTAGTTTTCTATGCAAAACAGGTATGTATAAAGGCCCTAGGCTAAACTCAATGTTATTGTAAGCCCAGTTTAATGTGCAGCTTCATTTAATACAATATACAGTATGTAGTAGGGGGTCCCTGCTTCGTCTCTCTTTCAGTTAAGGGGTCCTTGGCTTAAAAAACGTTGAAGACCCTTGCTTTAAAGAGATCGATGCACACTCTAATGCACAAGTACTAGCTTCAGGCCACTTACATAGGATAGGACTCTGCGTAGAGCCTCCGCAGACCCATAAATCACCCTTAAGTCCAGGTGAACAAACTTAAACTGCAGCTCTGCCCTGTTGTGTCCTTTTTCCATACTCAAGCTCTTCACTTGCCAATGCCCGACTCTCCCTCCACTCTCCTGACATTGCTTTTCCTCACTCCAGATGTCAATCTTATAGTCATTTTCATTTCAAAATGAACCCCCTAAAAAAGCTATCAACTCTGTGAGCATCCACTGAGAATGACGTGTCAAAGATAGATACCCTCGTGCCCTGTAATCAGTTGGCAAAGAGGGAATGAGATGGAAAATGCCTGTGCTCTCTCCCTCTTTCTCTCTCTCTCTCTCTCTCTCCTTCCTCTCCGTTGTTGTCTCTCAGATCAGGCTGAAGGAGGCAGTGATAGATTGAGGTTGTCATTCCTTAAGAGGGAGCCCTGGCTTTGCATATTACCCCTTTTTCTCCATAATTTTAATGGAAACACCGGAGATATACCTGGGCCGCAATGGATATCTACACCCCAGAGCGCTGTGATATCTTTATCCATCACGCAGCCTTCTTTTCACTTGGCCATAAATGTGTCTCATGTGGCTGCACATAGTACCGCATCCCAGGCCACTGCCTGCACATACGGTACAAATATGCTAAGTGTAACCCCATTGTCCTTAGGGTTGGAGTGAGATCTACAGTTAGTGATATATTGCTAGGATACCAGAGGAAGCTAGCCTGGGCTGCTTATGGTCAAGGGCATTGGTATACAATATGGGTAGAATGACATGATCAGAAGTTACCACCTGTAAATTAGCTTTACACAGCGGCCACTTTGAGTTCAAGGTGACAATTGCTGCACTTTTGGTAAAGGGCATCACTTCCTGCAGCACTTGCACAAACTTGAAAGTGATTGTGGACAAAAAAAAACTTTTAAATTTGATCGCTAATGAGAAAATTAGCCGCCGGGTAAATATTAATTTGTCGTTGGTCAACTGTTAAGGAACATTAGGCTGCAGGGAATTCTGTTTTCCATGGCGAATGACATTGGTATAGGAGATCACAAGTATAGACGGCTACCTCTGGATAGAAATTAATGTCTAAATCCGCCTTTAAACTGTTGTGTGTTCAGTCCCAGATTGTCAGAGTCACTAAAACACAGCCTTCGTCTTTTCAGGCCTGAGGGAAAGTCACTTCCCTCTCTTACCATCTCGTTGTATTTTCATTTTTCCATGCTCTCAATGAAACTCCAGAGCTTTATAGAGCCAAGGCTGGGACAATGAGCATGTGGCTTTTTACTGTCCTACTCCCTTATTCTTTAGTGACATACTGTATGTGTGTGGTTAAAACCAGAGTGAAACTAAGGTTTGTATTAAAATGGAAGCTGAAGTATATAGCTTAAAGAGGGGGATGGTTCTTTTGTTTTTGTGAAGTTTTTATATCATTCTGTGGCTTCCAGTAGTGCCCCTTATGTATTCACATCCAACTTCCAATCCAATTTACATTTTGGCCAAAGTGCAAAGGAGTCTGGTTTCTTTGAAGAGAGCGACACACTGCTGTGGATGGGGATGGCAAAAAAAGCGATTTTAGCCTAAAAAAGGACCGCCTAAACAAATCTATGTCAGTTCAGGTTGATGCTATCTTAAAATGAATTAATTGTTTCATGGCTTTACCTTGCCGTAGGGCGGCCATTTCAGACAGGGAAGTCAAGGACTTAATTTACATTCAAAGTACACGTTGACTACTCCAGATTAATTATGAATTGGTGTTAAAAATACTAGTAGTTGTTAGCAATTAGTATTAGCATTAAATTAGAAACACTGCTATTATTTAACATATTGAATGGAATTGGCTAATGGTCTGTCTGTCTCTCATTTCTCCATTAGTCATCCTGCTGTACTGTCACTCAGCGCTACACACACACACACACACACACACACACACACACACACACACACACACACACACACACACACACACACACACACACACACACACACACACACACACACACACACACACACACACACACACACACACACACAGGTGACAGTACCTCATTCCACAGGCAGTTGGGTTAGGAACCAAAGGGTCGCTGGATCAAATCCCCATACGGACTGAAGTACACTGTGTGGACTGGTAGCTGGAGAAGTGTCAGTTCACCTCCTGGGCACTGCCAAGGTCCTCTTGACTCTGACATCTCTCCCTGTGTATACCATGTACAGGTCCTGAGCATGTGTGTAATGCATGCCTGTGTTTAATGTGTGTGCAACTGTACTAACTGTACCCCTCGTGGGATAAATAAAGCCATAAGAAAAACAAAAAAAAAAGTACAGGTTGTTCTGTTACTATCACTATTTAAGGGCTGGGCAATAATTCAATATGATCATTTATTGACGTTTAATGGAATCATATTGTGATGAAATCATATATCGAGATATAGTGTGTGTGTGTGTGTGTGTGTGTGTGTCACATACAACTTGAAGGTCTGGCAACCATTAATTATCCAACCAAAAAAAAAAGCCTTGAATGTCACATGTATACTTATGTATGGACCATAAACATGAGCTGTACCTTTCACTAGATGCTGGTTGCTGGTGCATTTCATGCATTGCCTCCTCTACTCCTCCATTTGCCTTCCTCTTGTCTTATTCCCTCCCCCCGCAAAGGCATGGGAGAGACGCGAGGAAATCATGGGAGGAGATAGGCAACAAGCAAATGAGTTTCAGAGGGATGAGACACCCTTTCCTCTGAAGTGTCACGGGAAATCATTAGCTGTTTGGGTGCAGTTAGCAACTCCTTTAGCTGCAGGGCTACTGTTGTGTATAAGAAGCCAATAGCTCCTTGATGATCCCTCCTCTTGGCAGAAATAAGAGCTTTGAGAGGGCCTTCACAGAGAAGTGACAGAACAACTTTTGGTTCAGCCAAAAAGTCGGGAGATCTCACATAAGCAACATGAGAAGCGTCTCTTGTCACCACTCCAAGGTGAACTCCAGCACTCCAGTTTAGAGAAAAACATTCTTGTTTATACCCATGTGTTCTAGCCTACAATATTCAGCGGGGGTCATCAAAGAAACACTCTGAAAGTCCATTTCCGAAAAAGAACTTTGAAAGTGTTTGAGATGACGACCCTGATAAAGGTTACTGTCAGTTTTACCAATGTGTTGTCCTCAGTACTTTTAAGTGTTGCTGCTGTTTTCACCTTCAAGATTGCTCAATCGATCAATTTCAAGTCTGTGGACCCATTTTTTCAGTGCCACAACCCACCTTTGGATCCCAAAGCAGACTGTATCAGACCGGGTGGATATAGAGCTGTGTTTATTTGCTTTATGATGATATATTGTTGCAGTTATTCTGTAGAGCAGCACTGCATTATTCACACCCTCAGCAGATGCCCTTGTCCTGGATCGACCTCTGCCTGCCTTTTCGGTCCCATAGGCTGCAACAGAGAACATACAAATCTGTTTACAGTTAAGCAGAATACAAACTATGTCAGATTCATACAGTAGAACACAATGAATGAGCATGAGTGTCACACATGCAAGCTTGCATTGAAACTTCAACAAATACACAGATTTAAATGAATAAACACAGATACAGATGCAGACACTCACACACACATTCAGAATGTAAATATATGCATGGACAGACCGGCATATCAACAATGACTTGTGTGGTCAAAAGGAGAGTGGATAAAAATGATAGAATGAATTAAGATAAATGTAATTTTCCTAATCCACCTGACAGAGAATTGCCATTTTATCATGGAGGATGGTTTTGTACAGTATGTCCCAAGGCAAATTAGTCCCAGGGGAAGGGCTGGCCCTGACCCATGTGCACAGTCTGAAAGAACGACATGGGTGTTCACAGGCGGGGAACTACTGTAAGGGTGTTTTTCAGACATGTCTATCTGAGTTCTGTGTAGACTCAGAACCAGGGATGAATAGATGGTATAAGTGAAGCCAATACTAGACAATATCTAGGTTGGCAGAATACATGGCTGCTGAAATCCCTCCCTCTCCATTGTTGTGGATGGGACCTGGGCCAAATTAAGGGCTCTTTCACACTTGAGTCCATTTTGTTTGAGTTTTCCCCCTTGGTGCGGTTCCTTTGGGCAGGTGAGAATCACATCAATCACACTCAGTTGCGCACCAGAAGCGGACCAAACAAGCATTCTGAGACCTGCTTGATGAGGTGGTCTTAGTACGCTTCCAGTCCAATTCTGGAGAGGTTCGTTTGTGGTGAGAACGTGATCTCTAACTGCACCAGCTATATTCTCCGCCAGGCTGAGCTAATGTCTCCTGTAGTTAGGTGTGCTTTGCAATCTGCAATGTGGCAGAACAGCAGACTGTGACAGCTTGCAGATCTTCTCTGACAGAAACAGACTGCGGTCACTCACACCGCTTGGGTCAAACCAAAAACCTAAAGCAGGAAGAGGGCGGAGCAGAGCCAAGTCGCTGTGACCAGAGCAGACGCTCGCCAAACAATGTCTGATTATTTTAATGACTTAAGCTGGTTTGACCATGGAGATGAAAAAATATGCACTAGTCCAGAACACAGGAGCTTGTTCCTGTATGTAGTGTCTTGCTCCCGCCCCCAGACACATCTGACCAGTAAGAGGAGTGAACATTCTTGCGTAATTTCTAATGATGCATTTTGGTACACTTGTATATATTTCCAGGTGTGAAACAAAACCGAACCAATGATTTGATGCTTTAAAAAACTTTAAAAAACGTTATGCTTAACAGCTGGGATTGGTTACCCTGGGTCCACCGCCCGATCACTACTGTGCAGTCTCTGGCTTTAAAATTAAGATAATTAAAATAGATATTTTGGCTTTATTTTTGTACAGTGGGAGGCAGTGGCTATGCGGTGGCCATCTTTTTTTTTTGCAATCAATGCTCAGAACACACTGGGGAGATGATAGATCCCAGGGGAACGCCCTTGGGATCCACCAGGAGGAGCTTGGAAATAATGATAAGTGCCAACAATGGATGGATGGATGGATGGATAGACGGATGGTATCAGTCAATAATGGTATAATAGTGTGCACTTTCTATCCCCTGCACTGTTCATTTCCATACCGCCCACCACCATCAGCACTACAGGGCAAAGGTACACAAACAGAGAAACAGAAGCAGGTCTGAATTGGCGCTGGCAGTCAAAACAAATGAGCGGGATAAATGCAGCAGCTGTTTTCTATTTCGCTAAATACCCCTTTTCATACAGGCGGTAAAAAAATAATAAAGCGACGCAATTAGTGAAGCACTCAAAAAAAAACTCTTTCTATCTTTCTCTCTACGTCTCAGTTGGCTAATTATAAGCGATATGTAAAGAGAGACGGAGAGAAAAACACAGAGTGAGAATCTGTAAAGGGAGGTCAGGCGAGGTCACTCCATCTGCAAGTGAAAGTAGTTGTTGTGAGGGAAGAGGCTGAGCAGCCACCCAGAGAGTGACCAATGGCTGCTGAACAAGGGCTGAATATGAAAAATAACAATAATAATAATAAGTAAAACCAGAGGTAATTTGGATCCAGATAATCATTCTAACTGTCAATGGCTAATTTTGCGCTAACCCTTCAAGCCCTTTCTACTCACTACATTAACGGGCGGTATTGTGAAGCAACCGGCTTTTAATGTGTTTAACAATGCATTAAATGACGTTATTAAGTGGCTGAATTAGGCGGGAAAGCTTTTCCAACACCATGTCAAACACAAAGCCAGGCCCGACAGGTAGGAAAAGGGTGTACATAAAGAGGAGCAAACTAAAATGTGTCACACAGTGTTGTATCCAAACTTAGGCATTCTGTATAGGGCTGGTTTACAACAACTTTGGGAGGTTTGATATACAGTATATATATATATATATATATAGATAGATAGATAGATAGATAGATAGATAGATAGATAGATAGATATATATATATATATATATATATATATATATATATATATATATATATATATATATATATATATATTATATATATACTAGTTACTAGTGACTGCTAGTAACTAGTAACTAAAGCTGTCAGATGAATGTAGTGGAGTAAAAAGTAGAATATTTCTCTCTGAAATGTAGAGGAGTAGAAGTAGAAAGTGGCATGACTCAAGTAAAGTACAAGTACCTTAACATTTAAACTTAAGTACAGTACTGGACTAAAGATGTACTTAGTCATAATGCACCACTTGTGTGTATTGTATGGCTTTTTAACTTCAGTGGTGCCTCTTGCGCTTCATATTTCAGTCTCTTTGAACATTGTACATGACTTGCTTAGAAAAAATGCATTTCATTTCCTCTCAGTTCATAATGAACACATGTTGAGGACAAATGAATACAGGGTTTTTAAAGTGAATTCATGTGTTTCACACCATTTCATAAAACATAGTATATTACATTACAGGCTGTCTGTAAACTCTAGATGTAGGGAAATAAATTAAACTGCACTTGAAACATAGTTTCAGTGTAAGAGTTTTCTGTTTGCAATTTAAAGGAGTAATGGAGGTGAATGAGGCAAATCCACAGAACTTTGGCTGTGGCCACCAAACAGTGTTGATGTGGGTAGTACATCATTCCAGTATATGATTACAGTACGGCTAAGGGAGGTGTTTTGGCTAACGTAGCTGCCAATGTGACTTATTGCTGGTAAAAATTTCTGCATGAATGAAGTTTCTAAATCCTACCAATTTGGGGTGCCATCACCTCTCTGCAATACAGTTTCTGGAGCATATGAGAGCTGCCATATTAAACTTGCCCTTTGCCAGTATCACCTGAGCCATTGCTGACTAGCCAGCCCTTGCTGGAACAGATCATGCACACAGGCTTCAGAGCAGGAAGCAGCTCCACGTCAAGACCCTCACACTCTGTGCAAGGATCGGAGCTGGTAGTGTCTGTTTGAAAAACAAACCCAACCCTGTTTGACCCTCCAACTCCCTGGCGTGCAACTTCTTACCTCATTTCTGACACCTCAATGGATCCACCCTCCTCAGACACAGAGAAGAATGCTCACATAGCGGATAACCCTCTTACAAGGGTCATCCAACCTTTTTTTTAAGTCTACCCTCTGACAGTGAGCTGTAGTGAAATGACTTCCCCTTGTTTGTTATCTTACAGAAAGGATGAAAAAGATATTTGGCACACACAGGGATGTGTATGCGAGCTCTGCTCTTAAAAGTATCTCTTTTTTCTCTCTCTCTCTACAGTCCAGGCTACGTGGCAGAGGTAGCTCACGCCCAGCTGGAATAATACAAGCCTGGATGGAACTTCCTTTATAAACAGCAGTGGGGACAGGTTTGGACGGGGGGGTGCAAGCCCCACTAGTAAGCCTGCCCAGGACATGAGATGAGGGCTACTCACAAACAAAAGGTGGAAGGAGGGACACGGACAGGAGGTCTGTTGGCATCACTTGAAACACACTCCTCACTCGATGTGTCAGTCGCTTTAAAAAAAAAAAAAAAAACGCCCCTCTCTTATGCCGCAATTAGCCAGGGAGGCCAACCTGTGTAAGAAACTGGAACTCTTCCTTTTCATTTGCCTAGAGACAAAAGGCTTCTTAATAATTTTTACGCATAAGCAGTAGTCTCTCATTGCCAGACCTTCCTCCACAGTGCTGTGAAAGAGGGTCTGTCTAGTCCCCACAGCATTCCTGCATGGGAGAAAAACATGCTCTGGTTTATTGGGATATCTCTAAACCAATCACAATCCAAACCAATAGCTTCAGGAAGGAACTTGTTTTGGTGGAACATGTACGTTCAAAGGTTGTTTTAGTTTGTTTAGAAAACTCAGAGTGGATAGTCTAGTCAATATCATACAATTTTAGAAATATGTATTCACAATGTATTCAGCAATAACACCAGTGCCTACAGTGATGATGAGCACAGATAAGGAAACAGTCTACACAAGATGCAGCAGTAAGTGCAAAATGTGGAAGTGAGGTGTTCCGGGAAAAAACACTAAATAACCAATAGACTCTGTTCCCCATGAAATAGGATTTCCCCCCTCCTCCTGGTGCCCCCATAATCCATTGGGCTAGAGTGCTGACAAATATGATTTCCATTGGATCAGAGTACTGTCACTTTGCTGCCTGTTCTGCCAGTCGCTGTCTTGCATACATGTATATGGATATATACTTTATAACACACATTGTATGGCAACTGTGTACTTTGAAATTTTGTAGAAATCTCTACAACATAGAGTAGAAACACATTGAACTTACTGTAGAGCAGTTGCTGTAAGAATTAAATTGTGTATTGCACTTTATTTCGGTTCTGTTTTCTATTATCTGAAAAATGTTTGCAGCAAGGTTTTCTGCAAGTTTATTGTAAGTGTATTACACATTATTTTTACATTGTTCTGTGAAAAAAATCTTCCCAGCCCTTGTCCCATGACCAATTAATGTTTCCATAGCCACAATCACGCCCTAAGAGCCCATATAAAATGTGTATTTTATTTGGATACACAATTTGTCAAAAATTAAAACAAGTGAAATTAATAATGATTGTGATCTAGCTAGCTGTCTGGATTTACCCAGCAGAGATCTGAGGACCAGCTAACCATAGTCCTCAGATTGGACAGAGAGTCTAGATAGCTGTCTGGATTTACCCTGCAGAGATCTGAGGACCAGGTAACCATAGTCCTCAGATTGGACAGAGAGTCTAGATAGCTGTCTGGATTTACCCTGCAGAGATCTGAGGGCCAGGTAACCATAGTCCTCATAACAAGTAACAATAATCAACCACTGAAGCCATTTCCTTTAGGTAAACTATAATTTTGTTTTAAACACTTGGGATACAAGGTGTTTTAAGAATACATCTTGATTTGTCAAGAATATAATCAACAGACTCATTCATCATCACTCACTTTCAGCCCTATTTTGGACTTTGATTGGGAATGTGGAAAGGTAAAAAGTAAGTCATTTAGTAACCAGTGAAGAGAGAGATCCTTCTCTCTCTCTCTGGTACCACTGAGGAATCTTGATTGTGCATTCTGAAGAAGGTGCAGGTGAGCTAGGGATGACTGACTGACTTCCACATGACGAGTATCAGTATTCATGATGTGAACGTTTTGCTATCAACCTAATGTGGAAAAAGCCGGGGACTGGCGAGTTAATTAACTTGTCAAAAATGACACCCAAACTGCTTTCATATGTATGGAAAATTTAAAAGGCAGAGGCCTTGGAATATTGGCTACACCACTAATGGAATGTGCAGGACTGATGATAAGGACCGTTGTCTTAGTCTCAATTAGCTGGGGAACATTTTGGCCATTCAGCATATGACAACTTCAACTTAGAAGAGACTGAAAATGATCCGCTTTTAAAGAGAAATATAGCTGAATGTCATCAGCATAGCAATGGTAATGGATGTTGTATTTTCCCAAAACAGAGCCCAGTGAAAGCATATATATATATATATATATATGCTAAAATGAAAAGACCTAAGACGGAACCTTAGGTTCAGTGGCAGCTGATGGTCTTTCAAATAATTTATAATATCCGTGAGATGGTTTCATCAAGAGGGATGGCCAGAACTACATTTTCTATGTCACGTTGTCATACCACGAAAGCTGAAAATACCTGTTACTCTGACCTATCTTTTGCACTAAATCAATAGTAGGTGTTGATCTGCACTACTGTTTAATTTTAAGTTGCCTTTTCCAAAATCAGGTCAACAATAGTAGCATTGTCTGCCATCGAGTGCAGTTTGCTAGCTAGCTAGTTCACCCCTACAACACTAGCATAGCCTACGGTATGAATGAATGAACAAACCATCTAACAAAACAATATAACCAGGTTAAACTGAAACAAGGACTATGGTGTATACAGTATAATTGTACAAAATGTATGATGAAATTTGGCTAGCAATTTCGTCAGGCAAAATACCAATAAATAGGTTGCAGCAGTTTGTAGTTCAACACTTGACTGGCACACTCATATACGACGGTGCCAGTCTCATTTCGGTACGACAGGAGGTGAGTAAAAATTAATTTTTAAGGTGAACAATTACCTTTGAAGCCTTGGCGTGGCTTTTAGCACTTTATGTTGTAGCTTTCCTTCTAAAGGTCAGAGAGACTATTAACAAAGTTCCATTTGACCCATTGAACCTTACACATCAAATGGTATCATGTGTCTGTAGAATGACAGGAAGTAGTCAAAATATTGCTTTTAAGATGTATATGGGCGTGGCTTAGGGCTTTCCTCCTGAAGGTTGTAGAGCTTTGGGACAAAATTAAAGTTAATCCTCCAACTGTGCACATGTTTCTATGTTGACAGGAAGTGGGTGGACCTTCACTTCCAGGTTGTTTTTTCTGCCATTTTTCCATGAAGAACAGTCCCAGGGTTGCAATAACTATTTTTCTAAACCACATTAATCTAACTGGTAAGGGTTAGGCATGTACAACTAATGGATGAGTTTAGGGTTAGAATAAGGGAGATAGTGATACTGTATGTCCTATTTTTCTTATCTACATTATTCTAACTGTTTATAGTTAGGAATGTAAAATTAATGGTTGAGTTTAGTGTTGGGACAAGGGAGATGGGGATAGGTTCTATTTTTCTCATCTACATTTATCTAGATAATTCTAACAGGTGATGTTTAGGTAAGAAAAGTGAACGGTTGAGGTTAATAATATAAGATTTGGAGCAGAGATAAGAAGAGGGGCCGTGTCTACAGCCCACCTACTTCCTTTCCGGTCTAGGCATACTCTGCTTCTCTACACCCCCCCCCCCCCCACAATGGGAATGGGGTGAGAGAAGGAAACACCAATTTATAGCAAAACCAGTCTCTTTTATAGTATACCAGTTATGCAAAATGGTAATTTTGTCACGTGGGTGATGATTATGCAGTTGAAGTGGAGGGCAACAGTATGCGCATGTCACTCAGTGATGAGTGAGCTTGTATAGTTTAGGCGTCTTTTTATAGAACAAAATAGCTGTCAATCAAAAGGAGATACAGCCTTTCGGCAGACCCTCAGCCCTCAGCCCAGCGTCCAGGCCAGCCCACTCCTACATTGACCCCCAGAGACGCTGAGCGTCCTTGGGCGGGACATAATCGCAGCATTTATCCAATGACCATCTAGTGTCAAAGAACTTTAAAAAACTGTTCAATGCAGCACTATTGAAGTCCATGGACGCTAGGCTACAACAGGGAAACTACGGGATGTATGAGAAGGAAATCAAGTCAGCTGATTCTGAACAAATTCTTCTTTGAGATGAAAAAAGATTTTAGTCATTAAAATGTTAACACATTAGTACATATTTCACCATTCATTTTTGGAAATTTTAGTCTCCTTGTGTCTTTCCATTAATTTTGAAGGCAATCATACTACCTCTAAAATTCACTTTGCATTCTGTTTGAACAGAGTTAGCAGAACTGGCTCAGTAATGTGGTGCATTCTAAATCCTGGCTGCAATTTGTCCACAATGGTTTTGGGGAAGGTAACTTTTGACAAAAAGTGATTGAGTGTCAGTTTATAAGACAGAGTTGTGCAGAGATATCAGAGACAGTAAGAACACGGGTTAAAAGAAATAGGAAATGACACATAACACATTTGCTAACTGATTTAAGGAGCAGCTTGTGACAGCAGCTAAGACCACCCACGCCTTACTTTAGCATACAAACCAAATTAAAACACTTCCCAGGGGCCGCTGCATTCTCATAAAACCAAACCACAAATTTTCCCAACTGTCTCCATCTTTATCACCTACTGTAGACACAGACATCCCCCTTGTTGCTGGTTTTCATTAACTCAATATCCCGCCAAGCCCCTGTTTGACCCCCTGGGAAACCCCCTATGGTACTGTATGGTGTCAGGCTCAGCTAGAATGTGATCGGACAGTCAAATGCCAGCCACTGTAATATGAAATTTGAATTTCTAAGGCACAGCCCCATACTTTTTAAGTGGGGGTTTCCTTCTTTCCCAGTCACAGTAGAGATATTGTTGTCCAATCAATTTGGGTTATCATTGTTTAATTTGCGCTTGTCAACCCAACAAAACCCAACAATTTTATCTGACATTTTGTGTGGAAACTAATATATTCCTGTAAAAAACTACCCATTTACCAATTACGGCTTGATAAGAAATAGCTTACACCAATTGATACACACGAGTTGAGCCTGTAATGATTTATCACCAACCGAGGATGCAAAAGAATCAAAGAATCTTAATTGTGCTTTTCATTTGGACAAATTTGTCTTTGGCCTTTTGAGAATCAAAAGTTATTATCTCTCAGACGTAGGCTTAATTTCACTTTGGAAAATCAGCTCTGTGATGAAGTTGCACCATTAAATGTGTTTGCAGGAGTGGTGGCTGCACAAAGTAAGACACATTGATGTGCAAACTGATTTGCTCTCTACTGAATTTTACTGGGTATCGTCCTAATTCTGCTCTGCATGCATTAGGCTTTTGATGTTGTCGGTTGGATTCTGTGAATGGATTTGCTAAATTCTGCAAGCCTGTTTGGACCCCTACACCTCCAACGCATAAAGGGATAAAGGTTCTGTAACACAGTCCAATACTTGAAGCCAGATTTTTATTACAATGTCAAACTTGATGTTCCTTTTTATATGCTTGTCACTGAGGTCACTCACAGCTTTGTTGAAGTTACCTGTCTTGAGATAACGTCTGTAATGAATTGACACTATAAATAAAATTGAATTGAAATTAAATTTGACTAGTCCAGTTAAATGACCCCTCTCCCCATTATCTGGAGAGACTTTGATTATGACAAACCCACAGTCCTTATGTTTTTATACTGATATTAACTGAGAAAATGGTCATATTTTTTTACAATATCGATGACAGAGAAATATAAATTAAAGAATAAGAAAAGCACCATAAAGAAAGTTAAACTCTCTTTGAAGTCAGTAATTCCCAGCAGATAGGTTGTAAGTCTTTACAAGGATATTATGGGAATAATATACAGGGTTTGAAGTGTTAAGTGAGCCTGAGCTCCAGAATCTCTTTTACTGATTCATTACTTGTTGACAGTCATACTGCTTGTAATGTTTTCCTGCTGAATAACATGTCTCCTGCTGCTTTTATGAGACAGACTAAGCTTGTTGTTGTGTTTTCTGCAGAAATGGAACCAGTTAAACAAGCCACTTAAAGTGCTCATATATTATGCTTTATGGATTTTCCCCTTTCCTTTCTTGTGTTATGTATCTTTTTGTGCATGTTATAGGTTTTTCAAAGTGAAAACAGAGAAAACAATGTTCAGAAGCTGCTACAACCAGCTCGATTATAGTCCAGCCTTGACAAACGTACATCACTTTGTAACACACGTTATAATGCTCCGCTAGCTGCTAGCATGGCACGCCCTCATACTCTGCTTCTGACTGGCTAGTAGTCCTTACCTAGGTACTGTCAGGGCCCTCATACTCTGCTTCTGACTGGCTAGTAGTCCTTACCTAGGTACTGTCAGTCCTTACCTGGCTAGGTCCTTACCTAGGTACTGTCAGGGCCCTCATACTCTGCTTCTGACTGGCTAGTAGTCCTTACCTAGGTACTGTCAGGGCCCTCATACTCTGCTTCTGACTGGCTAGTAGTCCTTACCTAGGTACTGTCAGGGCCCTCATACTCTGCTTCTGACTGGCTAGTAGTCCTTACCTAGGTACTGTCGGGGTACACCCTCATACTCTGCTTCTGACTGGCTAGTAGTCCTTACCTAGGTACTGAGCATGTGCGACTCCCAACAAAGATGGAACAGAAGTGAGATGTCTCACTCTGTAGCTAAAACAGAGAGCTCAACATACACGGTGAAAAGAGGAGCTGCAGCAATGTGCAGTACCACAAAAATATGGTGTTTTTAGAAAATTAAACCATGTCAACCTTTTCTAATATAACCTCTAAATGCAATTATGAACCTGATAATGAGCATAATATGAGCACTTTAAGACGTGTTTAGGAAGATTATGATCAGATGATTTGCAAGTGTATGCTTCTATTTGGGTTCAGGAACGTGTCTAAAGTGATTTGCAGAGTTCTTTTACAGAAGGGCAAAGATACAGCAAGGAAATATGGCAGCTGTAGAAAAAGACTTATGTAAAAATGTGATAATGAAACTGTAAGCATTAGTAGCCAAAGCAGGAGGTAGAGGAATATTATTCAGCTAATGATTTTAATTACTCCACCTTCCTCTGCTCTCTTTTTGTCTCCTGACAGCCGACTCTCTTCACCAGCACATACTGCCGTTACATGTGAATTTAAAGGGGGATTTCATACTAGGCTTAATTTAAATTACTTCATTGTTTTCTTACCCCTAATCTCCACCAGTTGTGTCTGTGCTACGTTCCTGAGGTTCAGCAACCCTCACGAGCCGTTGTACGGCCGTACAATGTCCATGCTTGATATCCCAGCAGCTGCACCACTGCACGTCCCAGAACATGCACGCATGACGCGGCTCTTTGCTCTGCTTAGGATACGCCAGGCGAGTTGTTTGGACAGCCAGATGGGAAGTAAAACAGCAAGAGCATCCAGGCCAAAATACCCCCCAGTGTATTGGAGGCCAACATTGTTAGGGTTCTGTGTGGACCCGGACACAGAACAACCACAGGAGCCGATGAAAAATGCAAAAAAAAGGTTTTAATACTGAAGGTAGTCAGCACATAAGAACAAACAGTCTTAGCACGGGAAGAGGTAGACGGAGTAGGTACAGGCACAGGAGTCGAGACAAGACACGAGATCTGTGGCAGAAACAGGATTAATACTAAGCAAAGCATACGACAGACGTTAACAATGTAACTGGCCTAGTTACCACCTTGTTTCTCCAAAGACAGGCCCCTCCATGGAAGACGGACAACACAGACAGACACAGGGAAAAGGGGAGAAACGAAACACAAAAGGCAAAAGACCCACAACAAACATAGCTACGTTTTTTAATAATGTAGTTCTTTCATTCGGTAGTCCAATTTTTATTCCATTTTCGCTCTATTACAACTACAAATGAGACCAACTTACATTGCAGCCAATCAGCTTCCTGGTTATTGGCGTGAGTCTCTTTCAGATTGTACCACGGACATAAAACAGATTTTATTCTTCAGCTATGGGGGAAGTGCAAGTTCAGCGATACTTGGCTTGAAAAAAAAATTTTCATGTTTAAGGTCTTAAATCATAATGGTCTTAAGAAAAATCTTAAATTTGACTTGGTGAAGCCTGCAGAAACTCTGAAACTGCAGTTACAGTGGTGCGGCTGGGTTGGAAACGTAGATTTAATATTTTCAAATCTCCAGTTCGATTTTAGCTATGACTTAATGTACAGCCCTATGGAATATGTCTTAGAGCTTTTAAATTTTCAAATTTGCGATTCCGTCCATAGTTCTGTTGTCACAAAAACTGATTCAGTCTGTGACTCACTGTAAAAAAAAAAGACTCTTGTTAAACACCAGGCTAAACAACATTTCTGGGGAAAACCCTGCACCCCCTCTCCAATATCATATATCTAGGTAAGACTTACAAGAGGCTTGACATCCCTTGAAATCATGAAAACTATTCATGGTCCTGAAAGTGGCCTGCTCTCCTTAAAGCTTGACAATAAAGAAGAGAATAGTTGGCCTGCCAGTGTGGTTTTATGACTGAAACTACATCCTCTCTTCCCTATCTTTATATTCTGCATTTATTTATGTTTTATTACTATTTTTTAATTCCCAGAATGGCTCTACTATAATTACTTATATTACATGAATTAGTTATTTAACAACCATGACCGATGAAGTACTGGTACTTTATCGACAACTTTATGTTAATACACATTCGCACTCTTATTCCCATTACCATTTCAAAATATTGAGTGCATTTAATTTGACATGTTATGGAAAGAGAACATTGATTCTTAATAGGTTATTGTTTGTATAATATATATTTCCTCATGGAATCCTATTAGAATGTATTTATCTCCAATGGATGGGCAATGAAAGGATCTGCAACTTAGAATCTATTCAAATCCAGTTCAGCGTGTGGTTTTGGTCCTGTAGCCCCTGCAGCCATCAGGTGGCATACCTGCTGGCGCTTGACGCCCCTTTCACCTGTGACCTTTGACCCCGACCCGGAGGCTTCGCAGACATCAGCTGTCCGGCGCACCACTCACACAGCTCTGAATGAGAGATAGCTCAAGCCAATGTGCAGTCCTGCATAGCACTTGTGAAGTGTTTTTTCAGTGCAGATGTTTTTCATAAATATTCATAAAGCTGCCTAATGGCAATCATTACTCCAGTTCAGTTCCCCCCCTCCCCGGTAAAGCCTTCTGCCAAAACTGGCTCTTGAACTCTGCACTCTAGTGGCCAGGCTTTGATTGATTGTGACTGTCATCGCAGGAATCCTCCGGTCGTGCTTGCTCGCACAGCCGGCCAGACAAACGCACGACAAGCACAAACAGAGAGGTATTACACCGCCGCACAGAGTCATGAATAGTCTTTCAATTCACTAATGTGATCAACCATCAATCTCACAGTCCCCGCTCGCTCTGTGTGTGTCCGTGTGTGTGTGAAAGCATTTCCTCTGAGGTGTTCCGACACGTTTTACATGCTTGTATACAGACTGTTTGCATCCTGTTGAAAGCACTTCATTTATATTTGACGGGTGCCCACTTTTCTTCCCCATAATCCTGTGTGAAACGTTTTAAGCCAAACAGGATTTAATCCCAGGTCAGCATGGAAGGAAAAAGTTGCGTATGCGGTAGCCAGAACGAAGAACAAGGAAAAAGACAGGGATTTTAGAAAGCATTTAAGAAAAAGCGGGATGTTGACTGAGCGCTTCAAGGTATTCTGAAAGTGGATAAGGGTGAGTGGAGCCCAAGGGCCTCCCCTACCAGTCTAACTGCAAGTGCTTTAATGGGAGCCAATAAAAGTGCTAGGGGTGACTGGCAGGGGGCTGGCTGCAGAACTGTCGTCTCCACTTCTCTACTTCTTTTTCCTCTCTCATGTTCTGTGGCCCCGGGGCTGCTGCCTGCACTCTCGCTCTGTGACAGCCACCTCCACTCAGAGTGAGGCCTCCATAAATCTAGTGGGATTAAAGAAACCCCAGCTATGGGTCGCCTCCAAATTAAACCAGGGCATAAAGCCACTTAATAATCCAACGGAGAGAGAGAGAGAAAGGGGGAAGGAGGCAAAAATAGGGGGTAAAAAAAAAAAATTTGACATTCACAGATAAATATCATCTATTTCAAAGAGATCTCTTCTTGCTTTCTGAATTTACCGAGATGTGTCATTTTCCTGTAACTACTCCACAAAAATATCAGGATTTGTTAGCTTTCATCTTAAAAAATAAAAATGTGGAGCTGCATTTTCTGCGGCAGAAGAGACATGATCATATTTGTGTATGTTTATATTCGGGGAACCTGATTTCCCCTCATCTTTTTTTTGTTTTGTATCTGACTTTCTTCAGCAGGCTCTCTCCTGGGACACAACAGTCAACAGAAAATGTCATCTGTCGTTATAGATGTGTGCGGATTAGAATGCAGGTGCGAGGCCTCGGCATGTCTGTGTTTTCCTTTCTTGAATAAATGTAAATGATATCCTTTAGAGATTAGGATTTACATCCCGTCGCTGCTTCACTTCTTCCGGTGATCTGGTGCATCTGGAGCTAAACCGTCCCTGCTTGATTAAGTTCATATTGAACATGCTAAAAATTAAAAAATTAAAGATAAATAAGAATATGTACATTTCAGTACAAGCAAAAAAACCTAGAAAACAAAACATCTTTCACAATTATTGTAAATGATTCAAACAAGGACTTGTTCAAAAAGGAGTAGGAAGAAGATAAAAAATTGCCTTTTCTACTTTAGTTTAATTGAATTTTTACTGTTTATTGAAAGTACAATTTACACTTTACACTCTGTTTCGTTAGTAATCACTACACACAGGCCTGAAATACACACACACACACACACACACACATGCTCAGGACCTATTCATGCACAAATGGAGAGATGTCACAGTGAGTGGACCAGGGCCCTGAACAGTTGGAGGGGGGGGGGGTTCAGGGCATTGCTCAAGAGCACCCGGAAGTAACCCTGAGGTGAACTGGCATCTCTGCAGCTAACATTCCACACTGGTCTGTACGGGGACTTGAACCGGCGACCCTGCCACCCCCTACTTTAGTTATGTACAAACAATTTAATTCTTCACTTATTTATACATCTATACTTCAAAGCATTGTCATATACGGGTCCGTATGATATCCAACAAAAATGTATGCACACCAAACTGTACGATATCCTAAAAAAGGTTTTTTTAAGCAGCTACAGAGCTTTGTGACGCCGGCTGCAGCCCTCTGTTGGACCAGCGGTAGTTGGTGGTTCAGTTACTCAAGAACAGGTCACTTTGAGCTGGGTACAGAGCACCGCGAGCTGCCGGTTGTTTTGGAGGACAATACGGTTAAATTTAGTCCACAAAATCTGCAAGTTTTTTTTTTTTTTTGACCAAGCATCTTCATTTTACGCAATGGGAGTGAGCACATGTCGTTTGAAAAGACCGTCAGCTGTTGATTATCTACTTCATACACGTTTTGTGCAGATCTATCAATTTCAATTCTTTTAGTTTGATAACGAGTGGCTTAGTTGGTGCTGTATAAGTGGTTTTATATACAATTCGTATGGCTCTCTTTTGAATGATGAATATAGGATCAGTGTTTGTTTTGTTTCCCTACACTTCCAAACAGTGAGTAATGTATGTCAGTATGAAGGAACAGTACAAGACACACCTTGGTTCAGTAGGTATTTGGTTTTATACAATATTGCAATTGATAGTTTGGGCTTAAAATAATTCCAACATACTTTTTCTAGAGGTTGTAAGTGGAGGAGGAGGAACAGCACCGGTTGGTCCACATGTTGGTATTCCTGCTCTTCTACTTTTCCTCACCTCCTTCTGGGACGTTTGTTGGCACACAAACCACTGTTTGTTTGAACTGCTTCACAATGCACCCACTCAGTGGGAGAGAACTCCTAAGGGGTGTTGGATTGCACCTTGTGGCTTTCCATTCCTTGTCCCTCTCCCTCTCTGTCTGTAGTCTTGTGAGTAGAGCAGAGCTGGGTACGGTGGGGCTGGGAAGTAGGGTACACATGATTGGTATCCTGATGGTTGCACATGAAAGCAGTGGGAAAATGGACACTGGATCTCTGGTTCCTGGATAAGGTCTGATGACTTAATCTGTCTGCCTGAGGATAAAGGGAGTTTAGCCAAGGGGGAGCCAAGGTTGGGCTCAATGGCAACATTATGATTTTAAGCTTTGTGTTGATCTGAGGGTGCATGATACCACACCTTGGTCAAAGTATATTTAAACCAACCCATTCTTACTCCCAACTCGTGAAATACAGGCGCTTGGTTAGTGTCTCTCAGCTTCAGATACCGACTAAAAAATCACCCTGTAGCATCTTTACGGAACGCACCGGAAGAACACCAGCTCGACAGCGGCGCTGTAAGATGAATGAAGAGGGGCAACGGTAGTAAGTAGTATGAAAGTCTGAAAAATCCATGAAATGAGCCGGGTTGGAGGGTGGATGGGGCGTGATAGGACTTTCACCCAGGAGACCTGGGTTTGGGTCCCGTTCTTGTACACATGTCACTGAAATGTAAATTTTGCAACCCCACACACAACCTTTTTCTAAACCTAAACTGTCCCGTTCTTGTGCCGTATGTCAGACTAACGTGCGTCCCGTTCCGGAGCGTCAAAAAGTGGTACCAAGAGTCCCGACCAAACGCCAAAGGCGCTTTTTGATGCATTGGAGTGAGAATGCATTGATTTTCACTCCCTATATATATTGTTTTGGTGTTTTACTGCAAAACAAAAATCATGAATTCAGCTACTTTCATGGTAGATGTTGTCATCCATTGTGGTGTACAGGTCACTTATTAAAGGTTCTGCGAATAAATTGCACGTACTGACACATACACACACACACACACCATGCACAATACATTCAGCATTTTAGGACTGAAACAATGTTTGACTGTGACATGTCAAAATGTCTTTTGTTAAAAAATAATAATAAAAAAATCAATGTCTGTTGTTCAAATCAACAGTAAATACCAGATGGGAGAGATACAGGACAATGCTGATGGTGCATCATGAGTTGTCAGCTTTCAAATCCTTAAAACTGTCTGGTATTTATTATAATGGCACACATGGCAAATCCAAAATGGGGAAAACAAACACTGGAGAGTTATTTTCAAACAGTATTGTTTTTTAGCTCACACACACACACACACACACAGAGCTGAAAGAATTTACACATAATTGTTTCAGTGTGTTCAAGCTGCATCTGTTTATTGGCAATAAACACAAATATTGGGTGGAAAAGGCTCCTAAAATCCAATATTCTAGTTGCTTGGCATAATTTCATCTGCTCAGTTTCCTCTGGATCCTCGATCACCTGTCACCACTTTAACAAATGATACCTTTAAGAATAAGATTCAGTTACCACACCAAACGATTGGTTGTTGTTCACATGCTCAGACATCCACAGCTTTTAGCCAGAACAAACACTATAATTATACAGTCTGTGCTTTGGGAAACACATTCTCACTCCCGTCTCGTAAATCACGGATGCTTGGTCAGGTGCCCTTGTCGTTGTTATTGTACTTGTAATTGTAGTAAACTTCTGAAAAAGTTGAAAAAAGCTTCAGAGAAAAACATTGGAAAAAGCGTCACAAGGTTGAAAAAAAGCGTAAAAAAAGAGAAAAGAAGTGAGAATATGGACATAATCTCCAATCCAAAACCAATTATATGTCTTGAGGTAGACCAATCAAACTATTCGGTGAGGGGGGGGGGACACATATCCCGAAATCCCCCGAAAGCCTATGTCGTAAAGTGTTGTCCTTGACCGCTATACAACACCGAATTAAACACTCAAATCTTCATAATGAGTCCAAGATTGTCAGATCTTTATGGGATGTTCATTTGATTGCAGTCGACTCAATATAGGAGCGTAGGCAGCGTTCACACTTTTGAGCCATTAGCCCCGAGTGGCGGATCAGACCTCTCTTTAAAGGCCCTTTGCATCTGGTTTCTGTTTAAATGTCATAAATGTGAAGTGTATATATATGCCAAGGTCATGACAGACAGATGGTGGCGTAATGATTTTCAGAACTGGGGCCAGGCAGCGGTGCAGGAAGTGCATGAGCCTGCTTAGGCTCTGCTCACAGTGCCCGTACTGTAGCTAACACAGGCCATTTTCTTCCTGAAAGTCCCAACAACGACTCATTTTAACCTTCAAAGGACAAATTGTCAGCTTTATTTTCTCTTTAGGTTAGGGAGGGGCTGGGTAAATTATGCTTCAATTGCAGCATATTCCACCAAAATTATTTACATGGCTGTCACTTTGACTTGCTGCGGGGCCACTCACAGCCCTTTTTTATTTCCATTTTTGCTGACAGCTCTGCGCTTATCCCTGAACTCTTATAATTTCCCGTTCTGCTTCTCTCTGTGCTCCGTCTCTCGAGCCGAGGCACGCTCCGGCATGTTCACATCGACACTTCATTTCTCCCAACCGTTGCTTTCCTATTGCTTTCTTCACAGTCCCCTCCCTCTACCAATCATTTACTCCCACTGTCTACTTGTCTCCGTTGCCTCTGTGGATGTCTGCGTGGGAGTTGACCCACCCAGGAAAAGGTAGCAGTGAGAGTCAGCCGGTTCAAACGCATGAAAAGAGACTCCAGATATAACAAGAGATGGCTATACAAACATGCCGCGATTAAGCACTTTCCGTTGAACCTATGTATAAAACATTAACAGATCAGAGATCAAACAGTGGCGGCTGTGGATCAGTGGTAGAGCGGGCGCTTGTGTGAGTGTGTATCTGATGAGCAGGTGTCACCTTGTACGGCAACCTCGGCCACAGTGTGAATGTGTGTGAATGGTGAATGGTTCTTGTACTATGTAAAAGAGCTTTGAGTTGTGTTAAGGCTAAAAAAGCTCTATATAAGAACATTATATTTACTTCCCATCAGGGCCCCACATCAGGGCCAAATCTTTACAGCACAGACAGTGACTTTCATTATCCAGTCTAGGAGATGAAGACCTTAAACCCCCCTAGAAACCGCTACTCCTCACAGGCCTCTTACGCATTTACCTCACAGTCGACGTATAGCAGTGATTTCTTTTATTGTCCTTTTCATCTGCCTCTCCTTGGACCGCCTACCCAGAGACAGCGGTGGAAGAAGTATTCAGATCTTTTAGTACAGCAAAGTAATAATGCCACACTGTAAAAATACACTGTTACGAGTACAATTCCTGCATTGGAAACGTTATTTAAGAGTTAAGTATGTAAGTATAATCAGGAAAATGTAGAAGTAGAAAGTGACATGAAAAGCAAAGAATCAAGCACAAGCCAATGGGACTCACAGGGTCGCTTTGTTTTTGCCCCTCGCCATGAGGAAGAAAACTGAAAATAATAACAGAAAAAAAGGGGGAAGAAATGGAGAAGTGACTGGCGAAGGAAGCAGACAAGCGCACGCAGCAGGACGGCACTCTGATTCACTCACGGCGTCTTTTCGTCGGCACCATTGCCTATGGAAATCAAAACATTCCTCAAGGTTTCTGAGGATGAAGTGAAAACCCCAGAGTGAGGCCCGCTGTGTTCCTTTCCTGCTCTCTCTATACCCTCCAGGCAACTGAGGTGCTACAAACAGACACACACACACACACACACACATACACACACTCACACACACACCCTGTTGTCCGTGTCCAGGGTTTTGACTGACATTGACTGACAGCTGATAGGCTTTTAGTTCATGTGTGCTTTTGTTTTATGTTTCCTTGTCTTCGGTTGGCTGAGTGTGTGTGTGTGTGTGTGTGTGTGTGTGTGTGTGTGTGTGTGTGTGTTTGGGGGGGGGGGGTTGAGAGTTTATTCCCTTTTTTCACATTATGCTTCAGTGATGTTTCCTGCTCACACATCCTGTACGGTTGTAGCTCGAGGCATACCCTGCAAAGGGGGCATGTGGGTCTTTTTTCATTATTTCTTTTCCAACTCTGCTGGAATTTGAGATAGCATGTTAGCATTCCATTAATGCATAAGAAAGCTCTCTTTATTCCTATATTTATCTCAATTGAAATATCATTAAAATACATTTTTGTTTAACATATTCTTACTCTACACAGTTTCAATAGCTAATCCTGATACCACCAACACCCATGCATTATTATTTTAGACATTGTTAGGCCTTTATTGACAGGGCAGCTTAAGACAGGAAATAGAGGAGAGAGGGGGGAATGACATGCAACAAAGAGGCGCAGGTCAGAGTCGAAACCCGCAGCCTCTGTGGTAAGGACTAAGCCTTTGTACGCTTTACCAGGTGAGCTACCCAGGCACCCCACACCCATGCATTATTTACCAAACTCTCTGCCCACATCCGCGTACTGTATCATGTAATTTCACAGAAATTGTCATAGTCATCCTTTACAGTCATCCTTTACAGTCATTCCTTTGGAAGCACACATAGCATTTTACAACACTACATGTATTTGACAGCTACTTATAGTTCATTTTTGGGTTATAATTCTACATAATAAAGAACAACATATACACTATATTATTGCTAGTGTTTTTAGAATAAGTTGGCTGTTAGCTTTGCATTCCCACAGTGCACCTCTGACATTGGTGTAGGGCAACATTGTGAGCAGAGACTTGGCGTTCCAGTTTAAATTCAGAGTATAAACGATAAAAGTTAACGACCTTAGCATCTCATTCTCTGGGGGCACCCGTCTTTTGCGCGTCTCCTTTGAGAAGCACCTTGCAGCTCAATGGGACAGAACAGACGAGAGGAGCCACTCTGCCATGGAATGTATAATGACATCTTCGGTTATAGCCCGGAATGGTTATAGGCCATAAAAGTGCAAGAGCTCATCTAGGAGATCCATGGTCAAAGAAGAGATGAGCGTGTGTGGTCAGGAGGAGGACGGCATTCTCCTTCTCTGTCTGTATGTCTCTCTTTGTTGCATTCAACCAATGTGCACCTTGAGACTCAAATTGAATGCATTTGCACCATTAATAGACAAGAATGCTCTGTAAAAAAAATCTGCCAAAATGTACTTAAAAACATTTGCACTTCATCTCCGGGGACTCCATTTTAAACACATCTGCTTCAGCTCTGTTTCATGACTCACTTGTATTTGCAGTACACTATGAATTCTAATTTCAATGTTCCCTGCTCACATAGCTTAATGTGGTCTGGCCACAATGTATTATCGCAAAGCATCGTAGCTTGTAAATCAGAGTTCCAGAGGCACTCAAAGGAGGCTAAAATGAAATCAGTGTTTCCTCCCATCAGCATAAAAAGTGAAACTCAACACCGGGAAGCTGGGGGAAACACATGCATACACAATGACAACTCTACGCTCACACATCCAGAGCTGTTAGCTCCAACTACCTTAAACCCTGACTGTTTAGTTGGGTGCGAGCCAACGCTTTTAGTCATAGATTCTTTTGCTGTTCTGAGATATGGCCTTGGCCGAGGTCCCAAACTTAAATGGCTGATTTGCTGTGGGTTAACTGGAGAATGGGATGCTGAAGTCATATATATTGTGTGTGTTTGGGGGGAGGGAGAGCTGAGTGGTAGATCAATTTGGAAGAATAAAGAAGGAGCCAGATGGCCATTGGATCTCAGTCCAAGGCAGATGGGGTAAAATAGCAGTAGATGAACAGCTCAGGTATTTATTAGCCATAAAGTTTGAAATGAAATGTGTATGACTGCACTTTAGCTCGACGCAATAAAAACACCAGACTGTTGCCCCTACAGGAGCCACCTTTGCACTCGTGTTTTTGCTGAAAAACTGATGCACATCCCTTAACATGGCATGTTGTGATAGTAAATGAAGAGTGCACGCAGACATCTAATCTGTTAGATACAAACTTGATGTATGATGTAGGGAAAAAAACTATCCATCCCCATTACACTAATCCCACATCAATTCTCGTTGAGAAAGTGAAATCTCAGGATCTCTAGTTCTTTTCAATGAAACTGTGCTATCAAATGGCGGATCGATGGCGGCCCGGACATCATCCCTCCAAGCCCCGGGCTTGCAGGCTATCAGGCCTGTAAATCATTGTGAGTGTGTTTCTGTTTGGGGAGAGACAAAGGTAAAAAGCGAGGGAGCCAATGCCACAGGCCTGTGTCAGTCTCGAGGCATGAGCCGGGTCCATTCTTGGAGAGGGAGAGATTCAGGCTGGAAAGAAAAGCTACAGTTCTAGGGATGAAGGACGGGCCGACCCTCAGCTACGCACGCACACACACACACACACACACACACACACACACACATACACACACACAGTGTCATTTCCACATTAAAATTAACCCCAGCACCATTACTGCTGTGAAGTGCCATTAAGAGACGTAAGGCCAAGGGGAGCAGATATTACTAAACTGTCTCCTCCGCTCAGTCTGCAGCTCATGTCATGACTCACTGGCTGACAGCAGAGACAACTAGAATAATGGAAAAGAGCAATAATGCAGGGGGCAATTTGATAGGGTTGATTTTATTGATTAAATTATTTTAGAGCAGTTCAATTATAACTAGAAGGGCATGCTGGTATGACAGGGTCCAAGCCCTTCTGGCCTGAGTCACCACCAACGACCCAGTTGTCGATTAGCAATTGCTAATTTCCTGTTTACATTCATAGAATTATAGGCCAAAATACCTCTACCTTGATTATAGCCCCCCCAAAAGAAACAAACTAAAACAAACAAATATCCCATGTTTTGCATTGATAGTCTTTCCTTTGGTTGAGATAAGCTAACGTTTGTGTTTGGTCAATAGCTACAAAGCTAAATTATTGTAATAACTTCAATTATACTTAATAATTTGTTTCTTGGTTACACTTCTGAGAAACACATTTTGTTTGCATGTCACCCAGCGTGTCTGATCCCAGATGTCATGGACCCTACTATTGACCCTTACAATTTCTGCCACAGTATTGCCCTGCACCCAAGAGGACGTATTAAGTTTCAAGAACATACAAGAAAATACACATGACACATGAATCAAAGTCCCCTAAGGCAGAGATCTTCAACAGGGGGTCGGCAACCCTTAGGGGGGTCCTCAGAGTTACTCCAGTGGGACCGCCGAATTAGGGTTTACAATTCTTTTTTTATTAAAGTGTCTGAAAATATACTGTACATTATAATGAAACACTGTGCCTACCATGAAAATATGATGTATAAATAATGTGTGAATATTCATCCATCCACCCAGTATAGTCGGGGGTCCCTGCTCTCTGTCTCTCTTTTAGGTAAAGGGTCCTTGGCCTAAACAACGTTATAGACTGCTGGCCAAAAACAACCCTACCAGCCCTCATAGTCTTACCGTATGTCGCACAATTTAGATTATTCATTTTTGTTTGTTCCATCACTGTTCAATTCCATGTTCTCTAAATATTTATCTCCTTGCTTCTCTGAATGTCTAAGTTCTTCTAAATATTCATCATGTGCACCATGTTTAGAAGTAGAAAGTAAATAATTGCCAGGTTGGTAAAACCCAGTCTCAGAAAAGATAAGGACAATGGGGACGCTGAGTTGCTACACCTTGAAAACGGCCACCTATAAACTTTAACTAAAAGATGAAAAGTCCCATGGCATGAAAAGGTCACTTTATGAGGTTTTTAACATTAATATGAGTTCCCCCCAGCCTGCCTATGGCCCCCCAGTGGCTAGAAATGGTGGTAGGTGTGAACCGAGCCCTGGGTATCCTGCTCTGCCTTTGAGAAAATGAAAGCTCAGATGGGCAAATCTGGAATCTTCCCCTTTTGAGGTCATAAGGGGCAAGGTTACCCTTTCTTCCTCTGCTTTGCCCGCCCAGAAAATTTGGCCCACCCATGAGAGAGAGACAACATGGCTTTTAAACGGGCAAAGTGGCACTTGGTGAAGGCCACACCCCCAGTCTCCACCTTTCCCCCCAGATACAGTAATAGGGGACCACTAAGGTTTACATAAAAGCATCCAAAGAGCACCATGTCATGGGACTTTTAACTATCTATGACAGTATGATCTATATACACTCACCGGCCACTTTATTAGGTACACCTGTCCAACTGCTCGTTAACACTTAATTTCTAAGCAGCCAATCACATGGCGGCAACTCAGTGCATTTAGGCATGTAGACATGGTCAAGACAATCTCCTGCAGTTCAAACCGAGCATCAGTATGGGGAAGAAAGGTGATTTGAGTGACTTTGAACGTGGCATGATTGTTGGTGCCAGAAGGGCTGGTCTGAGTATTTCAGAAACTGCTAATCTACTGGGATTTTCACGCACAACCATCTCTAGGGTTTACAGAGAATGGTCCGAAAAAGAAAAAACATCCAGTGAGCGGCAGTTCTGTGGGCGGAAATGCCTTGTTGATGCCAGAGGTCAGAGGAGAACGGCCAGACTGGTTCGAGCTGATAGAAGGGCAACAGTGACTCAAATTACCACCCGTTACAACCAAGGTGGGCAGAAGAGCATCTCTGAACGCACAGTACGTCGAACTTTGAGGCAGATGGGCTACAGCAGCAGAAGACCACACCGGGTGCCACTCCTTTCAGCTAAGAACAGGAAACTGAGGCTACAATTTGCACAAGCTCATCGAAATTGGACAATAGAAGATTGGAAAAACGTTGCCTGGTCTGATGAGTCTCGATTTCTGCTGCAACGTTCGGATGGTAGGGTCAGAATTTGGCGTCTACAACATGAAAGCATGGATCCATCCTGCCTTGTATCAACGGTTCAGGCTGGTGGTGGTGGTGTCATGGTGTGGGGAATATTTTCTTGGCACTCTTTGGGCCCCTTGGTACCAATTGACCATCGTTGCAACGCCACAGCCTACCTGAGTATTGTTGCTGACCATGTCCATCCCTTTATGACCACAATGTACCCAACTTCTGATGGCTACTTTCAGCAGGATAATGCGCCATGTCATAAAGCTGGAATCATCTCAGACTGGTTTCTTGAACATGACAATGAGTTCGCTGTACTCAAATGGCCTCCACAGTCACCAGATCTCAATCCAATAGAGCATCTTTGGGATGTGGTGGAACGGGAGATTCGCATCATGGAAGTGCAGCCGACAAATCTGCGGCAACTGTGTGATGCCATCATGTCAATATGGACCAAACTCCCTGAGGAATGCTTCCAGCACCTTGTTGAATCTATGCCACGAAGAATTGAGGCAGTTCTGAAGGCAAAAGGGGGTCCAACCCGTTACTAGCATGGGGTACCTAATAAAGTGGCCGGTGAGTGTATATCTACTGAATTATCTCTTTCAGTTTGCTTTTTGAAATTTTAAACAGAGTTAGCAGCACAGTCAGCAAGTGTGTAACAAGCTTCGTGGGGTTTCCTGTTAATCAATTCTTGATTTGATGAAAATCACAAAACTTACTGTATTATATTAGTGGCAAAAGATGTTCACTCTTATGGATAAAAAGTTATTTTTGGAAACTATACCAAATTATCCCTCAAATGCTGTCTCCCTTTTCATCTTTGTATTCTTTTTCTCATCATCATTGAGGTACAAGACGCATTCCCTATTTGATCATTCCCAGAGACAAAATGGGACTTAAGATGTTAGTATTTATGTTACAAAAGTACAAGCTGATGTATATCATACAATTGTCAGTTTTTTAGAGGTGTCCAATCTACTTTGAAGCCAAACAGTTTGACTAATATTAATACCTAGACTTCTTGCTTTCATTCATTTCATTTGTGCTTAGGGGCCTTTTATTTATCTTTTTATCTACATTTTTAGCACTTTTTACTTGGTTTGCAGGTCCCATGGTTTGCATTTTGAGTATTGTAATAAAACATGTTTTTTTAACCACCCACACCAGGCTCTATGATTATTAACATTGATATTACCCAATATAAATAACCTCTTTATTTTTATTGTTTTAAACAACTCCTGGAGGTCCTAGAATCCTGCTAAGCAATGTGGTTGATTGTTTTTCTTTTTTATTCTTCTTTTTTTTTTAAATCTAGTCAATATTCATTTTTATCTCCATGACAACATAGTCACAGTTAACCACAGCAGCTCAATCCATCCAAAAGGTTTCCGAGTTAATACGTGGTCAAGAAACCCTTGAGGAGGGTCTGTCTAGTCAACACAGCATTATGGGATGGGAGAACAACCTGCTCTGGTTTATTGGCATTGCTTTAAACCAATCACAATCATGGGACAGAGCAATGGTGCCTCTGTTAAATCGCCTCAGGAAGGATCTTGTTTTGGTGGAACATGTGTACGTTCAGAAGTAGTTTGAGTCGTAAACAGAAAACTCTGATCGGACAGATAGTCTAGCTAGCTGTCTGGATTTACCCTGCAGAGATCTGAGGACCAGGTAACCATAGTCCTCAGAAATCCACCAGAGGTTAGAACGCCAACACAAAGGAAACCAAGGCAACGGACATCCTGCCTAAATAAGGGACATCAGGCGGAATTTACGGTGGAACCGGAGCAATCCTGGCAGAGGACCGTGGTGTATGTAGTCCAGTCCCAACTAGTGTTACGGTTGGGAGCCGCAAAGCTGAAAACATAACCCCAATCTAGTTTAGAATGCCAACACAAATAAAGCGGAAGGTAAGGGACATCCGGCTGAAAAAGAAGGACATATGGCAGAATATCCAGCAGCAACTGATCGATCCTGGAAGTGGAAGGTCATGGGTATACTCACCTACAGCAAGAAAATGAAGATGATGAAAGATTAACTTGTTTATTGAAAAAAAAAAAAAAAAGCCCTCAGGGTAAAACCTTCTTGATGAGTACATATGGTATAAATAATCACAGATTAAGAGTGGCTCTGGGTGCATAAATATGGAGTGTGTCTTCAGTTGGAAGCAGGTGGCAGGGGTGTAGATCAATAATCAGCACCTCAACAGTATCTTCATTTTGACAATAGTATGCGTAGGTTACTACTCGTCTCTCCTGAGAACATCAGCTCCAGTACTCTCCACAGGGAAAGGATCAAAGTTGAAGTGCAGTGTTGAAACAGAAATAGGTGTTCTTTGGTTGCTGATAACATGTACAAGATCCCTCTCATCTAATCCCCCCCCCAACTGTCTTGCTACAGGATACATTACATACATTAACTTGAAACAGAACATTCATCATTAAGTAACAACTGTCATTCAAACTACATATTTACTGTTGATAGTTAATGAAGGAAATGTGTTGTATTTTTATCTCACTTTTGTCAAATCAAATGATGTCAAACTAAAATCCCAACTGCTTAGCCAACATCATTCTTACTCCAAACCGGGCAACATATGCTTGGTCAGGGATGTCTTGGTGTAAAAATAGCAATATATTTAACAACTGGATAAATTTCTCCTAAAATGGAAGGCTAAATGAGTTGTGCAGCTCCAGACAGATTTATTTTGGACTTTTTTAGCCAAAATTGGCTCTTGTGATGACCCTTAACTTGATGGCACTTTGGCATCAATTTTCAACATGCAGGGTAAAACCACTTGGTGTTAGAAAAAGATTGTGGATGGTGATACAAGATTAAGTGATACAGGGGACAAGAGGACACAAACCCTGGGTGAAAGTCCTGTGTTGTTTGACCAACACATTCTCACTCCCATCTGATAAAATACGGACGCTTGGCCAAGTGTCTTTGTTGTTGTGTTTTTGCGTGTTATATAGCTCGTGGTAACGGGACGGTTGGGTTTAGGGAAAGGTCATGGGTGGGCTTATGGTTCCGTGACACGTGGAAATAACGGGACGGTTAAGGACACATGCGGGACACAAACCCCGCTCTACTACTCAAACTACCCGCTAAACCCCATCTATAGATGTTCCTCTCCCCGGTACGTTCTACACACACGCCAAACTGTGCCTTTTTCGTTGCATCAGACGCAGATAGCCACTGTCCAAACGTTCGGAGTGAGAACGGGTTGGTTTGACACGTACACCCCCCCAAAAAACCACCTTACGCGCATTTTCGGTGATTTATACTACTCTCTACGAGCGTTTCATCACGTGTCTGAACTGATCTAGGCTACCATGATGCGAGCCAGCTCAATTGATCCTGTTTTTTTCCATTGAAACTAACGTGGTTCACATGATTTCCAACCCATGAAGTGGTCGGCTCAGTGCAAACCGTTTGATCACCTGTCATAGGGCTACGGATGAAGAACAAACTTTAAAATGCTTACAATGAGGTGAAGCATCTCATCATCTCTCATGAAACAGATCCAATTGAACGACAAGTTTTTCCAGCAAACTTGAAAAAAATAGACCACAGTTGTGGTGTTACCCCCTCTTTGTTTGGTTATGCAACACAGACACAACACTCCAGCACGGATCATAAGGTTTTCCTAAATGCTTTTTTGCCACTGGCAAATTGTGATTTGATCCCTGTTTGACGAACACATTTGTCTGTACATAATTCGGGAGACCACCCACATCTGTCTCAAACAGCCTGGAAGAGGGAAACAGAAAGACACCAAGATGTGCAACAACACTGAGAGAAGATAAAAGCCTGTCTGTGATCAGAAATACCTATATATTACAATATATTCGTGCAATCATTTAAGCAGTCAAATAAAACATTGTTGAACAAAACAAACTTGTTATTAAAGTATGCAAAAAAGTAATTACAATCCACTCTTCTAGTTTCAGTTGCCTGTCGCTTTTATTATGTTTTTATCCAACTATGTGCTTCATGTCCTGTTATGTCTACTGTTGGGAAAGCAAGAGAGGGAAGGTTTTTAGGAACAAGAGACGTCAAAAGCAATTATACTCATTGAAGTGTAATATTTCCCCAAGAAGCTGGGAATGCGTCTAGTTTCGGGCAGCGCTACCCGACAGGGCGACGGGGGCCCTGCTCAGCTACTTTTTTTTATTTGGTGTCAAAACACAATTGTCAATCAACCAAAGTTGCAATGCTAGGACGGGGCTGTCAGGAGACACTAGTCTAGCCTTCTTTCCTGTGAGTAACCAACGCAAACAAACAATTTCAGCTTACAAAGATGACAGCGTTGTTTCTGAACGCACCTCAGAAGGCCCTCTCAGGAGAGACGGGGAATGCAATGCCATGTTCCTCCATGTCTTCCTCTCTGTATGATTCCTCTACTCCAGTATATGGTTGTTTGAGCAGTTTGCACTGCTGTATATACTTTTCACATCAATAAAACTGCATTGTAATTTGTGCTTGTGTGTTTTTTACACGCGCCTCGTGCTGTTTTAACTGGAAATGCTCTAGTCTTAGTAATGGCACATGGGTAATCATGCTTCTTTCATTCTGTGCATGCTGTCAACATCAAGCAGTAATTATGCACTAAACTATTAAAGGCTTTTGCGTCTCCAGCCCGATGTTGTCAGGTGTGGGATGGTTTTGCCTGAAGGTTTGTCTTGTTTTTTTGTATTTGATTGGGGGTGCTGCTGTTCTCACATGTGTCAGTGAAAATGAAGGGCTGTGTCGGTACAGTGGTTTCACTGAGTGTGTGTGGCATCCAAAATGGGGATTGTTGGGAGTTGTTGGAAAGATTGAATTGACAGGTTGCTGTTGTAATTGGCATGTAAACCTGTTTCCTTTGGTCTTTCTGTCTGGAAATGCAAAGAGATGAACATGTTGACACATACACTACCATGCAGTCTACCAGTATTTGGACAGTGACACATTGTTCTGTCCACAACTCCAGCACACTGAATGTAAAGTGAAACAATGACAATGAGGTAAGTACTTTCAGGATAATTCTGAGGGTGTTTTGCATCCACAATAAATTGTAGACTGCTTTTATTCTTTCTTTTTTTAAATGCGTAGCCCCTCAACATTTAATCAATCAATCAATCAATCAATCAATCAATCAATAAATCAACATTTACAGTGGCTTGAGAAAGTTTACACACCCATGCTAAAGTTGATTAAAAAGAGGAATAAAAATCATCTTTTGGAAATTGGTCTTAAAGGTTCAGTAGGTAACTTTTGTAAAAATGTATTTTTTACATATTTGTTAAAACTGTCACTATGTCCTGACAGTAGAATATGAGACAGATAATCTGTGAAAAAAATCAAGCTCCTATGGCTCCTCCCTGTGCTCCTACTGCCACTGGCAGAAATACACCGCTCCCGGTCGGAAACAGCCAATCAGAGCCATGAGGACTGTCTTAGCAGTGTCAATCACTCTCGTGTACGCGCTACTCATAACCCTCCCCCCCATCCCCCTCCCCCCCGCACAGCGCGTACCGTGTTCAAGCTCAAGATTGCCCGTGTGCTGCAGCTGTGCTAATCACGGAGAAACTACTTTTCAGGAAAACTGCCAATTTCTCGAGTGACACCTGCTCAGAAAACAAAGACGGGCAAACAGAAGAAGACCGATGACGAAAAGCGAGCTAAAAAGAAAGAATTAAACCGAGCCCGAAATAAAACGACGGTCAACATCGGAGGCTTTTCAGAGGTGGAGGGAGCTACGCCTCCTGAAAGGATTCAACACGGATTCAGAGCTAGCCACATTTCTGCTTGACATGTAAGTATCCCTGCTGGATTTGTTTCATTTATTAATAACTAGCTACACAACTAAGCTAGCGATGGTTACAGTATCGCTGGCGATAGCGCAAATCTCATTTTACTCTGTAGCTTGTTGCTAGCTAAGTCTAACAGTTAGCTTGTTAGCTTGTAGCACGGCAGGAATGTTGTAGCAGGTGAAGTTTAGCTTTACCTGATAACTCGTTCACCCTCAGTATAAGCAATATTGTTTCGATCCCTACATTTAGTAAGCCAAAATGTGTTTTTGTCGATCACAATTAAATGCAGCTATGGTGAAACTACTTTAATTAATTGTGCGCTGTCCCTGCCCCCCTGTTTCTTCCCCCCTCAGGATTGTAAATCAAATGTCTGACACACATTCTTTATGCTCCTCCAACAGGTCAGACATTGCCCCAGACACAGAGGCACGAAGGAATCGTCTTTCAGTCCAAATCAAGATGT
Source organism: Etheostoma perlongum (assembly GCA_026937815.1). Classification (NCBI taxonomy): domain Eukaryota; kingdom Metazoa; phylum Chordata; class Actinopteri; order Perciformes; family Percidae; genus Etheostoma; species Etheostoma perlongum. Next base: position 5,573,334 of record CM049381.1, read on the forward strand.
TCAGTATTTCCTTGTGTGTACTTTGCAAAAAAAGCAGATTTATTTTACCCATATGCAAAATAAAACCTAAGATATTTCTAAGATGTTGTTATTCCTTGGTTTAGTGAGCTTCCTCAGTGATTCATCATTCCTACTGAAAGTTTAGTGTTTTAAATTGATCCAAAAGGTAATTCAGTAATGTACTGTGTAAAGTGCTGCTTTTAGTTCTCACAAATGAGCGATGACATAAAACATTTTAATCCCTTTTTTATTGAAAAATATTTCCAAAACTTTTAATAGAATTATTTTAAATAAGCAATTTTTTTACATAAAGTTTTAAAAGCACAGCACACAACAGCTAAAACCTCCTCAGAATAAATCTCCTGTATTGTGTGGAAAGCATTGGTGGCCCTGCTTACTAGCCTGCGCGTTCACGGCAGGCTCGAGGAGCTGTGGAGGGGGGGGGCTGTAGCGCAGCAGAGAGCAAGGGGGAGGAGCCTGTAAGGTGTGCTTGTTCAAATTTTTAGGCTAAGTCCACGTTTCCTCAAAACTATGGAGGACCATGTCTTTCATATTTAAAAATAAATACAGAAATAAATAAATGCTCAATAAATAAATAAGCACACAATTAATTGCCCCAAAATATACAATGAAGAAATAAATGTAGGTAAAATTAAATTATACAGTGAGACATAAATGTATATATCTTTTTTAATTAGCTTTTTATATATTCACCTTTGTAATAATTAAAATCCTTATTTATTTATTGTCCGTTATAATCTTCAACTTTATTTATTCCTTACTTATTTTTTAAATGTATTTATTTCTGTGTGTGTTTAATTTTTTTGTCTGTTTTATTCTTCCGTTGCATTTTCTACCCTATTTATTTTCACCCCTGGTATTTATTTCTGCCTGTCACTTTTACATTTCTGCCTGTCACTTTTACATTTCTACATGCATTTCTGCCTCATTATGCAAATGAGGAGGGGCTGGTCTTAAGGGGTTAACTTCTGCCCATTGGTTGGTTAGCATTTTACTCCTCGGTCAATCTACACTGCCACCGGGAAGACACAACACAGATGGCTACCACGGTGAAGTTGTCAGTGAGCTCAGGCATTTAGCAACTGTTTTTGAAAACAATGCTAAGGTTATAAGTATTGACTTTATAATTTTTCGTTTAGACGCTCTGACAGAACGTGTGTTTCAGTCAGCGGTGTCGGCAATGACAGGTTATCCCCTTAGGGAGCGCGCAAATGCACACAGAAGTGGAGCTTCTGCTGCCCTTTGCATGTTTAACTGCTGCACTTTGAATTAAACGGAACAAACAGCGTGAATGGAAGACTTTTACGGCAGGGTTACCATAGTAACAGGGGTCTCAGTTAACTACATAAATACGTGTATTTGTCTTTACATGTTATTTCGTTTCAAATGTTTATAGCGTGGTTTAATATCGCAACAGGCGTATCCTCCCTGTCCCTGTCAGATTATGAGTTACATAGAAGGTACTCAAATATCAGGCCACGTTTTTTCACCTGATATTTGGGTATCCCCTATGTAACTTTTGATAAACAACAGCAAACCTCTCCAAATTGTGTCAGGTTGTTTATTGTGACCTATTAAACACACAAAATAACACCCATGATGACAGGATGACAGGATTATTGTTAAAAGCCAGTTATTTCATGGATTAGGATACAATGCATCCTGATAAAGTTCCCTTGGCCTTTGGAATTAAATAACCCCCCTACTCCATCGTCTCTTGGTCTTAGTGAGGACCCAAGCAGCAGCATTCTGAATCAGCTGCAGCTGTCTGATTTATTTTTTAGGGAGACCTGTAAAGACCCCGTTACAGTAGTCAAGTCTACTGAAGATAAAAGCATGGACAAGTTTTTCCAAATCCTGTTGACACATAAGTCATTTAACCCTTGATATATTCTTAAAGTGATAACAGGCTGACTTTGTAACTGTCTTAATGTGGCTGTTAAACGTCAGGTCTGATTCCATGACTACACTAAGATTTCTGGCATGTCTGTTGTTTTTAACATTATTGTTGGAAGTTGAGCACAGACTTTTAATCATTTCTCTTTTGCTCGAAAAACCTCCACCTCTGGCACATACAGTCGTGCACTTAGTCAGTTTCAGTATTGGACTATAGTAACCTGGCGATAAAGTTCATGTAAATGTGTGTGTCATCTGCATAACTATGGTAATTTATTTAGTTGTTTTCATAATCTGAGCCAGTGGAAGCATGCAGATGTTAAACAGAACAGGCCCCAGAACGGAGGCTTGGGGAACTCCGCATGTCATATTTGTATGCTCAGATGCACCTATAGACACAAAGTAGTCCCTATTCTTTAAGTAGGATTCAAACCAGTTTAATACTAAGACTGAAATTTTAGCTGCAGAAACAATGTGCCAGATCGGTCTGTTTTCCGACCAGAAATTTGGACAGTTTTGTGTGCGTTTGGCTTGGAAACATAATCTTTATCTGGCAACACTGCTTGTAGTTCTAATCCTATATTTATAATTTATAATGATTATAGATCCCATGTGGGGAAATTCCAACTGTTTTTTTTGTTAGAATGCACTTGAAATACACACACATGCTCGGGACCTATCCATACACAAATGGAGAGATGCCAGAGTAAGTGGAGCAGCGTGGTTGGGGGGATATGATGCCTTGCTCAAGAGCACCTTGCAGTGCCAAGGAATTTGTTGAAATTATAAAAGAAATTGGACAGTGGAAAATCTGATTGGCTGGTAACTTTAAAAATGTAATAGCCATGTTGGCAGGTGAGTAAAGCAGTTAATAGGCCTGCCTTTAGGTGTAAATAGTGAAAGTCCTATTAACATATGGGTGCAAATTCTTTGCAGTGACTGTCCAAAATATATCTTCCATAGATGAGAGATCAGAGGACATTTTCCTATTAACTGTTCTCTTTGCTCTCAGTCAGTGGGAATAACATCTTTAACCCTGAAGTGAAATGGTAACCCTAAACAGATCTTTGAAGAAAATTATCTCCTCACTTGCAAGGACTTATGACGATACACACACTCTATCCCACTTAGCCAGATGATAATATCTGGTTTCACTGCACACCTGAGTCTAAAGAACAATAACAGCATGATTCACAATCAGTGGGTCACTCATGGGCTGATCCTTTACAGCTCCATATGGAAGTCTGCTGTCTTTCTTTAGACTTGGCAAGACATGAGAATTTCTCTTTTTTTCCATTTGCAAGTGCAGTTTTTCACATCCAACGTTTCAACACTTTTACAACATTCTTCCTGCTATTTTGATGTGGACTGAGAGATTGTGTTTATTCAGCGCAGGGGCCGTGAGTAAGAGGCAGATGTGTGTGTCGGGGAGGTGGAGGGAGGATCTTGTGACCTGCCAATCACAGGACAACACCACAGATTATCTTGTGACAACTGTGGACAAATTTACTGCAGGAATTGTGACGAGGAGTCCGTGTCTGTGGATGGGTAGCTCACCTTCTACATTGCAGAAGCTAATGGTGAAAATAAATGACACATAGAGTGTCTGTGGCAGAAGAGGGGGGGCAAGGGTGGCCAGTTCCCCTGTGATATCAAGCTTTGACCCCCCACACTGTGTGTGTATATATATATATATATATATATATATATATATATATACACACACAGTGAGGAAAATAAGTATTTGAACACCCTGCTATTTTGCAAGTTCTCCCACTTAGAAATCATGGAGAGGTCTGAAATTGTCATCGTAGGTGCAAATCCAGAAATCACAATGTATGATTTTTTAACTATTTCTTTGTATGATACAGCTGCAAATAAGTATTTGAACACCTGTCTATCAGCTACAATTCTGATCCTCAAAGACCTGTTAGTTTGCCTTCAAAATGTCCACCTCCACTCCATTTATTATCCTAAATTAGATGTACCTGTTTGAGGTTGTTAGCTGCATAAAGACATCTGTCCACCCCATACAATCAGTAAGAATCCAACTACTAACATGGACAAGACCAAAGAGTTGTCCAAAGACACTAGAGACAAAATCGTACACCTCCACAAGGCTGGAAAGGGCTACGGGGAAATGTCCAAGCAGCTTAGTGAAAAAAGGTCCACTGTTGGAGCACTCATTAGAAAATGGAAGAAGCTAAACATGACTGTCAATCTCCCTCGGACTGGGGCTCCATGCAAGATCTCACCTCGTGGGGTCTCAATGATCCTAAGAAAGGTGAGAAATCAGCCCAGAACTACACGGGAGGAGCTGGTCAATGACCTGAAAAGAGCTGGGACCACCGTTTTCCAAGGTTACTGTTGGTAATAAACGTCATGGTTTGACATCATGCATGGCACGGAAGGTTCCCCTGCTTAAACCAGCACATGTCAAGGCCCGTCTTAAGTTTGCCAATGACCATTTGGATGATCCAGAGGAGTCATGGGAGAAAGTCATGTGGTCAGATGAGACCAAAATAGAACTTTTTGGTCATAATTCCACTAACCGTGTTTGGAGGAAGAAGAATGATGAGTACCATCCCAAGAACACCATCCCTACTGTGAAGCATAGGGGGGGGGGTAGCATCATGCTTTGGGGTGTTTTTCTGCACATGGGACAGGGCGACTGCACTGTATTAAGGAGAGGATACCGGGGCCATGTATTGCGAGATTTTGGGGAACAACCTCCTTCCCTCAGTTAGAGCATTGAAGATGGGTCGAGGCTGGGTCTTCCAACATGACAATGACCCGAAGAACACAGCCAGGATAACCAAGGAGTGGCTCTGTAAGAAGCATATCAAGGTTCTAGCGTGGCCTAGCCAGTCTCCAGACCTAAACACAATAGATATCTTTGGAGGGAGCTCAAACTCCGTGTTTCTCAGCAACAGCCCAGAAACCTGACTGATCTAGAGAAGATCTGTGTGGAGGAGTGGGCCAAAATCCCTTCTGCAGTGTGTGCAAACCTGGTGAAAAACTACAAGAAACGTTTGACCTCTGGAACTGCAAACAAAGGCTACTGTACCAAATATTAACATTGATTTTCTCAGGTGTTCAAATACTTATTTGCAGCTGTATCATACAAATAAATAGTTAAAAAATCATACATTTCTGGATTTTTTTTTTAAGATTATTTCTCTCACAGTGGACATGCAACTACAATGACAATTTCAGACCCCTCCATGATTTCTAAGTGGGAGAACTGGCGAGTGTTTCAATACTTATTTTCCTCACTGTATATATATTGTAAATTGCTTTGTTGAATCTGACAGCATTCTGGGGTCTGCTAATTCTTTATAACAGACCGTTCTGATCACTCAGGAGGACAGCCATTAGTCCACTGAAAGAAGTCCAGGTTGTTTATCAGCTGTGGCAAAAAGTTGAGGACAGAAACTTTCCTCCAGGCGTGGCAGCAGATCTGGTGCTAGATTTTAGTCAACGATCGCTATGCAGTAATTTTTGCCGCATGGACAATAACGTTAATTAGTTACATTCAATATCGTGCAAGAAGGTTAGAGATAAATGAGGACAGAAACGTCAACATTAATACTTCCAAAGAAGTCCCATTCACCTTGTCTCACTTCACCATCAACGGAAATGTTGAGTTTAGCACGGTTGCTCAGTGGTTAGCACTTCTGCCTCACTGCAAGTTGGAACTGCAGAGTTTGAGCCCCGGTCCAGGACAGGGCCTTTCTGTGTGGAGTTTGCATGGTCTCTCGTGGGTTTCCTCCCACCACAAAGACATGCATGCTAGTTAGCTAGGACTACAGTCGAAAATTTGCCATTTGGCTAATGCTGGCGCATTTACAGGAATGTTGATTAATGTGCATTGTCCTAATAGAATAAATACATTTTATATGTGTACCATTAGTCATTTTTAGATCCAAACCAATGGTGAGTTGGCAGTATGTCACAGTTTTAAAAAACTAAAATCACATGTGGCCCCAGCATGACCCCTCCATTTAAAATGGTCTAGAAACTGCACTGGTGTGTGGGAGAGGAGGGGTGTTATTACAGAGAGGGTGACACAGGGAACAAGAGGAAGGCAGGGTCACTGTGGTGATTGTCATTTCTAGGCACAAAACCATGCCTCAATATTCACAATAGACCGCATCCGCTCTGTAGGCCACTACTTCATATAACTAGGCATCTCAGAACCCACATTCAGAATAAAAAAGCCTGGCTGAATGCAGAAGCAGTAGTGGCGACTGAGACTGCACCATCCAAATGTCCCATTTATATGCAGCCGCAGATGGACGGCTGTGAGAAAATGTATGAGTGGAGGAGTAGAAGTGGTGTAGTGCTACCAGTCAAGCCTAGATCTGCTGGAAGACTCAACCTGCATGAGCACATTTCATTTCTCATGCATACAATATTGCAGAGCTGTTTGTGTAACACAAACCATACCACTTCCTTTCCTCACTCTATTACTAGTGGTCATCCACAAAATCAAAAATGATCACTGGATTTCAGTTTTAGTCCCGTGTTCCAGAACTTATGAATGCATAGCCTTACTACAGCACGCACATCTGAGCTGGTAAAACTAGGTTACCTGTCAGTAAAAACTTCTTAAGATTTCCGATTTAGCATATATAGTGCATCTACTTCTAGCTTTATTATGTCCTGTTTTGATGTTACTTATATGTTGTAGCCAAGTGTCAGTTTTAGTCCCTGCAGAAGTGTCTTTGAGCTCTGACTAGTTTTACTTAAAGGGGATTGGAGGAGAGGGTGTGGGGGTAGGAAGAGAGTTATTATTTTTGTCATTGTCAATTGCTTGTCATTTTACATGCCACTTTACAACACACAACAGATACCTTATTTATTGATATTGATTGATTTCAATATCCAACACCAACGTTTCTTTTTTACCTTAAAATAATGTTTCCAAAATCATTTCAGTCGTTCATTAACAATCGTTTGAATAATACATAAGAATTATATTTCAGACCATACATGTGATTTTTCTCTCTCTCAGTCTCTCTTTCTCTCTCTCTCTCTGTTTGGTACTTGCTCATACTGTAGTACTTTGTTAATGATGTGCTTGCAGCGTTGTGGTACTTAAGTCTCAAAGTCTGGACTAGAGTTGTTTTCTTTTCTCTCTGACTTGTCTTGGACACGTTGGTATTTGGACTCGGACTTGTCTCGGACTCGGCCATTGGATTCACCAAATGTTCTAGTTGTTCTCTGCCAAGTCCAGCACTGTATGCGCATTTTCTAAATTAACTTCCACTTCAAAACAACTTCTGATTTAGTGAATCACGTTGGGTCAGAAAAAAGGTAATAGGTCATTTCAAAATCTATCTCGAACTGGCATTAGGATTGGTCCCCTAGTATACACCTGGCTGCGTCATATGCCTCTATCATCAATCATCATCAATAATTTTCCTTAATGCCACAGACACAATGTCAGCAATCACTTTGTACTGTGGATTCTTCAGGACAAGTAATACGTTTAAGAATGGGAACGCGTCTTCATTTTAAACAAAGCTAATAGTTTCATGAGAAAAGTCACAACAAAACTGTCAGCTTGGTCACATGATACAAGCTTTCTGTGACCACGCCCCCCTCCCCTTCCCCCTCCCCTCCTACAAAACACTCTTCAGAAGAGTTCAACTTCAATTTCTGGGTGGAAAAGTCAATGGCTTGACTGTTCATTAATATGAAAAAGTTATGCACTAAAGCTTTAAAAAAAAATAGATGGAAAGATATAGTTCAATTAAGTTCAGTATATTACCAGCCTTCAACAACAAAACATGTTATTTTTTGGAGGCTCATTAGAGTGTCATAATACCAGACACAGAGTCATGGGGTGATGATCAGTGGTTGAATGTAACTAAGTGCATTTACTCCAGTCACTACTTAAGTACAAATGTCTTTTGTTTTCATGCCACATTCTACTTCTACTTCGTTACATTTCAGAGAGAATTATACTACATTTTACTCCACTACATTCATCTGACAGCTTTAGTTACTAGTTACTTTAGTTACTAGTTACTTTAGTTACTCCACTTCATTCATCTGACAGCTTTAGTTACTAGTTACTTTAGTTACTAGTTAATTTACAAAATCTGATGTTTCATTATAAATGAAACTAGCCAACAATATACAAGTCCAGCTGAGATGATGAGACCATTAAACACACAGCTGGTTGGATATTTTATACTTTCTATAATGGGAGGATTGTTCTGCATTGAGTATTTTTACTTTTAATACTTTAAGAGCATTTTCCTTATGATACTTACACACTTTTACTTAAGAAACATTTTCAATGCAGGACTTCTACTTACTTTACTCGCATTAGTACTTTCACTTAAGTAAAGGATCTGAACACTTCTTCTTGATGATGCATTTGTTTACCTTCCTACATGTGTCCATATCACATTTTACATGTTGTGTAGAAGTACCAACATTCCACATTGCATTTTCTGTCGGAAGGAGTTTGCTGAAAATAATTTGAAAATGACTGACATATGAAATGCTTTTGGTCACATGGATTGGAAAATTGTGTTTGTGTCTTTTGATTTGCAGAGCTAGGACATTTCTCGCCCTTCCAAAAACTACTGACACAAACGTCCAGAAAGGCTGATTCCTACTTAGGGAATAACTGGCTGATTAGTAGGTCAGTGTAGCAGCCCCTGGGCCAGTCGGCAGCCAATCGGGGGATTGGGCCCTGGTCTGGAGACCTGACTTGGAAATGACTTTAAAAATGTTGCTGTTGGCCTTCAGTCTACTGGCTGATGTGCCAGAGTAAATTAAAGGTGAGATGTAACAGTTAGGTCCAGACATTTCAAGAAAACTGGCTCTGCATATCATTTGCATACTATTAGGACGATGAAGGGAGTCACGCAAAAACACAGGTTCCACATACAACAAATTTTAGCTAGTGTTCTGGTACATTTTGCTTTTTAATGGTATAGAGTCTATACTGTAGACTATAATTTACTAGATACTAGGGCTGGGACAATATGCCTTTGTTCCGATTTGATTCTACAGATACTCTATGATGTAGTTGTCGACGGTGGTGCTGTATGAACACACAAAAAAATCATTCTAGGAAAAAGAATCAATCTTAAAAATCGTTGCAAAAAAATCACCATATATATTTTTTTTTTCCCACCCCTAATCTAGACTATACATTTCTTTTTTAAATGGTGACTGAAAAAATAAAAGGCTTCATTTTGGCTCAGTGCAACCCATATCTCTCATCTTCCTGTAGAAAGAATTGTATGTTCGGAGAACTTCCATATGACATATAACCATGAAATGTGACCATGTGTTATCTTAAATGGACAGTTCAAGTCTTGCTCCATTTGCTTTTGTATTGCCCCGCTCGGCTCAAGGTTCTGAGCACAGCTGCTTTTGGCCAGCCAGGAAATTGCACCTGAAATTGGCCCTGTGGTCTGAGTGGCTTATAAACTACCTCGCAAGTATGAAAGTAAAGGGGAGAATAAAAAAACGGCCTCTCCACTTTTCTATATCCACCACAGGCACTTTTCTCACCCATCTTCAAGAATTTCTTGTCCGTAGCCAATGGTCACCAGAAAAGGTCTGCGAGTCATGTAGTATGTAGTCTGGACTGAAAGAATTAAAAATGGAAGTGGGTGTCCATTTGCTATGGCCACCGGTGCATGTACAAATAAATCCCAGATCCTGTGTTTTTTTCTTGTCCGTTATACACCCTCTTGTTTTCATTCTCTCTGCTATTGCAATAAATTGGCTTTATTTTTTTGGTATGTGCTGCCTGTTCACAGGGAATGAATGGAGGAGCTTGAATTTCACTGATCTGGGCAAAAGAAAATGCAATTGAATAGAAATTGTGCGCTGGTTTTCATTATGAATTGAAATATATCATTTCTCTATTCACTGTCTCATGGGTTTTCAGACGCCAAATGAGCAAAGATATGTCTTGCTTAGCCGAACCTAAGCCTGGGTTTTAGAGAAGCAGTACCTTCAGGCTGCAAACCCACTCATGCATCAATGCCAAATGCTACAGGAAACCTACCTTTAGTGGTTAGTCTTTTGGAAAAGGGCCAGTGCTGTTGGCCATGTTGGCTACTCTATCATTCCAATTTCAGGCCTAGAGCGTGTTCAGGCCTGCAGATGATTTTTTTCTTCTTATCAATCAATATTTCAACACTTAAGCATGCGTGATTACAACAGATGGAACTTGCAGTCCAGGCCCGTTGCTTATAAGATCGAAATTATATGCTCATGTTTTGCATGAAAACCTATTTTTTGCAAAACTGTTACAACCAGAGCTTTGTAAAGTGCAGTGCTTTGCATAATAAAATCAACAAAAATAGAGGAAGGTTAACATTTGTATACAATTCAACAGACCTTTTTTATATTTGCTTGTAGTTCCAATTTTAATTCTCGGCGGACCAAAAGAGATTTCAGATACAGTATTAGGGGACCACTAAGGTCTATATAAAAGAGACTTCAGATACAGTATTAGGGGACCACTAAGGTCTGTATAAAAGAGACTTCAGATACAGTATTAGGGGACCACTAAGGTCTATATAAAAGAGACTTCAGATATAGTATTATAAGACCACTAATGTCTATATAAAAGGCCAGGCAAGTCAAGGCAGCTTTATTTGTATAGCAATAATAGGTGCACCGTGGTCCAGATCAGGACCCAGCCCACGCATTCATCCACTGCCCAACAACATGCTAATGAATGTTCCCTTAAAGTTGCCTGGACTTTGGGTAAACATAAAAAAACATCCAGGCTCACCAATGAGCACCTACACATGTGCATGAGAATGGCCCTGACACCAGATTTAAAATCCTGGCAGGACAAGCAAGGGCTCACTTTTATCACTAAGGAAGATAAAGTGGGGAAGTGGGATATAAAAGGGAAAGAAAGAGAAAAGGAGGTGTTAAAGCTGTTGAGATTATAACATTTGTTCAAACTTAAAATGTCACTGCGTTTTTAGCAGACAAGAGTGCGGAGTGTGTGTCCAGAACAAACGTGACATTTAAAAAAAATCTAGCCAGACACCGACAGATTATCTACTCTCTGCACTATTCTCACTTTTTAACTGTTCAATATTAAGGGCTATTAGGGGCTTTTGAATGTCGTTTCCAATATTGCAAACTGTTACTTTTAAAAAAACAAGCCAATATATCAAAGAAAAGATTTTATTTAGCTAGTCAAGTAGCTCTTCCTCTGCACCCTGTGAGAGTGTCACCACCGGCTCCGCTGTCCCAGATGCATCCCAGTCATTTTAATAAAACTCTCATAAAGATTATACGAAGCACAAAAGGTCAGAACCATAGATTTTACCAGTTGTACATCGAACGCCCACCTGACGGTCTGCGGCGGCGATGTTGCAAAGCGTGAATGCTCTGAAACACAAACAGTACACAGCATACATATTTTGGTGTGTAATCATGGTTGCTAAAGTTCATGTACTTTATTAAATACCTTATTAAATACTGACTGTGACCCTTAACACATGCAAATGTTAGCTAACGTTACCAGGAAACTTACCCTTTTGTATTGTCGAACAATAGTCAAGAACAAAATGTCGACGTCTGATTTTTGTTGCTTCCTTCAGATTCTTTTGAAACCACAAAATTCTTCTGGCTGTGGCAAGTAGCCGACGTGCTGTTGTGAGTCGCATTGAAAATTACATCATCTAGGATGACCAGCCACGTTGAGGCGTTACTCAATCTGCAATGGAAAACGGACGCAGAGTGCATTGAGTCGAGTAGAGACAAGGCGAGACGAGGCGAGTCGAGCTGTTACCAGCAGTGGAAAAACGCCATTAGACCCTCCTCCACAGCGCTGCGGAGGAGGTTCTGGTTAGTCCACACAACATTCTGGGATGGAAGAAAGATGTTCTCTGGTTCATTTGCATTTCTTTGAACCAATCACAATCGTCTTGGCAGCACTCAGTGCTTCTGAATAATAGTCTTGCAAAGGAACTTGTCCTTACCGCAGTGGCCCAGGTTCGATTCTGACCCTAGGCCCTTTGCTGCATGTCATTCCCCTCTCCCTCTCCTCTTGTCCTGTCTACTAAAATGCCCAAAAATATTTCCTAAAAAAAATAAAAATTAAACAAGGGTAGTTTTATTCGTCAACAGAAAACTGATTGGACAAATAGTCTAGCTAGCTGTCTGGATTTACCCTGCAGAGATCTGAGGACCAGGTAACCATAGTTGCCTAGTAACGGGGCGCTGGTAAGATTGACACCGCTTCATCTGGCTTGTGTATTTTCAGTAATTTTACTTTTTGTCATGATAATTTTACTCGATGTTCATACTCAGTTCATTAGCAAAGTTCAATAGTTTTTATCATCTTTTTATCATCTCTCCGCCGTATTTTGTTTTTTTACGGGGTTGGAGTCTGACATGATACCCGATGACCGGAGGATGCAAGTTAAGTTTAAGCCCACAGCACAGGCCTCTAGCACTACTTATCCACAATAACATCATCGTAGGCTACATCTGCTGGCGTAAGGATGAGGATATACTTAATAAGTGAACTTTACCGGCTATGTGGGAGCTGTGCACATTCTGCGGAGCTTCTGTGGCAACGCAACATTCTCTGACGCCCAAAGTATGCCTACCGAGGATGTTGTCGCAAAATAATCTACATGGCTCGCAAGGATGGCAAAATATCCCCCTGTCTCTGGACTGTTGAAGCCTGATCATCGAGTTGACCATACTGTGCCTGTCTGCCCAGATCGGATATGCACGGTCACTCAAACCAACTGAAATCTGGGTTGTTCAACATAATATCTTCTCTTCGTTACTTCGTCATGGACCGTGGACTGGGCTTTCTGTGTCTGATGGAGCTGTGGCAGCAGAGCGAATAGTTCTTCCACCTGAACCATGCAGTCCCACATGCATGGCTTTGTTTACATCTGTAAACCCCGCACATCCGGGAGGGGAGGTGGTCCCGCACTGCTCTCGTGAGAACTGCAAGTTGTACACCCCTGCCCGCTCACTGAGATCCTCTCAGCAGGCCTACTGCATGTCATAGTTTGAATCTCAGCACCTTTATGAAATGACTATCATTTTAATGTCCTTTTTTGTTTGTGTAACCTTGGTTGTTATGAAAGGAAAAAAAAAAGTATTATTATTATTATAGTCCTCATAAATCCACTGGAGGTTAGAAAGCCAACACAAAGAATGGAACAATCCCAGAAGTAGGAGGTCATCAATATAGACTACTGGTATCCAAATGCATCTATGCTTCTATGGCCTTATGCAGAGGGATAAACAGAGGGAAGATGTTTTAGGGAACACATTGTGACAATTAGCTTTGTTTAAGCAAAGAAATTCATATTTGTGATTTACTATGTGTGGGATGCAGGAATAAATCAAACTTTGGTCTAAATAATGTGCATGACTCATTGATCCTCAGCAACAGCAAAGCTGAGCAATAATCATGTTCTTCCTGGATGGCTGATGACCCCTTTTAACAGGCCAAATGCTCAACTTAGGTTTTCTTATTTTTTATCTTTTGGTGGCTATATTATTAAAGAGAGATTTTCATAAGCGACCAAAATGGGTTTCCTCAGGAGGGGGGCTGTCGTCTCCCTTAGAGATAGGGTGAGAAGCTCATTCATCCGAGAGCAGCTGCTCCTTTGCGTCAAAAAGAGCCAGTTGAGGTGGCTCGGGCATCTGGTAAGGATGCCCCCTGGGGCCCTGCCTAGGGAGGTGTTCCAGGCACGTCCAGCTGGGAGGAGGCCTCGGGGAAGACCCAGGACTAGGTGGAGAGATTACAGTGCCTTGCGAAAGTATTCGGCCCCCTTGAACTTTTCAACCTTTTGACACATTTCAGGCTTCAAACATAAAGATATAATTTTTTTATTTTTTGTGAAGAATCACCAACAAGTGGGACACAATTGTGAAGTAGAACGAAATCTATTGGATATTTTAAACTTTTTTAGCAAATAAAAAACTGAAAAGTGGTGCGTGCAAAATTATTCGGCCCCTTACTTTCAGTGCAGCAAACTCACTCCAGAAGTTCAGTGAGGATCTCTGAATGATCCAATGTTGTCCTAAATGACTGATGGTGATAAATAGAATCCACCTGTGTTTGATCAAGTCTCTGTATAAATGCACCTGCTCTGTGATAGTCTCAGGGTTCTGTTGAAAGCGCAGAGAGCATCATGAAGACCAAGGAACACACCAGGCAGGTCTGTAATACTGTTGTGGAGAAGTTTAAAGCCGGATTTGGATACAAAAAGATTTCCCAAGCTTTAAACATCCCAAGGAGCACTGTGCAAGCGACCATTTTGAAATGGAAGGAGTATCAGACCACTGCAAATCTACCAAGACCTGGGCGTCCCTCTAAACTTTCAGCTCAGACAAGGAGAAGACTGATCAGAGATGCAGCCAAGAGGCCCATGATCACTCTGGATGAACTGCAGAGAACTACAGCTGAGGTGGGAGAGTCTGTCCATAGGACAACAATCAGTCGTACACTGCACAAATCTGGCCTTTATGGAAGAGTGGCAAGAAGAAAGCCATTTCTCAAAGATATCCATAAAAATTCTCGTCTAAAGTTTGCCACAAGCCACCTGGGAGACACACCAAACATGTGGAAGAAGGTGCTCTGGTCAGATGAAACCAAAATCAAACTTTTTGGCCACAATGCAAAACGATATGTTTGGCGTAAAAGCAACACAGCTCATCACCCTCAACACACCATCCCCACTGTCAAACATGGTGGTGGCAGCATCATGGTTTGGGCCTGCTTTTCTTCAGCAGGGACAGGGAAGATGGTTCAAATTGAGGGAAGATGGATGCAGCCAAATACAGGACCATTCTGGATGAAAACCTGTTGGAGTCTGCAAAAGACCTGAAACTGGGACGGAGATTTATCTTCCAACAAGACAATGATCCCAAACATACAGCAAAATCTACAAAGGAATGGTTCACAAATAAACGTATCCAGGTGTTAGAATGGCCAAGTCAAAGTCCAGACCTGAATCCCAATCGAGAATCTGTGGAAAGAGCTGAAAACTGCTGTTCACAAACGCTCTCCATCCAACCTCACTGAGCTCCAGCTGTTTTGCAAGGAAGAATGGGCAAGAATGTCAGTCTCTCGATGTGCAAAACTGATAGAGACATACCCCAAGCGACTTGCAGCTGTAATCGCAGCAAAAGGTGGCGCTACAAAGTATTAACGCAAGGGGGCCCAATAATTTTGCACGCACCACTTTTCAGTTTTTTATTTGCTAAAAATGTTTAAAATATCCAATAGATTTCGTTCCACTTCACAATTGTGTCCCACTTTTTGGTGACTCTTCACAAAAAATAAATTTTTTATATCTTCATGTTTGAAGTCTGAAATGTGTCAAAAGGTTGAAAAGTTCAAGGGGGGCCGAATACTTTCGCAAGGCACTGTATATCTCCAACCTGGCCTGGGAACGCCTCGGGATCCCCCAGACAGAGCTGGTTGATGTGGCTCGGGAAAGGGAAGTTTGGGGTCCCCTGCTGGAGCTGCGGCCCCCAAGACCGGATAAGCGGACAAAGATGGATGGAAGGATGGATATATATGTATGTATTTCTTAATAAATACAAGACTATTGCACTGCTGAGTCCTATTGACTGACTCCAGTCAAATCACTACAGAAATAGAGTATCGGTACTTTTCATCATGATATTTTATATTTGTATTCATACATTTTACAGTGCTATTTTGCTATCAGATTTTACCCATTGAATTTTCTGTGGCCACAAACACAGCATTGACTTATAATTTAGCTGATAAAACAGCAAACAGATGCATAATTACACATCTAGTCTATCTGCTCTCCTTTTAGCTCTATTTGGGTCTGCACCAATTCTTTGAAAATTTTCTCTTGCTGCATTTGACTCACTGCTAATATACAACTGTCAGAAAAAGAAAAATATGATTAACTAGTTTCTACTTTGTGGTTGAGATGTTACACTCTCCCAAGATTATTGCTGAGTGGCATACATAGTATCTCTGAGGCAGCAAGACCAGAAAGAGACTTAGATCCTACAACGAGTGGGAATGAATGAAGAAGATAATATACAGAATGATTAATAATGAGTAAGTATTATGCTGTGTAATTACTCTGCAATTATACATCATCATATGATGAAGTCATGATCAAAATGTCTCTTCAACATCAATGACCTGTTGGACTAAACTAAGTTGAAACCCAATCGGCTGAAATACTGAGCTTACAGTATTTCCTTAATATCTCAGGTGGAGAGTTTTTCCAAGTGGGAGTATTTAAAATCCAAGTGGGAGCCTGTGAAAGGACAACAGTGCCACGCTGCTATAGTCCGCTAGCTAACAAAGGCCTGATATGAGCTGCAGTCGTGTCCTTGAGAAGTGCTCTTGAAAAAACGTCAAATATGCAGCTGTGTAATTGGAATATTAGATAAAATCAAAGAATTGTGAGTTATGACAGCCGCCTTAAACAAGAGGCAGTAACCCCCCCCCACACACACACACACACACGAACACACAGTGGGAGAGTATGGAGAGGCATGGAGGAGGAGGAGATAAATGATATATCTTCCCAGCCCTGATTTTCCACAGTGATTGGAGGCCCTCTGCAAATGTTGAGGGAGGCAGCTGTGAGAGGAGTTCAGAGGCTCTGCAGGTTCACGGCAAAGTCAACACCATCCAATCCCTCTAAAGTCTCACGCCGCTCAAAAAGGAGCCGTCATTTCCTGGAACAGCTGGACACTGTAGTTTTTAGCAAACATGACTCAGACTGGAGGGACTGTTGCAGAGGGGTCTTCAATGTTTTTAAAGTCATGGACCCCTCAACTGAGAGAGATACAGAGAAGGGACCCCCAACTATATCTATTGTATAAAATGAAGTTACATGTTGAACTGGGCCTACAATAAGGTGGCCTTAAGCCTTTATGCATGTCTTTTTAGTGCATAAAATACTAAGCTGTTGGAGCGACCACTAGCCCACCCAGGAAGAGCTTTTGCCCCATGTTGGCCTGGGTTCGAATCAGTCCTGCCCTTTGCTACATGTCACCCCCCATCTCTCTCCCACCTTTCCAGTCTATCCATTGTCAAAAATAAAGGGAAAGAAAATGCCACAAAAAACTCTTTGAAAAAAGAATACTAAACTATTAAAATAATTGTTGTTGGCATGATTCTATTAATCATGTTTTAATGTTAAAGCTTAATAACTTTTTCATATTAATTAACGTATATTACATTCAATTCCATGGCCAAAGCAAACTAAAACAGCTCCACACAACTCTCTCTGTGTTTCTCAGTGTGACTATGTTCAGATTGTGGCATCCGGCGACTTTTGCGCACCAAAAACTCAAGTGAAGATAATGACCTCTTGTGACCTCTTTTTTTTAATCCTCTGTGTCCTCCTTGGTTACTAGCAACTACATGGAGGAGTGTAGGGGAGGAAGGGAGGCGGTGCACAGTCACAGAAGGCTTGTATCATGTGGACAGTTTTGTTGTCATTACTTAGAATTCCTCATGGAGGCGGCAGAAACTACTAATTTGTGGATCTCAGTGACTACCTTACCAATGGGCCATGAAGCATATCATCATTGTTTTGTTTTTTTCACTAATTGTGAAGCTGATTTATATTTTCTAATAATATTGCAAATAGTATGTTAGATTCATACGAGGATAGTTCAATGTTATGGAAACTTTTAAAAAATTAACAATTTGGCGCCCCCCCACCCCCTGTAGTAACTCCTTATTGTTGGGGACTATTTTCAGCAGAGGATTAATCTACATTTGGTGCTTCAGTGTTTACAGCAGCAGGACGCTGTGTGTGGGCTTGAGTCAAAATAAACTAGTGTGTGTGTGTGTGCATGGTAATGAAGGAACATGCCACCCAGTGCAACAGTGTGTTTGTAGTGTCAATTGTTTGTTTTCTTCAGGCTTTGATAAACACACTTATTAACAGACCCAAACGGAATATGAAGACATTATTTATTCTTTTTTTCTTTTCTTTTTTTTTTACAGTTTTCAGTGGTGATCCAGAATGAAAATCAGCAGCATTTAAGTAGACTGTTTTCTGCTTGAGGTGGAGCTGTGTTAACATTCTGTTTTCTGTTTTATTTTATTCATTTTTGTTCAAGATGTGTGGGGAAATCTGGCAGAATTCTGCGCCTGCAGATTCCGTGTGGCCCTGCTTATAAAAATTTCAAAAAAAAAATAATATTTGGGACTTAAGAACAAAGTAGACAGCTGTGTCTTTGTTTGAAGGAATATATGTTATGTGTATCAGCTGAAAGCTATCAATACAAATGTGACTAACTGTGGCTTTTTTTATGCCCTGTGACCCTCTCCAGCATATGGTAATAAGATTGTGTGTGTACCTACGTGTACAAAAACCTGCATTGGTACTCATCTCTCCACCGTCAATCGTTTACGCCCCACTGCCAAGTCAGAGGACTAATTATGCATTTGAGCGTGAGAGTTTAATTTGCACTTTACATTTGGAGTGATTGGCACTTGCATAACTTATGCTGAATGCTGTTTAACTACAGGGGAGGCAGGCGGTGTGCACTCAGCTCCATCACCCTGCTCCATCACCCGGCCGCTCAGGGTTATTCATGTTGCAGATAAATGTACTGTATATTCATGTCTTTACAAAACCTGTGTGTGTGTGTGTCCTTTTACCTCTGTGCTGGTTTGAATCAAATCATACCATCATGTGTGTGTGTGTGTGTGCACACCTAGCTTGAAAATTTGATCTGAGTGCTGGGAGACAGAGATATAGCAGCATTCCTGTTGTGAGGGTGAGGTTTTAGGGCGCCTATTTTCCTGATCTTAATATATGTATTTTAAGATGTTTGGAGAGCACCTATTGAATAACAGTCACTTGAAGTTTCTTTAGTTGAGAAATTAGACACTATAACCCACAAAACGCTGTGCTGACCAAAGATCTTATAGTTACAACATTACAAAGTTAATCCACTTCACTGCCTACTCACCCACAGGAAACAGGAAACACACACACTAAAAGGAAGACAAACAGTGTTATTAAAATGCATGAAAACCCAATATCACTCTTATATACTATCAGCATGCTCACTCAAGCACTCAAACTGTAAAGCACGCATCCACACACACACACACTCTGCTGCTTCACCCCACCTGCACTTTCTATTCCACTGTGAGAGCCAACCAAATGGCCTGCATCTTCCCTACTTCTTCTTTTCTCTTCTTCTGCCTTAATTCTTTTTTAGTTTGTTTAGTTTTTTTTATCTTTCTGTCATGCTCCCAAAACAATAACTCATTTTCTCTTCCTCTCTGTGTTTCGACACCCTCCTACCTCGCTCCCTCTCTCCCTCCATCACTGAAAAATGCAACACCAACAATGTTCTTTTCTTTCCTCCAAAGCAGATCCCCATGTGGTCAAGCACATCACAGCAGTGCACTGCCCACCGCTGGCCCCTTTGCTATGTATTATGAATTTTTTTGACACACACACACACACACACACACATACATAGGCATACACATACACATATCTCCCTAATTAACAAACTATTTGTCCAGGGAGTAGGTAGGCAGATGTTGGGGAAATAATTAAGAGAACAGAAAATTGCTACACAAAGGATTTTGAGAAGCGCAGCCAACCCCTTGTAGTCCCGCCTGCCTGTCTGTTACAATGATAGTTAAGCATGTCTCATGTTTTATAGAGTTCTGCCTCTTCTCTGCAGCCCCCTGGGCTTGGGACAACTCCTTCTCAGAGCGAATAATGCAGGCGTGTGAAAGCTGTGATGGTCACGTGGTGTAGAAAAGTCTTCGATGTGATGTGAGGAGTTGGGAGAAATGTTCGGAAGCCAAAAGATGTGAACTAGAAAGGAGGAAAAAGAATGAGTTGGTGAGTTTAATTTTGTCCTTGTATTTTTCCATGGGTTATTTTGCTGATGGTGCACACTCCTTTTTTTAGCACTGGCCTACTTCACATCCAAATAGAAGCATCCTCACCTGCCCAGTGCACCTGGTCCTGATGCAGAACCGTTCTTTTGTCTGTCTATCTCATATAGTGAGTTGATGGAGGCTGGTTTAACTACTTTATGTGGTTTATAGGGACTCTCAGCAATTTAATATTGCACTTTCATGAAGTTGGGAGACTCACAAGAGATAATGACAATAATGGTCATAATTAAAGCTGTAGAGAAACATCTTGACTTTTTGCTCATAGGATGATCAATGTTCCCATAATGCATCGCACAACATCTTTCATTATACCCTGATAGTTTGTTACACAGGCTTTCTGTTATGAGTGTCTCCAAATCCCAAGTTGAGATAACACTGATGACATCAGCTAGAGTTATTTTCAAAACTCCCCTAAAATTACAGAACACATTATACAACGGTTTTCTCTGAGTTGTAAATTGATCCTAGTGTATATAATTGCTGGAGAAGTGTAAGTGCTGTTGCACAAATAACATGATTATTATTACAAATTGATAAAACATACTGAAACTAAAACAAACTGAAACATTCCTCTCCGGGAAACATCACCTTATCGTGGTGGAGAGGTTTGTGTGTCCCTATGAACCTGAGGGATGTTTTGTCTGGATCTGTGTGCTCCTGGTAGGGTCTT
This sequence comes from Etheostoma perlongum, assembly GCA_026937815.1. Lineage (NCBI taxonomy): Eukaryota > Metazoa > Chordata > Actinopteri > Perciformes > Percidae > Etheostoma > Etheostoma perlongum. Next base: position 5,593,847 of record CM049381.1, read on the forward strand.
CCATGGCAAAGTGGTCTCAGGTAAGGGGCCAGACAAAGAATGGTTCAAAAACCCTATGAACAAGTGAGGTAGAGAGGGAGTGACCCTGCCCGGGAGGAAGCCCGGGGCCCCCGTCTGGAGCCAGGCCCAGACGGAGGGCTCGTACTCACAAGCCCACCAGCTGAGTGCCGCTGCTTTGGAGTTTACCCCGGTGGTCGAGAGGGTCGCCTCCCTACGCCTGCGGGTGAAGGGGGAAAAACTCTGACTGTTTGTGCATATGCACCAAACAAGAGTTCGGAGTATTTCGGCCTTCTTGGAAACCTTGAATGGAGTCCTGTATGGGGCTCCAGTAGGGGACTCCATATTTCTGCTGGGGGACTTCAACGCACACGTGGGCAATGATGGAGATACTTGGGAGAGGCGTGATTGGGAGGAACGGCCTCCCTGATCTGAACCAGAGTGGTTGTCTGTTGTTGGACTTCTGTGCTAGTCATGGATTGTCCATAACAAACACCATGTTCAAACATAGGGATGCTCATAAGTGTACTTGGTACCAGAGCACCCTACGTCAAAGATCAATGATCGATTTTATAATTGTTTTATCTGATCTGAGATGTTTTGGACACTCGGGTGAAGAGAAGGGCGGGGCTGTCAACTGATCACCATCTGGTGGTGAGTTGGGTCAGGGGATGGGGGAGGACTCTGGACAGACCTGGTAAGCCCAAACAGGTAGTGCGGGTACATTGGGAATGTCTGGAGGAGGCCCCTGTCTGACGGACTTTCAACTCACACCTTGCTTTTCGTGCATCCCTGTGGAGGTTGGGGGCATTGAACCTGACAATCAAAAAAAGTTCAAAGTTTCCATTTCTGAAACTGCGGCGGGGAGCTGTGGTCTTAGGGTCTTAGGTGTCTCAAGGGGCGGTAACCCACGGACATCGTGGTGGACACCGGTGGCCAGGGAAGCCGTCCGACTGAAGAAGGAGTCACATCTTCACTTGACTCACATCTGCACTCGACTCACGTCTGCACTCGACTCACATTGGGGAGTGACAACTTCAACAAAGAAAATAAAAAAGAAAGAGAAAAGTCTGCTGCTACATTCTGTCCCCGTCTCCCGTCAGAGCGCAATGCGTGGCAATCCACTGCGATAATAAGGATAATTCAAATGAAAAGGATAATTCTTACGTCAACATTTCTACCGTGGTTTACCATTACACCAGTAATCATTGTATCCCTAATCCACACAGGACCTTCTTCCTGTATTCACTTTCTTGCTCCCGCCCCCCCAGATACATCTGACCAATAAGAAGAGTGGGCATTCTTGCGTGATTTGTAATGGCGCATTTTGGTACGCTTGGATTTTTCCAGGTGTGAAACGAAACCGAACCAAGGGGAAATTGCTCCAAATTTACAAACTCATCAACTGATTCTGACCAGAGCGAACAAAACTATAGGGGAGAAAACACCCTAACAAATGATTCCTTTTACTTTTTTCATAGAATTTGTGACAAAACGAAAAACAAAAAATATAATCTGTGAACATAATGTAATTTTGCTTGACCTTTCACATATCACCCACAGCTGCTTTCTAAATACGACACAAACACTCAAACAAAGTAAGAGTATCCGGATACACAGTGATATAGTGTACAACTCTGATTTTAGCACAATAGGCTTTTCTTGGAGGATGCATTGCTTCATACTCAACAGTCTTTTCCCAGTATCAGATTTGTAACCGGCATGTTTGTGTCACTTTGTGCACAAGCTGAACATATTTCACCCTCTTAAAACCTCCATAACGTTTCTGTTCACAATTGCATTTGCTGTTACTGTTTACAGCAATTTTCCAGCACAAACCACTCTCACTCTCATTTCCATGGCTTGGCAAAGCTCTGAGCCCCCCTCCATTTGAATGACAAGTCATTAGCTTGTTAAATTGCAATGGCGAATCCACTTATCCTCCCCACCAACTGTACACACGTCAGTAGAAAGCATGAAATTGTGCAAAGCTCATTGGGCTCACCTTCAAAACTACTTTGGTGTGGTGAGTTCTTGAATGCTAATACAGTTTTCTTTGGATACAAACGTTGTGTTATCTAAAATTTCCAATGGCTGTGTCGTAAGCCTGCCGTTGTCCCTGGGTCCAATTTGACCTTTTTTTTTAATCTCTAATCAGAAATATGGGTTTCTTTTCATACTCAAAAATAACATGGATGGGTTCCCTGCAATGCTCTTTGCAAGTACAATTAACAAACACCACTTTTACTGAATTTTTCCTATTTTATTCATTCAGGAAAAAAATGTTAATGATTTAAATGGTATCCTGACTAAACTTTGACATACCGGTCTCTTATTATCCATCGGCCTTTAGTGAATCACTGAACAGGATGTGTCAAACGTCAAAAAAACCAAAACATTTAAAAAACTGACAAAAACGTCAGAAAAAGTGTCCAAAAAGTGTTAATTTTCCACTTTTGACCTTTTTGAGGAAATGGTTGGCAGGAGGACAACACAAGGGTTTAAGGGAAGTGGTTGTCATTATCCTCTGATGTGCTACGCCACATGGACATAGACATCTCAAACCACCAACAGTTTGTTTCCATCCAGAGAAATAGAGGGGAAACAACTCTGTGCGGTTTTCAAGGTGTAGTGCAGGAAGATATGATCCGCCATGAGCATGCTCTGTTTTATTTTGAAAATTAACTGGATGTTTTATTTTGTTTCTGTGCTCGACTTCCTGTCCCGCACTCTGCCGTGTGCTGAATTGCTGTGGAGCTCTCCGGCGTCTGGCAAAAATAGAAGCTCTGGGTATCTTCTCCGGAGGCTGGGGACCGCCGGAGCTGGGACGGAGTCGGGACGCAGCCGTTCAGCAGACGGTGGAAATACACACATTGACTTTATTGGAAACCTAATGACTCCAACATCATTCCAGAGCGGATCCGCAGACGTTCCGCACCCGGTGGAAATCAAGAGTTACCCTCCTGTGAATGCACACATATAGTATTTATTCCCCAACTTCAGCTGCATATGCTCATCCTCTAACTGGTAGATTGCCTCTTGAATTATTAAATTAAATCAGATTGACCATTATCACAGGAGAAGAATGTGAGCAGCTGTGGTTGGCCATAAAGAAATCTGAGGAGAGACTGAGGAAGTAGATAGCAGATAACAGTCCCGCACTTTTATTCATTTTGGGAGTGTAAGATTGATGAGCGACTGCATCTTTTCTACTCTTCTTTGAGACCGTGCTGCAGAAGACAGGAACTTAAAGATATGTATTTACGATCTTTAATGTGGCTGTGCAATCCTGGCATTCCTGTAGCGATATGGCCTGGATCAAAGTGTTGGAGATGTTGAGAGGAGACATGCAATCTTATTTTGGAGTGATGGTTTTCTGTCTATGTCCACTCTGCATCAACCTGCAGAGACATAGACAAGGCCTTTATCACACACTCAGATTGTTAATGTTGTTTTTTAAGTGACTTCACTTTTTTATCATTTTTATCTGACTTTGTACCTCTTATTCTTCCCTGGTTCCATCTCCTGCATTGCATCTTTATGAGCCTTTCCCATGAACTAAGTACATTTAGTCAAGTACTGTATGTACAAATATTGAGGTACTTGTACTTTACTTCAGTCTTTTCAATGGCACTTTCTACTTAAGAGAGAAATATTCTACTTTTTACTCCACTACAGTCATCTGACAACTTTAGTTACTAGTTACTTTAGTTACTAGTTACTTTACACATTAAGAGGTTGGTACACAAAACACATGTACAGTAGTTTACGTTTTTTTTACAAATTAAACTGAAATGATTAGCAGATTAAACAGTTAATTGACAGAAGTGTTTTGATCATTTCCAGTTTCTAAAATGGGAGCATGGAGTACTTTTAATACTTTAAGTACATTTTCCTGATGATACTTACATACTTCTACTTAACTAACATTTTCAAAGCAGGACTTTTACTTGTAAAAGAGTATTTTTGCAGCATGATATTTGTATTTTTACTGTAGTAAAAGATCTGAATACCTCTTCCACCGCTAACCTCGGGAAGGAAGTTGTTTTGGTGGAACATGTGTATAAATGGAGGCTAAAGGTGGGGGAAAAAAATCAATATAGCATAGTATCGCAGTATTTTCAGTGGCAATAATGTATCGATACACAGGCGCCAAGTATGGCTCTGTTATTATATACTATATATTGGTGTTGGTCAGTTTGTCCCATTCTGCAGCAATAACATTGAAGTGATGTGAACAAACTAAAATGTTTCTTTTTAGATAAAACAGATTTTGGTTTCCTTTTGTTGGAAAAAAGGTTATAAATTGCAATATATCGCACAATATTACAATATGGTTAAAATAATATCGTAATGTGATGATATTGTATCGGGAGGCGTCTGGTGATGTGGATGAGGCTACAAAGAAAGCAGAAGGTGAGGGACATCTGCCCATTCAGCACCAGAAACAATCCCATAAATGTAATGGGGTGGATATCTAGACATATTAGTATCTCAAAAATCAGTTTTCTCAGCTTTCCTATTCTCTCCTTCCTCTCCTCGGCTGACCCTGTTCGCTCAAACTTTCAGAGCCGAGAAGAGAGACTACGGAGCAGAACCACAGCGAGCACGGCTCCTTGATGTGGCCCCTCTGGGCCTCCCCCGCAGAGGGACTGGTGTTTAATCAAGCCCCTGGCTTTAAACTCCCAGCATGCCTGTGCTCCTCTGACCCCCGGCATCTGCCGATGCTTGAGTTCACAAGAACCCACACACTCTATTCTAAGCTACCTGTCCTTGAGATCTCTCTCCTTTTTACAGCGGTGTGTGTTTAGCTGACATTGCTAATCCAGAGAATGTACAGCTCACACACACAGATACACACACACACACTGCACAGCTGAGTAAAAACCTTCCCTCCTTCGCTAATAAATTGTCGAGGGGTTTAAAAGTGTAAGACAGAAAAGGATAAGACATCAGCAGCAATCAAGAGCATGTAACTAAGTACATTTACTCCAGTACTGTACCTAAGGCCAAATGTTGAGGTACTTGTACTTTACTTGAGTCTTTTCTTTTGATGCCACTTTCTACTTCTACTTCCGCTACATTTCAGAGAGAAATATTGTACTTTTTACTCCACTACATTCATCTGACAGCTTTCGTTGCTAGTTACTTTAGTTACTAGTTACTTTACACATTAACATTTTGCACAAATAACACATGTATATTATAAAAGCTGATGTTTTATTATAAAGTAACCTAGCAACAATATAACAGCCTCCATTAAACACACAACTGGTTGGATCCTTTATACTTTGTACAATGGGAGGATTGTTCTGTATTGAGTACTTTTACTTTTATTACTTTAAAGTGCTCATATTATGCTTTTTGGCTTTTCCCCTTTGTGTTATATATACATTTTTGTGCATGTTATAGGTATACAAAATGAAAAAGCCCAATGTCCCCCCCCCCCCCCCCCAAAGGGACTTACCATCTCCAACATAAAGCACTGGTCACAAACTGGTCCAAACAGCTCTGTTGTAGTCCAGCCTTTACTTCAGAAACAAACACTCGTCACTTTGTAACACGTGTATAATGCTCGCCTAGCTTCTATAATGGCACGCCCTCATACTCTGCTTCTGACTGGCTAGTAGTCCTTATCTAGGTACTGTCAGGGCCCTCATACTCTGCTTCTGACTGGCTAGTAGTCCTTACCTAGGTACTGTCAGGGCCCTCATACTCTGCTTCTGACTGGCTAGTAGTCCTTACCTAGGTACTGTCAGGGCCCTCATACTCTGCTTCTGACTGGCTAGTAGTCCTTACCTAGGTACTGTCAGGGCCCTCATACTCTGCTTCTGACTGGCTAGTAGTCCTTACCTAGGTACTGTCAGGGCCCTCATACTCTGCTTCTGACTGGCTAGTAGTCCTTACCTAGGTACTGTCAGGGCCCTCATACTCTGCTTCTGACTGGCTAGTAGTCCTTACCTAGGTACTGTCAGGGCCCTCATACTCTGCTTCTGACTGGCTAGTAGTCCTTACCTAGGTACTGTCAGGGCCCTCATACTCTGCTTCTGACTGGCTAGTAGTCCTTACCTAGGTACTGTCAGGGCCCTCATACTCTGCTTCTGACTGGCTAGTAGTCCTTACCTTGGTACTGTCAGGACCCTCATACTCTGCTTCTGACTGGCTAGTAGTCCTTACCTAGGTACTGTCAGGGCCCTCATACTCTGCTTCTGACTGGCTAGTAGTCCTTACCTAGGTACTGTCAGGACCCTCATACTCTGCTTCTGACTGGCTAGTAGTCCTTACCTAGGTACCTAGCATGTGCAACCTCACTCAGTAGCTAAAACAGAGAGCTCAACACACAGGGTGAAAAGAGGAGCCGCAGCAATGTGCAGTAAAACAAACATATGGTGTTTTTAGAAAATTAAACTATGTAATGCTATTATGATATAACCTCTAAATGCAATTATGAACCTGAAAATGATCAGAATACAAGCACTTTAAGTACATTTTCCTGATGATACTTACAAACTTTCACTTAAGTAACCTTTTCAATGCAGGACTTTTACTTGTAAAGCATTAGTATTTTCAAAGTGCGGTAGTATTATTTTTACTTAACGTAAAGGATCTGAATACTTCTTCCATCACTGGCTTTCAGTCCTCTAACAATCCAGAGAAATATTACATTATACTTCAGAAATGATCCACAGCGCCAATTACACACAACTACCAACTTGGCTCCTACAGCTGTAAAAACAAATCAGAGCTTGAAAGTATTTTCTTGTCTGTTACCACTGTTTTAACTTCCTGAGTGCTCCAGTTAGCCATCCAGCGGCAGCGGCGGCGGCTGATTCTCTGCTCCTAATCCCAGGGTCTTGACCACAGAGAATGTCTTATCAGCGCTGCTTGTGCTGCCCATCTTAAGCCTGCGCTGATGGATTTGGCTGAGCGCTCGATGGCTGGAGTTTTAAGCAGATTCATATCGGGGTGATTGAAGGAGCCGGGGCTTTGGTTGGCTAGAGTTAGCGCTGGTGGTGCTGTTATTGGACACGCAAGGGGAGCCAGTGACACCGTCACCACGGTGATGGATAAAGAGGCTGGGATTTCTTGAAGAGGAGGCAGAGGAAGAGGAGAAAAGAAAAGAAAATGGTGTGTACAGCGGGTTATAGTGCACATATGTGAAATGTATTGCATGTAAAATAAATTAATTATTGTTATTATTAGATTATAGCCACAAGTGGGCCAGACTTACAATGATTATCTTAATGTGTAAAGTAAAAGCTGTCAGATGAATGTAGTAGAGTAACTAAAGTAACTAGTAACTAAAGCTGTCAGATGAATGTAGTGGAGTAACTAAAGTAACTAGTAACTAAAGTAACTAGTAACTAAAGCTGTCAGATGAATGTAGTGGAGTAACTAAAGTAACTAGTAACTAAAGCTGTCAGATGAATGTAGTGGAGTAACTAAAGTAACTAGTAACTAAAGTAACTAGTAACTAAAGCTGCGGTCCTTTGCTGCATGTCATTCCCCCCCTCTCTCTCCCCCTTTATGTCTACATCTGTCCAAAGAAAAATAATGGCCTAAAATGCCCAAAACAATAATCTTAAAGACTCAAGTAAAGTACAAATACCACAACATGTGTACTTAACCCTCAAAATGTTAAATACAAACATTTTTTTCCTACGTTTTGGTCGTCCATTTTGACATTTGTCACTTTTCCCGATGTTATTCTTGCTTTTTTTCTTTGCTTTTAAAAATAAGTTTTTGGCGCTTTTTTCAACATTGTGAAATAGTTTTTTTTTTACATTTTTGTCATTTGTTCAACGTTCTTTGTCCATTTTTTTTCTTCTTTTCTAACCGCTATAAAATTGAATAAGACACCTACATTCTGGAAATGGGTCACATTTGACTAGAGCACTACAGAAGGGTTAAGTACAGTACTTGTAAGTGAAGTAACTTACTTAGTTACATTCCACCACTGCCATGCATAGTGCATAGCATGCATAGTATTAATCCCATTGGATGTTTGCCCCGCAGTGAGTGGGGCTTCTGTGCTGTAAGCTTCTTCTTTTTTTTATTAACCAGTCTATCAGCATGGTAAATAAGAGCTGTGACCCCTCCTGACCGGGCCCCTTGGCTCAGATAAGCACTGCAGACACAGTGTAAAGTGGCTGAGGCAGTCGCGGTCACACGCCGCCGAGCACACTAAGCCCCCTGCCCCGCCACACTGACAGACGCCAACCGCACTCTTCAAATGGTCTGAATGTTCCTGTGTGTGTGTGGGGGGGGGAGAAAGTAAATGAATGTGGGAGGCGGGTCTTGTTTCTTAGGTGTTTATGTGTGCACACACTCATTTGCACACACGCGTGTCACTATTTTTTGTCATGATGTGTTTTCCCTCACCTCTATCTGCAGTGCTCCCGCGACATACCATCACTGCATTGACAGATCCATCACTCTCTGTGCTTTATAGCCAACCAAGGAAACGAGGTAAACAAAGCCTGCGAAAGAAGGAGCCATTTTTTCTCTTTTATGGTCTGCAATTTTTCACGGGCTTCGGGGAAAGGGCCGCATCTGAATTATCGGAGAGGCCTGTCGCGACGCCTGGCGAGGCAGAAATTTTATCTGTAACATTTATTTTAAACAAACTTATGCTATATCTATCTTCCGGTGTTCTCCACTCTGTGGATGTTATATATATATATATATATATATATATATATATATATATATATATATATATATATATATATATTTTTTTTTTTTTTTTGGCATCTTTAGCCATGTCCCTCTTCCTCTGCACAGTCCTCAAGGCCTCTGTCTGACATCATGGTCGATGCCAATCTGTGTTTATTTTTCTGTCCTCCGCAGATAATGTCCATGGCACCAATATATATATATATATAATATATATATCGTCGGGACTCTTGGAGTCATTTTTTGCCACTCTGGGTCCGGGCCGATTTAGCTTCAGTAAAAAAAAGTATATGACTTTTTGACTTTGTCGGGACGGACGTTTAACTGAAAAATGGGACAGTTAGGTTTAGGATATGATGGTGGGTGGGGTTACAAAATGTATGTTTCATCAAAAATCCTCTATACTAAATCAGAATCAGAATCAAAAATACTTTATTAATCCCCGAAGGGAAACTCTGTGTTGCAGTTGCACAAATAGTATAAATATCAGGGTAGAAATATAAGAAATATAAGGAGTGTGGCTATGTACGGTATTTAAAAAGTTAAAGGAATGTTATTATACAGTATTTACATAATTTACATAATTAATTAAGGTATTGCAATGGTGAAAAGTAATAATAATAATAATAATAATAATAATTGTAGCAGTTGAGTTTTGCACACATTTCAAGCCAGTGTTATTGAACAGAACAGATAATATTGTCCAGTTTTAACCTCTCTAAGTGTGTGTGTGTCAGACACTTAGAGGGAGGAGTTATAAAGTCTGATGGCCACAGGCAGGAATGACTTCCTATGGCGCTCTGTGGTGCATTTTGGGAGAATGAGTCTATCACTGAAAGTGCTCCTGTGATTTTTCAGCAAGCCATGGAGTGGGTGCAAGACATTGTCCAAGATGACATGTAGTTTGGACAGCGTCCTCCTCTCTGACACCACCAACAGAGAGTCCAGATCCACCCCCACAACGTCACTGGCCTTGCGGATCAGTTTGTTGAGTCTGTTGGCGTCCGCTACCCTCAGCCTGCTGCCCCAGCATGCAACTGCAAAGAGGATAGCACTGGCCACCACAGACTCATAAAACATCCTCAGCATGGTCCTGCAGATGTTGAAGGACCTCAGCCTCCTCAGAAAGTAGAGACGGCTTTGGCCCTTCCTGTAGAGGGCTTGAGTGTTCTTGGCCCAGTCTAGTTTATTGTCCAAGTGAACTCCCAGGTATTTTTAGTCCTCCACAATGTCCACACTGACCCCCTGGATGGAAACAGGCTTGCCTTGGCTCTCCTTAGATCCACCACCAGCTCCTTAGTCTTTGTCACATTGAGCTGTAGATGGTTCTGCTCCCTCCATGTGACAAAGTCCCCCACCACAGCTCTGTACTCAGCCTCGTCACCCTCGCTGATACATCCAACCACAGCAGTCATCAGAAAACTTGTGAAGATGGCAAGACTCTGTTTGGTAGTTGAAGTCTGTGGTGTAGATGGTGAAGAGGGAGGGAGAGAGGACAGTCCCCTGCGGGGCCCCGGTGTTGCTGACCACGCTGTCTGACACACAGTGTTGCAGGCGCACATGCTGTAAGGTCCCTTTCTCTGCTTTGCCCGCCCAGAGAATTTGGCCCCCCCATTAGAGAGAGATATCAAGGCTTTCAAACGAGCAAAGTGGCAGTTGGTCAAGGCCACACCCTCAGCCTCCAACTTGCCCCCCTCCTCCTCAAAAGCTACAGACTCTGAAATGGCACATACTAAAGAAAGATTGTTGTGGGACTGGCTCTAGTGGCTGGAATTCTGCACCAAGGCTGAATTTTGGGAAAGAGACTTCAGATACAGTATTAGGGGACCACTAAGGTCTATATAAAAGAGACTTCAGATACAGTATTAAGGACCACTAAGGTCTATATAAAAGAGACTTCAGATTCAGTAAGAGAGGACCACTAAGGTCTATATAAAAGAGACTTCAGATACAGTATTAGGGACCACTAAGGTCTATATAAAAGAGACTTCAGATACAGTATTAGGGACCACTAAGGTCTATATAAAAGAGACTTCAGATACAGTATCAGGGGACCACTAAGGTCTATATAAAAGAGACTTCAAATACAGTATTAGGGGACCACTAAGGTCTATATAAAAGAGACTTCAGATACAGTATTAGGGGACCACTAAGGTCTATATAAAAGAGACTTCAGATACAGTATTAGGGGACCACTAAGATCTATATAAAAGAGACTTCAGATACAGTATTAGGGGACCACTAAGGTCTATATAAAAGAGACTTCAGATACAGTATTAGGGACCACTAAGGTCTATATAAAAGAGACTTCAGATTCAGTATTAGAGGACCACTAAGGTCTATATAAAAGAGACTTCAGATACAGTATTAAGGGACCACTAAGGTCTATATAAAAGAGACTTCAGATACAGTATTAGGGGACCACTAAGGTCTATATAAAAGAGACTTCAGATACAGTATCAGGGGACCACTAAGGTCTATATAAAAGAGACTTCAGATACAGTATTAGGGGACCACTAAGGTCTATATAAAAGAGACTTCAGATACAATATCAGGGGACCACTAAGGTCTATATAAAAGAGACTTCAGATACAGTATTAAGGGACCACTAAGGTCTATATAAAAGAGACTTCAGATACAGTATTAGGGGACCACTAAGGGCTATATAAAAGAGACTTTAGATACAGTATTAGGGGACCACTAATGTCTATATAAAAGAGACTTCAGATTCAGTATTAGAGGACCACTAAGGTCTATATAAAAGAGACTTCAGATACAGTATTAAGGGACCACTAAGGTCTATATAAAAGAGACTTCAGATACAGTATTAGGGACCACTAAGGTCTATATAAAAGAGACTTCAGATTCAGTATTAGAGGACCACTAAGGTCTATATAAAAGAGACTTCAGATACAGTATTAAGGGACCACTAAGGTCTATATAAAAGAGACTTCAGATACAGTATTAGGGACCACTAAGGTCTATATAGAAGAGACTTCAGATACAGTATCAGGGGACCACTAAGGTCTATATAAAAGAGACTTCAGATACAGTATTAGAGGACCACTAAGGTCTATATAAAAGAGACTTCAGATACAGTATCAGGGGACCACTAAGGTCTACATAAAAGAGACTTAAGATACAGTATCAGGGGACCACTAAGATCTACATAAAAGAGACTTTAGATACAGTATTAGGGGACCACTAAGGTCTATATAAAAGAGACTTCAGATACAGTATTAGGGGACCACTAAGATCTACATAAAAGAGACTTTAGATACAGTATTAGGGGACCACTAATGTCTATATAAAAGCATCCAAAGATAACAATGTCATGGGACCTTTATGGATAAAGAGCAGTGATCCAGATCAGCAAATTTTCTCACAAATTTTTAATCAGACTGGTCCCTTGGTCTTTGGGTTACGCTTGGCTGTATGAGGAAGTGTGTCCATAGGAAACAACTTGAAAGAACAGTGAAGGTCAGCAAACTGGGAAGTGTTTCTTCTGCAGCTCTGCATTTGAAACAATACTCCCTCTTCTGGTTTTAAACAACGGAATAAATGTACAAAGCCCCAACAGTTCTAGTCATTCCCCCCAGAGTAAGTACTGTGTAAGTACTTCCTTTTAGGAAGAAACCTGGGAAAAACCCAGGCTCTTGGTAGGTGGTGTCTGACGGGCTGGTTGGGGGTGTGGCAGTGACAGTGGCAATAAAAGTCACCAATAATAGTCACAATAAAGACCATAGAACAGTGACTACAAATGGTAGTAGTCCGCAAACCCAGACGGTGAAGGGAAATGAAAATTGAGTGGAATTACGTAAGAGGGTGGAGCCCGGCTAGGAACATACGGCCCAAGAAAAAAAAATAAATAAATCTGCGCTCCAATCCGATTTACAGTAAGTTGCTATGTTATATACTATTTTGTGTTTCTTTTAATACCATTTTATTTTTACACACCGGGTGTGTAACATATGGTTTAAAACTGAAATCTACGATAAAATGATTGAAAGAAAGACAACGCTTTGAGTGGGCATTGTGATGGATTGAAGGAAGCAACCTCTTAAAGACATGCAAACTGCAGCTGTCAGAAGAAATAATAGTTTTGTAATCCAAGGACAGATTTTCAGGCTGTTACTATCATATCTTGCTGATGCACAGATTTACATTTAATTGCACTGCTTTAAACAAGAATGGCCTCCAAGTGGAGAAGCATTTATAGCCCCTGTCTCTCTGCGGTCACGTGCATGTCTTGTGATTTTCTTTCCGTTTTCTCCAAGCATATGGCAATTAGCTGCACTAAAGCAATTACGCAAACAAAAAAGCTGAGGAGCACGGCATATGGGGAGGCTCTTCTTTCCAACAGATGCAGAAAAAGACAGTAAGAAAAAGGAAAAGCAAGCTGAGAGATGGAATTTCTTGTCATCCATCTCAAGGACTGCCATTTCAACTCCCTTCCTCTCTCTCTCTCTCTCTCTCTCTCTCTCTCTCTCTCTCTCTCTGTCACTTTTCAGCAGCTATTGTTCTCAGTGGGGTGATTTTCCTTTTTCCTCTTTAGACACGATAAAGGAGGGCACAGTCATATCCCCAGCACAGCTTCAGCAAAACAAAGAGTTACAGTGAAAACTGAGAGACCCCTCCGCACACAGCCACACCCACACGCACACACACCCACATGCAACCTGCTTGCTAAGACTTAGATGGAGGTCAAATGGTTGATGTCTATTCTGCTTCAATACAGTTAGCTGTTCCTTTTTCTGTTTTTAACCTGTCAAATACCCTCACTGTTTTCCTTCAGGCATTCTGGGAATACGAAAGCACCTCAGATATTCATTGCTTCTTGACTTCATCATGACGTGTGTGTTGTAAATCCCTATGTTTTTTGCCACTGTTTCCTTTTCCATCAAAGCAGGAAAACAGGGTGAATTGAGAGGCCACTGGGAGATGTGCTTGCAAATGACCAGATGACAAGCAATTCTCTCCAGACAGTGATCAGATAGATATGAGACATCTATTCATGAGATGTCCGTAATTATTTTGGGCTCATTATTAACTGTGGATCTCTGCAGCATTTGGAAATGGTATCCTGTCCCATGGTGGGCAGTGTAATGATGGCTTATGGAGGCAGCAGGTGAGCCTCTTTATCGGATGTCATTTTCTGCTACGGTTCTTCTGATATTTTGTTTTTTTATTACTATTCAAGGATTACATAAGAGATGAGATACTTTTTTTCCCGCTGTCGCTGCGTGCCATCTTCTATTTCTTAATTCTGCATCTTTTACTCTTACTTTGTCAACAGCAATGTAGATATCAAAGGATTGGCATGATGATATTGCTTCCTTTCTCACTCGCGCCTCCTTAATCTTTTCCACACACACACACACACACACACACACACACACACACACACACACACACACACACACACACACACACACACACACACACACACACACACACACACATTGTATCTGAAAGCTGTCACTGCCACTTCACTCAGGCAGATCAATGGTGTTCTGATGAAGCAATCATTTATTATGAATTATTAAGGATTACAGCCTTTAGGAAGAGTGAGATCAATGCATTTATTTACTTTAGGCATTAGAACAGGCACCTGATAACATGTGTGTGAGCTCTGAGCGACCATTTGCTTTTAAGCTTAAACCCCAAAAACACCGTGGAGCCTTTTTATTTGCGCTGTAAAGTGAAGCCTTTAGTCAGCAAACATGGCTTTTGCTAAATCCCTTGTTGGGATTGTGGGGTTGAATTGTGCAAACACGCTGTGCACAATGCTGTCATCAACAGACTGCTTTACACTTCGTGACTCAAGAGCATCTGGCCGCATGCAAACTGACCTTTGAACTCCATTATCATTTAATAATGCCACTTATCAGGCCACAAATTGTTTGAGCATTCATTTTTTTTACACAAAGGACAAAATGAAGAAGCGAAGATGCCATTTGCTAACTACTAGAGTGATGTGGGCAGACTGTTGTTTAGCCTCATGCATTTGTTATTTCTACTTAGCTGTGTCAACTGCCATTCTCCCCACTCTCACACTGACTGACTGCTAGTGTCTCAATTTGGATCCCATGTTAAGCACCATTCTCACTTTTCAACAGTTTGCTCATAGCTAAGGAGGGGGATGGAGTGACACATTAAAATACAAGTAGAGAGAGAGAGAGAGAATCTGACATTGAAGATGTAATGTGAACAATTGTTCCTATGTGATCATTAGGTTAGGGTAGCAGTCTTTTGCTGGCTAACTGGATGGCCTTTGTGTGTGATGTATAGGCTGGTAGCATGGGAGAAGATGGTGTGGGATGGGAAATCAATGGGAGACAAGTGCACATGAACAGGATATAAGTCCTGGGGAAATTCCTTTGCACACACCATGTCTGGGAACGCCATGGTGATGAAATCCTAATCCGGTGACGATGTTTCTAAGGGCCGAACTGGAAAAATTAGTCACATTGAGGGCCAGACGTGTATGTTATTGACATGTTATTCAAAAAAACATTCGACTGCATTACCACATCTGCTCACTTACAGTTTGGTTGACATAAAGCCCCAAAAAAGTCAGGGAAAAATGTTCCTCAGCCATCAGAGAATTTAGCTAATTAAGCAAATCAATGATTCCAATTTGTTAAAGCAGGCTCCCACGCAGCTGTGTCAAAGCCTCAATATGAAAGCGCTCTGCTTCTGTGGGAATTTCTGAGTCTCAAAGTCGGCCAATATGCCAAAATTCGGTACTGCAGTTTGAAAAAAAGTTTACCGTGTTTTTGGTTTGCTATGTATAAACTATGCGGCCTTGAGTTTGACACGTCCTGTAAGGGAGTGTAGGCGAATGGTGTGGATGTATGTGAGATGAGGAGTGTGATTTGATATGGATAAGAATCAATAAGTGCCAATGCAATGACCCCTAATTTAAACACACTTGTTTTTTTTCTTCTTTCAGCGTCTCTGCTCACGCCTGAGTCAAGTCCCCTTCTCAAAATCAATTCCTCTTTCTCAAATCCTAAAACTTTGTCCTTCTAATTTGTTCCACAGCAGTTTGCCGTCCATGTCGATCCCCCGAGCCCCTGGGACTAATCTGCATGGGTATAGGGGTTAGGGGTTCCTGATCCCGAGGAACCTCCCGCTTCATTCCCCACCTCCATTTCACAACACTTAGCTCCACCGTGTCTTTTATTATGCGCCCCTCCCCCTTCCTTACCAAACCCCCTGGTATCCCCTGGTAAATGGAGAAGTGAAAGCCTGGAGGGGGCTTGAGGACTTTCTGGGGGCCTCAGCTCAGCTCTGCTCTGTAGCCCAGGAATAGAGACATTCCCTGGGCTTGGGAGGCTGACCCAAAGCCTGGGGCTCAGGACCTGTGTGAACCTAGTTTAATTATATTAGCTGGAGCATTTAGACCCTTTGGCCTTGGCTTTCAAAAGCACTTTAAGTGAGGACGCTTTTCATCACTGCCTGATTTGAAAAAGCCCCCCCCCACCCAAGTGTGTGGGTGCGCAGCACTAAGCTCCGCCATCATAACTATTTGTCGGACAAGGTCACGTCACATTAACTAGTGATGTCCCCTTGTTTCATCTTTCTATCACAGCTTCTTTTGTAGTCAGCCGCTGCGGAGTGACAGTCCTGGTCTGCCCAGATTTCATTCAGACTGGCTGGGTGGTCAGGCTCACACACACACACACACACGGAAAATTTGGAAAACACATACACACACACACACACTCACTCACACACAGACAGACACACACGCACACAGGGAAATTTGGAAAACACATACATACACACACACACACTCACTCACACACAGACAGACACACACAGGGAAATTTGGAAAACACATACATACACACACACACACACACACACACTCGCTTACACACAGACACACACTCAGATATGCACACACACAAACACACAGACACACACACACACATATAAATACACACATACACACAAACACACTCAGATATGTACACAAACATACATACACGCACACACCCTGCGTCTAACACAATTATTTGTTCATACTAGTGCTGTCAAACGATTAAAATATTGAATTACGATTAATCGCATTAATGTCATAGTTAACTCGCGATTAATCACAATTAATCGCACATTTTGATCTATTCTAATGTCCCTTGATTTCTTTTTGTCCCATTATTTTTTCTCATTTTAATGCTCTTCAACAGTGATGGGAATAATGGCGTTATAAAATAATGGTAGAGACAGGTATGGTGTTATGAAGTCAAGTTTTCCTGCTAAAGATTTCCCACCGTGGTCAGAAAACATAGACACTATGACTCTAGAGTGGCTACTCGTTCTGAAGCTAATTGCTGTCACTTTATTTCTCCCTCGCTCTATCACCTACACACACACACACACACACACACACACATACACCGGCGCAAAAGACTAAACATCAGGCCACTTACATAAAGAGTGTATATATTTCTTTATTTTTGCTATAGTGCTTACAATAGATACTGGTCATTAAGGCATCGGTGGATGGAAGTTTGCTAGGCCAAAAACAATGTTAACCTCACGATAAAAAAGTAACGCCGCTAAAATGGGTGTGCATTAACGCCGTTAATAACGCCTTTAACGGACAGCACTAGTTCATCCATTTGTCTCTGCGGTGGAGCAGGTTCATTCTCATGTCTCTGGATCTCTCACAGGTTGGGGAGCTGGCTGTTGGCTCCAATCGCAGTTGGACATGGTTAAAAGAAAAAAATTAAATGAATAATGAACAGTCACTTGAAAGCATGAACATGTACTGCCTACCCATGTAATGCGTCGCCACACAATCCATTATCATATCCCAAAGGACCAGAGAGTTGAAATTAGCATTGTGTTCTACCTAATTGCTCAGCTCTGGCAAATTAACATGCCCTTATTCAACCTTGTGTTTGTGAAATGCTATTTATGCTGTTTGTTTCATGTTTAAATCAACGTATTTACACATGAAAAGACTAGCCACCTCTGTTAATTACACTAAATGTTAGATTGTGTTAGCTGGCTCTGCACAGCACAGGCCTATTTAACAAGGTGCAAAGCTGCAGCTACTGCTCTGCCTGCAGGGAACCAGAAGCAGCTCTAATCAATGCTAGCATGTTCGCTAATGCTAATTGCTAAAGTAATTTACGGAGATATACTGAGCGCGGATAGCAATTCTCATTGGTACTCATTTATTTCTGAAACTCCCTTGCACAGCCCAGTAGCATTGACAAATACTAAGCTTTTAGCATGGCTACTGGGAATGAAGGCACTTCTTTGTGTTTATGCCGCCAATGACATTAAGACATTAAAAAGTTGTCTTAACTAAATGTTGTTTCCAAGTCTTGGAGCTGTCTATAAATAAAAGGATACTTGTCTGTGGAAAAGTGGAAACTGGATTGGAAATAAAGTGGGCAGAAGTGTTTCTTTTCCATCTTTGTGTTGAGTGGAGGTGAAGATTAGCCTTTCCTCTCAAAGTACCCATGAGTACACATAGATCACCTCTATTTTCTCTATTGTTGTTCGATTTCCAGCCTCTATTACTTTCCACTGGAGTTTATCATGGACTCTGCCATTTGGACATTTATATTTCCGATGTATTTTCAGTACATGTTGTAATACTGTTTTGTGAAAACGGCGTTCATTTTGGCACCTCATTTGGACTGTCATCTGTCGTGATAATAACATGTCACGCTTTCATTACTTGATTTTTTTTGTGTTTTTTGTCTAGTTTGACATTTTGGACAATTGTAGCATCCTTGCAGCTACAGCAACAGTTGTTGCGTTTTAGCTGGACAGTTACCATGGGGACAGCCAGGGCTGTAATCAAGACCAAGCTGTGAGTAAGAATGATGTTGGTTAAGCAGTTGGGATTCCCAAGCACAGCCAATCAGTTATAGGATTTAAAAAAAAAAACAGCAATAATAAAATTTTGGGTAAAACTTTTATTATCAAGAACCAAAGAACATGTGTATATTCTCAGCGGTGTTGCAAACTTGGCAAATTTCTTGCTAGATTTAGCAACATTTCAGACCCTCTTAGCTACTTTATATCTAAAAAGCGACTAGCAACACATTGATCAGCTTTCAACAGGGGAAAAGCAGATGTTATCTGGCAAATTTAACTACTTATTTTTTTAAATATGGCTAGCTACTGTCATTGGAGAAGAACACCGGTTCTCAATGGTTACTTACCGCACCCAGATACATTACTAGAATTGCTGGTAACTGTAACGTGTTGAGAGTAGGTCCAGACCACAGTCTAGACCTCTATCTGTAACGTGTATCGAGGTAACTCATTATGATTTGATTATATAAATAAAATTGAATTTGAATTGAATACATTTACTTTCTTCTTAGTGCATCATAATTATTCAATTCAGGTTGTTACAGATTTTATCTTATTACATATGTTATTTTTTATACCATTGAGGCCTAATAAAACATGTTCATTAACCTCTGAGAAGCCTGTCTGAATTTTTGTCTCGAGGCCGGCTGAGTGTCCTCTTTTTTGGAAATCAAAATATGGTCACCCTATTCTACTTTGTACTTTACAGAACAATCATGTGTTTCTTGAGCTAGTATCAACCTTCCACTCCAAGCACTCCTGTAAATAAACTCCATACCGTCTTTTTTCTGGCGTTATCTTTATAAAAAGGATTTATGATGTCTGTTATCTTTTTCCACCTCCAAGATGAATGTCTCATTGTCTGTGGTGTTGTAAAGAAGACGTACAATACATTTCCGCTGTTCATCTTCCTGTCCGGCTGTTTGAACGCTTCACGGCTCGCTTGGAATATCATTGCGGGGGGTGGGGCGCCTCTGGAATGCCTGCCCGGTGGAAAATATAAGCATAAGCTAGCTTTGAAAAACGATAGACACAGCCAGGGATAACTTCACCAATATCAAAGCCAGAGACCAAAATAATTCCAAAATGAGATCAAGACATGTGAAAGGAGACAGGACTGCAGACCAGACTCCAGCCCTGGTTACAAGTGTTATCTGACTATTGCACAGTTAGTGGAAAAATACATTGTTAACTTGTCTACACCCGACTGTAGTGAATCTCACACAGTACTTTGGCATTGCAAAACTATAATATAGGCAAATACCCTTTTCATTCAAAATGCGGTGTGTTTGAACTAGAGACAAGCCGGATACTCGGAGTATCCGGTACGGATAAAGCACTTTTGCAGAATACAAGTATTATACAAGTAATATGAGTCAATATCTGTGCTCGGATTTAATTAAACTCCGAACTGGATAGCGGACCGCGTCTGCGTTCTGTGATAGTCCCAGCGCCCCTCCTCTACACACACACGCTCTGCTCACTCACTCACACACAGAACACGGAGAAGTGAACAGTGCTGTCTCTCTCCCTCTCTCTCTCCCTCTCCCCTATTGAGTATGAAAACTCTTGTTCGTTACATTTTACTTCATAATTGCAACCGCATGTGTTGTATTCGTTGTTGCAAAACAATTTCTGATCAACCCATATCAATTGTATGCTTAATATAATGTACCGGTTAAAGCCCCGCCCATTTCAAGACAGCCTGACCCACTTCCGGGTTAGGCCCCGCCCAGTCCGAGTACAGATACGGTTACAGATAATTCATGTGGTAAACAGATACAGATAATGCTGTACTTGCTCATCCCTAGTTTGAACATGGCCACTCACTGTCAATTGTTTTTTTTCCTCCCCCCACAGTGTGATCTTTCACCGTCTGGGTTTAGCTCAAGAGTAGCAGCTAACATCAGACCCCCCTGATGGAATCTAGACACCAGTGGTGGCGACGTAGGAGCCTGAAGACCAGACTAAAGGAGGCTCCGGACCGGTCAGCTGGAGTAGAGGACTGGAGGTGGAAGGGGGGGTGGAGGGTTGCATGTTTTGCCTGAAACGACATCCGAATGGCAAAGGGAGAAACCGATTTAAAGCAGGGTTGTGACTCTGTGATTGGCCCTTGCCATTTGTGTACGATTCTGATTGGCTTAGCAGGAACAGCTGATTCCATTTAGGAAGAAAGCATTGAATAAATTAGGTCTTTCTGAAAGAATTTACGCTGAGCTACATTTGTTGTGGAAAAAAAGGTTCTTGATAGATAAGTAATACACATTTTAACTGACAAAAGCAAATACAATCTTGCATCCCATTTTACACACACACACACACACACACACACACACACACACACACACACAGATCTAAAAAGGATTGAGAGAAGGCATGAGTTTCAAGTTCAATAAACCTGTAGAAGACCACACATCAAAGCAGAACACCTCTCGCCAAAGTAAATTGAATCCAAGATTTAATGTACAATCAACCTTCAAACCAGAATGATGTGTACAACCTTCTACACTCAAAAAAAACAACTCCTTGGATGAACTCTAAATTGTGGGCAGGATTTCCATCCAATAAATATATGTAGCCCCAACTCAAACTAATTACATCCATAGAACAGAATGTTAACCAGTTAGCAATTAATTTATATCAAATGGATACAGCAGAATATAAATGAGTGAGACCAACAACTTTTTATCAAATTCAGCTGAAATTAAATAATTACATTAACTAAATGAAATTGATTTACATTTGTCCAACTCAAATGTGCATAATTATTGGAAAATAAATATATAAATAAATTTTTTTATTTGACCCCCCCATTAACATACACATGAGACAAACCTGGTTGAGACTTTTTTATTGAAATACATTAAGATTTGAACATCTTTTACTTAGAGCCCCTTCACTCAAATGTTTTTATTCTTGTTCCTCCTGTTGGATGTTTGAGCTTCACTGTGCTTAATGATGTACAATAGAATGAGCTTTATTGATCCTCTTAGGGGACGTTCACATATGACCACAGTGCCATCTATTCTTTATTATTCTACACAGTGAATCTCAAACAAGTGCAGAGTTTGAGACATAAAAGGCTGTTTTCACACTCATCTGCTGAAAATGGAAATTTTCTCCAAGCTTGCATGTTTGGGTGTGCAGTACTTCATGCATGTAACACATGCACGCAATTACATGTGAATGTTACTGCACCACTGGACGACTTGCGCCCAGCAGGACAACTTAATAAAATGCGCAAATTCATAGATTCTGGAAATTCTATGAGGTAGGAGTAAATTCCCCTTTGAGGATTTACATGTGAAAAGTATTTTTATTTTTCACAAAAAGACAAATTATTGTTCCATGCAGATTTGTATTTGTCTTAATACTAATGTCTGGAGGGCATCTTTAAACAAAAATGTCAAGATATTAACTTTTTTACTAGATAAAATACAAGTTTATGAACTTGAATTAACAATATACTGTACAATTGAATGGCCAGCTATCCCAAATCTCAACAACAAAGCCACTATAGCTTACACATATTTTAGTGTGTCCCTTAGTGAAGTTGAGTTTGACAGTCCTGCTATAGCTGGATAGAACACACGGAAAAACCTCTGTATTCGGTGTGTATTCTATTTGCTTGCCTTGAACTACAATTACATAAAGGGAAAGAACAAAATCTGCAATTGGCATCTACAACCAATAGGCTATGGCAAACACAAATTTCCCCACTGTTCATTCAATTTGAAAGAGCCTTGGTGTGTTATCATAGCTTCTAACATTAACAAGTTTTATGGACCACTGTTAAGACTACCAAAATAAAAAATAAAAATAATCACAAAACAATCTGAGTGATTACAACCAGCAAGGAAGTCATTTAAATATAACTTCAGGTAAATGTCACTTGCAATATAAAAAAAATAAAGCGTTCTGGCCACTTACAATCAAACTCAATTTCAATCCATCTCAAGAGTCATGAAATCAAATATGTAGAGATGAATAGCACCGAGGAGGTAGAGTCGAGAAATTATGATGGAGAGGTGAAATTGGCAAACCTTCTCGTGTAATCACTTGTCCAAGCCCAAGTAATCTCAGTCATAAACCCCCCATCAAGGTAGATTGTCACATGGTTTTGTTCTCATATGCAAACAACTTGATTTTCAGCTTGTGCCCATCCAAATTCATTATGATCTTCTAGAAAAACTCAAAGGTGTTTTTGAGGTTGTCTGGAAAACAAGGGTATAAATGAGCCCAAAAAGCATGACGAAGCCCATGATGACACTGCCCGAGATGTTCAGGACTTTGATGTCTTCAATCACAACTCCAACATCCTCAGGCTCCTGATTCCCATCTCTTCAGATCACGTAAATCCCCATGACTGTGGTTGCTTGGTCCCTTTCTGCATCCTCAGTCGCCAGTGCCTGAACACGACAAAGACAGAAAACACCACAAGTGTTTAACAAAGACAGGACAGAGAAATAAGGGGTCAGACAAAGGTTGTCTAAAGATCTAACCCCTAAATGCCCTCGACAAGCAAGTTTGTAGTTGTCTTGCATGTTTTACATAGCCATTGGTTTGTGGGTGAACCAAATGAAAAAAACATAGTATTTGAATAAAGGCACTTTACAAGTTGGCCATTTATAAAATGTGTTTAAATAAGCAGCTAAGTAGATTATATGCATTTCAACTAACCAAATCTGTGATAGACAAGACTTCTTTAATCCTCTGCCCCTTCACTCCTCCTTTGCTCTTGAATTCCTGATGGAAGGTTCAGTTTTTTAGAGTTAGACGCTTCACCAAAAATGATCCGCAGGACAGCCGGACTTGCCATTTTGCAAGACCTTTACGCTAGAACAGAAAAAAGGGTGGATTAAACAAAAACAAAACAATAAATTAATTATATTTGCAATACAACAAAACAGTTTGTGATTATGTAAGTCTGGCATCTAGAGCTCTTACCACCACTAGGATGTTGCCACAAGCTGCCTTACAACTTAAACTGCAAAAGATGAGATACATATATTAGACGGGTGGGCAATAGAGAAATACTCAGGCAATGTAGCCAAATAAAAGAAATTATTATTTAAAGTCAAAATATTAGTGCATAGGTGCTATACTTCAACCTATAATGTGGCCCTATGATTTCTGTGATGCAGAAAACTCAGATGGAATCGTAGAATTTGATAATAAATATATAATTAACTGTTAACACAAAATATTGTGGCATGTGCCAAAATGTAGCAGAACTTGTTTCTTTTTTTTTTTTTTACTGCGGAACAACTGTAGGTGGTTTACTGCACCTGCCGAGCCACAAACCCCTATATCGTGCACTTTCGTTGCCACCACAAATTAAACACACAAGAAAAAAATACGCAGCTGCCCAGTGTGCAGCCCGGGCTCGACAGGCTGCCATTTTAGTACACCTACTTCCTAAATGCACAATCACCAAACGAGCCACAGACATTTGAACTGGCTAACGTTACGTGGCATTGACCGCATCGGTCCGTGGCTGCTTGACGCCGCCATAACGGACAAACAGGCACACGGAGACAGAGAGACATACACGGAGACATACAGACATACACGGAGACATACAGACGAGCAGGCACACACTGAGACAGACAGACAGACAGACAGGCAGGCGCGCGCACACACACGCACACTCACACAAACATACTTCACTTTTGTCTACAGGCCAGTTTTGCCCGGTCCACCATTGCAGCGACAAAGAGCAACAAATAAGTTAACCAAAGCAGTCAATGTGGCCTCTAACGCTAGCTATGTCAATAAACAGCAACTAACGTTAAAAGTCTAAAATTAGCACTAGCTAGACACCAACTCCCTTCAACTTTGAAGAGTGAAATTCAACTTGCTTATCTGTGGCACACATTTCGGTCAGGTGGCACACATTTCGGTCAGTATTACGGAATTAACGTTATTTGACAGTTAGATACTTTCTAATCTAAAACAGAAAACAAACACTTACCAAGTAGTGGATTTCCCCTTTTATTTTGCAGCGTCCTCCAAACGTTACCTTTTTTTTTTGTTCAAAGTGTTTTTATTGAACATCTTATCAAATATAAGATACACTTTACAATACGTTTTCTTTTTATGTTAACCAACCCACCCAGGGACAATCCCCACCTTGCACCAATACAAATATTAATTTGAGAAAAATAAAAACAAAAAACAATCTTTAACATGTTTTAAAAAGGGTAGCACAAGTACGTACAGTATATTACTCCTCTGAATTTGAGATTAGAGATGGATCCACCTTCCTAATTTGGTCCAAAACCGGTTGCCAGATATCAAAAAAAAAATTGTAGGCACAGCCTGCTGTAGCATATCTTATTTTTTCCATTGTCAGATTGTATAAAAGATCAGTGAGCCAAATTTTGAAAGTTGGAGGGGATTTGTCTTTCCATTTAAGCAGTATCTGCCTTCGAGCCAAAGAGTAGTGAATGCTATGAGGCTTTTGTTATTTTGATTCAAGTGAAAATGCTCCGGCACAATGCCAAATACGGAGATCGTGGCCTCAGGTTCCATGATTGTCCCCAAGGTGTCAGAGATAAATTTGAATATAGAATGCCAAAAATCTTTAAGTTTTGGGCAGAGCCAAAACATGTGAGACAGAGTGGCTGGCTCAACTTCACATCTATCACAGTGAGGGTCTATGTCTGATTTAAATTTTGCCAGCTTTACTTTAGACCAATGCAATCTATGAACAACCTTAAATTGAATCATTCAATGTCTTTGACATATTGAAGATGAGTGAATATTTTTCAATATAGATTCCCATATATCCTCAGAGATTCCTGTAGCCAGTTCCTCTTCCCACAATCTTTTCACATGAGCCAGAGGTCCCATATTGTAAGTATTCATTGCACCATAGATTTTACCAATTGCCCCCTTGGAGTATGGATTCACTTTTAGAACAGTCTCAAGAAGTGACTCAGGTGGTAATGAGGGGAAGGGACTAACAGATGATGCGACAAAACTGCGAAGTTGGAGATATTTGAAGAAATGAGTGTTTGGGATTTGGAATTTGGTTTTCACTTGTTAAAGTTGCAAAAGTGCCTTCAATATATAAATCCTTTAGTACCCTAAGGCCTTTTACAGACCAGGCACCAAAAGAATCATCTATAATAGAAGGAGTAAACATGTGCTTCCTTACTATGGGAGCATAGACTGAAATATCATTAAGTGAAAAATGTCTTCTAAACTGTCCCCATATTTTTAAGGAGTGCTTAACCACTGGATTCTGAGAGTATTTATATATTGGATGAGGTGATGGCAATGTTGAGCAGAACACGATTTAGTTAAAAATATTGGAATACACTGGAAGAGATATAAAAATCTAGGTAGGATGTTCATTTTGACGGTGTTTATCCTACCTCCTAATGATAGCAGTAATGTACCCCAGCGCTCAAAATCTTGTTTTATAGAGTCTATCATTGGAATAAAATGTGTTTTATATAGGTTCTTATAATTACTAGTAACCCATATGCCTAAATACTTAAATGTATCTTTAGTCAATTTAAATGGCAAGGAGTAAATGTGATAAGTCTGGCTGCAGTGTTAATTATCAGCGCAAATAATAAGGGGGAAAGTGGGCAACCTTGACTCCCACAGCCTAATTGGAAAAAGGATGATATGTTATTGTTTGTCCGAATTGCTGCTACGGGAGAAGAATATAAAACATTAATCCATGAGATGAATTTTGCACCAAAGCCAAATTTCTTCAAGGTATAGAAGAGGTAGTCCCACTCCACCCGATCAAATGCCTTTTCAGCGTCAAGTGAAAAAAGCACCTCAGGCATATCGGATGGAGTGGGATGGTGGGGGATATTTAAAAGTCTGCGTATATTATAAAATGCATATCGATTTTTTATGATCATCAGACACTACTGAAGGTATAACAATTTCTAATCGACATGCTAAAAGTTTGGCAAATATTTTACTATCAACGTTTAATAATGTACATATGAGCTACAATCTAACTTACTCTTACCCTTTTTATGAATTAAAGAAATAGCAGCTTGCCTCATGGTTTCTGGTAATGACCCAGAGATGGAGGACTCTTCATAAACAGCGAGTAAAATAGGGGAAAGTTCTGAGGAGAATTTTTTGAAAAATTTTCTCGGAAAGCCATCAGGCCCCGGCGATTTCCCACTTTGCATAGTGGCAATTGCTTTTAATACTTCGGTCTTCGAAAATGGTCTTTCCAAATCCGAGGCAAATTGCTCACCAATGGTGGGCACAGTAAATTTGCTAAAAAATGAGTCAAACAATACCTCATTTCTACTAGATTCAGATGTGTATAATTGCGAGTAGTATTCCACAAACCTATAATTAATCTCTAATGGATCAGTTAATTTTTTGTTGTGTTCATCAATAATTTCGAGGATTGACTGATCAACACTTTGTTGCCGTAGTTGATGAGCTAAGATTTTTTCTATTTTTTCGCCGTGTTCATAGGACTTGTGTCTGGATTCATTCAAAAGGTTCTCAATGAGTTTCATGGATAACAGATTGAATTCTGTCTGGAGAGCCAATTGTTCCTTAAATAAATCAGCTGACGGCAAGTGTGAGAGAACCCCATCGATATGCAAGATATCACTTTCTATCTTTTTAAGCCTAATCTGTTGTTGTTTCTTTACACAGGCACTATATGATATTATTTGGCCTCTGAGATAGGCTTTTAACGTTTCCCAAATTAAACAGTAGGACACCCCTGGGGTCCAATTACATTTCAAAAACTCATGTATTTCCTTGGAGATAAATTTAACAAACTCAGTATCTGAAAGAAGTAATGTGTTAAATCGCCATGGCCGATATCCACTGCTTGTAGTAGGCAAGTTTAAGGTAATTGACAGTGGTGCGTGGTCCGATATCACTATTGCCTGGTATTCACATTTGTTGACTAATGAAAGTAAGCTATTATCAATAAAAAAATAATCGATTCCAGAATATGTTTTGTGAACTGGTGAATAAAAGGAGTAGCACCTATGCCCAGGATTCTGAAAGCGCCAAACATCAGTCATTCCGTAGGTTTTGTGAAGCCGATTAAGCACTACTGTTGAGCGAGTTGGTTGCATGGTCTTGGATGAACTACGATCCAATGAGGGCGACAGTACACATTTAATATCTCCTCCAAGTATAAGATGATGTGAATCTATATCAGGTATTCGAGAGAAGAAGCTGGTAAAAAATGCACTGTCACCCCAGTTAGGTGCGTACACATTCGCTAGAATTACTGGGGTACAGTTCAGTCTACCTACTACTATTATATAACGGCCAGCAGAGTCAGCATCTACTTGTGACACTACGAACGGGATGGATTTTTTGATCAAAATAGCCATCCCTCTAGATTTAGAATGGAAAAAAGAATGAAAAAATTACAAACGTTACCTTTGCGTTGCAGCCGGAGAATGAAGAGATGGAAAGACGGAAAGAGCGCGCTACCTTGTTCGCTGTCTCGCACATGCGCAAAGGGCGGTTCCGTATGACAATTTTTTTTTTTTTTTTTTGGTAAATCAATGTCTTAGGTGGAGCTATTAATACATTTTTAGTTAACACAGTTGAATATTTAGATATATTATCTTAAATAGATATTTAAATAAAGCAAATTATATTTAAACGTGTCACCTCTAAGAAGGGCTTGAATCATTTTTTTGAGTGTAGCATTGCCAGACCTTCCTCCACAGCAAGGAGTGTCTGGCTAGTCCACATAGCACTCCTGGATGGGAAAAAATCTGCTCTGGTTTATTGGCATTTCTTACAACCAATCAATCATGTTGCGCAGTACTATGCGCCAGACGAAACCACGGTGCCTCTGTATAATAGCCTCAGCAAGGAACTTGTTTTGGTGGAACATGTGTACGTTCAAAAGTAGTTTTAGTCGTGCAACAGAAACTCAGATTGGACAGATAGTCTAGCTAGCTGTCTGGATTCACCCTGCAGAGATCTGAGGACCAGGTAATCATAGTTCTCAGAAATCCACTGGAGGTTAGAA
The DNA here is from genome assembly GCA_026937815.1 of Etheostoma perlongum. Classification (NCBI taxonomy): domain Eukaryota; kingdom Metazoa; phylum Chordata; class Actinopteri; order Perciformes; family Percidae; genus Etheostoma; species Etheostoma perlongum. The sequence continues at coordinate 5,622,372 of CM049381.1, forward strand.
TGCCAATACAAAGAAAGAGGAAGGGGACGGACATCTGGCCAAAATGAGGGACAATTTCCAGGCTGCACTGGAGCAATCCCGGAAATTAAACTTTGCCAATATAGACTACTGGAACCCCAGCTGACTAACTCCTGCACATCAGTATCTACTTAAGCACACGTCATGGCTTGTTAATGTGAATTAATTCCCCCTTACAGTATACAATGGCTTGCATTTCACTCGTCATTCCCCTCTCCTGTACTGTCAGTCATGTTGGAAGAGTTCCAGCACAAATGAGTCAGAAGTGGTGAATGGGCTGTAGAGTGGCATGCATCGAGGCCGAGAGCTATATGTCATGTTGCGTGTGTGACAGAGAGAGAGAAGAGAGAATAACCAAGTACAGACAGCTTTGAGAGGATGAAGTGTGTTTTTCTTCCTGTATCAGTTCTTCTTCAGCAGGATAAATGTTCTTTTTGGAGCGATCAGAGTGCTCATGATTTATTCACTGCGTCCTGAGGCCCATCTGACTCCTGTAGCATATACAGTGTGCAAACACAAATGGGGAAATGGAAACACACAAGGTCAAGGAGAATAAGGATGTTGAGGGAACCAGTGTCAGCAACTTTGAGGAGAGCAGTTTCTGTGCTGCAGAGGGGTTCAAAGTAGTTATTGGCATGAAGATGGGTTTGGAGTTGTGAGATGACGATACTTTCCAGATTTCAGACAGCACACTAAAACCATTGTTGCGTCAGTAGATGCGCCAGTTGTTTGTGTGACACGGGCGTGCCCAGTATTATAAACAAGCCGGCAATCTAATACTTCTAATAGGTATCTGAAACAAACTGAGCACTCAAGAGGATAAAGGTTATGAAACCATGCTCCATTTGTCCTTTACAGTTTCCGCCGGTGCTTCTGCTTCTTCTTCTCCTCTGGGAAAATATGGCCACGTTGCATTGTAGGTATACCAGAGTAAAATTTAGGGTACAATGTATGTGCACTAAAATAATCTGTGCATTGTATTTTATACTGGACTATATAGTTAATGAAATTCAAACACCACTACAAAATTGTCACACTATTTCCGTAATAGCGATGTTTTTGAACACAGCTAATGTCTCCCTCTCTCTACACTTATTCAAAACCTACATAAGTACTAATTTTGTTATATAACAGTACAAGAGACGTATGAAAGTACCACATAGAGACATAAGACATAGCAACCAAGCGTGACCGTGGTGATTACAGATGTGCAGGATGTGTCCATGGGTATTATCATGTCACGGCAAGCATGACAGATGTGTGTGTATATATATATATATATATATATATATATATATATATATATATATCGGTATGCAAGTGAATTCAATTGTTTGTGTGTATTGTAACTGTATAAGCAGAAAATTTAAAAAGGGGGGTTAGACGGAAAGGTTTCCGTTTAACTTCTTCCGAAACTCTTTTTTGAACATGGAAATTTGAGTCATTTATAATAATCTTAATATATCTGTTTGCTGAAGGTTTAGGTCTTATATATAACTTTTATTTTTAACACGTTTAAAATAAACTTAATCAAATCATTTAAATCATCAAATCATTATTAATCAAATGATCAAACAAAGGAGGATGCTGCTGCCATCCAGGAGCACCATGACTGGAGCAAAAAAGAAATGACTATTGACTATTGGTCCAACCTTATTTCTCCTTTCACAACCTTTCTCAGCAGCTAAAGCAGAGAAGCTGTCATTGATTCCAAATGCAGGATGTTACTCACTTTTTTCTCTTCCTATCAATTTATGTCTCTACCCTTCGTCTGTGATATCTGGTGATGGATACAAGTATAAATAGATGTAATGCCTGCATGTGAGAAACCACAGGCGGTGAGAGAAGAGGGACAGAAGTGTGCGTTGCTGCGAGAGTCCATTTTCATCTCCAGTGGAAGCCTATAGGGTCAGGAGCTCTTTATTCAGGCTTTGTATTAATATATAAGTTATAGGTATAAGGTACTAAATCGCCACCTGTCAGGGGCGGGTCTAGAGGGGGTGCCCGGGGTCCCTGAAAAAAGAATGCCCCACCTTTGTTTAGCCACGTGTCAATATGGAGTTGCTGTGTCGGCCTGTGGTTACAATACTGTGCCTTTGTTTTATTGTCCATTAAAGTTTGCCAATAGATTGTATACAGGTGTTATTATAATGATTTTGGAAATGGTGATCAGCAACCAAACATTGATAATGTGGAGGTTACTGCCTTTTGCCTTGGTGTGACATCTCACTTTTTGCAGACAATACAACGGCAGAGTACAGTTACTTTCAAATAGAGGTCAAAGTCAAGTTTGACCTAATTTGTTTTTAATGTAGATATTACATGTCATTACTAAAACATCTAATTGCCAGATTTCCAGTGTCCTACCTATAAACCATTTAGCTGGACAGCTAAAAACCTTTAAAGTCATTTTTCTCAGTTCCACACTAGTGAGTTAAGGTATGGCAGCATACTGTTAACCCTCCTGTTGTCCTCGCGTCAAATGTGACCCTTTTAAAAAATGTCTATATCTAAAATATGAGTTTCTTTTTAACCAAATTACCACAAAAAATGAATTGGATTCAATACAACACTATTTGCAAATAATTGATCACTTTCATTCCTGACTAAACTCATCTGTACGTTCTGAACTTAACTATTAATTGCATTTTTAACTCAAATATTAGGTGTAATTCTATATAAATAAAGGTTATTGACCATGAATTCCAAAAAGTAGTGTAAAACTAGTGGTAGTAAGGTGGTGTTAGTGAAAACCTAAAAAACAAAAGTCTGAAAAAGGGAGGAAAATGGCAATTTTTTGTCAGTTTTTGACTCAGGAGGACAACACAAGGGTTAAGCTAAAGTATTTACTGTATGTATCTTTAAACTTAAAACCCAATGTATTCATTTGCAGCCATCTGGCACATTTTGACATGCATTGAGTATTTATTAAATCTAATATTTTGGAGGGGACATTTTTAATACAATAACTACCCATTTATTTTATTAAAATGTCCTAAGGGGTCCTTAGCCTAAAAAAAAAGTTGAATGCCCCTGCTCTATACTGTGTGTGAATTTCTGCTACAGTATAACATATGCACATACATGTTGTGCTGCAAGCTGTACATCATACAACAGTATTTGTGCCCCCGCCCCCCTGCAGCAAACAATTTAATCCCTGCGAACAAAGCATGAAGGACTTCTCCTTGTTCCACATTTTATTCTTTCGTCCTCCCTCCTGGCTATGGTCTCTCTCCCCCTCTCTCGTCCTATACATCTCTCACCTCCTCTATTTTCACCATCTGTCTCTCTCTCTCTTTCTCTCTGCCTGTGTCACACACTCTCCTTCGCACATTCTTTACTCTTTTATTCTCCCTCTCCTTCACATAGATTACTGTGTGGCAGCGTGGGGGTCTGGAGCATTGCCTACTCCAGCCATCTTAGGTGAATCAGTTGCCATGGCAATCAAACCCAAATAACCAACAACGGATTGTAAATTATGGTTATTATTATATGAATACTGTTCCAAGAAAATGAGTGATGTTTCTTTTCTTTGGAGGATTAAAGAAAGAGAATGTCAGGAGGTGAAGCCGTTTGGACAACATAATTCATAACAGAGTGTTGATTGCAGAAGTGTTGGGCCTTGCAAAGTCCCTCTGCTATTATGGTGCAAATGAAGGGTCCATAAAGAAGCTTGCTGCCCTTGGCTGTGAGGGGGTGACAGGGAAATATGGCGTTAGCTGTGCAGAAAAAAACAGCCACGCCTAAACCCCGTCCTTGTACTTGTGTGATGTCATCTAAGTGAATACACCTTTGGGTTAAACCTTAGAATAAACACAGAAATAGAAAAGAAAGACAAGCACTGGAAAAGTGAAGAAAGAAATGTAATCAACAATAAAAACCTGAAAGAGTATTATAAGAAAATATGTACAGTTTTCTTTTTAAATGGAAGAGCTGTACAGTGAAAAGTGTTGCTCATAGGGACAAAGAACACAACTCCGCCATTCCTGTAAAGTACTATGGAATAATTTTTTAGCTGAGAGCTGGTTTTACTGACAGAAAACTTGATTTCCCAGTATACAAACCTCCTAAACCTCCTTTCCAGCTGCAGCAGGCGCCCGTTTACAGCTCTGAAGAACACCCACTGTAAACTACCCAGCACCAAATCACAGACAAAGGAGCACCTAGCTGGTGAACTCTCTGTAGTGGAACATAAGGGTGTCATGATTCTCCAAATCCAGGATTTGATTTGACTTTTAAAAAGGTCACAAATCACTTCAAACTGTTAACCAACAAAAATAAAAGCCACTGGATGGGAAAGGGTTCTTTGTAAGAGTAGTTTGAGTTTCCTAAAGCCCAACAAATTATATTGAATGTATAAAAATACTAGAAAAATGTGGATTTGACCTGTTTTTATTTAGTTCTGGAAAATGGATACTATTAGTTTACATTAGTTTCACTACTTTGCCTTATATCTTTCTGCCTTTTCATCGTGAGTCCATCTTTTTGTTTGATTATGGTACAAATGTTACATTAATAAAGTCTCATTCTTTTACTGTCTTCAATAATAAAGACAATGCTCAACAGGTAAACAGCACAGTTACAAAATATCTATCTATTTATTTTAGAGGATGATGTGTTTTTTTTGCCTCCCATCTACTAATGGACCTTACAGGGCTGCTAATGTACTATGGCTGCTTCCTGTGTGCTGTTCGATAGTTGTCTCATATTCTGGCTCTTAAGTCTTTTCAAAAGGCTTTCATAACATCCACGTTTATGACAGTGGATGTCCTACTCTGACAGTGAACGAGACAGAAGAGAGAAGAACAGGGATGAGAGAAATAACAGCCGTTGGATCAACGAGATGAAGCTTTGACATTTCCAAACCGTCTGTTCCTCTTGCATCCAGCCATTACCAGCGTTAGCATCCACTTGTCAAATTTCTGGCTAATTAGATCCAATGGTGTCTGTGTGTGTGCGTCTGCATGTGTGTTCATGCTGTTGCCATGGCAATTGTCTTCCTCTATTACCCCACTAACAGAACACTAGCATTACTACCTTTTAAGGCACCCACGCTAGATTGGCTAAACTGGTGCTAGTTTTTTGCTCAACAGGATGTAGAATTTTCCAGGTGCACTGTCAAAAACCTGATATACATGTGCTGGAAACACATTTGAAGTAGTTTCACAGTGACTAAGTTTATTCCAGTTTTTGCCCTTATTCTGAAAAAGAGGACATTTCAACTAGGCTTTTACCATGGCTAATGAAAGAGAGTATTCCACTAATATTCCTCTATTACATGTAGCTGTTCAAAACTCAAAAAGTAGTGGAGGACTTGTTGGAGTGTGTGAACACAGTGTCCCTCTTTTGTTCCTTAAAACCATTTTTGTAGAAAAAGATGCATTGCACATATCCAAAAACCTGTTGATATTCAAGTCTAATGTTATGTTTGTGTACAAAAACCATAGCAACACACCGAGCTGACCATGAGCCATAAACAGGTAAAAACCCTGACTGCAACGCATATTCTGAATGTGTTGTATACATGTCCAAAGAATGCCTCTAAAACCTGGATAATACCGGAATATCACACGTCTTAATCGGAAAATGCTATATTGAGAAAAAGCCTTATTCTGTTTACATGACCTATATCAAATTTGGAATATTGTCATATTGGGAATATTGGTGTTCATGTAAACACATTAAATGATTCCATTTAATTTAGCAACTTTATTAATCCCACAATGGCTACATTAGTTAAAAACAGCTACAGCCACACAGACATACTGTACATAAGAGAACACAAGCCTACATATAGGGCTACGCCCTAAAGAGTACATACTGTACATAATAATCAAAAGCTAGATTTGTATCCTTTCAAGAGTTGAATTGCAGAAAGGATAAAAGAGTTAGCGTGGCAATTAGTTAAAAATAAATATCACGTCTTGATGGCATCTGAGAAAATTCACTCTGAAGAACATTATCTAAAGAAGACCAAATGCTCGTTGCGTTACGTAAGCTTTTTTGATTACAAAAATAATTGAATTATCTTTACTTCACACCAACAGATTTAGAGCAGGTGAAGTTTATACCATGATGGAGGAGGTGGAAACAATATAAAAAGAGTTCCTTTACATTGTGTTCCATGAAAAAAAAAATATTTTGAAGCTGTAATTGCAATACTGCAATACCTTATATATCATGCAGTCAGGATCTCATACCAGCCCATGCCTACTTGTAATAAAGTTCAACAAAGTAATAGCACTTTTACTTATGTAGAATATTTTTGTGCTCCTTCCACGTCTGAACTTTGGCTCATCTGTTTCACAAAGTCGTTTTTGCTCCAAAGTCAATCAGAGATATTATTTTGGCGAAGCACAGAAGATCTTTTCTGTCTTTGATGAGAGGTTGAGATGCTAATGTGGAACGAAACAGAACAATGGTCAAAGCAGACACTGTGAGCAGACTTCTCCAACTATTTTCAGTGGGAGAAAATGAGAGTGCTGTGCAGCAGCCTGGGAGGGAGGGGCCTCATGGGAAGGTTTAAGCTGCTGTCAGTCAACGTCACTCTCTGCTATTTAGATTCCAATTACACTTGGGAGCTCGGTCTGAGCCCTCATCTGTCTCTTTCTCTCTGCTCTGTCTCTGTCTGACTTCTTTTAAAACCCTCACACAATCTACCTCTCTGTGTCCAACAAGACTATGTATGTGCTCCGTCTTTTCCTTTCTATATTCATCTGTAACCTCCCACTGTGTCAGTCAGTATTACCGTCTCCTGGATTCCCTACCCCACTCACTGCTGTATTCACTGCTGCTCTGATCCTCTTCCTTTTATATTAGCTTACATGGTGAGGGTGCAGAAGTTTCGTTCCCTAACAGATTTCAAACAAGGAGAACAGAAAAGTGATATTGACACTGTGTGTTGCGAGGTGGTTACCATGCTGAAATGAGTAGTCTTGTTGCCATTGGTTATTTTCCCTAACTCACAGAAGATCTGGCAGCCCGATTCAAAGATGCATGGACATCTGGCAGATGCATGGAAGAATGGATTAGAGTTCTGATGCCTAGTTTGAACCTGAGTGGGCTCAGACTAGAAGGGTGGACTTCTGCGGTTCACAGTATTCCAGCAGGAGTGGTGCAGTATGGGAGTCAATTTCATTGATCGGTGATAGGGACAGAATAGAGCATGGAATTCAAAGGGACCGGGGCGTAGATTTAATTATAAAATTAGTGCTAGGCTAGAAGGTAAGAAAATAATCTTCAGACTCAAATATGTTGGAATTGCTGCGGTCTGCATTGGTTAAGGCCTATTACGTAGTCTACCTGGGTCATAGGTTTGCTACGTAGTCTACCTGGGTCATAGGTTTGGCCTACTATGTAGTCTACCTGGGTTATAGGTTTGGCCTACTACGTAGTCTACCTGGGTCATAAGCCTGCTACGTAGTCTACCTGGGTCATAGGTTTGGCCTACTACATAGTCTAGCGTTCCTCATACATAATCAATAAAGCACACAGTTGCTCAGTTTAATGCGTCAGAATATTTTATGGTGACAAATCAGTTAACTGACACTTTTCCACTGACTTTCATGACTTTCGACAGGTTTTAAGTATTGTCTAGATATTCACCTGTGGCTGCTGTTCAGCTAAAATGTCTCACATTAAGCTTATCAACTCAAAGGGTAACTTCCGGGTTTTTTTATCAAACTGGACCATATTTTCCTAAGTTTTTGTGTCTAAGTGACTGATAGAAACAACAATCTTGGACACTGGTCCAGTATGAAGCAAGACCGTTGAAGACGGCAGCGTCGAAACAAGCTACAATGTAAGTTAACAGGGCAATAGTCCAGCTTGAATTTACGTTTACAAAACTGCTTGTTTTGCCTCTGACAGGCTCAGGTTACTATTTTAATTTTATGAAAACATTTTGGAAAGGATGTCTAAGGAGGTGGACCTTAGACGAGTAAGATCTTTTTTTTAAAATCAAAATCACATTCAAAGATTATGGTTCCTATCAGTCACTTACACACAAAAACATAGGAAAATAGGGTCCAGGTGGAAACATCAGGGATTGGCTCAAGGTGGGCTGTGGCTCAGGTGGTAGAGGGGTTGATCATGCAAACATCCTGGTACACACTAGCTCACATTATTAGTTAGATAATTAGCTTTAGTTTCTTGATTTATTTTGATTTATTCTTTCTTAGTTGGCTATTTGTCCCACTCTTCACTTTGATTGTTCTCTAGCTCCCTTTACCTTCACCTTGGAGGGAAACATTGTGATGGATGTTGAGAGCCTGCCCCAAGCCATCTACATTGTCTTCAGACTTACCTATGCACTGCATCTCAACTACCCAAGGTACATGAAGAACACTTAAGATTTACTTCTGAACTTAGGTAAGACAAATCTGAAACCTAAACATCAAACACTCAAGAATCAGCCTGCAATGTAAGATCCAGCATTTCTAATTAATTGGCAGTTAAAATAAAGTGAAGAGAGAGAGAAAGTAAGGACAGAAGGACAGACTAAACATTTTTTACATGAGGAATAGTGAAAGCATGGGGGGTCTTGATGAGGGGAGATAAAGGGAGAAGGAGGGGAGAGTATGGGCTCTAGATGGGTAACTACTGACAGTTTTATTTTCACCCTTATTCTATCTCACACATGCTTTTTTTGTTTATCCATAGAAACATTTTTGTTAATGATCAAGTTGCCAATTGCCAAGATGGATGAGTGGGGGGAAGAGAGAATGAGAGGTGGAGGGGAGAGTATGGGCTCTCCATACAGGTATCTGCTCTCTTGTTATTTTTTTCACCCTCCCGTTCTCCCTTCTTTAATTTTCACACAGTTTTTTGTAAAATATTGTAATGACTGGAGGTAAAGAGGAAGATTTTTTTTTTGAGTTATTTTGAGTTTCAGGAACTAAAAAGTTAAGTTAAGGCTGAAAGCTGAAAGGCCCACAGCCCTATGTTCCCACATTTCTAAGAACTTTCTTAAAATTAGGGTTAGGGGTTAACATTAACCCTAATCCTAATAGAAAATTCTTAGATTGCGAGAAAGGGAGATAAAATCTGATACAAATTTACATAAAAGGAAACGTGGGAGCATAGGGCCTACTTTTGAAAAAAAAAATTTAGAAATGTGGGAACATATGGCTGTGAGAACATAGGCATGCGCCACGACACGTTGCAGCGTAACAATAAACGTAAATATGAGTGGTTATGAGTTGCTTGCACAATCAACCCTTAGGATAGTTTTATGGCTGAGGAAGGGTTGCATATTGAATATATGAACAATCATACCATGGTTCAAAATCCGTTCCATACCATTTTTCTGTTGGACAGAACAACTGTAACTATGACTTGTCAAATTTATGGTGCCCTTTGGTGTTTTATAATAGCAGTATGAAGGGTACATTTTCTAAAAAGGGCTAAATCATCGTAGCAATATGAAAATGAGTGTACATTCGGCAACACAAGATGGAAAAACTGAGATCAAAGTGCTCTCGCCTCTTAGCTCACCCTTAGCAGGTAAAATGCAGACCTGCATTTCTTAGGAATTGATTGGCCGTTTATGAAAAGCTTGCATAAAAAAAACTTTCACTCTGGGTGTAATTTTGTAATTTTGTACTGTAGCCAACTGTTTGATCATTGTAGCTGCTCATGTTACTGTGTAATGTGAACCCTATGAAGAAGCTTATACCCCAGTGTATACCCAACATCTATGATTATTAAACAGAAATGGAAGATCTACTGTTAAATCTTAGCGGTTTGTTGGATCCCAGTATAAGTCTTGCTGTCTCAAAATATATCAGAAAATCAGTTAATGTAGAGCCAGGGATGAGTCTGGCAGGCAGGAAAATGTATGGCGGATTTTGGTATCGGGCTTCATGTTGCGCTAGTAGATAGATAGATGGCAGGGTTTTTCCTGGCTCAGAATACGCCTTTGGGGGTAATACACGTGGCGTATGCATGATCAAGCCGCATACAGTAAAGGCAATGAATCTGTGTTACCTTATTTATTCCTTTATTGGGATCCCCATTAGCAGCTAACAATGTAGCAGGTACTCTTCCTAGGAACAGACAGATATATTCATTTTCTTGTTGTTTCTGACAATTTCATAAACACATGTAATTCATGATCTAGTAAATAAAGCCCCCAATTAACAAAACTGCTTTAAAAAATAAAGTGCATAGTTAAATACATCACCAGGAGAGCCCAACTATGGAGATATAACTGAGATTAGCTCTCATATTCAAGGTTATGTTCTGCTTGTTCAACGGTCTGTTTAGTAAATTGCTCTTAAACACATTTAAAAAGGATTTGAATTGCCATTTAATTCTCAATTCTTGTTGTTTTGGTGCTTGTGATTTTCCTTTGGGGCTGGCTAAAACCTCTTTGGGGACAAAAGTTTGTCTATGCAGGAAAAACCCTGGATGGACAAACTAATGGATGGATGGGAGGCCAGAGGTCGCAGGATGGCTGGCTGGGTGGATGAATAGATGGATGGGTGGAAGGATGGCTGGAAGGATGGATGGATTCATGCAGAGAAGCTACAAAGTTTGCCCTGGGGAAGAAAAGGTTTTAATCAGCACTGGTGACAGCTTCTGAGTGAGGGCCCCCCAGCAGCCACCGCCCTGCCTAGCAAAGCCTCGTTCCAGAGCCATTGGGCACAAAATCGCCTTGCCATCCTAACTGGAAGTTGGAAAAAAACAATAAGCAGCAGCGAGGTCATCGCAGGGTGGGACGGTATTCTGAGCCTCACAAATGGCCTAGCTCGCACTGGTATGCAAAAAAAACAAATGGCACGGCTAGCGAGGATAAAACTGCAGTGGCGTCCAAGTCCTGATGTCTGTGAACGCCATTGGGTGCAAATACGGCTCCATCTGTGGGTAATAATGGTTCACACGTTGGAGGCCTCTCCGCCGCAGCTTCTGCCCACTCCATAAATCACACACATCTGGTCTACTGATCTCCCGCTGCTGGATGCATGCACACACAGAAAAGACAAGAGTCAATACACACTATAGTTCACCAAGTCACAGATGTACTCATTTAGCACTGCTTAGGTTGACTTGTATCTGAATGTGTTATGTGTGTTTGTGCGCGTGTAGCCTTTATGCTCAAACATTATTACATTATTTGGATATGCGTAAATAATGCTCTCTGAACCTATAAGCAAATGGCACCTGGATTTTTTAAAGTATATAGTATAGTAATATACTATTTGTTTAACTCCCCCATTTTGTGGTAATGTCTGGAGTTCTACCATGGACTCTGTAACTTGGTTACCTCGGTTACCTTGTCTCAAGCCATTGCCTCTCAACTCCATTCTCAACTATCCCACAATAACCTTTATGTACAGTTCCAGTCCGGTTTCCGCCCCCTCCATAGCACTGAAACCGAACTCGTCAAAATCACCAACGACCTCCTTATGGCATCTGATTCTGGACTCCTCACTATCATCCTCCTCCTCGATCTGAGTGCAGCCTTTGACACCATCTCAATAGGCTATCTTCCATCGACATCACCCACACTCACAGCTTACCTCTATGGCCGCGCCCAATTCATTCAACTCAAGTCTTGTAAATCCATTCCCTCCACCGTCACTTCAGGTGTTCCCCAGGGCTCTGTCCTGGGGTTCCTACTCTTCATTGTTTACCTGCTTCCCCTCTGCAATATCTTCCGCAAATTTAACATTCACTTTCACTGTTACAGCTCTACCTCTCCACCAAACCCTCGTCCACTCTGCTTTCCACCTCCCTTACAGATTGCATCTCTGAAATAAAAACCTGGCTCACCCATTACTTCCTCAAACTAAACAGTAATAAAACCGAGGTTCTTCTCATATATATTCCATTTAAATCTCTATTGTTCTGCCTTTTCTGTTTTTGTTGTATAGTATTTTTTGCAGTTTTTTTAGTATGTATACCCTGTATGTCCTCCTTGAGTGCAGAGAAAGGCACCTTTTAAATAAAAGTATTATTATTTTTATAGATAGCCGGTAGGAAGACTTAGCTCCATTTGGGTCAGTTCTCATTAATATTAAACCAGCTAAGCTGCTTGACTCTGATTGGCTAACAGCTAGCCAATGAGAGCCAAACTATCAGCATCCTTTACCCAGCGTAACTGAGCGAGCTCATGATTAGTAATGAGCTCAGACAACATGACATCAGACTGACCAGCTTTTGTAATTGGCCTGATTTCTCCTCTTATTTCTTTTCAGTGTCTAGAGCTGACAGAGGAAGTAGCAGTTCATCTTCACATTCACCACATAACACACACACATATGGACCTCACAGATTTCACAAAAGGCAAGTAGAAACAGGTTTGTGTGAAGGGCACCTTTAAAGCATAATTTTTGTCCGTACATTCATCACAGTTACAGTGTCAACAGGGACTGCTAGCAACTTATTTATCTTGACTTTTCTATAAAAACGCAGGCTGAATGGAACACTAAGGTTGTAGATAGTTTGAAGTTGCAGTGTATGATAAAACTTTACTGACATTGCACACGTAATTTTTTTTTCACCTTGTCATTTGATTAGCTTTCTTATTTCTTGTCGCACTTCAGACCAACGTTTTATCGGAGCTTCCTCCCATTGTATATGTACAACATCCAATTATTATTAGTTTAGAAAATGGCTTTTGCACATTAAGGGACCATATTAACATTGCATGCACAATGTCGATAATAATAAGAATCATAAACTGTCAATAGGTTTATCTTTTTTTCTCAATATATACAACTTACACTAACTTTGATTTCATCTGGCTGTGGAAATTGCAGCAATATGCAAGAGACAATTTCTCACGTTGAGCACACGAAAAGTGTGGCCGTTTATTTTTCAGGAAAAAATCATAAACACAGAATAAGGCACTGAGCCTAATGCCAACCCCATAACGTCCCACGTCATCACGCATTCCCAACATTTTAAGGGGCAGTGCTCCCCAAACAGTTATCATTACCTGCGGTGACTAAGGGCAGTAAATTACATGTCTAACCAAAGGTGTGTGGAACAACACTTAGCAACATTGTGAATTATGTATGTCACATTCACTACATGGGCGTATTTCCAGGATATAAATAACCTTTAGGGCCCTATTTTAACGATTTAAGCGCACGACGTGAAGTACCTGGAGCAGGTGTGTTTAGAGCGTGTCCACTCTTTTAGGGCGGAAAAAAAGGTCCATGTGCCAGTCGCATGGTTCAAAAGGGTTGTACTTAGTGTCTTCATTAATTCATTGCTGTGTTTTGGGCGAAACATGCAATAACATGTCATCTCCCATTCCCTTTAAAAGCCAGGCAGGTTTGTACCTTGGCCCATTGCTATTATGATGGAGGATTTGCACATATTTGTATGTGTAATCTTCTGCATGTGTGTGTGCTGCTGCTTGTCCCTGTGTAACAAGCAAAGTGTGTGTGCACGAGCCTAGGCACATTTAACTAATGCACTGTTAAAATAATGACATGCTGCATTATCCAAGTATGACCAAGTATGTGTTGGTCAATGGCTCGACCACTTCACAATCCCTCAAGATAGCAATACGCCCAGAATGCACCTGAACACACCTTCATGTAAGACCAGCACACCTATGGGCGCAGGTGCATTTGCTCTTTAAACAATGTGGGCCGTGGATGGTCTTAAAATAGCACAGACACTTGCATTGGGCTTTGCGTCGCGCAGCGCCAGGTGCAAGATATGCCCCTTTGTCTTTTAATAGAATCCCCTAATATGGCCTAAGGAGCTTTGTTGGCTTCCATTGTTCAAACCCCATTTTATTTTGCGTAATCAGTCACACAGCTTTTTTAAAAATGTTTTTCTGTTTTGTAAGTGGGGTTAATAAACAGTCCATCATTATTATTATTATTATTTGGAGTATAAGTGGCAGTATGATTACACAGAAAATCACAATGTAAATTCCAATGCAGATATATTTGACACAGATGCTTATTGTAGAATTGCATTACACCGCTGTTACAGTATGGTGCATGAATTGTAATCGTATGTACTGTATAGCCTATATGGTCTATGTAAATTCACTGTCCGCTAATGTATACATCAGTCACAATAGACTCCCATCCACTGTGCTCCTTTAGAATGTGACGTATCATCCGGGTTGCTAACTAGTCGGCAGCCAAACTTGCACTTTTACTTGGCTGTTTATTTTGGCGATTTCTTCATTCCCTATCTTTGTGACATGTGCTATATAAGTAAAAAGCTAATTAAGTGAAAGTATGTATTGTGGTAGAGCCTGCTTACATTAGGGGCATGCAGAAGCTAAACATGCTTTGACAAGATTCACTTCTGTAACTAGCTGCTCACATGACTTTAATCTTATTATTAAGGGGTGTCATGTGTGTGTTACACTGAACCATGGTGCCACCCAACACAATTTTAGAGCTGTAAACCGGTGTTCAGCTCTGCATGTCATCATACAATCTTGAAAACGGCTTTGTTAGTCTCATCACATGCAAATGGGAAAACGGCTGTTTTTCTCCTGCTTGATGTCCGTAGGTGATTTGTGGCAAACAGTGTGACAAGAAAATTGGAAAGCACTTCCTTTTCCCTTATATTTCAGTTAGCCAGGCCATTAGTAGAGCAGCCTGAAAAATTGAGTTTTCATGACAGGAGCAATTTGACCATTGCTGCGGCTGGCTCATTAGAAACAATATTCCCTGCTTCGTCTCACACCCTCCAGGTTCTGCTCTGTAATAGATGTTTATTCATCATCACCCCCCCCCAATTTGCTCCTTCGCTCAATAGTACATCTTTATTTCACCTGCCTCACCTTCTTATCACAATGCCATTTTCTTTCTCAGATTTAGGTCCAAGACATTGTTTAACCATTAATATAATTGTAATTTGAACGTCAATAAAAGGGTGAAAACAGCAACTCTGGAGTCCTTGTTAGGGATGGCTTAATCAATAGCAGCCTGCAGAGACAATAGACACGTTGTCCTGTGATGAACACGATAATCGCTGCCATGTGACGGCTAAGTGGGGCATTCCTCGCCCCTGACAGCCGCCCACCTGCCTTGATTGATGATTTTGTTTTTAAAAAGTGAAAATAGTTACAAGTTTTTACTGAGGGGTGGGGTGGGGTGGGGTGGGGCCCCCCCAAAAAAAAGATTCACATTCCACTGGGAATAAAGGACAGCATTGTGGAGACTAATCCACTTCAGTTAAAGGACTGCTGTTGTGTGGTGAGTTTGTGCGTGGGAGAGTTATCATTTTGGTGTGTCTGTGGCTGTGTGTGTTCATTTGTGGGTGCACATACGTTTATGTCCTTTAGTCTGGGTGTACTTGCCTATGGGTGTGCGCGCTTCTTTGTGATGCCATTATAAGTTGTGCAAAGTGTGTTCCTCTAGTGTTTGTCTACATGACTGCACTACTCTGCCGAGAACACAGTTTACATTCTGTGATTCTTCCCAAAAATGCACTGAATGCATTTCCTTCTTCATAAAACATTTAAAAGCCTATTAAATAGTTTGAAACCTGCATGGTTAACATCCACAGTTACTTGGGCAAGCAGTCTTCTTCCCTGCCCTCTGCTGGCACCTTACTATGTTTTGCATACACATCACCCAGTGCAGTGGTCTTCACTAATTTGTCATGGGAGCTACACTGATAGGACAAAGTCAATAGGAGAGCAACTTTTGCCGCAAAGTATCAGAAGTTACATCTAGTCATAGCATGTCTCCTTATTAGTCTGTCATCCCTGAACATAAAATATGCATTTTTTGTACATTTGCCCATCATGTATCCAACCATCCAAGCACATTCAGCATTAACAGCTGGATAAACCGTCCACACTGGTAACAACGCAGTGAGTCAGTGTTATGGACGGAAGGGCAGAGCAATATTTCCATCTTGTAATGCCACTGTTTAGGGTATTTTTTTTAAATTATTTGTAATAGAGCAGACTTGGGGTTGTGTTATAGCACTGCTTGTTTTTAATGTTTTCATGAAATATCTGTATGATCATATCATGGTATTATCTACTGCCATTCAAGCCACAACTGAAAGCTTGGCGAGCCACATTTTACATGTTACTGACCTAGTGTTACAAGGAGTAAAATAATTTGTGTATATGTATTAATGGGAATCTTTCTCCCATAATTACTCACTAGCCCATCAGATGTGTATTTATTCACTGCTGAAATAGCTTTTTCTAATAACCAGAGCCCAGCTGTTTGCATGACATGATTTAACATTTATTTATGAAACTATTCTAAACTAATATTTATCCATCAATTATCAATACCCACTAAGTATGTGCAGGTCTACAGAGGGCTGGAGCCCAGCTCCTATTGGCCAAGAGGCAGAGGGGTCAACAGTCTGTTACAAGCAATTTCACTAAACCTAATCTTCCTGTCTTTGTACTGTTGGAGGACATACATTCACAGAACAAGCACATTTCTCAAACATCAAGGCCACCAGTGGATTTGAAGGAATTAGATGTTGGGTAGCAGGTGACAGTGCTAACCACTTCACCAGCTGTAATCCTGTATACACACTGTGCATATTTTTTTTTTGTGAGGCATGCAACACATCTAATCGTAACAATGCCTAATGCGTAGAGGAACAGCAGCTCTGTCCTGCTCTCTGCTCTCTTCACAGTCATCATTTCTTCTCATTAATTATCCATTATTTCACCAACAACCCACCCACTATTAATCAGAATGTTTATGACTCGATCCATATAAACTGGAGGTAGCATGTTGTTTGACTCGTGTGTTAACATGGAAATGAAAATTCCCGGAGTCCATTGCGGTCATATTTTGGGGTTATAAGGTTAAGCCACGCCACCATTTGGAGGAAACTGGTTCATGTTGCTAGTTCATATCCGTGATCTCATTTCTCAAACTCTACCCAAAGCTTGTGATCACATTGAGGTTTGGAACGTAGATCAACTGGTTAGACCTCTCTTTTATTCGGACCACGCTTAGGACTTCTCACCCATGTTGGTTGAGCAAACTTCATCTGCTGACGAAGACAGTGGAATTGTCAAAAACAAAACGTAGATATATATAGATAGATCTTTATTGTCATTGTATGCGGAAACCAATTTGAAATGATTCTAGCTTTGTGACATGGTGCATTATCCTGCTGGAAGTAGCCATCAGAGGATGGGCATTGTTAAACAATGCCCAGTTGGCACTAAGGGACCTAAGGTGTGCCAAAGAAAACATCCCCCACACCAGTACACCACCACCACTAGCCTGCACAGTGGTAACAAGGCATGATGGATCCAGGTTCTGATTCTGTTTATGCCAAATTCTGACTCCACCATCTGAATGTCTCAACAGAAATCAAGACCCATCAGACCAGGCAACATTTTTCCAGTCTTCAACTGTCCAATTTTGGTCAGCTCTTGCAAATTGTATCCTCTTTTTCTTTTTTATTTGTATTGGAGATGAGTGGTACCTGGTGGGGTCTTCTGCTGTTGTAGCCCATCCACCTCAAGGTTGTGCGTGTTGTGGCTTCACAAATGCTTTGCTGCATACCTTGGTTGTAATGAGTGGTTATTTCAGTCAAAGTTGCTCTTCTATCAGCTTGAATGAGTTGGCCCATTCTCCTCTGACCTCTAGCATCAGCAAGGCATTTTCGCCCACAGGACTGCCGCATACTGGATGTTTTTCCCCTTTTCACACCATTCTTTGTAAAGCCTAGTAATGGTTGTGCGTGAAAATCCCAGTAACTGAGCAGATTGTGAAATACTCAGACCGGCCCGTCTGGCACCAACAACCATGCCACACTCAAAATTGCTTAAATCACCTTTCTTTCCCATTCTGACATTCAGTTTGGAGTTCAGGCGATTGTCTTGACCAGGACCACACCCCTAAGTGCATTGAAGCAACTGCCATGTGATTGGTTGATTAGATAATTGCATTAATGAGAAATTGAACAGGTGTTCCTAATAATCCTTTAAGTGAGTGTATACATTCATCCACACAAACACATTTGGGTGGTGAACAGGGATTGTCCAGGGTGCAAGGTGTCCTGCCTGATGTTAGTGGCACATGTTAGTGTGAGAAGACAGCAATGAGTATATTTCACTCAGGTTTGGTGGGGGGGAGCCAATGATCCTCTCAGCCGTCTTGACAACCCTCTGCAGGTCCTGCAGGGCCCCACGGTGCAGCAGTATGTCAGGGTGCTCTCAATTGTGCAGCGGTAACAGCATGTCAGAAGTTCCTGAGGGAGCCCATTGCGCTTCAGGGTCCTCAGGAAGAAGATCTTCTGCTGGGCTTTTTTAATGGTGTGGGGGGTGTTCTGGCTCCAGGTTAGATCCTCCGCTATGTGCACTCCCAGGAACTTGCCACCCTCTCCACCTCCTCTCCGTTGATACACCGTCCATTGTGGTTGGTTTTTTTCCTTCTGTGGTCAGTTATTTCTTTTGTCTCCTTAGTGTTGAGGTGGAACCAGCAACCCTCCGGTTACCAACACAACTCCCTACAAATTGGGCTACTGCCCCCCCTTAACAAAATAGCAGGCATGAAGGGGGGGCCCTTAACAAGAGAGCGAGCATTGGCAGGAAGCAGGAGCAGGAAGATGCTGGGCACGGCATGTTTGTGCGGGGATCATCGTAGCCTAGCCTGGATGCTTCTGCTGTCACTCACATCTCCGACCAATCAGCAGTCTGCAGGTTTTCACGTGACCTTTTGGTACTGCCTCAACTCGTTTGGAACGTCAACTTTGGTAGTACTAAAAAAGTCCCTGTTAGCAGGTACCAGAGACTTTTTTAATAATGGAAAACCAAAAAAGGCAAGTGGAGTCAAGGAGATACCATGCAGTGGGAAAAACTTTGACATACCAGTCTTTGATCCACTAAAAATCCTCTGATCTTAACTATTACTCAAAATAATTCATAATTTTTTTAAAGTCAAAAATGTGAATAAAAATAAATGACAAATGTTTTTTCAAAAGCGTCAAAAGCCTCAAAAAAAGCGGAAAATTAAATTTTGACACGCACGGTGAACACATTCATTGTTTACGAGAAGAAAAAAGAAGGGTTAAGCATGTGTGTGTGTGTGTGTGTGTGTGTGTGCCTGCATGTGTGTGTGTGTGTGCATGTGTGTGTTACTGCAAAAGAGTGTTTTGTTGTTTCTGTTGTCTGTCAGGTACTTTCAGGTCTGGACTCCCTCCTGCCGTTGGAGGGGCTCAGATCTCCTGCAAACCTTCTGACCGATGATCCTTACACACACACACACAGACACACACACAGACACACACACAGACACACACTCCATCAGCCTCTCTCTTTCATCCATTCTTCTCTCACACTCCCCCTTTTCTTCGCCTTTACACTGACTCCTCTCACTCTCCCCTCCCCTTCACTCTAATCTCTCATTTTCTCTTCCCTGCGTTCTCTCACATCACTCCCCTTCTTTCTGTCTCTCCCAAGTGCCTGTCCTGTTCCTTTCACTCATTTTGCTTCTCTTTCAACCTAATGCGTATTGCTTTTTTCTCTCTCCCCCTCTCTTCACCAACCTCCCCCATCCCTCACTTTTCTCAACGTCTTTCTTTCTCCTTATCAGAGTGGAGGATGAATGGTGAAAGGCGAGGAGGCGCGGCTGAGACTCAAACCCAATGCCTCGTGTGTGGGAACCTTATTGTGGCTGGCGACTCAGACAGAGAGAGAGAGAGAGAGAGAGAGCTAAGGTATCGCACTTGTCCCCCGTATGGTCGATAGAGCAGACCCTCTCATCTTTCTCCGCCTTGAATGGCAACACTGTACCAGGCAGCCTGGGGAGGGAGGGGGGGTGGGGGTGGGGGGTGGTTTGGGAGGCGGAGTGGGGGAGTGATGCATGACCTGACAAAAACAGAGATGGAAAGGATATTTTCTTGTCTCACATAGTTTCAGAAACACATTTTATTGCTTACATGACTCGCCACAAAGTTTCCAACCACATAATGCTGTGCCAGTTGCCCTCGTTGCCATTTACTGTTAAAAAGAATAACATTATGACTGTTTTCATTGCTCTTAAACGTCAGCATGTGTAGGAATTGCCATACACTGTCTGCATTGCCATGACTAAATATAAATTAAATATATACATTTTAAATATAGTAATTTTCCACTGGTGTTAGTCTCTTTTTTAATTAAATCAAAATAAACATAATCTGAGTAATAGAATAGCAGGAACAAGTGAACACAATACTGACATAGCATAATGTTTTAAGTTAATATTATAAAATATAAGCTAACTGTTTCTTATTTACACATCCAGCAGTTATGGAGAAACATGATCATACTTTTGGAGTTGTGTTGTGTCTGCCTGGTGAGTGTAAGTCCAATATTCACATTCTTTTAGCTATGTTTTTGTTCTCCACCAACTCGGCCACCTGTCTCTTTAGCTGCTAAATACCTCACTATGTTCACCAGCTAGTCTCTAACTTTGTTGCCTGCGCTTTGCTGCTGAGTAGATAGAGGACAGTGGCTTTTTGGAGCTTTTTTTTACTGAAAATGGCTGCCTGCTACAGCTGAAAACTCCGCTGTGAGGCTGTGAGAGTGAACCAGAATGGTAAAGTTATGTGCCGGATGGATAAACAATTAGCTAAAACTCACTATTTCGTCTGTGAATGTAAACTAACTGCAATTGTATAACGCTTTTCTAGTCTTAAACACAGTCCAGGTACCATTCACCATTCACCATTCCCACACTAGCGTACATGGTGCTACCTGTTCACACTAATAGGCTGGATTACACTTCCCTTAAATTGCATTCCCGGCTCCTCCACTTGCTTCCGTTCCACGCGTCTTAGTCCATTGCACCGAGGAAGCATGGGAAAGAGGAAATGAGAAAATGTGTTTTAGAGGGATTTGCTGTTTGAGCTGCATGGCTTCTGGGAAGGCTGCTCTTGTGTATCCTCGCTCATAGCTCCTCGGAGATCCCTCCTCTATCCACCCAGGAAGAAGAGTTTTGAGGCGTGCAGGCCTATCAAAGAAGCAACATGAGATGCACCGTATAGGTGCACTGTATATTAGGCCTGCACGATTCGGGAAAAATATTAATCATGATGTTTAGCTTAGAATTGATATCACCATTCTCTGCCAAAAGCTTTTACTCACAAAGTGTGATGTTTATTGCACACATGGACCATGACAAAACAAAACAAATTAGCAGTACCAAACCGATTTTTTTTGCACCTATAGCACATTGCACATCATCACAAGCCTGTAAACATAGAGGCCTAAATGAAGAGAAGGGAGAGCATAGGAGCTTTTTAACACCTATTTTATACAATCTATGTTTAAAACTCACAGAAGAAAGTAGTAGGGTTTGTGATGCAGTTGTAAAATTAAGTGAGAATGAAGTCTCTAAAAAAAGAAAGAAAACAAAGAAACTGAATTTATTAAAAATAAAATTGTAAACAGGGTGAATCAGGATTGTGATTTTATAATGATTAATCGTTGCTCCCTGATTCCTCGGTCCTCGGCTGAACAAGGAGTGGTTCTGTCCCTCCTCAGTGAAGTCCCTCTCAAAACTTTTAATTCTGCCCCCGATGAGCAAGCATCGAGGTGGAATCATTGCGGAGCTATAGGCGAAGATACAGAGAGAAGCCTTCCTGCAAAGCTGTGCAGCTGAAAGTGTTGCTAACTCCGCCCAAACAGCTGATGAACCGATGTGATTCTTCCAAGGAAAGGACGTCTCATCCCTCTCAAACACATTTCCTCGGTTCTTCTCTCAGAATCATCATGTCAAAACAGAAATATGTCTTAACCAATCCAAAACATCACATTGATATTTCCCTTCATTAAAACTAGAGATGTTCCAATACCAATACCAGTATCGGCATCACCTCCGATACTGCCTAAAATGCAGGCATCTGTATGGGGAAGTACTGGAGTTTATGCACTGATCCCATACCACGTAATAAAGCCATAAAGAAAATCTACGTTAAAGTAGTTTTTGTTCTTTTTCGGTTATACTGACTGTCAAACTGGATAATAAAAGAAAGTTCTATGACATTTAGTGTTTGTGTTTTTTCATGTTTCAGAAAAGTTTAACCTGAGCCAGACCGACAACAAAGATAGAAATCATATCACATCCATAGAGGGATAGTAGTAAACAGTTGTTAAGAGATAATAACATATGTGACACACTGGTATCGGATCAGTACTCGGTATCGGCCGATATGCAAGTTCAGGTATAAGAATCAATATCAGGAAGCAAAAAGTTGTATCGGACCATCTCCAATTAAAACTAACTGAATCAGTCAATGAAAATAAGAAAAGGACACACAAGCGTATGTAACAGTATGGGTCCGCACTTTGTCGACATAGTGTAGTTCTAGGGGCATTATCTCTAATTCACAGCATCACAGAGAACCTCAGACTACAATGGAGCACATTAGAGCCCTTTATGTCTGCCTCGGGCTTTGCACAAAGAACAGAACAACTGCTCGGCAGGCACTGTGGAACACAATTGACTGACACTGTTTTCCATCTGAAACTTGGCACGGTCCAGAGAACACAGAGCGGCTTTAGGTCATTAGGGTTCTAGTTTTGACAGATGAGTATAAAAGCTTGTTTGCACGACCAAATGAACTGAATAAACAAAAAAATGCTTAAATTGGCAGCAACTTTCAATGCAATCTTTCAGTCAGCAGTCTCAATAAGACAGTTTGTTATTTCAGATCAACAATAGTTTTATTGGGTGTGTAGACAGACAGGCAGACGGCGGAGCGACAGGGGATGTTTTCCATGTACGCTCACCTGTCTGCTCATATTAAATTCTGCATCGTGTGAGTTTCGTTTGCAGAGCCTGGTTCACATGGTCAAGCTGTGCAAACTCTTCACCCCCTCCTCCAGTACAAACCCTCCCTCATAACATCAATTATTCAGGGTGAAGTCAATTAGGATTGACTAATTCATCTTCCAAGTGTCAATATTTGGGAAACAATCTCATGAAGCTTTTTACACTCACCAGAAGTGTCCCACTCTGTGCTGGGGAGTCTTTGTGTTGGTCACAATGGCTATAATGAACAAACACATCCACACTGTACTTCATTTTACAGTTTTAATTGTGCTAAAATGGGGGAGGGATCCTTCCTGCTGGTGCATTCACATGCTGAAATCAAGGTCTGACAACAGAGCTTTGTTATTCAGCTCACACGTCAGATGTAGAGTCCTCATGCAAATATCACGTCATTCAACTTCAGACAGTGGAAATTAAGAAATTATATGTTTAATCTAAAATTTAGAAAGTATGAAATTAAAAAGTTATTGCCGGTCCAGATTATACTTAAATATTAATCTCAACTAAATATTAAAGCAACAGTAAATAAACACCAAATAAAGTATGGCTATGACTTATTCCTCAGTGTAACGGCTGTAGGGACAAAACTGTTTTTGTGTCTTTTTGTTCTACACCCATGGACTGAACACCTACGAAACTGTGTGTAATGGATGGATTTAAAATGTAACCACTTATGCGCTGTAACTGCTTTGTGTACAAGGTCTCCGCGTTGAGCTGTGGCTCACCAATCAGCCTGCTAGACCACTTTACTATTTTCCTCTCATTGGATAATGAGGGCTTTCTGTTTTTAGGTTCTGGTTGACAAAGTCATTCCTTCCTTGCTAAGCTCATTGGAGATGAGGTTGGCCAGGTTGATCAGAATCAATCACCAGCGATCGCCACCATGCATGCTGCTTAGTTTTGTGTCCGACTTGATTTCGACTTCCTCTGACCCAGTGGTCTTGTTTTTTGTAGTCTCGCTTTGCCATACCTTCCTCCACACGCTGCAGAGGAATGTGCGGCTAGTCCACACAGCATTCTGGGATGGAAGAAAAACATGTTCTGGTTTATTGGCATCTCTTTAAACCAATAACAGTCCTCCTGGCTGGAGCTATACGCACAGGGCCTCTGCAAAATAGCCTTGGGAAGAAACTTGTTTTGGTGGAACATGTGTATGTTCAGAAGTAGTTTTAGTCGTGCAGAATTTCCTGTGGCACATGAACAATCCCGGAAGTGGAACATCGAGGATATAGAATCATTGTTTTGGTAGTGATTGTAACATGATTTTTTCCCTCACAGCTTCATGCTAGCCCATCCTAAAGTGACGTGTCCCAGAGTAACAACCCCAGTCACTTTTTGTAAGGTTCCTACTTATGGAATTATTTTTATCATCGTTATTGTTATGTATCCTCACACTTTAGTAAGTGGGTATACGCAAATCCTTGACATCTTCTAGTGGGTATACGGTGTATACCTGCGTTTCACGTAGACTACACCACTGCTTCGACGTCATGGACACGTGGGCAGCAACAGCCTCTCTAGATCAATGCGGCCGCAAGTTTTAGATCCAGGCACCGCAGTTGCTTTCCACTGACTGCAAGACCCAGGACATGGGTCTCATCTGATCTAACAGCTGAATGGTTCAGAATTGACTCAACAATATGATGTTTTGTAGAAGCTTTTCACTGTTGTTAAATTGGAGAGATTTTGATTGATATTTGTCTGATTTGACGGTTTATTCTGTGAACAGAACACGTTTTGTGGAAACGATACAGATTGTCTGTAGAACATTCTACGCCGTCATAATAAAAACAATTGGAGAGCTGATATATGGGTCTGAGTGTTTCTGTGACTAGGCGGTTTAAAAACGGCTGGAATCTTTCTGACTTGACCGCAGCTTTTTGTCAGCACCCCCTGCTGCTGCCGCCAATCAGAACGACTTGTATGCAGGACATCAGTGTGTCATCTCACTTTAAGAGCCAGGTGCACCTTGGCAAATTTCTATTATGATAAAGGATTTTCTGAGCAGGAAGGAAAGATTTTCAGGAGAAGAAACTGATCTGCTCGTGCGTGAAGTGAAAGCGTGCGAGCAGATCATATAGGGCACAAGCAATATGCCTTTTTAATATTTTGCTTTTTTGAGTGCTGCTGCACATCCCTTTGTGTGTAACAAGCATAGTGTGCACATGCATATTCATTACTAATGCGCAGTTAAAAAACTGCCCAGTCTCATGGCAGTTCATTCAATTGTTATTTAATATATTGATTTGTCTAAAGGGACACGTTTTTTTTGTGGTGGTGAGCACGACATTTAAACTAATGTATTTTAATGGGAAGCATCTTTTGTGATAATAGAACAATTAGGGTAGCAAGAAGTATAGAATGCCAAACATCTGCGTAAGGAGGTTGGTCGGGGTGGTGGATGGTTCAAACAACACAGGACTTTCCCCCCGGAGACCGGGGGTCTAGTCCCGAGTGTGGCAGTTCCTTTCCCCGTTGGTGCGTCCCCTGGAGATCGCGGATCATGTCCCGACGGCCGTTGTTGTGGCGTTTCATTCCCCTTTGTTGCATCATGGCAGTTGTTTTCGGAGTGTGGCGTTTCTGTTCCCCGTTGCAGACCAGTATCATGGCAGTTCATGGTCCATTTTGTGGTGAGGCCCATGAAATAAACAAGAAAATTGTGTCCTTGTTGATGAATCAATAGAACAAAATAACATGACCATTTCACACACTGCCGTGAGACCGGGTTGTAATAAAAACAATGAAATGGTGAGTTATTCACTTTAGACCAGGTTTTTGTTGGTCAATGACGCGATCACTTCCCGCTGTAAGACTTCGTGTAAGACCGGCACGCCCATGGACACTGGAAAATTGACCACTGCTGTAATGGCAGGTAGTTACCTAAAAGTGTCATTGTTCTAGCCTAGGCTGTAAAGGTGAGCTGAAGAAGAACAGACAGGAAGTGGATGTATGTTCGCTCTCGCTGAAAAAAGCTAATAAACCGAGCTTTGACTGAACTCACGTGTGGCTGTCTTCTAAGATTATTTATACCTGTAAAAGATATCAACAGACATTACATGGTGTTAGAAGTCCCAGTGTGACAGAAGACATGGTGAAGTTTAGCCCGCTAAACAAGCACTTTATGAACGTAAATACAAGCTGGACAATTATCCCATTAACTTCCATTGTTGCTTATTTCTCTGCTGCCGACTGCAGCGATCTCGTTTCATACTGCATCAAT
This sequence comes from Etheostoma perlongum, assembly GCA_026937815.1. Classification (NCBI taxonomy): domain Eukaryota; kingdom Metazoa; phylum Chordata; class Actinopteri; order Perciformes; family Percidae; genus Etheostoma; species Etheostoma perlongum. Next base: position 5,648,352 of record CM049381.1, read on the forward strand.
GTCAAAGGAAAATCTTTCCTCAATAGTTTTTATTGTATCCGATACTCAGCTCTAGGTAGTGTCCCCGTTTTAAGTTTTACAAAAATTAAAAACATGACGTGTTTTGGAGGTATATACGCTTCTGAGCTGAAAATGTCCCCGGATTTTGTCTGAGAAATCTAGTCACCTTACAGTACTACCACCTTCAGAAGAACTACAAGGACCACCGCAGGGCACCACCCTAACCCTCATCGGCTTCCAGAACTCATGCGGGGTGAGGCGGGTGGGGCTACGCTCTCTCGGGTACTGGGCTCCAACTGTAGTATGACTAACGCAATCTTTAGACCGTGGGATTAAGGTAGTATATGAGCACCAATTTTTCTAAAGTAAAGAAAAAAAAGGGGGGTTAGAATGTAACCAGTTGGTTAAAATTTGGTCACGTGAGATGTCATGTGACCTACACGGAAATAAAGGCTCGGCTGGTAAGCGCTGACGGTCCCTCTCCTTCTGTTGCTGCCTGGTGTGCTGGTGTTGGGACAAGCGTTCAGTGTTGTGTTGGATGGTACAGCCAAGGTATGTTGTTTGACATGTGATGCATAGTTCGCCAGACAGCGATTAAATATACTAACTGCTGTTTGTTTTGTCCATACAGCTGTGCCGCCGCTGTTTTGCCTATATCAGATTGTTTTGCCTATATCAGATTGTTTTGCCTATATCAGATTGTTTTGCCTATATCAGATTGTTTTGCCTATATCAGATTGTTTTGCCTATATCAGATTGTTTTGCTTATATCAGATTGTTTTGCCTATATCAGATTGTTTTGCTTATATCAGATTGTTTTGCCTATATCAGATTGTTTTGCCTATATCAGATTGTTTTGCTTATATCAGATTGTTTTGCCTATATCAGATTGTTTTGCCTATATCAGATTGTTTTGCCTATATCAGATTGTTTTGCCTATATCAGATTGTTTTGCCTATATCAGATTGTTTTGCCTATATCAGATTGTTTTGCCTATATCAGATTGTTTTGCCTACACAAGAGTGTTAATTCACTTACTCACGTGTTCCACTTGGTAGATCGCTAGTACTGCCATTGGTTTTATTTGTTACACATTGTGTTTTATTTGTGTAGAGGAAAGTTTGTTCTGGCCTTGGGTGTCTTCGTTTTAGTGACTTGTAATCCAGTGTTTTTAGAAACAGTGGTTGCTTAATTTGGTGGTTAATAGGTGGTGACATATAACTATCTGATTTTATTAATATATTGCATGATTTTAGTGTGTTGAAAATTACATGTGGTGTTTTATCTGTTGTTTCAATCCGGTAATCAGATGCACCTGTGAAAACTATGGCAACCAGTAGTTTTAAATAGTTTCTTCAACTTTCCTAAACACTTAGTTTAAACTAAACGGAGATCACTCCTCCCGGGCCTTAGATATTTGTTTGTTCTGTTTTCTTTATTACATTGGTTGTATTGCCAATTAATTATTCTTTTATTGTTATGTTTAAGTAAATGTTGATTTTTTTTTTTTTAGTTTGTAATAAATCATTTTTTGTAGCTTCAAATGACCAAATCTCTGATCTTTTATGTGGCCTTGCTTGTCTAGTGGGAGTCCCTGGGATTGGTAACAACTGAATTCATATTTTAAACTCTTTGGGTGAAAGTCCCAAGGTGGCGTTGTCATTGGTTAAATTACTAAAGCTTGGCTAAGCCCTCCATTGGGCCTGGTTACACCTGTAAAAGATATCAACAAACATTACAACTGCGTCTGTCTTAAACTAGCAAAGACATTAGCATCGGGCTACATCGGCGCCTGGTGCAAGACAGGGGCCAAGAGTTAGTGTAGGATATTGTTTTGTGGCTTAAACTTGCAAAAACACTGGTATGGTCTGTCTCACCAAATGCTTGCTGTTGAGAGGGAAATTACTTATTCTATCTGTAAAGTGTCCTGAGATAACTTTTGTTATAATGTTGCACAATAAATTAAATTAAATTGAATTGATAGTTCTTTCACCAATATACTCTGAATATAGGCTACTTATTATATTAGGATTTGGTTGGAAAAATGGAGTGAAAGAATAGCAACATGCTTCTTTGTGTGGCTGGATAATTACAGTCTGGATGAGCTTTTGGGCCATGCTTCAGTCTAGTGCTTTATGGTGTATTAATTATGACATGTTCCATGAAAAGAAGGAAATTCGCTCTCTAATATGCTTTATTGAATTTAGTGTGGCAAAGAAAACTTTTGAGCCTAAATACGGTGTTCATCAATCCATCCTTGAATTGCTGACTTTGGTTTGGCTCATGTAAAGACAACATTGATGTGTGTTAACTTCATTGTTCAGAAATTGTGCCATAAAAATGTCTATTTGGATTTCAAATGGTGGAACACTTGTGGTAAACCATCGCTACTTGAGAGTTAAGTATTTGTTGAAAGGACCACGCACTTAGCCTTTACTTTGAATTGAAGTTATACTGCACATAGAAAAAGTCAAGGTAACACCTCGTATCCAGAATGAAACTTGATGGTTTTCTTTGATGAGGTTTTGAGGGTCATTGTCTTTTCATTTTCTTTGCGGCGGGGGAATGGCAGCAGACATCAAACGTTTTACAGCCCCTTTGCCTCCCAATGCCAGACATTTTCTGTATAATTATATTGAACAAAATAGATCAGCTATGTTTTCGTGTATTTTTACTTATTTATGTTATAAATATTTGTTATTCCCCATGTATCTTCTCTATACCTATATTTCCCACTTCCACCCCCTTCCAAAATGAACACCCGGATCTCAACCCAGCCCCAGACCCGTTGTTTTTCCTCTGTCCTGCGGTCCAGTGGATGTATCTTGCCTGGGGTTCGTACCCCTGTACCCCGGGTTGGAGAGACAGACAGCAGCCCATTCGACTCCTGTATCTACCTTTTTCCTTCGGATCAATAGGCCACTTCCATAGAATTATAACCTTTAACCACAAACCCTGACCCTAACCATAACACCAGATACTGAATATGGAAAACCAAACCCCAGTACAGTCAAAGGGTGTCAGGGCATCCCTCCCCGGAGTTTCACTCCAATGTTACAATGTTACCAAAGGTCACATCCAAACTCATGCTCAATCTGGCACCTGTACCATGTCGCCCTCTTTGAATGTTATCAGCCAACTGAATGGACATTACCAGTTGTTACTACCATTACTACCATATATGTGAAGCAATAGGCCCCTGATCTGCCTCCTAGTTGTTTTACTGGGGCGTTATCATCCATTGGTACACTGGATATCCCATCCGCTTCAATATTCAAAATGCAGAGCAACTGCTCATCCCTCAGTGCTGGAAGATGACGTAGTATGAAGAGTGGTAGGAAGTAGTATTAAAAGGCCAATACAAAAGGTGTTAGGTTGGTAGGAAGGTTGGGATGGTCAACAGGTCAAACAAACACAGGACTTTCACGTGGGAGCCTGGAGATTGTGTCCGGAGTAAAACCAAAAGTCAGCGTTGACATTTTTTACTTACCTAGGCATAAGTTTATTACTTACCTTAATGAATGCCACATATGTCACAATATTTTACTAAATCTAAGTCTCTCTCTTTCACATCCAATTAATACGTCTCTGTTTTACTTTATTAGCACTCTTTCTGTTCTGTTTTTTTCTGTTATTGTACACATTAACGCTGTTTTGTATGTCCTCCAGCATTTAGCATTCTGCAGTGGCAGTGCTCTCCCACTCGCTGCAGCTCCTGCTCACTTCTATTTATGTGTATAATGAAAGCCTATAATCATATTCTACACACCCACATACTGTCTGAGGCTTTAAGATTATATGTCTCGGGGAATAAGAACAACAGAATCATCACATTAATGGTCGTGGCGGAAGATCCTCATCATTGTTGCAGTAATGTTTATAATCCACTCTGTCTATCAGACTTGCCAATTATTTCCTAGATTGACTGTACGACTGGAATAAATGAGATGCAACAGATGCCTAAGTGCAAAGAGAACGTAAACAAGTATACAATGGAGGGAAATCATAAAATGTTACATATACAGTTCGCCATATAGAGACGAGCAGAGCCCATCATTAGTAGCAAAAGGCAACATCAGTATGAACTTAGACACGTAATTATGCACTCTTAAAACAAAACATTTTTCTATAATTTAGCTTAAATGTAGTTCATCATCAAATATGAACTGCAAAATGCAAAAATCATTGTTGCATGTGTAATTTTCAGGTAAGACTCTTTCTCTATACAAACTTCCATTAAAATTAATTTAATGGATTTTCAGCAACAATTTGGCAAAAATCTGCTAAATAAAATGTGCATTAATGTGTGTTTCCATCCACTGCTGTTCTGTGAGTATTAGTTGCTTCATCTGTAAACTGTTGGTGGCGTTAATTCTCCAATTCCGTTACCAGTATAATAGGGCGCAACAGGTGACTTACATTAATGTAATTAAAAGAGCACTGACAAAACAATTTGGAAACCGCGATGATTCATGAATGAAGTTGTGTTTATGGGACAAAGTTGCAGTATCCTCATTTTGTACACAGATCGGATGTTTTCCTCTGACAATATTTTTGATCTCGTCAGTGGAGAAGAAGCTTCACACAAGCCACATGCTTCATGTAAGTCATAGTTCATTTTTTACTGTAACATACATGAAATAAACAAATAATTCCCACCATTTGCCACCATAGCTAACAGAAAAAGGAATAGGCTTGTTTTTGCCTATCCTATAATCCCCAAAGAATCACCCAGAAATCCAACTAAACTAAATGAAACTAAATATTTGAGTAAAATCCTAGTAACTTTGCTTTTGTTGATGATTTTTTCCACATTAGCAAAGATTAAAAAAAACACCTTTTGTCTTTTCTTTGGAATCACCTGCATTTCATTATTTTTTTCCAAATTCCAATTGACCTTTCACTGTTTTGAGAAATTGTACCGTAAGTGGTATCTGATATGGTATTAGCAGAAAAAAACAATCATAAGTCATTTTATATTTTTGTATTGTCGATTATTGTCAACATATCCCATCAAAACAACTTCCCAGCTCTGTCCATATGTAGCAATTGCAATTTAATATGCAATTCTTTATTTTTTTGCTCTTGGTCTTCTGTATTATTCAACAAAGACCATAACCAATAAATCATTTTATAGTCTGAACAACACAATATTAGCTTGATTTCACCACCTGTTCTTTCCTGGAGGCCAGGCCTGAGAGTGATGATGAAATTAGGTGATGCATGAATTTATAACCCAAACAAACTAAAGGGCAAATTGCAGAAATATAAAAAAAACAATATGTGGCTTTATCACACTTATATTTCCATTATTTAATTATTATTTACTGTGTAATGCGAGTGCAGGTTATGTAAAGATGCCCCAAACCGTTTCAAGAGAAGGTTTTTCCCATTCACAACGTTTGTTAGATGGTGATACAGGTTACCAATGTTAACTACCTATTTTTGATTGTAGAAATTGCTGCTATTTTCTATTAGTGTCAACTAAAGTAGCTACATGGCTAATGGCAGTAAACAATGTCATCTTTGCTGCAAATGTTGTTAAATTCTCCCCAATTCTGGGTCGCATTACTGCTGAATGATGTCGGGAAAAGTGCTGCAGTCATACGTTAGCATACTGCTAACTATTAAGTAGCTACATGCTAGATAGATAGGTGTACTCTATCGATGCTGGTAATTTCTTCCCAAATTTTGGTCACTTTATTGCTGGGGCATGTCCGTTTGTGTAATATTTGGTTAAGAGGCCTTTATTTGTGTATTTTCATAGTAAAGATTCTTTCTAAACTCCGTAGCTGTAGCTCCAGCTTCAACTACGGAGCAGAGGTTCCGGACATTCCAGGAAGCGTGCTGGCCAATCAGAACAGAACGGGCTTTTTCCGGACGAAGAATTAAAGAGACAGGCACTCCTACTGAGCATCTCATACAGAGGGCATGTCGTGGGCCATGGGCAAAATGAGAAAAATATATATACAGTATATATATATTTTTTAGCATTAAACATGAATGTAAACATGTTCTAGTACAAACACAAAATTAAAGTTTTATCCTGAGCGACCTAATACTTGCCTTAACCCTTGTGTTGTCTTCCCCACAACCTGGACTTTTATCAAGGTTTTTCAACATTTGTCAACTTATTCTGAGCCTGTTTACATTTTTAAAGCTTTAAAATGTGTCACTTTTTTGACATCTTTTCACATTTTTGTCACTTTATTTGACATTTGTCCACATTTTAGTCACTTTTTAGGCATTTTTGTTACTTTTTACAACATCTTTTCACATTTCTTTCCCTTTATTGAACATTTGACATTTTTGACAATTTTATTGACATTTTTTAGTTCTTTTACCAATTGATTTTTCTACAAATGCTATAAAATTTACAAAAAACACACAATTTCAATGAAAGTAGAAAACTGGTTATTTATAACTTGTGAGGAGTGTTGTTGGGAACTATCCACGTTTAAAGAAGAAACCCAAATTTCTGATATAGAAACTTTTCAGAAAGGGGTAAAATTTGACCCGAAGACAACAGGACTTGGGACAGGACAAGACAGAACTTTCACCATTTGCAAAACACAATTTCCCTTTGGCACCTTTTTAACATTGAATTATCACAGCTAGACTTATGAACATCATTCCCATCTCAATATCAGCATTCTCAGGGTTTAAACAGATACTTCTTTCTCTGGCACCAGACACTGCACAGTGCAGTTGAGGCTTAATAACATTGTGTGTGTACTCTGTGTGTATATTTACCTAGGTGCACTTGTGGATGTGTGTCATTTCCGAGCAGCTCTCTTCAGTGTCCCAACCCCGAAACTAAATAAACAGCCCAACACTTCGCCGGCCTCTCTGTCTCCGTGAATAGCTTCTCTGTGCTGTTTCTTGCTGTGGGGTCTGTCGTCTGTGCAGAGCCAGGTTAGGCTGTCATGGCATCCCAAATCACTGCAGGAATGAGCAGTCTCTCCACTTGAAACTACTGTTTGATGAACTGTGGCCAAATAGAGCTAAGAACCAACCTCCCACGTTTTGAACGCCCAAGTCAGAAGAACAACTTCTGATTTTGGAAACTTGGACCATCGGAGGAGCACATGCGCCAGTAGATATGATTAGGGGCCAGTAACTTAACCCTTGTCTTCCTGAAAATCAACACCTTGGTGACGCTTTTTATCAATGTTTTTAACTTTTTCTTATGCTGTTGTCCCATTTTTAAACACTTTTGACACTTTTTTTTCAATGGTTGTCACTTTTTTTTGACGATTTCAACACTACTTAACACATACTAACTACTACTACTAACTTTAGTTTTACAGTTATTTTTGGAATTTATGGTCAATAAACCTCATTTATAGGAAATTATACCTAATGTTTGAGTTAGAAAAGCAGAAATTAGGAATTATTTTGAATAAAATTAAAGGAATGTATGTTGATGGATAATCACAGACTGGAATATGTCAACTTTTACTCAATACTATTTCAAAAACACTTCAATTTGTTTCCAAATGCTATAAAATAGAATAAGACGCCCCAAAATTAATGAAAGTAGAGATTTGTACTTCCCATGAGCGTTGTGTGGAATCATTCATGTTATTTTGGGTAGTTAAAAAGAACATTGATATAGGAAAACAGGTCAAATTAGACCCAAAGACAACATGAGGGTTAATAAAAGGAGACATGTAGACAAGACGAGCTGGGGTTCAGAACCACCAACCCTAAGTCTAATGGATGACCAGGGGGATATTGCACAAAAGAATGAAGATATCCAGGATAAGTGGATATCTTCATTCTTTTGGCCAGCTTGACTTAGTGTGATCCGCTTATTGCGGCTTAATCAGCTGCACGTTTGCCGAGCCGGGATGAGAAGGCCAAGCCAGGTGTAGATAGCTGGGATAAGTGCCCGTTCACGGCTATCTTAAATGGACCACGGTACCCATCACAGATTTACTGATGCAGACATGGAGAAGATGCGTGCGGCATATGTTTAGTAACGAGGAGGTGAAGCATATAATATGCGAAAAGGGAAATACGGCTGTTATGAAACAATAGCGGAACGACTGAATGAGTAAGGATTTAAAAAATTCTACTTACTAGTCACTCCACTCCAATAACTGGACGGTTATGGACACACGTGGGACATGAACCCTGCTCTCCTGGGTGAAAGTCCTGTGTTTGACCCATCCACCCCCCTTACATACTACTCGCAACACCCCGTCTAGATGCTGCTCTACCCGGTACGTTCTACACACACGCCGAAGGGCGTATTTTTTCGTCGCTTCAGGCGCAGTTAGCAACTCTCCAAACGTCGTATTTTAAGCGTTCGGGTTGGTTGATACGTGCTGAATCTACTGGTGTCTTTGAGTACCGTGTACAGCGCTTCTTAAATAAAATGTATTATTACTTAGCCAATTTTCCTAAAAGTGAGCAGATGCTAATCTGTATGTGTGCTAATCAATGGGTGGCTTACAGAATTCACAAACTGTCAGATATCTGTACACACAACATCTGAAGAAACAAGTAGAGCTGGCAGATGTACAGATTACAGTCAGCAAAGGTCTCCAGGATCGGGACCTTGGTAAGGAAATTAAGAAAGAAAAAACACTGGATCTGGAGATGCAGAAACTAGAAAAGAAGTAAGTGACTTCAATACACACTGTGAGCATATCTGTAAGACAACGTATCAATCATGTTTCTTTCTCTCTCCTGACCTCCAAGCAGTGACAGCACCATAATAAAAAGATTAAGCGTTGTGGTGTTCCCTGTGTGATGGATATACACTACTCAAGTTATTAGTCCAGAGATGTGAGACTAATATTTGAGAAGGTTATGAAACCAAAGTAACCTACTAATACATAATAATAATAAAAACATATTAAGGAGTAACACAAACAAGAAAATGAAATCAGTCATCTGAAATGATTAGCTGCATTGATTGCAATAGCCCTCTGATCTGCCAATGGAGCCAATCCAGTGATATATTCTTTGGATTCCTTTGATCTTTTGATAAGGCAACCACAAATTACTCGTTTTACTCCAGGAAGGAAAAACATGACTTAAAGTTGTGTGTGTGTGTGCGACAGAGAGGGCGGAAGAAAGAACATTAGATAATTAGTTTGTCCAAATCCCAGTCCGATGCAAGTATACAATTCTTCCCCCGCTATCATACTACACTGTAATCTAACAACGGAAAAGTTCCTTCTCTGTCCCATAGACAGTTTTTTTCTTTCTGCCTTCCTCACATTCACACACACACACACACACACACACACACACACACACCTCAAACATACGCTCACTCTCGGGGCTAATTAGTCAAGTTGAAACGTCTTCATTTTTCATTTGAGTGTTCAATGATCAGTATAATTGGAATTAATAAGCCAATTTCATTTGGCAGAGATGGGAGTTTTTGGCACTTGTTTGGAACAGCCTCACAGTTGGTTATGGGGGAGGATACCACAAAACAAGGGTCTCATTAACTGGATCAATTACAGTCGAAACACATCACCTTATTAATCTTCCACTGCCTGGCATAATAAAGATGCTTTGGTATGCTTATCAGGCTTATGCTGTATAGTATCCCCCGCTGCATCCCAGACCATATGCTCACTGTACATCTCGCAGAGCTTAGCTGAGATCGATTTGTGCCTTAAATCTTAAAGGGGCTGTGCACGATTTTCAGAACATTTCTGTTATATAGCAGTTATATGACAGTGTTATATGAGACTAAAGGAGACGACCAAGCGCGTGTTATATGACGCTAAAGCGTCAATAACGACAAAGGCACCTGACCAAGCGTCCCTATTTTACAAGATGGGAGTGAGAATGTGAGTTTTAAAGGATTGCTGCAGCTACAGATGTTTTTCACTCCTTTTTCAGAGCTTATAAGTTATTTATTGCTGTCACGGTGTAAAGACCAGGTCAACAATATATGTATATAAAAAAGTGTGTATAAGAAATGGTTACTAACCCTACATTTAAGGGGAGGATAAAAGTAGTATTTGGAATTTTAGTTCCACTTCAACTCTGTCAATACCTCGTTGTCATGGGAAGTGGCTTGTTTGTGTTGGTGACGGTAACTCTTATGAGATGTGAAGCTGTGGATACGAAGGGATGTTTCAGTAAGAAGGTGTTTGCCGTTTCTTCTCTGAGAGTTGGCTTCCTTCTCTCTTTCATCTTCTACCTTCCCACACACAGACACACACACACACATACACACACACCCTAGTCTCAGCACATATCCTCTCCCACTCGCCCTCCTTTATGCACATATACAAAGACCTGCACACATGCACTCACAAACAAACTGTTCCCGTCTCACTGTAATATGAACCGACATGTTCACACTGCTTCTCATGTGGATGTCACTGCACTGCCTGGCCTCCTTTGCTATATTAAAAAACTCCACTTCTATCATTGTCAAAGCTACAAGCAGATGGCGGCGAATCTGCTTTGGCTCTTGCTGAGGTCATGTGAAAGCTGCTTTTTTTTCTCTCCGTATATTTTGGAGACAGTACATCAGAATCCCTCTCTATGCACAGAGAGGCTGTCTCTTATCTACAGTACGACACGTCTTTGTGAGGGTGCAAGATGTGTGGCTGCGTCACACCATATTTCTTCACACTCTCAGAGGTGGTATTTCTGTGTGAATTTGTGCTCTCAAACACATTATAAATAACCCTGTTTTTGCAGCGAGTGGATCACTTGCCCATCTGTTGCAGTGATCTCATGGACGGCGACGTAGCTCTCCAAGGTTGGAACTCAAGTAAACTCATGAAATATTTAAAGCGTTCACTATAGCATAGTGGCTTCAGCATATGTTACATATAGTGTGGATGAAGCTGAATTGGGTGTCGAGCATGTTTAAATTGTCACCACGGGGTTGTGACTGGCATGGTTTACGTTGCTAAGTAGTAGTAGTAGCAAAAATGCCTTTATTAATACTAATGCAGTTAAAATCAGGGGCAGTGCTACAAGGGGGGCACAGGGTGGCGCCGGCCCCCGCTGAAATATGATCCCCCCATCCATTGCTGTCAATCTGACAATTGTGATTTCCATTGGATCAGAGTACTGTTACTTGGCTGCCTGTTCTTCCAATTCACATGGTCGCACCACATGACCAATTAATGCTTCCATGACGACTATCCAATATTCTGATGCCATGGAACCAGCACTGGAATATTTTTTTTTTCAAAGAGGCAGACTGAGCCTATAGAAAATGTGTATTGTATTCTGATATACAATTTGTTTAAAAAATGGAATTAATAATGAATGTGATGTATGCATGCAATGTTATCCAATATATACTTTATTTTCTATGCTGTATTCTGATCAAATGCCCCTGGGCCCCCCTTAGTGAGTACTGATCCCACCCTGTGCTGCCCCTGGTTAAAATCAATTACATTTCAGAAGAAGAAGAAATACTTTATTGATCCCAAGGGGGCACATTACATTTGTACACTCTGTTGATGTATTACATATTACACACAGGCCCAATATACACACATATGCCTTCTACATGCACTAATGGAGAGATATCAGAGTGAGGGGGCTACCCATTAAAGTCGCCTCGAGCAGTTGGGGGTTTGGCCGGGGAGGTGAATTAGCACCTCTCTAGATACCAGTCCAAATTCCAACGGCGCCAATTGTCAACGGCGGTGCAATGCTCAGCGTGAAAAGGGGAAGACTGAAATTGATATTGGGTGTCATTGTAGTGCATGAAACTACCAATTACACTCATTTACTTATTAATCCAAGGTGCCAGAAAATTCCGGCCCTCTCTCACCCCTGTTTATATATGCTGTTTGGGATTATTTCCTTTCCTTCAGTCTAGGACAGTGTATTGTAGGCTGCTCTGTACAGCTGGATGAATAGGATTGGATGTTACCATAGATGGAAAGAGTACAAGAATAATCGACTTAAGTAAATGCATGATTGTCACACTGTGAAAAAAAGTAATTCATAGAAAATGTTACTATTAAAACTATTAAAAGCATCCTAACATCAGCATGTAAGTTTTTAACACTAACAAGCAAATACGATATAAAGTGTTAATTGGTGCTGACAGGCAGATTTTTTAAACCTTTGGACAATGATAGGCTAGTTGTTTTCCAGTCTTTATGCTAAGCTAAATTAACCATCTCCTGTTGTAGCTTTTTACTTTGTATGTAAAAAGTATGTAAGTATGTATATGTATTTAGGACAGAATCGCCACATCTAAGATTTACCATATTCTCGTTTTTTGGTCAAATGGCCTTTTGAATGGGAGAGCTCTGGGCTCTAATATAATAGCATCAAGCATCACTATTTTTAAAACACTAAGAAGACTCGACACAACATGAGACTTTGCTCAGCTAAGTATCACCAGGCACTCTACACATGAACTCAGCATTAAGAACATTGTTTGTGTTCACAGAGTTTATTAAAAAGAAAGGCTCGCCATCATCTTTGCCAGTCAAAAAGAGTGGTTCTCTGAATGCGAATGAACGGACTCCATAGGAGGAACTAAAAAACAACAACAAATTATCCGTGCATTTATATGGAACTAAGCTTTAGGAGCTTTCCATCTTTACTCTACTCCCTCCCATTTATGACTGTACAGAAGCAATGTTCTCAATGCTGAGTTCATGTGTAGAGCCCCTGGTGATACTTGGAGTAAAGTCTCATGTTGTGTCATGAGTCTTGAAAAAAATGCAGATTTTGATGCTACCATAGTATTGCCCCTACCTCTCCCATTCAAAAGGCCATTTGACCAAAAAACGAGAATACAGTAAATCTTGAAAGTGATGCTTCCGTCCTAAATATGACTAAAGTTTGACTCGGGTACATTCACATAAAGACCCTAGGTTGCAGTTTGATACACTTTAAGGAAAAGTACTAATGCCACACTGTAGAAATACTCTGTTTCAAGTAAAAGTCCTGCATTGAGATTGTTACTTAAGTGAAATGCAATGTAAGTATACTTAAAATGTAAATATCATCAGGCGTATGTGCTTAAAGTATGAAAAGTAAAAGTACTCGATGCAGAACCATCCTCCCATTATAGAAAGTATAAAGGATCCAACCAGCTGTGTGTTTAATGGTCTCATCATCTCAGCTGGACCTGGAGGCTGTTATATTGTTGCTAGGTTACTTTTTAATAAAACATCAGATTTTATAATATACATGGGTTTGGTGTGCGCAAATATTAATGTGTAAAGTAACTAGTAACTAAATTGGTCAGATGAATGTAGTGGAGTAACTAAAGTAACTAGTAACTAAAGCTGTCAGATGAATGTAGTGGAGTAACTTAAGTAACTAGTAACTAAAGTAACTAGTAACTAAAGTTGTCAGCTGAATATAGTGGAGTAACTAAAGTAACTAGTAACTAAATTAACTAATAACTAATGTAACTGGTAACTAAAGTAACTAGTAACGAAAGCTGTCAGATGAATGTAGTGGAGTAACTAAAGTAACTAGTAACTAAAGTAAGTAGTAATTAAAGCTGTCAGATCAATGTAGTGGAGTAACTAAAGTAACTAATAACTAAAGTAACTAGTAAATAAAGCTGTCAGATGAATGCAGTAGAGTACCTAAAGTAACTAGTAACTAAAGCTGTCAGATGAATATAGTGGAGTAACTAGTAACTAAAGTAACTAGTAACTAAAGCTGTCAGATGAATATAGTGGAGTAACTAATGTAACTAGTAACTAAAGTAACTAGTAACTAAAGCTGTCAGATGAATGTAGTGGAGGAAAAAGTAGAATATTTCTCTCTGACTTGTACATGCATGAACATGCTGTATGTGAGATAGAGCTCTACAGCTAGTGCAAATCAAAGAAAAGGGGGGAGATGTGCCGAGGACGTGGAAAAGGAACCCATCATGCCGAGCCCTCCACTACCAGCCAGTGTGGGAGGCTGTGTCGCCACTGGCTGGAACCATGTCACACTTCTCCCACTCATGGTCCGACCGGCGGCTGAACAGCCCCCCAGCTCTCCACGATATCTCCTTCTCTCACATAAATTTGCAGGCTGCAATTTCTGAAAAAAAAGCATGGAGGGGGGGGGTATGATCATGCACAACAAAAACAAAACACAGAAGAATTAAATATCCCTTCTAATACAATGGGTATAGAGCCACTGGCCAGCTATGTAAAAACACTTATTTATGAACTTCAATATCCAAAGATAAATAATCTCAAAATGAAATAGCACGACGTGGTGTCAACATAAAAACCAAACAAAAGAACATATTGTCACCCAGGAAACGCTTGTTTGTTTGTCAGAAGTGTTTTAACCATGATCTTTTTCCTAAACTCAACTTCTCGTTTTGTTGCCTAAACTTAAAGGTCCCATGGCATGAAAATGTCACTTTTTTATATTAATATGCGTTCCCCCAGCCTGCCTATGGTCCCCCAGTAGCTAGAAATGGTGATAGGTGTAAACCGAGCCCTGGGTATCCTGCTCTGCCTTTGAGAAAATGAAAGCTCAGATGCGCCGATCTGAATTCTTCCCCTTATGAGGTCATAATGGGAAATGTTACCTCCCCTTTCTCTGCTTTGCCCGCCCAGAGAATTTGGCCCACCATGAAAGAGAGACATCATGGCTTTCAAATGAGCAAAGTTCCTCTTCTTCCTCCCTCCTTACTTACAGGAGGGAGTACACTGGGACATGTTCTGAGACATCTCGTTTCCAATCTTCCTTCTTATCCGTGTGACACAGGGTCAGTTTAGCCCCCTCCATCTCCAGCCAGCGTTAAGAGTCCTTTCTTTTCCTCTGCGAGTCATGCAGACTGAGAGCAGCACCATAATTTAAAAAATTAAAAAAAAAGTTTAGCTAGTTAAGTGACACTTACGTGTGATATCTCTCAAGGCTTTAAATAGTACAAAGATCCAGCAGGCATTGGGAAATGAAGAGTGAGAGACGTTCAAAAGGGAACCTATCTGCATGCATGTAATATTTCTCTGGGGGTACGCCTCTTCTTCCCAAAGCATATGGACTCAGTCCCAGATTGTATAATGAATCTCTTCCTTCCCATAGACCTTTGTTCCGACGAGGGACTCAGTATCAGTCAAAGACCAAGTGTCTCGGGTTTTGAATACGCCAGGTTATGCATAAGATACACTCCTTCCTATTTGTGCTGCTGCCACTCCTGTCTGACTATGATTTGTAATTCTTTTTGCGCCAATAACATAGGTGGCTTTCTTTTTTTCCCCAAGCGATTTTCTACCCACAAGGGTTTCCCAAGTGATAAGTTGAACTTGATAATGCACAGTTTGCTCCCAGAATGTGAATGCATTAGCTCCCACGAAGCGCTACCTGTGTGAAGAAAAATCGCCGGCGAAGTTGATGACAGTCAACCGTTAGAAAGCTGACTCAGTGCACGCACCCAACTCGCATGAAACTGGATATTTTTTTTCACATACTTCTTTGACACTGACAGACCAAGATAAATAAAAAAACTTTTACTCAGCGTGATGTATCTTGTTCTCTCTCTTTCTCCTGATCTGATTCCGCTCAGCTGTCTCAGTCCTAGTTCTTGTAGTGAATGAAGTAGGACAGAGAATGACAGAAATACAGTCAAAGCAGATGGCTTTATGTCTCAATCCTTTGCCCAATATTTCATCCCAGTAGCGAATTCCTCCGGCGCTGCTGAGAAAACTGCAGATACGAGATGTCATCATTTCCAACTATTTCCGAGCTTCATCAACGATGCCTTCATTACCTCACTAGACAGAACCAAACATTTATCACCAGCTATCAGTCAGTCATTTGAACCGCTCCAGTTATACAATTAAGTGGGACTAAATCTGTCACAGTTAATGCTAGCGCTAAATCAACTCATTGTTATTTTGCAATTTGAGGCATGTGGCCTGGTTGAAAGTGACTGTTCATACTTCATCATGCTGCAGGAATGAAACACTCTTCGATCGAGTTTGCACTAGGATGTTGTCTAACTGTGGGGAAACCAACCCTGCCCCACTCAGGCATGTCTAACTCATGACTCCATGGCAGCGCTCATCCTGAGCCCGTTGACAGCATGCTTGCACTACCAAAGCACAATGGTCATAAATATAAATGACAGCATTAATAAATGATGACCTCTTATTCAAAATCCCTCATTATGCATGCAAATGGGTTTAAAGGGGGTAACAAGGGCAAAGTGTGGTCTAATGTGTGAAGTGTAATTGTTACAAGGGGGCTGCCCTGAGATCATTAATATTCATTCGTTACATTGTTTCAGTCGGTTCCCCATTGCAGCCGATGACCTCGGATATGAATGGGTTTGATTTTCATTCATGTGCAAGTCTTTGGAGTGGATGAGTGTGTGCTGCTGAAACAACAAACTGCAATGGCTCATTGCAATTCACTGAATTTGATTATGGCTGCCTTATTCAGATTTAATTATGTTTCTTTAACATTTTAGGGTTCAAAATGGCATAGTTGTTTCCGCTTCCCATTGACATTTGGGAAAGAAAAGACTGCACAGTAAATGACCCACTGCCCAACTGTTTAGCTATTTCAGTCATTGTAGTCAGGGCAAACTAATACTACAAAATGAATGATGGACAGCTGGTACAAAGATGCAAAGATGCTGCATGAGGTGAAAGTAGAGCAATATTTTTTTACCAAATACATGGATATCGATATTCCGTTGTATTGCAGTCCAGTCTCATTGCAGTTTGTGAAATGGTGACATTAGTTAATCTATTGGTCCGTGTACAGGGACAAGATTTTCTCGTTTTCTTCGTGGTGGTGAGCATGAATGTTAAACTAATGTATTTCAATGGAAAGCATCTTTTGTGATAACAGCTCGATTACATTAACGAGTAGTATTAAAAGCCGAAAATTTGTGTAAGGAGGTTGGTTGGGGACGTGGATAGGTCAGACAACACAGGGCTCACATCCCGCGTGTGGCAGTTCCTTTCCCTGTTCTTCTTCTCCTAACCACAACTGTCCCATTATTGCAGCTGGGGTGTTTAGGTTAAGCGGCATCGGTACATGCAGTTCAACATCACATCGCCTTAAGTCCTCTAATAGTTCCTCATTTATGTCATCAACATATAATGGAAATGTTGTGTAAAACAAGGTCATATTTTCCTTGTATTTAACACACTACATTACAGCCAAGCACGTACCCTTAAAGTAGCATCTGAATAACGCTCCACTGACTTTATACTAGGTTTTCCCTGGTGTGTGGCGGAATTGTTTTCAAAAACTGCCAAACAGCACCAGGGAACATTTCTTTCGGAACATGCCTCCTCTTTTTGCCAAACTGCCGACGGGAGTGCAAGTTCATTCCCTAATTTACCGTTGTGAGTCTGAGGAGGGAAAAGTCCGCTGTGCGTCAGGTGCAAAATAGGAATGATACATGCGTGTACAAAGTCACTTGCACTGTTTGAAAAATAGGGTCCATAAAGTCTTATCAACATGATTCCTATATTACTATTTGGCCTGTGTTGAAAACATGTGGACATTTGGGAAAAGAAACAATTGAAATTGCGGGCCACAGTGTGGGGGGTGGTATGGTGGGGTATGTTGATGGGGTTGTCTGAGGGAGGGAACAATGTCTGATGCTAAAGACCCCTGGCCTAGGGTTTTAAGAAATGTCCTTAATTCATGACCAGTCCATGTCCAGTCGAATCCTTATAGTCATATGTTATCTGCCCTGTTTCTTCGTTCATTTTCTCCCAAACCTTTTTCTCAGAAATGAAGTTTATATATAACGTGTTATGCTGCTTTCAGTTTAATTGGAATCCTAAATGCTCACTGTGGGAGACTAGAGGTGCTACTTTTTTGAAACACACAAGCTGTAGGAAGATGTAGCAAGAAAAGCAAGTTGGTAAAGGTCAGGAAAAGACAGTCTTTCAGTTTGTGAATAAAGTGAACAGGTTCTGTCTCAGGCTTGAAGTTACTGTGGACTTTTTTAAATAAAACTATTTTTTCCTAATATGAACCAAGTGTTTTGTTCCACTACAAAAAAGTTTTTTTTTTTTATTTGTCTTCCAAATTGTATTAATATTTCCAATTTAGCATTACACTTTTAATCACCAATGACAGAAACTACACAGTTGCCATTGAATCAATGACAATGCAGTTAAATGGGTAACAGAAGTTTTTAACACTCAAAAACAAATGTTCAGACTGTCTGCTAATGAATGACATCAGCAATCAAGATGCCAGGAAGGAAAGATTCTCCACATAATAGATGGAGAGAGACAATATTCTATTATATTTCTTGAGTTATCTACTTAAAGTACCTGTAAATCTCAGTTTTTTTTATTTGAAGACACATCATGACCTCTTTGATCCAATGTGTAGAAGTCAGATGCTAACAAATAAGACAAAAGCTGTAGAATTCCATTGATATGGAGTAGGTATATTTATCAAATCTAAATCACGATAAATTGCACATTTTACCTTGAACGATAAATGAACGATAATTAATCACGTTGTTCTAAATCATCTTTTCTGAAGCCAAAATGTTTCTAGACAACAGACACAGCGGGGGGTTTTCTCAGTTGACTCAGACTCAGTGTTTGAGTTATCCTCCATGATGCTTTCCATGCGGCTGACTGGCCCAAGCAAAGTCATGTGACTACACACGCGGTAGAATGTTTTTAAGGAGAAAGTAGGCCTATCAACAAGAATACATTTTTTAAATTATCATCATGGGAAAAATATGTCGATTACAGCTTCAGAATTTTGATGTCCATACGTTTTCAGTTAATCATGCAGCACTAGTCTATTAGAATAGTTCTGTTAAAGGAAACACCAAACATTGGCATAATAAGGTTTGGGTATATTGTAACAGATACACTATATACAGTACGGAGGTCAAATAGGAGCTTTTTAACCCGTGTGTTGTCTTTCCGTTAACCATGAACTTGTCCTTCCAGGTGAAAATTGAAAATTAATATTTTTTTGGGCTTTTCCGAAGTTTTTGTCGCTTTTTCTGATTTATTTGTCACTTTTTCCACGCTCTAATGCGCTTTTTTAAAAACCTGAGCTGGTTTAATAATAGGTTTTAAACTTCTTGATTCATACAAATCTCATTTATATCAAATTATACATACGTCTTTAGTTAAAAAGGCAGAAATTATGACTTCTTCCCTATTATGACAAAGATAAAGATCAGAGGATGCTGAGTGTTTTGTTTTGTCTTATTTTGATCTCTTATTTCTGTTTTTGTATTTTTCTCCGTTTCCTGTTTTATTTTGACGGTCTATTTTTGGTCTTGTGTTGTTGTGTTGTTCCTGTCTTTTGTTTTTTTCCTGCTCTTGTGATTACCTGATGTCTTCCACCTGTTTCCCAGCCCTTGTGTCACCTGCCTCTTGTTACCTCGTTACCAGAGATGGCAAAAGTACTCACTTTCCGTACTTAAGTAGAAGTACAGATACTTGTGTTAAAAAATACTCTGGTAAAAGTAGAAGTACTGATTAAACTTCTTTACTCAAGTAAAAGTAACAAAGTACAGGCTTGGAAATTTACTTAAAGTATAAAAGTAAAAGTAGCCTTGCGAATGACCATTTTTTATGCAAAGCTACCTGGAGCACACCAATGTTACTAGAGAGCACGCTGAGGAACTTCAGTGGACATGGAGGACATGCTCTTTATATGGCAATGGCTACATTTTAAATGGATGTCTGCCAATAGGCCTAAAACATATGATTATTATGACAGAAACTGGGACTCCAGGTTAATAAGATTCTGACTCCTTAACAAGATATGAATTTAGTTGTGACTCTGTGGGAATTCACAGATCCAGTTTCTATTTTTAATCTTCCCCTTAACATTTAAATGAGTCTACGTGTATGTGTGTGTGCTCAAATATGTCTTCTGGAAAGAAAATATAGGATTAAAATATGAATGACTAAACAGACATTAATGAAGAAGTTCCCCAGCACATTGGCCAGGAGTCCTTCTTGATGCCTACTGTCTCAAACATCTTTTAGATAAGGCCGAGGATGATGGGAATGTTTTGCCGGATCTCTGTTTTCTTGTCGCCCTCCATACTACTAGGCTATGTGCTAACGTTATTCCCATCCATTGAGATTGAATATGGTATTGATGACGTAAAAAATAATAACGATAACTCCAGTGAAATGATGTGAAAATTGAGGACTAGATTAGGACTGTCTTAAAGCTGATTCTGGTTTCCAACTTCGCCCTAAAAAAAACAGATGGTTAAAACAGACGGAGACAACGTCTCTCTAGCTAAGTTTCCAAGAACTACTGACCAATACCAGGCTTAAGTGAACTGACTACATAAGTTATACAACTTACAGTTCTCAAAGAGGCACACACACACACACACACACACACACACACACACACACACACACACACACACACACACACACAATCTCAGCTGATTCCTCCGGACAGCTAGTTTCTTTTTCTTTTCTCTGTGTGGCGCGCGCACCCGCTCGCGGTGTGAGCGCGTGTGCGCGCTATTGTCCGACATGACAACCTCTTGTACAAAACTAAAGTAACGAGACAATTTAGTAAAATGTAAGGAGTAGAAAGTACCGATATTTGTGTTAAAATGTAAGGAGTAAAAGTAAAAAGTTGCCACAAAAATAAATAGTAAAGTAAAGTAAAAATATCATAAAAATCTACTTGAGTACAGTAACGAAGTATTTGTACTTCGTTACTTCCAATCTCTGCTCGTTACCCTCTGTAGTTAGTATTTGTCTTCCCCTTGTCCTGGGTCAGAATATTGTGTTGTTTGTTCCTGCTGTGATCCTGGATTTCCTTGGTTTTTGTACCTTTGTTTTTCAGTATTTTGGTCAAATAAATCCTCGAACTTTCTCACGCCTGCCTGCTCTCCACGTTTGAGTCCTCTAAGTCCCTGACCCATGACAGTATAAGGTAAAAAGGAAAAAAGAGAGCTTGACATTGAAAAGTTATACTTTAACTTTTACAATGAGCACAGAGGAGATGGGATATGATTCAGTGGGGAGACAATGATGTAAAATCAGGAAAAGGTTACAGGCAGTACCAAAGAAAATGATTCAGAAAGCATATGTAGTCTGTACTGATGTAACTGAAGTACGATGGGAGCTCAAACTTACAATAATGTTATTGAATATGATGGCTACATGGGATAATGTTGAAAGGCCAATGTTGAATCCAACACCAATTACATTCTGTCACAGTTAGAGAGTGTGCAACTAAACAACTTCCCCACCACAGCTTTTCTCCAGTTCTCCCTTTCATCAGCACTGTTGGTATGTGATAATGAGCAAAAACTGTAATCCCACCAATTAACTGACAGCTGCACCTTCCCACATTTTCAGCATGCTTGAGATAAGTGTCAGAACTGTCAGAGAGCTGTTTTAACACTGCATCTGGATTGTTCACCTCAAGAGACACAAAGGTGGCTGGCATTGTTGACTTTTCTTCAAAAACTTGCAGTGTGGTTTATGCGTATGGTAATATTTGATCATGCAATCCTCCTTTGTTTCAGTTCACAGGGGGAGTTTATTTGGTTGAGGTCTACATCTTGACAAAAGATGTCTTGTATAATTTCCTCTTGGGTCTGCACAGCTAGTGGCTTGACCACATTGGCAAAATCTCTGCATGCATTGCTTTTTTCATGAATCTGAATGGCTTGAATAATAAATGCCTTAGAACCACTTAAAATGATGCACATCCATGTTGGCAACATGCACATCATTTTGTCTCCTTTTTCCTTCTTCTTTCTTTGGAAATGCACATTCATGTTGGAACATTATACTAAACAGTGAAAAAAGCACAGTTCTGAGAAGAGGGGAGCAACAAGAAAAATAAATTCAACGCATTCTTATGAAAGGGTTTGTATGCTATCATACAAAAAGTTATGCACACTGAAACATATGATATTATAAGATAACTAGGAGACCGCCAACTGGTCATGAGACATCAGCTACAGAACTCTGTGCTACAGTGGCAGTTGCTAACTGTTTAAGACACTAAAGAGTTCCTGTGGCAATGGTAATAAGGTAGGCCAGCACATCTTTTGTCTCTTTGCATGCATTGTTTTAGTCCATTGCAACACTATCAGCGCCGCCGCTAGCTAGCTTAACTAAGTGAATGGAATCCTATGTTGCCGGTTAGCATGTTATAAAAGTGTGTCAACAAAAAAATAAAACTGATTACTTCTTGTGGCCTGTGTATTCATAACAAGTACAAATTGCTATGCAGATGAAGACTAGATGATTTCCTAGGCAGATATTGACTTGGGACTATACTGGGTGGAAGCACAACCGAAGCACGTTCCCAATTGCCACTCTGCCTCATTCACATATTCAAAATCCAAATTTCAGGAACAGAAGTCCTCTTCTTCGCACAAAAAAAGACAAATGATATTGAAAAAAAAGACCTAACCCTAACCCTAAAGTACTTGCTACGCTGTGCTGTGCCTTGTAACGCCCTGCAGTGCCCTGCTATGCCATGAACTACTACAAAATACTATTTCTAGTCACTGTTCCATTATCTTTTACTGTGACTGTTATTGACACTATTCATTTCAACCCCAACCGGTCCAGTCAGACTCCGCCTACCAAGAACCTGGGTCTGTCCAAGGTTTCTTCCTTAAAGGGGGTTTTCCTCACCACTGTCGTACTGCTGCTTGCTCTGGAGGGGACTAGAACTGTTGGGTCCTGAGAAATTATGGAGTGTGGTCTAGACCTACTCTATCTGTAAAGTGTCTTGAGATAACTCTTGTTATGAATTGATACTATAAATAAAATTTAATTGAATTGAGTAGCTGTAATACTTACTTTTAACTGGGTGGTGTGAGAGAGTTGATTGCAATATATGATCTCGACGCTAGATGGGAGAAACTCCTGCACATTGGACCTTTAACAAGTCCTCTCCAATATGGCTGCCACAGAGTTTTTGGTTTCAGGCCGCTTTGTTGAAGTAGTATGAGTACATCCAACTTGTGCCTACAACACACTAAAAAAGTGTGACACCATCTCACATCTAAAGACAATCTGTTATTGAGTTTTTAATCACAGATACTATACAATTTTGCAATGACTTGGGATCTTGCAGGGTCACAATTTGCAAGACTACAACTAGATTTGGTTTGAAAAGAAATTACCAACCTGGTTATCGTTAGCTGGTAACTTAAGGGAAAGTTGGTGGATTTCCTGTTCTGCCGTACACGCAGATAAATTGTAGCCGTATCCGGAGTTCTGCTTTTACCCGTTGGTATCTCTACTGGATGACACACTTTCTAAGGGCTGAATTCAGCAACATTCCCTTTTTAGCGTTTGGCTTAGTTCAGCGCCATAGCAACCATAAACAATACTGGCTCTAGCTGTTTGCTGCTTCCTGTTTGGTGTGCACCCATTGGTTGTTGACAACATTCACGTGATTTAACTTCACTACCAAGACTTATGATAAGAAACCCGTTTGATTTTGTCAGAACGTCTGACTGAGACTGAGTCTTGTAAACAACATATACAACAAATGATTGAGACATCAGGAGCACGTCCCAACTCTCGCAAGCCTCTAATGAGTTCTTTCCCATATTTAAATAGTCGACATTAGACAGTGGAATCGCTTGAAAAGTTGTTTGGTGTAAGGTCGGGATTAAGCATTACTGCAGCACAAATCACGTTGTAGTCTTAAATGGAATGCATTACCATGCAATCTCCTTAATAATTTTATAATAATTTATTTGAAATAGCACCTTTTACAGACAGTCACAAAGTGCTTCACCAAATTTTTTTTTTTTTTAAATACAATAGGTTCCAAAACCAAAAATGAACAAGAAAAAACAAATCCAATTCCAATAAAGATTAAAAGTTAAAAATTACGAATATGAGACAAAAGCAACTTGAAACAGGTGTGTCTTCAGCTGCTTTCTAAAGGCGTCCACCGAGACTGCAGAACGTAAGGCAATAGGAAGAGTGTTCCACAGGTTTGGGGCGACTGCTTTGAAGGAACGGCCCCCTTTAGTTTTCAAACCAGTGCGTGGGACCACCAGTAGTCCCTGGTTAGAAGACCAGAGGGACCTGTTGGTAATGTACGGATGGGGCAGGTCAGAGTTACAGTGCCTTGCAAAAGTATTCGGCCCCCTTGAACTTTTCAACCTTTTGACACATTTCAGGCTTCAAACATAAAGATATACATTTTTTATTTTTTGTGAAGAATCACCAACAAGTGGGACACAATTGTGAAGTGGAACGAAATCTATTGGATATTTTAAACTTTTTAGCAAATAAAAAACTGAAAAGTGGTGCGTGCAAAATTATTCGGCCCCTTTACTTTCAGTGCAGCAAACTCACTCCAGAAGTTCAGCGAGGATCTCTGAATGATCCAATGTTGTCCTAAATGACTGATGGTGATAAATAGAATCCACCTGTGTGTGATCAAGTCTCTGTATAAATGCACCTGCTCTGTGATAGTCTCAGGGTTCAGTTGAAAGCGCAGAGAGCATCATGAAGACCAAGGAACACACCAGGCAGGTCCATAATACTGTTGTGGAGAAGTTTAAAGCCGGATTTGGATACAAAAAGATTTCCCAAGCTTTAAACATCCCAAGGAGCACTGTGCAAGCGATCATTTTGAAATGGAAGGAGTATCAGACCACTGCAAATCTACCAAGACCTGGCCGTCCCTCTAAACTTTTCAGCTCAGACGAATAATTTTGCACACCCCACTTTTCAGTTTTTTATTTGCTAAAAAAGTTTAAAATATCCAATAGATTTCATTCCACTTCACAATTGTGTCCCACTTGTTGGTAAATCTTCACAAAAAATAAAAATTTTATATCTTTATGTTTGAAGCCTGAAATGTGTCAAAAGGTTGAAAACTTCAAGGGGGTCCGAATACTTTCGCAAGGCACTGTATAAACAGGAAGCCAGACCATATGATACCTTATATGTAATAACAAGGACTTTAAATTGGATCCAGAACTCGATCGGAAGCCAGTGTAACATGGGTAAAACAGGAGTGATGTGCGATATTCTACTGGACTGTGTCAACAGCCTTGAAGCAGAGTTCTGGACCAGTTGTAAACGTCCAGGGACTCCTTGTTGAGACAAGTGAAAACGATGTTGCGGTAATCAAGCCGGGATGACATAAAACCATGAATGATCATCTCACGTTCACATTGCGAAACCATGTTGTTATCAATGTTTCTCAGTTGAAAGTGCGGGTTAGTGATTTGATATGTTGGTCAAGAAGGATATTGTGATCAAATATAACACCAATATTTTGAAGTTTGGACTGTACTGCTGAAGAAAGGGACCCAACAATCTTGGAGGCTGTTGTATCCGGAGAAACAATAAGGACTACGGTCTTACCTTCATTAAGCTGCAAGAAATTGTTCACCAACCAATTCTTAATGGAAGATAAACATTTGAGTAGCACTGATACTTTGTTAGTCTCTTCTGGATTAAAAGAATCACAATACAGCTGGATGTCATCAGCATAGAAATGACAATTATACCTCAAAATTGCCAAATTATGTGGCCTATGGGAAGCATAAACAATGTAAATATAATCTGACCTAGCACACCACAAGAAAGGGCAGCGCTTTCAGAGAAATAAGGACCAAATGACACAGAATAGCTTCTACGTGAAAAATAAGAGGAGAACCAGTCCAGAGTACTCCCAGAGATACCAACCCAGTGCTAGATTCTTAATGATATAGGAATTGATCTCCATTACTGTGTTGTCTCTCTTGTATGCAGCATAAGCGCTATCTTTGTCCATTCATGCAGACTTATAGAACACAACATCTATAATTCTTTAATGCTGGTGATCATGAGCTATTGACTTGTGTCTGAGGGCCACACTGTATGGTGTTTAATAGGCAGAGCAGTCACATTTATATGCTTTACCATCTGACAGCAGCAGTAGAATATTTTGTCCCCTCGATATTGTTTCAGTTGTTTTGTTCATTTGTCCTATCCTTAGCCATTATTACTATTATAGCTGTTTTTATGAGCCTCTCATGGCTGTCCACCAATTAAGCTTTGTACCCCATTAAAAGTCCTCACAGGCCGACATAAGTGCTGTGCTCCACAGGATTCAACACTGTCGATTGTGTCCAAACGCTGCCTGGCTACCACCTCCCTATAAAATATTAACACCTACTCTCGCTCCTGCGGCACTTCAACTCCTGTGAGGTCCACTTAAAAATCTATACTGCCACAAACAGACCCGGCCAACTTACCAATCACACTGACCTGCCAGTCTGAGCCCCCCCCCTCAGTCTGCAACTCTGTCACAGTCATCCAGCTGCATTACACTGCGGCTGAATGATTAATGATCTAAAGAGGGGTCGTGTTTACTCTCCCACTTCTTTGACTGAGAGAAAAAACCACAAATGAGGTGAACAATGTATTTATCTTTATCACGTTTAAGATAAAGAGCAAGCACATCAATAACTGGTCTTCATTTTATAGCTTACATAGGAACAATAAAGCAATGAAAGTAAGCAACAAACTAATCTAAAGTGATACTTGTTCTGTGTAAGCAACAATTACTCTAACGGCCACTTCATGCAATTTTATTAATTGCATTATGAAAGCTCTAAATGTGACAAATTATGTGTACTCATAGGGTAGGTCATTGTGTAGTACATTCTGTAAGTACCTGTGTTATCAAGTTTATTTTTAATACATTGTATTGATTCATAGTTGCAGAAAACAATACATTCACAGAGTCACATTTTCATTTTCTATCCCATCCATCCCATCTTAACAGGTTAACTCCAATCCGTTTTAGAAAACAGTCTGTACTTGGGAAAAATAATAAATAAATAAACCAACAAACAAATAGATAAGAAAAAAAGAATAAATAAGAGGATGTAACATAGACTGTCTGCTGCCCGTGGAAGTCATATCTGATGGGGGATGTTTGTAGCGGGGAGTTTATCCACATAATCATGTAGTGGTTTCCAGTATGAGCAAAACCTCTCGGGACGGCCTCTAAGATTAAATTTAATTTTCCCAGTCTTAGTAGGAATAGTATATCATGTAGCCAGGATTTAAAGGAAGGTGGCTGGGAGGATTTCCATAATTGGAGAAGTTTTCTGCACGCAATAAAGGACGCAAAAGCTATAACACTTTTTTGCAAAGTTCATCATAAATAGCAATCTGTGGTGAGGGACTAGCAATAGATTAAAAAAATGATTGCCAATAGACAATTAGACAATTTAGAGCATGTCCAGAACATGTGTGTCAGATTGCACGGCATCTGAGAGCATCTGTCACAAGCTTTGAATTGGACTTGGCTCAATCCTGGCTAGACCACCTATCTATTCTGTGATAGGGGAAAACATGCCCTGGCTTGTTTGTATCTCTTTAAACCAATCACAACCATCCAGGGCTGTGCTGAGCAGTGATAGCGAGAAGGGAGGAATGTCAGTATTCATCCCAGCATTGCATCCGTTAAGACAGAGTATTTTAGACTTAAATTTATATGGATTGACTCAAGACTTATGCCAAATGAATTTGGGACCATGTGTCTAACATGCTTTTGAGACTTGTGCTTAAATGACTTGAGAATTGGCTTGAACTTTTTGAAGGATTAGAAACTTCACCTGGACTTAAGACTTTTCTTGGACTTGCGTAGAATGACGTGAAAATGAACTTGGGTCAAATGGCATGACAGTTCTGCTAACTGATCAATTGGACATTCATATAGCATGTTGTAGCAGTTGTGACTGTGAGGCATTTGATGTAGTATGTTGTGCCGCTTCCCCGGTTAAATAGGAAAGCATGTTTGAAGGGATGATAACAAATGTCTCTTCCTGGGAGCTGGCCCATTTTTCAAGGCCTGTGAGGACAGGCTCAACACTGTCTTCACAGCATGATATCTGTCTGTTAACTCAAAACATACTAAATGAGTGATTACACCCCCACTTTGGGAACAAGTGCGTCCCTTTGATTGATATAATTAAAAGGATATATGTAAAACTTCCAGCGGCAGAAAGTAGCAGCAAGAACGGTTGTCTCTGTTGTTTTTGTTTTTCTAAGATCTTGCCAGGAACTCCCCTTATCCCTGCTGACAAAATGTCTGAGCTGTCTGCCAGAGCTGGGCCTAGCCTTAATTCACTTAATCAAAACTCTCCTTCAGTTCTTTGCTGATTGTCGGAAGAACAGGGATTACAAAGTTGCATCCGGGCTTTGTGAATACATACATTTGCCATCTTCTGATAAAGGGAATTATTGTAAAATGTAGTTTTCTTCTATTCTTGGTACCTTTGTTTCCAAGACAATGCAAAGTTATATTCCGCAAATATTGTTCCCTGTCAAAATCATTTCAGAAAATTGTATAATCCTCATCATACCTTTGCATAAAAAAAAAAAAGCGGAAATATTATCCATTATATTTCTATTGCAAGCACTGGGTGTGCTAATCCCCTCTGTTGTACAGTCTGTGTACATCATAGTTGAATGGTTTCATCTTGGCCCTGAGCCCAGGAAGTCAGTGGCTCATCTCCATCCTCCTTAGAGACACCCCCGGAAAACACACACACACACACACACACACACACACACACACACACACACACACTCACACCCATGCACTTTTACCCACGTTCACTCGCTGCTTACCCGCTTCTGTCCTGTTTCTGTGCATCAGGCCACACACACAATCAATCACACACATTTACACACATAGATCCACACAAAATCAGATACTTCAACGCCCCCCTCATGTGAGCACACATGCCTGCTGTACCCCATGCAGGGCAGCTCTGAATAGGACCTGACTTTATTGTCAGTCACTACGGCAAGCAGAGCCTGGCACATCTTCTGTCCTCACTGTCACTGAGGCTGATGTCCTGGGTCAGTGCCACTCTAAATCCTGCCCTTGCCTCACCTCCCTACTCTTCTCTATTCCTCATCCACCATTTCTCTTTCCTCCCCCCTGTCTTCCTTCCCTGTGTCTCCCCTTTCTTTGACTGTCTCCTTGTCCATCTTGAACGGACACATTCAAGGAGTTTTTCATTCAAGAGTTGGCTTCAAAGTGTTTCCTCCATGACAGACATCTGCATGTGGATGGTGTGCGTATGTGTGTGTGTGTGTGTGTGTGTTTGTGTGTGTGTTTGTGCAGAGAGTGAAATTCAAAATGCCCCTCTCTGTGAACAGGTTCAGTCAGCAGCCGGGAGATGAGACAGGCAGAGAGAGAGAGAGAGAGGGAGAGGGAGTACGAAGCTCCATTGGGGGTGAACAGAAGAAGATTGTGTGGAAGGGGCAATGGAGGAGGTCCTTTTTAAGATCCCAACCCGAGGCTTGATTCAAATTCTGCCTGACGCTAACTGTATGTTGTTGTCATGGAAACACATCTAGCTGGTAACTCTGTCTAATGCTCCCCAAATAGGCCTACAACAAAAAGAGAGACACAAAATCAGAGAGACAAGCCAGAGGAAGGGAGGCAAAAGTTGAGCGTATAGCGTCAGTGTGCGGCACTGCACAGCCGAGCACAGCAGGACACTCCCCACTTCACTGCACAGTGCTGCTCAGGAGAACTGGCAGGACAGCACAGCACATGGCAGGGAGCTGAACAGCAGAAAAGCTGTGCCCAAAGCACTTCTTACATGTATAACACATCAACCGGAAGGATTCCATGAAAGTAAAAAAGAAACACAATGGGATCCTGTGGCCCAACAGTGATACCTCCAACAGTGATTACATCTATATTATCCTAGTCTATATCGGCGACGTTTCATTATATCCCTCATTTTCAGCCTGATGTCCCTCACCTTCTACTTTTTTAGTTGGCATTCTAAACTCTGGTTGATTTGGGAAACATCCTCCGAGCTAGAACCAACAATGAAATTATAGTTTATAGTATATTATATTTTTTGTTGAGTAAAATTCTTATCACACACTCAAGCCATTTGGATTCCAGAGCTCACCTCTCTACGTACACATTTCACCAAAACAAGTTCCTTCCCGAGACTATTTTGCAGAGGCACCGTTTGCGCTTAGCATCGCTAAAGGCGTTTGTGATTTCTTTAAAGAAATGCTGATTAACCAGAGCATGACTTTCTCAGACCCTCCTCCATGGCACTGTGGAGATAGAGCTGGCAACATGTGACCACCCTTGTCCAAATATTTAGGACCTTTTATGTGGATCTGTTTTTAAAGCTTTGCGGCAGAGTTATGAGGTAGGCCCTTCCCTGTTTCAATGTGACAATGCCTCAAATCAAGCCAAGTCTATAAGGAAATTGTTTTCCCTGTTAAACCTGGAAGAATTTCAGTGGCCTGCCCTGAACACAACCCCATCCTACACCTTTGAGATAAACTGGAACGCAATATGTGAGCCAGGGCTTATCAGTTTGCCAATCAGAAATAGAGAGATTTGTGCAATGGTGTGAACCATCTTAAATTGAATGTGAAGAACAGAGGAGACAGTGTTTGACCCCTGTGAAGTGGGTAATCTTATTCTGGTGGCTATTCACAATCCCTCAGGTGTGCTCTTATATGATAAAATAAAAAATAATACCAGACCGTCTTCACCCAGAAAACCACCTTATACAAGCAGCTCATAAAGACCAATAATCTCCTTTTGCTGTTAGTATAGTAATAGTAATTATCGAGAGATCAAGTAAGGAAGTGAGTTAACAAAGTATAAGAGCACCACATTTTGAAATAAGATAATAATTAATTAAAATAATAAATACCTAATTTTAAGATAATCCCTGATAATGTCCTAACCTATTGGGTAGAAAGTATTTTTCTACCCAAAACTTAACAAGATCTCTTCGCAACGTTCAATACGTGGTTCAAATAGCGGTCATTACATTAAATAGAATGGTCAGATGATCACCTCTTACGATCATGTGGTTAAGACAGCCACTGTGCAGCAATAAACGGTCATATGTGCGTTTTTATTTTGGAGTCATTGGAAAAACGCTGGCCATGGGGTTGTGCAATAGGTCGCCATTGTTGGAAGATGTGAATGTGTATGTGCAGTTGTTACATGAAGCTATGTGTTGTTGAGATTTTAACCATTATGCATGTATGATTTTATCTTCTGTGGAACTGCAGGACAGATTCCAGAACAAATTTCCCTACAGGGACATTAAAGTATATCTTATCTTATCTTGTGGCTGAATGAAAGCAAATCCCTGTAGCCATGTTCCAACATCTGGTGGAGAGTCAGAAACCAGAAGGGTGGGGGCTCTTTTAGCAGCCGATTAATAACCATGGTTTGAGAATGAAATGTTAAATGGTAGATGTTGGCCATGTAGAATATGTACAGCATTATTTTATTTGGCATCTTGGCACTGACCTTGTCACTCCTTACGAGTACCAGAATGCTCAGCGAAGCAGGGAGCGACCAACATAACTTTCCTCCGAAAGGAAAAGGCTGACTCTGAGCCTACAGGTGGATGCTAGGGTGGGGTGGCCAAACTAGCTTGCATACCTCATCAAACAAATGGTGCTGGCTTCACAAGTATACACAAATCTACCATGGTCATTGGTCATTTCTATGAGGGATTTAATTTTCAATTTAAATTTTATTTTTATTCTTAGGTATGTGTGATATGTGTGTTTGTTGTGTTATGATTGTCTGAATACTACTACTGAACGCCTAAAAGTTCCTTTGGGATGAATAAAGTATCTATCTATCTATCTAGCTATCTATCAGTTTCCTAGGATGGTGAAGGAATGTCCCAATCCAATCTCACTGTCCATGTCTAAAAACCAATCCAGCCAACAAAGGTAAGGAGTACTAACCAATTAAAACCAGAGTTGGGCGGGACATTTTTTCCATCCTAGGGAACGCAAATTTGGGGTGGGTGTGTCTGTTTGAAATTCTTTGTAGTGACAGCAGCAGGTGATTATATGAATAACCTAGATATTTGAAGAAATGCAAAAGTCAAATATAATTTAATAGAAAATTGAAGGGTCATGTTTGCATTACATTATGACTAGACAGCGCTTTCAGAGTATCTTTGCGAAGTACAATGTGATGATGTATCTACTAAAACCAGAGCATACAAACAGGACAGAAATTAAAAAAAAAAAACAGGCAAAGGATATTGTTTTTGGGATGGATAATGCAGCGTACAACCAGAATAAAGATGTGTTACATTAACATTATTTTTGATATCATTTCATACAGATGGTGTTTTCAAATATCCCAGTGCTGCAATCACAGCAAGTGTTTTGGTGCAAGTATACAGGGGAAGCCACTGGCTAATCCGGCTAAGTTATGCGTTTCAGGTCTCTTTTTTCAGGGCCGGACAGTCATCAAACCAACCAACTGTTGGCCAACCAGCCAGTCAGACAGCCGCCCAGAGTGCCCCTGGTGCCACTTAAGAATCATGGGAAAAGAATGTTCTTAGCTCTTTTCTGTCCTTGATTATATCAGATGTGGAGGAAATGGAGGGACTCTGGGCGGATGCCAGCCCTGCGGAACCCTGGGGAAAGGAGGAGGAGCTGGGCAGAAGGGGGCAGAGCAAGGGGAAAAGGGCTAGATGAGAGGGAGGGCAGAAGAGGGACATGGGGGAGAAGGGAGGGAGGAAAGGGGCCACGGGGGAGCTGTGGATCTCCAGGGACCAGAAAGTGGGAAGGGGAGCCGTGTGATTCATCAAGACCAGTGAAATGTCTGATCCTTTGGCCTCAGAAAAGCAGCGGATGGATGCAGAGTGACTCGGTGGTTGCGACCCAGAGAGAGACAGATGGTAAATGACATGACAGAGCTGTTTTTTTAGGCTTGGGGACATGATGCCCTTATCAAGTCCGCCTTGCCCATAACATCCTGCCCAGAAAGAGATAGAACTCAAGAGGGAGAGGTTGGTGCAGAAAGCTAATGGAAGACGTGACTAATCATAAGATCTATGATAAGAGTATAGTCAGCAGTACCCATGCCAACAACCTTGAGTGTTTTTTGTATAATGGTACTGTCTGTGCAGCATGAAGACCCAGGGCCAAGAATCGTTTAAAGCGTGCAGTCATACAGCTTTGATAATTAGCCACTAGGAATGTAATTCCACATAGTCTATCTGAGGGGTAGCAGCATTAGACATGGTGTATTGAGTTGAGTTGAGTAATATCAATAAAGAAAATGGGCACTGCAATGATACATGATGGCTTTGTACTATTTAACTGCAGTGGGGTTTTTTGTGATCAAATATTTTTTAACATATAACAGACACAGCATAGCTAAGGCACAAGGTAACAGGTTAGCCTGCGGCTGCACTTTTCCAGACACCATGGCCACTGCCGATGTTGGAGATGATGGCGAAACACCAGAACTTCTCCTCCACCTTCCCTGACATTACCGTGTGGCAACATGTTGCCTTTCCCATGAGCGAGTTATAGGTGAAGCATGTGGTGTCTGACAGGATTCAACGGTGCAACTAATGTATAATGTAATCAAATCATGGATTTAGATAATCATGATACTCAAAGAGGTAAATAGATAGTATAAGATTATATTTAAAAGCAATGCCAACCTGTCTAAATGAAATTGGGGGAAACTAAACATGACTTAGGGATATATGAGTTAATATCAGAGGTGAGTAGTAACGAGTTACATTTACACGATTACATTTACTTGAGTACGTTTTTGAAAAAAATACTTCTAGGAGTAGTTTTAAATCACTAAACTTTTAATTGTACTTGAGTAGATTAGTGAAGAAGAAACTGTACTCTTACTCCGCTACATCAGGCTACAATGAGCTCGTTACTTTTGTTTTTACCTCTTTGGTATTCTACGCGTCATTGTTTTTACCCCAGCGTAAGTCTCATTTTAATGTTTTATTTTGACAGAGAGAGAGACTTCCGCGGAAGGCTCTACCACGTGACTGTGTTTCACCAATCAAACGTCGTTGTGCAGTCACGTGACCATACTCGATCTCAGCGGTGGGACAGGCTAGCTTTACAGTCGTAGCAAAACAAAGATGTCAGAATCAACCGTCGCCAAGGCAACGCAGACCAGGAGGTTACCTTAGGAAAAGTGCGAAACAGCAGCTACATTATGCGGCATCTTCTGTGTCAACCAAAACAGACGACATGTGAGCATTCAAAAACTCAACATCTAACCTGAGGAAACGTAGCGGTAGTTCTAGTTTTTGCTGTGGAGAGGTGGATGTTTGTCTTTTAGGTTGTATATAGTATTTTTGCACATGCAGTATCCATCCAAATTTGATGTGACAAGTCTCTCACTTAAGCTATTTTGTAAATAATAAATTAATTTTAATTTATTTTATTGATTGGATGAACTATAATTTGCCTAAAGATGATTATTTTGTATTTTTGTTTTTTTCTGATTGATGCTTGTGTTAAGAAATAAATCAGACGTTACTCAACAGTTACTCACTACTTAGTTTTTTCATCAAGTACTTTTTTACTCTTACTCAAGTAATTATTTGGATGACTATTTTTACTTTTACTTGAGTCAAATTATTCTGAAGTAACAGTACTTTTACTTGAGTACAATATTTGGCTACTACAAGGAAATTCCCCCTTACATACTATTCGCTAAACCCTGTCTAGATGCTGCTCTCCCCTGTACGTTATACATGTAACCAGGCCCAATAGAGGTATTAGCCAAACTTTAGCAATTTAACAATTGACAACGCCACCTTGGGACTTTCACCCAAAGAGTTTAAAATATGATTTCAGTTGTTATCGATCCCAGGGACTCCCATTACACAGGCAAGCCCACAGCAAAGATCAGAGATGCGGTTGTTTTGAGCTACTAAAAATAATTTATTACAAACTCAAAAAAACAATATTCACTTTGTTACGACTGTTGTCGTATTTGTTTGTCTTGCAGTGTGTGTGTGTGTGCGCATGTGTCCTGTTTTCTTTTATCCATATTTTCTCCATTATCATATAAACGCTGTGTGTGTGTGTGTGTCAGAGTAAATGCAGCCCATACAAAAACCAGGGGGAACTGCATGCCTATCATGTTTCTGTGATACAGATCTCTGTGCATTGGGAGAACATAATCCTGTATCTGATATGGCGTTCAGTAATGGCTTGTACCTGGTTTCCTCAGTTAGATAAAGAGCATTTTGAGAGACTCACTTAGGCACTTTCCCAATCACTTACTGTTGTCCATACCATTTAAAAAAAAATAAGTTCAGTAATGCTTAAACAAGTTGGTAAACCAATAGCACAACTACTGTATCCGTGTCTGATGATTTATGAAATGTACAATAAACAATTATTGTTTTAATAGCTTAGTATTATATGGTACCATACAGAGGTATGTGAATATGCTTTAGGCCAATCTACACGTTATTGTAGGCAGAGTTTATAATGCAACTAAATTATATACAATAAATGTAACGGGGTCCTTGCTCTGTCTCTCTTTTAGGTTAGGGCTCCTTGGCCTAAAAAACGTTGACGACCTATGATACCCCAGAGAGCTGGGATGACCTTTTTTTTTTTTTTTGACCTTGCAACCACACCAATCAGCATCCTGTGAGGAGTTACTGGCAGCTACGACCGTGGTATAGGTGTATGTGATGGCTGCAACTGTTTTCTCAAAACAAAATGGCAGATGTAATAGGCGGATGGTTCATCCAGTGTGCCCGCCCTCTACTCAAAGAGTAGAGGGCGGGCACACTGGACCAACCAATGACGGCTTTCCAGATGGTTCTGTGTAACAAACCATCTGCCACGTGTTGGTTTGGTCAGAAGTAAATTAATTTGAACTTGTGTCTGTGTTCTAAAGGAATAGCAGCAATGACAACAGATGCGTGGTTTACACCTATACTTAATATCATGTGGCTCCTGCTTTTATATTTACTGTCACTGCCTTGAAGTCTATAAGTGTGGAGACATTCCACCCTCCAGCAATAATGGATTAAATAAGTTTTACTCTAGTAACTAATTACATAGGCTCTCTTGTGTGTGCTTGCTATTTTTGTAGTTTGTACGGCCCTCAACCCGTCTTAACAGTTTACATACAGTGTATTTAAACTGTATTATTTTCACAGCTACCATTGGAGGACTATTAGGAAAGCTATTGGGCCATTGAGACTACTGATTAGATGGTTGGGTCTCCTGTTCCTCCTTGTTTGGAGCCACCCTATTGACGACGTTTCATTTCAGGGATTGTTCAGGTGCCATCAGCAATTCCATGGGATGTTCCTCATTTGGGCTGGATGTCCGTCACCTTCCTCTGTCTTTTTGTTGGCGTTCTAACCTCTGGTGGATTTCGGAGGACTATGTTTAACTTCTCCTCAGATCTGGGCAGGGTAAATCCAGACAGCTAGCTAGATCTGTCCAATCTGAGTTTTCTATTGCACGACTAAATGTACTTTTGTACGTACCAAGGCATTCTCACTCCCATCTTGTAAAATACTGACTCTTGGTCAGGTGCCTTTGTTGTTGTTATTGACGAAAGGTGTTATAAGCCGCTAAAGGAGACTTTTATTGGCTTATAACACCTTTTTGACGCTGTTAGGTTAAAGAAAAGCTCGTGGGTAGGCTTATGGCTCTGTGACTCACGGCAATAACAGGACGGTAAAAGGACACTAGCGGGACCCGAATCCCGCTCTCCAGGGTGAAAGTCCTGTCTTTGACCCCCCAGCTAATCTCCCTATAAGGAATTCCCCCCTTACATACTACTTGCTAAACCCCGTCTAGATGCTGCTCTCCTCGGTACGGTTTACACACAGCCACTATTCAAACGTCCGTATTTTACACATTCGGAGAACGGGTTGAATGTCAACATGTTCCAACAAAACAAGTTCCTTCCAGAGACTATATAGCTACGTCCATCGCTTAGCACCATCCAAAACAATTGTGATTGGTTTAAAGAAATGCCAGCATGTTTTTCACCCATCTCGGGATGCTGTGTAGTCTAACCAGACATTACTCCACATCGTGTGGAAGAAGATCTGGCAATGCAAAAGTAGAGCCACCCCAACCTGCAGTCTGCAGCTGTGCTCCGTGTGAGCCAAGGTGTATAGATATAGTAACAACATTCCTGTCAGCCATTTTTATTGGGACTCTTTTGCATTGGACTGAAGCGACTATTTTAAATTGTTTAACCTTTTAACTTAGTAATATCCAATAAACCAGGTTTAAAACGCCCTCAGTACTAGACCTGGCAAACCCGGTTCCCTTTAAGGATTCGGGTTATTCTGAATCACCCACTAAACTGAACCACTTCCAGAACCACACTGTTGAGCTCTATATTTTCCACCATTTCAGAATGGTTTGAAAAATATTTCACCTTTAACGAATATTGCGCCCCACATGCGTTTTGGATATTACACATCCATTTTATGATTTTGATAAAAGTGTAATTAATTGTGCAGATTTAACCTCAAATCACTCATATTGTACATACAGACTGCGATGGTTAATTTTTTTGCTCTGATTGGCATTTCTTTAAACCAAATGTCAATCACAATCATACTGGGTGGAGCAACGGTGTCTCTGAAAAATAGTCTTAGGAAGGAACTTGTGTTGGTGTAACATGTATATTGAAAAGTTGTTTTAGCTGTGCGACAGAAAACTCAGATTTTCTAGTCTAGCTAGCTGTCTGGATTTACCCTGCAGAGATCTGAGGACCAGGTAACCATAGTCCTCAGATTGGACAGATAGTCTAGCTAGCTGTCTGGATTTACCCTGCAGAGATCTGAGGACCAGGTAACCATAGTCCTCAGAAACACAGCCAAAAATGAGGGACATCCGGCGGTATTTCCAGCAGCACCTGAACAATCCCGGAAACTAAAATTCATTGATATAGACTTGGGCTTCACTGATACAATTTGACCCAAACTGACCTCCATATTTATGCCCCAAGCCTGCACAGTGTGTCTGTACGTGAGAAACAGTGCATGATTTGTTTGCAACTTTGTGTGATTAGGCTTGTGAGTTCATTGTTAGCTTGCTGTTGATTGTGTTCTATGTACAGCATGCGTGTGCATGGCAGTGGCTGCTGCTGATGGCGGGGACTCATTATTATAATCTGAAGCTAATTGAGGAGATATCACAGCTGTGCAAATTATACCTGACCTTTGTGTTCACAATACATGGCCTCTAGCACAGCCTCTTCACGTGTGTGTGTGTGTGTGTGTGTGTGTGTGAGAGAGAGAGAGGGGGGTAAGGGAACAGGGAGTAAGCTAAACAATTGTGCTGTCTTTGTAAAATACCAAAGTCAGTGCCTGCAAAGTACAGAAAAGTGTGTTCTTCTATAAAAGAATGACTCAATTTTCAAAGGACAAGCACTTTTATTATAGTCATTGTCGCAGCAGTTTACTGACTGTACAGTTTTTTTCTCGAGCTGTGATTGCTTGACATCTCCGCTACAGGCAAGAAAATGTCATGAGTAATAAGGGGATAAAAAGAAACAACTATGTGACCAACATTTAAAAAAAAACAACGGGTTTCTTTGTCAAACCCTATTCATAAAGTGTGCTACTGATCTTGGCAGACTTTTTTTTGTCATTTTTTAAGAAAGTTTAAAACAGTTAAAGGTTGAGAACACTTAAAATGGCTTTCTAAGATGATTCTGCTTCCAATCAGCTGAGGTTTAACTAGGTGGAAGTTTGCAGGGCACATATGTTGTAGCGGTATAGTACCCTAGTGCCCAGCTATGTCTGGGCTTGTTGTCTTTTTCCGCGTTCACAAGCATACATCCTTAAAATAAACTGGATTCTAACTGGCCTGGGATACAGGCTTTTTGCAGAAAGGATGAGGAAGGAAGGCGTAAGCAAGCTGCAAACTACAACCTCCACCACCGAGCCAGAACACTTTTAGAACTTAACTCTGGACAGCAAGTGTGGCTCACCACAGAGGAAGCTCCAGGAACTGTGTTGAGAACTGCCAATACGCTAAGGTGATACTTAGTAGAGACTGACAGGGGCATTCTAAGAAGGAACAGAATCCACCTTAGAGCCACAGGGAATCCTCCTGAACAACCAACAGTCACTAGAGCAGGCAGAGTTTCAACAGTCCCTGAGAGACTTGACTTATGAGTTAAAAGTTCATGTGAAGGTATAAAGATGATTTGTTTAACAGGTAATACTGTTCCTAAGTTAAATAATTAATTAATGGAAAGAAGCCTCCACAGTTAAGTTAAAAGTATGCCTATTGCTGAACTA
This sequence comes from Etheostoma perlongum, assembly GCA_026937815.1. NCBI lineage: Eukaryota > Metazoa > Chordata > Actinopteri > Perciformes > Percidae > Etheostoma > Etheostoma perlongum. Next base: position 5,687,365 of record CM049381.1, read on the forward strand.
AAAAGAAGAGGTGTAGCGGTAGAGACTACAGTGCCCATAATGCAATGTAAGGGCTTCCCAGGTTGTCGGTCAGTAAAAGAGTTGTTGTTAAGCTAACCCATGGCGTCCCGTCTCATTCATTCATCATACATATGTGACATCATCAAACCTTTTCAACAAATAGGAAGGATTTAGTTGTACATTGTCCCATCCTATCAGGAGCAGGTATCAAAAGCAGTTTTAGTCTTTAACAGAAAACTCTGATTGGACAGATCAGTCTAGCTAGCTGTCTGGATTTATCCTGCAGAGATCTGAGGACCAGGTAACCATAGTCCTCAGATTGGACAGATAGTCTAGCTAGCTGTCTGGATTTACCCTGCAGAGATCCGAGGACCCGGTAACCATAGTCCTCAGATTGGACAGGTAGTCTAGCTAGCTGTCTGGATTTATCCTGCAGAGATCTGAGGACCAGGTAACCATAGTCCTCAGATTGGACAGATAGTCTAGCTAGCTGTCTGGATTTACCCTGCAGAGATCCGAGGACCCGGTAACCATAGTCCTCAGATTGGACAGGTAGTCTAGCTAGCTGTCTGGATTTATCCTGCAGAGATCTGAGGACCAGGTAACCATAGTCCTCAGATTGGACAGATAGTCTAGCTAGCTGTCTGGATTTACCCTGCAGAGATCTGAGGACCCGGTAACTATAGTCCTCAGAAATCCACCGGAGGTTAGAATGCCAACACAAAAGAAGAGGAAAGGGACGGACATCCACAAGAGCAAGTGGAACGTTGTGGCCATAGCTGAGGAAATGTCAATCAAGCACAGCGTTTACACAGCAAAACAGTCGAGACACTTGCGTGGATGTCTTTATATCTCTTTGATTTTGATTTTTTTATTGTCTCATTTAAGCAGCACTCACACCACAAAGTGTCATTTGCTCGTCCACATAAAATAGGTCGGGCTGGACCCTTTTTGCCGCTGCAACTACTCACAGGGCGCACGGCTGTTGCTGGCTAGTTAAAGCAGCTGCTAACAGTTGCTGTAGCTTCTCTCTATTTTCACTCTTTACTGTTCTTTTTGCATCCCTCTGGAATTTTGGTTACCATTGAGTAGCATTTAGTTCAATAAAAGATTATTGAGGAAGGAAAACAAAGCTCTCCAAGCCGACAAGATTGCTAATGATCAGTAAGTGATCCTCTGTGGAGGGGGGGATTTTTCAACCTATTTCTCCATTCTCATTGGTGTCTAAGTGACTAATGAGAACAAAGATCTTTGAATTGGTCCAGTATTGAGCGAGAACGCTGTGAACTGGGCTGCAATGTAACTCTATAGGGCAAATGTGCATTGTCAATTTCATCCACTAAAAGTCCTTTTTTTGCCACTGACAGGCTCAGATTATTATTCTAAGTGTCTCACAACATTATGGAAAGAATCCCTACAGAGATGATTAGTATAACTAGAATAATAATCTGAGTCAGTGGCCAAACAAGCACTTTTTGTGGATGTAATCAGAAGTTGCCCAATTCCCCGTTAACTTACATTGTAAACTTACTGACGCGACCTTGCTTAATACTGGACTAATGTCAAAAATTGTTCCCATCAGTCACTTAGACATGTTGAAAACAATCTTTTAAATAAAAGTGAGTACTGAAACACAGCCAACACACTAAGTGGCCCAAATTTATTTGAACAAAGTTCACCAGAGTTAACAGGACATTTACACAGAGCAATTTCATATCCCCAAGCAGATTGTATTGAAAAGGAGTTTTGCATTAAATCCTAGTGTTAATGTCTTTTTAAATGCAGGATTTTGGCTCAGCCATCATGGTGGTTCTACTTCACAACCTACAGGAGCTGAAGCAGCGGCCATGCTCTTTCCCACCGGAGCGACTTAGCCAGCTGCTTCGGCTAAAATGAGCTCTGTGCCTGTCATGCTGTGACACATACACGCGCACACACACACACACACACACACACACACACACACACACACACACACACACACACACACACACACACACACACACACACACACACACACACACACACACACACACACACATTAACTCACTTCCCACTGCAGCATGGTGAATGCATGGCTGGCTTCACTGTGGAGTCCCAGGTTTAAATACAGATGCCACGGTGTGTCCTGCTGCTTGCCTCTGCTGCATATGTGTGATTGTCTGTAAGTGTGTTCTATGTGCATATGTACTATAGTGCGGATCGGGCCGGATTTTTCTGTCCGAGCCCGGCCCGCGTCCGACAGAGCAGTAACCGAACCCGACCCGAGCCCGACAGGCATTAAGATATTTCTGTCCGAGCCCGACCCGAGCCCGACACAGTTAAAATCGCATTTGTTTCTCATACTAATGACACATGTACGTTTGTTTGTGTGGAAAGCCCGCTTTTATTAAGCAATTGTAGGAAGGCATTCGGAAATGTCAACAGATGAGCGCATCAATGCACAGCTGACTTTCCTTCGTTTTCAATAGTTTTAAAATCTCTTGCGGCCAACTTCTTTTTAACATCTTCCATTGTTGCGCTGCCACATGTAGCTTAATACGCACGTCATTCGTTGTCACAGCACACAGGAAGACGGATGTTAGGGTAATATTTGACATTTATTTTAAGCTGTTTTAAATTCAAAATGTTCAATGCCTTATCGCGCTGATGTGACCGAGCCCGACCCGAACCCGAGCATCCTTTCTAAAAATCTGTCCGAACCCGGCCCGACCCGTCGGGTACCGTCGGGTCCCGTCGGGCTCGGGTCGGGTATCCATCCTCTAATATGTACATGTGTGCCAGGCTCCAGACACCAGCGAAGGGATTAAATATGCCCTTTCACCCCCAGAGGATGCCGCTACTCAGAGCCCCAACACATATGTCACTGATCCTTCATTTTATTGCAGTCATATCCTCCTCATCTTTCCTCTTTATTCCATTTCATTTTGTACTAATCTCCTCTTTTCTCCCTTTATCATTCCGTGTCCTTTCCTCTCTTTCTCTCTCTCTCTTGCTCTCTCTGTTGTGCTAATATTTGTTCACGCTTATTTTTTCTCATCTCTTTCCTCCCTTCTCTCTGTTTTACAGCTTTCCTTTGTGCATGGGTTGTTCTTATCGCAATCCACTCATATCCCCTTTTAAGTTTTATTTTATTCCCAGTATCTGTACTATCGTTCATTCTTTTTACATCTAATGTCACGTAGAGGGGAATATAACAAGTCTAAGATGATTTATGTCTGAAACCAGCTCTCCATTGAGCCCCATTGATTTTCCAGTTTAGTGAAATGTCATAGATGTGTGATAGTGATCAAATCATACATCATAGGGTGCTGAAATGTCACTTTCGGGGATATGACGGATCTACTGTGCCCCACACCACAATCTTTCTTACATTTGCTCACACATTTGGATGGGATATGTAATAAATTTGCACTATAAGCCCATCGTTCACATCCCTCCTGCATCATAAGAATGTGTTTACTAGGTCTATATTTGACTTTGCAGCCATAACTTCTGTCTGAGATGAAAGAATTAAGGGGTTTGTCAGAATAACTGCTAGTTTGGGGAAAAGAAGGTCTGAACAGAATAAATAATTCAGTTTGTGTCAGAGGTTTTGGGTCAGGTGGTGAAAGGCGGTGGCGTCTGAACACCCTGCAATCAGTCAGGACAAAGAAATTCTGGCACACGGCAGAGAGCAAGAGAGAAAAACAGCAGAACTGAGACAATTAGAAGTGATTTAATGAGGGTTTTTTTCTAGTTTTCCCTCTCTCATGCACACACACACACATTGCACGTGGAGATGAGCTCAGCCTTGTACCCTCATTTAGGCTGAGACAAGGTGATAATTAAAGTCACCGCCTTGGCTCTACTTGCATCTGTGGTGTGCGTGTGTGTGGTGCTTTAACCGTGACTGTGAGACGAGTGTGTGGTACATCTGTTGTGTGTGGACTGCAGGCACTGTGGATTCACACTGTAAAAATGAACCATCTTAACAAATCATTTCAAGTCTGAGTCATGCATTCTTAAATTGAATTACAAGTGTTTTAGTAAAGTTTATTTTATTTTCATTTTATTCATTTTGCCATTATAGGATAATGCTGTTGACTTTCTATTCTAATATTTATGATTCTGTTGATTATCAGTACCAACAATGTGTTAGTCCTTGTCATGATCCTTTACTACCATGTCTGTGGCAACTAGTGAAAATGGAAATCTTCAATATGTCACAAATGTATAGTTTCATTTTTTTAAAGCTTTACTGGACACTGTGGTTAAATTAAACATTACTCAAGAGGACAAAATACAGCTTTTCCTGGGGACTATACATGTTTGTTTTTCTGGAGGAGCTGTTGACCTCACCCCCGTAAGTGGTTGAAGATGGGGGAATGGATGGTGCTCTAGTGAGTATTTGTGGCAGCAGGACGCTGTGTGTGGGATTAAGTCCAAATAAACAACAGTGAGTGTGTGTGATTTTTTTGGTAATGAAGGTACATGTGCACCAGTTTGGCTCACTGGTTGATTATTTTGAGAGTTTTAACAATGGAAGTCTGTGACACAGAGGGAGAAGATATGAAGCTGTATGTACACACAGTACTTATACATGTATTGTTGGTTTAGTCTTTTCATAGAGTTGATGTCAGAAACATACAGAATATTCCATGTGTGTAAATACCTTTCATGTACATATTGGGGAATTTATCCTGCGTTGAGCATAGAATTCTTACTCAAAAATATCTTCGCTGTCAGGCAGAAACCTTCAGTGAGTCAGTGGGTTAGATTTTATTTTTCTTAATTACTAATTACGACTCTATTTTAGGATGCTGTCATGTGAGAAAACCCCAGTAAGAGGGTTGCTAGGGTTGCAGACACGGTGTCATCATACATACCAGACCTGAACAGAGTTAAAATGCTTGAAGCAAGTGATGCTATTCCACTGACTAGGAAAGTACAAGACATTGTTGGACTTTTACTTTTAGAAATAGACGTTTTCTTTTGCAGGACATAACTCAACAAGGCCAGTCTGCTCCTCTTCTCCATACACCGTAAAACAGTGGTTCTCAAACTTTGTCCAATAATCTTCCCCCTTTGAATTGTGTTTTTAAGCCAAGTACCCCCTGACCAGCGGCAATCATTTTCTGTAGAAATAAAAGTCTTTATATAGAGGAACAATACGGTGATGTCAGTGATAGATGTACTTAACAACTGCCTTGTAAACATTTAAATGCTGATTGAAAAAGCTTTGAAAACATGATAAAATATGGGAGAAAAAAGCAGAAAGAAGTAAGAAAGGCAACACTAGGTCCACAGTAGTTACTGAAACTTTGAAAAAAAGTAAGGAAGGAAGGCAATACTTTAAAATAAAAAAAAAAAAAAAAATAGTGACAAAAAGCATCAAACAAAAGAGGAAGGAAGGAAGGAAGGAAAGAAAAGGTCCAAAGATGGCAAGAAAAATGTCCCATATAGAGAGGTACAATGGTCTGGTACAAAAGCCTTGTAACTGAAAAACATTTAGCAAAAAAACTTACGTACCCCCTACAGTCCTCTATAGTCCCGCTAGGGGTACACGTACTCCCATTAGAGAAACACTGCTGTAAAAGATGGTGTAACTCATACAGCCACAAACAAAAAAGATACAAAAATGCATCATCACGACAAAAACATGTTTGAGGAGGAAGGAATTAGATGTATGAATCAATAAACCTAAACACCCACTCATGAGATACTGCTGAGTTGGAGAAGCCCTCTGGCCAACTCGCCGAAACACAAACACACATGGACCCGAGTGAAAATAAAGGCAGAGAGAAAGAAACAAGCAGACTTCTCCTCTTCATGAAAGAAAAACACATGCATTCACCTGCAACTGGCGGGTCTACACTGCAGTCTGTATATTATTGCCGTCCATTAAAACAATCACGGTGGCAGAAGAATGTGGCCAGCAATTTAGTGTGATCCAGCGGACAGGTAATGACCCATATGTCCGACACATGGGACACCTCACTAACCACTTAATGAGCTGAGACAGAATCAATGTGTGTGATTCTGTGTGTGTCTGTGAGTGAGCAGTTCCCTTTGTATGTACAGTACATCTGTCGGTGTGCATGTGTGGACATGTATGTATGTGTGTGCATATAGAGCGGGGGGGGGGGGTGTTTTGACCCCATGTGTGAAATGTCATTGTCTGGAGAATTCACACCAAGCGAGTGGGCCTGCTGATGGCGTATCATTTGGCTTGCGTGGAACAGGAAGTGTGCCAAAGGTGAAGAAGAAGGGGGACCCATGTGATCTGCGTCACTTCAGGCAATGTCAGACGATGTTCATATGAGAAAACGTCTCTAGGCACATTTTACTCCCAACCCTCCACCATGTCCCATACTCTTAAGAGGGTTTGTGGCACCATAACATCAACATAATTCCACCTTTGCTTCTCAGAGTCCTTTCAGTTATACCAGTCCCTATTTCCACAACTCCAGGAGGTCACATGTGTTGTGATTTTTGGGGGGTGGGTTGGTTGGGGGTTTTGTTTTGGGTTCTTTTTCTCTTTTGGTCCTGTCTTGTGTTCCCTGGTGAGTGTCTGTTTGTTCTGTTTCCTGTTTTGTTTTGATAGTTTGTATGTAACCAGCTACTCAAGGGCTGGCCACTTATATAAAAATAACCACTAAGTTTACCTGACAATACGAGATATTCAAAGTATCCAGATGTTTGGAATTGGGCCAGATCAGAAGATTATAGGTTTGCTCGCTGAAGCCAAAGGATTGAATTACCACAGTGAAAGAACACCACAAGTCACAGAAGAAAGTTTAACTGTATGTATTAAATGCAATAAGTAACAAGGTAAATAGCATTAATACATTAACAATTATAAACATCAATGGAAGTAAGGTGAAAAAGTCAAAAAGTGGGATCCCATATTAAAAGTAGAAAAAGTGACAAAGTATCAAAATAATAAATGTACAGTCCAGTTCAATCAAAATAAATAAGACCGGGTCTGCTAAAATACTGTTCTCGATTCCTTAAAAGCGCCAAAAAGGATATTTGTCCTCCTTTAAGGAAATCAAGTGTGCACCAAGTTCTACCTGACCCCTTGGCCAAAGGGGTAATAGATCAAGTTTCTCCGCTGTAAGGTCTCTAGGTTGCAACCTCCTGGCTACAACCGGGCTTTACATCAAGTGGGCTTGGCTCGCCATCCAGTTTCTCTATGCTCTGCAATGTTTCTCTGTTGATTTCCACCGGGTCTAGACTCCACCAGACTGCGATCCCTCAACTTTGCATCAAGCAAAAAACCTGACCTATAAGGAATAGGTCAACATAAAATTACCTTAGAGCTAACACTGTAGACATTGCTGTCGTAGGCTAAGATTTGTATAAATAAACTCAATATCGCTAATCACAGTATTGTGTTTCTAGTTAAGTGGTACAACATATTAAATTTCTCAATATATCATACTACCATTTTGGAATAAAGTGTATAACCATAAAACATAGTTATTACTAAGGTGCTTAATAACAATACATAAAGTAACACAAATACACAGAAATACATTCAAAATACACTTAATAGCCCTAACTGAATGAATGAAAGTCAGACCTCATTATCATTCACTAGCTAGTTTCAGTGTCTTAACAGGCCACTAACAGACCGTTGGCAGGGTTCAAGTGGGCCGCTAGGCCGCAACGGTTATAACAGCTTAGCTTGACATTAAACACAATTTCAAAACAATTTGACGGAGCTACTCCACTACTAGCGATAGTAGTCCGTAACACAATAAAAATATCCTGTTTTATCGTTAAATCCATATTAGTAATTTAACAAAGACAATACACTTTAGCTGTTAGCTCAAGTTAGCAACAGCGATTGCTAGCGCCCGTTTACATTGAGAACAATGGGCACCTAACGGCGAACATTAGCATATAAGCTAGCGGAGCATAACAAACTCACCAGTACAATGAGATAGCTCATTAGCTTGAACCTGCCTTCTGACTCAGTGTCTCTCCAGTGTTTCACACTATTTAGTTCACGTCAACAGTCACAACTTAACATTAGCCTTAAAATGTATGCAAGTATGAATGTAAGTCTATGCTGCTACGATGATTCAGCTTTTCTGGAGTCACTTCCGCCTCAGTAGCGAAACGGCTGAGAGACGCCTACACACTCTATTGGCTAGGATCTAGTAACACTCAAACTTTATAGGCTAATGCCACAACAACAATATGCCCTTGTAGTGGATGATATCAATGTTAGCAAGCGATCATGTCAAAATAAAGCATTTTTTTATACTTATATATAGTTATCACATGTATTGTATAATCATTTGTATATATTATATTTATTACCTATTTATTTCACTCAGGACTTATTTATTCTATTTATTGCCCATTTTATATGTGGGTTACACCTTCCCCCCTAGAATTCATGCACATCCTGGTGCATGGGTGTGGCTGCTTAGACACAACTTTGGGAGAAGAACAGGGCCTCATGTAGGGTTCAGTATGTCTGGTCTCATGTAAGGCATCAGAGAAGGCTAAACTCAAGCCTTGGAACAGAGACTGCACAATAGATATCAGTGGACCTCCTGGTCGAGTGTACTGTAGTCTCTCCGGGGCAGCTCTGTGTCTTTCTGAACGTCTGGGAACATCCTTTCCATCAGGTTCAGCGTATCCCGCTGACCTGGAATCCAGGCTATGATCCATCTCCTGTTCAGATTCCTTTTCAGGCTCATTGTTCATCACAGGTAAGTCACTTTCAGGTACAGGGTCAATTTCCAGATCCGGTAAGTCATCCTCTCCACTCACCGGCGATTCAGCAGTGGGTCCTGCTTCATTCACTGGAGCAACATCAGATTGAGCATCCTCAACAGATCTGTGTTCATGTAAGTTACTTGCATCTTCTGGGGAGTCTGGATCACTCATTGCATAGTCAACAGGCAAGTTAACACCACCCACAGGCTGAACAACAGGTGGGTTTTCTTTAGGGCCATGTCTGGGTCTTGGAATCTCATACATTTTAGTGAATTTGTATGTCTCTCTTGTAGGTGGGGCTGAGGACGAGTTAATGATATCATCCTCTGCATCAGAGTAGGCAAGCATATCTTCCTCAGGGTCGAGAGCCTTAGATTGTCGCGTCCTGTGTTTTCGTGGTGTTGGTTTTGCCGGCTGCTCTAGCTCTGCGGCAGCAGGAAGGAACCCACAAGGAAGTAGGAGGTCACGATGGACTGTTCTCAAGGGACCCTCCTTGTTCTCTGGCCGGATGGTATACACAGGAAGATCTCCTGCTTGCTGCACTACCACATGGATAGTTGTCTCCCATTTGTCGGCAAGCTTATATGTTTACCTCTGAGGCGAACTGCTCTGACTAACACTCTGTCCCCAATCTCCAGAATAGAAGGAGTGACACGCTGGTCAAACCTGGCTTTGTTTTTGTCTGCTATTTTCTTAGCATTTTGGGATGCTAACCGGTAGCTTGCTTCCAGGTGTGACTTCAATTTCTGAACATACTCTGAATGTGTTTTTGCCATCCCCACCTTTCAGAGGTAAGCCAAATGCTAAGTCCACTGGTAGCCTGGGTTGACCGAACATCAGCTCATAGGGTGAGAACCCTGTTACATCACTCTTGGTGCAGTTATACGCATGCACCAAAGGTTTGACAAAGTTATGCCACTGTGTCTTGTCTTTTGCTGTCAATGTTCCAAGCATGCTCAGGAGCGTTCTGTTGAAACGCTCTACAGGATTTCCCCTAGGATGGTAGGGTGTTGTACGGACTTTGTGTATGCCCATTATTTTGCACAATTCTTTGATGATATGTGACTCAAAGTCCGGACCTTGGTCACTATGCAAGCGTTCTGGAATGCCATAATGCACTATGAAGTTGTCCCATAGGCATTTTGCAACAGTTTGGGCTCTCTGGTTGGATGTTGGCACAGCAATGGCATACTTAGTAAAATGATCGGTCAAGACAAGCACATCCTTAGTGTTACTTCTGTCCGGCTCAATAGACAAGAAGTCCATGCACACGAAGTTCAAGTGGTCTTGAGGTCTGGATATTCACCAAGGGAGCTGCTCGTTCGGGGCTGTCTTCCTCCTAACACATCTGTCACAAGTCTTGATGTGTTTCTCCACGCCAGCTGCCATCCTTGGCCAGTAGAACCGAGTTCTGATGAGATCAAGTGTACGCTCTGTTCCAAGATGACCCATGTCGTTATGCAGACTTTGCAGAACAACAGGCCTCGACAGCTCAGGTAGAACCAGTTGGTAAGTCTTTTGAGTGCCCTCGTGGCGGGTTCTGTAGAGAATCTCATCATGTAGTTCGAGGTGACTCAGTTCTCTGAGCAGCAATTGGATGTCAGGAAGCTCCGTCCGGACTGTTGGAGGTATCTTCTCGCCAGTTTCAAGCTGAGCTATCACTTCTCTGATACAGGGGTCTACACGCTGTTGATCTCTAATTTGCTCTGCTGACAAGGAAGGAACTATAGGAAGACCACCACATTGATCTTCATTCACAAACCCCTCAGGTAAGGCTTTAGCAGATATTGCTAATGACTGCACCAATGTCAAGGGAGCATCACTATCAAGGTTGTCATCTGCTGGGTTGGAAACCAGATGTTTTTCACAGATGGCACTCACTACATCCAGACCAAGGTGGGTTTCATTCAGTCAAGTGGGTTTGTGTAAACTGACGGATGCGATCTTGCTCTTTTTGGGATATGGTATCAGTGATAAGTCCTCCATGTGGTCGCCTGGAAGACCATCGGCATCTGAGTTTAACTTCCCTGCTCTATACTGAAGTTTGAAGTTGAAAGTGGATAAGGCTGCAAGCCACCTATAGCTCATGGCATCCATCTTGGCTGTGGTCAATAGGTATGTCAGAGGGTTACTGTCGGTGACTACAGTGAACTGGGTGCCATACAAATAGTCACTAAATTTCTCGGTCACTGCCCACTTTAAGGCAAGAAACTCTAGCTTGTGGGCTGGATAACGTGACTCACTCCTGGACAAGCCTCTGCTAGCATAAGCAATGACTCTCATTTGACCCTGTTGTTCTTGATATAGGGCTGCTCCTAAGCCTGTTGTACTGGCGTCAGTATGGAGAGTGTAATGCAACTTGGGGTCAGCAAAGCCCAAAATGGGAGCAGTAGTGAGCTTCTCTATAATTGTTTTAAAAGCGTGCTCACAGTCAGGCGTCCAGCGCTCACCGAATGGGTTCTTGGGATCGTGGTATTGCTGAGGCTTTGTCTTTGGTTTAGGGCTCTTGCGCAGAGGTGGATATCCTGCAGTGAGGTCCGTAAGAGGCTTCACAATGCTTGAATAACCTTTAATAAATCGTCTGTAGTACCCTGATGTGCCCAGGAAAGTCCTCAGCTGCTTCAGGTCACGAGGTACTGGCCAGGTTTTAAGGGCTACCACCTTGTCAGGATCAGTCTCAACTCCATTCTGAGACACTATATGGCCTAAGTATTTCACTGAGGTCTGGAAAACTTGCATTTCTCTGGTGAAAGTTTCAGCCCGTACTCTTTCAAGTGGTTCAAGACTTTCATCAACCTTGTCTCATGTTCTTCAAGTGTCTTGGAGAACACGATGATATCGTCCAGGAAAACGATGACCTCTTTAAGATTCATGTCACCCATGCACTTTTCCATAAGCCGCTGGAAGGTGCTAGGGGCGTTTGTAATGCCCTGCGGCATACGATTGAACTCCCAGAACCCCATGGGGCAGACAAAAGCGGTCTTAGGTTTGTCTGACTCTTCAACCTCAATCTGGTAATAACCAGACTTTAGGTCGAGAACTGAGAACCATTTTGATCCGTGCAAGGTGGCAAAGGTCTCTTCCAGATTGGGGAGAGCGTAAGCATCCTTAATAGTCTGGAGGTTAAGCTTCCTGTAATCGATACAGAGGGACATCCCCATTCTTTTTCCTCACTACCACGATGGGAGAAGAGAAAGGTGAGGATGACTCACGAATAACTCCAGCTTGTTGTAACTCTTGCAGGTGCTTACGGACTGCCTCCAGGTCGTTAGGATGGATTGGTCTGGCTCTGTGTTTGAAAGGTGTCTCATCAGAAAGTTTAATCTGGTGTTTAACTTTATCAGTCCTCCCAAAGTCAAGGTCATTCTGTGCAAAGACCTCAGGCATGCTTTGGAACTTCTGCACAATTCTCTCTTTCCACTCTGCATCGATTGGGGAGCCGTCAAAGTTAAAGCTCAAGTCGGGCTCTAGATTAGTGCTGGATCTTTGGGTATTCACACTCTGTTCCTGTGAAAGGACTCTCTGGAAGGCACTAATCTCTCCAATGACACATTTCTGGGGAATGATGACATCATGTTCAGTTTCGTTGCTAAGTACCACTGGGATCTTATAGGGTGTTCTAGCAGGTAAGTCAATGAGACAGGTCTTCACAAGCAATCCACTTGGTAGGGACGATACAGACGGATGTTCTAGCACAGCAGATTTCTCAGTCATTAAGCCAGTTACAGTGAAAGAACCATCTAGCACCACTGTCTGACCGGCTGGAACAAGGTGGGGATCTTTGCCATGCATAGTGACCCATCCCATGCTACTATCTCTGCTTTGTTGGTGTCTCAGTTCAAGGACTTTCAATACTGCATGGTAGCCGTGGGATGTTGGTAGCTGCATTTCAGCAGTTGTCTCACAAAAGGTCTCATACAGTACATCCAGTGTGTTGGTCCCAATTAACACCAGGGACTGCGAAGCTGCACGAATATCTGGAACTACAAGTGCAAGGGTTGGCACTTCAGCTTCGACTCCAAGGAACTCTTTGGGGAAAGTGACATTTAGCTCAATGTATCCAAGGTACGGTACGGATTGACCATTGGCTCCTTCGACTTCTAGCAACTCAAAGAGTGGTTTTATTTCATGCTTTGACAGATGACTTTGGTAAAATGAGTGGGGTACAGTGGTGACTTGGGAGCCTGTGTCTAATAAACAACTGACATCCTCTCCTTCAATTTTGATCTGAGCAGTACTCTTAGTACCCACCAATCCTTTGGGTAGCTTGAAGTTATTTACTGGAGTGCTTGACTTCAACAAGGCTTGTTTCTTGGCAGTTAGCTTAGGCTGAGTTCCAGTGGGACGGTTGTGACTAGCTGCAGTTCCCGTCTGCCCCGTGACAGGAACTGGTTTCAGTTTAAATACACTGCACCACTGTTCTGCTTCTCCCATATCTGTCGTCTCACCCTAAGCTCTTTTCTTTTTGCAGCTACAAGGTCGGGATTGGGATCAGACTCGCAAGTGGCCGCCACGTGGCCGTCCTCGCCACACTGGAAGCAATACCAGGGCTTTGGCTTTGGAGTGGGAGTGTCACGTGTGGTCTGTGTGGGAAACACTGTTTTTGCCTGGTCAGGTTTTTTAAGTTCAAGTACTTTCTCTGGGTCTTTCCTAGTAACAGGCTGTCTTAATCCTGTTAGCTTGGCTATCTGATTCTTTAGCTCGGCTACTTGCTTTTTCAGCTCACTCATGTCTTTGGAATTATTGTTGACACTGGTTTCATGGGGCTCATGTACAGCTTGTACATGTGAGGCAGCTTTTGGTCTAGTAACACCCAGATGACGTCTCATTCTCGTGGATTTGGTTTCTTGTCGTTCCTCTGAAGTGCGCAGCAGCATTAGCAGTTCTGCAAATGGTGGGGGGGTTTCTTTCCTGCGCTCTAACTGGAGGTCAGCAAGCAGATTCTCGTCCCAGCAGCCCCTGCAGAATTGTTTAAGAAGATGTCGGCCCACCGCCTGTACTGGCACTCCCCCTCTTCGCACAGTGAGGTTCAAGGCTGTCTGAAGCCGCTGTAGGTAGGCAGAGGGTTTCTCTCCTTGATCTTGAAAAGTGTTCATAAAGCGGACAAACAGTTCCTCGCCGTCCACAGTTCCAAAGGCAGAGTCCAGTAACTGCAGGTAAGTTGTAGGGGAAGCTGCAGGATCAAGGTGTCGGACAACGTCAGCGGCTGGGGTAAGAAGACTTTCGAGTATCTTTCTTGTCTTATCAAGGTCAGAGACTGAAGCATCTTTCATGAGCAAGTCCACATGAGAACGCCAAGTGTCAAAGTCTGTCTCGCTGTGCTGTCTGGGTGTCTTCCCAGAAAAGGATCTTAGTCTTAAAGAGGAATGAGTATGACTGCTTTGGCCCTCATTCTTAACAATGTGCTCTACTACAATCTTTTGCACCTCTGGTGGATTGAGGTCGCAAGGACTTAAAGTCAGTGGTGTCTTTGGCATGGAACTCAGAAGTGTTAAGTTGTGGTCGGGTCCAAGTAAAGTAGCTTTAGTAGGGGAAGAACATTCGCCAGCCGGTGGCAGGAGTCAGCACTGTGATGGGGTTTCTCAGTGGGGGTGAGGCCTGGAAAGTGTACTAGGCTCAATAGCTTCAATGGAGAACTCTATCTTTGACATGACTTCTCTAAGCACTTCCCCATAGCCCTTCCCACTCAACTTTGCTATCCCCTTTAGTTCATTCAGATAGTAGTCAGTGACATCACCTCCTGCCTTCTGTGTAAAACATCAGCTAATGCCTGCACACAATACTTAACCTCCGGATCGTCAGGTAGAGTATGAGCATACGGACACATGGATCCTAAGGTTTGTAGGGCTACCCCCGAGTGGTACTCTACAATAAGGCTCTTGTGAAACTCAGAGGTGGTGTCATCTACAGTTAGGGTTCTATTGATTGAGCCATACTGTTTTAGTACATTCAAAATTGACTCATCTTTCTCGGATCCCGTTAATCCACTCACTATCACTGCGTTGGGTACCTTAACACCTAACTTATCAACTACTTCCATAATGCAGCAAGGGTTAAAAATCACTTTGAAAATGATCAAAAGGCACAAAAAGGTAATACTTCACAGTTGTAATCCAAAATCTCAATGGCTCCTGGCTGGCTCGCCAGTTTTGTATGTAACCAGCTACTCAAGGGCTGGCCACTTATATAAAAATAACCACTAAGTTTACCTGACAATACGAGATATTCAAAGTATCCAGATGTTTGGAATTGGGCCAGATCAGAAGATTATAGGTTTGCTCGCTGAAGCCAAAGGATTGAATTACCACAGTGAAAGAACACCACAAGTCACAGAAGAAAGTTTAACTGTATGTATTAAATGCAATAAGTAACAAGGTAAATAGCATTAATACATTAACAATTATAAACATCAATGGAAGTAAGGTGAAAAAGTCAAAAAGTGGGATCCCATATTAAAAGTAGAAAAAGTGACAAAGTATCAAAATAATAAATGTACAGTCCAGTTCAATCAAAATAAATAAGACCCGGGTCTGCTAAAATACTGTTCTCGATTCCTTAAGCGCAAAAAGGATATTTGTCCTCCTTTAAGGAAATCAAGTGTGCACCAAGTTCTACCTGACCCCTTGGCCAAAGGGGTAATAGATCAAGTTTCTCCGCTGTAAGGTCTCTAGGTTGCAACCTCCTGGCTACAACCGGGCTTTACATCAAGTGGGCTTGGCTCGCCATCCAGTTTCTCTATGCTCTGCAATGTTTCTCTGTTGATTTCCACCGGGTCTAGACTCCACCAGACTGCGATCCCTCAACTTTGCATCAAGCAAAAAACCTGACCTATAAGGAATAGGTCAACATAAAATTACCTTAGAGCTAACACTGTAGACATTGCTGTCGTAGGCTAAGATTTGTATAAATAAACTCAATATCGCTAATCACAGTATTGTGTTTCTAGTTAAGTGGTACAACATATTAAATTTCTCAATATATCATACTACCATTTTGGAATAAAGTGTATAACCATAAAACATAGTTATTACTAAGGTGCTTAATAACAATACATAAAGTAACACAAATACACAGAAATACATTCAAAATACACTTAATAGCCCTAACTGAATGAATGAAAGTCAGACCTCATTATCATTCACTAGCTAGTTTCAGTGTCTTAACAGGCCACTAACAGACCGTTGGCAGGGTTCAAGTGGGCCGCTAGGCCGCAACGGTTATAACAGCTTAGCTTGACATTAAACACAATTTCAAAACAATTTGACGGAGCTACTCCACTACTAGCGATAGTAGTCCGTAACACAATAAAAATATCCTGTTTTATCGTTAAATCCATATTAGTAATTTAACAAAGACAATACACTTTAGCTGTTAGCTCAAGTTAGCAACAGCGATTGCTAGCGCCGTTTACATTGAGAACAATGGGCACCTAACGGCGAACATTAGCATATAAGCTAGCGGAGCATAACAAACTCACCAGTACAATGAGATAGCTCATTAGCTTGAACCTGCCTTCTGACTCAGTGTCTCTCCAGTGTTTCACACTATTTAGTTCACGTCAACAGTCACAACTTAACATTAGCCTTAAAATGTATGCAAGTATGAATGTAAGTCTATGCTGCTACGATGATTCAGCTTTTTCTGGAGTCACTTCCGGCCTCAGTAGCGAACGGCTGAGAGACCTACACACTCTATTGGCTAGATCTAGTAACACTCAAACTTTATAGGCTAATGCCACAACAACAATATGCCCTTGTAGTGGATGATATCAATGTTAGCAAGCGATCATGTCAAAATAAAGCATTTTTTTATACTTATATATAGTTATCACATGTATTGTATAATCATTTGTATATATTATATTTATTACCTATTTATTTCACTCAGGACTTATTTATTCTATTTATTGCCCATTTTATATGTGGGTTACATATGGTTTACTGTGTTGTCTAGTTTTGCCTTTGGCTTGTCTGATTGTTCTGCCCCGCCCTAATGTGATTCACCTGACGTATCACCTGTTCCTTGTTACCTCTTGTCTTCAGATCCTTTGTCCTGTCAGTTTGCACAGTCCTCGTGATCCTGTCGGTTTTCCCCCCTGTGTAGTTTTCCCTGTTTTAGTATTGCCCTCCCCTGTGCCCGTTTCGAGTTTTTTGATTCTCGGATTTAACCTTTTGCTCCCTGTGCTTTGTTGAACTGAATATTAACAAACCCCCGTGCACCTGCTCCTGCCTGCCTCCTCATCTCTGCTCTCTCTCACTTCACCCCACCATCACAACATGTGAGGAAAATGGAACAATGGATACTGTAATTTTGTGGTAAGGACAGTTTCAAACATATGCAATTACCATGGTCTGTCCCAACCATCTTTCTGATTGTGAATAAGCTTTTTCTAGTAGAAAAGTCCGGAGGGGGAAGAAAGAGAGACAAGGGACGGACGGAGAGCAAAGAGAACATAGTGAAAAAAATAAAAAGCTTTTAGGATTAGTTTCCAATTTACAGCCGTTATCAACCCATCAGA
Organism: Etheostoma perlongum; assembly: GCA_026937815.1. Classification (NCBI taxonomy): domain Eukaryota; kingdom Metazoa; phylum Chordata; class Actinopteri; order Perciformes; family Percidae; genus Etheostoma; species Etheostoma perlongum. The sequence goes on from CM049381.1 coordinate 5,704,601, forward strand.
GGAAAACCGCGTACGGTATGGAGACAGTGAGAGGTTGTTTACTGAAGCGGATTACAGCACTAAAAGGATCAGAAGCAAAGCAGCAGAATGAGTTCAGGTGCAGTTGCAGGGTTATGAGGACGGTGGATTTTAGGGATATGATATCATGGATGATGCTTAAGCACTGAAAAATACACCACTGCACCTATTTATCTATTCAGCCATCCATCTATATATTGCTTTCATGTTGTTTTGGGGGAAAATGCTGGGGAACACATTAGTGGCGTTATTGCTAAGCATGCCAAAAGCATCCATTATTCCACTTTTTTTGCTTTGCGTCCATGTTCCCATTTATTATTAATGTGCTAAACAAGTCACGTGTTTAAAATCTATTATATAACCTTGTTCTGTTCCTGCAGCTTTTAGGCTACTATATTACAATTCAGATGTGTCCGTGAAGAAAGTGTGTTGCAAAGGTCCAACCTAGAAACACTTTACAATGGAAAATGAGTCAGGCGCTTACTCAGACATGTAAAACTGTATGAGGTATTTGTTACATGGTTAATGAACCAGAACTAAAGTACAGTTGGAAAACAACATCCTTTGTTATTGTAGCCTATTAGGAGTTCATAAACTCTGCAAATCTGCCTGATCCGGACTGCAGGGGTGTGGTTGGATCAGATTTGATTGGCAGTAACCTGGCAACCTGAAAAACAACTGTTGATTCAAATCTCTCTCTCTCTCTCTCTCTCTATCTGGCATGGTGCACAAATGTACATGACATACACTTGGTGGGTGACTCGTCAGAGCTGGGGGCGTGGCGCCGTGGGGGTAAACAATCCATTCCCCCTCACCGGATAACATGGCGTTAACCCAGTATGGACTACTCAAAAGCACTTTTATTGCTTGACAGAGCAGGATACCTTAGAAAAAACTGAGCCAAATAGGGCTCGGATTGTTCATACATTCTGTGTGACTGCACAAACGTTAATGTTAGCTGTTTCTTCATCAGGTAGCTAACGTTAACAGCACCATATTTTTGTTGGTCTGCACATTGCTGCTGATCCTGTTTTCACCCTGCGTGGTTAGGTCTCTGTTTTAGCTCCAGAGTGAGACATCTAACATCTATCCTATCTTTGTTGGGAGCTGCACATGCTCAGTAGCTTGGTAAGATCCCATCAGCTGGGAGACTTCTTCAGACGAGGGCCACTTGTGGAATACCTGCACAACAGGGACAGGAAGTAGTTATTTTGGAGATTATGGTCAACTAGTGGCTGTTGGAGCAGTGTTTTGCCGTTGAGAACGAGCTAGCATGCTACGGTTATCCACCTCGTCTCGGCTAGTGACGTAGAAAGCCATGCAGATGTTGAACAGTGGTGGTCACCACAAAATAAAAACCCTTGTCTGTTGTTTGACCCATCCACCACCACCGACCCCCACCCCAACCAACCTCCTTAAGCGTATTTTTGGCTTTTCTATACTACTTGCTATTATAATCGTGCTGTTATCACGAAATATGCTTCCTATTAAAATACGTTAGTTTAAAACTGGTGCTCACCATCACAAAAAAAGAGAAAATCACGTCCCTGTATACGGACCAATAGATTAAATAACATCTCCATTTCACAAACTGCCATGAGACTGGGCTGTACATACATACACTGTGTTTTAGAAATGGTAGATGACGCCCAGGGAGACTAAAGATTAGACCAGATGATCACATCATTACAACTCAGGATGATGGCGGCTTCAAAGCTATATGAGCTAGAAGATTGAAACTCCCCAACAGCCTGCACCACAAAGATATGATGTTGTGACATGTAGCCTTGGCCACAGGCAAAAAATCATTCAGTTATACCAGCTGTCTGAACATAGGTATACTAAAGTTGTAGATATCCCTGAAGGCAAACACAGCCCTCTCTGCTTATCTGTAGAGGTTCCCCTGCCTCATGTCTCGGTAATATTTCCATTGGCCAAAGAGGAGATTTTTTTTGAATCTTTTATTATGGGGAAATGCAGCTTTTCAGACAGATCCTAATCCACATTACATCTACATTAAAGGTCTTGGTGTTAAAAAAATGTAATTCTGCAAAATGCTATTACAGCTCAGCCATTTCTTCCAAAGTTATATGAAAACAAATGGCTTTGCTTTAGTTACTTTTTCCTCTGTTTCAAGCCAGCACTGAGCTTAGCTGCATCACCTTCCTATCCTGATATTGTTAAAATCTAAATAACCTTGGCCTGACTAGGGTTTGGAAAAAAAGGTTGTGTGTTTTAGGGAGGCTGTAAAGAGAGCCAGAGCCGCAGTTAATAGTAAGCTATCACTTTAATCCATTAGGACTGCCAGGGTTATTGGAATTGGGTCTGCAGATTTGATTTTATGTGATCAACATTAAAGCCCCGTCACCCACCACTGGTGTGTTTCCTAACACTCATTTCTCACAGTATTGCACCCACAGCTCTGCTGTGTCCACCCAACCAAAAAAATGACCTAAATGGCAAAAAGTATTTGCTTCCCGTGTGTGTGTGTGTGTGTGTCTCAGTGATTATAAGCCCAGCGTGGAGAGTTATGGCGTGCGATGCTAATGCCATGTGACTTTGCCAAGCTCTTACGGGGCAGCATGAGGGGCAGTAAAACGAAGGCTGAGAAGTTATGGTGCAGGGTTTACGGTATGACAGACATTACTCATTCCTCTTCTTCTCTTTGCCTTTCTCCTCTCCAAACCCATATGCTACATGCACTTCATATTAGAGAAGCAGGAAAAACGGGAGGACGTTTTTGATGTTTTGGCAGCTATTGCAATTGCTTGTAGAAGGGTAGAAGAACTACTAGTAGATGTACAACCATGTGTGTGGTTTAACACACATCCATAGTTGTTCCATGATCCATGTAGTGTGTTTGCTTAATCTGGGGAATTTAAGGCTGATTCATGCTTCTGCGCTAAATCAGCGCCGTGACTACGTACGTAGGTATCTCTGATGGGAACCTCTCAAAAAATTTAACACGGCGCACCACGCATCAATGAGAGGGTTAACCTTTTGACTATTTGGCATCTTTGGTTGCAGTTATTAACACACTACCTGCCCAGTAGTCTGGATTGACGACATAATCGGATTGTCGGATGTCCCACACATTGGGAAAAACAACAACTTTGAGCTAGCAACATGCTGAAAAAGGCACGTTTGGAAGAAAATTTGGATATTGCATTTGGGGAATATTGGAAAGAATTTTATTTCACATCCTGTCGACTTTAACTGGGAATTGGTGGGATTGCTCTGGACGAAGTACACACGGAGATAGACTGGTAAAAGCAAAGGAGGTGTAACCACAGCTGATTTCAATAGCTCATGTTACTATATTGTGTCAACAGTTAACTACATTTAATATTGTATGTGGCATTTTCTTTGGCAGAGGGCAAAAAACAAGTTCCTTCCCGAGACTATTCTGCAGAGCCATCGTCACTGCGACCGGAGCTTAGTGCCGACAAAGATGATTGTAATTGGTTTAAAGAAATGCAAACAACCCAGAGTATTGTTTTGTCGTGTGTGTGTGTGTGTGGGGGTGTGTGTGTGTGGTGGGGGGTGTGTGTGTGTGTGTGTGTGTGTGTGTGTGTGTGTGTGTGTGTGTGTGTGTGTGTGTGTGGGTGGGGGTGGGGGTGTGTGTGTGTGTGTGTGGGGGTGGGGTGTGTGTGGGTGGGGGTGTGTGGGGGTGTGGTAGCCAGACCTTACACCAAAGGGCTGTGGGGATAGAGCTGGCCATGATTGACTACCAGCCAGCAACAGCAGACAAACAAAGCAGCTAAAAACATAGAAGGCCGAAACAAGCGCTAAAGGGAGAGGGATTATTGGACTTCCATTCATCAGGTGACCAGAAATAAAACTCCAAATCAATGTCAATAACTGCTACATGTGGAAATAGGCAGCTTTTCACCAACATGTTAGCTATTGCTGTTGTTGCAAAAGCAACCTCACATGATCAGTATGAGGTTTTAATCCTATCTGGGGTTTCTGTCAAATTTCAGACTTTTTTTGACCTTTTCAACACCATTGGAATGACATTTAAGACATGCCACAACATAAAAGTATAACAAAATGCAGAGTGACAAAAGTACTTGCAAAGTGAATAAAATTAAAAGCGACACAGTAATAATGATCTGTACATATACAAAACTACAACACCACAGAATTAAAAAAAAATAAAAAATTCAATGGGCATTACAGGTAGAATTACATGGATGTAGGAACATTTAAGATCTGTTTCAAATCATTTAAGATCTAGAATTTTAAGGTAAAAATAAATTGTTTTTTCTTTTTTTTTTTTTTTTTTTTAGACTGGTTAAGACCCCATGGAAGCCCTGCTATCTCATGCTCTGCATCAGAATCTGCCAGTTGTAAGGGTCATGGAGTTGTATATGGTCACATTTCCATTTTTTCCGAGCACTGGAAGGACTTGTCTCAAAGCTGACTGAAAGCTGCAGTTTCATCTCAACTAAATTGAGTAAGGGTCCTGAAGGGGCAGCCTGCTCCAAAATCTGGATGTGTGCATAAAGATGTTTCTGCATCTACTGGCAGAAGAGGACCAGTGGTGGAAGAAGTATTCAGATCCTTTACTTGTAACAGATTCTTTTTTGCTCTGTTACAAGTAAAAGTCCTGGATTGGAAATGTTATTTATCATACACGTACATTATTGTCAGGACAATCCTCCCATTATAGAAAGTGTAAAGGATCCAACCAACTGTGTTTAATGGTCTCATCATCTCAGCTGGACCTGGAGGTAGTTATATTGTTGCTAGGTTACTTTATAATAAAACATCAGATTTTATAAACTACATGTGTTTGGTGTGCAGAAATCTTAATGTGTAAAGGGCCTGTCTGAGTGCACGCACACACGGGGAGAACATGCAAACTCGCATGTTCTCCCCCTGTGTGCGTGGGTTTCCTCTGGGTGCTCGGGTTTCCTCCCACCACAAAGACATGCATTCTGGGTAACTAGGACTACAGTTGAAAATTAGCCAACTGGATAACGCTGGCACATATATAGAAATGTTGATTAATGAGCATTGTCCTAATCAAATAAATACATCTACTGTCAGATGAATGTAGTAGAGTAAAAAGTAAAAGTAGAATATTTCTCTCTGAAATGTAGCAGAGTAGAAGTAGAAAGTGGCATGGAAAGAATAGACTCAAGTAAAGTACAAGTACCTCAACATTTGAACTGAAGTACAGTACTGGAGTAAATGTACTTACATTGAGGACCACTGAGGAAGACATTACAGGGATGATTCCTGGAGTGAATCAAATGCCCGGATTGGGAGTTGTTGTAGATGTCCAGGCAAGTTTTGGCAATCAATCCTAAGGTCATATAGTCCAGTCCAAGCTGTTCTCATGAACATTTGTATAAGACCGCAAAGATCCACATAGGGTGGGTTGTGGTTTAGGCATTAGGCATGGGTGGGCTTTTAAATGGGGAAGTGGAGTTCGGGTCCTGGAAAGAAGAGGAAAAACACAAGACTTTCACCCAGGAATTGTTGTCCGTGTCCTGGGAGTACTACTGGTCTTTTCACCTAAACCAGTCTTTTTTTCTAACCATAAATAGAAGTTTTGGAGTCTAAACTCAACTGTAACCCTCCGGGTGCTCTGTACTTGGCTCAGTCACCGTTTGTTGGATAAATGTGACTGTCTGTAAAAGTCTTTAGTTTCTGTAATTACATAGGATATGATTTGAATTGTTGTGCTTTAGTTTTCTAACAATATCATAAGTACCCGTTAACAAGAATGCATTGATCAGTCAGCTGTGGAGAAGCAGATTCATAAAAATCTTTTAAAAGACAAGTTTTTAATCTGTGTGTGTGTGAACGGCGTCTGACCTGTTTGGGTCAATGTCAGAACAGCCCAGTGTCAAATGGCTGCGGGACCCTGCTGTTTCTGTTTGGGTTAAACTGCTAGTTAATGGCTAAGAACACACGTGTCAAAGTCAAGGCCTGCAGGCCAAATCCAACCCCAGGCAAATTTTTATCTTTTTATGTGGACCAAATTGTATACGAGAAGACTGCATGCGACAATACAATCCATGTTTCACTAAGATTGAGGGGTTTTTCTATTCTGATATGAGAGACACTACTCTAAACAGGAGTGAGTTTCCTTTGGACCATGTCCACTCGTCTGTCTCCTCTGCTTCTAGTGACTCGGCCCATAATCGTTTCAAAAAAAGTTCCACATTCATTCCTCCAAGCACCGCATCACCACTCTTATCATGTACTACCGTTAAGTTGAGTATGATGTAAAGGGTCTGATAAAAAAGAATACAAAGTGTACAATAATCGGTCTAAAGAGGAAATAGACTCTGTAATGGATTTTAGTAAAGATAAAACAATTGTGGTACGGCCTGCTGATAAGGACTAAGGCTGAATCTCATATGTCTCTTACCCTTCCCCTTAGTTGTGCGGCATGTGCGCGTTTATGTGAGAGTAAGGGCTGTTCCAATACTCATTTTGATCGAGGGCTAGGGGTAAGACAAAGGGGTCCACAGCCCTTATAACCAAGGGAGGACGCACGCTTACTTCAAACCCAAGGGGTGTCCATATACATTGCGCAACAGGCAACAATGGCTGCCAGATCGACCAGAGAGACCCATAAATGTAAGTATTCTTGACTTAGGTAGTTGATTTATAAGTTACGAAAGTCTTGTTTTGTGCTCTATACAGTCCTGTATAGAGATAAATTAAAAAAGGCTTCTTCAACAGGAAACTTTTTGGATTATTTTTTTAAATAATATGTCTCCCCGTGGTCTTAATGAAGAACTTGATATTAAATCATTCTTATAATAAAAATAAATTGTAAGAAATGGTCTGTTTCTGCATCCACTATATTAGAACAAGTTTTATAAAGGTGTGGGGTAATGTTTGTGGTAAGCGTATATATGGAACTGTTCCTTCCTCTGATTGTTTTTTTTTTTTTTAAATTTGTGGATAGTAATGTTAGTAATGTCCTGTGGGGATATTGGATTTTAACAGCCTTCTTTTGAAATAAGTCTATTAAAAACCTGTATGACAACATTGTCATGACTGGGGCTATTAGGCTTTTTAGACCTAATCAAACTAATTGAAGTTACATGTTGGGTCAGCTGATTGTAATGCCGATATATATTACTTTGTCAAATGAGTCCACCATTTGCCTGAAGGAGACCCAGTAGGGTTGAAACGTTGCCTTTGTATTAAATTATGAGAACTTAAAGCAGTGTTGGAACAGTTTTTACAGACATTATGCTCATGCCTGAAATACACACATGCATGTACAGTATATGTTATACATGCACTAATGGAGAGATGTCAGAGTGAGGGGGATGCCAAAGGATAAGCACCTCCCGCAGTAGGAGTTTGATGCCTTACTCAAGGGCACCTTAGCAGTTGTAGAATATGGTCATGCAGAATAAAGCATTGTGTTTTATAATGACTAATAAAGAGGCAATATGCATGCCCTTGGTTGCCCCCAAAGTCACGATTAGGAACTGGTTAGCAGTAAATTCTTAACAGCGCAATACTGATAAGACAGAGGTTCCGATTGTTCCTTCAGAAAAGGTCGTCCCCACAATTTTACAATGTATTGAGCCTCTTTCCTCAAGCCTGCGCAATTTTGGAGTGATGTGTATTAAATCAACACTGTTTGACCCCCATGTAACACAGCTAATGCAGATCTTGAGCTTGTTTTTTCCACCTGAAAAATATCTAGAACCTACGGTCCCATACATGCATTTATCTCTTCCCACATTGACAAGTGCAAGTCATTATTCTCTGGACTCGGTATGCCTGCCCAGGATTGCTTTAAATCCATTCAAAATGCTGCTGCAGGGCTATACAGCCATCTGTGGTCTCACATCACCCCTGTATTCAAGCCTCTCTACTGGCTACCAACCAACCTACTCGCATTTATTTATATTTAATAGCTGCCTTTTCTATTGGCTGCTGAAAGTGACTTGACAAGTTGAGTTGCTGGATACGCCATGGGCTAGCTTGAGTTGAGCTAAGACGGGCCGGTTCAGACCACTGCAATTTGTTCCTGTAACTTTCTCAAATGATATCATCTTATCCAGAATCTTTGATCTGAACTGGACTTAACATGCAGTTCATTGCACGGTCACTCCGCTGCTTATGTGGTTGACCTACTAGAACCTTTGTCTATGTCAAATATACTAATAGTTCTAGCACCCGGATTAGGATTAGATTTGGGTACCAAAAACCCGTTGCCTAAACAACCAGAATGTACCGGACCGAATAGCATTAGCAGATTTTGGTGCCACTAAAATGCCTGCGCTGTTCTCTCATGCTCTGAGACGGTCATTTGCTGCTATCTTATAAGAAGACCGCACGTGCAGCCTTTTGCTCTGCTCTCCTGTATTGAGAACACTTGAGCTTTGTCAGTTTGTTTCGAGATGGAAGAACTGTTGTAGTTATTGATTAGAATATGTATACATAATTTATTTAAATAATTAATCATTACATGTTGACCATATGGCCTTAGCAATAAACAAGCCCTTTTGTACTCTTCAATGTTTTTTTCAATCTGTTAAAAGTCTCATGACATGGTGCTCTTTGGTTGCTTTTATATAGACCTTAACGGTCCCCTAATACTGTATTGGAAGTCTCTTTTATATAGACCTTAGTGGTCCCCTAATACTGTATTTGAAGTCTCTTTTATATAGACCTTAGTGGTCCCTAATACTGTATCTGAAGTCTCTTTTATGAAGTGGGGTGGCCTTGACCAACTGCCACTTTGCTCGTTTGAAAGCCATGATGTTTCTCTCTCTCTCTCATGGGGGGGCCAAATTCTCTGGGCAGGCAAAGCAGACAAAGGGGAGGTAACCTTGCCCCTTATGACCTCATAAGGAGGAAGATTTCAGATCAGGCTCGTTCGAGATGAACTGCGCCTCGCCTGTAAAGTAGACGAGAGCAGGCGGCAGCAGCGGGGGCGGGGACAAAAAGCTGCGGTAAAGTCGGACAGTTTCCAGCCGATTCCAGCCGCATTCAGGCTGAACAGGAAGTGACAAACACTGGTGCGATTCCGATTTAATAAAATATAATCAGACCCACATATCAGCTTGTACACAGTCTCCAGTTGTTTTAATTATGACAGAGTAGCTCTCAGAATGTTCTACATGCGATCTGTTGCTGCTTTTAATTAACAGACTGGAGATGATCTGTGATCCGATCAGATTTAGTCTCTCTGACTTCTAAACGTCACTATCAGCCACACAACATGTGTTCTGTAGAGAATAAGTCTTTAAATCAGACAAATAGCAATTAAAATCCCTCCGATTAAAAAATAATAAAAGGTTTATATAAAACGTCATCATGTTGAGTCGATCGTGAACCAATCAGCTGTTAGATCAGCTGAGAGGCCGGCGTTTCCCAGCATGCTCTGGGTCCGCCTGGCTCTTGCAGTCGGTGAAAACCAACTGCGCCGCCTGGGTCTCAGAACTGCGGCCGCCTTGCTCTCGTGAGATTATCGTTGCCCACGTGCGCATGACGTCAGAGCAAGTCGGAATCAAGTCGGACACAAATCTAACCGGCATGCAACGGGCGCCGATCGCTGGTGATCGATTCTGCGCAGACCTGGCTCATCTCGAACGAGCCTATTGGCTCATCTGAGCTTTCATTTTCTCAAAGGCAGAGCAGGATACCCAGGGCTTGGTTTACACCTATCACCATTTCTAGCCACTGGGGGACCATAGGCAGGCTGGGGAACTCATATTAATGTTAAAAACCTCATAAAGTGAAATTGCCATGCCATGGGACCTTTAAAGACCTACTTTTTTTACCTGTCCCTACTATATTTTATATTTAGTTTTTTGATGTATTCATGGTTTTAATTGGGCACTGTGTTTTAATAAGCATCATATTAATGTTTCAAGTAAAGCACTTTGTGATTTTTACCTCATGAAATGCTCTATATTACTAAATTGTACAAGAGAGCAAAGGCAAAACAGAACAAACCATATCTCATGTTTATTAACCAAGCTTTTCCAACTTTTGGACCCCATCACACACCATAAGAAGCTGATTGAGAAAATAGTCTTTTTAGCAGGCCTTTGTTATTTCTTCACACACACTGTGCTGTCTTTTTAACTGCACTTCCTTGATCAAGTTAAAGTTTGCGTTTCTGTAGAGTTTCCACTCTTTTGTATGTCTGTTCAGCCATGTTAGAAAAACTGTCACACACTAAAAGCAGCCAACATAAAGGCTTTTGTTAACTGGTTATCTGGTTGAATCACTATTATATTGTCAGCAGCGAGAAGGCTAAATCTAATATAAAATTCATTTCAGTGCATTGAAATATAAAGGATTGTCTTTGAAGGAGTGCCAGTGTGGAGCAGCGAGAAGATCCTTCCAGTCTCACCTTTGTGCTCCATATTGATTTGATTTTCAATAGTGTATGCAAATTCTACAGCACACAAAAGGCTACAATTACAGTTTCAACACATGGTTTTGTCATGTAATTACGCCAGGATGCAGTATGCAATTCTGAGCTCTGTTAGAATCTGAAAACCAGCATGGAAGTGGTCGGGCTTGCATTGAGATCAGAAGTCTGTCTGGCTGCGATCTCTCCTGCGTACGTGCGTGCGTGCGTGTGTGTGTGATGAGGAGGAATATTGCAAGGCAGAAATTTATATATAAAAGCGCCCCAGAAAATGCTATTTCAGACATTTTTAAGGTAAATACAGACATGCAGCAATGCACTCTAACCATATGCAATCTGTTGATCTCATATGATCAAAGTAGTGCAGGATGAAGGCCAGGTAGCTAATGGCTAATGCTAGCAGATTTTACATGAAAGGAACATTGTAGTTTACAGCGTGTCAGTGGAGGTTTATCAAGCTAATAATCAGTAGCCACTGGATTATGAAACTGTTAAGGTGTTCATTTTTCACAGTATTGTTAATTGCCCCTTCAGCTCAAACACTGAAGAAATAAAAGTACTGTAGTTCTACAATGCCAACTGTCACAAAATACCAGACTAAGTCATTTAAGCTTAAAAGTTAGTGTTTTGAAACCTTAACCAAACTCAGTGTGTTGTCACATAACTGACTAACTGTGAGTACAAACCAGAACCTCCCCTGTTCCCCGACGCAACCTATAGTAATTTTGCTCCCTTCCCTTTCCAACTTTCCCAATGCAATTACAGAGCAACATGAGATCAATTCAGCTGGAGAATGGAGTTTATGTTTCCAGTGTCTCGGGCCCTTCAGTATCTGAACATACACACTCCAATATGTTCTTTTCTGCCTGAAGATAATTCAATCATCCTCACTTCCAGTTACTCTCGCGGCAAAGGAGAGGACGGCATCAGGTCCCCTCTGACTTCACTAACTCGATAGAAAGGTGATTGTGTTTTCTTTTCTGTGCTACAGACTGTGAACGGTGAGTACACACACACACACACACACACACACACACATATATAAACTCAGGCTCACTGACAAAGAGATTACATGTTATTTTCTTCAATGTGTCCTTTGTCCTTTAGGATGGGTTCACCGGTCGGATCTGAAGGGCCAAGGCCATGTGCTTACTGTTTCCACTGGCTTCCTCAGAGGAATAACCAATGAGTTATGACCTTTTTTCCCAACCACTGTCCGCTTCCCCCCTCATAAAATTCACCCCTTTATCTCTTTGTTTGTCTCATCCTGCATCGCCTCTAGGTGGAAATCATCTATCATCAATATGTCAACCCTAAAACACAGAATGCACAACCAAGAGCTAATGCTCAGCGTTAAATAGGCGGAGGTGGTGAGCTGCAGGCAAGACAGCAGAGGAAATTATATACATTTAAAGAGAGGTTTGGCATATGCTTCCACCAGCAGAGCTCTGCTTCCTGTGTGACAGGTTGCATTTAAGGCCAGATCAGGCCAAACAATAAAAAAAATATACCCTCATGTTCCCTGTGAACCGGGCTGAGTGGTCAGGCAGGCGCACAAAGAGCACAGCACCACAGAACCCAAAGCGGTGGATTGCTTTCCTCTTTGCAGAGGAAGCCGTGGCCTATTGTCCGAATCTGAGACAGAATTTGGTCTTGGAAGCAAACCAGAGGTCTCCTATTTTGTTTGCTAAGGGCTCAGAGCTGCAGACAGTGTTAAAATGAAAAGCTAAACGGAGGGTGTTTTAGTGCAAAGTGTTTTTCCAGGGAGCCCTGCAGGCCATTGTTCAAACTGTCAAAAAGTTCAGCCTCTCATACACATTACTCCTCCTACTCTTTTCCTCTTTCTCTCTCCTTATGCCAACCCTTCCTCCCTGTGTTTGGGAGCACGTATGGGCGTAGTCATTTATCAGCCGCAGGTTTGACAGACAGTAGGTTGAAGATTGCATGATGTGGGATCTGTGGAGACTAGTGATGGATTAAGAGCCAGATCATTGCTTTGCTCCAAGGAAGGAGCATTTAAAGAATTAAGGTTAACACTTCGAGGCTACATGCTATTGTTTTTGATCCAGTCATTGGGAATTAAATGTGAAAATGCTGTAGCTTGGTACAGCAGTGTTAAAATGCTTAATAAAATTATTAATATGAGGACGTTTAGCAGGTATGATGTTCATCATCTTAGTAAGTGTCAGACACTGTGTCAATTTGTCCCAGGTGGCATTTGCACTAGTCTTGCATTGCCAGACCTTCCTTCACAGCGCTGTGGAGGAAGGTCTGGCTAGTCCACACAGCATTCTGGGATGGGAGACAAATGTGCTCTGGTTTATTGGCATTTTTTTTAAAACCAATCACAATCGTCTTGGGCAGCGCTAAGTGCCGGACGGAGCCACGGTGCCGCTGCACTTCTGTAAAATCGCCTCAGGAAGGAACTTGTTTTGGTGGAACATGTGAACATTCAGAAGTAGTTTTAGTTGTCAACAGTAAACTCAGATTGGACAGATATTCTAGCTAGCTGTCTGGATTTACCCTGCATAGATCTGAGGACCAGGTAACCATAGTCCTCAGAAATCCACCAGAGCATAGAACGCCAACACATCCCCAATTGTTTTGTTGAACCAGTTGTGGTTGTCACAGATACCTATACCACATCTGTAGCTGCCAGAAGCTCCTCAGCGGACGCTAATTGGTTCGTATAAGAAGGTTTTTACTTAAAGCTGGATGAGATGGAATTGTATGTGATATATGATCCTGCAATTCTGCACGGTACCTAACATCCATGGTACTGCAAAAAAAAAGTTAGTTCCCCAAAGGCCACAATGAATGAACTACAAAGAAGAAAGCAACATGAGATGCAGCTTGTGTGAAGTCTATTGGTCACCAAATGTCAACAGGGAGTAGGTCACACAATGGGGAAGTGGACTGAGGAAACTTTACCAACTTTTTCACACATTTTTATTTGACTTCTTCTCAAAGTGCATCTGACTTGATGATGGTGGTAGACCAACCCGTTCTCACTCTGAATGCGTAAAATACGGACGTTTGGACAGAAGCATCTGTCTACATGTCTGCATCTGATGCGATTGAAAAAAGGCGCCCTTTGGTGTGTGTGTAGAACATATTTAGTGAGTAGTATGTAAGGGGAGAATTCCTCGTAGGGAGGTTGGTCAGGGGGGTGGATGGGTCAAACACAGGACTTACACCCAGTAGAGCATGTCCCGCGTGTGCCCTTAACCGCCCTGTTATTATATGACAATATAATAACAGGACCGTATTTTACAAGATTGGAGTAAAAATGTGTTGGGTAGACCAAAAGTTGTTAAAATGCATACTGTGGAAAACATCAACATCTGTACCAACTTTAGTGCATTTAACATACTACACACTATTTTACATGTACATGTAGAAAGACACATCCCAACATGCAGATTGTATGGCCCGAAAAAAAAAAATTGCAACCCTTCTCTGTATTTTTTATTTATGTATCTCAGCATTTACCTACAGACTTTCAGTATGCATACCAATGAATATTTTGATACTGTAGCCTATTTTTTGGCAGTGTCTTTCGTTGTTTTATTTTTTTCTTTAATTATCCACAGTGTTCCACATTCACAAAGGATGTGGGCAGGATAGATTTACTTAAAGAGACAATGAACACATTAAGTGATCTTTTTGAGATTAAAGGGAACCACCTTTTTCTGTACTTATTTCCTTTACTTAGGATTATGTATCAGATAATATACAGTGAGGAAAATAAGTATTTGAACACCCTGCTATGTTGCAAGTTCTCCCACTTAGAAATCATGGAGGGGTCTGAAATTGTCATTGTAGGTGCATGTCCACTGTGAGAGACATAATCTAAAAAAAATCCAGAAATCACAATGTATGATTTTTTTAAAACTATTTATTTGTATGATACAGCTGCAAATAAGTATTTGAACAGCTGAGAAAATCAATGTTAATATTTGGTACAGTAGCCTTTGTTTGCAATTACAGAGGTCAAACGTTTCCTGTAGTTTTTCACCAGGTTTGCACACACTGCAGAAGGGATTTTGGCCCACTCCTCCACACAGATCTTCTCTAGATCAGTCAGATTTCTGGGCTGTCGCTGAGAAACAGAGTTTGAGCTCCCTCCAAAGATTCTCTATTGGGTTTAGGTCTGGGAGACTGGCTAGGCCATGCCAGAACCTTGATATGCTTCTTACAGAGCCACTCCTTGGTTATCCTGGCTGTGTGCTTCGGGTCATTGTCATGTTGGAAGACCCAGCCTCAACCCATCTTCAATGCTCTAACTGCGGGAAGAGGTTGTTCCCCAAAATCTCGCAATACATGGCCCCGGTATCCTCTCCTTAATACAGTGCAGTCGCCCTGTCCCATGTGCAGAAAAGCACCCCCAAAGCATGATGCTACCCCCCCATGCTTCACAGTAAGGATGGTGTTCTTGGGATGGTACTCATCATTCTTCTTCCTCCAAACACGGTTAGTGGAATTATTACCAAAAAGTTATATTTTGGTCTCATCTGACCACATGACTTTCTCCCATGACTCCTCTGGATCATCCAAATGGTCATTGGCAAACTTAAGACGGCCCTTGACATGTGCTGGTTTAAGCAGAGGAACCTTCCGTGCCATGCATGATTTCAAACCATGACGTCTTAGTGTATTACCAAGAAATTACCTTGGAAATTGTGGTCCCAGCTTTTTTCAAGTCATTGACCAGCTACTCCTAATTCTGGGCTGATTTCTCACCTTTCTTAGGATCATTGAGACCCCACGAGGTGAGATCTTGCATGGAGCCACAGTCCGAGGGAGATTGACAGTCATGCTTAGCTTCTTCCATTTTCTAATGACTGCTCCAATTGTCACCAAGCTGCTTGGCAATTTCCCCGTAGCCCTTTCACACCTTGTGCAGGTGTACAATTTTGTCTCTAGTGTCTTTAGACAGCTCTTTGGTTTTGGCCTTGTTAGTAGTTGGATTCTTACTGATTGTATGGGGTGGACAGATGTCTTTATGCAGCTAATAACCTCAAACAGGTACATCTAATTTAGGATAATAAATGGAGTGGAGGTGGACATTATGAAGGCAGACTAACAGGTCTTTGAGGGTCAGAATTCTTGCTGATAGACAGGTGTTCAAATACTTATTTGCAGCTGTATCATACAAATATATATTTTTTTTTGATTATGTCTTGGAAGGACAGGTTGTCAGGTTGGAAGCGGAGTTGTCCATTACGCTGTCTCATTTGAACACTTACATAGTGTGGTTATAGCCAATAGAGAGCCGCAAAGTCAATGCATGAGTGCCATTCACCCTGAGTGGATGGATCACTGAAACAATTTTGGAAACATTATTTTAAGGTACAAAATAATCTTTAAGAAGTGCAATGTCTGGGAAACAGTGTGGACTCCTCACTGCAGAGCCCGTCACAATTTAATGAGACGCATCTGATATTTCTCTGTTTCACTTCGACACAGGGCAGTCTCGATCATTCTACTGTGCGAGTCTGCGGCCATTTCATTCTGCTGCCAGGGCAATATTGAGAGGTGAGTCACACACACATACACACAAAACCTCCCCCATCCTTTTTTCCTTCCAAGTCAGAAATTCCGGTCCGCTACGATGGACTGCAATCTGTTGAAGTGAATAGAATAAACGTCAGTAGCATCTGTTTCATCTCTCTAATGCCTTATTTTCATTTTGCCTTAGCAGCAGGAGTTTCTTTCTTGGATGACACCAGGTTTTGTGAGTGGCAGCTGTGAGAAACCCTAGTGGTTATCAGAAATCCCTGGTAATCTGTATGGAGCTATAACACCTCTAAATTCCGGGTTAACTTTGTGTTCTGTGGGTCTTATGGAGCAGAATTCTGCAAAATCACCACCCACCCTACACCTGCAAAGCCCAGTATCAATATTATCTAACCGCTTGGACCCACAAAACTGATTTACTCTCGGCTACAGATAGCAAAATAGCACATTTTACACTGCTAAGTTTCCATGCATTTGGCAATTGAATTATCTGAAGTTTGGTAAAAAAACTCATTTGAATAAATCTGGTGAAAGTGTGTTTCCATCCAACGGCTTTAAAGCCAATAAAAACCTGTGCGTAATGACGTCACATGCTGTTTTGTAATCAAATTGGTATATCAAATTGATTTTAGACATTTTAAGGTGTTTCCATTCATTTTCGCACTGAATCGCACAACATTCAAGAAAACATTTGACAAAATTTTCTAGATAAAATGGATCGCGCCATCTACCAAGAAAAGATCAATATTGGACATTGGATAAGTTGTAATAGTGCTTATGAGCCAGCTGATGGCAACATATCGAGCTATAATATGCTATCAACACATCGCTATGTTGATGCAGATGCAACTTGTCTTTTATTGTCCCTCCGGCAACGCTGTGAGACTCTTTTTGAGACGTGTCTCGCTGTTTGAGCGTCTTCCTTTGACTCCGGAGGACGTCCCACGGCTTGTCCTCACCTTTGTCGGCTATTTCCTTCACGAGTTCCTGATAAATTAAATCCAAAAAGTCTCTTGTCTCCTCGTCCGTCCACTTCCATCTGTCTTTGTTGCCTTCCCCATGTGTGCAGACAGAGAGGAAATACTGGGGGAAATTAACTAAAACTTCTTCTTCCTTTTGTGGCGGGTTGCAACCATAAAATGACCTAAAACTCATTCTCAATTCATTATTTATTCGACAAATAACATTTCTAAACATTCTATCATTATGACAATGTAAGAATGTGCACAATAGGCATTTAGGAGAAGACAGGGCAGGAAGGACAAAAGTAGTATATTAAATATAATGTTTTTTTGATCACAACGTTAAATGGTGCATTGAATAACTCCTAAAGACTCTTGAAAAGAACTGCTTGAAAGAAGCGGGATTGTCAGACAGGACTGTGTGTACGATTTATTTAGTGAGACACAAATAAGACAGAAATGCTAATAACCAGTGAAGAAAGAAGTATTCAGATCTTGTACTTAAAGAGATACTTCACTGATAAGAATTAAGCTTTGTATCAATAGAAACCCGGTAGCATTTTTGGAAATAAAAACCTCGTAAAAAATCGTCATTTTGCATCATCGAAGGCATTTTTGCCCAGAGGTATTGAACTACAAGCCAGCTAGTTCCGCATGTTTTCAACCCGTCCACAGGGGGTTGGACCCGAAGCAAGGCAACGTGTCGAGTGTCAGCCATCTTGGAGCTAAGCTACAGCTGAGCTAACGCTAACAATAATGTACATTCAAACTACCTCACGTGTCCCACAAGGATTCATAGGTACAGATCAGAGACTATGCAGCAACTTTATTACAGGCGGACTGCGGGCTTCGCCTGCTACGTAGACCAGCACCTCAGCCTGTGGTGTATTGACCCAATTTAAAGATATATCCATCTTTCCAATGGTGAAATATCCCTTAAAAGTAAAAGTATGAATGCCACACTGTAAAAAATACTGTTACTAGTTAAATTCCTTTAGTAAAAGTATGTAAGTGTCATAAGGTAAATGTACTTTGTAAGTATTAAACAAAAAAGTACTCTATGCTTAAAAATCCTCCTATTTGACAGAAATGTTTCCAGTTTCAATCAACTAAGTGCTCAATCGGCTAATCATTTTAGTTGAATTTGTAATAAAACATTGTGTTTTATACTGTAAACTACTACACATGTTTTTCTAACTTTGACCAAAGAAAAAAAATCAGCTTGCGAGTACAAATGGAACACACTTTGAGTGTTGAATGAGGACGCCTGGACATAGGACGCAACCGAAAGACATGGAGAGGATAAAAAGATTGAAAGGCGAGAGGAGGGTGGAGGTTGGAGAGACTATAATGAAAAGTAAGTGGGGTAAAAGTGGCTCTCAAAGGAGACACGGAGCTGCAGAGTGTGAAAGAGAACCAAGGAGAGAGATGGGCCGAGGGAGCACCAAGTTAAAACCAGAGGACCCAGGAGAGACAATCATCAAGCATAAGTGGGTTCACTACAGAGAGAGAGAGGGACAGACGTAGAAGAACGGAGAGGAGAGAGAGACAGAAAGAGAGAGAGAGAAAGAGAGAGATAAAGTTGTAACATGACACTAAAGACAATAGGGATTCCGCGCTGGGGGTGTTGTAGTTTCAGCACAGCCACACGCCACAGAACACAGCGGCCATGTTTTCCCTCTACAACACTTTCCTGACTATTTTCAGATTATTTTTTGTCTGTATAATTTAACTAAGTACTGCACTTTAGTACAAATTTTGAGGTACTTGTACTTTACGTGAATCTTTTCTTTTCATGCCACTTTTTACTTCTACTCCACTACATTTCAGAGAGAAATATTGTAGTTTTTACTCTGACAGCTTTAGTTACTAGTTACCCTAGTTACTAGTTACTTTAGTTACTCTACAATAATCTGACAGCTTTAGTTACTAGTTACTTTAGTTACTTTACACATTAAGATGTCTGCACACCAAACACATGTAGTTTATTAAATCTGTTTTTATTATAAAGTAACCTAGCAACAACATAACCTCCAGGTCCAGCTGAGATGATGAGACCATTAAACACACAGCTGGTTGGATCCTTTATACTTTCTATAATTCTATAAATCTATAGAGAATTGTTCTGTACGGAGTACTTTTACTTTTAATACATTAAGTATTAAGTAAGAGCAGCTTGGGCTCCCTGTGTAATGCCTGTCCACTGCTCCTAATACTAGCATGGGTTAAACTGCAAATATCACATGTCATTAAATTGTGTATGTGACTAATGAGAATATTTTTAGATTTTTCTTAATTTTTTTTAGGGCATGACGGGGGACAGTGAGAACAAAACAATCCAATTCTTCTTTATGAAGCCAGTAAAGCACCAAAAATAGCCTTTTAAAAAAAACATATTTTTAGTCACGTTAAGGGTATTTGGGAGTTATGTGGGTATTTAGGTATTTAACACAAACAGTATGTACCTAACACATACAATTGGGTAATACATTTTATAACAATCATTTTCTGGAGGTTTAAATATGACCCCAAGGATAAAAGATGTAAATTTGAGGATAACAGGAGGGTTTACAGGTAGGTCCATCAATAGCACAGCACAGCTATGAAGGATGAAAATGAAATGGGATTTGTAGAAGCGGGATTCTTAAACACCATTTTACAGAAAGGCAAAGGTAAGGAGACGGAGCGCTGTTGACAATAGGAGATGTTACAGTACACACAAAGGAGTAATTGCTATCCTCAGACAATGCTGTGTGTGTGTGTGTGTGTGTTTGCATTCACACTTATTCCTTCCAGAGAGCAGTATATCAAACGCTTCCTGCTCCATGTTCTCTGCTGTCACATCTTTAAAAGCAGCAGATCTATTGTCTGTTGTCTGTAGAAGTTTTGAGGGAGAAAACAATCAGGATACACACATAATGTATGTAAGTGCCTAACTTTAAACCCAAGTGCATGGAACTGTAATGACACATTTCCCCTTTATTTTTCTTCTGAAGCTCATTTCTAATCTTTGTAGTTTGAAATCCTATTTTAAGCACAGTTTGTTGTGATGTTGTTGCCTCAAAGAGACGTATTTGCTTGGGCGTCGACATCAAAGCCTTGATCGTGTGGCTCAATAATATCACATCACAAGGATTATTATCACACAAAGAAAATGAAGTTGGCGTGCGTTATATATTTAGCTCAGTACAGGCTGTTGATGGCTTAATGCTTGGACACAGGCAGTGGATGGATGGACTATGTGAAAGAGTTAGCAGAAGAAGACAACGCAGTTTTTAATTTGCTCATCTGCTGAAATCAAGACAAGAATGTATTGCACAACTTACAAACAAATGAAGTAATACTTTTTTCTTATTTTGTGCAGTGAAGATGTGTGATTATTATTATTTTTTTTTAAATGAGAGAAATCTGTGTACTATCAGTCTTAACGCAAAAGCTACTTTCTGTATCTGTTTATTTAGCAGATAAAACACATATGTATTCATATCTATGTTTGGATGTACTGTGTGCCTGAAGTGCTATGATTGGTATGATTATAATTGGGGGTTGTGTATGCAATGAGGAGTTTCAGATGAAAGTAAAGTTTGCTATTAGTTATGCCCTTTTGAGACGCTCCCTAACTTATTTATTACTTTACCGTCTACTGTCAAGTTGTGCAAAGCCCCAGGATTGAAGAGCAAATCACGAGGTAAAAACAAACAGCTGTTCTCTGTCTTGCCAAACATGCCTTCCTAATTGTTTTTTTTTTCCAGAAGTTATTGAGGAATATCCCCGACAAATCTCTGAATATTGAACTTGCCGTTACTGTATTTGTGTCCTGCCAATACCTCTGTTTTCCAGGACTTTTATTCTTTTCAGAAGCTGGAAATCAATGATCCTACTGCGTGTCAGAATGAGAATGACTCTGGAAAGCTCCGTTTCAACCTCTTGTCAGGTGCTCTGCCCTCATCTTAACCTAACAAAGAGATGTTGACCACATAGCCTGCAGCAAGGCGCACATGGTCAAAAAGAGCCTTTCTCTTTCAGTACACAAAACATAAATATTAGCAGAGAATGACGTGTGTGTGATGTTTTTTTTTCTTTGTGCCCACTGTAATAAACATAAAAAGATACACTTTTGGGGGGAGTTTCCATCTTTCACGACCAGCCCGGAAAAGGATGATAAACAAAGTAGTCTTGACCCACTAGAGATGATACAGATGCTACTGGGACCTTTGCTCTTGGAGTTCCACAATAATATTTTCAGATGCAGCAGTTCTTGGGAGGAAGCATTGAGTTTATTTGGCAAATAATATCCAGAGTGATATTACAGTAATTGAAAATGTAAATCCATGTGTGGATATATGATGTCTAAATTGTGTTAATCTATTGCAATACTCAACTGCACGAGAAGTACACATACATGCATATTAAGCCACATTCAAGTATTCTACCTTTCTAGGTGAGTCTATAAGCACAATTATCCCTAATGTAGCTGCAGCAGTAACAGCCATGGGAAGACATGCAGGAAAACGTCACAGATTGGACTCAAGGCATAAACCTCTACATATATGTTTGCCTTCTCTACCAACTGAGCCAACCCGGCCACATAAATGCACTAATTGATTCAACCCCAACAATGTGATAAGAGTTCTTTTCATATAAAATTTAGCTTCCTACATTTTTAGATCGAAACAGCTTGTGGAAAAAGCTGTCACTATAAGCAGCAACACACCATTGTATATTGTAGCGTCTTTTTGGAGGTGGTTGAACAAAAAAAGTCTAACAAGGTGCTCTTGTCAAGGTACGCAGTACATTTTCTACCCAAAGTACTGTTTATGCTAAAACACCACTTTTCAGAGTAGTTTTTTTTAGGATTATAATGTGGAGAGTGTGTGTGTGTGGGGGGTACGCTGTATAGCCTTTTGGTTTTTAACAGGAACAACATTTGTAGTCTAAAATTTAATTTCCTAGAAACATCTATGCCATTTGTCAAAGATTTGTTTATACATGTTTCCTGTTGGCCAGAACAGGCTTTACTGAGATTAACTGGACTTTATTTGCCATTTTGACAAGGGAAAGTAATATCTTTATTTTTATTTTTTTGTTAACATTGGAGCTTTGAAGCAATCCCACCAAAAGTTTTACAGTGTCAGACTCTGCAGCCATGTCTAATAGGCTTGGCACGCCTTCCACTCTTTTACACACGCTAGTCAAAGTGCTCTCAGCAAAATGAGCTAATATTTTATGTGCATGTACAGGGAGAACATGCCTCCAGACGCTGGTAGTCATAACAACACAGGTCAACTGCCAAAAAGGAAGAAAGTTTAAGGAAAGATGGAAGGAGAGAAATATCTATATTAGCATCTCAGCAGTGACTGAATCAGGAGCGGGGCTAGAGTGCTGTCTGGCAATTGGGAACTCCATTGGATTAGAGTACTGTCACTTGGCGGCCTGTTCCGACAATCTTCCCAGCCCCTGTTACATGACCAATTAATGTTTCCATGACAACTATCCAAAGTTTCCTGCCATGGAACCAGCACTATAATCTGATAACATGCGCCCCCCCCACCCATCCCATCACAAGGCTCCCTTGCCCCTTGATGGATTATTGGTCCCCCCCTTTGCCAACCCACTTAAAAGATCCTGGCATCTCCCCTGGACTGAGGAGGATTGATAATTGAGGAGCGTACCATCCCCGCTGCCCAGTTGTTTGAGTTGTTATCGTGCAGTGATCAGGACTGAGGACAGAGCGGAGATTACATGGGAATGGATTGGATAGAGAAGAAAGTCTGCTGTCTCATCCTATTGTGTTCCTTGGCTTCTATCTGTGCCATCTCAACTAGCCACAGATGCACCACTCATCAGAACGTTCAAAGCTGTTACCAATCTACATGCTTTCAATGGAAACGTAGATACTTCCCATATGAGCAACAAATACACCCGGTACACCAAAAAGAACAAATCCAACCGTAACTGTGTAGAAGAGCCATGTGCCTATTTATTAACATCACCTGATGATGATGATTTTTCAGAGATTTAACATGTCATTGTTATCGTAATGGTGGTGACCCATTTGTCCGTGCAAAGCATTCCAGGCATGCGACGCTGCGCGTCAAAAAGCTGGCAGGTGCCCATCTTTATGGAAATGAATTTGTTGAACGTGACGTAACTATCCACTGGAAGTAGATGAAGCTCTTTCAAACTGACCTTTGTCATTCTGAAATGAAGACAGATTCAGTAACTCTATGGCCTATTTATCGTTTAAAAGGTTTTCAGAAACACATTTCAGTGAACTATTTCCATAAAATATGACACTGTATTCCGTCCGAGCCGCCATGACAGTGGTTTGAAATTCTCAAGCAGCCAGACCCATGTGACACGTTCGTCCAATCAGCCGCAAGTCAGGGGGTTGGAGCATCAATGATGGATGTAAGACCACATTTCAGTCATGTCTCAGAAATAAAAGTGTTACCATAAAAGTGAAGCTTTAGATTAATCAGTAAAACATGTGGACAAATTGGTGTTTCGACATTCTACTGTGTTGTCAGCTTAACACTTCATTGTTCAATTCAAAGGATAGGCTGGTGATATCCATGGTGATAAAAAATGAAACGGGACTAATTTTTAAAGATTTACTTCTTCAGTGGTAACCAATGGGTTTGGAGGCTGAGCACCAAAACTATTGAGAGATGGACTAAGACTTCAAACCACACCATTTATATAATGAATATGCTCCCCTCTTACTGACTGAATGACAGTGGCAGTAGCATAGAAAGGACTTTGCATAAGAAAGTGCAGCTCAAGAGCCCTTGTTTTGATAGCACAGAAATTCCCCATGTGTGGGATTAATAAAGTATATTTTATCATAAACCTCCAGATTTAATAGATTATCTTTCCCAACTATTTTCCTTCTTCACTTATTACCCACCATCAGCTGCATCATTCATGCTTTACAATTATTCATCAGCTACTTGGCTAAGAGCTGACAAGTGAAATCCAATCATATTCCATTATACTAGTATATGTCATATTAAAAATGTTGTAATGATTTAATTTCATGTATTTTTACCCCAAAACCTAATTCCATTGAACCCACCCAATATCAAAAAACATGCAGATGCTGTGTTCTGTCTTTGGAAATCCCAGAATGCTCAGAGGCACTGTCTACAAAATGTCTTCTCAGCTTTCTAATTCATTTGAACTAGTTTGTTTAAGAACATTAACATGCATGGGGTTGGATGGCGTTAACATCCCGGAATTTCAAGCCAGGCAGCAGAAGTCACTTCCCGGAGAAAACTAAAGGCTTTAACCCAGGAACTGTGTGTTTGTTAATTTTTAATTTAATTTAATTTATACTTCTATTGATCCCCAGTGGGGAAATTACAATTTACACTATGTTTGTTAGTAGTCACTACACACAGGCCTGAAATACACACATGCTCATGACCTAATCATGCACAAATCCAAGTTTTATTCTAACCCATTTTAATTAGTTGTTTTAGTGTCTGATCTTACATTTTGTAGGATAACATACATTTTGGTGTGCATATATTTTAGTACAATATCATATGTAGCTGTTCGTGAGAATGCATTGCACTCAGATTTGTAAAACGAAACAACCCCAAATCACGTGATATTCAATCGAGTCAAAACATTTGATTTGCTAAGCTAGTTCCCTTTGTGTTAAGCTATCTACCTTTAGCAGGAGTTTAGCTGTTTTGTTTCTCCTTCATGAATTGGTTTTGCTTTTTTACTTATGTGGAATATAAAGTGGACAACTAAAATGTCAGTTTTTTTAAATTGATATTTTTCATTTACAGATAACAACTAGTACAATTAATAGCTGAACCTGTCCTGCTTCTCCTGTCCTGCTATGCCATGCAGTGCCCCAGGCATTCCTCATCCTCCTCTCCTCCCAACCAGCCACACTATGTCTTTGTTACGTTTCTTGTTAGATTAGTACTTTTCCGTTTCCAATTGTAAAGGTGGACCTCCAGAGGTGTTACTTTAGTTTTTCTCCGGTTTTCTCAGTTAGGGAGGTAAGTCATTGTTATTCGTTTGGCCATATTTTGGTTCTTTAGGTTACTATCTAACTTTCTAGATAGTGTTGTTTTGTTTGTTATTTTCGTGGTAGGCCACCCTGAAGCTTTATTTAAGTTAAACATATCTGTTTCTCGAAGATGGGGCCTTTCTTCTTGTTGCGTCCTAGGCACCCCTAGACTGGGCGTAACACTAGTCATAGTTCCATTATCTTTATTGTGACTGTTATTGCCACTATTCATCACACCCCCAACCGACACCATCAGACTCCGCCTACAAAGAGCCTGGGTCTGTCCCAGGATTCTTCCTAAAAGGAGTTTTCATCACCACTGTAGCACTAAATGCTTGCTCTCGGGGGAATAACTAGAACTGTTGAGTCCTTGTAAATTATAGACTAGTCTAGACCTGCTTTATCTGTAAATTATAGAGTGGTCTAGACCTGCTCTATCTGTAAATTATAGAGTGGTCTAGACCTTCTATATCTGTAAATTATAGAGTGGTCTAGACCTGCTCTATCTGTAAATTATAGAGTGGTCTGGACCTTCTATATCTGTAAATTATAGAGTGGTCTGGACCTTCTATATCTGTAAATTATAGAGTGGTCTAGACCTGCTCTATCTGTAAATTATAGAGTGGTCTAGACCTGCTCTATCTGTAAAGTGTCTCGAGATAACTCTTGATATGATTTGATACTATAAATAAAATTGAATTGAACTAGCCGTGACTAATTGACAAGCTAGCTTTTCCGGCATATAGCCCTTTGACTTTAGCCTCCTAGTTAGATGTCTGTCTATGGCAGTGAGTATGTGTGGTCTGGACAGCAATACAAATGCAGAAAAAACACAGCCAATGTGCATATACTACATTTTTAGGTCCGTTTTGTAGTTACTGCAAACAACACTTGTCCCAGAAATGAAACATTTTATGGAATATTTTCCTTTTATAGTACAACAGATGTAAGAATGTATGATACAGGTTATAACTTAATTTTGACCAAATATTTAGTTACTGCATTTTACTTTTGTAGGGCAGTATTGTTTATTTAAAAACTGGGAAATGGATTTCCTTCTTCCAAGGACAAAATTGACAGCCACGCTATTGCCCCCAATTAAACTGATACAAGCCCGCAGCACAAAATTGCAACCATACTGCTATTTGTTCAATGTGTTTTTAAAACCATCTAGTGTGCTGTCAGAGGCGGGATGAGAGGCTACTGTTGTATGGTGTCGGGGCAATGAGCACAGACAAGGCCGGTCGGCGCACAACAATAGCCAATCACTGTCAGCTGCGGGGGCCAGATATTCATGAGTCAGTGGGGGCCTCCAAGGACGCAAGGCCCTCTGCTGAAAACACAGGCTATCATCACTCCCTCCCTGTGATTACACACATATTTTCTCTTCTGTTCCCCAGAGTTGGACAATCTGCCAAAAGTCTTGAGTGTGTGCGGCGGAGAAAGAAAGATGGAGGGAGAGCTACAGAGCTGAAAGAAACGAACACAACCCAGCAGCCCTTTATCACCCACATCCCTCACAGCTGCAGCGTTCAACTGAAAGTTTACAGAGGGAGACAGAAGAAAGAAGGTCAAGTGTGATTGTATGATCAAAAGAAAAAGAAAGTTTGTTGATTTACCCTTTGTCTGTGTATGTGTGTGAGAGAGAGAATATCTAGCCAATGAATCAAGGCCTATTGTGTTATTGAGCCTCCACCCTTTCTTCAATCCACAAACAATCAACCCAGTACACTCTGCCCCGTGCGATGGGATGGTAGTGAGGCTTGTCGTCGTTGCCGTTTCCGAGATCGGGCATCTTGTTCTCCACGTTTTCTCATTTCCCTCTGTTCTCTCTGTTTGAAGTGTTTGTGAAGCAGGTAAATGCAATTTGTTTAACTTGGAGCAGTGATAGGCAAGAGAATCGATCGGCGTCTGTGAATGTAATGCAAAAGTGGGAAATAAAGAGGGGAACCAAAGGGCCTCGTGGAGGGATGGGGGGGGACAGGACATGGACATGTGGTTGGGTTAGTGGTCTGCTAAAGAGGACTGTAACAGATATTTAAGATAACATAAACAGATAGTAAAAATGTTTGACCTTTTGCAGACTAAATTAGCAACTTATCAAAAGTATGTTTAGTAATATAGTTTTAATGCAGCATGATAAATACAGTTTACATTGATTGAATCAACAAACTATTGTGCCCTCTGTGCGGCAGGAAATGCAACATATTCCTGGGAACTTGTTTTGCTGGCGTGTCTCCTGCATGTGCATGTGTGTGTGTGTATTTGCAGCAATGAAATGTCTACCCTGGCCAAGAAAAGGATTTATAAAACCTGACAATTGCAGGCTTAGAGAAGCCTTATTGATTTTCATTATCCGGTTTCATCGCTGTCACATGAAGTCAACACTAATGGCATCAAGGCTCATCAGCATTGGCTATGAAGCTACGGATCGAGGAAGAAATAAAGCAACAAGAAACAGACCACTCAGAGTGTGTGTGTGTGTGTGTGTGTGTGTGTGTGTAAGCAGTGGGCCAGACACAACCCAGAAACAGTTAGGATAATCCCAGTATGTTTTAAGTCAATGTCTTTGCTACCAAACATCACGTACTATCACATCAACCACTATTACATGCTTTGCGAAATATGTTTTGTGTTACCTCGATACCACGGTTAAGGCTTCATGCTCATTTTTGCATGTTTTTATGTTGCCACACAGGAGATGTAACTCACAGCCGATGCTAACATGCTCTTGATTTGTGTATCTATTTCCCTTGTTTTTAGCATGCGTTATTAGTGTGTGAATAGGAGATTTAACTGAATTCAAGAATTGGTTTAGTTTAGTGTATAATGTTGTGGACAGTCCACCCTCAATTACCTGCACAGTAAAAGGAGCAGCGTAAGCCTCTACGGCTAATGTCCAGCTGTAGTCCCCAGCCAGGATAGGCATCCTGACATATAATGAGTAACTTTATTTTTTGATTTAAATGAGTTTACAGTTCATCTATAATAACAGCAGGCTTAGGCAAAAAAGGTTAAAACATAAAAAAGTGGCACACAAACAAATACAGATAACTGCAATGACATTAAAACAGTCCATGCAGCAAAGACAATATGAAGAAGACAAAAGAAAAGTCTCAGAGGCCACATTGAAAGCATATACTAGACATAATGGAGGCAGGCAGCTGAGATGGAGCGACAGCAACAATGTCTATGTCACATTGAAAACACATCACATATGACAGATTAATGTGACAGAGCTCATGTGTTTCCTTGCAGATATTTAGGTTAGATGAGAGGATTTATACCACTCTTATGTCTGCATGCTAAAAGTGGAGCTACCACCAGCAGCTGGTTAGCTTAGGTTAGCATAGAGACTTGAAAACACAGGGAACAAGCTTGCCTGTCTAAAGGTAACAGGATTTCTATTGAGACAAAAACAAGTGTAAAGTTAATGTTGTACTTTTATTCTTATTTATAAGTTGTTACTATGTTTTGGCAAGTGGCAGAAAGGCCTTGTTTAGACTGCCAGCCCAAATCCATTTTTTGGCATTTGCAGATTGTGCACAGATTAATTTGAGACCTAACATGGAATTTGATCCAAACTAAAAGTTTAAAATGAGATTCTAATCGGATTTCTACAGATGTGTCTATGTATGGAAGCTTTGTTATCTCAAATTAGATTTTGAAGTGGATTTTGCATCACCGGTGAAGCTAATGATAATTTGCGCCTAAAATAAAGAAGATAATAAAAAAAACAGAGGCTCTGTAGTCGGAGTCACCGTAAACCAAGACGGCCTTTATGTACTTCCAGGTTGTCAGCAGAAGCACAACTTTACTCTTTCCGGTTTTACATTTCACAATAATAGCCCAATTAAAAGGTCCATTGCGTTACAGGTTTAGTGTTACGAGGTGAGGAAGGAGGACCCAAACGCAGGGTAGCAGGTAGGCAGTTCAAAAGGGTAATTTATTGAAAAAAATGGACGCAATCCACAAGGGCAAAAACAGTCCAAAGGAAAGTCACAGGGAGCACTGGGTAAAGGCCAAATCCAAGGAACTCAAGAAGTCCAAAAATCCAAAGGGAAAAGAGTCCAAAACAGGTCTGGGAAAAAAGAATACAAAAACAGGTGAGGAGCAAGGGAGGGAAATCACAGAAGGGAAGTCACGGGGGGTACAGGCACAGGGACGTGCACAGCAACAGGACGCACGAACTGGAAGGATCTGACAAAGGGAACACAGGGGTTAAATACATGAGGTAATGAGGTAACGGTGAACAGGTGAGACGTCAGGTGAATCACATTAGGGCGGGGCAGGACAATCAGACAAGCACAAAGCAAAGCTAGACAAGACAAGGCAAGACAGGAAACAATACTACCAAAATAAAACAGGAAGCAGAACAAAGACACAGGGGAACACAGGGAAGACAGGACCAGGGAGAAAACTAAGACATAAACACAAAGAGGCCAAAGAAAGGGGAAGATAAACCCAAACAAAAACCCCAAACCACAACATTTAGTTGTTTATTATCAAAATCAGTGCTGCCCGTTCACAAACTTGTCTTTTTTCTTTTTTTTTCTTTTTAATACATTTTTTATTGATTTTTGATTTTTCACAAACAATAAACAAGCCTAGCTATTACCAACATACAAAACAGAGAAAAAATTATCCACACACACAAACCCCATATCACATGTTACATCACACAATGTACATCACCGTTTGCGACAAAACACATAAAAAAAAAAATAAATAGATAAATAAATTTAAAAAATTAAAAAAATGTATTCAAATGAATTTATGACATAGTAAAGACAAAATCTGGTCTCCCACCCTGCAACAAGTCAGCAAGATCATCAGGAAGGTGATCAAGAAAAGGACGCCAAACATTATAAAACAAATTGGCATTGCCCCCCACTATGGCACTGAGGCGTTCCAGAGGAAAAACCTTAAATATTTCTCTGTACCACTGTGTGACCGAGGGAGGTTTTTCCTCAATCCACTGGAACAACACACAACGCCTTGCTATAAGCAAGAGTTTACCCATTAACAACAATTGCCCTGCAGATAGAGAGAGCTTCTCCAGATGTAGATTCAGAAGGAACAAAACTGGTTCTACTTTAACTGTTTTGTGGAATATTGAACTTAGCTCCTGAGAAATATTCCTCCAATACCTGAGTATTAAGGGACATATACAGTGATAGTAGGTCCCCACTTCTGTTTTACACTTCCTACAGAGGGGAGAGACTTGAGGGTTGATCTTGTTTAGGAAATGAGGACTGCGCTGCAATCTATGTAATATCCTATACTGACTCTCTCTAAGTCTATTACACATAAACAGTTTCTTAGCAGATTCAAATGCACCTAACCAGGTATCAGTGTCAAGATCAACCCCCAAATCCCTTTCCCATGATTCCCTACTTTTGTTAGTATTGTCATAATTAAGAGAGTGCAATTTTCCATAGAAAAGTGAGATAAATTTCTTGTTATTGGAAGCAATTGAGTTAAAAGTAAGGAGGAGGTCATCAATTGGACTCCCTATTGACTGGTCTGTTGAGAGTCCAAGAGTGGACTGTACAAAGTGTCTAATCTGAAGGAAACCAAAAAAAGTGGTTATGTGGTATTTGATATTTATTTTGAAGTTGTGAAAATGACATAAAATTATTATTTTCAAATAAATCCCCCACAAATCGTAGCCCCTTTGAGTACCAAAATTTGAAAATACTATTCCCCACACCAGGAGGGAAAGCTTTATTTTGGGTTATAGGTTGTAACGCTAACGAAAAGCCTCTCCGACTAACATGTCTAGTGACATCATGCCAAGTCTTTAAAGTGTTAAGCATGATTGGGTTATTTTTAACCACTGCCACGATTTCACCTTTGTTAATCGAAATAAGACTGATAGGGGAGAAAGGGGCACAGCACCAGGCATCCACTAATGTTCCCTCCTGATGGAGAAAATGATTGAGCCAGCCTGATATTATGCGTGTGTGACAGGCCCAGTTGTAATACAAAAAATTGGGAAGGGCTTGACCCCCTCTGCTAATGGGTAGCTGTAAAGTTTTCATCTTCAATCTAGGTCTCTTCCGTGCCATATGAAATTAGAGAGAACTCTTTCTATACCTAAAAATGCCTTTCTGGTGATCCTAAGTGGTAGCATTTGCATTGGATATAATATTCTGGGAAGCACATTCATCTTTATCAGGCTAATCCTGCCCATCCAAGACAGAGGAAGATCGAACCATCTTTCAAGATCACATTTAACTGCAGTCAAAGTAGGCTTAAAATTCAATTTATACAAATCCTCAACCTTAGCCGATACTCTGATGCCCAGGTAAACAAAGCCAACACTCGACCATCTAAAAGGAAAGTTAACAACGGATGCGCGGTCTCCAAAGTTACCCAGTGGCAGGGCCTCTGACTTGTCAAAGTTAATTTTGTACCCTGAAATTCGGCCAAATTGGTCTATAATTGCCACCAAAACAGGTATAGAATTCTCTGGATTAGTTATAAACAGTAATATGTCATCGGCATAAAGCGATAAAACTTGTCTTTTTTCATGACTTTTGACCACCACCATCAATTCCAATTATTCCTTTTGGCTTGAAATTTCACATTAGCATTTGCATGAACTGGGGCAGACGCTCCATATTCATGCACCATCTTGAAATACGTTAGCCAGTAAGTGATAAGCGATATAATGGACTACCATTTATTATGGTTCCTCATTGGAAAGCTGCGTCACCAGCGTAGCTACACTGACACCTACGTCATTTACTACAGCAACCTGAAGTTACCGCATCTTGCAAAACATAGTCTGGCCCATTACCACTCCGTGCCATTTTTACATGTTTTTTCCAATTCAATTTTATTTATAGTATCAAATCATAACAAGAGCTATTGCTGCCCAGACCACACATACTCACTTCCATAGAAAGACATCTAACTAGACAACTAAAGTAAAAGGGCTATATTTTGTAAATGCTAGCTTGTCAATTCGTCGTGGCTAGTTCAATTTTATTTTATTTATAGTATCAAATCATATCAAGAGTTATCCTGAGACACTTTACAGATGTCTAGACCACACTCTATCATTTACAAAGACCCAACAATTCCAGTAATTCCCCCAGAGCAAGCATTCAGTGTGACAGTGGTGAGGAAAAACTTCTTTTAGGAAGAAACCTGGGACAGACCCAGGATCTTGGTAGGTGCAGTATGATGGGGCCGGTTGGGGGGGGGTAATTTTTGTTAAATGTCATTCCCCCCTCTTTCTCCCCATTTATGGCTAAGCTATCCTAGAGAAATAATGGCCCAAATGCCCAACAAATTGTCTTTAAATGTTTTGGGACAGAGCTGTTCCCAGTCTGTTTGCTAAGCTAAGGTAAGCTAACTGGCTGCTAGTAGTTCTATAATTGAAGAACAGACAGGCAAGTGGCAATCTTCTTATCTAACTCTCAACAAGAAACCATATGAGAGTCAAACAATTACTTCAAGATGTCTCCTCAGAATTTCTTATTCGTGTTCTTTTTGACTTCCCGTCTGCTAAACTCAACATAGGCCCAACCATACCTGCTGTGGGTACCACTTCCATGAATGACAGGACGAACATGCTGATTCTTTGTTCAGTGGACACAAAGTCAGAGTTAATGAAGCCTCCACACTTATATATATATATATATATATATATCTTATATTAATATCTTCTATATGTAGTCATTTGGAACTTCAGTTTTTTGTATAAACATTTGTGAACTCATTTTTCCGCATCTTGTCTAGACAACCACTCCTGGTCTCTTGTCACAGACAACAAACAAGTGCAATCATGACTAAACTGATACCCAAATTGCTGCTGCAGTACAAATTAGCAACCTCGCGCCAGTTCATGAAATGCTTAAGTTAATTTGATTTATTGATTTGTGTACAGGTCACGATTTTCTTGATTATTACGTTAGTACAGTAATGAAGTTTTTGTACTTTGTTATGTCCCATCTCTGCTGGATTTACCCTGCAGAGATCTGAGGACCAGGTAACCATAGTCCTCAGATTGGACAGATAGTCTAGTTAGCTGTCTGGATTTACCCTGCAGAGATCTGAGGACCAGGTAACTATAGTCCTCAGAAATCTAGACATCTGGGCGAAAAGATTGAAATTTGGCGGAATTTCCAGCGGCAAAGGAGCAATCCCAGAAATTGGAACGAGGTGGATATACTGTGGACTATATCATCTATGAATGAGCCAGTGTAACTGTGACTAGTGCCTTTTTTGTGCACTGCCATTAGCATCACTTTAAGGTCAAACCATCAGTTCTTCACCTCTGCCACCTTTTGTTTTTTTGGCGTGAGCCTTCGATGAACCTTGTTTATCTCTACCTGAACATCATTGTCTCTTCTTTTTGTCTTCTTCAGCTTTTTCATTTGCTACATGTTTTCCAAAAAGTAGTCCTACATTAAGGCCATCAACTTTAAAAGGGTTGCAATTGACATAAGATTGTGTTTTCTTTATGAAAATAGCAAGAACAGATGCAAAGCTGGGATAATGCTTTTAGTGTTCTAGTGCATATTTTGGTACTGTTTTGTGTGTACTGGAAGTTTTAGATTTTAACGTTATAGGCCACAAGTCAGAAGCTTCTCGTTATTTACCAATTAGATCAAAAAGATAGATCCTTGCAAAAAAGACTTGATCTCGCATAGGAGACCATTTAAAATGGCCATAGTAGTGTATAAAAAACATGTCATAAACTTTTAAAACCGATCTAAACTTTCATCAACTCTAGGAGTTGGACCCTCTTAACGGAAAACAAATAGAGTAATTGTGTTTGAGCCATTACCAGTTGGACTACCAGCCTGCTTTAAATATATTTTAGTTTCCAGTGACTAGTTCACCATGCTTTGAATGATTTTTTTTTTCTTGTTATGCTTCTTGAAAATTACCCAACTGAATGACAAGATGAGGATTTAATCTATTAAACATGCATACATTCATAAATAACCGTTAAAGGCGCTTACACACAGCGCCACGTCTCGAACAGTGTGGGGAGAAACATTAGCAAACCAAAGCAAGAGCAAAATGGGAACACAATAGAAAACACGGAGGCTTCCTGCTGTTATACAGCATCGGAAATACAAAATCAGTCCTCCAATAAAGCTCAGGCTCTCTCACTTCATTTGAGGTAAATAAAAGTCCTATATTTGAGAATTGATGGTGTTAGCCAACAGATAAACACCAACAGTGTAGAGAGACATCGTATATCATCGTCAGTATTGGATCCACATTTTGACCCTGTGACATTAACCAAGATGTGTGGACGTTTTATTGTGGATGTATCCATCAGACGGGAATGTTTTTGCTCCCTTCCTCTCCTTCTCTGGCCGCCCTGCCACCTGTGTGTGAGGCTTGTTAAAAAACTTTATGAACGTATGAAAAGTCTGGCCTGTGTTTCATATGACATAGATAGCCCAGTAGAGGTGTGAGGAGGTCAAGTTAATGTGCAGGGTGGTGTTATGGAGAGCCCAAGCGAAACCGGAGCTCCTGCGTTCTGTTCCACAAGTAGGAAAACCCCATTTCAAAATCCCATTGACATTTGGAAATACAGTCTTGGAACTATAAGTGTAGATGTGGGTGGGGATGCAGGGGATATGTCAATGACATGTACAATTGTGACAAAAACAACGACAAAGGCACCTAACCATGCGTCTGTATTTTACGAGATGGGAGTGAGAATGTGTTGTCCTTAGGTAATCTACCTGTGGCGAAGCGTAGTTTTTTCAGCGCTCACAAAATAATCGGTGTTGAACTTTGTTTAAATCACAGAGGTTTTAATTTCATAGAGGAACTGCTGAAGAGAAAGGCGTTTTACCCTTAGACTAGGGAAAGTGAACTCTAGGAACACGCCTCATTTGTTTGAGAAAGACTGATAAAAGAAATGCAAAATGACAAATGGCATTGAGTTACAGAGGCTAGTGGAGGAAGAAGCTAAGCCCAATGTGACATCATGACATTGCTTCTCCAAGCAGAAAACGGCCAGCACGTATAAAAGAGTTGAGTTCCATCCCTGGCCTGCAGATAAAATCTGTGTGCAGTGTGCATCTTTACCAGTGTAGCAAGCCTGATGTGTTAGCATGCTAACATACTAAATTAAGATAGTAAATATGCAATTGTTTACCTTGTTATCGTCAGCATTGTAGACTGTTGTTTCTGTGAACTGCTCTCTGTGCCATCATCCTATGCTAAAGATATTTTGTGACTCTCTATGGTTTTCCCTGACTTCATGCTTTTAATCACTGCATACATCTGTTTATGAGTGCATGGTGCCCCCAATGCACCCATGATGGTGTACAAGCAAGTGTAATTGTCTGTGTGCATGTGTGTGCATTTGTGTGCATGTGTGTGTGTGTGTGTGTGTGTACAGTATGTCCAACTGGGACCTCATAGTGTAATTTGCCTTTTAATGCATTTATTTCCCCAGTTAACACTCAATGATTCCCTTTTTTTAATGTAGTCTACAGTACTGCACTGCATATTTAAAGCAAACAACTATACACAACCTTATGGAGGACAGCCCCATTTTATAATTACATGCTGCTTTACTCTCAACTCTACCTACCTGCGTTCAAGCCTCTGTCTATGGCTGGTTTAGTGAGGTAGAAACGTACAAACACTGATCTCTTCAGCAAAACAGGCAGTAGGCTATAGATTTACTGGGGCAATAAACCATTTCTGATTCTGATATACAGTATATTTATATATTAATGCTGTCAGTTAAACCTGTGATCTTCCCTTGCCAGACATTAAGGGCCTTGAGCGCCTCTCTGCTTATTGGCAAGCAGAGAGGAGTTTCTCCGCAGCTTTTATCTTGGTCTGAATAGTTTTTTCTTGTTTTTTTCACCTCCCGCTCAGATTTCTACGTCTTTCCAGCGCTGCTACTACGAGGCAGCCATCTAGCTGTCCCGGTCCGGTTTTGCCTCGAGTAGATACCTCTGCAGTTGGTAGCTAGCTGTCAGCTGCCTACAGCCAGTCCTCCGTGCCTTGTGCACCTCCCGGGCCATAATATGGACCATATTCTCCTTGTGCCTGACAGTCTTCCATCTCTGTGATTGGCTAACGGCTAGTTCCAGGCTAGCACTTTCGGCGACCGGCATGAAGTTCAAGCTCACAGCTGCTAAATCTCAACAACTGCTCCATTCCAACGTGCATTGCTGCCATCAGAGAACATGGACTTCAGCGCCGTCCACGTTACATCCACAGAAGTTTCCGTCATAAGTTTGTTTACCATCAGCCTGGCCAGCCTGCTTCAAATATTCCATCCATCTGGACCACGGTCGCACGTCTGCCGCGTCATCAGAGCAGTGTTGCTCTCGGTGCTAGCAGCACAGGAAATATCGCTAGATCTCTGCACGCTCCGCTGAGCAGCATGGGAAACAGAAAACAGAAAACGTGGAGTGGATTACAGTGTACTACGGCCTAGACAGAGATTAACCACAACATCAACACTCAAAATAGAACTTTTCAACACACAATCCCTCACAAATAAAGCATCCTTCATACAAGACCACATCATGGACAAGGTATTAGACCTTGTGTGCCTGACAGAAACATGGCACCAGCCAGGGGTTTACTCAGCGCTTAACGAAGTCTGTCCTCCCGGTTACAGCTACCTGGAGAGAGTCCTCAGCACTGGTCGTGGTGGTGGCCTAGCTGTCATACACTAACAGAACTTTGGAGCTGTTCCCCGTCCCCCTGCCTACACTGTCCTCATTTGAATGCCTAGCATTTAAATGTAAGCCCCCCTTCCCCATGACAATGCTCCTCATCTACCGGCCCCCCAAACCCAACTTAGCTTTCATCTCAGAGATACACGACCTTCTCACAACACTATGCACCACTTCTGCCAACATTATTATACTTGGAGATATTAATATTCATGTTGACAACCCTTCCTGCCACCTTGCAGCTGAGTTTCTGCAACTATTGGATTGCCTCAACCAACAACATGTTGATGTCCCCAAGCACTCCAGGGGCCACACACTGGACCTTGTCATTTCCAACTGCGCCCCCATTAACAACCTTCTGGCGTATAATCTGGTTGTGTCTGACCACAAGGCCATCTCAATGGAGCTGTTACTCCTTTCACTTAAGTACTGTACTTAAGTACAAATGTTGAGGTACTTTCTTTTCATGCTACTTTCTACTTCTATTCTGCTACATTCCAGAGGGAAATATTGCACATTTTACTCCACTACATGAATTGGTTACTTTACAAATTAAGATTTTTGCACACAGTGTAGTTTATAAAATTCAATGAGTTATTATAAATTAGACTACTCACCAACATACAGGCCTACAAGTACGACTGAAATCATTAGCTGATCATTTCCAGTGTCTAAAATGTGAGGATTTTTCTCCATTAAATGTCCTTTTAGTTCAAGTACATACAGTATTCCCGATGATTTTTATTGTTTAGGACTTTTAACAGAGTATTTTTGCAGTGTGGTATTTGTACTTTGGTACACTTCCATTTCTGCTTGCTGGATAAAGTTTTACAACACAAAGGTGGAGAAATAGATTGAAATCTCCATGTGTCCCTCTTTTTCTTTATACCTCCTCCCTCTCTTCTCATTTCTCCATGTTGCTCATTGAAATGGGTGTTGAGGTTGCAATTAGTAGTCACATGACTACCCACACAGGAAACTGCAGCTTTATCAGGTGGCATGAATGCAGCAATACCATGGATAAAGTGCCTGTCAGTGGCTTTAATATGACAAACATATTAACAAACAAGCAGTGTGTGGCAATCACCCAATCAATGTTTTAGGGTCATGTAGTCTATGTGCTGGACTGCTGCTACACTGATTGATTGAGGCTGTTGCATGAAAGGAAACGTGTGCCAGTTAACATCATCTGTGCATGTTTGACGGTGTGTTGACCATTGGCATGCACAAATGCCTTATCCATGTGTATGCATGCGTTGTTTGTGCATTTGTGGCCAATGCGTAGCTTTCTGTTTGCTTGTGGTTGATGCGGTTTATTTGTCTCATGCGTTCTCATGTGTTGTGGGAGTGTATCTTAAAACACACGGGCGTCTGGCTGGCAGGGTACCACAGTCTGTCCCAAAGGCACTTTGGGGATAAATAAAGGAAGGAAATTTTTTACCATTTACTTTACCATTCTCCCCCCCCCAGCCGCTTTTAGTTTCATGGAGGGCTAAGTGCACTCACTCATGCTCGATTTTCAAATCAATAAGCTGGATATCTCTGAGGTGACACACTGATTCCCATGCAGGCAGAATTCTAGCCGTAATGCATAACTCATACATTATACTGTGCACACACACACACACACACACACACACAAACACATTCAAGCAAACATGAAGACATATGCTCACATTGTGTCTGTTCCCTGCTTAGAAAAAAGATATCATGGCCCTGATTGGGAGTCAGTGGGAGGAGGGGGGAGTTCAGGCTGTGAGACAGAGAGACTGCACACTGAGTTATGTGTTATTATTGTTGTGAAAAATGTCAGCTACCAGGGGTCATAACTCACACATATCAGGGGGAGATGATGTAAGATGAAACTTTATGAAACTTCAACCCAAGATGTAGTCCGAACTGAGCTGGCATGCATGTGAATGGTTGTTTGTGGACGGGCATAGTGTATTAAAGTAACACCTGGCATCGTCTAAGGGTACAAAACAAATACATAAATTACCAAAGTGAATAAATAAATGAATTAGTAGGCATAGTTAGTCATAAATAAAACAAAAGACTTTTTTATTTGTATTGATTTTTCTGTGTTTATTTCACAAATTAGTTATTTCCTTATTCATTGCCTAATTTATTTATCTGTGTTTTTCTCTCCTTGACTGAGGTTAGAGTGTATTTCAGTGTCCAGGGACCCAAACTGAAATGGAGTGCAGGGCAGGGAGCAAATGAGGCAATATAACATCTAGGGCCCTATTTTTACAATCTAAGCCCACTATGTAAAGCGCATGATGCAGGCGCAGAATGCCAGAGAGCTCCGCAGCACACGGCAGAGTACGGGACAGGAAGTCAAACACAGAAACAAGATAAAACATCCGGTTCATTTTCAAAATAAAATACATCATGCTCACGGCAGATTATGTCTCCCTGCACTAAAACAGCAAAGAGTTGTTTCTTCTCTACTCCTATGGATGGAAACTAACTGTTGGTGGTTTTGTAGTTCTATTCTACGTGATCTTGCGAGATCTCGTGGGTCCTCGAGACTTCAGATGTCAGTCATGGCCGCAGCCGTTCCGCAAAACATTCCGTACCTGGTGGGTGTTGACGGATGGTGGAGCACGGAGCCGATCCGCAGCCGTTCCGCATCCTGTGGAATTTGGGGGCGACTCGGACCTTTGCTGCATATCGTCCCCCCCTCCCTCTCTCCCCTTTCATGTCTTCAGCTGTCCTGTCAGAAAATAAAGGCCTAAAATGCCCAAAAAATATCTTTAAAAAAGGGTTGTACTTAGTGTCTTCATTAATCATAGGTGTGTTTTTGGTGTAACATGAAATCAACCAATCACAGTCTCATCTGCCATTGCCTTTAAAAGCACATTTGGTGGATTTGCACTGTAATATTTTTATTTTTAATCTTCTGCATGTGTGTGTAACAAGCATAGAGTGTGTGTGCTGTGCATGAGCCTAAGTGCTTTTCACTAATGTGCTGTTAAAATACCAATGAAATTCTGCGTTATTGACTTTAGGCCAGGTTTTTATTGGTCACTTTCCACTGCCTCAAGATAGCAATGCGCCCAGAATGCACCTGAACACACCGCGACATTACTGTAACAACAGCATCGGTCTTAAAATAGCAAAGACACTTGCAGCAGGTTGTGAAGATGCTGCGGTAAACACCTTTTTCCATTTGGATTCAGCCAAGATCAATTGGGTCAAATGTGAGTTTATGAAATTGTTTCACGATGCTGGAAATTTTTATTTGTTAATTGTATAACTGACATAGCTCTGTTTTAGGCTTCAAAAATGTGCATGCTAAAATGTAAAATGCTACCTACTAGGCTAATGTAAAGAGAGAAAAAAAGTAGCGGCCTCGTCCTCTCTGCTCTCTCAGAGCATCTGCGGTGATCTGTCCTCAGAAAAACTTTATTGTTTTTTATGTTATTGACAACAGAGCTTTCTGAACTGTCTGTGAAATAGATCAGCGGAGAGAAGAGAAAGCAGCGCGGCTGTAAATGACAGCAAAACGCAGTAAAACTCTCACATTGAGCTGCAATGGAAACACTCTGCAATATGTTGTAAGGGTTAAGCCAACGTCCTTTGGGGGGGGTAACATCCTTCACTTTCTCACCCTGACCTCCAGCACCTCTGTGAGGAATCTTGGAGTTATCTTTGAAAAGGACGTCCTTTAATTCTCACATAAAGCAAATTTCAAGGACCGCCTTTTTTCACCTACGTAATATTGCAAAAATCAGGAATATCCTGTCTAAAAATGATGCAGAAAAACTAGTCCATGCATTTGTTACTTCTAGGCTGGATTACTGCAATTCATTATTATCAGGCTGCTCAAAAGAGTCCATAAAGACTCTTCAGCTGATCCAGAATGCTGCAGCACGTGTTCTGACAGGAACCAAGAAAAGAGATCACATCTCTCCTGTTTTAGCTTCTCTGCATTGGCTTCCTGTAAAATCCAGAATAGAGTTTAAAATCCTTCTTCTCACCTACAAAGCTCTTCATGGTCAGGCACCATCTTATCTTAAAGAGCTCATAGTACCTTACAACCCTACAAGAGCACTACGCTCCCAGAATGCAGGGTTACTTGTGGTTCCTAGAGTCTCTAAAAGTAGAATAGGAGCCAGGGCATTCAGCTATCAGGCTCCTCTCCTGTGGAACCAGGTTCCAGTTTGGGTTCAGGAGGCAGACACCGTCTCCACATTTAAGAATTTCCTCTTTGGTAAAGCTTATAGTTAGGGCCGGCTGTTAGGTCACCTGCTGCCTCATGTTCTTTCTCGACACCCTCTGCTACAATTCTCCATGTCTCTTTGCCTCTCTCTTCTCTCTCTGTCTGTCTCTTCTCTCTCTCTTCTCTTCTCACTCCCAACCGGTCAACCCCCATTCATCCCATGTTCTTTTCCTTATATACAGTATGTATACTAGCTGGTAGTACTCACTGGGCACACAGCACACTGCACTGGCAGCCCAACTATATCTGCCCACAGTGTCAGAAACCAACCGGAGCAAAATTAACTGAAATAGTGTATATATTATTTTAAACTTTCAAAACAGGTATAAACAAAAATATAATCCAGAAAATTGTAGAATGTGGTCTAGACCTACTCAATCTGTAAAGTGTCCTGAGATAACTTCAGTTAGGATTTGGTTCTATGAATGAAATTGAATTGAATATAATTGACCTCACAGGCCCCCAACCTGGTCCACAAACGATACAAACAACATGGAAAAGATGAACCAGGGTCCCCTCACCTAATTTATTTTTGCCGCAAATAGCAATCAGGCCTTTAAACAGGGAATGTGATGCATGACCTTAAACTGTAGCTGTATTCTAGGATTAATAAAGTTTTTAAAACCAGATTTTGACATAGGACCTCTTGAGGAGACAGGGCATCAGGACTACATAGAAATACTGGAGCTTTAAGGTGTTCGACATTTCTGTTTAAAATGTGTTTTCGAGTTGCAAATACATTTGGAATGAATCAAATACCAATCTAATAACCACTATAGGGCCCCCGGGGGCCCCAGAGCAGTTACCCAGTTAGGTTGATGGGTAACTAAGACATTGTTTTTGAAAAGATCGGTTGCTGTTGAAATTTTTCATCACACAACCAAAATAAAGCCATTCTATTCAGTGTTCAACTTATTTTGGTTACTAGTGTGGTGTAAGTTCCAAACATGCCTGTTCAGAACAGGTTGATAGCTGGGCCGGTGATATCACTGCTTGCTCGAGAATTCCTCAGACCAAGTGTCAAACTCAAGATGGCCCCTCACAGGTTTTTAATCCAGCCCGCATATCAATTAAGGTTCACTGTAAATTTAATCTAGGTGTGCGCCAAACACAAAAAGACCTGAAACCCGGCCCTGCTTCTAGTTCGATTGTAACAGTTCACCTTCCACCAAACAGCAAGGGAAAAGCCCATCACACAAAAAATATAAAAGGTAACGGGTGGATCTGATATCTGCCAAGGTGTATACGACCTACTCCTGCTACTTTCATCAAACCACAACTAAGTCATCCACCACAAACCCTGTAATTACCTTTAAGTGAGCTTAATAAACATATTCATAGACAAAGGAAAACATAGATATGGGTTTAACAGAGTGTATTGAAACAAAACAGCGTAATTAAACATCAGCCACACTTCTCCTTCATACAAATATATTCAACCCGACCATAAACACTCATACACATTTAAACCCCCAACAAAAACCAATGTCCCCGCAGTTCAAATGTTCATTTATTTAACTTATATAATCCGGATAAAGAATAGTCCTCCTCATTTGGAAACAAAACACAAAAAATGCCAGGTGAAGCGTGGCGAGACGCCGCAGTCAATATTTGTTGCACAGTTAACTCACGCAACCTCGCCACAGTCTGATTAGTTGAAGGGTCGATGCAGTGTCCAGAGAAAAAAATCCCAACTGATAATCCACCGAGAAAAATAAACAATTTATCCGCAGTTGACCCCATCTGGCAAGCCTGCGAAAAACAGAGCCCTCTCAAACCTGACCGCTTCCCCTGTCCAACTCCAGAGTCCTTCCCAGTCTCCTTTATACCCATGCATACATCAGCAAAGCACTCATAAGAAAAAAATAATACACAAAAGTCAGTCCATAAACAATCCGTGGTCCCAACACAGGCCTTTGATAACACAGCTTCAAATTTTCTACAGCTGAAAGAAAAAACAAATACACACAATGCATCCCACATAAATATCACATAAAAAAACTGCACATGAAGACAGTATGGGAGACCATTACAAGATTATGAATCTGGGGTATAGGTTTCCCCGAAACGTCAAGATGGAAAAAAGCCTGACTGGGACTGAGTTTTATGACCACCTTACACCTGAGACGACAGGAGCACGTCTAGCTACTCGCACCTCCAATATTGTAAAATCATCATAATCTTCATCATCATGTAGACAATTAAACTGGTGTACATACTATATTTCCTCAATGCAAATATGCATGTATATAATGTATAAATGTACCACTGTACAATAGTATTTTAAAGTTGACATCATCATCATCTTCCCTATACCAGTTACACTTTGTCCCCCTCCAGCGTCTCCAGTCTGAGTTAACACGTCTTATTTGCCACATTTCCCACATTGCCGTGAGCGTTCCAGGATGGGAACATAAACCACAATATAGGAGCGTATCAAGTGTGTGTATGTAGAATAAAAGTGTCCCAGCTGGTTACTGAGCCTGGATTCACTTTGTAATCCAGGGTCTTTACCTTCAGGCTGAATTCCGTTATGTTTTCACACGTTAGCACGTTCATCCCTGGTTTTCTGCCTCTCCATTTTTCACTCTCTGGTTGAGTAGGAGGAGAAAGGAGAAGAGCCCGGGGCGGGCCACCTGTGCTGCTGTGTTGGTGTTGGTTGTGTAAATCAGTAATGAGACGAATTAACCATGTGTGTGTGTGTGTGTGTGTGTGTGTGTGTGTGTGTGTGTGTGTGTGTGTGTGTGTGTGTGTGTGTGTGTGTGTGTGTGTGTGTGTGTGTGTGTGTGTGTGTGTGTGTGTGAGTGAGAGAGCAAAGACAGAAAATGACGTGAAACAATCTGGAATATATTTGTGTATGATAGCGTGATTGATGTGTGCATATTACACATTATACATGTTATCTCACAGGTGAGAGTGTGTGTGTGTGTGTGTGTGTGTGTGTGCGTGTGTGTTCAGGTATTCCGCTTGTTGTAAATTGCAACATTGCACATTAACTTCTAGCATCTACATATTCAGCTTCATTAAAGAAAATTTTCCATTGGTGGAATAACATAAAATGGCTTTGCAGCAATATCCCAACAATTACAGTGGAGTAAAATATTCTTCATTTTCTCTCACACATAATCTGTTCATCTTTCCTTAAAAATGCTGCAAATCCATTTGTTTAAATTCTTGTTGCAATTCAGATCATATATACAGTATATCAAATGGGAGAGAATGTCTTGAAATATTGAGACCTGTAATTTTTAAATATTAAGGGACCATCTTCCAACTATTGCAAGTTATTAACTTCAAATACTTGTTCGCTTGTGAAAGGTTGTTCTAACCTTTGTAATTATTAATATTGCAACACAAAGGCGATTTGAGGCCATTTTTAGGGGGGCTCAAACTAAACTTCCTCTCAGCCCACCTACATATTAGAATCATAATAAAACATGTTTTAAATCCCTTTTAGTGCTTCAAGTGAGAGTTTGTGAACTTGTCTGTTAGTGACAGAGGACAAACAATTACCTTTAATAGAAAGGTAGTATTGGCCAATCAGAGGTGATTGTGCCGAATCTCTATCTAACGGTAACGTTGGTAGTCCCCAGAGAAGAAATTGGTCATTTCATGGCGCAGATTAGAACCCATATTGTAATGTAAGCAACTTAAATTGCTAAATGTTAGAACATTTTGTCAAACTGGCCGTTATTACTGTGACTTATAGTCACAGTAAAGTGTCAGGTTTACTTCCATAGTGTTAATAGTGTCAAAAACGGTAGCTGATGTTCAGTAGCTAGCTCAGAGATGATCAGATAATGAAATTACTGATTTATCAGAGGGTGCCATGATCGT
The DNA here is from genome assembly GCA_026937815.1 of Etheostoma perlongum. Lineage (NCBI taxonomy): Eukaryota > Metazoa > Chordata > Actinopteri > Perciformes > Percidae > Etheostoma > Etheostoma perlongum. The sequence continues at coordinate 5,749,257 of CM049381.1, forward strand.
TAGTGTCTGCGTCTTCTGTTTCCTGTTTTATTTTGAAGTCTCCGTTTTCTCCCTTGTCTTGTTTAACTTCCTGTCTTGTGTACTCCCGCCTTTTGTGATTGTGTACCCAGCCCTGATTTGTTTCACCTGTTCCTTGTCCCTAGTGTGACCTGTCCCTTACCTGGTTGATCTAGTCCTTTTGTTGTCTTGGTGCCGGATCATGGTATGCCTCATGTCAATTGTTGGTTGTCCCTGCTTCGCTCTTCCTACTTAGTTTGTTTCCTGTCTTGTCTTTTGCTTATTCTTTGTTTGTGCCTGACTGCGTGCCTTTTTGAGGACACCTTATTCTGTAAGACTTGTTTTTGTTTTAATAAATCACCTCAACTCCGTATGTGGGTCCAAGCCTTGCTTACACTTTTGCAAGGCACTATATCTGTTTCACATTCACCCAGCTGCAACATAATGAATATGTCCCTCTGAGGACCACAAACTACCTGAAATTCTTATAAAATAAGAATAAGATCCATTAGGCTTACAATCTAAAAGTCTCAAAGGAGCTTTTTCAGTCAATTATGTACCTGCTCGGCCTGAAAAGGACTCCAGTGTGCTTCACAAACACAAAAAAACAGTGGCTGTTTTGTAGGAAAACCATTTCAGCTTTATTGGAAAAAAAATGGGGTGCCACATCGATGAGTCCCATGTTTCTCTCTGATCAGATAGGTAGATATTCACCTTAACTACAAGCTGTAATGACTGACACATTGTCAATCATGACAGCTAATGACGTGCTGCATCAGGCTTCAAACTACAAAAAAAAGCAACGTTGGTCAATATATTTCAGTTCTTGTCTCCACTCAATCCACAATCTTAGAAATCTCATTTTTTTAACCCATGTGTTGTCTTCCATTCGACCATGTACCTGTCGTCCTGTCGACATTTTTTTCTGATGTTTTCGTCTCTTTTATCAACAGTTTTGTCTTGTTTTTTTCAGTGTTTTGGGCTCTTTTTTGACGTTTAACGCTTCTCTTCACTACCATGTATAAACACCACTAACACCAACTTATTACCAGTTTTACATTTACTACATTTTTGGAAATCCTGGTCAATAAACCTCATTTATAGGAAATTATACCTAATTCTTCAGTAAAAAAACAGAAATTATGAATTATTTAGACTCATGTTAAATGAAGGATAATTACAGGGTGTATGTCAACGTTCAGTCTGGTTTTGAATTTTTTTTTTTTTTTCAAATGCAATTTGTTTTATAAAACACCAAAAAAGCCAATTGATCCAAAAGCCAAAGCACGATGTGTGGAATCAATCATCCGTGTTATTTTTGGGTTATTAAATTTAGAAACCCTTATTTCTCAGATAGATATTTTGAAAAACAGGTCAAATTTGACCCGAAGACAACACAAGGGTTAAATAAAAAAAGTAAATCCAACAAAGATTATTAGCTTTTCAAAGTTTTATTATAAACTTAAAAAGTTCTCTTAGTGTTACACTCAAAAGTCATTTCAATGTTGAGTTTTACTTTATTATTTTTTTTATCAAAAGCTTAATAATCTTAGTCTTTCTAGGAGACTCTCAACTCTAGACACAAATATACCTGAGACACACAGTTGGCATATCCATTTATTCAGCCCTGATAAGTGTTGGCAGGTATACTTTTCAGGCTTTATACAGGCCCGACACCCTTCAGCAGTAAGAAAGGGCAGCCTGTATCCTGGAAGGCACAAAGTGAAACAGTCCACAGTCCATACTGCTGCTGGTTAGGCTTATTGTGCTGAGCGCACGGTAATAACTGAAGATGACTCCGAGAATAATGCTCAAAGAGACTTTAGTTATCAAACTAACCTGAAAGCACCTACCACCGACAACCTTTCCATACGATACGATGCCACGTCAGCTCAAATTCAATTCAGGTCTGGATCTGCTCCTTTCAGAGGGAAGGAGTGCTCAGACTTCTCGTCTCTTTGCCGATCATAAATAAATAAATGGAAATGTAAAGCAGACCTTTTTGTCTAGGAATCTTAAAGACACCTACTCAATGGAGTGTTGGAGTCACGGGTGTGTGTGTGTGTGTGTGTGTGCATGAGGGGAAAGAGAGGACGAAAAGGGTAAAGAGGAATGGCTGTATGTAGATGTATATGTAAAAGTATTTTAAGGTGGAATTAGAAACAGACAGCAATGTCTTACATTTGATGTGTGTGTTTTAGAATGGCCCATGAGCGTGCGTGTCACTTGCCATTCCAAGCTGACGGAGTGAAAGAGAAGTATGTTGAGCAACAGTAGACAAGGTTTTCAGTCACACTTCATTCCCATTTCTATGGTACCTTTCGTGCTGCAGAAGCGTTGCAGCTGTGTCCATTAGCAGCCTCAGCTTGCATCATCATGGATCGTTATAGAATTGGCTGCATGTCGTCATTGCTTAATATGAAACAGCTGTGTGGCTGATAAGACAAAAGAAGATACTTAGTGGTTATTGATGACCCACATTGCTTTCAATTAGGGCTGGACGAAGACACTTATGATTAGAGGACCAGAGTGTTAAGTAGCTAATAAGCATAAACTGGAGCAGTTCTGAAGTGACCATTCACAAGATAATGAGGGCAAAATTCATAAAGAATAGATTGCGGCCGCTGACAGCACCATGATTTGTGCGTGCGTCACTTGCAACCGTCTCAAGGTCCGACAGATGGAAAAATATTGCCCTGATGATTTTACAGAGCAAACAAACCCAAAGATATTTGCAGCCAAATGCAATTTGCCCTTTTATTAATGTTTGAGTGCTTTTATGCGATAAAGTATGAATGGTACTTTGCACCAAGTAACCAGTTGGCAGAACAATGGCAGAGAGAAATAAAAATGACATTTTCAGACCGCGAGGCGTTATTATGGAACCCACTGCAGTTCTAGACCCGCCCGTCAATAGCATTCACACGCTACGATTGGCCAGGCGTCCATGTTTGCACAACTCCGATTCCTATCCACTGACCAATCAGCTATCAAACGTTAACTATTCTAGGTCAATGCCAAAACGGGCTGTTTTATAGGGAGGGTCTTGCTTAGAACTGCAGTGGGTTCCATAATTGTGCGACCATACTCGATTGGGGCTATCCTAATGTCTCCCATTTGTCTCAAAAAATCATACTACAACTACAATCCAATCACTTATAGCATCATTCAGATCTGGATCCAAATAGCAAAACATTTCAAGCTTAGAGCTCTATCCTTTACACCGCCAGTATCAGCAAATCTGTTATTTATTCCTTTAATTATGGATGGAGCCTTTAATCAGTGGAAAGAGTTTGAACTCTGCTGTGTTGAGGATTTATATATTTGGGGTGTGTTTCCAGCAACTTCAGGAGAAATATGGACAGTCAAAGAGAGATTTCTTTAGATACCTACAGATTACATTAGACATTTTATGTAGATCTTCTGAACATCTGGACAATTTTGTGACTGCAAAACCTGATAAGTTGGAACAATGTCTCAGAGACTTTATAAAATAAAAACATGAAATTGAGCAAGTGAAAATGGAGGTTATAAAGAGGGACTGGGAAAAAGAATTAGGGATGGGAATAGCAGAGTCCACCTAGGACAAAGATCTGAAAAATGTCAATATGTGCTCCATTAATGCCAGACACTGTTTGATCTAGTTCAAAATTTTGCACAGGTTGCATTATTCAAAGGTGAAGTTTCATAAAATCTTCCCATATGTGTCCCCAATTTGTATATATAGCCAAGCGGATGTAGATTTACTACATAGTATGCCCTTAGCTACAGGAATCAATATAGGGGTAGCAATATTTTCTTTCTATTCACAGGTTTTTAAAGTTCAAATATCGTACCTACTTTGAGTTATACTGGGTGCTTTAGAACATTCTGAAAAAACTACAGACTGTACAACACCATCACCTGTCCTGTTGCCTCCTCTGCGCAAAGAAACTTATTTTGTTCTGGAAAGATAAAGAGGTACCAAATTTTGAAGTTTGGATTGTTTGGAAGTTTGGCGACACTGACTAATACCCTCCACCTGGAAAGGATTTGTTACATCCTTAATGATAGGCTGAAGGAGTTTGAAAAGATCTGGAGACCGATGATATCATTTATGGAAAAGATGAACGGTTAAGATTCCCTACATAGGAAATAGTCTTTAGTGCAGGGGTGTCAAACTCATTTTCACCGAGGGCCACATCAGCATAATGGCTGTCCTCAAAGGGCCAGATGTAGTTACATTATAAATGTAACTAAATGTAATCGAATGTAATGTAAAATAAATGTAACTACTCCTTAAATAACTCATTATCTATTATAACTTATTCAAGTGGCAATTACAGTTGCATAGAAAACATATGTTTGCTTGTTGCTCTAACATAAATCTTTTTAAATTTTGTCAGCTTATGAAAACCCACATAACTCCATTAATGAAGGATCAAACTGAGCTGCAAAGAACATGTATGACACATGTAGCATTTTACAAAAAAGGCTGCACACAGCCTGGCATCCAACTGATGGTATGATGACAACAATTTGTCTGCATACACACATAAGACCTGCAAACATTAAATAATTACAACAGCAGCTACACATAAATAATATGTAATCAACTAAAAATACCAAAATAAAGGTTGACTCAGTTCACAACTATATTGGTCAAGTTTTTCGGTTAGTCTTTGATGAGGAGATGCTGCCTGTCTTTGAACACACCAAGTGGATTCTCTCTCTACTATCGATTGATCATGTTCTGAAAATGATAAACAAAACAAAATGCAAGCACAAAAATGGATAACTGCGCTGTGTCCGTGTTATCTGTGCTTTCATCAACAGCTAATGAAAAAGCTGTGTAGCTGCGTGTCTCCTCGGCCAGCTGTGTTGTAAGATTTTCTGCTAGTTCCTGCACTCGGTCGGCGATGCTGTTTCTTGATAAACTGACATTTTTAAAAGTCTGTAACTGGTCGGGACACACCTGCTCACAGACCTTCAGCATGCACTGCTTCAAAAACGCTCCCTCTGAAAAAGATTTGGAAGCGTGGGCGATTTCTTCAGCCACAATGAAGCTAGCTTTCACCGCGGCCTCGTTTTTGGCTGTGGATTTCATGAACAAACTCTGCTGCGACCGCAGTTTGCCTTTTAGTTCTTGGGCAATTTGTTGTTTTTCTTAAAGGCTAGCTTTAGCGTACTTAGCTCCGTGTTTGGTGTCAAAATGTCGACGCAGATTGTACTCTTTGACAACCGACACCGCCTCGTAACACAAAAGACATACCGGTCTTTCTCCTTGAAGCACAAACAAGTATTCGCCTTCCCATCTTTCTCGAAACAGTCTTCCGTCTGCATCAACTTTTCTCTTTCTGGACATTTTGGGATCATTATTTAAATTCCACTCGTTGGCATGGACACTGCCGCGGCTAGCGTAGTCGAAAGGCATTGTGGGAAATGTAGTTTTTGGTCAAAGCACGCTCTTAATTTATTTTTTGGTATTTATTTTTAGACACTCAAAACTTTTAAGCTCTCGCGGGCCACATAAAATGACATGGCGGGCCACATCTGGCCCGCGGGCCTTGAGTTTGACACATGTGCTTTAGTGCATCTAAGTGGCACTACACTGGGGTGGGTGGGCACAGTATTTGAAAAGAAGCGTGATATCTGTTCCACACAAGTGTATTACTGTTGTTCTTATGCCTCCTAATAGAGAATATTTGAAACATAATTGCGTGGCGGCGAGCTACGGGGCCTTTTCCAGGGGATGATTCAGTCTATGCAAGTGAAGCCAACACATCTGGATCGCCCCCTGGTGGCAGTCGAGTCTAGTCGAGCCAAGCCGTTACATTCAGTGGACATTCAGCCTTTGTGTCTCTCCTACTGATGTGCAAATCATTTGGTTATTTTATTTCAAAGTTACCATTCAGGGCACGTCATAGCTACTTCTAGTAAATGTTTTTCATAAAGCCAATATCACAAATCCCAAAGGTTCCCCAAGGGGCTTTACAATCTGTACAGCATACTCTGTCCTTTGACACACTTTTCAGATAAGGAACCCAGTCAAGGAGGATATCAAGCAGCTGCCAGGGTCCTACCACTTGAGCACCAGATATTCCCTCACTGTTAGCATGACTAACTCGGGTCATCTTCAAATATTAGTGAGAAATAAAATTTTATGATTCCCTTTAAAATATATATAAGTTGAGCTTTGTTGCAGTGTGGGTCATTGCCATTTATATCTTTATTTTATTTAAGTTTAAAACAGTAATAATAAAGTACATTTGCACTTAAATTTCCCTTGATCCCGCACTTCACCTTTACATGAACCTGAACAATTTTCATCTCAGTGAAAGTCTGTAAGATCCCACTCCCCAAACAAAGTGAAACACAACTCAAGAAGCACACACAGCCCTGCAGAAGTTCCAAATAATGAATGGAAGAGGAAGTGATTAATTTATCATGCTGTTATTAGCGCTGTATAAAGTTCTGAGTTCAATTTATGGAGTGTGGTCTAACTATCTGGAAAGTGTCCCGAGATAACTCCTGTAACCATTTGACACTATAAATCAAATGGAATTAAATCCAATTCACAAGTCAGATACAGAACAGCACTGGAAGTCGGTCAGGATTTAATATCTGTCTCAAGGACACTGGGTGTTGAACATGGAACCTCTGACAGAGGCATGTTTTTTTTCCACTGCCTGTATTGGACCAACAAAGTGCCAATACCCTAATTCAGCAGTTACATGACATGATCATCACATGTGTCTTAAATATATTTATATTAATTTGTATATCCTGTAGGGGCGACCCCGAAGAGTCGACAATTTGTTCTAAGGAGCCGGATTTGTTGCCAATCTCACAGTCAAATCGTTGCAGTGTCTGAAAATGCGCTTATGGAGATAAGGATCATTCCATTTAAGCTATATGGGGGTGCTGAATGTCTGATTTTATACAGAACTGCTTTTGGTGTAAATAGCAGCTGTAGACTGCATACATTCTATGATATCAGCCTATGAATGATACTGGTAATAACAATTAGTAGCAATGGTACTTATATGGACAGATATCCGATGTCCAGGTACTCAGTGCTGGTCCATTTAAGGGACTGGGTCTGTCCATGCTGCACTGATTTTACATTTGCATTACACAAAAAAACAGCTGATGCAGAAAGACACTACTAGGACAAGAGCAATGCTTTTACATTCAAAGGACAGTTTTCCCCCACAAAGAAGCAGCAACCAATAGTGCATTAGCCTCCCCTCTAATCATATGGTTACCCAACTCTGACCTGCATCACACACTTTCATTAGATTTTTCTTTGATGGTGCGGGCAAGCTGATAACTCAAGAGTGCTGCTTCTGTGGGGAGACGCCCAGGGGTGACAAGACTTAATAGGAGTTGTCTCTTTTAATGAACATTCGCTCTGTCACACACCTTGAATGAACAAGACCTCCATTCAAGGTTTTCACTACAGCTGACAGTGAACACAGTAGGCTCAGTCTTATTACATTACATTACATTACATGTCCTTCCTAAAGTTATAGTGTGTTGTTTTTGTCGCCCCCATGACAAATTCTAAGTAATAACACACTGTAATTGCATCCACATGACATGTAATTGCACACGCGCCCACCACATCACCTTTTGATATTGCATATCAATATGTGGGTTATGAAGTAAGACTTAGGCGCATTCACACCTAATCTGTTTGATGTGGTTAGATCAAACCATGGTCCATTTGCCCGTTTGTTCATTTAGGCTGGTGTGAAAGCTGTCAATCAAACTTTGGTGCAAAACAAACTACTTCAATTGAGGCATGAAGGCAAAGCGGACGAATTTCAAGGCTTTACAAGTGGAGATGTGTGATTTTTACCATGGATTCAGAAGCTGCACTTTTATTAAATCCATTGTTCAGGAGCCATTTTATGACAAGCAATCTCTAAAAGCTCTGTATACTGTAGACCGAATCCCTGTGATGTCACTTTTGGGTAGAAAAGTGGCTATTGTTTTGAATGCCGGAGAAATGTGAAATGGGCAAACTTGTTTATTTCTGTTGTCATTGTCAGCTGTAAATGTAATCTTTAAAGCTATATAAGCCTAGTTAAACACAGAGCTCTCACCTATCTGTCGTTTCTGCAGTGCTTATTTTCTGTGCTTTGCTAGTGTCTTTAGAGTCTTGTTGGCGCAGCAGGCTGTACGTCACTCTCACGTCAGACTTATAAAATGCATTTTAGATGAGATGTGATATAGCCATCTGTTCCTCGTCCCCGTTTGCCATGCTTTGTTCAATTCCATGTACGGGACACAGTGGTTTCCTACCTTCAAGCTATATTAATCAAAACATTGTGATTGGGTCAATTTATGACCATTAACACATCATTACGTAACCATGGTAATATGGATGCACGTCTGTGTGTTACAGTTTTTTTTCCTCTTTTGGATCAATTAGACACTGGGGATCTTGGGGTCTATTGTGCTTTTATACAACTCTGTGTGCTTTGCTAGTTCATTACGTCCATTAATATGGTAATGCAAGTTTCCCACAGTAATAACACTAATATTTCTGGACAAGACACCTGGTTTTTGTCCTGTATTTACCCAATTGTCATTAACCATGAACTCTTTGTGACACAATACATGAATATAACTATAAGAAGCATTAAAGTGCCTCAAGTTGACAGCTCTTGGTTTATTCGTAAAAAGCCAATGTGAATAGGACTATATAATATATATTGTATATAGTGTGTATATATATATATATATATATATATATATATATATAATTTAAATACATATACTATATAGTTTCTCTTCACGATCAAATTCTCTTCAAGATCAAATTCAACCAAAATGTGAACGTGATGACAAAGCTGTTTTGAACTTGTCCATGTGTTGACCCAATCTATGTCATACGTCCTGGGCATAACTAGCTTCAAGCTATTTAAATATCCAACTCACCATGAATTAGATCAAAATGTTAATGGTAGCAGGCGTCCCCCCTGTCTCGTACATAGGACCTCTTATGGAGTTAATCTGTGGATGGTAGCCCTAAGGCGGATGGAATGTAGGTAGTAGGGCAAAGCTTTAACCGGTGGTGTGTTTGTCTCGTCTGTTTGAAGGGATAACAGTTGGCTGGTGTGGTACTGGACCGGGACGAGGCCGTGCCAGTACTGGAAAAAGTGTCCGAATCAATCTGTCACATATAATGTTGGACGGTGACCAGATTGTGTGTTGACCTGCCAAAGAAGATGTGCTGCTACTGATTACAGACAGGTGTCTCTGTCCGCGAGACAGAAGGCAGAACAGATAGAGAGTGGAAAATTTTGATAGTGGCCATGGTCATGCTAATGAACAAAGGGCTTATCTGAAAGTCACAGCCTCCAGTCACTGACTCCAATGTAAAAACAGAAAATGATAAAAATGGGATGAAAATTAAAAAAATTAAATAGGTGTAACATAGCGTACAGTATTTAACAACAACAAACATGTTCCATCATCATTGTTTTTTGTAACTGACAGTGTTACATGATGAATGACATAAGCTATTAACCATTCATGCGTGCATCAGCTTTGTGCAGGTGTAAACATATCAACCTTTCATCTGTACGAAGTATAGCTTCATTTACCCACACATTCCTGTTCTGCCAATGGCAGACACCCAGCTAAATCTCTACCAAGCAGCAAATTGAGCTGAATAATAGCTGAAATGTTTATTAACTATAACATTATTACATAATTAGTTGAAATTAGGATGACTGGGTTTTACTGTTAGTACTGTGTTTGTTATAGCCTTTTCACAAATAATGCTTCCTTCTACTGTATGGTGCTTTGAGGGAATGCATTGACCAAATTGTATGTGTAACACTGTGAGTGAAGTCAAAAGACCCCTCTGTGCTAAACCAAGCTGGCTTTGTTCCTGCAGAACCGTTATGTTTCATTAGATTAGCTCTTATGAATGCAGCTGGTATGAAAACAGCAGTGTTAATCACGTTTTGGCTGCGGCGCTTTTTATAGAGGCATATGCTGTGGGCTTTTAGCAAACTTATGAAAGTGTGTTTTGCATTTCCCAAATGAAATGGTGCATACATTATTTACCATTAATTCAGTAATGACATAGAGTTGGCCCTAACCTCTGCTGGATTGGATTAAAGAGGGATAATGCTATAGGCATAGCTGTCAGATTCACTGTTTGATGGCAGCTACTGTAATGCACTTGTGTCAAGTGCCTCAGCTTTGCAGACAAATGCAGTGTAAGTAGTTAGCGTGACTAGTACTATGGAAAAAAAGCCTTTAGGTGGACCCTGGCAGTTTGTTGCATAAGTAACATGACCCAAAGTTGTAAATTTGATGACTTCAGAATCGAGCTGAAACAAAGAAAATTAACTTCCAGTTCAACTTTGACTTTAACACTAATGCCGTGTGACTTTACTTGGATTTCCATATGCCAAAAGATTAAGACTAAAGCTCGTATCACACCGCCACTCTGCAAACATGACAACAGCCTACCTTCTAAAGTAGCCATGGTAGTTAACAATGAAGACAACAGCTCCCACTATCCAACACAACTACACAACGTCATTGAGAGGCCGTGTTTACATCCATCGTTTTGATTGAAAGACCCCTAGCGGCAGACAATCACATATTGTAAGTATGTAATTTATATAGTATTTAATATTCTCTGATACACCAGGGGGCAGATTTAAACGGTTTACAGCATAACGTGTCATATTGAAATTTGTGAAATCATGAAATAATAAACTTTTCTCATTTCTCATTGATTGATTGCTAACGTTAGCTCAAAACACAATTTCAGTGACAGCCTTTGTTGTGTTTGATGCTAACTTGTAGCCAGCAGAGAACCAACTTGGTAGAAGTAGAAACATTTTTACTGTATTGACATTACAGAAGTCTCTCGTTAGCATCTTGTAGGCTACTGTAGGGCTATAACAGGAGCACGGGGTGGCACTAGCACGCCCTGCAATATGACCCCCACCCCAACCATTGGGCTAGAGTGCTGTCAATCTGACAATTGTGATTTCCACTGGATCAGCATTCTATCACTGGCTGCCTGTTCTGCCAATCTTCCCAGCCCTTGTCATAAGACCAATTAATGTTTCCATGACGACTATCAAATATTCTGATACCATGGAACCATATTTTTTTTTAGTGGCAGACTGACAGAAATGTGTATTGTATTCGATACAATTATTATTATTTTTTAATATTTTTATAATGAATGTGATGTTTTATTTAGCAAAATTACATTTTGTTGTTCTATGCTATTAAAAATTTCCTTTATTTCTATTATCTATGATGCATTGTGATAAAATGCCACCCCACCCTCGACCATAAACCAACATTTAAGCACTCTTAACCACTTGAAATTCAAAAATCAGTGCTGCTGAGTTAGCTGCCTTTAGCAGGTATTAAGCTTTTTTCTCCATCCATAACATGATTTCACTGATGCCTTTTTTATTCATGTGGAATAACATACTGAATAAGCAAAAGTCTGGTTACTCTGGGACTCGGATAACCCGTTGAAACATGAATAAAATTGCATTTCCTTCCGTTGAGCGTCAGATTTGCAGAAATATTCTTCTTGGCTGACTGCTGAGTGGTAGGTTTTTTCCCTGTTGTTCAGGTGTTTGCCGGGAGAGAACGGCAATTGCTGAAGCTGAAGTAGTCTGAGCCCAGGCACACAGGCCTCAGGCGGGGGACTCAAGTTGTCAGTCCGTCCTAGGGTGGATTGGTGATTACCGCCCTCTCATCCCCTGCTGAGGGGTGCCAGATATGGGTTGAATCAGTTCAGTCTGTGTCCTTGGGGAGAAGGATAAGTAGGTAGACAATGGACTCATCACACACACACATACACACACACACACACACACACAGACGCAGACATACACATCTAATTGAATCCCATGTGTCTCATCCCTGGACATCCATGGAGTATAATGACAGCTAGAAATCTGTGGCAAATTGCTCCAATGGTAGCCGCTCATTTACACCCTCATCTTCATCATTAGAGATGGTGGGGGGAAGCATGGATAATTGCTCATATCTAATGGCATGGTAATTATCAGTTTAAAATCACCATCCGTTCCGGCAACTGAACGTGCTGGCAGGTGCAACAGCAGCAGCTGGATAACTTCAACCAAACTCTCTGCTCTTATTGACTCTCTACTCCCATTTACCATTTTGTCGTCCATTATGTTTGGTTATAAAGTCACACTCCCTCTGTGTGTGTTCTGAGCTTCTCTGTTTTTTTGATAGGTGGCAGTGCATGCATCTTAGTGCCAACAATCAGTACCACTGGAAATTCCACCAGATGTCTTTCTTTTGGGCCAGCTGCTGTGAGGCGGCAGTGGAGCGAAGAAGAATCCAAAACGTGATAAGGTGGGTAGTCAAGACCCGAAGGTGAGTATGGAATGCTGAAGATCTGTGGAAGAATCTATGATGGAGGAGCAGAGGCAGAGAAGACACGTCACAATGCAAAAAAACAACTAAATACAGTAGTCCGATAGAGACGCCAAAAACATACTATGAATGACAGTATAAATGCAGGTGGCGATGATGGTGATGAGACACATATGCGTGCTGGTGATTACACTGAAAAGGAACAGGTGAGTGCTTGGGTGAATGAATGGAGATCCACCTCCCCAGGTTGCTTGGCAACAGGATCCAAACACGTACAAGACAACAGAAAAACACAGACATACAGACAACAGCAAGGGACACCTGAAAGCTCTGTTGTCGGACCTTGATTTCAGCATGTGAATGCACCAGCAGGAAGGATCCCTCCCCCATTTTAGCACAATTAAAACTCTAAAATGAAGTACCTTCAACAACAGTGACACACAGCTTGACACACTGAGATCCTCTCTTCTCCCTTTCCATATGTGTGTATCCTGTCCCAGAAATGCTAGTTACTAACCTATCTCTGGGGAGTTTACTCCCCGGAGTCCTTATGTTTTCTTTTCCCCCAACATATTTCCTTGGATTAGGATGGCACCACGGTGTTGGTGTGCTGCACTACACCACTGCGACGTTCTGTGGTGCCCTGCTGTGTCCTGCTAAGACATGAACTAATACCATTTCTAGTCACTGTTTCATTATCTTTATTGTGACTATTATTGGCACTATTCATCACCCCCCCAACCAGCACCGTCAGACTCCGCCTACCAAGAGCCTGCGTCTGTCCCAGGATTCTTCCTAAAGGTGAGTTGTCCTCACCACTGTCGCAACTGCTTGCTCTTGGGGGAATAACTAGAATTGTGGGGTCCTTGTAAATTATAGAGTGTGGTCTAGACCTACTCTATCTGTAAAGTGTCTTAAGATAACTCTTGTTATGAATTAATACAATAAATAAAATTTTATTGAATTTTGGGGATTGTAAAAAGCTGCATGAGATTGTTTATCCCACCCAAGATGATGTGATTGGTTTGATTGAAGAAATTTCAATCCCTGAATGTTATGTGGACTAACCAGACCTTCCTTTGCAGCGCTGCGGAGGCAGGTCTGGTAATGCAGGTCTGGTAATGCCAATGGTCGGTTTCAGACAATGCGTCAGTGTTTGATGAGGAAAAGTCTGTGAGACCCATGGGGAGGCAATCCTAGACCTACTTTCAAGAACAGCCCCTTTAAAAAAAAATATGTTAATTGCCGTTCAGTCATAGTAAAATACAAATTTCCATTTCCAGAGGTGTTGTATATGTCATTGCCAATCAATCTATTGATTGTTGTTTTGAATAATCCATTAGTTGTTTGGTCCATAAAATGTCACAACATAGTGAAAAATGTGGAAAGTGTTTCCCAAATCTCAAGGTGACGTCCTCCAACGCAGCCCGGTCTCACGCCAGTTTGTGAATTGGTCACGTTTTGATTTATCGATTGTATGTACTGTACATGTCACAATTTTCTCGTTTATTACGTGTACAGGTTACAATTTTCGAACGTGACCATTTCTCCAACTGCCATGACACTGGGCTGCTCTGGGGGGACATGGGGAAATGAAACGCAACACACGGGACGGTGACAACAACTCGCGACAACAACAATGAGACGGTTGTGGTTAACAATAACGTGGAAAAGAACTGCAACACGATCCCAGGTCTCTGCGGTGATAGTCCTGTGTTTGACCTATCCACCCCCCAACCATCCTCCCTGTGCGGATTTTTGGCTTTGCAATACTACTCGCTACTGTAATCGTTCTGTGATCACAAAATAGGCTTCCCATTGAAATACTTTTGTAATCAAAACACGAAAACAATGACATTAACGTGACCTGTACACTAATCAGTAGATTGAATAACGGGACCATTTCATGAACTGCCATGAGACTGGGCTGTCCAATGTCTTGTTTTGTCCACAACTCAAAGATATTCAGTTTCCTGTCAAAGAGGAGAAAAGAAACCTAAAAATACTCACATTTAACAAGCTGGAATTAGAGAAGTTTTACTTTTTTTCTCAAAAAATAACTCAAACTGACTAACAAAATAGTTGATGATTGATTTAGTAGTAGTGGAAACTAATGGAGTATTGGTTAATAATTGCGGCTCTAGTTCTGTGCAATGTTATCTTCAAACTGGCTTACATGTTTGAAATTGTTGTTAGATGCTCATTTATGATGCAGAAAAAGCATCTTTTCATCCAACTCTATCTCTGGCATTATGCCTACTTGACATACATTTTGTTGAGGCACACAAAATGCACCGAGCATATGCACTAAGAATCATAACCCTATAGTTTAGTGTCAGCTCCTTGGAAGTGTGTGTCCGGGTGTGGAGAGCTGGTTGTTCATTTATTGGCCGGATTAGCTAATGCAATAATAGCTCCAGAGCGTGATTGGGCTTATTCAAGTGAGCCGAGCCGTTCCAGCCTGGTCCTAATAAGAGATCCGAAGGGCATAGCAGTCACTGGACAACCATTTGTTATTTTTTCAGACATCTCGGCTCAACTTGTTGTTAGAGGTGAGAAAAGGGTATTATTTAAAAAAAAAAATCAGTAGGTTACACCTTAATGAGCATGCCTGAGGTGGAAGCAAGGTAATTGTTTTGTTTGACATTTGGTTCTTCTCAGGGCTTTCTATTAGAGTGCAGCGGTGTATGATGTGCATGCATGCTCAATATGACACATACTGTTTGAGCCTCTCCATCGGACTGCAACAGCTAGACATTTTTTGTGTTTTCATATTTCACAAAGGCATTTAGTGTACAATAATTCCTTTTGGCAAGCACATTGCCCTGTGATGTTGACATAAAATGTCGCCCAGTGTACCGCCACCATAGGTGGTGAGTTAACAAAAAAAGGCATTTCAGCAGCTGTCTTACATTAGCGAAAGTTTTAAACAACCACTGCTGTAATGTTTGACTGAAGGAATACAAACCAACATTGTCTTAGCTCGGTGTGTAAATTTCGACAGGAACAGTTCCTGAACACCAGCGATGTAAATGTCAATTTCAAAAGGAATATGGCAAATAAATTGCTTCAAATAAGATAAACATAGTTTTTTGAGTTGAATTGAAAAAGAATCTACCAACACTGACGTAGGGAGTATAACATGTAGCCTGAGCCCCAATAAGAAGAAGAAGAAGAAGAAGAAGGAGAATTTTGACCCAGAACAAGAAGTCGGCCCTTTTAGTTTTTAGTATGCAGCCACATTTCAATCAATTCCCATCTGTTGCAATCCTTCCAATCTTTCCGTTTACCTTCAGAAGCATGGCCTGTAAGTATTAGTTTAGCACAGATCATAGAACAATATCTGGATAGTATTTTGTGATGAATATTGTATAAAGCCTAATTTGTGTATGTTAGTAAATTGTAAGATGGGTAACCTGGACTGTACCTTGTTGGGAGTAAGGCAGGGGCGATTGTTAGTTGTCAGCTAATAACTTTTTAAGTAGGCTACCTACATGTAAAATTGTATATATTATCTTTTTAGAAACTTTTCTTGTTAGAGAACAAGCATTGAAACTAGTCTATATCATTTGTACATAGAATAAAAAGGGGTAAGGAATTGAATAGTCTGTAGTTTAGGTTATTGATTGAGTGTGGCCCAGTAGAGTTGGGGCGTTGTTAGAAGCAGCGAGTGCCCACTACCCATGGGTCTAGCCAAGGTCTTAGTATAATAACTAAAGCTGTCAGATGAGTGTAGTGGAGTAACTCAAGTAACTAGTAACTAAAGTAACTAGTAATTAAAGTAACTAGTAACTAAAGCTGTCAGATGAATGTAGCGGAGTAACTAAAGTAACTAGTAACTAAAGTAGCCAAGTAGAAGTAGAAAGTGGCATGAAAAGAAAAGTCTCAAATAAAAGTAATAGTACTTCAAATTTGTACATAAGTACAGCACTTGAGTAAATATTCTTAGTTCCATTCCATTCCACCACTGCCTCCATGGGTCACCCCTCCCCCACTCGGCCAATTCTTACAGGTCTCTTCCAGTTAGTCTTTTAAGTCAAAAATTCCCTTTGTTTCCCATGCCGGTGTTTCAATGCTGAAGAGTTAGTACAATGGACACAACTCCAGATGGACAGCTTTGAGTCTTGTCAGTGGAATGTTTTTGCCAAATACTATTGCCAGTTTCTTTATGAACATCCCAAAAAACACAGATGCAAACCATTGTCTGTTCTTATTACACACAGAACCAGGAGCAAGAGGGTCTGGAGTAAAATCAGAAAAGCTGGAGATCATGGCACCGTTTGAACTCATCCCAAGTCTGAGGTATTACACATAAGCACACCAGCACGCATTATTACAGTAATTCGCTAAGCGCTGCATTGTTAGCTACACTGGCCATCTGTGTCAAATGAACGGAGTGTGTTCTTAGCTAGTTAGGCTAATGTCTGTTAGCTGCACAGGTCATTTGTGATGAATAAACATGTAGAGCGTGAAATGAACTTGTTAGCTAGTTAGGCAATGTCTGTACTGTTAGCTATACTATACATTTGTGTCAAATGAACGAGGTCCGAGCATGTTGTTAGCTTTGTTAGGCCAATGTCTTTTACATGCACTGCACATTTGAGTATAATAAATGGGCAGAGCATTCTGATTGCTAGTTAGGCTAATGCCTCTAGCTGCTGTGTGCTGCGTTGCTAATTTGGGTTGAACAAACACAGGCGTCAGTAATTTATTTTCTCGCTTTTTGATAACAAAAAGTCGCAAAACTACATGTCACTGCAAGAGTAGATGGCTCTGCAGTTAAGCAAGGGAACTGAATAACACAAAATTAATTTTGATTAATGTGATTACAGTGACCAACTACTCTTTTAATGCACATGTAGGCTATGGCAATTTAGAGAGCGAGAGATAAAAGAGAAACAGAAGAAGAGGGAAACTTGCTTAAATTAGAAAAAAATAGTCCGAAAAAAGTTAAAGTGAAGAGAACTACTGTTACCGCTGTAATTGGCTGCTCTAGCCTTTTATATTTGTATTTTAGTCACAAGCATTATCGTCCACCCACTAAAGACCGTAAAAATGGTATTTTACTGCACTTTCATTTTTTAAATAGGGGGTTAGCAGTAGGTGTAGTTGGGGAGCAGCTGAACTGCATATTTGATTTTAATTGCAGGCCAGCTGAAGCACAGGTTAACAGTTGGCTGAAAGAAATCAAGCAATAAATAAATGGGCATCTGGTCTTTGTGCTAGAATTAGTGTACAATCAGCAGTGATGGGCCAACAGCACAGCAAGCAAATTCCCTTCAGTACACAACAATGAAGAAAAAAAGTATAATAAATAGATATTACTACAATGCATTTGGATAATAATAACTAAATTGTTTTATAAACCTGTGCGTGAAACATCAGACTGCTGAGAATTTGAAATCCAAAATGACCCACAGCTACAACAATGTATGAAAGAGAAGGGTTTGATGTGTGCTCCATTGTTTCATCTGCTCCGTATTCACTTCCACTGTCATTATTCTGCTGGATACGTCACCCTTTTTTAATTACACTTCATGTAAAACATTTAAGAAAAAGGCTTTTATCTCTTCCTGTCGATTTCAGCTCTTACTCATCTGTGAAAGCTTTTGAGACACTCCGCTGTCTCTTTCTAAGAGACGCTCTGGAAACGGACTAATTTCAGCTTGCCGACCGTCCTGTCATTTGAAGCTAATTGCATGGTTTTGCCCAGCTCTGGCAATTATAGCTCCCCTCCTTTTGTGTAGCTAGCGATAGCTTTCAGAGGTTTGGTGGTTAAAGAAGATGGGGCTGCCGCCTTCCTTACACAGTTCAATGCAGTGTTTCACTAACGCTGTGAATGCAGAGGTCTTATAAAAGATGGAGAACAAGGAGCTATAAGGAAGAGTTAGCTTTTAAGCCACTGACACGAACGTTGAAAACAAAGCAGCTGTCGAAGGATAGGTTGATAGTCATGATCCTATAAATGATTCAAGCAGCAGAAGTGGCAGAAAGCAGGTATTGTGTACATACAAATTGGACATTTATCTCCTCCGCGTTACTTTATTCATTAGGCCAAGTGTGGCTACAGAGGGGAGTATTTGTTAATCTTTGCTTTCTATCACCGCATCTTCTCACATGGGCACATTTGACAAGTGAACACACTCCCAGTGACACAAAGACACACACACACACACACAGCCACGCACACAGGGAACCATCAGCAAGATGGAGCCTTTGGGGTCAGGGCTGTCTGGTAAAAAAGGTCAAGTGTCTGGTCTGTCTGTTTTTTGCCAGATCTGTGGAATGCGTGCATGCATGCTTGTGTGTTTGTGTGTGCGTGTGTCAAAATCCCTTTTGTAACATTCATATAATGACTTCTGGACAGGCGTTCTCTTGGGAGGACAGGAAACGGGCACACACATACTTGCATACAAACAGAGGAGCAGGGTTAAAGCGCCAGAGGCATTTGCCAGAAGGCGACTTAGATAATTTCACACTCTAAACAGAACCCAGGAACCGCTGACAGACCTTGAGCATGCACACCAGAGCAACGTCGCCAAACACCGGCAACCTCCCTTGTGGCTGGAAACTGTTGGAAGCGGTGTAAGAGCTCTTGGTTAGAAGCCCACTCAAACAAGACAAAACCTAATGAGTCCGTTGTTGGATAAACCAGAGCTTGATTGTAGCTGTTGCGGTAGTCAGAGAGCCAAATGTGGAGGGATTACAAGGAAATGCACCAACGATGAATAGGCAGTTGGTGTGCAGGAATCGGTTTAGGTTGTAGAAATGTTTGGGGCACATAGTGGCATGATGGCAACTATCATATCTACCATAAATAAGACTATATATTAAATACTCATGCACAGAGAGACACAGATTATGCATAAACTGCTTTGTTTTCTTTTATTCTGAATAATGTGTCCTATAATAATGGCCGCATGACAAAAAAGGGTATTTCCAAAAAAAAAGAAAAATCCTGTCCTGCAAAATCCTGACCGAAAGACTCCAGAAACCTGTCCCGCTCCTGTTGTCTAAAGTTATTAGACTCACACACCCACCACTCAACAAAAAAGAGAGGACGAGAAAGAAAAAGAGACGTTCTCCGTCGCTGTATGGAGGATAACTAGCCGTGTGCGTTTGATTAAATCACTGAGGTTGCCTGGGAAATTGAGGCTACACCATACATGCATTACCTTCATTACATGATTGTTGTCATGATCTTTGTCCCGCGCCCGTCGATTTCTATGCTGTATTCCGTCCGTTTCACGTCACCAACTTGATTTGACTCTCATACTGCGGGAATACCGGGACCTGTGGGAATCCCAAAAAATTGTCACCCTCTAATTCACACCATATGGTATACAGCCAACGTTTTGTTTGTAGCTGGAACAAATGTCAGCATACTCTGGTGAAGAAATTAAATTGCCAAATTTAAACATATATAAGAGACATAACCACAAGCTCCACAGGTATACACTCTTACAGACTATCAAATCAGTTTATCAAATGAAAAACCTTTCAAACCCCTTACCTAATCTAATTTTGTTTGAATTGTAATTTTTGCAATTAATATATCTGGCACATTTCATGTGGTGTTTAGCTTTGCACACCTTACTTATCATGAGCTACTTAAATAATGGAATGCCTCACTTCAAACTGTTAAGTTGATCATCTTGAAATGGTAATAAGCATAAAAGTGAAACTGGAAAATTGTCCTGAAATTATATGATTAGCTCCTTATTCCTTTGGAGAAAATACTATTGTCACATTTAAACCATATCCATATGCACGAGCACAATTCCACATAGGCATACATATGCGGGAGCAGTCTCATGGCATGCGCAAATGTATTTATAGTTGTACCACATCTTGTATGTACAAAGCTTGCTCACAAACAAGCTCTGCTCACTGTGTCCCTCGATCCTTGAATGCTTGTTCTCTTTGGAACTACTATCATCCTTCCGTCAATAAATAAATAATTCACAATTGGACCATTACTTCTCAGTGGGACCAACATGAGGGAGGATCTCCAAACTTTACAAATGTATTTCTGATCCTGGCAAACGATTACCTGTAGTGTGTTGGGACACAGTGTTGAAAAATATGTGTGGTACATCTAAGAATCCAGGTCATCAACTAATACATAGAATGTATTTTACCCCTAGAAGGCGCCATTCTATGAAAATTACTACATCTCCCAATTGTGACCTTTTGTCCAATTAATGTCCTGGGAATTCCCCGGTGTGGTTAGGTTCTGGAAGGGTTAGGGTTAGGGTTACCTCTCACTTTAAGTGACATGCTTAAAGGAAGGATTACAGTCTATCCAATGTTGCTCCTACTAAATGATGACTCCTGTTTAAAGTTGTCTGTACAGCATAGACACATCTTATGGGATGTTGGCCTTGAGATGGCAGCCGCCACATACCTTAACCTGACAGCAAAGGGCCAACTCCTTTCATTCATCTGGGGTCACCTTTGCCCCAGAATAATTGTGAAACTTAAAAGCTGCAAAGTTAAGGCAGTAAGAGCTGCTGTCTTAATAAAACAAACAGCAGTCGTTGTGATCTTACTTCTGTATTCATCGTGGGATTTCTCTGGTACTATTTCCAACACAATCAGAAACTAAACCCTCTGGCAAGTACTGCATCAAACAGCGTTGTAGGGGAATTAATTGAGCCAGTAGGGATCAGCTGGCAGCGGCAATACAGTGGAGTGTTGTTGGTCGAGGTGGAGATGCTTAGATCTTAAAGTAGTAATGCACACTCATACATTACTGTCAATGAATAAAGGACGCAGCTTGGTTGTTGTCTTCAAAGAGATTACCACTGCATTATCCAGCAGTTCTCATCGCTATAAACACCATTTTGCCCGTTGGGATTTGGTGGTTCGCTAATGGGGTGCCAAGCTAAATACAGATGTACAGTGTGCCATCATGTTTGGCCGGAACACTGTTACAGAACTATCTTAAACCAAGTTACGTCTCATTGAGTTTCAGAAGATTGATGCGGTTCAGCCAACTGAGTCAGCACTCAGAAATTGCACAGCTTCGAGTTTCGACGGGTGGGATGAATGACGACTGTGGGGAGGAACCTGACAAGCATCAGGCGGGAAGCCAGGAGATTCATTTTGCATCCCTAAAGATCTTGAAAGACTAAGCTACAGTTTTTAAGGGTATTAAATTATATATACAGTCACTTTAATATACTATTAATTGATTCTAGTCCCAGTCTGTAGTGTTTATTTAACTGCAGTTCTTTGCCTTTTTTTCCAGGGAGGGTTGAGTAATTCAGTCTTCCAAAGGTGTGCAGTACATGTATGAACAAACCTAAAAAACTGAGTCCTTAAGCTTAGCCTGATACTGAATCACCATTGTCACTTCCTGCTTTTAAAGCTCACTGGTAATCCAGATGTGATAACACTGTGACTGCTGCGTTATTAAAGGGGAACTCCACAGATTTCACACACCAAAGCGTAAAAACATGTGTTTGCAAATACTTCTGCTTACGTATATGTAAAAAAGCCTTTTGTGGCCAATGTTCATTGCCAATTCAGGAAGTAGAGTGGCCTATATGCAGCGAGCCGAAGAAGTAAAGCCGTAATTATCCTGTCGGTGTGTGCACTAGGGTCCATGTGACGTGTCGTTATCCGCTCTCTAGGTGTTAAACCTTGTGTAAAATCACTTTATTCCACACGCTATTGTCCTACTGTCATGGTGACATGCGCCATCGGAGTGTAAATGTGTTTATCTGATGAGCAGGGGGCACCTTGTCCGGCAGCCTCGGCCACAGTGTATGAATGTGAAAGTGCTTTGAGTAGTCGTAAGAACAGTCCATTTACATTAGTCGCCTACTGAAGGGAAGCGTGTCCTCCATGGGTGCGTTCAGAGGGGGGTGCTGGAAGCAATATTTTGGAAAGGGGGGCATTTAGGTCCACTGGGGGGGCATTAATTTAAAGGCTAGTTTAAACTTAAGATTCACAATAATAATACATGTTCACACTTTAAACTACTTGCAGAAATTAAAACGGGCCAGTTTACAGCACTGGCAACTGGACGAGACAGTATATCATAACTCTTCTGTGCTTCTGTCAGCTTCGTTTGGGGCAGCTCTGTGCTGCCTTCATGGATACAGACCTCAGAGAAACATCTTATATGAGCTTTGTAGGCTAGCCTACTTTAGCGTAAAACTGCATTCAGATTTTTTAAAAAAAAGGGATCGGAGTGTCAATGAAACGGCCCATTTGTGTGAATTTATTTATTTATGTAGCACAAGTAGACTTTATATTTCACAGTAACAGTTTTGGTCAGATCGTTCATAGAACTCAATGTTTCCTACTGAAGGCAGCTTCATTTCCTGGAGAAAGAGAGAAAGAAAAGAGACGGAGGGGCTGAAGGAACAGACTCCCGGGCAGTTCAGAGCTTGTGATTGGTGTTTTAAAACTTTCTCGTGGAAGCGATGAAGGCAGACAGTGATTACTTTGCCTTTCCTCCCCAAAAAAAAATGTACTCGCAAGACAGGCCATATCAAACATATACTCTACTAAGCACCATAACATAAAAGCCCAGTCCCAATTAATCGCCTGTCACTGGCCTGGTGCCAACTTGAGCTGCATAGCATTTCATATGTTTTTTTTTACTTTAGTTTTTAATTGGATATTCAGTACATTGTTACAACTGATCAGGCACCTCAATTTGTAATTAATATATGGAAAAACATGGAAAAACAAAAACATAAAAAAGGGGGGAATGGGGAAACTCCTGTGGAAAGGTGATGATAGCCAAAAAATAGAAATAAAAATACATTTCAAGTCAATGCTTTATCCACTGAGTCCAAGCTGTGAACCAATGTCCTTATGCTTTATTTAAGTAAAGTGTCCACTTCTGCCATCTTTTGGTATACAGACCTTCTCTCAAACCTAAAAGTCAACCTTTCCATTGCCCTTATTTCTTGTATGACAACAAACCATTGTTACCGTTTTGGACAGTAGGGCTTATACCAGTTTCTGGTTTTCACTTTCCTAGCTGCTGTAAGGAGTATCTTGACTAGGTACCTGTCCCTCTGTACTGTTACAGGTGAAATATGACCCAGGTATAAGACTATGCACATAAAAGGAATCTTATATCCAAGTACAATACTCAAAACTAAATGTATATCCTCCCAAAATGGCTTCAGTTTTTCACAACTCCAAAAAATATGTGTGTGATGTGCTACCAGGCAGCCACATTGTCTCCAGCAAGGCTGGTGTGTTGAATATGTTTTACTGCTAATCTGAGGTGTAGTAAAAAACACCCTCAGTTGTTGTGAACTTGTGGAAGTATGTTAGAAATGATTTTAACGCAGTTTTTATTTGGTCCATAAGCACTCAACATATATCTTATAACTGGATTGAGTTCTTGCGAGTTCTCCATTTTCAATTCTTTGTTGTAGTAATCCCTAAATTGTATATATACCTAAATACTGTAAGTCCCAACTGTGAAGGAAGAATTTTTCTTTTAATGTTTGGAAAGTCTGTAATTCCTTGTTGTCCAATATCGTACAAACTGCCTTAATACCTTTTACTGCCCACTCCTTGAATATGGCATCACTAACTCCTGGCTTAAACTGGGTGTCATAGGCTACCCATCTAAGAACTCTCTGATCTTTCCTTAGTTTTAGCTGCCTCACAAAGTTAAAACCAGAACTCTAGAGCTAGAGTTAGAAGTTATAGAGCCTACTTTACACTTGACTAAAGAGGGGATTTCCTTTTCTCCTAACACTGACTGGATCTGATAGCCTTTAACTTTAAATAAATATGTCTCCATTTCCTTCCATCTAGCAAAATAGTTGTCATTACACCAAAGAAATAAGGGGCGGAACTGAGCTGCATGAAAGTAATCTTTTGGGATTTGGGAGCACCATTCCTCCTTTATGTTTGGCCAAATGAAGTGTTGTATATTTTATTCTAGGCTTCTTTCCTTCCCAGATAAATCTAGAAAAAAAGCATATCCCAGGCTAGGAACTGGTGTTGAGGGACCTCTACTGGTAAGGCCTGGAATAGATAGAGCAATCTATGCAAAATGTTCATCTTAATTATGTTAATCTTAATACTAAAGTCCAATGGGTGAGTAGACCATCTTTCAATATCTTTTTAAATATTTTGGTTAATTGGATCATAGTTTACCTCATATAACTTGTTAAGATTTTTAACTATGTTCACCCCTAAATACTTTATTGATTCCATGCCCCATCTTAGATCGTTACTATTTTTTTTTTCTTCGAAGGATTATAGTTGAATGACATGAGTTGTGTCTTTGTAATATGTATTTTATATCCAGCATAATAACTAAAATCATCTAGGATTTCCATCAGTATAGGTGTGGAGGTCTCAGGATCCATCAAATAAACCAAAATATCATCTGCAAATAAACTAATCAGGTGGTCTGTGTGTTCAATCTTAATGCCTCGTATTTTTTCATGTTGGCGGATTGCCTGGGCCAGGGGTTCAATGTAAAATACAAATAGTGTGGGACTGAGACAACAACCTTGTCTAGTGCCTTTCTCTAGTGTAAAAAATGGAGACAATGATCCATTGATTTTTATTCTTACAGTTGTTGATAAAGTGTTCTAATGATCCCTACTGATTGTTCGTTAAAACCAAATCTATGCAACGTTTGATATAGGAAACGCCAATTAACCCTATCAAATGCCTTTTTGGCATCAAGGCTTAGAAGTATTGCAGCTTTATTTTCCTTTTCTATCCTATCTATCAGATGCAGCGTCCTTCTGATATTATCATGTGTTTGCCAATTTTTAACAAATCCAGTTTGGTCTTTGTCAATTAATTCCGGGAGAAGGTTCTCAAGTCAATTGTCGTTGTGTACAATTTATAGTCTACGTTAAGAATGGAAATAGGTCTATAGTCACTGCAATATTCCCTGTCTTTTCCCTCCTTTGGGAGTACTGGATTCTCCTTTAATCCAATTAAATGCTTTCAGCAGGAGGGGGGCTAGCTCTTCTTTAAAAGTTTTGTACCACTCCGCTGGGAAACCATCACTACCCAGGTTCTTGCTTGACTTAAGTTGGTTATTGCTTTATTTATCTCTCCCAGTAAAAAATCTGCTATGATACAATCTTTCTGCCTCTTGCCAATACTAGGTAGATCTAGATCGTTAAGAAAGTGTTGCATTGCTTCTACTTTAGTATAAGAGGTTTTGGTATATAGGTTTTTATAGTAATTTAGAAAAATGGCTCTATTTCTTTTGGATGATATTTTAGACGATTTGTTTCTGGATCCCGTATCTTATGTATGGTACTATCCACTTGTTGATTAGGCAAGCGTCGGGCAAGTAATTTAGCTGCCTTGGGGCCTGATTCGTAATATGTCTGTTTGTAAAATCTAGCTTTTTTCTCTACATCTTGTTCTAACAGATCATTGATCTGTTTTTTTTAATTATCGTATTTGTGCTAATCGTTTTGGGTCTCTGTTATTTTTATGTTGCTGTTCCACTTTAGAAGATTATTGTATTTCACGACATTCCTCTTTTTATTCGATGCTGTTAAGGCAATCAATTTGCCACAAGTCACTGCCTTCATTGAGTCCCATATTATAGATGGATCAACCTCTCCATTGTCATTAATCTTAACATATTCTCTTATGTCCGATTTAATTTGTTCTACAGCTGCTTTGTTATTTAATACACCTACATATAACCTCCAGCCCGTATTCCACCTCCTTCCTTCTAGATGAACTGTCAGATATAGTGCACTATGGTCAGAGACATCAGCTGCCCCAATTCTACATTCTTGCACCCTATAGTAATCACTTTTTTGTATAAAGAAATAATCTATCCTGGAGTGTGGAGCTGAATAGTGAGTATAATTCCTGTCAAGTGGGTGAGTAAACCTCCAGACATCACGAAATCCGATTTCCTCCCAGGTTGTTTTGATAAATTTTGATAATTTGTTTTTATTTTTGTTTAGACTAGTTTTTTTCTGGAATCGGATGCCTTTATCTTTCAATGTCTTTTTGATACCGGCGTATGCCTTACGCTGTTGGAGAACAGTGGCTGTGTAGTTGTGGTCAAAAAACAGTGGTTTCTCTCGTGTTGTGATTTTCTGATGCCATGCCTTCTGTATAATCATCTCCTTTGTAGTGTATTGCTGGTATTATGAAAATGATAATAGATCTTGGGGGTGAGTCTGGCCCCGGTCTCTGTGCCAGGGCTCTGTGGGCACGCTGTATCTGCAAATCCACCTCCTCGCTCAGCTTGAGTTTGGTTCTTAACAGCTTTTCAACAAATGCTATCACTGACCCATCTTCCGCACTCTACGGTACGCCGTGGATCCGCAGATTATTTCGCCTTGTCCTCAATTCCTAGTCATTCAATTTGTCCTCCAGCTGCTGTTGGTCCTTCGTCATTTGTTGGAGAATGGTGTTAGCCTCAGCACTCCACGTTTCTGTGTCATCGATCCGGTTCTCCATTTCGCGAATTTTCTTTAACTTTGCCTTTATACGCCCCCTTCATAAATCGTAACGGATTCAACTTTTGTTTTCTTAGAATTGAGTTTATGGGGGACATAAATACGCCGACTATCAGGAGCTAAGCGCTCAGCCTGCCATTTTGTTCTGTAGCCCAACCGGAAGTCAGCATTTCATATGTTTATACCCTTTTAATATGTTGCACCTCGTTTTGTCAGACTGACAACGAGCATAGCAGCCTAAAGATGAGTCCGAAAAAAGTGGCAGCTTCATGATTTTAAAGCATCATGAAGTTTGAATAATTGTAGATTCCTCAATATTTAAATTCCACCGACACATGTACAAATATATCCAAGTGAATGTTATCATGTGAAGTCCTGTCATGTATGCTTTATCATCTCTTTTCACTGAATGTGCTTGTTAATGTCACCTTGGTGGAGACACAATACGTCTCCCGGCATTTCTGTTATTCAGCAGTGCAATTCAAATTAAGGTTTCAGTCATCAACTTGACAGTCTTTCAAATCATTGCTGAGTAAGAATTCTGTGCAAACATAATTACAACAGGGCTCAGACTAACTTTCAAAGGTTGTAAACTTATTTTCTTCTGCTTTTACCCCTTGATGAATGAAATGAAAAGCCAGCTTGTTCTCCGTTGGAACAATTGGATAATAGATTTGAATGAAAAATGGATTTGAATGTTTAAGGTACCTAACCTTACCAAATCTTTTATTTGCCTAAACCTAATTAACTCTCCTGGTTAAATACTCAGTTCAAAAGATACATTTAAACACATTTCTGGTTCCTTGATGAAAAGTCAAAGGTTATGTTAAGTACAATATCAAAGGTGCATTTCCACAAGAACAATCTTCTCAAACTGACACTTAAAAGCGCATAAGTGGTTCCATTTTAAATAACAGTTCCCATCCATTACACACAGAGTTTCAGCTTCTCCCCTCTGAGCGTAGGTGTTCAGTCCCTGGGTGTAGAACAAAAAGACACAGTCGTTAGACTGAGGAATAAGTCATAGCCATACTTTATTTGGTGTTTATTTACTGTTGCTTTAATATTTAGTTGAGATTAATATTTAAGTATTATCTGGACCGGTAAGAACTTTATAATTTTTTTTCTTTATTTCTATTATCTTATGTTGAATGACGTGTGATATGAGCCTCTTTGTTTTTACGTGTGCATGAGGACTCGACTGCAAACAAAATGTACCTCTGGGTACAAATAAAGTAACTTGAACTTGAACTAAAAACATGGCTGCACCATGGTCGTTGTAGACTGGGGGGGGGATTAGTGTAGATGTTTTTTCTGAGCCATGTAGCGCCTGTAGTCCTTGCGGAGCTCATTCTGCAGCCTCTGTTTCTTCCTGTCATATTCTACACTGAGGGATAGACCCACACTGCAGCTCTCCTCTTCCTCCTCTGTTGTAGACTTGGGAGGGATGTTCTCGTTAACAGTGGATCCATAAGCTCAGGGATTATTTTGCCCTTTTTTATTCCATGTAATGAGGGTCTCCTTCTGAACTGGCTTTATCCTGAGCCTTTCTTGCCTTCTGCTCCTTGAAGTTCTACAGCTCATCATTAATCTCCTTCTGGGAAATATAAAACCCAACATTGGGTGCAAGATTGAGTATAACGTTGTCTGATCAGGCAGTGTTTGCTTCATGCAAATGTTAGCGCCGCCTTGGTCGCTCTGGATTTAAATGCAGACTTTCCAGCTGTCAAAGCAACATCGCTACTGGTCAACATGTCTGGTGTTCACCCTTGAAAAACCCTGTCTCCTTTTCAAAACATACCGTACATATATTGCAGAGGAAAGGGAATTCATTAGTTAGATTGACTGTCTAAAGATATCTCAAAGGCTTACTATGATTACATTTTGTGGACAGAGAAGCTTCGGGCCATGGAACAATTGTCTTGGAATTTGGAAGTGATCCGGATCAGGGATTTCTGTTATTAAATGATAATTGCTGTTTTGTTTCAGGCACAACTCTGAAATTAACAGAGACTTGATTCCAAATCCTTTGGGTTTGTTCGTATTGTTAGTAAAACCTATTAAAACACAAGATTGTAGTGGTTGGGTTGTGCTTTTAGATGTCATAGCAGGATAATGGATGGAGGCGTGCACACACCCTCTTGTTCAGAGTTTCACAGTGTATAGCTTTACCAACAACACTGAGCCCACTGAACCATTTGTTATCATTCACCATGCCAACATTGGAACTTTATCATCCCAACCTGATGTCTTTTTTTAACTGGAATATATATATTATGGTTTGCAGAAGCCGTCACCAAAAGCTGTTTCCTTGAGACATGAATGGCTTATTTTATTCCTCATTGTACTATTTCTCTTTCTTCAAACACCCTCTCTCCCAGAGGCCCGGCTCACCCCACTCTGTCTGGTGCAGTAACCAGCCGGCATGAAGGACCTTCAGGCTATCCATTTCACGGGCTAACCATATTTTCAATTCAGCTCCAGGTTTTGTGTTGGATTCCTTTCTTAGACCCCCACAGCCCATTATTATCTGCCTGGGATTGAGTGGAGATTGCTGCCTCTTATCCCTTGGATCACCGTAGCCCCCTGCACCCCCGCACCAGGGATCAACAGCCAACCTCTTGTCATGTACTGTAAAATGTTGATGGTGTGAGCCAAAGGGATACAAGTCAGGGACCCTGGGAAATCAATTTTTACTTTATGGCATCACTAAGATTCAATGAATTTACTGTAATGTTCATATTTTAATATGCCTGATTTCGTGAATTGCAATAGCTATGTATTCCAAGTGTTTAGTTTGGCCAATGAGTCCCACTCCCTCATAACAATGTCACCTAAATATGTATTTAATGGTGATTTATCATTTGTCAAGTAATATGGGTTGGCGAAGAGCTTGACAGATTGTCCCTAAAGTAAGGTTACATTTGTTTTACAACCTGAGTTGTTAGCTTTTTTTTTTTATATCTGTTACGATAACATTTTACACACCATTGCTCAGTGGTGGACAGACTTGCTCCAGACATGGCTTTACAATAAGGTTTACGAGGCAGACAGGTTTTAATCAAGTCCACGATTAACCCTAGCCAAGTCAGTCCCAGGTCAGGAGTCAAACAATCTTTTTGTTTTTTATAACAATGGGTTAATATTAGGGCTGTCAGTTAACGTGTTATTGCATTCATAAAATTTGTATTAGAGCCACACGCTTGGGTTGAATGTGCATAGCTTCTGTTGTAGGAAATGTCTGTTCCCATAAAGTATGATAATCAGGGCCCGGGGTCGCACCTGGGGCCCGCCCGCGTCCAGGCACCACCTCTCTTCCATGCCACTAGTGTTTATCAGTGTCTCTTCACTGACTCCTGACAGGCAAAGACAAACAAATGAAAAAAGGCGACAATATACGTTATTATAAAGATTGTCCAAATAAACCTCGACTAAGGCGACAAAAAAATCCCAAAGAATCGTCGAAAGAGGGAGAGAAATATTTTTCTTTTGTTGAAAAAAGTGTCAATAACATTGAAAAGGAACAAATTATTTTGGAAAAGGGCTCATTTTGATAATTGGGGGGGTGGGGTTGTGGGTAGATGTAGCAAGTACAGTAGTTGTGAGAACAGACAAGGTGGGTCAAAATTAATAAATGAATGATTTATGAATAAATGAAATGAAAAAATCTATCACACTACACATTCATATGATTCACATCCACAATTTGAGGAATAGTTAGGCTCACAGATGATTTAACCCTTGTGATCATTAACATATGAACAAACTAAATAAACATATGTAAAGGCAACATTTAAGGTCCGACTTTAAGACTAAAATAGTAGCGTATCGCTGCCGTGACAGCAGCCATGTGCTCCATCACAGGGTTTAACTCTCCTTTCCCCCCTTATATATATTTATTTTTATTGATTGACAGCTGTGATTATTAATACACATCTGGCTGTGTGTGGGGCGAGGTGGGCGATAGTTACTTCCTTTCCAAAGGGGAACATAGACCAAGAGCCTACAGATGTTACTGCATCGATTTACAATTCAAGCATAACGCATGACACAAATAGCCCTTGGATGTTCTGAGTCATTAAAACTTTTTCTCACTAACTTCAGTGAGGAAAATCCACAGACAGGCCACCCAGCTGTTCTTATTGCAGCATCTGTAAGTGCCTTTGTCAATTCTGTTTGAGTTGCATCCCTCAGTTCCTTTTTTTTTTTTACAGAAATAAGTAATATTAAGATGGAGCATGTGAGCACTACAGATGGATGCGTGTGCAAGTGTGTCCAATCTACATCCAGCTGTGGTCTGTCTCTGATGACTCTGTTAAATTCAGTCTTAATGCCTTGCTATCCCATTATTCCTTCATGCTTCCTAGAAGTGAAGACGTATTCACTAGGGATGAGCATTATCTGTATCTGTTTACCACATGAATTATCTGTATCTGTATCTGTACTCGGACTGGGCGGGGCCTAACCCGGAAGTGGACAGGATTTAACCCGGAAGTGGGTCGGGTTGTCTTGTTTTGACAAACCTATGATGTTGGAGAAAATAACATGTATTATTTTTTTATTTTTGTATTACTGAAGCGATTGTTGTTGGGGTTTAACTCAATGACACACTTGCATTCACTGTGGCTTCTTTACAAAAGGAGATGTTGAGTTAGTATTAGTAGGTAACCTTGTTTTTAGTGGGGTTGTGTGTTCAGGGATGGATACATGTTGCTGTAGTCATGAATGTATTAATTAACTAAAATGAGTGAAAAGGGCTTGGAATAACGGTTTAGATCTTCATGAGTATAAGTATATGATGGCCACCCTCATGCTCTATAAGGTATCTTAAGTTGTTGTAGCAATTTTTGAATTGATGAAAACAATCCTCTAAAATAACACATGAAGACACCTTGAGCACCTTAAGGAACACCTTAGAAAAACCCCATGCTGTGATTTGATATCAAACTATTTTGACATTTGGCGATTTCTGTAAGAATTGCCTTTTTGCCAATTGGACTGGGTCTTTTGTGCTAGAAAAACATCATCACACATGGAAAGAATTTAGCTCATTTGCATCAAAGAATTGAGATCCACAAAAGTCTCAGCTTTCCAGTGACACCTAATTTATGCAGTTCAATTGTTTAGGGACCGCAGTATTCATAAATAATCAAATACACAGTTTTAGAATAGGTGGGAAATAACCCATTTATACCACGTGAGAAGAACTGGATGGCTTTGGCCTCAAACTGCCTGGGAGAAGTGGGGATGTTTGTAAAAGGGAGACTAGTGAGTATGCAAAGAACCATTTTCATTGAATTATCTTGAGGTCAGAGGTCAAGGGACCCTTTTGAAAATGGCCATTCCAGTTTTTCCCCCACGCTAAAATATTGCCTTAATTTGGAGCATTACTAGTCAGCAGATCGGTTAGTTTCAAATGACGTGTAGCACACTTTTTTTAAGTAATCAAATTATTAGCAACATTTTTTGTGTTGCTATGTTTCCAAATTTCAGCATTACAATTGTATCATGGCCAAACCTTATAAGATCTTAATTGGAATAACCAGAGTTAGTTTAACATGTGCTAAACATAAATGCTTGCAAAAGTCAGTTTTTTTGGCAATGATATATTTTCTCTGAGATATGCTGAGTTTACAAAATACTTAAGGAGGAGGACAGGCCCCAGTCTTCCTCACTGCAGGTGCAGATTTTGCATAGGGCCCCTTTATTCCCACTTGACAGATGAATTAAAGGATCAGTGTGATCATATTTGTAAGGAACACATTGCTAAAATCATACAGCCATCAGAAAGGAAATTCAAAACTCTCAAAAGTAAAACGTCCTGCTCACACACCTCATCAAAACCACAAACATTCATGCAGTAGGCCTACCACTCCTCTCCTGGCTTTGTCTTCATCTAGCTGCCATGCTTTACAGAAGTGGATCTTGCCTTTTTAAGAGTAAGTGCAGGAACACTTTTCAGTCAGCCTTTTAAAATGTTTTCAATCCAGCCTGCTGTTTTTGGCACCCAGACTCTGGGTGTGGGTGTGTTTTCACATAATCATCTCTGGAGTCCCAGAAATCACTCGTACTTAAGACCGTGTTTCTCAGGTTTCTTTAGCTTCATTTCTCTTGTTTTGGGATTGTAGGCCCTCTGCTCTGTTGCTTACTTTGACAGATCGCCTGGTCTCCATCTCTGCTTTCGGAGGCTTTGTGCTCTGAATTCTGTGTTGTGGAATATTTCCCCTGAACCCACTCTGTCTCCATCTCCATTTTGCTGCCTGCCTTTTGAATGTGATGACGTGTGTTTTTTCTGCTTGTTTGGTACGCTGACATTTGTGTTCTGCAGAAAAGTTTCTTCTTTCATTTACTGTCACTTCTGCACGGAGCCCCGGAGGGAAAAAAAAAACATACTGGGGGGGCAAACAGTTTTGCAAGATCTCTAATTTGTTTTGCAATATCTGGAGTTGTATTTGTGAAATCTCACAAATCTAACAAATAACAAGGCTAACCTAGCTAGCTCGCTAGTAGCGATCTAGCTAGTACTTAGCTATCTAGTAGCACAACATGATTACATCCCCTTGGTTGTCTAAAGACATTCTAGCTACTAGCTAGCACACTACTAGCTAGCTAAAATAGCCTTATTGTTAGATCTCGCAAATGAAACTGGAGTTATTGCAAAACATGGTCAAGATCTCGCAAATGTGTTTGTCCCCAGTACGTGTGTGTATGTGTGTATTTGTGTATATACTGTATATGTGTGTATTTTTGTGTATATATATGTATATATGTATATTTATGTGTGTGTGTGTATATATATATATGTATATATGTATATTTATGTGTGTGTATATATATATATATATATATCCCCTCCATGTCACCTCCAGGTCTATACTTTCTGTGTCCCTATTTCTTCATCTTGCAGCAATTGCCTCACCTCTCTCCCTTGTAGCTGAGTTCGTATCCGTTTTTAACTGGTATGTTAACAGGTTGTCAGAATGTTATTGTTGTATCTCATAATTCATAAAAAAGACAGATCAAATGTGAAGCAAGACTTGGGTTCCAGCACCATGCAGGGCAACCAGGATGAGTGATGTTTGTTAGATGTTATGGATATTATTATATCTTAACAGAATAGTTCATCACTTAAAAAAATACCCATTTTCTTTTATTTTCAAACCCAGACTCCAGCTCTATACTTACAGGCACAGGCTGTTCTCATGAATTGTAGCTATGTATTCCACGTATTTATTACTGTACGCACCACATTGTCTGCTACTAAATGACAGTGTGAAGAGGCAGAAGGTTCTCTCATCCAACTTTTCCAAAATGTTGATTTTTTTTCCCCTTAATTTGACATGCATAGCTGCTCAATGTGCTTTGGGGTGGGACAGACCAAGAGTGAGATATTATTTATATATTTTCAATCTGTATATTAAATGTTTCTTTCATTGCAAAGTTGGAAAATAAAAAGTCTCAAAAATATAGATATACATATCAATGAAGTATTTCAACTTCCACTTGTGTAATTTGGGGCTAAGCACTTCATTTTCTGCTTTTGAGTGTACATTTAGAATGCATTCAAAACAGGAAAAGCCCTAGAGGAATACGTCCTACAGGACGTAAACGCCTGTACCGTGCTAAAACCTTAAATGGGCAGTGTTTATTTAGAAAGTGTGGATAATGTCATCTGTAGGCGGATGAATGTGGCCATTTCTCCCTCTCTGCCTCTGCTTCCCTGTCTGGGATCTTTAAACCCAGAGACAGCCCTGAATCCCTCGGCGGGGAGTCATGGTGGCCTTCATCAGTCACGGGTCGTTAGTTTGATATTCCTCGCCGTAATGAGGTCACTGTCACCTCGGCCTTTCATAATTCTCTAATTACTCTGTGTTCGATGCGGACTGTCATTAGAATGCACCAGCAAGAGGAAGGTGTGTTTCACAGACAGAGACATGTTTCCACTGGGATTACTGATATATTTACCTAACGTGGGACTTACAACTGCACTGGAACAAGTGGCATTGCACTGATCTTACGTGCCAAAGTCATGAGGAGTAAATCTCAGCCTGTGAATTTTTTTTTTGCTTTAAAAAAAAAAAACGTAACAATTTATGACAAATACAGACATTCGTATTTAACGAGGCAACGTCTTATCTCACAGCATTCCTACAACATTCACAGCTTTAAAGCGTCCGCATACTGCTCATTTCCAGGTGCATAATTCTATTTTGAGGTTGTACCAGAATAGGTTTCCATGGTTTCATTTTTAGAAAACACCATATTTTTGTTGTTCTGCACATTGCTACAGATCCTGTTTTCACCCTGTGTGTTTAGGTCTCTGTTTTAGCTCCAGAGTGAGACATCTCACTTCTATACTAACTTTGTTGGGAGCTGCGTATGCTCAGTAGCTCGATAAGATCCCATCAGCTAGATAACTCTTTCTCCAACTTTGGTCAATCCAAGGCAGGATTAGCTGGAAGACTTCTTCTAGACGAGGACCACTTGTGGAATACCTGCACAACAGGGACAGGAAGTAGTTCTTTTGGAGATTATGGTCAACTAGTGGCTGTTGGTGCAGTGTTTTGCCATTGAGAACGTGCTAGCATGCTACGGTTAGCCACCTCGTCTCTTTGGAGTAGCATTATGGGAAATGTAGGATCATTATTACGGTCGTGACTCATACTACAGGGACTAAAGGTCAGGCCTCTGCTGTTTTGTGTGTGTGTCTGTCTGTGTGTGTCTGTCAATTATTCCTCCAGCATTATGGAAGTGCATTGCTAAACCATTGGATTCTCCCTTTTATCTTTAAGTTTGTGTTTCTTTTGTGGTCTCTTGTTTTTTTTTCTGCACTTATATTCAATCTTGTGTTCTGTAACTGGCTAGTATGTGTCAGGAACAAATGAAGTCAAATTTGCAGCACACTTAAAGATGGCAGATAAAGGGAATTTGATTCCTGTGTGTGTGTGTGTGTGTGTGTGTGTGTGTGTGTGTGTGTGTGTGTGTGTGTGTGTGTGTGTGTGTGTGTGTGTGTGTACCATGTTTAACTACATTTGTGGGGACCAAAATTTGGAAATACAGTATACTTATGGGGTCCTGACAGCTTTGTGGGGACAAAATGCTGGTCCCCATAACGTTAAAGGGCTGTTTGAGGGTTAAGACTTGGTTTTAGGATCAGGGTTAGAATTTAGGTTTGATGGTTAAGGTTAGGGTAAGGGGCTAGGGAATGCATTATGTCAATGACTTGTCCCCATAAAGATAGTGAGACAAGACTGTGTGTGTGTGTGTGTGTGTGTGTGTGTGTGTGTGTGTGTGTGTGTGTGTGTGTGTGTGTGTGTGTGTGTGTGTGCGTGTGTGTGTGTGTGTGTGTGTATGTGTGTGTGGTCTGGTGCCCCAGACTAATAATAATCAGGACAAACAGGATTGTTTTTGTCTAGCTGTCTCTCACATTCAATAACTCCATACATCCAGGCAGGAGGTTGTTAGGCGGTTGTCATGGCGCCATGGCCCAATGTCTTCCTTTTCCCTTCATCATTGTTGTTTGGATCAGTTTGACTTTATTTCTCTGCTTGGATTTATTAAATGTTTAGCATTTAGTATTTTTATTGTTTATTATTTATTCTAGAATTTCTGTTAAATGACTCAGTATGAAATGTCATTTTTTCTCCTGTGTTTCCTGTGTGTTGAGCTCTGTGTTTTAGAGTGAGGCATCGCACTTCTGTTCCATCTTTACCTAGGTACTGCCCACATGCTCCAAGGTAAGGACTACAAGCCAGTCAGAAGCAGAGTATGAGGGTCCTGACAGTACCTAGGTAAGGACTACTAACCAGTCAGAAGCAGAGTATGAGGGCCCTGACAGTACCTAGGTAAGGACTACTAGCCAGTCAGAAGCAGAGTATGAGGGCCCTGACAGTACCTAGGTAAGGACTACTAGCCAGTCAGAAGCAGAGTATGAGGGTCCTGACAGTACCTAGGTAAGGACTACTAGCCAGCCAGAAGCAGAGTATGAGGGCCCTGACAGTACCTAGGTAAGGACTACTAGCCAGTCAGAAGCAGAGTATGAGGGCCCTGACAGTACCTAGGTAAGGACTACTAGCCAGTCAGAAGCAGAGTATGAGGGCCCTGACAGTACCTAGGTAAGGACTACTAGCCAGTCAGAAGCAGTGTATGAGGGCGGGCCCTGACAGTACCTAGGTAAGGACTACTAGCCAGTCAGAAGCAGTGTATGAGGGCCCTGACAGTACCTAGGTAAGTGTTTCTGTTGGAGATAGTAAGTCTCTTTGAGGGGGGGACTTTGGACTTTTTAACTTTGTAAACCTATAATATGCACAAAAGAAGATATATAACACAGTAAATGAAAGGGGGAAAAGCCAAAAAGCATAATATGAGCACTTTAAGACAGACTAGTCAATTTCCTGTGCCTATGGGCGTGCTGGTCTTACAGGGAGGTGTGTCCAGGTGCGTTCTGGGAGTATTGCTATCTTGAGGCATTGACCAACAATCTCGCGCCATTGACCAACAAAAACCTGGTGTAAAGTCAATAGCCCAGCATTTCATTATTTTAACTGAGCATTTGTCCAATGTGCCCAGGCTTATGCACAGCTTGCACACACTATGCTTGTTACACACACAGGGACGTGCCGGAGTACAGAAAAAAAGATTACAAATAAAATAACAGAAACAATTACCATGTGAAAGAGTATCAAGTGCTATCACTTCAGACATGAGCAGATCACTTTCTTCTCTCCTTTTTCCTCAGCAAATCCTCCATCATAACAGCAATGCGCCAAGGTCCAAACGTGCCTGGCTAGTAAAGACAATGGAAGATGTCTCTGATTGGTTGATTGCATGTGATGCCCAAAACACACCTATGATTAATGAAGACACTAAGTGCAACCCTTTATGACCATGTACCTGGTGCACAGACCCTTTTTTCTGCCGTCAAACTAGCAAAAGTGGATTCCTACATGCCCTAAACACACCTGTGACAGGCGCTTAGATCGTTAAAATAGGGCCAACAATAGGGCCAACCATGTTAGGTTCAGCCAGACTTATAGTTGGGGGGGGTTACTCAGCTGCTTGTTGTGTTAGTCTTATTCACATAAAGGTAGCTGAAGTTTACAATCAGGAACATCTGACTTCATCATGACTTTCTCCCTCTCCTCTTTTTGTTAACATCCATTGCCAAAATATCACTTAACCTTAAAGTCTGTTGAAGCAAATGCAACACAGGAAGACTTGTACAGGGTAACCCCCATACAAACAAACCTGACTGACAAGACATCAGCCTGTAAAACACAAGCAGCCATTCCGTCCACCAGAACAAGCTAATGTTAAAAACAGTCACTGCTTCACATCCGCCAAAGGCGGTTTTTGATGGAAACAAGTTAGGTAGCAGTGTGTTGTGACACTGCATTAGAAAAACATACATGGAAAGGAAAATTCCTCTGCGGGTTATGTTTGAGTTAACACGCTTGGAATAACACCCACACTTACGCACTAGGAGAGCATAAAATCACAGACAAATACACACACTCATGAGCATTCATCCATCCAGGTATCGTGTTCAATTACGCAATTACCTTCAGCTGGGGTTTAGAGACAAAACCCTGCCAAGTTTTTAAAACCACACACCTCCTATTCAACCATACTGTACAGCTGGAAATTTTCCTGGAAACGTCCCCTCCTTCTCTCCTAGCCTCCAACCCATGAATTTGGACGTTTGGACAGTGGTTGTCCGCGTCTGATGTGACCCTTCGGCGTGTGTGTAGAACGTACCGGGTAGAGCAACATCTAGACGTGGTTTAGTGAGTAGTATGTAAGGGGAGAATTCCTCGTAGGGAGGTTGGTTGGGGGGATGGATGGGTCAAACACAGGACTTTCACCCAGGAGAGCGGGGTTCGTGTCCTGCTTGTGTCCTTAACCCAACGGCGTCAAAAGGGACACCAATAGTCTCGACCAACCTTGTGTTACATGACGCTAAAGGAGACGACCAAGCGCGTGTTACATGACGGTAAAGGAGACAACAGAGCACGTGTTATATGACGCTAAAGGAAACAACACCTATCATGACCATTCAGACACTGGGCACGTGCGTGCCGGTGTAAACAGGAAGCAGAATGTCAGACGTTACTCCTGCGGCTGGAAAACACGAATGTAAGGCAGCACGTGGCTCAGTGGTTAGCACTTCTGCCTCTAGAAGGTTCTGGGTTCAAATC
Source organism: Etheostoma perlongum (assembly GCA_026937815.1). Lineage (NCBI taxonomy): Eukaryota > Metazoa > Chordata > Actinopteri > Perciformes > Percidae > Etheostoma > Etheostoma perlongum. Next base: position 5,788,279 of record CM049381.1, read on the forward strand.
CAGGTTGTTCTGAGCCTTTCTGTGTGGAGTTTGGTTTCCTCCCACCACAAAGACATGCATGCTAGGTAACTAGGACTACAGTTGAAAATTAGCCAACTGGCTAACACTGGCACATATACAGGAAAATTGATTAATGGGCAATCCAATCAATTAATCAATCAAATAAGTGGAAGAGGTATTGAAAGGTCTGTAGGCTAACTCATAGATGCCCGTCCAGACTACAAAGCAACCCCGGAGTTTTCAAACCAAAATAGGGGCAGCAGTGTTTCCAAATGTCTCCGTTTTAGGCAAGGCAGCTTTATTTGTAGAGATGTTCCAATAACGGAAAAGCCCCCGATAGTACCTAAAATACTGGAATCGGAAAGTACTGGAGCTAATACACCAATTCCATACCATACAATTTAGCCCTGAAGAAACTACTTCAGTATAAAGTAGTTTTTTTTTTTTTTGAAATGACTTACTCTCAAATAAAAGAAAGTTTTACATTCATTGCTTGTGTTTGTTCATGTTTCACAAAGAGTTTAACCTGAGCCAGACCAACAAGGATGATACTGTAGCAATCATATCACATCCATACACAGTTAGTAGTATACGGCTGTTAAATCATAAGAAATTATAACACACTGGTATTGGACAATCATTTATTTTTATAGTACATTTCAAGGCAATTTAAACTGTTTTGCATAAAGCATTAAAGAGCAGTTAAAAGCAATAAAACTATTAACAGCTAAAATAGAATAAGACAGATATGAACGTAGCAAAATATATTTGTATTAAACTAAGATATAACGTGAATATAGCCTTAGATAAGGTATCGTTTCCCATCCCTTCTTTTACAAAGAAGGTTGATTCCTCTAATATCTGACAGTTAGAATACATTATTTGTGCCTTCCCAGCACTTTTTTTAAAGTTCCAAAATCAAACGTCTCAGATGACCTGTTCCTCCTGCTCTCCCTGTTCACCTCGCCTTTACACGCTCACTGAAAAGACTTGTGGTATTTTAATAGGGTTGAGGATAGAATTATATGAGATGTCAATCATAGCTTTGTACTGAGTGATACATTCGTCAGCACTTGAAGTTCAACCAACCCGGAGGTGGATTTGCCATTTTAGAACATCTTGGAATGTTTTTAATGGATTGTTGCCAGATTTCCTGCAAAAGTCCAGGATGTCCAGCCTTGGTGTTTTTCTTTAATTTTCTATCATTGTATATGTATAAATGGTCATATCTCTGTCAGCCATAAAGCAAGAAGACACGTGTGTGATATAGATACGTATACAATGAGGAAAATAAGTATTTGAACACCCTGCTATGTTGCAAGCTCTCCCACTTAGAAATCATGGAGGGGTCTAAAATTGTCATCGTAGGTGCATGTCCACTGTGAGAGGCATAATCTAAAAACAAATCCAGAAATCACAATGTATGATTTTTTAACTATTTATTTGTATGATACAGCTGCAAAAAATCAATGTTAATATTTGGTACAGTAGCCTCTGTTTGCAATTCCAGAGGTCAAACGTTTCCTGTAGTTTTTCACCAGGTTTGCACACACTGCAGAAGAGATTTTGGCCCACTCCTCCACACAGATCTTCTCTAGATCAGTCAGGTTTCTGGCCTGTCGCTGAGAAACACGGACTTTGAGCTCCCTCCAAAGATTCTCTATTGGGTTTATATCTGGAGACTGGCTAGGCCACGCTAGAACCTTGATATGCTTCTTACAGAGCCACTCCTTGGTTATCCTGGCTGTGTGCTTCGGGTCATTGTCATGTTGGAAGACCCAGCCTCGACCCATCTTCAATGCTCTAACTGAGGGAAGGAGGTTGTTCCCCAAAATCTCGCAATACATGTCCCCGGTATCCTCTCCTTAATACAGTGCAGTCGCCCTGTCCCATGTGCAGAAAAACACCCCCAAAGCATGATGCTACCACCCCCATGCTTCACAGTAGGGATGGTGTTCTTGGGATGATACTCATCAATCTTCTTCCTCCAAACACGGTTAGTTGAATTATGACCAAAAAGTTCTATTTTGGTCTAATATGACCACATGACTTTCTCCCATGACTCCTCTGGATCATCCAAATGGTCATTAGCAAACTTAAGACGGGCCTTGACATGTGCTGGTTTAAGCAGGGGAACCTTCCGTGCCATGCATGATTTCAAACCATGACGTCTTAGTGTATAACCAACGGTAACCTTGGAAACGGTGGTCCTAGCTCTTTTGAGGTCACTGACCAGCTCCTCCAGTGTAGTTCTGGGCTGATGTCTCACCTTTCTTAGGATCATTGAGACCCCACGAGATGAGATCTTGCATGGAGCCCCAGTCCGAGGGAGATTGACAATCATGTTTAGCTTCTTCCATTTTCTAATGATTGCTCCAACAGTGGACCTTTTGTCTTGGCCATGTTAGTAGTTGGATTCTTACTGATTGTATGGGGTGGACAGGTGTCTTTAAGCAGCTAACGACCTCAAACAGTTGCATCCAATTTAGGATAATAAATGGAGTGGAGGTGGACATTTTGAAGGCAGACTAACAGGTCTTTGAGGGTCAGAATTGTAGCTGATAGACAGGTGTTCAAATACTTATTTGCAGCTGTATCATACAAATAAATAGTTAAAAAATCATACATTGTGATTTTTTGATTTTTTTTTGTAGATTATGTCTCTCACAGTGGACATGCACCTACGATGACAATTTCAGAACCCTCCATGATTTCTAAGTGGGAGAACTTGCAAAATAGCAGGGTGTTCAAATACTTATTTTCCTCACTGTATATATATAATATATATAAATAATGAACTGAATGTTGGCTTCATGTTTAACTACAGTCTTGCTGGCATATTACATCCACTTGGAAAGACAACAAATGTCTTAAAATGACAATTTAAGACATACCAAGACTTAATAACTCCACTAAACAGAGCCTCTCTTGTTTGGGATGGTTATTCATCTTTGAAATAATATGGTAGCTGATTTTGATTGGGCAATTACAGCTTTAACAATGCCCGCCACAATTACAGAGCAATATGCACGAGTCCTAATCGCTTAGCTTCATTTAATCCGACAAGCTGGCAACAATGGAGAAAACTCACTCAACGTGTCTGTTAGGGAGTGCTTTGAGTGTCTCAAGTTGTTTTCCCCTCCCCAGTGCTCTATCTCGAACAGACAGGTGGGGGACAGAACAATGGCCTTCTTGATTGAGGACCTAAACCCAAAATGGGTGGATTGGGCAAGGGGAAAAGCGATGATGAGGATTTAGTCATGGAGTTTTGGAAAAATTCCAAATGTGAAGGGCATGTGCTGGTGGCGTGGCGGAGTTGCATGTCCACCCCCCAGCTAAAGAGTGACTGATTTGATCTTTGCATCCAGTTGTTGTCATACTGAAGAGTCTTTATTATGGGAACAGGCCATAAGATTAGGTAGTTATTGTCATGTTAAAGTGCCCTTATGCTGTGGACAGATTGTAGGATTATTAAAATTGACAAATATTAGATAGCCCACACATACCTTGCTGAATGCTTCTACCACAGATTTTTAATCTTCAATGTATTTTAAGTCAAGGACCCTTTAACTGAAAGAGAGACCGATCAGGGACCCACTACGACACAGATTGTATAAAATGAAGTTGCATATTTAGCCTGGCTTACAATAACATGTGAGCGGCATAAAGCCTTGATATACCTTTTTTACTGCAAAAAATACTAAGCTTTTCGAAAAATAATTGTTAGCATGATTTTATAAAACATGTTTTTATGTTGAAATCTTTAGGATGAACTCTATCTGTGGATGGCTATCTTACATTAAGGCCAAACATATGGCCTATATACAAATAGGCTTTGCTAATTATATGTTGGATGCACGTTAAGACTTCAATTTTTAAAGAAACTTTCTAAAAATGAACAATGATTTGGCGGCCCTGTTGAGAATCTCCGGTCTAAACAGTTAAAGGAGGACACATGTATTGACTGAGTCAGTGCTGACCCACTGGGCAGGCAAATCCTAAAATCCTGCAAGAAAACAACTTGTCGTATGTTCCATTGATTCCCTCTAAAGGTCCCATGACGTGGTGTCCTAACAGGCTGGGGGGACGCATTTTAATGTTAAAAACCTCATAAAGTGACATTTTCATGCCATGGGACCTTTAAAGTTCTGCATTTTCAGTTTACCTTCTGGGAGCTTTCAGCTATTGATGATACGTTCCTTTCCATGGCGTGTATGTGTTTACGTTCTCTGGACTGTGGACAGGTTAGATGCTCTTGAGAGTAAAACAATAAAGCAAAGTGAAACAAACTTTTGGATCTTTTGGATTTCCTGAGCATAGCAACTGCTGCATAGCAGCCAGTCCACTCCCCCTTCGCTTGAGTCAGGAAGTGGCTCTGGTGCCCAGAATACTTTGACGAGTTAGTTAAACACATAGTTGTTTAATTAAACAAATTCACAGTTATGACTTTTGAAAAGTAAACTGCACCGTTTAAATAAAAAGCTGGAACACTAATGCTTACTTTAGTGGGTTTTTTCCCCATATTAAGGCAACTTGCTACTTGTCCACATACATATATCCAGTAGGTGATTTGATGAGAAATGATTTGATTGACACCCTTTGTTGTACCCTTCTCACCCCTCCTTCCCTTAGAATTGTAAGAGTTGAATATGTTAGTCTAGTCTTCCTGACCCATTGTTCCTTTATCTGACTGAGGTTTACTGAAGCCTGACTGGGTATTGATAAATCCGTGGCGCTGAAGTAGCAGACATATTTGTGATTATAAAATCTAGTTGCATAATAAACTGGGCCTAATGTGTAGAGCAACCTAAAGCATATGCACATACCGTTTGACTGTGCCCTGCAATACTAAGCCAGTAAAAAAAGAAGTATTTACACATCCATATGTCATGTATTAATGTCAAACTGTATGTTTGTGGAAGGCACAGTGAATCTTTAAGCTTAACTGTATCCGTGGATGGCTGTAGTGGCCTTTAAGTGTATCATCAATCATAATGTTTTAGACATAATATTCTATTGTAATATATATTTTGCCTTTATTCTGTAAAAGAGGATATTGAATTTTTTTTTTTTCAAAGTTTACCAGCGGTGGAGGACTTGTTGGACCGTGTGAACACAGCGTCCCTCTTTTGTTCCTTCAACCAGCTTCTAGAAAAGGTCGTCATAGCGATGTGTGCACATATCCAAAAACCTGTTGATATCTAGGTAAGTCTAGGATAATGTTTAAAAGTAGCTCTGTTTCTCCTTCTTATTGGGTCTGCAGCCCTGCAAACTGTTGGCTGCTTGGTTTGTGTACAGAATCCATAGCAACACACCGAGCTGACCATGAGCCATAAACATATTCTGAATGTGCTGTATACACGTCCAAAGAACGCCTCTAAAACCTGAATAATACCGGAATATCATGTCTTAATCGGAAAATGCTATATTCAGAAAAAGACTTATTCGGAATATTCAACCGGAATATGCTGTTTACATGACCTGTATAATATTCGGAATATTCTCATATTAGGAATAATAGTGGAATATTGGTGTGTGTGTAAATGTACAGTGCCTTGCGAAAGTATTCGGCCCCCTTGAACTTTTCAACCTTTTGACACATTTCAGGCTTCAAACATAAAGTTATAAAAAAAAATTTTGTGAAGAATCACCAACAAGTGGGACACAATTGTGAAGTGGAACGAAATCTATTGGATATTTTAAACTTTTTTAGCAAATAAAAAACTGAAAAGTGCTGCGTTCAAAATTATTCGCCCCCCTTGCGTTAATACGTTGTAGAGCCACCTTTTGCTGCGATTACAGCTGCAAGTCGTTTGGGGTATGTCTCTATCAGTTTTGCACATCGAGAGACTGACATTCTTGCCCATTCTTCCTTGCAAAACAGCTGGAGCTCAGTGAGGTTGGATGGAGAGCGTTTGTGAACAGCAGTTTTCAGCTCTTTCCACAGATTCTCGATTGGATTCAGGTCTGGACTTTGACTTGGCCATTCTAACACCTGGATACGTTTATTTGTGAACCATTCCTTTGTAGATTTTGCTGTATGTTTGGGATCATTGTCTTGTTGGAAGATAAATCTCCATCCCAGTTTCAGGTCTTTTGCAGACTCCAACAGGTTTTCATCCAGAATGGTCCTGTATTTGGCTGCATCCATCTTCCCCTCAATTTTAACCATCTTCCCTGTCCCTGCTGAAGAAAAGCAGGCCCAAACCATGATGCTGCCACCACCATGTTTGACAGTGGGGATGGTGTGTTGAGGGTGATGAGCTGTGTTGCTTTTACGCCAAACATATCGTTTTGCATTGTGGCCAAAAAGTTCGATTTTGGTTTCATCTGACCAGAGCACCTTCTTCCACATGTTTGGTGTGTCTCCCACGTGGCTTGTGGCAAACTTTAGACGAGACTTTTTATGGATATCTTTGAGAAATGGCTTTCTTCTTGCCACTCTTCCATAGAGGCCAGATTTGTGCAGTGTACGACTGATTGTTGTCCTCTGGACAGACTCTCCCACCTCAGCTGTAGTTCTCTGCAGTTCATCCAGAGTGATCATGGGCCTCTTGGCTGCATCTCTGATCAGTCTTCTCCTTGTCTGAGCTGAAAGTTTAGAGGGACGGCCAGGTCTTGGTAGATTTGCAGTGGTCTGATACTCCTTCCATTTCAAAATGATCGCTTGCACAGTGCTCCTTGGGATGTTTAAAGCTTGGGAAATCTTTTTGTATCCAAATCCGGCTTTAAACTTCTCCACAACAGTATTACGGACCTGTCTGGTGTGTTCCTTGGTCTTCATGATGCTCTCTGCGCTTTCAACTGAACCCTGAGACTATCACAAAGCAGGTGCATTTATACAGAGACTTGATCACACACAGGTGGATTCTATTTATCACCATCAGTCATTTAGGACAACATTGGATCATTCAGAGATCCTCGCTGAACTTCTGGAGTGAGTTTGCTGCACTGAAAGTAAAGGGGCCGAATAATTTTGTACGCACCACTTTTCAGTTTTTTATTTGCTAAAAAAGTTTAAAATATCCAATAGATTTCGTTCCACTTCACAATTGTGTCCCACTTGTTGGTAATTCTTCACAAAAAATAAAAATGTTGTATATTTATGTTTGAAGCCTGAAATGTGTCAAAAGGTTGAAAACTTCAAGGGGGCCAAATACTTTTGCAAGGCACTGTAGTAATGCTGAGGATTTTTTTTTTTTTTTTTTATTACAAATAAGCCAATTTCTCTTTCCTAGTAATATAATTCATGTTAATTCAGACATATTTTAGTATGGGGGGAAAAAACACAAAAAAAAAAAAAAATCAAAAAATATTTTGGTGGATCCCCCTGCAGCTGACTCTGAGGACCCCCTGTTGAAGATCTCTGCTCTAAACTCTAAAACCGTGTCCATCCCCCCCTGTTAAAAATGAACATATCGCCTGCTGCATTTATTGAATCACTGCTCTTAATTTAAGCTTAGCTGGGAAGCTGGAATGGCTCCAGGTGCAAAGACGTTCAGAAACACACTGCTTCTCTGTCTGACGTTTAACTACTACACCCTGTATGTGATATAAGCTCAATAATAGGTAGACAAATGTTGGACTTGGTCTGGTGTAATCAGTCCGACAATCTGAATGTGTTGAACCTCTCACCTGCACTCATTTGAAGTTCCTTTGAACATTGGCTTAACCCATGATTGATTCCACAAAGGCGCTCCATGTTGTCCTCATTCATGATTGTTCCACACAACGCTCATGTTTTTCATTAATAAATGAATTAATGAATAAATGAAAAATATGTTTTATGTCTGTGGTCTTTAAGGCCTTAATTTTTTTGTTGAAATTTAAGATTCCGCAGAAAACTAGTCCTTAAGATTGATATTGGGTATAGAATGACGAGGCATTTTTTGATAGTTCAATCAGTGCCTAAAATGTCTTGGTACCCAGCCCTAGTCCTGAGTGACCGCCTGTGATCGGATCGCACTCCCCCGCTCTGTAAGCAAATAAACTCATACATTGGCTGTAGAGGTGGGAATCCCCAGACACCCCCCGATACTATATCATCATCATGATACTTACGTGACCATATGGTATTATTGCGATTTTAAACATATTGCAATATTCTGCATTATATTGCAATTCATTACCTTTTTTCTAACCTTTACATTTTTCCAAATTTCAAATGATGTACCCAAAAGGAAACTGTACTAATATGTTTGTTCATCTCACTTCAATGTCATTTCTGCATAATGGGATTGTCAAGCACACAAACTGACCAACACATACAGTGAGGAAAATAAGTATTTGAACACCCTGCTATTTTGCAAGTTCTCCCACTAAGAAATCATGGAGGGGTCTGAAATTGTCATCGTAGGTGCATGTTCACTGTGAGAGACATAATCTAAAATTAAAATCCAGAAATCACAATGTATGATTTTTTAACTATTTATTTTATGATACAGCTGCAAATAAGTATTTGAACACCTGTCTATCAGCTAGAATTCTGACCGTCAAAGACCTGTTAGTCTGCTTTCAAAAAGTCCACCTCCACTCCATTTATTATCCTAAATTAGATGCACCTGTTTGAGGTTGTTAGCTGCATAAAGACACCTGTCCACCCCATACAATCAGTAAGAATCCAACTACTAACATGGCCAAGACCAAAGAGCTGTCCAAAGACACTAGAGACTAAATTGTCCACCTCCACAAGGCTGGAAAAGGCTACGGGGAAATGTCCAAGCAGCTTGGTGAAAAAAGGTCCACTGTTGGAGCAATCATTAGAAAATGGAAGAAGCTAAACATGACTGTCAATCTCCCTCGGACTGGGGCTCCATGCAAGATCTCACCTCGTGGGGTCTCAATGATCCTAAGAAAAGTGAGAAATCAGCCCAGAACTACACGGGAGGAGCTGGTCAATGACCTGAAAAGTGAAAAATGACCTGGTAATACACTAAGACGTCATGGTTTGAAATCATGCATGGCACGGAAGGTTCCCCTGCTTAAACCAGCACATGTCAAGGCCCCCGTCTTAAGTTTGCCAATGACCATTTGGATGATCCAGAGGAGTCATGGGAGAAAGTCATGTGGTCAGATGAGACCAAAATATAACTTTTTGGTCATAATTCCACTAACCGTGTTTGGAGGAAGGAGAATGATGAGTACCATCCCAAGAACACCATCCCTACTGTGAAGCATGGGGGTATGTATGGCAATACTTATTTTCCTCACTGTATATAATAAAACATCAATACTTGGCTTCTGTGTGATGATACAGTATTGCCATACTATGATACTATGCTGTATGATTTTTTTCCCCCCACACCTAGTAGGCTGGTTGTGTGTGCGTATGTGTAAATGACAGTTTGTCCTCTCACACAAATGATACAACAGAATTGTGATGCTGGGAAAAAAGATGTCTTCCGACGGGCATGTGCAGGAAAGAAAAGATGTTTTTAAAAGTCTCTCTGTGTTCAGATCACAGTCCGTCTGTAACTTCTAAGTATTATATAGTTCACGTTCCATGTGTGTGTTCCTTGGCTTCTAGGAGTCTTGTAAAGTTGCTGCTGATCCGACCAGCTGTAGAGATCAATAGTTTCAGCGCTCCTTTCTTTTATTTTTTCATCAACATGATTTAAAAAAAAAAAAGAAAGTGAGCAGAGAAAAAAACAGGAAGAAGAAGTGACAGCAGCATAGAGGGAGGCAGACCAGATTGTAACATCTGGGAACCCATGTTGAAACAATGCACCCCCCCCACCCCCCCACAGTCCATTAGGAGACTGATGAGTGAACAGTTAGCTGAATCAACTCAGCATGTCTGCTTCTCCCACTGGCTCTTTAATCATTCCTTATCTTGGCCGAAAATACCACATCTCGGCTCTCTCTCCCTCACTCTCCGTTTCGGTCTCTCTCACTCTCTCACATCCATCTCTCCCCCTCCTCTCTCCACCCTCCACCTGAATGTTGTTCATGGGCGGTGCTCTGTTTTGTTTTGTGGGTAGAGAACAACACGGTGTCCGTTGCCATTGTGTGTTGCTGCAGAGTGATGAATGCTGGGTAAGCATTGAAGCTGGCTCCTGATTGGCTGGGTCTGTGTGAGGCACTTAAACTTTTTTTCCTTTTTGAAGTTGAAAACAAATGTTAATTAAACACTAGTCTCGCACTGGCAGACTTATCTCAACAGCGCTGTGGAGTAAGATGTAGCTTCACCACAGATGCATTCTGGGATACGAGGAAAACAACACTCTGGGTTGTTTGCATTGTTTTAAACCAATCACAATGGCCTTTGGCAGAGCTAAGCTTTGGACACAGCGATGGGGGCTCTGCTTAATAGTCAATATTAAATGACGTTGAAGTCTATATGAAAGAGACTTCAGATACAGTATTAGGGACCACTAAGGTCTATATAAAAGAGACTTCAGATACAGTATTAGGGGACCACTAAGGTCTGTATAAAGAGACTTCAGATACAGTATTAGGGACCACTAAGGTATATAAAAAGAGACTTCAGATACAGTATTAGGGGGACCACTAAGGTCTATATAAAAGAGACTTCAGATACAGTATTAGGGGACCACTAAGGTCTATATAAAAGAGACTTCAGATACAGTATTAGGGGACCACTAAGGTCTATATAAAAGAGACTTCAGATACAGTATTAGGGACCACTAAGGTCTATATAAAAGAGACTTCCGATACAGTATTAGGGGACCACTAAGGTCTATATAAAAGAGACTTCAGATACAGTATTAGGGGACCACTAAGGTCTGTATAAAGAGACTTCAGATACAGTATTAGGGACCACTAAGGTCTGTATAAAAGAGACTTCAGATACAGTATTAGGGGACCACTAAGGTCTGTATAAAAGAGACTTCAGATACAGTATTAGGGGACCACTAAGGTCTATATAAAAGAGACTTCAGATACAGTATTAGGGGACCACTAAGGTCTATATAAAAGAGACTTCCGATACAGTATTAGGGGACCACTAAGGTCTATATAAAAGAGACTTCCGATACAGTATTAGAGGACCACTAAGGTCTATGTAAAATCATCCAAAAAGCAGCATGTCATGGGACCTTTAAACTTTTGGATGAGGTTTTCATGAGCATGAAACTCCCCCGGTTGAATCATCTGTACATGTGACAACCAATTGTGTCATAAAAATCTGTGTATTTGATAACAGAAAAAGTCAAAGGTGCACATCTCTGTACATAAAAAAGGAAAGGGAACTCCCATGGAAGTATTATATTACATACATGTATAATATTGGCAGAATTCCATTGATCTGCTAAAGTTTCAGAGTCCTGTGTTCTGCATGCAGGTCTACTGTCACGCTGTCAAGGCTTACTGGGACATTTGACATATCACAAAGACAGCGTACATGTTATTAATATATCCAGTGCTTTTATTACTGTGAAAAATCAGGCGGCCTTTGAAGAATCAATACAAGCATAATTCCTCTTGAATTTTAATACTTCATTATTGCACATTGTCCCGGCCACATTGATGCGTCTCATTTGCTTTACGCGGTCCTCTCATTACTTTGCCTTTGAACATGTTTCATGGAACCAAGGTCTCCCTTTCAATGTTCTCCCCCCATTCTCTCCCACTTTCTTTCTGCCAGTGTCTCTTTCCATTGGGAGCCATGTCATGTGTTTAATTGCCGCCAGGTGACTAGGAAGCTAGAAAAACAGAATTAACCTTGTCAGCCCAGAGCCATCCCTCTCTTCCCTCCTCCCTTCCTCTCCTCTATCCAACGCATCAATTAAAGTTAAACCGCTGTGGCACTCGGTTTCAACAGGCTCAGACTTGGGTACACAAAGACGGCGAGATGGAGATGTGAGATATAGAGTAGAGAGAGGGGAATAGGTGGGATTTACACAGAAGGAAAAAAAAGAGAAAACTGACAACCGGACAGAATGGATGAGAGGGGGAAGACGATGAAACAAGACAATGAGCCAAGGAAAGATAGACACACAGTCTTGGAAGATAGACTGGAGGAGGGATAAAGTGGGATTCAGCTGCTGCAGGATTTAGACACGAGCATGATGACACAAAGGCAGCCACAGTGACAGAGAGAGAGAGAGATAGAGAGAGAGCATGCTAGAGAGATAGAAAGAGATATCTATGTTAGTGTGAATGTAGAGTAAAGGTGTAAGATGTTGAGATGGGACAGGAGAGAATACAGAAGTACTGCGGGGACAGGGACAGAGATAACCTAATCTCGCATTGCCGGAAGGGAGGGATGGGAGAAAAATGTGCTTTGCTTTATTGGCATCTCTTTAAACCAATCACAATCAGTGTGGGCGCTGCTAAGCGCCAGGACGGAGCCATGACGCCTCTTAGGGCTGGTATATGAATATTATATTGATAATGCAATATGAGACTTAAGTGTTGTCTTTTCCTGGTTTTAAAGGCTGCATTACAGGAAAGTGCTGTAATTGTCTCTGTTACCAGACTGTTGCAGCTCTTTATTATTTGTTTTGCCTTTACCCACCAATTGTCAACAATATAATATTGCCACAATATCGACATCAAGGTATTAGGACAAGATTATCACGATAATCATGGTCCTCAGAAATCCACCAGAGGTTAGAACGCCAACACAAAGAAAGAGGAAGAGGAAGGACACAGCGGTATTTCCGGCAGCACTGGAGCAATCCCAGAAGTGGAACGTTGGGATATAGACTAGGGACAGTGGGAAAAAAACAAGCCAGTGTGTCTTTAAATGTTTGGTCAATCAGGAATATGGTCATTTGTGTATTTTTTTATAGTCACATAAAGGGTATTCTGGATGTACAGTATATGGGGGGGGGGCTTCTCTAACCCTTTTTTAACCCTCATGTTGTCCTCATGTTGCCCTCATGTTGTCCTATATCAATGTTCTTTTTAATTCCCCAAAATAACAGGATTGATTCCACACAACTCTCTTTGGCAAGTACAAATCTCTACTTTCATTAATTTTGGTATGTCTTATTAAATTTTATAGCATTTGAAATAGTATTGAGTAAAAGTTGACATATTCCAGTCTGTGATTATCATCAACATCCATTCCTTTAATTTTAGTCTAAATAATTCCTAATTTCTGCTTTTCTAACTCAAACATTAGGTATAATTTCCTATAAATGAGGTTTATTGACTATAAATTCCAAAAATAAAGTTGATAAGTTATTGTCAAGTAGTTGAAAATGTCAAAACAAGTTATAAACATTGAAAAAAAGCGTTAAAAAAGTAACAAAAACATAAGAAAAAGTTAAAAACACCAATTAAAAACCGTTGATTTTTTTTCATTTTAGTGGGAAGACAACACAAGGGTTTAAACATTTTCGTGATTTTTGGTAAATTCAGATTTGTTTGTGTTTCATTTTGTGGTTTTAATTTCATTATTTCTTTTGTAACATTGTTGATTGTTCGAGATGAAAGGTGAAAAAGGGCTTTTTTGTGAGGGAAAAGCTAATTATAAAAAGACTACAAAACAGTCACATACAGTGGGTACGGAAAGTATTCAGACCCCTTTAAATTTTTCACTCTTTGTTTCATTGCAGCCTTTTTCCAAAAATCAAAAAAGTTCATTTTATTTCTCAGTAATGTACACTCAGCAACCCATCTTGACAGAAAAAAACAGAAATTTAGAAATTTTTGCATATTTATTAAAAAACAAAAACTGAAATATCACATGGTCATAAGTATTCAGACCCTTTGTTCAGTATTTAGTAGAAGCACCCTTTTGATCTAATACAGCCATGAGTCGTTTTGGGAAAGATGCAACAAGTTTCTCACATCTGGATTTGGGTATCCTCTGCCATTCCTCCTTGCAGATCCTCTCCAGTTCTGTCAGGTTGGATGGTAAACGTTGGTGGACAGTCATTTTCAGGTCTCTCCAGAGATGCTCAATTGGGTTTAAGTCAGGGCTCTGGCTGGGCCATTCAAGAACAGCCACAGAGTTGTTGTGAAGCCACTCCTTCGTTATTTTAGCGGTGTGCTTAGGGTCATTGTCTTGTTGGAAGGTAAACCTTCGGCCCAGTCTGAGGTCCAGAGCACTCTGGAAAAGGTTTTCGTCCAGGATATCCCTGTACTTGGCCGCATTCATCTTTCCCTCGATTGCAACCAGTCGTCCTGTCCCTGCAGCTGAAAAACACCCCCACAGCATGATGCTGCCACCACCATGCTTCACTGTTGAGACTGTATTGGACAGGTGATGAGCAGTGCCTGGTTTTCTCCACACATACCGCTTAGAATTAAGGCCAAAAAGTTCTATCTTGGTCTCATCAGACCAGAGGATTTTATTTATCACCATCTTGGAGTCCTTCAGGTGTTTTTAGCAAACTCCATGCGGGCTTTCATGTGTCTTGCACTGAGGAGAGGCTTCCTTCGGGCCACTCTGCCATAAAGCCCCGACTGGTGGATTGCTGCAGTGATGGTTGACTTACTACAACTTTCTCCCATCTCCCGACTGCATCTCTGGAGCTTAGCCACAGTGACCATTGGGTTCTTCTTTGCCTCTCTCACCAAGCTCTTCTCCCCCGATAGCTCAGTTTGGCCGGACGGCCAGCTCTAGGAAGGGTTCTGGTCGTCCCAAACGTCTTCCATTTGAGGATTATGGAGGCCACTGTGCTCTTAGGAACCTTAAGTGCAGCAGAAATTTTTTTGTAACCTTGACCAGATCTGTGCCTTGCCACAATTCTGTCTCTGAGCTCTTCAGGCAGTTCCTTTGACCTCATGATTGTCATTTGCTCTGACATGCACTGTGAGCTGTAAGGTCTTATATAGACAGGTGTGTGGCTTTCCTAATCAAGTCCAATCAGTATAATCAAACACAGCTGGACTCCAATGAAGGTGTAGAACCATCTCAAGGATGATCAGAAGAAATAGACAGCACCTGAGTTACATATGAGGGTCACGGCAAAGGGTCTGAATACATATGACCATGTGATATTTCAGTTTTTGTTTTTTAATAAATATGCAAAAATTTCTAAATTTCTGTTTTTTTCTGTCAAGATGGTTTGCTGAGTGTACATTACTGAGAAATAAAATGAACATTTTTGATTTTTGGAAAAAGGCTGCAATGAAACAAAGAGTGAAAAATTTAAAGGGGTCTGAATACTTTCCGTACCCACTGTATGTATGCAATTCCAACATTCTTGTGTTCGTGTTCAGTTCACCTGTCCTCACAGTAGTGCCTTTGTGTGATCCTGTAGCCCCCCCACCCTGACGCCAGCCCTGTGCGCATACACACACACACACACACACACACACACACACACACACACACACACACAATGGCCCTTAGAGGCTTTTAGTGCCTCTCGTTTACAACCCTCCCCATCTCCCATAGCACCTTATCACCTGGCCTTTTGCGTAGTCTCCCCCCCCCCCTCACACCTCTGACATGCATGCTAGGCCTTCACTCTGCAGGTGTGCATTTGGGTGCGGGTCACATTTCAAATGTAAGATACTTTCAACTTTGACACACACACACACACACACACACACACTACTGACACCCGCAGTAGTGTATGTACTGTAGTACTGCACCCACTGCGTATTATGACCAAAGTCTTTTTTTTTTTTTTTTTAAGATACCAAAATGTTTAGTTCCCCCCCGCCTTAAACAATTATGGTGAACTGGGCGGCCTGATAGCTCAGCTGGTAGAGAGGGTGTCTATATTTAGAGGTGTACTCCTCGATGCAGCGGGCACTGGTTCGATTCCGACCTGCGCCCTTTGCTGCATGTCACTCTCCCCTCTCTCTCCACTTTCATGTCTTCAGCTGTCCTGTCAAAAATCAAGGCTGAAAATCACCAAAAATGACTTTTAAAAAAAGGATTATGGTGAACTAAGTCAAAAAAGAGTCTTGTTGATGTCTGATAAAGCCTCTGAATGAATACACACTGGTGTATACTTATTAGTGTTGTGTGGAATTATATACATATTTATATTTTCTATAGTTACATGTGCCCAGGGACACCAGATGGGAATTAGCATATAGAGTGATATATCTGGTGCAATACGTGTATTATACACTGTAACTGTTTGAAATAAACCAAGGAGTGAAAATAAGCCTTGAGTGTCTCCTTAACATCGTCCCACTGTACTTCCAACTGTCTATTTATCTACCATACAGACTGAAACTCAATTTCAAAAATATGTATTTATGTAGGAAAAGCAAATACAACAACCCATGATTATGAACTAAAGTAAGAAATCTCATATACACATGTTATGTCTCTTTAATGAGAGAGGTGTGTTTGTGTGTGTGTGTATGTGAGAGAGACAGCCAACGTTTTATGGTTTTAAAACAGTATCCTGACTCAAATTTGACATATACCCTATGAAAATAATTCATAATTTCTGCTTTTTTTTAACTCAAAAATTAGGTCATATGTCATAAATTATGTTACTGACCGTTGAAAAAAAAAGTATCTAATAGAGTGCCAAAAATGTTTTAAAGATGTGCCATAAAAAAGTTTAAGTTTTAATTATTATTTTACATTATTAGTAATTTTGATCCGGAAAGACATATCAGTCCCAAATATTGGTTTCATTAAGTACAAATAATTGGTATTGTATCGGTCGATGCCTAATTTTCAGTTCAGAGAGAATGTATCACCTTCGGTCACAGATGATGGAAAGCGTAATTTTAAATATGTCACGGGGCGGTTGGATTTATGTACCCACTTTAAAAGATGTATTTAAAGCTTTAAAGATTGGCCACGAAACTGATTTAGGCTAAGTCAACAAACAAAGTCTTAATGCTTTATTTGGATTTCTGGCTCAGATCCAATTTTTTTTGTTTGACTGTTCACATTACCTTTGAAGATGTGGCCTGTATCAGATTCCAGTGTGAACCGTTTGGGGTTTTGAACTGACCTGCATGTGCAAAAGAACAATAACAATGACATCAGACGCAGCATTGCACTAAAGTTAGGGAGGTTATGGAGGAAGTTAGCATTTTCTCTTTCATTTCAAAATGTTTGTGTAATGGCAGACGTAACATTAATAAGCAGAGCTGAGGAGGAGAAGAATGAAGAGAAACAGAGCCATATTGGCTATTTTGGCCTTTTGCAAGATTATGGCTGCAAATTCACTACAGAGCATAGGCAGAGTTTAACATTCGAGAGTTATATGACGCTAAAGGAAACAACCAAGCGTGTTATATGACGCTGAAGGAGACTTTTAGCGTCAATAACGACGACAAAGGCACCTGACCAATTTTACGAGGTGGGAGTGAGAATGTGTTGTCAGCAACATCACATTCAACAGCCAGCTCTAAACAATTCTTTGGAACATTTTTGAAACACGTTTCAGTGAACTATTTTTGTAAAATATGACAAATCTTTGGTCTGAACTGTCTTTCCGCCGCTGTGAATCAGGCTCTTTCCTCCAAAACATCAAATATTCAACTATTCGGGGTCACTTCTAGACAAAATATACATTAGAAAGTCAAATTGTTGACCGTGTGTACAGCAACTGCTAAGAAACACCTGTTGACTTGCACGACATTTCTTTAAAAGAAAAATGCCACAGGTTGTAGATTTAATGTGTCCGATGTCAGTTTCTGTCCACTGAAACAACTGTTGCTAAAGAATAAAGAAAGAAATGTCAGCTGGAGCCGAGGTCCCCGTATCATGACAGGTTAACCATCAAGTGTACATTAATTAGGTTAATGTGCTTACAACTGCATACATTAGACCAATTAGCTTGTTAAAATATGCTAATGGAGACTGTGGTTCAGGCGTTTACTGTCACCCAGCCATATGTGCTCGGAGCAACCTCAGCAGACGACGCTAACAGCGGGGGGGGGCAGCACTTCAGAGGAGCGCTAATTAAACAAAAAAGCTAGTATGCCTGTTATCTTATCATTGCGTCTCTCCCAATTACCCCGCTCTTCCCTTTCCTGTCTGGTTCACCCCCCCCAAACCCGGTCCTTTTTCCGTTATGACTTCATTTGTTTCCAGTTTTTGCCCTCAGTCACTCTCTAATTCTGGGAAAATATCTGAGCAATAATAGTGTGCCACAGGGGTGGGTAACTTGTTGTCTCATGCACAGAGGGCGGCATGTAGTCTCCCCCACCCACACACCCCCACCCATCTTTTGCTGGCCTGTTCACCCTCACTCTGTTGCACTTAACCAACTTTCACAGGCTGATAAAAAAATAATTGCTGCCCAAAGGATGGGGGGGGGACTCCAAATACATAGCACCAGAAGGAGAGGAGCTAGGATCACATTACTCAGAGCACTGATACTATAGTCTGCAGCCTGGAAAGAAAAAAAGCAACAGGTCCAACAGCAGAGAGACAGACGCAGAGAAAGCAGCGTGCTTGTGTGCGTGCGCTCAACTGTGAGCGCAACAGCATGACCCGCGCTGCCAGATAGCGTCGGTAAAGGGGGGCCTGCAGAGAGGAATGCGCTCCGTGTTTTATTTGTGGCCCCGAACCTCTTGTATTTCTGTCCCTGTGTCAAAGGACCTCATCTGCCGCCATGCTCCATTGCAGACCAATAACACAGGGCGGAGGGGGGGCTGTCGGGCTCGCCACAGGAAGTAGAGAGCAAAGGAGAGAGGCAGGCAAGCATGACTCTGTCAAAGGAAAGCTCTCCTTGAGAAAGAGGAGAAGGGGTGTGTGTGTGTGTGTGAGAGAGAATGAAAGCCTTTAGCCAAGCTGCTGATCCCATCCTTTCATCCTGTGTTGTGCTTTCCGTTATGCACACCCAAGACACCTGTTGGACTCAACTTTTCCATGTGTTTTCTGAAAAGTATGTTTAAACTAGGGCAGCCCAATAGATCTTTATTTTTCATTTTTAATTGTCATTGCATTATCAACTTGCGCAATATACATATCACCAAAGAATGTGACATATCGCAAGATCTTTTAATCTAGTTGAAAGAAAATATCAGTAGAAAACTGAACCGCCATTCTCTATTATATTCAACTCAATTTCCAATTTGTACAATAACGGAACGCTTATGGTTTGGTGTTTTGTTATAGTTATATGTTTTAGTCCTGGGTTGCTCCCTTTCTTGTCTAGTTGTGGTTTCTGTCTAGTGATCTCTTGTGAGTGTCTTTATGTTCTGTTTCCTGTTTTATTTTGATAGTCTGGTTTTCTGTGCTGTCTTGTCTTTAGTTTTACTTCCTGTGATTGCCTGATGCCTTCCACATGTCTCCCAGCCCTTGTGTCACCTGCCTCTAGTTACCTGGTTACCCTGTGTATTATGTCTTGGTGTCCCCTTGTCCGTTGTCAGGTCATTGTTGTGTTTTGGTGTATCAGGTCTCATTTGTGTTCTACGCTGCCTTCTCATACTTGGACTTTATTTTTTGGTTACTTGTTTTTGCCTGCTTGATTTCTGGACTCCTTTGGTTTTTGTGCATTTTTGAGTTTTTTCTGCCTTTGCGTTATGGGTCTGCCATTCTCCAGCCACTCTTAACAGGAACATTGAAAGCAGGGAGAACTGGGTACACTTTAATATCTGTTTAGAAATATTGTTATCACAATATTCAGCAATGGTACAGCGCATATTTCCCTCACAATGTGCAGCCCTAGTTTAAACAATCTCTTGTGCGAACCACTCTTAAAAGCAACTTGGTGGAATGGACTGAACAATGAAATCAAACAGAAGCTGCTGACAGGACAGTTGATGTATAGTCAACAAATTGATCCCTCAGTAGATGATGTCTAACTAGACTTATTGCTTCACAGTGTGATATAAATATATTTTTTGCTGTATTTACTGTATATTATCAGCATTTGCATATTGTGTTATCACCTTATGCAAGCCATTACTGTGCCTACTGCTGTTAATAAAACAATGGCATTGACTACATAGTAGTCTCACATTGTCAGACCTTCCTCCACAGTGCTGGGGTCAGGGTTTATTGGTATTTCTTTAAACCAATAGCAATTGTCTTGGGCGGAGCAACAGCACCTCTAGCCTCAGGAAGGAACTTGTTTGTTGGAACGTGTCCGTTCAAAGTAGTTTTAGTCATCAACAGAAAACTCAGATTTGACAGATAGTCTAGCTAGCTGTCTGGATTTACCCTGCAGAGATCTAAGGACCAGGTAACCATAGTCCTCAGATTGGACAGATAGTCTAGCTAGCTGTCTGGATTTACCCTGCAGAGATCTGAGGACCAGGTAACCATAGTCCTCAGATTGGACAGATAGTCTAGCTAGCTGTCTGGATTTACCCTGCAGAGATCTGAGGACCAGGTAACCATAGTCCTCAGATTGGACAGATAGTCTAGCTAGCTGTCTGGATTTACCCTGCAGAGATCTGAGGACCAGGTAACCATAGTCTTCAGATTGGACAGATAGTCTAGCTAGCTGTTTGGATTTACCCTGCAGAGATCTGAGGACCAGGTAACCATAGTCCTCAGATTGGACAGATAGTCTAGCTAGCTGTCTGGATTTACCCTGCAGAGATCTAAGGACCAGGTAACCATAGTCCTCAGATTGGACAGATAGTCTAGCTAGCTGTCTGGATTTACCCTGTAGAGATCTGAGGACCTGGTAACCATAGTCCTCAGAAATTAGCCAGAGGTTAGAACGCCAACACAAGGAAAGCGGAAGGGGATGTACATCCAGCCAAAAATCGAAAATTACGGTGGAATTTTGGGCAGTACCTGAATAATCTCAGAAACGTCCTCAGTATAGACTTACTACATAGTAACCTTCCTTCCTTAGAGCTAGACACTTGTAGATATGCACATTTGCACTGAACTCCATCTGTGGCTGTGTGTCATGTGTAAAGGGCACTGTGTACTGTGTAAATGTAATATATTATAGATAACTAGTCACCTGTCATTTGAGAGTAATTAGTAACATTATAATATTACTGTCTCTGAATTGTAATGCGTAACACAACGTTTGAGTTACTTTCACCAAAATAACAGCAGAAGTTATACTCGGCAGCTAGCATGGGAATTTTCCCAACCCACTTCTCATTATCCACTATAATAAATCAATAATACGTCATTCATAATATTTAGAATAATTAGTATGAATTTGCAAATGAACTGCAGCTATACAAATCAAGTAAAACTGAAAAATGAAAATACTTGTATTGAAGTACGGCATAGTTACTCTCCACGGCTGATAAAATACAATGATATTTACATGAAGGAATGCTTTACATTATTCCCGACATGTTGATATCTGTCAACAGCTCGGACACACTGCTACACATACGGTCACCTGTTGGGACACAGATGTTGTCCGTTCCGTCTCTGGCTCTGACCACGGGGACAGAGATGGGACAGCTCGCTTCAATGCAGCGTTATAACTCCTGAAAATAATATCCATCTCACAAATGTATCTGCAGTCACCGCAACCATTGAATACAATTTTTTCCTGTGAAGAAATGTTTCACAGTGTTGGTGAATTTTTAAAAACACTAAATGTTGCGTAAAAATGCGTTGGAACTTGCGTTACGAGATTGTAACGAGTATAATATTACCAAAATGTAATTAGTAATGCTTTTATTACTGAATTACAGCAAAAAGGAATGCATTACTGTAATTGTGTTACTCCCAACACTGCTGTGTACTGCATCACTGTTCCTGTGTAACACTGAATCAACGGACCAGCCATGTTTTTAATAGCGAGGAAATACTGCAGTATGAGTGTTATTGAGCTCAGCAAGACTCAAACCGAAAAGCAGTTCAACTTTGGCTGAAGTATGCTGTGCTGTTAAATGGTTATTACCGGTCTCATAGCAACAGCCGGAGCCTTGATGATCGCCCCTCTGAAACATCTGCTGAGCACTGCTGGCTAGGAAAGAGAGAGGTGCTCTGCACACTGGAAGGCCCGCAGAGGCAGGGAAAAGCAAATATCTTCTACCTCGGAGCTGCTTACACAGGAACACGCACGAGGACATGTGGCACTGTTGTCTTTGTTGTTTCCTACTCTTAACTTTTTATTGTCTAACAGTATCTCTTAATCTAAAGTTTGGTTGTGCTGGCGGCTAACGTAACTGAAAAGCTCTTTTCATCCCTTTCTCAGTGTTTTTCGTAAAATGTCAAGTCTAACTTGAAGCTACTTTTCCAGATTTGATTAAAGGTCTCTTGTTTAAAAAAAGTGATTAAATAGTGATTTTTGATTAAGAAGCAGGTTTAGGTTCAATAAGTATCAAAACGCTCAGTCTAAGGAAAAATGCACAGTGAACCGTGCCTTTAAACAAGCCTTCAGGACTTTATGTGGTTGTATGTATGCTATATATAGGTAGAAAGTGCAGTTGTCACTCCCCGATGTGTGTGGAGTGCAGATTTGAGTCGCGCATGCATCACTTTGAGACAAGTAGCATCCGAGATGCTAACGAGAGACTTCTGTAATGTCTGAAGTAGCCTCCGAGATGCTAACGAGAGACTTCTGTAACGTCTGAAGTAGCCTCCGAGATGCTAACGAGAGACTTCTGTAACGTCTGAAGTAGCCGCCGAGATGCTAACGAGAGACTTCTGTAATGTCTGAAGTAGCCTCCGAGATGCTAACGAGAGACTTCTGTAACGTCTGAAGTAGCCGCCGAGATGCTAACGAGAGAATGCTGTAATTTCAATACAGTAAAAATGAGCCGACTTAACAAAGTTGGTAACTGCTGGCTACAAGTTAGCATCAAACACAACAAAGGCTGTCAGTTGAATGGTGTTAGCAATCAATCAATCGTGAAATGAA